>OY728167.1:47258143-52258143 GCA_963277665.1 Viscum album | reverse complement strand
ATGATGAAGAAATAGAAAATGTAGATTGTATAAATATTAATGTTGTCCAATGATGTATGATTGATAGTGATTTTGAGGTTAAAATAATAAAGGAATTCATTATCAAGGAATAATAATTTTCTTCTTTTGGATAAATATAAGAATAGTGGTAGATCCATCCAAAATAATTTTTGATACATCTTCTCCCACTCTAACATAAATTTTGTGGTATATAGAGAATAATACTCTATTATCAATAGAGGAAAAATGTAATTTTTAAAACTAGTGAAATATGGGTCATTAATTATAGCCATTAAGGAGAAATTATATCAAACAAATGAGAATAAAATTTGGGATCTTTTATAATGATTAAACATCACAATATAATTTTAATGAAATGTTCCTTCAATAATAAATTCAATGAACATGATAACATGTTTCTGAACATGGGTCAACATATTTAAAAATAATATGGTCAAATATATAGAGTCGATATTGATTAAAAATCTTCACCAGTGGCTCAACTTCAGGGTATCAATATCTTCATGGAAAAAATTATTTAAATTGTGGTTTAAGGAAAATTTTTCTGATATATAAATTGTATTATTTGATTATGTTCTCATGGATGAGTGTTATATTGAACAAATGGATAAATGTTTTACAAGAAATGGTTAAACTATAGTGTGAAGAATGAATAAGCCTATTTATGGTCTAAGATGAGCATCAAAATCATGGTATTCATTAACTGAATGGTATATAATGATGTTGAAACTCCAATGCAGTGGTGTCAATCACAATATCTTTATGAATACATCTAATTAAGAATAATTAATTGGGATTATGTATATGTATAATACCATTTATGGATGTTGTAGGTAGAAATCGATAATTTAATTTATTATTTTAATTATTTTATAATTTGAAATTTCTATTATTAATAAACTCAAATAAATAATGGGGTTATAAGTTGATCAAAATAATAGATACACTTTTATCTATCAGGATAATTATACAAGATAGTTACTTATGAAATTTCATTTTTATAATTCCAAACCAATGTATACATATATTTTGTTGGGAAAAATATTGAAAATCAATAATATTTTAATTCATTGGATCTAACTATTTACTAATTTGTAATCAGTAGCGTAAAAAATTTGACTATAATAAGACAAGATATTTTCTTCTGCTACATGTTTAAAATAAAATTTTCAATTAAATAGAAATAAAATAATATCAAATTGGATAAAAATCATGAGTTATATATATGGTACTCTCTATTATAGACTTAAATTTAATACAAAAATGGATTAGTTTATATTTCCATTTTTTCATCCAGAATCTGAAGGTTGTGGGTGGAAATGAAGTTTTTCCTGTTGATACCAAAATGATGGTTTTTTATTGATATGAAGAAAAAGATAAAATAAAATGGTGAAAAATGAAATGTTTCAATATTATGTTTGATGAAAAATTATTAAATAATCTCATATCTAAAGGTATGGTCTTTTAAATTAACATTATATATAGTTTATTAACAAAAAATGCTTCTATCATGTGATAATTTTCAAATAAAAAAATATCGATCATAAAAATGATGGTTCAATTATACCATCATTTTTTATAAGTGAATTTAAAGTACAATCATTGATGAAATAATCCAAAAATTATCCTTGATCTTGTACCATAGCTAATATCACTATAGGTTATAGCATAAAGGTACTAATACATTGAATTTTCACATTGATCACTAAAAGTGATACTATGGTATTGATCATAATGATTGTTGATCTATAGATATTTTTAGAGATGGGTGGAAGTGCAGGATTATATCTCATGATTTAAATAAACTCATGTAGTATTATTCATTCGTGAGAGAACACTCCAGTGAGCATCGTTGTGACCAATAAATGATTCACACAAGAATATGAGAATCATCATTAACCTAGAATAATATAATATGAATTATATAGAGATAGGGTTTATTATTATATAGTTTTATACAAAGAACATAGTCAAATAATAAACCTACTATATTCTCTATGGAAAAATATATAATAGTAAAAAATATTAATATTTCATCGGATGTGAAATGCCTTTCATTGGGCAGTGCAAAAGCTACAATTTTTAATCCTACTGCAACACCATGGCTGACCATAGCCATTGAAAATAAAGATATTTGATGTTTTTAGACCACAAATATATATGCAATTTTCATATTTTTTTGGTTTTAATTATTTTATGAAAATGATGTTTTTTATTTTGGAAAATTAATGCAATGAAAATCATGAAAATAAAGCATATAGATTAAACAAAATTAACTCAAATTGAAGGTATTGGCCATAATGTTTGGTTATTATGGTTCTTTAATTATTCATTTTTTAATTTAAATTTAATTTGGTAATTAATTTTTGAAATAAAATTTATAAATTAATATCCAATTACATGGTAGTGTGTTTAGTATTCCTAGGATATCACTTCAGTAAAAAAATCACATCCTCGAATAGGAAAGGAAAGATAAACACCAAGATCGAGAGTGAAATACCTTTAATGATATGGATCCATTATATTATAATTCATCCCTCAAGTAATCCTTAGCTGAATCATACAAATAATTTTATTTATTTAATGGCGGTAATGATTATTTTGTATTGAATATGGATAAGTTTGAATTTCATGGCATATTGTATAATCATGAAAACTGCAAACAAATATATCATTAACTAAAATTTAAATTATATAATTTATTATTTAATGACTAATACTTTGGTAAGGCCATGAAATCTCACCCAAGGATAATCCTTGGGACGTCTATGATCCATCCCGAGTATATGAGATCATAGTTGAAGAGGGAGAGAGTGATAAGTGTAGAATTATGTGAAATAATGAAACCCTTTAATAAAAATGCGAATAAGAAATTATAGGGAAAATAAAATTAAACAAAAGGTAGAATGGAAAACCTTAATAAGAGCCCCATACATCCTCAGTGAACTGGATGATTCTTTAGTTTTGATAATATGATTCCAAACCCCTATTCTTTAATTTAATTGTCTATATTTCACCCCTATGCATCATAAATAGAATAATAAATGGTTCTCTGATGAATTAGATCATCATGGGGTATCGTTGATTATTCTAAGCATTTATAACATCAAAATTTTCATTTATCAGTCCCATCAAAGACTTTCACATGATGAATATTTCTTTCACAATGTGTATTTTATTGGATGATCTATATAAAATGAAATTAATCATTTTTTCATGAATTGTGACTTTTTATGTTGTTTCATGATTTCACCAATATGTGTTACACCAAAAGGGAAGATGATCTCCTCACAAAGATCTTTTGTCTTCATTTCTTCCTTCCATCTATCTTTTCTGAATAATTACATATTTTGAATAAGGAATTCCTGACATGAATTGATTTTTTCTGTTTATTTTCACATTATTTCAGCATGATTATACAATTATGAGCTTCAGGATTGGTCTTTCACTTATCCTTTGTTTCATTAAACCATCTTAATGTTGAATTCATCACATTTTTTTTCATTTTCTATGAAACATGGTCTCCTACCATAAATTACAAAAAACATTAAATACCTACATTATTAATTAATACAATTTTATAAACATTATGTTTTATATTAAAATAGTAGTTGGGGTTTGGCTTAGTGGTAAGAACCCTATAATCCTACATGAAAAATGGGGGTTCAAAACCCATTGGGCGCAAGTACTGTAGAAGTACTGTTACAGCGGCGGTTCTGTTCTTCAGCAGGTACTGTAGCGGTGGTAGGCCACTGTAGCGGTGGCGGTACTGTGCGGGTACTATAGCAGGCAGGTTACTATTAACAGAATGTGAATTGGGCCAAGAATTTTGGCCTACGGGCTATGTAATGGGCTACAAGACCCCTAGGCCTTCAGGCTATGTAATGGGTTTTCCTCTACCTAGTTAAAAGAGGTATTTTCTTTGATATAATAATAAAAATGAGGCTTTGACCCCAACCTTTTAAAAAAAATTATATTAAAATAATCTTGAAAAATATTGTCCAATAAATTACCACACACTAATAACAATATTTTCCTTGAGGGTTTAATCTAAAAAAATTCCTAAAAAATAAAATCCTTATACTAATAATAAAATTTAAAAAGTAATAAAACTAAATTTTTAAATAGAAAATAATATTTTGGGTACCATAAACTAAGATTCTTTCAAATCCTTGCTCTTAAAAGAAATAAATCCAATCATTTATATTAATTTTACTCTATTGAAATAACAATTCTCTTCCTTTTGTCAATTATGATTTCTTACTTCACCAATAATATGCAAGATACTTTCAATTTACCTCCAATACAATTCATTCCTCACGTCACTCATAGGAATAAATTTTACATGTTTATACAAATAACTCATGTAGATATAACTTCCCATTATCTTGAAATGCATATATTATCTCCCCCACATAAATTCAAGGATATAATTTATCATGTTGACAGTGAATTACGGTTTAAATGTTTTTAAGGATTATGGTATATTGGTATTGTATAAAATAAATTTCAAAATATCGGTTTTAATATTAATCATAATTTGTGACTTAAAAATTTAATCTTGATGTAATAAACCAGTGATGATGAATTTTTCATCACCCTATTCTACAAATCTCATAGTGGGAACATGATACAAGTATGTTTAATTAATGAATCATCCTATATTATTTTTTATTCTCTTCTTCTCGTTTTAGTTTTCAAAAATTGTTCCTAAATAATATCAAATCCACCACCAAACCCTATATGGTCCTAAGACCATCGGTATTTCAATCATGATTTTGTATCCTCTAATGAAGGAACTGATTTTTTTGTTTTTAATTTGTAATTTTTTTCAATTTGTAATTGTTTACAAGATAGGTGAAAAATAATTTACAATTTATCTTAACATTTTATCCCCCCAAAGCCTCAACCCCCCTAAGAAATGAATTAAATAACTATTAAGTATGGAAAAAACTTGCCCTAGACTTAGTATTTTGAATATCATGAATCATATTGTGTTGGTTAGGAAAGGATATAATAGGCTTGGAATGTGTCTCCTTTCAAAAAAAGGAAATTCATGTATTATTTGGTAAAAATTATGATTCAATGTAAAATAATTTCCATGGATAAAGGGATAATGAATAAAATATATCAATTATGTTAAAATTGGTTTTTTAATTCATATATTTGATAGGATCCTAGGAATATTCTACATTAAAAACATGGCCGAGTGTCTAATTACATATACTATAGATGAAATGGGAAATATTGGTATAGATATTTTCTAAGGAATGGGAACATTTGGTATGAGGGAATCACTCATGTAATGAGAAAAAACAATAGAAAATCCAATATCAATTTTAAAAAAAATCAAAATATACCAAATCTCAGTAGAATTTAATTTACCAAAAAACATTTTACAAAAAAACATGGTTTTACAAATTAATGCTATCCTTGTATAATGTCTTTATTAAATTCCCATTTTACACATATAATCATGTAAAAAATGAAATTTAAAATAATGAATAATAATAATCCTTTGACATTTGATGTATCCTAGATCGACACTAGAGTTCAATACTTCTATATGGGGCATTACAGATTCTATAAAGCTCAAAAAAGGTTTAAAACCTATGAGTAATTTAAACTAAATAATTGATACTCAAACTCCCCTTGAATTGATTCTTTAATTATGTTTCCAGATTTTATTTTTATAGGTTCTATTTTGCATCATTTTACTACAAGAATTCAACTATCATGGAATGATTTCCATATTTACATAATGAACATACCTTTTATGAAGTGAAAAATATACAATTTATTTAATTTCATTCCTCCTTATTCATTCCATGTCAATGAACATGAAAACAAAAATTATCCATTGGAGTAAAAATACCATGTCAATATAAGATTTAAATTATGTGGGGAAATATTTCTTCTAAATAATATAAAATGTTATTATTTAAAATTAAATAGAAAATTATATGAAATATAAATTCTGATAAATAAATAAATTTATTGTTTTATCTTCCATAAGGGACATGGTTTTTTACATCCATCACATGAGAAATACCAGCAATTATGTGAATTTTTATGGTAGGTGGAGGTTATTTTATTTGACCCACCACATGTTATTCATTCAAGGATACATTTCATATTATTTTTTGTGGAGGAATCCATGCATAGAGTACACCAAATTCAATACCTTCACGAAGATATTAATCATACATTGTGGGGGAAGTATGCTGTTAGAGTCCTATAATTTATTGGATCCCAATTTTATAATATGTCCTTTACTCTCTTATTGTTTTTCTATATATGATGAATCAATGGAATATTAAAATTAAATGTTATAATAATTTGTTTTTTGATAAAATGAATTCATGTGGAATTATAATCAAATTAATCTGCTTTAAAATAGAAAGCTTGTTTCATTGTTTATTTAGGTAGAGCCATATTAATATCATCTTTTACTTACTTGAATAAATGTTAAATATTCTTTAATAGTTCCATGTGTTACTCATTAGGTTCTTCTTATTTTTATTCATCTTCTTTTATGAAAAAATAAAAGTTGTCTGAATCCCCAAAATTAAAATAAGAATAGGTAATGATCAACTTAGATTCTGTAAAGTTAAATGAAATTATTTTGATAAATGAATTCTCTCTCTAATTAACTTCAACTTATATAGATTCTTCATTGGAATGTTCCACTTTGAGTTGAATGGTAGTATGTGTCACAGAGTATCCAATCTCCCATATCCTTTTTTTAAATTACAATAATTGGGTCGTTTCGTCTTCAATAATTAGTAGTGAGCAGAATGTTCTTGATGACTCAACATTTTAGTGAGTGATATATTGTTATATTATATAATTTTCATGTAACCTCTAAAATTTACTGTGAGTTTCTTCATCTCTCATATTTATATCATCACACAAGTCTTCATATTCAATCACTATTTCATTGTAGTTGGTTTATATATTGATCTCAAGATATTTGGTTATCAATATCTTCAAGTGTGTCCTCATGATACTATATTTATTCATAAATATTTGGTAGATCAAATATTAATTCTTCCATGGCCCTCAAACTTTGAAAATATTTTTGGATTTATTTTTAAATGTCCATTATATCATGAAATTTGTAACCAATAGCATGGATATTCAACTGCTGTTTGGAAAACAAATAGTTCATCATCCCTTTGCAAGTGAGAATATTTAGTTTTTTCAACCACTTGTTTCCACACATGATATTTATAAGTACATAAAGAATAATGGATAATCATATAAATAATAAAAAAATTTATGATTTTGATTATAATTTTTTTAGTTATTTTCAAAATATGAATAAGAAATTTATGAATTAATTACATATTTCTTTCCAAAAATGGTGCCATATTTTATGCTTCATATTATAGGATAATATAGAATTTATTATTTCTATTCTAGTGTAACATTTTAAATAACCATATTCATCTCACATAAGGATATTTTTAATGATTCTTTTAGTAATTATTATTTAATTTTTATAATATCGGTTATTTATTATTTTAGGAAAATTTTGGTTTTGGATTTTTCAAAACAAATGAAATGTAATACATAAAAACAAAACATGTATATTCAACTGAATGAATTTAATTTGGGGAAAGGTCATGGTCTTAGGTTTTTGATACATGGGATTATTAACTATTCATTATTTTAATTTAATTTAAATTTTATAATTCATTTATGAAATATCATTCATGAATTAATATCTACTACCTTAGGGGAGATTTTTACCATTTCAAGGATATATCTTTAACACACAATAGTTTTTCTTCTCCGTTATCCAAGGTAGCATAAACAACTTGATTGAGAGTAAAATAGCTTCCAAAACAATGCTTCATCATATATCACCACATCCCTAGAGTAATCCTTAACCCCTCCATATGATTATTTTTACACGATAAAAGGGTTGTACCGATCGTTTGGCAGAGAATTGATATGAGTTTAAAAAAAATTTGTTGTGTACGATCACTAAACCCATTAACTTATCTCTCAATAACCACTAAAAAAATTAAATCATTTAAAATTTAATGTGGAAGAATTCTATAATTATATGAATCCTCCCCCAACTCAATACCTCTGGTTATTCAATCGGTGTTTAAGTCATATGAAATCAAAGTGGATATGGGAGAGAGATAAAATACTAGAATTATATGGAAGAGAGAAACACCTTAATAAATATATGAATTTGAAATAAAATGCAATAAAAAATTTAAAAAAAACTAAAAAATAAAACATAAATAGTAGTATCATATTTCATATTCACAATGATTAATTCCTTTTTTTGATGATATGATTTCAATCCCACATGTCCCAATATTTATTAGAATATAGTAAATGCCTCAAGTATCATAAATATCCTAATAAATTAGTCGATATCGACATGGGTCCTTATTAGGAAATTTGGGAATTGTCACAAAAAATATTTCTGTAAAATCATCATATCTAGGTCATATTGAATACTTTAAAATTGGGGTTAATTCTTTCAAGACAGGTGTTTTCATGGATAATATACATATAATAAAATTGGGGGTTTTTCATAAAATGAATATTCTTTGGTTGTGCCATGGCATGACCAATATCTGTCACACCAGGACCAATGGTGATCTTCTGCCAATGTTATTTTTTAAATGTTTCTTCCTATCAACTCACTTTTTCTAAGAAGTTAAAGTAATGAATAGGATATTCATGATGAAAATTTTCATTTTTTTGGAATGTTTCACTTAGTTTCTTCTTGATTCTTGAACTCTACGATTCAGGCATGGGCCCTTACTTATTCTTTTTTGTAGACATCATCTTCATGTAAAAATCATTCCATTTTTCCCTTATTTCTATCAAAAAAGGAACCCTAGAATAAATCACACAAACAACTAAATACAATAAATATTATTCAATTAAAATGAAAAAACATTGTGTATTATATTAATATAAACATGAAAATATTGTTCTGTCAGCATGTTCTAAATCAATCACCGTTAAGTAATATTTTTTTTATAAAACTAAAATTCATTAAAATGGAATTTAACAATTATATCATTCACATCACCCGGAACATTACATATCCCAAAATTCATCTTTTACTTTCACCAAACCTAGAATAATTGATATTATTCCTTTGAAAAATAGAAAATATTATATTTAATGTATAGTGAATAAATATTCCTTTTAATATTAACATAATTAAATAAATATTTATCAATAAATATTATTTATTATATTTTTAATAAAATAGGTCATAAATAAATATTATATTTTATAAACATGGAAACTAATATTCATTTAATAATAAATTAAAATATGTTTTATAATCCAAATTTTAATGATGAAATAATATTTCAAGTAATAAAAAATCCCAATTTAATTGTATTCATTATTTTGGAGAATATTATTTATTAAAAATTATTAAAATAAAGTATAATTTAGTTGAGAGCATATATACACATTTTTGTTACCCTATAGGAATCCATCTCAATGGAACTAGGTGATCGTTCCAAAAGTCAAAGATTTGGTATAGAAACACGGCTGGGCATGAATAGAGAATGAAGTTGATGTTCAACAACAATAAACACATAAAAATCCTCAATGTTCCGTATAATAACCTTTCCTTGATATCTATTAATCAATAATGTTTCATACTCACATTATCAACCAATGCACTAGATATCATGGTCATAAAAAATATGAAATAAACATGTCAACATAGAAATTTTTGGGATTTTAGCTTAATGATTCCATTCGAACCAAATGTCAAAAAATATATTCTCTCGAACATGTAATAGAAAAATACATTATTAAAATAATCATAAATTCCATATCATTTATGAAAACCCCATTGTATTCCACCTCTCATTGAACATAGAGCGTCCCAATTTTGGTCAATACATCCAAGTACTTGACTCTAGATATGAATTAATAATATTATTATATATAAGGATCATTAAAAAAAAATTATAGGAATATCCAATGTAATGTAACATGGAGAATTCATATAGCTAGGATTAATTTCATAATCTCCCTTCATGGAGATTACCATGTTCTTACTTCATAAGATGAATTCTCATCCATATAAAGTATCAAGCACCTATAATTCGTCATACAACTTTCACCATCCTATAATGTTATCTATAACTTGTGGGAATATTATGTTATATTTCATAACATATTAATGATTTCAGCATAGTGGGAAGCTATTATGTTCTATTGATATAATAAATACCCCAATTACATTTTCATATTAATTTAATATAGAAGAAAATTTATCATATTATATGATATTTGAATAGTATTCAGGTCATTTAATATAAATACTTATAGTAAAATATGTTATAGTTGGTTCTATGTTATCAACTCCAATAGACTCTGATATATAGACAACTACTAGTGAGAATATATCTACTGGCATTAATATGATAGTATTTCTTCTACTGAGATGAGCATTCATTCTAGAGTTTAACTAAATTATCCTATAGGGAAACTATACATTATTCGACATCAATTCAATGATAATATTTAATAAAGATTTGAAACTTCAAGATAATTTTCTTCATCAATTGATGTGAGCTTTTACCCATGTCTAGAGACACCAAAGCAATGTTATCATATTACAGTGTGATGAAATACTTAATTCATTCTAAAAAATCATTATCAAATACAATGTTATGAATCCAAACTAATTATTTTTTTCAATAAAAATTTGTAATATAATCAAACTCTATTTTTTAATAAGTGAACCCATACTACTATGAAAAATTCTATCTCAAAACCCCTTCCTTCAAGAAAAACATAGATCTAAATAGAAATTTTAGAACACCATAATTTTAATACAAACTAGTATATACTTATACCTTGATTACTATATCACCATATATTCAAAACACTAGGAATATATATATAGTATACCTTAGGTATGTTATGAATTTTTTGAATACTTTATGATGGTAGACTCTAGGATCTGCATCATTTTTTCCTACCATGGTCAAAGCATTGAAAACATCAAGCATAATACATACCAGAACATACAAGATAGATCCTATCAAAAAAATAATATGGGATTCTACTCACCCACTATCTATACTTATGTGTGTAGGTACACATTTTCTAGGAAATATATATTCCATATTAAATTGTAAATAATATCTGCTTAGATTTTTTTTATACTAAATCTCTTCAGAAACTTGTTTATGTATGTATCATGATTTTGTTTGATCCAACACTTATATCTATCATTATAGATCTTAATCCATATAATATTGGATAGTTCACCAATGAAATACATTTAGAAGTAATTTTTCAACCATATACTAGAAAACTATAATAATGGTATCACATTTTCAACATGTAATGTTTCTTTAATGTAACACCCTACCCTTTATAGAGGTCGCAACCCTATTTATGATTTAGGAATGAAGTTCCCAGATCAGTGTGAATCACTGAGAGGGGGAGGGGGTGAATCAGTGATCCTTTAAAACTTTTTACTAATTGATTCTTAATCAATTAAACCTCTATGGCTTGTTAAGGCCTCGATCCACTCTTCTTATGTCTCTCAACCTTTCCCGGATAATGCAGTAATGAAAAGGCACAGGACACAAGGATTTACAAGGTTCGGCACCAAAGGCCTACATCCTTGCCATGCTCTTCCATCATGGATTATCCCATTATAATCGGTTAGTATTACAATGGTCGATACAGAGTCCCACTGTATCTCTCCTGAGTCCCACAGGAGGGTCTTTATACTGCATCTCACAGTGTTACCAGAGTCCCACTGGCCTGCTCCAGAATCCCACTGAAGACTTCTTCTCCCTGAGTCCCACAGGGTCTTCTCCTGGCTCCTCGAGTCACACGAGTAGCTCTTCTTCACTTTAAGTTCTTCAAGTATCCTCAGCAGCCTGGGATAAAGGCTGTTGGCCTTGCTCTGTACCTTTGATCACTTGAGTTGATCAGGTCTTCTTGACTTGCTCGGGCTTTATCACCTTCTTCTAAGGATGACCCGGCTTCTCTCCAACTACTGAATACTCAGACAAATAATATCTTTAACTTCAGTCTGGTCCAGTCTCACATCACATCAACTTCATGCACTGGGTGCATGGCATCTCTGCATCCTCATGCACTGACTGCATGGCTTCTCAAATTCTTCAAGAACTCTTGGTCTTGGTCTTCTCAAATGCACACCCCAGATTTGTCTTTGTTCACGTGTGCATGTGCATGCATGTAAGCATGCACTCTCCTTCTTCTACTCTTGGTGCAATATACCCACTAAGGGTGTAGTATCTTTAAGCACACACCATCTTCTCACCTCTTCACACACTTTATTCAATTTGCTTACACACTTGAATGTGTGTTATACTTTAGTGTGGATGTTCTCCCTTTTCTTCTTCTAAGTGTATACACACTTCATAGTGCACACACCTAGGTTCGACCTTCACTTGTTTAGCACACATAATTTGTTCTTCGTTTTGCACTTACTTAAGCTTGGCCTCTTTCCTCTTCTTGTTTTGCACACACACAAAATATGTTCTTTTATTTGTTCTTCAAAGTGTGCACCCACAAGGCTACGGCCTTCCTTGTTCAACTTGCACACAAGGCACTAAGCCTTGGGTTCTCCCTCTTTTCACAAGCTACTGCCGTAGGGCCTTCTCCTCACATGGCACACACAAGGGCATGGTCTCGGCCTTCTTTTGCTCACTGTCCAGGTGAGTTCTCAACTTGCCCGAACTCAAACAAGGCGTGCAAGGGGGTGTGGCCCTCTTCTTGTCTTCAAATGCCGCGCAGGCTCAAGTGTGCAAGGGTGCAACACTGCCGCGCAAGCCACAACAAACCTCGAGGGCGCGCAAGGTACTTTCGGCCTCGGGTACTTCCTGTCGTGCAAAAGAAAGACGCGCAGGGGACTCCTCACCTCCTTCTTCTTGTCGCGCAAAGGGGTTGCGCGCAAGGGACTCCTTCGGGCCAAGGATGGCACCGAGATCTTCAGCCGCGCAAGTAATTTGCGCGGGGCTTCAACTTCGCGAGGCAGAGCCTCACGAAACACAGTTTTTCAATAAAACTTCAGCAAGCTTCTTTGGAGCCTTGGGCTCTTCTTTTATAGGCGAAGCAGAGGTGGTTTATCCGCGTGAGAAAAATCTTGAACCACCGAGATTTTCGGATCTCAAGTTTCTGTAAAATCTCGTTTTTCTCCTCAGTTTCCACCGCGGGTTCTTTCCTTATTTTTCTCCTTCACGTGCATGCATTTTCGAACGAATGCATGGCCTCTTTAATTCCAATCCATGCAAATCACAAACACCTCATGGCCTCGGCAACTCCATTTGCCTCAGCTGAAGTCCGAATTCTTTCTTGATGCATGCATGCAACATTCTAATGCATGCATGGGTTCGTTATGGCCTAACGATCACAAAGGAGGTTTCGGTTTGCTCGGAGGTGGCCGGGAACTCAAAAACTGTGCTCGGGTTGCTCCTGGTTCGACGGAGGCACGCGAGAATGCGCGGGGAGGCCTCAGCCGAGCTCGGGGAAGAGGCCGACTCGCCGGCCGTCGGATCGGGCGTTTGAAATACATCGGACGGCCGCGATCAGATCGCTTTGCCGCGGATCAGATGTGCGGCCGAGATCTGGCGCGCGATCGATCGTGCGGCCAGGATCGCTCCGCGGAAATTTTTCCGTGTCCCACATCGAAACCTCTCGCGGTTTATCCGCGCTTTATCAATATGCCGCTCCCCCAGCCCCCTCAATTGAATCTTCTCCCTCCACGGTGCCGCCCTGCACCGTGTTCTCCCTGCGGGCGCGCTCTGCGCCCACTCTCTGCTCCTGCGGGCGCGCTCCTAGCGCCCACTATGCACCTCGGGCGCGCGGGTTTCACCACCGCGTGTCCTCGGGGGCTTACACACGGCCCCTGCCGCTCGAGCTGGCCACATGGGATCCCCCCTTGGGCGTGGCGCCTTAGGCCCACATGTGCCTTGGGGGTTGAACCCTTAAGGCTGGCTTGAGATGGCTAATTTTTTGCAAGTAAATAGAACAATTACTTTGTCTCCTATGAGTATAAGCCAAATGCCACATGCCCTTCAATCCATTCTTCTCCTTCATCTTCTTCTTGAGAATTCAAACATTATTCTTCTTGATTAGAAACAACTCCTCAATTTATAATTGTTCTTCATCATCTCTTTTTCTACTTAGGAGAGAATTCTCAAGGATCTTCATCAACCGAGCTCTTGAATCACATAAATTCTTCAAAGTTCTTCATTGATCAAATCAGAGATCAAGTTGGAACATCTTCATGTTCACATGCACTTAGTGATAGTGCATGGACTTCTTTAATCCACTTAATCCACTTAGAACTTATGGATGGATCACTTTCAACTCCTCATGAATTGTCACTACAATGCATGGTCTTGTAATCATGTTGTGACTTTGTATCAGGTTGATACAAGTCCTTGGAACTTTAAGAGCAGCTCAACAATCGTCTGATTTAACTAGAGAATGTTTCAACCACATCTCCTATGCCACTTAGTGAATCTCCTAAGTGACATGTCTCTAAGTACCATGGCCATTCTCCTTTCCTTACCAACACCATCACAACCTTTGGCATTCACATCTTGACAATTCTTGACATCCATTCATTCTAAGACAACATCATGCCTCAATGACAACAAATGCAACACAGTGCACTTCAATCTCCCCCTTTATATTTGTAGTCAATACACCACTTCAGCACATATGAATGGGTAAATATGTGTGCCAATATTTTCTCCCCCTTATTGGCAATCAAATGCAAAGGTGTGGTGTGGTTCTCTTCCAAAAATATCTTCCTCCCTTTGAATAGTATTTTCTTGAAAATCACTAAGAGAGGGATGATGCCACATGTTCTTCTTTAGCAAAGAACCTTTAGTTGATCAACTCTAAGTCTACTTGGGCTAACCCGGTGTAGAAAACAAGGGTGATGTAACCAAGGTACTCAATGCTGTCCACAATTCACTATACATGTGAGATCATGCTTTAGGGGTTTGAATTTTTTCAGATATTCAATGAATTGCTGAATCCTGCACATACTTCACAAAACACATTAGAATGTTCAGGTGCAAAGATAAAGCTACCCCTTTCATCTACTTTCTCAAGATGATATTAATTTCAAAACATCATCTTCTCCAGATTGGCTCCCCCTCAAGGGGTGCACTCCATTCAATCCAAACCATCCTCCAGATGAAAATGATCATCATCTTCAATTCCCTGCAATGTTAGCACATGTATATACAAGTGAATAGGGAATAAGATGGAACCTCCTTGGTTCATCAATGTGAACAACAAGGTTGAGAAGATTCTCTCAACCGAGATGTCCCATTTTAACCAGTCTTCACACTTGCACATTTGATCTTCATTGATGATTATGCTGGTGTGGTTCTCAATACATCTTCATGTGAAATATTCTTCTTTTTTGCCTTAGCAATTGCCAGAACTTCATCTTCAGCTCTCTGCAGATCTTTGGCAAGTTGCAACTGATTTGGCCATATGACTAGTGAGTCACTTGGGAGTGTGGCCTCAGTTCTGGAAGTTCCACATGGTTCCTTTAATGCTGTCAAGCTACCTCTCTTAGGCAACTTATTTTCAATCAATCCCTTCTTCTTCTTCTGGATTGATTGTCTGTTTGAGTGCAGTTGGCTTCTATTATATTTCATGGCTTGTTTACAAAGATCCATGGTATGGCCATTCTTTCCACAGTAGAAGCACTTCTTGGTGGTCCTTCTAGATGCATCACCCTTCTTGGACTCAGACTCCAAGGACTTCTCTTCCATTTTCAACATCTTCTTGGGAGCATTGTCACCTTTCATCTTGCTTCCCAAGGATTCTCTCTGAGCCAGGTTCTGTGATCTTTTCTTCTTTTGAGCTCTGGATACAGTTGGAGATTGACATGTATCTTTTTGACCACTTTTGCAAACATCCCAGATGTTGTCGAGTAATCCAAATCTATTTGCAGTAAACATATGTCTCTGGACCTGTGGATGCTGCTTCTTTTCTTCTGGATTGCTCCCCCATGGGATGGACTTCCTGTGTGCTTTTGCATTTAAAGGATTGTACATACAATCTTTTGCACAATGCCCATACCTATTAAAACACCAACACTGACCCACAAATCTTGACCTTTTCAGTCCTTCTGATTGCTGGGTAGTTTTCTTGATTTTTTGTGCTGCTTCAGGAGAGCCCTGCTTCTTTGCTGTCTTCATCCATACTTGTTTGGATTCATTCTTCCATCCTGCACTTTTAGTAGAAACACTATTAGAAGCATCAATACAAGATTGGATGGATGGTACCTTCTTTTTAGAAGATGTTTCCCTTTCATTAGAGGATGTCTTTCTTTTAGAATCATCCTTCTCAAAGCATACTTGAGTAGCAACATTTCTCCTTTCAGCTGACTGGGAGGCTATGGCTTTGGGTGATTGCTGATTTTTCAATATCACCTCTAGTTCCATTCATTTAATGTTAAGGGAGTTCTTCTCATCCTCAACAGTTCTTAGCCTTCCTTCCCATTTTTCTTCCAGCTGTTTCATCTGGTCTTCATGCACCTTCTTCAATTCTTGCAATGAATTGTCCAGCTCCTTCACCATTTTGACTTTGTCTTCGAGTTGAGCATCTCTGACATTCATTGACACTCTATGCAATTTTTCCAGTGCATGGAAAACATCTTTGATTATTATTTTAAAGAATTCTTTCTCAGAAAGGCTTCTTTGCAATTCTTCAGTAGTGTCTTCATATCTTTCATTGCAAAGGGAAATAGTTTCATCTTTAGCCTTCACCATCTTTATGAGAGTGTTGGTTATGCCAACCCTTTTTGCCAATTGGACTTCCAGAGAATTGGCTTCATCTTCTAGCTGTAATTTTTCTTCTTGAAGATCAAGGAGGCCTGTAGCTATACACATTTCCACTTCCTTGGGGACTGTCTTCTGAAGATATTTGATTGGATTTAGAAGATCATTGTTCCTTCCATCTTCATCACAGCTAGACCAGGATTCATCAGAAGAATGATAAAATGAATTGTCATATGATGTGACTTTCACATTTCTTTCCATAGAAGGAGTTTCTCTGATTGCAACAACCTTCTTCTTCATCTTCTTTGCCTGTTTCTTCTTTCTATTTTTCTGAGTCTTGGCAGATATCTCCATTTGAGGCTGGTCTTTCATTTCCTCAAATCTGCACTCCATATAGACTCTCTTGGATCTTTTAGAGGTAACCTTCCCTCTGATACCAATTGAAGTGCCCAGATCAGTGTGAATCACTGAGAGGTGGAGGGGGTGAATCAGTGATCCTTTAAAACTTTTTACTAATTGATTCTTAATCAATTAAACCTCTATGGCTTGTTAAGGCATCGATCCACTCTTCTTATGTCTCTGAACCTTTCCCGGATAATGTAGTAATGAAAAGGCACAGGACACAAGGATTTACAAGGTTCGGCACCAAAGGCCTACATCCTTGCCATGCTCTTCCAGCATGGATTCTCCCATTATAATCAGTTAGTATTACAATGGTCGATACAGAGTCCCACTGTATCTCTCTTGATTCCCACAGGAGGGTCTTTATACTGCGTCTCACAGTGTTACCAGAGTCCCACTGGCCTGCTCCAGAATCCCACTGAAGACTTCTTCTCCCTGAGTCCCACAGGGTCTTCTCCTGGCTCCTCGAGTCACACGAGTAGCTCTTCGTCACTTTAAGTTCTTCAAGTATCCTCAGCAGCCTGGGATAAAGGATGCTGGCCTTGCTCTGTACCTTTGATCACTTGAGTTGATCAGGTCTTCTCGACTTGCTCGGGCTTTATCACCTTCTTCTAAGGATGACCCGGCTTCTCTCCAACTACTGAATACTCAGAAAAATAATATCTTTAACTTCAGTCTGGTCCAGTCTCACATCACATCAACTTCATGCACTGGGTGCATGGCATCTCTGCATCCTCATGCACTGACTGCATGGCTTCTCAAATTCTTCAAGAACTCTTGGTCTTGGTCTTCTCAAATGCACACCCCAGATTTGTCTTTGTTCACGTGTGCATGTTCATGCATGTAAGAATGCACTCTCCTTCTTCTACTCTTGGTGCAATATACCCACAAAGGATGTAGTATCTTTAAGCACACACCAGCTTCTCACCTCTTCACACACTTTAATCAATTTGCTTACACACTTGAATGTGTGTTATACTTTAGTGTGGATGTTCTCCCTTTTCTTCTTCTAAGTGTATACACACTTCTTAGTGCACACACCTAGGTTCGGCCTTCACTTGTTTAACACACATAATTTGTTCTTCGTTTTTCACTTACTTAAGCTTGGCCTCTTTCCTCTTCTTGTTTTGCACACACACAAAATATGTTCTTTTATTTTTTCTTCAAAGTGTGCACCCACAAGGCTACGGCCTTCCTTGTTCACCTTGCACACAAGGCACTACGCCTTGGGTTCTCCCTCTTTGCACAAGCTACTGCCCGTAGGGCCTTCTCCTCACTTGTCACACACAAGGGCATGGTCTCAGCCTTCTTTTGCTCACTGTCCAGGTGAGTTATCAACTTGCCCGAACTCAAACAAGGCGTGCAAGGGGGCGTGGCCCTCTTCTTGTCTTCAAATGCCGCGCAGGCTCAAGTGTGCAGGGGTGCAACACTGCCGCGCAAGCCACAACAATCCTCGAGGGCGCGCAAGGTACTTGCGGCCTCGGGTACTTCCTGTCGCGCAAAAGAAAGACGCGCAGGGGACTCCTCACCTCCTTCTTTTTGTCGCGCAAAGGGGTTGCGCGCAAGGGACTCCTTCGAGCCAAGGATGGCACCGAGATCTTCAGTCGCGCAAGTAATTTGCGCGGGGCTTCAACTTCGCGAGGCAGAGCCTCACAGAACAAAGTTTTTCAATAAAACTTCAGCAAGCTTCTTTGGAGCCTTGGGCTCTTCTTTTATAGGCGAAGCAGAGGTGGTTTATCCGCGTGAGAAAAATCTTGAACCACCGAGATTTTCGGATCTCAAGTTTCTGTAAAATCTCATTTTTCTCCTCAGTTTCCACCGCGGGTTCTTTCCTTATTTTTCTCAATCACGTGCATGCATTTTCGAACGAATGCATGGCCTCTTTAATTCCAATCCATGCAAATCACAAACACCTCATGGCCTCGGCAACTCCGTTTGCCTCGGCTGAAGTCCGAATTCTTTCTTGATGCATGCATGCAACTTTCTAATGCATGCATGGGTTCTTTATGGCCTAACGATCACAAAGGAGGTTTCGGTTTGCTCGGAGGTGGCCGGGAACTCAAAAACCGTGCTCGGGTTGCTCCTGGTTCGACGGAGGCACGCGAGAATGCGCGGGGAGGCCTCAGCCGAGCTCGGGGAAGAGGACGACTCGCCGGCCGTTGGATCGGGCGTTTGAAATACATCGAACGGCCGCAATCAGATCGCCTTTCCGCGGATCAGATGTGCGGCCGAGATCTGGCGCACGATCGATCGTGCGGCCAGGATCGCTCCGCGGAAATTTTTCCGCGTCCCACATCGAAACCACTCGCGGTTTATCCGCGCTTTATCAATATGCCACTCCCCCAGCCCCCTCAATTGAATCTTCTCCCTCCACTGTGCCGCCCCGCACCATGTTCTCCCTGCGGGCGCGCTCTGCGCCCACTCTCTGCTCCTGCGGGCGCGCTCCTAGCGCCCACTATGCACCTCGGGCGCGCGGGTTTCACCACCGCGTGTCCTCGGGGGCTTACACACGGCCCCTGCCGCTCGAGCTGGCCACATGGGATCCCCCCTTGGGCGTGGCGCCTTAGGCCCACATGTGCCTCGGGGGTTGAACCCTTAAGGCTGGCTTGAGATGGCTAATTTTTTGCAAGTAAATAGAACAAGTACTTTGTCTCCTATGAGTATAAGCCAAATGCCACATGCCCTTCAATCCATTCTTCTCCTTCATCTTCTTCTTGAGAATTCAAACATTATTCTTCTTGATTAGAAACAACTCCTCAATTTATAATTCTTCTTCATCATCTCTTTTTCTACTTAGGAGAGAATTCTTAAGGATCTTCATCAACCAAGCTCATGAATCACATAAATTCTTCAAAGTGCTTCATTGATCAAATCAGAGATCAAGTTGGAACATCTTCATGTTCACATGCACTTAGTGATAGTGCATGGACTTCTTTAATCCACTTAATCCACTTAGAACTTATGGATGGATCACTTTCAACTCCTCATGCATTGTCACTACAATGCATGGTCTTCTAATCATGTTGTGACTTTGTATCAGGTTGATACAAGTCCTTGGAACTTTAAGAGCAGCTCAACAATCGTCTGATTTAACTAGAGAATGTTTCAACCACATCTCTTATGCCACTTAGTGAATCTCCTAAGTGACATGTCTCTAAGTACCATGGCCATTCTCCTTTCCTTACCAACACCATCACAACCTTTGTCATTCACATCTTGAAAATTCTTGACATCCATTCATTCTAAGACAACATCATGCCTCATTGACAACAAATGCAACACAGTGCACTTCAAGGAAGTATTGTTTTAATGTTTCTCAAAAGAAAAATATTTGATTATTTATTACATGAAATTTAAATTTTAGTTTCATGTGAAATTTTTAAATTTTTTTGTCATTTCATTGCATCATCAGGTTCTTAGGAACTGATTTTGGGGTTGGATTGGGATTTCCCTTAAACAATAGTTCCTGATAGAAATTTATGTTTCTGAGGATGTTGGTATGAGTTGAGAATTAGTGTTTTTTATTAATGAAAAAGTTATATATATATATATTTACATTTTTGATAACTTATAGGTTTCCATATATATGATTGAGAGGATAACATTAGGGGTTTTCCATGGGTTACATAAAAAAATTATGTGGATTGACTTTGTTGAAATTTTAAAAAAGTACCAAATTGGTTGAAGGGGTGGGGGATCCCTTTATGATGGATCCCACTACATGAGATCCCTTTATCTCGGATCCCTTATTCAAGATCCCTTTATGCGGGATACCCTACCTAGAATCCCTTTACACAAGATCCCTAATGAATGATGTAATTATATAAGCTCCCCTTATGTGGGATCCATGTACATAGGTATCCCACTAAATGAGGATACATACATGGTCTCCCCATATCTAGAACTTTTACAAGGGACACCCTTATGTGGGTGACCCCTATGTGCGTCAACCATATATGGCCACTCGAAGAAACACATCCTATATGGGCAACCCCTATATGTGTGACCCTTATATGGTTTATCCATATGGTACCAAATCCACCATCGGGATCTATCTCCATATGTGGATGGATTCCCTTGCAAGACCCATGTTCTCATACCCCTATGTGGTGTTTTCCAAAATTTGGTAACATACCATTACGAGGGAGGGAGCCTCAAAGACCCCTATGTGGGATTGGCCGCTGGTTTTCTAGGATTAGATAAAAAATTAGTTGTAATAATAAAATAAATTAGTTAATTCAAAAATTTAACAAATGGATGTAAATGTGAAATAAATAGAATGGGTTTTTAAATTTCAAGAAGTTGGAATTCCCTATACTCCTCATTATTGAATCATGTAGTAACATTCAATATCCCATCTTCCACATGATATATATTTTGAAACATGTCATATTGTGGGACTATTTGAAATTGTGAGTGGCTATGGATAAATATTACCCCATGTATACTATCCTTCTTAGTTATTCCTATGTTTTATTATTCTTATTCCATGTATGGATTTATTCCCAATTTCACTGTTTTTATCTTCTTTTTTTATTTCCACTACATTAGATCATATCAAATAAGGATATTATATGTGTAAATATATTTGAGAATAAGGGAGGTTGTCTTGAATTTATCCTTTATGGAATTACTCTTTTACATAGAGTGTGTGATGTAAAATCAATGTGACTTTTATTTTATATTCCCAAATCTATAATAATATTTTAAAATTGTTATTTCCTCATGAAAAATATTCTTTTAGAGCATGTATGGTTTTTTTATGAGTGTTAAAACTATACTATTATCCACCATGTGAGGTGATTTTTATTTTGACTAGAATGGGGAATTTGAGAGGTAACGTGAGGGGATATCTAAATAATGTGGTGGCTAAATTAATAAACAAACATGAACATGATGCACCGTCAGATATTGTAAATATTCCATTTTCATGAATCATAAAATGAATTAACTTTGATAAATTGATTAATTGAATATGAATCATTAATAATACTAGGAGTAATTAAATTAATTAAATGTATACTTGTAATACCTATGATTTATTCCTAGTATTTAGTGATAACCAGATACTTTTTAATGCCAAGGATCACCTACTAGGATTCAATGGTGACCTGATACTTTGGAATGACTAGGATGACCTCCTAGTATTTAGTGGTAGTTTAATACTTTGAATTCATAAGTTTACCTATTATGATTTGGTGTTTACACCCAATTTCATATTATTTTTGAATATATCCATCTATGGTTAAAGCATGTATGATTGATCCCTGGTGTTAACGTGAAAATTAATGATAAATGGCGATTTTCTTATTATGTTTCCTTATATTGATTATGCACTTCAGCATACACTATTATATGTACTTAATATGTTTTTATATTTTATTAGTGGTGGAAAACTGAGTTGTATTCATATCCTATTTAGGTATCCATTAGTACCTAGGTAAACTACACTCATACATGACTGGATAAGAGAAACAACCTTATAAGTGATAGTTGATTATTATCTAGACTACATTATTTGGATGGGAGCATACTAGGACTCTAGGCCTATTTTGGGGTGTTTTCCCAAAAAAATTATTTTTCCTAATTTTTGATATTTGTTTATATTCTCCACCATAATGAGACCCATTATTTCGTATACATGACTTGCATGACTTATGAAATACTTATTTTAGAAGATCATGATATTTTTATGTGTTTATTAAAAGATACCATGATGGTTGTTCTCATTATTCATATGATGATTGATATTGTTATTATTTACACTATTATTGTACATTGATATATTGGTATAGTATCCCCACTATACCAAAATAAACCCTCACTACAAGTTAATAGCCTCTAGAATATGGGTAGTTTCACCCAAGGTCAAGTGTCACCGTCAATATGGACACAGTTAATTGATCCTCATATGGGAACCTCAAAGGTTGTGTGAGGGAGGTTTTTCATTTATCTCATTATATGGTAAAGGTATAGTATATGAAAAAAGTTTGTAACATTTTATATAACTTGTTCCAATGATTAGTTAACCCATTCATGGGGAAAATTTATGCTTCTAGGGTTAGGGATAATATTTTTTGTTCACTTTATGATTGTATGATTTTATATAGAATTAGACACTTGATTTTTGGATTTATTTCTCATAGGAAATTATCTATTTTCAATAATAGAAAGATGAAATGTAATTATTTATCATATTAGTCACATGGTATTCAAATGTAATTCATGTGATTTCTAGTGATTTCATAATTAGCTATGTAATTGGGGTCAATTTTTAATTTCTTTATATAAAATAATATGGGTTTTCCCACATAACTGGATGGTAGATTCATACAGAATATATTTTTTAAATGGTTAAAAAAAATTAATATTAACAACTTAATGTTGTTATTTTATGGTTTCAGATAAATTAAAACATAAAATACAACTTATAAAGTGTCTCTATGTACATCATTTAATTTAATTCTCATTTAATCTAACTTCAACTATGAAACATATGATTAAAGTGGATCGAAATAAATGTGTAATGATTTGGTTCATATGGTTGTAGGATAATGAATCGGGGTTTGGAAATGTTGCACTAGAGAGAGCACCAGTACTGTAAGCTTATTATATCATGGTGTTAAAAGAATAGTGAGATGTTATGCCTATTACTTTATCACATAACATGTGATATTTAGAACTATTATATTAATGTGTTTTGTGTTGAGTGGTTATGAATTAACATATTGATCATGAATCCTAACCATCATCCATCCAAGGCATGATTTCATTACTTTTTACTCTCAAAACTACTCTATATATTTGATATTCACCACATTCCATTATGTCTTCATATTTTATGCATGGATAGAGGTTTTTCATTGAGTATTTATATCAAGTTATATTGAATGAAATTCCATTTTGGGGATATTGTGATGGAATTTTTTGATGCTCAGAATACACCTCTATGGTTAGAGGTCATAGATTCTTTTGGGATATCTTTTTTCTAGGGAGGACTGAATCTAAACATATCATCATGATCGATTTGTTAGAACCATTTCAATCACACATTAACTATTATCATCACTATGTGTCATTCATATCTCCCAATGGTGGTATTTATAGATATGGTAGAGAGTTGGAATTACATGACTGTCGTGAAATAAATGAACATCATCCACTGGGTGGGATCTTATATCAGGTTGTTATCATTGTACTTGATAATGTGGGAACACAATGAGGAGTTTTTCATCCCATTTTTAGTTAGTTTTTGGAATTATTACCTAATTATATATCATGATTCTGAAAATATAGTGTTTTTTTGTTCATGATCGAGATCATACAAATGTAAAGCCTATTTCCAATCCATCATATCAGATGGATCATGTGATATTTCATGATCTAAAGACTCATCTAGAGGGATTAGAGGCCAAAGGTATTATATGACTAAGTGTACCTCCAAGGAGTTACAATACTATTCTTCAAAAATGTGGATTGTGATTTGTGATTATGTGTCGAATTACAAAATTTAAACAAATATATGATCAATAATCAATTTATAGAACAGAATTTTAATGATTTATTTGGACAGAATAATGGAGATAATAAGCTTTTATGATATATTTTATATTAGGTTACCAGAAATTGAGGTTCGGACCTTATGATAAACCTCACACTATGGCCAGTATGAGTATTTGGTGACGTCATTAGGTCTTAAAAAACATGATAACAGTATTCAATACCCTAACGAATTGGGTTTTCAACCATATATGGACACCTTTGTGGTCCTCTTTGTGATAATAATCATTGTACTCTATGTCAAGGGTAGAGCTCACATGAAATATGATTATTGTTTTGGTCAAAATTTTAGAGATTTAACTATATGGGAAGCTCTCAAGGATTCCTTTGGATTAACCAATTACACATCTTGAGACACATTATATCCAAGGATGGTGCATCTGTATACCCCATGAATGTTATTATGGTGATTTTATAAGAGAGACACAAAATAATTCCATAACTACAGCTTCGATGGTTTGTCTAGTTCTTAAAAGTGGATTATTAGAGGCATCACCCATTTTTTAATGATGATAATTGGAATTCAATGAAGGATGTGAGGTTTATTTTTTTTATTCTTATAATAGATATTATAATATGTGGAATGTTTGGTTGACCAAAACATTGATACTGACATTACATTTTTTCAGTAAGAGGTATACCTTTTTTGTGACACATTTGGAGTTAAGATGATAGTATCCTTAATTCGGGATGATGATGTGGTCACTTATGGGTCTTGGAAGATAACCCTATATTAGAAATATTACTTAATACGTGACTTGGTGATAGTCGTATTGGTACATTACATTAGATTAAAGAATCATTTCATGTTGGGTATGAGGTTTTTGGTGTATACTAACCATAAAATCATATAGTATATTTTCTCATAGCGGGGCCTGAAATTTAAAAAATAAATATAAGTAATGTATTTATTGTCTTTTTATTTCACTTTCAAAAACACAAAAGAAAGGGTTTATAATGATTCTGATGCATTCATCCTGAATATGCTAGCATATGTAGTCTATAATAACAATAATGAGTTATTTTTATCACCATTTTAACTAAGATGCATCTTTATATGCACCATTAATAGGGTAATGTGATCCTTATATACTTATAGATTGTGTATTCACACCACATTAGCATAAATAGAATCCAAAAATTATATTCTGACTATTTACTGATAAGATAATTCATATATGATGGGGATCCACCACCAGATTAGTTTCTTAATATGAATTAGATCTTTCTTCTCTTAGGTCAGGTTGTATTCCCCATGAGCATCCATGAAGAAATAATGATTGATTCACATTCATTGAGATGTGTGGTACACCTTTGTATTATTAATAGGAATTGTCTCATACAAATTTAATACAAGTGTATTCAGATAAATATTGTTATAATGAGTCTAATCACATGGAGATCCATCAGTTAGTATGTGAAGGCCAAGAATTAGAAAGCAGATGTCCTTCTATAGTTGTTTCCTATTCTGAGGTGGGAATGGGATGATGTGATCACAATTTTTGTAGTGAGGTTACTATGGATTCCATATGGTTTTGACACAGAATGGGGGAATATGGAATATTTTAAGAAATATTCTCATTTTCTATTGATCCGACAGATCTTTTTAATTGATAAGTAGGGAATGAAATCTATCTTGGAGATAATGTGGTAAAATAGTATACCTTTCTGTATTTTTTCAAACACAGGTTCTCTTTTCAAATAAAATTTTTATTATGGTTTATAGAAATTTAATAGAACATAGGTGTATCTACGCACATATTAACACCCTTAGAATTATTAGAGGTATGGGTAAACTATATTGACCTTATAGGATAAGCTAGGAGCTTTTGTACTAGACTGTAGTGGGGTTTAGGTGAACCAAATAGGCATAGTAGAGTTACCCTACAATAGAAACATTGAATATTAAGTACGGATCATGTTGTTATAACCCCTTTATGATTGGAATTTTGAGTCACTTTTGTATTTTATAGAAGTTAGTGAGTCAACAATCATTTAGTCGAGTCTCATTTACAAGACCTCGAAACATATCTAGAGGATTTAGAAGTGGTTGGTGACCACCTAGAGTATGAAGAGGTCCTATAATGACCAATTATTTCATATTCCAAAGTTTTATGTGATAGATCATGGTTTAAATCAGTGTCACCTAGATTTGAGCATCACTATGTGTGGGGGTAGGGGAAGTTGGTGCCCTGGTACATTTAACAATTTCATATCAAAAAGAAGAATAGTATGGTGGAATAATGACTAGTTCATCCACATTTGTATTGTCTTATGAATGAAGAAATCCTTGTATGACAACAATAATGATATTTTTCATACTCATCTCATGTGATCAAAAATAAGTATTTTTATCTCACAGATGATTCATATTTTATTTAATAAATGATCTATATTGTGGAACATAATGAGAAGACACTCCATAGTAAGATTGTTTCCTTGGTATAATTTTAGTGGAGACATGATCATATCTAATGGGAAACATGGGGGAGAGAGTCTTACTTATGAGAAAAATTAGTAAATTGTTTCTCTTATGTTTTCTAATTATGTGTGGAATTTCATCTTAATAATGAGTATATTAATGGCCAAAAGGTTATGACACCTTTCCCATTATTTAGGTTCAAACATAGAATAAATATGTTGTGATTTTGTTTAAATTTTAGTTAAAATACATGATAGTTTTTTCATTTAAATGTGAAATTTTAGTGGAATTTGGTGTTTTTAATGTTTTTTGGATTCCATGCATGACAACTATAATACCCCATAACTTATATAACCTATAATTACATGTTTTATTAATTGGGTATCACCTTCATATATTTTTTTGGGTGTTTATAGTATATAATTTTTGAGAATTTTAAAAAAATACTTACATTTTAAATGCCTATATAGAATGGGGATACTTCCACTCGATATCCATTTTTTTCACAAAAACCATATAGTAAAATTTAAACTCCCATTTCATTAAATACACATTCACTTAATTAATGTTTAATCAAAATAAAAGTATTTTTGACCATGATATAGATTCATACCCATTTATATTCCTTATGAAAACATTTAAAACTTGGGAGGAATAAAAAAAATTAGTATGTGAAACAAAAATAATGAAACACTTTAGACCATTTTATAAATTATATAATCCGATTATTAATTTTTACCTTTTCACATAAAAAACATTGAGATCAATTATTCATTTTATTACTCAAAAAATAATATTTATTGAATAGATATTTTCATAAAACGTTTATTAAGAAATATTAATGTAAAAAAATCATTATCATGAGGGTGTCCTATAAAACATGGGTATTCATGTTAATATTTTCTTTGAAAACTTAACTTTAACCCATAAAAGGGGCATAAAAATTCTCGTAAGGATAATTTAAATATTATAAATTATGAAATGATAAAGAATTCATGAAAACTAATTTGAAATCATATAAAAGTCATATAGGTACCTTGAGAAATCCTTTTCAGATCACTCATATAATCACTCTTAAAATAACTCTTAAAAATAGAATACACTACTCGGTTAATTACAACATAATTCTCTATAGAAGATAATGAATACCCAATGAATCAGAGAGTTATGTCAGGATATAAAATCACAATGAATAATACATAAGGATAATAACACACAAAAAATACATTAAATCATTCATTTACATCATAAAATCTCATAGATTAATTTCTTTCATACATATGTAGAAACACATTTTCCATTAAAAAAATATGAGGAAGAAAACCCTTATTCATTGAAAACTACATAATTTTTTTTCCAAAAGCATAGGAAATAAATAATTCTTCTAAAAACCAATGAAACATTGTTACATAACATTCTTAGTGAATAATGATCATGATAGGTTTAAATTCCACTCATTCTGTATATGTTAAAAAATATTTGTTTCACACTATTTTATAAATGTAAAAAATAACATGTTTAGAAAATGTTAGAAATATTTCTTTTAGAGAATTGGAAATTCAAGTTAAGCATTGTTTAAAATGATAACAAACATATATATTATTATATTAATAACAAAATTGAATGGTTTTAATGAACATTGTTATCTTGGAAAATTGGAGATAAACATTAAAAATTTTAAAATCAGGTTTTAAGGAAAAAAGTTCTACCTCGAGGCCAACACACAATGTATATACATTATATCTTATATAAAAACATATATTAATATTAAACAATTATAAGAACCCTTATCTAGTGTATTTTCTTATTATTATCACCCTCATTTAATTTATTACCATTCATTATATAGTTATTAAATCAATTGAGTTCACATTGGAAAATATATATGGAATTCGGTTAATAATGTCAAAGAACATTGGTGGGATGGCTATGTTAAAATGGTTTATGGTTCCATCATCTATATAATATTAATCAGTAAATAGTTATCATTCTTATACATTAAATAACATTTAAAAACAATACATTCATGGTGTAAATTAGAAAAATCACATCACTTCATTGAGGTGGTACCCAATATATATGAATGAGAGACATTATCATTTTATTGTGAATGGAAGAGTAGGAATTTATTTACACTATGGAAAAATCACTATTTATTAGAGGTTTCTAAAATACCCTTGTTAAATTTGGTTTTATATTTTTAAAAACAGTTTTTTACCATTGTTTTTGAAAAAACAATGTGTATTATTGATTATTTTTTAAAAATGTTGATAAAAAATAATTAAAAACTATATTAAAATATAAACAGTTAATAAAATTTTATTACTAATAATTAGTATTTATTATTAAGAAATATTTATTATTTAAAATTAAAATTTAATAAAATATGATAATTATTATATATTTATAATTAATATTTATTAATAATTTTAAACCGAAATTACTTTCTTGATTAAGTTTAAAATCAGAAATTTGTATCAAATGACCATAACATTTTATCTAGATGACCATTTTAGCTTTTTAACTAGCCAAATAGATGCTCATGAGATAATGTATAATTAAATTAGATAATAATTTTGTAATAATTATTTGAATAGCATTTTTATTTGTCCTATTATAGGTTCATAATCGAACTTCAACTTCAAACAACCATAACTTTTGATCTAAGCATATGTTTGGGGTCTACCACATATCAAATTGACGTATGAGAAGATATTCAGACCCTATTCATCAATAGAGAACCCCAGTCACTTTTTTAGAGCTCAAAAAAGGATTATATTGTCCCTAATGTTGATTTTTTCTGATATAATGACTTTTTAACATTCTATGTGATTTATTCATCATTTATGAGTGTCTCCATATACATTTTTGATCGTTTATGACTCCATTTCATGGATTTAAACTCATATTAATTGGATTACATTGGAATTTTTGTGGCCTTCCATCTTTTTGTGATTTATTACCTATTAAATATATTATTTTATGTATACATAAACATTTAAGTTTATTTACTTGATATTAATATATATATATATATCAATATTTATTTAAAATTTTATATAATTGTATTTATAAATGGATATTTATATGAATTTATGAATATTTATCTATATATATAATCATTTATAAATATTTATACATTTTTCAGTTTATTTAGTTTTACATATTATGTGGGTATATATATTTATATTTAAATATTTTTATATTTATTTTGATTTGAAATCAAATATATAGATGTTTGTGGGTGTGTGGGTGTTTAAATATATTTAAGAGATATAAAGACATGAATATATATATTTATGTATATTTCTTCATATGTATACATATCTATATATATTTTTATCCATTTATATATATTTTTATATATTAATTTATATTTCTATATAAGACATTGATATATATATATATATATATATTCATTCTATTGGATAGTGTGTGTGTCCCTATACTTGTATATATATAAATTTATACTTATTTATTTATATTTATATCTCTTTATAAGATATATATAAATATATTTTAATAGATCCATAATTAATTTTATTTATTTATTTATTTATTTATTTATTAACAATGTATTAATTATTTAGTAATTTTGTATTTATTTTTTTATTTATTATACATTGATTTATTTAGAAATTTGTGGTCAAAAGGCTCTCTTATTTTACAAAGCAAAGAATACACCATTCTTATTGGGTAGATGGAAACTCATAACATGATACTTAGGCCATAGATGTACGAATACCTAATAGATGGCCTATAGGAAAAAACATGGTTGAAAGGACCAATGGTCTACGAGCCCAAAAGATGGTCATGAAGACCCTAGCCCATAGGCCAGAGTAGTGGTCCAAAGACCATGGCCTTCCAAGCCCGCTTAGCCTACAACAGGTGTATCGGCACCCTTGCCCATCTTCCCATGTCACATTTACAACCAATGGCCACAACTCATTATGTTTTCTACATATAGTCCATCGGCTCATGTCATCACCACTGTCAGACGTCTCATCCACGACCCTTCGTATTAAAGGTTTTTCGGCCCATCTCACCACCACTAGTTATCACACTAGATCACCAGCCGATCGCTGCTACTACCAAAGGTTGTCCCTCCGCCTTGCACCTTTGTGCGCCTTGCTCATTGCTTCCTAATGTTGTTTTATCCCTTATTCACTCAATGTGATCCAATGTGTGCATAGGAGGAAGTCATAACCCACAAAAATGGAGTGAAATATTGTTATTCTTGGGACTTGATCCAAGGATAACTTGGTGCGGTGTCACCACAAAGGACCACTCAAAAATGGTGTTGGATGCAAAAAATATTTTGATTTACTATTTTCTATTTATTAATTATTAAATAAATATTTATTTATCTCTTATTTATATAATATTTATATAATATTTATTATATATAATTTCATATTTATTTTTATTATTATTAAATTATTATTTGTTACTAATATTGTATTTTTATTAATTTACTATTAATGTATTTTTTATTTTTTTCTTATTTTTTTATTTATTTAATTATTTATTACAATACTATTTATTATTTAATATTTATAAATTATTATTAATTTATAATTTAATATTACTTTTTTATTAATTCATTACTTATTTATTTATTCCTTATTTATTTATTTATTTACTTTTTCAAATTTTAATTTATTTAATTAACATTATTTTTTTAATTTATATTTTATTAATTATTTCTTGGAAAGTAAATATTTTTTATAGTTTATTTACTATTCACTGTTCATTAATATATTATTTTATTATTTATTTCATATTTATTTGATTTGTATGTTTTTATTTTTTTTTATTTTTTATTAGTATTCTTTAATATTATTCATCACATATAAGTATTTAAATTTATTTATATGTATATAAATTTTTATATAAAATTATTTTCACTCATCACAGGAAGAGCTTGATGGAGTGGTAATGTGTATGCAAAATATCGATGAGGTAAAGGCTTCCACTCTCACCCAACACATATATATGTTTAATTTCTACCAAGGCAGGCATTAAATAGTCATGATATGATAAATAAATAATAAATAATATCTTAAATTTAGAACTAATAATTAGTAATTATTAAATAATAATTAAATACCTAAATTACAATTCAAATATAAGATTTTAGAAAATAAGTAAAAAATAATCATCAAATATTTTGGCAACGGTTCAAAAAAACACTAAATAATTATTCCAGATTTTTAAAAAATACTTCTCATTAATTCACAACTGTTCTGAAAACTAATGTTATATGATGTTAGAGACACGATTTAGAGGTCGTTCAAAACATCACTAAATGAATAAAAATATTGGTTCTAAATGCATAATTTTGGGATGTAGTAATATGATAGGAATCAAAAATAATAATTATATCATTAATATAATATTTTAATTCATTATTTCCCTCATAATAGTCATCCTTGTGAGGTGGTGATGAAAAACAAAACAAATCTCTTCGTGGAGGTGGTAATCCACATATACTTATGAGCGCTAATTTTATTTACAATTGGAAAATGAGATGAAAAGAGTCGTAGAATTGTCATAAAACAATTAAGTAATTGAAGATACTAATATTACTATTTCACAATGGTGAAATAATATTTGAAGGATTTAGAAGAATAAATTAACATGAAACACTCTTAATGTATTATACATATTCATTGGAAAACCTACTATGGAATACACATTAGGCCTTATATGAATGGTATTTTGATAATAACTAAACATTTAGGAATTGGGGAGGGATATTATGGAAATATTTAGGTAAGACTTGGATGACCAATATTTTTCCAATTCTGTGAGGAAGAGAGCGGAAGAGGTTCCCTTTTATATGTAAGGGAAATGACATAGTTGAAATTTTTCTACACTTATATATATTATTAATGTATTAATCATTGTCACATTGCTCAAAAATAGAAAAATTCAAAATATAAGGTGATAAGGGTTCAAAGAAAATGAGGGAATAATTTCTGACATTAAATTATATGACCTTATAAAATATTAGTTTCCTTAATTAACCCGATTTTCCCTTTACCACGGTGAAACATTTTTACCACGGTTAGTATTCATAATGAATATAAATGTCATTAGGCACACTGCTAAATTTTAACCACCTAATTCTAAATTTTTAATCCATTTTTAAATATTCAATTTGACTAATTAGAAGAAATTACTTTAAATACGTGTCCACAAAGAGTAAAAATGAATAGATTATTTTTGAAAATTTTGTTTTATGTATTAAAATGAACTTATACAAAAAAATATAAAATTTATTCATATATAATTATTTAGATTATATCCATTAAAGTTTATATTATTTTAATTTATAACATGGTCCATGAATGGGACATTTATCTTAGTTTTATTAATTGAAAGTAAATGAGTGTTTTTAGAAATTCAATATCATTCACTATTACATAAAAAATCAATGTTTTCAAAAAAAACTCCAAAAAATTCACCATAATATTAAATCAGTGTACTGATATCAAATATAAAGTATATTTTATCCAATTTACATACTTCAATTTATAAATATTACATATAAATAAAACTATATTAAAATGGAATAACTTTATTTAGAATAACACTATTTTCTAAATATAAAATTATTATAGGGAATGTGAATCTATAAAATATAATCATGAATATTAAAAAGATATGAAATTAATTTTTCATTATCATTCCATGGGTTGTCACATTCTTCCCTCATTTAATAAATTTAGTACTGAAAATATTATTCATCCCTTTAATTTTTATTTCCCCCTCATAGACTTTTTATGTTTCCATATTGTTTCTCTAATCATGTGGTTGTTCTATGAAACATTAACCAAGTCAGGGAAATTATTCATTAACCCATTCTCTATACAATAAATAATTTTAACAAGATTTTCTATAGAAGAAAAAAAATCTTCCAAATTTTCTACCCTAGGGATCAAATCATGATCTTCATTTGTTCCATACTTACATTATAATGAAACATGAAACACATTACGTGCCTAATATAAAGTCAGTGGAATTTCTACATGGTATGAAACTAATCCCACATTTTATATAATCCAATATTCACCAAGAAACCAAGGTATTGACATTTCTTTATTTCGAAAAATAATAAATCATTTCCAAATATATATTTTAATATATACATTATAGCCTACCACAAATGAGATTTCTTCTCTCCAGTTATATTTATTACTTTTTTACCTACACTGAGCTTCCACCTTTCGATGGAAAATCATATTTACCTTCTCAAATATTTATTCTAATAGTTTTGGTTTGAAAAACAATATTTAACAAACTTCATCTTAATATGCATGAGTCCAACACCACTTTCAATATAATTCCTCAAAAGGTTCCACATATAAACTGAAATGAAATCTATTATTCTAAAAATATTTGAATAAAGAATGTTTTTATCCAAACTTCCCTTGTAATCTAGTGATAATGGCTCAATAATGTCTTATAATGTATGAATTTTTCACTCATATTTTCCATCAGATTAAGGAAAAAATAATATATTGAAATTTATTTTAGTAACCAATGACGTATGAAGACCACTATAGAAATTTGAAGTTAATCTAGGATTACAGTATGATTAAATAGAGAGAGGGACTCCATGTTATATGAATATATCATTATGATAAATTATAGAGCATTAATAAATAAAATAATATCTTTATATGGTACAAAATTCATATATTTTGTAATGTCCTAGACCCAGATTCCACTAAAAGTTCCCCATGCCCACTTTTCCACATGGCCTTAGGCATATCTCCGCAAATTTTAGTGGTTTCCCACTAGAAATGAGGTCCTACGTGTGTCAATAGGGTGACTATTCCCTGATCACATGAGTGTAACATAATAGAAATATAATATCATATAAGTATGAGAAACAGTAAATCAATCAGACAAATAATAAATGAACAATACAGGAATATATAAATCATACCAGAAGTACTCCCATATACTGATGATGATATATTTCATGTGTCTAATAATGAATCCAAAACACATATACATATAAGGTGTATAGTAAATGGAAAAAAAGTATAAAAAGGTTGAAACAATTCAACTACCATCACGAGCCTCGGCTTAGTCTCACACTCCCATTATCTGAAGCAGAAATCATAAACATGTAGCAGGTCCCTTTCCCATTATCCATAACAGCAATCATACAGTCTATTTGGGGACTCAATGGTGGCCCGAAAAAGGTGTGAGACTCAATCCCACTATTAAACCACCCAAGTCCTAGTTCCATCAGTCATTTAATATATATAATGATAAAATTTTATAGGGATTAATAGAATATGTAATGGAAGTAAAGAAATTAAACATCAAATAAGTTTTGGGTTCACATTTAATAAAAATTTCATTTCATCAAATTCATTGAAATATTCTGTCTATGAATTAGTAGTCATGACAGTTTTATTTTTAATCAAACACATTTAGTTATCCTACCTCAATTAATTAAAAATCATCTGGACGGAGAACATTACCCAATTTCCCCCATAGTGATTTTCTAAAATAATTCTTAAAATTTCAAACATATATTGTAAGAAAATAACTGGATCCAAGATTTTGTTTTGGATTCTTAAGCACATCACATAACTCATTCCATTATTTATTCAATTCAGAATATGAGACCTTATTTCACATTCCATATTTTGAATCAAATTATTTCTCCACATATAAAATAACCCAAAACCTTACAAGCCCATCCTAGTCATTTCCCAAAAGAACCAATATATCTCTCTAAGTTTGGAATATCTTCACAGTAACTAACGTCCATCCTTGGAGTTCTTCTAAGGGATACAAAGTGTCGCCCATTGTATATATGAACAATTATCTTTGATTATATCAATTTAAATCCATAAGGAGTCCAATTATCACTCAACATAGTATTTTCATCCCCCCATGAGTCTGTCCTTAGAAGTCTATATAATGTGTCAAAGAATCACTCGGTCATAAGAGTGGTAGAAGAAAAATGAGTACTTCGATGGCATTCATATAAGAACCCATGTGTCACTCAAGGCATATAAGATTTCAATCAATGTAATTCATTTATATAAAGGCATCAATTTATTCATTTCAATTAAAAATCACATAAAAGGTGACTCAAATCATGGGATAATCTTAGTAAGATTAGCCTCCAATTAACTCACATGAGAATCTAATTATATGTAGAATCTCATGAAAAATCTAGCAATTTCATGCAAAGAGTCTAGGGACATGGCTTCCATTCCCATTTCTTTATCATTTTAATTTACAGTTAATATCATAATTCAATTCCCCAATTTAAATTACAAATGAATTCAAAAGTGACATCCCTTAGCAAGGAGTAAAATGGAACACAATAAGGAAGCCAAATGAAATATCCATCCATGGTGTTCCAATCAACCAAATAACACACCCAAAGGGGTGGTTTCATTTCATGTCTCATAAACCTTTAATAAATTATCTATAGGTATTGTTAATTACATTGGTCAAGCCCATAAATTTAATTAATAGATATAAAATTCATTCATGGTCATCACCCAGAGAATTGGGTGCATGGAATCACCTATTATCTATAAACACATTAAACTAAAAATAAAATCATGAGACTATAAACTATAGGTCTATAGTGGATATCTCATCCAGTATCAGCTCTTTGTTTGACTTATATAGTGAGAAAATTTAAGAATATACAATGAACATTTAAATACATCATATTAGATTGCATCAAAATAGCGTAAACCGATACGAAGAAGAACAATGAATGGGTAAAATGGAATCATGATCTTTCTAATGTGGATATGATGGGAAAAATAGATCTTGATTCTGAGCATGAGTGATAATTGGATAGAAAACCAAGAATACTCTCCAAATGAACCCTCTCGAAGGCACAACGCTGTCAAATGTGAGAAATTCGGAAGATTTAAGTTGAAATATAATTATTTAGGGTAAAAATTTTAAAATCACCCAAAGAAAATGTTTATATGGTTTGGCTACATGGATGGAAATACCATGCACCAATCGTTCACCCTTTACTATAGGAAGGGGCAACCGACATGGTTTTTACGCTCAATCTGAATAACCATTTGATAACTATCAAAACATCATCTATCAAAATTTTATAAATTTTCACACGAGCTTGCATACCAAATCTCATGGTTTCTCTTTCTTTTTATCCTATATCTTCCCACTATCAATCCGTGCATGGTTAGAAGTAACTGTGTGGCCATCCCCATACAGTCTCTACTAACCATGAGGTAAGCCTTTTTCAATGCAAAATATGGGATTTGGGCCCCAAACCACCCTCAAACACCATGAATATCCTTACAAACTCAAATATCATTCACATTAGGCTGTAAATAAGAAGTAAAACATATATTTGATGGAATTAAATGATATTTCACCTCAAAGAAGAACTGGGTTCTTACAAACATCCCACCCTAAATCAATTCTTTCATGAATTTCCCTTCCAATAATGGTAAATCATGATCGTAGAATAAATCTATCCACTATGGTCATACATTGACCTATTTCTGTGAGATCTCATCATATACATGGTCATTCTTACAGAGAACATATACTATAGTAACTGACCAACATAGAATAAACATCATTATATGATCCAAAAATTTCTTTATGGTGGTCCTCAAAGGATGAATCTATCTATAACTCAACTTCCTCTATCAAAAACAGAATGATACAGGTCTGAATTTTAGCATCACAGGTGAGATACATGGAATATTTTGTGCATGGATCGATAAATATAACATAACATTGACTGATATAATACAGACCCAACACTCTATAAAATGTAATATGATCCAACATAATGCCATGAAATCTTACCATATCTATTTATTGTCTTGTGTACCGTCCTCAATGAAACCCGTAACAAAACCGTATCCCTCACCTCAATCTCTAGAGGTCATCAGGGGTGATTGGTGAATGAATTCTATCAGAACTGTGTAATACCCATCTTCTTAAGAATCAATTTCAGATTCTTTGTGGCCTCTATAATAAGATGAGGTCCGATATTAGCTACCTCTCCTACCTCTAGAAAAAATAGTTGTGTTATCCATGTCCTGCCATAAAAATCCTCAAAGGGGACCATTTAAATTGTATCTTGAAAGTTATTATTGTTGTTTAACTCAACCAAGGGTATATGCCTCTCCCAAGAGCCCCCAAATATAAGGATGCATGTCCAAAAATTTTTATTAAGAACCTGTATTGTTCACTCAAACTATCCATCGGTTTTATGTTGATGTGTTGTTCTCAGAAGCACTGGTTTACCTAATGCCCTCTCCAACCCTTTCCAAAACGGTGAAGTAAACTAAGTATCCCAATCCAAAATGATAGTGGGCATGACCCTGTGAATTCATATTATCTCATTGATATAAAACATCATATGATCATCAATTGAAATGGTTTCCTTGATAAGTAGAAAATGAGGGACCGTTGTGAGAATCTAAACAACAACCAACACTACATCATAACCATGAGTATTCTTTAGTAAACCTATCACAATATCTGTTTCAATGTCATCCCATTTTTACTCAAGAATGGGAAACTATTATAAAATTCCAACCAGTTTCTTATGTTATGCCTTCACCTACTGATAGGTGGAATACTTTATAAAAAACAAGGCACGTCTCTTTTCATACCCGACTACCATTATTACCAATGTAAACCTAGATACATCTTGGTAATTCAAGGATGAAATACATAAGTAGAATCATGCAAGTATTGCATCAAATACTCACACATAACTATTGAAACCCTTAAATGACCATGTATAGAGAGAATTTAGACCTCAACTATGGTCCAACCCAGAGGTGGGACCTCACCTTCCCCACTCCCACAAAAGACTAGGCATTCATGTTGTGATAGCTACCTCATATTCACACCATAGGTGATTGAAAATATTTTTCCTCCATGGCATAAGAGACCTATTCTAAACCATCATTTGGGTCAATTTCTAGTAAGCTACAGATACCCTAAGGGTACCATCTTCCATTTTCCAAAAAAGGCATGTTAAACCTCATAATGAAGTTCTAGGTTAGATAAAACCCTTTTTCTCTAGTTGAATATTGAGCTCCATTATCTTATTGGTATCCATCCTAAAAGGATGAATGGATACCAGTGATGATCTTTAAATAGATCTATAAGGAACTAGAACTCTTTCATTAAAGGTAATAATGATAATTCTTACGAGATAATATTCTTGAAATGATCAACCATTAAAGGGATACATACTTGATGGGTTTCTTGATCATCTAGATATATACCCATAATCATGGTTATCAACTCACCCATACCAAGGTTCTCGAGTCCAGCTTGACTCGCCTGGACATCCCATTCAGCATTTTGAATAAACTCGCCATCCTCAGGTAATGTAAATGCCAACCTACCATGATTGAAATAAAAAAAATATTTAAAGGAAAACATCCATTCTATCCATAGAATGATGTAAAATCCCATCATCACGTGTAAAAATATATCTCATATGATGTGAAGCCCCCCCCCCCAATATCTAGGGGGTACTCCATGCACTAACACACACCCTCCATTCTTATTCAAAAAATAGAGTATCAATCATCATAATACCATCATATGTCTTATCACTAGGGCCAAGGATCACCAAAACATGTATATATATAAAGCCATGAGAATCTCATGTACCAAACATAGAATATTCTAATTTATAGGCTACTAGAATAGTACCTTTAATAGTATAAGGTTAGAATTTTTTTCCCTCAAGGTTTGGTTGCATTGTATATATCTACCCTAATATGTAGCCCTATGATGCAACCTAGCAATGTTGAGATGATCCACTCTGTTGTCACTAAAAATATGGGGATTGACTACCATTTCCACAACAACATCCTCAGCCTGATCGGCCGACTGTACTCCAACTCCCAGACTAACAAAAATCTTAGGACCTTGCTCTTATACATAGTGTCTTTGAATACCCTATTTTTATAGATTCAAGATTAAAAGTTATATAGAATAGTTGTAGATGACAAATCATTCCACATTATTTGAACTCTACCAGTTCCCATATATATTGAGGTCTTCAATGCCTAAGTCTTCTGCACTGGTGGAACCTCCCCTAAAAACCTAAGTACGTGATCTAGCTACTAATATCACCAGGTAGATTCCCCGAGAAATACTTCCTACTATAGGTCGACAGATTTACAGATCTATATCTTGAACTACCCTATCTTTCACCCACAAACCATTCATGTCACACTATATGTTATGAACCTGATTAACTACACTAGAAATAGTATTCAGCGAAAAGAAATTTAACAGTAGTCAGATGTCGTACATGAGATCATTCTCAAAATTCATGGATTTAGAAAATACATCACCTATATGAATCTGAGTGAAGTAATGGAACTTGGTAAAATAGGGTAAATAATCCATAACAAATAATGCACCCAGATCCACGTACAATAACTCTCATATTGTATAATTATTTAATGTCATAGGATAGATGTAATCGTAGATATCCATATCAAAAACCAACCATGCCAACTCTTGATGATGGTATATATGAGTAATAACAACTCACCATATCATGGAAAAATAACAGAAAATATACATATTGATCTTCAACCTTATCTTAGAAGGCATCTCGTTCTGATAAAAGATAGATAACATGGCATATATCCTTGACTCCATATCCAGTAATCAGCCATCCCCTAAAAACCTATGGTGATGTTGCCCCTAGAATTCATGCGTCTATTATACGATAGTCGGGGTAGGTCAATGTATTCCCTGAATGGACTATATGAATAATATAAAACCTTCACAGAACTGTGCATCATCTCTAATGTCGGGTACAACTAAATATGTCACAGATGACACTACTGGATGATATAATAGTATCACATGGACCACCACCTCTAGAGTGTGGTCATCACAAACCACCTGGCATATGACTATACATCATCATGGTGGAATTTCTCTACAATTCAAATCACACACCTCATATTTGGATCATTATTAATATTCTCATCTCAAAGTATAGATATTGAAATAGGATAGGTACAACCCTTCCTATTTAATGACACACCCCTCTGATTGCTACTTGAATTAGGTATGGGCGATGTACATAACATACAAAATGAACAGATACTGCCTACCTCTCATTACTACGGTGGGGTCTTGGTCAATCTATCTACTATAATACTTTTTAGTTTCTATTTCATTTATTTCTTATTTCTTTCCATTACCTCAAAATTAATTTTTAAAGAGAGAACCTCATGGTTAACCATATATTCAACCATAAGGGCCCATACTCCTCACAAACCAAAATATGTTACCCACCTAATCCACACCAAAACATAGTCTATAATATCTATCATAAAATAATGTATAACTACAACAACATATATCAAAAAAAATATTAATCAAGTAAAGCATCCAAAATGGCATCGCATAATGCATGGAATGTGATTCTTGTATGTTTTTAATATGATTAATCTGATGGAAAACCATAATTTCAATGAGTTTCAAAACAAAATATCCCAAATTAATGAACATAATAATACCAAAATTCATCTGCATCTACCAATAGTAGATTGAAATAAACTGTAACAGTCAAAATCTAGAAGAACAACTTTTTATTTCATGGTAATTTGTCTTTTTTTCCAATACATGGGTCAGCTACCCTCAAGCACAACACATTACCAAATTTCTATTAATTTATATTCAATTATATTATCTCAAAATAATAAATATATCTAGAAAAGAATGATCTAATTCAACTTTTTAACATCCCAGACTTAGATGCCCTTGATGGTTCCCCGAGATCGAGTATCCAAATGGCCTCGAGCGCATCTACCCAAACATTAGAGGATTATCACTAGAAGCAATGGCGTATGAGTTTATATGGGGAGACTATGACACCATAAATAGAGTGTAACAATACATAAATAAAATATTAGATATGTATTGGAAGTAATAAATTAATCAGAATGATGATAAATGAACAATACAGGATAATATAATTTATACTATAAGTAATCTCATATATAGATGATGATATATGTCTTGGGTCTAATAATGAATCCAAAACATGTATACATGGTAGGTGTACAATACATGAAACAAAACCAAAAAAATTAAAAAAAAATGAATATGGAATCATAATCTTCGGCTTGATCCTATTCTCCCTTCTCTTATATAGCAATGAAGAACTTATAATAAGGCACTTACCCTTATCTATACGTGCAATCATATAGTCTATTTGGGTCCCTAAAGGCAAACCAAATAGGATTTGTGTTTAAATACTAGTAGGAAAAAATCCAAGGTCTTGTTCCATCAGTCATTGGAAATATATACTGACAAAATTTTGTAGGAAGTAATAAAATTTTGAAAATAATAACTAAAAGTAAACATCAAATAAGTTTTGGGTTCTCATTTAATAACTAATTAATTTCATTAATTTAATTTACAAATTAATTATCCAAATTAACTGTCAAGACCATGTTTTTCATAATAAAATTAATTTAACTATAAAAAATAATTTAATTAATATGTCCCTAGACCTGGAGCATATCCCAGTATCCCCCATTGTGATATTCATAATGGATTCCTAAACAGTCCGTCAATAAAGTGTAAGATAAATACCAAATAAAAGATTGTATTTTGTCTTCGCTGATTCATCACACAACCCATTCCTTTCTTTATTCATTTCATAACCAGATCCTACCCTTTCCATTATTTATTTGGAGTCTAGGTATTACTCTATGTATAATATAAACAAACACCCTACATTATCATCTAAGGTATTCCTCAGAAGAACCCATGTATCTCTCTAGGTGTGGTATAACAACATAGCCACTTGAGTTTTTCCTTGGAAGAACACCAAGGGAGACCAAGTATCACCCATGGAATATATGATCAACCACTCTTTGAGTCCATCCCTGGAAATCCATAAGGAGTCCATGTATAAATCAACATATAATAGTTATGCAACATGAATCTAACCTTATAAGTCCATATAAGGATTCCAAGTGTCACTCATGAATAGTCATGATAGAAGAAAAATGATTCCATTCATCGTGTTCATATAAGAACACATTGGTCACTCAAGGCATATATTTATTCTTTCATCATTAATCATTTATATCAATATCATCTGCTTATTCGATTCAATTCAAACTCACCTCAAAAGGGGACTCAATTTATGGGTAAATCTTATAAGGATTAGCCTCTATTTAACTAACATGAGAATTTAATTATAATATGAATGTCATCCCTAATCAACCTATTTCATGACAGACAGTTGGGATATTTCATTCATTCCCTTTTCATTGTCATTTAAAATTATAGTTGATATCACAATTCAATTCATCAATTAAAATTACAATTTAGTTCACAAATGACATCCCAAGGAAATGTGGAAAGTAACACCCTAAGGAATCCTAATATAATAGCAACCCATGATGGTCCAATAAACTAAACAACACGCCCAAAGCGGTGATTTATTTTCATATCTCATAACCCTTTAATCATTTATCAATGGGATCCGTTAATTACTTTTTCCATGCCTATCAATTTAATTCACAGATTTAAAATCATTTCAAGGGTGTTTATATGAGAATTGGGTGCACAAAAAAACAACATATGTATATATAAACAATTTGGATTTAATGAAAAGGAACGATACCACCCACCATAGGTCAGTAGTTGATAAATCATCCAGTATTGGCTTCTAATTTGCCTCATATAAGGAAAAAAGCATTGAATGGATAAGGAACCTACAAATATGGAATATTATATCACATCTAAATAGTGTAGCTGATAATAATAATGATGATGAACTAATTAAAAATTATCAATATATTACTGATGTAGATCTATTTAGATTAATGGATCTTGATTCTGATCAAGGATGAATGATCGTTGGCGAATCCTAGAATAGTTCCCAAAGGAACCCTCTTAGAGTATCAATGATATCGAACATGAGAAATAACGAATAATTACGATCAAATTGATTTAATTATTTTAAAAAAATTAAATTCATAAAAAATAAAGGGTTTCATGGTTTGGAATGACAATTTAGAAAAACTTCTGCCAACCATGTTTCCTTCGCTGTAGGAAGGGTCTTTCCTGAGGGTTTACATGCACAATTTAATTAACCATGTGAAAACCAAGAAAAACTTCTCTTTCAAATCTGTATATAGTATCTCATGGGTGTGCTCCCCAATTTTCATGATTTATCAAACCATGCTGCATGTAGCTTACCTCTATTGAGACTTACATAGATAGAAATAACCATGAGGTCAGCCCGGCATGGTCTCTAATAATCTTGGACCATGATATTTTCAACAAAAATATGGGTTATATTCTTTAAATTTTCCCCTGAAACCCCTGATACCTTTAAAAAATCAAAGTTCCTACACATTAGGTTTCAATTAAGAATTAAAACTAAAATTTTATGGAATTAAAAGAACTCATACCTCAATGAAAAACCTGGTTCTTACATATGTAGTCAAATGATCAACAATAACCTAAATCACATTATTATCTAACCATTTCATTGGTAATAGTATCATGAAATAAATGGATATATTCTCTTATTTCCATTTAGGAAATAAAAAGGGTAAATAACCCATTTGATAGTTGTTGAGTAGCTTAAACATATTGGAAATTCAATCATTTCATTGTAAAATCAATAATATCCTTCCTTATTCATTCAAAAAAAATTATATTCTTAAAGGTATATGTAGATATCACTTATTCCAACTTGAATATAACATAAAGAGATATGTACTTTACATAACAATTCCTTCTTCAACTGGGGATCACTTCTAATATAGAAAAATCCTTAAAAATATCAAAGAACATTTTATGGAATATTAAAATTTGGGTATACAGTCTTCTTTGAAAAAATGATTATCTTTGTATGAAAAATTGATCTTATTTCTGAGAATAATTAATTTTTCTAACAAGGATGACAGTAATGACACCTAAACTCAAATAAAAGGATTTCTTCTAAGCACAAATTCATGTAAAAAATTAAATAAATCCATTACTAGAGGAATAACTTACAAACATATCATAACTAATGATTCATTATTTTTTTCAAATCAAAAAATCAAGTGCATTGTTTTATTTACCAAGACTGTATTGATCTAAGAAATAAAAATATTTTATCAGTTTTGACCATCTTTTCTATATCATGCTTAAATGTTTTTAGGGAATATATAATTTAAACATTTATAGTCAGTATAAATATCAAATTATACCGCATATAAAATATTTATCAAAAATTTTAATGAAAAAAATACTTCATTAAATTCAATATCAATTTTGGGGTATATTTGTTAGAGGATTTTCAGTTAGAAATATGCATTTACAATAACCTGATATCAATTTATCACTACACATCCAATTCCATTCATGGATTTATCAATATAGATAACAAACTCAATATTTCCAAATTCAAAGGCCAACATTACAGCATTATCAAATCCTCTTTTCAATTCCTAAAAAATCATCACATAATTTTGTCTAGGTGATTTATAAAATTTTTCAAGTAAAATTACTTACAAGGAAATATAATCATGTAACATTTCCAAAAAATAATTAGAAATAACCCATAAAAACAAAAAACATCAACTCTTAGGTACATTCGTAGCACGTTTCCACACATCCTCCACATTATTTTTAGTTATCTCAGTAGTTATTCTATCTATAGAGACAATATGTCCATAGAAAGAAATATTATGTAACAAAAATCCACAATTTCTGAATTTTTGATATAACATGTTTTCTTTTAATGTATTTTGAAAAATTTTAGATTTCTTTCTTGTTCCTTATAATTTTTAGAAAAAAGTATAATTTAATCATTAAAAATGTGAATTACACCAAAAACTCAATGAAAAATATATTCATAAGATCTATGAACACAAAAAGTGAATTACCTTTACCAAAGGGAATAACCATTAACTCTTAATATCCATAACCAGTATAAAGTTCCATCAATTTAAATTCTTCTACCATTAACTTAAACTAATGACATCCATACCTAAGATGAATTTTTAAAAAGTACTACATCCAGGATGCAAATAAAAAATTTCATTTATATGTAGAAACATATTATATATATTAACCATAATGTTGTTGAATTTGATATATTCAAAATAATGCCCCATTGAACTGTCTATGTTTTTAATAAAGAAAAAGGATAACTAAATGGTGGATTTATAGGATGAAAAAAACCATTTTCAAGAAACCCTTATAACCACGTTTTCGGTTCTGTTAAATCTACTGAATTCATTTGATTTACGTGATTTTGGATCTTTCTTAGAATATGGAAATGTTACAATAGTGAATTTAACTTCTAGGGAAATAATATAAATAGGAAAATATTCATGAAATGTTTACACATATTCAGTTATAACTATAACATCACTAATGTGAACAACATCCATTCTTTTACAATATGAGAAAGATAAAGTTCACTATTATCATTAGTTAATTTATCATATTATTGATATATTATCATAGGAATCAAAACATTTTTATATAAAAAGTTAATATCATTATGAAAATTTAATATAACATTATTTTCATTGCAATAAAAACTATCCTGAAAAAATGATATCAAATCGATAACCAAAATAAAAGACAACTCAACTATGGGATAGTCAATAATAATTTTAATAAAAATATTTCAAAATATAAACATAAGAAGTTTCTAATAAATATTGTTTTCCTTAATACTTCCAATATAGATTTTACTAAAAGTTATTTCTCTAGTTATTTAGGTAATATTTCTATTTAACCAATAATGTCCTCACAAATAAAAGAATGTGTGGAACCAGAATCAGACAATACATTGGCACAATTAATGTAAACAAGTAAAATACCTATCACCACTAAATTTTATGGTCCTATATTTATTATTTGTTCTCTTGAATTTCATTTCCACACCATTATACTTACATTCATGATGATTCCAATAATTCATGATTTTCTTCTAACAAAAATCAATTTAATGGCTCAACACAATTCATTTTAAACATAATTCTTTCTTCTTATTATATTTTGTTTGACCCTTAACATGATTATTTTCTTTACAATCACTACCAAAATGTCTCTAAATTCCACATCAATATCACTTAATTGAAATCATAATTCACTACCATAGATTATTCTTACCACACTAATTATAAGAGAAATATTTATCCTTATTTCCATTGGATTTCATCGATTAATAATTTCCCATTGATTTTCCCCAAGACCACTACTTCTCCTGGTCACTATAAAATTCAACACACTCCGTCTAAGTGATATCATAATTTCATTAAAAATTATCATTGATCTTAAATATTTAAAAGAGAAAACTCTTCACTAACCAAGACATAATCTTGAGTTAAACCAATATGTTTTTTTGTCCTGGCCTAAAATAAAATTTGGTTTCAACATGGTGAATCTATTAATAGTTGATTCATATGATGAAACTGAGCCCACCTCATTTTTTATTTAGTTCCCAAAATTTCCTTTCCATCCAAATTCCAATAAACATAGGAAAATTCTTCTCTAAGAAAATATATTTAAATATTATATACTCCACATGATCAATCTAATATTTCTACTTGGAATTCATAATCAGATTCCATAATTGATCAATTTCACCATTAAAAAAAGAAATGGAATGAATTACCTTTTAGTGTTTACAAAAACCCAAAACCTAAAATATATTCCCTTGATAATGGATCCATCCTTCATCTAGTACTTCGTCTAAGGTTCCACCTATATATTTAGGGTTCAATTTCATGAAATTATCCACTCTAAAAGCTTCCCATTAAATAGATTAATTTCACAATATATAATGAGTAGCACCACTAACAACTTTCATAAACAGAGTTAAAAAACCTATAAGTTTTTGTCTTCAATTTAAAACTATTTATGGTTATAGATTTGTAAGGAAATTATCCTCTTTATTCAATTCAACTTCATTAACCCTATTTCTTTTGTGGGAATCCATTATGAGATAGGAATATATTATATAAATAAAAATAAAATTAGTCAAAATTATTTTATGATAATATAATCCATAAATTTAAACCCAATAAATTTATTTTATTAATATTTTAGCATGTTGTGTTCTCTAAAAATTTCCAGTGATACCAACTATAACACCACCTCACATAAAAATCCCATAATTATATGGTTTTTAAAAAGGGTGACAAATTCTTATAATTATGGAATATTTAATTTTTATACTTTTAGAGAATAAGGAAAAAAATTACTTATCAACCCCTTACAATTCATATTGGTAACGTACACTCAATGTCTATTTTTTTCAAAGAATAAAAGATACTTAAAGTTAAAATCTAGTTTCATTAAAAACGCATTCACTTAATTATTTTTTCATCCACATAGAAGATGATAGAGATTTTAATAGTTCCCTAATTATCCTTTGGACACATGAAAAATTTATTAAAACATAGACTGAGGATAAAATTATTAATAAGGGATAAAAAATAATACCATTATTCCATTTTTATTATCATATGATACCATAATTGTTTTTTACTATTTACATAATAATCATTGATCTCGGATATTATTCATGAAATTTGATTAATTTCCTAAATATTTTAATAAATAATATTATAATATGTCTTAATGGAAAAAATCAAAATCATGAGGGTTTTTTTTTAAACTTGGTTACTCGTGAAAGTATTTTCTTGAAATACATGCTCTTCACCATTGTAAGGAGAAACAAATTTCATGTAAACATAATCACATTAGATTAACTTATGAAATAAAATAACTTAAATGAAAAATCAATCATGAGAATATAAAATTAATTTTTATACAATCAGAAACCATTTTTATATAACTATTTCTATCAATATTTCATGAACCCATACAAATAGAATAATCAACTAAGTTAATTCAAATATAATTACCTAGAGAGAATAATCATTACCAAATAAATTGTAGATTTTTATCATGATCACATATCATTATGAAAAATATAAATGGGTGATTATAGAACAAAAATCAAAATAATTGTATTCTATAATAAAATATAAAAAAAATATTCAGTTTAATAGATATGAAAAAAACACATTCTAGGTTCATGAAAAATAAATAATAAAAGTACATTTTCTTTGAAAAATCATTAAATAAAAATTACCCTATCAAAAAGAAATAAGATATTATTTTGAAAAAAAATTATGACTTACAAACAAATGTTATTAAATAATAATAGTCATGATGGAGGGAAATTATTCTCATTCCTAATATTTAAAAAAATATTCATTTCACACATTTATAATAAAAGTCAAAAATAACATGTTTTCGAAATCATTAGAAAGTTTTATTTTTAAAAACTAATAATGAAATTAAATCATGGAATAAACAAAATATTAATATAAATTTTAGTATATTAGTATCATAGTTGATAAATTGTAAAGAACATGTTTATGTAGAAAAAATATAAGAAAACATTTTAAATGTTAAAAAATTTCTTTTATAGAATAATCTCATACCTTGAGTAAAAATCCCTAGGTACATGATTTAAATCCAAAATATAAAAAATATATTAATTTTTACTATATTAACATATTTTTTAGGATAATTAACTTATTTTAATCAATTTTATTTCATTTAATAACCTGCTTTATATAGTTCATAACTCAGGTATGTCCATGTTAGATGTTTTGACGACGTTCGATTCATAATCACAAGAAAACTTTAGTTGGTTGATAATTGTTTAAGGATTAATGGTTACATATAATAAATAATATTAATAATTTCATTATTATAATTTTATACATTAATTATAATTTTATAACCATCAATCTGAGAAGTACATCAAAAACTAAACACATCACTTCATAGAGGTGGTAGTCCACACATACACACGAGCAACATTTTCATTCTCAAAAGAATGGAAAGGTAACTTGTTAATTAAAATAAAATATTTAATGATTCGTAATTATGACAGTAATATAATATATATTCCTTAAATCTATCATAATTACCATTATTGGGACCCCTTATGGGAAAATCATATCACTTCATAGAAGTGGAAATCCGCACGTACACATGAGGAATGATTTCATTTCCCATAGGATAGAGATGGATGTTAATAACGGTTTTAAGATAAAAATAGTAACTTTTATTGTATATAGAATACTAATATTATTATTTTATCATCGTTAACTAATATGTGATGGAGGAAAAAAAGTTATAAATCAGAAACACTCTCAATATAATTATACAAATACTTTGAAAATCCTCCCTTGGTTTACATTATGATTAATTTAGACAGTTATTATGGCATGAAAAGGACCTATAGAAAGGTTGTAGTTATTTTTTTAAAATTTAGGTTGGGATATTTGAATATAGAGAGCTCTAAGTATATGTGGAAGGGATAAAAGGAGGATCCCTTTTTATTTGAGGCTAGTGGCATAATTGAAATTTTTTTAAATATTTTAAAATGATAAATATCATATATATTCTCATGTGGATAAAAATCAATTAATTTTAGATTTATGGTGATATGGTTCAGAATAAAATTGTCCAAAAATATTTTTATTAAAAAATTTGTGGGCATATCAAAAGGTGTTTACCATCATTAAACATTTTACCCTTTATAGTGGTGACACATTATTATAATAGATATTATTAATAATTAAAAAAATGAATTTCAACAAGTTAATTAATTTTAATATCATGGTTAAAATATGAAATACATTTTTCATGATTCAATTTTTATGTGTAATAAATTACATTAAATATATTTTCCATAATTTCAATGGAAAACAATTATTTTATAAAATTTTGATTTATGCATATAAATGAATTTCTACCTGAATATAATATAAAGTGTATTTATATTGAATTATTTCATTCACTATTATTCAAAGGATATCCTTTTAATTAAAAAAATAAAAAATAGAATATAACTTTTATGGTACTTAACTTTAGGAAATATTATTATTATTTTTCAAAAAAATGGTATTTTCACTATTCATTCAATAATCAATCATTTCTATAAAGTAAAGAAAATATATTTTATATTATGATATAAAATTTATATTCCAATTTAACAATTTAAATTTATAATATTTACATATCTAACAATTAAATAAGACCATTTAATACCTGGAAAACACATTAGTTGGAATAAAACTATTAATATATATATATATATATATAATTATTATCAACAACCTGAATCCCAAAAATATAATCATGAAAATTAATAAGACATGAAAATTATTTTTAAATAAAATTAACCATATTTTCAAAACTAGGTGCTCAAGGACAAATTTTTTAGAGGACATGAATTTTCCCATGAGTAAATGGGTCATGGACAAATTTGGATCTTCTTGGGTAATGTGTTTTCTAGATATTATTCTTTCTATGGTAAGATTATGGGAAAATAAAATGTGAGAATAAGGTGATATATAGGTACTAAACATTGATTTGTGGATAAAAATATGTAGATTGACATTTCAATTTTATTTGGAAATGTCCAACTCTAGAAAAAGGTTCATGTTATCCTCTTCACTAGGATTTCGTATGTAGGATCCTATTACATGGGACCCCTAGTGCATGTTTCCTTTTTGTGGGATCCCTTATAGAGGATCTCTTATGAAGTATCCCCTTATATGGGATACCCATTTATGGGGTTCATGTGTATAGAGGTCCCCCAATGTGGGGACCCATATGTGGTCACTCTTATATATGTCAATCTTACCTTGGTAAACCATAGACTATATGTGGTCTATATGAGTGGGTGTCACTTACAAGACCCCACTCCCACTATGAATAATCCTAGAATAACTATTATGTTGGTCACTAGAGTGAGACCAAATCCCTAACACGGACCTTTAATATAAGTGGATGGATCCACCATATTCGTAGACCTCTATGTCAACAATGCAAAAATTTAGAAAACTCACATTGCTAGAGAGGGATCCCAGAATACCCCAACATGGGTCTGGGTGTAGTTTTGTCTAATCCAATAAAATCTAAAAGTTATAATAAAATAAATTATTAAATTTAATATTTTAATAAATAGATATTAAAGGGTAAATAAAGGGAGTTGGTTTTAATTGTCAGAATAAAGTCTTTCCCTTTACATCTCATCCATAAATCAGACACTAACCATTGATCTCACCTCTCCCATGTGAGAACTTTTATGAATGTTGTTATATTATGTTTCCATTTGATCTAGTGAGTATTTATGGACAAATATAACACTCTTTGAAATTTCAATCTATGTTTCCCATGTATTTTTATGGTCTTACAGATGTTATGGCTATTTTTAACCATATTTAAGGATTTTATATGACTTTATTATTTCCACCACTAAGGATGAATTTTTAGCTAGCAATAAATGAGTATACTTCTATAAACATAATGTCAGTTATTTTAATGGAATCTATTTTGGTTTTACTTTATTTATATAGTGTGTGTGATGTACGGTTGATCCGACTTACTATGTGTTGAAATAAAATTATAATAAATATTTTAAATGGGTTTTTCTTTATTTAAAAAATCAATTTTATGTGTTGGTGGCCATTGATAAATATTGATAATAGACTATTGACCACTTGGGTGATGATCTTGATTTCCACTAAAAGGGGGAATTGAGTAAGCAATATGAGAGGTTCTATAAATAAAGTGGTGTCCTGATAAATCAAGAAATATTTATAGGAAATACACTTGGATAATGTGAATATACATTTTTCATATATATTGAAATGAATTAATTATAGCAAATAGATTCCATGAATATGAATGTTCTTGAAACTTGAGTTGAACTGAATTAATTAAATGGATACATGAAATTCCCTAGATCACCTCTTAGCATTTAGTTGTCGTTATATAATTTCGAATTTCTAGGATCCCCTCATAGGATTCAATGGAATCCTAATACATTTTAATACAACATATAAATACTTTGGATTTCATTGTATCTTAATACTTGTAATGCGTAGGATTGCCTCTTAGGATTCCATGTTAATTCCCGACGGTATATTATTTTTAGATAGATCTGAAACAAGTAAAAATAGGTATGATTGACCTCAAGAGTCACCATATAACATAAGTATTGGTGGTGGATTATTTATTATGATTGCATCCATTATTTTTTGAAATCATATTTCATTATTAATAAAATTGGATATTTTTATATATGCCATTTGGAGTGGGCTACTGGTTCATAATAACAAAATGCATGGGCCACCATTGGTACCTGACCAGACATCATGTTTGTATTACATAAAAAGGGAAATCACCCTATGATCGAATGATTATTTTTAAAAGTTTTGGACAATAATGGATTGGACCACAATATAACTCACGAAATTATTTGGGTAGTTTCAATGTTTTATTAGTTTTATCATTTTGGATATTTTTGAATATTGTACACTTAATACGGACCAATTATTTTATACATATGACTTGTAAATAAATCTTTTTAATATAGAATAGGATGTGTATATTTTTGTTGGAAAATTAAATTATGTTTTATTTATTTATTCATATGATGTATTATATTTGTATTATTTTTTTCATTTTTGTACTCTATTATGATGTTATATTCTCCCCAACATACCACCATAGACCTTTTTTACTAGTCTATAGAGTTCGGCATATGTGGAAGTGAACCTGAGATCATGTGACACCCCTAGTATAATCCCAGATGAGTGGTCCTAGTCTTAGGACATCATAATAAATAAATAATACTTTTAAAAAAACATACTCACACTAAACTTCTTATAGAAATAAGGCTAACATTTATTCTGTATAAAAAATTTCACTTATGGATTCATTGTGGGGAAAATTCCAAGATGATAATGATTTATTTTACCCATTCATGGGTCTCCATATATGTTTTAATCCATTGGTTTCACTAACCCTTATAATTTATTCATTAAAAATTATTTCATATTATTTACATTTATGAATTTTATTTTAACATATATTTCAAAAATCTCATTATCAAGGTATGTTTTTATTAAATTTTATATTACAATGTTTTATAGTATTACAACTATTGAAAGGATTTCATCATTATCAATGGCTTGATGATATTTAAGCCAATTATATACTACTCATCTCCAATTGGTACATAAATGTCAATAAATTTCCTAGTTTATCTTAAATAAAAATTTACGCCCAATGGGATTTAATTCCACTACAGGATCTACCAGAATAAAAAATTACTTTTTGTATATGTAATATATCTCAAAATTCATAGCCACATTACAAAGTTATAATTCTGAAGAACATACTACCTCCTTGTGGGTGAGAGAATAATTACTATAAACAACTAAAATGTTCCCTTCCTTAGTAGCTTGAGAAACATATATTTTATTTTCAATAACTTCCATAGAACTTCACAACGATATTTTTGTGGTTGGAATAACCTCTACTAAGGGTTTTTCTGATATAGGTTCCAATTTTGACTCCTATATATCTTGAAAATCAACTTCGTCAAATTATATGTTTCTCTCACTATCTGTTTTTGAGATATTCAACCGCTCAATTGAACACGGTGCGTCTTTCCACTATAATATTTTAATATTAGGGTTCATACCGGTAATATCTGAATTTTCTCATAGAATACTATAAATATACATTTCATGACTTAGGGAGAATGTTGGTTTCAAGTATCATTTTTTATAAACATGTCACATAACCACACATTTATATTAAAAAATATATTTCTTTCAACACCATAAATCATATGGGATTCTATTTTCCACCATAGTTGTCACTTTGTTTAGTGCATTAACTGTTATGTATAGTGCATATCTGAAAAAAGATAATGGTTGACTTTCATGTATCATCACTGATCTGATCATTTCAAAATGGTGTGGTTAATGAATTTAAAAACCCATTCTATTGAGGCATATACGGAGTGAGTTGGGATTATATACCAGTTTATAATAGATGATCCAAATAATCTTTGTTAATATAACACCCACTGTGTTCTAAAAACTTATATTATTAACTTTCTTATTCTCAACTTCATTCTCATATTCTTTAAATTTCTAAAATGAATTTTACTTATACATAATTATATAAACATATTCATATATACACAAGTCATCTATAAAATTTATAATATATGAGTACCCACCTATTTCATCAACAGGAAATGCTCAAAAAATAAATGTATTAACCAATTAAAGAAGCTATGTTTCCCTTTCACCCTATCCACAAAATGGTACATTATACATTTTACCTTGTAAAAAGTCAGATATATACTATGTTTATTTAGTAATAAAGAATCTCAATATCTATTTTGAGGGGGTTTTATCTAATGGTTTTCATTTACATGACATAGCCTATCATTCCATGGGTAGGTTTGATATGAATCTTATAAAATAGATTATTTATTTCTTACAAACAAAAAAATTTCTTATCATAGAACATACAATATATTGTATAAATGATCTATATTATATCATCTAAACTTTTATAAATTAAATGTATTTCATTCAAAAAAATTAAATGAATACATTCCACATCCAATTTGGATATATGTGTTGGTCGGAGTGGTTTACTCAAGAGGGGGGGTGAATTGAGTACCAATTAAAATTTCTATATTTAAAAGCAGTGTCTTAAAGACCCCCAAATATAATAAAAAATTAAACTGTATTGAATTTATATTAATGTAGAGATTCTGTTAGGTTCTCAAGGGATTGATTAATTCCCAGTTAATCAACACAAGAGTGTGTGATTATCTTTTGAAACTAACTTACTAATCTACACTTAACATAAACACTTGCTAATTTAATTATAAAAGTAACTTTAAAAACAGTATTGGTTTTAAAGTGATTAGCAGCGGAATAAAACTTCGAAATAGATGGCACAACAATGTAACCAAGAGGTTCAGTCTCAAGACGAGACTTATTCCTCTCAAAAGTTTATATAAAAATGATCCACACCCTGGATCAGGGTTCAACAGTTTACAACTGTCCAGGTCCAAGACCTCTACCACTGTTCTTCGTGGGATACAGTACAACAGCAACCAGCTGTCCAGGTCACACACGACCTCTACCACAGTTCTTCGTGGGAAAGAAAGAATGAAAGAGTTTTGTAAGGATTTACAGATCCTTCAGTTTGAGTACAGGAGACAGTGTATGTGTTTGATATAGCAGATAACACACACTGCTCGAAATGAATGGTAATAAGTCACAGAACAAGAGATGTAGAGTTTAGAGATGGTTCTGGTGATTTCAGTATAGCTCTGGACTCCTTTGGATTCGATTAGAAGTGAGTCTGAGTCCTCTTCTCGTTTCTGTTGAGAAACAGAGTGTCGTATGCTCCAGGTTCACAGGTGGTGAGAATGTAGTCGATGAAGTTCTTTTTGTATGCACAGAACACTCCTCGAGTATGCTTGATTGTCTATGAGCTTCTCTATGTTCCTCTTGTGCTTGTGTCGTTTTTGGTATATTGGATGCACCGCACTTTTCTGGTTCGCTTCTTGTTGTTGTTCGTTGATGTTCGTTCCACCCCTTTTCGCATCGCTATCTTGGGCAGCGTAGTCTTCTCGTATTTATCTCCCATCAGGGGACAGAAAAGATTTCATTTCAGCAGGTACGAGGTACGGGTTCCTGACATCCGACAACCTTTATCAGATATTTGACAAATCATTAAAATGTATGATATGACCGTTAGATAGATTAAATATAGGAAATAAAGAAATTCAAACAGTGAGTTGAGTGATCGGTAGGTAATCAGCATCGGTAGCTTGAACATCGGTAGCTTGAACATCAGTAGCTTGAACATCATCGGTAGCTTAAACATCGGTAGCTTGAATCATCGGTAGCTTAAACATCGGTAGCTTGAATCATCGGTAGCTTAATGTCATTAGTTGCTCTGACTCTATCGGTTTCTCCATGCGTCGGTTGGTACATGCTTGTATCAGTGACTCTGTTTATCGGTAGCTCCATGCGTCAGTAGCTTCATGCATCGGTAGGTCCATGCGTCGGTAGCTCCATGTATCGGTAGCTGTGAGTCTATCGGTAGCTTCGTCCATCAGTGACTTATTCCATCGGTAGCTATTTATACTTACACCGGTAGCTCTACATTTGTATCGGTAGCTGTATTTATAAGTACATCGGTAACTCTGTGTTAAGTCTATCGGTAGCTGTCTGTCGGTAGACTAAGTCTATCGGTAGACTGGTTACCGGTAGCTCTTTATCAGTAGCTATAGGCAGATTACTTATCTGTTTTATGCAGAACACATCCGATTGTGTTAGAATCAATTTATAACTTGTATGAACATGGATAAATGATGATTAACATATTCCAAAGACTATTTTTAAAAAGTGTTATTGATTTGATCACAGATTGGAAAGAATTAAAGTATAGATCAATAATACTTAACAATATCATAGAGAATGAAGACATAATTGGGATTTTCAACACATATGAGTACATGATTGAGATTATCAAAATAGGTGAGGTCAACAATCTCCCCCTTTTTGATAATCACAATTTATGATATGGTAATATGGGCATTTAACATAGTGAGAATATAATAGTAAAGAGTATAATACTGAATTCAATTTTCTCAGAGAAAACAGCATCATAGATAATAGAAATAGTATGGTATAGACATAAGTTATCAGAGATAAAAATGGAAACAAAACAAAGGGTAAAGTGTCTCCCCTTATTCCTTATTTTTCTCCATTGAAAATATTTCTCATTTTGTTCTCCTCCTTATTCTCTCATAAAAAGTTTCTCCCCCTCTCTTATTGTTCTCCCCCTTTGTGATAATCAAAAAGTGGGAAAGCATATATATATAGATATATATAGGAGAGAAATAAAAAAAGAGAAGTAAAAAATTTTCTGTATTATAGTAGTCAAAAAGTACAACAAAAACAGATTACAAAGGAATTTTTATCAAAAAGCTTGGCCACTGGTTCAATCCGCATCTGCAATGTGAGATTTTCCTTTGGGATCAGAAGGATGCTCGGGTGGTGAGGATTCAGGTGAAGGTTTGGGAATGCCAGAAAAGATTAAAGGAGGCTGGGCCACTGACACAGAGTCAGGCTTGTAGGTTGAAGATTTTTGGGTAATCATCGGTGTGAGGCTTCGAATGGCTTGAACAGGAGTCAGCTGGACTGAGGAAGCAGCTGAGGTAGAAGCAGGCAAAGCAGGAGGGATGATGACTGGTCTGGCATCAACATGCAAGAAGGGCAGCAGCAGATTTCTAAAATCCATAATTATTCCTCCTCCTCTTTCCATAGCAGAGATGAAATCATCTTTGTTCTCCATGAATTTCTCTAAGGCAGGAGTCAGTTCTCTTAGCTTGCTCACTTGTTCTTTGAAGGCTTGAGTGACTGGAGGGAGCTTCATGTGTTCCAACATGAGCTTGAAGTGGTGTTCGAGTTGATGCTTGGTGAAAATTTTGGAGAAGTAGTAGTCCACTTTGCTTTTTATGGCTTCTTGAGAGGCAGAGGCTTCTCTCATAAAATCTTGAACTATCTTCATTATTTCTCTGGCAGAATCCCTTGTAGAAAGCACCACTCGGCTTAACTCTGATGAGTCCCCAGAGCCACTGGTTGAAATAGAACCAATCTCCTCCTTCAATATTGCTCGAACTGAGTTCATATCAACTGATGGTTTGGATGTGAGAGGGCCAAGAGAGAAGGAAACAGTTTCTTTAAAACTCTTTGACAAACCACTGATTAGGCTTTGAACTTGAGAGTCTTGTAATTGAACATGATCCTTCACTGAGGTTTTGAAACTTTCAAACACTGAGACAAACTGGCTTACTACACTCTTCACATAGGCTAGGTCCTTGTCAGCTTGAGACTTGGAGCTCATATAGGAATCCAAAGCAACCACTGATGTCTTGAGAGCTTCCAGATCAGCTTCGATTCTTGAAGACTGAGTCTGGCATTCTTTCACTTCTTCCATAAGCTCAGACATAAAGGAAGATAAATTACAAGCCAGAGATAGCTCGAAGGATCTCTCTAGCATTTTCATTTCTTCATAAAAGCTTTCCTTCATCTCATCAACTGAAGCACTGAATGATTCTTTTATCTCATTCTTCATGGATTCAAGATCTGATTTGGAGACAAAATCACTTGAGACAACTGCAGCAGATCCCCTTGCTGAGGACAAATTAACTACAGAAGTAGTCATTATTGAATTAATTGAGGATGCAAGAGAGGTTTCCATTAGCTTCACTTCTTCAACAAAACTGGATTTGAGGTCCTCTTTCAGCTTATTCAAATCATGAAATCTGACCACATCGTCTGGCAACAACTCAGCAGCAAGATCATAATTGGTCTTTGGTCTATCCACAGACATCTCATTGTCAGAATCTGGATAATCCAATCCACAGACTATAAACCCTGGGTCTTCTACCCAGTCTCCAAGCTCAACAGCTACTGTAACATTTCCAAGCACAGACTGATGCTCCCCCTCAATGGGTGCATTCTCATGTATCACAACAGCCTTTTCTGCTGGCCTTTCTTCATCAGAATCTTCTACTACAAGTTCTACAGGTGCAGCATCTAGAAGATCTTCTGATACAGGTACAGCTTCTTCTCTATCTCTTTCTTCTTCAGCAGTAGGTATAGTTGAGTTTCCAATTAAGGGACTCATACTTAACCTACCAGAAGCAGGCGATTCAAATGTATTCTCCTTTTCCTCTTCTTCTTGGTGAGGTACAGACTGTTCTTCCTCATAAGTAGGCAAAACTTCCTCTACTTTTCCTTTCCTAGAGTAAACCAGTTCTGCAACAGGACTTGGGGGCAAGTCTGGACCTCGTCCAACATCCATATGAGTTTCTTCTTCTTCTTCTTCTTCTGTTTCATCACTATAAGCAGGTTCCTCTTCATCAGGTTTCAGACTCGGATCTCTCATATCCTTTGGTCTTGAGGGATAATCCACAGGATTAAACCTATCATAGATCTTCTGATCATCACTGACCCATTCTCCCTTCCATGGGTTCCAGTTAATTTTCATATACTTACATACAGTCGAGGTGATACAGAAATTGTTCTTGACTACAACTGTCTCATCCTGAGACTCAGCTATTTCTTTCACTTTTATCATCACTGAAATCAGCTTGGCAAAGAACAAAGCATTGGTTTTTGACTTTGGTCTAATCATGTCTTCCATTTGAAGCATCAACAATCTGCACAGATTGACTTTTACACCATGTCTTAGCAAATGAAGAAGATAGATATCTTGATATCTCAGATTTGAAAAATCTCCTCTCCTCGGTATCAACACATGCTGAACAAATTTGAAAAGCAGTCGATTCTCTCCATCCATTTCAGCAGCAACCACTTGCCTTTGATTTCCATTCCCAGTCAGTTCTTGTAGGGCGGTCTCATAATCAAAAATGTCACTGCTAGGTGGCATAGCTCTTGATACATACCCAGAGACACCTTCATGTGGTACTTTTAAACTCTCAGCCCACTCTACTGAAGAAAAAGACATCTCTTTTCCATTTACAAAAGAGCTTACCCGATTCTCATTCTCAGACTTCTCAAAGGTTACAAACTCATAGAACTGTTTTACCAACTTCGGGTAGTATGGGCCATTGTTATTTGAGAAACAATCCACCCATTTCTGGTCTTCCAGAATCTCGAGCACTAAGGATTTGCTAGGCAGTAGCCATTCCACGCACAGTTCCTTCTCGATTACTATGTCTCTATTCTGCAAGTGAGGATTCACTGGTCGCCTTCCCGATCTAGTTTTGACTTCACTAGCACTGGCCTTATGCTGTGTCTTCTGCTTCTTAGCATTTGGTTCTGCACTTTCATCTCTGATGATAGGAAGCTTGGTTTTTTCCATCACGGGTTTAGGGTTCTTGGTCGATTTGGGTGCTAAGGTTCGAAGGTGAGAGATTTTGAGCTCGGTGAGGTAAGAAGTGGCTTAGACTTAGTTTTATCATTTAAGAATTCCAAATAAACGATTAAAATAGAGTAATAAAATAAAATAAAACGATTCGTATTCTTGGCGGCAGGCAGAAGTTTTAAAACTTTGCATCGGTGTGAGTTAATCATCGGTGAGAAAAACAAATCGGTGAGAATTTCTACGTCGGTGAGAAACTTACATCGGTGAGAATTTCACATCGGTGAGAATTTCACATCGGTGAGAATTTCACATCAGTGAGAATTTTACATCAGTGAGAATTTCACATCGGTGAGAATTTCACATCGGTGAGAATTTCACATCAGTGAGGATTTTCACACCGGTTGTGATTAAACATTCCCAGTTCATGTCTTATGAAACTTAGCCTATCCGAACTTAAAGGTTTAGTGAAAATATCAGCCAATTGATGTTCAGTTCCAATAAATTCAAGATAAATATCACCTTTTTGATAGTGATCTCTTAGGAAATGGTGTCTTACATCTATGTGTTTGGTTCTAGAGTGAGATACAGGATTCTTAGAGATGTTTATTGCACTGTTGTTATCACAATTGATTGAAACATGTTTAAAAACATATCCATAGTCCAAAAGAGTGTGTTTCATCCACAGAATTTGTGCACAGCAACTACCAGCAGCTATATATTCTGCTTCGGTAGTAGATAATGCAACTGAGTTCTGTTTCTTACTACACCAAGAAACTAAGGATTTTCCAAGCAAATGACATGTTCCTGATGTGCTTTTTCTATCTAGCTTACAACCAGCAAAGTCAGCATCTGAATAACTCATTAACTCAAAGGATTGTCCTTTTGGGTAAAACAAACCTAAGTTAACTGTGTGTTTGAGATATTTGAAAATTCTTTTAACAGCAAGCAAATGAGATTCTTTTGGATTAGCTTGAAATCTAGCACACATGCACACACTAAACATAATATCAGGTCGACTAGCAGTAAGATAAATTAAACTACCAATCATACCTCTGTAATTTGTTTGATCAACTGGTTTCCCAGTTTCATCTGCATCCAATTTACAGGTAGTACTCATAGGAGTTTCACTTTCCTTGATACTATCCAGACCAAAACGTTTTAAAAGATCCTTTGTATATTTACTTTGATTCAAAATAATACCATTTTCATTTTGAAATACTTGAAATCCAAGAAAGTACTTAAGCTCTCTCATTAAGCTCATTTCAAATTCATTTTGCATACTTTTTGAAAAATCAGTACATAAAGAGTGTTTAAAAGATCCAAAAATAATATCATCAACATATATTTATACAACTAAAACATCTTTAGAAATTCTTTTAATAAAAAGAGTTGGATCAACAATCCCTTTAGTAAAACCTTTTGAAATAAGGAAATTGCTAAGTCTATCATACCAAGCTCTTGGAGCTTGTTTTAAACCATACAAAGCTTTAGAAAGTTTAAAAACTTGATTTGGAAAATGGGGGTTAGCAAATCCAGGTGGTTTTTCTACAAAAACATCTTCAATTATAAAACCATTTAGAAATGCACTTTTTACATCCATTTGATATAACTTGAAATCCAGATGTGCAGCATATGAAAGTAAGATCCTAATGGCTTCTAGTCTAGCTACAGGTGCAAAAGTTTCCTCATAGTCTATACCTTCTTCTTGACTATATCCTTGTGCAACTAGTCTAGCTTTATTTCTAACTATATTTCCAGATTCATCTACTTTATTTCTAAAAACCCATTTTGTGCCTATTGTCAAAGTGTCCTTGGGTCTGTCAACTAATTCCCAGACTTTGTTTCTTTCAAACTGATTTAATTCTTCCTGCATAGCTATTACCCAGAATTCATCATTGATAGCATCATTGATATTTTTGGGTTCCAGCTGTGAAAGAAGGGCTTGATGTTCAACCTGGTTTCTTAGAGAAGCTCTAGTTTGTGTTCCTCTATCAAGATTACCAACAACAGCTTCTAAAGGATGATTCTTTAGAATCCTCGTTGATCTAGTAAAGGTTGGACTAGAAATTTCAGGTTCATCTATAGGTTCGGGTTCAACAGAAGCAGTTTCTGGAGAAAGTCCAGAACTGGATACTTTTATAACAGGTTCTTTAGATTTGTCATTAAGGTCCAGAATAGACAAATCTTCTTCAAGATTTTCAAGAGAGGTTTTAGGCTCATGTGGATCAGTTTCATCAAACTTGATGTGAACAGATTCTTCCACACATTTGGTTTTCTTATTGAATACTCTATAGGCTTTACTTGAAATAGAGTAACCCAGAAAAATTCCTTCATCACTTTTGGAAGCAAACTTATCCAGATTATCTTTAGTATTCAGAATAAATACTTTGCAACCAAAAACTTTAAAGTAATTAACCTTAGGCTTTCTATTGTTCCACAATTCATAAGGGGTTTTCTTAAGAACTGGTCTTATTAAGACTCTATTAATAACATAACAAGCTGTATTTACAGCTTCAGCCCAAAAATAAATAGGCAGATCATATTCATTGAGCATGGTTCTAGCAATTTCTTGAAGGGTTCGGTTTCTTCTTTCTACTACACCATTCTTTTGGGGTGTTCTAGGGGCAGAGAAGTTATGAGTATAGCCATTGTGTGAGCAATAAGATTCAAAATCTTGATTTTCAAACTCACGACCATGATCACTTCTCAGGGTTTTAATCTTTAGTCTACTAAGGTTCTCTACAGACTTGGAGTATTTGACAAAGTAAGAACAGGCTTCACTTTTGTGAGCTAGAAAATATACCCAAGTATATCTAGAAAAGTCATCTACAAGAACATAAACATAGTGCTTCCCATTTAAACTAGAAACTCTTGATGGTCCAAAAAAATCCATGTGAACCAATTCAAGTGGTTGAGAAGTTGAAACTTCTTTCTTTGATTTAAAAGAAACTTTGTGTTGTTTTCCCTTTTGACAGGGGTTACACACTCTATCATTTGGGAATTCTAACTTAGGTAGGTCTCTAACTAGGTTTTTCGGAGAAAGTTTTCTAAGTGAGTGAATGTTGCAATGTCCTAATCTTCTGTGCCATAGCCAAGATTCTTTATGAAAAGCATTCAAACAATTAATATTCTGCTTAGCTAAAGAATTCAGATTAACAGCATAAACATTTTCATTTCTTAAGGTAGAAAATACCAAAAAATTCTTAGAATTAAAAACTTTGCAAGAATCATTTTCAAATTTAACATGAAAACCATCATCACATAACTGAGAAATACTTAATAGATTGTATTTAAGGCCATCAACAAATAAAACTTTAGAAATCAAAATTGAATCAGTGTTACCGATCTGGCCTAGGCCGATGATCTTCCCTTTTGAATTATCACCAAAGGTTACAAAGCCTCCATCAACTTTTATTAAACTCTTGAAACAAGAGAAGTCACCTGACATATGTCTTGAACATCCACTGTCCAAGTACCATGTCTCTTTACAGGAGCTCTTTAAGCAAGTTCCCTACAAAACAGATTTAGATGGGAGATGATTTTGGTACCCAGATTTTCTTGGGTCCAGACAGGTTAGCTAATAACACTTTAGGTACCCATATTTGTCTGATGGGTCTCACATAATTTGTATAATTGACATGCTTTGAAAGATAAACTTTATTAGATCCATATCTATGTATATAACTGGTTGAATCATATGAAGTTCCAGAATTACCTTCATTCTGTCCAGATTTAGAAATGAATCTTGTTTTGGCAATTTTCCTTTGTCCAGGTTGGTATCCTATACCGGTAGTATATTTAGGTGCTACTTGCTTTCCTAGCATCTGTGTTAGTGTATTTTTTCCATTGGTGAACTTCTCTAAGTCTTTCTTGAGTTGCTCATTAGATAGTTTCAGTTCAGTATTCTCTTTTAACAGTTGAGCAGTTTTCTCTTTTTCAATAGTGAGTTCGGTTTTAACTGTAGTGGTGAGAGCATGTTGTTTCTTTAATGACTTGTATTTATCCTTAAGTTCATTACATGTCTCTTCCAGCATATCACAGTATTCAAACAGTTCAGATTTAGACATGTTATCACCTTCAGAATCATCTCCAGAATAATATGAATTTGAAGCAGGAGTTTCAGCAGTTACCTCAGAAGTGTTTGCCATAAAGCACATGTTGGCTCGATTCCTTTCAGAGTCTGAAGATTCAGCTTCACTTGTGCTATCTTCTGAAGCACTCCAAGTAGCCTTCATGGCTTTCTTAAACTTATTTTCCTTATATTCATATTTCTTTTTATACTTCAGCTTTGGATATTCGGCTTTAATGTGTCCTTTTCTCTTGCACTCATAGCAGACAACATCATCTGATTTGTCATTCTTCTTCCAATCCTTTTTCCATTTGCCTTGGTGATCATACTTACCCTTATAATTTGTTTTTCTGAAGAACTTCTTTTTCCTATAAAATTTCTTAAATCTTCTAGCAATGTGAGCCATCTCAGAATCACTGTCAGAATCACTTCCACTGTCTTCACAACTTGAACTTTCAACTACATCTTGAAGCTTTTCCTTGTCCTTATGCTTTGAAGTTGAGGATTTGAAAGCAACAGACTTTCTTGCAGGTTCATTTTCTTCCTCTTTGTTCACTTTAAGCTCTTCTTCATACATCATCAGCTTGCCAATTAGTTCCTTGACAGGTAGAGCAGCTATGTCACATGATTCTCTGATTGAGACAGATGTGCCTCTCCATCTATCAGGTAGACATCTCAAAATTCTCATTATTTGTTCCTTCGATGAGACATCCTTTCCCAGCGAGATCATTGTATTGAAAATTTCGTTGAACCTGAGATACATGTCAGAAATGGGTTCGTCAGGCTTCATTTTAAAATTATCATACTTGATAGTATAAGTGTTCAATCTCATTTCTTTAACATTAGTTGTTCCTTCATGAGAAACAGCTAAGGTATCCCAAATTTCATATGCAGTTTTACATGCAGAAATTCTATTAAACTCTTCATCTCCTAGAGCACAGTACAAGGCATTCATAGCTTTATAGTTGTTATTGTAAGCAGTCTTTGTAGGTTCATCCCAAGTAGATCTAGCAGTAGTAGGCATTTTGTATTCTGATTCAATAGCAGTCCAAATATCAAAACCTATGCTTTCTAGATGGATTTTCATTTTCAGCTTCCACTGAGCATAATTAGTTCCATTGAAGAAAGGTGGCCGGTTAGTAGAAGCACCCTCAAGTCTATTGTCCATGATGAGAAAATTTTAAAGAGATAAAAATTTAGAAATAACAGAAATTTTAAGAACATTAAAATACAACTAAAATCACAGTTCAAAAGCAGAGTACTTTTAGAATGTATTTTCAACCTCTGATACCAAGTGTTGGTCGAAGTGGTTTACTCAAGAGGGGGGGTGAATTGAGTACCAATTAAAATTTCTATATTTAAAAGCAGTGTCTTAAAGACCCCCAAATATAATAAAAAATTAAACTGTAGTGAATTTATATTAATGTAGAGATTCTGTTAGGTTCTCAAGGGATTGATTAATTCCCAGTTAATCAACACAGGAGTGTGTGATTATCTTTTGAAACTAACTTACTAATCTACACTTAACATAAACACTTGCTAATTTAATTATCAAAGTAACTTTAAAAACAGTATTGGTTTTAAAATGATTAGCAGCGGAATAAAACTTCGAAATAGATGGCACAACAATGTAACCAAGAGGTTCAGTCTCAAGCCGAGACTTAGTCCTCTCAAAAGTTTATATAAAAATGATCCACACCCTGGATAGGGGTTCAACAGTTTACAACTGTCCAGGTCCAAGACCTCTACCACTGTTCTTCGTGGGATACAGTACAACAGCAACCAGCTGTCCAGGTCACACACGACCTCTACCACAGTTCTTCGTGGGAAAGAAAGAATGAAAGAGTTTTGTAAGGATTTACAGATCCTTCAGTTTGAGTACAGGAGATAGTGTATGTGTTAGATATAGAAGATAACACACACTGCTCGAAATGAATGGTAATAAATCACAGAACAAGAGATGTAGAGTTTAGAGATGGTTCTGGTGATTTCAGTATAGCTCTGGACTCCTTTGGATTCGATTAGAAGTGAGTCTGAGTCCTCTTCTCGTTTCTGTTGAGAAACAGAGTGTCGTATGCTCCAGGTTCACAGGTGGTGAGAATGTAGTCGATGAAGTTCTTTTTGTATGCACAGAACACTCCTCGAGTATGCTTGATTGTCTATGAGCTTCTCTATGTCCCTCTTGTGCTTGTGTCGTTTTTGGTATATTGGATGCACCACACTTTTCTGGTTCGCTTCTTGTTGTTGTTCGTTGATGTTCGTTCCACCCCTTTTCGCATCGCTATCTTGGGCAGCGTAGTCTTCTCGTATTTATCTCCCATCAGGGGACAGAAAAGATTTCATTTCAGCAGGTACGAGGTACGGGTTCCTGACATCCGACAACCTTTATCAGATATTTGACAAATCATTAAAATGTATGATATGACCGTTAGATAGATTAAATATAGGAAATAAAGAAATTCAAACAGTGAGTCGAGTGATCGGTAGGTAATCAGCATCGGTAGCTTGAACATCGGTAGCTTGAACATCAGTAGCTTGAACATCATCGGTAGCTTAAACATCGGTAGCTTGAATCATCGGTAGCTTCAACATCGGTAGCTTGAATCATCGGTAGCTTAATGTCATTAGTTTCTCTGACTCTATCGGTTGCTCCATGCGTCGGTTGGTACATGCTTGTATCAGTGACTCTGTTTATCGGTAGCTCCATGCGTCAGTAGCTTCATGCATCGGAAGGTCCATGCGTCGGTAGCTCCATGTATCGGTAGCTGTGAGTCTATCGGTAGCTTCGTCCATCAGTGACTTATTCCATCGGTAGCTATTTATACTTACACCGGTAGCTCTACGTTTGTATCGGTAGCTGTATTTATAAGTACATCGGTAACTCTGTGTTAAGTCTATCGGTAGCTGTCTGTCGGTAGACTAAGTCTATTGGTAGACTGGTTACCGGTAGCTCTTTATCAGTAGCTATAGGCAGATTACTTATCTGTTTTATGCAGAACACATCCGATTGTGTTAGAATCAATTTATAACTTGTATGAACATGGATAAATGATGATTAACATATTCCAAAGACTATTTTTAAAAAGTGTTATTGATTTGATCACAGATTGGAAAGAATTAAAGTATAGATCAACAATACTTAACAATATCATAGAGAATGAAGACATAATTGGGATTTTCAACACATATGAGTACATGATTGAGATTATCAAAATAGGTGAGGTCAACATGTATATATAATGATTTATCTTATATTTGGAACGTAATAACAACCTGAAAGAAACAAATTAACATCATTAGTAATATTTCATAATAGTATCCAGTATAAATAAAAATAATTAATGAATAATTATAATTTTGTAGACCCACCTCACCATTTTAAACCGTCAATAATATGAATGGTTCTTATTTATAAATACAATTGTTTGAAATAAAAGATATATCTAATAAAAATTTGTAGAATTTGGTAGTCTACACTCAATGAAAAATATAATAGAAGCTTCCCCTAAAGAAAATTTCTCATTCAATTTCTCATTCATTCCACACACCAAATAGACAACATCTTTCCCCCTTACATTCCCCTTAAACTTATTATTCTTGGAAGGTTGTTTCAAAGAATATTTAAAAAAGATTTAGTCTTAAGGATCTTTTTCTAAGCATTACTGCTATTCTATAAAACAACTTACTGTTTTCACAATTCAAAACATTATCAAACGATTTTATGAGCATGAGAATATATGAGATATACTTATCTATATTTTTTATACTAAAATTCAAAATTAACATGGAGATTCAATGTGGTAGTCAGGTAATCATGATAACTGTACAAAAAAAATTTGGGTTGATTGAAACACATGATATTTAGATTCTTAATGGAGATAATCATATTGAATACATTATTTTTTTTCTAGTGCACCTACCTAAGAATGAATGTGAAAATTTATTCCAAAAAATCAGTCCCCTTATATCTAGCGTTCTCATTATAAAGATAATGGAGATTGCATACCATGTCATATTAATTCAAGTCTCATTATAGATTTTGTATCTCTATAAAAATGGAATATAAAATTAATCATTGGAAATATAAAGTGTATTTCATGTTCATCAGGATGGGTTTGTTGTCTATATCACTAGCCTATTAAAAAGGCTTGAGAGTTATCATGGAATATAACACATATAACTTAATTTATTATAATTATACAAAATACAAGCACTTATACCACTCCTAGAAGTTCATTCTAATGGAGAAATTATCTTTCCTCAATATAAATCATATGGATATCGTGGTTAATTTAAATTTCATTTTATACAACAAAAAATATTATTTATAATGCATTATATTGACTAAAATAATCTATGTGATGTAATAATTTTATTTCGTTAAAGTGTCTCTCAATATTTTATCATGTCATATTGAACCTCACCATTGAGCTCAGAATATTCTGTCATGTAGAAATTCTAGTTGAATAGGTCTCTATCTCCCTTCTCACATCCCGAAAAAGAGACTAGAAAATTACTTGATTTTATTTTGGTATGTTTTCATCCTAAAAACCATCTTGGAAATCCTAGATCAATCAATTGGACTCCCCAAACCTAAATTCATATCTCATATTTTCTCCAAACATTCTTCCAGATACATCAAGTCTATTCTGGGAAACTCCCATTAAATTCAACATTGTTATTTCAAATAAAAAACATATAAAAACTATTTTCTCTTGGTTCTTATTTCAATACTTCACTAAATAAATTTATTTGTTTTTATTTTGATTCACATCGAATTAGATTCTAATATTCCTCCTCTAATTGGATATTTATCATGTATATGTTTTACTCACAAGAAAGTGAGAGGAACTGAGGTATCATATATAAAAAAATATACACATATATCTTGTATAAATATGGGGGATGGAAGACTCCCAACGATAATATTTAATTTAATAAAAAAATATAACATAATAAAATAGTTTTAATAATATTAAGTAGAAAAGAAACCCAATAAATAAGATAGTTATTCAATGATCATGGTCATTCACAAACATGTAATGAAAACATATCCCTAAAATCGATAAAACAGTTCAAATTACTATTTTAATTATGATTATTTTTAATTGAATTAGTAATTAATGGCCTTATTAGTTGATTAATTATTTATCTCAATTATAAACCCAAATCCTTATGTCATAAGAGATTATCATTTTAAAATTTATAATATACTAAATAAATTATTTTCATTTAAAATTAACTATTTTTATTGGAGATACTCTATTGAACTCCTTGGGTCATCGTATATTCAATATTTAATTCAATGTACTAACAATACATGTAGAGTATACAACATGTCATTATTATACATGATATGTGGTTTTGTATGAAAGGAAAGGTAGTGATGTTTCTAATTATGATTCATGAAACATGTTAATATATACACTGTATACAACTTTCAATGCCAATATAAATTACATGGTGTATTCAATGGCCACAAATGGAATGTAGTTGAATAATTAATTTGGAATTAACTAGGAATTATTTTTCTCTATAACCCCATCACACAATGTGTGTGTCATATACCCCTTATGTTGTTCAGTTTGTTTCTATAAGTAAATTTTGTCATTATGTTTAATTTCTCATGATGTATAGCCTCTCTCATTGTCTTTTCCATGTATATGGGTATGAGATACACAATGTATATTCTAGATACATATAATTATACTCATCTCTAGGTATCTTATTTTATATTCCTAGGGACTCAATGTGTAATCCACATGGAATAAAACAATATTACAAGATGAACTTGGATGCTACACGATATTTTATTATAGTTCGTATGGTTTTACCAACTATTAGTCAAAACAAAATGTGTTTACTAATTACATACCATATCAATTAAACACGCAACCACCGAGTCATTTGATATTACATGTAATGAATGTCAGTTACACATATTTTAAACTTGTAAACCATGTGCCACCTCGGATGAGAGTACACAATTTTTCGAATATCATAATATACACTATGTAATGATCCCCCACATGACATGATGGATTTTAGAAACCACATAAACAGGTGGATGAACAAGACTACATGATGTTTATTTTGATTGATGACTATATGCCTAGTTGAGAAAATAGAATCTACAAAACCATTAGATAAGTTATCCTCTTTTTCTTCAGTTTTTACTTTCTCTTTCACTATCACATGATTGTGAATCAACATGCGCTCTAAATTTATTGGTTATAAATGATAAAAAAAAATGAAAAACTAACAGATTAATTTTGATATTGATCAAGGATAAATTAAATAATTATAAATATAAATGTTACCACCCTAATACTATTTGAATGATCTATGCATAGAAATAAGCCAGTCAAGTCTAACCCTATTGACGGTTTTTTGGAAGATCTAAAAAATAAACCATAACATGTTAGATGATTTTATTAGATTAAATAAGAGTAAAGGACCTCAAAACAAAATAGTAGGTTCTTCGTGTTAATTATATAACAAATTTATTAACAATAAAATTCCTCGATCTTGAGATATTTCTCCCCCGAAGACATTTATTTTTTAAATTACATTAAATATATAACATCATTGACATAAAGGGATTTCTACTAGATTATCCATAAAATTTATCCACACAAGATCCTCGATATCAAAACATGACAAATAGTTTGTAGGGATACTATTTGAAGGATCCAAACCACCCTCGGATAACCATTATGTCAATTTGAGACTAGTTCTCTCAAAAGTTACCAATCCTAAGAGAATCATGGCGTCCGAAGAACCTCCCCTTATACCAGAGGATTCTGACTAATAGTGAGGGTTTTAGGTTATATTGTAGAGAATAATAAACTTATTATCAGAGTAGAGGATAATGGTAAATAATAATAATAAATAGAAATAATAAAATGAAACATCATAAGTAAACTATCCTGATAATGTACAAAACATTATATAGAAACAATATTATCTATAGATTATTTATTTTCCATATACAAATGAACTGTGTATACATGAAAATAAGACACATCCAATACAATTATAAAAATGGAATAAAAATACTAAAATGAATATCTCCATGAGAATACTAATCACTCACTTAGTCATATTCTCCCAGGATCTCATCCAATAAAATAATTCAAATTTAGAAAGATGGAATATTCCCATTATCCCTACCTTCATCCATGATGTCTTCCTAGGTACTAAATAGTGGTCCTGATAATGTGTGTGTAAAACAAAAATTTCCACGACCAATGGTTTCTAATTCTAATCCAGTATGAAAGAATATAAAATTTAATTTTTTTCTAGTAATTTTAAACCAAGAAATTAAATAAATAAAATGATATTATATGTAGGTCTCAGGTTCCACCTAGGAATACGGGATAACAATAACTACTTAGGCCTAGTCCGAATTTGTCTTTTCATAATACCATTAATTAGATAACATTCTTGTAATATGGTTGAGGAATCAAATCATTATTATAGTTATTAACAAGGAAAATGGATAATGGTTGGTTTTAATCAAAGGGATGAACCCAAAAAAATGCACATTAATAGTTTCTATAGAGCCCAAGGAAAATGTATATTCAATTCTCATGCAAGAATTGATTAAGACCCAAAGTGATAATACAAGTAATCACATATCCAGTTAAATTATGCTAACAATATATAAATTTAACCATGAATTTACATTTTACTATATAAGGATGATTAATATGTAATTCCATGTTGAACAATCCATAAAATAAAATAAATACTTAATTCAATGGTGGGTTTATCTCTAGTAAATCAAATTGATAAATTATGGTGGCATCCTATGTGCACACAATGCATTACCTAGTGAATAAATAGTTATATCAAGATAGGACACTCCTCTAAAAGGTAAAGGTTCTTTGTAATGACCTGACCCCAGTTACCCAGAGTCAGTGCATTATTACATAACATTGGCATGATCACAAGAAAGATCAAGTCTCAAAAGACCGATTAGTTTAGTAGCCTTGGAAACACTAGATACATTCATAAAGATTCACATTACATCAAAAAAACATCTTGTCTTCATATCCCCTCATACTATCCCTGCAGGTCATTCATAAATTACTTCTTCATAATCCTGGGAAAAATAAAAAAAATTGAAAGGGGTGAGCTCAGATGCTCAGTAAGGATAACATTATAGCAGAAGCTTTCATAGATAAGCATAAACACTTAAGGAAATTTATAACTAAAACAAAAGCCTTTTAAACTTGAGCTTCAGCATAAAATGGAAAAGATAAAATGAAATAATGCCATTTACTTATTCACATGGATATTCTACTAGTCGAATTATCACATGAAATATCAATAACCACTTTCATAATGATGGAATGCATAATTCCAGACTATCATAACCACATAGCCAAGGCCTCATGCCAAGAATACAAATAAGATCTTGTCATGTCCTTATGACAAGACACTAGTTTGTCTCATGAGACCTACCGATGCATCGAGGAGCTATAGCGGGCTCCAACCATCACTTATTAAGTCCAATGCATTCCTCATATGAACAGGTTTAAACATAACATAAACCTTCGTATTAAAACTAACATACGAAATGTAAATACGTTAACCACAAACCATGAATGGTATAAAAATATCCCATCCACAGTCAAACATAACTCATTCGATACAATATGGAAAATTGTATTGTACTCACACCACATGCAATAAATAAGTGGTGAATAATGGAATTCTCACGGAATTAAAAGTGTGATAAGAAACCCCTTACCTTGTACTTTTCCTTGGTTGGGGGTAGGTTAACCTCCTGTATAATGTTGAAATAATTGTTATTAAATTATTCATTAATCATATACATTAATATGATATCATATATGATCTTTTAACATTGCTTTGTTAATAATATCTTAGAATTATCGTCATTTCAGGTGTCAACTTACTCATTTTCTTTTATATGTTTTGTTACGTAATCCATGTTTGTCATGGATAGGTTGTATCTTATTCATATCCATAATGATATCAAGTCCTTAAAAGTTATTTTTAAATCATCAAAGCATAATTATAATTGAATGGATAAGATAAAGAATGAATCTCATCACGTTCGTGGAGACGGTAGTCCGTACGTACGCACGAGCGACAATATCATTCTTTTGATATTAAAATAATATAAAAATTGATGGTATATCATATATTCATAATCATTATAATGTTATATTTTTTATTTTCATGAGTTACACATAATTATTATACCCACCCAAATAATAATATATTGAATAACAATTACACCACGACATGGAGACGGTAAGTCATACGTACGCACGTATGGTGACATGTTATTCAAAGGGTCGATAGAATACTGAATATGGTTGTACCATACTTATAATAACATCACATTATATATAATATACTGGATTTATTATTTTATAATGGTAATAACAAAGAATGAAGAAGTGGAAGAAGAAAGGAACTTGAAAAGGGGTGGTGAAAACATTACCTCTTCTTTGGGTTCTTCCGTTTGATTTGATCAAAAGGGCTCCTTAGGTTGGCTTTATGATCAAAATAAAGCCTCTAGGTTGTAGTGAGGGAAGTTGAGAGAGTATTTGGTCTGGGGTTGGCCGAACCAAAAGGATTTTAAGGTGTGAATAAATGAGAAGGAGGAGTGCCCTTTTATAAGAGGGGTGAGGGGCACCTTTGGAAATGCTCGAAATATTAATTTATAATAAATTCATATTTGGTTTCTAATGGCTCAAAAGTTGATTATTAAAAGGTTAAAGTGGGGATAGGTCCGAAACTATTCAACCAATAGAATTCAGACAGGTTTGGGTCATTACATTAACCTTATCTTTTAGTTTTAACTCTAAGTTAATTAGTTTGACATTTACCATGACACATTGTATTTTTATATTATATTGTTAATAAACTTACTATATACATCCAAGCGACCCCAAAGTGGTCCATTAATGATACACCTATCATGATATAAGTCTGTTGGCTGAACCATAGATTTTAAGAAATTTAATATCAATTAATAATATAATATTTATTTTAAAAACTCTTTTATGTCAATTTTGACACTATTCAATAGTTGATTTCTGTAAAACTCATAACAGAATTATTACTTCGAAAAAAGCTAATTAAACCATTACGAACATGTCATATTAACATAGAAAATTAGTTTAATGAATTAAAATTCGAAAATTATATTTATTTGGGTATTTATAATATAAATTATTTTAATTATTCACTATTATGGTAATTACTGCATCATCATTGTGTCATAAATAAATTATATTATTTAATGTCTAAAAATTATAAATAAAATACAACTATGTCGAAAATCTTTTTATCTTTCTAATGAATATTTACAATTGAATTTATCTTATGTATAACCCTATATTAAAAATGTTTTAGTAAATAAACTTTGATTTTAACTCTTTTAACTCTTCTTTGAATTAAATAATAATAAATGTCCTAATCTAATCCAAGTGGACCTAAATGATAATATTTTATTACTAAGGTTGTTTTTGGTCGAGATACACTTGTACAATAGAATTATGACATGTGTTAGGGTAATATTAATATCATTTTTACCCTTAATTACCGTATTTACTTGTAACCGTGGTAAATAAAAGTAAAAAGTTTCTATTCACCAAAAATTATTTTCATCTCATTGAACAATATTTTACTTCTTGATTTTAACTGTGTCTTTCGGATTTTTGAAATTCCATTAATAGAAGCGGTATAATTAAGTTTTATGAAAAATTCAGTTTTTTAACTATCACTTAGTAGTTTCCCTATTCATCAAAAATTGAAGTTTTTCAGAACAATGCCAAAATTTCACCCTAAGATATAATTGATATTCTGAATTCAAAAATGATGTCTATTTTAAAAAATTCCAAACATATAAGTTGAATTAATTAGTTTTATAATTAATTTCCACTGTCACAACAAATACCGTGTTTTTAAGAAACAATATATTTCCAAAGATTGACAATTCATTAGGTCCAATTTCAAAGTGAAATTAATTATAATGAACACCATTAGATAAAATGGAAAAAATATATTCTAATTATACATTAAAACCAATCAATAATATAATTTATCACTATAAATTATTTTGATTTAAAAAGTTGTTTTTAATTAAAATTTAGTAATTTTCACTATTCATCAAAATATAAGTGTTATCCGAAAAGTTCCAAAATTTCACCATAGGATAAATTCGATATTCTGAATAAAAAAATGAAGTCCATTTTGAGAGATAAAATTTAATAAATTTCAAAAAGTCAGTATTACTATTCATAACGGCTAGTTTGATTGGTTGTGGTGTGTTAGAATCTCAAAGTTGCGTACAATGCACGCCATTACATTATTCGAAGGGAAACGTACCGTGGAAGCTTGGGGTGTTACATTCTCCCCTCCTTCAATAAATTTCGACCTCGAAATTTATAAAATTGTGCTTGCGAATATAATGGAAATTCCCACATCGGAAAAAGAGTCAATAAAACTATCACTTTAAATGAAAGAAAGAGAGGTATAAAGGTCAACCAAGATAACCCATAATCGGATTCCATGTAGGAAAACATGGATATGGATGATAAACTAAGTGTCAAGTTCTGATTGAGAGGGATAGAAATCTTGATCAGGAGAAAGTTAACAATAAGAAAACCACAAACATGTGTTGGGAAAAACGGCCATTAGTCTCCTAGTAGGAAAGTAAACAGACAACATTTTTTTGTTTTAAGTTACATTACATAAGGATGAGGAATTCATTTATGATATTGACTAAGAATATAAAGATATATACTTACATTTTAAGTAGAGTTTCATTCATTAATAAATTTCCACCACTAACTCATTTTTTTTAAACAATGAGTATTCAAGAAGACTTGGTCACACTCAAAGAGCTAGAATAAACTTCTATAGAATCACATGATCCATGCAGGATGAAATATATATTTATACTGTCTTTAGAGATTAATCAAAACTAAAATGGTTAGTACAAGATCTAATGATCCCCAAAAGAATATTCCTTGAGAGAAATAAACACTAATCTTAATTTCCAAAATTAAACCAACAATACCCCAAAGTTAAATAAATACCATTCAATAATCAATTGTCCTTAACATCCTTCAATATAATCAAAACTAATATTGAAAACCAAAACTTATTAAGAACTTGGTCTTCCAAATTAAATTGTATCTCCAAATGACATTAATTACTCTTAAAGTCACATACTTAAAAGTAATTAACCGAATCAATTCCATAAATAACTAAAATCATTATAAATCCACAATAAAAACATAGATAAAAATTCACCATTACTCCACAAATGAAACCCCATAGTATTATATTTTCCATGGGCATATAGTGTTCCCAACAAAGTGAACATCTTCCAAAATAACATTTATCACTTAATCACCAAATCATGTTACCATACCAAGGGTATTCATTTGATAATACATAAGAACCCAAATCAACTTATTATTGATCAATAGAATAATTTAACTAAAAATAATTAGTCACACTCTCCAGGGACTTCACGTAGTCCAGTGGTAGGCGATAAATCCCAATCGCACTTTGGTTGCGGGTTCGATTCCCACAGCTTTGTCCGACGCGACGGGTTGTCACACGGTTTGCGTGTTGTCCTTTTTCAAAAACTATATTTTATAATATTACCAAAATGAAATAAATTCCTCAAAATAACCATAACATAATTTAACCACAAATCTTATCTCATACCTTGAATTTTCATCCCAAATTATGATAACTTATAATTTCTTCAAACCCAACCATCATATAAAACCAAATGATTATTTATAACTATATCCACAAGAGAAGAGATAATTCTTCCCCAAATATCATTCTCACATGGCAAACTGTGGGGTTACAAATACAAGAGAAAATTATTCCAAAGTAAACCCATCAACAAGGAGCACTAATACTTTTTAAACATTTCTCCAACCATTTATTTCCACAAAGCTTCTTCTCTGACCAAGAAAATATCCTATAGAATAGGAAATTCACTCGGGTAATGGCCAGGTCCCCTACATTTACGAAAAATGATTGTAAATGGATTCTTGGAACCTTTTTTATCTTCTTCCATAGTACTCTCCATTTTTCTTCGCCAATTATTCACTTTATGTCCTTCCTTCCCACATGTAAAGCATTTCCTTGTCCCATTGAGACACTTTCCTGGGTGTCTCCTTCCACATTTCCTGCATGTTGGAAATTGAGGATTTCTTTCTCCATGGTCTCCACTACTGAAGCTCTTATCATTCATCACCTTTCTCTTCTTTTTTGAGTCCGGTAATTGGTTAATATATATATTGTTGATCATATTTTGTGAAAATTGATTTGGGATAAAGACGATATCTTTTATGCTTATCAACATTACATTTTTTAGCTCATTTCCACCATCGTTCCCACCTTGTACATCATTCTCAAAGTCAATATGACTTCCTTGGAATCTAGCCATTCACTAAAACCAGAAAGCATTGTGTGAGTAACAGTAGTGATAAAATCATTTAGAGATTAACATGTCACCATATTCTCAGTGTGAAACATATTAGGATTAACGAAGGTAATTTACTCTCATCTTATATATATATTACTTCAAATTGGTTTGTAAATAAAATGTAAATTATCCTAAGCATATCCCCCGGGAGTGTCGTAACCAAGAGTGCAGCAAGGCCCGTTGTCGTGCACCAGTTCCCGTTCGAGTCTAGATCAAAGCAGTGTTTTTCGGTTTTACCTCTAGGTACATCTGTGCCAGAGCCACCTCTACCGGCTCGTATCCAGATAGAGATGTATTGCTCAGAAAACTGACAAAATCTCTACAATACCAAAATTCTAGGAAGTTCTTCTATACTAATCCTCAAAGTTCATCTTAGGCCTACGTGCTCTAATCAGAGTTTATCTAAATCTAGCTTCCAAGGTTTGTACTAAACTTCCTATGATACCAACTGTAACGCCCCGACCCCAGTTACCCAGAGTCGGTGAATTGTTACATAACATTGGCTTGATCACAAGAAAGATCAAGTCTCGAAAGACCGATTAGTTTAGTAGCCTTCAAAACACTAGAAACATTCATAAAGTTTTACATTACATAAAAAACATCTTGTCTTCATATACCCTCATACTATCCCTACCGGTCATTCATAAATTACTTCTTCATAATCCTGGGAAAAATAAAAAAAATTGAAAGGGGTGAGCTCAGATGCTCAAAAAGGATAACATTATAGCAGAAGCATTCATAGATAAGCATAAACACTTAAGGCAATTTATAACTAAAACAAAATCCTTTTAAACTTGAGCTTCAGCATAAAATGGAAAAGATAAAATGAAATAATGCCATTTACTTATTCACATGGATATTCTACTAGTCTAATGATCACATGCAATATCAATAACCGCTTTCATAATGATGGAATGCATAATTCTAGACTATCGTAACCACATAGCCAAGGCCTCGTGCCAAGAATACAAATAAGATTTTGTCAAGGACTTGTGCCAAGACACTAGTTTGTCTCATGAGACCTACCGATGCATTGAGGAGCTATAGCGGGCTCCACCCGTCACTTATTAAGTCCAAATTAATTCCTCATATGAACAGGTATAAACATAACATAAACATTTGTATTAAAACTAGCATACGAAATGTCAATACTTTAACCACAAACCCTGAATGGTATAAAAATAGCACATCCACAGTCAAACATAACTCATTCGATACAATATGGAAGATTTTATTGTATCACATTAACCTCAATCAAGAATAATGAAGGATGTTGACATAGATGAAAATAATCATCAAAACTATTTGAGAGAAATATCCCCCTTTTTCTTGAAATCATTTAAAAGTCACACTATTTGTCAAGAAGCTGTTTAAAAATTGATTTTTGAATCAAAGTGTCCCATACCACTTTGAAACATTCAAAAGGAGTTTAAATTTTAAAACTTTAATGTCCATATAAATAAATCCTTAAAACCATTTTTTAAAACAAGGACATTATTGAGAAATATTTAGAAGAATAGGTCTTTGAAACATTTAAATATGGTATTTTAGTTAGAGTTTCTAACCAAAAGAGAGACACTTGAATACAAATAATTGAGGTAATAAAAACATTGTAATATCATGAGAATAAAGGGATTCATGATATACTATGTCAAAGTACATTATATACACCACATAAAATTGATTTGGTGTATAACAACAAAGAAGTCTCAATGGAATGTAAATTGAGATGAAATCTCTCAAAAAGGCTGTATCCCTAGGTTAAGGATAAATCAACAACATAATCATGTGTGACAAATATAAATACACTAAATATGATTGGATATTCAGTGTAAAACAATCACGGTACATTCACACATATTCTAGTAAAAACAACACCAATGAATTGGATGTTCATCTCAACAAATCTAGATTGAGTAAACATTACTCTTATCAAGTTCATACCGATGACTTGAGAATTTATCAATGGAGTGATTATGTGTATAAAAAGTATATCCACAGAAAGGGGAGTGTAAATTATGACATAATCAAATGAATAGTGAGTATACACATAATCTTGGAGTAAAATAATCAGTGAAGTATGCGTAAAGCCGAATGAGTGGAAATTGAAATTTCAAATTCTCTTATTGATTTGGTAACATAAAAAACATACACCCATGAAAGAAGGATCATACAATGAAGATGTCAATATACATTAATTAAAGTATATTACACAATGAATACAAACATGGGCAGTACTCACACCACATGAAATAAATAAGTGGTGAATAATGGAATTCTCACGGAATTAAAAGTGAGATAAGAAACCCCTTACCTTGTACTTTTCCTTGGTTGGGGGTAGGTTAACCTCCTGTATAATGTTAAAATAATTGTTATTAAATTATTCATTAATCATATACATTAATATGATATCATATATGATCTTTTAACATTTCTTTGTTAATAATATCTTAGAATTATCATCATTTCAGGTGTCAACTTACTCATTTTCTTTTATATGTTTTGTTACGTAATCCATGTTTGCAATGGATAGGTTGTATCTTATTCATATCCTGAATGATATCAAGTCCTTAAAAATTATTTTTAAATCATCAAAGCATAATTATACTTGAATGGATATGATAAAGAATGAATCTCATCACGTTCGTGGAGACGGTAGTCCGTACGTACGCACGAGCGACAATATCATTCTTTTGATATTAAAATAATATAAAAATTGATGGTATATCATATATACATAATAATTATAATGTTATATTTATTATTTTCATCAGTTACACATCATTATTATACCCACCCAAATAATAATATATTGAATAACAATTACACCACGACGTGGAGACGGTAAGTCGTACGTATGCACGTATGGTGACATGTTATTCAAAGGGTGGATAGAATACTGAATATGGTAGTACCATATTTATAATAACATCACAGTATATATAAGATACTGGAGTTATTATTTTATAATGGTAATAACAAAGAAAGAAGAAGTGGAAGAAGAAAGGAACTTGAAAAGGGGTGGTGAAAACATTACCTCTTCTTTGGGTTCTTCCTTTTGATTTGATCAAAAGGGATCCTTAGGTTGGCTTTCTGATCAAACTAAAGCCTATAAGTTGTAGAGAGGGAAGTTGAGAGAGTATTTGGTAAGGGGTTGGCCGAACCAAAAGGCTTTGAAGGTGTGAATAAATGAGAAGGAGGAGTGCCCTTTTATTAGAGGGGTGAGGGGCACCTTTGGAAATGCTAGAAATATTAATTTATAATAAATTCATATTTGGTTTCTAATGGATCCAAAGTTGATTATTAAAAGGTTAAAGTGGGGATAGGTCCAAAACTATTCAACCAATATAATTTAGATAGGTTTGGGTCATTACATTAACCTTATCTTTTAGTTTTAACTCTTAGTTAATTAGTTTGACATTTACCATGTCACTTTGTATTTTTATATTATATTGTTAATAAACATACTATATACATCCAAGAGACCCCAAATTGGTCCATTAATGATACACCTATCATGATATAAGTCTGTTTTCCGAACCTCAGATTTTAAGGAATTTAATATCAATTAATAATATAATATTTATTTTAAAAACTCTTTTATGTCAATTTTGACACTATTCAATATTTGATTTTTGTTAAACTCATAACAGAATTATTACTTCGAAAAAAGTTAATTAAACCATTACTAACATGTCATATTAACCTATAAAATTAGTTTAATGAATTAAAATTCTCAAATTATATTTATTTGGGTATTTATAATATCAATTATTTTAATTTTTCACTATTATGGTAATTACTGCATCATCATTGTGTCATAAATAAATTATATTATATAATGTCTAAAAATTATAAATAAAATACCATTATGTATGAAATATTTTTATCTTTTTAATGAGTATTTACAATTGAATTTATCTTATGTATAACCCTATATTAAAAATGGTTTAGTAAATAAACATTGATTTTAACTCTTTTAACTCTTCTTTGAATTAAATAATAATAAATGTCCTAATCTAATCCAAGTGGACCTAAATGATAATATTTTATTCCTAAGGTTGTTTTTGGTCGAGATAAAAATGTCCAATAGAATTAGGACATGTGTTAGGGTAATATTAATATCATTTTTACCCTTAATTACCCTATTTTCTTTTAACCGTGGTAAATACAACTAAAAAGTTACTATTCACCAAAAATTATTTTCATCTCATTGAACCACATTTTACATCTTGATATTGACCGTGTCTCTCGGATTTTTGAAATTCCATTCACAAAAATGGTAAAATTAATTTTCATGAAAAATTCAATTTTTTAACTACCACTTAGTTGTTTCAATATTCATCAAAAATTGAAGTTTTTCAGAACAATGCCAAAATTTCACCCTAAGATATAATTGATATTCTGAATTCAAAAATGATGTCTATTTTAAAAAATTCCAAACATATAAGTTGCATTAATTAATTTTATAATTAATTCCCGGTGTCACAACAAATAGCGTGTTTTTAAGAAAAAATATATATCAAAAGATTGACAATTGTTTAGGTCCAATTTCAAAGTGAAATTAATTCTAATGAACACCATTGGATAAAATGGTAAAAATATATTCTAATTATACTTTAAAACCACTCAATAATATAATTTATCACTATAAATTATTTTTATTTAAAAAGTTGTTTTTAATTAAAATTTAGTAATTTTCACTATTCATCAAAATATAAGTGTTATCCGAAAAGTTCCAAACTTTCACAATAGGATAAATTCGATATTCCCAATCCAAAAATGAAATCCATTTTGAGAGATAAAATTTTTGAAATTTTAAAAAGTAGGTATTACTATTCATAAGGGCTACTTTGATTGGTTGTGGTGTGTTGGAATCTCGAAGTTACGTACAATGCACGCCATTGCATTATTCGAAGGGAAACGTACCGTGGAAGCATGGGGTGTTACATTATTAAAAAAATTTATCAGATATACTATATTATCATAATGTTAAGTGTATATTCCATTTTAATAATCCTTAATTCATTTGAGACTCTTCATTAAAAAATGGAAAGTCAAACACTCCCAACATGTGGGTTTTTAAAATAGGAAGGTATAATATGATGATTTATCACAGGGAAACTAGGTATCCATGGAATATAAAAATTCATTAATTCCTTTTATTCATAATTTTATAATTGATATAAAAAACTCACTCATTTGATATTTTTGTTGTAAAAAGATAATTTTAAAGTGAATGTTAATGAAGACACCATAAGGGGTGGTTATTTTTTTATCTCACTGATGTTAAAGTATGAGAAAAAAAATATTTCTAAAGGTCAAGGTCCTAGTCTAGTAAATTAGTTTATATAGCTACATATTTAAAAACAACACATAGAATGTACATCATGTGACATGATTGTGAAACATTATAAACATGTGAGACATTACAGAAAAGTAATAGACCCCCTACCTTAACATGGTAGTAGAATATTCCTCTATTATTATCCTTATATATTGGATGGAATTGGGAAAAATAGATAAACTAGACATAATCACTGAAAATATTGTATATAATTTTACATGATTATCATACCAATTATGGGACATGAAATAAAGAAAGTAGACTAGACGATTGATAGGCTTACAAAGAGGGATCAAACATGTAGAAAATATATTTCAAAATGGATATTGGACAAAGGATATATCTCAATTCCTTCATGAAAGAAGTGGAGAGCTCTCCCATAGAGGAGCTACATTGTGAATGAGTGAGGATGAAGTGTGAATTCATATTAAAAAAAGTAGGGGATAAATTGTTATTTTAGACTATTTAAAGCGGAACATTGTTTAGATACTTGTATGGAAAAACCATGAAATTAAGATGAATAGAACTATTCAAATTGGAAATCTCATCATACTATATTTTTGAATGGTTTGATAAACTAGGTGCACAATCTACACTGGACACTGTCTCAAAATCCAAACCATGTAGGTTTTAGGTGCACATTTATAAAAACAATGCACACCATGTTCATGGAACCTATGATGTTTATTGTAGGATTTCTATAGTTGTGTTTCCTTTGGTGACCAATTTGGATAAATATAATTCTCCCATACAAGCCCTCACAGTTAACATACATAGATATCCCTAACTGTGCACTAACTATGGACCTCGCTGTTTATTTTAGAAAATATAATTATTCTAAATTAACAATGCCTGAACACTCTCGAGACTACCATAAACTCTATATATAGTTCCATTTCAAAAAATAAAAAATTTATATTGTAATTATTTGTATCCATTTGTACATGAAAAAACTAGATCTTACATTGATTTTCTTGTGTCACTCACGTTGATCATGACTAGTGTTCCTTAGGTATTGAAGATCACATGAAGTGATCTCCTAGTCTAGAGAGGGAGGAGGAAGAAAGTTAATATATATTAATATTTAGAGAGGAGACCATATAAAGTTATTTTTTATTTATATAATTCTATGGAGAAGGTATTTTTGCATATAAATTGATTCACATTAGAATATGATAATCAACCTAACCCAAAAATGATATATGTTAGAATGTATAAATAAATTGTTAAGTATTTTAAAATTACCTATAGTTTCTTAATCAAATAAAAAAAATACTATATTAAATATTTAAATGATGAAAATGAAAAAAAATTATTGGCATTCACTAACTCAAAGATTTTTAAAAATAATTATTTTCATAAATAAATAATTCTTATTCATTTAAATTTTATTTATTACATATATCATTCTCATCATCGGGTTCTTATCTTGATTTGAATTTTATTCCCCACATTTACTAAACATAAAATATTATATATTATTCAAATGATTAATAAATAAATAATATATTCACTACATATTAAATAAATATTCATTGTTTTTTTAACTAATAAAATATCTGTTAAATACATATTATATATTACCGTGAAAATATAACAAGTGATACATCAATATTCTATTCAATGGTCATGTGAATAAATATTTGTATAATATTCACCTCACATATCTATTCTAATTTCAATATAACTGCTCTAAAAATATTTGAGATTTAAAATATATTGAATAAATATTATTCCTCGGTATTGGAAATATTATTTATTCAATCTATTTAAATTAAAATTTTATTTAACTAAGTTCACGTATAATATTTTGTATGACCCTCTAGAGGTTTTTCACAATGAAATTAGGAGACCCTTCCTAAGGTCCATGATTAGTATCTAGAAATATGTCAAGGAATTCAAAGAGAAATAATTTATGGTCATAACAATAATGACCACATATGAACAGTCACTATGCATTGAAATCCCTTTTTAGAAATTTTTTAATCAATATTTTCTTATGAAATATTTAATAACTAATGTTCTAAATTATTCAACCTTTTACTATTTAAATTAACTCATTAATATTCCTTATACATGGATTTTAGTTTGATTATTCCATTCCAATCAAAGGACCTCTGATATCATTTTCCATTATTTGAATAGACAAACCCTTTATTGAATTATTCATTTATTCCATATAACTCATGTTTCACCAGCACATCCTAACCCCTAGTGAACATAGAGCATCATGGTTTTGGTTAATACATCAAACATTAAAACTCATGATATTAAATAATTATAATATCTTGTCCATGTATCATTACATTCGTTTACATATAGAAATATCCTATGGAATGAATCATATGGAATTCATATAGTTTGGGTTGTCCTTATAATATTCCACCATGTATATTACTAAGTGAAATGTATATTAGAATATGTATAGTCTACTTATGGGTATCAATAAATTGTCAATAAACATACTATGTGTTCATTCATAGAATTATACCTTTACAGTATGTCTATATTTAAGAATATTTAATAGCACCTTAGAGATCTCATCATAGTGGTGAACTATTATGGCCTCTTGGTGAGTAAAATACCGCAAATAAAATAATCACATCATTGTAACATAAAATAATAATCATTATTAAATAATAATGTTTATTAATATTAATGTATATGAATAAAAAAAATATAATTTAAATCACATAGTTGTTTTTTCTAGGGATCTAACACCAATAAAGTGGGATGGTAACTAGTGTTGGTACAATTTTTTTTGATGTAAATGTATAAGATGGTTAGAAAATAAGTAGGAAATAAAATCACTATGCATAAAAAGTATAATATATCTTAGTGACCCAAAAATACAATCAACTTTTTTGGATGAAACAACTACTAGAGGATATCGAGGAAAAAGTGAAGTAACCTACGGTGATTTTATATGATAACATGCGTGACATGGAAATAATGAAAAATTCATTATAGAGTTCATTAAATGAACACACTGATACCTGAAATCAAAATGTCAATAGAAATGTGATGCAATATGTCACTAAAAAAGAGTTTTATAATTGATCAGTAATTAGAAGACATCATGAATATCCCATTAGACACTATAGTAGTTGAGAAGCATCAGTTTATTATTGGGGTTCAACCACTTCTCCCAACATAATGTGGGCAAGATATATCCCATATAACCATGTAGAAAATCTATCTAACATATATTTGATGTGGTTCAAAAGTGAAGGGGAGATACATTTTAAGGTGTTATTATACTAAATATCGATACATGTTTAAAATATTGGATTTTTATGTAAGAATATGAATTAGGATGTTTCAAATGATATTTCTATTTGGGTTTATCGTCAAAGGGGGATAATTCATGTAGAAAAATTCAATAATGAAGATTAATAGAAAACTATGGATAATAACTGTGTTTTCTATTTCCAAGCAATATTTTTGAGTGTAAATATGTTATTTTAGAACATATAATCTCTCATCAATGTAAGTTCATGGTGAAAAAGTATGGGGAGATTTAATTAAGGTGTAATGGATTTTGAATATAAAAGGAGTTCAAGAAATAATGAATGATGCAAGTAAAGTACTAATCTCCAAAACTCTTTTTTTAGCATGAAATGATCAGGTAAAATTATAGAGTTCTATGGTACATCCTACTATCAAGGTATGAATTATAACATGAATAATTGAATTTCACATTAAATTTATAACAAACTCAAAGGTGGAGAATGTTATAATGTTGATAATACATGATGGAGATTAATTTTTTATTTTTTTAATCCAATTCATGTGGATAAGGATGTAAGGATAATTCTTTAGGAAAGATTCACAAAATTATAAAATTATGTATGTTATTATGGTTATTGAAGCTAATAAATAATCTTATAAATAATTTTGAAGTGAAGAATTTTGTGGGAGAAAATTCAAAGTTGATTTTTTAACATTGTATATGACTACCTTCCAATAAAATTGCATTTATACTAGTAAATGTGATATCAAAATTGTAAATTTCATGATGGTCATATTTCATAATTGTTATGATGTTGTATTCTAGTTTTGTTTCATGCTAATCAAGAGATTCAAAAGTCAGGATCCATGAAATTGACGTTGTGTGAATGATAGGCCATAAAAATTGAAATTGAATGGATAAATAATGGTGTGTTGTTTCAGTATAAATACTAGTTAAACCCTTCATTAGGTTATATGATTGAAGATTTAAATATGGGGATATATCTTATTCTTTATATAGGTTCTAATAGAAGAATACCTCGGTGAAGGTTGTGAATGTGATTTTTTTAATGATTGATATGTTTGTGATCACACATGCATAATATAAATTCGAGATGAGGTAGGGTAAAGGAAGTTCCATAAAGGGAGATGAGTGAAAAAATAAAGGAACACACATTATAGAAGAATGTTTCACAATATTAACTAGAGGAGACAAAATTAAGAAAATGAAGCTGGTATAAGATGCTTTAACAATGAATAATCATGTAAACTATACATGTGGGAAGGTACTAGAGGGGAAGATAGTATTTGTTAAAAGTGTTACTGGTAGTCATTAATCATATTGTAGACTTCATTAAAAGATTTCAATATGGATTTTATGATGAAAATAAAAGTATACAGTGCTGATTATACAAAAGTTACCTACATGTCAATAAACTGAGAAGAAATGTATTTGATGTTGTGTGTAGAAGAGTATGTGATAGAAGTGATTCATGTGAGGTGGGGTGACAATCCTTGAAAAAAACTATAAATCTATTAATCCTATCATAGAGTGACATTTCCAGAAGAAAATATCCACGGAAATAGGGAAGCATAGTGGAATTGATACATCAACACATTTTCATTGTGTGCTCCTTTATATAGACATTTATGGAGAACCGTGTTATTTTTTGTCTCATATTGTTAATTTCCACATCTTTGTTTGTGCTGGATCTGAAATTAACAATAACATGTTTACAAGTATATGAATTTTTTTGAAAAAGAGTCTTTAGAAAGAGATAAAAAGCTGGCACTCTGATTCACCATCTCCTCCTAAGGTGTATTTGGTGGAAACAATTATGATGAAAATAAATACACATTAATATATTTCAATGGTTCTTCAATTAATTTATAAAAAATGATCTACCAGTTAATGTGGTGTAGTGTTTTGTATTTATCTCACACAAGGGGAAACTCCTCATATGTTTAAACAATCAATTAATTTTAAATATCAATAAGAAGTATGATTAAATTCAAACCATATTTTATAAATATTATTATTTATAAAAATAATATAATTTGGAGTATTTAAAACAAATTTTAAATCTTTTCAAAATGTGAATGGATCTCAAATAAAATCTAATGGTTAATCTTTCTTAATCCGGATGATAAAAACACACTTATAATTTCTATAGTGTTTCTTCAATCCTAATTCATTTATTAATTAATATACAATAAAACGTTTCTTGGGTAATTCTATTAATCTACATGGGTACTCAAAGCTCCTTACATGATTCACTTCAAAACAGATATTAACAGTATGATTGTTAAATTATTTATAATTTAAAAAAATTAAACAAGTAACAAGTGGGTTTTGCATGTGGATAACTGGGAATATATAAATGAGTGTGATACACTTGAATAATGTGAAGAGAATTATACGGAGATGAAATATGGAAAATTCCCGGAATCGTTTATATATTATCACCCCATTTGGTTGTTTTTTTCTTGATGGAATGAAGTCAACCTAAACACTAATCTCGAGCTCCTATCAAATGACTTCTCTGAGTTTTCTCACCCTCCTACCACTACTAACACTTCTCCAAGGAGCTATGTCCAATTCAATAATATTAATAGATTAATAAACCAAAACTACTATCCCATTATGGTGATATCGATCCTATTTTAGAAAATTATGTTTTCTGGAATCATGAAAACTAGAATACCATGGAAGGATAATGTATAAGAACTAAAAATTCCCCATCTCTAACCAAGGTTTAAATCCTTCAGTATCCATTCTCAATCATGACGAATGAGGTGAAATGAAACTACCTTAACTACATATTAAATCATTTTAATGAATAATCCTTATATATCATATTAAATCATATCCCAAAATCTATACTATTAGTGTAATGGGATATTAGCTACATGGTATTAATATTAAATAAATATTCTTCAAAATTATCTATAAAATTCTACACCGATGTACCAAAACATCATCTCATGGGATAAAAAAAATTTAATTCAATTGGAGGGATATATCCAATCCACCCATTACATAATGAATAACTATACATATATTTTCCACATGAACAAGAAAAAAATCATAAATATTTCCTAGCTAAATTAACCAATGAGAATGAAATACATTCTATAATGATTTCTAAAAATGAGACCATAATCCATGTAGAGGACTATTATAAATGTTATAACTATTTCGTATTCAAAATATTTTATAAGAAACTTTAAATAATATTTTGTAGATTTAAAAAAATTCCATAATATGTTTAATAAATTTCTATGAAAAATAACTATGAATATTCATAATTTTTGATAAAATATATTCAAAAGGGAATTATTTTAAAAACAAAGAGGATAAAAATAGAAATAGGAAAACCATGAAATCATGGAAAATAAGATTCATATATAAAATTGGATATAATAGATATAAAATTTGTTTTCTTGAAAATAATTGGAAAGGGATATTAGTTTAACACTTTTGTAAATAAAGTCAAATAAATAAAAATATAAGTAGAAAAAATAAAAATACACCTTCAAAAATTGAGTAAATAATGTAAAATTTAATATAATATGAGTTTAAATAGTTATTTAATTATAAAAATGACATTTATAAAACTAAAAAAATAATATGATCATGGATGATAAGGATACTTGACATAAAAAAGCTATATGGTCAGTCCCTCTTACAAGACACCATTTTGTTGACATGTGAACAATAGATAGGTGAAAGTGTAAGAATAAATTTAAAACAAAATAATACCTAGATAAAAAAAATTGAGTATGTTTAAGATATAGAGAAATATTTTTTCCCTAAATATGAAATCTTTAACAGACAATATCAATTTTAAAGAGAGATTAGGAAGAAAACATACCTTTAAATATAACTCCGCTGAATGTTTTTGAAACTCCTTTATAATAATCATAAAAATATTATTAACTTATTTTATAAACATATTCATATTTATTAACTTTAATCACATAAATTATAATCATTAATTACCATTATATTAGTTAGTTAAAATTTAATTTCATCATCAGATATCTGAAAATTGATTGTCTCATGCAAATGTCATAGTGGCAATGTCGGTACTCATTCATTGATACAATGTATACGATTCCAATATTATTAAAGGTAGTAAAATAATTTTTTACAACTATTTGTTTATTATTATGATCATTATATAGAAGTTATGGGTATGGTTTATGAGAATGAAAAATATAAATAACGTTTTTCCGGAAATTTACTGATTACAAAGAGTTACTTTATATTGATGATTCATTTTTTCTATCAACATTTGGAAACTATATTTACATAAAAATAATTATTTAATATTATATATAACCATTATTAATTTCATGATACTAATTTATGATGTAAATGGTGAATATAGTATATCATCGTTCGTGTATGTGGTCGAATTGTCCAAAACAAGAACATGTTATATTAACGATTGAGTAAGAGTATAGAGCTATATAATAATAATAATATTTTCTCCTAAGAGTAATTATATGAATATAAAATCATTATTATTGATAATGATGTTTATAATTAATGTAGATCAGAGGTTTATTGAAATAGATCATGAAGAACTAGGAACTTACTTTGTTGAACTCTTTCATTACTTAAATGATTCCCTTTAGAATGAAGAATTTAGGTTTCCATTAGGGAATCGAAACCTACCAAACATCAATGAATGGTTTCTAGAGGAAAAATGAGCATATATTCATGAAATAAAAAAATATTATGTGGTAAGATTAGGATAAAGAAGGGGTCCCTTAATTGGTTTTTATTGAGGGACATTTTCTTAAATATTCATTCCTTAATCCATATGTAATAACTTTTTACATGGAATGTTGATCCAAAGGGAAAAATAATAGAGTACTTCATTCATATACTAATCAAAATATTTATTGAATAATAATTTCTAACATTGTATGTCATTATCACTTAGTTTTACCCTCTTTTCCTAAGTTTTTTACCATGGTAATTCAATTTTTACCATTGAGAATTATTTTAATAAAATTGACCCTCTTACTTAATCTATAAATTCCAATTAAAATTTTGGATTTTATTTAATTTAATTAAAATAAAAAATATTATTAATTTATTTTTTAAATGAAAAAATAATGTATAAAAATACTCTCTTTATTGATAAAAGACATTTAAAACATTAAATGTTCATAATTTTATTTCACTAAAATTTTAAATTAAATAATTTTTTATCTAAATTGTATATATTTAAAAATTAAATTACATTTGTTATTTAAAACCGGTCAATTTATTTTATTAAGATAAAAATACAAAACACTTAAAATAATGATTTTCAAAAATATTGTTTTTTCAATGTTAAAAATTTTTAATCACATTCCCTTCAATTTTATTATTTATTTTATAAAAAAATATTTTTTTCAATCTGTAAAATATATAAAATTCCATTAATTTTATAAGTTCATAAAATAATTCAAAAAAAATTATGTCAAAAATATATAACACATTTTTATAATAAGATATTTTAATTATATATTTTATTATTTAAAATTAGTGAATTTTAATATTTTAATTTTTTTACTAAATATTAAATAATTTTAATAAACTCGTTAGATACATGCATACCCAATGAACCTATATTAGACAACTATATTTACAATATCCTTATTTTTAATGACTATATATCTATCGACAATTTATATAATGGTAATATTTCATTCCCATCAAAATAATTACTTTAATAACTAAAATAATTCGTCTTATTAATTATATTTTCCCAAAACAAGTCTATAATATTTGTAAAGAGTAACTCTATTTCCATAGTTTCAATTAGGGTCATAATCATTATGAAAAACCGTTATGATAATGATTTTTTATTTATGGTATTTTTATGTATATGTTTTTTTATTTATCTTATAAAAATATTTATGATGTTTTATATAGTATTCTAAAAATGTAGTAATATTTATCACTCAATATAATATATTCTATCAATAAATTTTATGGGACGTTATTTTAGTTAAATTTTGTGTATGAAACAAGTTATGTAATACAATATTTATTTAAAGGTAAATATTTACTAAACTCAAGGGTTATTAAATTCTAACCCCCCATAAACGAGTTTTTTCAATGAAATTTTATTAGTACAATGAAATAAAATGAGACTACTACTGTCTCATTACATATTTAGGTTCTCATATTATTTCCTCAATCTTAATATTTTAGTATAAAAATTCAACCAGGTTAGCAGAGTTTTGTTGTATTATTTTATCTCTACAATCTAATATTTTTTATAGTTGTTCATAATATGTGAGATCACATTATATTAGTAATACCTATGAGTTCATTACATATATAGGTTTAAGTATGTACTACCTCAAAATTTATACAAGTAATCCATCATGCACTTGGGAATAGTTTTTTGGAAGTTAAAGATGATAAGATACTCTTCCCACATGATCAATATTCTAAAAAGGGACAACATATTTGACTCATAAAATTTCCTTCTTATAGAATATCATAACACTCATCAATGGAGGTATTCAAAGGAATGTGTTTTCTCTGATTTTGAAAATATTTATCTAATCTCTGATTATTATCATAACCCTTCAGTAAAATAAATGATGTTTTATGGTTCCACTAAATGGTTTGAAACATTTCTTACATATAATTTCCTTGTTCATGTCCTAGTAGATTACAGTATCCAACTTCATCCTAATATAATAGAGTTATAATCCTTTACCAACACTGATCCATATGAGACTGGAGAAATTTATATGTAAATATTAAATCATTTTAGTTGAATATTAATACTTATCATGAAAATAAATGGACAAAATTTGTAAAGTTTTACTATCATTAGAGACATGATGTTTAATCATTTTATTTTACCAAATATCATAAACATCACCCAATAATTTATTTTCACATAATAGACTTTATAGACACACCATAAATAAAAACATTCTTCATAACCCAAGGAAAGATATTACAAGAATAGATGAGATCAAATGCTCAGAAAGGGTAAACATAATAAAAATATATCAATTATCATAATATATCATAATATAAGAATATTGTTATGATAACATTATAATAAATTATGAATGTTATAACCAACTAGTCAATTGTCTTTAATAATTAATCTTGACATAATGATTTATCATAAAAAAATACATGAGTCATAAAATTGTGGAAACATCAAAAATAAATCATGAATGATTAATCATATCATAAAAAAATAATTTATTTTTGGTATACACATATTCATAAAAAATGATTTCCTTAGTAACGGATCAATTCCTAGACTATTATAGTTTATTTGGTCCACTACATATTCCATCATTTTCATAGTAATGCATCACTTCCAAGACTATAATTTATGATTGAGTAACTTATTGAACTAGGTCCACACACCAATATGTGTCATACTACCTCATTATATATCAACATATACTAAATCCATTAGTGGGATATATAATTATATTACCACTAATCACATAATTAGAACCGTACATGAGGAGGACCAAGAATTTCATACTAATATATTACATATTTTTTATATGAATACCAAATACATAAAATAACAATACACATCCGAGAGTTGTAAAATGATTAGATTAGAGAGAGAATATGTACAAAAACATATTTAAGAATATATGGTTATCATATCACATAAATTTCCTCTCTCATTGTACCATTATTTTATGTACACTAATTAAAACCATTCATTATATCTAGGGGTGGATTCAAAAGATTTTCTGCGATCAGTTTACTAATAAGTGTAAACATCATAAATGTCAATTTATGGTCGTATGCAAGAATAAGTTAAGCATAATTGAAAGATATCATGATCAAAAATTATGAATCCTTTGAATATATCATCGATCATAAACAGTAGTTATTCTATAAAACATTATCATGTAAAAATACATGAATCATAGGAGATTTGAATCATCATTAATCAATCATAAACCATGAGTTAATGTCATAAGAATAAACACATCTTATATAATTTGTAACTATCATTGGAATATAAACCATATCATATGTAAATATTAACTATGAATACCATCATTTAATAGTGGATAAGTAATCAACACATGTTTCCCATATTATAAAGGATCAAACATCACCACATGTTTCAAAAATCATAGTGGATCAAGAATCACCACATATTTAACATATCATAGGGATCAAAAATACCATCCTATCTCCCATTAGGTATTAGAAAAAAAATCTCTTTTCATATAATTATAACATGATATATACAAATTTATCTCTGTATATAGAGGCCTATAATAGAACCCCTAATATCATTATTAAAACAGTACATATGTGTGCCACATGATCATAAAACATTCATCAAATCATCATTGAAAAGCCCGTGGAAATGAAATAGTGTTCATAAAATTTTGATAATATAAAAACCATAATCAATTTAATGAAAAATGGATATTTTAATTATATCATATCCACATTAGTAAATAATAAATATCAATGAAATTTGAAAAATATGAAAAATACCTATAAAATTCCATTTAAGAAATTCCTTAAGAAAATGAGGAGAATATTATTTTTATTTGATTAAATATATATGAAAAATTGATAGATTATTGAAAAAATATACTCCCATTTAAAATAACTGTTGAAAATTATAAATTCATATTTAATGAAAATATTTTATCATTAAGGTGCTAAAATACATTCATGTTGTATATATTAATAGAAACCATTCCAAAAACACCTTTTAAAAAATTCAATAAATATTTTTTTTCAGAAAATGATTCCTTTATATTGTTTTAAAATATATACCAGACATAGTTAAAATTATATCATTAATACATTTAAATTATATTTAAGAACATTTATAAAATAATTTTTAAGATTATAGTCATGGAATAAAATTTTCATCAACCAAATAAGAAATAAGGTCGACTTTTCCAAAAAAAATACTTTATAATTTGAATTACCAAAAAGGGAAATTTTTTAATAGCAAATATTAAAAAAGAAATAACTATAGAATGGAATATTATATTTATTTTAAAGGATAATATCCATAAAATTTCTCTCAGCTTGAATTTGTCATAAAAATGACTAATAGTAATGATATTGTAACATAGCCCTTACAGTTATGCTTATATCTAAATCAAGACCTCCTAAAAGAGGGAAAATTATTTTCATGTTAAAATACCCTTAATTTTCACCATAATAATATTATAATAATGTAATTTGAACTATATAAACCACAAAAAAACAAAAAAACATTGAATATGGAATATGACTCACAAAAATAAAAGTGAGATAAGAAATATGTACTCTAATTCCCATGTTACTTCATACGTGTAAAAAACTCCTATATAAAAATATTTATTTATTATAAAAGTTTTTAAAGACCATATTCATAAATATTATATCCTGTATAATTTGAATATAATTCTTTATCTCTTATTTATTAAAAATTCTTTATTAAAATCAATTATCTGAGGGATAACTTATTCATTTTTCATGTATGTTTTTGTTCGATAGTTTTGGCCCATGTAATTTGATACAGATTACATAAAATGAAGAATATTAATCAAGAAATTTAAATCATATTTAATCATTACACACTACTATGTAACCATTTATATAAATTAGAGATGAAATATGAATTATATATCTTCATGGAGATAATAGTTCCTATGTATGCATAAGTGATGTTTCCAAATGTTCATGGATGGAATGAAAGAATGGTAAATTATAATTCACCTTCAAATAATCATTAAAATATCATAAAAATAGTATATATTCATTAATTATATCCTTATTATATTATATTTAATGCACTAATGGAAAATCATTCACATCACATTGTGGAGTTGGTAGTCCACTCGTATAAATGAGCGACGTAATCCTTTTCATATAGATGGAAAGGTAAAAATATTGATAATATATTTTAATTCATAAAGGAATAATTATATCATAAAATATCATATATAAAAATTAAATCTATCCTAATAACCAATCATGAATGATGGTGATGGATAATGGATCATATCGTTCCGTGGAGGAGGTATTCTGTTCCTCTGCACAGGTGATACTTTAAGTTTCCACGTGATGGAAAAGAGAAGGATAAAGGTTATGAAATCAAAATAATAACATAATATATTGTTGTATATTCTTATTATATTATATTTTAAATGTTGGTATATATTAAAAATGATATTATATTAGATGTAAAATGTAAATTATCATTTAAGATGATTATCTTCTCTTTAATGAAACTCAATTGGATCGCTCCTTAAATACCCTTGGGATGGTCTTTTAAGATTAATTAACCTCAATAACATGGATAAAAATGTTTATAGAAGTATATTTTAGGGAGTTTTTTATGTTATATGGCTCAATAAGGTGTGTATTGGAAAGGAAATGAGGCAACTTTTTATATATGAGGAAATACAAACTATTTTAATTTTTAAAAACTTTAAAGTATTATATCGTAAAAGTATTGGAACATTTACAAAAAATTGGATTAATATAGATTAAAAATGATATAAGGATAAAATAAACTCCTAATATTGTATTTATACATGTTTTTTGGTATTTTTAACACTTATATCTCTAGTTTAATCTGTGTTATCACATTTAATCATTTACTATTGTAACATATGTGTAAATAATTAAGGGTTATAAATTTACTTCTTTAGAAAAAATGTGTTCATAAATGGCCAATGGATTAAATTTTTTTTACAATTTAACATTAGAATTGTTCTCTTGAATTATATTTATGATTTTTTAAAAAATTTATAACATATTATATAAAAAATATCTTCAATGTCATTTATTTTTGTTGTTACTATAATTTGAAGTAAAAGTTTAGAGAAAAAGAATTTATTTTGAATATAGATAATTTATCAACCAATTATTCATTAAAATTTTCAGTAAAATTCTTTTCACAGCATAATTCATCCCAAAAATATTTCTTTTACTATTCATTAACTATATTTATTAAATTTTTATATTGCATTAACATTCACTATTTTAGTATTGTGTAAGAATATTAGGTAATTATTACTTAAAACAAAAATATTAATAAATTTTAATAATAACAATGAATAAATAATATTAAAAATAACCATTTATAATTGATCATAAACACTTTTTTATATCCATGAAAAAATAGAATAATTTTTAAAACAAAAGATAGTAACATTTTTTATATTTCAATAAATAAATATATATATATATAATTATCAAAGGAAATGGATATATTAATAAAATCTGATAATGAATTCTTTTAGTTAATTCCATGTAAAAAAATATAAATTCCCTATTTTAGGGTCTTGAATGCTTTGTCCATTATCTTAATCCTATTTTTCCTCTTTTACTCTTACCGTGTTGAAAATATTCAAAATGAATACAATTCATAATGACAAAAAACTAAAGGGAAATTCTCAAAAAAATTAACCCCATAATTACAAATATACAATCCATTTTCATTATTCATTTTATGTAAGTGAAAGAATTTAATTTTAATATAAATTTATAATGTAGAATGAAATAAAATTTATCGAAAAATGTGTTTTTAATCCTAAAAATTAACTTATATCGAAATCATGAATATTATATATCCAAATAAAATTAACTAAATTATATTAAATAAAAGGGATAATATTTAACATTAGGACATAATAAAAATATAATGATACTTATAAATTACTTTTTTTAGTGAGATGAAATGAAATTACTTGAAAAATAAACATTTTTCACTATCCACTAAAAAAATCAACCATTTTAGAAAAATGCTAAAAATAAACCCAATGATAACATAAATAAAATGATTACAAAAATAATTTTCATTTTATAAAATAAAATTTCAAAAATTGGTAGATATTAATCATTGGTTCAACATGAATAATTCAAACAAATAATTTTTCAAGCATTCATGGCTATTAAAAATTGAGTTCTAATTTCCAAAAATTACTCAATAAATTTATAATGAGTATGAATATTAAAAATACATCTCATAATGAATTTAATCATATTTATACACAATTATTTAATGACTATGTTATAATGGTCACATTAAAATATAAATGTTTATATAATATATTTAAATTCAATTAATGGTCAGTGTTTCATGTTAATCTTGATATAAAGAAAAGTATTCCTTTAAAATTAATTTTCATGGTGTTAAATTCTCCCCCAACCTAAATAAATTTCAACCCCACAATTTTATCTCAATCAATATAGGTGAAAATTTTAATAAATCCTTTTCTAGAAACCCACAATTCACAATATTATAATAAAACATCATTTGAAAATAGGTTATGGGAATAAAAAATGTTTCATAAAATAATAAATTATCGAGTTCCGATATAAAGATAAGATTAGTGAAAGGTAAATATTTACATGGTGGATAAAAATATAATCTATTTAAAAATAAATAGATATGGAGAACATGGTAATGATAATTTTAATGGCCATAAAACCATAAATCTACGACGGTTTAAAGGACCATCAATTTATCATAAATTAATCCAAAAGAATAAATTTTTTATTTCAAAATACTTTACCTAATATTGAATGGTTATTTTATCAGCATGATATACAACATGGGAATATATACTTACTTGATTTATATCAAATTTATAGGAACAATTTCATCATGTTTTTATTCTTGGATCAATTTCAAGAATATGTATGGCTCTAAGAAATTAATTTTCATGATGATTTTTTCATGATTAAAGAACAACAATTAACTTTTAATGTAATAGATGATCCATATTTTAATGAAAATCCATATATTCTATCTATAAATATTTACCAAAAAATGGGAATCCGAAGTTATCCAATATGAATAAATATAATACATTAATATATAAAACCTTTATAATAACAACAATTGTTCAACTATATACATTGCATAAATTTTTATCCTTTTGTGTCATTCAAAATATTTCTGACCAAATTAAAAACAAAAAAATATAAAAGATTTTTTCACATATTTTTTCGATGATAAACTTTAACATTTATCCCCATTCAACATGAATTATCTCATACACTCACATACCAAACATGTGAATAACATGATTGTATATTCTCTCAAAGCATTATAATAACAATAATCTCTATAACATCTCAATGAAAACTTAAATTATTCATAAAATAATATGTATCCATATTGAAAAAATAAATTATTAGACTAATGAAAAAATATTATAAATCTGAAAATTCAATAAATATCATAATAAATAACTATGTTATCAAATCACTAATCATTTCAAGGTCAGTAATACATCAAATTTACATTTAGATAATCAATATATTATTTATCCCAAATAAAAATTATGTTCTCAAAATTAGTTAACTATTAGGTGTTATATATACCTCACCATGTGTTTTCAAAAAATATACCCTTTCCACTAAATCACACTTCTAGTTTATCAATAAAATTTAACATATTCTTGATAATCCTTAATCATTACAACTGAGGAATAATACACAGATGTTTCATAATTGTTTTTACTAAACTATCATTTTTAAAACAATTCTACAACATAATTATTCAGTCGTAATACCTAATAAAATCAATCAACATCCATGATTAGAATGAATATACCTCTCCTTAAACTATGAGTTAGACCTTGGATTTGGGTACGGAATCAGATTATTCCCACATTCTGAAAACATATGGTATTTCACTAGTAATGGTACATTTGGATGAAATTCTTATACCAACATAAAACTATTCATTTTACTTTAAAATTATCATATCTCTTCCATTCCTATGCCCATATAAAACATTAGCTCATTCCTTTATGACATTACCTTGAGTGATTCTTCACATATTCTTGAATTTTATGAAGAAAAATATTCATTCCTCAATAGTATTCATAAATTGAACTCCAATAAAACTACATTTTTCTCTTGTTAATCATTTTTGAAAACCTACCCATGTTGAAATTTTTAATCATTTAATGAGATATAATTTTAGTAATAATCAGAAGAATTCTCATTCCCGCACATCTTTATTTGGTTTCTCCTAAGGACAATCATTCCAATTATTATTACATTTAGTGTTACCATGATTCATCCATGCTCTATCCATTTTCTAAAACTAAAATGATTAGAATGGAAAAATATAATCATATTTAGAAATCATATAATAAAGAAAAACCATTCACAATAAATCTAAATCATTATGTATTCATTTCATAAAATGAAACCATATGTTTAACCAAATAAATCTATGTTCATTATCTATTTAAATTCATCATAATGGTTTATATAGTAAATGTGAAATAAACAAAGAATTTCCTATTAGAGAGTGAAACGAGGTTTCTATTAAGGGATCATCGATCATGGAATAGAATAATGGTTGAGATATACTCGACCAAATATTTTTTAAGTTATTACCCCAAGATTCATCTATTCCAAATCCACATTCCCTAATAGTATCAAGGAAGATATTTATTTTGAGTAAAACCACATAATATCTAACTTAATAAAAAATTAGGATGTTATCATATACTTAGGTGTATCCCTATGGGTTTCACCAAATTTATCTATTCCAAAACCAAAAAATAACTAAACCTTTATTTGATATAAAGTGAGGTGACCCAATCATTTCATACATAAATATTATTTCCTTTTAAAAGAAAATTATATTTGTTTAATAACATTACATTCCCCAAAAAGGTAAAATTGTATTGCACTACGAGGGTAAATAAATAAACATAGTATCTCCGGATATATCATTAAAATATCCCATAAGGTTCTTCTAGCATTATTCTTTTCATTGATATGCACTACTTAATGAATTTCATCATAACCTGGGAAAATGAACCAAAATAAAGTGTGAGCTCAGATGCTCAGTAAGGGTAAATATGGTAGATATCAATCATTGATCATATAAAAGTATAAGATAAGAAAAATCAAATTATATAATGATCATAAATTAAAATTTTCATACCTAATTAATCATATATCATACACTTGATTCATGGTTTAAAACTTTATAATTTCCAAATACATGAGTCATAAGAGAGAGGAATCATCTTAAATCAATCACGAACCATGTGTTGGAATCATAAGCAAAAAAATCATAAGATTGTGGAACTATTATTTATAGATAAACCCTTCCTTATTTTGATTATATCTAAAAATACTATCATATAATATTTAATTTGCATCAACATAAGTTTATTGTATAATAGTATATCAGGTATCACCACCAGTTACACATCTCATAGAGAATCGACAATAAGAACTTATTTCTGATATCATTATGGATCACACATCCTTAACTATTTCCCATATGGTATCGAGAAAATAAAATCATTTCCCATAAAAAATCTCATGATATATAAGGATTTAAACAATTAATTAGAGGAATACAACTGACCCCCACCCCCATTAAATAATAAAATCCATATATAAGTGTTTTATAATATATAAAAAACATTCATCATTTCATCATAACATAACCCATGGAAAAGAAACAAGTTTCAAATAAAATAAACATTTTAATGAACAGACCTGGGTTTCCCACAATCCTGGGACCTGATCTTATCCATCATATACCTAAAGGGTGTTCTCGATCCCCATGGGATGTTGACAAACACCCGAGCATTGAACGAAAAAATCGAGGGAACGATTTCTCCCAACCGGAACAACCACACGGAATATGTATACAAGGACTGAAGAGAATAGTGGAAAACTAAAAAAATATGCCATAAAAATAAGAAAAAAATGAAAACTAAACAACTATAACAGTATATAAAAACTTGAAAACACAAGTCTCAAAGTAAGGGACTCAAAAACAACAGATACTCCAACGATGACATAGACGAAATCCAACCATCTCACCATAAGCTACTCATCCCAACGAACATGAATCGTTCCACCTTACTATGGTGCCTAGCCTGTACCTACATAGGAATGAAAATAAAGGTCTACGCACCACCAGATCAGTGCGCCGGATGTGTGCTAACCGTCTTAGAAGGATCCTACCCAGGTTTTCCATAATAAGTCTCTGTATAAAAAATCATATAGTCTCATTTTTAAATAAAAAATGGAATGATAAGTAGAGAAACGGTTATATAGAAAACATGGCAAACATTCGTTTTTTCATAGTTCTAAAAAAGTTGGCATATCATTTTCTAAAGCATATTTCCATATAAATTTTCACAAGTATCAACATGCATATCAAGGCTAACTCAAATTCCAAGTAGTATAAACCAAAATCATAGGTATCACAACACCATGTAATACTATACTTCTAGATATCAGACTACTCATACAATAGGAATCATGTGCAAAAAACCTTATCCTAGAACAATGGGCCTAGGAAGTATAGGAAAACCCCTAGAGTAATCCCCCCATAATGTCAACATCGGTCCCCTACAAAAACATTCCTATGAAATATAGGAAATATAGAAAATCCCCAAGACAAACCTCCTTAGTAATCACAAGCAATTGAAGATGGACTAAAGCTAATCCTTCTAACAAAGGACCCAAGTTAACCCTTCTGATCATTTCACAAACCCATTTCAATGCCTTGAAAACCATTCAAAAGCATTTATAATCTATTTATCAAAATACAAGGAAAATCATTTTTCTTTCAAAACAATCTCTCAACATAAAAAAAATCATGCTAATATCATAAATCAATTTATGAAGAAATATTAAAAGATAAACAAGTTGGTTCATTATCATAGGCTATAGACGAAACCACATACCTCAATTTTTGGGTCTCACCTAACCGCAATGTAATCCAAAACCAAGAACAAAACCCAACAACACCAATAGAGACCCTAGGATCCAGTCCATGACAAGATTGATTCAAACATAAACTCAAAAGGTCAGCAAAAGAGATTAAAACCACATACCTTGAATAAGGACACCATCTACACCACAACCAACAATGGAAAAAGGCCTCTAGAATGATATCTCACAATAGATCTAGAAGAAGACGACACGAAACATCCAACATGGATCAGTGGATCCAATAATGAAAGGCTATGGTTCCATAGTGATCAATCTTAAGGAAGAATCAGAGATAACACTTACTCAGAGAGACGCACTTTAGAAACAACAATGAACTAGGGCTGATTGTATCGATTCAGAAGGTGAGATGCCCCTGAAAAATTCCTATGGAGAGTCTGGGGTTGAGAGCCATGATGTTTGGAGAAGAAAAGACTGATCAAAACTCCCGAACACATGACTTTAAATTGGGTGTTGTCAAGGTCTTGACGTGTACCCCTTAGTTGCAACGTGAAGTCCATGCAAGATAACTTACGCTGAAAAAACAGTCTCCTCATGTTAAAAAAATATTTAACCACTACACGATGTGTACCATCTCACAGCATGACCCCCACATCACAACATAAATCCGCCCCAAGTACATGGTGTGTACTTCTGGTACACGGTGTGTACTTCATCTACAAGGTGTGTACATCAGGTACCCAACATGAAACCTATAGTAAACCCCAGAAAACTGTTTTTAAGGATTCTTAATCAAAATGGGACATAGAAAATGTGAAAAAATAACCCGATCAAAGTAACAGAATGTTACAATCATCGCATAACAAGAATCCAAAATGAGAAATAATATGTATGGTTTCATTAGATCTTACTCCAAATTATGTATAAAAAATTTCAATGGATGTTGACATAGATGAAATGTAACATAATAAGATAATTTAGACATTTATTTGAAAAATTGAGAAAAATATTATCTTACATCGATAATATTTCACTAATAATTCCAAAAATGTTACACAAATCATTTCTCATTTAAAATATCAATGAAAAAATCTAATGGAATATTCATATCAATGAACAATCATGATAGTGGGAAAATCATTTTTTGATGTATTCGTTAAATAAATTAATCATTTCAAACCTTTGTAAAAAAGTAAAAAATGTCTTAGAGAAAATATTCAATATAAAACACTATAAATAAATTCAATATTATTGAAAATGTCATTTTTGAAGTCATTTAAAGTACATTTAATAAATTTTATAAAAAATTTTTGAGGAATATAGATATGGAATAAAGGGTTTAGTGACCAAAGATGAAATAAGGCTTACTTTTCATTAAGAATGCTTTCCTAATATGTTTATATACCAAAGAGAGTAAAAGAATAATAATACATAGAAAATATATAAATAAAAAAATTATAATAATGTAGATGGGGGTTAAATGATAAATCTATATAATTTACCTCAATATAAATTAATTATAGACAATTCGGAAAGGTAATGAGATCGTATAATAACCCATACCACTTTAGTAGTATGTGAACCAAAACTTCATGAAATAGAGATATATAGATATATTTTTAAATACACATAATTTTTATGATAATAATTTTAAAATCTGGTCATGGGTATTATATACACCGCAAAAAAAATAAGGTGTGAATATGACATATATCTCATAAAAAAATAAGTTTGATGAGAATCCCATACCTAAATTCCTATCTTGCTTTGTTTAAAATCAAAACCCATGTTAATTAATTTAGATATACTATGGATCTATTATATAAGAATATTACTACATTGTATACCACATATAATTTAATTTTAATATATTATAACTAATTTTTAACAATATTTAATTATATTAAATGCTTCTTGTGATAACTACTTTGTTTTTCATATATGTTTCTATTTGGAAGTTTTTGTCCTTTTATTTTGATTATGGTTCCACCATATAAAAAATTTAAATCAATTCATAACCACCATATTTATTCATTATATAATCTATTATAACCATTTATATAAATTGACGATGAAAAATTAACTACATTACTTTGTGAAGATCATAGTTTGTACGTATGTAGGTGTGATGATTCCAATTTTCAATGGACAGAACAATTTAAAGGTAAATAATAATTTTCAAATCAAGAATAATTATTATATCTTATGTATAAAATATATTCATTAAATCATTCCTTTTTACCATCCATGTAAATCCATAATGAAAAATGAATCCCATCACATCATGTTGGTGGTGGTCCAAAAGTATTCATGAGTGACATTACCATTTCCCAATAGATGGAAATGTAAAAAGGTAAATATGTTATTATAATTATAGAAGAAATATTTTTTTATAAGTATTATATATAACCATTTCATCAATCAAAACAACCATCTAGAAATATGGAAATGGGAAATACATCATATCATTTCTAGGAGGCGGTAGTTCACATGTACACATGAGTGATACATTTATCTGACTCGTGATGGTAAGGATATGGATAAAGGTTATAAATAAAACATAATAATATATTATATTTAAAATAATGACTTTATTTTATCAGAATAGTTATAAAATAAAATAAGGAGGTAAAATAAGACATAAAATAGAAATTCTTGATTATGATGATTATCTTCTCCTTGAAGAACCTCATTCAGATATCTCTTTAAGGAACCTAGGGATGATATTTGAAGATGAAAAACACCAAAAAAATGAAATTAGATTTTTTGAAGTGGAGTTTTCAATTTTTCTGAATTAAGTGTCTTTGGAATGTTGGTTGAAGAGTGGAGAGAGGGTACCTCTATATAAATGGGGGGATGGAAGTCTTATAATTTTTCAAAAGATTTAATTATTATAAAGTCACATTTATAGAAATGTTGTTCAAAATTGTCTTAAGATAAATGTAAATATGTTTTAGGGTTAAAGTAAGCTCATCCAATAGGATTTAGACCGTTTTATGTTCATTTTAATCCTTATCTATTTAGTTTAAACCATGTTAACACATTTTATCCATAGTCATGATAACTCAATTTTCAATCATTAACGGTAATAAATTTACTTTTAAGGTAAAATTAGATCACAAATGGTCCATGGAAAACATATTCAACAATTTTACAATATGCATTTTTTATAATATTATTTTAAGTATTTTTAAAACATTTAATAAGACATTAAATAAAATAAAATATCATTAATTTATATTTCTGTACAATTCATTAATTTGAAATTATAGTTAGGAATTTAGATTTTTATTCTAAATATAGACCCTTTCACCATAAATTATATATTATTGTATCCCCTAAAATTATTAGCCCACAAAAATTCTACCACAACCCCTACCAACTGGTCCCAAACCATGACTACACTAACCCCACCTCTATTTGGCCATGGGCTGGCGCCCAACTCCACCTAGGCTTATCACACACATCGAAGGCCTTATCCTAATGTAACTACATAAAATGCAAAAAAAACACCCAAACCTGGGAGACCATAAAATTAAAAAAATCAAAACAACCAATAATCATTCTTTCTTACATATAAAATCCCACCATCAGTGAACAATAAAATGTAATGGAATGTAAGGGGCCAAATATAGTCCCTCCAAAAGAAACTAAAATCAAATATATCTTGTGAAGATGGTGAATTTTTCAATCAATGTAACCTATGTAACACACCTCGATGTTTCTAGACGAATCTTATCTAGATAATCCTAGTCTCTATAGGACATCATCAAAATGTATCTCATCTACATAAGCCTTTCCATGTTCCATAAAATCCAGTGCATGGGTTAGTATAACATTAACTAGTAGTACAACCCAAAATAACTGTGAATATAGCATCAAGAATAATAGTAATATCATCCCTGGTATATGTCAATGACATATATAATATGAAAATCCAAACATACTCAATGAATACAGGCAGTCTCAAGGTAAGATCCCAACAATAAATTCATCATAGTATTCATGCTCGAAGGTTCCATTTAATACTCATTTGGTAGGATAATATCCATGAGTCAGATAACACTAATAGAATCCATCTGAGATTTTATTCTCATTAGGTATCACCTAAAGACATACATGATGGATGTCTAAATATATTGATACCTAAGTAGATATCACACTAATGTCCATGGGGTGTACTAAAAACCCAATATGGATTAACCTTATATGTAGGGGATTGATGCCTCTATTAGGTTGGTCATTAAGATAACAAGAAACCCACCTAGGGTAATTCCGATGATATAGGAAATCGATCAAGACATCAATAAATGACTCCAAAATCTCAATCAAAGACTGAAGTTCATTATATGGAATCACCATATTATTAAATAGAAAACAGTTGCATACTAAACCATCTGGAATTAGATCAAGATAATGTACCCTAAATAATCATTTCCAAGACAATGCGAACAAGTTCTCCAATCCTTCTTTGAAAAAGCACACGAATTGTACTAGCTGGAAATGGTGTGTCCCTTTGGAACTTGGTTATACCTATGTATCGTGGACAGTGCCTGTGTCGATGTCTAATTAAGATAAAATTCGGACCCCATGTACTTTGGACCATTTTTGTGTATTTATTTCCATGTATGTGTATCATTGGTTATTTCCATGTATGTATTGATGTGTGTCATCGGCGATACAAGTCAATACCATAAGTCAAGTCACATTCCAGGAGATAGTGGTCAAATATTGTTTGATGCATAACTCCACACTGAACACTAGCACTATAGCGAGGGCCCCATACATGGTGTGTGTTAGTGAAAGACACACTGTTTAGTCTGGAATTTTATAGAACCCATAGGTTTATCATGAGGATTCCAAATTGGTCACCACTGCTACCAAATATGCCTACAAATCCTACTTGTGCATTGCGAATCTAGGTCATCTATGTTCGATCGTCATTGTAGATCTAATTTTCGGCGATCCCATTTTATGAAAAATAATGTCATACCTCTATTATTATTACAATTCATAACTACACAAACACGTCCCTAATCTTATCCTTCTCTGTCATCACCATTGTTGTATATCGACCATGTTATCGACCCCAACCTGAATTTGTGATATCAATCAATTTCACTAAAAAATTGGTGCACATCGATTGACCATATTTATCATGGAAAAATTTTATTCTCTTATAATGAATAATGAAGATCAAAAAAAAAGAAAAAATTTATCCCAAATTTAATAAAAATATAATCGTACATGCAGTATAATATATTTGAAAATTAATCCAAAGGTCTATTAATTTTCATTCATCATAGGATTAAAAAATAGTAACAATTCCACAAAAAATATTACAAAACTTTGATATGGATCGATTTTGGGTTATGAGTGAATGTGTGTCATTATCATTGGATAGATCCTCAAATTATGCTTCACACCAATCAATAATCAATGGTCTTGTGGTTGTTCTTCTTAGATCCTCCAACACTCTCTCAAAAATCCATTGGGGTTTTTACTAACCCTGGTATTTTACCATAGTATCATATTTATAGGCATTAATAGGGCTTAAAAATTATATAAATAAATTATTTTAATTTAAGTTATTTCTTTAAACATTTTCCTAGGAGCGTTCCAAGCCAGATCATCTAATGTGTTCTGAGATTATATCACACCTAGAGTAAACCCCATACTATAAATTCAATGGAGGCCTATTATTTTCTATATGAGCATCCATTTATATGTTAATCAACTTTTTTAGGAAAACATCATGTGTGTGATATATTTTATATATTTTATATTTTAAAAATTAATTCTAGGCTCAATAAACCTTAGAATCAAATTATGTCTCATCACATGGTCTTGAAAATTTTACTAGATATATTCAACGAATATACATGAAAAATAATAGACGTCTCATTCTCTGAAACTTTGGGATTTATATCTCCCAGTGAAAAATAGAAGCTAAAAAAAGATATATGTGACAGAGCATGGATATAGGTATCCCCATCCTAGGATCTCTCTTGAATATTTCTATGTTACTATAAGACAATCACTAAAGTAATCACTAACCCATAGAGGATCCCCTAATGCTGATCTTCAATATCTACTAGATAATCTGAAAAATTAACTCCATCTTCATTATAATAATCACCTTAGTCGATAAAGTTTGATGGGTTGTGCACTTACCTCCTCAGCTGTGACACATGAATGTCATCATGTACCTGTTCTAACTATAACAGTATAGCTAATCAGAAAGCTACATCAAAAACACTAATCAATATCTGGATTGTCACAATGAATCTCAGAGATATGTTTCTTCCCCCAACCAAATCTCCACAACCCACATCAATGTGTCACTATCAGGGATATTTGGTAACCCTCCTAGACCACCAAAGGCCTCCATTATCGGTCCACATAGGACTTATTATTGATTTTGGTTGTCCTAATACAATCTTGGGTGATATAAAGCTTCTTTATCATGGTTCACACCAATCGAGGGCCCATAAGTGTCAACTCACCTAGGTCATTCCAATATAGTGGTGACCTTTAGGGTTTCATAAAAAGGGCCTCAAACAGTTCCATTCCAATGGTGGAATGGTATTTTTTATTGTATGTATACTAGAACAAGGGTTGTTGATCCTCACAACAACACCCAAATTCTAACATGAATATGCATAACATGTCCACCAGGACCAAAATGCACCACTCAGTTTTGCGGTAAAATGATATGCTCAAATCTATCTTATTATTAATGGGAATCAGCAATCCCTTCCATAATTGATATGTGAAGCAAGTATCATGGTCATAAATTATTCTCAAGGGAACTATACAGAGTTACATTATCTCCTCCACTTACTATCATCATAATATATCAACTGGAATCTACTATCGAATAGATATGAAGTGGGCCAACATGGTCAATAGGTCTACAATCCCTAGATAAAATCATGTCCTCTGGATGTACATGAGAACCTCGTCCTAAAATCTATAGATATCCTATCCCACATCCACTTTGGATCCTTAAGGGGTTGATATAAACCCATTTGAACCCAGTGCTCATCCTGAACTTGATGAAAAATTAATTCATCAAGATACAGACTCTGTAACTCCTTTATTCATCCATTTCCACCAAAAGTGATGTCTGAGGTCTTGGTACATCTTTTCCACACCTGGATAAACTACCCAGGTAGATTTATTATACTCCATCGTAATAGTTTCTGACAGTGTCACTGGTTTCATCATTCATCCTTTGAAGTGGATGACATGCTCTCCACCAGAAAAAATCCATCTGGAGTGCATCCAAGGGATACCATAATTTACATTGTCCATCTGTTATTATATCAATGTTACGCCACCCTATCTCATTGTAAACTTATAATGGTAAAAACCATCAAATGGAGGTAATATGGTTTATCCCTATAGATAATGGATAACTATAATGGGGCTATCATCCCTAATGCCTCACTCAACAATTGTGAACAAGATCTAATGCTAACAATGCTACTGCATATTCAACTTCCAATGATTATAGAATATGTCAAAGTCATAATTTTGTGGAACTCTAGACATTGATTCAATCTCATGTTAATATCATTCAAAGAGAATAAATATTTTTTACTCTTATGATCCATATAGATGATAAACAAATATCCCATCAGGTAGTGTCACCACATATTTGTTGTGAAGTCTACCACTGCAAACATAAGATTGTGAGTCACATAGTTCTACTCATGCAGTCTCAACAAACATGAAACATTGGAAATCACCACCTTTCTATGGATTACAACACAACCAGGCCTGATATCTGATGCATCACATAACACTACGTACTCAGCACCGACCTATAGAAATATTATGATTGTATAACTCTTATATATCATCCCCAACTCATAGATTTCTTACTAAAACCTCTCCATGTACATTAAAATAATCAAATTTCGGGTCAAAGACAACAATGATGATTATATCCTAGTAAAATCGGGTATAAATCACTAATAGTAACCTACCAACCTAAGGAATATCCACACATCCAACATGCCCATTGGTGGCTCCCAAGAGAATACTTCCTCGACATTTTCTAGGTCCACTACTACATTTTCTACTGAGGTAACATGTCCCATAAAATTTCCCTCATGAATTCATATTTAGCACTTTGAGAGTGTTCTATAATGCTGGTTCTCTAAGGGTATGTCCAAACCCATCGTTAAGTGTCTCGTGTACAACTCCTTACATTCCAAGTACACTAGCATATCATTAATGAAGGCTACCAAAAAATTATAATAAGGGATAAAAGATCTATTTCAACAATACCGTGAACACTGTAGGGGAATTATTGAAAAATAAGGGAATCACTATGTACTAGAAACAGAAATAACGATATCGTAAATCCATATTCAGTATACCCTCAACCTATTCAACAAGATCGTGACAGCCTAATATGATTTCAATCATAAAGAACTATTTTTACCATATCATCTTGTTAAATAGGCCTTCAATAATTCATAGTGGATACTGGTTTTTACAGTCAACTGTTTTAGGTGATTGTAATTTACACACAACCCTCATGCCCCCATCCTTCCTCTTGGTGAACAATAATTGGGTTTCCCATCTTGAATCACTGGTCCTAAGAAATTTCTTCCTCTAGAATTCCTCTAACGAAACCCAAAACTTGAGAAGATTCAAAGGATATATCAGATATTATGGTGTAGATATCCAGGTATTCATAGGTTTTAGATAAATACAGAAACCTATCCCTTGGTGGTGAGGAAATCATAGCATGTCCTCAAGAAAAACAACCTCATAATCCGAAAATACTAAAGGAAAATTACTTCCATAGCATCCACTGTAAGAAGAGTTATTCTATATAACTAGTGTGTAATTGGTTACAACCTCTTATTAAAGGTCAAATAATTCTCCTCCTAGGTCCTATTTCAAAAAAATGCAAAAATGTAGCCCATCCCTACAGATACGCCACATCATTATCCTTAAATAGTCTTCAAGTGCATCAATTATAGATAACTAGTTCATACGCAAGATGAATTCTTAAGGACCCCTTGCTACTACAAAGGGACGAGAAAATAAAATCTCACCTCTAAGAGTCAATTCACGCCTCTCACCTCCAAATGTTTTTTCACACTCTCGGAAGTAGTGTGTGATCAATAATACATATCTAGTAGGAGTCTCTATGTTTAAGATTAAATCCAATAGATCAACCAAAATCTCTATCTCCCAAACCAAAGAAGGGTGAATAAAGGAATTACACACACCTATTTCTATTATCACGTCATCTAAGGAATAAATTATATAGATGATACTTCATTCTATAACATCTCGTCTTAGGATCCACTTAAATTGTGCCTTGGGCGAGTGGGTCACATAGACTCATGCACGCATCCCCATACACAAGAGGTTATCGATTAAAATTAACGGACTAAAGTGTTACTATAGCGAGACAATACCCTCATAACATATTAGAAAAGTGGATAAAATAAGTAAGAATACAATAATGTAAGAATATAGAAACAATCCTAATAATAACCAGACCAAAAACCTACTATAGTGGAACCATATATAAATAGATTTCATAGAGGAAACAGATACAATAAAATAATATGGTACTATAAAAAACAAAAAAATAATAATATATAACTAGTCTAAGAGGTTGAGTCGTATAAAATATTATTTCATGGAATTATTGTATATTAAAAAGGGGAAAGAAGGGAGATGTATCTATAACATTATATATAAAACTACAAAAGATAACAGATAAATCCACTAGTATCTCAATAATATGCTCTATTCTCTTCCCTCATGACCCATAAATTATTGAAAATGAGTAAAAAAAATTCAAAAGATGTTGGATATAATTCATAAATGACTCATCATCCAATATTGAATTTATATTTGAAGTGGATCAGATGAAAAATGAATAATATTTCAACACCATGAAAATTGGGTGAATGAGATCTCACAATAAATATCTCAATAAATATTCAGTGAAACCAATATATGAGGAAAGGGGATTCAAGATCATATCTATGATTATTCAATTCTTCTAACAATGATATATTTGGATCAATAATGAAGGAGTAATAAAAATCCCTAGGAGAGTATAAATGGAGTGATCATGGGAGATAGAGGGGTGCCCATCCGCTAGTAATGAGATGTAGAAATAGAGAGGTGAGGTATTATTTTAATTTTGGTTAAAAGGGTAAAATCACAATTCTAGATAGGTTTACAACTAAATATTTTTTTTTTCATTTTCGTAATAATGAACCAATTTTTTAGCTAAGTGGGATCCTTATGACTTCAAACATGCTAAGAAAATACAAAACACATTACACCATCCAAAACACACATTACACCATACGAAAAGTAGGAGGCTCTAAACCAAAGTGAAAATCACGCACAGAAGAATTCAAAAATCAAACCAGCAAATGTCATCATCATCATTGTGAGACCCTCGAGCAGCACACCCTACACATCGTTCCCGATCATTGTCATCCCAAACCCTATCGTCGAAGTAGACCCGAGAAACATTGACGTCATCACTGAATGGAATAAAAAACTTATGGTCTCTTCTTCAACTGTACCTTTATAAACTCAACTCAATATAAAAATTCATCTTGAACCACTGGATCAGAAAAAACCCAGTCCATACTCCTCTTAAACTCCACCATTTCACCTCCTGTAACTTCCAGAACCACTTCCGAGCCAATCCTCCTTCGAGAATAATTGGTCTCCCAGTCAGCATCAAAAACTCAAAGAAACACAAATTCATAGGTACAAGACCGTCGTCGAGGAACCACGCCCCAACTACCATCAAATCCTCAACCCAACCACACAATGAACAAGATCCAGAACATCCCATCGCCAAAATCATGATCTCAACATCACAACAACAAACCTGCATCCAAAATAAAAAATAACAGCAAAGATCGAAGATAGAAAACCATCACCAGAATGCCAGAAGGAAGCCCCGATGCAGATCTCATCGCTGCCAACTAAGACACCTGCCACATTGAAACCTGCGGCTATGGACTGTCATTGCACCTCCATGGAACCCTATCTGGGGAGGAGGGAACATTCAACAGTGGGAGATATGGCCAAGTGTGAGGATGGATGCCACATTTGAGGATGGATACACACATCACTATCTAAAGAGGGTCCTCGCACAGGCTAGGTTCTTGGTTTCCCCACTATATGCAAACCATGTGCAAGGAACTATCCAAACCCCCTATAAAACCTACACAGAAATGTTATTGTTCTCATGTAGATGAATACAACTTAGTATCCCCCTAATCCATTCAATGGTTCCCAACATGGTTAGGTAAATCTTCATATTTTAGGCATCATAGTTTCTCCTAGACAGGCACGCTAGTATGTTTTCCAAAACATCAAGGTTAGGGGATCCAATAAAATCCTGTGACACCCTCTTGATCATTGTGACATAATTAGACGGAATTATAAGAGATACAATAATGAATTTAAACCAAAAAATATTGATATATACTATACATAAATGTCGTTTTGTTATAACCTCCCCTCCTTAATGCCAAACATCCTTAATTTGGCCTTCTGAGTGTAAGGAAGTATCATTCATGAAAATTTTTGGACACTGAGATCATATGACAACTTCAAAAAAATTATCTCATCATGTAATTTTCCATACTAATATAGCACATGTACCAAAGTAATTGACCAACCTCGAAGTGTCTCCATGCACTAATACACAATATACACTAGACACTCCTCTAAGGAAGTGTCCTCATCCAACTCAAACTCATCAGGTTTAAATAATTTTTATGAGACTAGTAAATATCGATGAAGATGATATATGTGAAATAAATAATGAATATACTTCTATCTCGATGGAAGTGATATCCAGTAATCTAAGGATATAATTATTTTCAAAACATCAAAGAATCCAACGAATCAGAGAGAAAGCATACCATACATGTGAATATGTTGTGGGACCAACCTGGGAAATACCCGCAGTAAGAACTAATCTATGACCTTAAACATAATATTCCATTGGGAATGGTTGGAATATGACTTGTTTCTGGATAGAGCAGTCAATATGAACATTTTTATCAATAGTACCTACTATTTTGTCTCCTGAATGAGAAGTAGTACATGAAAATATGCCCCAGCCACTAACCCACACAAAGGTGTTCGGAAAGGCCTACCAAATAAGGCCTCATAATAATCAATCTTTAGGTTATCCTATAATCTGTTAAGGAATGAAAACTCAACATAGGGTATGTTTCACTCCCATGAACCCCCATAATAAAGGAAACATGCATCAAACATGTCCTATGACACCAAAATCGTATGCTTTGTCTATCTATTGGTCTGTGGGTGATATGTGGTTCTAGAAATAACCTATGTACCCAAGGAATTCTGCAATCCCTATGTGAACTGAGACATGAAGTTAGAATCTCTATCCGAAATTATATAACTTGGGGCACCATGAAGATTCAAGACCTTCATAATGTATCGAATCCCTAGTTCATATATAAAAAAGGTCCCTCAAACAGGTAAAAAATGTGTGCCCTCCATTAAATGAATAATTAAATCCCAAACTATATCATTTCCATTGGGTGATATAGTTAAACCAATCACAAAATATAGAAACAAATCAGCCCACTTCCACTAAAGAATGGACAATGGATGTAAAATCTCTATTGACCACTAATTTTCCGCCATAACCTGTTTAAAGTTGGAATACTAAGTGATAAAAAATGTTATTTCATGTTTCATGAAAGGCCACCAATAGTAGAAATGTATCATTCAATAAATCATGGAGATGAAATGATATATTTCCCTTCCTGAAGCATGAAATTCTTATATCTGCTCCACCCTGATGTTAGCTGGGACCCAAACATACCCTCAAAAACATAAATTCATATCCTTATCCATGGTCCAACCAGAAATTGAATTGTCATCTGATATATTTTCTATTAGGATAAGACCTTAATGATTTGATATTCTTCTCATCATCACCCGCTCAATGATGGTACAGGTCACTATTATGTTTATGAGGATATTCTATCCAGGATCATTTTGATCCTCAATGTGCATCTCTAAAAATAAGTCCATGGTCTTCGATTCATCACTATCCTCCTAACCCACATGTTTCTAAGTATTCTATCCTAGATAATCGGTTATATCATCTATGTTTCCAAGTATATAAGATAGACTGAAATCAAATTATTTCAGGTATACAACCTACTTACACTACCTGAGATTGTAATCAAGCTACGTAATGATATACTTAAGGCTTTTGTGACTATTAAATAACACCAAATTATCTACAAGTAAAAAATGTCTCCAATATCATAAATTGTGAACTAAAACATCTATCACGATATAATCTTTTGGTTAATTACACTCATGAGGCCTCAACAGATGTGACCTGAGAGCTTAAAATCACTCCTCGAGCATCATGAAAACTCCCACCACAATTCTTGATGCATCAAAACTAACAATATATCACATTACCATCTCTAATATAATCAGTATCGACATTTAAGTCAATCTACCATTAAAATCTTAAAAGGATACTTCACGATATCTTGACTATATGAATTTCACACCTTTTTTAGTCATGATATTAAGAGGTTCTTCTAGGCATGATAAATCATAGATGATTCATATAAAATATCCATCAAGCCCCAAGAAACTCTGTATTTCAATGATTATCTTGGGATACTCTACGTAAAACATATTCTCACCATATCTATGTCTAATAAAACCCCATACTCTTATATTATATGACCCATTCAGTAGAATCTTTCAATATTAAAGTGGAATTTACTAAGCTTAGCATAAATATAGTTCTCTCTTAGTGTGTTTTTTAGGATTTAAAGTTGGTTGGATTGGTTCTGTTCTGAGCATGAATATTATAAGATCATATCCCCAAATAACAACATTAATGTGTCTAGATACTAGTGTAAAACCTGATTCTTAAATAAATGAAAAAAAGAAGTGTGTTCCTAAGACTAAAAAACCTAATAAGGCACTTATAAAGACCATAACTACTTCTAAAGGCTACGTGAGGTTTGTCAGATGATATGACACAAAACTGATGATATTCCAACTTCAAATAAATATTTTAAAAACTCTTTCTTTTAGGATCTATTCAATGAGGTCTTCTATTCAAGGGAGTTTATACAGATTCTTTTTTCATGAGCTATTTCAATCAACATTATTCCATGTAAAGCATAAGGAAACAATCCTCCTTCTTGTCAAAATAGACTAGTGAACCCCAAGGTGAGGTGATCGGAATATAAATAATTTATACTCCATATCCTTCAACTGTTTCTTGATCTCTAGATTCTTCATAGTTTCCATCCTAAAAGGTGGAATGGTCACTAATAAAACTCTTAGAACTAGATCAATGAATAATTCTACCTATCCCATTAAAGGTAGCCCAAGAAAGTCTCCATGGAAGATGTTTCTAAAATGATCACCCTAGGAGGGAAAATGGTGGGTCAAAGCCCTTTATTATCTAAGAATGGATTGGAAATCTTGGATGTTAAACTTTCCATCCCCCAGTTCTCATGTCTCTTGAATGACTCTTAGATGTCTAATTTTCCCTTATACATGTGTCTACCACCATCTAGTGTTATAAACATCAAACAATGATGATAAAAATCATTCTGGGATTGATATTATACAAACCAATCCATCTTGATAACTACAACGAAACATATCATGTCAATGATGGACAGATTTTATATAAAGGGATACATTTCTATCTCAAGGTGACAATCGAAATAATGGAGAACACTCAATGATTGAATACCAAATGAAGTATAAGGCATCATCACTCTATATAAGTGTTATATATCAAGGCCCAAACCATCAATGATTTAATTATATATAAAATATTGATATGTGCCTATGTAAAATAAAGAAGACACCAACATGGAGGCTACTAGAATAGCACCCCAAAATAGGAAAAGTTTTGGTGATGTTAACCTTCTACATAGGTTGTACTACATGTAACTGGCCCATACAGTAGCCCAGAGTAACAGCCTGACTAACCTGAGAAAGCCCACATTACTGGAGCAACATGTCCAATGTTTGAGTACCTTTTCCTTAACCCCTGCCTTGGACTGAGTGTCTGGTGGTATTCTTTCTAGCTTCTAGGAGTGATACTACTAGCCCCGCTATGAAACATGTGGATTTTTTAGAACCATGATCTCTTTTAATTAATGAAATGGTCCTATAGAAGTGACGGATGTTCCCTATCCTTCAATAGATTCTACATTCCACTAGATCCCATAAACAATAGGGTTTTGTATGTCCGGGTATAAGTACCCACGCCTTAAACATTACATAATCTTGAATGAAGTTAATAATTCACATTGAGGATCTTTTCAGTTTTAGAGTTTTTGAGAATTCAGTAATAATATAAACATATATACTTTAATATTACATGTAGACAGGTTTACTCATTATCCTTTTTTTTCTCAAAATAAAAACTCTTTAAAAAAAGAGTTATATCATGTTCCATGTTTTAGACAGCATAACTTTTCGTTGATCCCATCCTTGAACATATTCCACTTTATATCCTATGAAAAGCATTTAAAAACTTGGGATGAGCATAAAAATCTCATTATGGGTTACATAATGAAGGAAAACCGTGAGTTTTTCAAAACAAAAAGTAAACCATGAGTACCTTATCAAAAGTAATACATTTCACATTTATGAAGTATTAAATAATCATCACTAAATAAAAGATATTTTCATACTATTTTGAAATCAAATGATTACCATAAAACCCATAGATATAACACATAACATATAAAGTTAACTTGAGACAAAAACAAACTTAAATGGAATAAATATACAGTCGACTTCCACACATATTAATAAATAGAATAGCCATATAGCTGACATCCATAGCCAATGCATTAGATGTTATAACGTAACCACTCATCTTGGTTTATTACAGCACAACACATCATTTGTTTTATCACGTAACCACCTGTCAAATGTCCACGTACCATTATAAAAACATAAAACATAAAACATAATATATTGTAAATAGAAGAATTTCACTAATAACATTTAATTTACAATCATAAGAGATCATTTCAAGATATTGAAATAATCAATGCATTTGAAAAAAAATTCAATACAAGAACATCCAAAAACAGAATATGGGGTTTCATTTTTTTATTAAAAAACATTAAATCTTATTGAGGAATCAAAATAACAATTACTGTGATAGAGAGGTCATTATCGCTGCAGACGTTAAAAACATTACTTTTGTCATCTCGTAAAATGCTATGTAGAAACAATATTCCCTTTGAATGAAATTAAAATTAAAAGGGTTTATACACCATATAAAATAAAGTCGTGTATAAATCAAAATATGCCTCAGTGAAAGGAGATTGAGACGAAGTCACTTACCTTGTGTCTGACTTGACCCATTCATTCTTTAATTTCATGATTTTTAACTTATGTTAATTTATACTTTATTAAAAAAAAAATTCAAGTATATTATTCCATTTATATCAATTATTACCATGTAATAACAATTAGTTCTGTAGTTGAGTTCATATCAGACATTTTTTCAATGTTCATAACTCGAGTAAAAAATGAACTTGTTATAATTATAAATTGTCCATGTGGTCAAAATTACATTATATCCATAATTATATTCATGATTTATATATCATATATAACCATTATATATATTTATTTATAATATTACATAACATTTGGAGTTATGAAATGAAATGCACCGATCATCGAGATGGTAAGTCGTACGTACGAATGAATGCTACTTTCATTACCATTTCATACTTTAATGGAATGAAAACATAATCATACATAGTTATATTATAATTCCAATGTAAGATAATATATATATATAATTTCATTAACTTTATCTTTTATATGTCCCATGTATGGCATGAACGAGTCGTATCACTTTGAGGGGAGGTAGTCCGCACTTCCTCAAATGAAATTATCGTGTTTACCCATAATGGAAACCATAAAGGTATGCTATAAATGAAAAATAAAAAAGCATAAATAAAACATAAACAAAAATTATATCATATATAAATACAGTTTCATCATAATGGCCACCATGAGAGGCGGTTGGAGTTATTTTAATAATCATCGTTTTGTGAGTCTGTAGTTCGTCGGCCACAGAAACAGTATGTTCTTCACCCATTAGACAGAGGTGTCTGTAATTGTAGATTGAATACATCTCATAAAAAACTAGTATATTGAGGATAATGGTGTTTCTATAAAATAAATTAGTAGAGAGAGTTTAGGGGTTGGAGAAGTAAAATAAAAAAAGAACATAAGAGAAGATGTTACCATTAAATTGGGTATCTCCCTTTGGTTTGATCCAAAAGGTTTACTTGAAGTTCCTTCTACCTAAGGGAAGGATTAAATGTAGAAGAGTGGGATGTAGGTAGATTATTTAGGAAGAGTTTGAATGAGCCAAGGTTCTTGAGAGGTGTCATTAATGGGTTAGAGGTGATGGATATTTATAAGGGGGGGAGAGGCTCTTTAGGAATGTTTGAGAATATTATTTTACTATATATTGATTTTCTATTTCTAAAGGTCCAAAAATAATGAAAATATAAGATAAGATAAACTATGTTAGAAATAAAATCATCCAACAATAATTTTACAGGTTTTGGATATATTTTTTAAATTTTTATAATCTTATTTATTTAAATCATTTATTAATGTGGTAAACACTGCATCATTATTGTTTCATAAATAATTTTATTCATTTGAAGTTAAAAATAAATAAAAAAATTACCATGATGTAGGAATTATTTTTAGATCTCAAATGAATATTTATAGTCGAAGAGATCACTTATATAATCCCATGTAAAAATTTATATACTAAAAGATATATGTTTAAGTCATTTTTGCCTTTATTTTAAATTAGTTAATATAACGTGTCATTATCACTCTTAAGTGGCTCCATGGGGTCCAAAAGTTGACCAAGGATGCCCATGGTCAGATATGTATCAACCAATAGGATTAAAACACATGTTCGGGTAATTTAATATTATTATATTAATATTTTTTACCCTTATTTACCAGATTTACCCTTTAACCATTGTAAATAAAATATTTAATGAAGTAAATATTCAAAATGTCTAAAAATAAAAGTAACCTATTTACACAATTTGTACCTTATGATTCAAAATATGGAATCCATTTTTACAAATTCAAAACATAGAAGTGGGAGAAATTGATTTAAAATTAATTCCCATTGTCAAAAAAAATTGTGTTTTTAAGAAATAATTACTGTCAAAAGATTGACACTTTTTTATGTCCAATTTCAAAGTTAAATTACTTCAAATGACCATAATTGGATTGAATTGTAAAAACATAATATAATTACACTTTAAAACCAATTTAGAAGATAATTTAACCATATAAATAAATAATATTAAAAGGTAGTTTTGAATTAAAATATAGTATTTTTTACTATTAATTAATAAATAAATTTTATCGAAAAAGTACCAAAAATTTACCCAATGTAAATTTTGATATCCAAATTCTAAAGAAATTTTTTTATTTTATCAAATAGAACATATAAAAGTGACCAAAACAATATTTAAATATGGTTCTTCATTAAACAACGGTAAATCGACCTTTTAATGTAAATTATGTTTAAAATTAGATTCATTCACATTTAAGCCTCTAACATTTATTGGATGAATGTAAAAACATTTAACAGACATGTATAATAATATTGTAGTTAGATCTATTCATTCTATCCAATAAAATGGCTAGGCATTAACTACCATTTAAAATAATATTTTATTATTATTTTTGAGTATAACTCAATGTTGTGTGCAATGTAGGATTTCAAAGAAACCTGTTGTTTTATATCGGGTATTCCATAGAACATAGCATCCCCTTTAAAGTATAATTAATATTTAATTCAAAAATATTAATAAATACTAAAATATCTTATTCTTTATTTACCTGGGATTTTACACATGGACTCCCACACTGGTGACATATGAGTAAACTATCATCATGGGGATTTTTACTGCCACTATCCACACAAGAAACGTCAAAACATTTATTTCATCCACTAGAAGAACTACTAGCATGTTTGGGTACCAAAATGACTTGGTTTTCACCTCCAAAATTCATCAAATATAGAAAAATAAAGAGGGATTGATTAACTCAATAATAAATAGTAGTCAGCCTGAAAACATTATCATACGATCAGATGGAGTATAACAGCCCATCCTCAAATCCCCTTGCAATCATAAGATCATTACCATATAAAGTAAGAACAAGACACTATAGCTTAGTAAAATTACCCTAATATTCCATGAAATGCATGAATCCATACTATAGGTTCATAAACTATCTAACTAGGTTTTCCCTTAGAGTCTATGGAAAAAGTTGACATACAAGATCTTATAGAAGTCCATCTAAATCATATCACATTGGAAGAATTGAATAGAGTATAAGATATGAGTTTTACCATATATTATAGAGGTGTCTCTAGATTCACAAAAATAGTAACTGTGGCCACCTGCAATATCACAATAGAAGGAGGTCTTCTATCCCCTGAAAAGTATAAAGGTTGTTGCTACTAGAACTCCTGAGTCAACTCTTTCATAGTTGGGGTAGGTCGAGTGACACCTTGAATATTTCTCATCGTGCATAAAAATAATTATCAGAACTGGGCATTGATTCCCCTTTCAAGAAAAACAGGCAGTTCCATAAGTGGAACATTAGGATGGATCATTATTGGCACATGGACTGCCCCCTCTGGTGCATTGTCTTCACCGCCTTTATAGAATACAACTCAAGGATGTCATTATGGATAGATTTTATAATTATAAAGACATATATCAAAAGAGTATTTAATAGTTCAAATAATCTTAGATAAATAGAAATACATGAACACGTATTTATTATTGGAAAGATCACACCTCTCTACCATATCCTAAATCTAGGACTACTTGATAATGATAGACCATACGAGGCCATAAGAACCATAATAGAAAACCCCATCTCCCAATACTAATGTCAATTTCTGGAATAGGTCTCATATGACTCATTAGGGGTTTTTTATAACGCCCCAGTCTTAAAAAATTACATAATATTGAATTAAATGAATAATTCACAATTATGATCTTCTCAGGTTTAGAGTTTTATAGAATTATACCATAACTATTACGTCTCAAAAAAATACAAAGTAGACACTTCTACTCAGTTTCAATTTTTTTCATAAAATAAAACTCTTGAAAAAAATATTAATGTCTAGTTCCATGTTTTAGACAACATTACTTTTCCTTGATCCCATCCATTACCATATTCATCTTTAAGTCATATGAAAAACATTTCAAAACATGGAATTAGCATAAAAATAATAGTATGGGTTATAAGATAATGAATGGAAAAATTAGTTCATAAAAACATAAGCCTTTTAACATAACTCATGAAATCATAGGATTTATGAATAACACATAGAAAACATAAATCTTAATGGTATCTTGTGGCATCCATAACATACATACATTATAGCTTTCAAAACTTCATACGGAGTTACATTTGGGATACCCATCACAGTATATTCCATAAATATCATTAGAGAAACATTAATGTTTACCTCCATCATGTTACCCAATTCATTGGACATCTATCTCGGGCTCACCAACCCTAGTTTTATCTAGGAACCATCTGTATATGTAATCAATTCCCAAGAAACATAACACATAAAACAAGCATAAAGGAAAGATAACATGTTTGCAATTCAATCACAATATATCATCTCAAGATACTGAAATAATCAATGCTTTATAAAAACCATTTTCAATACCAAAATACATTAAATGGGTATGTGGTATTTATTTTCCTTTTAAAAAAATTAAGGCATGTTAAGGAAGCCGAATATCAAATAACACTCGTGGCAGCAGAAAGGTCATTGTCACCACATACTTTAAAAAGAAGCATTCCTTTTTTCTCATTTATTAAAACGTTACATAGAGAAAGATTCCCTTTTAATGAAATAAAAATTAAAATTGGTTTATACACTATATAAAATAAATTCATGTATAAATCAAAATATGCCTCAATGAAAGAAGATTAAGATGATGTCCCTTACATGGATTATTCTGTAAATAAAATAGATCAATTATGTTTATTCACTATAAAGACACATAAAGAACGTATAAATACATGATAACTTATAAAAATTAATTTCTCACATAATCAAATAATGACATAAACAAGAAATAAAATATCAACCCAAAAATGGATATTGGGGTAAGAAGTTCCCTTACCTCGTGTTCAACTTGACTCGTTCGTTCTTTAATATCCTGAATAAAAAACTAAAGTTATATTATACTTGATTTAGAACCTTTTTCAGTTTTATTAGTCATTTAATATCACTTATTACCATGTTATAAACATTATAAAATCATTTAATTTAATAACAGATGTTTTGTCGATATTTGATATTTGAGTCAAAAATGATCTTCTTATAATTACAAGTTTTCCATGTGGTAAAAATTCTATTATATACAGAATGATATTCAGGATTTAAATATAATATAAATCATATATATCTATTATATATTTATTTATAATAGTTCATATCATTTGGATATATGAAAATGAAATGCATCGTTCATGGAGAATGTAAGTCGTACGTATGCATGAACGCTACTTTCATTTATTTTTTTTCATTTTTAAAGGAATGAAAACCAAATGATACATAGGTATATTTTAATTATAGTATAATATCATAAATTATTTATGTTACAAAATTTCATTAACATGATCCTTTATATGTTCCATTTATGGTATGAACGAGTCATATCACTTTTAGGGGGTGTAGTCCGTACTTCCTCAAATGAAATTATCGCATTTACCCATTATGGAAACCATAATGGTATTCTATAAATGAAAAATAAAGAAGTATATATATAATATAAATATAATTAATATCACGTATAAATATATTTCCAACATAATGGCCACCATGAGAGGCGGTAGGAGATAATTGAACAATCATTGTTTCGTGAGGCAGTTGTTTGGTGTCCACAGAAATAGTATGTTTTTTACTCATTAGATAGAGGTGTGTGTAATTTTAGTTCGAATAATTATCATAAAAATAACCTAGTATATTTAAAATACTATTTTTGTTATAAAATAAAGTAATAAATGAGTTTAGGGGGTTGGAGAAGTAAAATAAAAGAAAAGTACTTAAGAGAAGAAGTTACATTTAAATCGGGTTACTCTCATTGGTTTGAACCAAAAGGATTTATTAATGTTCCTTATGCCTAAGATAAGGATTCTATGTGGAATAGGGGGATGTAGGGAGCTTAATTGGGCATATTTTGGTCTATCCAAGAGGATTTAGAGGTGAGAGTAATGGGTTATAGGTGATGGCTTTTTATAAGGGGGAGGGGCTCTTTAAAAATGTTTGAAAATATTATTTTATTATTTAATGATTTTTTATTTATAAAAGTCAAAAAAATATTTCTTTTGAAGATAATACTACTCTTTTTATAAATAAAATCATCCAAAAATAATTTGACATTTTTATATAGTTTTTAAATTTTATAATCTCATTTATTTAAATCATTCATTAATAGTGTAATCACTGCATCATCATTGTGTCGTAAATAATTTTATTTATTTCATGTATAAAAATTATAAATAAAATACCATTATGTAGGAAATATTTTTATATTTATACTGAATATTTATATTAGAATATATAACTTACATAACCCCATGTAAAAATTGTTTTACTAAAAGATATATGTTTAAGTCATTTTTGTCTTTACATTAAATTAATTAATATAAAGTGTCATTATCACTCATAAGTGGCTCCATGGGTCACAAAATCGACCCAAGAATGACCATTGTGGGAAATATATCAACAAATAGGATTAGGACACATGTAAGGGTAATTTAAAATTATTATAATTTAATTATTTTTAACCTTATTTAAAAGATTTTCCTTTACCATGGTAAATAAAATATTTACTGAAGTAAATATTCATAATGTATAAAACTAATAGGTATATATTTACATAATCTGTACCTCCTAATTCCAAATTTGGAATCCATTTATTTAAATTCAAAACATAGTAGTTTTGGAAATTAATTTATAATTAATTCCCATTGTCAAAATAAAAAAAATGTGTTTTTAAGAAATAATAACTCTCAAAATATTGACAGTTTTTTTTGTCCAATTTAATGTGAAATTACATTAAATGACCAAAATTGGATTAAATGGTAAAAATATAATCTAATTATACTTTAAAACAAATTAAAAAGACAATCTTACCATATAAATAAAGTATATTTAAAGGTAGTTATTAATTAAAATATTGTATTTTTCATTATTCATTAAAAAATGAACATTATCAACAAAATACCAAAATTTCATCCAAAGTAAATTTGGATGTCCCAATTCTAAAGAATACTATTATTTTTTCAAATAGAAAATATAAAACTGCCAAAAACTATATTTAAAAAGGGTTCTCCATCAAAAGGCATTAAACGACCATTTCAAGAATATTTGAGTATTTATGCTTAAAATTAGATTCATTCTCATTTTAAGCCACTAAATATTTTTAGATAATTGTAAAAACATTTAACAAGAATGTATAATAATATTATAGTTAGTTATATTCATTACCACCAATACAATAGCTACGCATTAACTACCATTTAAAATAATATTATATTATTATTTTTCAGTATGACTCAGCATTGTGTGCAACATTAGACTTCGTAGAAACCCATTGATACGTGTCAAGTACGACATCAAAAATAGCATCCCATTTAAATTAAAATTATTATTTAATTAACAAATATTAATAAATACAAAAATATCATATCCTTTATTTACATGGGATGTTACGTCCTTCCCCCCTTTTGGAAATAGCATCCTCGCAATTTTATTCACTTATCAAATAAATTGGGGTATTTATCCCTCATAGCATTTTCATATTCCCATGTTGTCTCTTAAACCATATGGTTTTTCACAAAACTTTTACCTACTGAATTACATTATTCTGCAACACTTTCCCTCTTCGGGCAAGAATCTGGACTAGTTGTCCCTCATAAGAGAGATTCTCTTTCAACTGAACTACCTCTTGGCCCAAAACATGACATGGATCCAGCATATACTTTTTGAACATTGAAACATGAAAACAATTGTGTACCTAGGATAAAAATGGAGATAAATCCACTCTGTAGGAAACTGATCCAACTTTTTCTTGGATTTCATAGGGTCCAATGAACCTCATACTCAGCTTTCCCTTCTCACCAAAACACATCACACTTTTAGATGGAGAAACTTTGAGAATAACATAATCACCAATATCTAAAGAAAAATCTTTCCTCTGGTTATCTACATAATTTTTCTGCCAGCTCTGAGCGGTTCTCATGTTCTTCTGAATCAACTAAACCTTTCATTCCATATCTTCTACCAATTTTCATCCCATCAACATTCTTTCACCTACTTTATCCAAAAAAGTTGTAGTTCGACACCACTTCCCGTATAATACCTCAAATAGATCCATCTGTATACTGGAATGAATAATGTTATTATATGAGAATTCAACCATAGAATGATGTTGGTCCCAACTTCCTTGGTAATCCAATGAACAAGAAAGTAGCATATCCTCCATCTTCTGAATAGTTTGTTCTGACAGTCTATCTGATTGAGGATGAAAAGCTATACTAAAATTTAATTCAATACCCAATGGCTTATGAAGGAATTTCCAAAAATCAGAAGTAAACCTAGGATCACAATCAGATACAATTGAGAGGGGATGTAACACCCCAAACTTCTATGGTACGCTTCTCTTTGAATAATGTGATAGCGTGTGTTGTACGCAACACTGAGTTCTAACACACCATAACCAATCAAACTAGCCGTTATGAATAGTAATACATAATTTTTGAAATTATATATATTTTATATTTCAAAATGGACTTCATTTTTGGATTCGAAATATCGAATTTATCCTAAGGTGAAATTTAGGTACATTTCGGATAACTTTCATATTTTGATTAATATTGAAAATTACTAAATTTTAATTAAAAACAACCTTTTTAATCAAAATAATTAAGAGTGATAAATTATGAATTTGAGTGGTTTTAAAGTATATTTAGAATATATTTTTACCATTTAATATAATTTTGGTCATTGGATATAATTTTACAATTAAACCAAACATAAACAAGTGTCAGTATTTTGATAGTTATTATCTCTTAAAAACACGCTTTTTGTTTTGACAGCGGGAATTAATTTTAAATTAATTTCTGCCACTTCTGTGTTTTAAATTTAGAAAAATGGATTCCATATTTGGAATCAGTATGTTCAAATTGTGTAAATAAGTAACTTTTATTTTTAGACATTTTGAATAATTACTGCGGTAAATATTTTATTTACCATGGTTAAGGGTAAATCCGGTAAATAAGAGTTCACAAATAATATTATAATAATACTAAATTACCCTAAAACGTTTCCTATCCTTATTGGTTGATACATGTTCGACCATAGGCATCTTTGGGTCGATTTTGGGACCCCATGGTGCCACTTGTAGGTGATAAGGACACTTTATTTTAATTAAGTTAAAATGAATACAAAAATGACACAAACATATATCTTTTAGAAAAACAATTGTTACATATGGTTATATATGTTGGATTTTAGATTATAAATATTAATTAGAAATATAAAAGGATTTACTACATAATTATATTTTATTTATAATTTTTATACATTAAATGATTTGATTTATTTATGACACAATGATGATGTAGTAATTACTATAATAGTGAACAATTAAACTAATTGATATTATAAATACCCAAATAAATATAATATGAAACTTTTAATAAATTAAACTAATTTTATAGGATAATATGATATATTTGGATTGATTTAATTGACTTTGTTCGAAGTAATCAATCTGTTATGAGTTTCAAAAAAATCAACTATTGAATAGTGTCAAAATTGACATAAAAGAGTTCTTAAAACAAATATTATATTATTAATTGATATTAAATTCCTAAAAATCTATGGTTCGGCCAAGAGACTTATATAATGATAGTTTAATCATTAATGGACCACTTGAGAGTCTCTTGGATGTATATAGTAAGTTTATTAACCATATTATATAAAAATACAAAGAGACATTGTAAAAGTGAAACTAATTAACTTAGAGTTAATACTTAAAGATAAGGTTAATATACGTACCAAAACCTGTCTAAATTCTATTGGTTGAGTTGTTTTCGACCCTTCCCCACCTTAAAATTTAAATAATCAACTTTGGAGCCATTATAAACCGAATATTAATTTATTATAAATTAATATTTCTAGCTTTTCCAAAGGTGCCCCTCACCCCTCTTATAAAAAGGCACTCCTCCTTCTCATTTCTTTACACCTTTAAAGCCTTTTGGTTCGGTCAAACTCTGCCCAAATACTCTCCCAACTTCCCTCACTACAACCGAGGGGCCTTATTTTGATCAAAAAGCCAACCTAAGGAGCCCTTTTGATCAAATCAAAAGGAAGAACCCGAAGAAGAGGTAATGATTTCACCACCCTTTTCCAAGTTCATTTCTTCTTCCACTTCTTCTTCCTTTGTTGTTTCCATTCTAAAATAATAACTACAGTATAATTTATATACTGTGATGTTATTATAAATATGGTACAACCATATTCAGTATTCTATCCACCCTTTGAATAACATGTCACCATACGTGTGTACGTACGGCTTACCGTCTCCACGTCGTGGGGTAATTGTTATTCAATATAACATTATTTGGATGGGTATAATAAAGATGTGTAACTCATATAAATAATAAATATAACATGTTAATGATTCTGTATATATGATATACCATTCATTTATATATTATTTTAATATCAAAAGAATGATATTTTCGCTCGTGCGTACGTACGGACTACCGTCTCCAGGAATGCGATGAGATTCATTCTCCATCGTATCCATTCAAATATAATTATCATTTTATGATTTAAAAATGATGTTTAAAGACTTGATATCATTCTGGATATGAATAATATACAACCTATTATTTATAAACATGTCTTACGTAACAAAACATATAAAAGAAAATGAGTAAGTTAACACACGAAACGACGATAATTCTAAGATATTATTAACAAATCAATGTTAAAAGATCATATATGATATCATATTAATATATATGATTCTTGTATAATTTAATAACAATTATTTCACCATTATACAGGAGGTTAACCTACCCCAACCAAGGAAAAGTACAAGGTAAGGGTTGTTTCACAATCTCTTCATTATCTGAGGTTGTTTATATGTAATAATCTACTGGGATCTCTTTATCATCCACATCCATGTTTCTTCAAAATGTATTTCAAAACATTTTTATTATTTACAAGAATATGGGTTAAAGTCATTTATACCCTTGTTTGAATTTTTATAAGAGGAATCTTTCTGTCGTTTTCAAAACAAGGTCATTTTAACCTTTTCGACAGAATTAAGGTAAGAATGTTTTTTTAACTTATACGGTGAGTGCGGTTATTTTCTGCCGTTATAAAATCTTCAAAGTTTTCCTTACAAGATTATAAGAATATTTTCAAGAAAATGTTTTATTTTATATGGCTCTTAAATGATTTCAAAAATAGAAAGAGATATTTCTCTAAAAAGTGTTTTGATTTCATCTATGTCAACATCCTTTGATGGATTTTACGCTTATTTGAAGTTGATTTATTATGATACAAAACTTCTATATTGTATTGAAGGTTTTGTGATATGTTTGACTGTGGATGTGCTATTTTTATACCATTCATAGTTTATGGTGAAAGTATTGACATTTCGTATGCTAGTTTTAATATGAATGTTTCTGTTATGTTTAAACCTTTTCATATGGGAATGCATTGGACTTAATATGTGATGGGTGGAGCCCGCTATAGCTCCTCGATGCATCGGTAGGTCTCATGAGACAAACTAGTGTCTTGGCACAAGGCCTTGGCAAAATCTTATTTGTAGTCTTGGCACGAGGCCTTGACTATGTGGTTATGATAGTCTGGCATTATGCATTCCAACATTATGAAATTTGTTATTGGTTTTTGCATGTGATTATTTGATTAGTAGAATATACATGTGAATAAGTAAATGGAATTATTTCATTTTATTTAGGCCATACAATGTTGAAATTTCAAGTTTGAAAGGCTTTTGTTTTAGTTATAAATTGCCTTAAATGTTTCTTATTATTTATGAAAGTTTCCACTATATTGTTATCCTTACTGGTCATTTGAGGTCACCCCTTTTCTATGTTTTATTTTTCCCAGGAAGTGAAGAAGTAAATTATGAATGACCTACAGGGATATTATGTGGGGATATGAGTGTGAATTATGGAGACATTATTTTGTTGTAGTAGTTTTTCATTTTATGATGTAATGTAAAACTTATAAATATATCTAGTGTTCCAAGGCTACTAAACCAATCGGTCTTTCGAGATTTGATCTTTCTTGTGATCATGCCAATGTTATGTAATAATGAACCGACTCTGGGTAACTAGGGTCGGGGCGTTACAGTTGGTATCAGAGGAAGTTTAGTACAAACCTTGGAAGCTAGATTTAGATAAACTCTGATTAGAGAACGTAGACCTAAGATGAAATTTGAGGATTAGTATAGAAGAACTTTCTAGAATTTTGGTATTGTAGAGATTTTGTGAGTTTTCCAAGCAATACATCCCTGTCTGGATACGAGCAGGTAGAGGCGGATCTGGCACAGATGTACCTAGGTGTAAAACCCGAAAACACCGCTTTGAGCTAGACTCGAACGGGAACTGGTGCACGACAACGGGCCTTGATGCACTCTTGGTTGCGACACTCCCGGGGGATATGCTTAGGATAACTCTCATTTTCGTTACAAATCATTATGAAGGGTTTATGAGTATATAATTCCTCAAAGAAAACATTTTTATGATTATGGATTATATCCATAAATAGTTCAATTTATGTTAAGTGTTTTATAAGTATGGGATTATGTATTTTGATTCATAAACTGATCTAGTTTATGCCATTGTTTAGAAATGGAGCCTAGTGGAAGAAATGGAAACCGTATCAATGCACGCACTCCATGTAGGGATTTCCCTCCTGCTCAAGATAATTATAGTGGGGCTGGTGATGCAACTGGTTCCGATCATCTAATCACCATACTGGGACAACTTACTCAGGTTATGAATAATAACCTTACCCGTATGGAGCACCCTGATCCGCAGCATGGAGGATCAATGTTAGATCGATTCCTGAGGCAACAACCACCAACGTTCAATGGGAGTACAAATACCTTAGTAGCCGAGCAATGGATAAATTCCCTAGAGAAAATATTTCAGGCTTTGGGGAGCAGTGAAAGGGAAAAAGTTATCATGGCAGTTTACCGCCTCACAGGAGATGCTGATCAATGGTGGTCATTGATTCAAAACATGAAGGAAGATGATGAAGTATCAAATATGGAATGGAGGGAGTTCAAAGATCTGTTTTTAGAAAAATACTTCCCTCGCGACCATCGACCAGATAAGGAAAGGCAATTTCTAAGTCTGAGACAGAAGGAGGATGAGAATGTCGCAAAGTATGAGGCTAACTTTACAAGTTTAGAAAGGTATGCTGGTGATTATATACGTAACCAAAGAAGTAAGATTGATCATTTCATTGATGGGTTAAAACCATTTCTCCGTTGATCATTAGTCTCACAATCCTTTTCATCGTACAAAGACATTGTCTCATGTGCTATCAAGACCGAAAAGGAATTATCTATGTCTTATGACTTAAAAGCAAAGCAAGAGAAGAAGAGACCTGCTGATCAATCTGGGAATGGAAATAAGGGGAAGAAGGGAAAGGTTGAATATCCATCATGTGGTAAATGTGGGAAGAAACACCATGGTACTTGCTTGAAGGGAATGGGAGTCTGTTACAAGTGTGGTGAAAAAGGCCACCAAGCTCGTGATTGCAAGGGGAAGAAGGAAGCTACCAACGTTCAGTGCTACAATTGCAGGGAGATGGGGCATTATTCAAATGAATGTCCTAAGCTTCCAGAGAACTTACCTCAGAAAAGGCCAAGAGATCCAGGCCAGGTGTATGCTATCACTACTGCTGAGGTAGAAGCTCCGAAAGACGTGGTGGAAGGTAATTTAATGGTTTCCTGAAGTTTAGCAAATGCATTATTTGACTCTGGATCGTCACATTGTTTTATATCTTCCCAGTTTGCTAAGAAAATTAGATATTTCCAATTTGATTTAATAAGGGAGTTGTCAGTTAAAACTCCTAAGGGAAGTATCATTGCAACAAATCTTTGTGAATCAGTCCCCATTAGAGCACATAAATTTTCTTTATCTGCTGATCTCATCGTCATAGCTATGATTGAGTTTGATATAATCCTCGGTATGGACTAGCTTTCGGACTATTATGCGAAGATTTATTGTAAGAAGAAAGAGGTTACGATTCTTGATGATATTGATAAGGAACACCTTATCTTTAGAGCAGAATCGTCACCACCTAATTTTTATTTAGATCCACCCCTAGTAGCTCAACTTAATTCAATTATTGGGGAGGAAGAGAATGAAATAATTGTCGGGGAGGAAAGGAATGTTCAAATAGAGGATGTACCTATTGTGAAAGAATTTGTAGATGTATTTCCGGAAGATTTACCTGGACATCCTCCAGAACGAGAAGTTGAGTTTTCCATTGATTTGATTCCTGGATCAAGGCCTATATCGAAGACCCCTTATAGAATGGCCACTGTAGAATTAGTTAAACTAAAGAAACAACTAGAGGAATTGAGTAATAAGGGATTTATTTACCCTAGTGTTTCTCCATGGGGAGCCCCTGTTCTTTTTGTTAAAAAGAAAGATGGATCTATGAGGTTATGTATCGACTACAGGGAGATCAATGCTATAACGATAAAGAACAAGTATCCCCTACCTCGTATTGATGATTTATTTGAACAACTTCATGGAGCTCAATACTTTTCAAATATTGACCTTCGATCTGGATACCATCAGTTGTGTGTAAAGAAGGAAGACATTCCGATGACAGCATTACGAACTAGGTACGGGCATTACGAGTTTACTGTAATGCCGTTTGGATTGACTAATGCACCCTCTGTATTCATGGATCTGATGAATAGAGTTTTCAAGGAGTATCTCGATGAATTTGTGGTGGTATTTATTGATGATATCTTGGTATACTCCAAAACCTACGAAGATCATGAAAATCACTTGCGCATTATCTTGAAGACTCTGAGGAGGCATGAATTATATTGGAAGTTTAGCAAGTGTGAATTCCTGCTTTAGGAGATTTCGTTTATTGGACATATTGTCTCTAAAGATGGAATCTCTGTTGATCCTTCTAAGACCAAGGAAATAAAAGAATTTCCAGAACCTACGAGTATAACTGAGGTACGTAGTTTTATTGGTTTGGCAGGTTATTATCGACGTTTCGTCCAGAATTTTGCCTGATTGGCTAACCCATTAACGAAGCTCACACGTAAAGGGGTTAAATTTGTTTGGACAAAAGAGTGTGAAGAATGTTTCGACGAACTGAAGAGAAGATTAGTCAATGCTCCTATATTGACACTACCATCGGGGAATGATGGGTTCGTTATTTATAGTGATGCATCAAAGAAAGGACTTGGCTATGTCCTTATGCAGAATGATAGAGTTATTGCCTATGCATCACTACAGTTGAAAATTCATGAACAAAATTATCCTACTCATGATCTTGAGTTAGCAGATGTGATCTTTGCTTTGAAGATATGGAGGCACTACCTCTATGGTGAAAAATGTGAGATTTATACTGATCACAAGAGTTTGAAGTATATTTTCTCACAAAAAGAACTCAACATGAGGCAAAGGAGATGGCTTGGATTACTCAAGGATTATGATTACACGATACACTACCACCCGGGGAAAGCAAACAAGGTAGCAGATTCTTTGAGTAGAAAAGACCATGGAGTTCTGAACAATATGAGAATTGAAAGTGATCCAATTTTCATGGATCTAGTGAAGATGGACATGGGAATAACCAGGGAAGGTGAAACATCAATGCTTTTTCAAATGGTTGCCAAACCATCTTTACTAGAAAGGATTAAGAGTTCTCAGACCGATGATGAAGAATTCCAAAAGAAGATTAAAGCTGTCAATAATGGGATTTTGAGAGACTTTGTGTATGAAGATGGAATTTTGAAATTCGAGAAGAGACTTTTTGTTCCCAATTTACCTGATCTAAAAAGGGAATTGTTGGATGATGCTCATAGTTCCAATTTCTCTATACACCCTGGGAGCACCAAAATGTATAGAGATTTGACGGAACGTTTTTAGTGGGACAACATGAAGAGGGAGATTGCTGATTTTGTGTCAAGATGTATGGTTTGTCAACAAGTGAAAGCTGGAAGGCAACAACCTGGAGGAGTCATGAAACCTCTTCCCATACAAGAGTGGAAATGGGACAATATTACGATAGACTTTGTCATGGGGCTACCAAAGACTCCTAGAAGGAATGATGAAATATGGGTTATTGTTGATCGTCTTACCAAGTCAGCACATTTTCTTCCTATAAGAGAAGATCTACCCCTGGAACGTCTAGCAAGACTATATATTAATGAAGTTGTGAGACTTCATGGAGTACCCTTATAGATTGTTTCTGATCGTGATCCCCGTTTTACTTCAAGATTTTGGAAAAGTCTTCAGAAATCCCTGGATACAGAACTTCATTTGAGCACTGCTTACCACCCTCAGACAGATGGACAATCAGAACGGACTATTCAGACCTTAGAAGACATGTTGAGATCTTGCTCACTTGATTTTCAGGGTATGTGGGATCAATATTTACCACTGGTAGAATTTTCCTATAACAATAGCTTCCATTCGAGTATTCAGATGGCACGATATGAAGCATTATACGGAAAGAGATGTCGTACACCAACCTGTTGGGATGACGTTGGTGAAAGAAAACATGTAGGCCCAGAACTGGTGGAGGAAACGGTGGAAAAGGTGAAGGTAATCCAAAATCACATCAAAGCAGCTCAAAGTAGGCAGAAGAGCTATGCCGATAATCGAAGGAAGGATTTAGAATTTCAAGTCAGTGATCATGTTTTCCTGAAGGTATCTCCATGGAAGGGAGTCATACGTTTTGGTAAGAAAGGTAAATTGAGTCCCAGGTACATCGGACCTTTCGAAATTCTAGAACGAATTGGGGTTGTAGCTTACCGATTGGCAATGCCGCCAAGTCTCTCCAAAGTTCACGATGTGTTCCACGTATCTCTGTTGAGGAAATACATGCCTGACCCAACGCATGTACTCACCTATGAGGAATTAGAACTGGAACCCGATCATTCCTATTGTGAAGCGCCCTTCAGGATTCTTGAGACGAGAGAACAAGTACTGAGAAACCGGATGACGCGTCTGGTAAATGTTTTGTGGAGAAACCATAAGATGGAAGAGGCAACGTGGGAACCCGAGGAACTTATGATGAAGACCACCCGAGTCTTTTCATGCGGTAGTATTCTAGAAATTTCGAGGACGAAATTATTTGAAGGAGGGGAGAATGTAGCACCCCAAGCTTCTATGGTACGCTTCTCTTTGAATAATGTGATAGCGTGTGTTGTACGCAACATTGAGTTCTAACACACTATAACCAATCAAACTAGCCGTTATGAATAGTAATACCTAATTTTTGAAATTATATATATTTTATATTTCAAAATTGACTTGATTTTTGGATTCGAAATATCGAATTTAGCCTAAGGTGAAATTTAGGTACATTTCGGATAACTTTCATATTTTGATGAATAGTGAAAATTACTAAATTTTAATTAAAAACAACATTTTAAATCAAAATAATTAATAGTGATAAATTATGAATTTGAGTGGTTTTAAAGTATATTTAGAATATAGTTTTACCATTTAATATAATTTTGGTCATTGGACATAATTTTACAATTATACCGAACATAAACAAGTGTCAATCTTTTGATAGTTATTATCTCTTAAAAACACGTTTTTTGTTTTGACAGCGGGAATTAATTTTAAATTAATTTCTGCCACTTCTGTGTTTTGAATTTAGAAAAATGGATTCCATATTTGGAATTAGGATGTTAAAATTGGGTAAATAATTAACTTTTATTTTTAGACATTTTGAATAATTACTGCGGTAAATATTTTATTTACCATGGTTAAGGGTAAATCCGGTAAATAAGGGTTAAAAATAATATTATAATAATACTAAATTACCCTAAAACGTGTCCTAGACTTATTGGTTGATACATGTTTGACCATAGTCATCTTTGGGTCGATTTTGGGACCCCATGGTGCCACTTGTAGGTGATAAGGACACTTTATTTTAATTAAGTTAAAATGAATACAAAAATGACACAAACATATATCTTTTAGAAAAACAATTGTTACATAGGGTTATATATGTTGGATTTTAGATTCTAAATATTAATTATAAAGATAAAAATATTTCCTACATAATGATATTTTATTTATAATTTTTAGACATTAAATGATTTAATTTATTTATGACACAATGATTATGTAGTAATTACTATAATAGTGAAAAATTAAACTAATTGATATTATAAATACCCAAATAAATATAATATGAAACTTTTAATAAATTAAACTAATTTTATAGTATAATATGATATATTAGGATTGATTTAATTGACTTTTTTCGAAGTAATAAATCTGTTATGAGTTTCACAAAAATCAACTATTGAATAGTGTCAAAATTGACATAAAAGAGTTCTTAAAACAAATATTATATTATTAATTGATATTAAATTCCTAAAAATCTAAGTATCGGCCAAGAGACTTATATCAGGATAGTTTAATCATTAATGGACCACTTTAGAGTCTCTTGGATGTATATAGTAAGTTTATTAATCATATTATATAAAAATACAAAGAGACATTGTAAAAGTGAAACTAATTAACGTAGAGTTAATACTTAAAGATAAGGTTAATATAAGTACCCAAACCTATCTAAATTCTATTGGTTGAGTTTTTTTCGACCCATCCCCACCTTAAAATTTAAATAATCAACTTTGGATCCATTAGAAACCGAATATGAATTTATTATAAATTAATATTTCTAGCTTTTCCAAAGGTGCCTCTCACCCCTCTTATAAAAGGGCACTCCTCCTTCTCATTTCTTTACACCTTCAAAGCCTTTTGGTTCGACCAAACTCTGCCCAAATACTCTCCCAACTTCTCTCACTACAACCTAGGGGCCTTAGTTTGATCCGAAAGCCAACCTATGGAGCCCTTTTGCTCAAATCAAAAGGAAGAACCCGAAGAAGAGGTAATGATTTCACCACCCTTTTCCAAGTTCATTTCTTCTTCCACTTCTTCTTCCTTTGTTGTTACCATTCTAAAATAATAACTCCAGTATCATTTATATACTGTGATGTTTTTATAAATATGGTACAACCATATTCAGTATTCTATCCACCCTTTGAATAACATGTCACCATACGTGTGTACGTACGGGTTACCGTCTCCACGTCGTGGGGTAATTGTTATTCAATATAATATTATTTGGATGGGTATAATAATGATGTGTAACTCATATAAATAATAAATATAACATGTTAATGATTCTGTATATATGATATACCATCCATTTATATATTATTTTAATATCAAAAGAATGATATTGTCGCTCGTGCGTACGTACGGACTACCGTCTCCATGAATGCGATGAGATTCATTCTCCATCGTATCCATTCAAGTATAATTATCATTTTATGATTTAAAAATGATGTTTAAAGACTTGATATCATTCTGGATATGAATAATATACAACCTATCCTTTATAAACATGTCTTACGTAACAAAACATATAAAATAAAATGAGTAAGTTAACACACGAAACGACGATAATTCTAAGATATTATTAACAAATCAATGTTAAAAGATCATATATGATATCATATTAATATATATGATTCTTGTATAATTTAATAACAATTATTTCACCATTATACAGGAGGTTAACCTACCCCAACCATGGAAAAGTACAAGGTAAGGGTTATTTCACAATCTCTTCATTATCTGAGGTTGTTTATATGTAATAATCTACTGGGATCTCTTTATCATCCACATCCATGTTTCTTCAAAATGTATTTCAAAACATTTTTATTATTTACAATAATATGGGTTAAAGTCATTTATACCCTTGTTTGAATTTTTATAATAGGAATCTTTCCGTCATTTTCAAAACAAGGTCCTTTTAGCCTTTTCGACAGAATAAAGGTAAGAATGTTTTTTTAACTTATACGGCGAGTGCGGTTATTTTCTGCGGTTATAAAATCTTCAAAGTTTTCCTTACAAGCTTATAAGAATATTTTCAAGAAAATGTTTTATTTTATATGGCTCTTAAATGATTTCAAAAATAGAAAGAGCTATTTCTCTAAAAAGTGTTTTGATTTCATCTATGTCAACATCCTTTGATGGATTTTACACTTATTTGAAGTTGATTTATTATGATACAAAACTTCTATATTGTATTGAAGGTTTTGTGATATGTTTGACTGTGGATGTGCTATTTTTATACCATTCATAGTTTATGGTGAAATTATTGACATTTTGTATGCTAGTTTTAATACGAATGTTTCTGTTATTTTTAAACCTTTTCATATGGGAATGCATTAGACTTAATATGTGACGGGTGGAGCCCGCTATAGCTCCTCGATGCATCAGTAGGTCTCATGAGACAAACTAGTGTCTTGGCACAAGGCCTTGGAAAAATCTTATTTGTAGTCTTGGCACGAGGCCTTGACTATGTGGTTATGATAGTCTGGCATTATGCATTCCAACATTATGAAAGTGGTTATTGATTTTTTCATGTGATTATTCGATTAGTAGAATATCCATGTGAATAAGTAAATGGCATTATTTCATTTTATTTATGTCATACAATGTTGAAAGTTCAAGTTTTAAAGGCTTTTGTTTTAGTTATACATTGCCTTAAATGTTTATTATTATTTATGAACGTTTCCACTATATTGTTATCCTTACTGGGCATTTGAGCTCACCCCTTTTCTATGTTTTATTTTTCCCAGGAAGTGAAGAAGTAAATTATGAATGACCTGCAGGGATATTATGTGGGGATATGAGTGTGAATTATGGAGACATTATGTTGTTGTAGTAGTTTTTCATTTTATGATGTAATGTAAAACTTATAAATATATCTAGTGTTTCCAAGGCTACTAAACCAATCGGTCTTTCGAGATTTGATCTTTCTTGTGATCATGCCAATGTTATGTAATAATGCACCGACTCTGGGTAACTAGGGTCGGGGCATTACAGGGGAACTCTATGAAACCTGAAAATCTCTTTAACATACAACCGAGAATGTTGATCTAGAGACAGAGTATCTTGAATAGGATGTAAATGATAAGATTTAGTCAATCGATCAATAATAACTTATATTTCATTATTACCACGAGATGTATTTCGTAATCCCACAATGAAGTCCATGGATATATTTTCTCATTTCCACTATGGAACTGGTAAAGGCTGAAGCATCCCTTTCGGTGACTTCCGCTCTCCTTTAACCTATTGACAAATAAAACACTTCAAAGTAAAATCATAAATATCTTTTTTCATTCCATCCCACTAGTAATACTCCTGAAGATCTTTGTCTGTCTTAGTGCTGCTAGGATAAACTGAAAACAGAGAACTATGAGCTTCACATAACAACTAATTCTCCAATTAAGAATCATAAGGAACACATAATCGCTTCCCAAATCTCAAAATAAAATCATTATCAATGTTAAAATCTGGCAACCTACCCTTCTAATCCAACTCTACCTTTATCAACAACTCGATGTCTTCCTTTTATGCTTCAATAATTTTGTCTGATAGAGATCATTTCAATGACACCTAAAACAAAATAGAGGAATTTCATGCACCAAAAACTTTTATGCCAAAGTTCATCAAATCATTAATCAAAGGATCTTGTTCTGAATGTAACAAGGTTAATATAGCATTACATTTTTTACTCAAAGAATCATCCACTTTATTTTTTTCCCATATGGTAATGGATCGTGAAATCATAATCCTTGATTAATTCCAACCATCTTATTTTTTCTCTTGTTTAATTTTATTTGAGTAAATATATACTTTAAAATTTTGTGATCATTATATATTTCACACTTTACTTCATTCAAATTATGCCTCCAAATTTTTAATGTAAAAATAACAGCAGTTAATTCTAAATCATTTGTAGGGTAATTTAACTCATGAGGTTTGAACAGATGTGAAACATAAGAAATTACCTTATCATATTGCATTAGGACAAAACCAAGTCCTTTCAACGAATCATCACTGTAGATAAGAAACTCGCCATTTCTGTAAGGCAGTGCCAAAACTGGAGCATTCACCAATCTTATTTTCAATTCTTGAAAATAATCATCACATTCTACCGTCCAGATGAACATAACACCTTTTCGAGTTAATTTAGTCAGTGTACAAGATAACCATGAAAAATTTTCAACAAACCTCTAGTAATAACCTATCAAACCATGAAAACTATGGATCATGGTTCTCTAATAACTCCTGTTTTAGAAGGATCAACAGTTATTCCATTTTTTGAAACAACAAGACCATGGAATGAAATTTTTTGTAACCAAAACTCACACATGTTGAATTTCCCAAACAGTTTCATTTTATTTAAGGTTTTCAAGAAAACACTTAAATGACTTTCATGATCTTCTTTACTTTTTTAATAAACCAAAATATCATATGTAAACACATACACCATTTATCAATTGAGTCCACTGAGCCATCACTGTAACAAACTGTTCAATTCTGATTATGACCATCTCAGGATGATGATTTGGAAGTTCATTTCCTCTATATACCTTCCCATAACAACAGCCATGTCTCCTCAATGAAAAACCACTATGAAAACAAGAAATATCTTAGGTGAAAAAACATGGTAATCTATAAATGATATATAATTAAAATCATACCATAAATTAATTTATGAATATTAATTTAACAATATCCTAACTCCTAAAGTTATCTAAACTAGCCTCTGATACCAACTATAAGGACCCAGCCTTAAAACATTATATAATCTTGAATTAAATGAATAATTCACATTTATTATCTTACAGGTTTTGAGTTTTAGAGAATTAGGCCATAACTATTACATCTCAAAAAAATTTCAAAATAGACACTTCTGCTCAGATTCCATTTTTTCATAATATAAAAACTCTTGAAAAAACGAGTCATGTCTTGTTCCATGTTTTAGATAGCATGACTTTTTCTTGATCATATCTTTGACCCTATTCATCTTTTAAGTCATGTAAAAGACATTTCAAAACATTGGATGAGCATAAAAATCTCAGTAAGGGTTATAAAATAAATAAAGGAAAAAATTTTCAATCAAAACATAATCTTTTTAACATACCTTCTGAAATCATAAGATTTATGAATAACTCATAGAAAAAATAAATCATAATGGTAACTTGTGGCACACATAACATATATACATTGTATCTTTCACAGCTACATTGAGAGTTACATTTGGAAAACCCAACATAGTATATTCCCTAAATATCTTAGGAGAAACATTAACGTTTTCCTCTGTTACGTTACACAATACATTGAAGAGCTATCTCGGGCTCACCTGCCCTAGGTTTATCATGGAGCCACCCATATACGTAAACAATTTCCATAAACCATAACACATAAAACTAGAATAAAAGAAAAAATAACATTTCCACACTACAATCACAATATATCAACTCGAGATATTGAAATAATCAATGATTTATCAAACCCATTTTCAATACCAAAAATACATAAAAAGGTTATATAGTATTTATTTTCCTTTTAAAAATATTACGGCTTGTTAAGGATTCCAAATATCAATAACGCTCACAGTGGCGAAAAGGTTGTTGTCACCACGTATGTTAAAAATAAACATTCCTTATTTTCCATTTAGTAAAATGCTATGTAGAAAAAAGATTCCCTTTAAATGAAATGAAAAGTAAAAGGGGTTTATACACCGTATATAAGAAAGTCGTCTATAAATCAAAATATGCCTCAATGAAAGGAGATTTAGATGAAGTCCCTTACATGGATAAAATTTTAAATAAAATATATTGATTATGTGAATTCACTATAACCACAAATAAAGAATGTATAAATACAGGAAAATATATAAAAAATCATTTCTCACATAATCAAATAATGACATAAACAAGAAAGAGAAGATCAACCCAAAGATTGGAAATTGGGTTAAGAAGTTCCCTTACCTCATGTCTGACTTGACTTGTTCGTTCTTTAATCGCCTGAATAATAAACTAAAATTAATTTCAACATGCTTTAGAACCTTTTTCAGGTTTATTATTCCTTTAATATCACTTATTACCATGTTATAAACATTATATAAATATTTAAGTTAATAACAGTCGTTTTGTCGATATTTGTTATTTGAGTCGAAAATGAACTTCTAATAATTACAAGTTGTCCATGTTGTCAAAATTACATTATATACAGAATTATATTCATGATTTACATATAATAAAAATAATATATATCCAGTATACATGTATTTATAATAGTCCATATCATTTGGATATATGAATATGAAATGCACCATTCATGGAGACGGTAAGTCGTATGTACGCATGAATGCTACTTTCATTTAATTTTTTCATTTTTAATGGAATGAAAACAAAATGATAAATAGGTATATAATAATTCCTGTATAATATAATATTTTATATAAGTTACATTAGTTCATTAACACCATCCTTTATATGTTCCATTTTTGGTATGAACAAGTCATATCACTTTGAGGGGGAAGTAGTCCGCACTTCCTCAAATGAATTTATCATGTTTACCCATTAGGGAAACCAGAAAGGTATGATATAAATTAAAAATACCAAAGTATAAATAATATAAATATAATATATATCACATTTAAATATCGTTCCATCCTAATTTCCACCATGAGAGGTGGTATGAGATAATTGAATAATCATCGATTCGTGAGGCAGTGTTCGACATCCACAGAAATAGTATGTTCTTTACCCAACATTTGGAGGTGTGTGTAAGTGTAGTTTGAATCCATATCATAAAAAAACCTATTATATTTATAATACTGGTTTTTTTATAAAATAATGTAATAAAAATAGTATAGGGGGATGGAGAAGTAAAATAAAATAAAAGAACATAAGAGAAGACGTTACCTTTAAATCGGGTACCTCCATTTGGTTAAAACAAAAATGATTTCTTAAAGTGAATTATGCCTTAATTAAGGCTTAAAGGTGGAATAGAGGGATTTATGGAGCTTAATTGGTCAGATTTTGGATGATAAAAGGTGCTTTAGAGGTGTGAGTAATGGGTTAGAGGTGATGGCTTTTTATAAGTGGGAGGAGGGGTCTTTAAGAAAGTTTGAAAATATTGTTTTATTGTATAATAAATTTCAGTTTCTAGAGGTCAAAAAGTTATTTTATTAAAATCTAAGATGAATCTTGTTCTAAATAAAATCATCCAATAACAATTGGACAGGTTTTTGATAGTTTTTAAATTTTTTAATCTCATTTATTCAAATCATTCGTTAGTAAGGTAATCACTGCATCACAATTGTGTCATAAATAACATAATTTATTTTATGTCTAAAATTTATAAATAATATACCATGATGTCTTAAATCATTTTATCTTTATAATGAATATTAATAGTATAATATATAACATACCTAACCCCATGTAAAAACTGATTTACTAAAAGATATATGTTTAATTCATTTTTGTCTTTACTTTAAATTAATTAATATAAAGTCTCATTATCACTCTTAGGTTGCTCCATGGGGTCCCAAAATCGACCCAAGGATTCCAATGGTAGAAAATGTATCAACCAATAGTATTAAGACACATTTTAGTGTAATTTAATAATATTATATTATTATTATTTTTAACTTATTTACCAGATTTACCCCTTAACATGGTAAATAAAATGTTTAAGAATATAAATATTCATAATGTCTAAACATAAAAGTTACATATTTACAGAATTTGGACCTCCTGATTAATAATATGGAATCCGTTTTTACAAATTCAAAACACAGAAGTGGTAGAAATTAATTTAATATCAATTCCAGTTGTCAAAACAAAAAAAAGTGTTTTCAAGAAATAATAACTATCAAAAGATAGCACTTGTTTATATCCAATTTCAAAGTGAAATTACATAAAATGATGAAAATTGGATTAAATGGTAAAAATATAATCTAATTAAACTTTAAAAAAAATTAAAAAGATAATATAACCATATAAATAATGTTGATTAAAAGGCCATTTTGAATTAAAATACAGTATTTTTCACTATTCATTAAAAAAATGACCATTGTCAAAAAAAATACCAAAATTTAAACCAATGTAAATTTGGATTACCAGATTCTAAAAAATAATATTATTTTGTCAAATAGAGCATATAAAAATGGAAAAACTAGATTTAAATTGGGTTCACCATCAAAAAGCGTTAAAATAACCATTTAATGAATATTATAGTATTTATACTTGAAATTAGAGTCATTCACATTTTAAGAATATAAATTTTATTGGATAAATGTGAAAACTTATAATAAACATGTATAATCATATTTTATTTAGTTCTATTAATTCCCAAAAATACAAAGGCTAGGTGTTAACTACCATTTAAAATAATATTATATGTTTATTTTTCAGTGTGACTCATCATTGTGTGCAACATTAGACATCGGAGAAAACCATAGTTTCATGTAAGGTATGCCATTGAACATAGAATACCCTTTAAAGGAAAATTAATACATAATTCAAAAAAAAAAAATAGGAAAATACCATATCCTTTATTTACATGGGATGTTACGTTCAGGTATATGGATTTTCAATTTCAAGGTATATAGGTAAACACCCTTTACATTGTAATTTTCATCCCATTTAGAAGTATCCTTTTTATTTACTAGATTAAATTAATTAGAATTATTATTCCTTTTATATAAATACATATAGCCTTGATTGTTAAAAAATAGTATTTCTTGAACTCACAATATAGTATGATTGGCTAATTAAGTTTTCATAACTAGTCTATGTCAGAGAAATCCATTTAGATTGATGTGGTAAATCTAATTAATTAAATTATATTCGTATAGAAACTAATTTAATAACATTTATATATATAAGAATTAGGAACTAATTATCTGAAACTGGAAAATTAGTAAAAAGGTACACCTAACAAGGAATAATGCTTGGAATATTGGTCCAATTTTTCTATTAATGATGCATGAAATGATGAACCCCCATATCTTTGAGTATAGGTAAAAATATATATCTTTGTAATGACACAAATAGGAATAATATAAGTATACATGTTTATTACCCAAATATTGAAGTTGTAACAAAATTAATATTTTTATACAATAATAGTATTTACCAATATCGGGTAATGTGGGATTTCCCTGTATGTGGGTAAGCTAAATCTAGGCACAAGAATATTTCCAGATTCCATTGAATCTTAGTCTCCTATAAAACACCCAAATAGTAATGAAAAAGGAAAAAATAATTCTATAATACCACTTTGTAATGTCCTGGCCTGGGATCCACTTAACTCCTCCCCTTATCTAGTGCATCACATGGCCTCAAGCATGACTCCATGTATGCCAAAGGCTGACGATTAGTGAGAAAATCTATGGTGGTACCATGGGGAGACTATAAAATCATATTAGATTGGAAAAAAAGTATATAAATAATTAGTATACGACATCTGATGAATATTTAAACAAACACTATAACAATCGGATAAACAATCGGCCATTGAATAAGCATACAGAAATAGATGGCATAGAAGAAACTAATATAATAAAAAAACAGAAAAATAATTATCCAAAATAACTATGATAAATAATAATTCCAAGAGTATGGGTCATTTATAATATGATATCATGTAATGATGGTATACAAAAAATGGGAATCATGGGACATAAATATTCAATATTATATGAACAACTAAAAATGAAAAAAGACTGATCAATTAGAATCTGGAGAATCTACTCAGTCCTCATCTCCCATGATCCACACTATACGTCAAAGTAAACTATCATAAATAGTAGGGTGATTTCCGTCATCCATACTACCATGACCCTACTTTTCCACGATGTGGGAGAGAATGGAAAGATTCCCTGCCCTTCCATCTTCAAGGTGAATGAGAGATAATAACCCCCGAGTCCCACCTCTAGTAGGCCCTAGAGTGGCGACTAGCACAAAGGGTATAGAAACTAACATAAACAGAAGTCATTAACTATTTTATAGAATATGATCAGGAGATAATATGGTAAATCCCAAAAACACCAAGGACTAAAGATAAAAGTAAATCCAAAAATATCCATTCTCATATGCATGTTCAAAATAAACTGAAACAATGTAAGGAAAACTCCCAAATAAAAAACCAAATAAGAGGAACTAAACATCAATAGAAAATATCATGATGCTGAGCTAGTAAAGTAAAGAATGGTCCTCAAAGTCCTCCTGGAGACCTGAAAATAGTTTTATATATGTAGGGTGAGCATACAATTATACTCATTTGGGAAAACCTAAGCAACTCGTGTACAAGTGAGGGAACATTATAACACCCCTGTGAGAAAATAGTATAACATCAATCACCTACCAAGAAATTCTAACCATACCAACTTCACCAAGGTACACTCACCCAAGTAACGCAAGCCAATTAATGTAATTGTATAGTCACATCGATATTTGGGCACCCCTCACACCACTTTTCCCACTGGTTAACTGCTCAATCTAATGATCTTACCTCTTGATGCTTCCACTTTTCCCACACGCAGTACCACTACCACAACCTACCTGCATACACATGGGCCCTAACTACACATAGCCACACCCGTAAAAACCTATGCCACAACAACCACTTCCACACCTGAAGACACCTGGACTAAAACAACCACCACCGCACATGAAGACACATGGGCCTCATCCAAAAGATACCTGGGAAAAAACCTATCCTGCAATCACATGGGCCCCACATCCAAAACAAACCCTTGCTCAAATAATCTTGGACTATGGTAAGCCTCAAGCCATTATAGCCAACCCAGATACGCCTGAGCTGCAATATCTGGAGGCAGGTGCGATGAAAAAAATCAGTAACCAGACATCCATCCTCCCACCGGGATGTTGGGAAAGACACCCTCCCCCCTGAAATGGAGGTTTTCAGCACATAGTTCTCAACAAGGGTGGGTGCATATATAAATCACAAGTAACTAATATATATATATATATATATATATAATCAAACACTTGACCCCAACCTATGGGTTTCACAAAATAGACAACAATCCCACACCATCACTCCTTCCGCTACTAATCCTTTATGCACAATCATACAATAGCCACTGAGAAATCATAACCCACCCCAATTCCTTTCAATTTACATTTATGTATTTATATTAGGGGAATTACTTAAATTATTCCAACACTATCAGGAAACTAATAAATGTAGCCACACCAAACAACAAACAAAACCAAACTAAGTCCCACTGTACAACAACACAACAACACAAAACTAGACTTGCAGTCCCACTATACATCCCCATTCAACTACTATATACTATAATTTTTCAAAGTAAAAAACTGACAGTTCCTTTTTCCCCAACCCATCCTTGCCGCCCCGCTACCTAAACAAACCCGAAATACAGTACCACTACATAACTAGTCCATAACCACACCACAGTCCCACTGCTCAATGTCACTTCATGACCACAACATAGCATAAAGGTAGTTCAGATGCCTTAAAGTTCATCCATTCCACAATAAATCAATCTCTTAGACTGATATACCAACACACCCCTGGTCCCACCCCACAATCCAATCCCACAGAACTAAGAACAGAAGACACGTCACATTACCACAACCATCAACGATGCATATTCAAATTTAGTCGACAATGGTTCTTTAATTTCCATATTAATATAACTGAGGTGATCACAGAAGAATTTTAATCCTGGGGAATCCATTTATTTTACCGAGTGTACGGGAATAACCATATTTCATGTTATATCTACATATAAAAACATCACAGTGAAATACTACCAGTTCACAAGAAAAGACCACCAATAGTCGTGATTTTCACAATCCATACAGCCACAACACCCTTAAGAGAATCAAATATAAGTAAATAAAAAAATTCAACCATGATCAACCACACCCTACCAATTATTTTATTTACACATGTTATCTTTGGATAATATTAAATAATTTTTTAATTCATATTCAAGAATATTATCCAGGTATTTCTTATAAGGAACCATTAATTAACCTACCCTGCATTATACAAAATTTTAGAGAAGAAAAAAACATTTCTCTACCTGGATAATCAACGATCAATGTAACCTCTCACGCCAAGAACATGGGATGGTGTGACTTATAGGAATAACTCTAACGCAAAGTGGGAAGGGCTTCAGTACATGCTCAAAGTTCGAATCAGGAATATGTCTTGAGGTGCACTAAGATAGATGAAAAGGAAGAATGAAGAGATGTTCCTGTCCTAAGAAGAGTCCAAATCCAAAAATTTGGGAAAACATTATAATGTACATAAAAGTGGGATCATGGCTCGATCACATGGCTTGGTGGTTTCACACCTTAGAATTAATTTACATTTAATAATTCCCTCATAAATGGTAGATATTGACCATTAGATGACTATGAGTTGATAGGTTTCGTTTAAACAGAGAAAAACACTTAAGAGGGGTCTAACTAGAAAAAACATGAGACTTGAAAACGTGTGAAAGTATGTTACACCGATAAAAAGTCCACGCGTTTCGTTAATTCAAGGGTCAACCGAATCTTAGGGGATTTAAAATATCTTTTATGAGCCTTAAATCACTTTGAAAGGGGTGTTAAAACACTTTTACGTTAAAATATATGTTACTCGAGAGAAATTGTAAACTCTGGGATATAGTGTAAACGACTCACTGAGGGGTGAGTCACCGACACCCTGGCTCCGATTCTCTAGCACCCGTTGGTGTGGCACCATTTCCGATTGGTGCCACCGATTACCATCAATGCCACTAATATCGATTGGTGCCACTGATACCGATCGGTGCCACTGATGCCCGTCGTTGCCACTGATGCCCATCGGTGCCATGGTTCATTCAACCTGAAATTTGGTAAACTCCTCAATGAATCACTGATGGTCAGTAAGATACCTCAAACATAATGAATTGGAAAATTAATAGACCAGGAGGGTCTGGTCTATTACATTAGATACCTCTCAAACAATTCTCACCCTTGATAATTCATGCGTAAACCCAAAGGAAATAGAGAGGTCTGAAAAACCACCTCATAAGATACCTCTCTGTGACAAACCACCCTAGATTTGTTCAAAAGATGGAATAAAACCATGATATCTAGGAACATATCTCTCACATCTATCTCCTGAAAAATGGTAGAAACACTACTCCCCCTCTCCCTCATGTAACCACACAAACACAAAAGGCCACACCATACCGACACATAGATTAGGGTGTTCCTTTATCTTTTTCAAGATACTATCTTATTTGGGTGACACTAACTAGTATGCACAGGTTTAATCGCATCCGCATTAATTAATCTTGATTAGGGATCAGTTTCTCATATCCCCATAGTTAGTAATTTTCACCCAAAACTAGAGAGAAGGGAAACAACTTATCAGAATAGAAAGTGAGGTTTAACATTACATCATAAGAAAGTTATAAAGAAAAAACAAGATCAAAACCCATATTAGATATGGGTACTAAGAACTCATTTGTACCTCATGTTCCCAAGTACTCTCCTCAATGCCACCACGCCTCCATAACACTTGAACAAAGGGAATGGTCTTTCCATGAAGAACCTTCTCCTTACAATCCTTGATTCTCACAAGTCGCTCCACGAACATCACATCGTCCCCGATATCCAACTCTCCCTAGTCGAGGATGTGGGAGTCATTGTGTAGATACCGACGGAGCTGAAAGAAATGAAAGACATTGTGGATCCTCTCCAACCTCAGTGGTAATTCCAGCTAATATGTCACCTTGTTGACCCATCCCAACACCTCGATGGGTCTGATGAACCTGGGAGAAAGCTTACTCCCCATGTCAACCCTCTATTGTCCTTGCCTATGTGAGACCTTTAACAACACGTTTTCCCCAACCTCAAACTACATGGGTCTCCTCCTATGGTCAGAATATGACTTTTACCTATCTTGAGCTACCTTCATCTCTTCATGCACAAGATGAACCTTCTCCTTCATGCTCCATACTACCTCAGGGCCAAGAACAACAGCCTCCCCAACCTCTTTTCAGCACACGGGTGAATGGAAATGTCTCTCGTGAAAGGCTTTAAATGGTTCAATGAAAATGGGGGAGTGATAGCTATTATTGTTGGCAAACGCCACTAGGGTAAAGTGGCAAACCCATGATACTTTGAATTCCAAAACACATGATCACAACATTTCCTCCGACTTCTTGATGGTCCTTTCTGTATGCCCATCCATCTGAGGGTTGGAAGTAGTGTTAAGGCATAGTAGGGTGTTGGAGGCACACTGTAATCCCCTACATAATCATGAATTAAAGCATGTATCTTTATCTGAAATGATGGTTCTAGGAGTTCTGTGTAGCCACACAACATAACCCACATACTTTTGTGTTAAGGCATCTACTGTGGGCGTCTTCTTAACTGCTAAGAAGTTATCCATCTCCTTCAATCTATCCACAAATACCTTGTTTTAATCACAACCTCCCTCATACGTGGGTAGACCAGTGACTAAATTCATCAAGACATCATCCCACTTCCACTTGACAACACCTAAGGGCAGTAACAGACCATTGGGGACATGGTGTACGACATTCACCTACTAACACACGAGGAACCTTGCCACAAACTCCACCACTGCCTTCTTCGCTCTGGGGCACCAAAACTGACCTCTCAAGCCCTAGTAAATCTTGGAGACTATTGGATGCACCACCAAGGGTGAGTTATGGTACTCACTGAGTCCTCCCTCATGCATCACCACCGAGTCAAATAGCTTCTCTCAGAACAACATCTAATTATGACTATCCTCTGACCATCCTTCAAAAGAATCACCCTGGCTAACCTGACCACACATCACATAAACCTCTGAGTCTCCCCACTAAGACTCCTCCACCTACCGTACTAAAGAATATTTCACTATCATATAAAATAGACAACCATTACCATCCTCCACTCTCATGCCTAGATGTAAAGTAGCCAACTCCTCCATTGCCTTCCAAGCATCTTCTGACACCCCAACCACACCCTTCTATGACTTCCAACTCAAGGCATCAGCCATTATGTTCCTCATTCCTTAGGTGTAGGAGATCTCAATGTGGTAGTCCTAATGAAACCCCATCCATCATCATTTTCTAAAGTTCATGTCTCATTGAGAGAAGATGCACCTCATGATTTTGTGATCCGTGAAGACCATGAAGCATTCCCCGATGAGGTAATTTCATCACACCTTCAACACGAAAACAACCACTTCAAGTTCCAGGTCATGGGTGGCATAGGTACGTTTAAGAGGGAATAACTTCCTAGAACCATAAGAGATCACTCCATGCTGTGGCATCAGAAAACACCCCAAGCCTATACCAGAAGCATCACAGAACACTTCCAACGTTACTCCATCCTCTAGAAACCTCAGAACTAGGGAATTGACCAGATTCCCTTTTAGATTACTGAAATCTTCCTAGCACTTCACACTCTATATGAAATCCTAGTATTTTCTGGTCAAGGCTATCAAAGGTGCATCAACTTGAGAGAATTCGGGTATGAACCTTTGGTAGTAACCTTCCATTCCCTGGAAACTACGAACCTCTTCCATGTTCATTAGTGCTGCATAAGAGAAAACTACTTCAACATTCAATGGGTCCATTGTTATTCCCTACTAGGACACCAGATGTCCATCGAAGAGAACCTTTTGTGTCTATAAATTTCACATGAAAAAATTCTCGTAGAGATGGGTGTGTCAGAGGACCTCAAAAACTGTCCTTAGATGCTCGGCATGATCTTCCTATGATCTTGAGTTGATCATGATGTTGTCTATGATCATGGAAAAAACATTTTTCATATACTCGCAGATAACAAAGTTCATGAGACCCATGAACATGGTCGGTGAATTTGTAATGCTGAACGACAAGACCACGAACTCAAAGTGCTCATACCTGCATATGAAAGTATTCGTAGGGATTTCACACTCCTTCACCCTCAACTGGTGATTTCCAGACCACAGGTTGATCTTAGAGAACCAACATGCTCCATTCAACTGGTCAAAAATGTCATTGATCTTCAGGAGGTGGTAATAGTTCTTGACTGCCACCTGATACTACCACAAAACTGGGTTTCTGCAGTGCCACCATTCAATAGTGCTAAAACAAAGAGCTAATAAAGTCACCCCCTTTATCAACTCTTTTTAGAACTATTTAAGGGGGCCCGCTTTCTCAGTTCATTTTTTAGTAGCGCTGGTAAAGGGGGATTTATTAGTGATTTTTTTCTTGCGCTGATAAAGTGTATATTTAAAAAAATCATTAAAAAATAAATTGATATATAAGTATATTTATACTGATATAAATATAATATATATTTTTAAAATATTATTTAGATTGATTTGATATGTGGTAGATGCAAAACAGACACCCGAAGAAGAAATTCTGCCTGTTTGGAAAGATTATAGTCTTTTTCAATCCTTGAAGAATCAGAGAAGGTGTTACAATGTTCATTGGAGTGTAGTCCTAGTCGCAAGCTTTGATTTGATATGTGGTATAGGAAAAATGGACACTTGGAGTAGAAGTTATGGAAAATCAGACACCATGAGCCAAACTTATAACCATCTGCAGGGATTTTGGGCCTTTTGGGCCTTGAAAAATGTGAGAAAGGGTTTAATTTGTCACTAGAGTGTGTATCCTTTTACACAATTTGATTTTATATGTGTTAGATCCAAAATAGAGAACCAGGGAATAAATTATTATTGTTTTAAATTGAGAAACCCTCCTAGTGCCTAAAAACCTTAGAATCCCATAACTCACTAAAACAGGCATAACTTCTGCTCCGAGTGTCCATTTGAGCATTGAGGATAGTGAAATTGAAGATCGTGAAATGAGTGAGGACCATGTATAGTCTAAAATATGATAAGATCAAAGAAATAAAAGATATATCTGTTATAATACTCCAAAAAACATTAACTTCAAACGGCCATAACATTCGCTCTGGGTGCCCCTTCGGGCTCTACCACATATTAAATCGAAGGCAGCAAGGAGATATACAAATAACATTGACTTGAGTGTATCTATAGTCATGTATTGGACCCTAAAACCCCAAAAACCCATCATAAGGCCTCCAAAACCTGTTTTCCATGTCCGGTGCACTGTCAAATTCTTCTGAAAACAAAAATAACTCTCAATCGGTGTGTCTATTTGGCCTCTGCCACCTATTATATCATATTTAATTCCATGATATTCGGTATGGATAGTAAAGGATATTAAATGGACACTTGGATCATAAGTTATTCCCATTTCAGTGACTCTGTGGTCTATTAGGGTTTTCACGCCCCCATTTTTAGCACTTTTGCATTATTACCTGTTTTCTCAAACATCTGTAACTTATGTTCTGCCTATCCATTTGACCTCCACAACCTATGATATAAAAGATCATTTTATGATCTTCGATTTTACTAGTCACAGAGCTAGAAAAGACTCTCAAATCAGATGTTTTCATCATTACCCTTTGTTTATGGTTTATTTGACTTTCTGACTCTATTTACGGGTTTTGAGGGTTTCTCCATTTTTTACCTGTTTTTCAGGTTTTCATGGCTTGTTATCATTTTTCCTAATTTAATATTATTTATAATCAAATATATGAAAATATATTCATATTTTATAAATATTCACACATAAAATTTCAATTTTATAAATAAATAATTAAACATATTTATATATAAAATATATTTCTCAATATATAAGACTTATCAAAATAAAAAAGTAATATCCATTTTATTTAAAATACAAATATATGATTATTTATATACCTATATAATGTGTACATGTATATATATATATATTTGTGTGTGTCTGTATTGAAAAACTGATATATATTATCTATATATTATAAACTTATGTCTATACATATTAATATATAATATTTGTAAATATATATAAATATGTATAATTATACTTACATATAAACATATAATATAAGTGTGTGTGTGTGTAGGTTGTATATATTTATTTATTTATTTATAAACACACACAAAAAATCATATTTTATAAATGTATTTTAAACTGATCTTATAAATATATATTAATATATGAATAAATATATTAATATATAAAAATATAACTATATATATTAATATAAAGATATATATATATTAATATATGGATATGTATATATATATTAATATAACTAAATACATATATTAATATAACTATATATATATTAATATATATATATATGTTAATATAAATATATATATTAATATACAAGTGAATATAACTATATATATATATAATATATATTAATAAATCAAGAGAAAAGAAATATGGTGGAGTGGTAAAGGCTTAGGCGCGTAGGCGACAGGTCTGAGTTTGAATATAGGGGGAGGCTAGTCACGCGTGCGGGTGGGGAATAAGGGCTAGTGCTGTTAAAGGGGGTGGGGTTTCTATTAAAGGGGTGGGGCACTGTCAATGGTTGGGGGATGGTTGGGGCATGCGGGATGGGCTGGGGGGAATTGTTAAAGGGGTATTCAAGCAATGTTGAAGACCAACCCGGATTGAAAATTTATTTTTTTCTATTTTTCTATTTTTTTAACTTTTATCAGTGCTAAAAAAATGCGATGATAAAGGACCCATTTATCAACGGTTTTTTAGAACTCATGAAAGCCCCCTATTATCAGAGATTTATTTAGAACAGATAAAATGGGTATTTATCAGTTCTTTTTTAAAAATGATAAAAGGGACCCCCTTTACCTTCAATGAGATTAATATCACTTTTTTAGCACTTTAAATGGGATTTTCTAGTGTTGATAAAGGTCATATTTACAGTACTGTGATTTAGTCATTGGTATTCTATGCACAGCCACACACCACTGTCTACCTTCTTTGCGAACAAGACTAGAAAACCCCAGGGTGACGCACTTGGTCAGATAAAACAATTTTTCATCAGGTCATCAACATGAATTCTCAACTATTGAAATTCTAAATGAACTATTTGAAAGAGATCCATCGAAATCGGGGGGTCACCAGGTTGTAAGCCTATATTGAACACAACCTCATGTTGAGGGGGTAGAATCACTACCTCTTTGGGGAAGACATCCAAGAACTCACTAAAAATCCCTAGAACTTCCACCATATTTTAGTATTTTGATTCCACTGACAGTTCGGCTAACAAGGAAATACGGGTCCCCACCCACAGACTGCCCTACGAGCAACCCTGCTCACAGAGAAAAGCTACACACTGGATGCCCATATCTGAGAACACGACCCTTCTCCAGAAGTAGTCGATTATTTTGTTCATATAAAACAACCAATCGATGCCCTGGATTACATTGTATGGCTGAATTTACAGTAGAATTAGATCCCCACAGGACTGATGCAGCCCCAACGTCAATATGCATCCTCGAAAAACATCAAATATGTTTTTCTGGCCTCCAAATGGTGTACTCAACACCAGGGGCATGGAAAGTCTCTCTACGACTATACCCAAGGTATGGGATAGACTGAGTGTAATAAAGTAGATCAAAGCTCCTGAATCAATCAAGGCACAAGTAAAAGTACTAAACATAAAGACTGTACCTCTAACAACCTCTGGCTCTACTGGAACTGCTACCTCTGTAGCGTGAAACTGTCCATGCCCAACCCCTCTACCCCTTAACTATCGGATGCCTCCCCAGCCATGTCATGGTCGAGGCCCTAGAGGAGAACCCTAAGGTTGGCCTCCTCTTGCACCATCCACCCTAGGTAGATTAGGAGCTCTCTACCCCTGCTGCTGGAAAGGCTTAGTGTGTAACTACTCCTACCAAGGTGGGTACTGAACCTTCCCACCCCCACTGTATTATAATTGGACAAGGCATTGAATCTCAATATTCCCATGGCTTCCATAGATAAAGTACCTTGGTCCCATGCCCATGGAGTAAGGGAGAGGACTGGGATATCGGAATAGGAACTGCTGAGGAATGCTCCCTATAGGCAGAAACCTCGAAGGCCCTAATGATGGAGGCCTTATGCTGACGGCCTTCCCCTTTGGTGAACTTAACTAGATACCATCTCATGACAAAGCTCCCATCATGTGAATCATCTCCACTAATTCATCCTTCTTATAATCCTTCATGTATGTTTCTAGAGTGATGGGAGTAACAACATACTATAGAGAAGGTCATATTGCCTCCTCTAAGTGTCTTTCCCACAACTCCTCCTCCAGAAAGTGGTCTGGATAAAAACTAAGGAGATCCTTGAAATTTATCTCCAATTACCTAACTGTTATACACCCTTGTTGGAGGGGGAGAATATCTTTCCTCTTTTCGGCATTAATCATGGAAGAATGGAATTCTACCGAGAACTCCTTTTTAAAGTTATTCAACAAAACCTTAGTTTCCTTCTTCAACCCAAGATAAATCATCCAACACTGATGCACTACTCCCTGTATCTGGATCACAACCATAGGAACCCAGTACTCTATTGGAGCCTAGATTTAGCTGAATGTGATCACCAGATCTTCGATCCAGCTCTCCACCTCCATGTATGAGACTCTACCCTCCTATTTTCCCAGAGTCTTCCATTGTAAGGGATGAAGGGTATTCTACAACTGGTCATCATCCTCCTCTGTATGATCCCTCTTCTAATCAACCTGATCAACCTGTTGGGCCTCATCCACCCTCACTACTCGTGGATGACATCTAGGTTCCATAGTTGAAAAGAGAAACAATGAATTCTTAAGCTCGAGTAGTGTAGAAAATTCGATTTAATTTTTTAAAAACGTTTTTCTTATTATTAGTTCCCAAAACACTCAAGACACATAAGAACACAATTCATTATGAGGCATGATCATTTTCCTATGGTCTTTACGCTAAAATCAGTGTAGCCTCACCTGGTCATTTAGTAGGTCCAGAGTTCTTACATCGAATCATAGGGGGCCCTAAAATCTTGTGTCCTAGCTAGTCTTCTGTGGCATATTTCACACACCAATATTCCCTTACACTGTTTCCCTACCATGCCATGTAATCCTCACTATACCTAACCCCAAAATCGATCCTATCTCTCAACCATCAACGTTGATACCATTCTATCACAACCCACCTTCTCCAAGATGAGGGGAAGGATGAAAAGATTCCATTCCCCTCCTTCTTCAAGCTAAAGTAGATATAATGACCCTAATCCCCACCTTCAGTAGGCCATGGAGTGGTGACTAGAACCAAGGGTATAGAATCACACACAAATGGAAGGTATTTCCCTTTTTATAGAACAAGATCGGGAGATAAGATGGTAAATCCAAGCAACACCAAGGACTAAAGAAAAAAATAAAGCAAAAAAATCCATTGTCATATGCATGTTCAAAATAAACTAATACAAAGTAAAGAAAAAATCCCAAATAAAGTAACAAAGAAGAGGAACTAAATAGCAGCAACAATTATCCTGACATCAAGCTAGTAAAGTCTAGAATGGTATTAAATGACCTCCTTGAAAAATGAAAATAGTTTTATATATGTAGGGTGAGAATATAAGTATACTTAATGGGGAAAAACTACACTACTCGTGCACAAGTGAGGGAACATACTAACGCCCCTGTGAGAAAACAGTAGAACCTCAAGCACCTACCAAGGATTACTAAATAGACCAACATCACCAAGGCATACTCACCTATGTAACGTAGGCCAAGTAAAGTAAAAGTACAATAACATCAATATATGGGTACCCCACACACTACTTTTCTCACAGGTTAACTTCTCATTCCTAATGATCTGACGTCTTGACGCAACCACTCTTCCCACATGATGTCCCACTACCACAACCTACATGCACACACTTGGGCCCCAACCACACACAACCATTCTTGTAGACACCTGGGCCACAACAACCACCACCATGCCCGAACACACATGGGCCAGAACAACCACTTCCATGCCTAAAGACACCTTGGCCTCATCTCAAAGATACTTGGGGAAACAAACCTGGTCGGCAACCGCATGCGACCCTCCTTCAAAAAAAACCATTTCACGAAGAATCTTGGACTATGGTAAGCCTCAATCTATTACATCATGTCTGGATACGCCCAAGCTGCAATATCTGGAAGAGGGTGCGAGGAAGAAAATCAGTAACCATCCATCTATCCTCCCACAAAGATGTTAGGAAAGATACACTCCCCCCATTAAATGGAGGTGTTCAGCACACATTTCTCAATAAGTGTGGGGTTCATATATAAATAACAGGGAATTTCAATGTATATATATTGATAATAAAACACTCATCCCCAACCAACGGGTTTAACAATATAGACAACAGGCCCACCCAAGCACTACTTCTACTGCTACTCCTATATAAAAAACCATACAACAGCCACTGCTAAAGCATAACCCGCCCCCTATTCCATTAAATTTCAATTTATGTATTTAATTTAGGGGATTCACTTAAATTATGACAAAACTACTGGTAAAATAAAAACTGCATCCACACCAAGTTACCAAAAAACCAAACCAAGTCCCATTGTACAACAATACAAAACAACATCACAAAACTAGACTTACAGTCCCACTACACATCCTCATCCAACTATTGTATGTTATCTTAATTCAACGTAAAAACTACCCATTCCTTATTCCATAACCTGGCCCTATAGCCCTACTAACCAAACAAACCCCCAATGCAGTCCCACTACATAACCGGTTGAAAAACACACCACAGTCCCACTACTCGACATCTCTTTGTGACCACACCACAGCATAAAGTTAGTTCACCTACCTACATGTTCATCCATTCCACAGTCTATTATTCTCTCAGACTGAGATACCAACACACACCCCTATACCACCCTACATACCAATCCCACATAACCCAGACCAAAACCCTATCACAAAACAACAACCATTAACCAAGCGTATTCAAATTTAATCAACATGGGTTATTTAATTTAAACTTTAATACAATCGGAGTCATCACAGAACAAGTTTGACCCAAGGGAATCCATTTTTTTAACCAAGTGTAAGTGATTAACCATATTTCATGTTATCTCTATATATCAAAACATTAAAGTGAAATACCAATTATGCACAAGAAAATACCACCAATGGTCATGATTTTTATAAGCCATACATCTACAACTCCCATGAATGAATCAAAGATAAAAAAATAAAAATAGTAGCCCAAGATCAACCACTCCCTGCCCATTATTTTATTTATGCAAGTTATCCTTTGATCATATTAAATTATTCTTTAATTCGCATTCAAGAAGATTATCCAGCCATTCCTTACAATGAACCATTAATTCACCCACCCTGCATGATGCAAAATTCAATAGAAGAAAAAGGAAAATCCCAACTGGTATGATCAACAATTGAGGTGCCCTCTTTCACCAAGAATAGGGGGATGACGCGAAATGCAGGAAGAACTCCATGGCTAAGTGGGAAGGGCTCTAGCACGGGCACATGATTTTCTCGGGATGATGCCTCGAGGTGCCCTAAGAGAAAAGAAAAGGAATAAGGAACAGAGGATATCGGCTTCAAAATATTCTAGATCCTAAAATCAAGGAGACCATTTCAAAGTACATAAAAGTCAGATCGTGGCTTGACCACGTGGCTTAGTAGTTTCACATGTTAGAATTAATTGAGATTTAATAATTCTCTTATAAATGGTGGAGATAGACCAAAATATGGCTTTGAGTTGATAGGTTTCCTTTAAATGGATAAAAATTTCTAACAGAGGTCTAACTGGGAAACAAAGGAGACTAGAAAACACAGAAAAGTGTGTGACATCGATAAAAAGGCGACAAGTTTTGGTAATTTAAGGCTCTCCCAACTATTATATGATTTAAAATATATTTTATAGGACTTAAATAGTTTTTAAAGGGGTGTTAAAAAACCTCTTCCTTAATAGAGACGTTACTAGAGTGAAATTGGAATGTCCTGGAGAAATTGGAAATGACTCACCGATGGGTGAGTCATCGACACCCTGGCACCGATTCCATGGCATTGATCAGTGTGGAACTATTTCCAATCAGTGCCACTGATGCCCATCAGTGCCCCTGATGGCCGATCGGTGCCACAGATACCGATCAGTGCCACCGATGCCCAATAATTCCATCGTTCGTTCAACCAAATATTTGGAAAATTCCTCAATTATTCACCGTTGGACCCCATGATACCTCCAACATCAGGATTTTGAAAATTAATGGAACATAAGGGTCCGGGCCATTACACATACCTATAGACATGTAACTTATAGGGGTACCAAATGTTCCCCAAGTTGGGTGTGAAATAAAATTCTTACTGGCCACCACCAACAGTGTCTATAAATAATTCAAACTATTTCTATAGAAACATTAGTGTTTGGGAATAAAGAATAAAACAAACAAAGATAAGTAAATAAATACAAGCTGGATCAGGTTTATGTAGGAAACCAAACTATCTCAACCAGCTTTAGCATAGGCTTGTGTACGAGTCTGATCAGTAACTATATACATATATATAGTATAGTTATATATATTATACATCTTTATACACAATTTATGTGAGGATGTATGTATGAATATACCTAGATACTAGGTTCTAGTTAGACTTGGGGTGTAAATAAAGCATCCAAAACAACATTAATGAGTCTATAGGCTCTAGAAAATGGTACATCCTCTGAATATAATGATGAATTCGAGATGTCCTTCTCATCACTTGAGATAGGTGTGGTGATATGTCATTCCCAAAACATGATAAAAAAGAAACATGAAATGCCATTGCAATTTCCCAAATAATAGTATAATTGTGAGAGATGTAATACCCAACACCCAATGTAATGGGGAGTGAAATGATGTGATCAAAAAGTCCCTTAACCATTGTCCAGTAGCTAATTGTTATGGAATGCTCATATTAATAATAGGAATCAAGATGGGTCACCTCTAATACAATTATAGCCTTCAAGACAAATAAAAAAGAGTATCCCAACCCATATTATATAAATTTAAAGTTATTAATCACATGTAATCGAATTTCCACACATTTCCATTTACATTGAACAATCCCTTCCATTTAAGTATGAATGGGAAACCATTTAAGGGTCAATCAGAATGATTAAAAGGTTGTTTTTTCCAATGATCAATTATATAAAATTCAGAATAACCATTCCCATTCCAAGATGAGCACTTAGTTGGTGTATGGATATTTAAAAAATTCAATAAAATGAGGTAAATTCATTCGCACACCCAAAGGGGTGGATAAAATAGATTTCAACACCTTCTAAACACTTTTAAATGGTCTATGGGAGCATAAAAACATTCAAATAATTATTTATAAATGATGAACACGTTCTAAGCAAATGGGTGGAAATGGTCGGCACACCACGCAATGGATTATGTATACTAAAAACCCAAATTTGAAGGAAATTATCTTGGACGCCTACCTTTGGTCCATAGATGACTCCTCATCCAATATTGAATTCATATTTCAATTAGATTATAAGAATGATGAATATTGGTCCAAGGCCCTGAAAATGTGGTGGGTGATATCACACTAATATAGTGAAATATATACTAATAGTAACAGAGATAGGAATCAAGATGATTCTAGAGTTTATATATTCATATCAAATACTTTCCATTAAGATCAATGTGGAGTTATTATGGAGGGGTAAGAATATTCCCTAGGAGAGGCTTGAGGGAGAGATCAAGGGAGTATGATGGATACACATCCATTATAAATGAGATTGAGAAAGAGGGACGTGAGAAATTAATTTCTTTTATGAAAAAAGTTTAAAATATCCCTCCAAGATCTGGTTGCAGGTCTGGACCACATAGTTGATCAAACCATGTGCCAACCAGGAGCACCACACTATTTAAAGGGGTCATAGAGGTTATGTACAAAATTTTCCCAATTCTGCACAAGTTTCACACAAGTCACTTTCCCAGACCCCTCTAACCTAAATAGTTGTGCAATAGGGATCATAGGGTTTCAGTCAACTATGTGTCCCCTTTCTCCAATAATATGTTCCTCATGTGGTTAGGTGAAACATATAGGTTGGAAAGAAACATCTTCTCTTAAACATAAGACCCATTCTATTTTACAAACATTCTATGCTATGGGCTATAAACTATCCCTAAACAACTCGTGATCAATGTGACTCCATCAGGTAATATTATAATGTCCATACTAAAGAATGTAATCTGTAAAATAATTATCATTAACTTTAAGAAAATTTGGGTCATGAAACCTATCATCCATAGAGACTCTAGGTCATATGCCTTGACCACCTACAACTACCCTAACCCTCAACCACTAGCTCACTGAGCCTAGGGGTGGTGGTTGAAAAAAGTAAAAAATTCTTTTACCTCCTTATATTATCCAAACTACCCTTCAACATCCTCTACCCCGAGGAAATGTGTTCTCATGTAACCACCTCTTCCTATGTGTTTCATCCACTATCTCCCTTTTATCCACATGTTAGGCCACAAAATATATTCCAAAATGTCTCCAACTATCACAAGAGTAACACTGACTCTATCTTGGATTACAAGATTCATCATGTAAGACCTAAACCATAGACCATATTTCATGGGGTCTCCTCCTAAAATTTCTCAAAAATCTAGGTCCCTATTTCAATCCTTGGATCCTTCCGACAGAAGTATATTCCCATATTTGACCACTTTTAACACCCACTATTTTCTTCTTCTTTGCAAGGAAACACTCGACTAAAAAACTCTCTATCACCCCAGCATAAGTAGGTATTCAAAGAGGTATAAATCTGACTCATATTTCTCTACGAAGTCCTATTTTAAAGGTATTATCCTGAAAGTAATGATCATGCACCGTATCTATCAATTTTTTATAGAGATTAGTGATCCTCGAGGAATCATCATCCATAGTCATACTACTCTTCTGAAGCTGTAAAATCTCCTGAATGCACACAAACATCAACATAACTAGAGAATAATACACTATAAAAAGATTCTCAAAAAATAACCATGAATGAGTTGCCTCATCATATGACTAGTCACGAATACCTACCATTATCCAATTGATCCATAGAGAAGTCTCACTATTAGGTTCACTATCTAGTCTGTAGGTTTCCTGAAAAGATAAATAACTCACGTCACTACCAAAAGATGGTCTTAAGATGGTTGTGGGTCTAGCTCTCCCATAAACATGAGGTGTCACTGTCACCAAAACTCATGATACATTCTCACTATATTCACATTATCTTATAGTATTTTTGGTACCATATTTCCCCTAGCATGTGGTCGTGAGACTAGTGCACCGCCTTAAGGTAAAATCTCCTGATCATGTCCCTATATCGAAGCCTCGTCACAAAGTGGATCATCCTCATGAACTTGATGTTGAATACTAACTAGAAAACATCATGGATGTAGTATAAAATATACATGATGTTCCATGGTAAATTTGTATATATGGATAACGGACTCATGAAGGAAATGGAAACCACAACCCATTCCTATATAATGCATGTACAAATTGTTTTACCTAAAACCAATGTCTACATGTGGTGAGTTGAAAAGCATGGATTCAAAGTCAAGGTGAATAAATACATCATTCATAGCACCGACATTATTGTACATAGCTTGAGATACAAACTCAAAACACTTACCGCTGATGAACTAAAACACAAACCAATCACATAACCATTATTTCTAATGAAGAACCAACTCCTCTGATAAATTGTTTTACCAACCTAGAATAATGGGGCCGAAACCATTATACTATAAGCCAACCTCTAAAAGACAAGGGGTTGGATACTAGCACTGATTAGGCATAGCACACTCAAGGGTGTCCTTAGACCAATGTTCCTACATATATACAAACATCTTCATGTCCATATAATACAAAAATTTAAAACAACCAATAAATATGAATTTATACATCTAATATCACACCATTAGAGTATGATAAGAAGTATTGGAAAGAATGGGTCTGAATGAAATCCCACATAATGAAAATGAAAATAATTCCAACCTGTGAAGTGGTTGGGGACTACTATAAATTTAACCACCGAAACACACCTCGATATGTCTATATCAGTATAATTTTAAGAAAATTATTCCCTGTAGTAATCTGTTAAATGGTTGTTCATCATTATAATTTATGACACATGTGGGAAAAGATAATGAATTACTTTATATAAGAACATACACTTGCAAACCCTAAAATAACTAAGAACATAGAAACATGAATAGTACTCATCTAATCAAGGGTATATGTCAACGACATATATAACATGGACATCCAGATAAACTCAATTTAGGGAAAAAAATTCATGGTAAGATCATAATTATAAATACTTCTTAGGATTCAAGATCATAGGATCCTGGTAACACTCATCTGGGAGAACACAGTCCACAAGTTATAGAGCACTGATGGAGTCCACCTAAGATGTCAGACTCATCAGGTTGCATCATAAAAGTTACATACTAGATGTATGAAGAGGTAGACACATAGTTTGAGATCACACCCAAGGACATGTTGTAAACTAACAACCCAATGTGAGTTAACCCGCTATGTTGGGGATGGACATACACATAGTTATGGTCATGAAGATACCAAGATCCCTGCCTTGGTAAATGATGATGATAGAGTATCTTGCGCTAGGACCCATGGAAGGATTCCTATAGCTCTATCTAAGACTAAAATTCCGTAGAGGGGATCACCATCTTATTATATAGGATGTGACTCCATACTAAACCTTCAGAGAGAAGAATAAAGATAAGTAACATAATGAATTTATTCCAAGATGAGAAGGACAAGAGCTCTAGGCCATCTTTGAATATTTATAATACATTTAATGAAAGTATAAGGCATGTACCTTCAGCACTAGGTTCTGCATGTGTATCATGTTTTGTGCCCGCGTCTATTTTATAGTAAACTATATTTATGTCCCCATGTTCTCCTAATTATATTTGTGTATGGAGATTCATGTTCATGTTGGTATGTCCATACCCATTTATATCTATCAATGTAACCTCCATGATACATGTCAACTCGCCATTTCAAGATTCATGTCGTGTGATAGGTTTCACATGTCATCTGATACTTAACTCCACATGGAACTATATAAACATTGTTGTGGCCCCATAAATAGAATGTGTTCCTGAAATACCTATACTATAGTTTGAAATTTCAAAGAACCAATATGTTATTCAAATGAATTCTAAATCTTTCTTCACCACCATAAAATCTACTGCATACACCACCCATGAATTGCACATCTAGGTTAATAGAGCTAAATCGCATTCAGAGATCCAATTTCCACCCATCCTATTTTCTCATAAAATATCATGTAAAAAACTATAATTTTAATGCCCAACCAGATACAAAAATACCCCTAATCTAGTCATGATCCATTATCATCATCATCATCATAGAATGATCCTGTCATCGACCTAAACCAAGATATATAATATCAATATGTTGCACCAAGAAACGGGTGTATAATGATTGATTATTCTGTATTTATCAAACTAGTGGCCAAATCAAATTCTATAGATTAATGAACAAAGATAGGTGGGATAAAATGAAGAAACACAATAGTGTATTTGTCCTTGAAATTATGTTACTTTTCCTCGATTCATTTATGTTAGAAGAAAAAATGAATATCCAATACAAATAAACATTTTCTCCCAGATTCCACATAAAATAAACCAATACGAACAATACAATCGATCTGTGAATCAATCCATTTGATTATTGATTCATTTTCATTATAGGAAAAAAAAATTAGGATAAATCTTAATAAAAAATTACTTCCTCAAGATGGATTTATCTTTTAATAATATTGAATTGGAATCATTTTCATTGGTGTGATCTTCAAATTATAGTGTACACCAATTGAATATCCATAATGTAGCAGTATTTCATCTATGAATGATCCTCTAATGATCTCTCACAGAACTCAAGGGTTATGTCTTCAACCTTGGGATTTTTCCATTTTAGAATATTCACATACCAACCTAGGTTACATTAATTTTATAAAATAAATTATTTTATTATAAATAATGTATTTATACATTTTCATACAACCATGCTAAACCTATGTGTTCAACGCGGTCCATGGTTTTGTATTTTTTATGGTAAATCCCATGATTTGAACTCAATGGAGGTCTCATAATTCTGATCTGATCCCAAATTTTGAATTTACATTATCAAGAAACTATGCATGTAGAAAACTTCAAATATTTAATATATTTAAAACAATAATTTATGGATGACCAATGCAAAGAAATATGTTCCATATCAGTGGTAGGTACTGAAAATATTACTAGATATATTCATTGGATATACATGGAAAAACGTTGATGCTAAATTCTACCCACCTTAGAAATTTACATCCTGGAATGAAAAATATAATACATACAAAGATATGTGGGTATAGGGAAAACATATGGCTCTCCCACTCCTAGGTAATCTCCTACATATTCTCGTACTTCCAGCATACAGACACTACTAGAATCGATCACCTATAGATGATCCTCTCCTATAGATCATCAATCTATACTAGGTAAATTGGAAATGTATCTCGATCCTCAATTTCCATATCACCCTAGTCAATAACGTGTCATGTGTCATGTGTGTACCTCCTCAGTTGTGACACATAGAAGATGTCATGTACCTGGTCTAACTATAGATATAGAGAATAGAAATAATCTTCCTCATCAACATTATTTAGTATCTATAAAGGTCCAATGAATCTCTAAGATAGATTGCTTCCCTGGCCAAATATCTACAACCCATTTTGAGGTGAGACCCCCAAAAACACATGGTATGCCTCATCAAACAATAAAGGCCTCTATCATTTGTCAACATAGGATTTATAATAGATTTGTGTAGTCTTCATCATCTCCGGGATGATCTACCCATTCTCTATCATAGATAACACCAACACTTTGACCATAAGTGTGGACTCTCATGGGATAGTCCAATGTAGCGGTGAGCTATAGTTTTGATAAAAAAGGCCTTTTATTGTGCCATACCAATGGTGGAATGGTAGTTTTTCTGTATGTAAAATCCAATAAAGATTGGTGGTCCTCCAAACTATATCCAAAGTTTATCATGAAAGCTCATAGCATGTCATCAAGTACCTAAATTTTCCACTCTGTCTGGCATTCATAATGGGAGTGAAAAACTATTCTAGAAGAAAAATGGGTCCCAAAATCCTCCTACAATCCCTTCCCTTGATTGAGATGTAAAGTGACCCACATGGTTAGAAATTATCATCAAGGTAATTCCTTGGAGTCATTTTATCTCCAACACATACAAAAACACCAATCAATCAATAGAACTCTGCTATCGAATAGCTAGGAAGTTGGACCGCTTGTTGAGTTAGTCAACAATCACTTAGATGGAATTGTGTATGTTGTATGTGAATGGAATACCATTTATTATGTTCATATATATCTTATAACACATCCACTCTGGAACCTCAGGGGGTTGAGATAAACTTTTTGGGACCTGGTGATCAGACCTCACTTGCTTACAAGTAAGTCATCAAAAGAAAATCTTTGAAACTCACTTCATCATCCATATCTACCAAAACATATGTCATAAGTAATATTACAAATTTACCACACCTAGATTTACCTCCAAAGAAATTCAAGAAACATAATCAAAACAACTTCTCGCAACATCATTGTTACCATCTTGTGTCCATTGAAATGTATGGCATGATCCCACCTCTAGAAAATTCGTTAGGAGCATATATAGTTGATGTCTGAATATATAGGGTATCCCAGTAAGTATCTCAAAGATGTGCCTCTATGAATCACTGTAATAGCATAGAGTTAGCCACGATTTAATATAGGTAGGATTTTCCATCCCCATCCACAAATGATATATTTAATGAGGTTGTATGCTCCGATGCCTTAATTAACAACTATGAACACGATCTCATGATGAGGGAATCTGGTACCAAATTCCCCTTCCTAAGAGTATTGAAAAATATGATGTAATAATACTATAGGAATAGTACATTTACCTATATCTTGAGGAAATAAACATTTGAGATAATATATAATTAGGAATATTACGGTAGGAATAGATTATAAGTCTCTCGCCCAAGTATTTTCAACAAATAATTAGTGTGGAGACTGTTGATACTAACTAAATATTATAGTTCTGTTAGTTCTTATGATTTGGTTTTAGTTGATGTGAACATTAGGAAATCACCTATGAACTAGAACACAACCAATCCTGGTCCCTAACTCATCGCATAGAAATACATAATCGACAACCTCATATGTTAATCCCAAGATGGGATTAGTAATCAATCTCATCATCAGCTCCGAAAAATATTGATGGAAGATCTTTGTCTATGTAAAATAAATCCACATTCAATTTAATGATTTAAATGGTGATTATATCATATAGAAATAATGAATAATGTTCTAATAGTATCCTTCCAACCGAAGGATGCTATCCTCCTCCATCGCTCTCTTGGGTTTTTCCCAAGCTACCACTACGTCAACATTCGATTGGTCCACTATGACATCGTATGTTGAGATAACATGTCCAAGAAATTGGACCACATGAATCAACAAGTGGAACTTAGAGAGACTCCTATAAATCACGTTCTCTTATAGAATGTCTATTACCATCCTCATGTGCCTAATATGCACCTCCTCATACATCGAGTACAGTAGGATATCATTGAAAAAGACTACCACAAACTGGTGTATGAAGGGTTTCATGATCTAGTTCACGAGTCTTATGAAAATTATGGGTCTTTCTTCATGCTGAATGGAATCACCATTTAAAAAAAATGACTGTGAAAACATCAAAATTTCATATTATGTATACCCTCATCAAGTACTCATAGCTGGTGACAGCATGATCAAAGGTCAATCTTTAAGAACTATCGCTCCCCTCTCAAATAGACAAAGAAGAAATGGATCCATGGTACTTGATACTTGTTATTTAAGATCACCTATTTTTTTGTTACAATAATCTATAAAAAATCCCAATGGGACATCTGGATTCTTGGAAAACAACACTAGGGTTGTCCATGGTGAAATATTGGGCCTGACAAAGCCCTTCCTCTACAATTTCTCCAACTGCACCCTCAGCTTGGGAATGATTATGGGATACAAGATATGCTAGTGTTGATATCATTGTTTTTCTAGGGATTATATCAATGAAAAATTTTATCTCTCAATGTGGAGGAAATCCTGATAATTTTTAAATAATTATATCCCTATACTCTACCACTAATGCAAAAAACTGAATGTTTGTAGAATCAAGTGTACCAAGGTTCATGATAGAAAAATGGTGTGTAAACTGTTGCAACCACATATTCATGATCCTATCCAACTACTTCTGTGTTTCCGTTTCACCCATGATGAAATTCCTCATGCCATGTTTATAGACACGCCACATCCTCATCTTGAAACATTCTATATTGGCATGAACTCTAGATAACTAGTCCATAACCGTGATGGTGTTTCTTGTCCTCACTATTGCAAAAAAGAGATCTAAAAGTAAATTATCACATCAAAGAGTTAGTTCACACTATAGGTAATAATATTTGATCACTAAGTATTCTTTATTATGAGTCTCCAAGCATAAGGGCTCATCTAAGGGCTCAAACGGAATCTCTATGTCTCGAAAAAAAGTGAAGTGGAAGAAAAGTAATTACTCACACCTAAGTCTATCAAAACATAAGATATGGTACAAAAGATACATATCATATCTTGTGCCATTATTTAATCATATGGGTCATAATCCTCTACCACCAATAGAGGAACCTTCCCCTAGGAACTAGCTTATTAAACCATGTAGGGACCACCTAGTGGTGGGGGTGGTAAGAAGTCAAAATTTTGTTCCTCTGCTAGATGCTCTCTTAGATACTTTTCCTTTTCCATCACCCTATAGACCTACCAAATACAACCACTTCCAATGCCAATGAGACCCATCCACTGTAACTCTATCATCCACATGTTGGTTCATAAAATCTCATGCATGATTCTTCTAACTATCACAAGAGTAGCATCGCCTCTCTCTAAGATGACTAAATCCATCCAACGTGCCTAAAACCACTGACCCACTATCATAGGATCACCTCTTGAAATTACTCACACATCTAGGTCAATGTGTATATTGTCAACACCCTACCATTGAAGTCTCTTCTCATGCATGCCCATTTTTGAAACCAATTGTTTCTATCTACTCATTTATTAAACTCTTAATATCCAAAGAAAAATATATCACCTCAATATAAGTATGAATTCATAAAGTCATGAAAAAGGCACAGTTGTCTCTGTGTAGTATTAATTTTAAGGTCTAATCCCAAAAGAACTAATAATTAACCATATCCATCTAGTTTTGAGATAGGTTGTTTATCATAAATGAATACTCATCCACATTCATACATCCCTAATGAAGATGTAAAATCTCATATATGAACACAAAACTCAATATAGATGGATAAAAAATAATCATTAAAATAGTTCTCAATCTATGAACATGAATGATTCTCCTCCTCATACAACTAGGTCAATAAATCCAACCATATTTTGAAATATCTATAGGGAATGTTCACTACCAATACTACCATCTAGTCTGTAGGTGTCATGACAAGATGAAAGAATCAAGACACGTCTTCAAGGTGGTCCAAATCTGCATGTGAGTCAGGCTCACCACTGAACCTGAGGTGTCACTATCACTAAAACTCACAATGCACACTCACCATACACACCTCATCTTCTATAAATTCTAGTACCATCTAGCACTTGAGAGGTGGTGGTATGATTGGTGCACCACATGGGGGTAACACCTCAAAAACATGTCCCTATATAGAATCCTCTTCTCTATGGGGATCATCTTCATGATCCTGATGATGAATCCTATTTGGAAAATTTCATAAAGGCATATTCAAATAGATAATATTTACCATGGTAAAAGATTATATTTATAGATCTCAATAAATAAGGACATGGAAACCACAACGCATTCCTGTATGATGCACATACCAATGTTTTCCCTAGAACCAGTATCTACATGTGCTGAGTCAACAATAAGAGATTCATAGACCTGGTGAATGGATATGTCAGTTGACGCATGTACTAGGCCTAAGGTCCAAAAATAAAACACATAAATTTTTTTACCTAAAACCACTACAAATCTCATAGACTCCCTTTAAAAAGTAGGTCAGACACATCTAATACCACTATGTCATGACCTGACATAATGAGGATCAAACCATGACAACCCCAAGCCTGAATCAAATATTCCAAGGGTTGGAGACCATAACTGAGTGTCCATATAACAAACATGGGAGTACTTATCCTAATTTTTTTTTGAAATCATGAAAACAACAAACAACCAAGCTTCACAGATGTCCAAAGGGCCTTCAATGTAAACCGTCTCACAGCACGAACAAAAGCATCCGAAATGTCAAAAAACCCAATTACAATAAATAAAAGCGTCTAAAATACCACCATCAGAGTACAAAAAGTACTATAAAGAAAGATGTAACATACAAGCCCACCAAAATAAACTAATAACATTCCCAAACAGGGATTTGGGGTGGGAACTACTATCAATTTAACCACCATAACATACCCTTGTCTATCAGGATCACTTTGCATTGCCTAGTCGTGGTCCCTCTAAGACCCCATCAAAAGATCAATCATCTGAATAAGACATGAAACTTGTGGGTAACAAAAATTCAAGGGTGAGTCTAATGATACACAGTATCACACCCTGAAATAACCAATCATATAGAAACATGAATAATAGTCAACTCATTAGAGGTATATGCAATGTCATATACAAAAATAAATTCCAAATATACTCTAAGTAGATACACAGTCTCTAGTTAAGACAAAAATAGTAAATCTAGCCCAGGATTCCTTCTATATGGTTCTAGAAAAAAAATAATCAAGAGAAACACACTCCACAAGTCATATAACACTAATGGAGTCCATTTGTGATGTAGTTCTCATTAGGTATCTCTATAAAAGGAAAATAATAGACGTCTGAAGAGATGGATACAAAGATCGGGATCACACCAAAGGCCATGGTGTATACCAAAAACGAAATCTAGATTAACATTCTATGTAGGGGACCAATTCCTACATAGTGTTTGTCATGAAAAAACTAATAACACCATCTAGGGAAATGATGATGTTAGGGGATCTCACTCTATTCCTCATGGAAGGATTACAACAACCCTATCAAAGACTGAATACCTTTAATGGGATCATCAACATATTACATAGGAAAAGAATCCATACAAAACCCTCAGGTAAAGGATGATGGGAACATACCAGAATAAAACTTCTACCTATATTAAGATTACAAGGGCTGCCATACCTCTTTGAATAATCATGTGACATGTAATAGAAGTAAATAGTGTGTCCCTTTAGCAACAGTTTTCTCAGCATATGGTCTCCAAAATATAACTGGATGTATTTAATGAGTTTACATGAAAAAAATAAATCATATTCTCCTAACCTTTGGCATTTACATCCTGAACATAAAAAAAGATACACAAAGAGATGTGGGTATTGATCATGCATCTAGGTATCTTTCTCCCTGGTGCATCTATAAAGATTCTCATTATGCTATAATACACACACTAAAGGAATCACTCTGCATTAAGGTTCCTCTCTTGCTGATCCTCAATCATTACTAAGTACTCTAAAAATTTATCTCTATCGTAGATGTCTATATTTCCCCATTTGAAAATGCATAAAATTCATGCACATAGCTCCTCAACTGCAACACATTGAAGACATCATGTTCCATTCTAACTACAGCAATAGAGCTAAGCGGTATGCCACTTTAACAACTCTAGATGCTATCTAGAAAGTTCTAATTAATCTTGGAGATAGATTTCCACCCTGAAAATATCTTTAAAACACATGTCGATGTGATATCCTTAAGAATGTATAGTCTCCCTTCTCCAACTTCAGAGGCCCCTATCTTTTTTCCTTATAGGATTTATGATTTCTATTTTTAGTCCTCCATATCCCCAAGATTATATTTACCTTCTATTTTGTGGCTCGCACCAACTTTGGTCCCATAGTGTGAACACTCATGGGTTGTTCTAGAATATTGGTGACCTACTGTGTCACCTTTATAAGGCCTCAAATGATTCCATACTAATATTACAATGTTATTTTTCATTTTACACAAACTCCATCAATTGTAATTAATCCTCCCAACTATGACCAAAGTATGACATGAAATCCCATGACATATCCTCCTGGAAAAAAACATCCAATTCATCTAAAAACATGTTTGGGGTGAAACAATATGATCAAATAAAATTGTGTCCCACATTTGTGCATTAATCCCTTCCATAACCGAGATTTGAAGTGGGAAAAATTGTCAGAAATGATCATTGAGGGTACACCATTGAGTCGGACTATCTATTTCACGTATACATGTTCTAATATTTTAAATGAACTTTGCACTTGAATATCTATGATGTGGGGTGACTTGGTGCATTGGTCTATGATCACCCAGATGGAATCATGTCCTCTGGAATCCCATGGTAACTCCATCGTAAATTCAAAAGATATCCCATCCCACTTCCAAAATGGTGCCTCAAGGGTTTGATAGAAAACCAAAAGAACATAGATCTCATCCTTTACTTACTGATAAGTAAGGAACTAGGAATCAAACTCTTCAGCTCTCTTATTCATCATTGGTCACCAAGACTGACAGCATGGGACTTGGTATATATTCTCCACACCTAGATGTACATCCATGAGATATGTATGAAACTCTATAAAAACCAATTCATGAAACATCAATGGCACCATCATGTATCATATTAAAATTATGACTTTCTCCACACCATCATAAAATCATTCAGGGGTTCATCCAATGGATATCTGAATACATAAGGTGTGATAGTTTGTATCACCAAGTTGTGCCTCCATGAAAAACTATAAATGTGAAGGGGTAACAACCATAGGCTTATGTATGATGATTTTTCCCCATATATAAAGGATAACTGTAATAAGGCCATAAAATATAATGCCTAACTCAACAAATGTGAACTAAATCTTCTATTAAGGGTATCTACTACCACATTCCCATTATCAAGAGTATAGAAAACCTTAAATTCCTAATCCTAGTGGATAAATAGACATAAACTTCCACTAAATATAATATTGTTCTATAAAATGATATAGTTGATACTCTTTTGGTTAAAATAGATTATAAATTGGTCCCCCATCAGGTATTGTATCAATATTTAGAGCACTTAGACTACCACTGGTAAATCAAGATTGTGGGTTATGTAGTTTTGCTCATGTGGTTGTAGCTGACATGATCCATAGGAAATCAACACCTCACTCAACATTAAAATCCAAACCAGACCAGTCCCCAATGCATCACAGAACAAAATGTACTCGACACCCTCCTCTATAAATCTAAATTTTGGTGTGTGTCAATCTAGACCTCAACTCCTAGAAAGCATACTAGGACCTCTCTTTCCACACGAAAGGATTCCCATCTTGGGTTAAATCTATCAAGTGTGCTTATAACCTTGATAAATCTTGTAATAATCTATAATATTGTACAGATAACCCATAAAATCCCCACCCCTTCATCATGATTTAGGGAGGTTCCCATGATAAAAATGCCTTGACCTTTGCCGGGTCAAATGCTACACCATCTCCTGAAATAAAATGTCCCAAAATAAGAACTCGTAAATCATTAATGAGAACATAGATAGCATATAATAAATTTGGTTCCCCTCTGTGTATGTCCAAAACCATCTTTAAGTTTCTCGACTGATCATCCTTGGATGCCACGTAAACTATGATATCATCAATGAAGACTACCAAAAAACAGTCTAGGAAAGGTAGAAATATCATGTTCATGAGTCACATGAACACATATAGAGAATTATTCATTCCAAAGAGAATCACCAAGTACTCATAGTGACCCTAATGACATTGGAATTCCATATTTGGTATATCCACATCTCGTACACAAAGCTAATGATAACCTGATATGATTTCAATCTTCAAGAAACATATCGCCCCTCTACACTTGTAAAAGAGGTCATAAATCTATATTAGTGGACACTTTTCCTTTATATTCACATGGGTTAGGTTATCATAATAAAAAACCATAATATATTATCCTCCATCTTGGATAACAACAATGGGGCTACCTAGGGTAAAACATTGGTCATGAAAAATCCCTTACAATAAAAGTCCTACTACTGCACCCCCATCTAGAAATTCTCTACGGAATACATATGATATTATATAGTAGATACCATGGTAATACCATGGTATACGTTAATGATGGAATATATCTACTTGTGGGGAGGTAATACTAGAATTTCCTCACGAATAACGTCCTTATACACCTTTACTAATGTTGGAAAATGATTTCTCATAGCATCCAATGATCCAAGAGTCATGATATCCATCATGTGTATAATCAGATCCAAAATAATATGAATTAACTCATCCTACTTGATCTTGGTTTTCCTTTCCCCAAAAAAAGAAAACCTCATCCCATCATTGTGTACACACCATATTCTTCATGTGAAACAGTCTATATTGACATAAACTATAGATAACTAGGTCATACCTAATATGATGTTATAAGGTATCATTATGGATACAAATAGTTCCCAAAATAAATTATCTCCACCAAGAGTCAAGTAACTCTATTGAAAGTAGTGTGTGATTATTGAGCCTCATCCAGCAGGAGTCTCCGAGTATAAGGGTCAAGATAAGGGATCAACCAGAATCTCTATGTCTTGAACTGGATAAGTGAAAAAAGTAATGAGTGACACCAGTGTATATTAGTACCTCAAGTAAGTTATAAAATATTTTATCATCCTTGTAATCTTTTAGTGATAATCCTCGACCGCCTATACTATAACTTACCATATACAAGCAGCACCTTGTTCCTAGAAGGAACCATTTGGTGGTGGTGGTGGTAATAACTCAGATTGTCTACCATGTTCATCTACTCTCTCAGCATCTCTTATATGAATTAAACTCTATAGAGCATAAAACTCTAGTCACTCCATATTTATTGGTGGACCATCCATCGTCTATCTATCAACCACATGTTAGGTCAGACAAACTCAGGCAAGAGGTCCATAACTATCATAAGCGTACCCCCACCTCTCTCAAGGATAACTAGATACATCCAAAGAGCACTAAAACACATACCCTATATTGTGGGATAATCTCATTAAATTTCACACACATCCAGGTTCCAATGTTTATCATCAGCTCCCTTCCACTGAAGTGTCTTCTCTTGTGTTCTCCTACCCACACCAAATATCCATGTTTACTCATAAAAGAAACTATTGACTACCAAAGCACACTCTTGTAACCTACTATGATTAGGAATGTATTGGGGTGAAATTATGAGTTGGAGGTCCCCAAAAATTTCTTAGATGAAGGAATGAGACAAAAATAGCTAATCAAACACCATATCCATCGAGTACCAAGAGTGTTTGGAAAACCATATATGAATACTTAGACATGGTCATACTGCCCAGATGAAGTTGTACAGACGCGTGGATGTTCATAGCCCACATCTTAGTAGGATAAAGTTCATTTTTTAAAATTTTATTGAACTATTACCATGTAAGAGTAACCTGCTAATATGAGTGGTTCACTAAGCCCCACCATCAGCCTACAGATCTATGAAGAAGGATTTCTTCCAGCACCACCACCTAGACTACAGGTGTCCTGATAAGATAAAAGGATCACTTCATCACGTCAAGATAGTCCTTTTTCGCATGTGGGTCTAGATCACCCCTAATATAGAGTGTTCAATGTCACATAAACTTATGTTGTACACCAACCCAATACACCTCATCTATAGGTACTTATTTTACCGTTTAATTCTTGAAAGGTTGTGGTAAGAACAATGATCCACTGAGAGGTAACAACTCTGAAACATGTCCTTTTATCAAAACCATAATGCTATGTAACTTATCCTTGTGATCCTAATATTGAATCCTAGTTGGAAAATTTCATGGAGGCATCCAGAAATAGACATGATGTACCATGATAAATGAGTATATCTAGAGAGATTACTGAAAGAGGACATGGAAACCAAAACCCATTACTATATGAAAAATATTGAAATTTTTTCCCTACAACCAATGTCTACATGTTCAATGTTGACAAGTATGGAGTTAGAGTCATGGTGAATGGATAAGTCATACACGTCACCAAAACTAGAGTCCATGGCCTGAGAGATGAACATGAAACACATAACAATATCTACCTAAAAACCAATCCAATATCATAGAAATGGGTCTTACTGTTGGAATGACTCATAGGATACCATTCTGTCATGAACCATCCCAATGGGTCCCAAACAATGACTACCCCAAGCCTACCTCCAATAGGATAGGGGATATCGACCAGTGCTAAGTAGGTATATCACACACCTGGAATGCCGTATCCTGATACACCTGTACACACGCACACATCTCCAATCCCATACAATTTTTAAATTTTAAAAAATAAATATCAAAGAATTTATACATCTAAAATACCATCATTATTGTGTGAAAAAATTACTAGAAAAAGAGGGGCCAAATACTGGTCCACTAAAAGAAACTAAAATCAAGTACAACCTATAATGTGGGTGAGAAATACTATCAATGTAACAAATAGAACACACTCATTCTTGATGGATCATTATGCTCCACTTGGTCCAAGCCCCTCTATGTATCCATCAAAAGTTCAGTCATCTGCATAAGACAAGACACATGCACGGAAGTTCCTTGTAGGTGTGAGTATAAAAATAACTAGTAGGACACCTGAAAATAAAAAATAATTTAGTTTCAAGAATAATATTTAGTCCATCAAAGGTTTATTTCAAGCACTTATATTACAAGAACATAAAGTTATACTAAAATAAGAACCCCAATATTAAGGAAAGATCACAACCATGAAGTTATCCTTGGATTCATGCTCGATGATTCTAAATAAAACACATATGTGAGAAAATAATTGATGAGTTAGATAGTAGTGATGGCATAAATATGATATTTCACTCTCATCATGTATCATAAAAGAGGTACATGTTGGAAGCCTAAGAGATCGATAAACTGATGATGATCACACCCAAGGCCATGTTGTATACCAGCAACCCAATCTGGAATAACCCTATTGGTAGGGTATTAATTCCCTTGAATTGTTAGTCACGACTTTAACACCCCATGATTTCATAGTACGTTATTTCTTCAAAGTAATGTAATAACTTTCACAACACGTAACACTGAGTTCAAGCGCAACAAGACTTACCAATCTAGCCGTTCAAAAGATGTTATGAATAGTATTAACTAAATATTGAAATTTATATAATCCTTATAATTTTATAATCCATATTATGAGTTTATAAGACATAATGTATTAACAAATTCATTTTTTCAGAAAAAATAATTATTCTTCAAAAAATGAAATTTTACCGCCTTTTTATAGATAACCCTTTTTAAATCCAATATTTGAAACTTTTCTATATTAAATTTGAAAAAATAAACTTCTTCTATACAATAGGGACATAATAATTGAGTTTCAATAAATTTTGGGTGTTTTTCTAATAACTTTCATATTTGGGTGAATAGTGAAAAATGCTATATTTTAATTGAAAAAAACATTTTTAATAAAAATAATTTATAGTGTTTATTTATAAATTTTAATGGTTTGGAAGTATAATTAGATATTATTTTTACCATTTAATCCAATAATGGTAATTGTAAGTAATTTCACTTTGAAATTGGTGTCAATCTTTAGGTATTTATTATTTCATAAAAATGGGCTTTTTGGTTTTGATAACGGGAATTAATTTTAAATTAATTAATGAAACTTTTATGTTTTTAAATTTTTGAAATAGAATTCATTTTTTAATTCAGAATTTCAAAATTGGCTTAGGGTGAATTTTTGGTATTTTTCTGAAAATTTTCAATTTTTGATGAATCGTGAAAAACAGTAAGTTATAGTTTAAAATCAAATTTTTATTTAAATAATTATTTATTTTATTTAAATTTATTTTAGGTCAAAATAGATACATAATACATATATATTTTCAATTTAATTCATTGGAGTCAGTTTTTAATAATTTTAGATATATAAAAATCTTATTGAACTTTTTACCGTCTTTTACCCACCTCCTAGGAGCCTTTGAAAATTTACATAAAAATTAATTTTAACGCTTCTCTGAGTTGAATTTAAAAAATCATAGAGACATGGTTGATATTAGTAATTAATATGTGATTCAATAAGGTGAAAATAATTTATGGTGAATAGTAACTTTTTACTTTTAATTACCACGGTTAAAAGTAAATAATGTAATTAAGGGTAAAAATGATATTATTATTACCCTAAAACATGTCCTAATTCTATTGGATAAGTATAATTCGACCAAAAACAACCTTATGAATAAAATATGATCCGTTAGGTACAATTGGATTAGATTAGGACATTTATTATTATTTAATTCAAAGAAGAGTTAAAAGTGTTAAATTCAATGTTTAATAACTAAACCATTTTTAATATTGGGTTAAAAATAAGATAAATTCAACTAAAAATATTAATTATAAATCTAAAAATATTTCCTACATAATGGTATTTTATCTATATTTTTTAGATAATAAATAATTTAATTTATTTATGACACAATGATGATGAATTAAATACCTAATTAGTGAAATATTAAAATAATTGATATTTTAAATATCCAAATAATTGTAATTTGATACCTTTTATGAATTTGACTAAATTTTTAGGTTAATATGACATGTTAGGGTTGGTTAGATAAAAAAATTTGATGTAATAATGCTGTTATGAATTTCGAAAAAAACAAAATACCAAATAGTGTCAAAATTGACATAAAAGAGTTTTTAAAACAAATATTATATTATTAATTGATATTCTATTCCTAAAAATATACGGTTCGGCCAAAAGACTTATATAATGATAGGTGTATCATTAATGAACCTCTTAGGGTTCTCTTGGAAGTATATAGTAAATTTATTAACCATATAATATAAAAATACAAAGAGACATGGTAAATGTGAAACAATTTAACTAAGAGTTAAATCTAAAAGATAAAGTTAACATAGTGACCCAAACATGTCTAAAACTTATTGGTTGAGTGGTTTTTGACCCATCCCCACCTTATCCTATAAATAATTCATTTTGGATCCATTAGAAACCAAAAATAATTTTCATATAAAATAATATTTCAATCCTTTCCTAAGGTTCCCCTCACTCCTCTTATAAATATGTTACAACCATATTCATTATTCTATCCATCCTTTGAATGACATGTCACCATACGTGCATAGGTACGGCTTACCGTCTCCACATTATGGTGTAATTGTTGTACGATACATTATTATTTGGATGGGTATAATAATGATGTGTAATCAATGTAAATAATAAATATAACATGATAATGATTCTGTATATATGATATACCATCCAATTATATATTATTTTAATATCAAAATAATGATATTGTCACTCGTGCATACGTAGGGATTTCTGTCACCACGAACGCGATGAGATTCATTCTCCATCATATCCATTCAAGACAGATTTTAATTAGATGATTAATAATAATGTTTAAAGACTTAATATCATTCCGAATAAGAATAATATACATCCTATCCATAACCAACATTACTTACATAACAAATCATATAAAGGAAAATGAATCAGTTAACACCCGAAATGACGATAATACTAAGATATTATTAACAAAGAAATGTTAAAAGATCATATATGATATCATATTAATGTATATAATTATTTTATAATTTAATAACAATTACTTCACCATTATACATGAGGTTAACCTAACCTCGACCAAGGAAAAGTACAAGGTAAGGGTTTATTTCCCAATCTCTTTATTATCTGAGGTTGTTTTTACGTAAGTGTCTACTGGGACATCTTTATCATCCACATCCATGTTTCTTAAAAATGTGTTTCAAATCATTTCTAAAATTTAATAGACTATTGGTTAAATTCATTTATACCCTTATTTGACTTTTTATAAAATAGTTTGAAAGGAATCTTTTCGTCATTTTCCAAACAAGGTACTTTATATCCTTTTTGACAAAATTAAGGTAAGAATGTTTTTTTAACTTATACGGTGGTTTCCGCTATTTTCTGCTGTTATAACTTCGTCGAAGCATCCCTTACAAGCTTATAAGAATATTTTCAAAATAAATGCTTTCATTTATAATTATATGACTTTTAAATGATTTCAAAATAGAAAGAGATATTTCTCTAAAAAAAACTTTTGATTTCATATATGTCGACATCCTTTGATGGATTTTAAGCTTATTTGAAGTTGATTTATTATGATACAAAACATCCATATTGTACTAAAGGTTTTGTGATATGTTTTACGATGGATTTTTTATTTTAAACCATTAATGGTTTATGGATAGAGTATTGAAATTTCCTATGTTAGTTTTAATATGAATTTTTATGTTATGTTTAAACCTTTTCATATGAGAAATGCATTGGACTTAGTAAGTGATGGCTGGCACTCGCTATAGCTATGTGATGCATTAGTAGGTCTCATTATACAAACTAGTGTCTTGTCACAAGGTCATGGAAGAATCATATTTGTAGTCTTGGCACAAGGCCTTGACTATGTGGTTATGAATGTCTGGAATTATGCATTCCATCATTATGAATGTGGCTATTGATATTGCATGTGATTATTCGACTAGTAGAATATCCTTGTGAGTAATTAAATGGAATTATTTTGATTTATAGTTTCCATATTATAATTAATTTTATGTTGAAAAGTCTTTTGTTTTTGTTTTATAAATTTCCTTAAATTTTTATTCTTATTTATGAATGTTTCCACAATATTGCTATCCTTACTGAGAATCTGAGCTCATCCCTTTCTATGTTTTATTTTTCCTAGGATCTGAAAAAGTATATTATGACTGACCTACAAGGATAGTCTATAGGAACTCATTGTTGTATATGGAGACTATGTTTTTGTAGTTTTTAATTTTATAATGTAATGTAAACCTTGTGAATGTATCTAGAACTTCCAAGGATACAAAACTAATCGGTCTTTCGAGACGTGATCTTTTGTGATCATGCCAATGTTATGTAATAATACACTGACATAGGGTAACTGGGGTTGGGGCGTTACAATTGGTATCAGAGTAAGTTTAGTAAAAACCTTAGAAACGTGATTTAGATAAACTCTGATTAGAGAACATAGCCCTAAGATCGACTTTGATGATTAGTATAGAAGAACTTCCTATAAATTTGGTATTGTAGAGATTTTGTGAGTTTTCTAAGCAATACATCCCTGTCTGGATATGAACAATTAGTGGCGGCTCTGGAGCAGATGTACCTATGGGTAAAAACCAAAACACCTCTTTGAGCTAGACTCAAATGTGAACTAGTGCATGACAATGGTCCTTGATGTACTCTTGGTTACGACACTCCCGGGGGATATGCTAAGGATAATTCTCATTTTCTTTAAAAATAATTATGAAGAATTTACGAGTTTATACCTCCTCAAGGAAAATATTTTTTATTATTATGGATTATTTACTTAAACTATTCAATTTAAATTTGGTGTTTTACATGTTTGGAATTATACATTTAAATTCATAAACTGACCTAGTGTATGCCATTGTATAGAAACGGTGCCCAGTAGAAGGAATGTGAACTCCAACAATACATATGATCCAAAGAGTAAGAAGGATAATATATTTCACGGTATTAAGCCAACATTTAGAAGGAAAATAGTCTCCCAGGTATTCATAACATATTGAGAAATAGTATCTTGTGTTAATAAGATAAGTAAAGAATTATCTGAGTCCTATGGAATAGAAGGGAAGCAAGAGAAGAAAAGGATTAAAGGGAGAAAGATGGATAAACAAAAGAGGGAAAAGAAGGAGTTTCCCATATGTGATAACTGTGGAAAGAATCAGCTTGGTAAATTCCTGAAGGGAATGGGAGTTTGTTATAAGTGTGGAGAAAAAGGACACTATGTATGTGATTTCAAGGGTATGAAAAAAGTTTCAAATGTACAATGCTTCATCTGCAAGGAGTTGGGACACTATGTGAATCAATTTCCAAATCATCAGAGTATACCCCAAATGCTGCTATTGGAAAATAATAAAGTTATGATACTACCGATGATGAAGAGGAATTATTATATTTCTTACGTTGTTATTAAAGTATTGTGTCATTTGAGTATTGTATTAATGATGTACATGTTATAAGAATTATAGAGTATATAAGGATTGTGATGCAGTACTATTTCATTAAGGACTTGAGAATGTGTGGAACAAAGAAAAGTGACTCAATAGTAGGTTAAATTTTTGGAAAATATTTGGTTAAGAGAAAGATAAAACATAATATGGTTATGATACTGATGTAGTGATATTGGAAAAATATAGGATTGATTTGGATAAATTATATTGGATATTCATGACTACCTTGAAACTGATTAATGATTTGTATATTCCATAGTTGTTGGAGTTTACACCATTTTTGGATAGAAGGAATATATGTAGTCTTCTATAAGGAACAAGGGAGAATGAATGTAATCAATAAGGTTTTATGGTAATTCCAGAGGTTGCAATGTTTTTAAAGAATACGTGATGAAGGTGTTCACATGTTATTACGTGGAAAAAAGGATCTTCATTGTGTTTACCTTCCTTATAAATATTGGACTATGAGATTGGATAGAAGTATTTTGGATAAGTCTAGTTTGAGATTATTTTTGGATTGCCATAAAAATGACAACCCGGAGGTCGGGCGGAAACCCTTCACGTCCAGCAATGCTGTGAGACTTGAACCCGCAACTGAAGGGCGACAAGGGTGTATCACCTACCACGGGCCCACGTGGTGTCCCATATTGAATAATTTAGTTTTTTATTGGTTTGGTAGATGAATTATTATTTTATTTTTTTTGGAACCCTATAAAAATAAGATAAATAGAATATTTTTATGTTCTATTATCTTTTAGAGTGAAAGATGAGTATGTGGTAGAAATTAGATAAAGGATGGAACTCTAAATGGCAAGTATATATTTTTTTCTTCTCTTTTTCTATGATGAAATTAATTCTTAAAAATTAGGTAAGGGATCTTGAAACTAAAAATGTGTTATCCTAATACCTTATGTTTTGTTGATCTGATGATATTTTAAATCATCATAGATTGATGGCTTTGAGGCCCTCAATTCTACAATTGTTTATGACTGATGACCTCAATCACTCCCTATAAATATTTATGTTTTTCCATCAATTATGTGTATTTAATTGCCACCAATGTTCTCCTAATTGAGATCATAATTTTATGGTGACTTTTTCATTCCCCCTCTTCTCTTATTAAGACTAAATTTTATTAGCCCAATTTCTGATTTGGGTTTTCCCAAAAAGGTCTTTTCTATTTTCAACCATTTATTTTCGAAGGAAAATTTCAAATTTCTAGGATGAAATTTTTTTAAGGAGGGAAGAATGTAACTCCCCAAGATTTCACAGTATTTTATTTCTTCAAAATAATGCAATAACGTGCACTACACACAACACTGAGTTCAAACACACCACGAATTACCAAACTAGCCGTTCAAAAGCGGATATTAATAGTATTTACTGAATTATGAACTTTATATAATGCTTATAATATTATAATACATATTATGAGTTTCTTAGACATAATGTAAGAACAAATTCATTTTTTCAGATAAAAGAATTATTTTTCAAAAAATGCAATTTTACCACCTTTTAATAGAGAACCATTTTTAAATCCAATATTTGAAACTTTTATATATTAAATTTGAAAAAATAAACTTATTATTTATTATTGGGACACAATAATTTAGTTTTAATAAATTTTTTGTGTTTTTCTGATAACATTCATATTAGGGTGAATAGTGAAAAATACTATATTTTAATTGAAAAAAACTTTTTTAATCAAAATAATTTATTGTGTTGAATTATATATTTTAATGTTTTGTAAGTATAATTAGATTATATTTTTACCATATAAACCAATGATGTTCATTGTAAGTAATTTCACATTGAAATTGGATATAAACAAGTGTCAATCTTTTGATAGTTATAATTTCTTAAAAATATAATTTTTGGTTTTGACAACGGAAATTAATTTTAAATTAATTAATGCTACATCAATGTTTTTAAAATCATAAAATAGAATTAATTTTTGAATTCTAAATTTCAAAATTAGCTTAAGGTGAATTTTTGTATTTTTCTGAAAATTTTCAATATTTGATGATTATTGAAAACACTAAGTTATAGATTAAAACCGAATTTTTATTTAAATAATTATTTATTTTATTAAAATTTATTTTAGGTAAAAATAGATACATAAAACCTATATAATTTCAATGTAATTCATTGGAGTCAGTTTATAATAATTGTAGATATATAAAAATTTTATTGAACTTTTTACCGTCTTTTACCCACCTCCTAAGAGCATTTGAAAATTTACATAAAACTCAATTTTACCACTTTTTGAGTTGAATTTCAAAATTCTGAGAGACGCAGTTGATATCAGTAAGTAAAATTTAGTTCAATAAGATGAAAATAATTTTTGGTGAAGACTAACTTTTTACTTTTATTTACCACGGTTAAAAATAAAATAGGGCAATTAAGGGTAAAAATAATAATAATATTACCCTAAAACATGTCCTAATTCTATTAGATTAGTGTAATTCAACAAAAACAAACTTAGGAATAAAATATGATTTTTTAGGTCCACTTGGATTAGATTATTATATTTATTATTATTTAATTCAATGAAGAGTTAAAAGTGCTAAATTCAATATTTAATGACTACACCATTTTTCATATAGGGTTACACGTAAGATAAATTAAAATATAAATATACATTAGAAACTAAAAAGATATCATACATAATGGTAGTTTATCAATATTTTTTAGACATTAAATAGTTTAATTTATTTTTGACACAATGATGATACAGTAATTACATAATTAGTAAAATATTAATATAATTGATATTATAAATATCCAAATAAATGTAATTTGATAATTTTTATGAATTACACTAATTTTATAAGTTAATATTACATGTTAGGGTTGGTTATATGAATTCTGTTCTAAGTAATAATGTTGTTATGAAATTAGCAAAAACAAAATACCAAATTGTGTCAAAATTAACATAAAAGAGTTCTTGAAGAAAATATTATATTATAAATTGATATTATATTCCTAAAAATTTATTTTTTGGCCAAAATACTTTTATAATGATAGGTTTATCATTAATTAACCACTTGGAGTTATCTTGGAAATATATAGTATGTTTATTAACCATATAATTTAAAAATACAAAGAGACATGGTAAATGTCAAACTATTTAACTAAGAGTTTAATCTAAAAGATAAAGATAATATAGTGACCCAAATATATCTAAAACCTATTGGTTGAGTGGTTTTCTACCAATACCCACCATAGTCTTTAAATAATTCATTTTGGAGCCATTAGAAACCGAATATTATTTTATTATAAAGTAATATTTAAATCTTTTCTTAAGGTGCCCCTCACACCTCTTATAAAAAGGGAAATACCCCTTCTCTCTAATTCACACATTCAAATCCATTTGGCTCGGCCATCCCCTACCCAAATACCCTCTAAAATGTCCTCCCTTCATTACAGAGGCCATCTTTTAGTCATAAATCCAACCTATGGGGCCCTTTTGATCAAATCAAAAGTAAGAACCCAAAGAAGAGGTAAATATTTCATCACCTCTTTCAAGTTCCTTTCTTCTTCCACTTCCTCTTTCTTTGTTGTTTCCATTATAAAATAATAACTCCAGTATACTCTATATTCTTGTGATGTTATTATAAATATGGTACAACCATATTCATTATTCTATCCATCCTTTGAATGGCATGTCACCATACGTGCGTACGTACGGCCTGCCGTCACCACGTCGTGGTGTAGTTGTTATTCAATACATTATTATTTTGATGGTTATAATAATGATGTGTAATTTATGTAAATAATAAATATAACTTGAAATTTATTCTGTATATATGATATACCATCCAATTATATATTATTTTAATATCAAAAGAATGATATTATCGCTCGTGCGTACGTACGGATTACTGTCTCCACGAATGTGATGAGATTCATTCCCCATCATATACATCAAGACTAATTTTCATTAGATGATTTAAAATAATTTTTAATGACTTAATATCATTCTGAATATGAATAAGATACATCATATCCATAACAAACATAACTTACATAAGAAAGCATATAAATGAAAACGAATCAGTTAACACACGAAACGACGATAATACTAAGATATTATTAACAATTCAATGTTAATAGATAATATATGATATCATATTAATGAATATGATTCTTGAATAATTTAATAAAAATTATTTCAGAATTATAAAGGAGGTTAACCTAACCTCGACCAAGGAAAAGTAGAAGATAAGGGTTTATTTCACAATCTCTTTATTATACGAGGTTGTTTCTACATAAGTATCTACTAGGACATCTTTATCATCCACATCCATGATTATTAAGAATGTATTTAAAAACATTTTTACAATTTACTAGACTATTTTTTAAAGTCACTTATACCCTTATTTTAATTTTTATAAAATGGTTTGAAAGGAATCTTTATGTCGTCTTCCAAACAATGTACTTTATGACCTTTTCGACAAAATTAAGGTAAGAATGCTTTTTTAACTTATACGGCGGATGCGGCTATATTCCACCATTATAACATCATTGAAGCTTCACTTACAAGATTATAAGAATATTTTAAAAATTAATGTTTTCTTTTAAAATTATATGACTTTTAAATGATTCCAAAATAGAAAGAGATATTTCTCTAAAAAAATGTTTTGATTTCATCTATGTCAACATCCATTGATGGATTTTAAGATTATTTGATGTTGATTTATTATGATACAAAACATCGATATTGTATTGAAGGTTTTGTGATACGTTTGACTATGGATGTGTTATTTTTATACCATTAATGGTTTATGGATAATGTATTGAAATTTCATATGTTAGTTTTAATATGAATGCTTATGTTATGTTTAAACCTTTTCATATGAGGAATGCATTGGACATAGTATGTGACGGGTGGAGCCCATTATAACCTCTCGATGCATCGGTAGGTCTCATGAGACGAACTAGTGTCTTGGAATAAGGCCTTGAAAAAATCTTATTTGTATTCTTGGCACAAGGCCTTGACTATGTGGTTAGGAAAGTCTGGCATTATGCATTTCATCATTATGAAGGTGTCTATTGATATTTCTTATGATTATATGACTAGTAGAATATCCATGTGAGTAAGAAAATGAAATTATTTTGATTTATATTTTCCATATTATGATGATGTTTATGTTGAAAAGGCTTTTGTTCTAGTTTTATACATTGCCTTAAATGTTTATTCTTATTTATGAAATTTTTTTCTATATTGTTATCCTTACTGAGCATCTAAGCTAACCCCTTTCTATGTTTTATTTTTCCCAGGATGCAAAAAAGTATATTATGACTGTCCAACAGGGATAGTCTATGGGATAACAGTGATGTCTATGGAGACTATGTTGTTGTACTTTTTCATTTTATAATGTAATATAAACCTTATGTATGTATCTAGTACTTCCAAGGCTACTAAACTAATCGGTCTAAGTGGGGTCGGGGCATTACAACGGCTATATGAAGAACAAAATAGGGTGAAATGATGATGATATAGGATATATCTTCAACATGGAGGGATTCCAAAAACTATATCGAAGATTGAAGTACCTTGGATCACCATCCTATTATATCAAATGTAACTCTAAGATAAACCATTTAGATGCAGATCAAGGAAATATAACCTCCTAAAACATGTCTAAGTTGAATAGGAAAATGAATTTACTCCATATTTTCACAATTATACAGACCGTAATAGTAGTACACAACATGTCTCTTCTTCATAGGGTTCAACACATTGATCGTAGCCTATCCTCCTGTATGTGTCCGGGTACATGTAGTGTCTAACCCTATGTACTTTTGACTACGTCTGTGTATTGTTGAATGTGTCCATGTACTACTTTCCATGTCTGTGATTTTATTTCCATGTATCCTTTTTAATACATGTCATGTCGTGAAGACAAGTCACACGTAATGTGATTGGGGTCACACACCACGTGTTACATAACTAAACAAGGAACACACTTGTTGCAGCTAGGATCCCATACATGACATGTGTTCCTAAAAGATATCCCATGTAGTTCATAATTTTATATAACATGTTGGTTAATAAAGATTATTTCAAATCCATCACTGGTTCATCTAAATTGACCGCAAATCACACAAGTGGATTTCACTTCTGGGTCAACCACACTCGATGGTCACCAGATACCTGATTTTTGGCAGTCCTGTTTTCATAGAAATCATCATGTAGCTCCAAAATCATAACAAAACCCAATAATACACACAAATGTCCCAATACATTATCACTATTGTCATAGCTTGATCCTGTCATCGACCCAAACTCAAATTTTTTATTTCAATCTATTGTGCTAGGAAACTGGTGCACAACGATTGATTATCCTGTATTTTTCAAACCACCATCCAAAATTAACGATTGAGATGAATGAATGAATAATGGTGGAAGGAGACCAAGAAAAAAAAGAGAGGCATGATCCTTTTCAATTTTTGGGTCATAATTGATTTGTTTCCATTAGATTGAAGAATGAATATAAGAAAATCAATTTCTCCCAAATTCACCGCAAATAAAATTTTTCCAACAATATGATCAATCCACGAATCAATCCAACAGTAAAATCATTTTAAATCATTATAGGATAAGAAAATTTGGGGTAAACCACAAAAACCAAATTTCCCACCTAACACTATACTGATCATTAATGAATATCGAATTCGAACTATTTTTGTTCGTGATATCCTCGAGGCCCATTGTACATCAATTGATGATCCATGATCTGGTGGTGGTTCATTTAAGAAAGATCCCATAATGATCTCTCCAAAATAACTAGGGTTATGTGGGAAAATGGGTTATTTTTTTATACCATATTATTTATAGACCATTCTAGGTCAACAAAATTTAATTAAATAAATTATATGAATTTAAATAATTTATATAGTCATTCTCCCACAACCACACACAAACCGAGCATCTGACACACTCCATGGTATTGTCGCACCTATGGTAAAAGAAATTATTTGATCTAGACTGAAGTATAAATTTTTTTATCCAAGCCACAGTTTAGAATTTAGTCCTCTTTTTCAAGAAAACTGTTTGAGCATGATTTTCAATATATTTAAAAAATTAATTTTGGGATAACCAGTCCTTAGAATCACGCACCGTCTATGATAATGGTCTTGAAAATATTACAATATATAGTCAAATACATTATATAGAAAAATATAGGAGTTAAAAATTCATCCAAAACATAATTATTTTAATGTTTCCGAATATTTTTTTAAAAAACCATACAGTTTTCACAAACACTATGTCGACATTGTGTAATCATTTAAGGTAATAAAACCATCAATAAAAAATATAAATAAATAATTAATCAAAAAATATTTTATTTTTATTAAAAATAAAAATTAATAACTTACTATAACCTCTTTTTAACCCCATGAAAAATAAAAGAGTTTTAAAAATAAAAGGGAGTGAAAATTTGTATTTTTTTACATAATATAATATATATGTCATCTTCAAAGAGAAATGGCACCAAATTTCAAAAAAAAGTAAAATTTTGGCTGATGATAGTCAAGAAAACTCATAAAATGTATTAAAGGAAAGTGATACAATTTTTTTAAATTATTATCTTATATTTTCACTATGTTCTATATATTGTAACCTTATGAAGGAAACAACTATTTATCATGATTTCTATTCATAATGGCCCTAAATTAAAGGGGGATATTTATATATTTTAACCACATAATTCAAAATGTGGAGTTATTTATTCAAATTCAATTTCTAGAAGATTCATTGTTTATTTTTATTAATAATCAACAAAATTCAGTGGAATTTAATTTTAAAAAAAAAATTTATTAATATTAAAATTTATTTGTTATCAAAATCATGAATACTACAGATTAAAATGGGATTAAAAATATTATTATAAATAAAATGGATCATATTTCATAGTAATACCAAATCCATAATATAAATATTGTTTAAAAATACATTATTTAATAAAAATGAAAATATTTTAAAAAAAATTATTTTCCTATGTTCACTAGAAAATGAATCATTTTAAAATAAAATCAAGAATTTCAACCTATTTTAATTTTGATGTGATTATTTAAAAAATAATTTAATTTTGTAAAATAACATTTCTAAAATTTTCATAAATTAATTATAATTTAAATGTATAAGATGCAACAAAACACCTTATTAAGATGATTTATTTTTAAATCATAAAAAAAATTCACTTAAAATTGAGTGTTTATTTCCTAATAATTAATCAATATAATTTTATTAATTAGAAAGATTATTCAAATATTTCATGTTTAGTTTACACATATTTATACCCATCAATTTTATGGCTATGTTATAATGGGAAAATTAAAATATTTATATTATTATAGAATACCAAAATTATCTTAAAAATAAATGTTTTTTATTGTGAATGATATCATGAATAGTATTAATTAAAACTAATTTTTTGTTTTTTTAGAATACATATTTGTTCCATGAGATCACAAATTCATTATTTATTTCAACATAGAAAACCCCATCGAAAGGAAATATGTTTTATAAACATTTCATCGTAACATAATTTACTAATGGAAAAGAAAAATGTTTCATAGAATAACCCTTAGATCATCATCATAATAACACATCTATAGAAATTATGTGGATTTTATCATAATATCATATCCAAAGTGAATCATAACAATCATTAGAGTATGTTGACATAGACGTAAAATACACTTAAAAGAGAATTTGAGCACTTCTTTGAAAATAAAAAAAATATAATTTTCATTAAATATCATTCAAAACAAAATAGAAAAACCATATTGTGAAAAATAATTCCTTTGAAATTTATCATTTAAAATGTAAATAATTCTTCAAATAAAATAATTTGATGAATATAGAAAATCCATTCACTAAATAAATTTTAATATTATGATTCCATTCACACTGTTGGGAAGAAGTCAAATGTACCTCATTCAAAAAGAATATTCAATTTAATAAATTGAACTATGGTTAAAAATTTTGTTAAATAATAAATTTATTGTAGAAGATAATATCGTTGAAATCATTTTATATAAATTGGGTATGGAAGGAAATGTCTGTCAGCTAAAGGGGGAATAACATAATTTTTTCTTAAAAACATTTTCGAGATATTTTTTAGTACCAATGAGATGAAAATGGTAATAATATATAAAATGTACATGAATAACCAAATTATTTGAAAATATATGATGTTAAAGGATAAGTATAATATAAAACCCCTTAATATAATTTCAACAATATGTGTAATGAAATGAAATGAGATTTTAATATAAACCCTTACCTATAGTACCGAATTGCTTTGTACACATCCCAAACATTTATAAAACAATATTTTTATTATAAATATATTTCAAATATAAACTAATACATAAATTTCAATTGATAATTTCTTTATAATTTTCAATTATTCTTTTATTTAAATTTTTTTTATTAAAATGAACATTCAGGTTAAAACTTGTTTATTTTCCATGCATGTTTCCAATTGATGGTTCCATTCATTGCATATTCTTAATTTTTTCATTATATAAATAATATTAAGAATTAATTAATTATAATATTTACTAATTATATAAACTTTTATAATCATACATACATATTGGTGATGAAAAATGAATTACATCACCTCGTGGAGGCAATAGTACACGTATACACATGGGTTATGTTTTTATTTCGGATGGATGGAAGAAAAGAACAGTATATAACAATTATACAATAAAAAATTAAAAATATATCCTAAATATAATATTTATTAATTAGATCTATCCAAATTTTACTCCATTTAAGGATGAAGTGAAAATAAATCATATCACGTTATGGAAGTTGTAGTCCATGCAAACATATAAGCAAAATTATCATTTTCCAATGGATGATAATGAGATATAAAAAAGATATATCCTAAAAATAAAAATATATTATTATTTTTAATATAATTATTCCACCAGGTTATTATGGTTTTAAAATATTTATATTAGGGCTAATAAGAACTAAATAATAAAATGACTGATAATAACATATACATCTTCTTCGGGTATCCTCCTTTGAAGAGCATCTAAAGGATTCTTGGATGTGTATATTGGGAAGAAAATAACCTCAACGTAATATATAAATATTTTTATAGGGTATTTATTATTAATTTTATTTATAAAAATGGATAATTTGGTGTCACTAAAGGTGGATAGGAGGTTATCATTTATAAGTCAGTTTGGTAAAAAACATATAAATACGTGAAATTTCATTGTATAGATTTTTTATAAATCAATTAAATTATCTCAGAATTAAAAAATAATCAAATATATGAAGGATAAAGTCTAATTAAAATAATCCTATAAAATAAAATAATGTTTTTTTATATTTTAATCTTTATCTCTTAGGTTACCACCTCTTTTAATAATTTTATCCCTTACCATGGTAACATGATTTTTCCCATGAAAAATATTCATTATGGGGAAAATTATATTGGAATCATTAATTAAAATTAATAATTATAATTCCAAATACGGAATCCACTTTATAACATTAAATATTTATCATTGCTATAAATTCAGTTTTAAATATGTGCACATAATGTAAAAAATTTATTTTTATAAAAATTAATATTAGGAAAAAATTTGATTTATTCTCATTCCATTATGATAAAAAAATCATTAGATGAATGATAATTAATTTTATTGAATATATTATATAATAATTTAATTAAAATAATTCATAAAAATAGATTAAAATAATTTATTGTGATTAAAAAAATTGTGTGCAGAAAACCATTTTTTTAAAACATCTATTTTTTCCATTAATTTATTTTATTTTTATTTAAATATAATTTTTATCAAAATAATCCAATTTATACATGTGTAAAACATAAACATTCATAATTTAGTTACTACAACTCATATCTTATAATCCATTAGATAGAATATAAAGGTCAAATTATATAGTAATATTTTAATATTAAATCATGATTCTTTTAAACTTTGTGATATATATATGGAAATATATAAAAGAAATAAATATTATTTAAAAATAAATATATAATAAAATATAGTGGTGTTGTAAAGAATCATATTTTTTCTTTAGAATTCAGGAATGGAAACTATTTTTCTCATAGAACACTACCAAATGAAGGATTTTATCCCAATCTCTTTTGAATGAATTGAATAAGATTTCAATATACCTAAAAGGAATTGAATGGTTTTTTTAGATTTTCCATTAGTCTAAGTATTATAATAAATTAATAAGCACATATCTGTACATAATTCTTCCTCAATACTTCTCTAAAAAATTATATGAACCTCATATATTAATTAGATATAGTGTATTATGGTACTTTGTGAAGCCTTACCACTTACATTATGTATATCCTAGAATTTTTATCAAGATAGAAAGGTTATACATCAGAAATGAAATGTACTAACATCATTATTAAATCAACTAAAAACTAGATTGGGTTATATCTTTTATAAGTCTTAATAAGTCCTATTATGAAATCCCTAGTTACCTTCTCTCATTTCCATATAAGATTTGTAGTGGATGAATCACGTGAAACACATCAGTTTATGGTTTTCAAAAACTTCTTACATACAAAATGTTATGTAGTGGAATTCATTTTTATTTATTCTTGTATGTGTTCTTGGGTGGTAAATGGGATTTTGGGATCCTTGGGAATCACCATAGTGTAACACTCAATAGATATGGTCGAGGTACAAATCATGTTTTCATTGTGGGTATGGTGTCAGACCATAGTGTGCGAGTTGATAAACATGGTTCAGAAATATTGTGTTAGTTAGGGATAGCCTAAGGTATGGTGGATGGTATATCTCTATGTTGAAAACATGTAAACAATAATTCCAATTAATCTAGAAATTTCTCTAGGTGTGGAATATGGTATGGTCACCCTGGGTAAAATGGGGATCCCAAATTGGTATGCATGTGTACCCAATGATTCTGTAGTGATATTGTTTAATGGGGTTTTACGACATTCAGAAATAGTGATAGATCAATGATACTATAATTGGTTATGGTGGTGGTTGGGAATTGGGTGGTAGAGTGCTAAGAAGGTTCTATAAATGGATAAAGAGATTCTACCATAATATAGGCTTAAGAATGGTGGGATAAAACTATTAGGTAATTATGTCTATTCCATGGTGTTTCCTATATGAACGGTTAAGTAAATGATAAATGTCCAAAATTAATAAAAGGTTTTTGGAGGAGATGTGTTCCTGGGATAGGGTAACCACTTGTGTGAAGAACTTACCAAAATACCCTCTCAAAGTTGTACCCAACCTGATCCAACACATACTCGAATTGTGTTCCTAATACCCACTAGTTGGTGACTATCATCGGATCATCAAACAAAAAATAAAGGAAATTATTTCATCCAAACTGATGCAACGACATGTTACATATAATTATAATAGGGACAACAACAGAATAGATAATCAAAATCCATAAGTCGAAAAAAATAGTTAAACAAAACAACCCAAGATTAGAAACAATATATAAGTAAAATTCCAACCACAAAGGACATCAAATGTAGAAATACCCATCTACCCCATGTGATATCAGGGTCAAACTCACACCATCTAACAACCAGTTACCCATCTCATATAACATATTACTTCACCACCTCACTACTACATCTTTCCTCTCCTGCATTGAATGATATAACTAGTTCTGCACACCGTCGAAGGGGTATGTAGTGTGTGATCTAATAGTCTCAATTGGTTCTCACCCAAGAATTCTATATCAAGTCTATTAACCATAATCCAAAAATTCTCAACATTAATGAAAAACTGTATTACAATATTTTAACAGCTTTTCTATCCAAAGAATGTAAAAATAGTTTAATTTCACCTTTTTTAACATTTATAAAAAATTAGCAAAATAAGTGTCAAATTGTTTCATATATATATATATATCATAGAAGACATATCATACCAATACAAATAATGCATCACATATCATATCATATCCATGTAAGTACAGAAAAATAGTAAAAAAATGAATTAGCACTTGTAACATCATGCAAAGGACCACACAAGATAAAGACAGTTTGTACACTCATACTTAATATATATGGTAAAAAACACATCAATACAATAAATATATGTATAAGGACCCGACCATAAAACATTACATAATCTTGAATTAAATGAATAATTCACATTGAGGATCTTTTCAGGTTTATAATTTTAGTGAATTAAGACATAACTTTTACATCTCACAAGATTACAAAGTAGAAACTTCTACTCAGTTTCCATTTTTTTCATAAAATAAAAACTCTTAAAAAGAAACATGTCTAGTTCCATGTTTTAGATAGCATATCTTTCCTTTATCCTATCCTTGACCCTATTCACCTTTATATCCTATGGAAAACATTTCAAAAACATGGGATTACCATAAAAAGCTTAGTATGGGATATAAAAATACGGAGAGAAAACATTAGTCCATGTATACATAAGAATCAATGCAATCATACTTTACTCTTAAAACATAATCACTTTAACATACCTCATGAAATCATAAGATTTATGAATAACACATAGAAATCATAAGACGTAAAGGTATCTTGAGTCATTCATAACATTCTTACGTAGGGAGTAACCCTCATGGTTACGTTTGGAATACCCACCACATTATATCCCCTAAATCTCTTCTGAGAAACCTTCACGTTTAACTCCTTCGCATTACCCAATGAATTGGAGAGCTATCACGGGTGCACCCGCCCTTATATTATCATGGAACCACCCATATTCATTAAACAATTCCCAAGAACCATAACATAATCGTATCATATAAAACATGCTAGAGAAAAAATAACATTTCCACATTTCAATCACAAGATATCAATACAACACATTGATATAATTAAGACATTATCAAAACCATTTTCAATACCAAAATAAAAAAAGTGTATATGGTATTTATTTTCCTTTTAAAATCATTACGGCTTTTTAAGGAATCCAAAGATCAAATAATACTCATGGTAGTGGAAAGGTCGTTTTCACTGCGTACGTTAAAAAAGGAAACATTCATTTCTGTCATTTAGTAAAATACTTCGTAGAGGAAATATTCCCTTAAAATGAAACGAAAAGTCAAAATGGATTTTATACACCATATAAAATAATGTTGTGTATAAAACAAAATATTCCTCAATGAAAGGAGATTGATACGAAGTCCCTTACAAAGACGATATCCTTAGATTAAGGATAAATCAATTATGTAATTACGTGTGACAAATATAAATACGAAAAATATAAGTGGATATTAAGTGTAAAACAATCATGGGTCATTCAGAGATATTCAAATCATGACTTAATCAAGAAATATAGTTTTAACCCAAATAATTGAAAATGGGTTGAGAAGTTCCTTACGGAAATTCGACAGCCAAACGATGTCACTTTAAAATTCAGAAAATGTGACGATTAGAGATAAAAAGGGTATCTCATCACTTGGACAAATCATTTACAGAAATAAGGATATATAATAACATATCCCAACATAGGAGGATGTAAATTAATAGACCTAACAAAAATAAGTCTTCTAAAAAGATGAGGGTGAAAGGTTCCCTTGCCGATTTGGGTAACTTTCGCAATGTACACCCCATGAAATAAGGGTCATAAAATGAAGATGTAAATACCCATAAATTAAATTATATTACCCAAAGAGTAAAATCATGGTCATTACATACAACACACAAAAGAAAATATTGGAAAATGAAGAATGAATCTCACTGGAACAAAAAGTGAGATGAAAACCTCATACCTCATTGTAATCAATCGAGTCGTATGACCAAAAAATAATAAACACAGTATGAATCACAGAATACCAAGAATATAAATAGAATCATGATAATATATTTCAAATGGAAGAACACAATACACCACATGCAATAAATAATTGTAGAAAAATGGATATCTCATGGAATTAAAAGTGAGATAAGATATCCCCTTACGAAAATTTGGAAGCCTAACAGTGCCACTTAAAACATCCAAAAATGGATTGAAGATATCAATTAGGGTCTCTCATCATATGAACATAAAAATTACAGTAATATTAATATATAATAACATCCACCAACATAATAAATAGGATCTTAAAAGAAGTGACATAGAAGAGAGTATATAAAAAGAAAGAGAGAGGTTGGATCCCTTACCTCAAGTCCGACTTGTCTTGTTCGTTTCTTTATAATCCTGAATAATAAACTTTGGTCAACTAATAATTGCATAAGGACCTCCTTTGAAGTTTATTATTAAATTCATATCACATATTATAATGTTGTAATAATTAGTTAATTATGTGGGTTCATATCAGATGTTTTTGTCGATGTCCAGTACATGAGTTAAAAATGAACTTGTTTGAAAAGAATTGTCCAGGTAGTTATAAGTACATAATCTCCAGAATATTATTAATGATATAAATATCATATATATCCATTATATATTAATTTTATACTATTCCATAACATTTATAGATAAAAAAATGAAATGCACCGTTCATGGAGATGGTAGGCCTTACGTACTCATGAACGCAACTTTCATTTCTTTGTCACATTAATGGAATTAAAAATAAATGAGAGATATATATATTATAATTACATATAAAATATATATTTTATATAGGTCACATAAGTTCATTAATTAAATTCTTTATACATTCCATGTATTGGATGAACGAGTCACATCACTTGAGGGGTCGGTAGTCCACACTTCCTCAAATGAAATTATAGCATTTGCACAACATGCAAAGAAAAAAGGTATGTTTTAAATATAAAATACAGAAGAATAGAGAGGAAATAAATATAATATATATCATAAATAAAAATAGTTCCATCATAATGGCCACCATGAGAGGTGTTAGGAGAGGATATAACAATCATCGTTTCGTGAGGCAGTAATTCGCCGTCCACAGAAACAGTATTTTCTTTAACCATTAGACGGAGATGTGTGTAAGTGTAGCTCGAATACATATCATAAAAACATCCTAGTATATTTAATATACTGTTTTTGTTACAAAATAAAGGAATGAAAAGAGTTTAAGGTGTTGGAGAGGTAAAATAAAACAAAAGAACATAAGAGAAGACATTACCTTTAAATCAGGTAACTCCCTTTGCTTTGAACCAAAACGGTTTCTTGAAAAGATTTCTGCCTAAGGTAAGGCTTATAGGATGAAGAGAGGGATGTGGAGAGATAAAATGAGTAGAGTTTGGTCGAGCCAAAGGCTTGAGAGGTGTGGTTAAGGGGGTAGAGGTGGGGGTGTTTTATAAGAGGGAGGAGGGGCACTCTTGGAAAGTCTTGAAAATTACTTTATTATAAAATGATTATTAGATATTAAAGGTCCCACAATTATATATTTCGAGGATAAGGTTATAAGGGTTATAAATACACCCATACAATATGTTTTTTATATGTGTATGCCTTAGAGTTTATCTTATCTTCTCATTTTATTTAAATCATTCATTAATGAGGTAATCACTACATCATCATGGTGTCATAAATAAATTTAATTATTTAACGTATAAAAATTATAAAACAATTTCCATATTGTAGGAAATATTTTTAGATATCCAATGAATTTTTATAGCCAAATATATCATTTATGTAAACAAAATTAAATTTTTTTTACTTAGGTGATACATACGTTGGTTACATTTTCCTTTCTTTAGAAAAAATATGATAAAAGGTCACTATCAAACAAAAGTGATTCCATGGGGTCCCAAGGTTGGCACAAGGCATGTAATAGTCAGTCATGAAACCAAAAATATCATTTGGACGCATTTTTGGGTCATTTTATATTTATATGATAATATTGTATTACCCATAACTACCTGATTACTAATTAAACACGATAATTAATGATAATTACCGTCGTTACTATTCATAATGTCCAAAAACAAAAGAGTCTCAATTATATAATAAAGACCATATGATTCCAAATATTGAATCCATTTTTTTAAATTCCAAACACATAATTTCAGTAATTAATTTAAAATAATTCTCGTTGTCAAAACCAAAGATGGGTTTTTAAGAAGTAAAATCTATCAAAATATTGATTTGTTTTTACATCCAATTTGAAAGTGAAATTACATCCAATGACCAAAATTGTATTAAATGATAAAAACATAATTAAATTAAACATTAAAACCAATTAAAATGACAATATAACTATATAAATAAATTTGTTGAAAATACAATTGTGAATTAAAATGCAGTATTTTTCATTATTCATTAAAAATGAACATTTGTCAGACAAATACCAAAAATTCACCCTAAGCTATATTTGATATTCCAAATTCAAAAATGATATCCATTTTAACAAATTAAAAACATAGATGTTTCGTTAATTAATTTTATAATCTATTCCAGCTATCAAAACAAATAGCGTGTTTTTAAGAAACAATATCTATTAAAAGATTGACACTGTTTATGTCCAATTTCAAAGTAAAATTTTTTAAAATAAACACAAATGGATTAAATCGTAAAAATATATATTAATCACACTTTAAAACCGATAAAAAATAATCTGACCATATAAATAAATTAGACTAAAAGGAGGTTTTGAATTAAAATACAGCATTTTCATTATTCATTAAAAAACTGAACTTTATTGGAAAAATAACAAAAATTTACACAAAGTAAATTTTGATGTCTTGATTATAAAGAAGGATTTTATTCTGTCGAATATAACTTATAAAATTATCAAAAAGATGATTTGAAAAGGGTTCTCCATCAAAAGGCAGTTAATCAACCTTTTAAGGAATATTAGAATATTTACACTTAAAATTGGATTCATTCGCATTTTAAGCCTCTAACATTTATTGGATAAAAGTAAAAATATTTGAAAAACATATATAATAATTTTTTAGTTAGTTATTTTCATTCCTGTCATTAAAATGGCTAGGCGTTAACTACCATTTAAAATAATATTATTATATTATTAGTGTGCAACGTTAAATTTCAAAGAAACTCGTTGTTGCGTGTTGGGTGCGCCATCAAACACAGCATCCCCTTTAAAGTAATATTGATATTTTATTCAAAAATATTAATAAATATGAAAATTTTATATTCTTTATTTACCTGGGATGTTACAACCTTCCCCCCTTTTGGGAATTGCATCCTCGCAATTTTAAAATTGGGCTTGGAAACTTCATTGAAAGTCCCACATCGGAACAAGAGTCAGTAAAACTATCACTTTAAAATAAATAAAGAGAATTACAAAGGTCACCTGAGTTAACCCATACAAGGATTATATGTAGGGAAACATGGATATGGAAGAAAAAACAAAGGGTCATGTTCTGATGGAGAGTGATAGAAAACATGATTAGGATAAAGTCAACCCCAAGAAAATTATAAACTTGTGATGGGTTAAACAGTATTTGATTCCCCAGTAGAAAAAGTTAACATACAACATTTTAGTTTTAAGTTACTTTTTATTGAGGAATTTATTTATGAGCTTAACTTAATTACAAGGAAACATACTTACTTGTTGTGTAGACTTTCATCTTTTACTAGATTTCTTACACAAACTCATTTTTTTCTCCACAAGACAAGTATTTAGGATGACTTGTTCACATTAAGAGAGCTATAATCAACTTCTAAAGAATCACCTAATCTACAAAAGAGAACTGTATATTTCCCATGTCTTTAAACCAAAACCAAACCCCAAAATTGTTAGTACGAGATCAGATAATACCCAAAAAGGATAATCCTTTATAAAAAAATCTCTTCTTAATCTCCAAAATATGTCCAACAAAACCCAAAGTTCAAAAAAGACCATTCAATAAACAATTGTCCATAAAATTCATCAAAGTAAACCAAACTAAGATTGAAACCCAAATCTTTGAAGAATTTAATCACATAGTCTTCCAAGGTAAATATTAACATTTATCTCCAAGTAACATTATTTTATCTTAAAGTCTCATATAGAAAAGTAATTAACCTAATCATATATCCTCCATGACAGGTCAATAATTTCGAAGATAACACAAAATCAACTTATTCTTGATTCATAAAATTATATAACTAAAAATAAGTTGTCATACTAACCAGATTCTTTAGGTAGTCCAGTGGTAGGTGATAAATACCTGTTGCACTTTGGTTTTGGGTTCGATTCCCACAGAATTTTTCCGACGCGACGGGTTGTCACACGGTCTGTGTTTTGTCCTTTTTCTAAAACTATATAACTCTTAAAACATTCCCCAAAAAGAGATAAAATCTTCAAAAATAACCATAACATAATTTAACCTCAGGTTTATCTCATGCCTTTCATTTTCCATCATAACATATAGTAACAAATAATTACCTCAAAAGTAAGGATCATATAAACCCTAATGGTTACCTTTATAATTATTACCTGAACTTCCACGTCGATTTGGTTCTCTCAAACATGATGAATTAGAGAACTCACTAAGGTTCAAGTGTTTAATCATGAGTCCTGATATTTGGTTGAGAAAAACCCCAATAGTTCACATTGCAGCACCCATATCATTCAGTTGTTCTTTCAGAAAACCATCACAGTTTTCTTCACATCCACTGTTACTTTAGGGCTTGCTAGATCCATCCATTTACTAAAACCAAAAATATCGGTGTGTGTATATCATTAGAATCATCATATAATACTATGATATAATTATTCATGTTTTCTTAAACTCATTCACATTATCTAAAACTATGACTCTTTCTGAATTCCTAACCATTATGGTAATGTCACTTATGCTTAAAGAATACCCTAACTTCTAAAGTTATCTAAACCGACCTTTGATACCAACTATAAGGACCAGGCCTTAAAACATTACATAATCTTGAATTAAATGAATAATTCACATTGAGGATCTTTTCATGTTTATAGTTTTAGAGAATTAGTACAAAACTATTACATCTCACAAGATTACAAAGTAGACACTTCTACTCAGTTTCCATTTTTTCATAAAATAAAAACTCTTAAAAACAAACATGCCTAACAGTGCCACTTAAAACTTCCAAAAATGGATTGAAGATATAAATTAGGGTATCTCATCATATGAAAATAAAAAGTAAAGTAAGAGGAATATATAATAATATCCACCAACATAATAATGAAGTTCTTAAAATAAGTGACATAAAAGAGAGTACCTAAAACGAAAGAGAGAGGTTGGATCTCTTACCTCAAGTCAGACTTGTCTTGTTCATTCCTTTATATTCCAGAATAATAATCTTTGGTTAGTTAATAATTTCTTAAGGACCTCTATTAATGTTTATTAGTCAATTCATATCACATATTATAATGTTATAATAATTAGTTAATTATTTGAGTTCATATCAGACTTTTTTTTCGATGTTCGGTACATGAGTAAAAAATGAACTTGTTTGAAAAGAATGGTCCATGTAGTTATAAGTATATCATCTAAAGAATAGTATTAATGATATAAATATCATATATATCCAGTATCTATTCATTTTATACTATTCCATAACATTTTTAGATAAAAAAATGAAATGCAATGTTCATGGAGACGGTAGGTCGTACGTACGCATGAACGCTACTTCCATTTCTTTGTCACATTAAAAGAATTAAAACTAAATGACATATATATGTATATATTATAATTCCAGTATAATATATATGTTCTATAGGTCACATAATTTTTTTAATTTAATTCTTTATACATTCCATGTATTGCATGAACGAGTCACATCACTTGAGGGGGTCGTAGCCCACACTTCCTCAAATGAAATTCTCGCATTTTCACAACATGAAATGCATAAAGGTATGTTTTAAATGTAAAATAAATAATCATAGAGAGAAAATAAATATAATATATATCATAAATAAATATATTTCCATCATAATGGCCACCTTGAGAGGTGGTAGGAGAAGATAGAACAATCATCGTTTCGTGAGGCAGTAATCCACCATCCACAGAAACAGTATGTTCTTTAACAATTAGACGGAGATGTGTGTAAGTGTAGCTCGAATAAATCTCATAAAAACATCGTAGTATATTTCAGATACTGGTTTTGTAACACCCGAGACTTTTATGTTATATAAATCATCAAAGGAATCTTTTTCTACACAACACTTGCTTGGCTTGCTTTACACGCAATCGCGACCTTCCTCGATAGCTTGCGTCGTACACAATACTGAGTTTCACTAAACAAAAATATGCTATTAAAACTAGCCGTTGTGAATAGTAATAACCACTTTTTGAAATTTTATAAATTTTATTTTTCAAAATGAACTTCATTTTTGGACTCAGAATATCGAAATTAGCCTAGGGTGAAATTTTGGTATTTTTCTGAAAACTTTCAATTTTTGATGAATAGTGAAACCACTAAGTGGTAGGTTAAAAACTGAATTTTGCATAAAACTTAATTTTACCTCTTCTGTGAATTGAATTTCAAAAATCCGATAGACACGGTTAATATCAGTAAGTAAAATGTGGTTCAATGAGATAAAAATAAATTTTTGGTGAATAGTAACTTTTTACTTTTTTTACCGCAGTTAATAGTAAATAGGGTAACTAAGGGTAAATATGATATTAATATTACCATAACACATGTCCTAATTCTATTGGACAAGTGTAATTCGACCAAAAACAAACTTAGGAATAAAAATATGACCATTTAGGTCCACATGGATTAGATTAGGACATTTATTATTAATTTATTTAAAGAAGGGTTAAAATAGTTAAAATCAAAGTTTAATAAGTAAATCATTTTTAATATGGGGTTATACATAAGCTAAATTCGACTATAAATATTCATTAGAAAGATATAAAGACTTCCTACATAATGTTATTTTATTTGTAATTTTTAGACATTAAATAATTTAATTTATTTATGACACAATGATGATGCAGTAATTATCTTAGTGATGAAATATTGACATTATTGATGTTATAAACACCAAAATAAATGTAATTTGAGACTTTTTATGAATTAAACTAATTTTCTAGGTTACTATGATATATTAAAGTTGATTTAATCAACTTGTTTCGAACATATAATTCTGTTATGACATTCACAAAAATCATATATCAAATAGTGTCAAAATTGACACAAAATAGTTTTTAAATCAAATATTATATTATTAATTGTTATTTTATTCCTAAAAATATAAGGTTCGGACAAATAACTTAGATAAGGATATATATATTAATAATAAACAATTTGGGGTTCTTTTGGCATGTTATAGTAAGTGTATTAACCATATAGTGAAAGAAAACAAAAAGACACGGTAAAAGTTAAATTATTTAACTTAGAGTTAAATCTATTTGATAAGGTTAAAATAATACCCTAAACTTGTCTAAATCCTATTGGTTGATAGGATTTCGACCCATCCCAACTTTAGCTTCAAAATAAGACCATTTAGAACCATTATAAACCGATTTTGACTTTAATATAAAATAATATTTTGAGATATTCCTAAGGTGCCCCTCTCCTCCCTTATAAAAGGGCACCTCCTCCCCCTCCTCCTCACACCAATTTGAGCACTCAAGCTCGGCCAACCCCTGCCGTTTTCTCCTCTCCACTTCCCTGGAATAATCCTAGAGGTCCTGGTCTTCTTCAAAGACCAATCTTAGTTCCCTAAGTGGAGGATTCAAAGAGGCGTTCCAAAGAAGAGGAGCTTCGGACACGTACAAAGCAAATCGGACCTAAGGTAAGGGAAATATCACAATCTCATTTTTATCCGAGATTGTTTATTCATAAGTATTTACTGGGGTGTATTTTATCATCCACATCCATGTTTCATCAATATGTAATATTATGTCCATCCACCTACAATTTTTTATATCCATTTTTACCCTTCGGTGAGTTTTTAGTGATATGTATGAAAGGAATCTTTTGTCGTACGAGGTACTTTTTGACTTTTCCGACAAAAGTACGAAGAATGTTTTTTTAACTTATACGGCATGAATGGATTTTTAAAACATTATTTCCAAGATGCTTCCTTTACAAGTTTTCAAGTTTATTTTTAATCAACTTCTTTTATTTTAAAGTTGTATGACATGTTATGAAAGGAAAAATGTTTTTGAAGAAGAAAGGATATTTTCCTCAAGATTGGAGTTCAAGTGTTTTATCAAAATTATTTTCCATCTAAGATAATAAAGGGTTCTGTTTTTATCCCTATTATTAAATTGATTTGATCATGTTGTGATGGAATTATTTTTATGAATTCCTTTATCTTATATGAATTGATTTATGATGTCATGATGTTTCAAGAATCCCATTTTTGTTACATGTGTTATGCGATGATGTATGTTTTATGATTATGTGGCGCACATAAGAAAGGATTCATTATAAGATGGGTGGGACCTATATCTCCCTCCAATGCATTGGGTAAAAGTTTTATATCTCATGAGATAGACATGGCTGGAACGGTAGGTTATACCGGTTCAGTGAAACAGGACTGGAACGAGGGTGACTCGGTTCAGAAAGGTACTTTGTCCACTAAGATAGTCTTGGCAATGAGTCATGACTAACAAGAAATGATTTTCCATGATTATGTGTGCATGCCACAAAGTTTCAGTTTTCATGTTATGATTATGGGGATCTCATTTTCACTTCTATGATTTATTCCATGTTAAGATTTTATGATCTCTTTTGCAGGTTATGATTTTCAAAAAGATATGATATGATTTTTATTTCCTTTATTTGCCCTTGCTGAGCATTTGAGCTCACCCTTTTATGTTTTCGTCTCCCCAGGTCAGGAAGATGGATATTAAGTAGAATATGCTAAAAGGGACCCTAGATATGATGAAATAAATGGGAGACACTGTAGAAGATTTATGAACCAGTTGTTTATGTTTCCTAGTTTCTAAAGACACTATACCTATACGGTCCTTTGTGGTTTTGTCATATGTTGTAATAAGTGTGTTTAAATTTTGAATTATTAACAATGTATGTAAAGTATGGGTTGTTATAGTTGGTATCAGAGGAAAGGTATAGTCAACCTTTGGAAACTAGGATGTGAAAGCCTTAGTAAGAACCCTAAGGATAAGTCTAAGCATAGAACACAATCTTAGTGTTTTAGAAATGGCCTTGAATAACCTAGGATAAGACCTTAAGCATGAAAATTTTATTCTTGAATTATGTGGTTTTCCTATTATAATTAGTGTTGCTCACACTATTATTCTTGGTTTTAGTCAATGGCTGGAACCCGAAGGAACCGTGTTAATGCGGAATGCGATGGACAATGCAATGATTGTCCCCCTGAGCAACCAAACGATATGGGAGCTGGAATGAAAAATCTTGTAGCCATGCTCACACAACTTTATCAAGCTATGAATCATGAAGGACTTCCAAACGAGCAAAGGAAGGAGCAACATTCTGTTGAATCCTTCATGAGGCAGCGTCCACCTTCTTTCAGCGGGTCTACTGATCCATTAGTTGCTGAACAATGGATTAGTACTAATGAAAAGATATTTTCAGTTCTTCAATGTTCTGAGCATGATAAAGTCATCCTAGCAGTGTATCGTTTGGAAGGAGATGTTGATCAATGGTGGAATCTTATTAAGAATACGAGGCAAAGGGATGAAATTGAGTCTATGGAATGGGACGAGTTCAAGAACTTATTTTTCAATAAGTACCTCCCTCGTATTCTCCGAACAAAGATGGAGAAAGAGTTCCTTGAACTGAAGCAAAGGGATGATGAATCTGTTGGTACCTATGAAGAAAATTTTACAAGACTTGCAAGGTACGCTTTTGGTATTATTATCCAACCTGAGAGTAAGATCGATCGATTCTTTAGTGGCTTAAAACCAAGTCTTCGAAGGGCGTTAACCATAAGGGACTTCAATAGCTACGAGGAAATCATTCGATGTGCTCTCAAAGTCGAGATGGAGATTGGAGTAACCCATCAATCACATGGGTTTGATAAGAAGAGGAAGATGGAATTCAAAGGAAAATCTAAAGAGCACACTGAAAAGAAGATGACCTTTCCCTTATTCTCAAAGTGTGGAAAGAAACATGGAGGGAGTTGTCTTAAAGGGACAAGTAAATGTTTTAAATGTGGAAAGGAAGGTCATCGGGCATTTGAATGCCGTGATAATGGGAAGAAGATGTCTAATGACGCGAACAAAGGAAGGGATACACAGAATGAACCTACTACACTTCAATGTTTCAAGTGCAAGGAGATGGGGCATTATGCCAATCAATGCCCAAATCCAAGGGTTGATGATGATGGTCGACGTCAACAAAATCTTAAGGCTAAAGACAAAGGAAAGTCACATGCAATTTCTATCAGCGATGTGGAGTACGATAACGAAGTGGTGAAAGGTACACTTACCATCCACTCTAAAGTAGAAAATATTTTATTTGATTTTGGATCCACCCACTCTTTTATTTCTAAATAATTTTCTAAGGGTATCACCGTATTACCTCAACAATTAGATGTTGAGTTAGCTGTGACAACACCTAATGGCACAACAGTCGCATCAAAAGTTTATAATTCTTCTCCGATCGAAGTTTGTGGGAAAGTGCTTCCTGCAAATCATGTGATCCTTCCTTTAGTGGAATTTGATGTGATTCTTGGCATGGATTGGCTTTCTCTACATGGAGCTCATATCAATTGCCAAAGAAGGGAAGTCACATTTCATATTCCAGATCAATCTACGATCGTCTATCAATGCAAGGATGAACATAACCTTCCAGTGGAAATTCCTTCCATCTTATGGGTCTTGATTCCACTAAATTAAGGTCATTTATCTCAAATGGTTGGTGAGAAACTCACGATTAATAATATGCCCATTGTACGGGATTTTGATGATGTCTTTCCGGAGGAATTACCGGGTATTCCACCAAATCGTGAAGTTGAGTTTTCAATAGAACTCGTACCGGGTGCTTTGCCTATTTCAAAGACACCTTATAGAATGGCCCCAATTGAGTTGTAGGAATTGAAGAAGCAACTCCAAGAGAATCTTGATAAGGGATTCATATGCCCTAGTGCGTCACCTTGGGGAGCACCTGTTCAATTTGTTAAGAAGAAAGATGGATCAATGAGACTCTGCATTGATTATCGAGAACTTAACAAGATCACTATCAAGAACAAATATCCTCTCCCACGCATTGATGACTTATTTGACCAACTACGCGGAGCTCAATACTTTTCCAAGATTGATCTTCGTTCAGGGTATCATCAATTAAGGGTCAAAAGGGAGGATATACCAAAGACGGATTTCCGTACAAGGTAAGGACACTATGAATTTATAGTGATGCCATTTGGTCTTACTAATGCCCCTGCTATCTTCATGGATCTAATGAATAGAGTCTTTAGAGACTATCTTGATCAATTTGTGGTAGTCTTTATAGACGATATTCTTGTCTATTTAAAGAGCAAGGAAGAGCATGAAGATCACTTGAGAATTATATTGATGACCCAGAGAAAGGAGAAGCTTTATGCCAAATTTACCAAGTGTGAATTTTGGCTTCAAAAAGTTGCATTTTTGGGTCACATAATCTCAAAAGAGGGGATATCTGTGGATCCAGCAAAAACAGAGGTTATCGAAAGATGGTCGAGACCAACAACAGTAACTGAGATTCGAAGTTTTCTTGGTTTGGCTGGATATTATCGACGTTTTGTAAAATATTTTTCACGATTATCTAATCCACTCACCAAGTTGACTCGGAAAGGAGTTAAGGTTGTCTGGATAGAGGAATGTGAAGAGAATTTCAAGGAGTTGAAAAGAAGGTTATCCAGTGCACCTGTGCTCACACTGCCTTGTAGTGGAGAAAGGTTTGTGATCTACAGTGATGCATCCAAGAAGGGATTGGGGTGTGTTCTTATGCAAAATGATATGGTAATAGCTTATGCCTCACGACAGTTGAAAATCCATGAGCAAAATTACGCAACACATTATTTGGAGTTGGTTGCGGTAATATTTGAATTAAAGATTTTGAGGCATTACCTTTTTGGTGAAAGGTGTGATATTTATACTGATCATAAAAGTTTAAAGTATATTTTCACACAAAAGGAGCTGAATATGCGCCAAAGAAGATGGTTGGAGCTGATTAAGGATTATGACTGCTCAATCCATTACCACCCTGGGAAAGCAAAAAAGGTGGTAGATGTATTAAGTCGACAATACCATGCTAGTTTATCCATGATGAGGACCCCAAAGGATCCAATATTTATGGATTTACAAAGGATGGATCTTGGAATTATAATGGAAGGGGAAAAATCTTATCTTTCTCAAATGAATGTTCAACCATCTATACATGTGAAGATTAAAGAGGCATAGAAAGATGATGTCGAGTTACAAAAGAAGGTGAGAAATGTTCCTGAATTCAACCTTGATTGTGATGGGATAATAAAGTTCAGGAATCGGGTTTGTGTTCCTCCCATCCCCGAATTAAAGAAGGAGCTGCTGGATGAGGCTCATAGTTCATCATTCTCTATTCATCCTGGAAGCACGAAGATGTATAGGGACCTGAAATAGTACTTCTGGTGGGATGGAATGAAAAGAGATGTTGCTGAATATGTCTCTCGATGCTTGGTTTGTCAACAAGTTAAAGCTGAGAGACAAAATCCTAAGGGGATGTTACAACCATTACCCATACCCGAATGGAAATGGGAAAACATCACTATGGACTTTGTCACAGGACTTCCTAAAACATCCAAAGGCAATAATGCTATCTGGGTCATAGTTGATCGTCTTACAAAGTCTGCACACTTCATTGCTATTAGAGTGGATTTCTCTCTAGATCAGCTTGCCAGGATATATGTAAAGGAAGTGGTAAGATTGCATGGAGTACCACTTTCTATTATATCTGATCGAGATCCAAGATTTACCTCGAAGTTCTGGCGAAGTCTTTAGCATACTCTGGATACAGAGTTGAGTTTGAGCACTGCTTATCATCCCCAGACAGACGGTCAGTCTGAGAGAACAATTCAAACCCTAGAAGATATGTTGAGAGCTTGCTCTATGGATTTTAAAGGAGGTTGGGATCAACACCTACCTTTGGTGGAATTTTGTTATAATAATAGCTTTCACTCCAGTATTCAGATGGCTCCTTATGAAGCTTTCTATGGAAAGAAATGCAGGACTCCATCTTGCTGGGATGAAGATGGGGAAAGAAAGCTATTAGGACATGATCTCGTTGATGAAATGGCAGAAAAGGTCAGATCTATTCAACAACACATAAGAGCAGCTCAGAGTCGACAGAAAAGTTATGCCGAAAACCGAAGAAAAGACCTAGAGTTTGAAGTGGGTGATAAAGTGTTCTTACGAATATCTCCCTGGAAGAGGGTTATGAGATTTGGAAAGAAGGGGAAGTTGAGCCCTAGATATATCGGTCCTTTTGAAATACTGGATCGTGTTGGGAAGGTAGCTTACCGATTGGCGCTTCCACCGAATCTCTCTCAAGTTCATGATGTGTTCCATGTATCTCTCCTGAGAAAGTACATACCAGATCCTTCACATGTACTCAGCTCAGAAGTTGTACCGCTGGTGCAAGATCTTTCTTATGAAGAACAGCCGATAGAGATTCTGGATCGTAGCGAAAAATTCCTACGAAACAAGACCACTCGATTGGTGAAAGTTTTATGGAGGAACCACCAACTTGAAGAAGCTACATGGGTGCTTGAGGATATGATGAGGGAGAAGTATACTCATCTGTTTGTTACAAAGTGACGAATTTCGAGGGAGAAATTCTTTTTAAGGGGGGTAGAATGTAACACCCGAGACTTTTATGTTATATAAATCATCAATGGAATCTTTTTCTACACAACACTTTCTTGGCTTGCTTTACACACAATCGTGACCTTCCTCGATAGCTTGCGTCGTACGCAATATCGAGTTTCACTAAACAACAATATGCTATTAAAACTAGCCGTTATGAATAGTAATAACCACTTTTTGAAATTTTATAAATTTTATTTTTCAAAATGGACTTTATTTTTGGACTCAGAATATCGAAATTAGCCTAGGGTGAAATATTGGTATTTTTCTGAAAACTTTCAATTTTTGATGAATAGTGAAACCACTAAATGGTAGGTTAAAAACTGAATTTTGCATAAAACATAATTTTACCGCTTCTGTGAATTGAATTTCAAAAATCTGACAGACACAGTTGATATCAGTAAGTAAAATGTGGTTCAATGAGATAAAAATAATTTTTTGGTGAATAGTAACTTTTTACTTTTTTTACCGCGGTTAATAGTAAATAGGATAACTAAGGGTAAATATGATATTAATATTACCCTAACACTTGTCCTAATTCTATTGGACATGTGTAATTCGACCAAAAACAAACTTAGGAATAAAAATATGACCATTTAGGCCCACTTGGATTAGATTAGGACATTTATTATTAAGTTATTTAAAGAAGGGTTAAAATAGTTAAAATCAAAGTTTAATAAGTAAATCATTTTTAATATGGGGTTATACATAAGATAAATTAGACTATAAATATTCATTAGAAAGCTAAAAAGATTTCCTACATAATGGTATTTTATTTGTAATTTTTAGACATTAAATAATTTAATTTATTTATGACACAATGATGATGCAGTAATTATCTTATTAATGAAATATCGACATAATTGATGTTATAAACACCAAAATAAATGTAATTTGAGACTTTTTATGAATTCCACTAATTTTATAGGTTACTATGATATATTAATGTTGATTTAATCAACTTGTTTCTAACATATAATTCTGTTATGACTTTCACAAAAATCATATATCAAATAGTGTCAAAATTGACACAAAATAGTTTTTAAATAAAATATTATATTATTAATTGTTATTTTAATCCTAAAAATCTAAGGATCGGCCAAATAACTTAGATAAGGATATATATATTAATAATAAACAATTTGGGGTTCGTTTGGCATGTTATAGTAAGTTTATTAACCATATAGTGAAAGAAAACAAAAGACACGGTAAAAGTTAAATTATTTAACTTAGAGTTAAATATAATTGATAAGGTTAAAATAATACCCTAAACTTGTCTAAATCCTATTGGTTGATAGGATTTCGACCCATCCCCACTTTATCTTCGAAATAAGACCCTTTGGAACCATTATAAACCGATTTTGACTTTAATATAAAATAATATTTTGAGATATTCCTAAGGTGCCCCTCTCCTCCCTTATAAAAGGGCACCTCCTCCCCCTCCTCCTCACACCAATTTGAGAACTCAAGCTCAGCCAACCCCTGCCATTTTCTCCTCTCCACTTCCCTAGAATAATCCTAGAGGTCCTGGTCTTCTTCAAAGACCAATCTTAGTTCCCTAAGTGGAGGATTCAAAGAGGTGTTCCAAAGAAGAGGAGCTTCGGACACGTACAAAGCAAATCGGACCTAAGGTAAGGGAAATATAACAATCTCATTTTTATCCGAGATTTTTTATTCGTAAGTATTTAATGGGGTGTATTTTATCATCCACATCCATATTTCATCAATATGTAATATTATTTCCATCCACCTACAATTGTTTAAATCCATTTTTACCCTTCGGTGAGTTTTTAGTGATATGTACGAAAGGAATCTTTTGTCGTACGAGGTACTTTTTGAATTTTCCGACAAAAGTACGAAGAATGTTTTTTTTAAATTATACGGCATGAATGGATTCTTAAAACATTATTTCCAAGAAGCTTCCTTTACAAGTTTTCAAGTTTATTTTTAATCAACTTCTTTTATTTTAAAGTTGTATGACATGTTATGAATGGAAAAATGTTTTTGAGGAAGAAAGGATATTTTCCTCAAGAATAGAGTTCAAGTGTTTTATCAAAATTATTTTCCATCTAAGATAATAAAGGGTTCTGTTTTTATCCCTATTATTACATTGATTTGATCATGTTGTGATGGAATTATTTTTATGAATTCCTTTATCTTATATGAATTGATTTATGATGTCATGATGTTTCAAGAATCCCATTTTTGTTACATGTGTTATGCGATGATGTATGTTTTATGATTATGTGGCACACATAAGAAAGGATTCATTATAATATGGGTGGGACCTATATCTCCCTCAAATGCATTGGGTAAAGGTTTTATATCTCATGAGATAGACATGGCTGGAACGGTAGGTTATACAGGTTCAGTGAAACAGGACTGGAACGAGGGTGACTCGGTTCAGAAATGGACTTTGTCCACTAAGATAGTCTTGGAAATGAGTCATGACTAACAAGAAATGATTTTCCATGATTATGTGTGCATGCCACAAAGTTTCAAGTTTCATGTTATGATTATGGGGATCTCATTTTCCCTTCTATGATTTATTCCATGTTAAGATTTTATGATCTCTTTTGTAGGTTATGATTTTCAAAAAGATATGATATGATTTTTATTTCCTTTATTTTCCCTTGCTGAGCATTTGAGCTCACCCTTTTATGTTTTCTTCTCCCCAGGTCAGGAAGATGGATATTAAGTAGAATATGCTAAAAGGGACCCTAGATATGATGAAATAAATGGGAGACACTGTAGAAGATTTATGAACCAGTTGTTTATGTTTCCTAGTTTCTAAAGACACTATACCTATACGGTCCTTTGTAGTTTTGTCATATGTTGTAATAAGTGTGTTTCAATTTTGAAGTATTAACAATGTATGTAAAGTATGGGTCGTTATAGGTTTTGTTACAAAATAAAGTAATAAAAAGAGTTTAAGGTGTTGGAGAAGAAAAATAAAACAAAAGAACATAAGAAAAGACATTACCTTTAAATCAGGTAACTCTCTTTGGATTGAACCAAAAGGGTTTCTTGAATAGCTTTCTGCCTAAGGTAAATCTTCTAGGATGAAGACAGGTATGTGGAGAGATAAAATTACAATATTTTGGTCGATCCAAAGGCTTTAGAGGTGTGGGTAAGGGGGTAGAGTTGGGGGCCTTTTATAAGAGGGAGGAGGGGAACTCTTTGAAGGTCTTGAAAAGGTACCTTATTATAAAATGATTTTCAGATACTAAAGGTCCCATAATTATATATTTCGAGGATACGGTGATAAGGGTTCGAAATAAACCCATACAACAGGTTTTTTACAAGTGTGTTTCTTATATTTTACCTTATCTTCTCATTTTATTTAAATCATACATTAATGACGTAATCACTGCATCATCATGGTGTCATAAATAAATTTATTTATTTAAGGTATAAAAATTATAAAAAAATTTCAATCATGTAGGAAATATTTTTATATTTCCAAGGAATTTTTCTAGTCAAAGAGATAATTTATTTAAACAAAATTAATTTTTTTTACTTAGGTGATACATACATTGGTTACATTTTCCTTTCATAAAAAAATATGATAAAAGGTCACTATCACAATAAAGTGATTCCATGGTGTCCCAAGGTTAGAAAAAGGCATCCCATGGTCGGCCATGACACCACTAATAGTATTAGGACACATGTTGGGGTCTGTTTTTTATTTTTATGATATTATTTTATTACCCTTAACTACCCGATTACTAATTAAACACGATAATTAAAGATAATTTCCAGCGTTACTATTCATAATATTTAAAAACAAAAGAGACTTAATTACATAATTTAGACCTTCTTCTTCCAAATATGGATTACATTTTTTCAAATTCCAAACACAGAAATTTCAGTAAATTAATTTAAAATAATTCCCTTTTGTCAAAACCAAAGACGGGTTTTTAAGAAGTAAAATCTATCAAAAGATTGATTTGTTTTTACAACCAATTTAAAAGTTAAATTACATATAATTACCAAAGTTGTATTAAATTATAAAAAAATAATTAAATTAAACATTAAAACCAATTAAAATGACAATCTAACTATATAAATAAATTCGATGAAAAGGCAGTTTTGAATTATAATGTAGTATTTTTCCCTATTCATTGAAAATGAACATTTGTCAGCAAAATACCAAAAATTAACCATAAGATATATTTGATATTCCAAATTCAAAAATCATATCAATTTTACCAGATTCAGACATATAATTTACATTAATTAATTTTATAATCAATTCTCGTTGTCAAAACAAATAGCGTGTTTTTAAGAAACAATATCTATTAAAAGATTGACACTTGTTTTTGACCAATTTCAAAGTGAAATTAATTGAAATGACCACAAATGGATTAAATGGTAAAAATATATTTTAATTAAACATTAAAACCAATTAAAAAGATAATCTAACCATATAAATCTATTATACTAAAAGGAGGTTTCAAATTAAAATACATTATTTTCACTATTCATTAAAAAAATGAACTTAATCGAAAAAATAACAAAAATTTACACAAAGTTAATTTTGATGTCTTGATTATAAAGAAGGATTTTATTTTTTCAAATATAACATATAAAAGTATCAAAAAGTGGATTTAAAAAGGGTTCGCCATCAAAAGGTGTTTAATCGACCTTTTAATGAATATTTGAATATTTACGCTTAAAATTGGATTAATTAACATTTTAAGCCTCTAACATTTATTGGATAAAAGTAAAAATATTTGAACAACATAAATAATCATTTTGTAGTTAGTTCTGTTTATTGTCTCCATTAAAATGGCTAGGCATTAACTACCATTTAAAATAATATTATTATATTATTAGTGTGCAACATTAGATTTCAAAGAAACTCGTTGTTGCGTGTTGGGTATGCCATCAAACATAGAATCCCCTTTAAAGTAATATTGATATTTTATTCAAAAATATTAATAAATAAGAAAATGTCATATTCTTTATTTACCTGGGATTTTACAATATGCATCAAGTAAAAAAATTATAGGCACTCCCTCTCATGTGAGTCTCCCAATAGGTCTAACAAATCCCTAGAACAACGGGCCTATGAAGCATATGAAAGCCCCGGGAGAAAACCCCCCAAAAATGAATGATACATATTACTATAATTTCCACCTAAGTAACCAAGGATTCCAATGTGATCTATTTTAAATCCATTTCCATCCTTTAATGATTTTAAAACCATTTCACAAAAACCATTTCTATATTATTTGAAAATTATTTCAATTTACCAAAACTGGTGGGAAAACATCTTTGATAAAATAGAAGTTCCACACACAAAAAACAAATCGATAAATCATGTTATTTCATTTAATAAAATAATTAATTAAAAATTGGAGAAATTCAGTTCACCAACAAAGTATAAACATAACCACATACCTCAAAACTCAGATCACACAAAATGTCAATGGAACACCCCCTAAGAAATGAATCAACAATTGCATTGGAGGACCTATAAGACATCTATAAATTTTATAATTGATTCAATTTCTGAAAAGGATCATCTGAGAAGAGGAATAAAAAAAGTCCACATGAACATACACCCACCACACCACACCAAACAAAGGAATGACACCCATAAGAATATCACATAATCGATCTTCAAGGAAATAAGAAGAAACATCACCATGGGTCAATTGATATTATGACACAACACATCAGCACAACTACAATAAAATAAAAGAAGAATAAAAAATTTCCACTCTCCCAGAGAGATGAAACTCAATTGAAATGGTTATCAATCACCAAACTAAGCAATGCAGATTGAACGAAGACTCTCCAATCACTAGAGAATCCTTCTAGGTCAAGAAAGACAAGTTCTATAGAAGAATGAGATAACCTATCACTCCCACAATTCCCTAATATCCAACCCCATGACATTTAAATAGTATGTAGTCCTTTAAAAATCATGTAATCCTTAGGGCTCAGATACATAGAAAAACTTGTAACATTTTTATTTAAAACTGATCTTTAACATTACACACCATGAAATCGGTGCACGATGGGTACTCACATCATATTGTGTACCATATTCATGTCATCCTCACTATCGAGATTACATCTTGTGTACTCCCATTAAATGGAGTGTATTTTTCCTATAGACATCCAAATCTCTAGATTCCTACATGAAACCCAAAAAACATTAATTGTCCTCCAAACTCAGAAAGGACCCCACAAATCCATTCCCACATTAATACCAAGAATCAATTAATTCAAACTAACATACATCACCTAAATTTTTTTCAATTTTCTCTAAAAACATTATCCATCATTTGGTGTCCCATGAAAGACCCAATTCAAGTGAAAATAATGTAATTAGAATACTTTAAAGTGAAAAAAAGATTTTACAAACCTTCCATAATAAGAATATTAGTTCTAGGGATTCCATGTGGAAGATTGAATTTCGGTAAAGAGGTGACACCACTATTCCCTCATCAGTGAATCACACTCCCAATTCCCATGAGAATATGATCCATTCATTCATACCACTCTGAAAAATTTAATCAACTACCCATTCAATTCATTCACTTTAGACTCAGTGAACTTAACTAGCTACACTACAATAGAAATACCAGTCTCTAACATTCTCTTCCCAACACAGAAGGTGATATGGAACAAGATTATATTTTATATGATAATATATGTGGAAAACATCATCAATTATTGTCAAATAAAATGAAAGTTACAGTGGATAAGTAACCTTCCCAAGCATCTCTATTCCCTCAAACAGTTGCACATATGTTGAAGAGAACATTCCCTATTTTCCTTGATAACAATTAATATAATGAGGAGAAACATTCCAGAAAACATATTCACCTATGGAAATGTCAAAATTATGATTTAATTAATCCTTATAATATTTATTCGATCTCTACACTATAACCAGATGTCAATGTATATCATTAATCCTCACACACGTCTCTTAAACCATTCTTGTTCCCACTAATGTACCATTACCCACCTTTTCCAAACAAATAAGTGATCTTCATGGGTAACTGTACAAGGCCTAAAAAATATCCATTATGATTGACTAATGATAAATATTTTTATAATCAAACTCAACAATCGCTATATGGTTATGCCAAGATCCACAGAAATCCATGAAGTAGGCATGAAACAAATCCTCTAGAATCTAAATTGCTTGATCTGTATGAACATCTGTCAATAGATTCTATGATGTACTCAATATAATAGGAGACCCCATCATCTCCAAACTACTCCTCTAAATTATTTAATTAATCCTAGGATCCATGTATAAAACAATAGAAACTATACCCCCATGTAACCTCACAGTTTCTTGCACGCATAGCTTATCTAGATCATTGACTTTGTGGTTTTTTTCATAACAAAATGAACTGAATGTTTTATAAAATTAACCACATAAAAAACATCCATCCATTTAGGGCTACATGGAAATCTAGAAAAAATTACCATCAATACTTATTCCCTTTTCCAAACTAGAACTGAAAGTCAATGAAGCAAACCAGAGGGTTTCAAATGCTCTGTAATTATCTATTGGAAGGTGTAATAGAGCAAAAAATAATAACGCTTGATATCGGGACACTTTAACCATTGTCTCATGTCAAAATATATATTTATAGTATATCAATAAATGGTCGATGAATAACTATTATAATAAAACAAAATCAACCTCCTTATAGATGTTGTGAGGAAAAACTAATCCCCAAAGATGATAATACCATTTAAATGGAGATACCAACCAGAAAAAGTCTCCCCACCATGTAGGGTTTCATTAATTCCCCCAAACACATCATCCTACTATTGATTCTTCAGAATAGACTCAATTAGATATGATGAAAACTGAACATTGTCTACAAGTTATCCTAAAAAGATATCATGAACATTTAGATGCATTTGAGAAAAAATCCCCATAATGTTCCACTCTTCCTTAAATTTCTGAACTTATTGTGATGGATCGTTCCTACTAAGGGATACTTCAATGAAATTCATTTTCCATGTGGTTTAGGTGATATAGATGTAAAAAAGTTGAAGGTATTCCTCCCACCGCCTTTGTCAAATATTCATGTCTTTATGAGAAAATATAAAACTCAAAACATTATGGTTAGAAAAGAATGTGATCCTTTTTCCAAAATTATAATGTAATCAACACTTAAGTGAATTCATAGATATGGAAATATGTAAATAATAAGTTGTGTAATACATCTCATGTGATTAAATATTATTAGAGCTATAAGCTACCACGTGATCATCCTGCATGAGCACACATCCCAAACTAGCACTAGAAGTATCACAAAAAAATACATACAACCTATTGGTCTCTGGTATGATTATATTAGGTGATCATGTTGGAACTATTTTAATCTCATAAAATTAAGACTAAAAATTTTCATCCAATATGTATTTCACCCATTTCCAAGTTATTGCAATCAAAGGTGACACTAACTTTGAGACATCCATGACGAACCATCTGCAGTACCCAGTATAACCAAGGATGCTCTGAATCTCAGAGACATTATGTACATCCTCTCATGACAAGATAAACAATACCTTATTAGGATCACCTGATAATCCATGCTTAGAAATCACATGTCCCAATAATTTCACTTCTTGAATACAAAATTTTCATTTCAAAATAATTCCACACAAGTGGAGAATACTATATATTTCCATAACCAAACATAGATGGTGCTAGTTCTCATGCTCAAATCATAAATAAACCGAAATATAACCAATGAGAACTACCAGAAAAGTGTCAAGATATTGATGGAATATATGAATCACCAATTCCCTGAATAAAATCTAGAGAATTATTTTTGAACAAACATCATCATAAGATATCGTATAAGGTCTATACCTTCTCCTAAAACTCACCATAAGTATATCGCAATCTAGAACTGTGAACTGATTATTACTTACCCAATGTTGAATATGTGAAAACCATATTCCCCCCTTTAACAAATCAAAAAAATCATCCATTAAAGGAAATGGAAAAATGTTCTTAACTATTAACTAGTTCATATTCTGGTAGCCTACATAAAATATGAGTCAAATTTCTTCCATCTTGGAAAAGTGTACTAGGGACTCCCAAGAAGAAATACTAAGGAGAACATAACCCTTTTTAATTAGGTCATCCAATTGAATCTTTATCTCTTTAAGTTGTGATGGTTCCATTCAATAAAAAGGTATCTATATCGACATCATCCCTGGAATCAGACCCCTAATAAACTCAACCACCCTATCTATAGGAAGCCCAAAGAAATAATATAGAAAAAATGTCAAGATTACCAAAAACATCTTCTAGTAGATCAACAACATAAGAAACATCATCTGAATAAACTACAATAGGAGACAAAAAACTCATGAGATCTGGGAGAGAAGTTCATGCATGGCTAGACCTTGGATCCTAGCCTCCCCTAAACACCGATGAGATCTATTCACAACAAGAAATGTTAAAAATGATGATAACAATCAATCTTATCATGATGATCTACAGTCCAGTATATCCATATGATGATATCAAATAGATCCATAAAAAACCAGAAAACCCAAGACTAAGTCTATATTCTCTATCCATATAATTCAAGAAGAACATTGAAACCTATTCTCTTTAATCTTCTCAATAGGTTTCACTAACTCCATTAAAAATAAACTAGTTCCATTTTATGGTTAATTATATTACGAAATCAACCGAATATAAATTAGTGGGAATCACATCTATCAAATAAAGAAACTAATAATGAAGATTAAATAATGATGGTACCTCTCACTATTGCTAGACCCATGTCTTCATATGCTAGAAACTCATATACCATGTAACGGTTCTTCACTATTGTGGAATATTGCTATATTCTTGTAGTATTTAAAGAATTTGACTATGCCATGATAGAATTTGGAGGTGAAAATGCATAACCATATTGGCGAGAAAACATTTCCTAAAAAAAAAATTGTATATGCCCATAACATCGACAACTGTTACACATATTCACAGAGGAATGAAATAAGGGCCTTCAATGTCCAAAATTAACAAACTTATAGTAATTAATTTTCCCATTACTATCTTTATCTAGAGTTTCTGAAGAGGATTTCATTCGAAAAACACCTCCACCACTCCTATAATGACCCTTTCAATATATATTTTTCCCGGGCGTGCCACTGAATCCACCACTATATGGAATAAAGGGATTCAAATATACGATAATTAATGCCATATTTGTTTCTTTAATCATAGAACGGTCCATTTTCTATGTAAGGTTCCAAATATTAAACATAAATACCTATGATATTTTATCCAATCAAAAACCTTGATGTTAGTTTTGATAGTGGAACAGGTCATTTTTAATAACATCTAGTGAAAATGAACAGGCTCAGCAAATTTATTGGTGTACACCGATAGTGAATTCTATCCCTACTACAAAGAGAGTAATGTCAATACATCACCATAATCAGTGACTCAGGAAAAAAACTATTGGATGAGGAGAGTCTTGAAACGCTTCTAGTCCAACCCCATGTGTCAATCCACCAGTACCATGGAATCCCACCAACACTTGTTTGGACCCTCAATTATGAATGTCACGCACATCACATTGATAGTCTCATGTATATCCAGGATTTCAATTATCTAATCAATCATTTCAATTTAATCCTCATCCTCTTCATGCTCATTTTTACCTTTAATGGATAGCGGATTCTCACATAATAACACTTTTGATTGATCAATTTCTCATACAACTTAGGGATGTACCACAAAAACTATGTTTTGAGATTGTTGTACATTCTAGTCAACAGAATGGACCACTCACATTCTTGCTTTTATAAAATTATTCTCCATAAGAGGATTACATTTATAAGATTCATTCGTACCCACTTGTGAAACTCTCATAACACATCTTGGAGGCATATTGCTGCAGGAAAAACCAAAAGAAATGAGTATACAATAGACCGGTCATAGATCAAAATAGAAAACCCATAAGAAAAAAATGAGATTAACATCAATAACTCAAAACCAGAGACACACATTCCAAAGTCCCATGGTAACTTGATTCTCATCATGGAAATAGCTGGCCAGACACTCACCACACTATATGTATAAAGTCCCAAAAGCACAATCTATGGTCTACCAAACATCTAACACAACGACCCTTCAGTTTAGACCACCATTGATACCACATTGTGATGAACTGATCTGAATACCCTCTCAATCTTGTACCATACCCAATCTTCCACATACCTAAAGGGTGTTCCTGATCCCCATGGGTTGGTGATTAGAACCCGGGCATAAAAAAACAAGTAATTATTTTTCCCACCCTAAAGAAATTACATGGTGTGTGTGTCTGTGTGTCTAATAGAGAAAACAATAGAAAAGATAAATATATTACATAACTAGAAACAAATAGTGAAAATTAGAAACCAAAGAGTATAAACAAGATCTAACTATAGCTCCAACCTAAAGGACCACAAAATAGAGAAAAACATTTACTCCATTTATATCATAGAAAAATTCTCACCATATCACCACAATATATCCATCTCAATTGGCCTAAAACCCCACCCCCTCAATATGTTTCCTTATCTTTCCATTCATCAAATGAAATAAATAGGTCTACACATTCTCAAATTGGTACACATGTTATGAGATAACATGATCATTAGGGTCTCATTCAGGTGTTCTATATCATGTATTTGAACAATAATCCAAGCTTTCTCAACATTATAGAAAATAAGAAATGATAACAATTTTATAGTTTTTATATCAAAAGAATGGAAAAGTGTTTAATTTCCTCATTAGCAGATTTCCAGGTATGGATGGTAAATCTATTTCAAATAATTTGATATCCATATATCACAGTATATATAACATATCAAAATAGAGCATTAACCACATATCAAATTAAATCCATGGTAGTACAACAAAAATATAGATATCAAAATCAGAAGCATAAGAAACATTATGTTAGCGATCACACTAGGTTTTGATAGGAGGGACACTCATAAAATTCATTTAAAATCGAGTACTCATCATACCACTAGACATATGAATCGAGTATAGATATGATAGGAACACCCCATAATGTGAACCTCATAATATGTTTAAAAAGTAACCTAACAAAAAATTCCTAGGGAAGAGAGGAAATCCCCAAGAGAAAACCCCTGTCAATAGATAATACCTATTACTATTACTTCCACCAAAGTACCCAAGTCATCCCATGTTTACTATTTTCAAAAATATTCTATAAAATTATTTCTACCATTTCAAACATTGAAAACCAATTCATAAAAAAGAATCATAATACTTTGAAAATAGATTTTAATTTACCAAAATACGGTTAAAACTATAATTTATAAAAATCCAGTTCCACCAAAAAAAGCAATCATTTCATTTCATATAATAAAATATTTATCAAAAATATAAGCAATCAATTTTACCAACACATTCTAGAGACATAACCAACTCCCTCAAAAAATAAAGGAATAACCCCAGGAATAATATCACACAATAGATCTAGAATTAATCAAGAAAAAACATCACCGCAGGTCAACCGATCTGATAACGCAATGCAACAATGCCTCCATGATTAAAGCAAAGAAGAATAAAAAAGTCTAACTTACTCAAATATATAAACCCCAATATAAATAATGATCAATAATTGAATAAATCAATCTATATCCTACATATACTTCCAAAATCATTGGATAATCCTTTTAGGTTGTGAGAAATAATACATGTAGATAAATGAGATAACATATTGCATGTACAATAAGATAATATCCAACACCATAAAATTTACACAACATGTAATACATTTACACTTAATGTATATATTTGGGCTTAGATATGCTAAAAATCCAAAACCTTTTTATTAAAAATCGATCATTTAACATTATATAGCTTGATATGAGTACATTAAGTGTAATCTCCTTATAGTATTTACTATATTCATGAAATACTCCTTATATAGATAACATGTTAGGTACTACCATTACATATTGTGAATTTATCCTACATAATGAGTTTAATATAGATTTCGATATTAAAAACCAAAATAACTCAGGTGTCTTCTAAAAATTGGAAGCACCCTGAAAATTCAATAAAACATTTATACCGAGACACCATTAATTCAAAAAAAATACATCCCTATACAATAGGCCATTTTTCTCAAAAAATGTTCTTTATCCTCCGGAGTCCAATGACTTACCCAATTAAAGAGTAAAACGAGAAAGAGAAATAATTGAAAGTCATAAAACAATGTTACAACCTGTGACATTTTATAGAAATTACAACAAAATATTTTTCATAATTGACTTGTCAAAACACCTTAATTTTTTTGATAGTGATTAAGTATCTCAAACATAGAATCTAATTTTGAATTTATGGAAATTCATTCCATAAAAATATCTTCATTTGGGTTTATGTTAGATGAAATGTTTAATGATGATGGATTCTTTATCTCAATCATTTATCAAGAAACTTAAAATATTTTATTAATAAAAGAAATAAATTATTATATCTCTTCCAAATACTTTTCATAAATCTATGTATTTTTTGTCAAAATGAATTATTTTCATAAGTGAAAAAGATGTCTTGAATGTGTACCTTAAAAGGTTACTTAAGAAAACATGGTTTCAATTATGGCTAAACATGGTATACACATTGGTTAGTATGGATTAATTATATTCATTTGATTGAGGAACTTATATTTTAGGAATGGAATTCACTACCAAAAAATTTAAAATGTTGGATTAAAAGGGGATTTTAATGTGATCATATTTTTTTATAGTGTACCTGTTGATTCATACTTGGATATTGCTGTATCTGGGGATCATTGGGTTACTTCTCCATGTCATTGATTTAGATAGAGGAAAATTGTTTCCTCTCATTAGTTTTTATGTTCTAGGAGTTTTTTATTAGAGGGGGATGCATGAATTGGGTGTGTGAGTTCATGGAATGTGGAGGAGAGTTATGGTGTGGGTTTTTTTGTGGAAAGTATGGATTTCACAGGATGAGTTTTTTTGTTTGATATAGCTAAATAAGTATATTTTATTGTATATTTTATGACCCTTCTATCATATATTATATAAATATAGTTAACTTATTTTTGTTTAAATTGTTTACTTGGTAAATATATAGTTTATTTCTAACTAATTTAATATAATCACTCTTATATATTCAACTTAGTGCATATGCATCCATTTTTAATCATGAAATTTTTAAGGAGAGGTCCCCTTATAAGCTAGTGTGATGTATTGACACTTTGATAAATGATGGAGATGGTATCTTGGGAGTAGTTTTAATATTGAGCATGGAATAATTCCATGAGGACACCATATCATTCATTTTGGGTTTTTAGTCATATAGTATTTATATTAATATTTTGTGATACACTCTAATTATTTTTTGTGGATATATTATGTTTTTATGGGTATTATTATTCCATTCATTCATTAGGATTATAATTTTCCTCAGGGGGATCATATAATAGTTATTTTATATTGAATTCTAAATAAACATCCAAGATATTAGATAAAAATAGGTAGTTTTTTCAAAACATTGGTTCCTAGGAAATGCCAACTTTTGTTAGTGAAAACAATGCCTTTCCTAAACCAAATTCTCAGATTTAGAATATTATAAAAGGTATCATTTTTGAATGTTCTGTCAGTTGGGATGGTGGAATGGGATGTAGGATGTGTCGAAACATGAAATATAGAATATAAAGTTTTATAGCTAATCCCTTAATATTAATGATCTAAGTACCTAGGTAGTTGAGGTATATAATATTTTTTAAAACACATCTAGGTGTTTCATAACCTCATAATTTTAGGTTTTGTTATTTTTTTTATGTATCATGAATTTGTATATATAAATCCACCTATTATTCCAATATACACATTTCATTTTATTTCTTATATATTAATAATGGATAAATAGTAATTTTTTTGAAATATATAGTTCAATATACTTTATGTTTTTATTAATATTTCTTTTCTCATTTTAACTGTTTTATTTTAAACAAAGTTTATGATAATGAAGATAAGATAAAAATGATACATGTTTTAGATTTTTTTTCGTTATGACAATAAAATAATAATTTTTTTTAATTATTACATCATCTATATATAATTAATAAACCATGTCTTCTATAATGTATAGCATATAAAGTATAATTTTTATATGTATTATGGGATTACCTACGGAAATTTTTAATTTTTATTGGAACTAATATGATTTTTATAATATGGAAATAAAACATGATGCAAATGTATAACATGTTAACTTGGGTTGAAAAATTATTCATTAATTGAGAATTCTAGATAGGTGATAGAACATGGTTATTAAAATTTGTAAGTTGATCAATTATGAAATAAAATATAGTTATGAATCATTTGTAATAAAGAGTATTTTTATTCTGACCCTATCTTTTCATACATTAGAATTACATAAAATTTTTGGATTACATAAAACATTCCACAAATAGATTCCAAAAGTCTATATTATTCTAGTATCTTTGGAAACATGGAAACATAAACACTCATAATAAGTAAACAACATTATCTCCAAATAGGTTTTTCATGAGTAACACCCTTCTAAGATACATAATATTTAATACGTGTCTTTATAACCTGATAATGGAAAAATAAAAAGGGGTGAGCTCAAATACTTATTAAGGGTAAAAAAAAGGGGCATAAACATGAGAATACTGGTATGAGAATGTTATCAAAAAATTATAAGATAGTATTTTTCATTTCATAAAATCCTAAGTATGAATCATGTCATAAATCTTCGAAGATCCTAAGACATGAATCATAAGGAAATAAGAAAATAAGACATGAAATAATAACATATGATTAATACGTGTAATTGTGGGATACACATAAGAATATAAAATTATTTCTATTGAAGTCAATTCAACGATTCCATGGCCATCTTAGTAGTATGGGTACACTCCCCATGCCCTCTTTAAAGTCATGGTTTACTCCCATGGCCATATTAGAAGTATGAGTTCACTCCCCATACCATCTTGTTAGTCATGGATCACTACCATAGTGAAATTAGTAGATAAGGTTAACTCACAAGACTATATTAGTCTATCTCATAAGATATAATTCTTTACCCAATGCATTGGAGGTAGATATAGGCGCCACCCATATAATAAGGAAATAATACATAAATGTGAAACAAAATCATAAACAATCATATCATAACCCTTAAAATTAAGCGGGTATCATAAAAATTTAATCATATCAAAACCTATGAAATGATATACATGTTTCATAATCATTTTATCAAAATAATAACAAATGAAAAAGAAATGGGTTTCAAAATCCTATAACCTCTTAAAGAGAAATGAGATTCAAAAACATCATGACAACAAAAAAATAAATTATTCATAGAAAGAATATTAATGGAAATATTGAATAATTTTCCCAAAAAATGCATGAGTAACACTCAATTATTCATTTATATGGGAAATAATTTTTAAAGATCATTTGAAAACATTTATTGAGGAAAATATACCTGCTACATTGAAAAATACTTTTTAAGACATATGAAAATTCTGAAAATATTTTTCCTGAAAATTTTCTTTACAAAAATATAAACAAATATTTTCAAAATAGAAAAAATATTTAAAGTACTTTTTCATTTCTGGTTTTTTTGAAATATCATTATTTTTTTAAACAATGATTTTGAAATAAAACATATTTCTGACCAAGGAGAGAAATAAGATCAGATTTATTTTTAAAAATCCTATTTTTCCTAAATAATAAAACATAGAAAATGTGACTAATACTTGGATATATCTTTAGTAAATAGAGGATAATAAAACACAATATTTTTCTAGATATATGGATCATTATATTTCTTCAATTTAAGATTAATCATTAAAAAATCCCAATAAATGATGAGATTGTTTTAATAAACTCTTACCACTTGAAAACATGGGATCACACTCTCCCTGTAAGAATATAAAATTAAATTATGCTTAAAATATCATTAAAATAAGGATATTCATGATATAACATGTCTAGTACACCTTCAAAAAATAATGTTTGTGCGTAACAAAACATGTGTCTCAGTGAAGGAAAATTGAGACAAAACAATCATACCAATTTGGTAACTTTTAAAACATAAAACTTATTGAAAAAAGACCATAAAATGGATTTGTAAAAACCCATAAATTTCAGAAAAATAATCATAGAATATATTCATAGTAAATATATACACCACACAAATTAATATAATGGGGAACATCGTATGTATCTCACGAATATAGAAACTGAGATGAAATTCCCTTACCTTTTGTCTGGACTGTCATTGTACTCAAACATATCTTATATATAATAAATATAAGTTTATTATAAATATTTAACAGAACCATATTCTCATATCTAATAAAATATATGATTTTATTATAAATTTATATTACCCACTTATTAACAATTCTAGGTTAAGGATTCACTTTGGGTAATATCTGTTTTTTTTCATTGTACATGTTTTGAGTTCTTTTACATGATCATCTTACATATATTCTAATTAACATACATAATAATATAAATAATTATATAAAAACCATATATATTCTGTATATATATATATATAATAATCTATAAATTTTAGAAATATGAAATGAAATACATTGTTTTGGAGACAGTAGGCCATACGTGCACATGTACACTGTTTCCATTTTATTATCATATATAAAGAAAGTAAGAAAATAAATTATATGTATATATGTATATAATATAATTAAATTATATTTATTATGTAATATATATCATTTTTTCACTAAAACCATTCAAAACACATTCCATTTCATGTGGTAACGAATAACATCACATTGAGAAGGTGGTAGTCCACAAGTCCATAAACAATGTTATCATATTTACAAAAGATGGAAAGAATAATCATATTTATTAAAAAATAATTACAGAAGAATAATATCATAATAAATAAATCATATATCATATATATATATTCTGTCTATCATAATCCACAACCATTAATGTCGGTACATGAAAAATGAACAATCATCATTTTGTGAGGTGGTAGTTTGTAAAACAAATTAACAGTATGTTCATTACCAATTAGATGGAATTTTGTGTAAATATAAGTAAAAACATAAGAAGTAAAAATCTAGTTATTTTTAGGATACTGGTGTTGTTTTATAATCATGGAATAAAGTGATTTTTAGGGTTCTATAATGAAAATAAAACTAATGATCATGGGAAAAGATGCTACCTCTTCTTTGCAAAACGCATATTGGTTTTCTCCAAAGGGAATCATAGGATGGATTTCTTCCAAAGGAGGGGATTCTAGGATGGGGGTAGGAGTATAGAGAATCTATTTTGGAAGATATGGTTCAATAAAATGTGTATTTAGAGGTTTGATGATTTGGCAGGAGAGGAGGCCTTTATGGTGGAGGAGAAGTGGTGCTCTTGTAAATTCTAGAAAAGGGAATTCCACCCACATTTTTACCCATTAAAGTGGAAAAAATAATATAAAACATTAGATAAAATGGATTATAGGTTCCAAATATTTCCATAAAATGGATTTTATAAAATTTTCTTGGTCATTTTGGGAGTTATGGTTGGGGTTTAGATCTTTGTTAAGCTAATTTGTCTCTCAATCGCTATACTTAATTTTAATCACATTCACCATTATTTTTGGTAAAAAACTGAGTTGAAATTATTATAAATTATAAATTATGATGATTCAAAATTTGATACCAATTTTCAATATTACAATCATATAAGTGGATGAAATTAATTGAAAATTAATCCCGCAAACGAGATGACACTACGTGTTTTTAAATTAAATATGACCAAATGTTAGCTATGTTTTTATATCCGATATCAATGTAGAATTTGTTCCAATGACCTAAATTCGAGTAATGGATGTATATTTTATCTAATTACACGTCAAAAACAAGTTAAAATATAATTTAAATATAAAAACTAAATTAGATGAAATGATATTTTGAATTAAAATTCATAATTTTTAACTATTCATCCAAAACTGATGGTTCTCATAAATATTTTAAAAAATAAAACTAAGATAATTTAAACATTCAAAATTAAAAATTTCTATTTTATCAAATTAAATTTCAAAATTTGTCTAAAATAATTTTATTATTTTTTAAATAATGACCTGAAATGTAGTTCATTTAAGAAAATATTATTATTAAACATATAAATACTTTACAAAAAATTATGTTATTCATTATCATTATGTAATATTTACATAAAAACATTATAAATTATATTTTAAAATTTGTTTCTACTATTCATATTATATCTTTGATTTCTAGGTTATATTTATCCCATTTAAAAAATTATAACATTAAAATGATGTATCATAGAAATTTAGTGTTGTGTGTAACATACACCAATTCGGTGGTGCATGTAGTGTATGCCAAGTCAGTTCTATGTGAAATGAATTTTTGAATTACTGAATTGAAATACATCAATAAAAATTAATGAACTCAAGAAAAAGAGGTTAATAAAAACATAGGGTTTTACATTCTACCCCCTTAAAACAAATTGCACAGTTGAAATTCATCATTCTGGTAAAAACAAATGAGTATACTTATACATCATCATATCATCATGTTCCCATGTATCTTTATCAAATAAGTAATTTCTCCACAAAAATTTTACTCGTTGGCTATACAATCAATAATTTCAACAATTTCTTCTTGGTAATAAAGGTCATCCTCTACCAGTATGAAGTATGAGTTCAATACATGTTAAGGGTCTAGTATATACATCCTCAAAAAAGATAGATGGAACAAATCATGGACTGGAAGCATATTTAGAGGATCTCCAAAGTGATATGATACCATTCTGATGTGATTAATAATATCAAAGGGATTGATATACCTAGGGTTTAGTTTCACTTTCTTCTAAACCTCAAAACATTATTCCATGGAGATTTTCATATAAATACCATCTCACCAACCAAAATTTTTAGATCACACCATTGATTATATGAATAATTTTTCTTCCAACTTTGGGCTTCCATGATATGCTTCTGCATGGATCTAACCTTATCTTTCTTTCCTTCAACAATATCAGATCCTAATAGATTTATTTATCCAACATCAACCCAGCATGTTGAAGAACTACATTTCGTCCCATAGACTTATTCATAAGGTTTCATCTTAATGATTTAGTGAAAGATATTATTGTCTGAAAACTCAATTAGAGAAGATTTTGATCCCAACCACCTTTGAAATCCAATGAACAAGATCTCAGTATATCTTCTATGGGTTGAATTTTTCATTCAGACTGACCATCTATTTAGGGATGACAAAAATTAATGAGACTCAATCCAGTAAAAAGTTATTGGTGAATAATTTTCTAGAACATAGAGGTACACCTCATATCCCCATCTGATACAAGGGAATGTGGTACTCCATGAAACCTTATCACTTAATTAATTTATATACTAGCTAGTTGATCGAGGTAGAAGTAGTCATATATAGTAATGAAGTGTGCAGACATTGTATGGTGATTGAAAACAACCCATATAGTATTAAACATTTTAGAGGTTTTTGGGAGTCCGACAACAAAATCCATAGTGATGTTATCCCATTTCCATTCTTGTATGGGTACGGGATACACCATCCCTTTAGAAATTTTTATTTCATCCTTACCTTGTTGGCATACCATGAACTAAGATAAAAACTCTGTGATATCTCTCTTAATTATATCCCCCAATAATTGTGTCTTCAAATACCAATACATATTTATACTTCTAATAATAATAGATAATGAATAATTTTGACCTTCCTCTAAAATAAACTTCATAAAATCTAGTATGTGTGGAATAAATACGTGATTTTTGAAACTTATAATTCCATCTAAATCAAGGTTAAATTTAGGAACATTTCTAAATTTATTTTTTAGATCAACATATCCCTTATATTCCTCCTTCATCATCACATTTATATAGTGTTGAAAATTCATTGGAGAAAGATAATATTTTCCTCCTACCTTTAGTATTTCTAGATCTATCCATTGAAAATCCATAAATATAGATTCTTTGTTGATCCTCATCATGGATAAGCTATCATTATTCTTTCGACTCAAAGCATTGGCAACCTTTTTTTTATTTTCTAGGGTGGTAATGTATTAAGCAGTAATAACCCATTATCAATTTTAACTATCTTCACTGGTGCATGTTCATCTTATTCTATATGAATATATATTTCATACTTTAATGATTGGTATATATATCACACTAGTATCTATACATTTAATTCCTCCATATACATAATGAAAAAATTACAGATGAAAACTCCAAATCATTAGTTGGGTAATTTTTCTCATTAATCTTAAGCTGATGTGAGGCATGAGCGATAATAATGTTATTATTCATATGAATGCATCCCAATCCCTTCTTGGATGCATCACTATAGATCACAACCCATTCTCTTATTTAGGGAAATGTATGTGTAGGTTCTTTGACTAAACTTTGATTTAGTTCTTTAAAATTTTCCTTACATTCATATGTCAAGAGGAACCCGACACCCTTATGAGTTAACTTAGTTAGAGAATTATATACTCAAGATAAAATCTCCAAAAAATGTTGAAAATATCTAGTTAAACCATGAAATATACGGATCTTATTCACTGTAGTTTTTCTAGGTCATTATTCAATAGCCTCCATCATTGATGGGTCTACTTCTATTCCATATCATTAGATTATGTGACCTAATAATGAACTCTTTTATAGAAAAAATTATCACTTAGTGATTTTTTTCATATAGTTTCTCCTTCCATAGGTTATTTATTACATTCCTTTTGTGGTTCTCATGTTATTCCTTTCTATTTGAATATATAAGAATATAATCTATAAATAGTAACACAAACATATTGAGGTAATCTCCAAAGACTCTATTCATTAAATCCAGGAAGATAATTGTGGAATTAGAAAGGGAAAAAATATTACTATATATTCAAAGTGTCAAACCCTTGTATGAAATGTCATCATTGATATGTTCTCTTTCTTGACCATCAATTGATGATATCTAGAATGAAGGTCAATCACGGAAAAGTATTTATATCCGTGTATTTAATAAAACAAGTCATTGATAGAGGGGAGATGATACCTGTTATTGATCATTATCTTAATCAACTCCTAATAATCAATTCATAGTCGCATCGATCCATCTTTACACTTTAAAAAAATGAATAGGTTCACCCCAAGCTGGCCCACTAGGAAAAATAAATCCCTTATCATGGTTTCTTGTAGTTTCTTCTTGAATTCATCTAACTAAATTAGGGTAATTCTATTGGGAGTCCTTGAAATTTGTGTTGAATTAGGTATGAGTTCTATCGAGAACTCAACTTAATGTTTCCATGGAAGGCTGGACAAATCCCCTGGAAACATATCCACAAGTTTTTTAAAAATAGAAATATCATTTATGCCAATATTCCCCTACTAAAAATTTGGGCTATAGACAGGGACCTATAGCCACAGTTTTATAGGTCTGTGGCTTTAGCTTTTATATATCCACGGTTAAATTCGATCTCCGTGGCTAAATCAAAATTACACCGCGAGTGTCATTTTTTTCAATCTTTATCAGGCTCCTCCTCCTACCCCGATCCACAGCCCTCATCCTCCACCCCTGATTCGCACACCGTGTAGCCCTCCTCCCCGACGATGTCTCCTCCTCCCCGCAGCCCTCCTATCCCGCCCCTCGATTCGCAGCACTATCACCGCGCAACCCTCCTCCCCGACAACGTCTCCTCCTCCCCGCTGCCGTCCTCATCCTCCCTCAGTTCGCAGCCATATAACCGCACATCCCTCCTCCTCGACGACGTATCCTCCTCTCGATGATCTCACCATGCAGCCCTCTCTCACAACGGCACCCTCCTCCCCTACGAAATCTCCCACAGCGGCGCCCTCCTCCCCGACGACCTCTGCTCAGCGGTCTCAACATTTGTAGGTAGAAGCTTATCGATCTTCATGCAATTGAGTTCGGGTGTTAGGGTGGCATTTGGAGTATGATGGCTATGTATTGGGTATGGTTTGGATTTGTCTTTTGGGGTTTTATTTGTTCATATTCGATTTTAATGTAGGCCTGGGGAGTGAGTGATTAGACCTAGTTTCGATTTGAGAGTTTTTTCTGTAATTATTTGAATGTTTCCTGTTTGAAAATTATTTTTTGAATTGGAAATAGATTCACACATGTTTGATCTACGATTCAGATTCAATATTTTCGGTCATTATTTAAGTTTTTCAGTTTGAGAAGATCAATTTTTGCCTATTTTTTCTGTTCCAATCCCATTATTATATTTTCATTTTTCTACTGTCTTGTGGAGACTAGATCCATTTTTAGTAGCTCAAATTTAGGGATTCAATTTATGTTTGGTCTGAGGGAGGCCTTTTTGATGGAAACATAAAAATGTGATAGGGTGAATGAGAAATGGATCAACGAGTCAGTAGTTTGTTTGGTATGAATGAGAAAGGTCTGACAAAACCTGTTAAATTGTATAAATATTTAATGAAAAAAATATATAATATAAATTTTCTCTATTATTAAGTGCCTTATTGTCTATAAAAAATAAATTTATGGACAATTATGTCTCCAAAATTTATTTTCAAATCAATAAATGAACATTCTATCCAAATTTGGAGGAATCCCATCTCCCTTAAATGATGGAGCTAACACTCCCTTAGCCTCTCCTTCTCACTGGTGTTCATTTTATGGGGATGGATCTTTCATTTTGACCCATGATTGCTTCAGTTCTTGCTGCATGATTTTTTAAATTTTTTCCATGCCTAGAAATGCATTGATGAAACTATCTACTAAGCGAAATGTCAGTGTGAGGATGCAGGTGAGATGCCCGGTGGCTGGCCAGATGGACTAGTGGTTAGGATGGCGAGACTCGAATTTGGGGAGGGATTTTTTGTGGCTTCTCCCATGGCAGAGCCTCCATCCCTGCACTTCCCCTCCACAAGATTCTCTTCCTTCTCATCCTCAAACTGCGAGCGTCTTTTTTTTATAATACATGCTTAGGATTGTGGCGTGATGGGTTTCTAATTAGTAATGTTGTTATTACGAGATGATGTTGAGTCAAAATTCATCAACAAATCATCTAATTAGGATGACATTGTGTTCTCATGGGAAATATGCTCAAGTGGTTCATTCCCTCATATTATGTTACAACTACTTTGATCCATTGACCAAGGCCTTCTAAAAGGAAAAGCAACGGTTTTCTAAGTTATCCATGAGTTCTAGGAGTAATAGTATCTCATTTTCAGTAGTTACATGGGATCGTAGGATGTTTAGAATATGTTGAAGAAATTTTAGTTCCTATTTGAACGGATTCGAACTCTAGAGGATATATGGGTGAAACTAGAATTTTCTAATTTCAAATGAGATGAATCATAATGGATAAATACATTTGATCATAAAAGAATGAATGAGGAGGTTTTATGGATCGAGTTTCATTCCCTCTTCTATGAGAGGCTATGGTATATTTATAGAATCATAGCATGTTTTGGGGATTCATGAAGCTATATCATTATGGGAATCAGTAATGGAGTATGCCACTAAATTTGAATGGTTTATTCATTTCATGCCATCCTTCAAACGAAATTTATTCATAAAGGAATTCTAGTTTTTAAATGGTCTTATATACTCATTATGGGCATGAGTATCTTCCTTTTATCTGGACACCTTATAGGAGATATTTAAGAAAGACTGAGCTATCTATATAGATACATCCATTGCATAAGAAGGTGCATGGAGAAGGATGGAAACCAGGTAGGAATGAATGTTGGTTGGTGTGCCTCAGTATGAGGGTGACAGAGTAAATTGAATGAGTAATATCTCTGCTCAATATTAGAGAAATAAATTAATCGTGGCCTATTTCTCATATATCAAGAATGTGTGTGCATTCCCTTAGTGTTGGGATAGGAAAAATAGGTTTCATGTATGTGCTGAGATGTGGGTTTCTATATTTTTTTTATTGGGATAAGCCATCCTAGGTGAAGTGACTTTTAGTACCATACTTAATGAGGTATTCCTAAAGTTATTATATTTTTCTATAATTTGGATTTCTCTATCTAATATCTTTTAATGTATTATTTTTGTTGGATATAATGTGTGTTTTAAAGATGGTAGTTTTAAAATGATGAAATTTTGTTGAGATTATTGGGCTAGGATCTTCTATAGTGATCATAATTTGATATGAGGCACTAGACATGTTTATATAGGATTGATGATGGTATCGATAATACTATAGTGGGTAGATTCATACTTGTCCTTTCTGAGTGAAATCCATATCAAGGGATGGTGATCATTATCAAGGTTGTAAAATGTATGAACTTAGATAGTAAATGTATGAATTTAGTGTCTGGAGATGGATATTGGATGAACCATATTTGGTTCCAAAACCACACCAAAATTAATGATTTACCTATAGTGGTTGGTATAGTCAGTGTGTTTAGTTAATTATGAGGACTTTTATATTGGTAGATATTCTATTTAGAGCTTCTGTATTTCTATGATTTCATTCTGATCAATGTGTTGGGTTTAGTATCAATATTTGATATTTTAGTGGGCTAGTGCTTGACAATTCTTGTGTGGAGTTTGAAAGGGAGCCTAAAAAGGGTACTCTAAAGGCTATTGAAAGTGTGTGTGGAAGGGAAACCAAGTAGTCCAAATTGATAAGAATTTATGATAGAGATTACATAACAATAATAATTGTTGAAAGATAAAAGGAAATAACCAATTATTGCCTGTTTGGAACTTGTTTCTACAAATAAGTAATATAAAATCAAGAAGAAGGAATATCATGCACCAAAAGATTGTCTAATCATATTAGAAAACTGCTTTGAAAAATACAAGCGGATTGAGTAAGAATAAAAGAAGGAAAATTCTCTACTTTATAAAATTGATAAACCTATATAAACTAAGAATAAAGGAGAATTCCAGAAGAAGGACATGCTAAAAAATGAGGTTTCAATCTAGAAAATTAAGAAGGATACAGGCATGATGATTTTTAGGTATTTTATACATTCAAGGAATGGATTTTATAGGTTAAGAACAATGTCTAATCCCTATTTCTCTCTTTTAAGTGATAATGGAGGATTACTTTATTCTCATATTTTTGTGACTTTTTATTTTTTAATAGGAAATTGAAGGTGATGTTTGAAAAATAAAGAGCTTTATTAATGATCATGTTATTTAGTATTGGGATGTACATATCAATTTGAATATTATTTGTTCATTGTTGGTTATGGATTCATGTATCATTTATCATGTACAGTTGACACACTGATCACATATATATAAGAAGTTATTATATCTCATTTTTTTCCAACTATTTTTTTATAGGTGGGTTCTTATGATAAGACTGGTTCTATCCACCACCATCAAAGACAATGAGTTCAAGATTTGGGTATGGTTTATTCCATTTTTATTCTTTGGCCCAATTTTAATTAGGTCTTTTTAGATTTTTGGGTTTGTTATATATTTGTTGTGTGTTTTGGATTTCATTGAGGTGGGTTGGAGTCGTCGTTGAAGAAGGCTTACATGTGTATGCTTAGGTAGGCATATATATAAATAAGTTCCCTCTTTATATATATTCAGTCATGGCAGTATGAATATATATATATTGGGGCTAGGTGTGCTTATATATAGATATGAAAAATTCATAAGCATGTAAGTGTAAAGGGGTATATTCAAGTATAAACATATATCTAAGGACCCCCTTGTGCATATTTGGCCATGCAAATATGTACATAGGGGATAGGTGTCCTTATATATATGTTTTGTTGCATATGCGTGCCAGCGGAAAAATGGAAGATTCGAGTTGTCGTCGTCAAAAGAAAATGCGCCTTGAGGTTGAGGTAGGGTCCCTCTACTAGACTATTTAATTCAAGACTGTTTTAAATTGCATTTAGTTTCCTTCTTAAATTTCCATGTTTATATTAAATTGAAATTCTTGAATAAGTGTTAGTTAAGATAATTGTTTCGTTTGATAAATAAGTCATGGTTTTGTAATAAAACCCCTCCAACGGAGGTGCATTGTCCACAAAAACTCACAGTGGTATACCTTTCTTAACATTATTGCAATGATGTTTTTCTTATACTTGATGTCATTGTTAGTCATAAAGCACACATCGTACTTGACCCTTTTTGTATCCCTGTACGGGGTTTCCATCTTTTTATTAAAACGGCTGTTTCAACTAAGACACTCTTTAAGTGTCGTTAAACTTTTAAGATGGGTACCATGTTGTGTGACCATGTCACATGGCATGTGATATTTAAATCCAACTAAATCCCAATTCCACAGCCCATGGCTCCCACAGTAGTAATGTCATATTACATGTTATGTAACCTGTGATTTTCTTGATCCCATGGGGTATTCCACTAGGTATTCCTACACATTGCTAGATCTCCAAAACTCACCAAATTAGGTATATCAGGGGTCATCCAATCCTCTAGTAATCATAGATTAGCATTCATTTCTTTAAATCTTATGAGAAAACATAATCTCATGACATCCATATCATCCTATTTGAAACTAAGTTGAAGATGCTACCCCACAGATGTCGCTGGACCGGGCCAACACGCTGCGGTCATGCTGCGGTCATGCTGCGGTCGCGCCGCGGTCACGCCACGGTCACGCTGTGGAAACGCCGCGGTCATGCCGTGATTTGGCCCGACTCCAGCCACATCCATCCCACATCAGCCCCCTTCCACCTTCATTTCAGCCTGTTGCCACCAGCATTCCAGCCCGCAACAGCCCCCTGCCACCTTCGAATCATCCCACACCATCCCCCCCAACACCTGTAACCATCCCCCTTCCACCATCATTCTAGCCCCCTTCCACATGCATTCGATCCCTCGCCGAATTAGGTATATCAGGGGTCTTCCAATCCTCTAGTCATTATATATTAACATTCATTTCTTTAAATCTTCTGAGAAAACAACCTCTCATTCCATCCATATCATCCTATTTGAAACTAAGTGGAAGATGTTGCCCCACGGATATCGCTGGACCGGGCCAACACGTTGCGGTCACGCCGCGGTCATGCCGCGGTCACACCGCGGTCACGCCACGGTCACACCGTGACTTGGCGTTGCTTCGGAAAGACACCTTGTGGCAGTTCGCAGTGATAGTATTCCATGAGTCTTGTGATCAATGTTGAGACTGAAAATCACAATTCTTTTTGATGGGGTGATGACCGGAATGTTGCCTCGCCTCCTCTCGTTCCCTTCTCTCATGGCTAGAAGATGCTGCCCCATGGATGTCACTGGACCGGACCAACACACCACAATCACACTGCGGTCACGCCGCGGTCACACCGCGGTCACGCAGCCGTCACGCCGCGGTCACCCCGTGATCTTGCCATGGTAATGTCATGATTTGGCCCTGCTCCAGCCACATCAAGACCACACCATCCCCCTTCCACCTTTATTTCAGCCCGCTGCCACCAGCATTCCAGCCCGCAACATCCCCCTTCCACCTTCGAATCATCCCACACCATCTCCCCAACACCTGCAACTAGCCCCATTCCACTAGCATTCCAGCCCCCTTCCACCTGCATTCAAGCCCGCACCAGCCCCCAGCCACCTGAAATCCTACCCGCACCATTTAGGTCATGCCCTCTGGATTAAATAATGATGACACTACATACCAACACTACACACATTATATCATTAATACCTTCTTAGAAATAATAGAGTAATGATTTTTTTAATGACATGGTTATCAAATCTCAATATAGATGTGATTATTTCAAAGATCTTTAAACAATATTTTACACGTTGTAGTAGCACAACTTAAACATGAATCTGGTAAAATGTGTTTTCAGGGTAATGCTAGGGAAATTCGATAGATTTGTGGTGTGATACCATGAAATTGAGTTTGAATCTAAAAAAACAAGTTCAGTTTTATCAATTTAACTCCCCCAGATTTTTTATTGAATTGATGGGGATCTAGGGGAACCTGTCATACATTTATAGCATCATAGATAACCTGGATGGCATGTCTCTATGCTGCTGTGATATGTTTTTTGGAAGGGGGAATAATAAAGGGGGATATTGTTTTTTAGAAAACGGATCTGCTGTGCAGATACAAGGGCAGCGGCCATCAGCCTCGTGGTTCGACCACGGGGATCCTTTCTAGTAATTGTTGGTATCCATCTGATATACATAAGCATCTGAGGTCTGCATGGTCATACAAAAACTCCATGCAACCTAAGAGTTTGCAGGTCAGAAATGGTGTTAGACATCTCATCATCCTGGACTACTGACGCAGTGTACACGTCCCTGTGGATGGAGATCATTCCCTTCCGAACAGCATCATGCACGCCATCAAATAGAGCCATGAATTCGAATCCCACAAGGACACAATGACCGCCACAATAGCAGTAGTGAGGTGGTTTCCCAACTACTCACTGCAGTGCATATGCAGCAGACTGGGCATCAGATCCGTAAGCAGAATGCCAGAGTCAACCACAAGACCAAACAGCATTCCCTGATAACTCCAGAGATGACGTGCCTGGCCGCACTCCATAAGAACATGATGTGTGGTGTCTTTTACAGCCCTACATAAGGCACACCTAGAGGCCATCTGAAATCCAACTCACTTCAAATTTTCAGAGGTACAAAGTGTATTTTTTCAGATTATTCAAAGAAGGAGAAACCGGGAGGGCCGAATGAATGGAGCCCTGAACATCATAAGCCTGGTTGGGGCGTGGTCAGTACCGCCACATGAAATCATGTAAAACTCTTTGGGGTCAAAAATCCCAATCCTGCTATGAAACCAGATCAGTTTTTCACAATCCATAAATGCAGAATTATTAACTTGAGACAACACATAGTCAGAAATATTCGAATCATGTGAAATCTTATATGAGAGAAAACCCAAGATGGAAAATGAAGCAACTTCATATGGGACATTCATAGAATGCCAGGGCTGATCCTGCCAGACGGTGTTCTGGCAACTATGAGTGGATTCTCTACTGGCCAACCATTTAGTATCATATAATATCATTACATATGCCTTCTTAAGGGAAGCCAATACTAAGGATTCAAGGTAGTATTTATATCTATTATATAGCCATTTTCTAAACCTTCTCGACAGAAACTCATCATCAAAATCATTTGAGATCAGCCTCCAAGTGAATTTTCCAATCAGACCATCATTAATGGTACGATGATCCTTGACCCCTAATCCTCCCATTTCTACAGGTTTTATGCATTCATTCCACTTCACTGTGACCAACTTCCTTTCAAATATTGATCATGTCCATATAAAGCTTCTCACCAGGCTTTGATGTTCCTTAATATGCCCTCACGATTATTTGTATCAAGTGAAAGGGAAAGGATCCTCTCTTCACCCAAAGATATTGTAAGGGCAAGGATCCCCTCTTCACACCAAGGTATCAAGTGATCTTGTTCTTTTTTCCAACATGAATTCCATTTCCAAAAACAATTGAAGATTTCTCCTAGCTTATGGCCTGTCCAGCCACATCCTCATAGTGAGTGAAAAGAGCCTTTATATAGGATATTGTTCTCTTTCAAGCCTGCCCCAGCAATACAATGTCATCATCATAGAGAAGATGGGGTGAGTCATGATCATTAAAACCAGCTCTAATCCTCTTATAAATACCCAGATGAGCAAGCACATTGATGCATCGGCTTATGTAATCCTCAGCAATTTCAAATAGTATACCCGATATAGGGTCACCTTTTCGTACACCCCATGAACAAGAGAAGAACCCTCTCGTTGCACCGTTCACAAGAATTGACATCCGTGAGGATCTAAGAATAGTGTTATCCTAGTTTAGAAATCTATTCGAGAACCCATGCCTATGAAGTATCTCGATGAGAAAACTCCATTTATGGGTATCAGAAGCCTTAGAGATGTCAATCTTAAGAACAAAGTTTCCTTCCTTTGACATCCTTCGCATGAGGTTAACACTCTCAGAGGCCATGAAAAGGCATTGGTGTATGTTCCTTCTCAGATTTAGTAGGAATATTAATGTTATCTGAATTCTGAGAAATACCAATAGTATGATTGACAAAAATGGGAGGAGATGTACCTGAAATATTTGTATCAAGGTTGTCATGTGAAGTACCTGAATGTTTTTCTAGATTTTTTCTAGAACCTGGGGAAATCTATGGTGTTTCCACCGGGTTCATTTTCTCTTGATAAGATGAAAATATACACCTCTAATTCATGACCAATTCAATAGGTAGATTTGGGTTTGAGTGGCCTTGCATGATGGGTGAATTGGTAAACATGATCAAAGAAAAGAGTAAGCATAAATAAATCCAAGAGAACAGCCTAAAGCCACCGAGAAAACCAGTAAACCCATCATCTCCATCACCACTAAACCCCAACCTCCCATCTTCTAATCAACATCCAACCCCTAGTGGAAATGGAAATAGTAGTAGCCCGCTTTACACTAGAAGCACTGCCCACCAAGCAGCAACCTACTATAATCCAATAACAATATCCAATAGCACATGTACTAGAGAAAAACCCAATAACAATCAGAGTTTTATCAGTAACCCACTCAACAGTAATAGCACCAACACCTATAAGCCAACAGCAATGTCCATCCACTAGGAATGTAATCAAATTTACATCCCAAGCCACCAACACCAACCCATGCCACTCCTACAACACACCCCATCAAAGAGGAATCCTACACCACATAGAAAAACTATCCAACAACCCATTTACCAACTCACAGTCAATAATATCACCCAATCTCTGTTAACAAACCAATCCACGGAAATAGAACCTCCAGCACCTCTAAGACAACACCATCCATAACTTTATCCTCTTAACCCATCCATCACCAAACATCCATCTTGATGTTCCTATCTAGAAGCTCATAGAACTACTCAACAACATCTCCCAGTATCTATAGCACCAAAAATACTCACCCAATATTTTGGAAATCTCCCAGCAGCCACACCACCTCCTTTGATTATGTATTCAATGAATCAAAATATTGTTCATCTTTTTTTAGAAGATTGGCCTCTATCAACAGTGGGATAGGATTGATCTCCAATTTTCTAAATAGAGGCAAAGAATGTACTCTCAAAAAAAACTTTAATATCAGTATGAATAAACAGTTCCATGTCTATGTAATCATTTATGATAGAAATTGATTGGATTTGGACTATCATTTTAGTGTCAAAGACTACTAGTTGATCCTGATGGTTTCTTTTATCATTGTATTTAACTTGTTCTTCAGTAAAAGACCTTTGATTCTTATTTTCATCTTGATTGATAATAAAAGCCTCTTTCTATTCTCTATTCTATGGTTGAGTAATTTCACTAGATACTGAAACCATTATGTTTTTTGTAAGAACTATAGTACCCTAAAATGTAGGTTTGTTCCTCTAACTATGCCATATTACAAGGGCCTCAATCTATGTTTACCCCAAATGTTATTCTATTGATTGAGGTAATATATTTTAGGTTCTATATTAGATATTTTGTATCTAATTATTTTTCTCTTTTCTTGAGCTGGGCAATCTATTATGGACATTGAATTATCTTCTACTGGAATATGCACTAAAGGTGCAGATCCTAAAATCCCTCACCCCTCCTATGAAATATGACCCAATCTTTCTTGGTATTATTCACCAAAAGTTAATAGTTTCAGAATCACATAATACCTACAATATACCACTCATCTCACCTATAATAATAACCATCAATCAATCCCACCTTCATGTACCCTTACAAAACCACAAACCATCCACCTACCGCCCAACAACAACACCGCTCCCCTAAACACCAATAATTGCATTCATCCCACCCAACACCAAACAAAACCCAACCCTCCTAGCCACTCACACCAGAATAGCTACTGCAACCCAAAAGGCTACTGAAAAGAACCCATCCAATAAAAAACCTTCCTCTAGGAACAAAAACACTAGTCCATATGCAACTCGAACCACCTACTAATTCATGAACCTTGAAGCCAAGGAAACATTCTACAATATCATGGCACCAGACCACCACATTCAACCACTCAAAGACTCAAGAAAACAATATCCTAACATCAAAATATGAAAAAGGCCAGCCACCAAAAGAATGCCCAACCAGTCAACCAAAAACTCAACCACAACCATCCACAACAAATCCCCTACATGTTGCCAAGTAGCTGGAAAAACACAACCCAAAAAGAAACCAGTGGACCAAAAACTAAAAATCCCCACTTGAATCACCCACACCGTGAACCCTATCCTCTACAGCTGCACCTAGAATAATAACATGTGGCTCAATCCGCACCACACTAGAAGCCCATCTAGAATCATCCCCACACACTAAAATCAGGCATCATCTGCACAAGATCCTTGCACTATACACATCCCACACCCACCCAACACCATAATAGAAACAAGAACCCCCACAAGAACATCGACTGCATGACCCAAAAAAGCTGAGAACCAGCCAAAAATCCACTCTACATTCTTATCGCTTTCCAACGGATAAATCTAGCACCAAAGACCCACAATAAACCCAAAGGCAGCACAACAGTATATGGTTTCCAGGAGGGGGGGGGGGCTGCTGTCCAGGTGGGGTGGTCCAAGGGGGTTTCCAGGAGGGGGGGTGTCCAGGAGGGGGGTGTCCAGCAGGGGTGGTGCAAGGATTGTCCGGCAGGGGGGCTGTCCGGGTTGGGTTGTCCTGGGGGGGGGGGACTGTCCAGTTGGGTTTCCAGGAGGGGTGTCTAGGTAGGGGGGTGTCCAGTAGGGGTGGTGCTGTCCAGGAAGGAGGGAGGGGTTTCCAGCAGGGGTGGTGCTGTCCAGGCAGGGGGGAGGGGTGTCTAGGAGGGAGGGGGGTGTTGTCCAGGTAGGCGGGAGAGGTGTCCAAGAGGGAGGGAGGGGGAGTGTTGTCCAGGCAGGGCGAGAGAGGTGTCCAGGTAGGGGGTGTCTAGCAGTGGTTGTGTTGTCCAGGTAGGTGGGAGAGGTGTCCAGGAGGGAGGGAGGGGTGCTGTCCAGGCAGGGGGGAGGAGTGTCCAGTAGGGGTGGTGTTGTCCAGGCAGGGGGGGAGGAGTGTCTAGGAGGGAGGGGTGATGTCCAGGAAATGGGGAGAGGTGTCCATAAGGGAGGTAGGGGGTGCTATCCAGGTAGGGGGAGAGGATCCCAAGAGGGAGGGGGCTGTCCAGGCAGGGGGGTGTTGCCCAGGTAGGGGGGAGGGGTGTCCAGCAGGGGTGGTGTTGTCCAGGCAGGGGGGTGTTCAGGAGGGAGGGAGTGGGGTGCTGTCCAGGCAGGGGGGAGGGGGGTGCTATCCAGGTAGGGGGAGAGGTGTCCAAGAGGGAGGGGTGTTGTCCCAGAAGGGGGGAGAGGTGTCCAACAGGGGGGATGTCCAGGAAGGGGGGAGAGGTGTCCAGTAAGGAGGGAGGGGGGGTTCTGTCCAGAAAGGGGGGGGGGGGTCCAGGGGAGAGGTGTCCAGGAGGGGGGGGTTGCTGTCCAGGCAGGGGGGAGAGGTGTCCAGGAGGGAGGGGGTTATCGAGGCAGGGGGGGAGGTGTCCAGAAGGGGGTGTTGTAGGGGGGTGGGCTACCACATTAGATGATTTCTTCATTCCATTCTGAAAAACTTCTTAAATACACATATTGATTGTTTTAATGACATCATATATCTCTTCATTCAGCATCAATCATTACATAACAATTTTTGGGAACCATAGTTCTATTCAGCACCACTGTAACTTAACTATCATTGTGACTTGGACTTTGTACAGCCACTCCCCAATCTCCCATGTTGGCATAAGATTATTAAACTATTTTTAATTTGGGGGGGCTATCCAGAGGGGGCTTTGTAGGGGAGGAGGGGGGGCTATCCATGGAAGGCCTTGAAGGGGGGGAGGGCTGTCTAGGGGTGGCTTTTCAGGGGGAGTGGTGCTATCTAGGGGAGGATTTGCAGGGTGAAGGTGCTGTAGGGGGGGTGGGCTGTGCATGGGAGAGGGTGGGGTCTATTTGTTTGGGGGGAAGGGGGCTGTCTAGGCAGGGGGGGGCTTCCAGGAAGGGCTTTACAGGGGGAGGGGGTTGTCCATGGGGGAGGGGCTACGGGGGGGTTGTCTACTACAAGGGGAGTGGGGGGGCTATCCAGGGGGGCTTTACAGGGGGTGGGGGCTGCAGGGGGAGGGGTGCTGTAAGGGGAGTGGGGGGGGATCTGTAGTGGGGTTGGGGGGTATTTTTTATGGATTTTCAGACCCTATAGCCACAGTTTTAAACCGTGTCTATTGGTTAATTGCCACGGTTTTTAACTGTGGCTATAGGTCTAATGCCACGGTTTTAAACCATGGCAATAAAGTGTGTATGTCCTCTTGTATAGCCACGGTTCTAAACCATGGCTATAGTGATATTCCCACGGTTTGAATCATGGCTGTATACCTATATCCATGGTTCACATCTTGGCTTTATATCTAGAGCCACGGTTTGGAACCGTGGCTATAGGTCTAGGATTATAGCCATGCCAAACTTAGCCACTATTACTAAAACCGTGGCTACTACCTATAGCCACGGTTTGAGGACCTATAACCATGGTTTAAAACCATGACTATAGCCGGAATTTCCAGTAGTGTATTACTCAACCATTTGTGATAAAAAACCCTTCTGAATGGAAATTAAAACCTTCACACTATCTCTAATCTCCATAGGAATTTCATACTTATCATCACATTGATGGAAAATCATAGGATGGTTTGAAATATCAATTGTAACTTTCTATTATTGGTAATTTATTTTCTATTTATGTATAGATATAGAATTCACAACTATGATGAGATCAATTTTAACTAAAGGAAGAATGAAATGTTTTTTAGGAAGAAAATTCCATAAAACGTAAACCATAGAATAATCTTAGACTTGGGTTGCAATAATCATGCCATTATGGGTATGCACTCATAATTCCACAAATATCCATTTTGGTGGAATCATAGCACACTTAGAAAATTATATAGATATGATAGAGTGGGTAGATCTAGAATCAAATAAGATATTAGTAGTTCTACAGTGTACGGTATGTGTACCTTTCACTATGTTGTTATTGAACCCCATGTATGAAATATAAATTTCATGATATTTTCACTTTTCCATCAGCCTAAGATGTTTCTATTGTCAATAATCATCAATAGCCCTTAGTTTTGGCCACTGGTTAGTATAATTCCAATTCACCTTTCACATGTAGCTGGTTTTTCTCCATTCACACTATTATCTAACTTCTTCCCATTACATAGAAAATAAAATGTCTAATGGAAATCCCTTCCACAGATAAACCATTGATTATTGCCCTTATGGAAAATCCCTCCATGCTTCATCCAACACATAGAACTTAAAGTAAATTAAATCCTCTTCTATTCGTGGTTTTTATATTTTCTTTTAAACTCCGCCTTTATTTTCTTTTCAAAACCATGTGATTGATAGGTGAATCCATCCTCAATTAAAACCATGATTTCAAAATGCACAGTCTCTTCGTAGCTACTAATGTATCTTATGGAAAAATCCTTTATTAGACTTGGATTTAAGACTTGAAGAACCAATTAACATTAATTTCAGGTTGGATGATAATTCCTAAAGAATACCTCACAATTATTGTGAAATTATCCTCATAGGTACCAAAGTATTCCTCATCTCTCTTCATCAATGAAAGGAATTATTTATAAATCTATGTATGAAGAATTTTAAGAAATTACTTATTGAAAAATATGTTATTGTACACATCCCAATCCATGGATTCAATCTCATATTACTATCTCATATACTTTCTTTTCATCCACTATCAGTCTGCTTTTCTTTGTAACCAATAAATAAACATAATGACTTTATCGTTCTCTAAACATGAGAAAAAAGATAATATATTTTTAGTAGTAATGATCAATTTTTCCAAAACAATTGGGTTAGAAGACCCACTGGTGGAAGGTGGGTGTTGCCTCGTGAAGGACTCAATAGAATTTTGTTCCCTCTATTTCTCATTTGGATTTCAACCATGATACATATCCTAAGAATTTTTTGTGGGCATAAAAAAATTGTTTTCAATACCATATCTCATTTCATTTTTCTTCTTAGGAGGAAAATCATTACATTGTATGTCACAATCACAATTAACATGGTTCCTTTGAGTTCCATCCATTGACTAAAATCATAATCATTGAGTAAGAAACGATTATAAAAATTAGGAACCACTACTCATGAAAATCACATATAGGATACCTAAATTATGAAGCCTACCATAATCTTTCAAACATTATGTTTATCCTAGGTTATTCATAACTAACATCTATTTAAATATATCATGATGGTTTGTGAAGAGTTTGTGAATTCCCAAAGCATATCCCTTAAGAGTGTCAAACAACGTGTGTAGCATGGCCTGCTGTTGTGTACTAGGTTATGCTGAGTCTGGCCCAATACTACTTTTAATAGTTTTTAATCCAAGTTTAATATATTCTAGAACCATGGAATCTTGTAGTATAAAAACATTGATATATTTCTATGAAAACACCCCCACAATAATTTACCAAAATTATAGGACATTTTCATAAACAATAACTCATCCTTATAATTATCTTTACATGCATAGACATATCTGTGGAAATATAACTAGGGATATCACTAATGTGTCTCATCCAAGTATCAAAAGGTTTACAAGAATTTTTTTTTGATACCAACTATAGAAACCCTCTCTTTTCATAAATAAACGTTACATAACTTTTGTGAAATACATAAACCTTATACAAAGAGATGCCAAAATACCATATTAGTCTAGTTCCTTTGGAAACATGGAAACATAAACATTATTAAATAATTGAACTACATTATCTCCCACTAGGTTCTTCGTGACTAGCTCCCTTTTTAGACACATCATACTTGATACATATCTTCATAACATGGGAAATGAATCATAAAATGGGGGAAATCATATTCTTAGTAAGGGTAAATGAGGGATAAATATAACAATAAACATGAGTATAGGGGTATGATAGCATGATCTTAACTTTATAAGATCATAACCTTCATGTGATAAGATTATAAATATGAATCATGGGATAATGGTAGTTCATAATATATAAATTATAAGTAAATAAATAATAAAATCCATGAAATGATAACATATGCATAATAAATGTATTTTTGGAAAAAAAACAAGAATATAAATTGATTTTAATAGTAGTCAAGGAATTGATTCCATGGCCATCATTATAGTATGGTTTCACTCCCTATACCATCTTGGTAGTCATGGTTCACTACCACAGTTATCTTAGTAGTATGAGTTCACTTCCAATACCATCTTGGAAGTCATGGTTCACTCCCATGGTCATATTATAAGTAAAGGTTCACTCCTAATACCATATTAGTCTATATCATTAGATATAAATCTTTAAATAATGCATTAGTTATAGATATAGGTCCCACATATCTCTTAATTAAATCATATATATGTGTGCCAAAAATAATAAAAAATCATATCATAACCCATAAAATGAAATGGGATTCATAAATATATAATCATGTCATAACTTATGAAAAAATATACTGGTTTCATAATCATTTTATCAAAACCATAACCCATTAAAAGAAGTGGGTTTCAAAATCATATAACCCATGAAAAAGAAATGGGTTTCCTAAATGTCATCCCATCAAAAAATAAAATTTTGACGAAATAATATGAATAGAAAAAATTGATTCATTTACCTAGAAAGGCCTGAGTAAAACAAAAAAAATTCATATAATATGGGAAATAATTTTGTATAATATTTTAAAAACATTTCAAGAGGAAAATATCATTTCTGCATTGAAAAATTATTTTTAAAACAGAAGTCATTTCAGAAAATAATATTCTTGGAAAATACTTTTTAAAACAATTAAAGTAAGTACGGGAAACCATAAAAAAAATTTAAATACCTTTTCCATTTAAAATGATATTCAAATATCATTTTATAACATTATTTAAAACATTATTTTTCTCATAGAACAGATTTCTGAATGAAGAGAGAAATATGGTAATATTTTTATTAAAAACATTTTATTTAATATCTTAACAAAAAAATATTGTAATAATGGTAATAATACATAGAGATTTATTGAATAAATATAGTATAACAAAACTCAATAGTGTTATAGATATATGGATCTCAATATTTTATCAAGGGAATTATAATCACCAAAAATCCCAATAAATGACGAGATTATTTCAATGAACACATACAATATGCTAATGTGGGATAATACTCTCCATGTAAGAAGATGAAATTAAATTAATCTTAAAATATCATAAAAACAATAATTCATGATATAAATTTTGAAATATTCCTCTAACAAATAATGTAGGCGCATAAAAAATAACTTTCTCAAAGACGGAAAATTGAGAAATAACTATCTTACAGATTTTGTAACTTTGAATCATAAACCCCATAAAATAAAAATTATTTAATGGATATATAAATAATTGTGAATTTATGAATAATAATCATAAAATACATTCATGGGTTGAATATACACAACACAAAAAAATGAGTGGTGAATATTTCAGGTATCTCATTGATATAAAAAGTGATATGAAATTTTATTTCCTTGTGTCTTGATTGTCATCATACTCTAGTAAAACACCTATATAGTAAATATAAGATTATTATACATATTTTATAAAAACATATTATTATATTAAATTTTAAATATTATTTTTTTATGAATTTATATTACATTCTTATTAATGATTTTTTTAAGGTTTCACTTTGGGTAATATCATATTTATTCTTTGTACTTATTTTGACTAAATTTTCTTGATAATATTACGTATATCATGATTTAATTACATATATAATATAAAAAATTATATAAATATCATATATATTTATTATATATTATTTATAAAAATCTATACAATATTTACATATGAAAAGGAATACACCATTCATGGAGCTGGTAGGTTGTACGTACACATGAATGATATTTTTGTTTTGTGGTCAAATTGATAGAAATTAAGTAAATTATATATATTTATATATGTAAACAATATAATTAAAAAAGAATTATTATGTTATATATATCATTTATTTTCACTAAAACCATTCTTTTACACATTCCATTTATTGTTTCAATGAATCACATTTCTTTAAGGAGGTGGTAGTCCACACTTCCACAAATGATGTTACCATATTTACACAAGATGAAAATTATAAAGTTTTGTTTTATAAAAAAGTTAAATAATTATAAATAAAAAATAATAATATACATCATATATAATCATATGTTATAATATAACTCCCAACCATGAATGGTGGTGAATTAAAAAAAGAACAATCATTTTTTCGTGAGGCGGTAGATCATCGTACACATAATCAATATGTCCATTTCCCATTAGATGAAAGTGTGTGTATATTTTGGTAGAACCCTTAACCTAAAAAAATAAAGTTATATTTAGGATACTTTTTTTGTTTTATAATCATGGAATTAGGAGAGATTAATGGGGTGTAAAATCTAAACAAAACTAATTATATTGAGGAAAGATATTGCCACTTATTTGAGTAATTCAGTTTGGTTTTCACCAAAGGGATTACATGGATAGATTTATTTCCAAGTGAAGGATCCTATGATGAGGGGATGGATTTTTAGGATATATTTGGGAATATTTTAGTCCATCCAATGGGTCTTGAGAGGTTTGATGAAGTAAAGGAATAGAATTCATTTTATACATGGGTAGGAGTGGCACTCTTGTACATTTTGGAAAAGGGAATTACACCCATGTTTTCCCATTTAATGTGAATCAAATAATGGAAACAATTAATTAAAAGGGATTATAGGGTCCAAATATATCCATAAATGGGATTTTGGACAAGTTTCTAGGTCATTTTGGGTCTTAATATTGGGTTTTATTTCTTTGTTATGTTAATTTTTCTCTTAATTGAAATAATTAATCTTAATCACTTCCACTAATATTTTCCAAAAAAACTAATTTTACCTTATTATAAATAATAAATTACGAATATTCAAAATATTTAATCCATTTATATAAATTTTAGTTACATAAGTGACTGAAATAAATTTAAAATTAATCTCGTAGATGGGACGACACAACGAGTTTTTAAAGTTAAAATGATGAACCTTTTGCTATGTTTTTATATCAAATTTAAATGTAAAATCTGTTCCAATTAACTAAATAATATTAATGGATGTATAGTTGATCTAATTCTATATTAAAACCAAAATTAAAATTTAATATTACTATAAAAATAAATTATGCGAAAATGAAATTTTGAGTTAAAATTCAGTATTTTTCACTATTCATACTAAAATGATGTGTCTCCGAAAAATATCAAAAATTAACACTAAGTTATTTAAACATTATAAAATAAAAACTGATGTTTATTTTATCAAATTAAATTTTGAAATGTGTCTATAATTAATTTTATTATTTTTCATTATGGACATGAAAATCAATTCATTTGAGAAAATACTATTTTAAAAAATATAATGAATTTTCCAAAAAATATTTTTTTTCATTATAATTAACTTATATTAATATAGAACAATTATAAATAATATTTTAAATTTACTTATTACTATTCATATTACGTATTTTAATGATTAGGTTATAATTATCTCATTTCAATAATTAAAATAAGACAATAATGTTTCCTAGAATCTCTTTGTTGCATGTAATGAACGCCAAGTAAGTGTGTAATGTTGGGAAAAACAATCTAGTGCCTTATATATGGAATGTTTGACTTATTGAAGTTCATTGAATTAATGAAAATTAATTTATTTAAGAAGAAAGTTCCATAAAAATTCAGGGTGTTACAATTTTCTCTTTAGTAAGAACCAAATGGATATGGTTCTTGTTTTTTAGAACATAAAATAATTAGAATCTATGTTAAACAAATATAGTATGAAGTTGATATCTGTATCCCATGTAGGTAAATCTAATAATGAGTGCATATTATTGGGATTTTTTATTAGCATATAATTGATTTCTTATGTTGGTGCTCATGTTATTCTTTAATCGGTGTTCATATGATCTAGTTTAATGATAAATTTCTTGTTCATAATGATAATTATAGATTAAATAATTCTATTAGAATGTTTTAATTTTTAAATATTTATTGGATTTAAACAAATATTTATTAAATATATTTTTTAGGATGTTTAATTGATGTTTACTTTTATTTTTTCATGAATAATGACTTAAATAGTTCCCTTAAAATAGATCATACAATGTATTTTTGTTGTTTTTTTATTTTTAAATAGATTATTTGTTATTTTATGGAATTTTTTTCTTTTGTAAATATATCATTATTTCATTAATAAGTATAAAATGATTTCATCAAATTGATTTCTTAATGGTTTTACTAGTGTTTATACTCTATAATAGATGAAAATATTTTATTTAATTGGGTTTTATCAAATAAAAATGGTTAATTAAAACCTTATAAATTTTTTTAAAATATAGAAAATTTGAAATTTTGGATGGATATTTTATAAGGGAATTTGTGATGTGGATGGAGTTTTTTGTGCTGGTTATTCTTGTTGTGGAGATTGTGTGGGTTGTTCTTATGTATTGTTTGTTCTTATTGAACATGTATGTTCTATTGTTGTTGTTTTGTGGTGGAACTGATATGAAAAACCAGAAATAGATATTTCATTTCAAAATGATGTCTCGTGGGATGAATATCATTAAACCTCATGTAAAATGGGATATTCTCTCGTGAAGATTAGTAACCGTGCATAATTATCATCCATGTACTCTAGATTGGTACATTTCTTTGTCTTATAAGTATTGTTGATGCATTCAAAAAAACCAATTGTTTGTAACATTCAATTTCATATTGATTTCTCCACCTTATGTGTCCCTATCATATATTCAAATGGGGTTTATCATATTTTTAATGGGGTTTAGAAAAGAGACTATAAGGAGTAATGTCTTTATGGGTTTATTGGGAAACTAATAGGTTTGAATTTTTTTGTTAAGTGTAGATGGTCGAAAATAGTTTTGGGTTAAGTACCATCTCCATAAGTTTCTCATATCATGGTAAAGTTCATGGTCACATCAATTTATTTAGAAATTTTTTGGCAGATCTTTTAGTATGGTTTATTTGTATCATTTATTGATAACTAGATTAATATTAAACTTTAGGATAGATGTTGTATTTTTAGTTCCTCACTTGTTTATCATAATGTCTAGTCAAAGATAGGTTTGATTTTACTCGGTATGAATCCTCATGATATATAGAGTGGGGATTCTTTATTCATCACATTGTTGGTATTTACTTATTAAAATATTTAATCAAGGATGATTCATTTTCAACTACGTTGTATAATATTTCATTGAATAGTATGAGATGAGTTTTGGTGTTCTTATAGTGGACTTTCATTTATAATTTGGATGAATAATTGTAAAGAATTTTATTGTTCAATTACTGATATCCCTTCCATTGAGATAAACCTTAATGCTATAGATCTATCCATTGGGGGATAGAGAATGATAATTACATATAGTGTTCAATATATAATTTTCATTATTCGTTGTGTTAGGATAGGTGGAACGGTCATTGGTCAACTAGGTTTTCATAGAGGTACCCTAAGGGTACACAAGTTAATAAAGGATGAAATAAAGACATCTGAGAGTGTTGAAACTATAACCTATTACATTAATGTAATAGGAGAAAAAAACATAAGGGATTTGACACTCTTTTTTCTAAAATTACTCAGAATCATGATCTTGCTGAGGATATTCTTTTCTCATTCAGTCAGCACACTTCATATCAATTTAGAAAATTAAGTATTTAAATATTTTCTTATGGGGAATTTCCATGATATATTAAACTCCAATAATGTATAAATTTATAACATCTCTATGAGAGACCTTAGTTTTACTTCAAAGGATTGTACTATGATATTTCATTTATCCCAACATTGATCATTTTATCAAAATATAGAAATATAAAATCATCAATGTTGATCTCTAGTTTTCCAATTCATTTTTTTATTATTTTCCATTATTTTTAGTAGTGGAAAATTTTCATTATTAGACGTATTCATAGGAATATGGAGCTTTTTTATTAGTATACAATGGTAGTTAGAACTGTGTGGCACTAGAAACATGGATTTTTTAGGAAAATATTGGTTATCATTCATTTTATAAATCATTTCCCTCTTGATTTGTCCACTCCTGACTATTTTACATATCTCATCTATAGAGTTATGAGCCTAACTATACTACATAGTTGTTTGAGATATTTTTTCTATCGATACATATATTCCATTGGATTCTCATAGTGCATCATATCATGGAATGGTATTCATTAAATCATCCTAGGCCAATGCTTAACTTTGGTCCTTAAATTATAGCATCATAGCTGGTTGTATGATGAGTCTTGGGAATAATAAATTTTTAACCATGACTTATATATATAGACTTTTTTAGATACCACCAATCTATAGATTAATGAGGATGGAAAGACTAATAGTGTGGATAATGTAACCCCCATGGGTTTTTTCTGTTAGTTATTTATTTTATTTCATTAAGTGATTTCTATCGGTTTTAGAAAATTTGGAGAGTCATTTCTGTGAGAAAAAGGATTTTGGGCCATCTGGGATTTATCACACCATATAATCAGACATGGTGGGTTTTGTGGTCTAATTTTTGATTTTTATGGGTATTATGTTGAGATGTAGTTTTTATGGTGGGTAATGGGGTGCGAAATAATGAACTGAATGGGTGTGGACCAACATATGGTGGATGGGGAGTCCCTATGTGGGAAAAAGGTAGACCAAAACACCCAATCTTATGGATATATCACTGGTCATGTTGAAAATAAAGGTAACCCTAAATAAAATGGGGATCCAAGAATAGTGAGTGTTGGTTCCATATGTTATGTAAGTGGTTGTTTTCATTAGGTGGTTCACCTATGAAAAAATAGTGACATCCCTATGGTTGTAGCATTGGAAATGATGACAGTTTGTTTTGTAGTTTTTGAGTGCTGAGGATGAGTTAAAATGGTGAGGATATGCACCAACACTATATTATTATGTTGAGTTGGCAGGAATTACAATATAATTATATCTGTGTCATATTTTTTTCTATAGTGGTGGTCAAAGGAGTTTTAAATGGTTGAAATGGCCATTTATTTTTAGAGGGATATGTGTGTTGTATAATGGGTTACTGTATGAGTTATTTTCTAGGATTCATAAAATTTATTTGACTTAGTTAACCACTATAAAAAAATGTATTCCTTCTCAAATGAATAGGGTCTCTAACTAAGAAGTCCCATTTCTGTTTTAGAAATTCATTCCATAAGATTATCGTTTTAGGTCTATATTAGAGGAGCTTGTCCTGGTAGGTAACTTATTGGTCCCTCCTAATCATTTAAGAAATTTAAATCCTTTTTTAAATATAAAATAATTATCTTGTCCATTTCTAGAGGTTTTTATGGATATTCTTTTTTTTTGGTTCAAAAGAATGATTCTAACATGCCATGAACTTTTCTTGAATATGAACCTTCTAAATTTATATATTAAAATATATTTTTCGAGTGGGTGAACATGGAAAGAATATTGGTTAGGGTGTGTTCATGATATTCATTAATATGATTAATAGTGTTTTTGTAACTAGTCACCAATAAAAAACCATGAATATACAGGATTGATAAGGGATTTCTATGTGATCATATTTCATTGTAAGGGGAATTTTTTATTTAGACTTGGATGTCATGGAATCTTGGTCCCATTATCCTACTCCACCGTGTAAAAAATTTACCTTGAGAAACTTAGGTTTATCTTATGTGTTGGGTTATTCCAAGAGTTTTTTTTGTGAGAGAAAAATGCATTATTCATGGGAGTTCATGTCATGTGTTTGTGAGTTGTGGTGTGATTGGTTTTATGAAAAAAAATGTATTTAAAAAGAAGCATAGTTTATGTTGTGGGAAAACACGTTATTATTTATGTTTCATGGGTGGGAAGTCTCTAGTGGTATTCATTTTGATATGTTACAGTCACCCCCTGCATATTCACTTGGGTGAAAATGAATTCATAGTCCATTGTGATACAAGTTCGGAGAGGACCTCTTATGTTCTAGAGGGATGTATTGAAGTTATGGAATCAGATGGAGATGAGAGATAGGTGGTAGTTTTTTTATAGATCAATGGAGTATTCCATGTGGACACCCTATAATTAATTTTCCATCTTTTAGTCATATAGTATTTTTATTATTATTGGACCATGTGTTATTAATATTTTTTATGTGTGTGTTATATATTAAAATTTGAGCTTGTTTCATTCATGCATCATGTATATAATTTTTCTTGAGGTGATTTGCTATGAATAGTTTTTTATGGAAGGGAAAATCATTACACAAAATGTTAATAAAATATTGAAATTTACTTCTAATAATTGGGGTTTTGAGGAATGTCACCTAATGTTACTGGAACCTTCTGCAAACTAATCTAATTGTTAGAGTTCGAGATGGTATACACTACCCCCATATACTTTTGTCATTATAGTTTAATTTGAAATCATACCAATAATCAAGATATATATTCAAAAATACCCCTCTTGATATTTTTATAACTAAATTGACACTTTTGGTCAATATAAATATTGTTTTCTTCTATGATAGATAGAGAGTGTTGAGCTATGTCCATCATTGTAACACAGAGCATTTAGAATACATTTATTTTTAATAAATAATACGTGTTTGATAACTTTTTATACATGTAGCACCGAACCTATGTGAATAGTTATTTATTTTTACGTAAAATTAAATTTATTAAAATTTAATTAAATGAGTCATATTTAGTAAAATAAATTAAGTAATGATAAGAAGTGGTACATTAATTTTTCTTGGTTAAAAAAGTTAGCTCGAAAAAATTGTTTTAATATATTTGTTTTATTTAAAAGATAATTTTTATTATTTAAACATTTAAACATAGGGAAAATTATTTTTCATAAAAGTATAAAAATGTGTAATCAATCATACAATTATTATCAAATAAATATAAATGAACATAAATCCATTTTAATGTAAAAAAGACAATTTTCTCCAAAAAATTTCTTTTTTATTAACATACTTTATTTTTATCATAATAAATTAGATAAACCACAATTAATTAGTAGGTTTAAAAAGTTTTATAGATAATTTATTCTATAAAATAAATTAACATTGATTAATGTTTTTTTAGTAAATGAATGAGAATGTGATCACTTTTATGATAAGAGAAACATTATTTCTAAAAAAGTTTTATATGCATTGATATTAGTATTAATTTAAACTTACTCTAGTAATTAAATATTTTAAAATGGATTCTATATTTTTAATAATCATAAAACATATTAGGTAATAAGGTCAACATTATTTGTATCAACAATTAATTGGTACCATGGTAAAAATACTATCACCATGGTATGGGTTATAAGTGTTAATGATGGGGATAATCTAAGATATAAGGCTTCATGTGTCATTAAGATGTGGAAAAATATAATTTTTGAGTTTATTTATACCGTACATTATCATATATTTTAAATTTTAGAAAATTTTATCCACCTTACAATAGAAAATCATTTATTAAATTTTAATGTTTTTTATATTTACAAGGGTGCCACCTCTTCACATACAAAATGGATCATTCTTTTAACACATCCACACACCACTTATTCACCTAATTTCAACATAGATATAAAAAATATCATCAAAAATATCCTCAACACATATTATAGGTTTTATTATTCCAATAATTCCCATCCATGAATCTTTAAGGCATCTCTCAAGTGAGATTATCCAAGGAATATGTTTATTTTCTTACATACGTTTTTATGATTTTTTCATTTTTAACCTGATAAAAATATTTTATAAACATATTAGTATAAAAAAATCATTTAATAAAATAATATAATTTTTTCATATCAATGAATCAATGATTTTCCATCTCATTTCAATCAAATTGAAAATAAAAAAATTTCTCGTGTTTTTGTGAGAACTACCATCTCCATTAGGAAATATTTATTATTTATCATTATTTTTATCATAGATGATTATATATGGAATTAATTAATATGTTTGAAATATATGAAATATATATTATTGTTTAATGTTAAATTATTTTTACTTGTTTTCATTCCATTGATTGAAAAATAGAAACATATCACGTGTGTATGTAGGACCTAACAACTCCACAATGTGATGTAATTAATCATTAATCAGTACCTTAAATGGATGGTCATAAAAGTCTATAAAATGAATAAATATTATACTTATTATATGATTGTTTTTATAGATATTATGAAACAATGTCAGTTTATTTATGGAATTCAATCTCTGAACTGAAACAAATGTGTAAAACAGAACATTTGTCAACCAAGTATTTATTTTAGTAAATAATTTATAATATATGGTAAATTGGAAATAATAAGTGATTGATATATAATATTATAACTATATATAAGGTTCTGGTGTAGATTTATAATAATTTTAAATTTTTTATAAAGGAGTTTTGAGTGCACATGAACAATTTTGGGACCTGATTTAAGGGTTTTTGTTAAAATGTCAACTTTTATCATGATTTAGTATATTTCAATTTCAATTATCAAAATATATATGTTATTTATATCATAAATTCCAAAAACATTCTTCATATATGGATATTTATGGGGTTTTCAAGTATTATTATGATTCTATATAATGTTTTTATATAATTATGTCTTTATTTAGTATTTTTGGTCAAGAATATTTATCTCCCATTTCCATATTCATTAAAATATTCAATGAATTCTCTTTTATAAAATACATGTATATTTCAATGTAATTTTCAAATATATTTAATTTTGTTTCCTAATTATAAGGAGGAGTGCAATAAAAAAATTTCTCTATTAGTCACTTTTGACTTTTTAAAAATCGATGAAAATAATTTTTTCTTAAATGTATAAGACTTGAATTGATTTTACCATCATCCTGTATATTCATTGTCATTTAAATTAATTTAATTTTTTAATTTTTTTGAAAGAAATTAATTTGAAAATTATTCTTGTACTTTTTAGTTTTTAAATGTTATTGAATGAAAAGGTTGTTTCATCTTATAGTTGAAAGTATATTTCTAATGATTTTACGGAAGTATTCTCCATCTATTCCAAAACCTTATTTGGATTTTTATACTTCATTAGGGATGTCATGTAATGAAAAAATTCATGTATCAAACTTGACCATAGAATCCTAGGGCCGATTTATACATCATTAAATTTTCATAATATACATGGAATAAAATCCCAAAGGACTAAAAAGTTTATCAGTCTTGGAAAACTAGACACATACTGGATTCCTATATTATATTTGAAAACAAAAGGTGAATATTTTTTTGATAATAAAATTATTCAACATATATTACACTTTCATATGAATCATAGTAATCTTCATGGATTCTACGAAAAGGAATCAAAATATTTGTCAGCTTAAATGACATGTAAGTGTTAAGTACAACAGAAGTTATTCTATATCAATAATAAAAATCAATCTAGAAAGGAAACAAACTAAAAACAAATTAAATTTAAATAATTTTAATTTAATAATTGATATGTAAAGGTAAATAATTGCTAACACATTTAATTTAATCAATATATTGACTATCAAAATTAGATAGCGAATAATAAATAAAGGAAGGTAAATAACTGTAAAAAGAAGTTAATTAACCATTAAACTGAGAATGAAATGAACCCGTAGATAATATCATTGAGAAAATATAATGGAGAGTAATAACTGAATTCTTAATGAAATAAATGATTAATCACCTAATATCATGTTCTCTGGAACACGATTCCAATACTATTAAGACCTTCTACATGATGGTTTAAAACAAGAAAGTGAAAATTTGTTTAATGATACCTTACTGATTTTCATGATGAGACTATTTATGCATAAAGGGGGTATCTAATTCTATATCCCACCCATCACATTATATCCAAATCATTCCTTATAAATTGAAAAATAGATTTAATTCATGAACAATTTTCCTTATCATCATATATCATTATTGAATAAAGTATAAATATTTATCTATATTTCCCCATACAAACAAATAAATTTAATTGTATAACATCCTATATAAAAATTATATATATTTTAATAAATAAAAGTATCCTTGATAATTAATATATATATTTAGGGTAAATATAATGGATAATTATCATAGGAAATTGAATAATTCAAGTCAAATTTAATGACTAAAAAATGAATCAAATAAGTTATTTTCAATATCATCCTTAGTAAAAATAATCATAAACCATCTAGAGGAAGAATAAGGATGGTATCAATAAAACATATCCATAGTAGAGTATATGTAAAATAAGCAGTTGATGTCATTGATGATTTTAAATACCATAAAAAACATTAAAACCCTACCTAAGGAAAATATTATTTTAATATTGAATATAATTTTAAAACTAAATATTCATAAAATATTTGGAAAAAAATTAAATATCCTTTTAAAATTAAAATTTAATAATTAAAATTTTTATTTATCAATAACACTATAGATTTGTTTCATTCCATACATGGTAAAAAATATACACCTTTAACTTCTTCAGAAAAATACAAATGGGAATTTTTTGGAATATGAAATGAATATTCATTTGATATAATTTTTAAAAAAATTATTACAAGGGTAAAAATTTATTTAATTAATAAATTTATATTCTGGTGAAAATAATTTAAAATAATAATTAGAAAAAAAAATTGATGAAAATAGACTTTTGACTTAAAAGTGAAATGAAATTAGACTTTAGTAAAATAATTTTCTCAATAATTTTATGTACCCATGAGTTTTAAAAGGGTAATAATACAGGAAAAATTAATGACAAAATAGGATAATAATATTAAAGGGGGTTTACTAGACAACTATGAACTAATTTCTTTTAGAATAATTTAATGGGTAAACAATCTCAATTAAAATGATATTGTGAAGTAAACCCTTACAATGATCATAACATTTAAGTGATAATTAATAAGAAGAAGTTTATGTGTGTAAAATTTAAATCCTCAGAAAAAAATTCCATATAAATCATCATATAGTCAAAATTCAATACACACATAATCACAGATTGCCAAATAGAATGAATAATTAATATAACCCAATAAAAAGAAATTGAGTTTTAAAATTCATTAACAATTCGTAATTTTCAATTCAATTCCCATTGAATAAAATAAATCATATTGAAACTCAAAATACCATGAACTAGGATTGATCTGGGATATTACATATAAAAGGATAATTATATATACCATATAAAATAAATGTGGTGCATAACATTAAAATATGCCCTAATGAAGGGAAATTGAGATTAAATACTTTACCACATGTTTCTTAATGGTTGATCATGATTTGATATCTAGTATATTGGTTTTTAAAAATTTATTAACTTATAAAAGAAAAATATTTATAATTCAAAACTCATATATGATCCTTATATAACATCTTATCACTGATTCATTAATAATATTTCATTAGTTTCGTTATTTCAGGTGTTAATTCCCTTGTGTTCTCATTCATTCTTTTCCATGAAAGATCCAGTTTATGTGAATATTTTATAATTACATAATCTCCCAAAAAATATTGAAATAATTATCATATTTTTTAATCAATTATAGATTTAATACCAATCATAAATTATGGTTTTGATAAATTAAATACTTTATGATCATGGAGACAGTAGGTGGTACGTATTCAATAGTAACATTGTCATTTTTTTACAACCCTCATGGAGAAGAGGTAAGTAATATTTTATTATTACATAATATTAATAATATCATAAATACCATAATATTTATTTATAAATATTTATATATATCATCCATGTGGTGTGGTGATGAAAATAGAGTCACATATCTTCATGAAGGCGGTAGTCTACATGTACATGAATGGAATTATAATATATCATTGACAGAAATGGTAAGAAAGGAAATGATATATTATCTTTTATTAATGATAATTATTTCATTAATAACATAATTATTTCATTTATATCATATATATATTAATTAATATTATCCTTATTACCTTCCATGTAAAGCGTTAGTGAAAAACGAGTCAGATCATTTTGTAAGGCGGTAGTCCACTATACACATGAGTGGAATTATCGTATCCCATATGGAATGAAATTTAAAAATATATATGTGATATAATAACTAAATATGTATAATTATGTTTTAAATATCATATATATACTTTATCTCCATCATCATACCCAATTGTGAGATGTTTTGATAGAAATCATGTCTCATCGGTTCGCAAGGCGGTTCTTCGCCACATACCAGAGCAACGTTATCACTTTCCATTATAGGGTAGAGTCTGTGGATTTATTTCATTACCTTAACAAAAAAATGATAAATAAATGGTAGATACAATTGTTATAATGTAATCATAAATGAATAATATTTTAATGAGTTCGAAGAAGAATTAAAACAAAAAATCATATTTAGTAATTATCTGTTTCTTGGACCACCTCTTTAGTATTATACCTAATATATCACTATAATGTATTTATGAAAAAAATGATTCTAATATGAGTTTATTGAAGTTTTAAATTTATTTGGGTAGGTATTTTCTGAACCAAAATGGTTTGGAGGTGTGGATAAAAGAGGATAGGGATGGCCTTTTATCAATGATGTGAGTGGCATAATTGCAATTTTTGAAAAGAAAAATTTTTTCCCTTGATTTTTCACAAGGAAATGGTTAAAAAATGATATTATAGATACTTATACATTATATTTCCTATATTTCTTTTAAAATATATTTTATACATGTTTTTATGTCAATGTAACCCTTATATTTTTAGTTTGACACCTAGTAAAAAAATTTACCTCAACCAAGGTAATAAATTTTTACTATTTTCACTATTAAATTTGTTCAAAAAATAGGATATAATTATAATATAATATAAATTATTATGATTAAAAATATATAATCCATTTTTTGAAATTCAATTCATATAATTGTAAAAATCCCCTTAAAAATTATACCTGCATACGTGATGAAAAAGTATGTTTCCAAAGAGAAAATTATCATATATATATATAAGGTTTTAATATAAATATTAAATATTAAATCTATTCCTATAGGCAATAATTGTTAAATAATATTATTATTGAGAAAATTATACTTTAATAAAATTAAAATATTATTACCCCTGTAAATTATTTAAATGAAAATGTAGTTTTCAATAAAAAATGAATTTATTAATATTCATCAAACAAAATATACTCATCATTAAAATACAAAAAAAAACATAAGATAATTTTGATATTATGATTTTGAAAATGAATTGAATTTTATTAAATAATTTTTTATAAATTGGAAAAAAATTATTTTAAAAGTATGTGTTTAAAGCACGACTAATATGACTTTTAAAAAAATATAGATTTTCAAAAAACATTTCTTTTTCCTTTAAATGATTATAAATTTATTTATAATCAAACAAATTAATTATTATTATCATTTTAAACAATATAATTTCAATAATTTATTTTTACTATTCATAACCGCAAATTTAACTACTATTTTATAATGGTATACATTATTAAAGTTCATTTAGACTCGGGAATGCACGTTCCAAAAGATATAGAAGAGATTATATTAAATAAAATATATTTATGAGGTTTTTTAATATCACAATTTTGTTTTTAAAAAATTGTTGAATAAAATGTTCTTCTATTATAATTTTTGTTTGTTACATTCTTTCAACATTAAATGAGTTGCATCCTCCAAATTGAATTTTTTATCTTGACAGTCAAGGGTTTTATATTAAAATATTTTTTGTTGAAAACCCAAATACTAGAAAAAGTTAATAAAAGAACCTCCTAATAAGATTGAAAGGAATATAAAAAGGTTTATATGGAATAATACAAAAATAGGTTTATAAGTAGGAGAAAATTGATGGAATGTGATGATATGGAAATGGAATAAAAGATAAAATAATTAGAGAGACTGATAGAGATTATTGATCCCAAAATATTTAATGATAAAAGGAATTTTAAGGACCTAAAAACCATAAATAAATGATTATTTAAATGACCATTTGATTAAGAATATATGAATTTCATAGTATAGCATTTTTGTTTTTGGACACATCTGCTAAAGTTGATGAATTATTTTATTGTATAAGGATATAAGTAAATTTACACGATAAATTTTTATTTCATAATATCAATTTAATACTTAGGTTATTATTCAATAAATTTCCAAATCATCTCTTACTCTATGAAATTAATATTAAAAATATTATTTTTTTATCCATGATGCAATATAATTCACTTTTAATGCATCATAATATCTATAAAAGAGTGACAAGTCACTTTCAATTGACTAAAAACCAGGACATATTAACCAAGATATCATGTTGTCCAGTGGTAGGTGTTAAACACTTATCTCACTTTAGTTATCGGTTCATGCCCCTCAGTATATCCTATTGTAATTGAGGCTTATAATACATGGATCTTATATATTTTTAGATGATTATTCATTACATTACCCAAACATTCAAATGAGTTCCATAATAGTTTAATTACTTTGGGTTCTTAATAAACAATATTCTAATTTGGTGAAATATCTTCAATGTATCTCAAAAATATCATCCTATTTTATTAATTTTTACAAATATACCCTACATAAAAAATTTCATCATAACATGGGGAAAGGAAACATAAGAATGTCTGAGTTTATATTTTCAGTACTTGTTATCAAGGGTGATACGTTAAAATAACTTGAATATAGTGGAATGAGAAAATGAGCATAACATTTGAAAACCATTTCCTATATATCAAAGATCATAATAATGGTGATAACGTAAATATAATTTTTTTAAAAGATATGATTCATAAGGTAATAAAAGAACATGATCTGTGAGAGCATAACATTGGTATAAGACATATATTTATGACATATATATAAGCATAGAAAATCATTTAAATAATATTCAAGGATCACTACAAAGGATATCATAGTGGAATGGGTTCACTCATCAAACCATAATAGTAGTCAAGGTTTACTCCCCATACCATCATAGTGTACTTAGTCCCTTACAAAACCATAATCACTCCCTATTAAATTATTATCTATCTAATTGGATATAAATCATTACCTAATGAATTGGATAGAGATAAAGGTCACACCTATCACATATTGAAAATCATACATACGTCTTCCACAATATCATAAAACATTCATCATATCATAACACATGAAATTAAATAGGATTATCAAAAATTTCATCATATCATAACCTATGGAAGAGATTCAGTTTTAAAAATTATTTTATCATCACTTCAAATCACAACCCTTTGAAAAAGGATAAAGTTTCATATTAATTTTTTTAAAGAAAACCCATGGAAGAGAAATGATTTTCATAAATACATTTTCATAAATGAACATCTATAAAAATAATAATAACGGTATACTTGGTTCATATCCCCAAAAATTCCTAAAATACATAAAAGGGTGTCATTTTAAATGAAAAATGGATTTTAAGGATAAATCACTCAAAATGTTTCATGAAGAAGATAAATTTTCATAGAAAATATATATCTTAAAACCTAAAATTTTTAGAAGTCCTTATTTTTTAAAATAATAATAATAAATTATAAAGGTCTCTTTAAAAACATTTCAGACATTTCTTCAGGAAAATATTCATTCTAATTTGGAAAACACTTTTTAAAACATAAATCATTTTTAAATTTTTTTTCACTTAGAAATCATTAATTTAAAATATAATTTTTTTCAAAAAATTTAAGATAAATATTATATTTGAAAATATAATTAAAAAAATTAAGGCAATATTGAAATCATTGAGAGGTCATGATAGTGTGAATTACTATTCATGGCATTCTTGTTAAAAAACAATGATTTGTTTCACATTTTTTTGTAAAAGTTAATCATGAATTATTTGGAAAATTAATTGAAGATTCCATTAAAAAATTATTTTAAAGTAAAATATGGATAATTTTTTTATGCATCATTTTAATTTTTTAAAACACACTTTTGAAAACATCTTTATAAAACATGGATTTGGAAGAAAAAAAATTTTCGGCCAAAACTGTGATTTTCTTCAAAACATTATTTTTTAACACATGACTATATGAAAAGATGAAAATAAAGGGGAATGTATTTTAATGAAATAACCATAGGATAATAAAATTAATGAGTTTATTGAGAGTTATATCATAATATTATATCATCAGAAACATAATAATAAACCATCCTAATAAAGGATGAAATTGTAATATAAAATCTTTACCACTTTGGTAACGTTGAAACATAATCACCATGAAGTAATTTCATTATATAAAACCAAAAATATTATGAGGATAAATAAATTTGTGATATTAAATGTAAAATTATATTTATATAGACCTCACTCAATAATATATGTGTATAACATAATCATATGTCTTAAAGAAGAAAAATTGAAAAAAAATCCCTTATCGATTTGGGAACTTTTGAACTGTAAACACCTTGAAAGAGTTATCATAGAATGTATATTTAAATAATAAAAAATTTTAAAATAATAATAATAAAATAAATTCAATATTAGTGTATACACCACAAAAATGAAATATTAGGTGAATATTGAACTTGTGTCAAAACAATGTGAAAAGGAAATCCCTTACCATAAGTCTTGACATCATTTTTAGACGTCAAAAACATATGTATAATAATTATAAGTTTTTTATACATCAATAACAGGAATATATTTATATATATCATACCATATATGATTTAATTATGTTCTTTTATTAATGTGTTATTAAATATTCCATGAAAAATTTAATTTTTTTGGGTAATAACCTCTTTATTTTTTCTATATATTTTCATTTGTTATTTTCATTCCCCTTAAATTGATCACAAAAACATTATTTATTGACTAATAATAATGAAATAATAATAATATTAATACATCAATTATACTCTTATGATAAATCATGTAAGTTGTTTTTGAGAAATGAATTCTATTACGATCATGGAGACAGTAGGTCATACGTACTCACTTGTAACATTTCCATTTTCAACGATTATTATGCAAAAGAGGTAAGTAATATATTATATTTCCATAATGATAATTATATAATTTATTAAATATTATTTCATTATAAACCTCATAAATGTGGTTTGATAATGAAAATAAATGCACATCACTTAATGATGGCTTTGGTCCATACGTAGAGGAACGATGTTATCATCTGTCAATGAATGAGAAGGTAATAAACTAAATAATATGTTATATTGTAAAAAATATAAATATGACATTAATATTATAATTATTTCATTTATATCACTTATTTTTATCCTTATTTCCTTCCATGTAAAGAGTTATTGAATAACTAATCACATCACTTCATGAGGCAGTAGTCCATCATACACACGGGAAACATTATTCAATCCCCGATGGAATGGAAAGTAAATAAATGTTATATTTAATATATTGAATAAATTGGTATAATTATGTTATAAATATAATATTTATACATTATATTCATCTTCATACACTGCCGTAAGATCTGGTAATGGAAAAATGAATGACATCAGGTCGTAAGGCGGTAGTCCATCATACACATGAATGGTGATTTTGTAACCCATTTTACTGATGTTGAGACTGTTTTTGGTAATTATATTAATATAAAATTTCATATAAAATTTAATATATTGGGTTTATTTTATCATTATGGTTTAATAATAATTTAATGAGGTATAAGAATAAATAAATTTAAATAAAATGTTGAAAAACTTAACCTCTTATTTGGGTTACTTACTATGGTTTTCACCAAAAGCCAAACCACGATGAATTTCTACATAAAAAAGGATAATAGTATAATAAAAGGGAATTAATAAAGTTATTTAGGATGTTCATGGCTGAAAAAAGTCTTTTATGGTGTGAATAATGGAGTAGAGGGTTTGGGATTTTATAAGTGTTGTGAGTGGCACACTTATAATGTTTTGAAAAGAAAAAGGTGTAACCATGTTTTTATCATTTAATAATGAACTAAAATATATTATCATTGATACATAGAAATTATTGGGTTGAAATATAAAAATTAATTTATGTTACATAAGTATTCTGGTCATTTTGAAAATTATATTTGTAACTTTAACCCCATGGTAAACCTATTTATTCCTTAAACATGATGGAATTTATTTACTATTTTCAATATTCAATTTGGTAAAAAATTAATTTTGACATATTATAAAATATAAATTATGATGAAAAAGAATTAATCCATTTATCCAAATTAATTTCACATATGTGAAAAAAAAAGTTAATTTAAAAATTAATCTCGTAGACGCGATGATAAAATGGGTTTTAATGAGAAAATGATCAAAAGATTACAAAGACTTTATGTCCAATTTAAATATGGAATTGATTCCTATAAACTAAATTAATAGATATATAATTTAATTAGTTTTATATTTATAAAAATTTATTGCATAATTTATATTTATAATTAATTCATATGAAAACGAAATTTTCAATTATAGTTCAATATTTTTCACTATTCATTCAAAAATTAATTTTTTCAGAAAATTTTCAAAACATAACCAAGAAATAGATATTTATATTATTAATTAGTAAAAGAAGTTTACTTTTACAAAATAAAGTATATAAGTTTTTCAAAAATTATTTTTAAAGTAAGTGAAAAAACTCGACCAAAATGCCTTTTAGAAAAAAAATATTATTGGATTCATTTCAATCCATTGTATATAAATCAAATTTGAAGAATATTTAATAGTTTATTGAATATTTAATATTTTAATTTCATAATAATTATCACCAAAATTTGTTTGTTTAATTTATTGGGATAAAACAGTTTGTTTGTGAAAAAATAATTTTTCCGAAAAATATTTCCATAATTTTCAAATGGTTTTTATTTTTATTTTAAATTATTTTGTCAACAATGAGTTCATTTTATACATTTGTAAAACTTATGTTTAAGTAAAATTTATAAACTTCTTTATACCACCATTCTAGTGGTAAGGTTATAACTATCATATTAATTTATAATATTTTAATATTATATCATGTTTCATTTAAACTCAGGGTTGTGTGTAATATATGTTATATTCGATATTTAATGTAATGAAATATATAGAAAGTAATAAATTTATATGAATAAAAGATCACAAAATTTTTCTGTTTTGACAATGTAACCACCTTAAAATTAATTTTCCCCTCGAAATTTTTCACTTTGGTACCATCAACTGAGGATATTGCTGCCTCATTACATCCTCAGGTTCACACATAGCTTCCTCAACATGATTGTTTCACCAAAAAAACATTGATGATCTGAGTGGTATTGTTTCATAGGACTATCCTTATTTTATAGAGATCTTATACAGTTTTTTTCCTCATAAGATATATATTTTCCTATGGTACCACCTCTGATTTTAGTACATGTGACTAATTAGGTGTGTACATCCATAAAAGGGATGCATGGAACACATTGTGAACCTGAAAGAGGATTGATAAAATCACCAAATAAGATGATATTATCCTGATATGATCAATTATTTTAACAAGACTAATATACCTAGGTCTTAGTATTCCCTTTCTCTCCCATGAAAAAATTTGTAGAGAGAAATTCTCACCAAATTCAAATTTTGTACTGTGTTGATGATTATCAATATATAATTTTAATCAAATTTTTCAGGTACATATATACTGCTGAATATATCAAACCCTATCTTCCATATCATTATCTTTTTGAGGTCCCAATATGATTCTTTCTGAATATTTCATTAGTATATTGGATTTATACACTTCCTTCCATAATGGGCTACATAAGGATTCATTTGAATTCTTGAGTGAAATAAATTCTTACAAGAAAACTAATCTTGGGGAAGGTGTTTATCCCTACCAAAATTTAAATTCATAGAACAAATATTATCATATCCTCTATAGTTTGAATTTTTATATCAAAATTATAATATTTTTTAGGATATTACATAGTGATCAAACTCAACTTAATATCAAGATATTTCTAAATAATTCCCCAAAACATTCAGGTAATATCCATATTCCATCCAAAAAAATTGAAACGGGTACTCCATGAAACCTTAACAGTTCCTTACTGTATATTTTAGAAATTAGATCCAAAGATAAATATTCTCTATTAGTGATTAATTGTGATTACTTCATATGATGATTATATGTATCCCATAATTATATCAACATCACAGATAAGATAATCCAATAAAATTACCATTACCTTTATTCATATGTCCACAATGTGTAAAGGCCTTCCTCCTCAAATAACCATTTCACTATATTTAAAACAAAATGGTGTCATTTCCATCAATATCTCTTAAAATATCTTTAATATTGAAAAAATAACATCACATAAAACCTAAAAAGGCGTTTCAATCACTTTATGATCAACCATAAAGTCATAAACACATGATGGTATCTATAACTATTACGTTAATCATGCATAGAGGCATATATGTTTCCAAAACATAATTCCACCATTATTCAATAAATAACATCTTATCTTATTCAAAAAAAATTCCCTTGGAATCATGGGATAAACTTTTTACTAATATAATGTCAAATGTGATTTTATTATTCTGAAATTCATGTATAGGGGGAAAATAATTCTAACTTTTACTAAAGGATGAATAATAATATCTCATCAGGACATGAAATTTCCAACAAATGAGGTCAGGATTAGCATTCCCTAATTATCACGATTCACTTAAACTATCATAATTACATAATATTTCCCTTTTATCCTTTTTCTGCCAAGTTATTGGTGCCTTATCATAATAATTAGAACAAGGATTAGGGAATTTATTCACATAATTATCATGCTCATTAGATTTGAAACATTGAAGTGTGGGTGGTTTATTTGGTGCATTTTTCTCCCTATTAGAATCATTAGCTATCTTATAAATATCACTTCTAAAATCAATTTTAGAATTACCTTCCCATCCAAATTTAAAAAATTTACTAGTTAACTTATAACATTTTCTTTAATGTTTTCCCCCAACATTAAGAGTTTAGGAAATATCAACATATTCAATCCATGGTTTTTAGGTTTTCCATTGAATTCATTTTTTCTATTCATAAAAAATCATGAGATTGATAAGTAACTCTAACATCCATTTACACATTTATATAACTTCAAATAAAATCATCATAGATATAAAATTATATTAGGGATAACACCTGTCGAATAGATGTTTTTGAGCCACTAAATAACTGATCAACCTTAATTATAGGTTGGAAAATAATACCAAAAGTGTACCTCACAAGTTGTATAAAATATTATTTGTTTATAAAAAAATTGTCCATCCTTCTAATTTATCCCAAGGAAATCTTTATCCATATTCATATAAATAATATAGGGAAGTTAATTATTGAAAAATAAGTTCTTAAACATGTCTCAATTCATGGAGTAAATTTCAACTCATTGCCTCATATTCTTAATAAGAGTCCACTGTTAATTTTATTCACCTTCCATGTGGTGTACAAACAAAATTAATTTCTCGAGATCTAAAAAATGGATGATGGAAAATATATTTTGAGTGTTACTTGTCCTTTTCTCAGTAAAAATTAAATCAGAATATCCATTGATAAAAGGTGTGTGTTTCCTCATGATGGACATAACAAAAAATTATCCCATATTTTCCCATTTTGATGTTTATCATGATTTATAGATTGAATTTTTTTTGTGATAATAATGAAAATACTTTACATTCCAGCTTCATTATCATTTGGTTCTCAGGAATGCAATCATTGAAATTTCTGCCACACTAATCATTAACACAATTCTTTCATGTTCGGTATATTAACTAAAACCAAAATCATAGTGTGAGGGACACCAATCATAGTGAGGAACCACATAATATCCAAAAAATAACTTTTAGTATTTTGAAATTAGGAAACATTGTTTTCAATATATACCACCTTATGATTAATATAGGTAATTTTTGTCTATTATTTATTTAAATCCTTCAATATTTTTCGTAAAGTGATTTTGAATTTTGAAATAATATCTACTAGGAGTGTCAAACTAGGTGTGTATCAAAGCTCATTGTTATGATCTTGGAGATGATAGAATATATATCAATGCTCCATTTTCATTGTTATTACTCTAGGTTACCTCTGTACCATATCCACATCCACATGTGGTATCCATAAATTGATGTGATTACTTGGAAATAACCAGCTATATTCTTTAGAAAAATTTTAGAAAATGTTCATAGTCTTTGAGTTATCCTTGGACTTATCATTAGATACATCCATAGACATATCCTTAGAATTTTCCCAAGGGATATCAATAATGTTTTCTCATCCTAGTTTCCAAATGAAAACAAAAACCTTCCCCTGATACTGACTATAGAAACCAAAGATTCTAATACCTTGATATTACATATTATAAGTTGAATGTTCATTAAATTACACAAATATATTTATCATTATTGTAATAGTTTATTTATTTTGGAATCTATTAAAATTATTCTAATTTGTTGAATAATATTCAATGTATCCCACAAAGATCATCCCATTTAGTACTCTTCACTAAAATACCATACTTTTAACCATTATTCATAAACTAGGGAATGAAGACATAACAAAGGGTGGGATAATTTGATTAGTAAGGATAATCAAGGTAGATAAATAGTCACAACATGAACATAAGTGTATTAGAACATGATAATAATATTTCAAATCATTGATCTACATATTAAATATCATAATATTGAGTCATGTCATTAATTTTTGAAGTTCATAAGATGTGAATCAAAATATAATAAAAGAACATGATCCATGAGAGCATAACCTTAAAATGATACATATCATTGTTTAATACATATATACATATAAAATCATGTCTATAACATTCAAGTCTCACTACTAAGGCTATCATAGAGGAATTATTTCTCTCTACACAGTATCACAGTAGTCAAGGCTCACTCCCAATACCATCATTGAGGACAATTTCCTTTACTAAACCAGTTTTAATACATGTTCCAATTATATATATGTCATGATATTTAAGTCTCTAAATAATTAATTGGTTGGAGGTATAGGTCCTACCCATGACATAATTAAAATCATACATATGTGTGTAACAAGATCATAAATTTTTCATAATATAATAACCCATTAAATTAAATAGGATTTATAAACATTTCATTCTATCATAACCCATGGAAAATAGATAAGATTCATAATCATTTCATCAGAAAATAAAATAATAACCCATGGAGAAAGAAACATTGTCCATATGGATTTTTTTTATGGTATAGCCCATTAAATAGAAATTGGTTTCATAAAAATCTTTTCATTACAAACCATTCAAAGAATTATTAATATTGGTAACCATTGTTCATATCCCCATTATAGATTAAGTTACATAAAATGATGTCATTTAATAAGGAAAATAATTTTCATTGATAATTCACATACAAAATTTCTTGAGGATGATAAATTTTTATTGCAAATAAATTATTAAAAACATAAAAATTGTTTCAAATTATTTTTATTCAATAAAATCTTTGAAACTTATAAATGATTCATTACAAATTATATAAAACATTTCTTGGAGAAAATTTTCTTTATATTTTAAAAAACACTCTTTAAAAACTAAAACATTATAAAAAAATCACATTTACCTTATTTACTTAAAATATAAATTTTTCCCTAATATTAATGAGTGGTCAAGATAGTGGCAAATACTCTTCATGATTTTCATGTTAATAAAAATAATTATTCTTTCTATATTTTGTGTAAAAGTCAAATGTGAATTATTTGGAAAATAATATAAATATTTCTTTAAAAAAATTGAAAAAATTCAAAAATTGGAAAAACTAATTGAATAAATATTTTTAATAATATTAAAACTTTTTTTAAAACATTTTTAGAAAACATGGTTTTGAAAGAAAAATGTTTTTTTAAATAAAACAACAATTTTTCATAAAAACATTATTTTTGAAGTCCTGGGTACATATAGAAAAGAAAATGAAGGAAAAGAATGTAATATCATGACTTTTCCATCTTCTAATAAATTTAAATAGTTTATTTATAGATATTCCATTATATTTTATTATCAAAAGTATATTTATAAACAATTCCAATAAATTATGAGATTGTAACATAAAATCGTTTCCTCATTTGAAACATTGAAACATGAGCCCCATGTTGGAATAAAATTTAATGAATCTAAAAATATCACAAGAATAATAAATTCATTATACTAAATGCTAATGGAGCTATATATATACCTCATATAATAATATATGGGAATAATATAATCCTATTCCACGATGAATTCAAATTTTGACAAAAACCTCTTGTAGATTTGGTAAATTTTATCCATAGAACCCATGAATGGTGGATCCTAAAATGAATATTTAAATAGGAATAATTTTAATTATAATAATAATAAAATGTATTCATGGTTCATACATACATCGCATAAAATCAAAATTTTGTGAATATGGATGTTATCTCACTTAAAATAAAATTGAGATGTTAATCCCTTTCCTTAAGTCTCAACTTCCATTATACATGTTCGAACCTCCATTTTAATAAGTAAATGTTTATTATACCTCTATTACAGAACCATAAGTATATATAAATAATACCATGTATTAATTATTTATGTCCTTTTAATACTTTTTAATAACAATTCAATGTTAATGTCACTTTATGATTAATAACTACTATTTCATGTGTATATGTCTTTATTTGTAATTTTTGATCCTATTACTTTGATCGTGGTTAAATTATTTCCATAATAAGAATAATTACATAATTATCATATTTAAACATCAGTTATATTTTTATGACCAATCATGAATGATGTTTTTTAAAAATGATGCACATTACTGTCATAGAGACGGAATGCCATATATACACATGAGTAATGTTTCAATTTTCAACGATCATTATTGAAAGTTATAAGTAATAAAATATATTTAAAGAATTATCATAGTATCGTAACTACCATTTTATATTATTATTCATATCATCAATGTTGCTTGGGGATTAAAAGAGACTCACATCACTTCCTTAAGGTGGTAGTCCACACTTACTGGAACGACGTTATCATCTTTTAGTGAGGGAAAAGGTAAGAAAAAGAACATTATATTATCTTTATATATCAATAAATATTAAATTATTATAATAATTATGTCATGAATATCAGATATTTTTATCCTTATTATATTATATTTAAATAATTAGTGAAGATTGAATCACATTGTTTTGAGAGGTGGAAGTTTGTCGTAAACATCACCAACATTATCGTATCCCCTATAGAATGGAAATTAAAAATTTATATGATATAATGAATGAAGAGATATAATTATTTTATAACATTAATATATATAAATTATACCCATCATCATACCCAATCGTTAGAGGTGTTGATGGAAAAATGAAAGACATTAGTTCACAATGTCGTTGTCGGCCATACTCGCAAATGATGATTTCTTAACCCATATGATTTATGTGGAGTACGTTATGGGTAATTTCCTCAACATAATAAAAATAATAATATTTATTATACTGAGGATATTTTTTCAACATTATTTAAAAATAATTGATGTATATAGATGAAGAAATAAAATAATAATGCTTGTTGAAAAATGTTACAACTACATCGGGTAACCTCCTTAGGTTTCCAATAAAGGAATTCCTAGGTTTGATTTCTACCCAAAATAATGCTTATATGATGAGAAGTGAAAATTTTGGATTTGATTTTGATAGTTAATGGCTAATAAAAAATTGGTTTAAGTTGTGAATAAGATAGTAGAGTGGGTGGCCTTTTATAGGTGAGGTGAGTGGCACACATGTAATTTTCTCAAAAGAAAAATGTGTACCAACATTTTTATCTTTTTAAAAGTTTCGAAAATGTATTATGATCGATATTTATAGATAATAGGGTATATATATGTCTATAAAATATATTTTATACATGTTTTTTGTTCATTTTATCCCATATCATTTTAGTTTAACCCTTAGTAAACCCTTATTTACCTTAACCACGATAATTAATTTTTATTATTTTCATTATTCATTTTGGTAAAAATTTTATTCTAATTCAATAGTTAATATAAACTATTAATATTCCAAATATTGAATCCATAGTTAGAAATTAAATTCTCAGAAGTGAAAAGTAATAATTTAAAAATTAATCCCGTAAAAACGAAAATAAATATGTTTTTAATGATAAAATGATCAAAAGTTTGCAAATATTTTATATCCATTTTAAATATGGAATTGATTAAAAGGACCAAAAATATATTAATAATTATATTATTGAAATAATTCACTTAAAATAAATTTAATGTATAATTTATCTTTATTAATAATTGTAATTAAAAGGTAATTTTCAATTAAAATTCATTATTTTTCACTATTTATCATAAAATTAATCATTTTAAAAATTTCTCAAAATCTATCCCTTAGATAATTTTTATATTTTGATTTAAAAAATGTTTTTTATTTTCTCAAAAAAAAATTTCATCTTTTCATAATTCATTTTTTCAATAAGTGTTGAAAAAGGTGGCAAAACTATTTTTTTGGTAAAAATAATGTTTAAAGCGTAAATTTAGACATATTTATATACCTTGTTTAGAATAAAAATTATAAAAATTTTAAGGATTTTATTTAATATATAGTATTTAAATTTTATTAAACTAATTAACCAAAAGTGGTTTGTTTCATTTGGAGTGGTAAAACGTGTTTTTTTCGTAAAAATATTTTTTCTGAAAAAGATTTCCTGTATTTTTAAATGGTTTTTATTTTCATTTTAAAATAATTTATCACCAAATAATTGATATAATACATGTATAAACCATATATTTTATAAATTTACATAATCCTATTCATATCAATAATTCTAATGTCTAGGTGAAATATATCGTATTAAATAATAATATTTTAGTAATATCTCATGGTTTGTTTAAACATGGTGTTGCATGTAAGTGAATATAAACCTGATATTCCATATAATTAAAAATAGAGAAAATATTAAATTTATATTAAAAAATTTATTTAAAAAATATTCAGAGTGTTATATTTTCGGATGAAGTGGGATTTCATTTTCCAAAAACTATATTAATATAATCCTTATAACATTCCCAAAGTGAAATTGCTTGTAATTACACTAAACTAAAAGATATGATAAACCCTAAAGGTAACAAATAGGATTAATCATATTATAAAAAAAATAATGTCATTTTTACTTAAATAAATTTGTCAATAAAACATATATTAAACTAATGGGTTGTATTGTAATAAACATTTTCCAAGAATATCATTTATCATGTTACATTCCAACTAAAAAAATTTCAAAATTGGTGTTTAAAAAATTCAAATTATGATCAACCTTAAACTCATATTACCATGATGGTGTCCATAAATGATAAGTTAATAAAGACATATATTATACTAAATTTAACATAATAATTATATGTTTCAAAATTCATTTGACCAAAATAATCATGGTAAAAAAATTATATAATTTAATTATTAAATCCTAATACATAAATACTTATTTAGTTTTATTTTAACATAGGTTCATCCATGGTATAGGGGTAAATCATTGGAAGAGTGAATTAAATTGGTAATTTAATTGGTTCTCTTTATTTATGAAAACTATATATAAATGGATAACTGGGATGAAATTTATTTCCTTACATCATAATCTTAATTTTTCCTCAGTAATTATCTTTCCTATACCCTTATTTTTCAGACATAATGTGTTTTCCCATTATAGGTAGACAAATTCTAGGGTGCCTTATTCCCCATTTTCTACATGATGTAAATCAATTAATATTTCTTACAAGGTCTCCATCACTCTACTTTTTACAAAACTGTATCATTTTATTAATTGGTGTGTTTGAGATTTAGTTAGATTATGTGTTGTTAATCATATTTTCATACAGCTGATTAGGAATAATCATGATATTTTTTACTCCTTTCATTAGTTCATTTGGTTACTCACATTCATAACATTTTCCTTCATCTAAAATTTTTACATGATTTTCTTCAGTGACATCAATTTACAAAAATAAAAAAGCATAGTGCAAGAAATACTTATCGTATAAGGAAAACCATATAATAATTTATAATATGTCTAAATAATAAAATCATATTTTCAATATATGAAACCTTATTATTAACCTATTTTATACATTTTCATCAACAATTAAAATCATTCATAAGGGTTTGTAAAAAAAATATGAATTATCCAAAGAATATCATCTAGCATTGTCAAACTAGGTGTGCAGTAAGACCCATTTTCGTGTACCAATTAATTTTCAAGTCAATATAAATATGAATTTTTAGGATTTATTACCAATATTTACATTTATTCAAAAAACCACATCCACATATTGTATCCAAATAGGGATTCATTTCTAGGAAAAATTATATAATCTATAACTTACCAAAACATTAGTATGTTCTTATACACATGTCATAAAATACTATCATAGGGCTATGATTCCTAATATATGTTTTCTTAAATCTAGTTCCCAATGTTTTTATGAAACATTATATGATACCAACTGTAATGACCCCGACCCCAGTACCCTAAAGATGGTGTCTTCACTATTAAATTCCCATAATATATATAGAATTACATCTCAAGGGTCTAAATAGTTTAGTAGTCATGGTAACTAGATACATACACAAATCCTATATTATATTTGAAAAAAAAATTACAAAATAATTTTTCTTCTAGAATGAAATTATTCCCTTTATCTTATCAATTATCATCAATCAGAGTAAACTTTAGGGAATCACTGGAAATGAAACTAAGTGTGATCTAAAATTACCCATAAAGGTTAAGTACATCAAAAGAAAACTTGAATTATAATAATGATAAATATGGAAAGGTAAATAAATTAAAACGCATTATATTTAAATAATTTTACTGGCATAATCAATATGAAAAGTTAAATAATTAAAAACACATTCCATTTAATCAATAACAAAACTACCTTAACCGTATAAGGCATAATCAACATTGTTTTTTAAATAAATTAAAACCCATACAATTTAATTAATAAGTAATAATGAAACACATTTATAGATACTATATTATGAATATATCATTCATAATAATAACTAAATTCTTAATAAAAGAAATTATTAATCTTTAAACTTCTTGTTCTCAGGAACATGATACCTCTACTGTCAATACATTTCAAAAGAAGGTTTAAAACTACTTATAAAAACCCATTTAATGATTCCTTATAGATTTTACTCTTGAGACTATTGAATCATAAAAGGATATATAAGTTCTATTCCCACCTATCATATCATGTAAAAATTGTTCCCCATAAAGAAAATAATTGATTTAATTCATGAATAATGTTCTTTATCATCAAATATTTGTATTGAGTAATGAATACAGAATTATCAATATTCCCCAATATAATAAAATTACATTCAACGTAGAAATTTTTTTATAAATTATATATAGTTTAAGAAATATACATATAAAATATAAATAATGTACATATATAGGGTAAATTTAATGTCTAATGACCACTAAAATGTGAATAATTTAAAAGGGAGTTATTTATTACAAAAATGAATAATGGAAGTGGATTTCAATAGTATATTTAGTGAAAATAATAATAAATCATCCCAAGGAAGAATAATTTTATTATAAATACACGATATCCCTTATGGAGTATAATTTAAATAAATTTTTATTTTTGTTGATGAATTGAAATATCATAAAAAGATATTTAGAAACCTTCATGAGAAAAATATTCTTTTTAACATGAAAATCATTATAAAATAAAAAGTTCAAAAAATATTTTTTAATTAATTGTATTTTAAAATATCCTTTGAAAATTATAATTTATTCTTTAAAACATTGAGTTTCCAGGATTAATGTATATTATATTCATGTTATACATGTTAAAAAATATTTCCTTCACATTTTTGGTAAAATTGAATGGGATTTGTTTGGAAACGAACATGAATATTCCTTTAAAAAAATTAAAAAAAATAATATATGGGTAAAAATTTATTTACTAGAAAAATTAAAATTTTATAAAAATTTAGAAATCATTTTTTGAAAAACTTATTTTGTTAAGTAAAAGGAGTTCATACTGAAGAGTAAAATGAAATTAGATTTTACTAATAACATTTCATCAATAATTTTAAGTTCTTAAGAGTGTGGAAATGTAATTATTATGTGAAAAAATAATTAATAATTAGAGGATAAGATAGTTAATGGGTCTTATTAAACAAAGATCAAATTATTTCCTTTTAATGGAAATTCAAGCATAAACAAACATGGTTAAAATGAGTTTGTGAAGTAAACCCTTATTAAGATCGTAACGTTGAAGTGAGAATTAACAAAAAAAATATTACTCATGTATAATTTAATGACACATAAAATTGATGGATAAAAAAAATATTCACATTTAAATATTCACATGATTATATAATATCAAAGACAACGAAGAAGTATTATAACCCAATGAAAGGAAATTGAGTTATGAAATTCTTTACCACATAGTAATTTTCAAGTTAATTATACTTGGATAAATTAATTCAATATGAAACTAAAAATATTATGATGAACTATGTATTCATGATATTACATGTAAAAGTGGCATTATATAAACCATATAAGATAAATTATGTGCATAACATTAAAATATGTCTCCATAAAGGGAAATTGAGATGATATCCCTTACCTATATTATCTTTTTGATTGAATGTGATTTAACCTCATCATAGTGGTTATATACATGATATTAACTTATACCATAACTATATTATTATTTATAACATCATATATGATCCCTTTATAACATATTTGCACTGGTTTGTTAATATTCATTCATTATATTCATTCCTTTGTGTGTTAATAACCTTGCTTTCCCATTCATGATTTATCATGAATATTCAGGTTATTGTGCATATTATAAAACAACAATATAATAATTACATAATTCATATATTTAAAAATAAATTAAAATTTTAATATTAATCATGATATATAGTTTTGAGAAATTAAGTACATTAAGATCATGGAAACTGTACGTCGTACGTATGTGTGAGTAACGTTTCCTTTTCTAAATGATAATTATGGAAAGAAGGAATAAAGTATTTTAGATTTAAATAATGATAATCATATCATAAATACCATTAGATGATTTTATATATACATATATATCACCCATGTGGTGTGATGATGAAAATGGACTCACATCATTTTATGAAGGTGGCAGTGCACACATACACGAACGATGTTGTCATATTTTGGTGGGAGAAAATATTTGAAATTAAATTATATAGTACCATTTAAAATGATAAATATTTCAATAATATCATTAATATTTCATTTACATCACATATATTAATTACTATTATCCTTATTACCTTCCTTGTAAAGCGTTAGTGAAAAATGAATCACATCGCTTTGTGAGGTGGTAATCTACCGTACACACGCGCAACATTATCGTATCCCCTAAGGAAATTAAATTTAAAACGGTATTAAATATATAATTAATAAATATATATAATTATTTTATAAATATCATTATTATATTTTATATTGATCATCATACCCCACCGTGAGAGAGTCGATGGAAAATGTGTCACATCGGTTCGCGAGGCGGTAGTCCGTTGTACATAAAAGCAATGTTATTACTTCTCATTTAATGGAAGAGGAAATGAATATAGATTATTCCCTTAAAATAATAAATTCTTAGTAAATGGTAGATAATTTATTTTTAAAACCATAAATGAATACTATTTGTAGGATGTGGGAGTAGAAATAAAATAGAAATACATAGTTATGAACTTTACCACTTTTCAAAACATGTCTTTAGACTTTTAATTAATGTAGTCCTAGTTTGGCCTTATGACCAAACCATGGATTATATAATTATGAATATATTTTTTAATGTTATTTGGGTTGCGATTTTATGAAAACATTGATTTAATTTGTGAATATGATAAAATAGTGGGTGACCATTTATACACTGGGTGAGTGGAACACTTGTAATTTATAGAAATAAAAAGCTGTACCCACATTTTTCAAATGAAGAATCAGTTGAAAAAATTATTATCAATACTTATTCATCATTTGTTCTATATATTTCCATAAAAATATATTTTATATTGTTTTTAATGTCATTTTAATCCTTATTGTTTTTATTTGACCACCTATTAAAAGAAGTTTTATGTAAACCATGATAATTAATTTTTACATTTTTCATTATTCAGTTTGGTAAAAAGTAAGATGAAATTATTAGATAATATAAATTATTATTATTTGAAATATTTAATCCATATTTAAAAATTAAATTTAAAATATTTTTATAATTTATTTACAAATTATACCTACAGAACTGATGAAAAAAAAAGAAGGATTCCAAAGGGAAAATTATCATAGGTATATAAGGATTTAACATAAATACAAAATATAGAATATATTTTAATCGCCTAAATTATTAAAAAGGTAAAATAATTGAACTAATATTATTTTTAAATATAATTTAAAATATAATTTAATCTTATAAATTAGTTAAACTATAAGGAAGTCTTCACTATAAATCAGTATTATTCATTAAAAAATGAATCATTTCAAAAAAATCTTTAAAATTTACCCAAAGATAATTTTTATTTTTTAATTTAAAAAATTAAGTTAATTTTACCAGAAAAATTTCAAAAATTCGTAAAAAATAATTTTAAATTATATATGTAAAGTGTGACTATATTTCCCAAAATCTAGTTTCTCTAGTGTCAGTTCATCTTTTATTGAATTGGAATGCTCACAAGAAAATCAAATCCTAAAGGACCAATCATTTTAGTAGCCTTGAAAATACTAGACACAAACATAAGATTTACATTACAATATTGAATTGAAAAATAATATATTATCCCCTTTTAAAACACTCATATACCATAGACTATCACTAAAGGTAAATCATAATATACTTAATCACATCCTGGGGAAAATAAAACATAAGAAAATGGTGATCTCAGATGCTCAGCAAGGATAAACAATATAGCAGAAGCTATTGTAAATAAGCATAAGATTTTAAAGAAAGGTATAAAACTAAAACAAGATCATTTTAAGAATAATCATCAGCATAATATAGAAATAAATAGATCAAATAATTCTATTTAAACATTCACATGAATATTTTACTTGTTGAATAATCACATGTAATATCAATAACTAATATCATATTGAGGTAATGCTTAATGTCGAACACCATAACCATAATGCCAAGGCCTTGTACCAAGACCATACATAACCATACCATCAGGGCCTCATTCCAAGACACTAGTTTGACTCATATCGAGGGGATATAGCAATCCCCACACATCACTTACTATGTCCAATGTTTTCCTTTCAATAAAGGGGTCAAACAGTACAGAATTATTTGTATTAAAACTAGCATACAAAGTATTAATACTTTAACCATAAACCATAAACAGTATCAAAATTGAACATCCATAGTCAAAAATATCATAAACCTTTCAATACAATATGAAAGATAAATAAACCTTAATTAATAATAAAATCAAATAAAGGATATTGACATAGATGAAAATAATCTAATGAAATAATTAAACCTCTTGGAGAGAAATATCATTTTTTACTTTGAAGTCATTTAAAATATGTGCAACTATAAATCAAAACATGTATTTTGTAAATAACATTTTAAGCTTTTATGGGAGACTTAACAATATTAATTCATAATAATGTTGGTAAATAGCCTCTCACGCCGTATAAGTTAAAAAAACATTCATTCCATAATTTTTTTAAAAGTTCATAAATTACCATGTTGTGAAAATGACGGAAATAATCATTTCAAGAAATTTTATAAAAATCCAAACATGGGCAAAAATTAATTTTAAAATCATCAAAAATATTTTTAAATACATTTTATGAAAAATGGACTTGGATAATAAAGATGTCCGAGTAGATACATACGTATAAACAACCTCAAACAATAATGAGATTGTAAAATTAACCCTTACCTTTTACTTTTATTTAGTAGAGGGTGAATTAACTTTTTGTATAATGGATAATGTATGTTATTATATTATATGAGAACCATATACATATTTATGATATCATATATGATCCTATTATATCATTTTGATAATAATATTTTAATATTATCATTGTTTTGGGTGTTAACTGCATCATTTTCCTATGCATATTTTGTTGTGTAAATCATGTTTTTTATTAATATAATATATTTTATTCATATTGAGAATGATATAAAGTTCTTAATACTTATTTGTAATCATAATATTAAGATTGTTATCATTCTTTAATGGTTAATCGTGGATAATTAATCTCACCGCGTCGTGGAGATGGTAGACCTTACATACGCACGAGTGATAGTATCATTCCCTTGATGGTTAAGTGGTTTGGAATTGGATGGTATATTAATTATATATAATAATTATAATGTTATATTAATTATTATTTTCCATTATAATCATAATTACACCCATCCAAATAAATTAGCATTGAATAACAAATTACACCAAGGCATGGAGACGGCAAGACGTATGTATGCACGCATGGTGATATTGTTATTCATAGGATAGTTAAATGGAGGGGTAAAGTTGTTCCATAATTATAATAACATATAATTATGTAGATGATACTATATTTATTACTTTGGTATGGAAAAACATAGGAAGAGTAAGTTGAAGATGAAAATAAATTGAATGGAATTAGAAAAACAATTAACTCTTCTTTGAGCATCTTCTTTTGATTTTCACAAAAGGACTCCATAAGATGACTTTATGCCCAATGTAAAGCCTCTATGATTTTTTAAGATAATTATTTAGGAAAATTGGGTCGGTTTTTTCCCATCCATGGTTCTTTATAGGTGTGAATAAAAGAGGATAGGTTCCCTTTTATAATAGAGGGCAGGGGCACTTTTAGAGACTCTAAAACTATTAATTTATTATCAATTTATTTTCATAATAAATTAGATACAAAGTGATTTATTTAGATCCTAATATGGGGATGGGTGGAAATCCTCTCAACCAATGAATTTTAGAAAATTTTATGTCACAAAATTAACCTTGTGTTTTGGGATTAAAACTTAGTTAAACAGTTTAACTCTTACCATGTCTACTTGTTGTTTTATACTATGGGCTTAATATAGATACTATAAAACACCAAAAAACCCAAATTGGACCATTTATTACATACTAAAAACTATCATAGTATTTTTTCCAATCCTTATATTATAATTAATTTTATATCATTTAATAAAATATTATTTATTTTAAAGTATCATTTATGTCAATTTTGATACTATTCAATATTTTCATTTTTAAATATATTATAACACCATGATAACATCAAACCAATACTTCAAATATGACAATAAAATTTATATTTTATCTATAAAATTAATTTATATCATTATCTATGTAAAATTATATTTATGATAATTTTTTTAATATCATTTAATTGATATTTCTATTAATAAAATAATTTCGGAATCACTATTATGTCATCATTAATTATAATTATTTAATCTCTAAAAATTGTGAATAATTTTCTATAATTTAGATAATTATTTTATATCATAAATATCTCTATATGAAAATTTATATGCTTATAATAAATTAGAGTGTGACATTTTTTCATATTAATTGATTATAATAATATTCATGCCTTATTCATGGAAAAGGGTACATAAAAGATTAAATTTCAAAAAATATGTGATAAAGGTATAATTTTTCAATTCAATATGATTTTTAAATGTGTTAGGGTAATTTTGTAGTATTATATTTACCTTTAATTACCATATTTACCTTTAACTGCGGTAATAAGAAAATTACTAATGTTAATATTCACAATATACCAAAACTAAAAGTAGCCTATTAACATAATTTGGAACCACTGATTCCAAATATGGAATCCATTTTAAAAAATTGGAAGAAATAAATGGTTCACTAATTAATTTAAAATTAATTCCCATTGACAAAACGAGAAAATATGTTTTTTAAAAGTAAAACAATCAAAAGATTAGCATTAATTTATATCTAATTTTAATGTGAAAATAATTCCAATTCACTAAATTATATTAAATTATAAAAAAATAATATAATTATTCATTAAATCCAATTAAAATTATAATCTATCAATATTAATATACTAGATGAAAAAGCAGTTTTGAATTAAAATGAAGTATTTTCAATATTCATTAAAATATGAAAGTTATCAAAAAAACACATGAGATGAATATTAAAATTAATGGAATATATGAAGTTGAAAATGTGTCTAATATTATGCATAGATTTTAAAAAAATGGCTAGTCATGGTGCGCATGAACTCGATGTTGGATGTAGTGTAAGATATTGAATTATTTAAAAAGAAACATATCATGGAAGCTTGTGGTATTATATTTTTTCCATATTCGACTAATTTAACCCCCGAAATTTATAAAATATCACTAAATAAAATTATTTGGGTGGTTATTCATCATAAGTTCTTCAGGTTCCCATGTCACCTCTTCTATTTTATGTTTTCTCCAACGAAATTTTACCAGACGAGTGGTCTGGTTTCTCAACACATATTATATTGTAACAAAAATCTTGATTGGATCTTCAAAATAAGATAGATCAGTTTTTAGTTCTATTTCTTCATAGGTGGGTACATGTGTTGGTTATGGTATGTATATCCTTAACATTGATATTTGGAATACATCATGGACATTAGAGATACTTGGAGGTATTTCAAAATGGTAATCTACAGCTCTAATTCATTCTAGAATCTCAAAATGCCTAATGTACATGGGAATCAATTTACGCTTCTTACTGAATCATATAACACCCTTTCATGGAGATACCTTCAAGAATACATTATATCACCCTTGAAATTACAAACCTTCCTCCAGTTAGCGGTAAATATCTTTTTCCTAAATTGAGAAGTGTTTATATGGGTCTGAATAGTCTTTAACTTTTACATTGTTTCCTCAAAAATGTTCTGGGCCATTGAGTTTTCAGTCACCAACATCATCCCAATATATCGGTGTATGGAATCTCCTTTCATATAATTGTGTTGTAAAATAGGGATCACAGTCAAAAACAATCTATAGGGTTACATCATGATGTCTTACAAATTCATTAATATATAGTCTTTCTAAACGTTCATGTGGTAAATATTTTCTTATATAAAGAAAATTATTTGATTTCGTAAAATGGTCATCATTAACCCATATCACATCATTTATTATGGGATTATTTTGTATCCCAAGGAAAAATTTCATCAAAATATCATCCCATTTCTAAACTGGTATAGGAAGAGGTTGCATGAATTCTCTAGGATATTGTCTTCCAGCCTTCATCTATTGACAAACCAAAAATCTTGACACATAATCAGTAACCTCTCTCTTCATGTTATCCAACCAAAAATGTTCTTTCAAATATCAATATATCTTAGTGTTACCAGAGTTTATAGAGAAATTGGAGTTATGAGCATCATCCCATAATTCCATTTTTATCTCATGTATAGTAGGAACACAAAGCCTCTTCCCAAATTTTAAAATACCATATTTAAATATGAAGATAATCAGTCTCCCTTTATTCACATATTTAATTTTCTTTTGAAACACCTCATCATCAAACTGAGAACATTTTATCCTTTCTAGTAAATATGGTTTGGTGATGTTTCTCTATTTTTACATAGTTTTTTCACATCTTTTTACTTATTTTTTAATGATATACTTAATTATTTAAGCACTTTATACTAAATAATTGTAGTTTTGTATTTTTATAATTAAATTTGTCAAATATTTATTTTTTATAACAATTTATGTAATTATGGACCCTTAAATAATTAATTTATTATATATTTGTTTTTTATATAACTAATTTTCAATTTGTTTACTTAATATTTATCTGTTTAATATTAATAAGTATTGATTTTTCTAAATAATTTACTTTTAATTTTATAAGTTTACTCATCTGGTAACTTAGTTTCCGCTTTCCAAACTACCGGTAGCTAAGCTACTGATAGCAGGGTTACATTTGCTCTAATGGTAGCCAAGTTACTAGTACTGACTATCGGTGATCCTTTAATTTTATAAATACCCATGAGTATTAAGGTTGGTTAAGTTAATTCTGCTTGTCTTTTTAATATGTTAATTTTTATTTTAAACAATTATTTAATCAATGGAATTCTATATAATTAAGTTAGATTTTATTTAAATATTTTATCTATTATTTTGGATTCATTATAATAGGTTAGCATTGCTAATTAATTTGTTTAGACATCCTGCTAGTCATGTAAGTATATAGTATGTGTTTTTAATTAAGTAAATTAGTTTGCTTTTACTTTTATGTGCTCAAATAGTTAATTAATTAATTAATTAAGAGTTTTTTAAACATTAACATTACTATTTTATGTATGCAGATTATTTATTAAGTCACCAAATTTTGTTTTAGTCTATCGGTGAGGTATACGAGCACTAACAGTGACCCTTTTATTTATGTCATGTAACAGTGAGCTTTTGTTTTTAAGTACCAGTGACCTATCTATTTTTCTGTAGCAGTGACCCCGCGCCACTTTCTTTCCTCACCAATACTCTTTTCTTACCGTTATAGCCCCTTTTATCAGTAGTTTTGCTACCGATCCGCACCTTGCTGTTACTTCGTTGTATCGGTGACCTTGCTTGTATCGGTGATCTCTATTTTACCGGTGACTCTGTCACTGTTTCCTTTCCCTAACTCTAATTGTATTGATATAATTTAGTTATTAATTTAATTTTATTTTCATCCATTTATATAAATTAACTTCAATAACTAAATATTTTAATTATCTGTTTAAAAGGTTTATGTTTAGTTGTTAATATAATGTAACGTTTATTATCAGTGCTATCTAATTAATTAATTAATTTTGTTCTTTTAAAATTTTAAAATAAATTAGGTTTTATGTAGTTTAACTTCTTATTTCAATTAATTCTTTTAATTCTATTGTTTAAATTCATTCTTTAGTTTTTTATTATTTAATATTGCAAATAAATTAATTATTTAATATTTTAGTTTGTTTTAGGTTTGTTGAAATTATTTATGTTTTAAATAAATTAATGATTTAACCATTTAATTATTAGTTTATTTAATTATTTATTTGAGTTGTAGTTCAATTAATATTTTTGGTGGTTTTTTATGTTTTTGCAGCTACAAGTTGATGACCTCACCGTTATCCCTTCTTTATTTGTCTTCACCGATACACCTCCCACCTCATAGTTAGTCTTGTTTATTTTTATCGGTCACCCTGTGCACATTCCTTTTGCACCCCATCGGTAGTTCTTTCACAATCCTCGCCGATACATCTCTCTCACTCACCGATATACATTCTATTCTCTCACCGTTAGTTGATTTATCCTCATGGTTACTCAATTTTTCCAATCCTCACTGATACATTTTTTTACCGCATTGTTTTACTTCCTCCTCACCGTTTTCTGTTCCTTCTTTAAACCCTCTTATCACCTCACCATTATTTCCTTTGTCCCACCATTATTTCCTTTGTCCGCCGCACCCTCATTATACAAGATCCATTCACGCCACTTTGCCACTGAGCAGAAGAAGAGCCACTGGGGTGCTGGACTGGAGCTGCGCCACTGTTTGAAGAACTATAGTAGAGGTGGTCCAATGATGATTGAGGTCGCCGCACCATCGGAAGGCTGAGCCGGGTTCTGTTGTGGAGCCGAAGTCCTGTTGCGCTGTGTAGTAGAAGTCACTGATCGCCATTGGAATAAAAATATCAAACCTCCCCCTTACTGTGCTGCTGATTTATGAACCTGCACCATGCTGAAGGCTGGGATGCACACCACCATGGAGGTCGCGGTGCAGCACATGAGCCGGGACGCTGTTGTTTGTTGATGATGGAAGTGATGCGGTGTAAAGAGAGTGTCGCGCTGGGTTGCAGAGGAAGATGAAGCCCTCCGCTACTATGCGCCAATTTGGGGGAGGGAAGAAGATGAGATAACCAGAGAAAATAATAATAATAATAATAAATAGATAAAAATAGTAATAAAAGTAAATTAAAAAAGGAAATGAAAAGAAAAATAAAAAACTAACAAAAATTACATTAAAAGTAACTTTTAATTAGTCAATTGAATAGAATAAAATTTATAAAAGTAATAAACTTAACAATTATGATATTAATAACTAGATAAATCATAAATAAAAATAAACGAACTAGATTAATATTAAGTATAAATAATTAATTATTATAATGATTATAGTAAATATTTAATTAATAATAATTATAAATAAACTCTAAAATATACTTATTAATTTAAAAATATTTAAAACTTATGTAATAATTTAATTACTTAATTAAAATTAACTAACTTATTAATTAATCTAAAAATTTAATTTCTTTAATAGTAATTACAATAATAATATAGAATGTAGTGAATAAAAATAACTAAAACAATTTAAGATATAATTTTTTTTAATTACTTCTTTACTTATATTGTAATTTTAATAACATAGTTTAAAGTGTTAAAATTAGTAACTTAATAATTATATCTTTAAACTTAATTTAAGTTAATAAATTTTTAATAAATTTATGTTTTATCATAGTTAATAATTTTATAAATAATATAATAGTAAATAATAATTATCAATCAACTACGGTTAACTTCTAATGAATAATATAACACTTAACTTTAAAAAAATAACCATTTTTTATTCTTTGAATTTTCATTTATATATTTTTCTTATCTAACTTTGCAGGTTCATTCAAGAGACAAGTTTACATCTAGGTGCATTCATCTAACTCAACAGGAGTCAGTTATATGGGTAAAACTAGCACGACGTGCTAGTCGTGAAAAAATGCACATTTTGCAGTGTGTGGGTGAAGAACATTTAAAGTCTGTGGAAGATGTTGGGTGACATGCAGCAGATGAGAGAATGGTATTAAAACAGAGATGCAGCAGAATTTAGGGGAACTCTCATTCTAATTCCACACCACACATAAGAGAGAGAAAACTCCCAGGAGACACGAAGAGCAGTACCGATGATAGGAGTTGCAGAAGCGAAGTAGTAGTACACGTTCTTCATCATCAGAGGAAGGATCTTTATATTACTCTGTTTTTAAATGTTTTACATTGTACTTTCTACTGATATATTGACAATGGTCTTGGTTTAATGGCACTTGCTCAAGAATTTTGAGTTTTGTTAGTTAAAATTTTTATCTCCTTCAATTAATTACTTCGATGAGAATCTGATTCTTTCGATGAGACTAAATATGGTTCTTGAACTTAAAATTGAGTTTATACCTTTAAGAATATAATTCTAAATCGATGATCTTTTGTCGAAATCAATATTTGAGACAATTTATCAAACTTTCAAATTCGAAATCATCAGAACTTTCGGTGAGTTAGTTTTCTGATGGTAACTTTTTATCAATTTCCTGTATATTGTTTTTGATGTGGAAAACTTCGAGAACTATATTACATAGTTTTATTTCATCTAGAGAGGAATAATTAAAAATTAATTTTTAAGGTGTGAATTTAATCAAATGAGGATCATTCATTTAAGCCAGTAAAGTTCAAATCTCTCGAGCATACTTCATGATCTACCCTCAGCACTCCTATTTCCTTCTATAGCTATTATAGTTTACACTGTTTCATTTTTGTTGTATTTTTTCTAGTATAGGTTATGTTCAATTTCCAAAACTGGTTTCATACTGATTTATTAAAAAAAATAAAAATATAAAAAATGAAAAGTAAAAAATGCCTAACTCCCTGCTGACAACAGTGAGGTTTTTAGTTCAAAAAACATAGAATTATCATATGCCTTCTCTGTGGATCAACCCTACAATGATACAATAGTGTTGGATTAATAAATGTAATTTTGAGGGCTGTGACGACCTCCAACCTGTTCATTTGGAAACCATGTTATAAAGTAGTGGTATTTCTCCTTCCATGATAATTGTCTAATCCATATTTACTAGCTCTATGAAAATAGGATTCATTTAAACTCTAATTTAATTTATAACTCCATGGTCCTTTATACTCAAAGCATACACCGCCGTAATTTCCTTTCATGTGTGGTAGTGTTTTATGCAATCATAATCCTTGAGTATCTTAAGCCATCTCTTTTGTCTCATGTTGAGTTCTTTTGTGAGAAATCATCTTTCCAACACTTTTGATCAGTATATATCTCACATATTTCACCATAGATTATTTGTCTCCTTATATTTAGATAAATAATTATTTATTCTAACTATAGATCATGATTTGGATAGTTTTTTTCCGGAATGTTTTTTATTTGATGCATAACTAAAAACCCTATCATTCTTCATAAGGACAGAACCAAGACCTTTCCTTAATGCATCACTATAAATCACAAACCCATCATTACCATATAGTAATGTAAAGATAGAATAATAGAATAATATTTTAATCAATTCTTTTAAAAAAATTATTCATACTCTTTTTTTGAAATGAGTTTAACTCCTTTATGCGTGATCTTGGTTAATGTGGTTTCCATTCATGAAAAATTATGGAAAAAATTTCCATTGTAACCTACTAAACCAATAAAACTATATACCTTAAATATACTCATCGATGTTGGGAATTCATGGATTCCATTTTTATTTGTTATATCAATAGATATTCTATCCTTGGAGATAATATGGCCAAGAAAAGAAATTTATTGAATCCAAAATTTACACTTGCTAACCTTTCCATATAGTTCATTTCTTTTAAGAGTCTTCAGAAAAATCCACAAGTAGATCTCATAGTCTTTTTAGATTTTGGAGTATACCATGATATAATCAATAAATAATAAAACAAATAATCAAGATACTAATTGGATACTTTTTTCATTATATCTATGAAAATAGAGGGTTAATTAGTCAATCCAAAGGGAATTAATGTAAATTCTTAATGACCAAACCTCATTCTGAATGTTGTCTTTAGAATAAATTCATTTTTTACACACAATTGATAATGTATATAATAAAGGTCAATCTTTGAAAAATATTGAGCTCCATGAATTTTATAAAATAAGAAATCAATACAAGGTAATGGATACTTGTTCATTATTTTAATAACATAGATTTATCTATAGTCAATGCACAGCCTCATTGATCCATATTTATTCTTAATAAAAAGTACCAGGGCACCCCACAGAGAACACTAGGGTGAATAAATCCTTTATTACTAAACTTCTCTAATTGATTCTTGATCTTTAATAATTCCACATTGGTCATTCTATAAGGATTCGTGGATATTGGTCTTGCATCATGGATTAATTCAATAGAAAACTCAACATTAGTCTTTGGGGGTGTCTAGGTAAATCTTTAGGAAAAACATTGATGTATTCCCATACAATAGGTATATCCTGATTTTGAATATTTTTTTCTTCACACCTATATTTAATTTCCTCTTCCTCTCCAATATTATAATTTAGAAAGCTACCTGGTGTGGAATATGATAAGAATCAGGTGATGAAGTTTATTCTCTAAAGATAATGAATTTTACATCTTCCTCACAAATCACAACTTCCTTCTTATTGAAATAAATTTTCACATCAAAGGTTGATAGTCAATCCATACTATGAATTATATAAAAGTCGACCATAGGTATGATGATAATTTCAACAGATAATACATTTTTATATTCCATATGGGATCTTCCTATCACATCATTGTCACACTGAGACTTCCCTTAGGTGTTTTGAGTAACAACTCCCATGATAATGTGAATTGGAAGTATCTTATTTTTAAATCAAACTTTAAATATATAAAATAATTATAGGTTCCCGAATCAAATAATGCTTTCTCTGAATTTTTGGAAACGATTAATGTACCTTCAACCACATCATTATGACGATCAACCTCAGCAGTTTTTATCACAAAATCTGGGCCATGCTCCCTTGTCCTTTTCTAGGGAAATTTTCCTTGATGCTTAGGATAATCATTCATATAATTTCCCACATCATTAAAATTATAGTGCAAAACAGTGATAGTTTCTTCCTTCCCCTTACAATCACGAGCATGGTGGCCTTTTTATTAACACTTGTATCGAAATCCCACTCCATTTAGGCAATTAGAAGGGTGTTTCATCCCACAATTATTATAGGGTGTAAATTCAACTATTACCATTTTCCCATTATTTTTTTCATACTATTTAGCGACCCTATTCTTCTCTTTAATTACTTTCATGTTAGAAGACTTAGAGAATTACTTTTCTATCTTGATAGCACATGAGACTATATCTTCGTACGATGAGAACGGTTGTGAGACCAATGCCCATCAGATGAATCATTTTAATCCATCAATGAATCAATAAATATTAGTTATTTGGTTGCATATAAAATTTACATCATGCCTTGCTAAACATGTGATGTTATCTTTATACATTGAAACATCCTTATCCTCTTTATACCTCATATTCTAAAATGACCTCTCCATATCTGCTAGTAGATCATGAGGAAACAATTTTTTTTAGGAAGAGTTATTTAAATTCCCTATATTACATATTTATAACCTATTCACCCTCCTTTATGTTTTTAATTAATGACCACTATTGATATTCATCTCTGTATATAAAATAGACAGACATAAAAACTTTCTCCATTTCATTACTCCTTAAATAAATATATATTTTATCTAAGGAACTTATCCAATGATAAGTTAAAAAAGGATTTGTATTCTTATTGAATGTTGGGGTTTTATTCCTCAAGAATTAGTCTAGAAGTGATCCTCCATGTTGTGGATTAGGATGCTACATATGGGGTAGGTTATTATTCATTACCTCAGTCGGTTGTCCCGGTATGGTTATAAGATTTTCAGCACGAGTTATGTCACCAGCACCACTATCATTATCTAGTATATCAGGGAAATCCCTGCATAGATTTCATGCACTAATATAGTTTATATTCCTTCCACTATTATCCATTTCTAAATAATTTCATACACTAGACTTGGTTATGAATCATAATTCATAATTCCAAAATAGTAAAATAAATTGAAAATTTTATGCATATCTAATCCATAGTCATAAAAATGGTTTCTTTGGGGACACTTTTACTAAAAAACAATTCCTAATTATTTTTTATTAAAATGTTAGTTATCCTAAGAATATCACCCAATAGTGTCACACCTGGTGCGTAGTAAGGCCTTTTGTCATGTACCATGTTACCCCGAGCCAAGCTCGAAACACCTTGTTAGAGTTATTACTCATAGGTACATCTATGCTAGAACCACATCCACTTGTACTATAAATACATTGATGTTGTTTCTAGGAATACCCATGTAATCTATACATTAAAAAAATTTAGGATGTTCTTAAATATTTATCCTCAAATTATATCTTAGGGGTAATGTTCACAAATCAAGGTTTTTTCTAAATCATTGTTCCAAGGTTTGTACTAACCTTTTTTTGATACCAACATTAACACCATGACCCTAGTTGCCTAGAGTTGGTTCATTATTTTTTTACATTATCATGATCACAAGAATGTAAAATATGGAAGGACTGATCAGTTTAGTAGCATTAAAAATTCTTGTTACAAACATAATTCAAACATTACATCTTGAAATGAAAAAAACAGCATATTATCCCCTTTTAAAACTCTCAGATCCCTTAGACTATCCCTACAGGTCAATCATAATATAATTAGATAAGGTATAAAAGTGAAACACAGGCCTTTTAAACATAATATTAAGCATAATATGGAAATAAATAATTCAAATAATTCACTTTAAACATTCAAATTGGTATTCTACTAGTCTAATAATAACATGTAATACTAATAACTACTCTTATAATGAGGGAATGCCAAATTTTGGACATCATAACCATAACATCAAGGCCTCATGAGAAGACCATACCTTACCATACCATCAATGCCTTGTGACTAGACACTAGTTTGTCTCTTGAGACCTATCGATGCACCAAGGGTCTATTGTGGTCCCCACCCACCACTTACTAAGTCTAATTCATTCTTATTATGAAAGGGGTAAAATATAACATAATCATTCATATTCAAACTAGCATACAAAATGTTAATACATTAACCCTAAAACATGAATAATATAAAATTAGTAAATCAATAGTCAAACATATCATAAACCATTCGATACAATATGGCAGATAAATAAAAAATAATTAAGCATAAAATTCAACAAATTACGTTGACATTGATGCAAATAATATAATGAAATAATTAAAATTATTTAATAGAAATATCCCTTTTCACATTAAATTCATTTATAAAGCCACGATACTATAAAATAAAACATTTATTTTGAAAATAACCCCATAATCTTGTAAGATTGGATTAAAAATTTTATTGCATCATAATATAAGAAAATAGTTGTCCGCACTATATAAGTTACAAAAACATTCTTTCCTTAATTTTTCAAAAAGGCCATAAAGAACCCTATTTCGAAAATGATGGAAATATTCCTTTAAAACATTTTATAAAAACTAAAACATGGGTAAAAATGAATTAAAACAATTTTCAATAATATTTTGAAATTAATTTTAAGAAATATGGACATGGATGATAAAGATTTCCCAGTAGATACTTACTTATAAACAACCTCGGATAATAATGAGATTGTGAAATTAACCCTTACCTTGTACATTACTTTAGTCGATGGGGTGTTAACCTCGTTTATAATTTTTAAATAATTTTATTTATTTATATAGTAACCATATCCATATTTATGATATCATATATGGTCCTCTAATATCATTTTGATAATAATATTTCAGTATTACCATTGTTTCGGATGTTAACTGCATTGTTTTACTATGAATGTTTTGTTGTTTAAGTCATATTTTTTATGAATATGATGTATTTTATTCATTTATATAATTATATAAAGATCACAATCATTAGTTTTACACATAATATAAATTTTATAATCATTCTTTAATGGTTAATCATGGATACTGAATCTCACCATGTCATGGAGATGACAGGTTATACATACGCACAAGCGACCGTATCATTCCATTGATGGTTAAATGTTATAGAATTGGATGGTATATAAATTATAAAGAATCATTATAACGATATATTAATAATTTATATCCTTTATAATCATCATTATTCCAATCCAAATAAATTAGTGTTGAATAAAAAAATTACACCACGACGTAGATACGGTGAGATTTATGCACGCACGCATGGCGATATTATTATTCGTTGGATGAATAAATAAGGAAATATAGTTTTTACATAATTATAGTAACATTTCAGAATGTATATGATAATATAGTTATTAATTTTTTATGGAAACAAATTGGAAGAGGACGGAGAAGAAGAAAATAAATTGAATGCAATTGGTAAAACAATTACATCTTCTTTGAGCATCACCTTTTGATTTACAAAAAAGGACTCCTTACGATGGATGTATACCAAATTTATGTCCTCTGGGATAAATTAAGGGAAGTTTAGAGGATAATTGGTCATGTTTTATTTCACTAAAAAGTTTTTTATAGGTGTGAATAAAAGAGGGGGAGAGGTGACATTTTATAATTGAAGGGAGGGGCACTTTGGGAAACTCCAAAATTATTAATTTATTATAAATTAATTTTGGGTTTAAAATAGCCTAAAAGTGAGTTATTTAAATTATTATATGATTATGGGTCTAAATACAATTAAAATTTTATTTTTTTACAAGTTTAGGTCACAAATATAACCTTGTTGATTTGGATTAATCCATAGTTAAATAGTTTAACTCTTACCATCTCTATATGTCATTTTATACTATAGGGTTAATATGGTTACTATAAAATTCCAAAATAACCCCAATTGGACCATTAATGACATATTTAACAATATAATAGTCATTTTACCAATCCTTATATTTTTATAAATATTATTAAATTTAATAAAATATTATTAATTTTAAAGTATAATTTATTTCAATTTTGATACTGTTCGATATTTTCATTTTAAAAAATATCAAAACATCATGATAAATTCTAAAAAAACATCCAATATGTTAATAACATTCTTGTGTTATATATTTAATTATTTCATGTCATTAATTAGGTCAAATTATATTTATTTTAATATTTTATATATTATTTAATTGATAATTTATTAGTAAAATAATTTCAGCATCACTATTGTGCCATAATTAATGGTAATTATAAAATCTCTAAAATTTATAAATAAATTTGTATGTTGTATTTATTTTTTTATTTATTTATACTATTTATAATCGATTTTATCTCTTAGATATATCTATATTAAATTTATTATCCCTATAATAAATGAGACTGTGAGATTTTATCACATTCATTAATTATAATAATAGCCATGTCATATTCATGAAAAATGGTCCATTAAATGATTAATTTTTGAAACACAGGTTATAATGGACTAATTTAGTCATACAATAGGATTTTTATAGGTGTTGGGGAAAATTTATAATATTATATTTACCTTTAATTACCATATTTACCCATAACCGTGGTAATAAAAAATTACTACAATTACTATTCATAATATCCAAAAAATAAAAGTAACCTATTAACATAATTAGGACTTACTGACTCAAAATATGGAATCAATTTTTTAAAATATAAATCAAATAATTTTAAGTAATTAATTTAAAATTAATTCTCGTAGATAAAATGAGAAAAGGGGTTTTTCAAAAGTTAAAACCAACAAAAGATTGGCATGTGGTTATATCTAATTTTAATGTTAAAATAATTCCAATTAACTAAATTATATTAAATTATAAAAACTAAATCTATTTATTCTTTAAATTAACAAAAATTATAATTTATCAATATAAATAAATTAGATGAAAAATAAGTTTTGAATTAAAATGTGGTATTTTCACTTTTCATTTAAATATTAAAGTTATCATAAAAACACCAAAAATTTGTCCAAAATAAATTTTTTCTATCGGACATCTAAAGAAGAATTTTATTCTCTCAAATTGAATATATTAAAGTTTCAAATATTATATTTAAAAATGGTTCTCCCTAAAAAGGTGTTAAAACTGCATTTTTTTAAAAATAATTCTTTTGTTAAAAAAAATTATTTTGTTCTTATATCATGTCTAAGAAACATATGATATTAATATTAAATTTATATCAAATATATAAAATTAAAAATGTGGTTAATATTATTCATAACATTTATTTTAAAATGGATAGTCGTGGTGTGCTCAAACGCAGTGTTGCATACAACGCAAGATATTAAATTATTTAAAAATAAGCATACTATGGAAGCTTGGGGTGGTACAGTGAATAAAAATTATTTTATAAGAAATATATTTTTTAGAAAGAATTTGATTTTCACTTAAATGATTCTTATTTAATTTATAATCTATAGATAACAAGGTAATTTGATTTTACATTTTTAAATCATATACTTTTCATAATTTAGTAGGTGTTATTTATACCCACTAATTTAACAACTAGGTTACAATGATATACTCTATTATGGGTCCTTTAGAGTTGGGGTTATTGTGTTGTAAATATATATATATATATATATATATATATATGAAATTTTTATTATGTGATGAGTGGGTTTATTTTAGAATTATAATTCATTGGGTAATGTTTCGTATCTAATGATATAAAAATATCAAATGATTTGTTTTCCAAAGACTAAAGGTGCATAGGTGGTTGTCCCAAACCCATGGAGGTAGAAGATTGGTAAAACCATTCCCAATAAGGTACAAAGGTTATTAGTAAAATCCAAACAGGGAACATGATAGATTGGATGAATCCAAATAAAGTACACTAGTAGTTAGACCAAGAGAAATATGGGATTAATGACTTGGTGTGTAGCCTTGGTATACAATTACAGTGTTTATGAGAATCAGGAGTAAACCCATTCCACGGTGGTACTTTATTCACTATTTTAGCCATTGAAATTATCCTTGACTAAGAAAACTATGTTCCTTGTTTATGTTTTAACCAAAAAAATTTGTCTTATGCTTATGATACACTTTCATGGATCATGATCTATTACTGATGATTCTGCACTTTTATGACTCATGACATTTGTTACGATAATGAAATATTTTATGACTTGGGTTTTATATTATATGACTTGTTATGTATTATATCACATGTCATGATCATGTTATCACAACTATAAGTGTATCCTATTATCACTTATAGTGATAGAATTTCTAACACCCTGTTATGATTTTCAAGTACTTACTTGTTCAATCATTGTCTATCATCCTTATTTCGGTGTAATTACATGATTCTTTATAATGGAGATACATTTCTAGGTAAAATGATATAATGTTTAGTGATGTATTTTTGTTTCAATTAATGGGGTTTGGGAATAAATTTGTTAATGGATTTGAGGGGTTCTCCCCAAGATTGAAATATGTCCTAGGTTCTTGGTTTCTTTCTATGGGGAACTAGGATGTTTTCTATCTATTATGATATTACATATTTTTTTAAAGGGATTAGATACCATTAAATGGTCACCAAATAGTTTTTGTTAAATAGGTTCAGGGTTAAAAGGTATATAAACCATCTACTAGGTTCATGTTGTGTAAAGGATAAAAAATCAGTCTTTTAGTAAAAAGGTGACATGTATTCCAGCAATTCTATCCTTCGTGGAATAAATGACATGATTTGTGATTACAGACCATGAAAATATGAAATGATGTTGTTTTATGGAGTTTTACAAGTGATTTTAATTGTATTCTACTTTGTATAGTCCCTCTCTCAATTAAGAGCTCACCCTAAGAAATTTAAGGTTGTTGTGGTCTTGCTCTCTGGGTAATCATTCCTTTTGGATCTTATTTAATTTGGTTGTGGCTACTTCATTTGCTATATTTTTGTTCAGATTTGTTATTAGATAGTGTTATCTATTGATCCTTTGTTGTTTTTTATTGTGAATTTCCATTCAAAGTATGATATCTTTGTTTCTTGTAACCATTTCCAAAGGTGGATAGGTTTTTATGATTTTGAGGTAGATGGTTCTATAAAATGGGATAATTTATTTAATTTCCTATTGTTATCATAAATTTTCATTTGTTTGTTCATTTATTGGAGTTAATATGTGTTTTTAAGGTATTTTATGGAATGTAAAACATTTTAGAAGGGGGTTTTATTTAAAAAAGATTTTTATTGATTTGGAAATGGTGTTTCAAACATGAAAGCTGATTGGATTGGATTTTAAAAAGTTTAAAAAAATTGTGAGCATGGTTTTTGAAATGAATATTAATATATTATTACAATTAGAACCTTGTTTTCATAGGTAAATAGACATAGGTATCCTTAGTGTGTGTGACCCCACTAGGAGGTAACATTAAGGATGTTGATAGACTGTGGAAGGACTCAACATTGGTTGAATCCTAATCTATGCCTATTTGGAATCTTGAATGTCTAGTATGTATTTTCCCATATTATAGATCCACAATGATAGTGTGTTTGGTAGTTTCTAGATTTTTATTGCGTGATGGTTTTTATAAAATATTTTTTCTCACTAGTTTTTATATGAGGTTGTATCACAAAACATCGTGTGATGGTATTTCATGGATTGGTGTATACTTTATTAGCTTCGGATTCATGGATATGTTTTCCAGTTTAGATACTTATACATGTAATATTAATAGTTTGAGAAAGTGAAAGGATTTTTTGAAACCAAAGGGGAAATTTATTTTCAAATGGATTCGATTTATGAAAAGGATTTTTCAATATAATTTTCAGTTAAAAATATAGAATTATTTCCTTACTGATAATATATATTATATAGAAGATGCGGGGGTATATTACTAGTATTTTTTATCACACCCTACTTTTTCTTATGGTTGTAGATGTTGTATTATATGATATAGGAAAATTGAATGGAATATTGTAGAACATCTACTTCTATTTTGTCATTTCTTTTATAGTGGGGTGGTTTGGAGTTGACTGTTGGACACAAGGATACTATTTGGACACACTTTATTAATAATTTTGGGTTTATATAATTTCACTTGGATTCTATGGATCATTTTTTTATCTCTTTCATCGGAAAAATAATTTGGTTGTATGTCATGTTTCATTATATTCTAAACTTATTATATTTTATTACTTCACCTCACCATGTGTTGGTCAGCTTAGGTGTATGGTTTGGGTATCCCAGGGTGGTTTGTTACAATTTGGTATTAGAGGGAAGGATAATCCTAAAGTGTGTTAACACTTCTTTAGTTTGGTTCTATATTTTTTGTATAAATGAGTTATGACTATCATAATTCACATAGTAAGTGTGGAAAAGGGGCCTAGCTATCTCACTAATTTGACTAAATCATTGTTACCATGTGTTTTCATAGAATTTTATAATGATTGAGAATTGGGAATTGATTTCATTTTAATGAAATATATGTTATTTTTATTTAAATTTACCTATTCCTTTTCAAGAAATGTCTTCCATTGGTAGAATTCATAATTTCATTAAAATATTAATGTTTTAAAGTATTGGATTGAATTATGAATGTGATCCAATGATTTTAGAATGTTCTATTTATTTAATTGTCTATTGTTTTCTATTTATTAGAATGTTACTCTAATAAGATCTCTTCAAAATCCAAGATAGGATGCTACAAGACAGTATCTATAAGAGAATCCTCTTATGGAGTCTTCTTTTGAATAATATCCCACCAACAATATTCATACTCTGGGTTATGTGGGTGTTATTAACCCAAGTCTTGTGGTGGATTGTGGTTCCAATATCACTAAGAAGAACCTACCCATCTTACAGGGTGACAAAGGACCACCGAAATACAAGGAGTTGATTAAGAAGATTTAGATGACATTAAATTTCTTAAAGACTCTTGAGGACTCAAAGGAGGTGTTTTCAACGTTCATGCTAAACAGACAGGTAACAAGATGGTGGGACTCTATTTTGAATGCTATGTTATATTATTACCTTACCTATTATTCTTTCATGAAAGTGTTTAATCAACACTTTTATCCAAATTTGTTATGTGAAGAAATGACATGGGATTTTATGACCTTAGATAAGGGGGAGCAAACCGTTTTAGAGAGCTCTACCATTTTTTATGTGTTAGATCATATAGAACCAAACTATTTCACTAATCAATACCTAAAGTCTCAATGTATTGAGTAAGGTATGAGGCCTGATATTAGTCTGATTTCCATTTCAATGTGCCTTGGGAACATTGTGGAGGTAGTTGAAATAGCCTCTTTAGTTATGGTAGACGCAGCTGGGAAGATTGGTTTAAGTGGATCTTTAGTTAGTACAATTACTATTGAGGGTGTATCTTTTTCCTAAAAAAGGATGAACAAATGTAGAAAAAAATAGGAGTATTTTTAGGTTCATTTTTAGAAAAGAAGACGATTATTTACTATCAATGTTGGTAGCCTATTCAAACCAAGCTGAATTTTGTAGAGGATGCCATTACTTTTCATCATTGTGGATGAAGTGATCATTTGAAATGATTTTATATTATGCTATCATAGGGTAGTAAGGAAGGATACACATTCACCATGAAATTTATTGTTTTTAGATGCTTATAGGGGTGGTTGGTTCTATCCTCTAGCTAAGGGGGAAGTTCATGTGTATATGAAAGCTCATAGAGAAGCCAAAACTAGATATCTTAATGGAGTAGAGTGTGAACCAGATAAATCTAAAGCAGTGATACTACTATTATAGGTACAGTGTTTTGTTCATGATATATGGAAATAGATTTATTTTTATAGGATCGACTCATTATTTTATATCAAAAATGTTAGTTTATGTGTTTGGATTTCATTTATAACTTATGTTGAACTTATTGGTTCCTTCCATGACTTTGGGAACTGGGATACAAAAAATGTTACAAGTGTCTCATGTGTCGAGTGACAGTAGCCGACATCAAGGTGCTATAGGAAATTTTAGTTCTTTATATTGAAATCATCAACTTGATTATCAGTATGGATCGAATGATTAGTGCTAAGCCTCGTAGAGATTATTATCACTGTCGAGTTTAATTCTTACATTATGATAGGGTCACTCATGCTTTCCTAGGTTAATTGGACTCTAGATCAGGAAGGGTGGGGCCTCTTTGTCCTTATGTTGAGGTAATATCAGGCCGTTATCCAGAGATGTTTCTTGATGTAGTTTACCCCTGTTTTTATGGTTGAATTCTTGATGTTTTGGGTGTGTGTGTAGCATGAGATATTTTTGGATGATTTTTCGGTTTTACCTCTATGAGGATATCTCATGATTACTATTAAACTTCTCCCTTGTACGATTCCCATTTCAATTACATCATATTGAAAGGAAAAGTTTTAGTTTGTGGATGTTAAGGTCCATCTTCAGGACCTAGAGGCTAATGTATTTTTTCAACCAAGCGTGTCATAGTGGGCTTCGTTAGTATTTTTTTCTATGATTATATGTGAGAGCCTCATGATTTTTGTTGAATATTGAAATATTAATTGGTTTGAAATTATGAAAAACAAATTATTCTATGGATTAATAGCCTTTTGACCATCTTCAAAGGAAATGCTAGTTTTTAATGATTCACCTTCAGTCAGTATAAGGCCCCTGCCTTAAACCTTACTTAACCTTGAGTTATTAAAAGATTACACATTGAGGATCTTTTCAGGTTTAGAGTTTTAGATAATTAGATCATAAAACTTGCATTACATTCCACATTCAAACAAAGTGGTTACATAAAAGATAGTATTCATTTTTTCCCATCAATGGAAACATATTTAAAAATAAAGCATGGATTCTTTCTTGACAATTCCTTGACACTATCATCATATCATATACCTTTCCCTTGACCTGTGAAAAACATTTCAAAAAAACTTGGGATGAGCATAAAAATCTCATTAAGGTTTATAAAAAATATGGAAAGGAAAAATGAGTTCATATATACATAAGAATGAAAACATACTTTACCCATAAAACATAGACACTTTAACATACCTCATAAAATCATGAATAAATCATAGAAATCATAAGACATAAAAGGTAACTTGAGGGATTCATAACATTCTTACGTAGGGAGTAACCCTCTTGGTTACGTTTGGAATACCCACCACATAATATTCCCTAAATGTATTCAGAGAAACCTTAATGTTTCACTCCTTCGCGTTACCCAATGCATTGGAGAGCTATATCGGGATCACCCGCCCTTAGTTTATCACGGAACCACCCGTTTTCATAACAATTCCCAAGAACCATAACATAAACGTATCACATAAAACATGCATAAAAGAAACATAACCTTTCCACATTTCAATCACAATATAACATTTTAGTATATTGAAATAATGAATCGATTCAAAAAGAAACCATTTCCAAAACCATTTAAAACATTTAATAAAGAGATTTTTGAATCAAAGTGTCCCATACCACCTTGAAGCTTTTAAAATTTTAAACTATTAATATCCATATAAATAAATCCTTAAAAACATTTTGAAAACATGGATATTAATAAGAACAAATAATTAAAAATAAATCGATATTTTGGTTAAAGGGGTTCTACCAAAATTAGAGACGCTTGAATACAATAATTGAGGAAGAACATTTAGTAAGAACTTTATAATATCATGAGAATAAATGGATTCATGATATAATATTCCAAAGGACAGTATATACACCATATAAGAGTGAATTGGTGCATAACAACAATGAAGTCTCAATAGAAATGTCAAATGTGATGAATTCCCTTATAAAGAAGGTATCCTTAAATTAAGGATAATTCAATCTCCAAATTATGTGTGACAAACAAAAATACAAAAAATATAAGTGGATATTAAGTGTAAAACAATAAAAGGTCATTCACACATATTCAAAAGATGACATATTCAATAACTACATGTTGAACCCAAAGAAATCAAAATTGGGTTAAAAAGTTCCCTTGGTAAAATTCGACAGCCTAACGGCATCACTTCAAAATTTAGAAAATGAATTGATGAGAGATAAAAAGGGCATATCATCATTTGGAAATAAAATTTACATCCATAAGGATATAAAAGAAAATATCCCAACATAATAGTATGTGAATTAAAAGACATAACAAAATAAGTCTTTTAAAAAAAGGAGGGTGAAAGGTCCCCTTACCGAGTTGGGTATCTTTCGAAACGTACACCCCATGGAAGAAGGGTCATACAATGAATATGAGAATAACCATAAATGAAATTATACTACATAAAGTGTATAATAATGTGAAGTACATACACCAATCAAAGGAAATTGTGGAAAATGTAGCATAAATCACACGGGAATAAAAGTGAGATGAAAAAACCCCTTACGAAAACTCGGAAGCCTAACGGCGCCACTTAAAACTTCCAAAATGGATTGATGAGAGGAAATAGGGTCTATCATCATATGAACATAAAACTTAAAGTAAGATTAATATAAAATAACATCCCAATCACAAGAAATATGAGCTTAAAAGGAATGACATAAAAGGGTGTACTTAAAAAGAAAGAGAGGAGTAGGATCCCTTACCTCAAGTCCGACTTGTCTTGTTTGTTTCTTTATATTCCTGAATAATAAACTTTGGTCAATTTATAATTGCTTAAGGACCTCCTATAATTATTATTATTCATTTCATATCACATATTTTAATGTTATATTAATTGGTTAATAATATGAGTTCATATCAGACGTTTTTGTCGATGTTTGGTACATGAGTCAAAAATTGAACTTGATGGAAAATAATTTTCCATGTAGTTATAGGTACATCATATCCATAATAGTATTGATGTTTTAAATATCATATATATCTATTATATATTCATTTTATACTATTCCATAGTATTTGGAGATAAAAATTAAAAGCACCGTTCATGGAGACGGTAGGACGTACGTACGCATGAATGCTACTTTAATTTTTTGACATATTAATGGAATAAAAACAAAATGAGATATATATATATTTTATAATTCCAGAATGATATAAATCATTTAGATGTAATATATCACATATATATCCATTATATATATGTACTTATAATAGTACATAACATTTTGAGACAAGAAATGAAATGTACCGTTCATGGAGACGGTAAACCGTATGTACGCATGAACGCTACTTCCATTTCTATTTAAAATTTAATTGAATTAAAACATTATGATACATAATATTATTCCAATATGGTATCATATATAATATAATTAAATATATCCTTTATACGTACCACATATGGTATTAACGAATCAAATCACTTTGAGGGGGCGGTAGTCTGCACTTCCTTAAATGAAGATATTGCGTTTACCCATAATGGAAACCAAAAAGGTATGACATAAATGAAAAATACAGAATCTTAAGTAAAACATAAACATATTATATATCATATATAATTATATTGTCATCTTAATAGCCACCTTTGAAGGTCTTAGAAGAATATTGAACAATCATCGTTTCGTGAGGCAGAAAATCGCCAACCTCAGAAATAGTATGTTCATTAACCATTAGGCGAAGGTGTGTGTATGTGTAGCTCGAATACTTGTTATAACAACATCCTAGTATATTGAAGATACAGGATTTGTTACAAAAGATATGAATAAAAAGAGTTTAGGGGGTTGGAGAAGCAAAATATCACAAAAGGACTCAAGTGAAGACATTACCTTAAAATCAGGTAACTCCCTTTGGTTTGAGCTCAAAGGCTTCCTTGGGAAGACTTCATCCCAACGTGAGGCTTCAAGAAGTTATAGAGGGACGTGGAGAGACAAAATGGGCACGTTTTGGCTGAGCCAAAGGCTTTTGGAGTGTGGGTAAGGAGGTATAGGTGGGGGCCTTTTATAAGAGGAGAGGAGGGGCACTCTTGGAAAGGTATAAAAAGTAACTTTTTTTTCAAATGCGTTTCAGATTTAAATTGTCCCACATTGATGTGTTTCGAGGATAAGGTGATAAGGGTTCGAAATCCACCCAGCCAATAGGTTTTGGACATGTTTATGTCTTAGATGTTACATTATCTTTCCATTTTATTTAAATCGTTAAATAATGAGGTCATCGCTGCATCATCATGATGTCATAAATAATTTAATTTATTTAATGTCTAAAAATTATAAAAAAACTACTATGCTGTAGGGAATCGTTTTATCTTTTCAATGAATATTTATAGTCCAAAAGATCATATATGTAGACAAAATTAAAAATATTTTACTTAGGTGATACATTCTTTGTTACATTTAACATTCTTTAAAAATAAAAAGATAAAAAGTCATTTTCTCACAAAGGTGATTCCATGGGGCCCCCAAGATTGGCACAAGGAATCCCATGGTCGGAAATGATACAAAAAGTATCCTTAGGACACATTTTGTGGTCATTTTTTATTATTATGATATTATCTTATTATCTTTATCTAATCGATTACTCATTTATCAAGATAGTTAATGATAATTACCGTCGATACTATTCATAATGTCCAAAAACAAAAGAGTCTTAATTGAATAATTTGGACCTTCTGATTCCAAATATGTAATCCATTTTACCAAATTCCAAACACATAAATTGCAATAATTAATTTAAAAAAAACTTCCCATTGTCAAAACAAATAGCGGGTTTTTTAGAAACAATATTTATGAAAAGTTTGGCACTTGTTTATGCCTAATTCCAAAGTGAAATTAATCCAAATGACCATCATTGAATTACGTGGTAAAAATATATTCTAATTAAACTTTAAAACAAATTAAAAAGATAATATAACCATATAATTAAATTATATGAAAAAGCAGTTTTGATGTAAAATGCAGTATTTTTAATTTATAAATTGAAAAATGAACATTGTTAGAAAAATACCAAAAATTAACCCAAGGTAAATTTCAATGTACCAATCATAAATAATATGTTTATTTTGAAAAATATATCTTATAAAATTGACACAGAGTGGATTTAAAAATGGGGTTCACCATCAAAAGGCGGTTAATCGAACTTTTAAGGAATATTAGAATGTTTACACTTAAAAACTGGATTCATTTTCATTTTTAATCCTCTAACATTTATTGAAAAAAATATTTGACAAACATATATAATAATTTTGTAGTTAGTTCTGTTCATTACTGCCATTACAATGGCTAGGCGTTAACTACCATTTAAAATAATATTATTTTATTATTAGAGTGCAACGTAAGATTTCAAAGAAACTTGTTGTTGCATATTGGGTATGCCATCGAGCATAGCATTCCCTTTAAAGTAATATTAATATCTTATTCACAAATATGGATAAATTTTAAAATTTCATACTCTTTATTTACCTGGGGTGTCACAACCTTCCCCCCCTTTTGGGAATTGCGTCCTCCCAATTTTAAAATTGGGCTCAGAAACATATTTGAAAGTCCCACATCAGAACAGGAGTCGATAAAACAATCACTTTAAAATAAATAAAGATAAGTACAGAGCTCACCCGAGTTAACCCATACTAGGATTCCAAGTATGAAAATATAGACATGGAGGAAAAAAAGGGTCATGTTCTGATGGAGAGTGATAGTAAACATGTCTAGGAGAAAGTTAACCACAAGAAAATCACAAACTTGTGATGGGTTAAACGGTATTCGATTCCCCAGTAGGAAAAGTTAATAGACAACTTTTTTTTTGTTTTTTTGTTTTGTTTTTGTTTTTTTTATTGAGGAATTTATTCATAAGGAAACATAATTACTTTTCATGTTGACTTTCAACTTTTATTAGATTTCTTACACAAACTCATATTTTTTTCAAAAGACGAGTATTTAGGAAGACTTGTTCACATTAAGAGTACTATAATGAACTTCTAGAGAATCACCTAATCCACAAAAGAGAACCATATACTTCCCATGTCTTTAGAATTTAACGAAACACAAACCAAAAAGGTTAGTACAAGATCAGATAATCCAGAAATGGATAACCCTTAATAAAAAGAAAATCTATTCTTAATCTCCAAAATTTGTCCAAAAAACCCAATGTTCAATGAGGACCATTAGATAAACAATTTGTCCATAAAATTCTTCAATGTAAACCAAACTAAGATTGAAACCCAAATATTTGAAGGATTTAGTCACATAGTCTTCCAAGTTAAATCGTAACATTTATCTCCAAACAACATCATTTGCTCTTAAAGTCTCGTATTGAAAAGTAATTAACCTAATCACATATCCTCCATGTTAGGTTAATATATTTCCATAGATAACCCAAAATCAAATTACTCTTAATTCATAAAATCATCTAAGTAAAAGAAATAAGTCAAACTAATCTGGGACTTCACGTAGTCCAGTGGTAAGCGATAAATACCAGTTGCACTTTGGTTGTGGGTTCGATTCCCACAACTTTGTCTGACGCGACGGGTTGTCACACGGTCTGCGTGTTGTCCTTTTTCCAAAACTATATAATTCTCAAATCATTCCCCAAAAAGAGATAAAATCATCAAAAATAACCATAACATAATTTAACCTCAATTTTATCTCATGCCTTTCACTTCCATCATAAAATATAGTAACCCATAATTACCTCAAAAGTAAGGATCATATAAACCAAAATGGTTCTTTATAACTATGTCCACAAAAGAACAGATAACTATTACTTGAATAAAATTTTCATATATTAAACATAATGGTTACACATAATATAAAAAGTCTTCTAATGTAACCCCATCATCAAAAGAGACTTAATACTCTTAAGAATTTCACCATAACTCTTTAAGCCCTTATATGTTGACATCTTACTCATTAAACATTCTTCATGATCCATTAACCATTCCTTTACAACTTATTCTGAAATACTTCTTTCCTACAAACAAAATCATGAATCATATCCTAAGATTCCAAAATAGGAAAACAATAGTCATGAAATAATCCATAACTTTGATTGGTCATTTTCAGTTTCTTCATCCTCAATCAGAATAGCATTAGGTATTGGTAAACGATCATTTGTACGATCTTGGTGATCCCATTCACGAAACTTCTTCATATTACATGTGTTTGCATAATGACCATGCACACCACATTTAAAACATTCAATTGATCCCTCCGAAAGAACTGCTTTCCCTTTCCTCGAGTCAACTGGATTCTTCCTTTTTCCATGGAAGGTTCTTGCTTTATGACCATCATTTCCACATCTATATCATATTTCTGTCCCTTTGAAACATTTTCCTAGGTGTTTCTTTCCACATTTTTTACACATAAGTTTTTTAACACACTTACCTTTATGATTATTACCTGTATTTCCGTAGGGATTTTTTTCTCGCATATATGATGCCTTAGAGAAATCACCAAGGTATAGGTGGTCAATCATGACTCCAGATAGTTGGTTGAGGATAATCACAAGAGTTCTCATTGTAGCTCCCACGTCCTTCAGTTTCTTGCTCAAAAAACTGTCACAGTTTCCTTCACATCCACTGTTACTTTGGTGCCTGCTAGATCCATCCATTTTCTAAAACCAAAAAGGTCTGTGTGAGTATATCAACAAAACCATCATGTACTAATGAGGAAGATAAACACTAAGATATACTTACTCATTCACTTTATCTAAAACTATGACTATTTCTGAAATCCTAACCATTATGGTAATGTCAGTTAAGATTAAAGAATACCCTAACCTCTAAAGTTATCTAAACCGACCTTTGATACCAACTATAAGGCCCCTGCCTTAAACCTTACTTAATCTTGAGTTATTACAAGATTACACATTGGGGATCTTTTCAGGTTTAGATTTGTAGAGAATTAGATCATAAAACTTGCATTACATTCCACATTCAAACAAAGTGGTTACATAAAAGATAGTATTCATTTTTTTCCCATCAACAGAAACATATTTAAAAATAAAGCATGGATTCTTTCTTGACACTTCCTTGACACTATAATCATATCATGTACCTTTCCCTTGACCTGTGAAAAACATTTCAAAAAAACATGGGATGAGCATAAAAAGCTCAGTAAGGGTTATAACAAATATGGAAAGGAAACATGAGTTCATATATAAATAAGAATGAAATCATACTTTACCCATAAAACATAGGCACTTTAACATACCTCATCAAATCATGAATAAATAATAGAAATCATAAGACATAAAAGGTAACTTGAGGCATTCATAACATTCTTACGTAGGGAGTAACCCTCTTGGTTACATTTGGAATACCCACCATAGAATATTCCCTAAATCTCTTCAGAGATACCTTAATGTTTCACTCCTTCGCGTTACCCAATGCATTGGAGAGCTATATCGGGATCACCCGCCCTTAGTTTATCACGGAACCACCCGTTTTCATAACAATACCCAAGAACCATAACATAAAAATATCACATAAAACATGCATAAAGGAAACATAACCTTTCCACATTTCAATCACAATATAACATTTTAGTATATTGAAATAATGAATCCATTCAAAAAGAAACCATTTCCAAAACCATTTAAAACATTTAATAAAGAGATTTTTGAATCAAAGTGTCACATACAACCTTGATGCTTTTAAAATTTTAAACCATTAATATCCATATAAATAAATCCTTAAAACCATTTTTAAAACATGGATATTAATAATAACAAATAATTAAAACATTTAAAGTGATATTTTGGTTAAAGGGGTTCTACCAAAATTAGAGACGGTTGAATACAATAATTGAGGAATAACATTTAGTCAGAACATTATAATATCATGAGAATAAATGGATTCATGATATAATATTACAAAGTACAGTATATACACCATATAAGAGTGAATTGGTGCATAAAAACAATGAAGTCTCAATAGAAATGTCAAATGTGATTAATTTCATTATAAAGAAGGTATCCTTAAATTAAGGATAATTCAATCTCAAAATTATGTGTGACAAACATAAATACACCCAATATAAGTGGACATTAAGTGTAAGAAAATAAAATGCCATTCACACATATTCAAAAGATTACATATTCAATAACTACATGTTGAACCCAAAGAAATCGAAATTGGGTTAAAAAGTTCCCTTGGTAAAATTCGACAGCCTTACGGCATCACTTCAAAATTCAGAAAATGAGTTGATGAGAGATAAAAAGGAAATCTCATCACTTGGATAGAAAATTTACATCCATAAGGATATAAAATAACATATCCCAACATAATAGTATGTGAATTAAAAGACATAACAAAAGAAGTCTTTTAAAAAAAGGAGGGTGAAAGGTCCCCTTATCGAGTTGGATAACTTTCGAAACGTACACCCCATGGAAGAAGGGTCATAAAATGAAGATGAGAATACCCATAAATGAAATTATACTACACAAAGTGTATAATAATGGGCAGTACATACACCACTCAAAGGAAATTTTGGAAAATGTAGCATAAATCTCACGGGAATAAAAGTGAGATGAAAAACCCCTTACGAAAACTCGGCAGCCTAACGATGCCACTTAAAACATCCAAAATGGATTGATCAGAGGCAATAGGGTCTCTCATAATATGAAAATAAAAATTACAGTAAGAGTAATATAAAAGAACATCCCAATCACAAGAAATATGAGCTTAAAAGGAATGACATAAAAGGGTGTACTTAAAAAGAAAGAGAGGAGTAGGATCCCTTACCTCAAGTCTGACTTGTCCTGTACGTTTCTTTATATTCCTGAATAATAAACTTTGGTCAATTTATAATTTCTTAAGGACCTCCTATAATTATTATTATTCAGTTCATATCACATATTTTAATGTTATAATAATTGTTTGATAATATGAGTTCATATCAGACGTCTTTGTCGATGTTTGGTACATGAGTCAAAAATTGAACTTGTTAGAAAATAATTTTCCATGTAGTTATAGGTACATCATATCCAGAATAGTATTTATGTTTTAAATATCATTTATATCCAGTATATATTCATTTTATACTATTCCATAGTATTTGGAGATAAAAATTAAAAGCACCGTTCATGGAGATGGTAGGTCGTACGTACGCATGAATGCTACTTTAATGTTTTGTCATATTAATGGAATTAAAACAAAATGAGAGATATATATATATATTTTATAATTCCAGAATTATATACATCATTTAGATGTAATATATTACATATATATCCATTATATATATGTACTTATAATAGTACATAACATTTTGAGACAAGAAATGAAATGTATCGTTCATGGAGACGGTAAACCGTACGTACGCATGAACGCTACTTCCATTAATATTTCATATTTAATGGAATTAAAACATAATAATAAATAATAGTATTCTAGTATGGTATCATATATAATATTATTAAATATATCCTTTATACGTACCACATATGGTATTAACAAATCAAATCACATTGAGGGGGCGATAGTCCGCACTTCCATAAATGAAGATATCGTGTTTACCCATAATGGAAACCATAAAGGTATGCCATAAATTAAAAATACAGAATATTAAGTAAAACATAAACATATTTTATATCATATATAAATATATTGTCATCTTAATGGCCACCTTTTAAGGTGTTAGAAGAATATTGAACAATCATCGTTTCGTGAGGCAGAAAATCGCCAACCACAGAAATAGTATGTTCTTTAACCATTAGACGAAGGTGTGTGTAAGTGTAGCTCTAATAAATCTTATAACAACATACTAGTATATTGAAGATACTGTATTTATTACAAAAGAAATGAATAAAAAGAGTTTAGGGGGTTGGAGAAGCAAAATAAAACAAAAGGACTCAAGTGAAGACATTACCTTAAAATCGGGTAACTCCCTTTGGTTTGAGCTCAAAGGCTTCCTTGGGAAGACTTCATCCCAAAGTGAGGCTTCAAGGAGTTAGAGAGGGATTTGGAGAGACAAAATGGGCAGGGTTTGGCCGATCCAAAGGCTTTGGGAGTGTGGGTAAGGAGGTAGAGGTGGGGGCCTTTTATAAGAGGAGAGGAGGGGCACTCTTGGAAAGGTATAAAATGTAACATTATTTTCAATTGAGTTTCGGATTTTAATAGTCCCACATTGATGTGTCTCGAGGATAAGGTGATAAGGGTTCGGAATCCACCCATCCAATAGGTTTTGTACATGTGTAGGTCTTAGATGTTACATTATCTTTCCATTTTATTTAAATCGTTAAATAATGAGGTCATCGCTGCATCATCATGATGTCATAAATAATTTAATTTATTTAATGTCTAAAAATTATAAAACAAATACTATGCTGTAGGAAATCGTTTTATCTTCCCAATGAACATTTATAGTCCAAAATATCATCTATGTATAAAAAATTAAAAATATTTTACTTAGTTGACACATACTTTGTTACATTTAACATTCTTTAAAAATAAAAAGACAAAAAGTCACTTTCTCACACAAGTGATTCCATGGGGCCCCCAAGTTTGGAACAAGGTATCCCATGGTCGGCCATGAGACAACCAGTAGCCTTAGGACACATTTTGTGGTCATTTTTTATTGTTATGATATTATCTAATTATCTTTAACTACCTGATTACTCATTAATCAAGATAATTAAAGATAATTACCGTCGTTACTATTTATAATGTCCAAAAACAAAAGAGTCTTAATTGCATAATTTGGACCTTATGATTCCAAATATGTAATACATTTTACCAAATTACAAACACATAAATTGAAATAATTAATTTAAAAAAAATTCCCGTTGTCAAAACAAATAGCGGGTTTTTTAGAAACAATATTTATGAAAAGTTTGGCACATGTTTATGCCTAATTCCAAAGTTAAATTAATCCCAATGACCATAATTTAATTACATGGTAAAAATATATTCTAATTAAACTTTAAAACAAATTAAAAAGATAATATAACCATATAATTAAATTATATGAAAAATCAGTTTTGATGTAAAATGCAGTATTTTTCACTATTCATTGAAAAATGAACATTGTCAGAAAAATACAAAAAATTAACCCAAGGTAAATTTCAATGTCCCAATCATAAATAATATGTTTATTTTGAAAAATAGAGCTTATAAAATTGCCAAAGAGTGGATTTTAAAAAGGGGTTCGCCATCAAAAGGCGATTAATCGACCTTTTAAGGAATAATAGAATGTTTACGCTTAAAAACTGGATTCATTTGCATTTATAATCCTCTAACATTTATTGAAAAAAATATTTGACAAACATATATAATCATTTTTTAGTTATTTTTGTTCCTTACCGCCATTAAAATGTCTAGGCATTAACTACCATTTAAAATAATATTATTTTATTATTAGAGTGCAACGTAAGATTTCAAAGAAACTTGTTGTTGCATATTGGGTACGCCATCAAGAATAGAATTTGTAACGCCCTGACCCTAGTTACCCAAAGTCGGTGCATTATTACATAACATTGGAATGATCATAAGAAAGATCAAATCTCTAAAGACCGATTGGTTTAGTAGCCTTGGAAACACTAGATATATTCATAAGTTTTACATTACATCATAAAATAAAAAACTACTACAACAACTTAATGTATCCATAATCCACACTCATATCCCCACATAATATCCCTGCAGGTCATTCATAATTTACTTCTTCACTTCCTGGGAAAAATAAAACATAGAAAAGGGGTGAGCTCAAATTCCCAGTAAGGATAACAATATAGCGGAACATTCAAAATAAGCATAAACATTTAAGGCAATGTATAACTAAAACAAAAGCCTTTCAAACATGAACTTTCAACATTTTATGGCATAAATAAAATTAAATAATGCCATTTACTCATTCACATGGATATTCTACTAATCGAATAATCACATGCAAAAATCAATAACCACTTTCATAATGTTGGAATGCATAATTCCAGACTATCATAACCACATAGTCAAGGCCTCGTGCCAAGACTACAAATAAGATTTTTCCAAGGCCTTGTGCCAAGACACTAGTTTGTCTCATGAAACCTACCGATGCATCAAGGAGCTATAGCGGGCTCCACCCGTCACATATTAAGTCCAATGCATTCCCATATGAAAAGGTTTAAACATAACAGAAACATTCGTATTAAAACTAGCATACGAAATGTCAATACTTTCACTATAAACTATGAATGGTATAAAAATAGCACATCCACAGTCAAACATATCACAAAACCTTTAATACAACATAGAAGTTTTGTATCATAATAAATCAACTTCAAATAAGAGTAAAATCCATCAAAGGATGTTGACATAGATGAAATCAAAACACTTTTTAGAGAAATATCTCTTTCTATTTTTGAAATCATTTAAGAGCCATATAAAATAAAACATTTTCTTGAAAATATTCTTATAAGATTGTAAGGAAAACTTTGAAGATTTTATAATGGCAGAAAATAACCGCACTCGCCGTATAAGTTAAAAAAACATTCTTACCTTAATTCTGTCGAAAAGGTTAAAAGGACCTTGTTTTGAAAACGACGGAAAGATTCCTCTTATAAAAATTCAAACAAGGGTATAAATGACTTTAACCCATATTCTTGTAAATAATAAAAATGTTTTGAAATACATTTTGAAGAAACATGGATGAGGATGATAAATAGATCCCAGTAGATTATTACATATAAACAACCTCAGATAATGAAGAGATTGTGAAATAACCCTTACCTTGTACTTTTCCTTGGTTGGGGTAGGTTAACCTCCTGTATAATGGTGAAATAATTATTATTAAATTATACAAGAATCATATACATTATTATGAAATCATATATGTTCTTTTAATATTGATTTGATAATAATATCTTAGTATTATCGTTGTTTCGGGTGTGAACTTACTTGTTTTCTTTTGTATGTTGTGTTACGTAAGACATGTTTGTAAAGGATAGGTTGTATATTATTCATATCCAGAATGATATCAAGTCCTTAAACATCATTTTTAAATCATCAAATGATAATTATACTTGAATGGATACGATGGAGAATGAATCTCATCGCATTCGTGGAGACGGTAGTCCGTACGTACGCACGAGCGACAATATCATTCTTTTGATATTAAAATAATATATAAATGGATGGTATATCATATATACAGAATCATTAACATGTCATATTTATTATTTACATGAGTTACACATCATTATTATACCCATCCAAATAATATTATATTGAATAACAATTACCCCACGACGTGGAGACGGTAAGCCGTACGTACGCACGTATGGTGACATGTTATTCAAAGGGTGGATAGAATACTGAATATGGTTGTACCATATTTATAATAACATCACAGTATATAAATGATACTGGAGTTATTATTTTAGAATGGTAACAACAAAGGAAGAAGAAGTGGAAGAAGAAATGATCTTGGAAAAGGGTGGTGAAATCATTACCTCTTATTCGGGTTCTTCCTTTTGATTTGATCAAAAGGGCTCCTTAGGTTGGATTTATGATCAAACTAAGGCTCCTAGGTTGTAGTGAGGGAATTTGGGATAGTATATGGGTAGAGTTTGGCTGAACCAAAAGGCTTTGAAGGTGTGAAGAAATGAGAAGGAGGAGTGCCCTTTTATAAGAGGGGTGAGGGGCACCTTTGGAAAAGCTAGAAATATTAATTTATAATAAATTTATATTCGGTTTCTAATGGCTCCAAAGTTGATTATTTAAATTTTAAGGTGGGGATGGGTCTAAAACAACTCAACCAATATAATTTAGACAGGTTTGGGTACTTATATTAACCTTATCTTTAAGTATTAACTCTAAGTTAATTAGTTTCACTTTTACAATGTCTCTTTGTATTTTTATATAATATGGTTAATAAACATACTATATACATCCAAGCGACTCTCAAGTGGTCCATTAATGATTAAAATATCATGATATAAGTCTCTTGGCCGAACCTTAGATTTTTAGGAATTTAATATCAATTAATAATATAATATTTGTTTTAAGAACTCTTTTATGTCAATTTTGACACTATTCAATAGTTTATTTTTTGTGAAACTCATAACAGATTTATTAATTCGAACAAAGTCAATTAAATCAATCCTAATATATCATATTATCCTATAAAATTAGTTTAATTTATTAAAAGTTTCATATTATATTTATTTGGGTATTTATAATATCAATTAGTTTAATTTTTCACTATTATAGTAATTACTACATTATCATTGTGTCATAAATAAATTAAATAATTTAATGTCTAAAAATTATAAATAAAATATCATTATGTAGGATATCTTTTTATCTTTCTAATGAATATTTATAATCTAAAATCCAACATAAATAACCCTATGTAACAATTGTTTTTCTAAAAGATATATGTTTGTGTCATTTTTGTATTCATTTTAACTTAATTAAAATAAAGTGTCCTTATCACCTACAAGTGGAACCATGGGGTCCCAAAATCGACCCAAATATGCCTATGGTCGAACATGTATCAACCAATAAGGCTAGGACACGTTTTAGGGTAATTTAGTATTATTATAATATTATTTTTTAACCCTTATTTACCAGATTTACCCTTAACCATGGTAAATAAAATATTTACCGCAGTAATTATTCAAAATGACTAAAAATAAAAGTTACTTTTTTACACAATTTGAACATCCTGATTCCAAATATGGAATCCATTTTTCTAAATTCAAAACACAGAAGTGGCAGAAATTAATTTAAAATTAATTCCCGATGTCAAAACAAAAAGCGTGTTTTTAAGAGATAATAACTATCAAAAGATTGACACTTGTTTATGTTCGTTTTAATTGTAAAATTATGTCCAATGACCAAAATTATATTAAATGGTAAAAATATATTCTAAATATACTTTAAAACCACTCAAATTCATAATTTATCACTATTAATTATTTTGATTAAAAAGGTTGTTTTTAATTAAAATTTAGTAATTTTCACTATTCATCAAAATATGAAAGTTATCCGAAATGTACCTAAATTTCACCTTAGGCTAAATTCGATATTTCGAATCCAAAAATGAAGTCCATTTTGAAATATAAATATATATAATTTCAAAAATTAGGTATTACTATTCATAACGGCTAGTTTGATTGGTTATGCTGTGTTAGAACTCAGTGTTGCGTACAACACACGCTATCACATTATTCAAAGAGAAGCGTACCATAGAAGCTTGGGGTGGTACATTCTCCCCTCCTTCAAATAATTTCGTCCTCGAAATTTCTAGAATACTACCGCATGAAAAGACTCGGGTGATTCTTCATCATAAGTTCCTCGGGTTCCCACGTTGCCTCTTCCATCTTATGGTTTCTCTACAAAACTTTTACCAGACACGTCGTCCGGTTTCTTAGTACTTGTTCTCTTGTATCAAGAATCCTGACAGGCTCTTCACAATAAGATAGATCGGGTTCCAGTTCTAATTCCTCATAGGTGAGTACATGCGTTGGGTCAGTCATTTATTTTCTCAACAGAGATACGTGGAACACATCGTGAACTTTGGAGAGACTTGGCGGCATTGCCAATCGGTAAGCTACAACCCCAATTCGTTCTAGAATTTCGAAAGATCCGATGTACCTGGGACTCAATTTACCTTTCATACCAAAATGTATGACTCCCTTCCATGGATATACCTTCATGAAAACATGATCACCGACTTGAAATTCAAAATCCTTCCTTCGATTATCGGCATAGCTCTTCTGCCTACTTTGAGCTACTTTGATGTGATTTTGGATTACCTCCACCTTTTCCACCGTTTCCTCCACCAGTTCTGGGCCTACAAGTTTTCTTTCACCAACGTCATCCCAACAGGTTGGTGTACGACATCTCTTTCCGTATAATGCTTCATATGGTGCCATCTGAATACTCGAATGGAAGTTATTGTTATAGGAAAATTCTACCAGTGGTAAATATTGATCCCACATACCCTGAAAATCAAGTGAGCAAGATCTCAACATGTCTTCTAAGGTCTGAATAGTCCGTTCTGATTGTCCATCTGTCTGAGGGTGGTAAGCAGTGCTCAAATGAAGTTCAGTATCCAAGGATTTCTGAAGACTTTTCCAAAATCATGAAGTAAAACGGGGATCACGATCAGAAACAATCGATAAGGGTACTCCATGAAGTCTCACAACTTCATTAATCTATAGTCTTTCTAGACGTTCCAGGGGTAGATCTTCTCTTATAGCAAGAAAATGTGCTGACATGGTAAGACGATCAACAATAACCCATATTGCATCGTTCCTTCTAGGAGTCTTTGGTAGCCCCATGACAAAGTCCATCGTAATATTGTCTCATTTCCACTCCGGTATGGGAAGAGGTTGCATGACTCCTCCAGGGTGTTGCCTTCCAGATTTCACTTGTTGACAAACCATACATCTTGACACAATATCAGCAATCTCCCTCTTCATGTTGTCCCACCAAAAATGTTCCTTCAAATCTCTATACATTTTGGTGCTCCCAGGGTGTATAGAGAAATTGGAACTATGTTCATCATCCAGCAATTCCCTTTTTAGATCAGGTATATTGGGAACACAAAGCCTCTTCCCAAATTTCAAAATTCCATCCTCATACACAAAGTCTCTCAATCTCCCATCATTCACAGCTTTAATCTTCTTTTGGAATTCTTCATCATCGGTCTGAGAACTCTTAATCCTTTCTAGTAAAGATGGTTTGGCAACCATTTGAAAAAGCATTGATGTTTCACCTTCCCTGGTTATTCCCATGTCCATCTTCACTAGATCCATGAAAATTGGATCCCTTTCAATTCTCATATTGTTCAAAACTCCATGGTCTTTTCTACTCAAAGCATCTGCCACCTTGTTTGCCTTCCCCGGGTGGTAGTGTATCGTACAATCATAATCCTTGAGTAATTCAAGGCATCTCCTTTGCCTCATGTTGAGTTCTTTTTGTGAGAAAATATACTTCAAACTCTTGTGATCAGTATACATCTCACATTTTTCACCATAGAGGTAGTGACTCCATATCTTCAAAGAAAAGATCACAGCTGCTAACTCGAGATCATGAGTAGGATAGTTTTGTTCATGAATTTTCAACTGTCGTGATGCATAGGCAATAACTCTATCATTCTGCATAAGGACACAACCAAGTCCTTTCTTTGATGCATCACTGTAAATAACGAACCCATCATTACCCGATGGTAGAGTCAATATAGGAGCATTGACTAATCTTCTCTTCAGTTCATCGAAACATTCTTCACACTCTTTTTTCCAAACAAATTTAACCCCTTTACGTGTGAGCTTCATTAATGGGTTAGCCAATCGGGAAAAATTCTGGACGAAACGTCAATAATAACATGCCAAACCAATAAAACTGCGTACCTCAGTTAAACTCGTAGGTGCTGGCCATTCTTGGATTGCCTTGGTCTTAGAAGGATCAACAGAGATTCCATCTTTAGAGACAATATGGCCAAGAAAAAAAATCTCCTGAAGCCATAATTCACACTTGCTAAACTTTCCATATAATTCATGCCTCCTCAGAGTCTTCAAGATAATGCGCAAGTGATTTTCATGATCTTCGTAGGTTTTGGAGTATACCAAGATATCATCAATAAATACCACCACAAATTCATCAAGATACTCCTTGAAAACACTATTCATCAGATCCATGAATACAGAGGGTGAATTAGTCAATCCAAACGGCATTACAGTAAACTCGTAATGCCCGTACCTGGTTCGAAATGCTATCTTCGGAATTTCTTCCTTCTTCACACACAACTGATGGTATCCAGATCGAAGGTCAATCTTTGAAAAGTATTGAGCTCCATGCAGTTGGTCAAATAAATCATCAATGCGTGGTAGGGGATACTTGTTCTTTATTGTTATTGCATTGATCTCCCTGTAGTCGATACATAACCTCATAGATCCATCTTTCTTTTTAACAAAAAGAATAGGGGCTCCCCATGGAGAAACACTAGGGCAAATAAATCTCTTATTACTCAATTCCTCTAGTTGTTTCTTTAGTTCAACTAATTCTAAAGTGGCCATTCTATAAGGGGTCTTCGATATAGGCCTTGATCCAGGAATTAAATCAATGGAAAACTCAACTTCTCATTCTGGAGGATGTCCAGCTAAATCTTCCGGAAATACATCTACAAATTCTTTCACAACAGGTACATCCTCTATTTGAACATTCCTTTCCTCACTGACAGTTATTTCATTCTCTTCCTCCCCAATAATTGAATTAAGTTGAGCTACTGGGGGTGGATCTAAATAAGAATTAGGTGGTGATGATTCGGCTCTAAAGATAAGGTGTTCCTTATCATTATCATCAAGAATCGTAACCTCTTTCTTCTTACAATAAATATTCTCATCATAGTCCGAAAGCCAGTCCATACTGAGGATTATATCAAACTCAATCATAGGTATGACGATGAGATCAGCAGATAAAGAAAATTCATGTGCTCTAATGGGGACTGATTCACAAAACATTGTTGCAATGATACTTCCCTTAGGAGTTTTAACTGACAACTCCCTTATTACATCAAATTGGAAATATCTAATTTTCATAGCAAACTGGGAAGATATGAAACAATGCGACGATCCAGAGTCAAATAATGCATTTGCTAAACTTGAGGAAACCATTAAATTACCTGCCACCGCGTCTTTCGGAGCTTCTACCTCAGCAGTAGTGATAGCATACGCCTGGCCTTGATCCCTTGGCCTTTTCTGAGGTAAGTTCTCCTGACGCTTAGGACATTCATTTGCATAATGCCCCATCTCCCTGTAATTGTAGCACTGAACGTTGGTAGCTTCCTTATTCCCCTTGCAATCAAGAGCTTGGTGGCCTTTTTCACCACACTTGTAACAGACTCCCATTCCCTTCAAGCAAGTACCAGGGTGTTTCTTCCCGCATTTACCACAAGATGGATATTCAACCTTTCCCTTCTTCCCCTTATTTCCATTCCCAGATTGATTAGCAGGTCTCTTCTTCTCTTTCTTTTCTTTAAAGTCATAAGACTTAGATAATTCCTTTTCGGTCTTGATAGCACATGAGACAATGTCATCGTACGATGAAAAGGATTGTGAGACTAATGCTCGACGGAGAAATGGTTTTAACCCATCAAAGAAACCATCAATCATACTTCTTTGGTTACGTATATAATCACCAGTGTACCTTGCTAACCTTGTAAAGTTAGCCTCATACTTTGCGACATTCTCATCCTCCTTCTGTCTCAGACTTAGAAATTGCCTTTCCATATCTGCTCGATGGTCGCGAGGGAAGTATTTTTCTAAAAACAGATCTTTGAACTCCCTCCATTCCATATTTGATACTTCATCATCTTCCTTCATGTTTTGAATCAATGACCACCATTGATCAGCATCTCCAGTGAGGCGGTAAACTTCCATGATAACTTTTTCCCTTTCACTGCTCCCCAAAGCCTGAAATATTTTCTCTAGGGAATTTATCCATTGCTCGGATACTAAGGGATTTGTACTCCCATTGAACGTTGGTGGTTTTTGCCTCATGAATCGATCTAACATTGATCCTCCACGCTGCGGATTAGGGTGCTCCATACGGGTAAGGTTATTTTTCATAACCTGAGTAAGTTGTCCCAATATGGTGATTAGCTGATCGGCACCAGTTGCATCACCAGCCCCACTATAATTATCTTGAGCAGGAAGGCAATCCCTACATGGAGTGCGTGCATTGATACGGTTTCCATTTCTTCCACAAGGCACCATTTCTAAACAATGGCATAAACTAGATCAGTTTATGAATCAAAATACATAATCCCATACTTATAAAACACTAAACATAAATTGAACTATTTATGGATATAATCCATAATCATAAAAATGTTTTCTTTGAGGAATTATATGCTCATAAACCCTTCATAATGATTTGTAAAGAAAATGAGAGTTATCCTAAGCATATCCCCCGGGAGTGTCGTAACCAAGAGTGCAGCAAGGCCCGTTGTCGTGCACCAGTTCCAGTTCGAGTCTAGATCAAAGCGGTGTTTTCAGGTTTTACCCCTAGGCACATCTGTGCCAGAGCCGCCTCTACCTGCTCGTATCCAGATAGGGATGTATTGCTCGGAAAACTCACAAAATCTCTACAATACCAAAATTATAGGATGTTATTCTATACTAATCCTCAATGTTCATCTTAGGTCTACGTGCTCTAATCAGATTTTATCTAAATCTAGCTTCCAAGGTTTGTACTAAACTTCCTCTGATACCAACTATAACGCCCCGACCCTAGTTACCCAGAGTCGGTGCATTATTACATAACATTGGCATGATCATAAGAAAGATCAAATCTCGAAAGACCGATTGGTTTAGTAGCCTTGGAAACACTAGATATATTTATAAGTTTTACATTACATCATAAAATGAAAAACTACTACAACAACTTAATGTCTCCATAATCCACACTCATATCCCCCACATAATATCCCTGCAGGTCATTCATAATTTACTTCTTCACTTCCTGGGAAAAATAAAACATAGAAAAGGGGTGAGCTCAAATGCCCAGTAAGGATAACAATATAGCGGAACATTCAAAATAAGCATAAACATTTAAGGCAATGTATAACTAAAACAAAAGCCTTTCAAACTTGAACATTCAACATTGTATGGCATAAATAAAATGAAATAATGCCATTTACTCATTCACATGGATATTCTACTAATCGAATAATCACATGCAAAAATCAATAACCACTTTCATAATGTGGGAATGCATAATGCCAGACTATCATAACCACATAGTCAAGGCCTCGTGCCAAGACTACAAATAAGATTTTTCCAAGGCCTTATGCCCAGACACTAGTTTGTCTCATGAAACCTACCGATGCATCGAGGAGCTATAGCGGGCTCCACCCGTCACATATTAAGTCCAATGCATTCCCATATGAAAAGGTTTAAACATAACAGAAACATTCGTATTAAAACTAGCATACGAAATGTCAATACTTTCACCATAAATTATGAATGGTATAAAAATAGCACATCCACAGTCAAACATATCACAAAACCTTCAATACAATATAGAAGTTTTTTATCATAATAAATCAACTTCAAATAAGCGTAAAATCCATCAAAGGATGTTGACATAGATGAAATCAAAACACTTTTTAGAGAAATATCTCTTTCTATTTTGAAATCATTTAGGAGCCATATAAAATAAAACATTTTCTTAAAAATATTCTTATAAGCTTGTAAGGAAAACTTTGAAGATTTTATAACGGCAGAAAATAACCGCACTCGCCGTATAAGTTAAAAAAAACATTCTTACCTTAATTCTGTCGAAAAGGTTAAAAGGACCTTGTTTTGAAAATGACGGAAAGATTCCTCTTATAAAAATTCAAACAAGGGTATAAATGACTTTAACCCATATTCTTGTAAATAATAAAAATGTTTTGAAATACATTTTGAAGAAACATGGATGTGGATGATAAAGAGATCCCAGTAGATTATTACATATAAACAACCTCAGATAATGAAGAGATTGTGAAATAACCCTTAACTTGTACATTTACTTGGTTGGGGTAGGTTAACCTCCTGTATAATGGTGAAATAATTGTTATTAAATTATACAATAATCATATACATTATTATGATATCATATATGTTCTTTTAATATTGATTTGATAATAATATCTTAGTATTATCGTTGTTTCGGGTGTGAACTTACTTGTTTTCTTTTGTATGTTCTGTTACGTAAGACATGTTTGTAAAGGATAGGTTGTATATTATTCATATCCAGAATGATATCAAGTCCTTAAACATCATTTTTAAATCATCAAATGATAATTATACTTGAATGGATACGATGGAGAATGAATCTCATCGCATTCGTGGAGACGGTAGTCCGTACGTACGCACGAGCGACAATATCATTCTTTTGATATTAAAATAATATATAAATGGATGGTATATCATATATACAGAATAATTAACATGTTATATTTATTATTTACATGAGTTACACATCATTATTATACCCATCCAAATAATATTATATTGAATAACAATTACCCCACGACGTGGAGACGGTAAGCCGTACGTACGCACGTATGGTGACATGTTATTCAAAGGGTGGATAGAATACTGAATATGGTTGTACCATATTTATAATAATATCAAAGTATATAAATGATACTCGAGTTATTATTTTAGAATGGTAACAACAAAGGAAGAAGAAGTGGAAGAAGAAATGAACTTGGAAAAGGGTGGTGAAATCATTACCTCTTCTTCAGGTTCTTCCTTTTGATTTGATCAAAAGGGCTCCTTAGGTTGGCTTTCTGATCAAACTAAGGCCCCTAGGTTGTAGTGAGGGAAGTTGGGAGAGTATTTGGGTAGAGTTTGGCCGAACCAAAAGGATTTGAAGGTGTGAAAAATGAGAAGGAGGAGTGCCCTTTTATAAGAGGGGTGAGGGGCACCTTTGGAAAAGCTAGAAATATTAATTTATAATAAATTCATATTCAGTTTCTAATGGATCCAAAGTTGATTATTTAAATTTTAAGGTGGGGATGGGGATAAAAAAAACTCAACAAATAGAATTTAGACAGGTTTGGGTACTTATATTAACCTTATCTTTAAGTATTAACTCTAAGTTAATTAGTTTCACTTTTACAATGTCTCTTTGTATTTTTATATAATATGGTTCATAAACTTACTATATACATCCAAGAGACTCTCAAGTTGTCCATTAATGATTAAACTATCATGATATAAGTCTCTTGGCCGAACCTTAGATTTTTATGAATTTAATATCAATTAATAATATAATATTTGTTTTAAGAACTCTTTTATGTCAATTTTGACACTATCAATAGTTGATTTTTGTGAAACTCATAACAGATTGATTACTTCGAACAAAGTCAATTAAATAAATCCTAAAATATCATATTATCCTATAAAATTAGTTAAATTTATTAAAAGTTTCATATTATATTTATTTGGGTATTTATAATATCAATTAGTTTAATTTTTCACTATTATATTAATTACTACATCATAATTGTGTCATAAATAAATTAAATCATTTAATGTCTAGAAATTATAAATAAAATATCATTATGTATGAAATCTTTTTATCTTTCTAATTAATATTTATAATCTAAAATAAAACATATATAACCCTATGTAACAATTGTTTTGCCAAAAGATATATGTTTGTGTCATTTTTGTATTCATTTTAACTTAATTAAAATAAAGTATCCTTATCACCTACAAGTGGCACCAAGGGGTCCCAAAATCGACCCAAAGATGCCTATGGTCGAACATGTATCAACCAATAAGGATAGGACACGTTTTAAGGTAATTTAGTATTATTATAATATTATTTTTTAACCCTTATTTACCGGATTTACCCTTAACCATGGTAAATAAAATATTTACCGCAGTAATTATTCAAAATGTCTAAAAATAAAAGTTACTTATTTACACAATTTGAACATCCTGATTCCAAATATGGAATCCATTTTTCTAAATTCAAAACACATAAGTGGCAGAAATTAATTTAAAATTAATTCCCGCTGTCAAAACAAAAAGCGTGTTTTTAAGAGATAATAACTATCAAAAGATTGACACTTGTTTATGTTCGGTTTAATTGTAAAATTATGTCCAATGACCAAAATTATATTCAATGGTAAAAATATATTCTAAATATACTTTAAAACCACTCAAATTCATAATTTATCACTATTAATTATTTTGATTAAAAAGGTTGTTTTTAATTAAAATTTAGTAATTTTCACTATTCATCAAAATATGAAAGTTATCCGAAATGTACCTAAATTTCACCTTAGGCTAAATTCGATATTTCAAATCCAAAAATGAAGTCAATTTTGAAATATAAATATATATAATTTCAAAAATTAGGTATTACTATTCATAACGGCTAGTTTGATTGGTTATGGTGTGTTAGAACTCAGTGTTGTGTACAACACACGCTATCACATTATTCAAAGAGAAGCGTACCATAGAAGCTTGGGGTGTTACAGAATTACCTTTAAAGTAATATTAACATTTTATTCACAAATATGGATAAATGTGAGAATGGCATACTCTTTATTTACCTGTGGTGTTACAGTCATGGTACCGTCAATTTAGTGTCTAAAAAGAGGATATACCTTAGAAAAAATTTAGGAGATTATATGGGATTTTTTTGGTTTTTGGTTATCTCATTTAGTCTAACTAATACTTATATGGTTTTTATATATTTTATGATCCATATATTTTATTGGTTCATGGAATCATTTTTTTTGTGTTCCTGGATAAAATTTTGGTGCACTCTAAGACAGAGGAGGAGCATAGGGACCATTTGGATAGCATTATTCAAACCATGAAAAAACATCAATTATATGGTAATATTTCCAAATATTATTTATGTATCCTAAACCTGAAATTTATGGGTAATGATATACCTTAGAGCTATTTCTTATTTGATCTTAAAGAGATACAAGTTTTTATGTCTTCGGTCCATCATAGATATTTTTTTTAGATTCAGAACTTCTTGGTTTTGGCTGCTTATTATAGATGGTATGTTCAGTATTTCTCCATGATTGTATCATTGATGAGTGCTTTAATTTTTATAATGGTTATTTTTTTAGTGGAAAAATAAGTTTTATAGATATTTTGAGGTGATGTGGTTGAAGTTTACTCAAACAAAAATTTAGATTCTTCCAGAACTTTTTTTGGGTTATGATGTTTTCTACGATGCATCTATTTTGGTTTTGGGATGTGTATTGATGAAGGGTAAATAGTTGGTGGACTATGGATCATTCAAGTTATGAAATCAAAATAATAACTACCCTACACAAGAACTTGATTTTGTTGTAGATATGACGGCACTCAAAATAAAGGGTCTCTATCGCATAGTGTATTGATTTACTTTTTATTCTCGTAATAAGATCCTAAAATATTTTTTTACTCAATGGAATCAAAAGTTCTCACATAGAATCTAGTTCGTACACCTTAAAAAAATTTATTTTCATTTTCCATACACCCCTAGTAAGGGAAATGTGGTTTCTAATGCTTCTAACTGGAAATTGCTGATAAAAGTTTTAAAGGAATCAGTAAAAGAGTGGTCCCCGATGAATTTTTTTATTATGTTGAGCATGTGAGTATAATAGGTTAATGGGTAGGTGTTCTTGTATTCAATAATATATGACTCATCATTTTATGAGATAGTTTCACATGAGTAAGTAATATACAACTAGTTCAATGTTTTAATGAAATCCTTAATAGTGGGGAGACCTCAGGTGAGTGGAATTGGTCTCACAGTGAGGAGTTTTCTTCCATGGTGGGTTGGTTGTTTCATTTTCAATGTGGTAGGAGTTGATGGATTGTGGACACTAGTCTTCTTGTTCCACTCACCATGGTGTTACTGTGATTTATCACAATGTTATATGTCATTATTGGTGGTAGGTGATTAGACGACCGATTGTAGAATTTATATCATGGTCTCTTACTTGTTAGAGAATTAATTTATAACACCGGATACATATAAGTTTTTTATATCCATTACCCATTCTATCAAATAAGTGGGATGATATTTATATATAATTCATCATTATTCTACTATGGAATCATAAAGGGTAGGATGTAATTTTGGTGATCACTGATCGACTCATGAAATTGACGCATTTCTTCCCAATCAAGGAGAGGATAAATGATAAACAGCATGGGTACTTTTATGTCTTCTAGAATGTGAGACTTCACATGGTTCCTTCTATGGTCATATCTGATAGGGACTTGAGGTTCATTTCTATGTTCATAAAAGCTTTAAAAAGGTGATAGGTTCCCATAATACATTAAGAAAAACATAGCATCCACAGATAGATTTACATAAAAAATGACTATCCATGTTCTTGAGGATATAATTCAGGATTTTGTTATTGATTTTGGAGTTTCTTGGGAATAGAATATGCCTCTGGTTGGAATTTCCAACAACAATAGATATAAGTATTTTTTAAATTAGGTTCCCTTTATGGTTTTGTATGGGAAGCCATGTAGATATTTCTAGTACTGGGAAGAGTTGGGGAGTGGTCCTCGGATAGGATGAGTCTTCTTAAAGAGATGATGGAGATGGTGTAGTTGATCCATAGGATAATTATCATTTTATAGTTTCATATGAATTGTATTATAGACCATCATCATTGGTGGATGGAGTGTGAGTTTGTTGATCATTCTTTCTATATAGTATCACTTCTCTTACGACGTCATCTATTGGGTAAGAAGGGTAAGATGGCACTAAGGGTTGTGGGACCCTTTGAGATAATTGGGTGATTAGGAATGGTGGACTATTGGTTTCAATTTTCATATATTTTTACATATATCCATGATGTTTTTCCCAACTATGGTGTTATGTACTGGATTCTTCCCAAATGATTGGATGGGTGGCTATTGATCTTAAGACTAAAACCACTTTAGTTGAGCATCGAGTTCAGATTATGGATCATCAAGAGAAGGTACTAGTTGGTAAATTGATTCCACTAGATCAGGTACCATGGCATTGCAGATGGGATAACTACAAGATGTATGAGAGGGAATCATGAATGAGGAGGTAGTGACATTCAATTTTTGTTAGTAAACAAATATTAGGGATTTTCGGGGGAAGAAAAAATTTAAGGTGGGGAGATTGTAACACCTTATTAAGATTTTCAGGATTCCCTTGTTCATAATTTTTTTATCATCCTTGTTTGGGTGATTTCTCAAGGTTCCCAAGGATGGATATATGTCTGGTGGAAAATGAACTAATGATCATGGATTTATGATAATTTAACTTAATGGAGTATAGGTATAAATTTGTTGATGGATTTTAGGGGCTCTCTCCCTACTCTCAAGACATCGCAGGTATTTTGTTTTTTTTATACTTGAAATTGGGTAGTTTCTTATCATTTGGGTGATTATATGTCGTGTAAAGGGATTACACAATATTTAATGGTCTCAAGGGATATTATAAAAAATAGATGGATTGTGTGAAATATATACACACATTGTACTAGTTTCACATCATGTAATGGAAAAATTATGATTTCAAATAAACATGCAGTATGTTTTCCAGAGATTCCAGCCTTCTTGAAATACACAACATGTAAAGGGATAGTGTTCTATATAAATATCATTATATGTTGCTTTTAGGGAACTATATGAGTGATTTTTATTTCATTCAACCATATAGTCTCCCTCTCACACCCAAAATCTCACACTAGGTGATTTTGGGTGGTTCCCTCCCTTTCGAATCACTTCATTTGATGATCAATCATCAGGGTTATTGTGGTGATCCTCTTCAGGAAAGTGTACCTTCTTTTTTTTATTGTGGAAACTACATTGGATTAATTTTTTTTGTATTTTTAATAAGATATTTCTTTCTATCATTCCTTATTATTTCTATGTCATTCAATTTCATTCGAAGGTTTATATCATTTTTTTAGTCAACATTGCTGAAGGTGTAGATCTTCCATTGGGAAAAGCCTGTGCATGCATAGAAAAGCCTAGCCAAACAGCCATGTGAAGGTGGAGAGATGATTTCACGATGAAGATGTTGGGGAGGAGAAGTTCCAAGTAGTTGGTCGAGGTTTTATGTAATTTTTAAATCCTACGGGCAATGAATTCCTCTAAGGATGATGAGCCATGTAATACTTATTCCAAAGGACCTTTTAAGGGTTCCACCTTACCCCTTGAAAGGTGGATTATCAAAAATCAATAAACAATGAAGGCCATAGGGCCATTGGAGGATGAAGGTGATTCTATAAAATAGGTTAATTCGATGATTTTATTATTGTTCATGTAAAATTCCATTGGTTTTTTCATTATGTTTAAATGATACATGGTTTTACAGTATTTCATGGAAGGGAAAGTAATTTTAAATTGGTTTTACATTGATATTTTTTCTTGATTTGGATATGTTTTTTCAAAAAATTAAAGTCGGCCTGATTGGATTTGAAAAATGATTTATAAAATTGATAGCTTAGTTTTGATAGGAATTTAACAAGCCAGGAACTTTGGTAACCTTGGGTTCATTGGAAAATAGACATGGGTAATCGTTGTGTGTGTCACTAATAGGTTTTTACTATTTGGATATCGATGGAATATGGAAACACTCGATATTGATTGGTACCGTTGTTATGGATTTTTAGGTTGTTGAATGTCTAGTATATATTTTCCCATATTCTTGATCGCAAATTATTTTTTTGGGTCAATTAAATTTTGTTATCAAATGATGATTTTTATCATGGATTGTTACTCGTGGGTTTATATATGTCATTTTATCACATTATATAACAATATATAATTTCATGGATATGTGTTTACTTTCTTACATTATGCCCCTTGTATAATATTTCTCGTTTTATCACTTATAATTTTTAATTTTATGATTTCATAATATAAAATGATTTTATGAAAACCAAAGGGGAAATTGATTTCCAAGTTTATTGGATTTATGAAAATGAGCTGTAAAAAATACTTTAAAAGAAATTATTATTTCATTCATAATATTATACCTTATATAGAATCTATTTTTGTATCTTAGTGGGATTTTTGATCACACCATAAATTTTCATTTGGGTGATTATATATGTTGTATTACAGAATAAAGATACGGTGATGGAATTTTATATCATGTCATCTTGTGTTTTTTGGTGCCATTATAGCGGGTGATTTTGAGGAGATTGTTGGTAACGTGGAATATTTTTTGTCTTTCTCTATTCATAATATTGTGTTTATCAGATTTTTATTTGAATTTATGTATATTATTGTATCTTTTTCTTCTATATAGTAGTCTAGTTGTATGTCTTGATTATTTATATTCAATACTAGATTTGTTTGCTTTCGTCACCTCACTATGTGATGTCCAGATCAGATGTATTATTTGGATGAACCATTTTGGTTTGTTACAGAATGATATCTCCCTTATTTACCCATTCTAATAATCTTCCCTCACCCTTTATTAGGTTTTTATTTCCCTATTTTATGAAGAATATATTTTGTAGGAAATTTCAAATTAGATAATAATGTGAGAAGAATATTTTTGGATATGTTGAATATATTTCATAAAATAATATGATTGTGTATCTAGTCTCTAAAGACACAAACCCTTTACTGTTTACATAAATGTATAATTATGAGATGTATTTTATATGAACATAAAATGATGTAATAGCTATATAATTTGTACTTTGGTCATGTTAGTTGGAATCAAATTATGGCTTAGATATTTTGGGGATTATGTTATGAGAAATGAGGGGATAGAACCAATGACAACCCTAGATACACCAATGTGATATATAATAAACCTATATTTTCATATGTTGAGTATAAGGTGTCAGAATTTAGGAAATAATAGGAGGAATCATGTTAAAAATAAATGATTCTTGATCCTTTATTTTTAATGTTACTATATATTGAATACAAAGGGGAATCATTTTAAAAAAAATATGACTTTTAATGTAAGTATTTTCATCATGAGAAAACAAATGAAATGGGGAATGGAATGAGAAAACATGTTCTAATGTTAACACAATTGGCAGAAGCCATATATATTTTTGAAGTTCTCAACAATAAAAAAATAGAAACATACCATTAAATCATTCATGAGGCAACATTCACTTTAATTCAGTGGGTACTCAAATACTACAATTACCAAGAAATTGATAAGAATAAAATAAAAAAAATTATTTATTTTCCAATGCTCGTACCATGAAAAAGTTGACTTTATAGTTTATCATCTAGATGCTGAAGAAGATAAATGGTGGAATAATATTAATAATATGAAGAAGGATGATAAATTAGCCACATGGATTGAGAGGAGTTTAAGAGGTTATTTTTTCAAAGAGGAATTTCCTAGGTTTGTTAGCATAACAAATTTAATGGGAATTCCTTAATTAAAATTAGAACGAATAATAATACATTGATAGATATAAGGAAAATTCCCCTAGGAATTCATTGTACACTTTTAGTTTTTTCATCGATGATGAATAAAAAATTATTCAATTCATTATTGGCTTAAAACCAAGTCTCTAAAAGGCTTTCATATAATAGATAAAACTATTTTTGGATTTCAGCACCATAACCATATTCCTCCTTTGTCTCTCCAGGAGATAACATCCACCATTGACGTGGAACTTCTCAAATAAAGATAACTACCAATGGAACCCAAAAATATACTAGATCTAGATTTAGAAAAAAATTAAATTTAATGATCCTCCAACAATTCATCTATCTCTAGATCATAGTTATTCCCTTCATACATCCATAGACTTTACAATTAAAAATCATGAAATTACCACTTCCATATATCATCCTGCTCTGTTGGATCGACCCTACAATGATCAACTAGACTAGATTCCTAGACATGTAATACTTTAACTATAAGCAAACGATGAAAAGATTCCATTCCAAAAATACATGTGGAAAATCTGAAGCCTGATATTATAGAAATTTTTTTATTCTTTAACTATATCATATTTAATTTCCCAAAATCACCATGATAAATGACATGAAAAATATTCATTATTCATGAATCTCTCCTAGTTATCGAATATATTAGTGACACCACCTATCTTAGCATCTCAACAAACAAAGATTCATTACATCATATCATGGGTGTACTAAAATCACATTTCCTGGTCAGCCTCCCAAGCCCATGTCACGCACCAATATTAACTAGAACTATATGAATAATAATCCATGAAATCATTTTAATTCATAGTAACAATATCTATATTACCCTTAAAATAATAGACTTTGATGTCACTCTTTCATGACCCCCTACCTCAAAAGGTACCCCTCTTGGGATGACAATGAAGTAAGATAGATAATGACCCATAAAGACCTCCTTCAAAAGTCCCTAAGTAATTGACATACACTTAGGGTATTAAAATAAAACATATAAATTAATTAAATTCAAAATTAAAAGTTTAATTAGGTAATTGGATAAAAAACCAAATAAACTCAATTAAATAATAAAAGGTGGAAATCAAACAATCCAAATTCCATGATCAACATCTGAAAAATACAAATAAAGTCTCCATGTAATTACCCATAGATAAACCCCGTGAAATGAACTAAAATATAACTCCATATCTAAAGCTAGTAAAGTCTATATTAGTCCTTTAAATCCTATTGGAAACCTAGAAAATAGTTTATATATATGTAGGGTGATAATAACAAGTTTACTTAGTAGAATTATAACTACAGTGTATCATTAAAATTTTAAAATATAATACTAATGCACCAGTGTATATAAAACAGAACCAACCAGAGAAAAATTACATCAAATATCAATTTTAATACTCACTATGAGATAATCACCAAAAAAACATTTCCATGTATATTAACATGATATTGAAGAATATATGTAAAGGCTCCCTAAAACCACTTCCATGCTAATTTTTATGCTCTCTCAAACCCCTTCATAAAACATAATATTCTCTAATATATTCCATATCATCACATCACATATCCATCCATATATTTTTTGGTTCAAGATATATCACAATTTTCCATTACCCCACAGTTCCTTTCATTATATTAATGATTATTCAAATATCCAAATCTCAACCTCAACCTATAACCAGGGTAGTCAGGAATCATAAATGTGAATGACATAAAACTCTTTCCATCTTATTACCACGGATGTTACCCCCATATATCACATTCACATCTTCATTGGGGATCTATAACACTAGCACTAGTACTAGAAAATTCCACCAATTGATCTTTCATAGGTAAGTAATCACCACTAAATATGTGCTACCATATTATGACACTATCAAAGGAAGAGTAGGTAAGTGGGTGTTGCTAGCCATTTATTTCACCACCAACCTAGATGTAGGTGAAATCCCTAGGAACCCAAATAATCTAGTTGTTATTAAGTACATCCTACTCAGGTTGGTTGCATATATAAATAACATGCAAAATGGTTTTTATATGACATAAAATACCCTTCCTAAGGGATTATGTTCAACTAAACTAAAACATACCATATAACCACCACAATTCCTTTAAAAATCATCCACCAACAATTTCTATCATTGACGAAAAACACCACACATACATGCCACACACAAGCCCTATTTCATATTACATTTTAATGGTAAACAATTATATATTTACTATTTATAAACCATATTTTACCTATTAAGTAGTTTTATTCCATATTCATTGAAAAACATCACCAACCATCTACTGTTATTTTTATTAACAATCAATTCAATAATTATATTTCAAAAAATTAATTCTTTCCCATGCACATTTCATTTCAAACCCCCATTACTTCCACTTATCTTTATATGTTCACTCTAAATATACTAATATATTATCAAATGCACACCACTCAGTAGAATATACATCTCGCAATAAAAAAACACTACCTCCCATGCTATATCCATCACAAAATTCCAAAATTATTACAATAACATTGTAAACCAAACAATTCACATCAACCGTCATTATAACCAATTCCATGAAAAATAGAGCCTCACAACCCAACATAATCTATATTTGATATGATCACTCTCATCACTACAAAATCTAATATGGTCTAAAAAAATAAAAAGGAAATCCAATAACACAATATTTATTATAAAAATGATTTAAAATTATAAAAACGATGCAATTTTATATATATACTTTACAACACAACTTGTTTTAGTCCATGATCTATCATCACACAAATCCATATTTATAGGAGGTAACAAATTCATTTTCAATAAATTAGTTATTATAAATTTATAAATTACGTATTCCAAAAATAAAACACAATACTATTCATAAATTTGGGAATGAAACAACAGTGTAAATACTTAATAGAAATTCTGATTTGAGATAAGGAAGAAGTAACTCACAACCCCATGTGAAAAACTATAAAATGAGAAAACAAATATAATTACTCCCATTTATATCAAATTCATTGAAATATAATTAATTTTATAATTATTTCAACCAATAATATATATCTAAAGGAGGAAAATTAGGGAATTTCAAAAATTCTACATAACAAAATGAGAGAACCGGATCTGATACCAAGGCCAGATATTAGATGATTTCCAAAAATAACAGACAAATATTAATTGGCCACAACAAAATATGTCACCACTAAAAGAGATGGAAGTCTCACCAAAACCTACCAATCACATCGTTCCATAATTAATTATTTTATTTTCATCTAAAAAAATTATTTACAACAAAATGATCATTCTGATGGAAAATTAACAATGAGAACTAATAATAGAAAAGAATTCATGATACCTAGACTAATGATAATTCGATCCAAATGAACCAAGGTGTTCAAAATAAAAATATGTGTGGTCAGAGGGTGGAGAGAGGTTAGAGATTTAAATAGGGATTAAGATAAGAATAAAAACTGAACCATGGAAGAAGGGATGCCCAATTTTATAGAATTGGTTCCAAAGACTCCACCACAACATGGGGTTCTTTAAATCACCTATGGTCAGTTTAGTCAAAGAGAAAATATATAATTCATTCCATTTTCTACCCAATAAAAATATTCCTTAAAAATATCATTCAATTATTGTAAAAATGAACAAGACCACATCCACATTGTGTTATAGGTACTTTTGTCCCCTATACACCCTACATTACCAACGATTATGGTTTTGTGCAAAGAACTCATCTGTTTTCACCTCACTATTCTTGTCCCCATGATGTGGTGGTATCCACACTACCCATTACACATAGGTAATACCTCTAAAAAACACACCCAAAAAAATGGGAAACCATGGAATTTTATGTTAAAAATTTCACACATATAGACAACCAATGTGAAACATACTTCGAAATGGAATGTTCAACCCTTTCACTCGATGTGGTGCACCCCGACACCAAATGGTTAACTCCATGGACAGACTCTAAATGAAAATGTTAAAATATGACTTCCCCACACTCAAGATTCTAAAAAGGATTTAAAATTTCCAAAACCATTCCCACAACAACAGTGTCATGACCCTCAGAAATTAACAAAATGTTTTTCTTTCTAATAAAACTCCTCCAAACTACTTCCAGACACCACTAAGCCCTATAAAATCATAATAGGATGGTTATATCAATTAGGGCCATGAAATATAGTGTCCATGTATTTTATGGAGGGTTTTATTATTATATCTTCCCTTTTCACCTTTAATTAATGATTTCTAAATTGATTTTGAATCATTGATAAGTATTAATACACACAATATTGTTAAAAACATTAATCAATACATGGTAGGTTTTACTTATTATTTATCATGATCATGTTATGTTCATGAGAATAAATATAAAAACACATTGATCTATATTTATTCTTTGTAAAGTGGAATGGTTATCCACCTAATGAAGCACTTGGGTGTATAAAACCCATATCCATATTCTCTGGTAATTTATTATTTACTATATCCAATTAAATTGTGGATATTCTATAAGTTTTTTAGATATTGGAGTAACACCCAATATGGTTCTATTAAAAAATCAACCTCATGATCAAGGGAAGACTAAAAATATATACTATAAAAATATTAACATATTCTCATATAATATGAATATCTTCAGTATCTTGTTTCCCCCAATAATTTGATATAAATAAATTTCAATATTGGTTATTAAGATCTATATAATATAAGTAACATCCATAGAGTGTTTCTAGGTACCCTTTCACTAGTAGATGATCATTGGTTAATCTGGGATATGAAATGGGACTTCACTATCCAATCAATTATTCTTAGATCTATATATATAGAGACTTTACATGAAAAAAAATATATCCAATTCATCAAAAGAGTGAATAATAATATTTTTAGGAAATATATTCATTGAAACATTAGAAGAAGTGGAGTTGTATAGATGGGATGAAATAATCACACAACTACGATTTCTCTATGAAATATCTATATATAGTTGTTGATGTGGTGATTTGGTGATATTTAAAAAAAATTAGATATGAAGGAGTGGGTAGATCCAAAATTAAATTATAAATTTGTTTTTTTTGTGAGTGGATGATATGTGTATATTTCAACACTTCATTTCCATGGACCACTTCAATAGTTATGATTGTATAAAACTTAACTATCTCCCTTGGTTTAGGTATTAACGATGTTTATTTTAATCATTAACCCTTGGTTCACATTACTTTTTGGAATCTTTTTTTAAATACAAACAATTGAAATATTAGAGTGTGGGATCTATATTATGCTAGTAATTCCGTCTATCCATTTCATTAGTTATCTTCTTAACTTCTCTTCAACATTATTATGCTCTATGAGAATATCTTCTATAGAGGAAGAATTCACTTGTTCCATTGAAATAGTTCAGTCAATGAATCATCATATATTCTTGACATGTATTAAGATCAATTTTCTTTCATCTCTAAGTTTCATCACCTTATTTTTCAATAAAGTCCATCTTTATATTATTTTTACCTAAACCATATTAAGTATGTGACTCTCCAATTCCCATTACCCAATTATAGTATACTGAAAAATTTATTTATGTATATTAATGTTCCTAATAGCTAATACATTATAGATAAATAATTAACAGATGATAAATAATTAATAAATTAATTTTACAGTAAATTAGAAAACCCAAATCATACCTTGAAATTCCATTGAATTTTTATTCATAGTTTTAATGTATTCATCCTCCTTCTATTTAATCCAAATTAATTATATATTTATTTTAGTAAAATGATGTTTTGGAAAATATTTACTGAAAAATACATTATGAAACAAATAAAATTCAATGGATTCATTTTATTTCTCAAACATCAAATTATTTATTATGGTTTAATATTGGTCCACAACACCATTAAAATAATAAAAGAAAATTCCCATGGTCTAAGAACTATAGAAAAAAATTTATCATTTTTGTTGTGTTGATCCATTGATTTAAAATTAGTGGATTAGAAGACTAACTAAGTGATGGTGCACAATTTCATAAGGAATAGTTAATGGAGGGTTGTTTTATCCTTGATTTATGAGTTCATCATGATTATTTTTATTATTCATATCTTGATATAGAAGACTAAGAAATTTAATGAGATTTTCCACACTATATCATATTCCATTTTCTTTCTTGTTATGGTTGTATTTACACACTCCATAGTAGACATCATTAACACAATTCATTATGTGTACAATAATTGATTGAAACCAAAAAGGATAGTATGAATATTGTTCCATAATAATAGGTGTATTAAATAATATTATAATAATTATTTATCCTAATACGTTTTAAATTATGACACCATCATTTCAACCAATCTCATTTTAGATTAATTCTATTTTAGTTTGGGCACTAAATTGATTGTTTTAGATTTATCCACTTATAATTCATAACATAATTTTAAAAAATCATTACCATATAATGATACTAATTGAGTAAACTAGATCATTACATGTATAAATATTACATAATTTACATTAATTATTCCTATATATCACATTAAATCACAACCTAGAACCTATCATTATACTGGTTTTCACGAGTCACAACATGATCATGTTATATTATAACAAGTATTCAGTTTTTTTCCAAAAAACTTATCCAAACCTGATATATGTATAGACATATTATTGTAAAATTATTCTCAATTACATATGAAATATAAACATAAGAAAACTCTATGCTTAAATTCTTAGTATGTGTAAAAATAATAGATAACTATCAGATATCATAAGTGGCCATAAGATGAGAATGATTTAAGAGAACAAAATCATGTTAAATGATAATAATATAATAGAATAATTCCCAATAAAAAATAATAAATAAATATGAATAATGTTTTTTTCATAAAAGATTATTCTTGGGAGTGTGAAACCATTAGTCAATAATATGTGAACAAGACATAGACATGATTTAAAACATAAGAATGGCCAATGAATATGAGCATGTACCATGTGTAATGGTTATCCAACAATAAATTCATAATAAAATTGACTATTTTAACCACCTTAACAACATATATTATACTTGGGATAACCACCCATATATCTTTTTCATTTTTAGCTAAGCACTCATGTATCATAAATTGTTTAGGATTGGATAAACAACAGTTTTCCATAACATTATCTATTAAGATATAAAAAATTACCCAAATAATTTTATATCTATATTGGACCCACCTATATCATAATGATTAACCACACATATCTGTTCCACATTAACATTAAATAAATAATAAATCCATCATAGGTTAATTAACACATAATAAAGAAACATATTACACAATGATATTAACACAACATTATTATAATACATAAATTCAAAAAATGTGTAGGGTATTCATTAGACTTATTATAAATGTTTTATAAGAAGTATTAATGAATATTGAAATATATTAAATAAAATAATTATAATAGAATTAAAAAATCTCTTTCAAAAATATTATTAAATATACTTTTTTTATATTAACATTTGTTTCAAATAAAATATTTTCTAAAATAATAGGATAAGAATTACTTTTATAAAATAATTAAATATTTTAAAAGAATATCCAAAAATGAAAATTGATATAATGGTGTAATATTTGTTCCTTTTGAAAGAGTAAAAAATGAAAATTGTTTTCACACCTTTTTAATGAAAGTCAAATCAATAGAAAATAAATCTTGATGAAAAAAATTACAATATTCCTAAAAAATTATGTAAATAATGTCAATGATTGTATAATATGACCTCAATTAGTCATTAGTGTAAAGTAATTTATAAAACAATTTAAATAATATGGTCACGAAAGATAATTATACATGACTTAAAATAAGAGACAAGTTATGCCACTATTACAAGAAACCTTTTTGTTCAACTATGACGTGAGAAAGGTGAAATGGTAATAATAGATGTAAACCCTGATAATAACAAGAGTAGAATAATATATATTAATTTTATGATAGAAAGAATAAAAATATTCCAAAAAAAGAATTTAGGCATATGGAATCTCGATTTGAATCTGATATTAGAAAGAAACCCTTACCTTTAATCCTGAAATCCATGAAAATAATTAAACATCTAGTAATGTAAAAATTAAAAAAACCACTTATTTATAAACCACATTCATATTTATTATCTTTTTGAATCATAAATTATAATAATTTATATATATATATTAGTTATTTAATGAGTATTTTCATTATTATATGTTAGTAAGTTTTATTTTTTCTTTCATGTTTTGGTGATAGTGATATTTACCCTCATTCTTTGCTAACATGTTCACTAATCCTAGATAATTCAAGGGGGTGAAATAATTTTTTTTAATTATTTCTATAGTCCCATAATTATTTTATAATAGTTATGATTATAGTTAGTTATAATAGAATTAATGGTTATAAAAACACATCTCCTTTATAAGTAATTAAATTCAATAAGAATTTAAAATTATTTATTTCCGAAATGAAGTTAATTTTTATAATGGGGAATAAAATTTAAATTATTATAGTTGTATAATTCTGAATTGATTTTTAATATGTATTGATGCTTTTGAGGTTCTAAGGGTGAACAAGTAATACTAAAAATATTTAGGCTGAAATTTTGATTTTTTTTCTAAATTATTTGGACATATGATGATTGGAACATGGTTAAGAGAAACCATGTGGCAAAATATAATTACTCAAAAAAAATTATGGTGTTATGGAAAAAAAATTTATGAAAAATATATGAAAAAATAAATAATAAAAATTAGTTTCAGAGATGCTTTAGACAACTAATTAAATGTTGGGAAAATCATGTGATCAAACCATTCGAGGGAAGTTTTATTGGATAGTTCTATCAACAAGGTTGGAACGTGATTTGAAAATATATATGTTTCCAATAACTATAATTTATCTATTTACTTATAAAATATTGGATATAATACTTTTCTCGGATTAGAGTTTAATCCCAAACCCCTTCTTTCCAACATTGTGCAAGAAAAGGCTAGGGGCTACCTCCCTATTTCTTCTTTGACACCATTGGATTTTTTTTTGGGTTTTGAGATGAAATTATGATGTATTAAGGTAATTTTATCCACATAGTCCTTCATTTTTTCTTCATTTGGGTTCTTCTCTAATTTTCAGATACTTTGGTTTGGGTTCTATAATTATTTCCACCATAGCATAGTGTAAATTATATCTCATATTGGGGGTTTCATGTGCAACTTGTTGAGAATCGCCAAGTTTTAGGTATAAATCAATTGTTAATCATTTTCCTTGAGGTAAATTGCACTATAAATTTATTTAGAGTTTGTTCCGAAATTATATAAAATTTCATTTTGAATTGTTATTTTTTGTTAATGATTTTTTCAAGAATGATTATTTAAGTGTTTCATGGTCCTTCTACGAGTGGTTGGTGGCCATTTGGGATAAAAGAGGTCACCATGAGATTAGTTTATAAATTACAGCTAATTGTTTTCATAAGAATAATTAATTATAGTTTTTTATAATTATTTAGTTAGAAAAAAATAATTATGAAATTTTATAACCATTATTTAGTGATGTAATATATCTAGTTCTGACCATTTATAGTATAATGGTGATCGATTTTTCTTAGGTGATCTTGGTCAACAACATCTGGGATATGGTGAAAAGGTAATAACATTGTTTAAAGTAAGATACCTTATTTTTTTAATTAAATTTATCATTTATTGATTTTATATTCATGTTTCACCATTTTTATTATTTTCTATATACTTCGTGACTAGTTTGATCTCTTTATAATGTTGTGATGGGATCAGGTCAGCCAAATTGTTAAAATGGACTTTATCACTTGTTAATCAGTTTGATGGTGGAACCCTATTTTAAGTATTACTAATAGTCTGCTTTATTAATTTCATGGTGTCATGAGAAGTGACAAACTGAAATCTAGTAACCCAGTGCTAGTGGTCACTTTATTACATTGTCATACATATAAGAGGGGAATGCCAAATGGTTGATCAGTTTAATAATCAAAGTGATTCAAAAACATTCCTAATACCCATTATAAATTGGTGATAAAATATAAAACATAAGTAAATAAAATTATTGGAATTGATTATACTAATTCAAATATTTCAACTTCATATCCCAAGGATTAGAAACCCGATAAGGGTGATATGAAATTCTCAGTAAGGGGTACATACTGTGGAGGTTATTTAGATTAAATAAGGAATAATGAATATGTAAGTGTAAATAATTGTGAACAACTTCCCCTTAATCAATAATTTTACTATCAATTTCATATAAGGAATAATCAATATATAATCGTAAATATCTGAAAACACATTCCTTTTAATCAATAACTAGAAAAAAAGTGAATCAATGGATAATATCAATATAATTATCTCATGGATAATAATAAATGAATTATTAATGATTGGAATTATTAATATTAGGCACCAATGATTTTAGACATCATGATATCTATACAATCATGACCTTTCATAATGAAAATTTATAAGTATTGGTAAAACTACATTTAATTTAGCAAACTGATTTGTCTCATGATACCTACTGATGCATCGAGGGGCTATATAATTCTAATCCCCAACCATAACTACAGTTCCATATAAATCCTCATATAAAAATGGTCAATTTAATTCATGAACAATATAAATTATTGAAAAATATTGATATTGAGTAAATAATATAGATTTATTAATATTTACCCACTTCATTAAATAAAATTCAAAGTTTTCAAGAAATTTCAAAATTATATAAAGTTTTGGAAATAATCATTTCCATGATATAAATAATATGTATATTAAATATAAATTTAATTTATGATGAAAAATTATCCCAATAAAGATATTATATGAATAAAATGTTAACAATCTCCAAATTAAACAAGAAATGATAGCTGAGAAACAGTTCTTCAAGGATATAGGTTTTTTAAGAATATCCTGTCAGTTATAAGAATTAATGGAATATAAGTGGAATATTAAAATATTATTTAATAAATTTCTTTCTTTGAAAAATATTTAAAATTTGAAGAAGAAAACGCATTTTATAAAATATATATGGTAGTGGGGAAGTCTATTATCACCATATATCTTTAAAAAAATCCTTTTGAATTTTTTATTTCAAATGTCCCATAAAAAATTATTATAAATACTCAATTAAAACTATTTTTTGAATTTCATGGAAAATTAAAATTTACATGATATATGATTTGATGAAATATAATAAATTTTTATTATTTTGTAAAAAAATGGACATGGAAGACAAATATATCTGATTTAAAGTGAAATAAAATAAATTTTTATTTTAAATATTTATTTTCTTGATCAAAGTACCAATGATAGAAAAATATGTAATATATTGATGGAATTGATTTAATATCTAGTGGATTATAAAATTATTATAGCTCATAAAGGATAAATCATATTATTGCTTCATGGAAAATAAAATCATTTCCAAAAGAATGTGAGATTGTATGATAATTCTTACCACTTTCATAAATTATAAATTGTAAACCCTAAAATAATAAACATGAAATAAAATATTAATAATTATGAAAAAAAATATTTATTAATTTTTAATAAATCAATGGTGAAGCATATATGGAACATTAAAGTCAATAGGTGCATATTGACAAATATGTATAAATGTAATGTAAATTGAGACAAGATCTTTTATGTCACACTTTCATTTAGTTTAACATGCTTAAAATTTATGTATAATGGTTTCAAAAATGTTATTAATTTATTATATTTGAATATTAATATTTATAATATCATATATTATCCTCTTATATCATGTTACCACTTCTCGGTGAGTATATTTTCTTTGTATTATAGTTTTCAGTGTCAATTTCCCTGTTTTCCCATGACTGTTTTGTCATTGAAGTGATGGGTATTGTGTATAGTATATATTTACATAATCTAAAAAATTTATATTAATGTTATAAATATCATATTTAATTAATAAATACGTTTTTTAACAATTAATTAAATTTTTACATGGAAAATTATTCATGTCACTTCATGGAGATGGTAGGATATACATATGGAAAAGTGATGATATCATTAACTTAATGGGTGAAAGGATAAGTAAATGAATGATATATTAATTTTATAGAATTAATATCATGTCATATATATCTTATATATTAATTATCTACACCATTATGACTATCCTTGGGATTTGGTGAGGGAAAACAGTTACATCGGTTCATAAGGTAGAAGTCCAAAGTACACACGAGCGATGCATTTGATTCCCATTTGATTAAGAATGAGATAGATGAATATTATTACATGAACATAATAAAATCTAATTATATGATAGATAATGGTGTTATTATATCAACTATTTTAATGAATAGCTGAAGGTTGTGAAATAAGAAATAAAAGAGATTCGTTAAGCTAATTTCCTTCTCTTAGACAAACCTACTTTGGGGCTCTTCTTAATGACCATAGGTTTGGTTTATTAGGAAGACAATAAGTTATATAATATTAAAAATCATGTTTGGGAGCTATTTTTTTGGGTTCTTTTCTATCTAAATTTCTTTTTATGTGTGAATAATTGAGGGGGGGGGAGTTTTATTTTATAATTGAGGAGTGGTATTTTATGTAAATACCTAAAAATATTGAATAATGGGAATTAATTCTCACATAAAGTGTCTATAAAATAAAATAATAATTTATTTTAGGGAGTTGAAGGTTTATCCACAACACCAACACAAAAAATGAACATTTTTTAAACCAGTTATTCTCTTATCCTCTAAGTTTAATGACTTTTACCTTTTTTGTTTTCACCAAGATAACTAGTTTTTTAACCTAGGTAATTAATATTGTGATACAAAACTAAATGAGCATTATTATATAATTTCTAATAATTTATTCTAAATATAAAGTCAAATTTATAAGATAAACATTCATTATGTGTGGAATATTAAGTTTAACACATGCGCATGTAACGTAGAAACCCTACTTTAACTTTAACATAGCTAATTAATTTTTATGGTTTTTACTAATCATAATGTCAAAAAATTAACTCAATCATATTAATTATTATTAATTATTATTATAATTATTTAATCAATTTTATTAAATTATATTCACATATTTTTAACAATATAATATAAAAAACATGAATGTCGTCTTGAAAATTAGGTTTTCAACAAATGAATTTTTCAAGCATAAGATGATCTTATGTTTACAATATCTCTATTAATAATTATTTGATGGATTTAAATTATTATTTATATATTTATAATATCTAAATTTCATTAAAATCATTCATCATTAACAATTGGTTCAATTATTTAAAATTAGTGGACATTATTCATTTTTAAATAAAAACAGTTAAAAAAACTATTTTCTGAAAAATAAACGTTTTTACCTGAAAATGATTTTATATATATTTATATAAAATATAATTTTTAACATATTTTAATTTATAAATATTTTTACACATTTTTATAAATAAAAGTTTTAATAGTTAGATACTAAGTTATTAATTTTTCAAAAAAAATTATCTCAAAGGGAAAATATTAAAAAAAAACATTCTAGGGTTATTTTTACCATGTATGTTTATAATCAATATTCATCATATAAAATTTAAATAATTTCAGCATTAAATATTAAAACATTTTTTTTAACATAATTTTATTAAAATAATATTTTAAACTACTATTATTGAGGCATTTGGGTTACATTTTTTCGACCTAAAAGCATTTCATCCTCAAACCATTCATGGATCTTTACATCAAAAAAAAATAAGGGTGGGTATTCTTCACCACATCCTCTATTTCACATGTTTAAGCCTCTATTTTACAGTTTCTCTAAACTACCTTTACAAGTCAAGTTAACTGATTCCTAAATATCTTATTCCAATTCAATTTCTTAATAGGTGAGAACTTGTTCTTAGTCTAGATTGTACGTTGTAAAAAATGATATATAGAACTCGTATTGTTCTTTAGAGATGCTTGTTGTAATTTCCAAATGCTAATAAAAAACTCTAATTCATTTCAAAATTTCAAAGGGTCTGATATACCTAGGGAATAGATTTCCATTTTTACTAAACCTTATGAAACCCTTTCTTAGAGATAATTCAAGATAACATGACCTCTAACATGAAATTACAAATCAACCCTCTAATTTTAGGAATAACTATTTTTCCTTCTTTGAGATACATAAATTTGATCATGAATCATATTTACCTTTTTCAGTATCTCTATAACAATTTCGATTCTGACATGTTTTATTTCACCAACATCATAAAAACATGTTTGAGTACAAAATCACATTCTATATAATGCTTCATACAATTCCAATTGAATACATGGATGAAACTATAGTTATTGAAAAACTCTACCAAGGTAAATTTTAATCCCATATACCTTGAAATCCATGTGATAATGACCTAAAATTTTCATCAACGATATAATTTTCATTTTGGTTTCCCCATAAGTTTGAGAATGTTACGTATTTCTCAAAGGAAGGTTAGTGTCAAGAGCATTCTGAATATTCTTCCAGAATTTCGATGTAAAACATGGATCACAATCAAAAAAACATTAGCGTTGTGCTAGGAAGTCTTAAATATCATTAATATAGAGACTTTCAAGTCTCTCAAGAGTAAAATATTATCTTATATAAAGAACATGTGGATATTTTATTAAGTGATCAACAGTATCCCATATTCGATCATTCTTTGCAGGGGTATTTGGTAGACTTGTGAACAATTACATAGTAATATCATCCCATTTACACATTCGAATAGAAATAGGTTGCATGGTTCCTCTATGAAGCTATCTCTCAGGCTTCACCTACTGGAAAATTAAGCATCTTGATTTATAATAATCAATTTCCCACATCATGATATCCGAAAAAAAATATTCCCTTATATCCCTATGAATATTGGTTCTACTATGGTTTATATATAAATTCAAGCTATTAGTGTCAACCAAAAATTTTCTTATTACATTAGGTATAGATGTAACACATAATCTATTTCCATATTTTAGAATTTCTTCTACACAAGTATTGTCTTCCTACTTCTCATCATTTATAGAACTAATTTTATTTTGAAAATTCTCATCACCAGATTGAGAAATTTTTATATTTTCAAATAAATATAGTTTCACAATCAGTTGTTAAATGAGGGATGTCTCCCCTTTCGTAAAAATTTACATATCTATCTTTAATAGATTCATGAGCTCCGGATTCCTCTCAATTTTCATTGGGGTAAGAACTCCATCATCTTTCCATCCTAATGAGTCCCCTACATTATTTTCCTTCCCCTATTTATAATTCATTGAACAATCATAATCATTGAGTAACTGTAGACATCTAAATTTCCTCAAGTTGAGATCCTTATAAGAAAATATTTATTTTAGGATCTTATAGTCTATATATGTCTCATATATTTCACCATAAAGATAATGCATCCTAATCATCAAAGAATATTTATAAGTCATACCTAATGATCATGGGTTGGATACTTTTTTTCAGTAGTCTTTAACTATATTGGTTCATATACAATGACATTATCATTATTCTTTCAAACATAACCATTAAACTTATTTAATGAAAATATATATATCAGAAACCCATTATTCTTTTGTTGTAGAGTCAAAATTGGAGTATTGGCCAAGCTCCTTTTCAATTCTTCAAAAAAATTAAAATTACATTTTCCAAACAATCATGACATCTTTATATATAATATAGGTTAATTGGTTGGATAATTGAGCATAATTATGAATGAATCGCCATTTGTAACCTTAAATTAATAAATCTGTATACCCTGGTTATGTTCGTTGGTTTAGTAAATTCATTGAGTACCATTGTTTTCATTATATCAACTAATATTCCATCCTTTGAGAAACATGGCTAAGAAAAAAACCCACAAAACAGAATTCAAACAAAATAAATTTCACATATAAAAATATTCTTATAAGGGTCACAAGTATGATCACAAATTTATTGACATGGTCCTCATAAGTATGGGAATACACTAACATATCATCAATTAATACTATAAATATCATTAAGATATTACTTGATTACTCAATTCACTAGGTCCACAAAACATAATGGTGAATTAATCATTCCAAACAAAATTAATATAAACTCATGATGTCCCTCCCATATTTTTAATATTTTCATAAAATGTCTTAACTTTAATAGATATTTATGATACACAAAATTCATTTCTATCATTGAAATATATTGAGCTCTATAATTTTGAAAAAAGTATTCATCAATGAAAGATAGATGATAGTTTTTCTTTATCATTATTTCATTTATTTCCCTATAATCAATGAATAACCTCATAGATCCATAATTATTCTTAACGATGAGAATAGGGTCTCCCCATCGTGAAACACTAGTGTGAATAAATCCCTTATCACAAAAATCCTTTTGTTCTTTCATTATCTCCACTATTTACATATTTTCTATTATATAGGGAGCATTTTTATAGGTCTTGAATCATGGATTAAGTCAATGGAAAACTCAAATTGACATTATGTTGGACATCCATATAATTCCTTTAGAAATACATCAATATATTCCTATAGAATAGGTACATCATAAATTTTAATATTTCATTCTCCATCCACTGATTTCATTTTCTCTTATTCCCAGGGATTCTCATTAAGAAGTTATACTTGTGTTAGATTTGGATATGAATTTTATGGTTATGTATCTATTTTAAAGGGAAGGAATTGCAAATATTCATTATGAATCATAATTTCATTCTTCTTGTAATAAATATTTTCAGCATATTTTTAATGATAGTCTATAACAAGGATTATATTAAAGTAAAAAAATAGGTATGATAATAAATTCCACAAACAGGGAACATTTATGTGTCATAATGGGGACTTCATACAAAATCATTTTAGCGGTGAGACTCCCTCTAGGATTGTTTACCAAAAACTCCATTCATAGTGATGTAAGCAAGTGTCCTTTTTTTCTTTTTAAGCATTGATGTTTTAAAAGATTAAAAAATAAAGAATAAAATAAATAATTACTTAAATTTTAGGCTATTATTAAATTACCTGCTAAAAATTATTGGTAACTTCTACTTCAGTAGTATTGAGAACATTGGAATTTCCTTCTCACCTTAGCCTCTTCAATGGAATATTCTCTTGACACATTTGCATTGGTTTGAATAATAACAAATATATTTTTATTTTACAAACTATATATCAATGTTCTCTTTATTTCCCATAAATTCATGAGCCAAATGAATCTTTTAACCACACTTTTGAAAACCTCATATGAACTTCAGGTATTTTCCATGATGTTTCCTTCCGTGATTTTCACATGATGGAAGTTTATTCTTCTTATTATTCATATTATTTAATGAATTCAATTTTTCTTAGTGTTTATATGTACTATTATTCTCTTGATTCACCATGAATATATAGTTTATTGAAAATTTCTTCTTTGTTTTCATTTAGAATAAAATTATTTCATCTTATGATGAAAAAGATTGAGAAACCATCACCCTTCATAGATTTTTCTAAATATATTTAATAAAATGGTCAACCATTTATTATATATTTTGTATGTAATTTTTAGAATACCTATAATATCATATAAAGTTATCATCATAATCATTAAAACAGTATTCTTCATTTTTCTTTATTTCTATGAAAATTATATTCATTTTATTTCACTAGTCCTGGGGAAAATATTTTTTAAAGAATGTATATTCAAAATATATCTAACAATGTGTTCTATTTATTCTTCATCCTTAGTATTAATGATCGACTACCAGCATTGATAAGTATTTCCATTATTAAAGTACCCTTAATGAGTACCATTTTCCTTTTTGATGCATCCAAAGGCCATAAATATATTTTCAATGGACTTAATCAATTTCTTAGCTACCACTAGATTGGTAGTGCCACTAAATAATGGGGGAATCCCACTCATTAAGAGATCCAACATAAGACAATCACATTTTTGGAATAACTGTTTGATTTATTTTGGCAATTTTATTCACAAAAAACTAAGCATTTTTTCCAAATATAGTCATAATCTACTCATATCCAATTCTATATGTATTGTATTCCTAAGTTGGGAAATTCATACATTAACTATGAAAATTATTCCACAACATTATGAATTTTAAATCATAATATGTAATTTTAAATCTAGTGTAACACATAATATAAATTGAAAATGTATGCATTTTTATATCATAGTTATAAACTTGGTTTTATTGGGAATATTTTTTTAATCATTCATAATGGTTTCTAAATAAATTGTTCATTATACAAGACATATCCCCAGAGAGTTCCAAACTATTTGTTCTTTAAGGCCCATTTTCAATCACCAGATGTTGAACAACTCAGTATCCAATATTCCCTTTTTAGAGTTATTACCCCTATATACAACTATTCCAGAAACATCTTTACATGTAGTATCAAGGGAGGTATTTATTTCTAGGCAAAACACATTATATATTCTTTAAAAAAAACATTTGTATGTTATTAAATATTTATCCTCAAATACTACGATACGGTTATGTTCCCAAATCTATGATTTTCTTAATCTACTTCCCAAGGATTTTACTAAGATTTATTTGATACCAAGAGTAACCACCCTGACTCTATTAAACTGGGGCCCACTGTCACTTTATTATATTAACATGTATATAAGGGGGGATATCCCAAAGGACGTATAAGTATATTATTCTAAAATATATAGATATATTCTTGAATTTGAATTTATATTAGGGATAAAATATAAAACATTAAAAAAGAAAATTCTCATCATCCTCAAAACTTATTAAATGATTTCATCTTAATATCTTTGTTAAAGGAAGAAAAATAAGTTTGAGTTAAAATTATTAGTAAGGGTTACATACAATTGAATATATGATGAATAAATAGGTCATAATAAATATGGAAAGGCAAATAGTTGAAAACACATTCCACTTAGTCAATAACATTACTATCATGATTAGATAAGTCATAATCAACATGGAATGATAAATAACTAAAAAACATTCCATTTAATAAATAATATGAACAAAAAGTGAATATTGGGATAATATCAATTAAATAATATCATGGATAAAAATAAAATAATTTTTAATAAAAGAAATTATTATCCTTGGATGTCATGATTTCAAACACATTGATATCTATACCATAAAGACCTTATACAAGGATAGTTTAAAACTATGGTTAAAATTCTATTTGTTTTTTCAAACTAATTAGTCTCCTGATACCAACCTATGCATCAAGGGGATATATAATTTTTTTCCCCACACATAACATCATGAATATATATTTCATCATATATCAAATGATTGATTTAACTCATGAACAAAATTTTATATCAAAAAATATGTATATTGAGTAATGAATTCTAATTTATCATTATTTAAAAAATTAAAAAACTAATATTCAATGTAAACACTTTATTTAAAAATACTAAATTATTTTTTAAATAATCATATATATGATTCAATCAATATGTATTTTTAATTGAAGTTTAATGTCTCATTAAAAATGATAATAAGAAAATGATTGATTTAAGAGAATGTTATCAACCTGAAAATTAATCAAGGGATGATTGGTAACCACTAGTTCATCAAGAATATTGGTTTTTGAAATAAAATTATGTATTTTATAAGAATAAATGACAAGAAAGTTAATTATTGAAATAATATTCTAAGAAATAATGTTTTTAGTTAAATAATTGAAAATGTGTAGAAGAAGATTCGTTTTTAAAAAGATTATAGCGAAAGGGAATTATATTATAACTATATATATTAAAGAAAATCCTTTTGGAACTTTTATAAAAAAAAACCCATCAAAAAAATATAAATATTCCCTTTAAATAATTTTTAAAAGTCAAGGATATCCTAAAATTTCCTGGATAGCTCATTTCATAAATTAAAAAGAGTTTTAAAACTAATTTTTTAAAATATGAACATGGGAAAAATATCTGATTTAACTCGAAATAAAATCACTTTTTATTATATATTTATATTTTATTGATTATATAACAAAAATTATGAAATTTTGGAATAAAATATGGAAAAATATTAAATATCTAGTTGAGAAAAAAATTATTGGAGGTTATGAATGATAAATTATAATATCCCTTCAAGGAAAATAAATGTAATCCAAAAGAAAGTGATATTTTACAATAATACATACCACTATTGTAGAATATAAATTATAACCCCTTGAAATAATAAAATTGAAATTAAATATTAATCATAATGAATAAATAGATATTCTTGTTACATACATCAAAGTGAGTGAATATACCCCACATAAAAGTGAATATTAAAAAAATATTTCTCGATGGAATAGAAATTGAGATGAAATACATTACCTCATCCTTATCTTCATTTGAAAGTACATTAAAATATTTTATAATGATTTTAATAGTGTTATTAATTTATTACATAAAATTATTAAAATTTATAATATCATATATGATCATATTATAACATCTTATGACATGTTCGTTATCAATCATTAATTATTTGTATTTTTTATGGTGATAATTGCCTTTTTCTCAAGCATTTTTTCTCAAGAATGTTTAAATTATTATGTATATAAAATTGTTACATCATCTACAAAATTATATTATTTTATAATTATCACATTTAATCATTGAATACATTTTTATAACTATTGATTAAATTTAGACCTGAAAAATGAATCACATTGATTTGTGGAGATGGTAGGTTACACATAAATATGTTCAATGATATCATTTACATAATGGGTGAATGGGTAAGTAATTAGTTGATATGTTAGTTTAAGATAATTTTTATCATTTCATATGTTTCATATATATTAATTATTTTCATCATTATGATTATCCATGTGAGTCGGTGATGTAGAAAAAAATACATAGGTTCGGGAGACGGTAGTCTTCCATACACAAATGTGATGACATTTTTCCTATTTGATGGAAAATGAGATAGATAAATATTATGAAATACACATAATAAAATATTAGTATATTTGATATTCTGGTTTAATTTTATTGGATGTTTTATGATAATATTGAAGGATGGGAAAGACGAAATAAAAAAAGAGCATAATTAATACAGTTAACTTCTCTAATAGAATCCTTGTTTATATCTCCCATAAATGACATGTTGGTTTGTAATTTTGGATGAAAAGTGGCTCTGTTTTGTGAAAAATATTTTTTTGTGAGATTTTGTTTTTGAGAAAAATGTATTTATAGGTTTGAATAAGTTAAGGGAGTGTTGGGAAGTTACTCTTACTTTAAGTGCCTCCATAATTTATAAATAATAAACTTTAAGGAAATAAACGTTGGGAAACATCTCAAACACTTAAAAATAAACACTTTTTGAACATATTATTACCATATCCTCTATGTTTTTATACATTTACTATTTTACATTTCACCATGTTAACGAGTTTTTTAACATCGGTAATTAATCATTCAAGACTAAAATAAAATGATCCTTATTATATAATTTGGATCTAAATAATCTAAATTAAAATTCCAATTTATCCAAGAAAAGTTCTATTTTGTGGAATATTAATTTTAACACAAATTCTTGTAATATGTAAAACCTCATTTAAACATTAACTATGTTCATTAATTTTTATTATTTCTATTAATCACTATGATCAAAAATTAAGTTGAAATTTCTATAAAATATTAATTATGATAGATTAAAATATGTAATAAATTTTATTAAATTATATTCACATCATTGATATAATTTAGTTTAAAACACGCTGCAAATCCTGTTAAAAAATTATTTTTCATGAAATATGTTTTTCAAGTATAGTTTTATCTTATATTATTTATACAAACTAGAATAATAATTAAATGGATTTAATTATTATATCTACATTTATAACCTAGAAATTTCATTTATATTATTCATCAGTTAATATTAATTTAATTAATCCAAATGGATAGACAGTATGATTTTTTAAACAAAAATAATTCTCTAAAAAACAGTTTTCTAAAACAATTATTTTAACCTCTATGAGATATTATATTTATTTATATAAAATATATGGTAAATAAAATTTTAATTATAAATATTATCAAAAATAGTAATAATTTAAAGTATAATTAGTTAAATAATTAATTTTTTATTTCTTTTAAATGCTTATTTGTGGGGGGAAATTTAAAAAATCATTTTATACTTATTTTGAACATATGGGTTTAAAATGGATATTCATATTATAAAATTAGTATTTTTATGCTAGGAAATAATAAAATTTTCATTAGATTATTATTTTATTATTGTATAAATTTTACCTTCTACCATTTATGATGAGGTGTTACATCATATTTTTTAAAAAAAAAATTAGAGACTAACTTTGTAAACTGTGATTTTAAAAGATGTTTCTATTGAAATAGAATTTAAATGAAATTGTGTTATTTTGAGAATGGGTTTTGAAATTTCTTTCAAAATTAATGTGGGGTAATCAATATATTGTAATTATAGATTTTATTTTATGGTGCGATTGTGTGTAAGAAGACATGTGACTTGTTTTATAATGGATTATAAATAGAGATTTCACATGTTTTTTAAAAGTTCACTAGAAATGAATATATTATCTTGTTTTAGTCTATTTGAAATTGTGTGGGTGATTCAAATTTTGTCATGCATGATTAATTTTATGTGTTTCATGTTGTGATTTTATGTTGAAATATATTATTGTATTAAAATGTGTGGTTGTGTGTGATGGATGATGGTGATTTCATGAGGTATAAATGTGATAGGATGATCCAAATAGATGTGATAGAAACCTTAGATTATAGAAATGTGTCTATAGGATGATAGTGGATTTTGATATAAGTGATAAATAAAATGGTGAGCTTAAATTTAGAGACATAAATGTGATAAAGGAACCCATATATGGTGTCCATGCTATAGTATAACATATGGTATCCTTGGTGAATGTTATCATTGTATGCTCATCGTAGAGTGGGATTCTGTGATGAATTTTTATAGATGATTGCGGGTTTCACATTATTAGCCAAATAGATAATGTGATTATGTTATAACTAAGGTAGTGATAGGAATAACAATTTAAATACAAATCATTATTATGTGGGACGGGTTCAGATAGTTTTCTGACCCCGTCGACATGTGTTATATAAGATGATCAGGGTGGGAATTAACTATGACCAATATATGTGAATATACATAGGATACCATGGTAATTTTCCCTATATCTGACCTTAATACCTTATATTGGTTTGGGATTACATGGACACACTCCATGGATTCATTCTACTATTAGTTTGGGATACATTGGATAATATCCATGGATTCCTTATGGTATTGGATTTGGTGGCTTGGGAAAACTCCTGGGATTCATTATGCTTTCATTTTGCAATTCATTAGACATGATCCTTTTAGTCATTATGTTATTAGCTGGGAATTCATTGGAAAAGGTCCTTGTATTTGGTACTCTATCCGTTTTTTATGCATTTTACATGTTCCTTGGACTCATTATGATATAATTTTAGAATGACTTGGACTCAATCCAATGATATGGTTTTGATATTATATGGTCATTGAGACTAAAATTTTTTAGATAATTTCTGTGATATTCTTATAGAAAATCTTACATTAGGCACTATATGTATGATATTTTGTATTTTTTTAGGGAAAAAAATGTTCCCCACTATTTTTTAGTACTAGACGAAGTAAGTGTGGTTTAGGTTATAGGCAGTATGATTGATAGTTGATGACCTAATATTTATGTTATATTTTGTGTGATATTTGCTTGTGGAAGAGTCACATGGTTGTGAATACACAATTTATATATGTAATTTATGCACATTTACTTGATCACAATAAAAAAAGTATTATTGAGTTATTGGGGATTCGTACAAGGTAATTGAACTCACCCCTACTCATATATGAGACATGGATTTTCATGTACATGGGTATACTATTACTTTCTCTATTAGAGAATAGGTAATTCTAGGATATTGGCACATGTGATTGTCTAAGCTAGTTATGGAGAAAAGGGATTGGGTGAGTTGGGTTGTGTGTCCCGTTCTAGAGTTTAGTGTTGTTCATTTTCAATTACTATTCAATATTATTTTCTAGGGTTCTATTTGTTATATGTTGTATGTTATTCCATGTTAATCTATTGATAATATTTTATATATTAAATCATCTTGAAGACAAATTTATTTCTTTTATTCTAGACTATGGGGGGGAGAAGGAAAATCAAGTTATTATGTATATATGTTTTTGGGATATTTTTTGTATGAATGGGTCATGATGAATTTTTGATATATTTAGGTATTAATATTAGTCCTCGTATTTTAGGTAACAGTATTTATTGAATTCTATTAGGCACTCTCTAATAGTTAGTATCCTCTAACATAAATAGTGCCACACCTAATGTCTATTATTGACCCCAACATGAGCGGTCTAGGTCAGGGTATTACAATGTAATTGTACAACATGCTTTGGGATAAGACTATACTAGTTAGTGATGAATATAGAGTTTCATTACCCAGGTAGTAGATATAGTGTAATCATAGTCATCATGACATTGGTTAAACACTATGTTGGTATGGTGTATCCAGTACAAGGTCTAGTTGGTTTAGATTAATTGGGAAGTTGCATTGGTTTGAAAATTTTGAGTGGGATTGATAAGGTTTTGGATGACTCATATGGCTTGACTAGAATCTAGTGAATTGTTCATCCATCACGATAGTGGAATTATTAGTGTATTATACACAATTCCATGGTAAGTGTATTTACACATATTTCCTCATTATAATCTATTATTTATTAAAGAAACATATAATATAAATGATGTTTTATCAAATTTATTATAAGGGGAGATTATATTAATAATAAATTATAAGTGAATTTTTCACTAGTTGAATCATTGAATGTGAGCGTGCTTTTGATTTTTCCCTCCATTAGGAAATAGATTTTGGAAATTAAAATTTTAATAAAACCTAGTTTTGAGGAGAAAACTCATCTGGTTTTGAGAGTTTTGTGTTAAATGATTTTTAAATATGGTTGTATTTGCAATGGATTATGAAGTCATTGATTTTAAAATGTTTTGAGATATTTATGTTTGAGAAAAAATATATAAAATTGTTCTAAAATGGGATTTCAAAATGGTTTTGAAAGATTATATTTCAAAAGGTTTTGGAAATAGGTATCAGTTTTTAGGAAAGTGACCAAACAATCTTTGTATTTTATAATTTTATTATGTGAGTGAATTTGGTATTTTGTAAAACACCTTTTATTCCATCTAATTTTTTGAAACTCAAGTTTTTTTGTGTGTGTAAAATGTATGAACATACATTTTGGAATTATATGATCGATGACTGTGTAACCTAGTTCATCTAGACATTATTGTGTATGAATGGGGGAGAACAAGATGGTCTATTGAGTTACTTTCTTGTGTAAAGTAATATCATGGAACTTCCAAGTTATATTGGTGGGTGTTATTTGATTTAAAGATGTTTTTTATTGAGATTAGCTAGTACCTATGTATACTTATTAGAAACGTTTTCTGTATTTGACCAAGTGTGACATGAGTTATAGTTCATATATTTGAAAATAATTCCATGAATTCATTAAAAGTTGAACTTGTGTTGGGCTCTAGGATGGATTTTTTATGTTGGGATCAAATACCAAAATATTAGTTGGTGGGTTCAAGGATTAGAACCATGATGTTTATTTTGATGATTTTGAGAGTTAGACTAGTTGATATGTAATTTATGTTAGAAATTCCTATAAGAGGGAAAAAAAATTTCTAGAATCAGTCATTGGTAGTGGATTCATATAATGGGGAAAATATTATCAATTTTTAATTATTTATACTTGTGTAAGAATTTTCATGTGTGTCGAGAAACTTGTCAATAGAAAATTGAAATAATAAATGGTCTCTATAGAGTGGTTAGACCTAATTTTGGGAATTTAGTTTTAATGATGGATAGAGTTGTTAGGATGGTATGACTCTGAGTATGATATAATCAATAATACCAAATGTAGGATGGAATAAGTAAAATGAGATACAAATACAAGAGGGGGTGAATTGTATACTTTAAAAACTCCCTTAATAAATTTTGGATAACAAAAATTCACAACACCTCTAAGTTCTAAAGACTTGCTTGATTCTGGAAAACTGATTCTAGAAACTAAACTTAACAAAAAATTTCACCAGCTAAGATTCTACCTTAAAGCGTATAGAATCTAACTAAATCAGAGTAAAATTAAGGAAGTATAAGAAAGTTATACTTTCCTTAACAATATAAAATGCAACAGAAAAAACAAAGTAGTAAAACTATAAGTAACAAACAATAACTCTTTTAACCCAAAGAGAAGGGTATCCAACATCCCTGGATAAGAGGTCCCTTGATTTATACTTCCAAAAAAGTTTGTCTTACCCACACCAGGGTAATCCCTCAATACGAAGATCGGATTCAGTCTTTCTATCCTGGCAATCCCTCAACTATCAGGTTTTCAGAACCTCTATCTTCCTCAGAAAGGAAGCCCTCAACTTCAAGGTGTTGGAACCTCTGTCTTCCTATCCTAGGAATCCCTCGATTGTAATCTACAACAATAGGAGTCTCACAAAGAAAGTATGCACAAGGAAATGTTTAATCAAGCTATTCAAATATTCTGCACGAAGCTTTGAGAGTTGATAAGAGTCTATCTCTCTCTAGAAATAACTGTAGTAAGTTCTGATCACCAAAATTCCAAAAGTTTCGAACATGTTCAAATGAGATTCTATTTATATGTGAAGCTCTAATGGTCAGCTTCCTCCTCCAAAGTTCATATTTTTCCTTGAACTTCGAAGGGACCTGTACATGTGTCACTCAACCAACAGTTAGTAAATAACTAAAAGAATGACATCGTTTTGTAATGAAACTATTGTAAGAATAACTTTACTAATATTCGGAATGGAGAAAATGAAAGTTCGGAGTCTAACTAAAATGGAATTCAGAGTCTATAAGATAGAGATATTCGGATCCTATTTTGTAGGTATTCAGAACCTAAATTCTGTAGAAATTCAGAGTCTGAATTTCAAGGAAATTTGGAGTCTAGTTTCACCAGAATTCAGAACCAGAACATACAAAGTTCGGAGTCAGAGTTCATGGGAATTCGGAGTCAGAACTCATAAGAGTTTGGAGTCTGAATTCAGAGAACTCGGAGTTAGAACATAGATAAGTTTGTAATCAGAATTCGGAGTCGAACTACATGAGAGTTCTAATCCATAATTCAGAGTTGAACTTCTTGAGAGTTTGTATCCAGAATTCGGAGTGGGACTTCATGAGAGTTCGTATCCAGAATTCAGAGTGGAACTTCATTAGAGCTCGTATTTAGAATTCGGAGTAGAACTTCATGAGTGTTCGTATCCAGAATTCGGAGTGGAACTTCATGAGAGTTTGTATCCAAAATTCGTAGTGGAACTTTATGAGTGTTCGTATCGAGAATTCCGAGTGGAACTTCATGAGAGTTCATATCCAGAATTCAGAGTAGAACTTCATGAGAGTTCGTACTCAGAATTCAGATCCTAAAACAGAATGCTTCATATCTAAGTATTATACGATTCCAAGGTTTTATATATTAATCCAATTTTTATACTTAAGAAAAATATTGATATGATCAATGAAAACATGGTAGGGTTAAATTCCTTTGGGAAGGAAATTTTCCTTATATAAGTAAAATATAGATTTTCTTAAGTATAAGGGGTTTGTGATTTTCAAAACAAGAAGGAATAGAAAAGTCATAAGGAAAACCTTATTGACTCAACAATATCACCTATTTTGGAAAGCACAAACATCCTTTCGAAAAGGAATATAAGGACTTGGAAAATTTTCTTTAGACATTGAAACTAAAACTTATCTCCCTTTGTTCATAGATGATGGTGAATAAAACTAACTCTCCCTTAGGATTTGGAACTCTAAGGATTGTATTCTGGATTTCCGGAATGGAATTTTTATTATCATAAGAATGAAAAACTTCATAATGAGAAACTCCCCCTTACTTAAGGATAGTTCTTCTTAACTTAGAAATTATTTTTCCCCCTTTTTGATTTTTCCTTCTCCCCCTTTTGAGTAGTTCTTTTTCCTTCTCCCCTTTGTTATTTTCAAAAAGAATTTGAGGGAATGGAAAAACAAAAAAGTACCTAAAACATTAGTAAAGATATACCAACAATACAAGAAACCACAATTTTCATTAAGATTGAAAGGATTTTCAAAATGAAATAAATTACAATAAAAGATCGGATTGGTCTATTTGTCTTCCCTTTCCTTGGGGATTAACTTCTTCAAAAGGGTTTTCAGCTTCTTCAAGTCTTTCTGGTCCTCCTCAGCTTTCTTTTCTAAGGCTTTAATACTTTCATCTTGAGTCTCTAGAGCCTCAGACTGTTCCTTAAGAATTTCATCCTGTTTTACAAGCTACTCTTCAATCTCAATCTGAAGATCTCTTTCCCCTTTTCAGCTTTGAGGAAAAAAATTAAGCTTACCATTCATATCCTTCACCTGTTGATTTTGAGAATTTTGCTCAAGGGTCAGCTTATCTTGAAGATTCCTCATCTTGGCATCCTCGGTTTCAAAATATTCTTTTACATTATTCTGAAATTGATCAAGCTCTGCCATGTCATCATCAATTTTCTTTGACCATAGGGTTGTTTTACTGCATGATTTTTTGGGGACATCATAATTGATAAGGAAATTTTTATGGTCAGCCTCTATCTTCACACTTTTATCCATTACCATGGATACAGATTCTGATTTCTAATTTAAGTTGTGTTAAAGAATCTGGAATCTGGAGTCTATGGTGGGAATGATCGGAATTGTATCCACCAATTTCTTCAAAGACTCAACAACAAAATCATGTCCCAGTGCTGATGATTTTGAATCAGACACCTTTCTCGGGGATTGTTCTTCTTCAATTTCCACAAAATTTCTTTTAGAAGATCCACCAACATGATTCTTCCTTATGATATATTTTGTTGGGGTGTCCATAAGCACTTGATTACCCTTATCAACTTTCGGAATGGGTTCTACATCAGGATATTCTTCCTCACTTTCAGATAGTTGAACAATTTTGTCTTCATCTAGTTTCTCCTTCTCTGCTCCTTCTTCAAGAAAATGCTTCTCCGAGATTTCTTCCTTAGATAATTCATTTCCTTTCTCTTCATCCTTGTCATCATCTTTCTTACCATCTTTCTCATCTCCCTTTATCAGAGTGACATGCTTTGAGGACTCAGCCTCAGAAGTTAGGAGTTGTAGTTTTATTGATGGGTTTGCATTCTCTTGATATTCCTCAACTTGTTTAATCAAGTCATCTAGATCACCACTGTCTTCTTCTACTTCTTCTTCTTCTACTACTTCCTCCTCTTTTTCATCTCTTTCTATAACTTCTTTCTCTTTATGTTTTTCTGGAGTGAAGAAGTTCTTTCTAGGGGTCTCCGGTAATGGTTGGACAACAGAAGTTTCTGGTACAAGAATCTTATCAAAAGCTTCATCTGTGTCTTTCAAAAGGGATTGTACAACTTCAGATACAGACATATTCTTCTTCATCTTCTTCTATTTTTCTACCTTCTCAAGGTATTCAGCAGTCTTCTCCCCTAGGGATTTATCTTCAGCATGGTCCAATCCGAACTAATGTTCCCCTTCTTTCCTCTTCTCCTTATCTTCCCTCCATTTAGCAACCACCTCATCTGGATAAGCTTTCTGTTTCTTCGGCTTGGGAGGTGCGGATTGGGTTTCCTTAGCTTTAGGGGTCTTGTCTTCAGCCACCACTTCTTTCAATTTCCTCTTCTTACTGGCCTTTTTGGATGTTTCATCTTTCTCTACATTTTTCGGAACAACTTATGCCTCATACTCTGGCAGATCAAAAAACTCACCTGTCTGTTTTGAAAAACCAACATTCATCCTCTTTAAGGTGTCATCACTTATCAATATCACCTTGCAATTCCTGGGTTTTTATGTTCAAGAAACCTTGAAAGAATCAAGACACCGAATAATAATCTTGGAGAGAAGAGCATGATACATAATAATTTGAGCTTTCAAATTTCCATTCTTGATGTTCTGAACCGTAATAAGGATGTGCCTCATTATATTGATCTTTCTTAGATTTACCAAGAAATTCAAGATTTAAATATCAATTTTCTTTAAGTTATCCTTGTATCCTCTTCTTGGAAGGAAAAAACCTTGAATCCACAACTGTAGAATCCTATTATTGGTAGAGATATGGGAAATATTTTATGTTTTGTCATCTTTGAGTCCAAGGCATTCCATTGCGTTCACTTTGCTGAAACTTCCTTGCACATCCGGTAGCTTATGGGAGAAAAATTCGGCTTCTCCGTCATATGAGATGCCCACCAAGCTCACAGCCTTGGTGTAAGAAAGCTTGTAAGTATTTCCAAAGCTCATAAAAGAGAATTTTTCCCTACCATCTTCATCATAGAAGGAAACATACTCATAAAATTATACAAGCAAATCCGTATAAACAACATCCTGATCCCCTGTCTTCGATATGTAGATTTATTCCCATCCATTTAGCTTGATATTATTAGAAATAAGAGAATCATACTTACTGAAAAAGTTCGGATGGAACAACCTTTCCTTGTATACTAACCAACTTGAGATTGGCTTGATGGTAGACATTTCTTGAGAAGTGGATTCTATAGACATTTGGAATGGAGGAGCACTAAAAGATTCTGAAGAAGCTTTAAGAACTAAGGTAGAGCTTCGACATGTGAGAGATTTGAAAATTGATGTGGGACACTAATGGGGGTGCCCTTTATATAGGTGATGTAGGTGACCTTTCAACTTCCAAAACTAATCTAATGGTTGAAGAACTCTCTGATCTGATCTGACGGTTGAAAACATGCACACAAGGAAATCTTGAATCTAATCTTTTGAGGTTTTAAAAAAATTAATATTTAAGAAGAAATGAATCCGAAATATTAAAAGATAATTCCAGTAAGTAAAAATGACTACAAAAACATAAGTAAGGAAGTCATACCTTTCGGATTGGCTATGAATTTTATTCGTAATTGGTGATATTCTTCTTGAAGAAAATTTAACTACGAAAAACTCACTACGAAAAACTTCACTATGAAAAAGTTTTATTGCAAAGAGTTTGAGTACAAAAATTTATTATGAAAATCCTCATTACGAAAATTCCCATTACGAAAATTTCTATTATGAAAATTTTTAGTACTAAAATTTGCAGTACGAAAATTTCTATTACGAAGATTTCCACTGCAAAAATTTCTATTACGAAAATTTTCATTACTAAAATTTCCAATACAAAAATTTCCAATCCAAAAATTTCCATTATGAAAATTTCAAAAACCAAAACTGAAAACATTATTATGAAAATTTTGAAAAACATCAACAACAAATGTACTCCCCCTATGAAAAATAGTTTATTACTGTAAGGAAAATAGTTCAACAAGAAGTTATTGAATGAAGATTACCTCAAGGTTATCATTTCTAACTTCTGTTTAATGTATTCAAATCTATCATAAGGTAAAGATTTTGTGAAAATGTCAGCAATTTGATCTTGTGTTCTGATAAACAGAAGAATTATATCTCCTTTTAGTGTGTGATCCCTAAGAAAGTGATGCCTAATATCTATGTGTTTTGCACAAGAATGTTGTGCAGGTTTTTTACTGAGGGTAATGGAACTTGTGTTATCACGCAAAATTTGAGTCTTAGTAAAACTCAATCCATAGTCTCTGAGTGTGTGTTGCATCCACAACACTTGAGAACAACAACTTACAGCTGCTACATATTCAGATTCAGCAGTGGAGAGTGATACTGAGTATTGCTTCTTGCAAGACCAAGAAACTAATGAATCTTCTAAGAAATGACAAGTTCTAGATGTAATCTTTCTATCCATTCTACATCCACCAAAGTCAGCATCTGAAAAACTTTATAAGATAAAATAATTTCTAGAAGTATAAAATAGTCCTAGATCCATGGTTCCTTTTAAGTAGCGAAAAATTATTTTCACTGCCTTTAAATGAGATTCCTTAGGATTGGATTGATATCTTGCACATAAGCATACTGGAAACATCAAGTCTAGACGACTAGATTTCAACTATAGTAAGCTTCCTATCATACCTCTAAAAGTTGTTTGATCCACTGGTTTCCCAGCTTCATCAAGATCAAGTGTGTTTAAGATACCAATGGGAGTACTAATACTTTTAGTGTTTTCATATCCATACTTTTTAAGAAGATATTTAATATAATTATGTTGGGATATGTAGATTCCTTCTGGTTTTTGTGAAATTTGAAAACCAAGTAAAATGTTAACTCACCCATAATACTCATTTCAAACTCAGATTTCATTATATCCACAAAGGAATCAATTAGAAATTGCTAAGTTGAACCAAATATAATGTCATCAACATAAATTTGAACAAAAAACATTTTTATTATCTTTCTTTATAGAAAGGGTTGGATATGCATTTCCCTTAACATAGTTATTTTGAAGAAAAAATCATGTAAGTCTATTATACCATGCTCGTGGGGCTTGTTTAAGGCCATAAAAATCTTTGGTAAGCCTAAAAACATGATCAGGATATTTTTTATCTTCAAATCTAGGAGGTTGTTCAACAAAAACATCCTCTTGAACATAACCATTAAGGAAAGAACATTTCACATCTATTTCGAAAAGTTTAAAATTGAAGAATGCTGCAAAGTCAAGTAAAATACGAATAGATTCAAGTCTAGATACTGGAGCATAGGTTTCTTCATAGTCTATTCCTTCTTGTTGATTATAGCCTTTAGCAACCAATCTATCTTTATTTCTAACGATGACTCCATCTTCATCACACTTATTTCTGAAGACCCATATTACTCCAATTACAGAAGTTTCCTTAGGTCTTTTAAACAAGGTCCAGACTTTATTCCTTTCGAATTCATTTAGTTCATCTTGCATGGATTTCATCCAATCATCATCACTTAATGCTTCATCAGTGCTTTTTTGTTCTAATTGAGAAAGAAATGGTATATGTTCTATTTCATTTATTAAGGAACTTCTAGTCCTTATAGTTTGATTCACATCACCGATGATACTATCACTAGTATGATTCTTAAGAAATGACTGATTTGGGTTTTGAATAACCTGTTCATCAAAATAGGGTAGGAAATCTTCTGGGGTAAATGTTTCAAAAATATCTTCTCAAACATTTTCCTTATCAGAAGGGTTTTCTATCAAAGTTTGATAATCAGTTTTTGAAAACACATCCGAGGATGGAGGTTGAGGTTGTTTAAAAACAAAAGGATCAGTTTCATTAAACTTGACATGTACTGTTTCTTCAACAGTACAAGTGTTTTTGTTGAAAACTCTTTAAGACTTAGAAGTTGTGGAGTATCCAAAGAAAATTCCTTCATTAGATTTTGGAGAAAAAAAATTAGATTATCTTTAGTATTCAGAATTAATACCTTGCATCCAAAGAACTTAAATTAAGAAATTCTAGGTTTTCTACCATTCCATAACCCATAAAGAGTTTTATTAAGAAAAGGTCTAATCAAAACTTGATTTATAGTATAAAAAGCAGTACTTAAAGCTTCAGCCAAAAAACTTTTGGCTACATAATACTCACTCAACATGATTCTAGTTATCTATTAATGAATTATATTTCTTCATTCAAAAACACCATTTTTTTAGGTGTTCCGGGTGCTGAGAAGTTTTGAGTAATACCTTTTCTACTACCAAAAGTCTCAAAATCAGAATTTTGAAATTCTCCTCCCTGATCACTATGAATAGTTTTCAATGGAAGGTTTTTCTCATTTTTGACTTGGTCTCTAAAACTTTTGAAATAATAAAAAGCTTCAGACTTCTTTGCTAAAAAATAAACCCATGTAAATCTAGTGTAATCATAAACTTTGAAAAATACATAATACTTCCCCCCAATGCTTCTAGTTTGTGTTGGACCAAAAAGATCCATGTGAACCAACTATAGTGAATCAGTTGTTGGGACTTCACCGATTGATTTAAAACTTGATTTATATTGCTTTCCATATTGACAAGGGTCAAAAACTTTTGAAGAATCAAATCTATGCTCTGGTAGATCCTTAACTAAACCTTTCTTAGAAAGTTTTCATAAGTTCCTAAGGTTACAGTTTCCTAACCTTATATTAAACAACCAATAATGATCTTCCATTTCACTAAGGCAAGTTAAGTCATGGCTTTGAAGGTTTTCTAAGTTTACTGTGTAGACATTCTCTTTCCTATTGGTAGAAAGAATAAATTCTTCCTTGGAATTGTTTACTAAGCACTTATCATTCCTAAAACTCACAAGGTAGCCTTCATCACATAATTGAATTATGCTAATGAGGTTGTTCTTAAGACCTTCAACAAATAAAACATTTGAAATCATCATTTTTTCAATAATAATAATGTTACCTATACCAATAATTTCTCCCTGATCATTATCTCCAAAAGTTACTTTTCCTCCTTTCGTTTTGATAATCTTTTAAAAATTATTTTTGTTACTAAACATATGTTGGGAACATCCAACATCCATTTATCATGTATTGATGTTGGTACTTACCCCATTTTCCTAAAAATAAGAAAAAGTTAGGTTTTTGGAATCCAGACTTGCTTGGATCTAAAAGTTTTAGAATGTAAAATTTTGGGTACCCACATCTTCTTAGAAAAATAAGCCTTATGAAATTCTAAAGATTGGGTTTTTTTTAAGGAATAATTATTTTCCCAGTACCACCACACTGACATTTAGTACAGAATGTGGCACTTTGAGGAACATATTAATTGTTACTAAAAATCGGTTTAGAACTAGTGTAACCAAAACTGGAAGTATTCCTTCGAGGTTGGATTTGTGAATACATTTTATCAAAATTTTCTTCGCCTAGGGTAATGTTTTACAAAAACTTATTCAAGGAAAATATTTCATATTTGAGTTTCATAACTAAGTTCTTGTCATCAAAAACATTTTAACTAGATCTAGGCTCAAAAACATATATCTTAGAAATTACGTTTTCAAGATCTTTTGAAAGTTTATTCTTCTCAGAACATACTTCCTCAAGATTTTTTCAAATACATTCAAAATCATCATTTTTTTATCAAGATATTTAGAAAGATCTAATATTTACCTAGTAATAATAGTATTCCTAGAGTTTTCATTATCAATATTGTTCATGAGTTTTGAGTTCTCAATCTCAAGAAGTTCAGAAAACATAGAAACTTCTTTATAGGTAGGAAAAGTATTTTCTTCATCAGAAGAATATTCTTCATCCGAAGATCTATAATATTTACTATCATTAGCATTTAGAGAAACATTGTTCAAGGATTCAGTATTGTTTACCTTAGCCATAATGTAATGATTATCAATAGGTAGTCGGGATATAAGACCAAGATTCCTCTATCCAGAAGATTCATAATCCGAAGATTCATCTAAAGAGTCACCACCACTGGCACTCCAGGTGTCATTATATTTCAGAACATTATTAGCTTTGGACTTGTAATAATTCTTTTTATTCCTTTCAGAATGCCTCTCTTTTCTTTCTTTTCTTTTGAGCGTAGGGAAATCAGGTCTTATGTGTCCAGCTCTCTTGCATTCATAGCATGTGGCCTCTGAATCTTTCTTATCTTTCCCTTCTTTCTTCTAATACTTGGATTGGAAATTTCTCTGTCCAGCTATCTTTTTCATCCTTCAAGCAAGATTAGCTAACCCGTTTTCTGAGACTTCAATCTCACTAGATTCGGATTGGATAATAACATTCTTATATTTGGATCTAGTAACTCTCTATAGAGTCTTAGCTTTTATGTGATTTGAAGTTGTAGTAAAAGAAACACTACCATTCCCACTCTTCTTTTTTATGTTGTCATCATCTCTCTTCATTCTAGTCTCATGTTGAAGAAGACCTCAAAATAGTTCATCAAGAGAAATTTGAGTAACCTTTCTATTTTCATCGATAGGAGTTCATTTTATTCCCACTCATTGGGAACGATGTCAATAATATTGTCAACAAGAGCTTTATCATCTAGACCTTTCTCTCCCATAGATTGTAAGCTATTCATGACAGTCTTGAATCTCTATTGCACTGTACAAATTGGTTCTCCATAAGGAAAATTAAAACCATGATACTCAGCTCTGATCATGGATCTTCTAGTCTCAATCAATTTAGATGTACCAAAATGTGTAACTTCATGTTTCTTCCTTATACAGTTATCTGTTTAACAAGAAGAAATTTGGCTATATATGTTCCTAGTCATTGAACAAAGCAAATTATTTCATACCTTATATTTGAGTTGGTATTCATTCTTTTCTTTGTTAGTAAAAGCACTTACTTCCTTGTCATGAATTTTGTATCCTCCGGTAAGCATGACAAAGTTATATACCCCGGTATTGATAATGAAAGTATTCATATGATCTCTCAAATATTCGTAATCATTACCATCAAAGATTGGTGGTCTAGTAGGATTTAGGTGGTTAATAGAACCAACATTTAAACCTGCCATCCTTAAGAAAGACTTTGGCACACAAACTTGTTAGAAGTACGAGTTTTTAAACAAGAGAAAATATCCTAAGTAGGAAAGATATTTTATCTCTAAGAAAAAACTGAATCAAAACTATGATTCTTAAAAATATATTCTGAGAAGTATGAATCCAGAAATATGAATCTGAATGTTCAATTCTGAATGTTATGGGAAAAAAATCTTCTGAATCTAATCATGAGATTAATTCATATTGAACCATGTGCTCTGATACCAATTGTTTGGATGGTATGACTCTGAGTATGATATACTCAATAATACCAAACGTAGGATCGAATAAGTACAATGACATACAAATACAAGAGGGTGGAGTGAATTGTATACTTTAAAATTCCCTTATGAAATTTTGGACAACCAAAATTCACAACACCTCTAAGTTCTAAAGACTTTCTTGATTCTGGAAAAGTGATTCTGAAAACAAAACATAACAAAAGTGTACACCAGCTAAGATTCTACCTTAAAGTGAATAGAATCTAACTAAATCAGAGTACAAGTAAGGAATTATAAGAAAGTTATACCTTCATTAACAAAACAAAATGCATCGAAAAAAACAATGTAGAAAAACTATAAGTAACAAACAATAACTCTTTTAACCTAAAAAGAAGGGTATCCAACAACCCTGGATAAGAGGTCCCTTGATTTATACTTTCAAGAAAGTTTGTCTTACGCACACTAGGGTAAGCCCTCAATACGAAGATCAGATTTTATCTTGCTATCCATGCAAGCCCTCAACTATCAGGTAGTCGACACCTCTATCTTCCTCAGCAAGTAAGACCTCAACTTCAAGGTGTTGGAACCTCTGTCTTCCTATCCCCAGAAGACCTCGATTGTAATCAGTAATAATCAGAGTCGCACAAAGCAAGTCTGCACAAGGAAAAGTTTGAACAAGCTGTTCAAAATGTCTACACGAAGCTTTGAGAGTTGATAAGAGCCTTTCTCTCTATAAATCACTTCAGGAAGTTCTGATCACCAAAACTCCAAAACTCTCGAGCACATTCAAATGATCTCCTATTTATAGGTGAAGCTCCAATGGTCGGCTCCCTCCTCCAATGGTCATATTTTTCCTTGAATTTTGGAGGGACCTGTACACAGGTCACTCAACCAAGGCTTAGTCAATAACTGAAATCACGATATGGTTTTGTAATGAAACAAGTGTAAGCATAACTATACTAATATTCAGAATGGAGAAAATGAAATTTCGAAGTCTAAAAAAAATGGAATACAGATTCTATAAGAAAGAGGTATTCAGATTCTGTTTTGTAGGTATTCGGAACCTGAATTCTATAGAAATTTGGAGTTTGAATTTCAAGGAAATTCGGAGTCTGGTTTCACCAAAATTTGGAACCAGAACTTACAAATTTTGGAGTTAGAGTTCATGGGAATTCGGAGTTAGAAATCATAAGAGTTCGGAGTCTGAATTCAGAGAAATCAGAGTCAAAACTTAGATAAGTTCTTAATCAGAATTCAAAGTCAAACTACATGATAGTTCATTTCCATTTCGTAGTTGAACTTCTTGAGTGTTCGTATATAGAATTTAGAGTGGAACTTAATGATATTTTGTATCTAGAATTTGGAGTGGATCTTCATAAGAGTTTGTATCCAGAATTCTAAATGGATCTTCATTAGAGTTCGTATCCAGAATTCGGAGTGGAACATCATGAGAATTTGTTTCTTGAATTTGGAGTGGAACATTATGAGGGTTCGTATCCAGAATTCGGAGTGAAACTTCATGAGAGTTTGTATCCAGAATTTAGAGTGGAACTTCATGAGAGTTCATAGTCGGAATTATTATCCTAAAACAGAATTCTTCATATCTAAGTATTATATGATTATGAGGTTTTAGATATGAATCCAACTTTTATACTTAATAAAAATATTGATATGATTAATGAAAACACGGTAGGGGTAAATTCCATTGGGAAGGAAATTTAATTTATATAAGTAAAAAATATATTTTCTTAAGTATAAGGCATTTGTGATTTTCAAAAAAAGAAGGAATGGAAATGTAATAAGGAAAACCTTATTGACTCAACAAGATTTCTTATATTTTCAACAAAATTGATATGATGGTATCATGATCCTAGGGTGAGTGAGATCATAGATGTTTCAAGGCTTATATGTGGAGTGCCACAGCTAGATAGTTCAATTGATGATCCAATGATTTAAAAACACTAAGATTCATGTTCATAATTTTATATTGTAGTTTGGATGGTTCATACATTACTTCAGTGTTATAGAATCATGTTCGTGTGGGGTAGTGATGTGTTAGTGGGTGAATTTAGAATGGTTGGGAGATGATCATCAGTGGATAACTGACTAGAGATGTTGTGTAGAATTTGATTTTGTGAGGTTGAAAATACATTAGAGGTTTTGTTATAGATAATATTAAGGTGGTTTTAAGATTGAAATTTTTATTAGTGAAAAGTAGGTTTATCTAGATATAATTTTTTGAGTATCATAACATAAGAATTGTTTTCATTTAGAGATAGAAAACGACCTGTAAGCAGTGAATTGACAACTAAAGTTGGTTGGTATTCAATGTTAAACAAACAGTAATACTTCTCAAGGAATAAATATCTTATGGTTGGGTGGTCATAAAATTATCCTCCATTTTGAGTTAAAAATTTCAATGGGAATTGGAATTTTTAGATATATAGGACAAAGGTAATTTTGAGAATAGATAATAAGATTTGAATTGTGAATATTGCAGTGCCTCTAGTTTGATACTTTTGGATATGGATTGTGGTATAAGAGGTTCCCTAGGTGATTGGGTACATCTTATAATATTATAGTTAAATTCGTTATTATTGAATATATTTAGACTAGTGCATGGTTTTCTCATGGTTTGGAGAAACCATATGGATAAATTGTGTTAATCAGTTGTACTCTGGGTAATAGTGATCATTTTACATTTGGTTGTAGAGAAACCATTAAAACATTGAAATTAATTCATAGAGCCATTTGACATTATTGGTTCATTGTTTGGAACACCTTATTATTAAAATTTCTGATGTTGGATTTCATAGATAGTTCATTTACATAATTAGCACATGGTATGAAAAAAAAGGTATCCAAAACATATGACATGAGGTTTTTTTTTAAAAGTGTAAAATTACATTTTCACACTATTTGAGTTTAATATAAAACCCCTCCTAGTTGCCTCCCTAATGTCTGTAATGGCCGGTGTCTCCCTCCACCATTTACTATTTAATCCCCCCTAGATTTGGGTATTTTTTATGGAATACTTAAATATTTTAATGTGATATCTACAACTTTATCCAACCATTTATCTTCATTTAGATTATATTGTTTTGATATTGTTTTAGTTTAGATTTTATTATTATTTCTATAGAACCATGGTGGAAATAATATCTATTCTTGGGGGTTTTTTGTGTAGCTTATAATAGAGGTATGAGAAGGATGTAATGAAGAATTATTTCCCCAATTTACTCAAGGTATGTTATAGAATGTATGTATTTATTTATTTATACCAAATGAAATAAGATTTTTTGTTTAACTGGTGTTGTGTTTTAGGGATTTTTTCTAAAATATCGTCAGGTGTATTCCATGGAATTTTTGTGGGAATTTAGTTTCCATTTCAATTAAACAGTGTTGCTGAGTGATTTATAAGGAAATAATATCAAATTTTAATTCATTAAATTAATAATTGTATATTTATATTTAATTAAATTCCATTAAAATTAATTGTACAGTGAATTAATTTATTTATTTAAATATTATGGAATGATTTAGGATCTCACATGGTATAACAGAATTCTATTGGACATAGGATATACTAGAAAAGATCAATTAGCCTATGGTTGATTGGTGTAACATTGATTCAGGTAGGTATACTAGGATTTATTAGGGACTTACCCATTTGGTAAATCGAAATTTAGTTTTCACCATTATCATCATTTTCTATACACCTTGTGACATATTTGATCTCTCCATAAGGTTGGGATGATCTAACATTGAAATAATATTCAATGTAGACTACATATCATGATAAATGGATTGATGGTGGTTCCCTAGTCAAATGAGTGTTTTAGGACCTCCTAATAGACTTCTTGGTGGCATTAGTGGTTTTTAGTGAATAATATATTTTATTTTTAAAATATAATTTTAAAATAGGTTATTATTGAAATGGAATTTTAATTTTATTGAGTGGTTTCATGAATGGGTTTTGAAATGTAATTTCAAAATTGAATTGGTTTTTTATAATAAATTGATTTTTAGATTTTAGGGTAAGAGCCTAGTGTGAGAAAGATATAATTTAATTACATTTAAAATATATTTTAATGAGATATTTGAATTTATTTTTTATGGGAAACCAGAAGACCATGATTTTTTATTTTTTGGTTCATTTAACCATGTTTTTGTTATGTCCGTCTTATAAAGTCATGATTACTTTGATGTGGTCCCAGTTGTTATAGTATGGTAAAATATGCTGTCGCAAGATGATGTTTATTTTTGTGTGATATCCAATGATGATTTATTGGGGATATGAAAGTAGTGGTTAGATTAAGATGGATGTAACAGACCCTTTATAGAGAAGTGAAGAGTTTGTGGGACACCAACAGATGAGGATATATTTGATGACTTGAATAAAGATTCATAATAAAGTGAAAAAAATGTGACCGAATATCCCATGTTGGGTGTCATTCCTATGGTTTGACCCAGAGAGGCCGTGTGTGGGGGATGATTATATGCAATTGCAGGTGTAACCTTATAAATTGAATTGATAGTGCAGGATGATTATGATTGAAGAAGTGATGGGTCATTAACTTGAGAAACTATAACTTCTAACATGGTATGGGTTCAGATAGGTGCATGACCCCATTAAGATGAGTTATGAGAGATTATAAGGGTGGGGAAAATTTCCCACCATTATGTATGTAGATATATTGGATTCCTTGGAAAAACTACATAAATCCAAACTTTATGCATAATATTATTTGGGAATGTAATTCACATGATGCTAGGATTCAAAATGATTTTGGTTTGGAATTCTATATACACGATCCTAACATGTTTTTTATGCTATTTTTTTGTAATTACTTTAGAAAATTCAATGAATGTTTTCTACCATTTTGTATTACCTTGGGCATGTTTCATTGATTCATTACGCTATTGTTTTTTATTTCCTAGGAAATTATCATTTTCATCGTTATGATATCTATTTGAAATTATTTTTACATGTATACTGGATTCATTATGCTATTAGTTTGAAATTTTGTGGACATACCCCTTGGATTTGGTTGTTCTATGATATAGTAATTGGTCCAAGTATCAGTTGAAATTGTTCCATGAAATGATCAAAGACAATATACAACTATCTGAATTATTTATGATATTGATTATTTGTTTTAGGGTAGTAATTAGTCCCTTTAAGTGGTCACCCATGTTTTCAGACATCCATCCTAGTATTAATAAGTTCTTTTTAGGGTTTGAGGTGGTATGGATGACATCAGACGACCCAAATTTTATGTTTGATTTTCAAAATTGTTTTTTTTGGTATATGTGTTTCTTCGGAGCGTATAAACTCTTTTTATATGTATTTTATGAATATGAACGTTATGAAAGTTATACTCAATTTCATTGAGTAATTTTGGATTCCTACTCAGACATTGAGCTCATCCCCTACCCAAAAACATAATTTGGGATTCAATGTATGAGGGTTGAAATTTATTTCTTGTTAAGGAAAAATAACTACATAGATTTGGAACTATAATAATGGTCTTATAGGTTGTTGAATATAAGGACTTGGCATGTTGGGTCACATGATTTGGGCCATAGGCTAATGCAGTTTATTTTTAGTTACTATTTAGCATGCATTTACCAGTGTATTTTTATTATATTAAGTATGTTATGCCATTTTTATCTATTGATACTCTATTATATATTTGTTCATCTTGTATGTAAATTTCTTTCTTTATATTATATACTATAGGGGCCCATGTGGTTCCCTATTTTATGTCTATGGGATTATAGAACTTACTATATATAAATGGGCTATGATAAATTTTTAGAAGGTTCGGGCATCAAAATTGAGCTTTATTTCAGAAGAAATAGTCACATCATTATTATTTTATAGAATTTATACTATTTGAAAGAATCTGGAATATGGGGAGTCATGCATGAGGTTTCTTAGTGACCCCATCTTGGGCCCTGTTAAGGAAATCATGGTTAGGGTGTTATAGTGACAAACATATTTATGGTAATGCACCAAAAATGAGTTTCTTTATATTGTTCATTCAGTTTTATGTCACCATTCCCTAAAAATATTCATAAAATAAATTTATATTTAATACATATTTTCACTATTCTATATTTCAAGATACCCAATCATGATGTAAATGGGGAAGATAGTATAATTTTATTCATGTAGGTGGCTGAACTAATCATGTTACTTTATAATGAAGGATGTAAGCCTCCAGCATGGAACTAAAAGCTAAAAAAATTCTATGATGGTTTTTAGAGAGTTTATATAGGGATATATAAAAGTTATAACTAATAAAAAAGGTTGTTTTTTTGGTATCTTAGTGGACCATAAATAGGTGATTTTTTTGTTTTATTTTCTAAAATACACATTCTTTAATGTTTAAGGAAATCCATTTTCACATATGTAGATGAAAAATTAAAATTAATGGATATAGGTCATTCATAACCTCTTAAAGACAATTTATTGATATGTTTTTAAGATATTTTATTATTTTAGAAAAAATTTAACCCTTTTCACATAACGTCACTATTACAATGGTGAATTTGTTTACCATGAAAACATATTTTCATTCCAATTAATGAAATTGAAATTCATTCTAAATATTGATGTTATGATTAATATTTTTAAATATATTTAATATAATTCAATTTTTACATATACTCACTTCAATTTTGAAATAACAATAAAATGTTCAAAAAATGTGTTTTTAGATAAAAATTACTTTTAAGATATTAAAAGTTCATAATGTTATTTCATATAAACAACTAATTAAATAAGTTTTAATAAAAAATTTATAAATTGAAATATTTCATTATATTCATCATTTAAAATTTATCACTTAATATTTTAAAAAGAAAAATAAAAAACTAAAAAATTTAGTAATTTGATAAATATATTTTTTATTATTAGAGTATTTTGATCACATCCCCTTAAATTGAATTATTTATCTATAATGAATTAAATGTTATCAATCTATAGGTATTAAAATATTTCATTAAATTTTATATACACATGAAATATTTATTTATTAATAAAAAAATAATATATCACCCAAAAAATAAATTATATACACATAAAATCATTATTTATTAATAAAAAAATAATATATCACCCAAAAAATATACATTTTTATAACATAATATTTTATTTAATAATTATCATTTTGTTTCAATATTTCTTATTTTTGAAATGTATTTTTTCAATTTTCGACTTCAAATTTAAAAATAAAAATATACCCATTAGATATATGAATTACCCAAAAAACCCTTATACAATGGCCATATTTTCAATAACCATATATAAAACTGAAATATATACATAAAAAATATTTCAATCCTATATATATTATTACATTCATCACTAAAATAATTCTTCCTATAAATTTATATTTCTCTTAACATGTATATTATATTTTTAATTATTTTTCATATTTTTATATTTTCAATTGGAGTTATGATATTAATTGAAAAACAAGATAATAATTGTTTTATATTCATGGTATTTTTATTTACTTTCGGTATCATTCCTCTTGTATTTTTTTAAATGAGGTTTCATATTGTTTTCTGATAATTTATTAATGTTTACATGAAATTATAATATTTTCTCTTTGTAAAATGTATTAATGATTGATTTAGTTTAGTGTTTCATGCGACATAAAATATTAAATGTAGAAATTATTATGTGTGAAATACATACTAATATTATGTGATGTTATAATGAATATTCCATAGATTCCCATAATTATAATATTTAACCAATTTCCTCTGTCTTAGAGGAAGATTTAATCTCCTTCCATGGTTGTTTTGTCTTTCACTTCCCTAGTGAGGGTCCCCATGTATTCACTTGTCACATCTTGATTAACTACCCGCATACCCATAAAAAATTGAACATCCTAGAGGATCCCCCCTCAATCTATTTATTCTAAAAAATAATTCCATGGTTCACCACCATATATAATTTTGTAAGATGATAAATATTCACATGTGATCAAATAGGATTCCTCAATCCATCCTTAAAACACATAACCCATATAGCCTAATCCCAAACAAACATGGTTCTCAATTAGAGGGGATCAATAAAACTGATAGCATTATCTATTTTTAATATGCCTCCCAATACAGGATATATAAAATCCTTATATTTATCTACCCACAAAATTTAAAGGCAAATTATGATGAAGAGAGCTTCAAAATCATTCTAATTCAATCCCACATATTGATCATCATGAATAATAATTTCCCACTGATGTTTGGATGGTCCAAAAAGAATATAAGTAGTGAAATTTTCCCTCCACTATGGTTTTGTATTCATGTGGTAATAAAATTGTCTTCATATAATCTATAAACAACGTGGTAGTTGATGGTCCACCCTCACTTGAGATGAGATGTGGGTGATGTAGGTAAAACTATTTGGTAAAATTCATCCTTGAAAACACATCACTGTGAACCCCTTTTGGAATAGACTCTCTGTCCTATATTAGGATCTATCATAGCTACTGATCCATAGGATGTACAATCGCAACATGGGTTTCTAGATTCAGCACTGATAAGGTGTGCTCATTCATCCCCTCATTTAACTCTAAAAGATTACATTGAGGTGTAAAATCATAAAAACTTTAAATGAATATGTCAAAATAGAATTATAATAGATATTATTAAGATACATTATGGGAATCTGTGATAGGATACACTCTCTATTACTGTATATTGATACCCTATAACATAAAGGTTTATCATATATCATATCTAGTCTATCTTATCAAAACAACTCTAACGCTACGTATAATTAAAAATAGATATTAGATAATAATCCTCATATATTATAATAATTCTCTATATTCATGTATTGGTTAAATAGAGTTCCATAAATAAGTTATATAAGAAAACTCTACATATGTTTTTTGGAAACATATACTATATTAATCAAAAAATCATAACCAAATATATATATATATATATATATAATCACAAGAGTGCATAAAAACAATTCAAACCCTATTCACCAAAAATGATTCATGAACACTTACCCTCCCCCCTACATTCAAGAGTAAAATAAATAAACCATAAATAATATATCATATTTTTAAAAGAACAAAACTATAACTCTCAAAAAATAAATAACAAAAAGTATATCCCTAGTAACATGGGATTTTTTCAAATTTTGGTTAGAAACTCTCAATTCTATTGTACATATCAATTCTTTATAACATCCTTCATCTAACTATCATTTCCAAATTGTATGAAAAAATAAGGGATTAATAACACATTGTAACATCATGTCCCAGACTACCTAAACAACAACCAAACTAGAAACACCACAAGACATACTACATGCATCCCAATATACCAGTGGCTATAAATTGGAAGTGGAATTCTATAGATGATAATGATTATACTGTACCCCACGGTATATATATATTAATAAAATGAGAAAAATATATAAATCGTAAACTATAATAAAATAATAACATTGATAGTACAAAAATTTTACAATTGTGGATAAGTAATAAACACATTCCATAAAAAAAAAATTGTACTATAATTTCACATGAGAGTAAAATAAAATGGGATCACCCATGGTTGGATGTAAAAAATGTGTTCAAAATCATGAAAACATGTCTTAATAAAAATATAGTTCTTGATCCCTCTTCTATTCTTGTACTTATACTCTAACTTGTCCCCACCTACTCACCCATCCAACATAGGGCCCATTCCCTTACATATGCATGTTATTACCCAGACATGACACCTTTTTGAATAATTACCCACCTTCTTAAAAACATTATGAGGTATATCTCATCATCATGTATATTTTTTTATTAATACCACATCATCATAGATCCTTTGTTTATGAAATATCGCCAATCACAATTATAATATAAAATTATGTATTTTCTATTGAACAATATATCGTCACTTGGTACCTCAATGGTGAATGATTTATTACTTATTCATGTTTCTTGGTGGATTACATACCACCATGAAAATTTCCATTAGGAAAAAACAAATTAATTATAAAATATTCCAAGGTGGATGACATTTCAGTAATACAATCACCAAGGTGGATGTGAAAAAACAACTACAACTCCCTAGATAGATGATACACCACCATAAAATATTTCATAATGGATGAATTATCAATAATATATTTATTTATAGATGAAATGAAAAATTAACTACTATATCATTCAAGTGAATGATATAATAATAATCAAGAATTTAAGATGGATGAATTATCACTATATAAGTAAGGTCCTAATATAATGCCAAATCATTATTTTTATATGTGAGATTCCTTACTCCTTTAATATAAGGGATAGCCCCAAACACCTATATGTCTCTTAATGTGACACATATAACAGATTTACACCCATCAAGGGATCCAGTAGAACCTTCTATATCATTATCAGAAGTTTCATGGTCATTAAAGGATATATAAATGAGTTATAAAAGAAGAGGTATTGTTCATGACCTAGAAGGATATCTTTTTTTTCATAGGAAAATCATGTTTATAATTTAAATTAATTCTTAGGACTGTGTATAAAGAAGAATTTTTTTTTATTTCCAATGATAGAAATAGTACTCGAAGAAATCATCAATAATTCAGAGGAACCACTAAACTAGAACAACTGGGTTCTTGCATGTTGGAAACTTCAAGATGAATAAATTTATAAAGTAATAAATTTATAAACCTAAAACAATCCTTGAAATAAATATTATCTAATGAAGAATAATTATATAGTGAGAGGTACTAGGTAAAGACATAGGAGGGGGTTATAATATCTATATAACCACCTAGGAAAATATAATGTGATGATTGGGACATGAATGAGGAATATTCCATTTCAGAAAGAATAATATAGGGTGGCTCTAGATGGGTAAGTTGAGTGACTGCTAAGATAAATGTGTATGAACCATCCATTTAATTAATATTTTATCAATAAAATAATATTAATAAAATTATTTAAATAATATACCAAAATGAAACTGGGTACCGGGTATGCCTTAGGTACTCATACCAAGTGTATTGGGTGTCCAATAGACTGTTCTGATCCTCCTACACAACTCAGCCTTACAAGGAAACCTTCATCAGTCCACTGGGTATATGATGTTTTAAATCATTATGTTAGGAGATCCAACAATAGGTCAATCTTACCAAAATGGAAACTCAATCCCCGCAAAAATAACCTACATCCAAAAAACACTATAATGTAAAAAAATAAAAAATATAATGGAAATCATATGAGAAAAACTGATTTGTTTTAAACATTATGGAACCAATAACAATTTATTTCATGTGTGTTATAGTATATTTACACCTTTCTTTGTCAATAAAAAACATAAATGTATTAAGGAATTGTGTTCAAATAATCTACCATTTATAGATTATTAATAGCACAACATTACCCCAAAAAATAGATACAATGCTTTAGCTATCAACGTCATACATTGAATAGTGTAATAAAGGAATCACTTATCAAGTACTCTACACTCACATGATTCATGACTAATATGACAAATATAAATTAAATGAAAATTTCATCCATGAAACACTTCATTAATCATTATACTTCACCATAGACACCACAAAATCCTTCAAAAATGCTATATTCACCACTTTATAAAAACTCACTCGTTATTTATTCCTTCATAATCCATCCTTTTTGAAAATAATAATTTCAATTTATTATAGTTATGAGTTTCAAAATGTTTTAATAGAAACCTCCCTAAATTTTCATTTAAAAAAATATCCCACAAAATATCTGATAAAATTTCACATTTTTAACATCTATGAACTCATTCATTGCTATATTTTTATAACAAAATATATCCTATTTTCTTAGAAATATGTGCCACTACATAACCCCACTTCACAGTAACATATATTATATCCCTATTTGTCTATATAATTAAATATAACTACAATATAGGTTACAAAGGGATGATATTAACTCATACAGTCATGTCATGAGACACAAAACACGTTTCTTTAGGACAATTGATTAATATAACATTTATTGAGTAGAATCATAAATATCTAAACAATGAAATAAAAACCCCATCAGGGTAACATAGGTTGCATTTAAAATCCTTTTATGACAATAGTGATAGTTTAAATCAATAATCTAATCCATTCATCTCAAAACAGTCATTTGATAATGACATTATTATGATATTCACAATAAGGATTTTTATGGATGCATACTCCAATATCACCATAACATTATAAAAAATTGTCCATAAAATGATATTTTATATTGATAGGACTTTCCATTAAATGGTGGTTTGATTTTGACAAGGATTGATATCACATGAGTTATCATGCATGATTAGAATAAGAGATAACACAAAAAAATATAATATATTCACGCTATTTTATACGTCATAAGAGAAATAAACATGATTCTATGTCTAATATATATTCTACCTTTATACTGGTCAATGAGGTGAAACCATGGTTCTTATGGAGCCACTAAATTAAAAAATATTGAAGAAAATTTTGATAACTAAAATTGATTTTTTATAATTGTTTTAACTTTAATGTTATATGTCATATTTATTTACAATATGTGTTGAAGTTGTTGAATTAATTATGTATTTAGTTCATAATTATATTTAGTATAGATTCATGGTATTTTAAAGGTTCAACCTCTGAGTGGAAGAGCCCTCCCTTTCATGCAGGGCTAGGGTTTCGACCTTAATGATGTCCCCCTACCCTCATCCAACTTCTCGGCTAGCTCAACGACAACTTCCTCCGTCTCAGCGTCGGCCCTCATCTCGGTGTGGCATCCTCCATCCCGTCTTGGTGAGGCCTGTTGAGGTCTCCTCTGGCTTTTTTGGCCCAGGTGTCATCTTTTTCATCGTGGCTCCGCAGGGGAAGGTGTCGACCGACATTTTTCATAGATATATTGTGGTTTCCTCTGGTTCTTCATCTGATTTATGGGTTTGTCTTCGTCACTCCTCTTCGGGCAACCTCAGCTGGCTAACACTGCGGATCTGGCAAGCTGAAGAGCTTTGTGCTACTTAATAGATACGCATATGAGGGTGAAGTACTAGATCTTCTCTGGTGTGGCTTGTCATCAGCCCTGGAGTGGTTTGGAGGAGAGAGGGTTTTTGGTGTGTGCTTTTGGTGGTTCATGGTCTCTTGCAGGTACGGTTTTGGTTGTTCCGGTGCATGACCCTGGTGGTCCTTGTGATTCTGGTTCTGCTTCAGTGTGTTTTTTGTGGTTCTACTGGCGTGTGGCATTGATATTTGTCATGTGAATTCTATTCTCCATGGTTTGTGCGACATGGTCTTGGTTGGTGCTGGTAAGGTCTACATACATCTTGATTTGCAGTTTCAGTAGGACTCGATCACAAAGACCAGAAACTAGAGGAGGATTCAGAGCAGGCGGTTCACCTATATATTGATATTTGGATTTGGATGATTAATAGGGAATGACAAAATCCATCAGATCAGGCTTGTGGTTTGACACAAGACACTTCATAATGAATATTAATTCATTGGTGGAGAGCTTCATCACAATTTTATGCTGGGTAGGGGAAACTACTTGTTGTCAGTCTAGTTTTAATTCTATTTGACCATCATGTCGTGTAATCTCTTAAGTCCATGAAATTTGTAAGGGTTCCCCCTTCTTCCCTTAAATGGGGGTATTTTTTTATAATAGAAAATATCTAAGGCCCTCAGGTCGTTGGATGGATTCACTGTATTTTATAATATTCTAGGAGGTGTTTTATGTTTTTCAGATGTTAGTTAACTTTCTAGAAAATAATTTTAAGATATTAGATGGATATGGTTGTCTTGGAAATGTCTAGAAGTAGTGGATTTCAATGAATCATAAATTTAATTGAATTAACCATAATTGGATTCATAATAACACTATAAGATTCATGTTTCAATGTTTGGAGATGAAGAAAATAAATTTTGAGTCACAAAAATAAATTATAGTGTTACATGTCATTTTATTGACAAAGTTGATGGAATTATGACTATTTAAATCATCCTGATATTTTTATGTTTATAAGAGAACCTGTGATACAATGGAATCATCTATATTATATACATAATACCCATTATGTAATTGATTTGAAAATGGAATTAGAGAAAAATATGAGTAATGAAAAAATGTGGACCAACCCCTAGTTATTTGACCAGAGAAAGCTCATACAAATTGAAAAGATGCTCAATGGTCAAGCCAAGAGAAGGGTGTAAGAGGAATGGAAAAAAACAACAAGGTTTATTGTCATATAAATCTAAGTATATAATGGGTTTTTGGGGGTGGCACTATGGGTATGTAGGCATATTGTGTTGAAACACCACAAGTTAACAAAAAGCCATCAATGATGTTGTCTAAGTTATTACTATGCGGTACATAATAGAAATTATAAATATGGGATTTGGTAACCATAGGGATAATTTCAACAAGTGAATTACAATGATACTAGATAAATGATTCCATCATATTTTTCATCTACCTCCTTTAAGGGTTTGTATTGATGGACTCATGACTAGGAATGATTTCACTATAACATAGAGGAATCCATAGTAACGATAAAATCTAGAAAACCTCATTGTTAGATTTATTATATATTGTTAAATATGTTTGAGGTATTTTCAATGATTATTTGAGATTTATATTTTCCATAATTTGAAAAACGGTTGTTCTCCATTATTTCATAATATGTGAAATGTTTGGTCATGGAAGATTTAATTCATTAAAAATTATGAAGGTTAGATTATTGTATATATGAGCTTTATATAGTGATAAATTCATATTTTTAAGTTGATTTTAGGATAACATATGATAATTACCTGAATTTTATTAGGTGATATTATAACTTTGTAAGGTTAGAAGTCTATTAGATAATGTGATTACCTAAAGAATTTAATGTGAAACAATAGATTCTAAAAGGAGAGTTGGAAGACCTGAAAACGTGAATTCCAAATCTGATAAGGTGATTTTTTATTTTGTGTAAGTTATATTATATTGAAGCTAATATGTGTAAGAATACAAATAATAAGTCTACCTTTTTTTCATAATGTTAATCATACTTCAAAAGACTATTAATTAATTTCTAAATTGCACTTTAATTTAGAAAGGTTTGTTTATGTAAAAATAAAACATCAAATGAGTAACTAAGATTATTATTATGGTTTACTACCTTTATGAATATTATTAAACATTGGGTTAGAATTTGAAGCATTCCTTAAGGATTAAAAGTTTTAGATATATCAACCCACAATATTTAGTGATTTAAAAGGAGATACAGAATTATGGATCAATAATTTTAAAAACAATATGAGACAATGAATTCTACAATACTTGGTAAACTAAAACATATATGAAATAATTGATATTAATAAAATTTTAATATAGATAACATTGATAAATATCCAGAGAATTTATTAAAATTTAAATAGGTTTTTTCAACATAATAAAATTTTCTAAAAAAAGATAGAGAGATCGTCGAATCCATGTGGAAAAATGTGTGATCCAAACCAATAATGGAAAGGAATGGAGTTGAGTGTATATAAAAACTGTATTTAGTACTTATAGAGAAAAAATATCATATAATTGAGATATTTTATTTAAATTAGTAAATAGAAGAGATAGAGAGGAGGAGGATGAATTGAATAATAAATTATAGAGGCTCTTAGTAAAATGATGGCAGAACCACTCAAGGAAGATCATTCATAAATCTCACTCATGTTAAAATCAATCTCATGGAAGGAGGAAATAATATCACTAGTTTTACTAAACTATAAAATAATTTGAGAATCAAAAGGTAATTCAAATTTTTTCAATTATCACCATCAGTATAATATGGGTTTCTATGATTTAAGGAATGATAGATTCAACTATACTCTTTTTGGTTTGATGACCTGAGAATTAATTACATAAATATTTCATCCTTTAGATAAATATTTAATCTATCACATGATACTACAAGCACCAAAACAATAATGAATTAGTGTGTTTCGATAGTATAAATATAATTAACTTATTCCATGCAACATCTAAAACATATCTATAAATTTCTCCTCATATAGTACACCATATAAGCATTCCCTATATAAAACCATTCTTTATTACCATGGAAAATGAAATATAATAAAGGGTTATTTGGGATTACTATTTATGGTAAATGTGAAGTATTTTAGTTGATGATAATAATTGATTATAACAAATGATTAATGGTATAAGAACATGATCACAACTTATGAGATTACACCTATCAAGTCGTAAATTATTAAACATGAGTTAGTACATAATGATTTTTCATAATAATAAACCCGATTCATTACAGTAAGGAATCACCAAAAATCTATAGTGATAAGAAATAAAATATCATAAAAAAGAAGACATAAGTTTATGGAAACAATGTGACATAAAAATAACTATATTAAATTATTTCCTTAGTCAATGATCACTATAAATACCTTAATTGTGGCATTATTTCCATAGTTTATTGGGGTGAATCCCAATTCACATAAACATAGAAATAATATTCCAAGGATACTCAAGATGACTTTAATTAAATAGTAGTCTTGTGATAACTACCTATGTACCATCATGGGATTCATCCAATATCATTTGAAACCTCTTGGGCTTAGGAAAATAACTTGTATACCATCTTAGTCTTGGGGAAACATCCCTCACACTCATGTACTTGGACGATCCTCTAATGTACCCTTTTGATATCATGAGATATAAAAATATAACTAATTCATAAGGGGATATAATAAAACAACCAATTAGCATAAAATTTACCTTATGTTTTTGTATTTATTCCTCATTAACTCTTTCATGAATAATTAAAAATAAAAAAATATCATTTAGCATACATTCAAAAATAAATTATCTCATGAGAAATAAACTCATTTACAGAAAAATTATTAAAACATAATCATATAATCCATCTATAGAAATTAAATTTATTGTATTATAAGATCATATTCATAATTATTCATATGAATCAATAATGGATGTCTAAATTGATGAAAAATTATTTCATAAAATCATTAGAAATCTTCATCGAAAAATAAGATAAAATATATTTTCCTTTTGGTAAGTTATTAATTACAATTTTTTTAAAAACGATAAGAAAAGTTTCTATATAAAACCTTTTAAAATTCTAAAATAATATTCTTTAATAATAAATTACATCAACATGATAAAATCTATTTGTTCTATAAACTTTCAAAACAAACAATTTTTTAATTTCCCAAAATGTCAAAAGTGGATCCTTTAGATTATTTTTTGAAATGATTCATTTTTATTCATTTGTATTGATATTAAGAGGAACTGTAAATACAAATTTTTCAATATTTTAATTCTTGATAATTACTTTCATAAAATTATTTTTTATAATATGGATATGGAGGACAATAATTATAGGCCAAAAGATAGGAATGTTGGCCAACGTTTTTTAAAAAACAACCTTTCGGTCATTTTGAGTTCGAAAAATTAGAAAATGGTATTCATAATTTAAAAAAAAATAAATTATTATAGGATAATAAAATATATAGGTTTTAAGAGATAATTAATATATAATTTCCATAATGTAAATTTAAATATAATAAATCATAATAAATGGTGAGATTGTAACTTAAATCCGCAGTTCTAGTATGTACTTGAATCGTAGGCACAACGACCTCCTCTGTAATAAAATTAAACCTATTATGCATATATTTTAAAAAATTATTCATAATTTTATTACTATATATATCATTCTTCTATATTTTCCAAATACCCATTTATTAATAATTCTTTGTCAAAACAAATATTGAACTTTGAACTATTTTACATTTTATGTAATGCCCTGAACCTTGTTACCCAGAGTCGGTTCATTATTACATAACATTTTCTTGATCAAAAAAGATCAAGTCTCAAATGACCAATTAGTTTAGTAGCCTTGGAAACACTGGATACATTCATAAGTCTTACATTACATCATAAAGTGGAAAAAATACAACAAAATCTTGTCTTCATATCCCCTTATACTATCCCTGCAGGTCATTCATAAAAAACTTCTTCACATCCTGGGAAAAATAAAACATTGAAAGGGGTGAGCTCAGATGCTCAGTAAGGATAACAATATAGTGGAAACTTTCATAAATAAACATAAACATTTAAGAAAATTTATAACTAAAACAAAAGCCTTTTAAACTTGAACTTCATTATAATATGGCAAATATAAAATGAAATAATGTCATTTACATATTCACATAGGTATTATACTGGTCGAATAATCATATGCAATATCAATAACCACTTTCATAATAATGGAATGCATAATTCCAGACTATCATAACAACATAGTCAAGTCCTTGTGCCAACACTACAAATAAGTTTTTTTCAAGGCCATGTGCCAAGACACTGGTTTGTCTCATAAGACCTATCAATGCATCACGGAGCTATAGAGGGCTTCACCCGTCACTTACTAAGTCCAATGCATTCCTCATATGAAAAGGTTTAAAAATAACATAAACATTCATATTAAAACTATCATATGAAATTTCAATACTTTACCCATAAACCATGAATGGTATAAAAATAACACATCCACAGTAAAACATATCACAAAACCTTCAACACTATATGGAAGATTTTTATAATAACAAATCAACTTCAAACTAGTTTAAAACCCATTAAAGGATTTTGACATAGATGAAAATTATTTGTAAAACTCTTTGAGAGAAATATACTTTTTCATGAAAACATTTAAAAGTCACACAATTTAGAAAGGAAGACATTTAAATATGATTTTTTAATCAAAGTGTCCCATACCACTTTCAAACTTTTGAAAGTAATTAAAGTTTTAAAACATTCATGTCCATTTAAATAAATCCTTAAAAGCATTTTGAAATAATGGACATTAATGAAAATGGTTTAGAAGAATAAATATTTATAACATTTAAAATTATTTTTTAGTAAAATTTCCCTTAATATAATCCCTTTGAAAACTATTTTATGAAACACAGACTTGGATAATAAATATGTTCCAGTAGATACTTACGTAAAAACAATCTCAGATAATAAAGAGATCGTTAAATTAAACCTTACCTTGTACTTTTCCTTGGTCAAGGGTAGGTTAACCTCCAATATAATAGTTATATCATTGTTATTAAATTATACAAGAATCCTATACATAAATATTATATCATATATTATCTTCTAATATTGCTTTGTTAATAATATTTTAGTATTATCGTTGTTTCGGGTGTTCACTTACTCATATTCTTTTATATGTTTTGTTACATAAGACATGTTTGTTATCCATAGGTTGTATCTTATTATTATCCAGAATGATATCAAGTCCTTATATATTATTTTTAATCATCAACTAAAAATTAGTCTTGAATGGTTACGATGGGGAATGAATCTCATCGCGTTTGTGGAGACGGTAGTCCATACGTACGCAGGAGCAACAATTTCATTATTTTGATATTAAAATAACATATAATTGGATGTTGTATCATATATACAGAATAATTATCATGTTATATTTATTATTTACAAGATTTACACATCAATATTATACCCATCCAAATAATAATGTATTTAATAACAATTACACCACAACGTGGAGACGTTAAGCCGTGCGTACGCACGTATGGTGATATGTCATCCAAGGGAAGGATAGAATACTGAATATGGTTGTACCATATTTATAATAACATCACAGTATATAGAAGATACTGGATTTATTATTTTAGAATGGAAATAACAAAGAATGAAGAAGTGGAAGAAGAAAGGAACTTGAAAGAGGGTGGTGAAAACATTACCTCTTCTTCGGGTTCTTCTTTTTGATTTGATCAAAATGGCTCCTTAGGTTGGCTTTGTGATCAAACTAAGGCATATAGGTTTAATTGAGGGAAGCTGAGAGGATATTTGGGAAGGGTTTGGCTGAGCCAAAAGGATTTGAAGGTGTAAAATTGAGAGAAGGGGGAGTGCCCTTTTATAAGATGGGTGAGGGGCACCTTAGGAAAAGCTAGAAATATTATTTTATAATAAATTCATATTTGGTTTCTAATGTCTAAAAAGTTACTTATTTCGAGTCTAAGGTGGGGATGGGTCGAAAACCACCTAACCAATAGGTTTTAGACAGGTTCTGGTCACTATATTAATCTTATCTTTTATTTTTAACTCTTAATTAATTAGTTTCACATTTACCATGTCTCCTTGTATTTTTATATTATATGGTTAATAAACTTAATATAAACTTCCAAGTGAACCCCAAGTGGTTCATTAATTACACACCTATCATTATATCAGTCTCTTGAAAGATCTCATATTTTTAGGAATTGAATATCAATTAATAATATAATATTTATTTTAAAAACTCTTTTATGTCAACTTTGACACTATTTGGTATATTGTTTTTTCTAAATTTATAACGGAATTATTACTTCGAACAAAATTCATTTAATCAACCCTAACAAGTAATAGTAACCTATAAAATTTGTGTAATTCATTAAAATTCTAAAATTATATTTATTTGGGTATTTAAAATATCAATTATTTTAATATGTCACTAATAATGTAATTACTGCATCATCATTTTGTCAAAAATAAATTAAATTATTTAATGTCTAAAAATTATAAATAAAATATTATTATATATGAAAGTTTTTTAGCTTTCTAATGACTATTTATAATCTAATTTATCTTATGTATAACCCTATATTAAAAATGTTTTAGTTAGTAAACAATGATTATAACTCTTTTAACTCTTCTTTGAATTAAATAGTAATAAATGTCCTAATCTAATCCAAGTGGGCCCAAGAGGTTCATATTTTATTCCTAAGGTTGTTTTTGGTCTAATTATACTTATCCAAGAGAATTAGGACATTTTTTAGGGTAATAATAATATCATTTTTACCCTTAATTACCCTATTTATATTTAACCGTGGTAAATAAAAGTAAAAAAGTTACTATTCACCAAAAATTATTTTTATCTTATTGAACCAAATATTACTCCTTGATATTAATCGTGTCTCTTATATTTTTGAAATTCCACTCATTGAAGTAGTAAAATTAAGTTTTATGTGAATTTGCAAATTCTCCTTGGAGATGGGTAAAAGACGGTGAAAAGTTCAATAAAATTTTTATATATCTAAAATTATTATAAACTGACTCCAATGAATTACATTGAAATTATATAGGTATTATGTATATATTTTCACCTAAAATAAATTTAAATAAAATAAATAATTATCTAAATAAAAAGTCAGTTTTGAACAATAACTCAGTGTTTTTCACTATTCAATAAAAATTGAATGTGTTTAGAAAAATACCAAAAAATCACCCTAAGATAATTTTGATATTATTAATTCAAAAATAAATTCTATTTTATCAAATTTTAAACATATAGGTTTCATTTATTAATTTAAAATTAATTCTCTTCGTCAAAACCAAAAGGCGTATTTTTAAGAAACAATATCTATCAAAAGATTGACACCTGTTTATGTTCAATCTTATAGTGAAATTACTTACAATGACCATCATTGGATTAAATGGTAAAAATATAATCTAATTATACTTTGAAACCATTAAAAAGTATAATTCAACACTATAAATTATTTTTATTAAAAAATTTGTTTTCAGTTTAAATATAGTATTTTTCACTATTCACCCAAATATAAAATTTATCAGAAAAACACCAAAAATTTAATGAAACTAAATTATTATTTCCCGATTCTAAAGAAGAAATTTATTTTGTCAAATTGAATATATAAAAGTTTTAAATATTGGATTTAAAAAGGGTTCTCCATTAAAAGGAGGTAAAATTTTATTTTTTGAAAAATACTTCTTTTATATGGAAAAAATGAATTTGTTCTTAAATTATGTCAAAGAAACACATAATATGGATTCTAAAATTATAAGGATTATATAAAGTTAAAAATTCAGTTAATACTATTCATAACCGCTTTTGAACGGCTGGTTTGGTAAGTCGTGGTGCGTTTGAACTCTGTGTTGTGTGTAGTGCAAGTTATTGATTTACTTTGAAGAAATAATGTACTATGAAATATTGGGGTGTTACGTTCTTACCTCCTTCAATAAATTGCATCCTCACAATTTGAAATTTATCTTGGAAAATAAAAGGTTAAAAATAGAAAATATCATTGTGGGAAAACTCACATCAGAAACTAGTTTAATAAAATTTAGTCTTAATAAGAGAAAACGGGGGATGAAAAAGTCACCACAAAATTATGATCTTGATTTGGAGAACATTGGTAGAAATTAGAGAAAAATAATTGAATGGAAAACGTAAATAATTATATGGAGTGATTGAGTTCATCAATCACAATCAATTGTAGAATTGATGGCCTCAAAGCCATCAATCTATGGTGATTTAAAATGTCATCGGTTCAACGAAACATAAGGGATTAGGATAAAACATTTTTAGTTTTAATATCCCTTACCTAATGTTTAAGAATTAATTTACCCATAGAATAAGAGGAAAAATATATATGTATATATATACATGACAAGTAGAGTTTCATCCTTCAACTAGTTCCTACCACAAACTCATCTTTCACTCTAAAACATTTCAAAAAAAATATTCTATTTATCCTAATCGTATAGGGTTCCAAAAATAATGAATTTATAATTTACATATCAGACCCTTAAAAAAACTACATTATACAATCCTTGGACATCATGTAGTCCAGTGGTAGGTGATAAATCCCAATCACACTATGGTTGTGGGTTCGATTCCCACAGCTTTGTCTGAAGCAACGGGTTGTCGCACGGTCTTCGTGTTGTCCTTTTAATAAAAATCCAAAAATAACCTTTCAAACTTAATCCATTCCAACCATTAGACTTATCCAAAATACTTCTATCCAAACTCACAGTCCAAAATTTATAAGTAGGTTAAACACAATGATGATCCTTTTTTCCATGTAATAACATGCGACCAACTTCATCTTGTATTATTTTAAAACATGGTAAAATCCTAAATTACAATAAAACCTTATTGATTACATTCATGCTCCCTTATTCCTTATAGAATACTGGATATACTTCTTCCATCAAAAAATGTTGTAAACTCAAACAATTATGGAATATACAAATCATTAATTAGTTTTAAGGTAGTCAAGAATATCCAATATAATTCATCCAAATCAAATATGTATTATTCAAAAATCACTACCTCGGTTTCAGAACCATATTATGGTTTATCTTTCTCTCAACCATATAATTTCCATAAATTTAACCTGCTATTGAGTCAATTTTCATGGTTCCACACAATCTCAAGTCTTTAATGAAATAGTACTATAGTACAATCCTTATATACTACATAATTATTATAACCAGTACATCGTTGATACAACACTAAAATGACATAATTCTTTAATAAAAACGTAAGAACTCTAATCATTCCTCCTAATCTTTAGTAGTATCATAACTTGATTATTATCCAATATATTCATTTGGGGCATACTCTGATGATTTGTACATTCGTTCGCGTAGTGTCCCAACTCGTTACAGATGAAGCATTGTACATTTGAAACCTTCTTCTTGCCCTTGAAGTCACGTACTTGGTGTCCTTTTTCTCCACATTTATAACAAACTCTCATTCCCTTCAGGAAAGTTCTAGGGTGTTTCTTCCCACAGTTATCACATATGGTAAAATTCTTCTTTTCCTTCTTCCCTTTATCCATCTTTCTCTCTTCCATCCTTTTCTTCTCTTTCTTCCCATCAAAGCCATGGGACTTAGATAATTCTTTACTTATTTTATTAACACATGATACTATTTCTTCATATGTTGAGAATACATGGGAGACTATTTCCCTTATAAATGTTGGCTTAATTCCATGAAAGATATGATCCTTCTTACTCTTCGGATCATATGTATTGCTGGAGTTCACATTCCTTCTACTGGGCGCCATCTCTATACAATGTCATACACTGGGTCAGTTTATGAATTGAAATGAATAATTCCAACCTTGTAAAATACCTAACATAGATTGAAAAGTTTATGTATATAATCCATAATCATAAAAATGTTTTCTTTGAGGAAGTATATACTCATAAACCATTCATAATGGATTGTAAGGAAAATGAGAATTATCCTAAGCATATCCCCAGGGAGTGTTGTAACCAAGAGTGCAACAAGGCCCGTTGTCATGCACCAGTTCCCATTCGAGTCTAGCTCAAAGTGGTGTTTTAGGGTTTTACCCCTAGGTACATCTGTTCCAGAGCCGCCTCTAAATACTCGTATCCAGACAGGGATGTATTTCTCAGAAACCTCACAAAATCTCGACAATACCAAAATTCTAGGAAGTTCTTCTATACTAATCCTCAAATTCATTCTTAGGTCTATGTACTCTAATCAGAGTTTATCTAAATCGAGTTTCCATGGATTGTACTAAACTTCCTCTGATACCAACTATAACACCCCGACCCTTGTTACCCAGAGTCGGTGCATTATTACATAACATTGGCATGATCACAAAAGATCAAGTCTCGAAAGGCCAATTAGTTTAGTGGCTTTGGAAACACTAGATATATTCATAAGTCATACATTAAATCATAAAGTGAAAAAAAACTACAACAACATCTTGTCTTCATATCCCCTCATACTATCCCTGTAGGTCATTCATAAAATACTTTTTCACCTCCTGGGAAAAATAAAACATTGAAAGGGGTCAGCTCAGATGCTAAGTAAGGATAAAAATATAGCAGAAACTTTCATAAATAAACATAAACATTTAAGGCAATGTATAACTAAAACAAAAGAATTTTAAACTTGAACTTCAGTATAATATGCAAAAGATAAAATAAAATAATTCCATTTACTTATTCACATGTATATTCTACTAGTCGAATAGTCACATGCAATATCAATAACCACTTTCATAATAATGGAATGCATAATATCAGACTATAATAACCACATAGTCAAGGCCTTGTGCCAAGACTAAAAATAAGTTTTTGTCAAGGCCTTGTGCCAAGACACTAGTTTGTCTCATGAGACTTACCGATGCATCGAGGAGCTATAGCGGGCTCCACCTATCACTTACTAAGTCCAATGCATTCCTCATATGAAAAAGTTTAAACATAACAAAAACATTCATATTAAAACTAGCATATGAAATGTAAATACTTTACCCATAAACCATTAATGGTATAAAAATAACACATCCACAGTCAAACATATCACAAAACCATCAATACTATATGGAAGATTTTAATCATAATAAATCAACTTCAAAAAAGTTTAAAACCCATTAAATGACTTTGACATAGATGAAAATGATTTGTAAAACTCTTTAAGAGAAATATACCTTTTTCATAAAGACATTTAAAAGTCACACAATTTAGAATGGAAGAAATTTAAATACATTTTTTGGAAACAAAGTGTCCCATACCACTTTGAAACTTTTGAAAAAAAATAACATGTTAAAACATTCATGTCCATTTAAATAAATCCTTAAAACCATTTTGAAAACATGGACATTAATGAGAATGGTATAGAAGAATAAATCTTTATAAAATTTAAATTGATGTTTTAGTAAAAGTTATATTAAAATAATCCCTTTGAAAACTATTTTATGAAACATGTACATGGATAATAAATATGTCCCAGTAGATACTTAGGTAAAAACAATTTCGGATAATAAAGAGATTGTGAAATTAACCCTTACCTTGTACTTTTTCTTGGTCGAGGGAAGGTTAACCTACTATATAATAGTTAGATAATTGTTATTAAATTATACAAGAATCATATACATAAATATGTTATCATATATGATCTTTTAATATTGCTTTGTTAATAATATTTTAGTATTATCTTCATTTTGAGTGTTCACTTACTCGTTTTTTTATATGTTTTGTTACATAATCCATGTTTGTTATACAAAGGATGTATCTTATTAATATCCAGAATAATATCAAGTCCTTAAACATTATTTTTAATCATCAACTGAAAATTAGTCTTGAATGGATACGATGGGAAATGAATCTCATCGCGTTCGTGGAGACGGTAGTCCGTACGTACGCACGAGGGACAATATCATTATTTTGATATTAAAATAATATATAATTGGATGGTGAATCATATATACAGAATAATTATCATGTTATATTTATAATTTATATGAATGACACATCATTATTATACCCATCCAAATAAAAATGTATTGAATAACAATTACACCATGACGTGGAGATGGTAAGCCGTACGTACGCACGTATGGTGACATGTCATCCAATGGATGGATATAATACTGAATATGGTTGTACCATATAGATAATAACATCACAGTATATAGAATATACTGGATTTATTAGTTTAGAATGGATATAACAAATAAAGAAGAAGTGTAAGAAGAAAGGAACTTGAAAGATGGTGGTGAAAACATTACCTCTTCTTCAGGTTCTTCGTCTTGATTTGATCAAAAGGGCACATTAGGTTGGCCTTAGGATCCAAATAAGTCATCTAGGTTGATTTGAGGGAATCTTAGAGGATATTTGGGTAGGTTTTGGTCGAGCCAAAAGGCTTTGAAGGTGTGAAATTGAGAGAAGGGAGAGTGCCCTTTTATAAGAGGGGTGAGGGGCACCTTAGGAAAAGGTAGAAATATTATTTTATAATAAATTCATATTCGGTTTCTAATGGCTCAAAAGTGAATTATTTAGAGTATAAGGTTGGTTTAGGACTAAAACCATGCAACCAATAGCTTTAAGATAGTTTTGGGTCACTATATTAACCTTATCCTTTAGTTTTAACTCATAGTTAATTAGTTTCACATTTACCATGTCTCTTTGTATTTTTATATTATATGGTTAATAAACATAGTGTAAACATCCAAGAGAGCCCCAAGTTGTTAATTAATGATACACCTATCATTATATAAGTTTCTTCTCCAGACCGTAGATTTTTAGGAATTGAATATAAATTAATAATATAAAATATTTTTTAAAAACTCTTTCATGTCAATTTTGACACTATTTGGTATTTTGTTTTTTATAAATTCATAACAGTATTATTACTTCTAAAATAATTCAATTAATCAACCCTAAAATATCATATTAACCTATAAAATTTTTTTAATTCATTAAAAGTCTCAAACTATATTTATTTGGGTATTTAAAATATCAATTGTTTTAATATTTCACTAATAAGGTAATTATTTCATCATCATTGTGTCATAAATAAATTAAATTATTTAATGTCAAAAATTTATAAATAAAATACCATTATGTAGGAAATCTTTTTATCTTTCTAATAAGTAATTATAATCTAATTTATCTTATGTATAACCCTATATTAAAAATATTTTAGTTATTAAACTTTGATTATAACTCTTTTAACTCTTCTTTGAATTAAATAATAATAAATATATCATTCCAATAAAAGTCAACCAAAGAGGTTAATATTTTATTCATAAGGTTGTTTTGGGTCTAATTATACTTATCCAATAGAATTAGGACATGTTTTAGGGTAACAATAATATCATTTTTACCCTTAATTACCATATTTACATTTAACTGTGGTATATAAAATTAAAAAGTGACTATTCATCAAAAAAAATTCTCTTATTGAACTAAATTTTACTCCATGATATTAATCGTGTCTCTAGTAATTTCTAAATTCCACTCACAGAAACAGTAAAATTAAGTTTTATGTGAATTTACAAATTCTCCTAGGAGATAGGTAAAAGACGGTGAAAAGTTCAATAAAATTTTTATATATCTAAAATTTTTATAAACTGACTACAATGAATTACATTGAACTTATATATGTATTATGTAACTATATAGACCTAAAATAAGTTTAAATAAAATAAATAGTTATTTAAATAAAAATCCAGTTTTGAACAATAACTCAGTGTTTTTCACTATTCATCAAAAATTGAAGGTTTTCAGAAAAATATCAAAAAATAACCCTAAGATAATTTTGATATTCCGAATTCAAAAATGAAGTCTATTTTACCAAATTCAAAACATAGAAGTTTCATTTATTAATTTAAAATTAATTCTTGTTGTCAAAACCAAAAGGCATATTTTTAAGAAACAATATCTATCAAAAGATTGACACTTGTTTATGTTCTGTCTTAAAGTAAAATTACTTAAAATGACCAAAATTTGATTAAATTGTAAAAATATAATCTAATTATACTTATAAACCATTAAAATTTATAATTCAACACTATAAATTATTTTTATTAAAAAAGTTGTTTTCAGTTAAAATATAGTATTTTTCACTATTCACCCAAATATGAATGTTATCAGAAAAACACCAAAAATTTATTGAAACTAAATTAATATTTCCTGATTCTAAAGAAGAAACTTATTTTGTAAAATTAAATATATAAAAGTTTCAAATATTGGATTTAAAAAGGGTTCATCATTAAAAGGCGGTAAAATTTCATTTTTTTTATACTTCTTTTATCTGAAAAAAATGAATTTGTTCTTAAATTATGTATAGGAAACTCATAATATGGATTATAAAATTATAAGGATTATATAAAGTTCAAAATTATGTTAATACTATTCATAACCGCTTTTGAACGTCTAGTTTGGTAAGTCATGGTGTGTTTGAACTCAGTGTTGCGTGTAGTGCAAGTTATTGAATTACTTTGAAGAAATAACGTACTATGAAATATTGGAGTGTTACATTTTACATATGTCTCACATTGAAGATTATAATGATTTCATCAAATTAAGGGTTTCATAATATATAAAATATTAATCATATGATAACTACCATATTTTATAATTATATACACTTTTAGAACCATCAAGGTATAGTGGTGATGAAAAATGAATTATATCACTATGGGTAGATGGTAGTTTATATGTATGAAATGGTGATGCTTTCATTTTTAAATAAATATAATTAAATAATGGTAAAATAATTATCATTCAATAATAATAATTATATCATACATATCATATATATTCATTTTATCTTACAAAAATAATGGGTCATGTGAGGCGGTGTTGAAAAATGAAACACATTGTTTCATGTAAACGGTAGTTCGAAATTGCATAAGGAACACTTTCATTTTCCATTAAACAGAAGTGAGATGGAAATTTTTTGTAACATTAACATAAAAACATTTTATAATTTAAAATATAATTTTTTAATTATATTGTATGGTTATAGTTTATTTTGAGGAGGTAGTAAAATAAATACACATGGAATAACTATGTTAATATGATTACCTCTTATTTGAGTATATTCCATTGGTTTACACCTTAATACATCATTGGATTATTATTTTTGTGGTACCAAAAACTCTTGGATATGGGAGGAGATTTATTAAGTTATTTGGTAGGATATTTTGTGCAATAATTTTTCTAGTGGTTCGAAAAAATGAAAATAAGACTTTTTCTTTATAAGTAAAGGGAGTGGTACCATTTTAAATATTAATAACCATAAATTATAATAATGTAAATATCATGTGAATTTTGTTCCAAAAAATAATTTATTAAATGATATTACATGTTAGGGTGGTAATAATCCCAAATAGATATTTTTATAGGTGTTTATCAGATAATTTAAACCTTATCTTATAGGTTAACCCCTTGTTAACCCTTCAAACCATTACCATGGTGACAAGATTATTACCATGGTAACTATTAATTATGACTAAAAATAAAATTTAACTCATTACATAATAGTAATTATCATGATTAAAATTATTGAATCTTTTTTATGTATAAATTTCATGTGGTTATATAAATTAATTCTAAAATTCACCTTAAATTTGTTTAAAATAAATTTTCTGGAAAAAGGTGTTTGTAAGAATAAAAATGATTTTATTATCATTCATTTCATAGTGAATAAAAAATTATTTTAATTATTTGTTTTTTGGATCAATATATTATCTAAAACATTCTTTTTTATTATTCAAAAACATTGATTAATTTAATTTTTTATCACACGAAAACACTAGGTGAAAAAACGATTTTATGAAAAATATATTATTTTACATATATATGATTTGTTATACCTTTATAATAATTTTATAATAATTTTATGAATGGGGATTATTTTTAAAAACACATGAAAACATTAATTTTTCAAAGTTTAAATACATATAAAAAAATAATATTACTTTTAAATAAAACATATATTATAAAACAATTTTTGTATACAAAAAATTAATGTTTAGCCAAAAATTATAAGACTAACATTTCATATCACTTCCAAAATATTTAATTATGGTATTTAAATGATTTTATTACTTAAATTTTATCAATGAATATTATTTACACCATTGATAAAAAGTAATAAATTTAATAATAATTAATAATTAAACAAAACAGTCCAAATTAGTTTTTCTAGGATCAATTGTATTTCTTTAAGTGCATTTAACCAATTTTAAAAAATAATTTATTTTACCTGTTTCATTTAACTATCAATTACTGACTTTATTTTTAATTTTTAATAAAAAATAATTTATTTATATTCAGTGTTTCTGACATCTGAGGATATCAACCCCATAGATTTTATTAAATAGAAATATATTCTCAAATTATATGGTGTTAGAAAAAGAGTTTTTTACATCCAATATAAAGGTGAAGAAAATAAAAAACATTGATGGTAACACACAAATCTACGTGGAGTTGTAGATGTTAAAAGATATTTAATTATTGGTCATCATGGATAGATATTCACATCAATAAATTGACTTTATCCATCAATAAAGTAATGAATGTTTCCTTCGAAGGTTTAGTTTACCTAGATTATCTATACATCATTCCATAACTTTTCATCCACATAAACAATGTGTTATAGGGTAATATTTTAGTACATTAACACAATGAAAATTGTATACCCCTTTTATGAACAAATTTTGGGTGAACCAAGTAAATCTTATTGTTCTTTCTTGATTTATGTTTTAAATTTGATTATAATTTTTTTGTGAATGTGCTAGAGAATGAGATGGGTTAAATATTAATTCCTTCCAAATAGGAAAAATTATGATGAATTGGGAATTAGAAGAAATATTTTTAAATTTTTTGAAACCCTAATTAACCCCCACACTTAGGGTATCTCAGTTTCCAATATTTGTTATTAGAGCCAATATGTTCTAATGATTATTTAGTGTGTAATATTTGTTTATGAGTTTTATGATATTATTAAATATATGAAATCTCTAGTGATTTGTTTATTGAAATTATTTCTCTAATTATTTGAAATAATTTATGTTGTATTCTGATATACATGCTATAAAACCTTTAAATTTCATCTTAGATGGAATTAAATTGTTAAGTTACAATGGAAAAGTGCTTAAAGAGTACTAAATAAATTTATTTATTCATTCCTATACTAAGGGGGTTTTAAGGGGTGTTTTAGAAGAATGCTTATTTGATATTTTATCTCAATAAAAGTCACTTAAGGATATGGGGATAATGATTGGAGATATTTATAGAGGATAATAAATCTTGAAATAAATAAGAAATGTCGCATCTGTCATTATTGAATATTTATCTATCAAAAATAACGGTCTGAATTCATATGAAGTTGAATGTAATTTATCCAAGAGACAGAAAAAGATGATCATGATTAATGTAGACAAAAATTTCATAATTCCATATGAATTGATCAATACAGATTCCTTATATACATATGAATCTATACCTCTAACATATTTCTCTTTTAAATATGGTAATGTAGGTTAAACATTATCTGAATGGTTGGAAATTGAGAAAACCTCATTATGTGTCAAATATTGAGGTTTCTATGGAAACAAATAATATAATAATAAACCCATAATAATCATGTATAATTTTTAGAGGCTGAGGGTGAAAATAATTTTTCCTTCATAAAAGAACTAGGGGATAAAAATAATATTTTTATAAAGGAAGTAATAAATTTTTAGGAAACGATCAAAAATATAAACAACAATATGGAGGTAAAATGTTTTGTAACTGGAGTACTTGTTCTTTATGTGAAGTCGTGCAATGAAAAGGATAATCTATATGAATCATCATTGACCACCAATAAATTGATGTATCAATATCCGGTGAGGGATAGTCAAAGTAAAAGTAATTCCCACTATAGAAATTCAAAATTATAACTAAAGGAGAAGGAAATAATGATTTAGGATCATCGGGGAAAGCTTCATGTTGTGGCTAATAAGTTAAATAGTGAGGGTTCTCACATGATTATTTTATAAACAAACATATATCTCACTATTTTTTATTTAATGAGAAATTAGAATAGTGCTAGAAAAAAATTTGGATATAGCTCTCAATTAATTGAATAAGCATTATGTTATTTTGTAGTAGATTTATAAACACGTTGAGTACGTATAAGTAAGATAAAAGGTTTAATGTAGAAGAATGATTTCTTTTAATTTCACACTACCCTAAGAATAAACTATACATGGTAATTTTTTTTGGAGAGATATTATATTTTATATAAACATGATCTTATAGAAAGGTAATACAACAACTTTAAACCGATGATTCAATGAGGAAATATTATACCGCTATGAACAAAATGAGAGATTACTGGAATAATGAAAAATTTATTTCACCAAAAAAATATTAATTTTTTTGGGTGATAATCGAAAAATATTGATGATGTTGATGCCAAGATTTTCTCTAATTACCTTTTCACAAAAACCATTATGGGAAAAATGAATAAAAAATTGAAATATATCTCATTGGAGAAAATTTTTATGTCCTTAATATATGGAACTGAAGAAATAAAACAAGGAGTGAATCAGGAACCAATTAGTGTATGATAAAAAAAATTGTACTAATGAAGATGAAACAAGTATGGATGGAAAATAAGAATAAATTGATTACTCTCATGGATGATAAAGAGAATATAATAAAAGAACCATCAACTTCTTAGATGAGGGAGTATATTCCCCTCAGTCAACTGATTATTGAAGGTTAAAATAATTTTTATCATGGAAAAGTAGAACTGGGGTAAGTCTTGTGATAATGATTAGTGTTAAATAAGAGACATATTAAAGATGATTAAATAATATTAATATAAATCATGCATAAAATATAATTCTAATATTCATGAAAGGAAAAATAATCTAGATAAAGGGATAAAAATGACACATTAAAGGAGGAACATTTCCCGAGTAGGATTTTTCTCAACAAGATAATGAATTCAAAGATATGTAAATAGAATAGTTCGTATTATCACACAAGAAATATGTCTGGATAGGTGGTTATATTCATTTATTTACTAGGAAGTATGTTAAAAAATGTTTTATTTTTATATCCAAACATAATAATATACATAAGAATGTTTAGAGGTACACATCTACCTATTAACTTTAATTTTATATGTAATGATTATATTTATCCATGTTAAGGAGGAGATACCATCCATGGGTAATATAAAATATTGATGAATTTAATGGAATATATTTTTGAATATTCTAACACATGATGGAATGTTTATGCCTTATTGGCAACATGCCTAATTTGGATTGAAACATGTTTCAAATAAAAATTTGAGTTTTACTAATTGTTTCAAGGAATTTTCTATGATCTTTTCATGTTATCATGACTTATTATGTTATTTAAAATCCTATAAAAATATATGGATAACAAGGTAGATAAAAACTTATTCATTAATGAATATTAGTTTAATTTTCTAATGAAATAGAAATTCAATATCATATTTTTATTATTATTATGAAATAAAAAATTTGAAATGAAATTTTTAATGACCTACATGTTGCTAGGAGTTGATGATTCCTATCCAAAGGTGAATCTCATAAGTGTTTCATTTGTTGTTGATATAGATTGATGTGAAAAAAATTTGCATTTGTTGTCAATGAGAAGTAAATATGTGAATGAAAGATATTGAGGAAGAAGTTGGTGAAGCCTTGGAGAATTTTTCTTGATTCAAAGCATTGAATGCTACACTTGATCAAATATCCAAGAGGATAAAACTCTGATGATTTTTTAACTTCTCTTAAGTTCCAAGACTTTTATCAAGGTGATACAATGTTACAACACTTGAAGAAGTACATGAAATACTCCATTTCATAAGGAAATAAGTGACATCCATCAATAGTCACTAAGTGGATAAAGTGTTGTAGGCCATGAATTATGTTTTAATACATGAGTAATGAATACCTGATCAATTCATCATCCATGGTTGGATTAAAAGAACTTTTAATATCTTACAGTTTTTATTTCAAAAAGAAATGAATGGATGATGTTTAAAGATGAAGAAGAGTGAATAATGGGATTTGAATGAAGATGTATGGTTTGGTATTTTAAGGATAAATGAATACTTGTTTACTTAGTTTTTATACTAAGTACTTAGACTATTCCATTACCAAAAAATAAGCCAACCATGGAGGGGCCAGCCGAGGTCCTCACCTCAAGCACATAGGGGACCCTAGGGTCAACTATGCTCGAAGGAAGCCCTCGGGGCTAGCCCCACATGAGGCATGAGTGCGGGTCGTGTGTAAGCCCGCGTGTGCCGCATGGTGATGAACTCATGCAGCATGGGCGCTAGGTGCATGCCTGGAGGAGCATAGTGGGCGATAGAGCACGCCCACAGGGTGAACACTGTATGGGGAGGTACTGTGGAGGGAGAGGGGAGAATTCTGATGAAAGGATGTGGTGGCTTCTTATTAAAAGAAGCTTCACCCAGGCCTCTGTTTCGATGTCGGACGACCAAAAAATCCAGGGACGTGGTCTCAACTGTCTGATGCATCTCAGACACACGGTTTGTCGTTCGATCAATCGCTACATTGATCCCATGGATCCAGGCTGACCATCTGATCGCGCGCTTTACAGATATAAATGAGTGTCATATGGTCTCTCTAGTTGAGGTTCCTTCAACCTCCGGCCACCTCCACTGCACCCGCAAACTAGGAACTCCATCCAGACACCCAACTCATCACTTTGGCCACCATTCAAGCTCCGGTCAAGCCCATAGAGATCATCCGGATGAACCGAATACATGAATGCATTAAAAGTTGCATGCATGCAATGAGATGAAGAAATTTGAAGGAGCCCGAGGCAAATGATGTTTTTGAGGGTGCACTATCCGTTCTATGTACAAGGAAAATCTTTGCATGCATTCATAAATGCATACATGTGATGAACTCTCTAAGAATGAAGGATCCTGCGATTGAAAAATAAAAACAGAAACAACTGAGATTTGTGAGATATCTCATCTGCGTTTGAAAATATTCAAAGCTGACAATCTCGTCTATTGAAAGCTATGGATATCACAGCATCCCACATAGATTTGAATGGAATTCCTCACCTATAAATATAGAGCCTTTGACCGAGGCTCTTTTGTTGAAAATATTGAGAGAAATCTCTTGTTTCTCTGAGAAACAGAGCACTGCACAAAATGTTCTATGCATCCCTGCTAACCAAAGGATAACCGTGCAACTCTTGCATGAAGTAGTCATGTGCATCCCTTCCGCTAAGAGGAGAAGCGCGAACCCCTTTCGCTCACAAAATAGGAGATCTGCACCTTCTGTGTGAAGCTGCCCACAAGCGTGCAATAGGTTCTTTCAACCCTCGTTGTGTCTTTGTGGAAGTAATCCCACGGGTAAAACAACCACTGTCTCAACACCCTCGTTTTTCTCCTACGAAGACAGGACCACAAACCTTATTTTTTGTGAAGAAGACATTGGTGAACCCGAAGCGCAAAGGAGGAGAACTCGTGCTCCCTCGTGTGCCCGAATAAGAAGAAATGTTCCCTCCTTTTTTTCATGAAGAAGAAGAACCAAAGGTATTGTGTTTTCACTAAAAGAAACACATGCATGAGGTCAAGAATTTGATAACCTATTGAGAAGAAAAACTCACACATACACCATTCCCACACCCATTCGGGTTGTGTGTAAAAGAAAAAGAAAAAGGAGGGTGCATGCATAGTGGAGTTCATATGCATGAGTTTAGACACCCAAGTGTCTAAGAACAAGGTGAACCATGGGAAACACTAATTTGGGCTTAAAGAAGACCAATGCATAGACACATAAAATTTAATGAATTAAATAAGACAAGTGTGTGATTGTTAAGACCCAAAAGAATAATAGAATGATAAGAAGAGAAAGAGAGAAGGTGTAAAAAGAAGAGATTGTGTGTGTGCTCAAAGTGTTAAACCAATGGGGTTTTCACACAAGAAAGAAGCAAATAATTGGGTATGCATGCATGCACATGCACATGTAAAGATAGTTAAAAGGAAGAATCAAATATTGTGAGTGCACATGTGTAAACAAGAAGAAATAATACAATGCAACTCATGCATAAAGCATAATCAATTTAGATGATGCCAAGTGAGCTGATATTCAGTGTTTGAGTAATCACATAACTGTATGTGATTATTTATAAGAAAACAAGGAGAAGTTTCAGTCCGTTTTGTTATTGAACTAAACATGAAGTGTTTGAGATACCCATGCAGTCCATGCATGATGTGAATGAGAACTGAGACTGAAGCCAAATTGAATTAACGAATCTCCTGTATCTGAGTATTCAGTAATTGAGAATCCAAGAAGAGAGACAGTTTTAATATTGTGAAAGATCATTCTTGCGTATTATATTCTTGAAGAAGTTGTGTGCACCATTGGCACACATCTTAGTGAGGCCAGGTCTTCATCAGAATAAGAAATAATTTCCTAATCATTGTTGAGACTGAAAACTGATCTACTTAAGTGATCAGAGATATTGAAAAAGGACAACAAACCTTATCAAAGATTGTTGACTATCCTTGAATAGATTCACAGGCAAGTGTGATTCAGTAAGCCTGTGTGAAAAGATAATAAAATCATCTATATTGAATCAAAGAAGAACTTAAATAAGGAAGATGCACATGTGAATTGAGAGCTAGAAGAACCCTATAAGATTCAAGAAGGATAAGGAGAATTTAGTGAGACTCTAGAACAGGCCAGTGAGACTCTGGTAACACTGTGTAAAGCAGAATAAAGAACCTCCTATGGGACTCAGGAGAGATATAGTGTGACTCTGTATGAACCATTGTAATTACTAACTGAATTATAGTGGATAATCTGTGTTGGGGAGAATAACCAACACAACAAGGAGTATGTCTTTGAACCAAACCTTGTAAATTCTTGTGTTCAGTGCCTTTACATTTATAACATCATTTGAGGTAAGGCTTAGAGACACAATAAGAGTGGATAGAGGCTTTAACCAACTATAGAGGTTTAATTGAAAAAAATGAATTTGTCAAAAGATCCAAAAGGGATCACTGATTCACCCCCTCCCCCTCTCAGTGATTCATACTAATCCAGGAATTTCAATTGGTATCAAAGGAAGGTTTCCTATAAAATATCCAAGAGAGTATTTATGAAGTGAATATTTGAAAAGATGAGTGAAGAAACTCAAATGGAGATATCTGTTAAGAATCAAAAGAACAGAAATAAGAAACAGGCAAGGAAGATGAAGAAGAAACTTACTACTACAGGGGAGACACCTTTTACTAAAGTTAATCTGAAAGGTACAAAATTTGATAATTCTTATTATTCTTCGGATGAAGCCCGTTCAAGTTGTGATAATGATAGATCAATTTGTGATCTGCAGACTTCACTTAAAGATCATCTGAAGAAATTCCCTAGAGAAGTGGAATGACACATTGCTGCAAGCATTAGTGCTCTTCAAGATGAAGAATTATAGCTGGAAGAAGAATTGGATAAAAGGGTTGGCATATCCAACACTCTCAAAGAACTAGTGAAGGCAAAGGAAGAAACAATTTCTCTTTGCAATTAAAGACATGCTCATGTTACTGAATAATTGGAAGGAAGTTTTTTTGAGAAAGAATTCTTTGAGATTGTATTTGTAGAAGCATTCTATGCATTTAAAAATTTTCACAAAGTTTCTATGGCTGTCAAAGGTACTCAAATAGAAGAAAAATCCAAGAAGATAAAGGATCTTGACATATCTTTGCAACAACTAAGAAATGTGTCTGAAGAACGAATAACAATACTGAAGGAGAATTGGGAAAGTAAGCTGAGATCTGTTGATGATGAGAAAAATTCTCTCAATATGAAATGTTTATAATTGGAGGTGAAATTGAAAAATCAACAATCGCCCCATGATGAAACTTCCCAATCAGTTGAAAGAATAGATGTTGCCACTCAAGTTTTCATTGAGTAATATGATTCCAAAAGGAACATCAGATCATCCTCTAATCCAATGGTAACATCCTCCAAGAAGAAGGTATCCCATAACCCAGTTATTTATGTTTCTAATAATACAGTTTCATCTGCATGTACAGGTTGAAAACCAAAATCTAGGAAGATGTGGATTGATAAAAATGATGATACATCCGTCAAAACATTATGTGTGGATACTAGAATGATTAAGAATATAAACTCCTAGATAGATCCTCTAAAAAAATAAAGACACTTCCAAAAACAAAAATGCACTAAATCTAGCCATAATGATACTACAAGTAAAATAATGAGATTTTTTGGATATTGTTGGTTTTGTGGGAATTTTGGGGATCAGGATAATGATTGCTGGAATAATATGTCAGCATATGAAAATTATGGAAGGCCTACATTTATGAAATGTAGATGTGATGAAATCAAGAAACCTATAAAGCAAAATCAGAATGCATATATGAAAAAGAATTTGTCTACTAAGAACATATTTGAATATCTTGATGACTTCTGTCATAATTGCAACATAAGTAGTCATAGTCATGATGGGTGTTTTTTAGTCCTACCATGCCTCAGGCATATGTTGATAAGAAGCATAGACCACATAAAAGGCAATAGAAAGAAAATCGAGTTGAAAATTCTTCCACTAGGAATATGAAAAACAATGAAGTTAAGAAAAAAGTGAAAGAAATGATTCCAAATAAGAATTTCAAACTGGATTCCAAGAATTTCATCTAAACCAAAAAAAGATATTTCTACTATGGAAAGAAAGTTCATACCATGGATCACTGCAGACAAGCCTTGGAAATGAATGTAAGCAAGATGAAAATAAAAAGATAATCTATTCATAAGAAATTGGGATTTACTGAATACATTCCTTAAGATAATCTTAATAAGTTTCCTAAGAAGAGTAACCTGAAGACAATGAGGAAGCCATGTGGAAGCTCCAAATCAAAAAATGGTAAGGAGTGTTTAGTAATATGGCATAATCATTTGAAAATTTTTATAGAACTGCAATGAGATGAAGATGAAACACTATCTAAAGAAAAGGAAAAGGGAAAACAGGTCATTCCACATGAAAGAGAATTCAAATTTCATGAGAGGTTGTCAACACATGATAACCCAAGTGTCTCATAACTATTTTTTGGAAGTTCCAAGAAGGTTGGGCATCATGAAAACAAATTTTTAACTATATTACCAGGACAAATGGAGATAATTGAACAATATGAACCCAAATCTACTTCACTACTGACAGAAGTGAAGAAAAACAATCCACACAAGTTGAAAGTGAATGGAAGTAAATAATCCATGCTAAAAATGAAAAATAAAAATTCCAAATGGAGAAGAGACTTCAAAATGAATAGTACCAGACACTTTAGAGTGTAAATGAAAGGATTTATTAGGTTGAGAGAAAATTCTCCGCCCCAAAGATTCAATTATGATCTCACAAGTTTTCCATGTTATTCCATTATAATTTTGTTATACATGTGTTCTTGCATTGTAGGTAATTGAAGATGATGCTCATTCTAAAAATGAAAGTTGAATGATAAAAGTCGAGAACTACAACTTGAACTCATTATTCATGATATGGTAATTACTTTAAGTGATCCACAGTGGAAGATTATCAACATTCATGTCTTCAATATTATTTGATGATATTCTCCACCAAGGATATTCAAAGGGAGTTAACCCATTGAGAAGGAGAAATATGAAAGAAATGATATCAAGGATTATGTCATGACAAATCTTGAAATCCATATCATCTCAGGGAGATAAAACTAAGGTATTCTAATCACACATTCATCATTTGGTCTTAATTGTTTTTATCATATCAATTAAGGGAAGGGCATTATTGATGAATAAATGGGATGAAACGGGAGCTTTGCCTTTGCACTTGAAATTTTTAATATGTTTGGTGAAGTATGTGCAGGATTTAGCATTTCACTGATAAATGTGATTATCTCCAATCCCCTAATCAAGAATTGAACCATTCTAGGCATGATTTTACATGTATGGTTGTTTATGGACAGCACTGAAAACTTTGTTCATACCTCTCTTGTTTTCTACACTAGGTTAGCGCAAGTAGACTTAGAGATGATTAACTAAAGGCTCTTTGCCAAGTGAATCATGTGATATCATCCCTCTCTCAGAAACATTTCAAAAGATATCATTCAAAGGGAGGAGGGCATGTTTTTTAAGGGACTCCACTAACACCTTTGAATTTGTTTGCCAATAAGGGGGAGAAAAGTTTGGCACACATATTGACCTATTCAAAGTGTGATTAGGTGATATTGCCAAATAAAAACAAAGGGGGAGATTGAAGTGCATAATTGTTTCATTTCTTGTCAATATATATGGAAGTGAATAAGAGTTTAATTTGTTGTCAATGAGAAGACAACGTGTGAATGAAAGATATTGAGGAAGAAGTTGGTGAAGCCTTGGAGAATTGTTGTTGATTCAAAGAATTAAATTCTACACTTTATCAAATAACCAAGAGGATAAAATATGACGATTTTTGAACTGGTCTTATGTTCCAAGACTTTTATCATGGTTATACAATGTTACAACACTTGAAGAAGTACTTGCAATACTCAATTTCATAAGGAAAGAAGTGACATCCATCAATAGTCACTAAGTTGATGAATTATTGATGGCCATGAATTATATTTTAATACATGAGGAATGAAGACATGATCCATGCATCATCCATGGTTGGATTAAAGGAACTTTGAATATCATAGAGTATTTATTTGAAAAATAAATGAATGGATGATGTTTGAAGATGAAGAAGAGTGAAGAATGGGATTTGAATGAAGAATTATGGTTTGTAATTTTAAGGATAAATTAATACTTGTTTACATAGTTTTTATAATAAGTACTTAGAATATTCCTTTAAAAAAATAATCCAACCATGGATGGGTCAGCTGAGGTCCTCACCTCAAGCACTTAACGAACCCTAGGGTCAACCATGCTCGAAGGAAGCCCTCAAGGCCGGCCCTGCATGAGGAATGAGTGTGGGCCGTGTGTATTCCCATGGGTGCCGCATGGTGATGAACCCGTGCAACATGGGTGATAGGTGCATGCCCGGAGGAGCATAGTGGGCACTAGAACATGCCCGCTGGGTGAACACAGTACGAGGCGATACCGTGGAGGGGGAAGGGAAAATTCTGGCGAAAGTATGCGGAGGCTTGTTATTTAAAGAAGTAGCACCCATGTCTCCATTTCTATGTTTGATGGACAAAAAATCTAGGGACGCGACCTCAGTCATCTGATGCATCACCGACACACGGTCTTCCACTCGATCAATTGTGAAATTGATCCTGCGGGTCCTGGTTGACCATCAGATCGTGCGCTTTTAGGATTTAAATGAGTGTTGTCTAATCTCTCTAACCGAGGTGTCTTCATCCTCCGGCCACCTCTTCATCACTCGATAACTCAGAGCTTCATCCGGACACCCAACTCATCACTCCGGCCACCATTCGAGCTCCAATCAAGCCCATATAGATCATTTGGACGAACAGAATACATGCATGCATTAAAAGTTGCATGCATGCAATGAGATGAAGAAATTCGAAGGAGCCTGAGGTAAGAGAAGTTTCTGAGGGTGCATTGCCCATTTTATGTACAAGGAAAACCTTTTCATGCATTCATAAACGCATGCACGTGATGCACTCACTGATAACGAAGGATCATATGGTTGAAAAAGAAAAAAGGAAACAACCGAGATTTTTGGGATATCTCATACATGTTTGAATATATTCAAATCCTAAGATCTCGGCCAATTAATTCTATAGATATTGCATCTTCCCATGTGGATTTGAATGGTATTACTCACCTATAAATATAGTGCCCTCGACCGAGGCTCTATTGTTGAAAATATTGAATGAAACCTCTTGTTTATCTGAGAAATAGAGAAATGCATGAAAGGTTCCATGAAGCCCTGCTACACGAAGGAGAACCGTTCAACTCTTTTATAAATCATTCCTGTGCATCCCTTGTGTGAAGAAAATAATCGGGAACCCCCCTGATTTGCGAAAGATGAGATATTCACCTTCGTGTGAAGCTTACCACAAGCGTGCGATAGGTTCTTTGAACCCTCGTCGTGTCTTCAAAGACGTAATCTCATGGGTAAAACAATCGGTGTCTCAACACCCTTGTTTTTCTCCTAAAAATATAGAACCAAAAACCTTAGATTCTATGAAGAATACATTAGTGAACCTGAAGTGTGAAGGAGGAGAACTCAATCTCCCTCATTTTCTCGAAGAAGAAGAGCTATGCCCTCCTGTTTTGCATGAAGAAGAAGAACCCAAGGCATTGTGTTTTCACAAAAAGAAACAAATGCATGAGTCTGAGGCTTTGATAACCTCTTGAGAAGAAAAAATCACACATACACTATTCCCACACCCATTTGGGTTGTGTGTGAATGAAGAAGAAAAAGGGCGGTGCATGCATGGTGGAGTTCATATGCATGAGTTGAGACACCCGAGTCTCCAAGAACAAGGTGAACCATGGGAAACACTAATTTGGGCTGGAAGAAGACCCAAGCATAGACACATAAAATTGAATGAATTAAAAAATACAGGTGTGTGAGTGTTGAGACCCAAAAGAAGAAGAGGAAGAGAAGAATAGAAATAGAGAAGGTGTAAAAAGAAGAGATTGTGTGTGTGCTCAAAGTGTTACACCAATTGGGGTTTTCACACAATAATGAAGAAAAAAATTGTGCATGCATGCAAGCACATGAACACATGAATATGGTTAAAAGGAAGAATCAAATATTGTGAGTGAACGTGTGTAAACAAGAATAAAAAATACCATGAAACTCATGCATGAAGCATAATAAATTTAGATGATGCCAAGTGAGCTGATCTTCAGTGGTTGAATAATCACATAAGTTCATGTGATTATTTACAAGAAAACAAGGAGAAGTTTTAGTGCATTATGTTATTGCACTAAATAAGAAGAGTTTGAGATACCCATGAAGTCCATGCAAGAAGTGAATGAGAACTGAGACTGAAGACAGGCTGAATTAAAGAAGCTCTAGTATCTGAGTGTTTAGTAATTGATAATACTAGAAGAAAGATAGTGTTGATATTGTACAAGATCATTCTTGAATATTATATTCTTGAAGAAGTTGTGTGCACCATTGGCACACATCTTAGTGAGTCCAGGTCTTCATCAGAAGAAGAAATAATTGCCTGGGCATTTTTGAGACTGAGAACTGATCAAATCAAGTGATCAGAAATATTAATCAAGGCAAACAGACCTTGTCAAAGGTTGTTGAAGATCCTTGAACAGATTCACAGGAAAGTGTGATTCATCAAGCCTGTGTGAAGAGATCAGAAGATCATCTATAGTGAATCAAAGAAGAACTTAAAGAAAGAAGATGCTCATGTGACTTGAGATCTAGAAGAACCCTGTGTGATTCAGTAAAGAGAAGAAGACTTCGGTGAGACTCTGAAGTATGCCAGTGAGACTCTGTTAACACTGTGTGAAGTAGTATAAAGAACCTCATGTGGGACTCAAGAGAGATATAGTGTGACTCTGTATCAACCATTTTAATTACTAACCGAATTATGGTGTAGAATCTGTGTTGGGTAGAATAACCAACACAATAAGGAGTAGGTCTTTGAACTAAACCTTGTAAATTCTTGTGTTCAGTGCCTTTACATTTATAGCATCATTCGAGGTAAGTCTAGGAGACTCAAGAAGAGTGGATAAAGGATTTAACTAACCATAGAGGATTAATTGAAAAAAATCAATTTGTAAAAAGATTAAAAAGGGATCACGGATTCACCCCTCCCCCTCTCATTGATTCACACTAATCTGGGCACTTCAAAAGGCAATTTAGATTCATCTATAATTGGATAATACCTATATAGAAAAATATTATAATGAAAATATATTACTATCAGTTTCATTTTCTCAAAATTTGATATTAATTCAATAAAAATTTAGTAAATCTCATATATTTTGACTCTACTTGTCATGTACTAATAGTTTAGTGAGAATGTTATTATGTTCACAGGTCAAATGTTACTGAAGGGGTTAAATTTATTTGATTTGGTTCATGAGAAATAGTGACTAATGTTTAACATACTGATTTTATTAACAAAAACATAAATTTCCTACACTAATAAATAACTTAGTAGGCTTAGAGGATTTTTTGAAAAATCATTTCCAAGTGGAACATTAATGCTCGAAAATTATTTGTGATAAAATATGATAACATATGAAAATAATATAAAAGTTTTGGTGCTAATAAATGACGTATGATAAAAGTTAAAATATGTATTTAATATTTAGTATGAGAATTAAAATTAAGTTTTTATGTGAATATGGAGATCGTCGAAACTCTTATTTAAGTATTCTTGAAGGAATGACAATATGATTCATATCCATTGAAAATTTGGTGCATAGTACAAGATACCATATGGGGAGCTAAGACAAAACAAGTACCCCTATAGAGTGAAGAGGTATTGGGGGAGAAATATTGAATGAATAATTATGAGGAATGGATAAACTTTGTATTTTATTAATAAAATTTCATAATGAAGACCAAAAAATGGTTCCATGGGGTTTATGGGATATTTTCATCAAAATCCGAAGGGGTAGACTGCTTAAATCATAAATATATATGTTTAATTTATTTATTATATATGTTCAATAGGTGGAAAGAATTTTACGATTTATTTCAATTAGTTTTTATGTATAAATTCCCGGTATGGAATATATTCCAAATGTTTTATTTAGTTTTTGGATGTTATAATTCTTTATACAAAATAACTAGAATACATGTGAATTATGTTCTGCACTTGGAAAGGTATAGATGTAGTAGATATATATGAATTGGAATTCAGGATGAATTATCAAGAAGTTTATTTATTTGAAGATAGTAAGTTTTATGTAAGAATATTGGGAGTTGATAAGGTAATGTTTGAGGTGAAAAAATGTACTATAGTTTTAAAATATGTCTATTTGATTAATTTGGATAATTTCTTGTTGTAGATCTTTTCCTAATATTTGAAAGTATTGAGGAGAATATTTTATACATAAGAGTCATTTAGATTCCAAATGTAGTATTCTTTATTTATAAATGTGATGAGGGTAATACAATTATGTATGAGTAGAGAAAAAAAGGGGCTCAACCTTTGGCCAACCTACTGGAAAAATTCAATCTATAGAAAAAAATAAGATCAATTTCCAAGACAAGCGATGGTGGAAGGGGATTTGAGTAGCTATTTATTCTATGTGTTATCATATTCTGTGTAGTTCATGTGAAAAATGGTGTCACAAATCATCCTATAAAACTCATCCAACATGGATTCAAAAAAAATTATGATAAGACCTAAAGGGAATTCCTTATATAATGAGATGGTGACTAGCTCCCTTACATCAAACAACATCCCATGGGAATGACTAGTATATCCCAAAACAATGAATGTGGTTTATATTTGAAGAATAAAACATGAAATAAATATGAAATAACTAAAAAACAACAACACCAATGATACAACCAAATCAATAAGACAAAACTAAGGCTCGTGTCAAAGAGAAAATAAAAAAAGGAAACCAAAAGGATTGTAAAAACTATTGTGTAATATGTAGTAAATATTTCACCAACTATGCACTAACTACCCATTCCTAGATGACAAAAAAACCTACATCCTCACTATGTGACCTTTCCCTTTACTTCATCATAGATAACAATGTCTACACACACCTAAGAGAGTGTGTAGGGTGTTAGATAAATAGACTCAGTATGATCCCACTGATGTGTTTCATAATAAAAATCTAACAAATAATCCAAATATACTCAAAATAATATAATAAATTATTGATAAAAACAATTTTGAAATTTTTATCAAAATAGTGGTAAAACATTTTCCCTTTTCATAATTCTAAAACAAATTCCATATAACATGAATAAAAATATTTTTTCAAATGAATTATTTATGAAAACATGAATCATTTTCCATATAAAAAATTAAAAAAAATGTGATGTATAATGAAGATATACCCTATGATAAAATAGTTATGGGATATCTAGGTCACTCTAACCACAATAATCAAATCAATACTTAGTGCTTACAAACAAGCCTCTTGAAAAACAAGGCCAAGTAAATAGAGTTTAAAAACATGATTCAAACCCAAATTAATGTCGAATAACCAAGTCTAAAAATAAACATGGAATATATAAGAGAGAAACACCTTATTAGTGAACCCCTTAATGGAAAGAAGGAAAATGGACAATAATAAACCCCATCTTAGCTACCCAAGGTTCCCATGTGCTGTAAATGTCAAAAAAAATCCCCAATGGTTCATAGTATTTCATAAACAATTTCCAAATAAGCCATTTTCCATAAAAATAATTATTTGAGAAATAATTTCATAAATCATATCACAATGATGGGGAAACATATTTATTCCACCAAAATAAGGGGGAACAATAATTTTATCAAAAACTATTTATCCATGCATTTCAAGAACATAAAATATTATACCAAGAATATATTATAAAATAATCAAGAAAACTAGGGAATTTGTGTTACCCAAAAAATATACTAAAGAAGTAACCACCAATATCACCCTTGGGGTCTCAAGAAAACAATAGTGGGATCCACCAACTAAAGGTAAAGGGACCACATGAGAAATCCATAAAAAGTTCATGAAATAAATTTTGACATATTATAGTTAAGATTCCATAAGAATAAGGTTGGATTTGAATAAAAGTGATCATGTACCTTGTAACACATGATATATACACCCAGAAAATTAAGATCCTATCTCAATGAATTCAACTGATAATAAGAAAAACTAGAATGAATCAACAGAAGCATATCACCAAAAGAAAAATAGATTCTAATTTTATACCACAACATATTTGATTCAAAATTCTATTTTCAAAAAAAATGAAGTCTTAATAGTGTGGAAAGATGAATCCGAACCACATTAAAACTCACTCATAAATATATTATGAGTTTCTCTATATAGGCATAACACCATCCACAAAATGGGTGGTTGAGTCATCTGATCAAATTTTAAAAAAACAAGTGACACCATGACAGGGTGATCTTGATTTCACACCACCAACTTGATTGAAATACCGAATAAAAATTCACTATCCCCAATACCATAGGAAAATATATTTACTAAATTTTTTTCTATTTCCTCATAAAAATTTCATGAATTGTTTGGTCATTGATTAATTTAAATTTTATCTATTACTCCAGGAAATGAATATTTAAGAAGAATTTTTTCATTCATGAATCCCTAAAATTAACATTAAATAGACCATAATATCCATTAAATAATTGAAATTAATTACTAATATCTCTATACATAAAACAAAAATTTTTGGCCCAAATTACCCAATATTGATAAATATAACACATTAAGCTATAAAACTGAAAAAATGACACCAAATTTTCATCTTAATCTATTAAATTAGTAGTTAACTACAATACTCCACTAGAATATGTTTGAAAAAATTCAAAAAAAAAAATTGAAATATTTTATCATATAATTTTTTAAGATTAAATTTAACATTTATCCATGGATAACATAAAGTATATCATAATGTCATGTACTAAAAATGTGAATATATTGATCATATATTCTCTTAAATCATGATAATCCTTTCCCAAAATAACTTAAATCATGAAAAAACCTCAATAAAAAAATATTCCACAAACTTACTAGATAACCATTCCTCAAAATATGTTCACTATATTAATATAACATTTCCAAAATTTAATAACTGTCTTATATCAATTAACCATGAATACCTCAACATGAAATATCATATTATACCTAAATTTTATCAATAAAACTATAATTATATCCACCATATATAAAATAGTTATTACCCAACTAATCATTTCAATAAAATAGATATTAATCCAAATCATTATATTCCAATAAATTTCTCCAATAATATCATTAAAAATATTAATATTCAATCACATAAAACCTAAAAAGGAATATTTAAGCCTCTAAATGTATGATCAAACTTAGACATATCATTCCATGAAAGTTTTTTTAACCCCTATCACTCTTGAATATCATATATTTCCATAATTTTTGTTAAATATCTTATAAAAATGGTTGATAAAAAGGGTGAAATATCTCAATCATATCCCTACGGTGTGTCTACTTAAGTGTGTAGTCTTAGGCCAACTCATCATGAAACGATGATGATCTAGTTAAGACCAAGTCTATAATTGTCCAGAAGTATAACTCATAAATATGGTGATGAAATGATAAACATTACTTTTTTGGATTTGATACTGATGAAGGTAGACAGATTTTTTAAATCTATAACTTACAAAAAAAATAAGTAAAATACTAGATGAATTAAATTCCCAAGGATATTTTAGGTTTATTTTTTTATCAAATTAATAAAAACTCATACATAAACAATACCCATGTATTTTAATGAGTATATCACCTACCTAACCCTTTATTTCCTATTTCAATTTAATTCATCGTCATTATCCATATGAAATCCTCTCTAGACATAATTCTCTCAACATCCATATTTATAACCTAGGAAAAAAGAAACATAATAAGGGGGAGATAAAATGTTATTCAAGGTTAAACAAAAGCATGAACAACTAAATTTTATCAGAGATCGTATGAAGAGAATAATGTTGTAATGAAATAATAAATGTGAATGAGTATAACATAATAATATATATACCCATAAACACCTAGATCATTAAACATGAAACATGGCATATTTATTTAACAATATAGAGTGCCATCATAATCAATAATCATGATCCTTGTAAATTAATCTTGATTATAAGAAAAATTATCAACAAATAGAAAGAATAGCTAAAATGTATGGGTATCATGGGAATATTTTTAGAATATCACTCATACAAATAGAATATCCAGTATGGCGAAATTTTATCTCTAATGTACCTAATTCCTTGGATAGATATAACAAACTCACTTATCCTTGATTAATAACATAACCACCCATCCATGGTTTATCATGGAACTACATATCCTTAGTTTATAATGTAACCATCAATACTTTTTTTATAATAGAAAAAATAATCAACATATTCAGTTACCAAGAACCATAAGATAATTATAAAATAATTAATCTCACACATCATTGTATAACCCATAAATAAACCATTTTTATTTTCAGAACACGATTAACCTATGGAAATGGAAAGAGATCCATGTATATAGCTCTGAAAAAATATTATTCTTTCCTGATGAATAATGAGGATGGTATGAATAAAAAAATCACTAGTGGATAATTAGTAAAAACAAAGGATGTTGAAATTTATTTAATGAAAATACCATAAAAGGATCATTAATAAAATTCTTTAGTAAATTAACCTTTTCAGTTTGAAAATAACTTTTAAAAACTCAAAAATCAAAAAATATTTTTGGAAAAAATTCCCTTGAAAATATCCTTGGATATATCTAATGTAAGATTCAAATAAAATAAATTTCAATAAAGAGGGATAATATATTCATGATTTAAATCTTAAAAATAAGTATTTTAAAATATTTTTGTAAAAGTGAGTTAAAAGTTCCTCATTTAGAAAATGTTAATAACTATCATTTTAAAAACATTTAAAATAAAGACAACTAAAATTTAAAATATATTTAATAAATAATTTATTTTTAGAAATAACATTTTTTTAACATTTTAAAAAAATAGATATGGAAGGTAAATATACCCAATCTAAAATAAAATACATGATTGGTATCACCAAAAAATGAATTTATTGATGCTTCTTAGATCAATAATGGAGAGAATGGAAATTAAACATCTTCCCCAAATTCATAACCATATTATAGTAAAATAAATGGGTTTAATGTAAATAATATCATATTATTTCCTCAAAATGAAACATGAACATATAAAATCTTGAACAAAAAAATATTCTAATATAATTCATGATCCACTTTATTAAATCTTTTAATATAAGCCCTAAGAATTAATATAATAATTGGAAACATTAAATATAATTAACATAAAATTATATATTATATTAAACTCTACAATACTCATTATATACACCTCATAAATGACATATGTTCATATCATCAATAGATGTCTCAAAGAATGGAATTTGAGATGATTAACCCATACAATAATCGTGTCAATAAATTGAGAGTTAATTAATGTAAAGATTGTGGGTGAAAAACTTAAATCCATAAAAATCTTTCTAAATATATAATAATATAATTTATATATCAATTCAAACATAATAATATCATAATAGATTCAATGATGATGTTTTATAATCCACTGAAAATAAATTGAGTTAATAAACTCATTACAACTTAGTAATATTCATGTAACTCCCATTGGAATTCTTAAATAAAATTGAAACATAAAATACCATGATTTATAACATATTAATTCTATTACATGTAAAATGGACACTATATACACTACAAAATAACAAATAACTGTGAATTTGGTATATGTATCACTGATGTAAAAGTAAGACGAGAAACCCTTGCCTCAAGTCCGAACATTCCTTGTATTCCCTTTAACTATTATATTATAAGCTTAAATTAATTAATTAATTAATTAATTAATAAACTTATCCAAATTTAAAAACTTATACTTGATTATTATTTTTTTAGTTCTTTATAATGACATATTTGAATACTTAATGATTTATTTTCATTTCGGGTGTTTTGTGAAAGTTTGATTCATTCGTTTAAAACAATTTACGTGTGTTGACTGTGGTAAAAGTGTGAATTAATTGAAAATATACAGGATAATTATCATGAAATAATTTTCATATATATTAATCAATTATACATAAAAAATTAACCAATAATGTTATAATTAAAAATGAACTACATTATGATCATGGAGATGGTAGGTCGTAGGTAGGCATTAGTAATGTTTCCATTATCCAACAATAATTATGAAAAGAAGGTATGTACAATTTTATATTTAAATAATGATCATAACATCATAAATACCATATAATTTAATTAAATATTATTATATATATATAATTATTTTGGTATGCTGATGAAGAAATAATCACATCTCTTCATGAAGGTGGTAGTCCACACGTACACAAATGATGTTATCATTTTCCAATGTTAGAAAAAATGAAAAATTGTATTTTAATAATGATAAATATTTTATATTAAAAATATTAATTCAATTATATCACATATATTCATTAATATTTTCATTATTATCTTCAATTGGATGTGTTAGTGAAAAATAAATCACGTCGCTTCTTGGCGTGGTAGTCCTTCATACACACTAGTGACGTTATCTTATCTCCAACAGAAGGGAGAGTAAGAATGTATATGTGATATAAAAATTAAATAAGTATAAATATTTTAAAAATATCATATATATTATTTAAATACATAACTAAAACAATCCATGATAGATGAATATGGAAAATTAATGACATTTGTTTGCTTGGTGGTAGTCTATCACACACATGAATAATGATTTCATATCCAATTTGATAGAAGAAGAAATTGATTTTTATTATACCATTAATATAAAAAAATTAATTATATAATATATACTTTTATTACAATAATATCATTGTTGAATAGTATTTTTCTGGTGTGGAAGAAGAAATAAAAAATGCATACTTCTGAATTTCACCTCTTTTAAACCCACCTTTTTAGGATTACACCGAAAGTATTCCAAGAATAAAATTATGAAAAAAATAATTCTTGGATTCTTGGATTAATTTTTGGAAGTTATTTATTTATTTATTGTATGAATAAACATGTTTCTAGGTTTTTAATAAAAAATAAGAGTGGGTGGCCTTTTATAAGTGATGTGGGAAACACACTTGTAAATTCTGAAAATAAAAAGATCAGCCCACATTTTTTCCATTAAAATGGTCCAAAAACGATTATTATAGAGTCCTATACATGATAATTTCTATTTATTACTATAAAATATTTTTTATAAAAGTGATTACCTCATTTATCCCTTGCCGTTTTAGTTTAACCCCCATATAAACAAATGTTTACTTTAACCATGGTAATTAATTTTAATTGTTTTTAGAATTAATTATGGAAACTTTATAAATTGAACATAGTAGAAATTATAAATTACTATTATTAATAATATTTTATCCATTTTACTAAATTAAATTTATTTATGTGGAAAAATTAAATTTCAAACAGAACCCACATATGTGACAAAAAACAGTTCTCAGAAAGTGTATTTTTCAAGGAAAAGATGGATTTATTTTAAATCAATGATTAACAATAATAATTGTATTAATATTAATTAATATATATATATATATTATAAAATTTTAATTTAAAAAAATTATCATTAGGTTTTATTTTAATTAACTTAAAAGGATAAACTTTATCTAATTTAAAATAGTTTTTAGAGAAATCCCATTTTTAAAACCAAAAACAAACTTGTATTATAATCCAATATAAATTTGATTAAAAAGTAATTATGTGGATTATATATAACTATATAATAATTATATTACTTTATATCATATTCAAATCATATTGGTACTTTTAAATTCCTGTTTTTTTTAAAAAGACGTGACTTTTTTACAAAAATTGGTATTTTCACTATTCACTGAAAAAATGATATTTTCTAAAGAATAAAAAGATTTCACCCAAATTAAATTTTTATATGGAATTCCAAAAAATAAATTCATTTTTCCAAATCAATTCTCTAAATTAACCAAAAATTATTTATAATATTTTTTTTCAAAAAAAATAATAAAAATTATCTTTGAAGAAAACATATTTTTTAAAAATAACACTACATTGAAAAAAAATAATTTAATATTTAATTAAAAATTATAAATAATTCAAATTGAGTAAGAAATTTATATATATATATATAAGTATCATAAATTAGATAAAAAAAATTTATACCCACCAAATTTAGGATATGTTATAATGCTTATATATATCACTGGTCATTTAAGTTCAATGTTGCATATCAAATACACAATTGAACATAGTTTTCCTATTTTTATATCTTAGGGTATTACTGTAACGCCCCGAGTTTCAGTAAAAAAAGAATAATTTTAAATAAATTATAATTTAAATAGAATAATGTTACAAATAAATTAAGAAAACTATGATTTTTCAAAATAAAAATTTAATTTATAACATTCTAATTATATAATATGACCTATATATATAATTGTTTTATAGATAAATTTGCTAATAATATTTGAATAAATATATTTTCATAATTATAATTTTATTTTATTTATAAATGTATATGTATATATTTATATATATATATATGATTAGTTTCATTTGTATAAAAATTATTAATATTATGTTTTATAAAATTTAATGATATGGTACATAAATATATAATAGATAATTTTTATAATTAATAATCCTTTTAATAATATAAGTAATAATAATAATATGTAAATGTTTTATAAATAATAATAAATACAGTTTTTTGCAATGAAAAAAAGGCAAAGATATAATATATAAATATATATATATATGCAATGATGGATTTGACACAAATATTACATGATTGAAAAAAAAGAATCTAAAAATTTAATTGACAAAAGAGAATCTAAAAACATGATTGAAAAAATAAAATGCAAAAGATAATTTTAGAATAAAAAAACATTAAAATTATATGTATATATATGTAAAAAGAATTTGTACTTATAAAAAATTATTACACTTTTTATTTTAAATATATATTTAATTAGTTATAAAAAAATGATCTATTCATGTTGAGTAAAAAATGATGAATGATAAAAAAATGATTATAAGTCTCGATTTAAAAAAAATATTAAATAATTATAATATAATAATATATTATTTTAATGATTATATAACAAAATAATAATATATTATTAGCATGTTAGACTTTAAAAAGTGGGAGTGAAAAATTTGGGAAAATAAAGACAAAACGTGTGTCAATAAAAATCAATACGTGAATTCTTTTTGGGATATGTGGGATGAATTTATACCACCCATGAAAAGGAATTGAAATCCTAGTCATCCCCGCCAATCATCTAATCGGCCTCCTCCAAAAAAACACTAGGGTTTATTTCATCCCTTTGATCAATCCTAGATGATCTGAGCCGTCATTTTTTTCTAACCCCTCTCCTTCATTGAACCTCTCCCGCCACACCTGTCTGCATCTCACGAGTTAGCCGAAATTCTCCTCAGTTATTTTGTAATGTTTTCCCACAAGTGTACAGGGTTTATATTTGTTTATTTTTACAAAACCCATGCTTCTCAGGTAATACTCTCTTAAAATATTTATATTTGGAAATGATTTTTTTATTTAATATTATCTTCAATTATAACCCTTTTTTGCATGCGCAACAGTCATGTGGTTTTTTCATTGTTTATAAATAATGATTTAAGCATGTATTCTAATATGTATAAACATAGCTTATATAAACCCCCTATTACATGAAAACCCTACATTTTTACTCTCTTCCCCAAACTATAACATGCTCTCTGAAACCCCATCTTCATCTTAAGACATGTAAGGGGTCTCTTTTTTTAATTTTTGTTAATATACAACAACTGATTATACAACTTTGTATATAATTCTCTGTATATAGATATATTCATATGTATTTTAAATCCAAGCTATTTCATGATTTCTAATACTGGACGTTTGTGATCAAGAGTTTATAATGTTGTAAGGGATTACGTTGCAGTGTTTATTAAAGCAAACCCTTTTTATATAGTTATAGGTATACAGGTTATATACATATATATTTTTATATGTTAGTTTTCAGTTCTGGATCTACCTACGCTCCAAAAAACTGGACGTTTGTGTTTTTTAAGTTATTTTTTTAAGAAAGATTATTTTCATTAGGTTTTATTTTACTAAACCTATATATATATATATATTGTTTGCATATAAAGTTTTATATATATATATATATATAACGCTTCATTGTTTTAAGGTTTTCAAAAATGGGTTATTGGTGTGTTACTAAGGATTGTATAAGTATAATACATAAAAGGGTTTACCTTGTATGGTTTTCATTAAGAAAAACCTATTATATACATATATGTATAATCGGGTATATAAGTATATATGTGTGTGTGTGTGTGTGCGTGTGTAACCCAAATCCAATCTGTTTTTAAGGTTTCTAAATTGATTATGTATGTTTAATATTTATAAAGAATGATATGAATAAGTTTTTATCATGCCAAACCCCTTTTATTAACTTTGTGTATATAATAATAAACTTATATACATATATGCAAACCAATACAAATAAAATTATGATTTTTAAGTGATAAATACATGTCCTTAAATAATGTTTTAGTTGTGAACTAAGTCTTGGGTATAAATTGGATTATGTTTATAAAACCTTAATTTTATATGGATACATACGTAATAATCTTAATATGGATTTAGTTTTCAATCGAGTAATTTATTTTTGGTTTGAAATATTCAGTTCGTCAGGAATTAATGGACCATGTTGTGTAAAAACCCAAATACACACACTTATTGTATATATGTTTATGTGTATATGTTTTTTTCAGTATAATTTCCACAAACCCTATTTTCAAAAACTATTTACCAGGACTTATTTTATGCTTTGATACTTGTATGTTTTTAAATAAACTATTAATTTGGTGTTTGGTAAACTAACATGTAATTTGTTTATAAGTATACACTAATAAGCTTGTATTATTAAAGAAGTTTATTTGGAAATACCTTTAATGTGTTTTCTAATTTAAAATAATGTATTTTCGTTTGTTTAAAATACATTAGAGGATTAAAGGTTTGTGAGATCAAGTTATCATGTCATATTCTTTTATTGTTATATTACATGATGAACCTATTGCGGTGAATGTAACACCCCAGGTAAATAAAGAATATGAAATTTTTATATTAATCCATATTTTTGAATAAAATATTAATATTACTTTAAAGGGAACGCTATGCTCTATGATGTACCCAATACGCAACAACGAGTTTCTTTGAAATCTTACGTTGCACTCTAATAATAAAATAATATTATTTTAAATGGTAGTTAACGCCTAGCCATTATAATGGTGGGAAAGAATAGAACTAACTACAAAATGATTATATATATTTGTCAAATATTTTTACTTTTATCCAATAAATGTTAGAGGTGTAAAATGCAAATGAATCCAATTTTAAGCATAAATCTTCTAATATTCTTTAAAAGGTCGATTAACCACCTTTTGATGGAGAACCCTTTTTAAATATACTTTTGACAATTTTATATGTTCTATTTGACAAAATTAAATCCTTATTTAGAATCTGGATATCAAAATTTACTTTGTGTAAATTTTTGTTATTATTCCAATAAAGATCATTTTTAGTGAAAATGTTGCATTTTAATTCAAAACCTCCTTTCAATCTGATTTATTTATATGGATAGATTATAATTTTAATTGAGATTAAAGTGTATTTATAATATATTTTTACAATTTAATCCAATGGTGGTCATTGAAATTAATTTCACTTTGAAATTGGACTTAAACTAGTGTTAATCTTTTAATAGATATTGTTTCTTAAAAACATGCTATTTGTTTTGACAGCGGGAATTAATTATTAAGTTAATTAATTCAACTTATATGTTTTGAATTTTGTAAAATGGGCATCATTTTTGAATTTGGAATATCAAATATAGCTTAGGGTGAATTTTTGGTATTTTTCTAAAAAACTTCAATTTTTGATGAATAGTGAAACCACTAAGTGGTACTTAAAAAACTGATTTTTCGTTTAAATGAAAATTTTCCACCTCTTTGTCTTGAATTTCAAAACTCCGACATGCATGGTTGTCATTAGGAAGTAAAATGTGGTTCAATGGGATTAAAATATTTTTTTGGTGAATAGTAATTTTTAAGTTTTTAATCCCGATTAGAGGTAATTAGTGTAGTTTAAGGTAAAAATAATGTTTTAATAATATGAAATGACCTTGAAACATGTCCTAACGTTATTGGATGTGTCATGGACGACCAATAAAATCCATGGGTCAACTTGGGGACCCCATGGATCCACATTTGTAGGAAAATGACATTAATAATTTTTATTTAAAGATAAAATAAAAATATCACAAACATGAGTTGTTTTACTAAAACAATTTTTAAATGGGGTTATACAAGTCATATTTTTTACTATAAAAATTCATTAGAAATATAAAAATCTTTCCTACATCATGATATTTTTTTTATAATTTTTATACATTATATAAATTAAATTATTTATGACACCATGATGATGCAGTGATTACCTCATTATTTAATGATTTAAATAAAATGAAAAGATAATGTAAAATATAAGACCTAAACTTGTCAAAAACCTATTGGATGGGTGGTTTCGAACTCTTATAACCTTATCCTCAAAATATATAATTTTGGGACTTTTAAAATCCGAAATGAATTTTATAATAAAGTAACCTTTTATAACATTCCAAGGTGCCCCTCCTCTCCTCTTATAAAAGGCCCCCACCTCTACAACCTTACCCACACCTCTCAAGCCTTTGGCTCGGCCAAAACCTGCCCATTTTGTCTCTCCAAATCACTCTCGTACTCCTAGAAGCCTCACTTTGGGCAGAAGTCTTCTCAAGGAAGCCTTTGAGCTCAAATCAAAAAGAGTTACCCGTTTTAAAGGTAGTGTCTTCTCTTGTGATCTTTTTTTTTCTTCTAAAACCCTCTAAACTAGTTTTCTTTTACTTTATTTTGTAACAACACCATTATCTAAAATATACTAGGATGTTTTTATGTGAAGGATTCGAGCTACACTTACACACACCTTCGTCTAATGGTTAAAGAACATACTGTTTCTGTGGATGGTGAATTTCTTCCTCACCAAGCAATGATTGTTCAATATTCTCTTAACACCTTTCATGGTGGCCATTATGATGTCACTATATTTTATATATGATATATATTTTATTTATGTTTTCTATATGCTTCTGAATTTTATATTTAAAACTTTCCTTTATTCTTTTCGTGTTGTGAAAATGCGATAATTTCATACGAGGAAGTGTGGACTACCGCCCCCTCAAGTGATGTGACTCATTCATGCAATACATGGAATGTATAAAGAATGAAATTAATGAACATATGTGACCTATATAACATATATATTATACTTTAATTATAATATATATATCTATAAATTATTTTTAATTCCATTAATATGACAAAGAAATGAAAGTAGCGTTCATGCGTACGTACGGCCTATCATATCCATGAACGGTGAATTTCATTTTTTTTATATCCAAATGTTATGTAGTAGTATAAAATGAATATTTACTTTATATATATGATATTTAAATCATTAATACTATTCTAGAGATGATTTACTTATAACTACATGGACAATCATTTTCAAACATGTTCATTTTTGATTCATGTACCAAACATCGACAAAAATGTCTAATATGAACTCACATTATTAACCAATTATTATAACATTATAATATGTGATATTAACTGAATAATAATCTTTAAAAGAGGTCATTAAGAAAATTTAAATTTACCAAAATTTATTATTCAAGAATATAAAGAAACGAACAAGACAAGTCAGACTTGAGTTAAGGGATCCTACCTCTCTCTTTCTTTTTAAGTACTCTCTTTTATGTCATTTATTTTAAGCTCATCTTTCTTATGTTTGGGGATGTCATTTTATATTACTCATTCTGTAATTTTTATGTTCATATTACAAGATAACCTATTTGATCTCATAAATCCATTTTTGGAAGTTTTAAGTGGCGTCGTTAGGCTGCCGAGTTTTCGTAAGGGATTTTTCATCTCACTTTTATTCCTGTGAGATTTATGCTACATTTTCCACCATTTACTTTGAGTGGTATATGTACTTCCCATTATTCTAATATTTGTGTAATATACTTTCGTTTATTAGTATTTACATCAATGTTTTATAGTCCTTCTTTCATGGGGTGTAGGTTTCGAAAGTTACCCAAGTCGGTAAGGGAACCTTTCACCCTCCTCTTTTTAAAAGACTTATTTTGTTATGTATTTTAATTTACATATTATTATATTGGGATATGTTCTTCTATATCCTTATTGACGTAAATTTTATGTCCAATTGATGAGATACCATTCACTCTCTCATCGACTAATTTTCTGAATTTTGAAGTGACACCGTTAGGCTGTCGATTTTTTACAAGGGAACGTCTTAACCCAATTTTGATTTCTTTGGGTTCAACTTGTACTTCTTGAACATGCCATCCTATGAATATGTGTGAATTACCTCTGATTGTTTCACACTTAATATCCACTTATATTTGGTGTATTTATATTTCTCACACATAATTATGAGATAGATTTATCCTTAATTTAAGGATACCATCTTTATAATTGATTTCATCTCAATTTACATTTCCATTGACACTTCATTGTTTTTATGAACCAATTCACTCTTATATGGTGTGTATACTATCCTTTGACATATTATATCATGAATCCCTTTATTCTCATGATATTATAAAGCTTGTATTAAATGTTATTCCGCAATTATTTGTATTCAAGAGTCTCTCATTTTGTTAAAAACTCTTTAACAAAAATATCATTTTAAATGTTTTAAAGATTCATTATTAAAAATCTTTATCTATAATGTACATGTTTTCAAAATGGTTTTCAGTATTTATTTATATGAAAATTAATGTTTTAAAATTAATATTCCATTAAAAGCTTCAAAATGGTATGGGACACTTTGATTCAAAAATCTCTTTTAAATGGTTTTTGAAAATGGATTGATTAATTCAATATCTTGGAATTACTTATTGTGATTGCAAATGAAATGTTTTTATTTAAATGATTATATTTTCAATATTTTATGTGTAATGATGGTACATGGACATTTTATGGGTGGTTACGTGATAAACCATATGATGGGTGGTGCCGTGAATACTAGGACGGGTGGTTACGTTCTAACCTCCAATGCATTGGGTATGGAAGTTGGTCGTATGGCTATTCCATTAAGTATGTGTGGAAGTCGACCGTATGGTTATTCTATTTAAGTATGTTTATGTCCCAAGTTACCTTTATATGTTATGTGTTCTTTATATGGGTTTTATGGTAATCTTTTGGTTACAAAAGGGTAAGTAATGGTCTTTTATTCAGTGAATAGTTTTTACTAATTCATAAAGGTGAAAAGTATTACTTTGGTAAAGTACTCATGGTTTACTTGTTGGTTTTGAAAAACTAACAATTTTCCTTCTTTGTGTATCCTTTACTGGGCTTTTTATGCTCATCCCATGTTTTTGAAATGTTTTCCACAGGACTTAAAGATGAATAGGGTCAAGTATGGGATCAAGGAAAGAAGTTCTATCTAAAACATGGAACTAGACATGTTTCTTTTTAAGAGTTTTTATTTTATGGAAACTTAGTAGAAGTGTATACTTTGTAATCTTTGATATGCAATAGTTATGTTCTAATTCTCTAAAAATATAAACCTGAAAAGATCCTCAATGTGAATTATTCATTTAATTCAATAATAAGTAATGTTTAAGGTCGGGGCCTTATAGTTGGTATCAGAGGTCGGTTTAGATAACTTTAGAGGTTACGGTATTCTATAAGCATAAGTGAAATTTCCATAATGGCTAGGATTTCAGAAAGAGTCATAGTTTTTAGATAAATTGAATGAGTAAGTATAACTTAGTGATTATCTTTTTCATTAGTACATGATGATTTTGTTGATATACTCACACTGACATTTTTTGGTTTTAGTAAATGGATGGATCTAGCAGGCACCAAAGTGAAAATGGGTTTGAATGAAACAATGGTGGTTCTCTGATTAAGAGACTGGATGAAATGGGGGATTCTATGAGAAATATCATGGTTATTCTAAATCAACTGTCAGGAGTCTTGATCAACCACTTGAACCTTGGTGAGTTCTCTAATGCATCATGTATGAGAGAAGCAACTCGACGTGGAAGTTCAGGTAATAATTATAAAGGTAACCATTAGGGTTTATATGATCCTTACTTTTTAGGTAATTATGGGTTACTCTATGATATGATGGAAAATGAAAGACATGAGATAAAATTGAGGTTAAAATATGTTATGATAATTTTTGAAGGTTTTATCTCGTTTTGGGGAATGTTTTAAGAATTATGTAGTTTTGGAAAAAGAACAACACGCAGACCGTGTGACAACAGGTTGCGTCGGACAAAGCTGTGGGAATCGAACCCACAACCAAAGTGTGACTGGTAATTATCACCTACCACTAGACTACATGAAGACCCTGGTTAGTTTGACTAATTATTTTTAGTTAGATGATTTTATGAATTAAGAGTAAGTTGATTTTGGGTTATCTATGGAAATTATTATCCTGTCATGGAGGATATGTGATTAGGTTAATTACTTTTCAATATGAGACTTTAAGAGAAACTGATGTTGTTTGGATATATATGTTACGATTTAACTTAGAAGATTATGTGATTAAATACTTCAAATATTTCGGTTTCAATCTTAGTTTGGTTTACTTCTTGTCTTCGTTGAACTTTGGGTCTTGTTGGACAAATTTTGGAGATTAAGAATAGATTTCCTTTTTATAAAGAATTATCCTTTTTGGGTATTATCTGATCTCATACTAACATTTTTTTTAGTTTTGGTTAAGGTATAAAGACATGGGAAGTATACAGTTCTCTTTTGTGGATTAGGTGATTCTCTAGAAGTTGATTATAGCTCTCTTAATGTAAACAACCCATCCTAAATACTCATCTTTTGGAGAAAATATGAGTTCGTGTAAGAAATATAGTAAAAGTTGAAAGTCAAAATGACAATTAAATATGTTTACTTATGTTTTAGTTAAGCTCATAAATAAATTCCTCAGTGAAAAGTAACTTAAAACAAAAATGTTGTCTGTTAATTTTTCCTACTAGGGAATCAAATACCGTTTAACCCATCACAAGTTTGTGATTTTCTAGTGGTTAACTTTCTCCTAAACATGCTTTATATCACTCTCCCTAGGAACATGACCCTTTGTTTTCTCCTCCATGTCCATGTTTTCCTACATGGAATCCTAGTATGGGTTAGCTCGGATGACCTCTGTACTCCTATTTCTTTATTTTAAAGTGATAGTTTAACTGACTCTTGATCCGATTTGGGATTTTAAATGAAGTTTCAAAGCCCAATTTTTTTTAAAATTGTGAGGACACAATTCCCAAAAGGGGGGAAGGATGTAACACCCCAGGTAAATAAAGAGTATGAAATTTTTATATTTATCCATATTTGGGAATAAAATATTAATATTACTTTAAAGGGAATGCTATGCTCGATGGCGTACCCAATACACAACAACGATATTCTTTGAAATCTTACGTTGCACTCTAATAATAAAATAATATTATTTTAAATGGTAGTTAACTCCTAGCCATTATAATGGTGGTGAATAACAGAAATAACTACAAAATGATTATATATGTCTGTCAAATATTTTTACTTTTATCCAATAAATGTTAGAGGTGTAAAATGCAAATGAATCCAATTTTAAGCATAAATCATCTAATATTCTTTAAAAGGTTGTTTAACCGCCTTTTGATGTAGAACCATTTTTTAATATACTTTTTACAATTTTATATGTTCTATTTGAAAAAATCTAATCCTTATTTAGAATCTGGACATCAAAATTTACTTTGTGTAAATTTTTGTTATTTTTCCGATAAAGATTATTTTTAGTGAAAATTTTTCATTTTAATTCAAAGCCTCCTTTTAATCTAATTTATTTATATGGATAGATTATATTTTTAATTGGTATTAAAGTGTATTTAGAATATATTTTTACCATTTAATCCAATTTTGGTCATTGGAATTAATTTCACTTTGAAATTGGACTTAAACTAGTGTTAATCTTTTAATAGATATTGTTTCTTAAAAACACGCTATTTGTTTTGACAGTTGGAATTAATTATTAAATTAATTAATGAAACTTATATGTTTTGAATTTTGTAAAATAGACATCATTTTTTAATTTGGAATATCAAATATAGCTTAGGGTGAATTTTTGGTATTTTTCTGAAAAACATCAATTTTTTATGAATAGTGAAACCACTAAGTGGTACTTAAAAAACTGATTTTTCATTTAAATGAAATTTTACCACCTTTGTGTCTTGAATTTAAAAAATCCTACATACATGGTTGTCATTAGGAAGTAAAACTTGTTTCAATGGGATTAAAATAATTTTTTGGTGAATAGTAACTTTTAAGTTTTTAATCGTGATTAGAGGTAATTAGTGTAGTTTAAGGTAAAAATAATGTTTTAATAATATTAAATGACTTTTACACATGTCTTACCCTTATTTTATGTAACAGGTCCGACCAAGAAAATCCATGGGTCAACTTGGGGACCCCATGGAGCCACATTGGGAGGAAAATGACATTAATAACTTTTTTTTAAAGTTAAAATAAAAATATCACAAACATGAGTTGTTTTACTAAAAAAGAATTAAATGGGGTTATACAAGTCATATGTTTTTCTATAAATATTCATTATAAATCTAAAAAGATTTCCTAAATCATGATATTTTTTCTATTATTTTTAGACATTATATAAATTAAATTATTTATGACACCATGATGATGCAGTGATTACCTCATTATATAACGATTTAAATAAAATGAAAAGATAATGTAAAATAGAAGACCTAAACTTGTTAAAAACCTATTGGATGGGTGGATTTCGAACTATTATCACCTTATAATTGATATATATAATTTTCGGACCTTTAAAATCCAAAAAGAATTTTATAATAAATTAACCTTTTATAACTTTCCAAGAGTGCCCCTCCTCTCCTCTTATAAAAGGCCCCCACCTATACCACCTTACCCACACCTCTCAAGTCTTTGGCTTGGCCAAACCCTTCCAATTTTGTCTCTCCACATCCCTCTATTACTCCTATAAGCCTCACATTGGGCAGAAATCTTTCCAAGGAATCCTTTGAGCTCAAATCAAAAAGAGTTACCCGTTTTAAAGGTAGTGTCTTCTCTTGTGTTCTTATGTTTTATTTTGCTTCTCCAACCCTCTAAACACTTTTTATTACTTTCTTTTGTAAACACAGCAGTATATTCAATATAATAGGATGTTTTTATGTTAAGGATTCGAGCTACACTTACACAGACCTTTGTCTAATGGCTAAAGAACATACTGTTTCTGTGGATGGAGAATTTCTGCCTCACGAAGCGATGATTGTTCAATCTTCTCTTAACACCTTTAATAGTGGTCATTATGATGTCACTATATTTTATATATGATATATATTGTATTTATTTCTTCTATATGCTTCTGAATTTAATATTTAAAACATGCATTTATGCTTTTCATGTTGTCCAAATGCGATAATTTCATACGAGGAAGTGTAGACTATCGCCCCCTCAAGTGATGTGACTCGTTCATGAAATACATGGAATGTATAAAAAATAAAATTAATGAAAATATGTGACCTATATAACATATATATTATACTGGAATTATAATATATATATCTCTCAATTATTTTTAATTCCATTAATATGACAAAGAAATGAAAGTAGCGTTCATGCGTACGTACGGCCTACCGTCTCCATGAACGGTGTATTTCATTTATTTTTATCTCCAAATGTTATGGAGTAGTATAAAATGAATATTTACTGGAGATATATGATATTAAAATCATTAATACTATTCTGGAGATTATTTACTTATAACAACATGGACAATCATTTTCAAACAAGTTCATTTTTGACTCATCTACCAGACATCGACAAAAACATCTGATATGAACTCACATTATTAACCAATTATTATAACATTATAATATGTTATATGAACTGAATAATAATATTTAAAATAGGTCCTTAATCAAATATAAATTGACCAAAGTTTATTATTCAGGAATATAAAGAAACGAACAAGACAAGTTAGACTTGAGGTAAGGGATCCTACCTCTCTCTTTCTTTTTAAGTACTCCCTTTTATGTCATTTCTTTTAATATCATATTTCTTATGTTTGGGGATGTTATTATATATTCCTCATTCTTTAATTTTTATGTTCAAATTACGAGATACCCTATTTGATCTCATAAATCCATTTTTGGAAGTTTTATGTGGCGCTGTTAGGCTGCCGAGTTTTCGTAAAGTATTTTTCATCTCACTTTTATTCCCGTAAGATTTATGCTACATTTGCCACCATTTCCTTTGAGTGGTTTATGTACTGACCATTATTCTAATCATTGTGTCATATAATTTCTTTTATGAGTTTTTACATCGATGTTTTATATTCCTTCTTTCATGGGGTGTACGTTTCAAAAGTTACCCAAGTCGGTAAGGGAACCATTCACCCTCCTCTTTTTAAAAGACTTCTTTTGTTATGTATTTTAATTTAAATCTTATTATGTTGGGATATGTTATTCTATATCCTTATTCATGTAAATTTTATGTCCATGTTATGGGATACCATTCACTCTCTCATCGACTAATTTTCTGAATTTTGAAGTGACACCGTTAGGCTGTCGAATTTTTACAAGGGAACGTCTTAACCCAATTTCGATTTCTTTGGATTCAACTTGTACTTCTTGAACATTTCATCATATGAATATGTTTGAATGACCTCTTATTGTTTCACACATAATATCCACTTATATTGGGTGTATTTATATTTCTCACACATAATTATTTGATATATTTATCCTTAATTTAAGGATATCATCTTTATAATCGATTTCATCTCAATTTACATTTCCATTGAGACTTCGCTGTTGTTATGAACCAATTCACTCTTATATGGTCTTTATACTATCCATTGACATATTATATCATGGATCCCTTTACTCTCGTGATATTATAAAGCTCGGATTAAATTCTATTCAACAATTATTTGAAGTCAAAAGTCTCTCATTTTGTTAAAAACTCTTTAACAAAAATATCTTTTTAAATGTTTTAAAGATTCATTATTCTAAATATTTATCTTTAATGTCCATGTTTTCAAAATGGTTTTCAGAATTTATTTATATGAACATTAATGTTTTAAAATTAATATTCCATTAAAATCTTCAAAGTGGTATGGGACACTTTGATTCAAAAATCACTTTTAAATGGTTTTTGAAAAAGGATTGATTAATTCAATATCTTTGAATTACTAATTGTGATTGCAAATAAAATGTTGTTATTGAAATGTTTATATTTTCAATATTTTATGTGTAATGATGGTACTTGGACATTTTACAGATGGTTGCATGATAAACCATATGACGGGTGGTGCCGTGAATACCAGGATGGGTGGTTACATTATAACATCTAATGCATTGGGTATGGAAGTCGGCCGTATGGCTATTCCATTAAGTATGTGTAGATGTCAACCGTGTGGTTATTCCATTTAAGTATGTTTATGTCCCAAGTTACCTTTATATGTTATGTGTTATTTATATGGGTTTTATGGAAATCTTTTGGTTACAAAAGGGTAAGTAATGGTCTTTTATTCAGTGAAGAGTTTTTACTACTACATAAAGTTGAAAAGTATTACTTTGGTACAGTACTCATGGTTTACTTGTTATTTTTGAAAAACTAATAGTTTTCCTTCTTTGTGTATCCTTTACTGGGATTTTTATGCTCATCCAAAGTTTTTGAAATGTTTTCCACAGGACATAAAGATGAATAGGTTCAAGGATAGGATCAAGGAAAGACATTCTATCTAAAACATGGAACTAGACATGTTTCTTTTTAATCATTTTTAATATATCGAAACTTATTAGAATTGCATACTTTGTAATCATTAAGATGTAATAGTTATGCCCTAATTATCTAAAAATATAAACCTGAAAAGATCCTCAATGTGATTTACTCATTTAATTCAATAATAAGTAATGTTTAAGGTCAGGGCCTTATAGTGAATATTGTTAGTTAATAAAGATATGGTTTAATTTATTTTCAAGTTTGATGACATTTTTATTGCAATAATTAATGGAAAGTTTTTTCTTTAAGTATTTCATTTCCATGATATATTAATAATTTTTAAGAGTCATCATTTATCACCTCATGTGGAAAACCCTAATCATCCATCATTTTATGTGCTATATTATGTATCAAATGTTGTTTACAAGTTTTAATATATGAAAACCCAGTGAAAATGTATTTATATTTAATGCAAGCTTAAAAAAGTTTTCAGAAAACCTGACTCTCAAGTGTTGTAGACAAGAAGGGATTGGGAGTGGATCCATCATTGCTAGTAATTAGTCGAGCAGTCTCAGAATTAGTTATTTTGTTTTCAGAAGCTTTCCTAATGCTTTTAGAAAAACACTGGAGTATTTTTGGGTAATACCAATTGAAAATTAAATATTAAAAGTGGTATGGGACACCTTGAATATCAGACCTTATTGGTATATGAGGAATGTATTGGACTGTCGGGTCGGGGTCCGGTTAAAAGAAATCCCTCCATGTTGGGGACTGGTTAAAGTAAGCCCTCTGGGTTGCAGACCGGTAAAAGTAAGCTTCTAGATGCATCGATAGTTCTCGAGACAGTCAGATTGGGGATTTACCCTTAGGTCATGGCATGATTCCTTGACATTACTACATGAGTCCGACATTATATTTTTCCTCACTATTTTTTAGACTATGACCAACCATGTGATTATTTCGACAAGTAGAATAACCTAGGTTAAAAACCATTACCTATGAGTATAAGATTAAGTGCACATGGAATATGATGAAACTTTGATAAAGCATGATCAGTTTTCCATCCATAATTTTAATGAAAATGTTAGTATTATATTTATCATGTCGTAAAGTGAATTTTTATAAGTTTTAGTGAGTTTGTTTATGTACAACTCTGATAATGTTTATTCATAGTAGTACTTGCATACCTTTCATGTTATACTTATTTTACTTAGTAGAAATCGTGAACGTTTATACAAACATGCTTACTTTGATCATTTAGTAGATTTCATTTAAATGTTCTAATACAATTTTATGAAATGCCCTAAAAGATTTCTAGTAACCATTGTAAAGTGGTGATGTTTCTTTTAAAGGATTTATTTTATCTATGTGAATGTATTTTAAAATGGAGTTTTCAAAATCCGTATTAAGTATTTTTTTTCAAAACCCCTTACTGGGTATTTTAAATGCTCACCCTACATTTTCAAAATGATTTTCACAGGTTTCCTTGAGATCCTGAGTTGGACGTCCTTGTTGTAGTACGCAGAAGCCAAGATGATATTTCATTTTGTTTAATTTTCGTTGTATCTTTGATGTTTTTGCAAGCATGCATCTATTTTCTATAACCTAGACCGGAATAAGGTCCTCTTGTATGTCATGTCTAAGGATGGGTCCTTACAATTGGTATCAGAGGAACGGTCTAGACAACTTTTGAAATAGGTGTTTTCATTCAACGGTAGTGTCCAGGAATCTAACAATCTTAGTTTTCTAAAGTCTGAAAACGGAAATTCATAATTGTTTTTAGTTCGATGATCAAATTGTGAGGACGCAATTTTGTTAAGGGAGGATATTGTAACGGCCCGATTTTTAGTAAAAAAAAGAATAATTTTAAATAAATTATAATTTTAATAGAATAATGTTACAAATAAATTATGAAAACTATGAATTTTCAAAATAAAAATTTAATTTATAAAATTATAATTATATTTTTTGATATATATATATATATATATATATAATTGTTTTATAGATAAATTTGATAATAATATTTGAATAAATATATTTTCATAATTAGAATTATATTTTATTTATAAATGTATATGTTTATATTTATATATTTATGATTAGTTTCTTTTATATAAAAATTATTAATATTATGTTTTATAAAATTTAATGATATGGTACATAAATACTTAATAGATAAATTTTTATAATTAATAATCCTTTTAAATAATATAAGTAAAAATAATAATATGTAAAATGTTTTTAAAATTATAATAAATATATTTTATTTGTAATGAAAAAAATAAAAGATATAATAATAATATATATATATATATGCAATGATGGCTTTGACATAAAGATAACGTGATTGACAAAGAACAATCTAAAAATATGATTGAAAAAAGATAATCTAAAAATGTGATTGACAAAAGAAAATGCAAAATGAAATTTTAGAATTAAAAAAATGTTAAAATTATATGTATATATATATATAACGAATTTTTACCTATAAAAAATTATTAAACTTTTTATTTTTAATATATATTTAATTAGTTATAAAAAACGAACTATTCATGTTGAATAAAAACGGACGAATGATAAAAAAATGATGATAAGTCTTGATTTAAAAAAACATTAAATAATCATAATATAATAATATATTATTTCAATGATTATATAACAAAATAATAATATATTATTATCATGTTAGACTTTAAAAAGAGGGAGAGAAAAATTTAGTAAAGTAAAGACAAAAACGTATGTCAATAAAAATCAATACATGAATTCTTTTGGGGATATGTGGGATGCGTTTAGACCACCCATGAAAAGGAATTGAAATCTTAGTTGTCCCCTCCAATCATCTAATCGGCCTCCTCCAAAAAAACAATAGGGTTTATTTCATCCCTTTGATCAATCCTAGATGATCTGAGCTGCCAGTTTTTTCTAACCATTCTCCTTCGTTGAACCTATCTCGTCACACCTCTCTGCATCGCACCAGTTAGCCGAAATTCTCCTCAGTTCTTTTGTGATGTTTTCCCACAAGTGTACAGGGTTTATATTTGTTTATTTTTTCAAAACCCAAGCTTCTCAGGTAAGACCCTCTTAAAATATTTATATTTGGAAATGATTTTTTTATTTAATATTATCTTCAATTGTAACCCTTGTTTGCATCCGCAACAGTCAAGTGGTTTTTTCTTTGTTTATAAATAATTATTTAAGCAAGTATTTTAATATGTATAAACATAGTTTATATAAACCCCTTATTACATGAAAACCCTACATATTTTTCTCTCTTCCTCAAACTCTAGCATGATCTCTGCAACTCCATCTTCATCTTAAGCCATGTAAGGGGTCGCTTTTTTTAATTGTTGTTATTATACAAAAACCGATTATACAGTTTTGAATATAATTCACTGTATATAGATATATTCATGTGTATTTTAAATCCATGTTATTTCATGATTTCTAATACCGGACGTTTGCGTTCAAGAGTTTATAACGTTGTAAGGGATTACCTTGCTATGTTTATTAAAGCAAACCCTTTTTATATAGTTATAGGTATACGGGTTATATACATATATATTTTTATATGTTAGTTTTCAGTTCTGGATCTACCTACACTCCTAAAAACTGGACGTTTGTGTTTGTTAAGTTATTTCTTTTATGAAAGATTTTTTTCATTAGGTTTTATTTTACTAAACCTATATATATATATATATATATATTGTCTGCATATACTATTTTGTATACGTATATATATATAGAAAACTCTTCATTGTTTTATGGTTTTCAAAAATGGGTAATTGGTGTGTTACTAAGGATCATATAAGTATAATATAGAAAAGAGTTTACCTTTTATGGTTTTCATCAATCAAAGCCTATTATATACATATGTTTATAATCGGGTATATAAGTATATATATGTGTGTGTGTGTGTGTGTGTAACCCAAATCCAATCTGTTTTTAAGGTTTCTAAATTGATTATGTATGTTAAATATTTATAAAGGATGATATGAATAAGTTTTTATCATGCCAAAGCCCTTTTATTAACTTTGTATATATAATAATACACTTCTATACATATATGGAAACCAATACAAATCAAATTATGATTTTTAAGTGATAAATACCTGTCCTTAAATAATGTTTTAGTTGTGAACTATGACTTGGGTATAAATGGGATTATGTTTATAAAACCTTCATTTTATATGGATACATACGTAATAAACTTAATATGGATTTAGTTTTCAATCGATTAATTTATTAATGGTTTGAAATATTCAGTTCGTCGGGAATTAATGGACCTTGTTGTGTAAAAACCCAAATACACACACTTATTGTATATATAGTTATGTGTATATGTTTTTGTCAGTATAATTTCCAAAAACCCTATTTTCAAATAATAATTACCATGACTTATTTTATGCTTCGATACATGTTTGTTTTTAAATAAACTATTAATTTGGTGTTTGGTAAACCAACATGTAATTTGTTTATAAGTATACACTAATAAGCTTGTCTGATTAAAGAATTTTATTTGGTAATACCTTTAATGTGTTTTCTAATTTAAAAGAATGTATATTCCTTTGTTTAAAATACATTAGAGGATTAAGGGTTTGTGAGATCAAGTTATCATGTCGTATTCTTTTATTGTTTTATTACATGATGAACCTAGTGCGGTGAATGTTATTAGTTAATAAAGTTATGGTTTAATTAATTTGCAAGTTTGATGACATTTTTATTGCAATAATTAATGGAAAGTTTTTTCTTTAAGTATTTCATTTCCATGATATAATTATAATTTTTAAGAGTCATCATTTATCACCTCATGTGGAAAACCCTAATCATCCATCATTTTATGTGATATCAAATGTATCAAATGTTGTTTACAAGTTTTAATATATGAAAACCCATTGAAAATGTATATATATTTAATGCAAGCTTAAAAACGTTTTCAGAAAAACCAACTCTCGAGTGTTGTAGATAGGAAGGGATTGGGCATGGATCCATCATGGCTAGTAATTAGTCGATCAGTCTCAGAATTAGTTATTTTGTTTTCAGAAGCTTTCCTAATGCTTTTAGAAAAACACTGCAGTATTTTTGGGTAATATCAATTGGAAATTAAATATTCAAATTGTTATGGGACACCTTGAATATCATACCTTATTGACATATGAGGAATATATTGGACTACCGGGTTGGGGTCCGGTTAAAAGAAAGCCCTCCAGGTTGGGGACTGGTTAAAGTAAGCCCTCCGGGTTGCAGACCAGTAAAAGTAAGCTCCTCGATGCATCGATAGTTCTCGAGACAGTCAGATTGGGGATTTACCCTTAGGTCATGGCACGATGCATTGACATTGATACATGAGTCCGGCATTATATTTTTCCTCGCTATTTTTTAGACTATGACCAACCATGTGATTATTTCGACTAGTAGAATAACCTAGGTTAAGAACCATTACCTATGAGTATGAGATTAAGTGCACACGACATATGATGAAACAGTGATAAAGCATGATCATTTTTCCTTCCATAATTTTAATTAAAATGTTATTATTACATTTATCATGTCATAAAGTGAATTTTTATAAGTTTTAGTGAATTTGTTTATGTGCAACTCTGATAATGTTGATGCTTAGTAGTACTTGCATACCTTGCATGTTATGATTATTTTACTTAGTAGAAATCATGAACTTTTATACAAACATTCTTACTTTGTACATTTAGTAGATTTTATTTAAATGTTCTAATACATGTGTATGAAATTCCCTAAATGATTTCTAGTAACCTTTGTAAAGTGGCGATGTTTCCCTTAAAGGATTTATTTTAAGTATGTGAATGTATTTTCAAATGGATTTTTCAAAATCCGTATTAAGTATTTTATTTCAAAACCCCTTACTGGGTATTTTAAATTCTCACCCTACATTTTTGAAATGATTTTCACAGGTTGCCTTGAGATACTGAGTTGGTCGTCCTTGTTGTAGCGCGCAGAAGCCAAGATGATATTTCATTTTGTTTAATTTTCGTTGTATCTCTAATGTTTTTGTAAGCATGCATCTATTTTCCAAAACCTAGACCGGAATAAGGTCCTCTTGTATGTCATGTTTAAGGATGGGTCCTTACACTTGGTATCAGAAGAACGGTCTTGACAACTTTCAAATAGGTGTTGTCGTTCAACGGTAGTGTCCAGGAATCTAGCAATCTTAGTTTTATAAATTCTAAAAACGGAAATTCATAATTGTTTTTAGTTCGATGATCGAATTGTGAGGATGAAATTCTGTTAAGGGGGGATATTGTAGCGCCCCAAGTTTCTGTAAAAAAAGAATAATTTTAAATAAATTATAATTTAAATAGAATAATGTTACAAATAAATTAAGAAAACTATGAATTTTCAAAATAAAAATTTAATTTATAAAATTATAATTATATAATATGATATATATATATATATATAATTGTTTTATAGATAAATTTGATAATAATATTTGAATAAATATATTTTCATAATTAGAATTTTATTTGATTTATAAATTTATATGTTTATATTTATATATTTATGATTAGTTTCTTTTGTATAAAAATTATTAATATTATGTTTTATAAAATTTAATGATAGGGTACATAAATACCTAATAGATAAATTTTTATAATTAAAAATCCTTTTAAATAATATAAGTAAAAATAATAATATGTAAATTTTTTATAAATAATAATAAGTTCATTTTATTTGCAATGAAAAAAAAAATCAAAGATATAATAATATATATATATATATGCAATGATGGATTTGACACAAAGATAACGTGATTGACAAAAAACAATCTAAAAACATGATTAAAAAAGAGAATCTAAAAACGTGATTTACAAAAGAAAATGAAAAATTAAACTTTAGAATTAAAAAAATGATAAAATTATATGTATATATATATAACGAAATTGTACCAATAAAAAATTATTACACTTTTTATTTTAAATATATATTTAATTAGTTATAAAAAATGATCTATTCATGTTGAATAAAAGAACAGATGAATGATAAAAAATGATGATAAGCCTTGATTTAAAAAAAACATTAAATAATCATAATATAATAATATATTATTGTAATGATTATATAAAAAAAATAATATATTATTAACATGTTAGACTTTAAAAAGTGGGAGAGAAAAATTTAGGAAAGTAAAGACAAAAACGTGTGTCAATAAAAATCAAAACGTGACTTCTTTTTGGGATATGTGGGATGCATTTAGACCACTCATGAAAAGGACTTGAAATCCTAGTTGTCCCCTTTAATCATCTAATAGGCCTCCTCCAAAAAAACACTAGGGTTTATTTCATCCCTTTGATCAATCCTACATGATCTGAGCCGTCCATTTTTTTTCTAACCCTTCCCCTTCGTTGAACCAATCCCGCCACACCTTTTTGCATCCCACCAGTTAGCCGAAATTCTCCTCAGTTCTTTTGTGATGTTTTCCCACAAGTGTACAGGGTTTATATTTTTTTATTTTTACATAACCAAAGCTTCTCAGGTAAGACCCTCTTAAAATATTTATATTTGGAAATTATTTTTTTTATTTAATATTATCTTCAATTATAACCCTTGTTTGTATCCACTATAGTCAAGTGGTTTTTCCTTTTTTTATAAATAATGATTTAAGAAAGTATTTTAATATGTATAAACATAGTTTATATAAACCCCTTATTACATGAAAACCCTAATTTTTTTTCTCTCTCTTCCTCAAACTCTAGCATGCTCTCTGCAACTCCATCTTCATATTAAGCCATGTAAGGGGTCTCTTTTTTTAATTGTTGTTATTATAAAAAAAACCGATTATACAGTTTTGTATATAATTCACTGTATATAGATATATTCATGTGTATATTAAATCCAAGCTATTTCATGATTTCTAATACCGTATGTTTGCGTTCAAGAGTTTATAATGTTGTAAGGGATTACCTTTCTATGTTTATTAAAGCAAACGCTTTTTATATTGTTATAGGTATACGGGTTATATACATATATATTTTTATATGTTAGTTTTCAGTTCTGGATCTACCTACGCTCCTAAAAACTAGACGTTTGGGTTTGTTAAGTTATTTTTTTTAAGAAAGATTATTTTCATTAGGTTTTATTTTACTAAACCTATATATTTATATATATATAGTCTGCATATATACTTTTTTATATGTATATATATTTATAACGCTTTATTGTTTTATGGTTTTCAAAAATGGGTTATTGGTGTGTTACTAAGGATCTTACAAGTATAATATATAAAAGGGTTTACCTTGTATGGTTTTCATTAAGCAAAACCTTTTATATACAAATATGTATAATCTAGTATATAAGTATATATGTGTGTGTGTGTGTGTGTGTAACCCAAATCCAATCTTTTTTTAAGGTTTCCAAAATGATTATGTATGTTAAATATTTATAAAGGATGTTATGAATCTGTTTTTATCATGCCAAACCCCTTTTATTAACTTTGTATATATAATAGTATACTTATATACATATACGCAAACCAATACAAATCAAATTATGAGTTTTAAGTGATGAATACCCTTCCTTAAATAATGTTTTAGTTACGAACAAATCCTTGGGTATGAATGGGATTATGTTTATAAAACCTTAATTTTATATGGATACATACATAATAAACTTAATATGGATTTAGTTTTCAATCGAGTAATTGATTAATGGTTTGAAATATTCAGTTTGTAAGGAATTAATGGGCCTTGTTGTGTAAAAACCCAAATACACACACTTAGTGTATATATGGTTATGTGTACATGTTTTTGTCAGTATAATTTCCAAAAACCTTATTTTCAAATAATAATTACCATGACTTATTTTATGCTTCGATACATGTAGGTTTTTAAGTAAATGATTAATTTGGGGTTTGGTAAACCGACATTTAATTTGTTTATAAGTATACACTAATAAGCATGTCTAGTTAAAGAAGTTTATTTGGAAATACCTTTAATGTGTTTTCTAATATAAAATAATGTATTTTCGTTTGGTTAAAATACATTAGAGGATTAATGTTTTATGGGATCAAGTTATCATGTCGTATTCTTTTATTTTTTTTATTACATGATGAACCTACTACGGTGAATGTTATTAGTTAATCAAGTTATGGTTTAATTTATTTGAAATTTTTAAGACATGTTTATCACAATAATTAATGGCAAGTGTTTTCTTTAAGTATTTCATTTCCATGATATAATAATAATTTTTAAGAGTCATCATTTATCACCTCATGTGGAAAACCCTAATCATCCATCATTTTATGTGTTATCTTATGTATAAAATGTTGTTTACAAGTTTTAATATATAAAAACCCAGTGAAAATGTATATATATTTAATGCAAGCTTAAAAACGTTTTCAGAAAACCCAACACTCAAGTGTTGTAGAGAGGAAGGGATTGGGCATGGATCCAACATGGCCTGTAATTAGTCGAGCAGACTCAGGATTAGTAATTTTGTTTTCAGAAGCTTGCCTAATGATTTCAGAAAAACAATGGAGTATTTTTGGGTAATATCAATTGGAAATTAAATATTCAAAGTGGTATGGGACACCTTGAATATCATACATTATTGACATATGAGGAATGTATTGGACTGCCGGGTTGGGGTCCGGTTAAAAGAAATCCCTCCAGGTTTGGGACTGGTTAAAGTAAGCCCTCCGGGTTGGAGAATGGTAAAAGTAAGTTCCTCAATGCATCAATAGTTGTTGAGACAGTCAGATTGGGTATTTACCCTTAGATCATGGCATGATGCCTTGATTTTAATACATTACTCTGGCATTATACATTTTCTCACTATGTTTTAGACTATGACCAACCATGTGATTATTTCGACTAGTTGAATAACCTAGGTTAAGAACCATTACCTATGAGTATGAGATTAAGTGGACATGGAATATGATTAAATAGTGATAAATCATGATCATTTTTCCTTCCATAATTTGAATGAAAATGATAGAATTACATTTATCATGTCATATTGTGCATTTCTATAAGTTGTAGTGAATTTGTTTATGCGCAACTATGATAATGTTGATGCTTAGTAGTACTTGCATACCTTTCATGTTATACTTATTTTACTTAGTAAGAACCATGCACTTTTATACAAACATGATTACTTAGTTCATTTGGTAGCTTTTATTTAAATGTTCAAATACATGTGTATGAAATTCCCTAAATGATTTCTAGTAACCTTCTAAAAGTGGCGATGTTTCCTTTAAAGGATTTATTTTAAGTATGTGAATGTATTTTAAAAGGGAGTTTTCAAAAGCCGTATTAAGTATTATTTTTTTCAAAACGCCTTACTCGTTATTTTAAATGCTCACCCTACGTTTTCGAAATGATTTTCATAGGTTGCCATGAGATCCTGAGTTGGTCATCCTTGTTGTAGCGCACAGAAGCCAAGATGGTCTTTCATTTTGTTTAATTTCTGTTGTATCTCTGATGTTTTTGTAAGCATGCATCTATTTTCTAGAACCTAGGCCTGAATAAGGTCCTCTTGTTTGTCATGTCTAAGGATGGTTCCTTACATTTACATCCTCTCTATTTAATAAATGTATTCCTCATAATGTTAGCTTTATATTGGTAATCAAATTATAAATATTTAAAAATACAATTTTTGAGAAATTGACATCGTCAAAAGGGTTTATAAAACAACCTATCGATTATAGAGAAAAGGATATAAGGTCTTCTAGAATAACACATACTATGATTCCAAATAATAGATAAAAGGTGGGAAGTTAATATTTTGAAAAATAAGAAAGGATTAAAATTTTATAGGGTTGATAGAGTTTATTGATCGTATGAAATCTAATAATCAATAGAAAGTTAAGGACCTTAATATTATAAATATTTAATGAGTGAAAACACAACATGTTAAGCAGAAATTAAGGTACTATGATTAATTTTTATATCATGAACATTTTTATATATTTAAAGGATTTTTTAACCAACTAGACAGACAGCATAGTGATATATACTTATATGACAAGTACAATTTCATCTTTTACTCAATTTTAACCATAATACCATCCTTTATTATAAAAAATGAGTATTAAAGATGAAGTTTCATGCCTAAAACACTAAAATAAACATTTAAGGACCACATGATCATAAAAGGTATAATATAGCTATTACATCAGTCATTAAACATTAACCAAAACCATAATGGTTAAAAAATGGTAACATGATTCCCATGGTGAATAAAACTTTATATGATGAATTGATACATTAATCTCGAAAATGGAACAGTAATACCCAAAGTTATAAGAAAATCATTTCATTAATTAATAACCTCATATCCCAAATAACCTTAATAACTTCATAATTATAAAGATATTTATCCTAAAATTTAATCTCATAACTTTCATCTTACAGGCACAAAAATATGGTGGTCTCCTATTGAAATAACATTAAAAACAAAGTCACCAAATCACTTTATGGTAGAGAATTTATGATAATTAAGAAAAACACATATATAATCAATACCCATTTCATTGAATGGGCATATCTCCCACATAACATACCTATTATTATTTCACATTATGTCATCATCATAATCCATATGAAATCCCTTATAGAAATAATTTTTTCAACCTATATCATTTTAACATGGTGAAAATTAAGCATAAAAAGGTTGATCTCAAATTACCAATAAGGATAAATGTAAGAATTAACAATTTAATGTCATCAATGGGTATAATCAGATTATCCAACCAGGATTCAAGCATCACTGAGTGGGGAAGGGGTGACTCAGTCATATCTTTTTCTTTTAAGTTTCCTTTCTTATGAAACAACCTTCACATCATATTAATGATTTATTTCTCATCTGAAGACAAATCAAACACATAACCAAAAGAACTCAATATTTTATAAAGATCACTAATCAACAAGAGTATCTAGTCCTGGGTATGGTTAGAAAATAATACAATACCGCACAATAAACTAGAAGAAAATCATTTTTCATGGAATCAATGAGTAGGATATTACCTTACACGCATGTGGAAATATGTTAAATATAATAGTGTGTGTGCTTCATGTAGCATGAAATTATGTAATAAAATTTTTGTGCTTCTTGATCATCTTTCACAAAAACATAAACATTAAAAACAACTATTCACTTTCTTACCTAGGAGTGGGTATAAACTTTCTATAATTTTTAATAATACTCATTCTCATTCCCCAATCTAACTATAATGTCCGATTTTCTTATTATAGAAAATATGCATCTGTCAGAATACTAGTGAGACATTTCTAAATCACATCTATTATGATTCTGTAAAACCCAAACTGATTATCTAGCATTATTTTATCAATACAAAAAAAATAACATCGTGTGAATACCACTGAAAAATTTACAAATTGATTCTACATTAGTCTGAGAATCCTAATCTGATTTATCAACATGATTCCATAAATTGAATATTATCATAGTATGTTCATCTATTCTTCTCCTGTCTGGAGAATATCTTCAAGAAAAACACAATTCAAAAACTTATTCTTGTTATAATTGTGGAGCTTCTCTCTCCTCTTTCTAAAAAAAATCATGCCACAAAATACATGATATACACTCCTCATTTGTATAGGCCTTCAATAATGGTTTATGTGGTATTTAGAAAATATTTTATCACTTTACCAAAACTACTAAATATTCAACCTTCCTTCAATATTGGATATTTTCTTGATTCATTATTTTCCCCTTGAAATCCGGGCCTTTCATTCACTCATTTAATTCCCCTTGACATCCATATCTTTCTTTAACTTCATAAACCTTCTTTGAATTTCAAATATTCTCTTAAATTATGATCCCTTTAGTTTTTATAACAAATCTTCAATCTGATTCCAATTTACCATTAAAAGTTTCTCATTATGATTCTCTATTATGATGTTCATCATGATTTCATGACCTACTTAGGAATCATTAAATAAAGATGTGTTAACAAAATTCAGTATGATTTCTTGTACTTGATTCTGATTGTCGAATATTATTTCTTCATTATGTTAAATGTATTTGGTTACTCTAATTTTCTTGGCCCACATTCAAATAAATCATAACTGAAGAAATTTCACTACGTTGATCTGCACCAAATATAAGGAAAAAAATTTATTCTCATTAATATTCTCGAAACCAACTCTCTTCCAAATTTATTCATTACGATAAATACACCAGATTCTTGAATATTTTTCCCTGTATCAATTTGTGATAAAAATATTTCTTCCCATTTCAATTCCCCATACCAAATGATAAAAATAAAGGCAAAAAAATTATTTTTAAATTCAAGAAAGATTTCATTCCCCCTTTGACAATACTTTCAAAAATTATTTAAATAAGACTCTTTTTCTTATTCTTTTGACAATTTATTAGGATGAAAATGATTTATTTGCAACCACTAATTTATTTCTTTCACAAACAAATTCTTGTAGGAATGACATCCTTCATGACTTTGAATACATTAATGATCTACTTTATCGTCAATTGATTTTATCAAGGAGAGTGTTGTAACTTTTAATTCCTCCACTAAAATTTTATTTATTTCAAATCAAACATAAATATGATTCTCCTGAATATGATTAGAATCATATTTTTCCTTCCTTTCTTTTATCATGGTAGAATAATAATTTTCAAACATAATTATAATTTGTGGGAAATACAAAATAGAAAATTATTGTCAGATTTCTATTGGATCCATACTGAATATGATTCTCTTCCTCATTATGATCAGAACCCCATTTTGGAACAAATGTTATCCTGATGATAATTTTATTCCAAAAAAAATTTTCTCAATATGATGGATTTTGTTAAGAAATGTGATTTCTAATTTTTAAATATGATTTTTTAGTTTGATATCCTATTTTGTAAAGTGATGTGATTTTATTTCCTTGACTAAAAAAGACTATACACTTAAAAAAAACCTCTTCTAACATCCAAAAACCTTATTCTTCTAACATGGTCCTAATATTCCCCCCCCCCCCATTGTATTTTTTTGTTAACCCAGATTCATAAATCACTAAATTATTAACCTAAAACTATGGATTTCATATCAAAAATTTAAATCCCACATGAGATAACATGTTATAGGAAACAATAATTCTTTATAGAAGACCCACAATGTCCAAAAGTAGTTCCTCACTAAGAATCCTCAAATTTTTCCATGTCTTTCTTCCTCATCTTTATTCCTCATCTTTCATCCCCATTTTTCTTTCTCAACATTCTTCCACAAAAATCATTCTAAGTTTTCTTCCTCATATTTTCTTCTACAAATTGTATCTATTTATTCAATTTTTCATGATTATAAAAAATTGGTTTCATGTGACAACTCAAACAAATAATTAGAATAGTTCACACACATACAAGATGAAATAAAATCTTACTAAAAACTCTCTCATTATGCATGATTCCATAAGGATATATTTATAAAGTAATTCTCCCCCTTGAAAAATCTATCCATAGGTATGATAAGAGAGGGGTGAAAACACATACCTCAACCTTGATTAGAAGAGGTTGGACACCCATGTTCAACCACAATTTATAGAAAAGTTCCCTTAGTAAACGTTTTTTGAATGTTTCACAAACTTGATACGATGTCTGAACATACTACATATTCAATTAATTATTCTCCACATTCACTTTGATGAAGTAGTACTTTATTTCAATATTTCTTAATGAAAATTTTTTACTAGATTCCCTGTAAGGTTGATTGAACTTTGAATATCATATCCCAAGAGCAAGGGTAACTTTACTTCAAAAATTAATTCTTCTAACTAAGCTTTCATCCACATAAGTTATGTAGCAACTTGTGTCCAGCAACATACTCATCCTTAGTCATACAAAGAGTTATTGAATTTTGTTTCATCCTATAACAATAAGATAAATTCTCCCAACAATGAAAACTAAACAAGATGTGGATATTCTATCATCAATAGTTCCTACCCAATCAGTATTTTAATAATCAAACATTTCAATACTTTTTGAGCTATCATACCTAATTCTAAAAAAATTTCTTCCTCTGAAATATCTGTAAATTATTTTTCCAACAAGTAAATTTGATTCTTTAGGAGCACTCTACAAACATGGAAATATGGTAAAATAAAAAAAACAATTTCTTGTTTTAATTAATTCCAATATAAAGAACATCCAATAAACTTTTGAAAATAATTTTTGTCAACTTCATTACCTTATCCATCTTTAGGAAACTTGGTTCCCATTGAAATTGGTGTGGAAACTAGTTATGAATTTCCTATAACAAACTTTTTAAGAAGTTCCAAAGCATAATTTTCCTGATAAATAAAAATGTGATTCTTCTTTTGTGAAATTTTTAACCCATGAAATTATTTCATTTCCCCTAAAATGGAAATATCAAACTACTTTTTCTTATATTGAGAAACATAAGTTCTTTTATAATTCTCATAAAAGATAATATCATCAACAAAAACAATTTTTATGAGGGAAAAGTCCTGAATTTTTTAATGTAAAAATTTATTTCAACTCATTCTTTCTTGAAATCATCTTCCACAAGAAATTATCCAATTTCTAATACCATTATCTATAAGGAGGATGAGCAAGTATCATTCACCACAGCAGGCCATCGGGTTAGTAAGGCCTTCGGGCCACCTCAAGGCCTTCAGGCCACCATAAGTGCATATTCAAACCAGACAACCTACGAGGAACAAGATCTACAGGGAGGATGATCAATGAGCATTCGCCACAGCAGAAGATAAATGGATTGCAAGAATGACAGGGTATGGCACCTGCAATCGGGACAAGCCTGTGCATGCACAGGAATGCCTAGCCGAACAGCAATGCGAAGGTGGAGAGCTGATTTCACGATGAAGATGCTGGGGAGGAGTAGTTCCAAGTAGTTAGTCTGGGTTTTATGTAATGTTTGAAGCCTACGGGAAAATGAATTTCTCTAAGGCCTACAGGACATGTAATACTTACGCCTACGGGCCTTTTAGGGTTCCACCTCACACCTTGAAAGGTGGATTATCAAAAATCAATAAATAATGAAGGCCTTCGGTCCATTGGATGGATAGAATACTATTATCTAATATATATTTTTATCTCATACAAGGTTTTCATTAGTTTACACACATAACCTTAATATTTATTAATAACAACTCCACATGGTTATTCAATGTATTCTTCCTCATTAGGATCCCCATTTAGAAATGTGGACTTCAAAAACCCTTGAAATATTTTATAAATTCATTGTGAAGTAATAGAAAGAAATATTATAATTGTTTTTAACCTTTACATTAGAGTAAAAGAATCATCAAAATCAAAACCTTTAATTTTTGAGTAACTTTATCACACTAATCCTGCTTTGTTCATTATCACTTCAACTTATTCACTCAGCTTATTCTAGAAAACTAATTTTGTAGTAATAAAAAAATTATATGGCTTGTGCACAATTTCACTTATATCATTATTTTCAATCTGATAAAGATCTTCATTCATAGAATGAACCCATTCTGGATGCTCAAAAGAACAATTCAAACATTCGGGCTCTCCTGTTTAATACAAATAATAATGTGTGACAACTATTGATGTTCTTCTTGTCGGAACCATCTAATGTTGATCACCAATAATTTTTTGGCCCTCCACTAGCTTACTCATCCTAGGATTCATTATTTAATTTTAATCCTCATCAGGTGAAATAGATATGTATAATTCTCCTTCTTGAGTGTTATTACAATTTTATGTATCTTTATTATAAATGTTAATAAAACTTTCATTATCCTTTATGACTACCTTATCTCCGTGAGACTGTTTATCCTCCTCATATTTTTCTATAATAAAATATTCTCCTTATTTCTTTGTTGATCTTTTTTTATCCTCTTCCTTCCAAAGCATAGCCAATACAAAATCTATCTTCACCTCTTTGCTCATACTTTACAAGGATTCAAAGTTACTTCTTTATGAAGATTAAACTCCCCAAAACTCTTAGGTGTTTCAAACATAAGGTTTTACCCAAAAAAATCATATATAGTCATATATGAACTATTCCCATATAAACATCGGTCTTAGATATACACAATAGTACTCATGGATTGCCTCCAAAATTAATGAGAAAGGCCATGTTCATGTAACATAGTTCTATCCATTTCCACCAAACATCATTTGTTTATTTCAGCAACCCATTTTGATAAGGATTATATGGTGAACTGATCTCATGATGAATTCCATGATTCATAAGGTAACTTTCATATTCATTATTCTTATAATCACCACTATTATCAGTTCTTATCTTCTTCATGGAATACTCACATTCCTTCTTAGCTTTCCTCCTGAATCTTTTAAACATTTTCAGTGTATCTGACTTATGTTTCATATAAATAGCACATGTAATGAGAGTAAAGTAATAAATTAAATAGTTTTAGTACTTATATACATTAGTGGATTGTATTCTTATAGATCCATATATATCAGAATGAATAAGTTCCATGGGTATTTTTAAACAAATTCTTACATTCTTATAAAAACACCAATCTCTTATTCTTAATATAACCTGAATATCTCAGACACAATATCACTCCGATAAATTTATCATGATTATTTTACATATGTGTCTAAGAATTTTATGCCATAGCTGAATTTCTTCCACTATACCCAAGTAATAAGAGTTTTTTATTTCACCAACATGGAACAAGTATCCTTTTGTACATTGGCCTCTTGTGACTATCTTTCCATCTTCATCTCTCTTCATAATAAACACGTATTTCCTGAAGATAACTTTTTTAAACTCATATAATATTAGTGAAACACTCTCCAGTTTATGTTTTATCGTGTCAATATATAAATATTTCTTGTATTTCATTTTTTCTTTCCAAATGAGGGCTGACCCAACACATTTGATTCTCATAGTTTCATCATTACCAAAATTCAGAGTTTCATCTTAGTATTATTACACATTATTTGAAAACATTATTTTTCCTATCATATGATAAGAACACCAACTATTTGTTATCAAAGTTATTTATCATTTTATAGCTTTAAGAGTAATTTCAACAACAAGATCCTTGCCTTTATTTACCTCCAGCTTTTTGTAATTATTAATAACATTTTTCTCTTGGTAAAAAAATATGAAAACCCTTATAAAGATTTACATGTTGTTCTTGTCATTCAGAAATTTTTTCTAGGGGTTGTAACCTATTTTAAACTTTCACACCAATCTTATCAGGATTATTTAAAACTTCTTTCTCAAACTTATTCTTTTGAGAGGATTGAATCCCCCTCAAACCTTTTCTTCCATAACATATGGAATAGTAGTAATAAATTTTTTTGAACCAAAACATATTTTCTATATATCCAAATCTAGTAAAATACCAACAACATACATATAAATAGTATTTACCATTGAATATTTCAAATTGACTGGTGTTTTTAGTACGCTTCTCAACTACCTTCTTAACAGAACTTTGCTGACCAAAAACCTTTATTTTTTAACCAAAATATTCATTTTTAGATCAATTTTCTTTTTAGACTTATCAGAACAAGGTTTTTTACGAAAATTTTCATTTTCATAATGTTTAGAAACTTTTTTTGACTCGTAGTTTTTAGAAACATCTAATTTATCAACATTTTTAACACTGGACACATGCATCACTTCCCCATCATTCTTCTTCTCGGAAAAATATCAAATTTATTTTCAAGAACATCTTCATATTTATTATTAACTATTGAAGGTTACTTTTTATCCCCCATAGGTTCTTCCTTAAATAAAAAGTCACCAATTTGAGAGATATTTTTTTTAAACATGTACCTCTTTGTTTAGCCTAAGAGATTTTTTGGTTGGACAACTTCTAACTCTTCTTATTTTTCATTCATCATCACTTCCATATGTTCATTATGATTCTTTTCATTTTCAGCATAATTGTTCAAATCATTAATCTCTTTTAATATATTTACTTTAACATTAGGAATAACTTCTTGATTGTTTGTTTAGGAACATTCATTTATCAACTTCATGTTTTTCTTCTAAAGCCTTTAAATATTTCTCAGACATTTTATTAAATATTATTTAAAATAAAATTCAAGTTTAGTTTCTTATTCTTCATAAAATCTGCTTCTAAATATTAATTAATCACTGTTACAATAAAAGTATTCTCTTTATATTTTTCAGCAAAATATTTTTCATATTCAGCTTCACTATCTTCTTCTTCTTCATCTTTATTAAAAATATTTTAATTTTAGATTTGAAGAAAAATTCATCTTTCCCTATGGAAAAATATTTATACCTATCACCCTATTTATTACATGAAATTCATGGTCTTCTTTATTCTTAATCACTATTCTCTTCTTTTTATTATTTGAGGAAAATTAGACACAAAGTCCCCAACAACGCTACATTCCAAAAAACTCAAGGGAAGTTTTCCTTTATATTTACCTTTACATCTTCTCACATTTTTATAAAACTAGGATAAAAATTCATCTATATTTTTAAATGCCTCATATTGGAATCTGAATCACCAAATTCTTCTTCAAGAAGAATATTTTTTGACTTATTATTCTTGACATCCTTGAAGGACATTTCTTTATCAACTTTTTATTTTCATTTCATACCTTTATCCCTTCTTATTTCATAAGTGAATAGAGTTCTATGAAAATAATCCAAAGATAACGTATCAAGATCTATATCTTCTAATGAAGAAACCTTAGCATCAAATGTTCCAGTAAAATTTTTCAATATATTATCAACAATATTAGAATCTTCTAACTTTTCAATAAAACATTTGATAATGCTAACAATTTCATTTATCCTGGTAAATAATTCACCAACTGATTCATATTCACCCATCATGACATCATTATTATTGAGCCTACATATTTGAAACTTTTCCTTCTTTACTTTTTTATTTCCTTTATAATTTTTTTTCAACATTTCCCAGATACTATTGGCACTGGAAATACCTTTTACTTTAAAAATCAATTTAAGAAAGAGATGAAATTAAATAATTGTTATCTCTTCTATCATTCTCATGATTCTTCTTGTTAATGTGAGTAAGAGTAACCTTTCCTTCAATAATATAAAATTCAGCTGTTGTAACATCAATAATATCATAACAAAGATACATAAGATAAGGAAACAATCTATCTTTCTAGATATGATAGTTCTTACCATATAATATTGTAATCCCCATAATGTTCATACAATGAAAAATACACCATCAAAAATTCTCTTTCACAAACATCATTAAAGTGTTAATGAATAGAACCTTTCCTCTGGTCCCAATTGATATTACATAACTAGATTTCAAGTATCACTAAGAGGGGAGGGGTGAGTATGTGATATCATTTTCTTTTAAGTATCGATTCTTAATAAAAAACATCTTCCTCCTATTAATAATTTATTTCCATGATGAAAAAAATAAAACACATAATAAAAAAAACACAAGAATTTACAAGGTTTACTACTCAACAAGAGTCTCTAGTCCTTGGTATGGTTCACAAATAATCCAATACCACAAAATACACTAGAAAATAATCTTTTCTTGTGGAATACAATGGTCAGGATATTCCCTTACACTCGTGTAGAAATATGTAGAATATAATAGTGCATTTTCTTCAAGTAGCACAAAATGATGTGATAAAATTTTATATCTCCATCTCGATGATAGAAAAACCATTGGTGGTTTGACCATATTTTTCAATGAACAGTAGGTTTATCAAGGGATGAAAAGATGAAGATGAAATCCAAACATAATCAAATGTTCAAGATCATGTACATCAGATGGTTAGTAAATTATCCAAATCATTATAAGATATAGGAATAGTAATACGGGTGCACGTTTCCAACAGTAATCACTAATGCATTCTGTATTTACATTATTAATCAAATTGTATCACCTAATCATTGAGTTGGTGATGAGGGATAAACACAAATACACATCACACACACTACCACACATGCTTTTATGAACTAGGATTTTTTCCCAACCCATGCACTATTCAATCATTCTCTCTTCAGTCGATATACATGGGCCTTTTGGAACTATATGTGTCCTATTACTACCCACAATCCTCTTCCACCCATGATCTAGCTCGATTTAGTTCCCATGGGCACTATTGAAATGGTCCCACATATTCCCTTGGTCAAGCCTTGGCCTTAACTAGATAGTGTTTTGGCCTCTTTTTTATGATGCTACAGTTAATAATTAGAATATTTTCTAAGTGTATAATATAATTCAATTTCACAATTTTTTCTAAACTACCTTAAAAACCATTATATAAATTTCTTCACTTTTTTTGTTAATCTTTATAACATCCTCATGGTATAAGAAACATTTTATGTTCAACATTAAATCTTCTTTATGAAAATATATATTTTTAGGGAAAACATCTTCTTAATCTTATAGTAAAAAAATCATCATCAATGAATCGGGAATTTTGTGTAGCGACCTTCCCTAGAAATCCTAGAGTCATCACCTCATACCATTAAACTGGAATAAGATACAATTAAATTACATTCAAAATTTCCAAACATTTGAGTAGTCTTGGTAAAATAGATACATACACGAGTCTTGTGTTACAAATAATACAAAAATTACAACATTTTTGTTTTCTTTGGAGAATAATAACTAAATTTCATATAGCATATCTCTAAATATCATTCATAGTACAATTTAAGGAATACAAGGGAAGGGAAATAAAATAAAGGTGAGATCAAATTCTCATTATGTGTCAAGTATAAAGGAAGAAATAATGAATTAATTATCATAATCAATATGCAAAGGTAATAACTAAAACAATATGCCACATAATCAATATAAAGATTGGGTAAAAAATATGGAAATTTAATAACTGAAAACACATTCTCTCGAATGGCCCGAGGGCCTTAATTTTTATTGATTACTGATAACCTCCTTTCAAGGGATAAGGGGGAACCCTTACAAGGCCGATAGGCTTAGAGATTACAGGGCCTGTAGGCTTAGGATATTACATGACCTGAAGGTCTTAGGTAATTTAACCAGACTATCTACAAGGAACTGCCCCTCCCCAACATTTTTATCATGATTGTATCTCTCCACCTTCACATAGCCATCTAGTTAGTCTTCCCGTGCAAGAATAGACTAGTCCCAATGGCATAGTCATATCCTCTCACTTTGACAAATCCATTTGGCTCTACTCCGGTGAGTACACCTGCTCTGAATCCTCTTTTGGGGCTGCTCATTTTTTTGCAGTGTGCCTGGGGCAACTGCATGTGACCCGAAGGCCTTGAGGTGGCCCGAAGGCCTTAATGGTTGCCTGAAATCCCTACTGAACTGAAGGCATGGGTGGCCTGAAATCCCTAAGGACTCCAAGCCTAAACTGGTGTCCCAAGGTGAATAGTTCCATCTACTACAGTACCGAATAGTACCTGCTATAGTAACTGCTATAGTGCCTGCTACAGTACCCCACATAATGTAAAGTTATGTTACAGTCCCTATACAGTGTACAGTCTATTATAGTACTGCACAGTGTACAGTACTGCTACAGTACCTACTATAGTAACCCAGAAATATGCCTCTACCTGGTTTTGAACCTGGTTCTTGTGGATGCACTTAAGGATACCTCACCAACAAGATAATGCATAATCAATATGGTATGAAAAATAAATGAAACACATTCCATTTAGTCAATGAATTGAGAATGAAATGCATCCACAGATAATTTCAATTGAAAAACATCATCGATAATAATAACTGAATCTAAATGAAAGAAATGATTAATTATTGGACACCATGTTTCCTAGGTATATGCTACCTTTATTGTCAATACCTATCACATTATGGTATATTACATACTGGTTAAAAACCCAATTAGCTTAATCTATACAAATGATTCTTCTATGAGACTATAGATACATTGAGTGGATATCTATAATTGGTCTCCACCCATATCATACCAGGCCAAAACATTCCTCATATATCAAATAATCGATTTAATTCATGAACAATGTGCCCTATCAAATATCTATATCAAATAAAAGATACAAATATATTAATATTTACCTATTTAAATAATTAACTAACTAGTACAATCCAAATGTAAAAAATGGTATACAGTTTAGGTAATAATCAATTCCATGATAAATTATATGGATATTTATGGTAAATTCAATATTTAATGATCATTTGAAATTGAATATTTTAAGGGGGATAAAAGAAATCAAGGTAGTAAATGTCAATACTATCCTTGGTCAAATAAATCATAAACTATATAAAGGAATAATAATGTTGGTTTCAATACAACATATCTCAAGTGGATTTAAAGTAAATATTTGTTATCATTAATGAATAAAAATACAATAAATTAATTTTTTAAAAACTTTTTTTAGGAAAATATCTTTTTTTGGAAAACATTTTGAAAATAATTTTCCTTAAAAATAACATTGGATAAAATTATTATAAATGTATACTTTTAAAATTCCAAATGAATCTTCAAAAAAATAATGGAGGGTAAATTAGTACATATTGTACAATGTAAAAAATAATATTCCATTTTTAGAGTAAAAAGGAAAAAATGCATTGTTCATAAAGAGACAAAAATATTCCATTGAAAACATTTTTTAATGTCAAAAATGTTAATAATTTCATTAATACATATTTTTGGATAGTTTAAAAGAATATTTGAAAATCTTTTAAGAAGAAATTGTTTTTGAAGAAAAAAGTTTCTCTCAATAAGAGAGAAATGAAGTCAGGATTTCTTGAAAAAAAATTTATAAAATATTTTCTATACCAAAGAGTGGAATAATGCTACTATTACATGAAAAGGATAAGAATAAATAGAGGATAAGAAAATTAAAGAATTTATTAAAAAATTATCAAATAATTTTTTTCTTATGGTAATTTAAGTGAAAATAATCCCAAAAAATTGAGATTGTGAAGTAAACCCTTGAGAAGACCATAAAGTTTATGTGAGAATCAGTACAAGAATAAATTATTTATTGAAATTTAAAATCCATATAAAAAAGATAAAATACAAAATTTTATATAGTAAAGGTTATTACACGCATAATATTAAAATATTATCGATAATGAGGAATGAATATGACCCAATGAAAAGGAATCGTGTTATGAAATTCATTACCATAGGGTAACTTTTAATAAATTCCTATTAAAATAAATAATTAAAATTGAAACTCAAAATATGATGAAGATAAAATAATATATGATATAATATATCAATATGGGTAATATATACACCAAAAAAATAAGTATGTGGTGAATGTTACATTTATCTCATAGATGTAAAAAGTGTGATGAAAATCTCTTACCTTGTGTTTCCTTTTTGGGTAATACTCATTTAACATTAGGTATATTGGTTTTAATCATGATAACAACTTATACTAGATTTATAATGTTATTTATAATAACATATATTATATTCTTATAATATCTTATTTCCTGTTTTTTAACAATCATTCTTTATTTTCAATATTTTTTGTGATAATTACATAGTTTTTGAGTATGTTTTAACTTTTCTACATATTGTTATTCTTACATAGATAATGATTTTATCTTATGAATAATTTAAACCATTATTTATTTATCATATATATATATATATTATATGTACTTAGAATAATCCATAATATCTGGAGGTAATAAATGAAGTGCATCATTCATGGGGAAGGTGGGTTGTACGTACGCATAAACGCTACTTCCATTTCTTTGTCGTGTTTAATAGAATGAAAATTAAATGATATATATATACATTATAATTAAATTATCATAATTATTTCATATATATCACATGTTTTAGTTAAAAATATCCTTTACACATTCCATGTAATGTGTGAATACATCACATGTCTTTTAGGAGGTGGTAGTCCACAAGTCCACAAATGATGTTATCATATATACACAAAATTGAATAAATTAAGGTATGTGTTATACTAAAATTATAGAAGTGTAATGAAATTATATATGTAAAATATATCTTATATAAAAAGCATGTATATCGTAATTCCCTCCATGAGAGATGGTAGAAGAAGAATTAACACTCATCGTTTCACAAGGCGGTAATCCGTCGTACACACAAACAATAGTTTGTTACCTATTATATGTAATTGCATGTATGTTTAGATAGAAACATTAGAATAAAAATATGTGTGTATTTTAGATATTTATTTTTTTATATAATCATGGAATGAGATGATTTTAGGGGGTGTATATGGAAATAAAATGAAAGTGATCATTGAAAGATGTTACCTCATTTTCGGCTAACACTTTTTGGTTTATACCAAAATACTTCTTTGGAGATATTTATACCTAAGGAGGGGATTATTTGTTCATAGGATGGATTTCGGGATATTATTTTATCATATTTTGGGAGATCCAAAGGGATTTATGTGTGTGAGTAAATGGGAGGGTTAAGTGCCTTTTATAGTAGAGGAGGAGTGGTATTCTTGTAAATTTTTTAAAGAGAAATCCACAGAAGTTTTTTTCATGTCAACTGAATCAAATAATGAACCAAATTATATACAAGGTAGTATAGGGTATAAATATTAACATATAATGGTATTTGGAAAAGTTTATAGGTCATTTTTTCCTTAACGTTAAGGTTTAGTCCCTTGTTATGCTATTTTGTCTCTAAATGGATTCAATTAATTTTAATCACATTTACTAATATTTTTTGGTCAATAACTGAGTTTAACTTTTCAAAAATTATAAATTATTCAAATTCAAAATATGGAATCTATTTTTACATATTCCAATCTTATATTTGTAAGAAATTAAATTGAAATTACTCCCGAATACAAGACGACAATACATGATTTAAAAGTAAATTGTTTAAAAGATTGGTAAGTTTTTATATCAAATTTCAATGTGAAATTTATTTCAGTGACATAAATTGGATAAATATTTATATAATTGATATAATTTTACTTAAAATAAAATTTAAAATAAAATTTTATCCTTATAAATAAATTAGATGAAAAAATATTTTTGGATTAAAAGTGAGTATTTTTCACTATTAATCATAAAATTAAACTTCATAGAAAAATATAAAAAATCCACCCTAACCTTATTTGGACATTTAAATTTAAAAAAAAAATATTTATTATGTCATATTAAATTTATAAATTTTTCAAAATTCATATTTAAAGTAGGTGTGCCATTAAAATGTTGTAAAACTACTTATATAAAAATATATCTTTTTATGCTTAAAATTAGGTTTCTTATCATTTTATACCTACAAAATCTATTGGATTAACATCAAAAATATTTTATTGAATTTTTAATTTATATATTTAATTAATATCATTCACTAATATTAATTCATTTAATTCATTTTGATAAAACACCATTGTGAGCAGAAAAATATTTTTTTATGTTGAATTGGTTTTTATATTCTTTTCTATTTAATTGGAAACCTTTAAATTCATCTTATATTTGAATAAAAACCTATATTTTAAAAGGTTATTTAATTATATTCAAAAAAACTAATTTAACAGATCATATATATCATATTATATTAATTAATAATATTTTAATAATATATATTTTCTCTGTAAAACTCAGTCTTTCATGTAACACAATCTATCGAAGAAAGTATTTTTTGTGTGTAATACAATATAACTAATTATTACCTGCATTGAAAGATATATAATTGATTTAATTTATTTAAATTATTAATTATATTATAAATAATGAAGATATTATATTCCCTTACATGCTTGGTGTTTCATGTCATAGATGTTATCCAATACAATGTTCTTACTTCAGAATTCTGATGCATTACATTCTCCACACATTAATTAAATTTCATCCTCACAATTTAAACTTGACCTTGATAAAAAAAATATTTTTAATATGTTTAAATACCACATCATGAGAAGGTTATGTATAACATCCTCTAAAAAAGAGATAATGGGGTGTAAAATGTTCACATGGACTAATATATAACTATCACTCTGGGTAGGATAAAAATATTTGAAATTAGAGATACATTCATGGAGGAAAAGCATAAATATTTGTAGGTATTTATTGAGGTCATAGAACAAAAAGAAGTTAATGATAAATGGAAATTTTGGGCCTCAAATCCAATAATCTACCATGATTAAAAAGTCCATCAGTTTAGAAAGAATGAAGGTATTATAATATTTTTTGTTTTAAGATCATTTTCCTAATGTTGAGGAATTATTTAATTTGAAATAATATGAGGAAATATACATACTTGATAAATTTAAATTTCATAAGAATAATTATTTTTTTTCTTCAATCAAATTCAAATTCATCCATTAATTCATGATATGAATATTGAAAAATTAACTTTGATTTCGGATGCATTGATTTTTTTAACTGATCATAAAAACCATAAAATAAGTCATTATATTTGTCTCTAACAATTTTTGAAAACCAATATGGTTAATACATTAACATATAAACCTCAAAAGTGACACCGCTAGTTCATTTTCAGTATTTAGTCCTAAACAATTTTAACAAGAAATAATTACACATTAATCAGGACATCGCCTATTCAAGTCGGAGGCATGGGACCCTTTTCATTCTTCATTCATGGGTTTAAGATCTTCAACCTTGTTTTAATTGATGGGTTTTCACCTGGCATAAATTATTTCCCCTTATAAAACCATATTAATATAATTTTAAAAATAAATATGATGTAAACCCCTGAAATTTAGTCAAAAAAATAACATTTTAACTATAGTTTTCAACACAACCTCAATATATAAATAATTCATCCTTTTAAATTCAATATATGTCCCTCTTTCTTCTAGGGTTTATCATATGTAATTCATTGTCCTTATCTATTCAAATTCCTCATAATGGTTTGAAAATAAAATGTGAATTATCCAAAGAGTATCCCAAACGATAGTCAAACCAAGTGCACAGTAAGGATCATTGTCATTTACTGGGTTATGCTCATGTTATGACTGACACACCTTTTTAGAGTTGTTAACCCTATGTACAATTGTGCCAGAGCCATGTCTACTTATAGTATACAGATAGACTTGTACCTCAAGGAAAACTGCATAATCTCTATCTAACCCATAATCATTATTTATTATTATTAAAAATAAAAGGATAGATTAAGTCCTACACTGGAATTTGAAAGTAAATACATGAAATAATAGCGAGATAGAAAAGAAACTATAGGGGAAGAAAGTGATGGATTCCAAGAGAATCTCTACGAACAATGTCAACGCATTCCTAGTAAAATTAAATTGTTATAAGATACAAGTAAACCACCTCCCAAAGGACCAAACATTTTAGTACTATTTGTAAACTATATATATACATGATCTTTATATTACAAATGAATACAGATTTTATAAAATACTATTTTTCAAGGATAATAATTTAATTAAATCTTGTGTATACATGAATATTTTTATTATTACACTTCATAAAATATTGAGGAAGGAAAATAAAATAGGTGTTAGATCAATTTTGTAGTAAGGGTCGATTATAGAGAAATAATTAATTAATTAATGAGAATAATCCATATAAGAAGGTAATAAATTAACACACATGTCATATAATCATTAAATTGAATGGATAAACAATATGGATAGGTAATAACTATAAATACATGAACTTTAAATAACTAGATTAGGAATAATCAATATGGAATGTAAAATAACAAAAACACGTGTCATTTAATCAATGAACTAAGAAATAAATGCATCCATAGATAATGTCAAAGAAAAAATATCATGTACAAAAAAACTAAATCTAAATGAAGGAAATTCATAATTATTAGATGCCATGTTTCCTTGGTATATTGTACATTAAACTTTAATACATTTAATGATATGTTTTATAACTTACTAGGTAAAAACCCCATTATCTTAGGTTTCCATATGATTTATCTCATGATTCTATCGATTCATCGAGGGGTTATCTACAACTAGACCCCATACATATTGTACTTTTTTAAAGTATTCCTCAAATATCTAATAAATGAGTTAATTAATGAACAATGTGCCTTACCAATTATATGTTTTGAATAAAAGATATATATTTATTAATATTTCTCTAGTTAAACAAATAATTTTCATGTAAACACGGTATATAAAAGATTGTATATTGTTTGGGAAATAATCATATCCATGATAAATGATTTGTATATTTAAAGGAAATTCAATTTTCAATGATCATATGAAATTTAATACTTCAATCATAACAAAAGGAATAAATGTATTTAATGTCAATACTATTTTTTATTATTGAAATCATAAACCATCTGAAGGAACAATAATTATGGTATCAATACAACATATTCCATGTTGAGTGAAAATAAAGGGTTGTTTTCATTGGTGAATTGGAATACTATAGAAAATCTTTTAAGAACATTATTGAGGAAAATATCATTATTATTTTGAAAATTATTTTGAATATCAATTTATTTAAAAATAAATTTCGATAAAAGTTCACTAAACATAACCTTTTAAACTTGATAAGTAATATTCTATGAAATGATGGTGTTTAAATCCATACATGCAGTACAAAGTGAAAAGTACATTCATTTTGAAGAGTAAAATGGTTTGAAAAATGGATTGTTCGGAAAGAGATTAAAATAATCCATTTAAAATATTTAAAATTAGAAAAGGTTAAAATTTTCTTTAACAAATTAGTATGGTAAGGTTAAAAAGATTTTTTAAAACCTTTTTATAAAACATGGTTTTTAAAAGTAAAAGGGTTCTCTGGATAAGAGAGAAATGATTTACTGTTTTCTTGAAAACATTTTTGAAAACATTTTGATGAAAAAATTGTGGAAATGGTACTATTAAATGATAAGGTAATGAATAACTATAGTATAGTAAATTTAAATTATTTATTAAACAAATAACCAATAATTTCCTCTAATGTAAATTCATGTGTAAACAATCCCAAACAAAATGAGATTGTAAAGTAAACCCTTGAGAAGATCGTAACATTTATATGAGATTAAATCAATGAATAGATTATGTGTGTCAAATTAAAATCAAAATTAAAATTAAAATATAAAAAAAATATAGTATGATTTATTAGACACATAATATTATAATATTAATGACAACGATAAAGTTATATAACCCAATTAAAAGGAATCATTTTATGAAATTCTTTACCGCTTGGTAAATTTTAATTAATATACCATTAGAAGAAATAATTCAAATTGAACTTCACAATACAATGAAGATAAAATAATTCATGATATAATATATCAAAATGGGCAGTAGATAAACTACACCAAAAACTATGTTGTGAATTTGACATTTATCTCACAAATGTAAAAAGTGAGATGAATATCCCATACCCTATGTTTCCTTTTCAAGTGAATGTACATTAACCTCATGTTTAATGGTTTTAAACATGTTAAAAAAATATAATAGAATTATAAACATATTTATAATATCATATATTATCTTTTTATAATATCTTATTACCTGATTGTTAACAATCATTCATTATTTTCACTATTTCAGGTGTTAAATGCCCAATTTTTCGAGTATGTTTTGACTTCTTACTTATTGTTCTTATTACATAGATCATTATTTGAAAATATAAATAAAAAAACCATGTTTTAATTATCATATATATCCATTATATATGTACTTAGAATCATCCATAATATTTGTAGATGAAAAATTAAAACCACTGTTAATAGAGACAATAGGATGTACATATGAATGAACGCTAGTTATATTTATTTTTCATTTTTAAAAGAATAAAAGGTAACTGATATATATGTATATTATTATTAAATTATAATATTTATGTCATATATATTAATTTTTTAGTTAAAACCATCTTTTATACATTCCATGTAATGTGTGAACGTGTCACATTGCTTTAAGGAGGTGTTATTCCACATGTCCACAAATGATGTTATCATATTTATAAATAATTGAAATCATTGAGGTATGTGTTTTATTAAAATTAATGAAGTATAAATACATTATAAATATCATATATAACATATAAAAATAGTGTGTCCATCATAATTCCCATAATTTGAGCTCGTAAAGGAACAATTAATACTCATCGTTTCGTGAGGTGGTATTCCTACCAAACACATGAATGTTAAGTTCGTTAACCATCTCATGTAATGTGTGAATGTGTCACATTACTTTGAGGAGGCGGTGGTCTACATGTCCACAAATTATGTTATCATATTTATAAAAAATATAAAGCATTGAGGTATGTTTTTTATGAAAATTAAAGAAGTATAAATACATTATAAATATCATATATAACATATAAAATAGTATTTCCATAATAATGCCTACCATGATAGGTCGTAAAGGAATAATGAACACTCATCATTTCATGAAGCGGTAGTCTGTCGTAAACACGAATGGTATGTGTGTTAACCATTATATGGAAGTGTGTATAAGTTAGGGTAGAAACAACATAACAACAATATATCGATATATTTAGGATACTAAGGTTATTATATAAGCACGAAATAAGAATAATATATTGGTTGGAGAAAGAAATAAAATAAAAAGTGATCATTGTATAATGATATGTCATTTTCAGGTAACACATTTTCGTTTATACCAAAAGGATTCCTGGGATGTATTTATGCCCAATGTAATGATTATAAATTTATGGGATAGATTTCGGGATCTTAATTAAGTTTATTTTTGGTGATCCAAATGTCTTTATATTTTGAATAAATGGGAGGGTGAGTTCTTTTTTATAGTGGAGGAGGAGTGTCATTCTTGTAAATTTTTAAAATAGGAATTACACCCATGTTTTTCCCATGTCATGTGGCTCCAATAATTAAAATTAAATAATAAAAATTGGGGAAATGGTAAAAATATGAACATTTAATGGTTATTTTCCTAGTTTCTGGTTCATTTTGGCCATTATGTTTAAGTCTTAGACTCTTATTATGCTAATTTTTCTCTAAATCACTATAATTAATTTTAATCATCTTCCGTAATCATATTGAGAAAAAAACAATGTTGAAATTATTAGAAATTATAAATTATTATGATTAAAAATATGGATTTACTTTATTAAAATTACAATCACATATGTGTTATATATTAATTTGAAATTAATCCCATTGATGGGATTAAAATACAGGTTTTTAAGTTAAAACATTCAAAAGATTGCAATGTTTTTATATCAATTTCAAAGTGAAATTGATTCCAATGTCCAAAATTTGATTAATATTTTTATAATATATATAATGTTAGTTTAAAATATATTTTTAATAAAAATTAACCTTATATATAAATTTGATGAAAAAGGAGTTTTGAATTAAAATTCCTTATTTTTCACTATTCATCAAAAAATGAAACATCCTAGAAAAATACGAAAAATTAACCCAAACATAATTTTAAAGTTTAAATTTAAAAAAATAAGTTTATTCTATTATATAAAATTTATAAAAGTGTAATATTTTCTATTTTAGGTAGGTTCCAAATTAAAAGGTAGTAAAACAACTTTTATAAAAATATACGTTTTTATGTGTAAAATTAGTGTATTCTGAGTTTATGCCTATCAAATGTATTGGATTAATATCCAAAATATTTTTTTTATATATAACAAAAATATTTAATTAACATCATTAAATAATTTTAATTAAATTAATTTATTAGGATAAAACACCTTTGTGTGCCTAAATATATTTCTTTTGCATTCAATTGGTTTTATATTTATTTTTAATTAATGGGTAACCTATGAATTAACTGTATATTTTTGTAAAAATTATATTTTCATAAGTTAATCAATAGAATTAAAAAGTGATAAATTAGAATCTAGGTTATATCTTATTATATTAAGTAATGATATTCTAATAATAAATTGTTGCTTTGTAAAACTTGATCTTCTGTGTAACATAAGCTATCAAATAAAGCCTTTTGTGTGTAAAGAAAGATGGCTTAGAATTGTGTGAATTGAATGATATATAATATATTGAATTTATTTGAAATAGAAATTATAATTTAATGTATCATGATATTATATTCCCTTATGCTCTTCGTGTTTCATGTTATACACACTATCAGATACCATAACCCATGTGAAATAAAATGATTTAGTAAACTTCTCATACTCATAATCATAAACCATCCAAAGAAATAATTAGGACTTTATCATGGGATCATATCCCCATAAAATTAAATGTAACATCATAGGATGCTTTCATAGATGAATAATTTATTTAAAAGATCACTTAAACTTTTATTGAGGAAAATACACCTTTTCTCTTAAAATTAGTTATTTAAAATATAAAATATTTATAAATATAGGAAAAATTTTCATTGAAAATATTCTTAGAAACATATAGTAGGCCCTTAAAATCTTTTAGTGGACTTAATGGTGGGAATTTTCATTCATGGTGTGTATGTTATAACCATGATTCCTTTTAGATTTTTGGTAAAAAAGTTAAAAATACCTCATTAAGAAAGATTAAAGAATATTACTTTAAAAAAAATTATTGAAATTGAAACATGGATAAATATATTTTAAAAAAATAATTTTATAATATAAGATACATTCCTAATAATATTTCAAATAAAACATGGACATGAAAGAAAAAATTCCCTACCAAAGATGAAATAAAGTAACTTTTTATTTAAAAAATATTCCCAATTATTTTGACTAAATAAGAAAGAAAATTGTTAATATTACATGATAATTTCATGAAGAACTAGTGAATAATAAAATTAATGGGGTTTATCTTGAAAGGATTAAATAACATCATTCAATAAAAATTAAATAATAAATAAAACTAATTAAAATGATATTGAAAAATAAATCATTTACTGCTTGGGTAACCTTTAAATCATAATACCCATGAATTTACAACATCCAATTAATCATTAAATATCATTATACTATTCATATATCATATCAAATTATTAGTATATATACATAATATAAAATATGCCTCAAGGAAAAAATGTGAGATAAAGAATGCTTACCACTTCCAAAATAATCGAATCAAAACCTCATGAAATAGGGAACCAATATGTATTTTTAAATCCTCATAATTTAAATATAATAATCATAACAGAAATTTAGGGGTATCATAAACACCAAACAGTGAAAATAGGTGGCTAATATGTCATGTGTCTCACAAAAATAAGAGTGAGACAAGAACCCTTGAATGAAAACCTCATCTTGTATAATACACAATAAAATATCATATATAATAAATATATATTTTTCTTAAATATTTCAAGAATAAATTTCATATCCTAATTACAATGTATCATTATTTTATAATTACTATTTATCATTTTATTACTAATTCTTTCATTTAAGCAAACAAATGGGGTGAAAATGGACATGTTGATAATGCGGGTTTCAATTCGAAGGTTTTAGTACATTATCTGTGTTCATGATTTCATCATCTAATGAATATAAATAAAAACATAAGTATCATATTTATTCATAATATACTTTTTTTATTCATATAAATGTATAGTGAAATATTAATTTCATATCTTTGTGTAAATGGTATTTGGTACATATGCAGGAGTGATATTTCCACTTTTTAGAGGTTGGCACAAAATAAAGGTAAATAACAATTCACCTTTCCAGAAAAATTATTATATTATAGAAATAATATATATTCATTAAATATATCCTTATTAGCATCCATTTAAATATAAAATTAATCATTAATAATTTCACTTGGTGGAGATGGTTGTCTTCATGTATGTACAAGCACCATTATCAATTTTCAATAGATGGAAAGGTAATAAGGTAGTAAAAATATTTTAATTACAAAATTACAATTATGTAAAAAATATATTAGATAAAAAATAAATCCAAAATAATATCCATCCATCAATTATAGTGATGTAAAATGAATTATATCATGACTTGAAGACATTAGTAAATGCATACGCAAGATTGATTCATTGACGTCCCATTTGATGGAATAAAGAGTATAAAATGTTAATTATATAATAATAAAAACATTTCAATATATTTTTTATAATTAATTTATTATTCTTGGAGGAATACTATAGATTTAAATGTTTTATATGAATAAATAACATGAAATGGGTCGGGTAGGAAGATTACATATTCTTTGATAAGCCTCCTTTATATTCCTCCTCAAGGACCCTTATAATGGTATTTTAAAATTACGGGATACTATAAACCATGTATAGTTGAGTGGATAATATAATTTGGTATTTTTTGGTAAATATATATTTCTTAATGTAGTGTAATGAATAGAAATTAGGGGTTTCCTTTTATAAGGGAGGGAAGAGGCACTCTTGTAATTTTCCAAAATAATAAAATATTATAAAGTCTAATAATTGTAAAATTTGTTCAAAACTATAATTATTTTGAAGATATTTTGAGGATGTGATGAAATCATATAATCTAGTGAAATTTATATATTTAAATGAAATATTTTTAATCCTTATTTCTTTGTTTCAACCCCCTATTAACCCTTTTTATCCTTAACCATGGTAACACATTTTTGAATCCATAAGGGTTATAAATTACTTACAATTTAAAAATTATATCTAAAATGGTCAAGGGATGAAAATTCATATTTTTTACCATTCTATTTTTCTAGTTTCATGATTTTAATAATTTTTAAATTTTAAATAAAATATTATTAATATAAAATATCCTCAATGTTATTTTGGGACTATTCATTTAATTTAACATTAATGTTTGGAATAAAATAAAAATATTAAGAATGTATAACTTTTCAACATATATTTTAAATTATTATAAATTATAAAAAATTTATAACATTATAATTCATCCAAATTTTTTATACTTTTTTTAAATCAAGTACTTTGATTTTTTTCTACCTACACAAACATTGTGTTAGTGTTTTGTAAGCATTAAAGGTAATTAAATAATTAATGAAAATTAAAAAAAAATTAAAAATAAATTGATCATTAAAAAATGTACTTTTTTATTCATTGATAACATATTATATTTCATATGGGAACAAAAAAATGAAATTAAAAATAAGACTGACATTCTAGAGTTTTCTTTAGTTAAAATATTATAAATGTCATTATCAAGATAGAATGGCATCAAATGACATATATTCGACATTATGATGGATATGGATTAATTAATCCTATAAAACGAGATAAATTCAAGTTTTTTTGGGATTTTTATACATTATCTAATGTTTTCATCCCTGATTTACTAATTTTACTTTTAATGGGGAGAAAAATATTTTCTATGGTTATTATTCATCGCCATTTAAAACAAAAAGAAACTATATACCAAATTTGATCATCATGATTAAAAATATGTTATAATTTTTTCATGGTAAAATATTTATAAATGTAATAAATCAATTTAAATATAAATTCATAAAACGTAAAGAAATATATTTTTTAAAAAATCTGTTATTGAACATAAAAATTAACTTATATCAAAATCATTAAAATTTTATGATTTAATTGGATTTAATTAGATTATAATATATAAAAATAGTAATATTTAAATTTAATACAAAATTAAATATATAATATTAATTATAAATTAGTTTATTAAATTAAAATAAATAAAATAATTTGAAAATTATTCATTTTTCAGTATTCATTGAAAAAAAAAATCATTTGTGAAAAATCTCAAAATTTAACCCTATATTACTATTGATATTATGATTTAAAAAATTATTTTAATTTATTAAAAAATTAATTTCTACATTTATCATAAATTAATTATAATTTCCACGCATAAAATTCAAAAAAATGAAGAAAATTAATTTTTGAAGCATAAAATGACTTCACTAAAATTTGAGATCTTATTTCGATGATTTATCTAAATTTTTTTGATTCAGATCATTATAAATTTTTTTCATAATAAATTTAATCATATTCATACCCACCAATTAAATTTAAATTTTATAAATTTCACATTTAAGTAATATTATATTTATAATATATATCAATTTGATTAAAGTTTGGTGTTGCATGTTAAGAAATCCCTCGAGGTTATTATTATCTTAATTTAAAATTTTCAAGGTGTTACATTATCCCCCATTAAATGTATTTCCCTCATGAAATTTTATCTCATCCATCAAAGGATTAATATTTTACAATACCATTATTGAAACCCTTATGGTACAAAGGGATAATAAAACATCATTCAAGAATTGATATTGGGAAACAAAAATAATACCTAAAATAATATTTAATTGGTTCTTAGATAAGGATAATAGTGTTGTTATATCCAAATATAGAGATGTACGAGATAAATAAAGTCCACGTACTAATATAGAGTTATATATGACATGTTTATGAGAAATTTTTGTACCAAAAAGCCATAAATCATTGATGAATAAAAAGAATATTGATTCTTCAATGATTAAGACAAAAGAATAACATTTTTACTTCATGATCATTTTTCATAAAGTTAAGGGATTATTTTACTATCATGATGGAGAGAATAAGAAAATATATTTACAAAATTTATTTCTATTTCATAATAATGATATAATTTATTGGTTGTGCTTTGATTAATTTATTTTTTATCTCTTACTCCATGAAATGAATATTTAAGATGAATTTTTTCATTCATGAAGCCCTAAAATTGAAATTTCATATATCATAATATCCATGAAATAATGGAAATTCATTACTTATACAGATATATATATGACAAAAATGGTTGACCAAAATTATCTAATATAGATAAATATAACACATTAATCTATAAAACCCCAAAAATAACACCAAATTTTCATCTTTATCTATTACATTAGTAGATAACCAGAAGAATCCTATAAAATATGTTTGACCAAATTCAAAACCAAAAAATCTGAAATATTTTTTCATATATTTTTTTAAGATTAAATTTAACATTTATCCATAGACAACGTGAAGTATCTCATAATTTCACATACCAAAAATTTAAATACCTTGATCATATGTTCTCTTAAATCATGATAATACTTTCCCAAAATAACATAAATCACTATAAAAACTCATTAAAAACAAAAAAAACTTCCAAAAATTAATTAAATAACCATTCTTCATAGTATCTTCACTTTGTTCATATTCGATTTCCAAAATTTAATAACTCTATTATTCCAATTAACCATAACTACCTCAACATCAAAAATCATATTACCCTTAATGATTATCAATAATAATAAATTTATTTCCACCATATATAAAAGATTTATTACCCAAATTTACTTTTCAGTAAAATATATACTAAACCAAACCAAAAAAAACATTAATCATATTAATCTTACATCACATAAAGTATCAAAAGGGGTATTTAATCATCTAAACATATGATCAAACATAGACATATCATAATAATAAAATTTCGGTTTAACCCATATCAATATGGAATATCCTATATTTCCATAAGTTTTATTCCCTCTTTTATCAAATTGGCTAATAAATAAAATGTGAAATAGCTCAATCATATCCCTTAGGAGTGTCTACCTAGCTATGTTTTGTTATTCCTACTCATAATGCAACAGTGATGGTCAAGTTAACACCCAATCTATAACTTCCTAGAACTAGAACTCTTAAATCCAGTGATGAAATAATAAACATTACATTTCTGGATTCGATACAGATAAATTTGGGAAAACAATTTAACTCTAAAACATGTAACATTAAAAGGAAAATATTGGATCAATTAAATTCTCAACGACATTTTAGGTTTATAGTTATTTATAATTAACAAAAACTCATACATAACAATACTTATGTATTTAAATGAGTATATAACCTACCTAACCCTTCATTACATATTTCACATTAATTCATTATCATGATCCATATGAAATCCACTCTAGACCTAATTATTTCAACATTAATATTTATAACCTCAGAAAAAATAAAGATAATATGGGAGAGATAAAATTCATAGTAAGGTTAAACATAAGCATTAAAAACTGAATTTTATCAGTGATCATATGAGGAGAATAAGGGTATAATGAAATCATCAATGTGAATGAGTAGGACATAATAATATTCATACCCATCAACACCTGGATCATTAAACATGAAACATGAAACAATTCTTTAGCAATGGAAAGTACCATCATAATCAATAATCATTATCCATGTGGTATCAATCTTGTTCATAAGAAAAATTATCAACCCCTAAAATGAATTGAAAAATGTATGGATAACTTGGGAACATTGTCATCATATCACTCGTATGAATGGAATAGACAATATGGACAACTTACATATCCAATGAAACCATTACCTTGGAAGGATATAAAAAACTCAACCATCCTTGGTTTGTAACATAACCACCCATCCAGGGTTTATCATGGAACTACCCATCCTTAGTTTATAACTTAACCATTAATTAGTGGTTTATAACATAACAACCCATCAACATATTCAGTTACCAAGAACCAAAAGATAATTATAAAATAAAGAATCTCACAAATCATTCTATAACCCTTAAATAAACCATTATTATTTTCAGGACCTGATTAACCTATGGAAATGGAATGAGGTCCATGTCCATCACTCTGAAACAATGTTATTATTTCCTGAGAAATAATGAGGATGGTATCAGTAAAAAATATCACTAGTGGAGGATAAGTAACAACACATGATGTTCACATTGATTAATGGATAATACCATAAAAATATCATTAATAAAATTCTTCATGAAATTAACCTTTTCACTTTGAAAATCACTTTTAAAAACTAAAAATTCAAAAAACAAATAGGAACATTTTCATTGAAAATAAACTTGGATACATATAATGTATTCTTCAAATAAAATAATTTTCAAGAAAGAGGGAAAATATTTTCATTTATAAATTTTAAAAATAATAATTCTTTTAAAACATTTTTGTAAAAGGGGCTTAAAAGTGACTTGTTTGGAAAATGTTAAAAAATTTAATTTTAAGAACATTTAAAATAAGTTCAAATACCATTTAAAATAGAGGTAGGAAATAATTAATTTTTAGAAAGAACATTTTTTTAAATCATTTTAACAAAAATATATATGGAAGTAAAATACACATGATCTCAAAGAAAATAACTGATTGGTATCACTCAAAAATGACTTTATTAATGTTTCTTAAATCAATAAGAGAGGAAATGAAAATTAAACATGTTCACCCTATTCATAACCATATGAGAGTAAATGATATAGGATTCATGAAAAAAATATCCTACTATTTTCTCTATATGAAACATGAAAATAATCAATCTTTAATGAATGTATATAGTTATATAAATTCTTTTCCACTTTAGTAAATATTTCATTATAATCCCTGAGAATGAATAACATCAAAGGAAATATTAATTATCATTAAAATAAAGTGAAATATTATATTGAATTCTAAAATATTGATTATATACGCCTTATAAATGAGATAGGTGCATATCATCAACCTATGTCCCAAAGAATGGAATTTGGGATGATTAACCCATATAAAAATCATATCCCTAAATTGAGAGTTAATAAATGGAGAGATTTTGAATGAAAAATTTAAACCTCTAAAAAAATTATAACTATATAATAATATATTTTATAGATAAATTCAAACATAATAATATCATAATAGACTCGAGGAATATTTTTTATAATCCACTGAAAGGAAATTGAGTTAAGAAACTCATTACAGCTTGGTAACATTTAAGTAAATACCATTGGAATTATTAAAACAAATTGAAACATAAAATACCCTGATATATGAAATATAAATTCTGTTACATGTAAAATGGACACTATATACACCAAAAAATAATAAATAACTATGAATATGGCATATGCCTCGCCGAAGTAAAAGAGAGACGAGAAACCCTTACCTCGATTCTAGACTTTCCTTGTATTCCCTTTTACTATTATATTCTAAGGTTAAATGATCTAATAGATTTATTAAGAAAATTTTCCAGATTTAACACCTTATACTTAAATAATATTTTCTTATTTCTTTATAATGACATATTTGAATACTTAATCAGTTAATTAAATGTCAGGTGTTTTGAGGACTCTCGATACATTCTGTTAAAACAATTTAGGTGTGTTGACTATGGTAAAAGAGTTAATTATTTAAACATCTATAAAATAATAATCATGAAATAATTTTCATATTTTTTCATCAATTATTCTTTCAGAAAACAAATGATGAAAATGTTAATGAAAAATGAAATACACTATGATCATGGAGACGGTAGGTCTTACGTACGCATGAGTAATGTTTCCGTTCTCCAAAGATCATTATGAAAAGAAGGTATGCGCTATTTTATATTTAAATAATGAGAATTATATCATAAATACCATATAATTTCATTAAATATACTTATATAAATCATTCTTTTGATATGTTTATGAAAAAATAATCACATCTTTTTTTGAAGGTCGTAGCCCACAAATACACAAATGGTGTTATCATTTTCCAGTATAAGAAAAGAAATGATAATATATATTTTAATAATGATAAATATGTTATATTATCATTATTAATTTTATTATATCACATATATTAATTAAAAATATCTTATTACCATCCATGGAATGCGTTAGTGAAAAATAAAATTACTTCGCTTCATGAGGCGGTAATCCTCCGTACACACTAGTGACATTATCATATCTCCAATAAAATGGAATGTAATAAGGTGTATGTGATATAAATTTTCAATAATATAAATATTTTCAAAATATAATATATATTATTTAAATACATAATTATCGAAATCCAAGAGAGGAGATGATGGAAAATGAATGACATCTATTTGTGAGGTGGTAGTCTTTCATACACATGAATAATGATTTCATATCAAATTTAATATAAGGGGAAATTTATTTCTGTTATCCCATTAGTATAGCATAATTTAATTATATATTATATACTTTTATTATCATAATATCATTTTAGAATAATATTTTTTGATGTGGAAGAATAAATAAAACAAAAACACATAATTGGGAATTTTACCTCTTTTCAAACTACCTCTTTAGGTTTATACCTTAAGTATTCCTAGAATATATTCATGAACAAAAAAGGATTATTAGATGCGTATATTGATTTTTTGATGTTATATTTGTATTTATTTTATTACGAAACATATTTTTATGGTTTGAATAAGATATAAGAACAGGTGTCCTTTTATAAATAAGGTGGGTGATACACTTGTAAAATTTGAAAATAAAAAAGGTCAGCCCTCATTTTTTACATTAAATGGGTTCCAAATGGATTATTATAGAGTAAAATACATTATAATATATAACTATGTCTATAAAACATATTCTAGACATGTTTTTAGGTCATTTGACCCTTAGTATTTTAGTTTATCCCCACGGTAAAGAAATTTTTACCTTAACCATGGAAATTAATTTTTACTATTTTCAGTATTAATTTTGGCCAAAAACTAAATTAACCATATTAAAAAAATATAAATTATAATGATTAAAAATATGTAATCCATTTTAAAATTTAAATCCGCTGAAGTGGAAAAATTGATTTAAAACAGAACATGTATATGTGACAAAATAACCAGTTTTCATGAAGGGTATTTTTCAAGGAAAATATGGATTTATATTAACTCAATTATTAACAAAAATCAGTGTATAAATATTAAATAATATATATTAAAATATAATATAAAATTTTCATTTTAAAACTTGTTCAATATTTTTTATTTTAGTTAATATAATAGGAGAAAAATTATTCAATTTGAAATAGTTTTTAGGGAAATCCCATTTCCAAACACAAAAATAATATTATTCTAAAATCCAATATAAATTTCATTAAAAATTATTTATGTGGATTAAATATAACTATATAATAATTATATTACTTTATATCATATTCAAAACATATATGGACTTTTAAATTCCTAAACCTTTCAAAAAGACAAGACTTTTTTACAAAAATATGTATTTTCACTATTCACTGAAAAATTGATATTTTCCCAAGAATACAAAGCTTTCACAGAAATTAGATTTTGATATGAAGATTCCAGAATATAAATTCATTTTTTCAACTAAAAATTCTAAATTATACAATAATTATGGATAATATGTTTTTCAAATAAATTAATAAAAATCATTTTTAAAGAAAACATATTTTTGAACAATAACATTACATTACAAAAATATTAATTGCCTTTTTACTATAAAATTATAAATAATTCATAGATTATGAAATATATATATATATATCATAAATTAGTTAACAAAATTTATACCCTCCAATTTAACATCTAGGTTATAGTGCTTACATATATCGTTGGTCATTTAAGTTTAATGTTGTGTGTTGAATACACAATCGAACATAGTTTTCTTCTTTTTATATATTAGGGTGTTACATCCTATCATCTTTAAGAAATTTATTCCATACAATATTAACATTATATTGGTAATCAAATGATTAACATTTGAAAATATATATTTTTTGGAAACTGACATCACCAAAAGGGTTTATAGAAAAACATCTTGATAAGAGAAAAAAGGATGTACGAAGATCATCTGAAATAACACATACTATGATTAAAAATAAGAGATAAAAGGTTGCAAGTTAATATTTAGAATTGAGTAAACTTATATGGGGGTGATAAAGGTCATTGATTATATGAAATCTAATGATCAATATAAATTTAAGGACCTCAACACCATATATCTTCAATGAGTGAAATGACCAGTAATTCATCTAAAATGAATGTATTAGGATAAATTTTTATATCAAGATCATTTTAATATATTCGAGTGATTATTTCACCAAATATACTAAAAACATAGTGATATATACTTAAATGATAAGTACAATTTCATCTTTTAGTAAATTTCCACCATAATCCCATCATTTTCTCTAAACAATGAATATTCAAGATGAAGTTTCAGCACATGATCGTCAACCCATTTTGTGAGGTCTCTCTAAGTGAATCCACAAAATCCAGGTTTGAAACCAGGCAGAGGCATAATTCTGGTACTGTAGCAGTACTGTAGCAGGCACTATAGCAGTACTGTGGGGTGTACTGTAGTAGGTACTATAGTAGTTACTGTAACAGGTATTGTTCGGTACTGTAGCAGCCATAACTATTCACCTTGGTCCCCCGGTTTAGGCTTGGAGTCCTTAAGGCCTTCGGGCCACCCCAGACTTCAAGTCAGTAAGGCTTTCGAGCCACATTTAAGGCCATTGGGCCACCTCAAGGCCTTCTGGACACAATGCAGTTTCCCTAGACAGACTCTATAGAAAAAAACATCCCCATAGGAGGATTCAAAGTAGGCACACTCACTAGAGTTTAACCAATGGATTTAAAAGAATTAGAGGGTATGGAAACACCATCGATACCAGCCTTTTCTTGCATGTGAAGCTTATCCAAACTACCATGAAAAGGTAGAGAGCTACCATCATGATACAGATGCTACGGAGGGGAAGTTTCTTGTAGTTATAGTCTGGTTAAATTACCTAAGACCTTCGGGTCATGTAATGTCTCTCAAGACTATAGGCCATGTAATCTCTAAGACTACGGGCCTTGTAAGGGTTCCCCCTCATCCCTTGAAAGGGGGGTTATCAAAAATCAATAAAAATTGAAGTATTTCAAGCCATTCGGGTAAGATGAAGTTCCATGCCTAAAACACTAAAAACACTTTCAAGGACCACATAAACATAAATTGTATAATATATCTATTACACCTATCATTAAATGATAACCAATACCATAATGATAATAACATGGTAACATAGATCCCATAGTGAATAAAACTTCATATGATGAATTAATACTTTAATATCCAATTTTCAATAGTAATACCCAATGATAAAAGTAAATCATTCCATAAAAAATATTACATTTCTAGTTATAAAACATCCCAGAACCCACATTATTGGATCCGGTGCTAAAATAATAAACAATAAATTTCAAAATCGAATACCTATGAAGTTGACCCAATTTTCATTATTAAAAATATGTAACATCAAATGGAAAATAATTTATCACTTATATTCTCATGTACCTTTTAGGTTTAGTGTTTTTGAAAACTAAGAAAAATTTATATATAATAAATACAAATTTAATTGAATGATCACATCTCCCACATAACCCAGATTTTATTATTTCGCATTAATTTATCATCATAATCCAAATGAATTCCCTTATAGAAATAATTTATTCAAACTCAGTCATTTTAACCTGGTGAAAATTAAACATAAGATGGTCGAGATCAAATTCCCATTAAGGATAAATATAAGCATTAAAAATTAAATATCATCATGGATCATAATGAGATTACCCAACCTGGATTCAAGTATCACTGAGTGGTGGAGGGGTTGAATCAGTGTTGTCTTTATCTTTTAAACTTTCATTTCTTAAGAAAAAACATTCCTCCTATTAATGGCTTATTTCTCATCTGAAAACAAATCAAAAACATAACCATAAGAACACAATTATTTATAAGGTTCGATACTAAAAAAGAGTATCTTGTCCTTGGTATGGTTATAAAATAATCTAATACCACATAATCTACTAGAAAAAAATCATTTTATTTGGAATACAGTGAGTTGGATATTACCTTACACTCATATGGCACTAGGTTCAATACAATAGTCCATGTCCTTCAAGTAACATTAAATTATGTAATAATATTTTTGTGTTTCGTGATCATCTTTCACAAAAACATAAACATTCTAAACAATTATTTACTTTATTACCAAAGAGTAGGTAAGAAAATTATGGACTGCGTAATAATAATCATTCTGATTTCCCAATCCAACTCCGATGTACAATTTTCTTAATATAGAAAATATACCTCTTTCAGAATACCACATAGATATTTCTAAAACACTTCTAATCAAAATCTATAAAAACTATTCTGATCTAATCAATAATGAAAAATAACTCTTTCTAAATACCACTGACACAAATCTGAAATACTTTTACCTCAGTCTGGGAATCTCAATATGATTGATCAGTCTGATTCCAGAAACTGAATATGATCTTAGTCTCTTCACCACTTCTTCCCATTTTCATAAAAATTCTTCAAAAATCATAATTCATAAACTTATTCATGTTATAAATTTTGATCTTCTCTCTCCTCTTCTGTAGAAAATTCATGTCGCGAAATATATGATGTACACTCCTCATATTTGTTGGCTCACAAGAATGGTTAATGTGGGATCCTAAGAATATTTTCATGCTATTCTAAAACTCCTAAAAATTCAATCTCCCTATATTATTGGATCTTTCCTTAAATCATTTAATTCCCCTTCAAATCGAGATCTTTCTTTGAATCATTCAATTCCCCTTGACATCCAGATTTTTATTTTACTTCTTCAACCTTCCTTGAATTTTATATCTTCTCTTGACTTCATCTCCCTTTAGTCTTTCCAAAAAATCATTAATCTGATTCCAATTTTTCATTCCAATTTTCTCATTAAGATTCTTCATTATGATGGTCATCCAGATTTCTTAACCCTCTTGTTAATCTGGAACTAGAGACTTCTTAAAAAAATTAGTCTTCTTTTTAATTCTTGATTCCAATTGTTTAGTATGATTTCTTCATTATGATAATGGTATTTAGTCACTCCAATTTTTTTGACCCACTTTCAACTAAATCATAACTGAATATATTTCATTATGTTTCTATGTACCGAATTTAAGTAAGGAAAAAAATCAATTCTCATTAAGATTCTTGGAACCAACTCTCATTCTTATTTATTCATTAAGATGAAGACACATGATTCTTGAATATGTTTCATTTTATCAATTTGTGAAAAATATATGTCTTTACATTATGAATCTCCATACCAACTGATAAAAAAATGGAAAAAAATTATTTGTAACATCATGCAATCTTCCATTTCCCCTTTGACAACACTTTCAAAAACTGTTTAAAACAAACTCTTCTTATTCTTCATTTATATTTTTATTATGATAGAAATGAATTATCTATAACCAAAAACTTATTTATTTATCAAAACTATTATGGTAGGAATGGAATCCTTCATGTCATTTAATATGTTGATGATCAGATTTAACATCATCTAACTTTATCAAGGAATGTTTTGTAACATCCCATTCCCCCACCAACATTTTACTTATTTCTAATCAAACCAAATATAATTTTCATGAATATGATTATAATCATCATTTATCATCCATTTTTTTATCATTGTAGAATCACAATTTTTACAACTAACATATCAATTTTGGAAAATAAAAAACATAAAAGTATTATCAGATTTTTGTTGGATCAATGTTGAATATGATTATCATCCTCATTATGAACTGAACCTCGTTACATACCCAAGGTGAGTCCGATGAGCATTTTCTTCTAAAACAAATAATCTAAATATGATTGAATTTCTTATCCAATGTGATACCTATTTTCTAGATGCAATTCTCAAGTCTAATCATCAGTTTTACAATATGAGGTGATTTTAATTCCATGATCAAAAAAAGATAATAAACTTAAAAACAAACTTCTTCTAACTTCAAAAAAACATTATTATACCAAATTATTCCCAACAATCTCACCCAATATATTTTTTTGTCGCCTAATATTCATAAATAAATTAACTTTTAACCTCAATATATGGATTATATATCAACAATTCTAAGCCTACATGATCTAACATATTGTACGAAACAATAATTATTGATTGAAAAACCATGATGTCCAAATTTTGTGGCTCTTGAAGCATCCTCAACTTTCTTCCATAGCTTTCTGCTTCAGCTCTCTTCCTCACCTTTGTTCCTCAGTTTTATTCCTCATATTTCTTCCTTATCATTTTTTATCATTTTTCTTCATCATATTTTATTCCTCAGCTTGTATCTACTTCATTAATTTTTCTATATTACAAAAATTTGGTTTCATATATCTACTACAAAAAAATAGTTAGAATATTTTAAACACTTATATGATGAAATCACATCTTAGTAATAACTCCCCCTTTAAGTATACTTCCATAAATATATATTTATGAACCAATTATCCCCTTGAAAAAACTATCTAATAGTATGATGAGTAAGGGGATGAAAACACATAACTCAAACTTGATGAGAAATAGGTTGGACACCATGTTAAACATGAATTTATAGAATATTTCATTTGATAAAGGTTTTTCGAATATGTTAGAAACTTGTTTCTATGTAGAAAAATACTATGTCTTTATTTAATTCTTCTTCACATGATCTTTGATGTAGTGGTACTTTATGTCAATATTTTTTAATGAAAATGTTTTACCATATTCCTTATAAGGTTGATTTAACTTTTAATATCATATCTCGAGAGCAAGGGTAACTTGACTTCAACTAGTAATTATTCCAACTGAGTTTTCATCCACATAAGTTGTGCAGCAGCTTGAGTGCCAGCAGCATACTCATCATAAATCATACAAAGATTTACTGAATTTAATTTCTTCATATGAAAATAATACAAATTCTAATAATAAATAAAACTCAACAAGATGTGGATATTCTATTCTCAACACTTCTAGACCAATCAGCATCTGAATACTCAAACATTTTAATGATTTTTGATCTATCATAATGGATCCAAAAAATTGTGTTCCTTTGATATATCTATGAATTATTTTTCCAGTAGGTAAATGTGATTCATTAAGAGAACTCTGAAAACATGGACATAAGGTAATAGAAAAAAATGTATTCTCTTAGGGATGTCCAATATAACAAACATCTAATAAAATTTTGAAACTCTTTTTGATAAACTTCCTTAACTTGTCCATCTTTAAGAAACTTGTTTCCCACTAAAATTGGTGTGGAAATGGTTTTAAATTTTCCATGATGAACATTATAAGAAATTCTTTAGCATACTTTTCTTGAGAAAAAAATATGTTTCCACATTAGAGAAATTTTTAACACAAGGAAGTTGTTCGTTTCCCCTAATATGGACATCCCAAATAATTTTTTCATCTCTTAATAAAATATTTTAGAAGTTCTTTTATCAGTATCAGCAAAGATAATTTCATCAACATAAACAATTACGATGAAGGAAAAGGCTTGATTTTTTTAATGTAAAAATTATTATCAACTCTTATTTTTATGAAACTCATCATCCACTAGAAATAACCCAATTCAGAATAACATTCTCTAAGAGCATGTTTTATCCTATAAAAGGATTTCTTTAGATTACACACATAACCTTCATCTTTCCTAATAAAAAAGACACATGGTTGTTCAATGTAATCTTCCATATTAAGATCCCCTTTCCAAAATATGGACTTCATGCCCACTTGAAATATTTAGTAACTTCATTATGCTTTAAATATAAATAAATATTCTAATGGTCTCTAACCATTACATCGTCGAAAAAGTCTCATAAAAATAAAAAACCATTAATTTTTGAGTAAAATTTTCACAATAATATTACTTTTTTCCTTATCACTTCACCTTATTCATTTAACTTGTTCTATAAAACCCATTTGGTACTAATAACATGTTTCTTATCTAGATTGGGTATGATTTCCCAAGTATCATTATTTTATATTTGATCAATCTCTTCATTCATAGCCTGAACCCATTCCAGATGCTCAAAAGCTTAATCCACATGTTTTGGATCTACTTTTTAATACAAATAAGCATGTGTAATAATATTTTATGTTCTTACTATTTGAACCTTCTGATGTTGATCACCAATAATGTTCTAATCCGCCACTAGATTCTTCATCCTAGGATTAATTATTTGAGTATCATACTCATCACTTTAAATATATATGTCTGATTTTTCTTCTCGAGTACGATTATAATTTTGTTATCCTTATTATAAATGGTAACAAAACTTTCCTTATCTTGATCAAATTTCTTATTTGCATGAGACTATTTATCCTCCTTATATTTTTTAATAACTATCACATTAATAGAATAAACTATTCTTTTTGTTTCTTTGTTGAAGAAATTTTATCCTCTTCCTTCTAGAACATTGCCAATAAAAATTACATCTTCACCTCTTTGCTCAAAATTTACAAGGTTTTAATCTTTCTTCTTTATGATGACTGAAGTCCCGAAAACTATTCATAGTTTCAAACATAGAGTTTCATCATACAAAATTTCATATAGATTCATATATAAACATGTCCCATATAAGAATGGGTTGTGGATATACAAAACATTACTCATGGACTGCCTCCAAAAGTAACGATAAAGACCATGATCATGTAACATAGCTCTCCCCATTTCCACCAAACATCATTTCTTTATTTCAGAAACCCATTTTGTTGAGGATTATATGGTGAACTGAACTCATGATAAAATCTATGATTCTTTAGATATTATTCAAATTTATTATTCTTATACTCAAAACTATTCTTGATTCTTAACTTTGTCATATAATACTCAAATTCCTTCTCAGCTTTCCTCCTAAAACATTTAAACATTTCCAGATTATCTGACTTATGTTTCATATTTATAACACATATAATATGAGTAAATCCATAAATGAAAGAGGTGAAGTACTTATCTCTATTAGTGGATTGTTTTCTCACTATCCCATGGATATTTGAATGAATATGATCCATTGGTAATTTAAAAAATATATCAACTTTATTATAGAAACACCAATCTATTCTTATTAACATATCAGGAATATCTCAGATACTATCTCACTTTGATAACTTTCTCATACTTCTTTTCCACATGATTCCAAGCCTTTTATTCTGCAACTAAATTTATTCCATTATACCCTAGTAATGAGAGTTTTTTATTTCACCATATTGGAACAAATTTCCTTTTGTTTGTTTGTCTCTTGTGACTATCTTTACATCTTCCTCACTCTTGACAGCAAACACATATTTTCTGAAGATAACTTTTTTACCCTCATCTAAAAGTTTTTAATCACTTAGTAGGTTATGTGTTAGCCTATAAATATATAAATCTTTCTTGTATTTCATTTTTTCTTTACAAATTATGGTTGATCCAACACCTTTGATTCTCATAGATTCATCATTGCCTAATATCAGCGTTTTTTAATTGTATTCTTTCACATTCTTCAATAACATTATGTTTCCTATCATATGATAAGAATAAAAACTGTTAGTATTCTAATTATTTTCTACTTTTATAGATTTCAAAGTAGTTTCAACAAGATCCTCTTTTTCTTTCTTCACCTACATGTTTTTTGAACGGTTAATACACTTTTTTTATTTTTTAACAAAACATGACAACCCTTAGAAAGATTTCCAAGTTGTTCATGTCTTTCAAAAAAAATTAAAGGGGTTGGAGCCTAATTTCAACTTTCACACCAACCTTCTCAGGTTCCTTTATAAATTTCTTCTTGAACTTCTTATTTTGAGTGGATTGACTCCCCCTCAAACATTTCCTTCCATAACCTATGGAATAGTATTAGTGTTGTTGGTTGAACCATTAAATATTTTTCATATGTCTGAATCCACCATAATACCAGCAACATCCATATAAATATTATGTACTTATGAATCTTTCGTATTGACCAATTTTGTGAGTATTTTTCTCAATAAAACTCTTAATAGAACATTGTTGACCAACAAAATTTCTATTTTCAACCAAAATATTCATTTTCAGCATGATTTTTTCAGTCTTATTAAAAATAGAAGTTTTAAGATATTTTTGATATTAAAAATATATTGAAAAAAATATGGACTTAGAGTTTTTAGAAACTTCTAATTTTTCAACATTTTAAACATTGTCCCCATACATCACTTTCCCATATTTCTTATTCTTGGAAAAAATTTAAAAATTATTCTCAAGAATAACTTTATCTTTCTTATCATCTATTGAGGGAGAATTTTTATCCATCACATGTTCCTCCTTACAAGAACATTCAAAATCTTCCTAGATATATTTTTTAAAGCGTGTACCTCTTTGTTTATCTTTATAATGTTTTTGTTGGCCATGTTCTAACTCTTCATCTTTTTCCTTCATCTTTAATTCTAGATCTTCATTATGATTATTTTCATTTTTAAAATAATTCTTCAAATCATAAATCACTTTTAACATAATATCTTTCTCATTAAGAATATCTTCTTGATTTGTTTTGAGTAACTTTCATTTTTCAAATTCATGTTTTCCATCTCAAGCCTTCAAATCTTTCTCATACATTATTTCAACTATTCTTTCAAAAAAATCATGTTTAGTTTCTTATTATTCATAACATATACTTATGGAATATTCATTATTATATATTGAAATAAAATTATTATATCCATATTTCTCAGAAAAATATTTTTCAGATTCAGGTTAACTATCATCTTCTTCTTCATCTTTATAAAAAAAGATTCTACCTTTATATTTTAAGAACATTTTATATTTCCCTCAATAAAACGATTTATACTTATCACTATTTGTCTTCCATGAAATTTATGGAATTATTTATTCTTCATCACTATCCTATTATTATTTTTATTCGAGGAAAATGAGCCACAAAGTTCCCAACAACTCCACATTCAAAAAAATTCATGTGAAGTTTCCCTTTATATTTACCTTTACCACTTCTTAATTTATTATAAAACAAGAATAAAAATTAATCAATATTTTTAAATACCACATATTGGAATCAGAACCAACATCTTATTCATCAATGATAATATTATTTGACTTCTTTTTCTTTTGATCCATAAAAGACATATATTTATTAACATTTTATTTTATTTTTATATCTTTCTCCTTTATCATTTCATAAGTGATGGGAGTGCTCTGAAAATTATTTGGAAATAATGTATCAAGATCTCTATCTTCTAATGAAGAAACTTTAGCATAAAACTTATTATGAATATTTATCAATATATTTTCAAAAACAGTAGAATCTTATAACCTTTCACGAAGACATCTTATAGTGTTAACCATTTCATTTACCCATGTAAATAACTCACCAATTGAATCTTACTCACCCATCTTGTGATCTTTATTCTTGAGCCTCTAGGTTTGAAACTTTTCTTTCCTTTATTTTTTATTTCCTTCATAAATGTTTTTCAACTTTTCTCAGATGCCTTTAGTAGTGTAACACCTTTTACTCTAAAAAATAAATTTCATAAATAGATGAAATTAAATCATTTTTCACACTTCTATCATTTTCAAGATTATTATTTCAATTAGAGTAAGAGGAACCTTTTCATCAATAAGAGTAAATCCATTTTTTTTAACTTCCATAATATCATAACCAAGATACATAATATAAGGAAATATTATATATTTCTATATATGATAGTTCTTACCATTAAATATTGTAATCCCCTTACTATTCACATAATTCAAATAATCCATCACAACTTCTCTTTCAAAACCATCCACAAAGTGTTAATGAATGAAACCTTAAATCTGATACCAATTGAGATTTCCTAAATAGGATTTAAGTATCATAGATAGGGGGAGTGTTGAATCATTGATATCATCTTCTTTGAATATTCCTTTCTTAAGAAACAACCATTGCATCCTATTAAAGATTTCATTCTTTAATGAAAAAAATCAAACACATAACCACATGAACACAAGAATTTACAATGTCCACTACTCAACAATATTAGCTAGTCATTGTTATGGTTTAAAAATAATCCAATACCACATAATCCACTAGAAAAAAATTATTATGGAATAAAATTATTAGGTTATTCCATTACACTCATGTATCACTATTTTCAATACAATAGTGCATGTGCTTAAAGTACCACAAAATGATGTAATATAATTTTGGTGATTCCTGATCAAATTTCAATAAAACACAAACATTTTAAACAATTATTCACTTTCATACCTAATATATTGTATGAAATTTTGGGACATCATAATAAAAAACAATCTCATTCAGTAATCTGATTCTGAAGTCTTATTTTCTCAATATGGAAAATATTCTTTAGTCAGAGTACCACTAAGGAAAATCTAAACCATCTCTAATATGATCCAGAAAACCCAGTCTAATTCCAAAGTCTGAATTTTACAATACAGAAAAATTACACTTTTTGAATACCAATGAAAAAAATATGAACATCTTCTACCTCAGTCCAGAAATCCTAATCTAATTGATCGGTCTAATTCAAAAAACTGAATTAAATCTTTGTCTCTTTACCTATTCTTCTCATATATGAAAAAATTCTTCAAGAAAAACAAAACCCGGAAACATATTATTGGTAAATATTCAAATAATCTCTTTCCTATTTCATGAAAAATGCATGTCATAGAACACACGAAGTACTCTCCACATATTTATAGGCTTGAAATAATGATTTTAGGGGGATTCTGAAAAGTTTTTCCCACTTCACCAATACTCCAAAATATTAAATATTTTGTTAATATTAGATCTTTCCTTGAATAATTCAATTCCCCTTGAAATCCATATATTTCATTGAATCATTCAATTCCCCTTGAAACCTGGATCATTATTTGACTTCTTTAACTTTCCTTGAATTTTGAATCTTCTCTTCAATACAAATCCATATAACATTTCAAGGAACATGATCAATAATATGTACCTTAACCAACTCTCAAACTCACCAAGGAAGAGAAGAAAGAATTTCGATGGGAGTTCAGGTAATAGAAATCGTATAGGAAAAATGATCTCATTTTCTTTGTATCATAAATATGGAAAGAATAATTTAAGTGAATTCATTAGAGGAACAAGAAGGTGTTTTGACTATGGAAAATAAATACACAATGAAAGTAACAAGAAATGAAAAATAAAGGGTTTAACTAACAAGATCGATTGGAGTATTAAACTCCCTAAGACATCATGAACGGTAAAATTCATTGTGTGTGGAATTAATGGACATTATGTAAATCAACTTCCCAATGGGAATTCTCCTAAATTTAATTAGAAAATTTCTATGAGAAATGGTTATATTTCTAATGATGATGAGAAAACATATGATATGTGAAAGGAAAGATGCATTAAATAAAATGATGTGGTATCCTTCTTATGGATTATGGATGAAGTGTAATAATAAAAGTTTTATATTCAATAACTATTTTATATGAATGGTGAAATATATAAGGATTGTTTTTTTCTAAGTATTTACTTGTTTATATTGAATATTTCTGATGGGATGGAAAAGATATTTAATGATAAGGTGAAATTTTTACATAAGGAAGATAACCCTTAATATGTTCCTTATATTAAGATAATTTTTTGTATAAAGATATATTGGATATGAACAAGAAAATTGGATGGTATTTTTTACCTCATAATTGATAAATGACCTGTTGAAATTGTAGTCTATGTTATCATAGATGAAGTTTTCAACTTCATGGATTTATGTAATATATCTATTAACCTTTGGAATAAGGAAGAATACATTTTTTCTAAAATTATTTATGTGAATTTTGGTAATTATCATATTTCAATAGAATATATGATAAGGTTGTTCATATGTTTGGAATGTGACAACCAAGATCTATTTTTTGATATATTGGGTATCAATGTTAAGTTGATTTTTTGACTTCTTTATTATTGTTTTTTATTTCCATCTTTCATAAGTGTTATAAGGTTAACCATTAATGAAAATTTTAAGTTAAAATTTAGATGAAATATTTATGTATTATGTTTGTATTGATAGCCCTATTTAAAAGGATATTTAGTGATTAAACTTATTTCAAGGATGTCAATCAAATTTTTGAAATTTTATTAGTATGGTTTTAGAAAATGAAATCATGTATGTCGGGTGACAACTGATCAAGTCCAGCATGGCCATTGGGTCTTAAACCCATGATCGAAGGATGATAAGGGTTTCATGTTTACCACTAGAATATGTGATGGCCTGCTAATGTAAAATTATTTTTTATGAATATATGTTAATATTTAATCAATACTGTTGCTTTTTAAGTTTATATATTATGGGTTATTTTTTTAAGAGACAAATAGTAATACTTTTCATTCTTTTATGGGCCTTAAGATCTATTAAAAGTTTATTTTAATACATTGTGTATCGAATTTAATTTATGGAAATTCATTCCTTGAGGTAAAGGATGTACTATAAATTTTTCAAAGAACAACCAAAGTATTATTTTTTATAGAAATATATCAAGAATTAGTCAATGTTTTGAAAGTGATAAAAAAAGAATATTTTCCTAATACCTTAAATTTTGTTGAACTAATGGCCTTTGAAATAATCACGGAATTATGAATTTGAGGGACTCAACATTTTTTTAACATTAAAATTTTAGTGATTTATGAATTAAATCACTCTCTATAAATATTTATACGTTTCCTCCATGTTTAATATCCACTCCCAACCTATGTTCTCCTATGTGGAATCTTAGGAATATGTTACTTTGTGTAACCATTATTATTTCAACTTTCCCTTTTTATGGGATGTTTAAGTATTAATTTTTACAATGTCAGATTTTATAAATGAAATATTCAAGTATTAGACCATTAAAACATAGAAACCTTTCGATGGATAAATTCATTTTAAGGGGGTAGAATATAAAACCCATAGATTTTGTGAATTTTTTTAAAAATTAATTTAATCTTTTGAAGTTCTACATTTCACACAACACTGAAAATAGTTTATTTTATATTCAAGAACTATTTTTGGATTACGTTCACTACACAATAAATAAATTTTTTCTTTCTCGACATGTAACACTGAGGTTATCTTGCATTACATGAAAAAATTACATTTCTCAATGGATTGCATAACGCGTATGATCGAGGTTTACCAAATAATAATATATTATTAAAATATGATTATTTAATATAATAGTATATAAACTAGATGTTAAATTAGATTTTAATAATATTTTTAAATAACTTATGAAAAATATATTGTTTACAAAAATATAAGATTAATTCATAGGTTTCTAATTAATTGGAAATTAAAATATAGGAAACAATTGAATATGAAGAATATATTTTTATTTTTATGCTCCCAAAGGTGTTTTGTCTTAATAAATTAAATTAATTTAAATTATCAAGTTATATTATTGTAATATATATGTTGAATATTCAATAAAATATTTTATATTAATCCAATATATTTAATAGACATAACATAAGAACAAACCCAATTTTATGCTTAAAAATAACATTTTTATAAAGGTAGTTTTATCTCCTTTTAATGGAGAACCAATTTTTAATAAAATTTTTGGGACTTTTATAGATTTAATATGTCATGATAAACATAAAGTTTTTAATAGAAATTTGAATGTTATGTTAGGATGAATTTTAGGTATTTTTTAGTGAGGTTTAATTTTTTAAATTAATAGTTAAAAATACTGGATTTTAATTCAAAACTACTTTTCAAATAATATATTTATAAAGTTAAATTATATTTTAAATTTGTTTCAAAGTTTAATTAGAAAATATTTTTATCAATTAATATAATTTTGGTCATTATAGTAAATTTAAATTTAAAATTTAACAAAAAAACATATCAAATTTTTGAACGTTTTTAAATTAAAAAGCCACATTGTCGACCCGGCAATAGGAATAAATTTAAATTAGTTTCTGACACTTTTGTGATTGAATTTAGAAAAACTGATTCAATGTTTATAATATAATTAATTTCTAATTTCTAATAATTTCAACTTAGTTTTTGACAAAAAATATTAGTGATGTCATTAAAATTAATTACAACAATTAATGTTAAATTAAACTTAATAATGGACTAAACCATAAAATTAAGGCCTAAAACAACCTATAAACTTGTAAAAAATCCATTTTATGGACATATTTCTACACCATACTCTATTGGATAGAATTTTTACCATTATGTGATCCACTTTCAATAAAAAAACGTTTGTGGGGTTTCCCTTTTCTAAAATATTACAAGAGTGCAACTCCTCCATTATAAAAATCCTCCTCTCCTCCCACTTTCTCACACCTATCTAGACACTTTGGATCAACCAAAATATGACCAAATAGCACAGAAAAATCCATAAATTTCTCCTTGATTCCTCTATTGGTCATAAATCCTTCCAAGTAGACCCATTGTTGCTAAAAAAAGAGATACTCGATTAAGAGGAAACACCCTCCTTTAAACTGCTTTCTTTTATTTTATTTCTACACTACATAAAATATTTTTATTCCATGATTTTATAAAAAAAACCATATCATAAATATACTATGATGTTTTTATGATAAGGATTAAACCTAAACTTACACACACTTCCATCTAATGGGAAATAAACAAACTGTTTACGTGTAGAGCACACTATCGCCTCACTAAATGATGATTGTTAATTTTTCCTTTACCACCTCTCATGGTGGACATTATGATAGAAAATATATTTTTGAATTTTATATATAATATTTACTATGTATTTAATATTATCTAATTCTCTTACAATACATATCTTTATACCATCTATTTTGTATTAATATGATAATTTAATTTGAGGAAGCGTGGACTACGGCCCCCTCAAAGTGATGTGATTCATTCATACACTAGATCAAATGTATTAAGAATGGTATTAGTAAATATATGATATATATTATATAATAAGGATAATATAATAATGATATATATATATATATATATTTCTTTTACTTTATTTATTTTAACATGACAATTAAACGAAAATAGAGTTTATGCATACGTACGTCTTACCATTTCCATAAATGGTGTATACTATTAGATACTTCTATATATTCTAAGGATTATTAAAATAAAAATATAGTAAATATAAATTATATTTAAATCATGGTTTAAATTCTTGAAATCATTATATAAATACTAGGACCCAAGATAAAACAAATTAAGACACTTGCGAAAAACAAAGCGGATATTACCCTAAGTGAATCCTTAACATAGAATTATTAATAAGTGGGTAATATAAGGGAATAATAAAAACATGTATGGTATTAGAAGTAATAATATGGTTGTTTTATAGATTTATAAAAATTTATATTCATTATACAGTAGGTTTCAATGAGTATGACGAGAGTCAAGACACAGGGTAAGAGAATTTCATCTCACTTCTTATTTCTGTGAGATACATGTTTTATTCATGGATCACTTCTTTTGTGTGGGGTATATACTGAAAATTAATGTATTATATGAATATTATACTTACATATATGGTTATTTACATAACAAGTTTATGATATTTCTATCTTGGGGTTTAGGTTTTAAAATTTATGAAATTGGTAAATTAGTTTTGTCTCAATTTGTATTCTTGGAGACACAAGTCATCTTATACACCTATATTTTTATATGAGGTGTATAAACTAAATTTTACATGTAATAACATGAATATCCTTCTTCTCATGATATTTTAAATCTCCATGAAATTTAATTTTCTTACATGGGGAGTATGATTCAAGGATACCACGTGGTAAGAGTTTATTAAAACAATCTCAACATTTATCGAGATTGTTTGTGATCAAATTTTCAATAATGAAATATTTTGATCCAAATTTCAATAAAATTTATCAATATTAATATCCTTTAGTTATTCTTCATGTATTCACGTATTAGTACCATTCTTTATACTATTTTGTACTTAAGACAATTAAGAAAATTTTATTAATAAAATATGAAAATACCTCTCTCTTTGGTTTGAAAACTATGTTACTTAATACCCATGTGTTATAAAATGGTTTAGAAGATAATTATAATATTCTATTATGATCTCTAAAGTACATTTTTACCATTGTTTTACATTTTAAACAAAAATATTTTTTAATAAGGAATATTTTTGTCGTTTTCTAGTCATGGAACTTTTGTAAACTTGTTGTAATGAAAAAGGAATATTCATTTTACCTCATACTGCTTTTATGGGTTTACCCACAATAATTTATTTGAATCTCACAGAACATTTTTAAAAGTTTAATTTTTAAGAAAATTTTTTCAAATTTTATTTTTAAAGAAATGTTTTTCGAATCATTTTCAGGATTATATTATAAGTTTTCAATGAAAAAGGTTTTCAAAATGATTTCAATCCTTCTTTATAATTTTCAAGGTATTTTTTAAGAAAGGTATTTCCAAATTGTTTAATGTATTAATAATAATTTTTCAAAGATGAAATAATATTTTCCTCAAGTTTTTTTTAAAGATATTTCAAAAAAAATCCATCTAAGATGATATCAGTTATTGTTAGTTATAACCTTATAAGAAATGATATAAATGTTCAATTCATATTATGTATTTGAATGGGTTATGGTTAATGTCATAGAGTTTATGAAACCCATTTTTATTTCTTAGGTTATATGTTTTGGAAACCCATTTTCTCTTTCACTGGTTATGATTTTGATGACATGATTATGAAACCTGTATCTTTTTCCACAAGTTATGATATGGTTATATTTTTATTATACACATTTAATTTCATGGGTTATGAAATGATTGTTTATGATTTAGTAGAATAAGTATGTATGATTTAATTTTGAGATGGGTGGTACATATATCTCCCTCTAATGCATTGGGTAATGATTTATATCTCAATATATAGGAATGGGTGGAATGATAAATAAACTCGATTCAGTAATATAGGGCTAGAATGATAAATGAACTCTGTTCAGTAATATAGGTCTGGAACGATGAGTGAAATCGATTCCGTAATACAGAGATGGAATTGGATGTGAACTTGATTCAGTAATGGAATTTGTCTACTAAGATGACATTCTCAATGATGCATTTACTACTATTGAAATCATGTTATATGATTATTTGTTTTCCAAAATTCCATGTTTTATTCTTATGTTATGATTTCATGGCTGATGTTCTTTATTTCCTTATGATTCATATCTTATTAACTATCATGATTTTTTCCATGTTTCATGCTTATGATCTTGGATATGCAGGGTATAGTCTACAAATATTTTTAACATGTTCTCAAACTCTTATGCTCATGTTTATATATAAATGTATTCCTTTTTTCCCTTATTGATCATCTGAGCTCACCCCATTTCATGTTTTCTTCCACATGTTATGAAGATATGTATTGTGTTTAATGTGTCTAAGAAGGTTTATAGTTAAGAAGAACCTAGTGGGAGAAAATGTAGATCACTTATGGACCAGTGTTCATGTTTCCACATTTCCAAAGCCACTAAAGTAATACAGTCTTTAGGTTTATGTTTGTACAATGTTGTAACTATTTTGAAAAAGTTATGTAATTTCTATGTATGTCAATACTGGTTTGTTGTAATCAATTACTAACACAATATTATTCATAAGCCCTTTACGAGTTTTTGGAAAAGTAAGAGCTTGAATAAGGGAAGCCGCAGGTTAGGATAACTATGGCGGACCTGGTGTATCTTTTTTGGGAAATCTACATGGGATGGTCTATAAGGATGTGTATGGCCCTATTATGTTTGTGAACCCAATGAAGGGAACTCTTGATATTAATTTGTGTGATCTAAGTAAATTAGTTGTTGTTATCCCACATTGATCTGATGATCTAGTTCCACTTCAATTTCTACATAGAATCCTATATATTGAGGTATCTCAATTGGGAGTTCTGGTGAAGGATCTTCTTTTAGAACATATCTAGTATGAATGCTGCCTCAGAATATTTCTATGCTGAGACTTCTCAATTCCTTCATCTCTTTCTCTTGATGATTAAATATTTCCTCAAGTATAATGGGCTAAACCACTTCATATAGTAGGTGAGGAATATACTTACCATTAAAATTTTAATTGGTGAAAACTCTATGAGGAGGTAGTGATAGATTGGTTGAGGAATTTCCCAAATTATGGGAAATTCTTTAGTTCTAGGTATGCACACCTCCTTCAATCATTTCTATGTGGATCGTATTATTAATTGAAACTTCCTCATCCAGCTCCTCCGTATTGGGCTCATGTTCTTAAATGTCTATAAGGGAAGTGTTAATGAAATTAACTATTGCATAATTCATTCTAATAATTGTTTAAATCTCTTTTATAGATTTTCTTCATTTTTTCCCTCCCTGAGGCCTTTCCCTCTCCTTCACTGGTTCTATTGGATTATTTTGATGCATAATATTTGTAATGTAATCTCTATACATTTTTGTCATGTGTTTCCCCAATGAGGATATTGAATCATATGATGGGATTGTGTGGGATGATTCTTCTATAAAGTCCCTTCTAATTGAGAGAAAAATGGCATCTGCTGAGGAGGGGTTATTAAGGTAAAAAAGACCCCATTCTTGAGTGATGGAGCTATTCTCATTCCAAATTAATATCTCTTCGATATAGGATAGCTTACCTATAAGGTTACATGAAAAAATCCCCCATCCCTATGGGTTGGGATTGCTCTTTGATTTTCGTGGCTACTACTACTATGGTAGCCTTCTTGATTTTAGAGATTCAAGTTCGAACATGGGTGGAGTGAAACATTTGGTTTTCACCTCAACCACCAACTTCTAAAGACCATTGCGTTATCTATTAAATTTTCACTAACAAGTGATTGACTTCTCTTAAGTGAGAGTCCTTCTCGATATTTTATGAAATCTGATGAAAAATTATTTCAATTAATTTCTCTATTTAGGTCCAACATCAGTGATTGTTGGTCAAGTCTTGTTTTTGTTGAGAATATCATCAGTTCTGAATAAATCCTTTTTATTGAAGTCGTCCTAAAGCTATGACATTGCACAATTCCATCACTGGAGGGATTTACTGATTGAGGAGTATGGTGAAATGAAACAGTCTGTCTTCACCCCATACTCTAATATAAACACTATATAGCGTATCTACAATCATATAATTCAATTATTTTAATGCTCTAAGACATGCACACTGAAGGGATCCATGTTACTTCCCCAATTCTTTATGTAGTTTATCCAGGTGGGTTTTCAAGCCAATTTTTAATTGTATACCTTTTATTACCTGGATGTTAAATTGTTATTCATCCTAGGGTAATACATTTCCCTCAAGTGATAATGATTTTTCCATATATTGAGGTGGATATCATGTACGAAATATTCTATAAAAACCTCCGTAATGATGTACTGAAAAGAAGATAAAGGCCATAACATCACCGGTATGTCGTCTTTAGTCAGATATTTTCTCGTGTTCAATAACCCTTCTTCGTATTTTTTTAGTGGATCCAGAACAGTCTGACCAAATTGTACACATCCATACTACTTTATTATAAGCAATAGGATTTTAAGGGACCTTTACTATCAAATTGTAAGGTAGATGACCAAAGGGTGGTTTAGAGAATGACCGTCACCTCGGGCTATCTTCCAGCTGAGAAAGTATTTCACTTATTAGTGACAAGGAATAATACATGATAGGCATTGGTTTTCTAATATCCTCATTATAGGAGTTATTTCCCGTCATTATTTCTCCAAGGGGGATTATTATGATGAAGTGAAGCACTAATGCAAAGAGAAAAATCAAAATGAACAACATTATGGGGAGCACGACCATTATGGATTTATAACCAACTGTTAAGAGAATTTTTATAGTATATACCATAGGGAGGGCCCTCAAGGTGGATGATAGTAATGGGATACCCTCTTTTTTTATATTATGACCACATGGAGGTCTACCATGACTCTCATCTAGAGACAGACTCTCGAGATCAATCAAAATATGGAAATTAAGCAATAATTCATGAGGACGTTTCCACGGTGGACCTCCAAAATTACTGTTATTGTTCCTATAATTTTGTAATGAGAGAGTGGGATCATGAGCTTCCATAGATAAGAACTTGAGGGAATCAAGAACTCTATCAATAGGTAGATTGGGATCATATATAAAATTTTCATTTTCTCTTCATCTTTGATAAATATTATGTTTTGATTTCATCATGGGAGCTGCCAGTTCCACTAGCTAGGGAAAGCAGTTTTCAGGCATGGAATCTTGTTTGAATAGCTCCCATGTCACTTCCAAATTTTCCAACACGCTTATTTAATTTTTTAAGGGGGTTTTTCTACCTTTTTGTTTTCATTGGAATATTCCTATTACCTCGAGTTTGAATGGGGGTATAGACTTAATCCAGTTTTCTATATATCAAGGGGGAGTTTTCCTCATGACCCTCCTAGATGAGAGAAGAGGTATGTGTCTTCTCCAGAGTGGCATGATAATGAGTCACCCCATTTGTTGGAATATAGTTTTTTATCTTACCCACTTCCACTTTCGTTTGTGATATGATATCCTAGAGTTCCTGTAGGATTTTGGAGGGAATTTGTGTCTTCACCATTACAATTTTTAGGATATGATTCATAACATAAGTGACCAGAATGAGGATATATGACCATTAAATGTCTTTATTAGGGGTATGTTATAACGCCACGACCCCAGTTACCCAGAGTCGGTGCATTATTACATAACATTGTCATGATCACAAGAAAGATCAAATCTCGAAAGACCGATTGGTTTAGTAGCCTTAGAAACACTAGATATATTCATAAGTTTTACATTACATCATAAAATGAAAAACTACTACAACAACATAATGTCTCCATAAACCACACTCATACATAAAATCCCTGCAGGTCATTCATAATTTACTTCTTCACTTCCTGGGAAAAATAAAACATAAAAAAGGGGTGAGCTCAAATGCCCAGTAAGGATAACAATATAGCGGAAACTTTCCTAAATAAGAATAAACTTTTAAGGCAATGTATATCTAAAACAAAAGCCTTTCAAACATGAACTTTCAACATGGTATGGCATAAATAAAATGAAATAATGCCATTTACTTACTCACATGGATATTCTACTAATCGAATAATCACATGCAAAATCAATAACCACTTTCATAATGATGGAATGCATAATGCTGAACTTTAATTTCTTGGTCAAGGCCGCGTCCCAAGACCTTGGGGCTAACTGTAACCGGAACCCAACCCGAAGTGCCTCTAATAACCGGACACCAACCCGGAGTGCCTCTAATAACCGGACACCAACCCGGAGTTCCTCTAATAACCGGAGACCAAACCGGAGTTCCTCTAATAACCGGAGACCAAACCGGAGGGCTTACTTTTACCGGTCCCCAACCCGGAACATACTTGTCTAACACATTCATCTGAATGAAAGGTTGAAATATAACATAAACATTCGGATTACAAATAACTTATGAAATGTCAATACTCTAAACAAAAACCATGAGTGGCATAAGAATAACTTATCCACAGTCAAAAATAGCACAAAACCTTCAATAAAATATGGATGTTTTGTATCATAATAAATCAACTTCAAATAAGCTTAAAAGCCATCAAAGAATGTTGACATAGATGAAATCAAAACTATTTTAGAGAAATATCTCTTTTTTTAAATCATTTTAAAAGTATCATTATTATAAAATAATACATTCAATTTGGAAATATTCTTATAAGATTTTAAGGGAAGCTTTGATGATTTTATAACGGCGGTAAATAGCCGCACCCACCGTATAAGTTAAAAAAACATTCTCACCTTAAATTTGTCGAAAAGGTTAAAAGTGCCTTGTTTGGAAAATGACGGAAAGATTCCTTTCGAAACACATAAGGGTATAAATGACTTTAACCCATATTCTTGTAAATAGTAAAAATGTTTTGAAATACATTAGTAAGAAACATGGATGTGGATGATAAAGAGATCCCAGTAGATTATTACGTATAAACAACCTTGGATAATGAAGAGGTTGTAAAGTAAACCCTTACGTTATACTTTTCTTTGTTTGGGGTAGGTTAACCTCCTGTATAATGGTGAAGTAATTGTTATTAAATTATACAAGAATCATATATATTAATATGATATCATATATGATCTTTTAACATTGATTTGTTAATAATATCTTAGAATTATCGTCGTTTCGGGTGTTAACTTACTCATTTTCTTTTATATGTTTTGTTACATAAGCCATGTTTGTTGTATCTTATTCATATCCAGAATGATATCAAGTCCTTAAACATCATTTTTAAATCATCAAATGATAATTATACTTGAATGGATACGATAGAGAATGAATCTCATCGCGTTCGTGGAGACGGTAGTCCGTACGTACGCACGAGCGACAATATCATTCTTTTGATATTAAAATAATATATAAATGGATGGAATATCATATATACAGAATCATTAAAATGTTATATTTATTATTTACATGAGTTACACATCATTATTATACCCGTCCAAATAATAATATATTGAATAACAATTACACCACGACGTGGAGACGGTAAGCCGTACGTACGCACGTATGGTGACATGTTATTCAAAGGGTGGATATAATACTGAATATGGTTGTACCATATTTATAATAACATCACAGTATATGTGAGATACTGGAGTTATTATTTTAGAATCGTAAGAACAAAGGAAGAAGAAGTGGAAGAAGAAATGAACTTGGAGAAGGGTGGTGAAATCATTACCTCTTCTTCGGGTTCTTCCTTTTGATTTGATCAAAAGGGCTCCTTAGGTTGGCTTTCTGATCAAACTAATGCCTCTAGGTTGTAGTGAGGGATGTTGGGAGAGTATTTGGGCAGATTTTGGCCGAACCAAAAGGCTTTTAAGGTGTGAAGAAATGAGAAGGAGGAGTGCCCTTTTATAAGAGGGGTGAGGGGCACCTTTGGAAAAGCTAGAAATATTAATTTATAATAAATTCATATTCGGTTTCCAATGGCTCCAAAGTTGATTATTCAAAGGTTAAGGTGGGGATGGGTCGAAAACAACTCAACCAATAGAATTTAGACAGGTTTGGGTACTTATATTAACCTTATCTTTAAGTATTAACTCTAAGTTAATTAGTTTCACTTTTACAATGTCTCGTTGTATTTTTATATTATATGGTTAATAAACTTACCATATACATACAAGCGACCCCCAAGTGGTCCATTAATGATGAACCTATCATGATATAAGTCTCTTGGCCTACCCTTAGATTTTTAGGAATTTAATATCAATTAATAATATGATATTTGTTTTAAGAACTCTTTTATGTCAATTTTGACACTATTCAATAGTTGATTTTTGTGAAACTCATAACAGGTTGATTACTTCGAACAAAGTCAATAAAATCAATCCTAATATATCATATTATACTAGAAAATTAGTTTAATTCATTAAAAGTTTCATATTATATTTATTTGGGTATTTATAATATCAATTATTTTAATTTTTCACTATTATAGTAATTACTGCATCATCATTGTGTCATAAATAAAATAAATTATTTAATGTCTAAAAATTATAAATAAAATATCATTATGTAGGATATCTTTTTATCTTTCTAAGGAATATTTATAATCTAATATACAACATATATAACCCTATGTAACAATTGTTTTTCTAAAAGATATATGCTTGTGTCATTTTTTTATTCATTTTGACTTAATTAAAATAAAGTGTCATTATCACTTACAAGTGGATCCATGGGGTCCCAAAATAGACCCAAAGATGCCCATGGTCGACAATGTATCAACCAATAGGGTTAAGACACGTTTTAGGGTAATTTAGTATTATTATAATATTATTTTTTAACCCTTATTTACCGGATTTACCCTTAACCATGGTAAATAAAATATTTACCGCAGTAATTATTCAAAATGTCTAAAAATAAAAGTTACCTATTTACACAATTTGAACATCCTGATTCCAAATATGGAATCCATTTTTCTAAATTCGAAACACAGAAGTTTCAGAAATTAATTTAAAATTAATTCCCGCTGTCAAAACAAAAAACGTGTTTTTAAGAGATAATAACTATCAAAAGATTGACACTTGTTTATGTTTGGTTTAATTGTAAAATTATGTCCAATGACCAACATTATATTAAATGGTAAAAATATATTCTAAATATACTTTAAAACCACTCAAATTCATAATTTATCACTATTAATTATTTTGATTAAAAAAGTTGTTTTTAATTAAAATTTAGTAATTTTCACTATTCATCAAAATATGAAAGTTATCCGAAAAGTACCAAAATTTCACCTTAGGCTAAATTTGATATTCCGAATCCAAAAATGAAGTCCATTTTAAAATATAAAATATATATAACTTCAAAAATTAGGTATTACTATTCATAACAGCTAGTTTGATTGGTTACGGTGTGTTAGAACTCGGTGTTGCGTACAACACACGCTAGCGTACCGTGGAAGCTTGGGATGTTTCATTTTAAATTTTTGATGTCCCCATTTAGTCAAAACGTTTTAAATATAGTATCTAATAAGGTTTCACTATTAAAATTTGGTAAAAGTGCAATACTTAAAATGAATTTTTTCTTACATTATGTCTAAGAAACTCATAATATGGATTCTAAAATTATAAGGATTATATAAAGTTTAAAATTTAGTTAATACTATTCATGACCTCTTTTAATGGCTTTTTTTTTTGGTAAGTCATGGTGCAATTTAACTCGGTGTTGCGTGTAGTGCAAGTTATTGAATTATTTTGAAGAAATAACACACTATGAAATCTTGGGGTGTTACATTCTCCCCTCCTTCAATAAATTGCGTCCTCGCAATTTGAAATTGTTCTTCGAAAATAAAAGGTTGAAAATAGAAAATATATCTGTGGGAAAACCCACATCGTAAATTGGGTTACTAAAATTTAGTCTTAATATGTGGAAAATAGAAATGAAAGGGTCACCACCAAATTATGATCTTGATTAGGAGAACATTGGTGGCAATTAGAGACATATAATTGGAGGAAAAACGTAAATATTTATAGGTAGTGATTGAGGTCATCAATCAAAAACAAGTATAAAATTGAGTTCCTTAAACTCATCAATCTATGATGATTTGAAGTACCATCGGTTCAACAAAATATAGGGTATTGGGATAACACATTTTTGACGTTTCAAAATATCTTAGTTGAAATCCCACATCGAAAAATGAATTAACGAGGCCTCTATTTAAAATAAAGAGTGGAAAGTATGAAGATTACCTAAAATAACACATACTAGGGTTCCATGTAGGAAAATATGGATATGGAAGAGAAATATAACCATCAATTATCTGATGGAGAGTGGTAGAGAACATGGCTATGAAAAGGCCAACAATCCCAAATCCTTAAATTAGTGATGATTTAAGGTACCATCTAGGAAAAAAATTTTGTTCTAAGTTGCTTTTCTTAATATTGAGGAATTTATTTATGATATTGGCTAAGATCATAAGGAGATATACTTACTTTATAATTATAGTTTTATCCATTAATAAATTTCTACCACAAACTCATCTTTCACTCTAAAAGATAATAGAATGTAAAAAAAATTCTATTTACACTATTCGTATAGGGTTCCAAAATAAAGGAATTTATAATTCATCTACAAGATCTTTTAATAAAAACTACATTATTTAATCCAGGACATCTCGTGGGCCAGTGGTAGGTGATACACCCTTTTCGCCCTTCGGTTCCGGGTTCAAGTCTCACAGCCTTGCCGGACGCGACGGGTTGCCGCCCGACCTCCGGGTTGTCCTTTTATGGAAATCCAAAATAATCCAAACTAGAACTATCCAAAATACTTCTATCCAAACTCACAGTCCAACATTTATAAGGAAGGTAAACATAATATAGATCCTTTTTACCCCGTAATAGGATATGAATACCTTCATCATGTATTACCATATTCCATATTGATTACATTCATGTACCCTTATTCCATATAGAATGCTGGATATACTTCATTAATCCAAAAATGTTTTAAACCCCAACAATGATGGAATATACAAATCATTAATCAGCTTCAAGGTAGTCAATAATATCCAATATAATTTATCCAAATCAATCATGTATTATTCTAAAATCACCACCTCGGTATCTGAACCATATTATGGTTTATCTTTCTCTCAACCATATATTTACCAAACATTTAACCTGCTACTGAGTCACTTTTCTTTGTTCCACACCATCTCAAGTCCTTAATGAAATAGTACTGCATTACAATCCTTATATACTCCATAATTATTATAACAATTACATTGTTGATACAACACTCAATTGATATAATCAACATAATAACTCTAATCATTCCTCTTCATCTGTGGTAGTATCATAACTTAATTATTATCCAATAGCATCATTTGCGGCATAGTCTGATGACTGGGACATAGGTTCGCGTAGTGTCCAAACTCCTTTCAAATGAAGCATTGTACATTTGAAACCATTTTCTTACCCTTGCAGTCATGTACTTTGTGCCCTTTTCCTCCACACTTATAACAAACTCCCATTCCTTTCAGGAAAGTTCCAGGGTGTTTCTTTCCACAGTTACCACATATGGGAAAATTCTTCTTTTCCCTCTTCCCTTTATCCATCTTTCTCTCTTCTATACTTTTCTTCTCTTGCTTCCCTTCAAAGCCATAGGACTCAGTAAACTCTTTACTTATCTTATCAACACATGATATTATTTCTTCATATGATGATAATACATGGGAGACTATTTCTCTTATAAATTCTAGCTTAAGACCATGAAATATATGATCCTTCCTTCTCTTTGAATCATGTGTATTTCTGGAGTTCTCATTCCTTCTACTGGGCGCCATTTCTAAACAATGGCATAAACTAGATCAGTTTATGAATCAAAATACATAATCCCATACTTATAAAACACTTAACATAAATTGAACTATTTATGGATATAATCCATAATCATAAAAATGTTTTCTTTGAGGAAGTATATACTCATAAACCCTTCATAATGATTTGTAAAGAAAATGAAAGTTATCCTAAGCATATCCCCCGGGAGTGTCGTAACCAAGAGTGCAGCAAGGCCCGTTGTCGTGCACCAGTTCCCGTTCGAGTCTAGCTCAAAGCGGTGTTTTCGGGTTTTACCCCTAGGTACATCTGTGCCAGAGCCGCCTCTACCTGCTCGTATCCAGACAGGGATGTATTGCTCGGAAAACTCACAAAATCTCTACAATACCAAAATTCTAGGAAGTTCTTCTATACTAATCCTCAAAGTTCATATTAGGCCTAAGTGCTCTAATCAGATTTTATCTAAATCTAGCTTCCAAGGTTTGTACTAAACTTCCTCTGATACCAACTGTAACGCCCCTACCCCAGTTACCCAGAGTCGGTGCATTATTACATAACATTGGCATGATCACAAGAAAGATCAAATCTCGAAAGACCGATTGGTTTAGTAGCCTTGGAAACACTAGATATATTCATAAGTTTTACATTACATCATAAAATGAAAAACTACTACAACAACATAATGTCTCCATAAACCACACTCATACATAAAATCCCTGCAGGTCATTCATAATTTTCTTCTTCACTTCCTGGGAAAAATAAAACATAAAAAAGGGGTGAGCTCAAATGCCCAGTAAGGATAACAATATAGCAGAAACTTTCATAAATAAGAATAAACTTTTAAGGCAATGTATAACTAAAACAAAAGCCTTTCAAACATGAACTTTCAACATGGTATGGCATAAATAAAATGAAATAATGCCATTTACTTACTCACATGGATATTCTACTAATCGAATAATCACATGAAAAATCAATAACCACTTTCATAATGATGGAATGCATAATGCTGAACTTTAATTTCTTGGTCAAGGCCTCGTCCCAAGACCTTGGGGCTAACTGTAACCGGAACCCAACCCGAAGTGCCTCTAATAACCGGACACCAACCCGGAGTGCCTCTAATAACCGGACACCAACCCGGAGTTCCTCTAATAACCGGAGACCAAACCGGAGTTTCTCTAATAACCGAAGACCAAACCGGAGGGCTTACTTTTACCGGTCCCCAACCCGGAACATACTTGTCTAACACATTCATCTGAATGAAAGGTTGAAATATAACATAAACATTCGGATTACAAATAACTTATGAAATGTCAATACTCTAAACAAAAACCATGAGTGACATAAGAATAACTTATCCATAGTCAAAAATAGCACAAAACCTTCAATAAAATATGGATGTTTTGTATCATAATAAATCAACTTCAAATAAGCTTAAAAGCCATCAAAGAATGTTGACATAGATGAAATCAAAACTATTTTAGAGAAATATCTCTTTTTTTAAATCATTTTAAAAGTATCATTATTATAAAATAATAAATTCAATTTGAAAATATTCTTATAAGATTTTAAGGGAAGCTTTGATGATTTTATAACGGTGGTAAATAGCCGCACCCACCGTATAAGTTAAAAAAACATTCTCACCTTAAATTTTTCGAAAAGGTTAAAAGTGCCTTGTTTGGAAAATGACGGAAAGATTCCTTTCGAAACACATAAGGGTATAAATGACTTTAACCCATATTCTTGTAAATAGTAAAAATGTTTTGAAATACATTTGTAAGAAACATGGATGTGGATGATAAAGAGATCCCAGTAGATTATTACGTATAAACAACCTTGGATAATGAAGAGGTTGTAAAGTAAACCCTTACCTTATACTTTTCTTTGGTTGGGGTAGGTTAACCTCCTGTATAATGGTGAAGTAATTGTTATTAAATTATACAAGAATAATATATATTAATATGATATCATATATGATCTTTTAACATTGATTTGTTAATAATATCTTAGAATTATCGTCGTTTCGGGTGTTAACTTACTCATTTTCTTTTATATGTTTTGTTACATAAGCCATGTTTGTTGTTTATTATTCATATCCAGAATGATATCAAGTCCTTAAAAATTATTTTTAAATCATCAAATGATAATTATACTTGAATGGATACGATAGATAATGAATCTCATCGCGTTCGTGGAGACGGTAGTCCGTACGTACGCACGAGCGACAATATCATTCTTTTGATATTAAAATAATATATAAATGGATGGTATATCATATATACAGAATAATTAACATGTTATATTTATTATTTACATGAGTTACACATCATTATTATACTCGTCCAAATAATAATATATTGAATAACAATTACACCACGACGTGGAGACGGTAAGCCGTACGTACGCACGTATGGTGACATGTTATTCAAAGGGTGGATATAATACTGAATATGGTTGTACCATATTTATAATAACATCACAGTATATTTGAGATACTGGAGTTATTATTTTAGAATGGTAAGAACAAAGGAAGAAGAAGTGGAAGAAGAAATGAACTTGGAGAAGGGTGGTGAAATCATTACCTCTTCTTCGGGTTCTTCCTTTTGATTTGATCAAAAGGGCTCCTTAGGTTGGATTTCTGATCAAAATAAGGCCTCTAGGTTGTAGTGAGGGATGTTGGGAGAGTATTTGGGCAGATTTTGGCCGAACCAAAAGGCTTTGAAGGTGTGAAGAAATGAGAAGGAGGAGTGCCCTTTTATAAGAGGGGTGAGGGGCACCTTTGGAAAAGCTAGAAATATTAATTTATAATAAATTCATATTCGGTTTCCAATGGCTCCAAAGTTGACTATTAAAAGGTTAAGGTTGGGATGGGTCGAAAACAACTCAACTAATAGAATTTAGACAGGTTTGGGTACTTATATTAACCTTATCTTTAAGTATTAACTCTAAGTTAATTAGTTTCACTTTTACAATGTCTCTTTGTATTTTTATATTATATGGTTAATAAACTTACCATATACATACAAGCGACCCCCAAGTGGTCCATTAATGATGAACCTATCATTATATAAGTCTCTTGGCCGAACCTTAGATTTTTAGGAATTTAATATCAATTAATAATATGATATTTGTTTTAAGAACTCTTTTATGTCAATTTTGACACTATTCAATAGTTGATTTTTGTGAAACTCATAACAGGTTTATTACTTCAAACAAAGTCAATACAATCAATCCTAATATATCCTATTATACTAGAAAATTAGTTTAATTAATTAAAAGTTTCATATTATATTTATTTGGGTATTTATAATATCAATTATTTTAATTTTTCACTATTATAGTAATTACTGCATCATCATTGTGTCATAAATAAAATAAATTATTTAATGTCTAAAAATTATAAATAAAATATCATTATGTAGGAAATATTTTTATCTTTCTAATTAATATTTATAATCTAATATCCAACATATATAACCCTATGTAACAATTGTTTTTCTAAAAGATATATGCTTGTGTCATTTTTGTATTCATTTTGACTTAATTAAAATAAAGTGTCATTATCACTTACAAGTGGATCCATGGGGTCCCAAAATATACCCAAAGATGCCCATGGTCGACCATGTATCAACCAATAGGGTTAATACACGTTTTAGGGTAATTTAGTATTATTATAATATTATTTTTTAACCCTTATTTACCGGATTTACCCTTAACCATGGTAAATAAAATATTTACCGCAGTAATTATTCAAAATGTCTAAAAATAAAAGTTACCTATTTACACAATTTTAACATCCTGATTCCAAATATGGAATCCATTTTTCTAAATTCAAAACACAGAAGTGGTAGAAATTAATTTAAAATTAATTCCCGCTGTCAAAACAAAAAGCGTGTTTTTAAGAGATAATAACTATCAAAAGATTGACACTTGTTTATGTTTGGTTTAATTGTAAAATTATGTCCAATGACCAAAATTATATTAAATGGTAAAAATATATTATAAATATACTTTAAAACCACTCAAATTCATAATTTATCACTATTAATTATTTTGATTAAAAAAGTTGTTTTTAATTAAAATTTAGTAATTTTCACTATTCATCAAAATATGAAAGTTATCCAAAAAAGTACCAAAATTTCACCTTAGGCTAAATTTGATATTCCGAATCCAAAAATGAAGTCCATTTTAAAATATAAAATATATATAACTTCAAAAATTAGGTATTACTATTCATAACAGCTAGTTTGATTGGTTACGGTGTGTTAGAACTCGGTGTTGCGTACAACACACACTAGCGTACCGTGGAAGCTTGGGGTGTTTCATTTTAAATTTTTGATGTCCCCATTTAGTCAAAAAGTTTTAAATATAGTATCTAAAAAGGTTTCACTATTAAAATTTGGTAAAAGTGCAATACTGAAAATGAATTTTTTCTTACATTATGTCTAAGAAACTCATAATATGGATTCTAAAATTATAAGGATTATATAAAGTTTAAAATTTAGTTAATACTATTCATGACCTCTTTTAATGGCTTTTTTTTGTAAGTCATGGTGCAATTGAACTCGGTGTTGCGTGTAGTGAAAGTTATTGAATTATTTTGAAGAAATAACACACTATGAAATCGTGGGGTGTTACATATGTGTCTACTCATATTCTCTATTTATTTCCATTAGACACATAGAGTACTCATTTTCGGGGAAGATATTTGGGTTCACTCCTTATTTTTCATCGAGTCTAGTCGGATGAATTCTCCAAATACTGTTGGATGAGATGACATGTAGGCTTGGTAAATCTAGGAAGGTATGTGTGTCTGCACATGGATTACTGCCAAATTTAAAGGATATGAATGTTTGGAAACTTTTCAATGATTACACTGGTATCCTAGGTTGGTTTGGGAAGGTTTTTGTTCCTACTCATTAATTTCCAACAAATTTTAATGGTGGGATTATTTAGACACTATTAGAAGAGGCTTCTAACATGATTTGTAGTTGAGAGAAGGTGTTTTTGAATGCTCACTATTTTTACAAAAATTTTTTGTTTTGATTCTCTAAATGATACCAAAATAGTCTGATGGAGATATTTATTAATAATTTTAGGTGTCTATGCCTGCTAGTATATTTCCATTAAACATGATAAGTGGGATTCTACGATGGGGATAGAGGTGTATCCATATTTCATATTAACAGTTCACCACCCTTGGTTAGCTTTCTTACTTGTCAAGGTCTGGACGACCTGGGTTGATTGCCCGAGGATGAAACCCTCATCATGTTTAGGGTTCACTGTCAAGTGGTATTGACGATCATGATTATTGGTATAATACCTTTCAAAAGACCAATATTTATTATGGGTTAGTCTGTATTTCTTCTATTGATCCACCTCCCTAAGATAAGTTAGGATCTGATTGTTTTTTTAGGGGATAATATCCCAAAATGTTTGGATATGGGGATTGGTGTCATCTTCTATTGTACCACCGATCATCGTTGAGTGGATGATTGGAGGGGATTTGCAAGCTGTAGGGCCTATCAAGCAGCCTCTAGGGTTGGGATGGTATCTTTCTTGCAAGACTAATGGAACAGTGCATTTGAGACACAACATTGAAGATGTTGGGTTGGCAATGATGTCCTCTTCTTGGATGAGGACCCAACATAAATAGTAGTTGGGGTATACATCTATGAGAGTTGGTGTGACTCCATTTTGATAAAAGGTATATCTTGACTACTGTTATTGAAATATGGGTGACAGATAGAAATAATAAAATCCCATCAATTAAGAATACCATTAAATGAATACTTGCACAATTTATTGTATTGTTTAGACCACTTATACATTAAGAGGAAACAAGGCCTAATATGTGTGTGACACCATCATATTTATTAAGTATTCGTGTTTGCTTCACCATTTTTGTTTCTTTCATGAATACCACATGGGGTTGGATGGAATTTTTTGTGGTGGTGGAACAAAATTTATTCCAGACACATAAAACCATGTCCCATTTTGGAATTTTTCAATAGGGTTTATTCATAGAACTAGAAACACCCAACGGTTCTCAAATCTATGATGAATCATAGAACTACTTTCTGATGCTAGGTAATCATTGGGAAACATGGACAATAATACATAAAAAATCACATTTGTCAAGAGGATGGTAGTTCAGGCTCATCGCACCATTTTGAGGGGAATAATTACATAATCTAGGAATCTCTTATAGATTTAAGTTATTTTCATGAATCCTTCATTAATTCTAAGTATGATGTGGGTCACCCTTTAATTAACAATCAATTATTAGAATTTATGGAATTTAAAATCATCTATATGTATCTGAGGTTCTTCATTGATGGATATATCAGTATGTATTATAGGTTCTCCATCATTGTTACCCTCTTATGCACTAACTATAGTTTATTTTGTCATTTATTATTATTAAGATGGTTTTGAGGAACATAGTGGGGTTCTCTAGAGTGCTTCATTCTCTAGGGAGATGGGAATTGTTTTGATGTTGGGATCGAACCCATGAGATTTTCATCCTATGTATCTTTTTGAATGAAATTAGAACCGATGTATTTTGGTTCCACTTAATGGGACACATCATAACTTTTAAGGTCATGTGATAAGGACCAAACTATGGAGTTTAACATCATGCAGAAGGGACGTCTATTAAAAATATGCACATTCAATGTTTGGTGTGAGACTTTTTCTAATGTAACTTAGGGAACCTAGAAGGGATATGGGTTCCCATGTTATATAATACCATACTGGGAATATTTACCAAATAGAATTATGGTTGATTTGGGGTTTTGGGTTTGGACTTTATGGAGGCTTCCTAAGTATACCATTTGGGTAGTTATCAAAGTCCACACAGTTCAGTTATGAGGAACATCACCTATAGAGGCCCTCTAAAGATTTGTATAGTTAGGTAATATAGCTATTTTAGAGGATTTTTTAGGGGATTACACATGTGAGGATTCCCTAAGGTCATATGGTGACATGGTTATGGATAATACTATGTATAAGGCCCATGTTTTGTAAGGGATTACACTTGATATGATACCCCAGGGCTTGGGATCATGATGGTGTCATGATTACCACCAACTTATAAAACATCATGAGTCATGATTGATGTTATAAACAAGAGTAAGTGGTTGGTCTAAGATACCACACAAATATTCTTTGTCCACTACTAGATGAAAAAAAGACCCAAAGTGTATGAAAAAGAGAGCCGAATTTGATGTTTCTATCCCCTCCCATCATTGTATACAATATAATCACGTCTGACCACCCATATAGATATATCCCAAAGGTATAGATAAGGAGGAACGAATGAAGAAAGGAATTTCATGTAAGAAATGATAACAAATCACTCCAGGAAGGATGCCCATAACCTTGGTTCGAGACATGAGAGGCAGATAATGCAGTAATCCTCAAAGGGAAAATCAAGAGTGATCATATCCATCTACACCTGAAACTATAGGTCCCAATACTAAGAGAAAAAAAAAGGAAGGAAATGTTCCTATACCTCATATCTAAGATCAGGAGATCCTTGACAATTCTCTTAGTTTTTGGTTCCTTATGACTAATGGAATTCATACTTGAATGGTCCCTAAGAACCCTGCCAGCCAGGGAGGGAAAATGTGGGACACCTCTGACCAAAGGAATGCATATATGAATGGGAGGAACACTTGAATGTATCTTACCATGGTTTTTCAAGTCTGGAGGGTTCACTGGAGATGTAATTTTTCCCCCTTAGACAATGGTTCTGAATAAATAGGGGACCTACAATTGATGACATAAAAGAGATCTTGGGAGGTGTCTCAAGCAGGTGAAGGATGGGTGAGTCAAGAAGGTCTTGTGGGTAGACCTCAAAAAACTATAAGGGCTTCACTTAGGTAGTAATACATGATCTAGAAGTGTTTTTCCACCATAATACATGGGAAACAACACTTGGGTCAGTTTTTTCTCTAAGCTCCATGGGTTTCCTCTAGTGTTCCTCTAAGGATCTCACGTAGGACCTGGGTTTGTGAAAGGTCCTACGCACTAGTGACTTCCAATTAGGGTGAAAGGGTTTCCCATGTTGGTGTTTTGTATTTTAGACCCCAAATGAATATTAATTCTATTATCCCTCTTAATTAACTCTTCTATTTGTCTTTAGAGAGATACCTATAAGGTTTCTATGGTCCTAAGAGAAGTACTGGGGTGGGAAGAGCTTCAATGATTCATTGGGATTTTTCATATTTATAAATGAGGAGCCTCAGGGTCCTATATATAGGTAAATATGGGATCGTAGGTGAAGAGGTTGTCTTTCACAGTGATGTCACACAGGCCAATGCGTAGGTGTGTCCTGTGTTGTGCCACTAGGTGACCCAGTTGTCTGCCACTGCGCAGCACCATTCAAAGTGTCGGTCAACCCTACTCACCAACACTATTATTTTGGGACCAACATGGAGGTCCTCAACTAAAGGTACAACCAGTGGAATTATTCTCTTCTCTTATTTTCATTTCATTATGTTATCTTCATTTAACATCTAATAAAACATGTTATAAAAAGGAGTTTCAATAGTAATATATAGTGAATGTTATCATTAGATCTATGAAGATAGAGGGGGAATTAGTTAACTAAATGGAATCACTATATATTCATAGTTTCTATACTTTGTACTTAATGATGTCTTGGTTATATCATCCTTATTAAACCTCAATTGATGATATCCAAAATTAAGGTCAACCTAAAGAAGAATTGAGCTCCATAAAGTTGATTAAACAATTTATCAATATGAAGAAGATGATATATGTTCTTTATAATGATCTCATTCATTTGCAGATACTCAATATAGAGTTTCATTGATCCATCATTTCATTTAACAAAAAGAACAGGTGCACCCAAAGGTGACACACTTGGCCAAATGAATCCCTTGTTAATGATTTTATGGAGTTTCTTCTTAAATTCATTTACCTCAATCAGGTCTATTCTATAGGGATTCTTTGAAATTGTTGTGGCACCAAGAATGAGTTCAATTGAGAAGAAAACATAATATTTTGTTCTAAGGTTAGGCAACTCTTCCAGAAAGAAATTAGAATACTCCAAAACAATATGCATATCATTAATGTACAGTCTCTCCCCAATAATATAAGACAAAGACCCATTAATAATGTGAACTAATACCCATATAATGGATGTTACCTCAATCTGGTGATGAAACATATCGTCACATTGATAGACAATAATAAGTTTGTTTGGGATATCAAATGTATCATCCAATCCTAGAAAATTGATGAGGGATTTATATAGATAAATCCAATATATTCCTATTATAACATCAAATTCAACTATTGGAAGAATGATAAGATTTATAGGAATCATATTCCCACTAATGATAGCTGGAGACGCATCATATACTTGAGATTTGATCATCATACCATTAGGGGTTTTAACTTATAATTATATATCAATCCATTTGGGTGGAATCTTGATAACCTTATAAAATATTTAATATATGAATGAATGTGTAAACATATATTCAAATAAGACATCAATTGTTCTATATTGGATGTAAAGTGTAACTTTGACCATGTGATTTCCATTCCCCTCATCATAAATAGTGATCAATGGGGATTTTTCTTTTTAACTTGGCATAAGAGGTTGCTGGAATTGATCACTATTATTAACCCTTAGATTTTGGAAATTGCTATCATAATGCTTAAAATCCTTTCATTTGAAACACTTGATTTTGGGTGGTGTATTATGTGCATCGTTCTTTAAAATTATATCGTTTCCTGTATTATTCCCATCACTTCACTAATTAATTTATAGATTAAAATACTTTCCAAAAATAAAACATTTAGTAGTCCACACTAATACAATTTCTCCATGATTTTTCCAAAAATTTGAGCTTAAAGGAAATATCGTATTCTTCTCTCCATGGTTTCTATATTTTCCTTTGATTTTTATTTTTCTATTATTATCAAAACGATGAACTTGATATATAACTCCAATATCTATTTCCACATTTATAACACATCAAACAATTTATTCATAGCTATTGGAGTCTCTTAAGGATAATTCTTTTTAGAGACTTTGAATTATTCCACTGAAGATATGATCAACATTACCTTCAAGTGGGATGATAATAGCAAATGTGTACCATAGAAGTATTGTAAATTTTGCCTCATATTTTCTAATAGATTCATTATCCTTTTTTATTAAATCAAATAACTCATTCTCTACCTTTATATAGACAATACATGGAAATTACTTTTTGAGAAACAATTTCTTGAACTTATCCCAATCCATTGATTCAATTTCTTCATTTTGCCTTATATTCTTGATAAGATTCTACTATTTATGTGAATCACCTTACAAATGGTAGACAACCAAAATTAATTTTTTAATGATCTGAACACTAGAGAACAAAAAAAATAGTGGTACTAATACATGTTGAAACAACTAGAAGATTAGAAACCAATTGAAAAATGTGGATGTTGCCTCAAAGAGAACTCAATATATTTTTCTTCCCTCATTTGGTAATTTAGATATCAAGTATGGTTCATATATTGAGAATATTATGTGATAATAGAAAAAATATTTTTTATTCCATCTTCCATAACTTTTGGATGATCTAGAGGACAATCATTTCATTTCCAATCACACTTAATATTAAGACAGTCTGATTGGTTTCTAGCCATTGACTAAAACAAAAAAATAGTATAAGACAAAATAATCATTATGGGAACCACAAAATAATGAAGAATAACTAATGGGATTTCTATATCAATGAACCTTGTTTAATCTATGAAACCTTAGGTTTATATTATGTTATTCATACTCATCATCTATTTAAATACATAATTATAGTTTATAAAGATTTTGTTAATTTCCCAAGTGTATCCCTCAAGAGTTCCAACCCATCTATGAAGAAAGGCTAGTATTGTTCACCAGGTAATGATCGAGTCTAGCTCAATATGTCTTTTTCAGAGTTATTACCCCTAGGTACATCTCTTCTAGAGCCACAACCACTTCAAGTATCCAAAAATATATGTAATTTCTTTGAATCCACTCATTCAATCCTTAACCAAAATTATAAGAAATTTTCATATACATTAACTCATGCCTAGACTTATCCTTATACATGGCCTTAGTGACCTCATAATGTTTTTCTTGTCCTTGTTTCCAATGTTTAATGTAACACCCCGACCCCAGTTACCTAGAGTCGGTGCATTATTAAATAACATTAGCATGATCACAAGAAAGATCAAGTCTAAAAAGACCAATTAGTTTAGTAGCCTTGGAATTACTAGATACATTCATAAAGTTTCCATTACATCATAAAATGAAAAACTACAACAATATAGTGATATTGTCCAAGGAGAAAAGAAAAGAGGCTCTGACAATGAGGGTGTCAGATCTGCCCCTGTTTCAAGGAAACCAAGGAAGGAATACTCTGCAGTTCCGAGGACCATGACCACTAGGGCATCTGCCAAGAAGGATGTTGAGAAGCTATCAAAGGAGCAGATGGAAAAACGGAAGTTCTATAAGAAGGATAACAATATAGAAAGGGGTGAGGTACAATGCCCAGTAAGGATAACAATATAGCAGAAACTTTCATAAATAAGAATAAACATTTAAGGCAATGTATAACTAAAACAAAATCCTTTTAAAACATGAACTTTAGCATAATATGGCTGAAATAAAATTAAATAATGCCATATACTTATTCACATGGATATTCTACTAGTCAAATAATCACATTCAATATCAATAACCACTTTCATAATGATGGAATGCATAATGTCAGACTCTCATAACCACATAACCAAGGCCTCGTGCCAAGACTACAAATAATATTTTGTCAATTCCTTGTGCCAAGACACTAGTTTGTCTCATGAGAACTACCGATGCATCGATGATCTATAGCGGGCTCCACCTGTCACTTATTAAGTCCAATGCATTCTTCATATGAACAGGTTTCAATATAACATAAACATTCGTATTAAAACTATCATACGAAATGTCAATAATTTCACCATAAACCATGAATTGTATAAAAATAACACATCCACAGTCAAACATATCACAAAACCTTCAATACAATATGGAAGTTTTGTATCATAAAAAATCAACTTTAAATAAGCTTAAAATCCATCAAAGGATGTTGACATGGATGAAATCAAAACTATTTGAGAGAAATATGTATTTTTTGAAATAATTTAAAAGTCACATTATAAAATAAAAGATTTACTTTTAAAATATCCTTATAAGCTTGTAAGGGAAGCTTCTAAGATTTTATAACGGTGGAAAATGGCCACACCCGCCGTATAAAAAAAGACCTTCTTACCTTAATTCTGTCAAAAATGTTAAAAAGGACCTTGTTTGGAAAACGATAGAAAGATTCATTTATAAACCTCTTATAAAAATTCAAAAAAGGGTATAAATGACTTTAACCTATATTTTGTAAAATAGAAATAATTTTTTGAAATACATTTTTAAGAAACATGGATGTGGATGATAAAGAGGTCCCAGTAGATAATTACGTATAAACAACCTCGGATAATGAAGAGATTGTGAAATAACTTATAACGACCCATACTTTGCATACATTGTTAATACTTCAAAATTGAAGCACACTTATTACAACATATGACAAAACCACAAAGGACCGTATAGGTATAGTGTCTTTAGAAACTGGGAAACATAAACAACTGGTTCATAAATCTTCTACAGTGTCTCCAATTTATTTCATCATATCTAGGGTCCCTTTTAGCATATTCTACTTAATATCCATCTTCCTGACCTGGGGAAAAGAAAACATAAAAGGGTGAGCTCAAATTCTCAGTAAGGGAAAATAAAGGAAATAAAAATAATATCATATCTTTTTGAAAATCATAACCTACAAAAAATATCATAATATATTAACATGGAATAAATCATAGAAGTGAAAATGAGATCCCCATAATCATAACATGAAACTTGAAACTTTGTGGCATGCACACATAATCATGGAAAATCATTTCTTGTTATTCATGACTCATTGCCAAGACTATCTTAGCGGACAAAGTCCATTTCTGAACCGAGTTCATTCCTCGTTTCAGTCCTGTATTACTGAACCAAAATAACCTTCTGTTCCAGCCATGTCTATCTCATGAGATATAAATTTTTACCCAGTGCATTGGAGGGAGATATAGGTCCCACCCATCTTATAATGAATCCTTTCTTATGTGTGCCGCATAATCATAAATCATACATCATTGCATAACACATGTAACAAAAATGGGATTCTTGAAACATCATGACATCATAAAACAAATCATATAAGGTAAATGACTTCATAAAAATAATTCCCTCACAACATAATCAAATCAATGTAATAATAGGGATAAAAACAGAACCCTTTATTATCTTAGATGGAAAATAATTTTGATAAAACACTTGAACTCCATTCTTGAGGAAAATATCCTTTCTTCTTTAAAAACACTTTTCTTTTCTTAACATGTCATACAATTATAAACTAAAAGAAGTTTATTAAAAATAAACTTGAAAACTTGTAAAGGAAGATTCTTGGAAATAATGTTTTAAAAATCCATTCATGCCGTATAAGTTAAAAGAAACATTCTTCGTACTTTTGTCGGAAAAGTCAAAAAGTAACTCGTATGAAAAAACGACAAAAGATTCCTTTCATATTCTTTACTAAAAACTCACCGAAGGGTAAAATTGGATTTAAATTATTGTAAGTGAATGGAAATAATATTACATATTAAGGGAACATGGATGTGGATGATAAAATACACCCCAGTAAATACCAACGTATAAGCAATCTCGGATAAAAATGAGATTGTGATATTTCCCCATACCTTAGGTCCGATTTGCTTTGTACGTGTCCAAAGCTCCTGTATAATGGTTTAAATAATGTTATTGACTTATTCCAGAATCTTACATATTGATATGATATCATATATGGTCATATTCTTAGCTTCTTGTTAGTAATATTTCATTGTTACTTGTTACTCGGGTCTTTATTGCCTTTTGTTCTTATGCGTGTTTTGCCGAATACATTCTTATTCTTCTTTTAAGGTTATAGATACCTTATATCCAGAATGGTATTAGTGTAACATATATCATATTTATTCATTCAATTCATTTATATAATTACTATGTAATGATGATCATGTAGAACGAGTCGCATCACATCGTGGAGACGGTATTCCGTATGTACGCACGAGTGATGATATCGTTCCTATGATCGTGGAATTGTATTGGAGTATATATTATTTCAGTATCAATATTAATTTATAATAATCATAAATAGTTACTCATTACAACATTATACCCATCCTTGTAAGGTGGTGGTGGAAAATAGATTACACCACGGTGTGGAGACGGTATTCCGTACGTACGCACGCGCGGTGATTTAATTTTTCCGTAGGATGGATAGAAGGTGAATTAGGGTTGTTTCATATTTATAATAACATATCAGTATGTAAGTAATACTGATGTTATTACTTTATCATGAAACAACTAAAGAAGAAGAAGTTGAAGAAGAAAGAAATTGAAAAGATCGGTAATGGATATTACCTCTTCTTTGGAACGCCTCTTTGAATCCTCCACTTAGGGAACTAAGATTGGTCTTTGAAGAAGACCAGGACCTCTAGGATTATTCTAGGGAAGTGGAGAGGAGAAAATGGCAGGGTTTGGCCGAGCTTGAGTTCTCAAATTGGTGTGAGGAGGGGGAGGAGGTGCCCTTTTATAAGGGAGGAGAGGGGCACCTTAGGAATATCTCAAAATATTATTTTATATTAAAGTCAAAATCGGTTTATAATGGTTAAAAAGGGTCTTATTTCGAGGTTAAAGTGGGGATGGGTCGAAATGCTATCAACCAATTGGATTTAGATAAGTTTAGGTTATTATTTTAACCTTATCAATTAGATTTAACTCTAAGTTAAATAATTTAACTTTTACCGTGTCTTTTTGTTTTCTTACACTATATGGTTAATAAACTTACTATAACATGACAAACGAACCCCAAGTTGTTTATTATTAATATATATATATCCTTATCTAAGTCATTTGGCCGAATCATAGATTTTTAGGAATAAAATAACAATTAGTAATATAATATTTGATTTAAAAACTATTTTGTGTCAATTTTGACACTATTTGATATATGATTTTTGTGAAAGTCATAACAGAATTATATGTTCGAACCAAGTTGATTAAATCAACAATAATATATCATAGTAACCTAGAAAATTAGTGGAATTCATAAAAAGTCTTAAATTACATTTATTTTGGTGTTTATAACATCAATTATGTCAATATTTCATTAATAAGATAATTACTGCATCATCATTGTGTCATAAATAAATTAAATTATTTAATGTCTAAAAATTATAAATAAAATACCATTATATATGAAAGATTTTGAGCTTTCTAATGAATATTTATAGTCGAATTTATCTTATGTATAACCCCATATTAAAAATTATTTACTTATTAAACTTTGATTTTATCTATTTTAACCCTTCTTTAAATAAATTAATAATAAATGTCCTAATCTAATCCAAGTGAGCCTAAATGGTCATATTTTATTCCTAAGTTTGTTTTTGGTCGAATTAAACTTATCCAATAGAATTAGGACATGTGTTAGGGTAATAGTAATATCATATTTACCTTTAGTTACCCTATTTACTATTAACCGCGGTAAAAAAGTAAAAAGTTACTATTCACCAAAAAATTATTTTTATCTCATTGAACCACATTTTACTTACTGATATCAACCGTGTCTGTCAGATTTTCGAAATTCCATTCACAGAAGTGGTAAAATTATGTTTTATGCAAAATTCAGTTTTTTAACCTACCACTTAGTGGTTTCACTATTCATCAAAAATTGAAAGTTTTCCGAAAAATACCAAAATTTCACCCTAGGATAATTTCGATATTCTGAGTCCAAAAATGAAGTCCATTTTGAAAAATAATATTTATAAAATTTCAAAAAGTGGTTATTACTATTCATAACGGCTAGTTTTAATAATATTTTAATAGCATATCGTTGTTTAGTGAAACTCGGTATTGCGTACGACGCAAGCTATCGAGGAAGGTCATGATTGCGTGTAAAGTAAGCAAAGCAAGTGTGTAGTGAAAGATTTCTTTTATGATATATAAAAACAAAATATTACTCATAAAAATCTCGGGTGTTACATTCTACCCCCCTTAAAAAGAATTTCGCCCTCGAAATTCGTCACTTTGTAACAAACAGATGAGGATACTTCTCCCTCATCATATCCTCAAGCTCCCATGTATCTTCTTCAAGTTCGTGGTTCCTCCATAAAACTTTCACCAATCGAGTGGTCTTGTTTCGTAGGACTTTTTCGCTACGATCCAGAATCTCTATCGGTTGTTCTTCATAAGAAAGATCTTGCTCCAGCGGTACAACTTCTGAGCTGAGTACATGTGAAGGATCAGGTATGTACTTTCTCTGGAGAGATACATGGAACACATCGTGAACTTGAGAGAGATTCGGTGGAAGTGCCAATCGGTAAGCTACCTTTCCAACACGATCCAGTATTTCGAAAGGACCGATATATCTGGGGCTCAACTTCCCCTTCTTTCCAAATCTCATAACCCTCTTCCAGGGAGATATTCGTAAGAACACTTTATCACCCACTTCAAACTCTAGGTCTTTTTTCGGTTGTCGGCATAACTTTTCTGTCGACTCTGAGCTGCTCTTATGTGTTGTTGAATAGATCTGACCTTTTCTGCCATTTCATCAACAAGATCAGGTCCTAATAGCTTTCTTTCCCCAACTTCATCCCAGCAAGTAGGAGTCCTGCATTTCTTTCCATAGAGAGCTTCATAAGGAGCCATCTGAATACTGGAGTGAAAGCTATTATTATAAGAAAATTCCACCAAAGGTAGGTGTTGATCCCAACCTCCTTTGAAATCCATAGAGAAAGCTCTCAACATATCTTCTAGGGTTTGAATTGTTCTCTCATACTGACCGTCTGTCTGGGGATGATAAGCAGTGATGAAACTCAACTCTGTATCTAGAGTATGCTGAAGAGTTCGCCAGAACATCGATGTAAATATCGGGTCCCGATCAGATATAATAGAAAGTGGTACTCCATGCAATCTTACCACTTCCTTTACATATATCCTGGAAAGCTGATCTAGAGAGAAATTCACTCTAATAGCAATGAAGTGTGCAGACTTTGTAAGACGATCAACTATGACCCAGATAGCATTATTGCCTTTGGATGTTTTAGGAAGTCCTGTGACAAAGTCCATAGTGATGTTTTCCCATTTCCATTCGGGTATGGGTAATGGTTGTAACATCCCCATAGACTTCTGTCTCTCAGCTTTAACTTGTTGACAAACCAAGCATCGAAAGACATATTCAGCAATATCTCTTTTCATGCCATCTCACCAGAAGTACTCTTTCAGGTCCCTATACATCTTCGTGCTTCCAGGATGAATAGAGAATGAAGAACTATGAGCCTCATCCAGCAGCTCCTTCTTTAATTCGGGGATGGAAGGAACACAAACCCGATTCCTGAACTTTATTATCCCATCACAATCAAGGTTGAATTTAGTAACATTTCTCACCTTCTTTTGTAACTCGGCATCTTCTTTCTGTGCCTCTTTAATCTTCACATGTATAGATGGTTGAGCATTCATTTGAGAAAGATAAGATTTTTCCCCTTCCATTATAATTCCAAGATCCATCCTTTGTAAATCCATAAATATTGAATCTTTTGTGATCCTCATCGTGGATAAACTAGCATGGTCTTGTCGACTTAATGCATCTGCCACCTTGTTTGCTTTCCCTGGGTGGTAATGGATTGAGCAGTCGTAATCCTTAATCAGCTCCAACCATCTTCTTTGACTCATATTCAACTCCTTTTGTGTGAAAATATACTTTAAACTTTTATGATCAGTATAAATATCACACCTTTCACCATAAAGGTAATGCCTCCAAATCATTAATGCAAAGATTACCGCAGCCAACTCCAAATCATGTGTTGGGTAATTTTGCTCATGGATTTTCAACTGTCGTGAGGCATAAGCTATCACCATATCATTTTGCATAAGAACACACCCCAATCCCTTCTTGGATGCATCACTATAGATCACAAACCTTTCTCCACTACAAGGCAGTGTGAGCACAGGTGCACTGGATAACCTTCTTTTCAACTCCTTGAAATTTTCTTCACATTACTCTTTCCAAACAAACTTAACTCCTTTCCGAGTCAACTTGGTGAGTGGATTAGATAATCGTGAAAAATCTTTTACAAAACGTCGATAATATCCAGCCAAACCAAGAAAACTTCGGATCTCAGTTACTGTTGTTGGTCTTGACCATCTTTTGATAACCTCTGTTTTTACTGGATCCACAGATATCCCCTCTTTTGAGATTATGTGACCCAAAAATGAAACTTTTTGAAGCCAAAATTTACACTTGGTAAATTTGGCATAAAGCTTCTCCTTTCTCAGGGTCTTCAATATAATTCTCAAGTGATCTTTATGCTCTTCCTTGCTCTTTGAATAGACAAGAATATCATCTATAAAGACTACCACAAATTGATAAAGATAGTCTCTAAAGACTCTATTCATTAGATCCATGAAGATAGCAGGGGCATTAGTAAGACCAAATGGCATCACTATAAATTCATAGTGTCCATACCGTGTACGGAAAGCTATCTTTGGTATATCCTCCCTTTTGACCCTTAGTTAATGATACCCTGAACGAAGATCAATCTTAGAAAAGTATTGAGCTCCGCGTAGTTGGTCAAATGAGTCATCAATGCGTGGGAGAGGATATTTGTTTTTGATAGTGATCTTGTTAAGTTCTCGATAATCAATGCAGAGTCTCATTGATCCATCTTTCTTCTTAACAAATAGAACAGGTGCTCCCCAAGGTGACGCACTAGGGCGTATGAATCCCTTATCAAGATTCTCTTGGAGTTTCTTCTTCAATTCTTGCAACTCAATTGGGGTCATTCTATAAGGTGTCTTTGAAATAGGCAAAGCACCCGGTACGAGTTCTATTGAAAACTCAACTTCACGATTTGGTGGAAGACCCGGTAATTCCTCTAGAAAGACATCATCAAACTCCCGTACGATAGGCATATTCTTAATCGTAAGTTTCTCACCAACCATTTGAGATAAATAACCTTCATTTAGTGGAATCAACACCCATAAGATGGAAGGAATTTCCACTGGAAGGTTATGTTCATCCTTGCATCGATAGACGATCGTAGATTGATCTGGAATATGAAATGTGACTTCCCTTCATTGGAAATTGATATGAACTCCATGTAGAGAAATCCAATCGATGCCAATAATCACATCAAATTCCACTAAAGGAAGGATCACAAGATTTACAGGAAGCACTTTCCCACAAACTTCGATCGGAGAAGAATTATAATCTTTTGATGCGACTGATGTGCCATTAGTGTTGTCACAGCTAACTCAACATCTAATTGTTGAGGTAATACGGTGATACCCTTAGTAAATTCTTTAGAAATAAAGGAGTGGGTGGATCCAGAATCAAATAAAACATTTGATACTTTAGAGTGGATGGTAAGTGTACCTTTCACCACCTCATTATCGTACTCCACATCGCTGATAGAAATTTCATGTGACTTTCCTTTGTCTTTAGCCTTAAGATTTTGTTGACGTCGACCATCATCATCAACCCTTGGATTTGGGCATTGATTGGCATAATTCCCCATCTCCTTTCACTTGAAACATTGAAGTGTAGTAGGTTCATTCTGTGTATCCCTTCCTTTGTTTGTGTCATTAGACTTCTTCTTCCCATTATCACGGCATTAAAATTCCCGATGACCTTACTTTCCACATTTAAAACATTTACTTGTCCCATTAAGACAAATCCCTCCATGTTTCTTTCCACACTTTGAGCATAAGGGAAAGCTCATCTTCTTTTCAGTGTGCTCTTTAGATTTTCCTTTGAATTCCATCTTCCTCTTCTTATCAAACCCATGTGACTGATGGGTTACTCTAATCTCCATCTCGACTTTGAGAGCACATCGAACGATTTCCTCGTAGCTATTGAAGTCCCTTATGGCTAACGCCCTTCGAAGACTTGGTTTTAAGCCACTAAAGAATCGATCGATCTTACTCTCAGGTTGGATAATAATACCAGAAGCGTACCTTGCAAGTCTTGTAAAATTTTCTTCATAGGTACCAACAGATTCATCATCCCTTTGCTTCAGTTCAAGAAACTCTTTCTCCATCTTTGTTCGGAGAATACGAGGGAAGTACTTATTGAAAAATAAGTTCTTGAACTCGTCCCATTCCATTGACTCAATTTCATCCCTTTGCCTCGTATTCTTAATAAGATTCCACCATTGATCAGCATCTCCTTCCAAATGATACAATGCTAGGATGACTTTATCATGTTCAGAACATTGAAGAACTGAAAATATATTTTCAGTAGTACTAATCCATTGTTCAGCAACTAATGGATCAGTAGACCCGCTGAAAGAAGGTGGACGCTGCCTCATTAAGGATTCAACAGAATGTTGCTCCTTCCTTTGCTCGTTTGGAAGTCCTGCATGATTCATAGCTTGAGAAAGTTGTGTGAGTATGGCTACAAGATTTTACATTCCAGCTCTCATATCGTTTGGTTGCTCAGGGGTACAATCATTGCATTGCCCATCGCATTCCGCATTAACACGGTTCCTTCGGGTTCCAGCCATTGACTAAAACCAAGAAGAATAGTGTGAGCAACACTAATTATAATAGGAAAACCACATAATTCAAGAATAAAATTTTCATGCTTAAGGTCTTATCCTAGGGTATTCATGGCCATTTCTAAAACACTAAGATTGTGTTCTATACTTAGACTTATCCTTATGGTTCTTACTAAGGCTTTCACATCCTAGTTTCCAAAGGTTGACTATACCTTTCCTCTGATACCAACTATAATGACCCATACTTTACATACATTGTTAATACTTCAAAATTGAAGCACACTTATTACAACATATGACAAAACCACAAAGGACCGTATAGGTATAGTGTCTTTAGAAACTGGGAAACATAAACAACTGGTTCATAAATCTTCTACAGTGTCTCCAATTTATTTCATCATATCTAGGGTCCCTTTTAGCATATTCTACTTAATATCCATCTTCCTGACCTGGGGAAAAGAAAACATAAAAGGGTGAGCTCAAATTCTCAGCAAGGGCAAATAAAGGAAATAAAAATCATATCATATCTTTTTGAAAATCATAACCTGCAAAAAATATCATAATATCTTAACATGGAATAAATCATAGAAGTGAAAATGAAATCCCCATAATCATAAAATGAAACTTGAAACTTTGTTTCATGCACACATAATCATGGAAAATCATTTCTTGTTAGTCATGACTCATTTCCAAGACTATCTTAGCGGACAAAGTCCATTTCTGAACCGAGTTCATTCCTCGATTCAGTCCTGTATTACTGAACCGAAATAACCATCCGTTCCAGCCATGTCTATCTCATGAGATATAAATCTTTACCCAATGCATTGGAGGGAGATATAGGTCCCACCCATCTTATAATGAATCCTTTCTTATGTGTGCCGCATAATCATAAATCATACATCATTGCATAACACATGTAACAAAAATGGGATTCTTGAAACATCAGGACATCATAAAACAAATCATATAAGGTAAATGACTTCATAAAAATAATTCCCTCACAACATAATCAAATCAATGTAATAATAGGGATAAAAACAGAACCCTTTATTATCTTAGATGAAAAATAATTTTGATAAAACACTTGAACTCCATTCTTGAGGAAAACATCCCTTCTTCTTTAAAAACACTTTTCTTTTCTTAACATGTCATACAATTATAAACTAAAAGAAGTTGATTAAAAATAAACTTGAAAACTTTTAAAGGAAGCTTCTTGGAAATAATGTTTTAAAAATCCATTCATGCCGTATAAGTTAAAAAAAAAATTCTTCGTACTTTTGTCGGAAAAGTCAAAAAGTACCTCGTACGAAAAAACGACAAAAGATTCCTTTCATATTTTTTACTAAAAACTCACCGAAGTGTAAAATTGGATTTAAATTATTGTAGGTGAATGGAAATAATATTACATATTAAGGGAACATGGATGTGGATGATAAAATACACCCCAGTAAATACCAACGTATAAGCAATCTCAGATAAAAATGATATTGTGATATTTCCCCTTACCTTAGGTCCGATTTGCTTTGTACGTGTCCGAAGCTCCTGTATAATGGTTTAAATAATGTTATTTACTTATTATAGAATCATACATATTGATATGATATCATATATGGTCATATTCTTAGCTTCAAGTTAGTAATATTTCATTGTTACTTGTTACTCGGGTCTTTATTGCCTTTTGTTCTTATGCGTGTTTTGCCGAATACATTCTTATTCTTCTTTTAAGGTTATAGATACCTTATATCCAGAATGGTATTAGTGTAACATATATCATATTTATTCATTCAATTCATTTATATAATTACTATGTAATGATGATCATGTAGAACGAGTCGCATCACATCGTGGAGACGGTATTCCGTACGTACGCACGAGTGATGATATCGTTCCTATGATCGTGGAATTTTATTGGAGTATATATTATTTCAGTATCAATATTACTTTATAATAATCATAAATAGTTACTCATTACACCATTATACCCATCCTTGTAAGGTGGTGGTGGAAAATAGATTACACCACGGCGTGGAGACGGTATTCCGTACGTACGCTCGCGCGGTGATTTCATTTTACCGTAGGATGGATAGAAGGTGAATTAGGGTTGTTTCAAATTTATAATAACATATCAGTATGTAAGTAATACTGATGTTATTACTTTATCATGAAACAACTAAAGAAGAAGAAGTTGAAGAAGAAAGAAATTGAAAAGATCGGTAATGGATATTACCTCTTCTTTGGAACGCCTCTTTGAATCCTCCACTTAGGGAACTAAGATTGGTCTTTGAAGAAGACCAGGACCTCTATGATTATTCTAGGGAAGTGGAGAGGAGAAAATGGCAGGGGTTGGCCGAGCTTGAGTGCTCAAATTGGTGTGAGGAGGAGGGTGAGGAGGTGCCCTTTTATAAGGGAGGAGAGGGGCACCTTAGGAATATCTCAAAATATTATTTTATATTAAAGTCAAAATCGGTTTATAATGGTTCCCAAGGGTCTTATTTCGAGGCTAAAGTGGGGATGGGTCACAATACTATAAACCAATAGGATTTAGACAAGTTTAGGTTATTATTTTAACCTTATCAATTAGATTTAACTCTAAGTTAAATAATTTAACTTTTACCATGACTTTTTGTTTTCTTACACTATATGGTTAATAAACTTACTATAACATGACAAAAGAACACCAAATTGTTTATTATTAATATATATATCCCTATCTAAGTCATTTGGCCAAACCTTAGATTTTTAGGAATAAATTAACAATTAGTAATATAATATTTGATTTAAAAACTATTTTTTGTCAATTTTGACACAATTTGATATATGATTTTTGTGAAAGTCATAACAGAATTATATGTTCGAAAAAAGTTGATTAAATGAACACTAATATATCATAGTAACCTATAAAATTAGTTGAATTCATAAAAAGTCTTAAATTACATTTAATTTGGTGTTTATAACATCAATTATGTCAATATTTCATTAATAAGATAATTACTGCATCATCATTGTGTCATAAATAAATTAAATTATTTAATGTCTAAAAATTATAAATAAAATACCATTATGTAGGAAATCTTTTTATCGTTCTAATGAATATTTATAGTCTAATTTATATTATTTATAACCCCATATTAAAAATGATTTACTTATTAAACTTTGATTTTAACTATTTTAACCCTTCTTTAAATAAATTAATAATAAATGTCCTAATCTAATCCAAGTGGGCCTAAATGGTCATATTTTATTCCTAAGTTTGTTTTTGGACGAATTAAACTTATCCAATATAATTAGGACATGTTTTAAGGTAATAGTAATATCATATTTACCCTTAGTTACCCTATTTACTATTAACCGCGGTAAAAAAGTAAAAAGTTACTATTCAAGAAAAAATTATTTTTATCTCATTGAACCACATTTTACTTACTGATATCAACCGTGTCTGTCGGATTTTCGAAATTCCATTCACAGAAGTGGTAAAATTAAGTTTTATGCAAAATTCAGTTTTTTAACCTACCACTTAGTGGTTTCACTATTCATCAAAAATTGCATGTTTTCAGAAAAATACCAAAATTTCACCCTAGGCTAATTTCGATATTCTGAGTCCAAAAATGAAGTCCATTTTGAAAAATAAAATTTATAAAATTTCAAAAAGTGGTTATTACTATTCATAACGGCTAGTTTTAATAATATTTTAATAGCATATCGTTGTTTAGTGAAACTCGGTATTGCGTACGACGCAAGCTATCGAGGAAGGTCGTGATTGCGTGTAAAGTAAGCCAAGCAAGTGTGTAGTGAAATATTCCTTTGATGATATATAAAAACAAAATATTACTCATAAAAATCTCGGGTGTTACATAACTCTTACCTTGTATGTTTCCTTAGTTGGGGGTAGGTTAACCTTCTGTATAATGGTGAAATAATTGTTATTAAATTATACAAGAATCATATACATTAATATGATATCATATATGATCTTTTAAAATTGCTTTGTTAATAATATCTTAGTGTTATCGTCGTTTCGGGTATCAACTTACTCATATATATTTGGTTACATAAGCCGTGTTTGTTATGGAAAGGTTGTATCTTATTCATATCCAGAATGATATCAAGTCCTTAAACATTATTTTTAAATCATCAAATGATAATTATACTTGAATGGTTACGATGGAGAATTAATCTCATCGCCTTCGTGGAGACGGTAGTCCGTACGTACGCACGAGCGACAATATCATTCTTTTGATATTAAAATATTATATAATTGGATGGTATATCATATTTACAGAATCATTATCCTGTTATATTTATTACTTACATGAATTACACATCATTATTATACCCATCCAAATAATAATTTATTGAATAACAATTACACCACGACGTGGAGACGGTAAGCCGTACGTACTCACGTATGGTGACATGTCATTCAAAGGATCGATATAATATTGAATATGGTTGTACCATATTTATAATAACATCATAGTATATATAATATACTGGAGTTATTATTTTAGAATGGGAATAACAAATAAAGAAGAAGTTGAAGAAGAAAGGAACTTGAAAGAGGGTGGTGAAAACATTACCTCTTCTTCGGGATCTTCCTTTTGATTTGATCAAAAGGGATCCTTAGGTTGGCTTTATGAACAAACTAAGGCCTCTAGGTTGAAGTGAGGGAATTTTAGAGAGTATTTCGTCAGGGGTTGGCCGAGCCAAAAGTCTTTGAATGTGTAAATTAGTGACAAGGGGGAGTGCCCATTTATAAGATGAGTGAGGGGCACCTTTAGAAAAGATAGAAATATTATTTTAAAATAAATTCATATTCGGTTTCTAATGGATCCAAACTGGATTATTTATAGTTTAAGGTGGGGATGGGTCGAAAACCAATCAACCAATATAATTTAGATAGGTTTGGGTCATTGTATTAACCTTATCTTTTAGTTTTAACTATTAGTTAATTAGTTTGACACTTACCATGTCACTTTGTATTTTTATATTATATTATTAATAAACTTACTATATACCTCCAAGAGACCCCCAAGTGGTCCATTAATGATAAAAATATTATGATATAAGTCTCTTGGACGAAACAAATATTTTTAGGAATTGATTATATATTAATAATAAAATATTTGTTTTAAAAACTCTTTTATGTCAATTTTGACACTATTGGGTATTTTGTTTTTGATAAATTCATAACAGCATTATTACTTCAAAAAAAAATTATATAATAAATCCTAATATGTCATATTAACCTATAAAATTATTGTAATTCATAAAAAGTCTCAAATTACATTTATTTTTATATTTATAATATTAACTATTTTAATATTTCATTAATTAGGTAATTACTGCATCACCATTGTGTCATTAATAAATTAAATTATTTAATGTCTAAAAATTATAAATAAAATACCATTATGTAGGGAATCTTTTTATATTTCTTATTAATATTTACAATCGTATCTATCTTATGTATAACCCAATATTAAAAATATTTTAGTAAATAATCTTTGATTTTAACTCTTTAACTCTTCTATGAATTAAATAATAATAAATGCCCTAATCTAATCCAAGTGGACCTAAATGATAATATTTTATTACTAAGGTTGTTTTTGGTCGAGATACACTTGTCCAATAGAATTAGGACATGTATTAGGGTAATATTAATATCATTTTTTACCCTTAATTACCCTATTTACTTTTAACCGTGGTAAATAAAAGTAAAAAGTTACTATTCACCAAAAATTATTTTCATCTCAATGAACCGCATTTTAATCCTTGATATTAACTGTGTCTCTTGGATTTTCAAAATTTTACTCATAGAAGTGGTAAAATTAAGTTTTATGTGAATTTCCAAATTCTCCTAGGAGGTGGGTAAAAGACGGTGAAAAGTTCAATAAAATTTTTATATATCTAAAATTATTCTAAACTAACTCCAATGAATTACATTGAACTTATATAGGTATTATGTATCTATTTTGACCTTAATTAAATTTAAATAAAATAAAAAATTATTTAAATAAAAATTTGGTTTTAAACTATAACTTAGTGTTTTTTTCACTATTCATCAAAAATTGAAAGTTTTCAGAAAAATACGAAAATTTCACCCTAGGATAATTTCGATATTTCGAATCCAAAAATGAAGTCCATTTTGACAGATAAAATTTATAAAATTTGAAAAAGTGGTTATTACTATTCATAACGGCTAGTTTTATTGGTTGTAGTGTGTGTGTTAGAACTCGAAGTTGCGTACAACACATGCTACTGTATTATTCAAAGGAAAGTGTACCGTGGAAGCTTGGGGTGTTACATTCTCCCCTCCTTCAAATAATTTCTCCCTCGAAATTTCTAGAATACTACCGCATGAAAAGACTCGGGTGTTTCTTCATCATATGTTCCTCGGGTTCCCACATTGCCTCTTCCATCTTATGGTTTCTCCACAAAACGTTTACTAGACGATTCATATGGTTTCTCGGTACTTGTTCTCTTGTATCAAGAATCCTGACGGGCTCTTCGCAATAAGAAAGATCGGGTTCCAGTTCTAATTCCTCATAGGTGAGTATATACGTTGGGTCAGGCATGTATTTCCTCAACAGTGATACGTGGAACACATCGTGAACTTTGGAGAGACTTGGCGGCATTGCCAAATGGTAAGCTACAGCCCCAATTAGTTCTAGAATTTCCAAAGGACTGATGTACCTATGACTCAATTTACCCTTCTTACCGAAACAAATAACTCCCTTCCATGGAGATACCTTCAAGAAAACATGATCTCCGACCATAAATTCCAAATCCTTCCTTCGATTGTCAGCATAGATCTTCTACCTACTTTGAGCTGCTTTGATGTGGTTTTGGATTAAATTTACCTTTTCCATTGCTTCCTCCACTTGTTCTGGGCCTATAAGTTTTCGTTCACCAACTTCATCCCAACAGGTTGGTGTGCGACATCTCTTTTCGTATAACGCTTCATATGGTTCCATCTGAATACTCGAATGGAAGCTATTGTTATTGGAAAATTCTACCAGAGGTAAATATTGATCCCACATACCCTGAATGTCAAGCGAGAAGGATCTCAACATGTCTTATAATGTTTTAATAGTCTGTTCTGATTTTGCATCTGTTTGAGGGTGGTAGGCAGTGCTCAATTGAAGTTCAGTATCCAGGGATTTCTGAAGACTCTTCCAGAATCATGAAGTAAAATGGGGATCACGATCAGAAACAATCGATAGGGGTACTCCATGAAGTCTCACCACTTCATTAATATATAGTCTTTCTAGAAGTTCCAGTGGTAGATCTTCTCTTATTGCAAGAAAATGTGTTGACTTGGTAAGATGATCAACAATAACCCATATTGCATCATTCCTTCTAGGAGTCTTTGGTAGCCCCATGAAAAAGCCCATCGTAATATTGTCCCATTTCCACTCCAGTATGGGAAGAGGTTGCATGATTCCTCTAGGATGTTTCCTTCCAGCTTTCACTTGTTGACAAACCATACATCTTGACAAAAAATCATCAATCTCCCTCTTCATGTTGTCCCACCAAAAATTTTCATTCAAGTCTCTATACATTTTGGTGCTCCCAGGGTGTATAGAGAAATTGGAACTATGAGCATCATCCAACAATTCCCTTTTTAGATCAAGTATATTGGGAACACAAAGTCTCTTCTCAAATTTCAAAATTCCATCTTCATACCCAATGTCATTCAATCTCCCATCATTCGCAGCTTTAATATTCTTTTTAAATTCTTCATCATCGGTCTGAGAACTCTTTATCCTTTCTAGTAAAGATGGTTTGGTAACCATTTGAAAAAGCACTGATGTTTCACCTTCCATGGTTATTCCCATGTCCATCTTCACTAGATCCATGAAAATTGGATCCCTTTCAATTCTCATATTGTTCAAAACTCCATGATATTTTCTACTCAAAGCATCTTCTACCTTATTTGCCTTCCTCGGGTGGTAGTGTATCGTACAATCATAATCCTTGAGTAATTCAAGCCATCTCCTTTGACTCATATTGAGTTCTTTTTGTGAGAAAATATACTTCAAACTATTTTGATTAGTATAAATCTCACATTTTTCACCATAGAGGTAGTGCCTCTATATCTTCAAATCAAAGATCACAGCTGCTAAGTCGAGATCATGAGTATGATAGTTTTGCTGATGAATTTTCAACTATCATGATGCATAGTCAATAATCATATCATTCTGTATAAGGACACAACCATGTCCTTTCTTCGATGCATCACTATAAATAACGAACCCATCATTCCCCAATGGTAGAGTCAATATAGGATCATTGACTAATATTCTCTTCATTTCTTCAAAACATTCTTCACAACCTTTTGTCCAAACAAATTTAACCCCCTTATGTGTGAGCTTTGTTAATGGGTTAGCCAATCGGGCAAAATTCAAGATGAAACGTTGATAATAACCTGCTAAACCAATAAAAATACGTACCAATATTATACTCGTAGGTGCTGCCCATTCTTGGATTGCCTTAGTCTTAGAAGGATCAGTAGAATTCCATCTTTAGAGACAATATGGCCAAGAAAAGAAATCTCCTGAAGCCAGAATTCAGACTTGCTAAACTTCCCATATAATTCATGTCTTCTCAGAGTCTTCAGGATAATGCGCAAGTGATTTTCATGATATTCATAGATTTTGGAGTATACAAAGATATCATCAATAAATACCACCACAAAATCATCGAGATATTCCTTTAAAACTCTATTCATTAGATCCATGAATACAGAGGGTGCATTAGTCAGCCCAAAAGGCATTACCGTAAACTCGTAATGCCTGTACCTTATTCGAAATGTTTTCTTCAGAATGTCTTCCTTCTTCACACACAACTGATGGTATCCAGATCGAAGGTAAATCATTGAAAAGTATTGAGCTCCATGAATTAGATCAAATAAATCATAAATGAGAGGTAGGGGATACTTATCCTTTATTGTTATAGCATTGATCTCCCTATAGTTGATACATAACCTCATAGATCCATCTTTCTTTTTAACAAAAATAACAGGGGCTCCTCATGGAGAAACACTAGGGAGAATAAATCCATGATTACTGAATTCCTTTAGTTTTTTCTTTAGTTCAACTAATTCCACAGTGTCCATTCTATAAGGGGTCTTCGATATAGGCCTTGATCCAGGAATTAAATCAATGGAAAACTCAACTTCTCATTCTAGAGGATGTCCAGGTAATTCTTCCGGAAACACATCTACATATTCTTTCACAATAGGTACATCCTCTATTTGAATATTCCTTTCCTCACCCACAGTCATTTCATTCTCTTCCTCCCCAATAATTGAATTTAGTTGAGCTACTTTGGGTGGATCTAGATAAGAATTAGGTGGTGAAGATTCTACTCTAAAGATAAGGTGTTCCTTATCATCATCATCAAAAATCGTAACCTCCTTCTTACAATAAATCTTCGCATCATGGTCTGAAATCCAATCCATATTGAGGATTATATCAAACTCAATCATAGGTATGATGATGAGATCAGTGGATAAGGAACATTTATGTTCTCTAATGGGGACTGATTTACAAAACATTATTGCAATGATACTTCCCTTAAAAGTTTTAAGTGACACATCCCTTGTTAAATCAAATTGGAAATATCTAATTTTCTTAGAAAACTGGGAAGATATGAAACAATGCAATCATCCAGAATCAAATAATGCATTTTCTAAACTTGAGGAAACCATTAAATTACCTGCCACCACGTCTTTCGGAGCTTCTACCTCAGCAGCAGTGATAGCATAATCTTGGCCTTGATCCCTTGGCCTTTTTTGAGGTAAGTTCCCTGGACGCTTAGGACATTCATTTTCATAATGTCCCATCTCCCTGTAATTGTAGCATTGGATATCGGTATCTTCCTTCTTCCCCTTGAAATCACGAGCTTGGTGGCCTTTTTCACCACACTTGTAATAGACTCCCATTCCGTTTAAGCAAGTACTGGGGTGTTTCCCCACATTTACTACAGGATGGATATTCAACCTTTCCCTTCTTCCCCTTATTTCCATTCCCATATTGATCAGCAGATCTCTTCTTCTCTTTCTTCACTTTAAAGTCATAAGACTTAGAGAATTCATTTTCTATCTTGATAGCACATGAGACAATGTCTTCGTACGACGAGAAGGATTGTGAGACTAATGCTCGATGGAGAAATGGTTTTAACCCATCAAAGAAATGATCAATCTTACTTCTTGGTTTACGTATATAATCTCCATCATACCTTTCTAACCTCGTAAAGTTAGCCTCATACTTTGCGACATTCTCATCCTCCTTTTATCTCAGACTCAGAAATTTCTTTTCCATATCTACTTGATGGTCACGAGGAAAGTATTTTTCTAAAAATAGATCTTTGAACTCCCTCTATTCCATATTTGATACTTCATCATCTTTCTTTATGTTTTGATTCAATGACCACCATTGATTAGCATCTCCAGTGAGGCTATAAACTTCCATGACAACTTTTTACCTTTTAATACTCCCCAAAGCCTGAAATATTTTCTCTAGGGAACTTATCCATTGCTCAGCTACAAATGAATTTTTACTCCCATTTAATGTTGGTGGTTTCTACCTCATGAAGTGATCTAACATTGATCCTCCACGCTGTGGATCACGGTGCTCCATACGGGTAAGGTTATTATTCATAACCTGGGTGAGTTGTCCCAGTATGGTGATTAGTTGATCAGCACCAGTTGCATCACCAACTCCACTATAATTATCTTGAGCAGGAGGGAAATCCCTACATGGAGTGCGTGCATTGATAAAGTTTCCATTTCTTCCACTAGGCACCCTTTCTAAACAATGGCATAAACTAGATCAGTTTATGAATCAAAATACATAATTCCATACTTATAAAACACTTAACATAAATTGAACTATTTATGGATATAATCCATAATCATAAAAATGTTTTCTTTGAGGACGTATATACTCATAAACCCTTCATAATGATTTGTAAAGAAAGTGAGAGTTATCCTAAGCATATCCCCCGGGAGTGTCGTAACCAAGAGTGCAGCAAGGCCCGTTGTCGTGCACCAGTTTCCATTCAAGTCTATCTCAAAGCGGTGTTTTTAGGTTTTACCCCTATGTAAATCTGTGCCAGATCCGCCTCTACCTCCTCATATCCAGATATGGATGTATTGCTCAGAAAACTCACCAAATCTCTACAATACCAAAATTATAGGAAGTTCTTCTATACTAATCCTCAAATTCCATCTTAAATCTATGTGCTCTAATCAGAGTTTATCTAAATCTATCTTCCAAGGTTTGTACTAAACTTCCTCTGATACCAACTGTAACACCCTGACCCCAGTTACCCAGAGTCGGTGCATTATTACACAACATTTTCATGATCAAAAGAAAGATCAAGTCTCGAAAGACTGATTAGTTTAGTAGCCTTGGAATTACTAGATACATTCATAATGTTTACATTACATCATAAAATGAAAAACTACAACAATATAGTCTCCATAGTCCACACTCATATCCCATCATACTATCCCTGCAGGTCATTCATAAAATACTTCTTCACATCCTGGGAAAAATAAAGCAAAGAAAAGGGTGAGCTCAAATGCCCAGTAAGGATAACAATATAGCGGAAACATTCATAAATAAGCATAAACATTTAAGGCAATGTATAACTAAAACAAAAGACTTTTAAAACTTGAACTTAAACATAATATGGAAGAAATAAAATGAAATAATTTCATATACTTATTCACATGGATATTCTACTAGTCAAATAATCACATGCAATTTCAATAACCACTTTCATAATGATGGAATGCATAATTCCAGACTATTATAACCACATAGCCAAGGACTCATGCCAAGACTACAAATAAGATTTTGTCAAGGCCTTGTGTCAAGACACTAGTTTGTCTCATAATACCTACAGATTCATCTAGGAGATATAGAGGGCTCCACCCATCACTTATTAAGTCCAATGCATTCCTCATATAAACAGGTTTCAATATAACATAAACATTCGTATTAAAACTAGCATACGAAATGTCAATACATTCACCATAAACCAATAATGGTATAAAAATAACACATCCCCAGTCAAACATATCACAAAACCTTCAATACAATATGGGAGTTTTGTATCATAATAAATCAACTTCAAATAATCTTAAAATCCATCAAAGGATGTTTACATAGATGAAATCAAAACTATTTGAGAGAAATATGTATTTTTTTGAAATCATTTAAAAGTAACATTATAAAATAAAAGATTTACTTTGAAAATATCTTTATAATCTTGTAATGGAAGCTTCTATGATTTTATAACGGCGGAAAATAGGCTCACCTTCCGTATAAAAAAAATACATTCTTACCTTAATTCTGTCGAAATGGTTAAAAAGGACCATGTTTGGAAAACGAAAGAAAGATTCATTTATAAACCTCTTATAAAAATTCAAACAAGGGTATAAATGAATTTAACCTGTATTTTGTAAAATATCAATAATGTTTTGAAATACATTTTCAAGAAACATGGATGTGGATGATAAAGAGGTCCTAGTAGATAATTACGTATAAACAACCTTGGATAATGAAGAGATTGTGAAATAACCCTTACCTTGTAATTTTGCTTGGTTGGGGGTAGGTTAATCTCCTGAATAATGGTGAAATAATTGTTATTAAATTATAAAAGAATCATATACATTAATATGATATCATATATGATCCTTTAACATTGCTTTGTTAATAATATCTTAGTATTATCGTCGTTTATGGTGTTAACATACTCGTATATGTTTTGTTACATAATTTGTGTTTTTTATGGATAGGTTGTATCTTATTCATATCCAAAATGATATCATGTCTTTAAACATTATTTTAAAATCATCAAATTAAAATTATACTTGAATTGATACGATGGAGAATGAATCTCATCGCATTCGTGGAGACGGTAGTCCGTACGTACACACGAGCGACAATATCATTATTTTGATATTAAAATATTATATAATTGGATGGTATATCATATATAAATAATAATTATCAAGTTATATTTATTATTTACATGAATTACACATCATTATTAAACCCATCCAAATAATAATTTATTGAATAACAATTACACCACGATGTGGAGACGGTAAGCCGTACGGATGCACGTATGGTGACATGTCATTCAAATGATGGATAGAATACTGAATATGGTTCTACCATATTTTTAATAACATCAAAATATGTATTAGATACTGGATTTATTATTTTTTAATCCTAATAACAAAGAAAGAAGAATTTGAAGAAGAAAGGAACTTGAAAGAGGGTGGTGAAAACATTACCTCTTCTTCGGGTTCTTCCTTTTGATTTGATCAGAAAGGATCCTCCTTAGGATGGATTTCTGATCAAAATAAGTCCTCTATGTTTAATTGAGGGAAGTTGATAGAGAATTTTGGTAGGGTTTGGCCGAGCCAAAAGGCTTTGAATGTCTGAATTAGTGAGAAGGGGGAGTGCCCTTTTATAAGAGGGGTGAGGGGCACCTTTGGAAAAGCTAGAAATATTATTTTATAATAAATTCATATTCGGTTTCTAATGGCTCCAAAGTTGATTAATTAATGTTTAAGGTGAGGATGGGTCTAAAAACACTCAACCAATAGAATTTAGACAGGTTTGGGTCATTATATTAACCTTATATTTTAGTTTTAACTCTTAGTTAATTAGTTTGACACTTACCATGTCACTTTGTATTTTTATATTATATAGTTAATAAACATACTATATACCTCCAAGAGACCCCCAAGTGGTCCATTAATGATACACTTATCATGATATAAGTCTCTTGGCCAAACCTTATATTTTTAGGAATTGAATATAAATTAATAATATAATATTTGTTTTAAAAACTCTTTTATATCAATTTTGACACTATTGGGTATTTTGTTTTTCATAAATTCATAAAAGCATTATTACTTCAAAAAAAATTATATAATCAAACCTAATATGTCATATTAACCCATAAAATTATTTTAATTCATAAAAATTCTCAAATTACATTTATTTTTATATTTAAAATATTAATTATTTTAATATTTCATTAATTAGGTAATTATTTCATCACCATTGTGTCATAAATAAATTAAATTATATAATGTTTAAAAATTATAAATAAAATACCATTATGTAGGAAATATTTTCATATTTCTAATGAATATTTACAATCGAATTTATCTTATGTATAACCCTATATTAAAAATGTTTTAGTAAATAAACTTTGATTTCAACTCTAACTCTTCTTTGAATTAAATAATAATTAATATCCTAATCTAATCGAAGTGGACCTAAATGATAATATTTTATTCCTAAGGGTGTTTTGGGTCGAGATAAACTTGTTCAATAGAATTAGGACATGTGTTTGGGTAATATTAATATCATTTTTACCCTTAATTACCCTATTTACTTTTAACCGTGGTAAATAAAAGTAAAAACTTACTATTCATAAAAAATTATTTTCATCTCAATGAACCACATTTTACTCCTTGATATTAACCGTGTCTCTCGGATTTTCTAAATTCTACTCACAGAAGCAGTAAAATTACGTTTTATGTGAATTTCCAAATTCTCCTAGGAGGTGGGTAAAAGACGGTGAAAAGTTCAATAAAATTTTTATATATCTAAAATTATTATAAACTAACTCCAATGAATTACATTGAACTTATATAGGTATTATGTATCTATTTTGACCTTAATTAAATTTAAATAAAATAAATAATTATTTAAATAAAAATTTCGTTTTAAACTATAACTCAGTTTTTTTTCACTATTCATCAAAAATTGAAAGTTTTCAGAAAAATACCAAAATTTTACCCTAGGATAATTTCAATATTCTGAATCCAAAAATGAAGTCTATTTTGAAAGATAAAATTTATAAAATTTGAAAGAGTGGGTATTACTATTTATAACAGCTAGTTTGATTGGTTGTGGTGTGTGTGTTAGAACTCAAAGTTGCGTACAACACACGCTACTGTATTATTCAAAGGAAAGCGTACCGTGGAAGCTTGGGGTGTTATATGTAACTAAACCTATCCAAGTATGCCAATTATAATGAACTAGGATTACAAAACATTTTTAATACATAATTTTTTATGAATATTCATAACACTACACAAAAACACACTATATGTTCAGAATAGTTTAGTTCCTTTGGAAACATTGAAACATAAAAAAGTGATTCATTGGGGAGAAACATAATATCCCACTAAAATTGTAACATCAGATGTATTTATAGAATAATAAAATTTCATATCTATTAATATTTTTTAATTTAATATTAATTTTAGTTTAAGGGGTACACTATGTACGATAGAATACCCAAAATTCAATAACAAGTTTCTCTGAAATCTTACGTTGCACACAACACTTTCTTATACCTAAAAATAATACAACAATAATATTATTATTTTAAATCTTAGTAAACGCCTTATTATTGTATTTGAGAGAGTTAATTGAATTAAATATATTATTAATTTACATATTTTTGAAATTTTTTTACATTTATCCAATGAGTTTTAGAGGCTTAAAATGAGGATGAATCGAATTTTAAGCATAAAATACTGTAATATTTTAAAAAGGTTGTATTATTGCGTTTTGATGGAGAACCCTTTTTAAAATAGTTTTTTCACTTTTATATTTTCTTTTTTATAAAATAAACATCTTCTTTGGAATTGGAATTTCAAAATTTACTTCGGTTGAAATTTTGGAATTTTTATGATAAAATCCATATTTTTATGAATAGTGAAAAATATTACATTTTAATTCAAAACTATTTTTCATATAATTTATTTATATAAATAGACTTTCCATTTAACTGGTTTTTAAGTGTAATTAGATAAATTTTTTATCATTTAATCCAATTATGGTCATTGGAATTAATTTAACATTTTAATGGGACATTACCTCATGTTAATATTTTGATTGTTTTTACTTCTTAAAACCCCACTTTTGGTTTTGACAACGGGAATTAATTTTAAATTGATTTATACCAATTATTTGTTTTGAATTTGGAAAATTTAATTCCATATTTGTAATAATAAGGTAAAAATTATGTACATAGGTACCTTTTATTTTTGGACATTATGAATAGTAACTTCAGTAATTATTATTATTTATCATGGTTAATGGGTAAATCATTTGAATAAGGATAAAAAATAATATTATAATAATATAAAACTACCCTAAAACGTGTCTTAATCCTTTTTTATGAGATATTTATGACCATGAGCATCCTTGGGTCTAATTTAGGACCCCATGGAGCCACATGGGTATGATAACGACCTTTTATAATATTTAATTTAAAGAAAAGAGAAATATGACAAAAACATGTATCTATTAACTAAAACAATTTTAATTTTGTTTATATACATTATATAATTAACTATAAATAGTAATTATAAAGATAAAAATATTTCCTACATCATTGTATTTTATTTATAATTTTTATACATTAAATAATTAAATATATTTATGACACAATGATGATGCAGCAATTACATTATTAACAAAATATTCAAATAAATTATATTATAAATATTAAAATAAATATAATTTCAAAATTTTTATGCCATACACTAAATTTTTGGATGACATGTACATGTAAGTGACGATTTAATGACTTTGGTTCAAAGTAATCATGTTTTTATAACTAACAAAAATCAATTACTAAATAGTGTCAAAATTAACATAAATGAGTTTTAAAAAAAATACTATTGTATTAAATAATATAATAGTCTTGAAAATCTAAGAATTATAAAAATGACTTATATAATGTTATAAATTTCATTAATGATCCAATTTTGGTTCTATTGACATTTTTTAGTTACTATAGTAACTATATATTATCAAAATACAAGAAGACATGGTAAGAGTTAATTTTTTTAACTAAGGGTTAATGCTAAAAGATAAGGATATTTTTGTGACCAAAACTTGTCTAAAACCTACTGGTTGAGATTATTTAGACCCATACACATCTTATCCTAGAAATTTATTAGTTTGGAACTGTTAGAATTTGAAAATAAATTTATAATAAAATAAAATTTCAAGACTTTCTTAAAGTGCCCCTCTTTCTTATAAAAGGCCACCACCTCTACCTACTTACTCTAACCTCTCAATACCCTTGTCTCATCCAAATTATGATCAAATAATCTCCCGACATCCCTCCCTTAATCTTGATGTCTTACCTTTGGATGAAGGAAATTCAAGGAAGCCTTTCGGCTCAAATCAAAAGGAGTTACTCGATTTAGATGTAACGTCTTCTCTCAAACACCTTTCCTTTAGTTTCCTTCTGCTCCCCCTACGCTATTCTTATTAAATTATTTTATAAAAATACCAATATCCTCAATATAATAGGATTTTTTTATTCTAATTTTTTTACCTACACTTACACTCACCTCCATCTAATTGATACAGAACATACTATTTCAATGTACGGAGAACTACTGGCTCACAGAACGATGATTGTTCGATTTTCTCCTACCACCTCTCATCATGGATATTATAATGGAAATGTATTTATATATTATATATATTATATTTATATTATCTATATGATTATGTACTTTTTATTTACAACATACCTTTATACTTTCTATAATGTGTAAATACGATAATTTCATTTGAGGAAGTGTGGACTATCACCACCTCAAAGTGATATTACTCATTCATGCCATACATGGAATGTATCAAGGATAGAATTAATAAAATTATGTAACATATATGACATATTTATTATTCTTTAATTATAATATATCTATGCATCATTTATTTTTTCATTCCTTTAATATGACAAAGAAATGAAAGTATTGTTCATGCATACGTACGACCTACCATTTCCAGGAACGGTGTATTTAATTTCTTATCTAAAAATGTTATGGACACTAATAAATACATATATACTAGATATATATGATATTTAATTCATTAATAGTATTCTATAGATAATTTAATCATGACCACAAGGATAATTTTCATCAAAACAAATTCATTTTTAACTCAAATACCGAACATCGACAAAACGTCTGGTATGAACTCAAATAATTAACTAATTGATATAACATAGTAATAAGTGATATAAAATTAATAATAAGATTTATAAAGGTTCTAAATCAAGTATAAATTAACCTGAGTTTATTATTTATGAAATTAAAGAATGAATGAGACAAGTCAGACTCCAGGTAAGGAACTTTGTCTCAATCTCCCTTCATTGAGGCATTTCTTGATAATATGCACCTTTATTATTTTATAAGGTGTATATAAAGACATTATTACATTTCATATCCATATTTTATCTATACTAATGTTATTTAGTAAATCATATATATTGATATTTAAAATTTCAATGTGGTATGGGACACCTTGAACATTTAAATATTTAATTATCAAATCATTTTCTTCATGATATTAAATTACATATTTACTTATATGGGTATAAAAGGAATATACCATAAATTTTATGTCAATATTAAAATTCATTAAAAAAATTTAAAAGTAATTTTTTTATATGAAATATTTTACTGTCTTTACAAAATAACAAAAGGAATGTTTTTTAACATATAAGGCGACAATGACTTCACCGTTGTAACCGTTATTTGATATTTGGATTCCTATATAAGACTTAATGTCTTTTAAAATGAAAATAAATCCCTTATTCCTTTATTTTGGTATCTTGGTATTGAAAATGGGTTCTTAAATAAAAATGGTATTTTTATATCGAAATGTTTTTCATATGGGATTTGAAGAAGCTTTCAAAAAAAGGGTTTTGTGATGAATGTGTTTTATTCATGAAATGGTATGTGAGAATTATATGAAATGGGTGAGCCTGATATAGCTTATGTGAAGGTTTTATCCCCATTATAGCTTATGGGTCAGCCTGACACAGCTTATACGAAGGGTTCAACCCTATTATAGCTCACGGGTGAACCTGATATCGCTTATACGAAGGGTGATCCCCATTATAGATCTCTAATTTAGAAGTCAACCATATGGTTATTCCAATTGGAAGATTTTTTTAAAGGTTTTTATGTATATGAATATCTAAGTAACCTAAATTAGTTTCAATTTCATTCTATTGATTTTATTTTTTTTCATTGAGCAAAAAGTATGAGTGTTATTCATGGGAAAATGTTTTATTTCATCTGCTCAAAGAACATTGAATGGGTTATCAGGTTTTAACTATACTAATGTTTTTTTATTATTTTTATGTCCCTTAATGAGATTTTTTTTCTCATCCCAATTTTTAAAATGTTTTCACATTACTTAGGATAGAATAGAGTCGAGGATGGAATCAAAGAAAAGTTAAGATGATTAAACATGAAAATAAAACATGTTTATTTTTTAAAGTTTTTATGTTATGGAAGAAACAGATACTTTTGGTAGTCTCCAATTTGTATTTATATGTTTTTGTTATGTAATATTTATGGCCTAATTCTCTAAATCTATAAACCTAAAAAGATCCTCAATTTTAATTCTTGACTTAAATCAAGATTATGTAACGTTTAAGGTTCGGGACTTATAGTTGGTATCAGAGGATGGTTTAGACAACTTTGGAGATTACTATATTTTCTAATGGGTTAGGGATATCATGATAGGTTTATAATATTAAGGTTAATAATATGTTCAGTGTTTTATAAACCCCTATTAAGTCTTATGTTATGAAATTTCAAGGTAATTAATGGTATTTTTGTTGACATTTATTTTTGAGGTAGTCATGTGTTAGTACTTTTTGAGGTGAAAAATGAAAGGTATAGAATAACCATTGATGCTAAAACATGTTATTGTTATTTTTTTGGGTTTTATCTCATTATTTTGGAGTGTTATAAAATTATATAGTTTTTTAAAAATAGGACAACACACAAACCATGTGACAACCCGTCACATTAGACAAACTTACGGGAATCGAACCCACAACCAATGTGCAACTGGGATTTATCTCCTACCACTGGCCTACGTGAAGTCCCAGGTTAGTATGACTTATTATTTTTAGTTAAGTTATTTTATGTATTAAGAATATTTTGATTTTGGGAACTTATGTATTATCAAATGAATATCCTTATTATAGGAAAATGATTTTGTGATTGAGTGATAACTGTTATTTTGGAAGATGTTCTCTCTTTTGGGAACACTATATTCCTAAGGAAAATATAATACTATGGGATTTCATTTGAGGAGTAATGGTTGAATTTTATTTTGGAAGAATTTATGTTTTTATTATGGACATATGTAAATTTGGGTTATTTATGGAAATGATTAACATATCATTGTGATTATGTGATTAGGTTAATTAATTTTAAGTATGATGCTTTAAGAGTAGATTATGTTATTTGGAGATAAATGTAAAGATTTATTGTGGAAGACTATATGATCAAATCCTTCTAAATTTTGGGTTTCCATATTAGTTTGTATTATTTTAAGTAATTTTAAGGACATCTAATTGTTGAATGGTCTATGTAGAACTTGGGTATTACTATTGAAATTTGTAGATTAAAAGTATTCTTTATCCGTATAAAGGATTATTCTTTTTGGGTGATTGTATGATCTTTTACTAACTATTTTGGTTTTGGTTAATTTCTAAAGATAGGGGTAATATATAGTTCAACGTTTATGGAATATGTGATTCTCTAGAAGTTGAATTTAATGCTTCAAGTGTGACCAAGTCATCTTAAATACTAATCATTTATAGAAAAGAAGAGTTTTTGGTAGATATTTATTAAAGGATAAACTCTACTTGACAAGTAAGTATGTTTCCTTATGTTCTTATTCAAGCTCATAAATAAATTCCCCAAATTTATGAAAGGGATATTAAAACAAAAAAAATTCCTTTTACTCTTCCTACTGGGAAGTCAAAGAAAATTTAACCCATCACAAGTTTATGGTTTTCTTGTTATTAACTTTCTCCTAATTATGTCTTCTATCACTCTCCATCAGAACAAGATGGATAGTTTTTCTTTCATATCCATGTTTTCCTACCTGGAATCCTAGTATGTGGTAGCTCATTTTACCTTTGTACTTCTCTTTCTTTCTTTTAAAGTGATAGTTTTATTGACTCTTTTTCTGATGTTGGTTTTTCAATGAAGTTTATGAGCCCAGTTTTTAAATTGCGAGGACGCAATTTCCAAAAGGGAGGAATGATGTAACATCCTAGGTATTTATAGAATAATATATTTTCATATCTATTAATATTTTTTAATTTAATATTAATTTTATTTTAAAAGGGATACTATGTACAATACCATACCTGACATTCAACAATGGGTTTCTTTAAAATATTACGTTTCACACAACACTAAGTTATACCGAAAAATAATACAACAATAATATTATTATTTTAAAAGGAAGTTAACGCCTAGTCGTTGTATTGGCGGTAATGAACAAAATTAACTATATTATGTTTTTACATATTTGTTAAACATTTTTACATTTATGCAATGAATTTTAGAGGCTTAAAATGGGAATGAATCCAATTTTATGCATAAAATAATCTTATATTTTTAAAAAGTCAATTTACCATCTTTTGATAGAGAAACCTTTTTAAAAATAGTCTTTGTAACTTTTATATGTTCTATTTTATAAAATAAACATATTATTTAGAATTGGTACATCTAAATTTACTTCGGTTAAAATTTTGTTATTTTTCTGATAAAATCCATATTTTTATGAAGAGTGAATAATACTGCATTTTAATTCAAAACTATTTTTTCATCTAATTTATTTATATAAATAGATGATCCTTATAATTGGTTTTAAAGTGTAATTAGATTAAATTTTTATCATTTAATAAAATTATGGTCATTGTAAGTAATTTCACTTTTTAATTGGACATAAACACATGTCAATCTTTTGATAGTTTTTACTTCTTATAAACTCACTTTCTGGTTTTGACAACAGAAATTAATCCGCCAATTATGTATTTGGAATTTTAAATAGTTGATTCCATATTTGTAATCAGAAGGTGAAAATTATGTAAATAGGTACCTTTTATTTTTGGGCTTTATTAATAGTAGCTTCAGTAATTATTTTTATTTACCATGGTTAAAGGGTAAATCAGGTAAATAAGGGTAAAAAAATTAATATTATAAAAATATAAAACTTCTCTAAAACATGTTATAATCTTATTGGATTAGATATTTCCAACCATGATTGTCCTTTTGTATAATTTAGTACCCCATGGAGCCACTTTATTATGATAATGACCTTTTATAATATTTAATTTAAAGAAAAGGGAAATATAACATAAACATGTATCTCCTAAATAAAACAATTTTAATTTGGTTTATATAGATTATCGCTTTGACTATAAATATTCATTATAAATATAAAAATATTTCCTATATCATGGTGTTTTATATATAATTTTTAGAAATTAAATAAAGAAATATATTGATGACACAATGATGATGCAATGATTACCTTATTAATGAAATACTCAAATAAATGATATTATAAATATTAAAATAAATGTAATTTGAACATTTTGATTCCATGCATGAATTTATGGGATGAAATTTACATGTTACATATGATTTAATGCCTTTTTTGAAGGAATCAAGTTTTTATGACTTTAACAAAAATCAACTACTAAATAGTGTCAAAATTGACATAAATGAGTTTTTTAAACAATTACTGTTTTCATAAATTATATAATAGTCCTAAAGAGCTAATATTTGGAAAAAATACTTATATAATGTTAAAAATGTCATTAATGATAAACTTTTGGTTCTATTGGCATTTTATAGTAACTATAGTAACCATATATAATGAAAATACAAGAAGACGTGGTAAGAGTTATTGTTTTTAACTAAGGGTTAAATATAAAAGATACTGTTAATTATGTGAACTAAACTTATCTAAAACCTATTTTTCAACAGGAGTTATACTAATCCTCATATTATCCTAAAAATATATCACTTTTTAACTATTATAATTGGAAACTAAATTTATAATAAAATAATATTTCAAGGCTTTCCTAAAGTGCCCCTCCTCCCTCTTATAAAAGGCCACCACCTATACCCACTTACTCACACCTATCAAACCCCTTATCTCAAACAAAATCAGATAAAATAATCTCCCAAAATACCTCCCTTCCACTTTTAAGCCTTACCTTGTGCATAAGTAAATTTAAGGAATCCTTTTCGCTCAAATCAAAAGGAGTTACCCGATTTAGAGGTATTGTATTTTCTCAAGCTCCATTCATTTATTTTCCTTCTCCAACCCCTACACACTTTTTATTAAATTATTTTATAACAACACTAGTATCCTAAATATACTATTATTTTTTATGATGATGTTTTGACCTACACTTACACATATAGAACATACTATTTCTGTGTACGGTGAACTACTGCCTCATGAAACAATGATTGTTCAATTTTCTCCTACCACATTTCATGGTGGAAATTATGATGCCAATATATTTATATATTATATATATTATATTTATTTTATATATTATTCTGTAGTTTTTATTTACAACATAAATTTATACTTTCCATAATGTGTAAATACAATAATTTCATTTGAGGAAGTGTAGAGTACCGCCCCCTCAAAGTGATATGACTCGTTCATGACATACATGATATGTATAAAGGATGATGTTAATGAAATTATGTATCACATATAACATAGGTATTATAATATAATTATAATATACCTATCTATCATTTATTTTTTCGTTCCATTAATATGAAAATGAAATGAAAGTAGTGTTCATGTGTATGTGTGGTCAACCGTCTCCATGAACGGTGCATTTCATTTCTTATCACCAAATGTTATGGACTATTCTAAATAAATATATACTGGATATAAATTATATTTAAGTCATGAATAATATTCAATAGATAATGGACTTATAACCATAATGATAATTTTAATCAAAACAAGTTCATTTTTTACTCAAATACCAAACATTGAAAAAACGTCTGATATGAACTCATATAATTAACTAATTGCTATAACATGGTAATAAGGGATATAAAATGAATAATAAACATTATAAAGGTTTTAAATCAAGTATAAATTAACCTAATTTTATTTTTTAGTAAATTAAAGAATGAACGATCCAAGTCAGACTCAAGGTAAGGGACTGCATTTGAATCTCCTTTCATTGAGGCATTTCTTGATAATATGCACCTTTATTATTTTATAAGGTGAATATAAATAAACTATGAAATTTCATATCCATATTTTATCTACAATAATGTTATTTATTAAATCATGGAGATTATTATTTAAAAGTTCAAAGTGTTATGGGACACCTTGAAAATTTAAAGATTTAATTATCAAATATTTTTCTTCATTATATTAAATTACATATTAATTTATATAGGTATAAAAGGAATATAATGGAAATTTTATATCAATTTTTAAATTCATTCAATGTTTTCAAAATAAATATTTTTATACGAAGCATTTTACTTTCATTACAAAACAACAAAATGAATGTTTTTTAACATATACAGCGACACTGACTTCTCTACTGTTGTAACTGTTATTTGATATTTGGAATCCTCTATAAGCCTTAAGGTATTTTAAAATAAAAATAAATCTCTTATTAATTTATTTGGGTATCTTTTTATTTAAAATGGTTCTTAAATTAAAATGGTATTTTTATACAGAAATTATTTTCGTAAGGGGTTAGAAGAAGCTTTCAAAAAATGGGTTTTGTGATAAACATGTTTTATTCATGAAATGGTACGTGGGAATTATATGAAACAGGTGAGACCGATATAGATTATACAAAGGGTTGAACCCCATTATAGCTCACAGGTGAGCCCGACATAGCTTTTACGAAGGTTTGATCACCATTATAGCTCACTGGTGAGCCAAATATAGCTTATTCGAAGGGTGATCTCCAATATAGATCTCCAATTTAGAAGTCAACCATATGGTTATTCTAATTAGAAGATGATTTAAAGGGTTTTATGTACATTATTCTCTAAGTCACATAAAGGAGTTTTAATTTCTTGATATTGTTTTTAGTGTTTTTAATTGAGCAGAAATTATTAGTGTTATTCATGTGAAAATGTTTTGTTTCATCTGCTCAAAGAACATTGAATGGGTTATCAAGTTTTAACTAGAATAATGGTTTTATTTATTTTTTGTCCCTTATTGAGCTTTCTGTTCTCATCCTAAGTTTTTAAATGTTTTTAGAGGACATAAGGAAGAATATATTCAAGGATGGAATCAAGTAAAATTTATGATGATTAAAAATGAAAAGAAACAAAGGTTATTTTTAAATGTTTTTATGTTATGGAAGAAACATATATTATTGGAAGTGTCCACTTTGTATTTCCATATTTTTTATGTAATAGTTGTGGCCTAATTCTCTAAATATATAAACCTAAAAAGATCCCCAATATAAATTATTTACATAACTCAATATTATGTATGGTTTAAGGCTGGGGACTTATAAAAATATTCATATCTCACTCCCTTATTAGAAAAATAATACATAATACATATATTCACAAACTGAGGAAAAGAAATATAATAGAGTGTGATCTCATTTGCTCTGTAATTTTACAAAATAAAGTGACATAAGAATAACATGAGCATAAGGGTATAAGAACATGAGAATCAAATTTTAAAACCATACCTTTCATATTAATGAGAATACTATTGAGTCATGGAATAGATATTGGAATTTTATAATAAATGAATCATAAGGAAATATAATAACACGATCCATATGGGAATATATTTGGCATAAGACATATTTTTTTGGAATAAACATAAGTATTGAAAATAATATGTCAAAGGTACCCAAAAATATATTCATAACATGTTAGGATTGGGATAACCACTTGTGTACCTACTTCAGGCTTTTGATAACCTCTCATATACTCATTTTTGGGTTTTGAATAACTACCAAAGTACCTCTTTTTGGTATTGGGATAACTACATTTGTACCCTCTGATACCATAGAATATTTATCATTACCCATTGTATTGGAGGGAGATATAGGTTCCACTTATCACATTATGAAAATCATACATATGTTTTCCACATTATCATAAAGCATTCATAATATCATAACCAATAAAAATAAATGGTTTTCATAAACATTTCATCATATCATAACCTATGGAAATGAAATAGGTTTCATAATCATCATAGTATAACCCATGAAAAAATAAGCAGGTTATATAATTTATTTATAATGGTATAAACCATAGAATAGAAATGTGTTTCATAGAAATAATGACATCATAAATATAAGACATTTCTTGGATGAACAATAATGGTATCCTTAGATAATATTACCATCAAGGCATATGTAACATCAATAGATGTAATCCAATATTGAAAATTATTTTAATCATTTAATCCATTTTATAAGGAAAACATAAATTTCTATTTGAAAAAACTATTTTAAAACATAATTAAATTTAAAAATCATTTTATTTTAAAATATCCTTGAAAATATAAAAATGAATCTTCAAAGAAATAAAATTACGACACTGGGAAATTCAATTCATTCCATACACATGAAAAAAATATTCCTTTCACATTTATGTTTAACGACAAATTGGCATGATATGGAAAATGATATGAAGATTCCTTTCATATTTTTTTATAAAAAAATAAAACATTGAGAAAATTTTATTTTAAACCTCATAGTATTCTAATAAAACATTTACAAAAATATTTTTATAAAACATTATTTTGAAAGAAAATAAATTTCTGAGTAAAGATAGAAATAAAGTTATATTTTCGTAAAAACATTTTCTAAATTATTTTAGGTACTAAAGTGTTTAAAAAAGTTATTATCAATGTAACTCCCCGACCCCAGCTACCCAGAGTCGGTGCATTACTTCGTAACATTGGCATGATCACAAAAGATCAAGTCTCGAAATACCGATTAGTTTAGTAGCCTTGGAAACACTAGATAAATTCATAAATGTTACATTACATCATAAAGTGAAAAACTACAATAACAAAGTCTCCATAGTCCACACTCATATCCTCTTCTGACTATCCCTACAGTTCATTCATACAATACTTCTTCACATCCTGGAAAATATTAAAACATTGAAAGGGGTGAGCTCAGATGCTCAGTAAGGATAACAATATTGCGGAAGCTTTCGTAAATAAGCATTAACATTTAAGGCAATGTATAACTAAAACAAAAGCCTTTTAAACTTGAACTTCAACATAATATGGCATAATTAAAATGAGATAATTCCACTTACTTCTTCACATGGATATTCTACTGGTCAAATAATCACATGCAATATCAATAACCACTTTCATAATGATGGAATGCATAATGCCAGAATATCATAACCACGTAGCCAAGGACTCGTGCCAAGACCACAAATAAGATTTTGTAAATTCCTTGTGCCAAGACACTAGTTTGTCTCATGAGACCTACCGATGCATCGAGGAGTTATATCGGGCTCCACCCGTCACTTATTAAGTCCAATTCATTCCTCATATGAACAGGTTTAAACATATCATAAACCATAACATAATTGTATCACATAAAACATGCATAAAAGAAACATAAGATTTCCACACTTCAATCACAAGATATCAATACAACACATTGATATAATAAAAACTTTATCAAAACCATTTTCAATACCAAAATAAAGGAAAATTAAAACTTTGTATTTATTTTTCATTTAAAAAAAAGTTATGGCTTATAGAGGAAGCCGAAACTCAAATAATAGTCACGGCGGTGGAGAAGTCGTTGTCGTCGCATATGTAAGAAAAAAATTACTTTTGTCATTTAGTAAAAATGATTCGTATAAAAATATTCCTTTTGAATGAAAGTAAAAGTCAAAGGGGTTTATACACCGTATAAAAGAAATTTGTGTATAAAACAAAATATGCCTCAATGAAAGGAGATTGAGACGAAGACGCTTACAAAGATCATTTTTTTAAATAAAGTAGGTCTATTATGTGTATTCACTACAAGTACACATAAATAAAGTAAAAATACAAGATAGGACATAATAATATCATGACATAATTTGAAAGTAGGATATTAACCCAAAGAATATAAATTGGGTTAAGAAGTTCCCTTACCTTATGTCCGACTTAATTCGACCGTTCTTTAACCTCATGAATAATAAATTATAGATAATATCTACTTTATTAAGATCATTTTTCAAGTTCATTATCACTTTTATATCACTTATTTCAATGTTATGAAAATTATTCAGTCATTTAAGTTAATAACGGTCGTTTTGTCGATCTTTGGTACTTGAGTCAACAATAAACTTCTTATAATTACAAGTTGTTTATGTGGTAGAATATGTACTATCTCCAGAATTATATTCATGATGTAGATATCATATATATCATATATATCCAGTATATACATTCATTTATAATATTACATAACATTTAGAGGTAAGAAATGAAATGCACCGTTCATGGAGACGGTAAGCCGCACGTACGCATGAACGCTACTTTCATTTCTATTTCATATTTAATGGAATGAAATTATAATTATATAAAAATATACTATAATTCCAGTATAATATAATGTATAATACCATTTACTCTATCCTTTATACATCACACATATGGCATTAATGATTCATATCACTTTGAGGGGGCGGTAGTCCGCACATCCTAAAATGAAAATATCGCGTTTACCCATAATGGAAACCATAGAGGTATGAAATAAATGAAAAATAAATAAGCTTAAGTAAATCATAAACATATTATATATCATATATAAATATAGTGACATCTTAATGGCCACCTTTGAAGGTGTTATATGAGTGTTGAACAATCATCGTTTCGTGAGGCAGAAATTCGCCATCCACAGAAACAGTATGTTCCTTAACCATTATATGTAGGTGTGTGTAAGTGTAGCTCGAATAATCATTATAAAAACATCCTAGTATATTGAGGATACTGGTTTTGTTACAAAATAAATGAATAAAAAGAGTTTAAGGGGTTGGTGAAGCAAAATAAAACAAAAGAACACAAGATAAAACACTACCCTTAAAACGGGTAACTCTTTTTGATTTGAGCCAAAGGCTTCCTTGAAAAGAATTCTGCCCAAAGTTAGGCTTCTAGGAGTAAGAGAGGGAAGTTGGGAGAGTATTTAGGCAGAGGTTGGCCAAGACAAATGGCTTGAAAGTGTGAATAAGGTGGTAGTGGTGGGGGCCTTTTATAAAAGGAGAGAAGGGGCACTCTTGGAAAGATTGAAATGTTACTTTATTATGAAAAGCTTTTTTGGATTCTAAAGGTCCCACACTAATATATTTCACGTATAAGGTGATAATGGTTCGAAATATACTCATCCAATAGGTTTTTGACAAGTGTAAGTCTTAGATTTTACATTATCTTTTCATTTTATTTAAATCGTTAATTAATGAGGTAATCGCTGCATCATCATGGTGTCATAAATAATTTAGATTATTTATTGTCTAAAAATTATAAAAAAACTATCATGATGTAGGAAATATTTTTATATTTCTAATGAATATTTATAGTCAAAAATATGACTTGTATAACCCCATTTAAAAATTGTTTTAGTAAAAAAACTCTTGTTTGTGACATTTTTATTTTAACATTAAATAAAAAGTTATTTATGTCATTTCCCTACCAAAGTGGCTCCATGGGGTCCCCAAGTTGACCCATGGATTTTATTGGTCGGCCATGACACATCCAATAGGGGTAGGACAAGTGTAAAGGTCATTCCATATTTTTATAATACTATTTTTACCTTAAATTTCACTAATTACCTTTAATCGCGATTAATTAAAATTAAAAGTTACTATTCACCAAAAAATTATTTTAATCCCATTGAACCACTTTTTACTTCCTAATAAAAACTATGTATGTCAGATTTTTGAAAATCAAATCACAGAAGTGGTAATGTTTCATTTAAACGAAAAATCAGTTTTTTAACTACCACTTAGTGGTTTCACTATTCATCAAAAATTGAAGTTTTTCAGAACAATGCCAAAATTTCACCCTAAGCTATAATTGATATTCCGAATTCAAAAATGATGTCTATTTTAAAAAATTCCAAACATATAAGTTTCATTAATTAATTTCATAACTAATTCCCGCTGTCACAACAAATAGCGTGTTTTTAAGAAACAATATATATCAAAAGATTGACAATTGTTTATGTCCAATTTCAAAGTGAAATTAATTCTAATGACCACCATTGGATAAAATGGTAAAAATATATTCTAATTATACTTCAAAACCACTAAATAGTATAATTTATCACTATAAATTATTTTGATTAAAAAAGTTGTTTTTATGTATTTTTCACTATTCAAAACAAATTGGAAGTTCTCCGAAGATTACAAAAAATTAAACTTAGGATAATTTCGATATTCTGAATACAAAAACAAAGTCCATTTGGCAAGATAAAATTTATAAAATTTCAAAAATTAGGTATTACTATTCATAACGGCTACTTTGATTAGTCATGGTGTGTTAGAACTCGAAGTTGCGTACAATGCAAGCTATTGCATTATTGAAAGAGAAGTGTATCGTGAAACCTTGGGGTGTTACATTCTCCCCTCCTTCAATAAATTGCGTCCTCGCAATTTGAAAATGTTCTTCGAAAATAAAAGGTTGAAAATAGAAAATAACTTTGTGGAAAACCCACATTGGAAATAGGGTTAATAAGAATATAACATTAATAGAAAGAAAGAGAAGTACAAAGGTCACCCGAGATAGCCCATACTAGGATTCTATGAAAATATGGATATGGAAGAAAAACAAACCAGCAAGGTCTGATGGAGAGTTGTAGAAAACTGGATTAGGAGAAAGTTAACAATAAGAAAATCACAAACTTGTGATTGGTTAAACGGTCATTGAATCCCCGTTGGAAAAGTTAACCCACAACGTTTTGGTTTTAAGTTACCTTTTATAAAGTTGAGGAAATTATTTAAGAGATTTTCTAAGAACGTAAGGAAATATAATTACTTGTCATGCAGACTTTCATTCCTTAATAAATTTTTACCACGAACCCATATTTCACTCCAAAAGGTAATAGATTTCAAAAATATTATATTTATCCTAATCGTACAGAGTTCAAAATATTAACATAGAACATTTAAATTAGGAAAACTATTTTGTAATAACCAGGGACTTCTTGTAGGCTATTGGTAGGTAATAAAGTCCTGTCGCACTATGGTTGTGGGTTCGATTCCTACAGCTTTTTCCGACGCAATGGGTTATGCACCACCCTGCAGGTTGTCCTTTTCCTAAAACTATAGTATTATAATATTCCAAAAATAATCTTCAGAAATGTTTTAACCTTAAACAATACTATCCAAAGATCAACTTAATCCATTCCAACCTTTATAGTTATCCAAAATACCTCCATCCAGACTTTCTCTAAAGGGTCCTTAAATTCCAAAATCAATTGTAACATTAGATCCCCTAAACAAAGTAAAGTTTCTCTTATTTTCACATACTAAAAATATGATTTCCTTCATCATATTAAAACCTTAATGATAACAACAAGTACTGTAGTACAATCCTTATATATATCACATTATTTTTATAACCAGAATATAATCCTTGAGTCCAAAAGCACCAATACATTAATTATTCCTCTTCAACTGTAGTAACAGCATAAGATTTTCCTTGATCCATTGGCCTTTTCTGAGTTAAGTTTCCTTGACGCTTAGGACATTCATTTGAATAATGCCCCATTTCCCTACAATTGTCGCATTCAACATTGATAGCCTCTTTCTTTTCTTGCAATCACGAGCCTGGTGACCTTTTTCTCCACATTAAAAACAAACTCCCATTCCATTTAGGCAGGTACCGGGGTGATTCTTCCCACAATTATCGCATAATGGAAAATCATGCTTTCCCTTTTTCCCTTTATTTGTCTTTTTCTCCACCATTCTCTTCTTCTCTTGCTTTACTTTATTGTCATAGGATTTATAGAATTCCTTTTCTGTCTAGATTGAACACGAGACTATATCTTCATACGTTGAGAAGGATTGTGAGACTAATTCTCGATGAAGAAATGGTTTTAACCCATCAAAGAAATGATCAATATTACTTCATGGGTTACGTATATAATCTGCAGCATTCCTTGATAACCTTGTAAAGTTGGCCTCATACTTTGCGACATTCTCATCCTCCTTTTGTCTCAGACTCAGAAATTGCCTTTCCATATCTTCTCGATGGTCATGTGGAAAGTATTTATCTAAGAAAAGATCTTTGAACTTTCTCTATTCAATATTTGATACTTCTTCATCTTCCTTTGTGTTTTAAATCAGCGACCACCATTGATCGCATCTCCAGTGAGGCGGTAGACTGCCATGACAACCTTCTCCCTTTCGCTACTCCCCAAGGCATGGAATATTTTTTCTAAGGAGTTTATCCATTACTCAGATAATAATGGATTTATACCCCCATTAAATGTTGGTGGTTGTTGCATCATGAAGCGGTCTAACATTGATCCTCCACGTTGCGGATCAGGGTGCTCCATACGAGTAAGGTTATTATTCATAACCTGAGTGAGTTGTCCCAGTATGGTAATAAGTTGATCAGCACCAGTTTTATCTCCAGATCCACAATAATTATCTTGAGCAGGAGGGAAATCCCTACACGGAGTCCGTGCATTGATACGGTTTTCATTCCTTCCACTAGGCGCCATTTCTAAACAATGGCATAAACTAGATTAGTTTATGAATCAAAATACATAATTCCATACTTGTAAAATACTTAACATAAATTGAACTATTTATGGATATAATCCATAATCATAAAAATGTTTTCTTTGAGGAAGTATATACTCATAACCCTTCATAGTGGTTTGTAAAGAAAATTAGAATTATCCTAAGCATATCCCCCGGGAGTGTCGTAAGCAAGAGTGCAGCAAGGCTCGTTGTCGTGCACCAGTTCCCGTTCAAGTCTAGCTCAAAGCGGTGTTTTCGGGTTTTAACCCTAGGTACATCTGTGCCAGAGCCGCCTCTACCTGCTCGTATCTAGACAGGTATTTATTGCTCGGAAAACTCACAACATCTCTATAATACCAAAATTCTAGGAAGTTCTTCTATACTAATCCTCAAAGTCTATCTTTGGGCTATGTTCTCTAATTAGAGTTTATCTAAATCTAGCTTCCAAGGTTATTACTAAACTTCCTCTAATACCAACTGTAACGCCCCGACCCTAGCTACCCAGATTCGGTGCGTTATTGCATAACATTGGAATGATCACAAAATATCAAGTCTCTAAAAGAAGATTAGTTTAGTAGCCTTGGAAACACTAGATACATTCATAAATGTTACATTACATCATAAAGTGAAAAACTACAATAACAAAGTCTCCATAGTCCACACTTATATCCTCTTCTGACTATCCCTGCAGGTCATTCATACAATACTTCTTCACATCCTGGAAAATATTAAAACATTGAAAGGGGTGAGCTCAGATGCTCAGTAAGGATAACAATATTGCAGAAGCTTTCGTAAATAAACATTAACATTTAAGGAAATGAATAACTAAAACAAAAGACTTTTAAACTTGATCTTCAACATAATATGGCATAAGTAAAATGAGATAACTCCATTTACTTCTTCACATGGATATTCTACTGGTCGAATAATCACATGCAATATCAACAACCACTTTCATAATGATGGAATTCATAATGCCAGACTATCATAACCACGTAGCCAAGGCCTCGTGCCAAGACCACAAATAAGATTTTGTCAAGGCCTCGTGCCATGACACTAGTTTGTCTCATGAGACCTACCGATGCATCGAGGAGCTATATCAGGCTCCACCCGTCACTTATTAAGTCCAATGCATTCCTCATATGAACAGGTTTAAACATATCATAAAACATAACATAATTGTATCACATAAAACATGCATAAAGGAAACATAAAATTTCTACACTTAAATAACAAGATATCAATACAACACATTGATATAATAAAAACTTTATCAAAACCATTTTCAATACCAAAATAAATGAAAATTAAAACATTGTATTTATTTTTCATTTTAAAAAAGTTATGGCTTATAGAGGAAGCCGAAACTCAAATAATAGTCACGGCGGCAGAGAAGTCATTATCGCCGCATATGTAAGAAAAAAAACATTCCTTTTGTCATTTAGTAAGAACTCTTCGTATAAAAAGATTCCTTTTGAATAAAAGTAAATGTCAAAGGGGTTTATACACCGTATAAAATAAAGTTGTGTATAAAACAAAATATGCCTCAATGAAAGGAGATTGAGACAAAGATGCTTACAAAGATCATTTTTTTTAAATAAAGTAGGTCCATTATGTGTATTCGCTATAAGTACACATAAATAATGTAAAAATACAAGATAGGACATAATAATATCATGACATAATTTGAAAGTAGGAGATTAACCCAAAGAATAGAAATTGGGTTAAGTAGTTCTCTTACCTTATGTCCGACATGACTCGACCGTTCTTTAACCTCCTAAATAATAAACTAGAGTTAATCACTACTTTCTTAAGAACATTTTTCAAGTTCATTATCCATTTTATATCACTTATTACAATGTTATGAAAATTATTTAGTCATTTAAGTTAATAACGGTCGTTTTTTCGATCTTTGGTACTTGAGTCAACAATAAACTTCTTATAATTACAAGTTGTTTATGTGGTAGAATATCCATTATCTCTAGAATTATATTCATGATGTAGATATCATATATATCATATATATCCAGTATATACATTCATTTATAATATTACATATCATTTATAGGTAAGAAATGAAATGCACCGTTCATGGAGACGGTAAGCCGTACGTACGCATGAACGCTACTTTCATTTCTATTTCATATTTAATGGAATGAAATTATAATTATATAAAGATATAATATAATTACAGTATAATATAATGTATAATACCATTTACTCCATCCTTTATACATCCCACATATGGCATTAACGATTCAAATCACTTTGAGGGGGCGGTAGTCCGCACTTCCTAAAATGAAAATATCACGTTTACCCATAATGGAAACCATAAAGGTATGCAATAAATGAAAAATACATAAGATTAAGTAAAACAAAAACCTATTATATATAATATATAAATATAGTTACATATTAATGGCCACCTTTGAAGTTGTTATATGAGTGTTGAACAATCATCATTTCATGAGGCAGAAATTCGCCATCCACAAAAACAGTATGTTCTTTAACCATTAGATGTAGGTGTGTGTAAGTGTAGCTCGAATACTAATTATAACAACATCCTAGTATATTTATGATACTGGTTTTGTTACAAAATATATGAATAAAAAGAGTTTAATGGGTTGGAGAAGCAAAATAAAACAAAAGAACACAAGAGAAAACACTACCTTTAAAACGGGTAACTCTTTTTGATTTGAGCCAAAGGCTTCCTTGGGAAGAATTATTCCCAAAGTGAGGCTTCTAGGAGTAAGATAGGGAAGTTGGGAGAGTATTTTGGCAGAGTTTGGCCGAGCCAAATGGCTTGAAAGTGTGAATAAGGTGGTAGTGGTGGGGGCCTCTTATAAGAGGAGAGAAGAGGCCCTCTTGGAAATATTGAAATGTTACTTTATTATGAAATGCTTTTTCGGATTCTAAAGGTCCCACACTTATATATTTCTAGGATACGGTGATAAGGGTTCTAAATTTACTCATCCAATAGGTTTTTGACAAGTGTAAGTCTTAGATTTTACATTATCTTTTCATTTTATTTAAATCGTTAATTAATGAGGTAATCGCTACATCATCATGGTGTCATAAATAATTTAGATTATATAATGTCTAAAAATTATAAAACAAATATCATGATGTAGGAAATATTTTTAGCTTTCTAATTAATATTTATAGTCAAAAATATGACTTGTATAAACCCATTTAAAAATTGTTTTAGTAAAACAACTCTTGTTTGTGACATTTTTATTTTAACATTAAATAAAAAGTTATTTATGTCATTTTCCTACCAAAGTGGCTCCATGGGGTCCCCAAGTTGACCCATGGATTTTCTTGTTAGGCCATGACACATCCAATAGGTGTAGGACAAGTTTAAAGGTCATTCCATATTTTTATAATACTATTTTTACCTTAAATTTCACTAATTACCATTAATCGCGATTAATTAAACTTAAAAGTTTCTATTCACCAAAAAATTATTTTAATCCCATTGAACCACTTTTTACATCCTAATTAAAACCATGTATGTCGGATTTTTGAAAATCAAATCACTGAAGTGGTAATGTTTCATTTAAACGAAAAATCAGTTTTTTAACTACCACTTAGTGGTTTCACTATTCATCCAAAATTGAAGTTTTTCAGAACAATTCCAAAATTTCACCCTAAGCTATAATTGATATTCCGAATTCAAAAATGATGTCTATTTTAAAAATTCCAAACATATAAGTTGCATTAATTAATTTCATAACTAATTCCCACTGTCACAACAAATAGCGTGTTTTTAAGAAACAATATAAATCAAAAGATTGACAATTGTTTATGTCCAATTTCAAAGTGAAATTAATTCTAATGACCACCATTGGATAAAATGGTAAAAATATATTCTAATTATACTTTAAAAACACTCAATAGTATAATTTATCACTATAAATTATTTTTATTAAAAAAGTTGTTTCTAAGTATTTTTCACTATTCAAAACAAATTGGAAGTTCTCCGAAGATTACAAAAAAATCAACTTAGGATAGTTTCGATATTCCGAATACAAAACCGAAGTCCATTTGGCAAGATAAAATTTATAAAATTTCAAAAATTAGGTATTACTATTCATAACGGCTACTTTGATTAGTCTCGGTGTGTTAGAATTCGAAGTTGCATACAATGCAAGCTATTGCATTATTGAAAGAGAAGTGTATCGTGAAAGCTTGGGGTGTTACAATCAATTGAAAACTTAATGAAGAACCAAAGGTAAATAAAATTCATTAGTTTTATGAGATATTGATCATAATATTTTATCATTGTAAATATAATCATAAACAACCTCGATAAATGATGTGATTATAAAATAGGAGAATACCACTCAATTGGTAGAGGACCCATGACTTGATACAGCAAGAGGTTACCACCCACCAGGTAGAGGACCCATTCTCTGATAAAATAGGAGGGTACCAATCAACCATGTATTAGGGTTATGGGGGACCCACATAGTGGAATGATGATGGGGTTTCCAAACCTGACCTCTCTCTACTGATCATTCTCGGTCAATTCCATCATCACGGGTTTCCTAATGAATCGTCATTTTTGGAACATTTCATGTCATATCTCAAAATTCATTACGAAGTCTTCCAACATGTTATATGTAAAAAAATTGTATAGGATACTCACAAGCCAAAATCTATGTCTAAACGAAGGAGTTACAAGATCTAAAAGTCTAAAAATGAAGTATATAGTGTGTATGGGGGACCACACGACAAGTTTGACTAATCATCAACCCATGTCTCTTATGTACACAAATCAGGGGATTTATCCCCATACACATCTTGTATGTGACACAGATGACATGTCTCATCCACTTGGGGCTTTCTAGTGTGTTCCTAGCCATGCAGTGTCCTTCAGGCTATGTCAATGTGTCTAGCCATATCAATTCCCATGAACACTTGGAGTGCACTACCATCAACATTGGGTCACATGGTGTGTGGGGGACAAACATGGAATATGATAATTACCTCCCCTAGGAAACCCTAGCCATCGTAGTTAGGGGAAGGGAACAATAACAAGGTTGAGTCAATTGTTAGCCAAGAATTCTTAGATAATGAGCATAGATTATGGATATCTAGGGTGATAATCATAGGATGATGATAATAATTGGATTTAAACAATTTCATTCATTATAAGGGCTTGTCTAAAGTATTAAATTAATCTTAGATCAAGGAATAGCATATAAAAACTTCATTAATCTTTAATTAAATGGTGGAAACTAAAATTGATAGGCCCTACCTCATGATTGGATCATTGTTTTTTAAGGAACATGTTTTCTTATTATGAGGATAATCTGTTATGTCTGATTCCTATCGATTCACCTCGATCCATTCATCAGTTGTCATCTGATCTCAATTTGAAAATGATGGATGTATGAACTCATCTCAAAAACATCCTAGGGTTATGTGACTGACACTGTGAAATTTTATAACAAAATTTTTTTAGTGGATTTTATTTAAGTCTTTTAAACTAAAATAAATAAATTAATCAATTATTTTATTTCAAACACACCCTCCAAGGGTTTCCTAATCTGAACATTCAACATTGAACAACTTTAGGTTGCACCTTGGGTAAACCCTCTTCTCAAGATTCAACCATTGTCTTATATTTTTATTATGATACACTCATTACAATATATTCTATTTTAGTTGAAAAACTATGTTTATATGATATAAAATATATTTAGTATTTCTATAAAATTAATTTTTTTCTCATTCTGCCCTGGAATCGCACATGGTATCAGTTCGTACCTTCAAAAATATTTCTCAATATATTCCAAAGTCTTATAACAAAAAAAACAAAGTCTCTTCATTTTTCCATCCTTAAAATATTTTCCACTAAAAAATAACAAACTATGAAAAGAGTTAGGGATACTCAGCCCAAATCTGTCTCTCCCACCCCCATGTGCTCACTAAAATGCTCCCATACCACCACAACACTCAAACCAAAGGAATGGTTTATACTCAAAGTATATTATTTAGAAAATAATTTATATCCACTAGGTATTTAATGAAGTTTTATCCATCCATAATGTATGGCTCACTATATTCAATAATGTACATAAGATCATGCATGTATCTATTCATCTAGGACACATGGAATACATAATGAACCTTCTCAAAATAAATGGATTTGGTTAAGTGGAAGAAACTATTTCAACCATTTAAAACATATCACACATCCTGATCAACCTCAAGGATATCACGCCTCCTTAGAGGAATCTATGAAATCCTCTTCATGGGTAGTCACTTAGGAAAACATGGTCTCCCTGTTCAATCTCTAAGGTTCTACGGCGTTGATCTTTATAAGATTTCAACATGCTCTGAGTTGTCCTTATCCTCTCAAGGGTCACCTAATCCTTCTCTATCATCTCCCACATCATCTCTTTCTCAATAAGATATTCCTCGCCGATTTTAGTCTTGCATAGGGGTGACATGCTGGGTCTCCCACAAATAGTCATAAAAGGCTCATTTCTAGTAGTTGTGTAATATCTATTATTATAAGAAAACTCTACCAAAGGTATGTGATCCTCCCAACTCTGACCGAAGTCAAGCATGAACGACCTTATCATATCCTCCAACATATGGATAGTTATCTTGGTTTTCTCATCCTTATGGGGTTGGAAAGTTATAATCATCCTCATATGGGTCACAAATGCCTCTTGTAGTCCATTACAAAATTGTGAAATGAAATTCACATCATGTTTAGAGATAATAGTTGAGGGTAACATATGAGTGTGTATAATCTCATTCACATACAACTACTCCAAAATCTCTACCGGAATATGTTCCCCAGTTGCAAGGAATTGCACCAACTTAGTAATTTGGTCAAATATCTACCAAATAGAATCGTGGAATCTCACTATTTGTGAAACCCCTATAACAAATCTTGTGGAAATTTCATCCAATTTATATTATATGGTATTAAAAGGATGCAAAAAACCACTGAGTCCCTATGATTATATTTCACCTTCCCACATGTGAGACACTAAGAGATAAACATTTCCATTTTCTACTTCATATCATACCAAAAAAAAATTTCTGAAGGTCTATATACAACTTCCCTACACTGGGATGTAAAAACAATAAAGAAGTGTAAAAAACCCTCATAAGATCCTCTCATAACATGACCAGAACCATTATATTTTCATAGAAATGGATGAATTGATATGCTCCATCATAGAATCTATATAGTGAATCCCCTGAGGATATCTAGTCATGTAGGACCTCACAGTAGATGTATCCCAATAGATCCTCCCTCAAACATTGAAGAACATGAGGATTGAACACTATAGATTGAAGAAAGGTTTCACCATCCCCCTCTACAAGGGTTATCTGTAATGAAGACAACTTCTTAGATGCCTCCTCCACCAAAGGAGAATGGAAATTCTTTCTAAGGGAATCTGCCACTACATTACCCTTCCCAAGAGTATAGACTATTTCAATGTCGTTTCCCTATAGGAACTCTATCCAGCACCTTTGTATCAGGTTCAGATCTCTCTGTGTGAAGACATACCAAAGACTTTAGTGGTCCTAGTAAACAAAAATTCACTCTCTAAGAAGATACTACCTCCACATCCTTATAGTGAATACCACCACTACCAACTCTAGGTCATGAGTCGTGTTGTTATTTTTGTGGGGCCTAATGTGGCTCAACCCGTATGAGATCACTTCCTGCCTCTACATCAACACCTAGCCAAGACCATTTCAAGAGGAATCGCAATACACTATGTACTCATCTCCCCCTTAGGTAGAATCAACATAGTATCACTATTCAACCTTTGTATCATCTCTTCTAGGGCTCTCTTTCACTACTTAGTCCAAGTAAATAGTTTACCTTTCCATTTATGGGTGGTTAAGTGGGATAATATCATAGAGAATTATTCTAAAAACCTCCATTACTACCCCTTCAAGATAATAAAACTTCTCACCTATAACACGCTCTTAGGTGGTTCCCAAGAAATAACTACATCAATCTTCACTAGGTCTATATCTAATCTATGTCATAAATGACATTCCCCTAAGGTGGACCTCATGGATCTAAAACCGGTACTTTGAGATCCTACCATAATGCTAGTGTTCCCAAAGAAACTATAGTGATATCCTTAATTGTTATGCATGCTCGACCACTGGAATAGAGTAGATGAATATTTCATCAATGAATATAACCAAAAATTGGTCCAAGAATGGATAAATGACTTGATTCATCGAATCCATTAACCCAATGAGGGAATTATTCACATGAAATGGAATCATAAGAAACTCATAGTGCCCATAGTGATATCGGAATGACATAATCATAATATCATCCTCACAAACCCTAAACTGGTAGTAGTTGTACTAAAGATCAATATTTGAGAACCATATCATGCCACACAACTAATCTAAGAGTTCATCAATACTCATCAAGGGGTATTGGTTTGATGTGGCCATAAAAACAGATGTTTTTCCACATCATTTTAATTAATTTTTATCAATTCAATTAGTTATTTTAACACTTTTTAATATCTAATGGATCTTTTGTATTATTATTATTATTTTTAATAATTAATTAGTTTTTATAATAAATTGTGTATTATAAGCTTAAAAATAATTAATTTATTTCTTGCTTTAATTTTATAGACTAATAACCTTTTATTTAGATTTTTTTTTTGTTCTTCATAATTAATAATTTAACAGTAATAAGCTAATTAATTAATTCTGCGTTTGCACTTAGATAATGAAGTCTTAATCTTACATTGCAAGTATTAAATATTAATAAATTTTAAGTAACATAATGTTTTAGTCATATTTTAACAATTCATTAATTATAATATAATATTATAAACTTATTTTAGTTTTATTATGTATTTTTAAATTCTATTTCATTAATTAACATAATGGTTTAACAATATAATAATTAACTATCTACTTTAAATTATTTAAATTTGTTAAAGTAAATAATTTAAATAATTTTACTTTGTTATATAAATGTTTAATTTTACTTTAATCTTTAATAAGTTAGTTTCTTTTTAATTTTAGTTTTAGTTTTGTAGAAATTTAAGTTTTATTAAGTGAAGATAATAATATTTTAACTCTATTTTATTTGGTTTTATAAGTTTGATTAATTTTTCATTTTTTTAATTAATTGTTTTATTCAGTTTTATTTATGTTTCAATTTATTTTGTTTGATTGTTTGTTTTGCAGTGTTATGGTGCCACATAAACTGTTTCCTTTCATGGTGCCTCCACATATCATTTCCCCATATATTTCACGGTCTCACCGTGTCTTTGCCACTATCCCATCTTGCATTGTGTCCATTTTATGGTGCCACCGTAACTTATCTTACTGTCTCACCATATTCTCCTTATGGTGTCTCCTGCCACCGTGATTCTCTATATGGTCTCACTGTGTTTCCTATCACCGTAATCCCTAGCCACCATTTCTTCATTCTCCTTCACACCGGTTTCAGCCACTGTATCACATCTTTCCACTATAACTTGTAGCATTGGTTTCATTATTCCACGATGACACCTTCTAGCATCGCTTAACCACTGCCACTGTTTTCCCACTCAATTACTTCCACTTTCATTGCATCTTACTTTCTGTAACCCCCACGCCCAACTAAAGTGTTGCTTTCCATATTTCTTGCATCGTAAACTCCACACCCAAAATGAGACCCAGATTAGATTTGGACTCAAAGAGAATACAAATTATACGAATCAAATCCACAAACCAAAAATCTGAAAATACCATTTTCCCCCTATTTTTTTACCCTGTTCTTACGTTGGAATCCTAGGTATCATAGGATTCCATTTCCGCTTTGAACAGAACTTGCATCAATGAATCTTCTGAAGTCGGTGCCAAGTCGGGAGGAAGATCTACATTGTCTGATGCCTTTGAGCTAACCTATCACTACCGTGGGAAGCGCTACTATGGTGAGAGGAGCTGTGCATCATCAGAGATTGAATCAATGCCTTTCGCTGCCCAAGGTTTCATACAGGATTGAAGGAAGAGTCGACCACCTCTGCAAGGCTGACCTGAGGAGTTTGTTGCTTCAGATCTGACGGAGCTCGAGACTGCCATGGAGGAGCTGAAGTCACCTTATTCGCCGGCATGGGGAAGGGTCTAAAGAAGATGGCCCCCATATAGCACCGCGATTTGCAGAGGAGATGAGCTTAATTGATAAAAAACAAATAGACAAATAATATAATATGATATTTAAAATGTTCATAATTAATAAATGATTAATAATTAATTAATTAAAATATTACACTAATTAAATTATCTAATTAAACTAAGTTGTAATTTTATTTAACTTTTTATTAAATAATGTAATTAATAGTAGTCCAATATAAGAATAAAATTAAGTTAGGTTAATTAATTATTAATAATACTTATATTAATAAAATAAATTAATGAAAGAAAAGAAATTTAAAAAATCATAATTATTTTGTTAATGTTTTGTTAATAATTAAATAATCATAATATTAATATTAAATCTAGTAAATAATAATCAACATGAAATTTTTATTACGTTAACTTAAGTTAAATTTTTAATGAGTATTACAAAATTAATCTAATAATAAACTTTCTTTATTTCTTTGTGTTTTTATTCTATCTATGTAGGTTCATTCAAGGGATGTTCATATCTCCAGATTCAAACAACAAACTCAGCTGGAGTTAGTTATGTGAGAAAATATAGCGCGATGTTCTTGTCGTGAAAAAACACACGTGTGCGCTGCACAAGTAAAGGAATTTTGAAGTCAGTGGAAGAGGTGCAGGGACAAGAAGTAGGTGACAGAAGATATAAAAACAGAGTTGCAAGGAATTATGGGGGATTCTCATTCACAAGCAACGCATTCCATTTTTGAGAGCAAAGACTTCTGGTAGATAGCAGAGCAACTCTGGAGAAGAGCTGGAGACCTTGGAGCCCGAGTGCAGAGTAGTATTAGGGGAGTTTTTCTTCCTTCATGTTGGAATTATTGTACTCTGTTCTAGTATGCCTTCATTTACTATATTGATAATGAAAAAATTAATTGGATAAATCTTCGAGCTTGGGGAATTACTACTTCTACTGGTTACCTTTCTTCCTTTTTACTTTAATACATTAATGTGTTCAGTATCAATCAGCGAGATTAATGCTGAGTTCATTCAATTTCTTTTCACAACTAGAACTTAATTTTCAAAACTCCATAATAAAATAGGCGAGATTGATCATGGAACATGTTTAAAAATAATAATAAATTCACAATTACTTTAGGACTTACAGTGAGTTCATCCTCTTGTCATTATCTTTTAGAACTTTTCACAGTTGATTTGTTTTGGAGTGGAAAACTCCCGAATCAATCAGCATGTGTGACTTAACTCTTGGAGAGGGAGATAAGTCAATATTATTTGGGTGGTTTAATGCATTAACTTTTAAGTGAATTTGATTACTTTTAAAACCAGTAGAATGGAGATTTTTCCCTGAGTATTTCACTTGATTTTTCACTTATCATCATTTTATATCTCTGTTTCTTACTGTTTTTATCATGTTCCTTGTTTCATTATAGTTTAGAAAAAAAAGTCAAAAAGACTGTAGTGTTTCATTATTGTATAATACCATAAAAAATTCATTAAAAAAATTCATTCCACTACTGACAACAGTGGGATCTTTTGAACGTTTTTAGAGTAATAGTTGTCAAATTTTCCTTCTATGTGGGTTCGACCCTGCTTGCTACATATACTGTAGTTAGTAGGATTATAAAATTTAAACTTTGACTGGCTTCAATAACATTCTATTTCAAGTTTTTGGCACCTTTTCTGGGGAAGGCACGAGCCATTACTCAAAAAATCATTTAAAAAACACATATATAAAAATATTAAAAAAATGAAAATTTTGAAAACTGTAAAAAAACTGTTACTTATCATTCTGAAATGTAACTTCTGAGTGCTATTACTATTGTTTGTATGAGCACAAGAACTTCTGGTATTAGATTAGAGCCTTTTAACCCTTAATTAGATAAACATCTCACTACTCTAAGAAAAAAGAAAAAAAATGAAATGGAAGACTTAAATAATAGAGTTCTGTACAGAATAACTTTCAAAACCATCTAGAACTCATAGATGAACATGAAAGGCCTAGGATGAGGTAGTTCCAACTTTTTTAAGTTTCAAGCAATCCATCATCCATTAGAATATCTCCTAGGGCCAGAAACTATGAATTGAAACAATCACACATTTCACTACTGCCCTCATTTAATGGACTCCCTAATGAGGACTCCCTTGACTTCATTAGAGACTTCTATAACACTATGCAGTAATTACCACTTCTAGGACTCACAAAAAATAAACTTATAATGAGAGTCTTTCCCTTTTTCTTTAAAGTGAATTCTAGAAATTGGTTTCTGGGTCTTGATGAGAACATTTTTGAAAACTGGGATCAACTTTATAATTATTTCATTATGAAATTTTATCCTCAAAGACATAAAGGTGAACTTTGAACAGAGATAACTATTTTTTATCATGAGGATGGAGAAGCTTTTCATGAAGCTAGGGATAGATTCAGGGATCTGCTTAGGCAGTGTCCCCATCATCAACGCACATCACACCTTCTTATGGATACATTCTATAAAGGGTTGTCCTCCTCTGGACAGAATCTAGTTGACCAAGCTGCTAGGGGTAATTACAATGATAAAATAGATGATGAACTTATATAGGTATTTAATAATCTTTCTCTGAATTCATAACATAAAAATTCAAGAAGAATAAGAGTCAATAGAAATGTTAATTCAAACAATGGTTAAATGAATGAAACTCAAGCTCAACTTGCTCAAATCACCAACCAACTTCAATACTTAATGATCCATAATTCAAAATAAATTTTTAATCAACTTGGATGTCAAAATACAAAAACATATTTAAAGGAACAGTGTGTCCAGTGCGATATGTTTGGGAATTCTGAAAATTTTTGTCCGAATTTTGATATGTCAGACCAACAACGAGAAAATTCTTTTAAGGGTTGGTGTCCTGAGAACCAACTATTTTGTACTTTGATTACATGAATGTTCACTTGTTATATATTGTTCATTATTCTGCATGACTATAATATAATAATGTCCTGGAATATTTGTTTCATTAATAAGGTCAGGCCAGATCCCCACTAGGATGAGAACCCTGAAATGATATAACAATATTCTTAAATTAAGTTCTTCGGTTGGATGAAATACTATGATAGGACACATATTATACAAACTATCATGTGTGAGTACTCGTAAGAAGATGAGACTCTCTCTCATGGAGTTCCCACTTGGTAATCTCCAAGATGGGAGATTATGAGAACAGACCTGCCAATAGCAATTCTGTATGTCTTGGTGTCATCCGACATTGCTATCTACAAGCATGTGTAATGGTCCTTAGAATGGAAGATTATCATTAACTCATGTTATGACTCGCTCACTTAGATTTACTAATGAAAACCATCATGCAGAAAGTTGGCGATAATTAGGGAACGTTGGGTGCCTCATGAGTGACATGTTGTTAATGGATAATTCGGGGAAGGATTTGTCCCTTCCATTTATATAATTTGATATCTTGGCCCTTTGATTGAAAAAGAACCGTCACATTAAATTCCAAGGCCATGTTGTAAACGACAATTTTATTTCAGGTATTCGAAGAATGACAGATCAATCATATAGGTTTATAACACTACCATGAAACCTGCTTGGTGAGATATTGAGACAAAGGGATTAAATTACACAGTAATCATTCGTATGAGGTGATACGTCAATGCGGCGTCAACTTCTTTTTCTTGGGTGCCTTGACCCGTTTCTAGACAGTAGTCTTGGACTTTAGGCAAGCCCGCCTAATGCCAATAAGAAAGAGTCCTAGAGGGTCACACACTAAGTGTATTCATGTATCTCAAGTAGAATAAGGATTATTCCCGTACATGGTTTAATAATTATTCAAGGAAGCCAAAATACTTTTAATGTTGGAGGAAGAATAAAATAAAAACAAGTACACACTGTGTATTAATTATTACACGACATGTAGTTTTTATTTTGAAAACAAGTACACACCGTGTATTATTAAATGTACACACCATGTAGTTTTCAATGAAAAACAAGTACATGCCGTGTATTTATTATTGCATGCCGTGTAGTTTTCCCAGTCGGGATATTGAGGAAATATCATTTTATTAAATGATATTTATTATAATCTGTGTGGGCGCATGTCAAGGAATTAATGACTCGACATGGGGTTTTCAAAAGGGAGTTAATGAAATAAATAAAACATGTAACGTTTTTATTTATTGTCATAACTCTATAACATCAAACCCGATTATAAATATCCTCACACCCCCAACTCTTTTCCCAACACAAGAGAATCGTTGTGCCCAACAATTCTGGAGAATTCTATAAAGGCCGAAAGAACCTCTTCCTCCAAGAATGCTCTCAAGACCGAGAGAGATCTTCTTCCATCGGATCAAGATGATCTAAGGTGGAAAACGCAAGCAAAGGTTTCTCCATGCTAGCACCTGGAGACTCCTTTCGCGACGTCCAGAGATATGAGGTGCATGTGTGGATCACAGCTAGAGGAAGTCTACACTTGGTTTCTACGATGCAACGACGAATCACATCGAAACATGATCAAGAACATCAACGAAGAAAGAACACCCAAAAGGTACTTATTTATAATCAATTAAATTAATTATAATCAACTTGTAACGATCCTTGTTTGTGGTTTCGGGACCAACCTTATTCTTTGTCTATTTTTGTGATTCGATCCACGGATACTGGCGTTTATCATCGTATTGATCCCAGATTGATCATTATTAATAACAAAAAGCCAAGTGGGCACATCCACCCATGCGCTTTCACTGCGCCCGGAACCTTCAAATGGTATCAGAGGGAGGTTACAACATTGATTATAGTTATTTAATTTTCGTTGATAATTTATGCATTTATATTTAATTCAATTCGAAATAAATCGTTTTATAAATCTGAATAAATGAGATCTATTCTTCCTCTTTCATTTCTCGATTCATATCAAAGAAACGTCCTTTTAATTTTAATTTTTGATTAAAATAAAAATGAGGAACTCATCCGAAGGAGCTGCTCTTTCTGTCTGTACAACACGGGATTACACGGCATGTAATTAAAACTACACATCGTGTACTTAGGTTCAACGAACCGGCACTGGTCCACCAAACCACACCGTGTGAATTGAATGTGCCTAAGTATTAATCATGTTGTGTTGAACAGAATTGAACGGCGCGTGGAAACCGGAATACACAGTGTTTATGTTGGAGCAACACAACGTGTAGTCCATTCTGACCCATATGAAACCATGTACAAGGATAAGCCGCGTACTGCGTACACGGGATCGCCAGGCCGGTTACCGCATAACATGGAAGTACATGCCATGTATGATTTATCTACCCGCCGTGTACTCCAAAATTTCCAAAGTACAAAAAAAACACCAAAGCCCCCGGCGTGTACTTTGGATAAAGAGTCAAAAGAAATACACGCCGTGTAATTATAAACTACACGTCGTGAAGTGGAATTTTACCAGGTTTCCTCCAATGTACAAAGACCCGTACAAAGAATATGGATGAGAAGAATCTCAAGGAAATTATGAAAGGAATTTAAGATAAAGAATTGATTAATTATAAGATCATAATTAATTGAATTCAAGCATGACTTATCTAAAATGAAAGAACGATTAAAATAATTTGAATTCTAAATATGTGTAAATGTTGTTGCATGCTATGGAAGATCATGAGCCAGACCAAAGACCCTTTTTATGTGTATGGTTTCATTTGAATTTATTTAATTTAAATTTTTTGGCCTGTGAGCCTTCTTCCAATAAAATGTAGAGCATGCGTTCCCATGGTTTCTTTAATGTAAACCCATGTAATGGAGGATCTCCCAAGCTAGAGGAGACGGTTCAAATCCCGAAGCTGAGGCGAAACCGACACAATAAGATACAAAGGTGGACAGATGGGAGCTGCAAAACACGAACCACTGGTTCAAGGTGTTTTTCCCTAGGTCAGGGTTATCTTATCAAAACTGCTAGATAAGCTAACCAATAGAATCTCATTATCATGCCATATTATTTTATTTATGTCTAAATTGTATGGTTTATTTATTATGTATGTGTTGTCACGATCACATAGGTAATAAAATGAACAAGCATGCAAATATGGAATAAAATAAAAACCGGACTATGCGTAAACCTTATCAGAACATGGTTAATCACATAAGAAAGAATCAATTAATGTTAACAAGAATGTGATAATGTAAAACTACACATAAAGGACTAAAATCCCTAAATATCATATTAAGTGAGACCAAGCCTTCTGTTACCTGATTAAGGGAAAGACTCAATAAAACTATGTGTTTGACCAACCCTTGATGGGACACTTACTTTTATAAAGGAAGCCTTTATGAAAGGTTTCGGGTTGACTTAACCATATTACATCAAGATAAGTATCCCTTTATAGACTTGGTGTAATATTGGAGGCAAGAGTTGAGGAAATCCATGTCAGGATTTCATTATTGGGGAGTCCACTCAACAGATCAAAGAACTGTAAGCTCGCGGTTGGAAAAGACCTGCCTACCTAAATACCTTCAAATCACTTGACCAACCCTTTTTGGGGTTATGCGAAGGGGAATATGGATCCTTGCCACTAGAATGTCAAAGCAAATGGACATTCTGAGTTCAGTGGTGAGGGCCATTGAGACTTGATAAAATAGTTGGATAATTAATAAAATTTATTATTTCTCATAAAATGTAATCAATAATTTACTAATAAATATGCTCTTTTAAATTGTAGAATCAAGATGAAAAATTCATTAACCACATTTTCTCTGTGATAAATTCTGGAAAAAGACAATGCCCTCACCAGCTGTAACATTCAGGAATGGTTTAGGCACCTTTGGGTTGTCCTACGCCATGAATGAAAGTATTATGTGCTGGAGTCCTCACTTCCCGATCCTCCTGTCCAAGGGGCAAGTGATGAATATTTTCTAGTCTATGATCAACATTTCAGTGATGCACTTGACGTTCAATGTTTAATGCTATCATCAATTTCAAGTGAGCTCATGAATTCTCATGAGGATATGGATGCCTATAGCATGCTCGAGCACCTCCGTGGTCCATACTAGGAGAGAGAAAGACAGTAAAGGTTTGAGATACCCAAGGCTCTATTTCAGAGAAAACTTGGAGAGGGTACCCCAGCTGGGCCTCATGTAATCAAGCTCATTGGCTACATTGAGCGCTTGGAGGTTCTAGGGTTTAAACTCCCCAAAAAACTGGGCACTGATCTCATTCTTGCATCACTCCCCTAGATCTTCTCGAACTTTGTGGATATTTTCAACATGAACAACATTGAGAAGTCTCTATCTGATCTTCTTATCCTTATTCTCTAAGTAGATAATGACATGAAGCTTGAAAATCCTTCTGTCCTTATGGTAAATAAAAGGAAAGGGAAGGCGAAGAGCTTTAATCCCAAATATTCTTCAAGGCCTTCCAAGAAAAATAAGATCAAAGGGGAGGCAAGAGAACAGGAGGCTGTTTGTTTTGCATGTGGCAAGAAGGGCCACTGGAAGAAAAACTGCACCCAGCCTAGGAAGCAAGGAGAAGCTTCAGGTGAATTTTTCATCGAATTCAATATATATGTTTCAAAAAATTGGGTTTTAGATACTGCTTGTGGTTCTCACATTTGTATCCAAATATAGGAACCAAGTAGATTCAAGAAGATTGATCGAGGGGAGGTAGATCTACGAGCAGCCAACGGATCCAGACTTGCTGGTGTAGCTGTCGGAGACTACCATCACACATTACCTACAGGGATGGTCTTGGTTTTGAAAGGGTGTTATTATGTACCCTCTGTAACGAAAAACATTATTTCAGTATCCATATTAGATACTGATGGATTCATCTTCCTGTTTGGAAGTGGATGTTGATACTTTTATAAAGATAGCATTTGTTGTGGTAGGGAACATTTATATAACGGCCTTAATGTGTTAGACTACACAAACCAAGTAATGGAAATCAATGAAAAAGTTAATTCACATGACTTATACAACAACAAACTTTGGCATCACTAGCTAGGTCATGTTAATTAGAAACGTTTGACAAAATTACATCAAGATGGGTATTTAGATTCTTTCGAACTAAAACCACTTGGTGTATGTCATGCATGTCTACAAGGCAAAATGACCAAAGCCCCATTTAGTGGGAAAGGTGAAAGAGATAAAGAGATTCTAGAAGTAGTTCACATAGATGTGTGTGGGCCATTTCCAGTTGAGGAAAGGGGTGGGTTCTCATTCTTGATAACTTTTACTGATGATTTTAGTAGATATGGATATATCTACTTAATGAGGTATAAGTCAGATTCTTTTGATCGGTTCAAAGAATACAAGAATGAAGTTGAGAACCATCTTGGTGAGAAGATTAATAAACTCCACTCAGAAAGAGGAGGATAATATCTTAATTAGGACTTCATTGATTTCTTACGGGTGTTTGGGATTCTATCTCAACTCACTCCTCCTTACACGCCATAGTGGAATGGTGTAAGCGAAAGGAGGAACTGCACCCTATTGGACATGGTGAGATCAATGATGAGTCATGCGAGTCTTCTATTATTCATTTGGGGATATTCATTACAAACAACAGCACACATACTAAACCAAGTACCTACTAAATCGATAAATGGTATTCCATATGAGTTATGGAGTGGAAGCAAAGCCATGTTATCGAATTTACATGTGTGGGGTAGCGAAGCATTTGTTAAGGCTTCTTCAGGTAACAAACTTGCACCCCGACGCACAAAGTGTATCTTTATAGGATATACCAAGGAAACAAGGGTATATTGCCTATACAACCCCTCGGGAAACAGGGTTACAGTGGAAAGACACGCCATATTCCTTGAGAGGGAACACATATCCAAAAGAGATAGTGGGAGCGAGATAGACTTCGATGAAGTCGAGGCTCAAGATACACAGGAGTTGGTACAAGAACAGATTCCACAAAGCCCCGTGGAAGAAAAATTTTCTCCAGATACACAAGAACTGCATAGGAGCATGAGATAGGTGAGAGAACCAGAATGATATGGTTTTCTTGTCACCGAGGATGGTGACTCATTATTGGTTGACAATGATGATCCTCTTACCTATAAGGAATCAGTTGAAGGCACAGATGTTTCCAAGTGGAAAGAAGACATGAATTATAAAATGGATTCCATGTACTAAAACCAAGTCTGGATTTTGGTAGATCCTCCAGTTGATGTAAATCCTATTGGTAATTAATGGGTATTCAAGAAGAAACCGGACATGGAGGGGAAAGTCAGCATCAACAAGGCATGACTGATTGCAAAAGGTTTTAGACAGCATCAAGGAATTGATTATGATGATACCTTTTCACCAGTTGCGATGCCGAAATCCATCAAAATCCTATTTTCCATTATCGCTTACCATGACTATGAAATTTGGAAAATGGATTTCAAAACATCTTTCCTTAACAGAAACCTCCAGGAAGATGTCAACATGACACAACCTGAAGGGTTTGTGACTCCAAAGGATTCCAACAAGGTATACAAGTTACTGAAATCCATTTATGGATTAAAGCAAGCATCAAGGTCATGGAACATTCATTTTGATGAAGCTGTAATGAAATTTGGATTTGTTAAGAATGAATTTGAGCCTTATGTCTACAAAAGTTTTAGTGGATATTCAATCGTTTTCTTAATAGTATATGTTGATGACATATTACTAATTGGAAACGAAGTACCTGCCTTACAGTCAGTTAAGGCATTGTTGCATAAATGCTTTTCCATGAAAGACTTGGGTGAGGCAGCATATATTCTTAGGATCAAGATCCATCTTGATAGATCTAAGAGAATGTTGATCCTGAGTCAAAGTACATACATTGACAAGATACTGAAGAGATTCAGTATAGAATAGTCCAAGAGGGGATTGTTGCCAGTGTCACATGGCATTCATCTTTCCAAGAAAATGTGTCCTCAACCACATGAGGAAAGAAAGATAATGGCAAGGATACCTTATGCATCTGCGATTGGGTCAGTCATGTATGTTATGCTATGTACGAGGCTAGATGTTGCTTACGCATTATGTGTGGTAGGAAGATATCAAGCTGATCCAGGAGACCGCCATTGGATGGTAGTCAAGTCTATCCTTAAATATATGAGGCGTACTATGGATATGTTCCTAGTTTATGGAGGAGATGGGGAACTAGTAATCAGAGGATAGATAGATGCTAGTTTCCATACTGATCAAGATGACATGAAGTCACAGAGTGGATACATCTTCAGTTTGAATGGAGGTGCATTGAGCTGGAAGAGCTCAAAGAAAAGTGTGGTGGCAGATTCTACAGAGGATTTTGAGTATATCGAAGCTTTTGAGGCAGCTAAAGAAGAAGTATGGATGCGAATCTTTGTCCAAGATTTTGATGTAGTACCGAGCAGTAAAGATCCTATCACACTCTATTGTGATAATATTTCAGCGGTGGCACTTTCAAAAGAGCCAAGGTCACATCAGCGGACAAAGCACATACTTCGGAAGTATCATCTCTTGAGGGATTTTTCTAAAAAAGGTGAATTTGAAGTGACCAGTATTTCCACGGAAGACAATGTGGTGGACCCCTTGACTAAAGCCTTGACTCAGCAGAAACATGATCATCGTGTGAGGTCGACCAGACTAAAAGTCATAGGAAGTTGGCTCTAGTACAAGTGGGAGTTTGTAAGGGTTGGTGTCCTGAGAACCAACTGTTTTGTACTTTGATTACATGAATTTTCACTTATTATATATTTTTGATTGTTCTATTTGACTATAATATAATAATGACTTGGAATATTTGTTGCATTAATAAGGTCATTGCAGATCCCCGCTATGATGAGAACCTTGAAATGCTATAACAATATTCTTAAATTAAGTTCTGTGGCTGGATGACATACTATGATAGGAAACATAGTATAAAAACCGTCTTATGCGAGTACTCATAAGAATATGAGACTCTCTCTCATGGAGTTTGCACTTGGTAATCTCTATGATGGGAGATTATGAGAATATACCTGCCAATAGAAATTCCGCATGACTTGGTGTCATCGGACATTTCTATCTACGAGCGTGTGCAATGGTCCCTGGAGTGGAAGATTATCATTAACTCATGTCATGACTCGTGCACTTAGATTTACAGACGAAAACCGTTACGCAGACAGTTGGCGGGAAGTTGGGTATGTTGGGTGCATCACGAGTGACATGTTGTTAATGTATAAGTTGAGTAAGGATTTGTCCCTTACATTTATGGAAGTTGATATCTCGGCCATTTGATTGAAATAGAACTGTCGCATTAAATTCCATGTCCATGGTGTAAACGACGAGTTTATATCAGAAAGTCAAAGAATGACAGATCAAGCATATAGGTTTATGACACTTCCATGAAACCTGCTTGGTGAGATATTGAGAAAAAGGGATTAAATAACACAGTAAGTGTTTGTATGTGGTGATACGTCAATGCGGCGTCAACTTCTTTCTCTTGGGTGACTTGACCCGTTGCTAGAAAGTAATCTTGGACTTTAGGCAATCCCACCTAATGCCAACGAGAAAGAGGCCTAGAGGGTCACACACTAAGTGTATTCATGTATCTCAAGTAGAATAAAGATTATTCTCGTACATGGTTTAATAATTATTCAAGGAATCCTAAATCGTTTTAATGTTGGAGGAAAAATAAAATAAAAACAAGTACATGCCGTGTATTATTAAGTGTACATGCCGTGTAGTTTTCAATGAAAAACAAGTACATTCCGTGTATTTATTATTACATGCCGTGTAGTTTTTCCAATCGGGATTTTGAGCAAATATCATTTTATTAAATGATATTTATTATAATCAGTGTGGGCGCATGTCAAGGAATTAATGACTTGACATGGGGTTTTCAAAAGGGAGTTAATGAAATAAATAAAAAAAGTTACACGTTTATTTATTGTCATAACTCTACAACCTCAAACCCGATTATAAATATCCTCACAACCCCAACTCTTTTCCCAACACAAGAGAATCGGTGTGCACAACAATTCTGGAGAATTCTTTCAAGGCCGAAAGAACCTCTTCCTCCAAGAACGCTCTCAAGACCGAGAGAGATCCTCTTCCATCAGATCAAGACGATCTAAGGAGGACAACGCAAGTAAAGGTTTCTCCACGCTATCACCTGGAGACTCCTTTAGCGATGTCTAGAGATATGAGATGTACGTGTGGATCACCGCTAAAGGAAGTCTACACTTGGTTTCTATGACGCAACGAAGAATCACATCGGAATGTGATCAAGATCATCAACGAAGAAAGAACACCCAAAAGGTACTTCTTTATAATAATTAAATTAATTATAATCAACTTGTAACGATCCTTGTTTGCGGTTCCAAGAAAAACCTTCGTCTTTGTCTATTTCTGTGATTCGATCCGTGGAGACTGGCATTTATCATCGAATTGATCCCAGATTGATCATTATTAATGACAAAAATCCAAGTGGAAATATCCACCCACGGGCTTCCACTGCGCCCAGAACCTTCAAATGGTATCATAGGGAGGTTACAACGTTGATTATAGTTATTTAATTTTCATTGATAATTTATGCATTTATATTTAATTCAATTCAAAATAAATAATTCTATAAATCTGAATAAATGAGATCTATTCTTCCTCCTTAATTTCTCGATTCATATCACAGAAACGGCCTTTTAATTTTAATTTTTGATTAAAATAAAAACGAGGAACTCATATGGAGGAGCCTCTCTTTCTGTCTGTACAACAAGGGATTACATGGTGTGTAATTAAAACTACACGTCGTGTACTTAGGTTCAACGAACCGGCACTGGTCCACCAAACCACGTCGTGTGAATTGAATATGCCTAAGTATTAATCACACTATGTTGACCAGAATTGAACGGCGTGTGGAAACCATAATACACGGTATATATGTTGGAGCAACACAACGTGTAGTCTGTTCCAACCCAGATGAAACCGTGTACAATGATAAGCTGCATACTGCATACATGGGATCTCCGGGCTAGCTACCGCATAACAAGGAAGTACACGTCGTGTATTATTTATCTACACGACGTGTACTCCAAAATTTCCAAAGTACAGAAAACACACCAAAGCCCCCGGCGTGTGCTTTGGATAAAGAGTGAAAAGAAATACACGCCGTGTAATTATAAACTACACACCGTGAAATGGAATTTCACCAGGTTTCCTCCAATGTACAAAGACTCGTACAAAGAATATGGATGAGAAGAATCTCAAGTAAATTCAGAAAAGAATTTAAGATAAAGAATTGATTAATTATAAGATCATAATTAATTGAATTCGAGCACAACTTATCTTAAATGAAATAATGATTAAAAGAATTTGAATTCTAAATATACGTAAATGTTGTTGCATGCTATGGATGATCATGAGCTGGACCGAAGACCCTTTTTATGTGTATGGTTTTATTTAAATTTATTTAATTTAAATTTTTTGGCCTACGATCCTTCTTCTAATAAAATGTAGGGCATGTGTTCCCATGGTTTCTTTAATGTAAACACATGTAATGGAGGATCTCCCAAGCCAGAGGAGACCGTTCAAATCCAGAAGCCGAGGCGAAACCGATGCAAGAAGATACAAATGTGGACAGGTGGGAGCTGCAAAACATGAACCACCGGGTTCATGGTGTTTTTCCCTAGGTCAGGGTTAGCTTATCAAAACCGCTAGATAATCTAACCAATAGAAGCTCATGATCATGCCATCTTATTTTATTTATGTCTAAATGGCATGGTCTATTTATTATGTATGTATTGTCGCGATCACATAGTTAATAAAATGAACAAGCATGCAAAAATGGAATAAAATAAAAACTGGACTATGCGTAAACATTATCAGAACATGGTTAATCACTTAAGAGAGAATCAATTAATATTAACAAGCATGTGATAATGCAAAACTACGCAAAAAGGACTAAAATCCATCAATACCATATTAAGTCAGACCAAGCCTTCTGTTACCTGATTAAGGGCAAGACTCAATAAAACTATGCGTTTGGCCAACCCTTGATGGGACACTTACTTTTATAAAGGAAGCCCTTATGAAAGGTTTCGGGTTGACTTAACCATATTACATCAAGAGAAGTATCCCTTGCTAGAAATGGTGTAATATTGGAGGCAAGGGTTGAGGAAATCCAAGTCAGGATTTCAGGATTGGGGAGTCCACTCAACAGATCAAGAAACTATAAGCTCATGGTTGGAAATGACCTGCCTACCTAAATACCTTCAAATAGCATGAACAACCCTTTTTCGGGTTATGAGAAGGCGAATATGGATCCTTGCCACTAGAATGTCAAAGCAACTAGAAATTTCGAGTTCAATGGTGAGGGCCATTGAGACTTGATAAAATACTGGAAGAATTAATAAAATTTATTATTTATCATAAAATTTAATCAAGAAAGTACTAATAAATCTACTCTTTTAAATTGTAGAATCAAGATGAAAAATTCATCAACCACATTTTCTCTGCGATCAATTCAAGACAGAGACAATATCCTCACCGGCTGTAACATTCAAGAATGGTTTAGTCGCCTTCGGGTTGTCCTACGCCATGAACGAAAGTATTACGTGCTGGAGTCCTCACTTCCTGATCCTCCTTCCCAAGGGGCAAGTGATGAGTATTTCCTAGTCTATGATCAACATTTGAGTGATGCACTCAACGTTCAATGTTTGATGTTATCATCAATGTCAAGTGAGCTCATGAAGTCTCATGAGGACATGGATGCCTATAGCATGCTTGAGCACCTCTATGGTCTATACTAGGAGAGAGCAAGGCAGTAAAGGTTTGAAATCTCCAAGGCTCTATTTCAGATCAAGCTTGGAGAGGGTTCCCCAGCTGGACCTCATGTAGTCAAGATCATTGGCAACATTGAGCGCCTGGAGGTTCTAGGGTTTAAACTCCCTGAAGAACTGGGCACCGATCTAATTCTTGCATCACTCCCCCAGAGCTTCTCAAACTTTGTTGTTAATTTCAACATGAACAACATTGATAAGTCTCTATCTGATCTTTTTATCCTTATTCTCCAAGTAGATAATGACATTAAGCATGAAAATCCTTCTGTCCTTATGGTAAATAAAAGGAAAGGGAAGATGAAGAGCTTTAAGCCCAAATCTTCTTCAAGGGCTTCCAAGAAAAAGAAGATCAAAGGGGAGGCAAGAGAACAGGAGGTTGTTTGTTTCGCATGTGGCAAGAAGGGCCACTGGAAGAAAAACTACACCCATCCTAGGAAGCAAGGGGAAGCTTCAGGTGAATTTTTCATCGAATGAAATATATTTGTTTCAACAAATTGCGTAGTAGATACTGCTTTTGGTGTTCACATCTGTATCCAAATACAGGAAGTAAGTATATTCAAGAAGATTGATCGAGGGGAGGTAGATCTACGAGCAGCAAATGGATCCAGACTCGCTCTTGTAGCTGTCGGAGACTACCATCTCACATTGCCTACAGGTATGGTCTTGTTTTTGAAAGGCTTTTATTATGTACCCTCTGTACTGAAAAACATTATTTCAGTATCCATATTATATACTGATGGATTCATCTTCAATTTTGGAAGTGGATGTTGATACTTTTATAAATATATCATTTGTTTTGGTAGGGAACATTTATATAATGGACTTTATGTGTTAGACTACACAAACCAAGTAATGGAAATCAATGACAATGTTAATTCACATGACTCATACCACAACCAAATTTGGCATCACCTGTCAGGTCATGTCTATGAGAAACGTTTGATAAAATTACATCAAGGTGGGTATTTAGATTCTTTTGAACTAAAACCACTTGGTGTATGTCATGCATGTCTACAAGGTAAAATGACCAAAGCCCCATTTAGTGGGAAAGGTGAAAGAGCTAAAGAGCTTCTAGAATTAGTTCACATAGATGTGTGTGTGCCATTTCCAGTTGAGGCAAGGGGTGGGTTCTCATACTTGATAACTTTTACTGATGATTTTAGTAGATATGGATATATCTACTTAATGAGGTATAAGTCAGATTCTTTTGATCGGTTAAAAGAATACAATATTGAATTTGAGAACCAACTTGTTGAGAAGATTAAGAAACTCCGCTCAGACAGAGGAGGAGAATATCTTAATCAGGACTTCATTGATTTATTACGGGAGTTTGGGATTCTATCTCAACTCACTCCTCCTTACACGCCACAGTGGAATTGTGTAAGCAAAATGAGGAACCGCAACCTATTGGACATGGTGAGATCAATGATGAGTCATGCAAGTCTTCTATTATCCATTTTGGGATATGCATTACAAACAACAGCACACATACTAAACCATGTACCTACTAAATCGATAAATGGTATTCCATATGAGTTATGGAGTGGATACAAATCCATGTTATCGAATTTACATGTGTGGGGTAGTGAAGAATTTGTTAAGGCCTCTTCAGGTAACAAACTTGCACCCCGAGGCACAAAGTGTATCTTTATAGGATATCCCAAGGAAACAAGGGGATATTACCTATACAACCCCTCAGAAAAAAGGGTTACAGTGGAAAGACATGCCATATTCCTTGAGAGGGAGCACATATGCAAAAGATATAGTGGGAGAGAGATATACTTCGATGAATTTGAGGCTCAAGATACACGGGAGTTGGTACAAGAACAGATTCCACAAAGCCCCGTGGAAGAACAATCTGTTCCAGATACACAAGAACTGAGTAGGAGCACGAGAGAGGTGAGAGAACCAGAATGATATGGTTTTCTTGTCACCAAGGATGGTGACTCATTATTGGTTGACAATGATGATCCTCTTACCTACAAGGAAGCAGTTGAAGGCACAGACGTTGCCAAGTGGAAATAATTCAAGAATTCTAAAATGGATTCCATGTACCAAAACCAAGTCTGGATTTTGGTAGATCCTCCAGTTGATGTAAAGCCTATTGGTAATAAATGGGTATTCAAGAAGAAACTGGACATGGGGGGGCAAGTCAGCACCTACAAGGCATGACTGGTTGCAAAAGGTTTTAGAAAGCATCAAGGAATTGACTATGATGAAACCTTTTCACCGGTTGTGAAGATGAAATACATCAGAATTCTATTGGACAGTGTCACTTACCATGACTATGAAATTTGGAAAATGGATGTCGAAACAGCTTTCCTTAATGGAAACCTCGAAGAAGATGTCTACATGAAACAACCTGAAGATTTTGTGACTCCAAAGGATTCCAACAAGGTTTACAAGTTGAAGAAATCCATTTATGGAATAAAGAAATCACCAATGTTATGGAACATTCGTTTTGATGAAGATGTAACGAAATTTGGCTTTGTTAAGAATGAATGTGATCGTTGTGTCTAGAAAAGATTTAGTGGAAGTGCAGTCATTTTCCTAATAGTATATGTTGATGACATATTACTAATTGGAAACGAAGTACCTGTCTTATAGTCAGTTAAGGCATGGTTGCATAAATGCTTCTCCATGAAAGACTTAGGTGAGGTAGCATAATTCTTAGGATCACGATCCATCTTGATAGATCCAAGAGAATGCTGGGCCTGAGTCAAAGTACATACATTGACAAGATACTGAAGAGATTCAGTATGGAATAGTCCAAGAGGGGATTGTTGCCAGTGTCACATGGCATTCATCTTTCCAAGAATATGTGTCCTCAGCCACATGAGGAAAGAAAGAGAATGGAAAGGATCCCTTACGCATCTGCGATTGGGTCAGTCATGTATGTTATGCTATGTACGAGGCTAGATGTTTCTTATGCATTAAGTGTGGTAGGAAGATATCAAGCTGATCCCAGAGACCGCCATTGGATGGAAGTCAAGACTATCCTTAAATATCTGAGGCGTACTAAGGATGTGTTCCTGGTTTATGGAGGAGATGAGGAACTAGTCATCAGAGGACATGTAGATTCTAGTTTCCAGACTGATCAAGATAACATGAATTCATAGACTGGATACATCTTCTGTTTGAATGGAGGTGCAGTGAGCTGGAAGATCTCAAAGAGAAGTGTGGTGGAAGATTCTACAGTAGAGTCCGAGTATATCGCTTCTTATGAGAAAGCTAAAGAAGTAGTATGGATGCGAAGCTTTGTCCAATATTTGGATGTAGTGCCAAGCAGTAAAGATCCTATCACACTCTATTGTGATAATACAGCAGTGCTGGCACTTACAAAAGAGCCAAGGTCACATCAGCGGACAAAGCACATACTTCGGAAGTATCATATCTTGATGGATTTTTCTCAAAGAGGTGAAGCTGCAGTGAGCAGTATTTCCATGGAAGACAACGTGGCAGACCCCTTGACTAAAGCCTTGACTCCGCAGAAACATGATCATCATGTGAGGTCTACCAGACTAAAAGTCGTAGGCAGTTGGATCTAGTCCAAGTGGGAGTTTTTAAGGGTTGGTGTCCTGAGAACCAATTGTTTTGTACTTTGATTACATGAATGTTCAGTTATTATATATTTTTCATTGTTCTGCTTGACTATAATATAATAATGTCTTGGAATATTTGTTGCATTAATAAGGTCATGGAAGATCCCTACTATGATGAGAACCTTGAAATGATATAATAATATTCTTAAATTAAGTTCTGTGGTTGGATGAAATACTATGATAGGACACATAGTATACAAACCGTCATATGCGAGTACTCGTAAGAATATGAGACTCTCTCTCATGGAGTTTGCACTTACTAATCTCCAAGATGGGAGATTATGAGAACAGACCCGTCAATTGAAATTCTGTATGTCTTGGTGTCATCGGACATTGCTATCTAAGAGGGTGTGTAACGGTCCTTAGACTGGAAGATTATCATTAACTCATATCATGACTCGTGCACTAAGATTTACTAACAAAAACCGTCACGCAGATAGTTGGCGGGAAGTAGGATATGTTGGGTGTGTTATGAGTGACATGTTCTTAATGGATAAGTCGAGGAAGGATTTGTCCCTTCCATTTATGGAAGTTGATACCTCGGCCCTTTGAATGAAATAGAATTGTCGCATTAAATTCCATGGCCATGGTGTAAATGATGAGTTTATTTCAGGTAGTCAAAGAATGACAGATCAAGCATATAGGTTTATGACAGAGCCATGAAACCTTCTTGGTGAGATATTGATACAAAGGGATTATATTACATAGTAAGCGTTCATATGAGGTGATACGTCAATGCAGTTTCTACTTCTTTCTCTTGGGTGCCTTGACCCGTTCTTAGACATTAATCTTGGACTTTAGGCAAGCCCGCCTAATGCCAACGAGAAAAAGGCCTAGAGGGTCACACACTAAGTGTATTCATGTATCTCAAGTAGAATAAAGATTATTCCCGTACGTGGTTTAATAATTATTCAAGGAAGCCTAAATTGTTTTAATGTTGGAGGAAGAATAAAATAAAAACAAGTACATGTCGTGTATTAATTATTATTGGCCGTGTAGTTTTTATTTTGAAAACAAGTACACGTCGTGTATTATTAAATGTACACGCTGTGTAGTTTTCAATGAAAAACAAGTACAGTTATTATTACACGTCGTGTAGTTTTTCCAGTTGGGATTTTGAGGAAATATCATTTTATTAAATGATATTTATTATAATCAGTGTGAGCGCATGTTAAGGAATTAATGACTCGACATGGGGTTGTCAAAAGGGAGTTAATGAAATAAATAAAACACATAATGTGTTTATTTAATGTCATAACTCTACAACCTCAAACCTGATTATAAATATCCTCACAACCCCAACTCTTTTCCCAACACAAGAGAGTAATTATGCACAACAATTCTAGAGAATTATTTGAAGGCCGAAAGAACCTCTTCCTCCAAGAACGCTCTCAAGACCGAGAGAGATCCTCTTCCATCGGATCAAGATGATCTAAGGTGGGCAACACAAGTAAAGGTTTCTCCATGCTAGCACCCGAAGACTCCTTTAGTGACGTCCAGAGATACGAGGTACAGGTTTGGATCACCGCTAGAGGAAGTCTACACTTGGTTTCTATGACGCAATGACGAATCACATCAGAACGTGATCAAGAACATCAATGAAGAAAGAACACCCAAAAGGTACTTCTTTATAATCAATTAAATTAATTATAATCAACTTGTAATGATCCTTTTTTGTGGTTCCGGGACAAACCTTCTTATTTTTCTATTTCTGTGATTCGATCCGGGGATACTGGCATTTATCATCGTATTGATCCCGGATTGATCATTTTTAATGACAAAAATCCAAGTGGGAAAATCCACCCACACGCTTCCACTACACCTGAAACCCTCAATTCTAGCTTTGTTAACTACGGTCCTATAATTCTCCCTAAGGAACATCCATTTTCAAATAATTACAACAAAGGATATAGGAACCATCCAAATCTGTCCTGGAAAGATCAAGGCTTAATTAAATAATCCACTGCCCCTAACTACTCTAATCAATCAAGACCAAACATTCAAAATCAATAGAGGGGTGAGTCATCAAATACCCAAGGAAACAATGATGGTCACATGTCTTATAAGCTTGATCTAATCTTGAATTATCTAACCAAACATCAAAATCAATATGAGTCTGAAAAAATGAAAACTGATGTTAGAATGCAAAACATGGAAACACAACTTGGTCAACTTTCTAGGGATTTTTCATCTAGGGAAAAAGGTAGACTTCCAAGTACCATTGAGCTTAACCCTAGATGGAATTCCATGGCTGTTGTCACTAGAAGTGGGATTAAAACTCAAACTGTTTCTGAAAAATAAAATTAAATCCCAAAATGAAAATCTGCTTCAATCTGGTAATTAAAATCTGCTTTGCACACTTGCTGGAAATTCACAGAAAAGTCTTCAAAATTTTCAAAATCTGAATATTTCACCTGAAACTCAAGCTGAAACATCTTCAAAAAATCAAAAGAATAATGGAAAAGAAAAAGTGGAGGAATAGGTGAGGGATATTCCTACTGTCCTTAAAAAATTTTCCCCACCCATCCCTTTCCCTGAGAAGCTGAGACCTCAAAGTAACACCAAGGCTGAACTTCTTCAGTTCCTTGGTCTCCTCTATAAACATTAAGTGAACATTCCTTTCATACAAGATTTAATTAAAATCCCATCTTACTTGAAATCTCTGGAAAAAAAATTTCAAACATAAAAAATCTATAATAATTTGCTACTTACAGCCTCACTTAAGAGTGCAGTGTTGTACCTAAAAAGAAAATCCCACCTAAACTGAAAGACCCAGGTAGTTTTGTCATACTTTACACACTTGGAAACTCTAATCAACTCAATTGTTTGTGTGATTTAGGTGCTAGTATTAATCTACTCCCATACCCACTTTTTCAAAAGTTAGGGTTGGGTGACCTTCAACCCACCACAGTCATACTGTAGTTAGCTGATAGATCCTTCACTCATTATGTGGGTAGGGTATATGAATTGGGAAGCTTTTTTTCCTACTGACTTTCTTTTCTTAGATATGGAGTGTGATCAAGAGGTGCCCATCATCTTGATTCGGCCCTTCTTGGCCACAAGTGGTGCTGTCATTGATGATTCTAAGGGTCAGTTAATTTTAAAAATTAGAGAACAACATGAAGAGTTCAATGTGTTTAAAAATGTCAAAGGAACAATGTTTTCTGAATATTGTTCAATGCTAGAGTCCTTAGAAAATGAGAACTCAAATGAAAATATTGAAAAATATGAAAATCAATCCTCTATTGAAGGAAAAATTTGTGAAGCTGAAAATCCTGTTGAATTTGCTTTAGAAATTGAAAATTCTGCTCAAACTCCAAAACTAGAAAATTTTCCTGAACTGGAAAACTGTCCAGTTCTTGTTGTAGAAGGGTCCTCTATTTCTGAACTTAGGAGCTTTTTTAGTCAATTTGAGGGTGTTTTTTTAACACCAACCATTCTTAACACTTTGATGATATTGAGGGAGAATATATAATACAATTAGATGATTTTTATCTGATTAAATTGTTAAAATCTGATCTAAAAAATCTGGACAGTGTACTGCCCACTGTGGACAGTAGCACTGTTACTTCTAAATTTGAACATTAAATTTAAAATCTTTCATATTTCAATACACCTTACAAGAAATATGTTGAAGATCTTGGACCTACCAGGCCTAAGAGTCTTCATTCGAGTGTAGAACCACCCACTCTTGAACTAAAGCCAATCCCTACTCATCTTAATTATTCATTTCTGGGAGAGAACTCCACTTTACTTGTAATAATTTCTACTGAACTAAATGAAAACTAAGAGGAGATATTGTTGAATGTTTTGAAAAATTTTATATATTCCATAGGTGGGATAATATCTGATATCAAGGGTATTAGTCCCTCATTCTATATGCACAAAATACCTATGGAGCCCGACCATAAGCCTAGGGTAGAATGTCAAAGAATATTAAATCCAAAAATGAAATAATTTATGAGAGAAGAAGTGATTAAATTGATGGACACTAGAATAATTTATCCCATTTCTGATAGTGCTTGGGTCAGCCCTGTCCAAGTTGTCTCCAAGAAGGGAGGTTTCACTATTTTTAAAAATGAAAAAAAAATGAAGAATTCCAAGTTAAGAAAGGCAGAAAATGGAGAGTATGTATAGATTATAGAAATCTTAATGCAGCCACTAGGAAGGACCATTTTCCATTTCCCTTATTAGACTAGATGCTTGAGAGGACTAATGGAAATGAGTTTTTTTGTTTTCTGGATGGGTATTCTGGTTACAACCAGATTCCTGTCACTCCAGAGGATCAGTAAAAGATCACTTTCACATGCCCCTTTGGAACATTTTCCTACAGGCAGATTCCCGTTGGGATGTGTGGAGATCCATCCACCTTACAAAGGTGTATGATGTATATCCTTTTAGATGTGATTGAGAAAATTATTGGGGTTTTCATTGATGATTTCTCCATTGTGGGTAGTACTTTTGATACTTGTCTTGAAAATCATGATTTAGTATTGGAGAGACGCATTGAAACCAACCTTGTTCGTAATTGGGAGAAGTGATAATTAATGGTTACAAAAGTTATTGTGCTTGTTCATATGTTTTAAAAGAGAGGTCAAGAAGATGATACTGCTAAAATTGATGATATTAAAAAACAGCATCCTCCTGTAAATGTCAAAGGTGTTAGAAGTTTCATAGGGCATGTCAGTTTCTACCAGAGATTCATAAAATATTTTTCCAAAATAACTAATCCCTTGTGTTCTTTGATGTTCAAGGATTCACCTTTCAATTTTGATGAAAAGTGTTTGAAATCATTTAATCTGCTTAAATAGAAACTCACTACATCACCTATTATTAATGAACTTGACTGGAAACTACCTTTTGAGCTAATGTGTGATGCTAGTGACATGGTTTTAGGTGTTGTCATTGGATAGAGGAAATATAAGAAACTAAATGTGGTGTATTATGCTAGTAGACTTCTAGATGATGCCCAAAATAATTATACCACCACTGAAAAAGAATTGTTTGATGTCGTGTTTTCTCTAGAGAAGTTTACACAGTACTTGTTAGGTTCCAAAGTCATCATTTTCAATGATCATTCTGCTTTAAAGTACTTGTCATCTAAGAAAGAAACTAAACCTAGGCTAATTAGATGGATCTTGTTGCTATAAGACTTTGATTTAGAGATTAGGGATAAACAGGGAGTTGAAAATTTAGTTGTTGGCCACCTTTATAAGATTCCTCTTACCCATTATAAAGATCCTAGGGAGATAAACTCTTCCTTTCCTGATGAGAATGTGCTTACTGTGTCAATCATGCAATCTACTTGGTTTTTAGATTTTTTCAACTACCTTGCAGCAGGTGTTTTTCCCAAAACAAATTTCCAATAATCAAAGGAAGAAATTCATTTCTGAACTTAAATATTATCTTTGGGATGATCCTTTGCTATTTAGAAGGTGTGCTGATGGTATTCTTAGGATATGTTTACCTGAGGAAGAAATGATGCCTGTTTTAGAAAGTTGTCATTCTTTATCATGGGGAGGTCACCATGGTGGTGAAAGAACCACTCAAAAAGTCCTTCAATATGGTTTGTATTGGACATCCCTCTTTAAATATTCTAGGAGATTTTTGGTTTTCTATGATAGATGTCAGAGGCTAGGTAATGTTGGTAGGAAGCAAGAGTTACCCCCAAAAAATAATTCTGGAAGTTGAAATTTTTGATGTCTGGGATTTAGATTTCATGGGTCCATTTCCATCATCTCATGGGAATGAGTATGTTCTTATTTCTGTAGACTATGTTTCAAAATGGGTTGAGGTAGTGGTACTGCCCAACAATCAATCCAATTCTGTAATAAAATTTCTTAAGAAGAATATCTTTACAAGATCTGGAGTCCCATGATCTTTTATCACTGATAATGGAACACACTTTAGGAACTATAAATTTAAATCTTTGATGGAGAAATATAGTTGTGTTCATAAAACCGGTACTCCTTATCATCCACAGTCCAGTGGACAGGTGGAAATTTATAACAGGGAACTGAAACAAATACTTGAGAAAACTATTTCAAACTCTAGGAAAGACTGGTCTCTTAAATTGGATGAAGATTTATGGGAATATAGAACTACTTTTAAGACCCCAATAGGTATTTATCCTTACAAGCTGTTGTTTGGGAAATGTTTTCATTTACCCGTGGAGTTTCAACATAAATCTTATTAGGCAGTTAAGGCTCTAAACATTGACTTTAAGTGTGGTGGTGAGAGGAGATTACTTGAGCTGAGTGAACATGATGAGATTAGGAGAGAGTGTTATGATAATTCAAGGATTTATAAATAGAGGAATAAAATCTTTCATGATTCTATCATTCAAAATAAGGAGTTTAAACCTGGACAGAAGGTCCTCCACTTTAAATCTAGACTTAAACTCTTTCCTGGAAAGCTAAAGTCCAAGTGGTCTGGAGCTTTTTCTGTAGTGAGAGTTCTAAAAAATGGAGCTATTAAAATTGTAGGCGAAGAGATTAAACCCATGTTAGTCAATGGGAAGATACTGAAACATTATTTTTAGGGACATCCAAAGGGCTTGACTACCTTCACTGTGCTAGAAAAATATTCTTGAATGATGTCTAGCCAGGGACTTTAAACCTAGTACTTCATGGGAGGAAACCCATGTTCTTTCTTGTGTTAATAAATAAAAACTTTTTATAATTAAATAAATTATAACTAAAGACTTTAAAATCAGTGCTTCATGGAAGTCAAACCATGCTCTTTCTTTGTTTTCATTTTTTTAGTGTTTTGTACTGAATAAAGTGCTACTTTGTTGTCTCCTAGATGATATGACTCTTCTGGATTTTTGTTCCTGTTTTTCATGCTTTGTGTTTTTAGGATGCTGCTGCTGTGTAATAATGGATTGGAATTCCCATGATCATTTTGGAAAAGAACCTAGTTAGGGAAGTACTTAAACATTTTTTCATTTATTTCTGATCCTGTTTTGCTACTAAAATAAAATTCTTCTCAATGAAAAATTATGCTTGTTTTAGAAATTCTGCTACATATTTTCTGAAAATCTGCTGCATTTCTTTCATATAAAATCTTTCACTTTATGTTGTGGCTCTAAAATAAATTCTTCTTACTTAAAAATTATGTTTCATGTTTGTTTCCACTTCAAAATTCTGTTTTTATTAAAAAAAAGTATGCATGTGTCTGTTGCTGTGAACTGAAATTCATTGTTTAAAACCCATTCACTGCATGAAATTAAGTGTGGGGGGTACATGCTTTCTAGTTGTTGTGTTTTTCATTGGAACCAATTAGTATATAGGGTGTTTAACATGCATCATTCTGCTATATTGAATAACCATTTAAATCATACTTTGTTGAAATGCTTACACCCAATTAACTGTGCACCCACACCTTATATGCTAATTTTTTATCTGCATTGGAAATTATCCACTGAACTTAAATTTTAATGCATGTACTTTTTAATGAACCTGTTGTTAATTTATTCATTGTGTAAGACAAGATTTTTGAACTTCAAAGAGACCCTTTATACATATCATTGATTTACTAAATTGAAAATCTATTTTAAACATTAATTTTTTAATTGTTTTTATTCACTTTAGAAGCCAACTTTGGGGACAAAGTTGGGTTTTAAGTGTGGGGGAGGGGTCAATTATTGACTGTGCTAAACTATGCTTAATTGAAAGCCCATCAATTCTCACTTCAACTTAAAATTTCCGGTAAAAAATGGAACAAATGGTTAAAAATTTTCAAAATTCTTGCATAATTTTAGGCTTTAATATATTCTAAAATGGGTCTTGCCTTAGGAAAAGTACCTTGCTGGAAGTTAAGATTTGTTTTGAATCTGAAATTAGTGATAATTGATTATTTTAGAGTGGTCTATCTTAGTGATCTAATGGAAATTGTGATTTAGGAATTATTTTTGAGAGTGACATGGGTGATCTGTTAATGGAATTATGATCATAACTCTTGGAACTCGAAGTTTGAATTGATCCTAAGGGGCACACTTTGTTATTTATTTATGTAATTACCTTAATTATCCAATGTAAATGATTTTTTATATAAATATTTTGAAACAAGAGTAATTTGGGCATCTGGGATCCCACGGTGAATCTCTGAGACCCTAGATGTTGGGTTAGTTTCTGTTAACTTTAAGCCCAATATACACTTTGAATAAGTGCATTTCACAGTGATTAGCACATGATACATGGCTTGGGAAAAATAAAATAAAGTGTCTAGGGTCAAAAATGAGCTCATTAAGGTGAGGGGATTGATGAACGCCAAATGAAGAAGGGGTCAGTTGGTTTATATGGGAATGATTTAGGTTTTATCATTGAGGTGATTCAAAATAAATTATTTATTTTTAGAACCTAGATTAAAAAGTCAAAGTATAAAGTTCCTACTGTTAAGTTTTTAATTCCACCTATATTTTACCTTTTTTCACTCTTGGACTTTGGACGTGAGCCTGGATTGAAGTTGGTCACTAAGCAGTCCCACATATGAGGCATGACACTATCATTTCTTGTTGATTCATTGATCTCTTGACAACCAGTGAGTATTTTTTCTAGGAAAGGTTCATATGAGAAATTTAATTTTTAAAAGCCTATTGACATGTTTTTGAAGTCCTTTGTTTAAAGTTCTGGACATGTTACATTTTGATCTGAATTATAAACATACCTATGTTTTCATGTTTAAAAAAGCATGAGATTTTTTTAGGACAAACAATGCTTAAGGGTTGGAGAATTTGATGTGGCCTTAAAAACACATGTTTTTTCACATCTTTTTAATTAATTTTTATCAATTTAATTATTTATTTTAACACTTTTTAAAAAATAATGGCTCTTTTCAATTTTTATTATTATTTTTAATAATTGATTAATTTTTATAATAAATCGTGTATTATAAGCTTTAAAATAATTAATTTATTTCTTAATTTAATTTTATAGACTAATAACCTTTTATTTAGATTGTTGTTTTTGTTCTGCATAATTAATAATTTAACAGTAATAATCTAATTAATTAAGTCTACATTTTCACGTGTATAATGAAGACTTAATCTAACATTGCATGCATTAAATATTAATTAATTTTATGTTACATAATGTTTTAGTCATCTTTTAACAATTCATTAATTATAATATAAGATTATAAACTTATTTTAGTTTTATTAAGTCTCTTTAAATTCTATTTCATTAATTAAAAAAATGGTTTAATAATATAATAATTATATGTCTACATTAAATTAATTAAATTTGTTAAAGTAGCTAATTTAAATAATTTTACTTTGTTATATGAATGTTTAATTTTACTTTAATCCTAAATAAGTTAGTTTCTTTTTAATTTTATTTTTAGTTTTGTAGCAATTTAAGTTTTATTAAGTGAAGTTAATAATATTTTAACTCTAGTTCATTCGGTTTTATATGTTTACTTAATTTTTCATTTGTTTTTAACTAATTATTTTTTTCAGTTTTATTTATGTTTCAATTTATTTTGTTTGACTGTTTGTTTTGTAGAGTTGCGGTGCCACAGCAACTATTGCCTGTCACAGTGCCTCCACGCACCGTTTCCCCATCTATTTCACGGTCTCACCGTGTCTTCGCCACTATCCCATCTCGCACCGTGTCCATTTTACAGTGGAACTGTAACTTATCTTACTGTCTCACCGTATTCCACCGTATCACATCTTGCTACCGTAACTTGCAGCAATGGTTTCATTCTTCCACGATGACACCTTCTCACACCGCTTAACCACTGCCACTGTCTTCCCATTTAATTACTTCCAATTTAATTGCGTCTTACCTTCTACAACCCCCACACCCAACTGAAGTGTTGTTTCCATCCTTCTTGCATCACAACCCCCACACCCAACTGAAGCCACGCCTTTCGCTTCCCAAGATTTCTCGCTGGATTGAAGGAAGAGTCAACCGCCTCTACAAGGCTGACTAGAGGAGTCCGTTGCTTCAGATCTGACGGAGCTCGAGACTGTCGTGGAGGAGCTGAAGTCTCCTTACTCTTCAGCATGGGGAAGGGTCTGAAGAAGATGTCCCCCCCTGTAGCGCCACGATTTGGGGGTAGATAAGCTTAATTGATAAAAAAACAAATAAAAAAATTAATAATATAATATTTAAAATGTTCATAATTAATAAATGGTTAATAATTAATTAACTAAACAATTACACTAATTAAATTATCGAATTAAACTACGTTGTAATTTGATTTAACTTTTTATAAAATAAAGTAATTAATAGTAGGCCAATTTAAGAATAAAATTAAGTTAGGTTAACTAATTATTAATAATACTTATATTAATAAAATAAATTAATGAATGGAAAGAAATTTAAAAAAATCTTAATTATTTTATTTATGTTTTATTAATAATTTAATAATCATAATATTAATATTAAATCTAGTAAATAATAATCAACATGAAATTTTTATTAAGTTAACTTTTTAACGAGTATTATGACATTAATCTAATAATAAACTTTCTTTCTTTCTTTGTGTTTTTATTCTATCTATGAAGGTTCATTCAAGGGACGTGTATATGTCCAAATTCATACAACAAACTCAGGGGGAGTTAGTTAAGTGAGAAAAGATAGTGCGACGTGATTGTCGTTAAAAAACACACGTGTGCGGTGCACAAGTAAGGGAATTCTGAAGTCGGTGGAATACGTGTGTTGGAAAGCAGCAGATGACAGAAGAAATAAAAACAGAGTTGCAAGGAATGTTGGGGGATGCTCATTCACAAGCAACGCACACCATTTTTTAGAGCGAAGACTTCTGGGAGATAGCAGAGCAGCTCTGGAGACAAGCTGGAGACCTTGGAGCCCGAGTGCAGAGTAGTATTATGGGAGTTATTCTTCCTTCCTGATGGAATTCTTGTACTTTGTTCTATTATGCCTTCATTTCCTGTATTGATAATGAAAAAAATTAATTGGCTAAATCTTCGAGCTCGGGGAATTACTACTTCTACTGGTTACATTTCTTCCTTTTTACTTTAATACATTAATGTGTTCAGTATCAATCGGAAAGATTGATGTTGATTACATTCAATTGCTTTTCACCACTAGAACTTAATTTTCAAAACTCCACAATCAAATCGGTGATATTGATCATGGACACATCTTTTAAAAAATCACAATTACTTCAGGACTTATGGAAAGTTCGTCCTGTTGTCATTATCATTTCGAATTTTTCACAGTTGATGTATTTTGGAGTGGGCAACTCCGAAATCAATCAGCCTGTGTGACTAAACTCTTGGAGAGGGAGATAAGTCATTCTCTTTTGGGTGGTGCAATGCAGTAACTTTTAAGTGAATTGGAATACTTTTAAAACCAGTAGAATGGAGATTTCTCCCCGAATATTTTACTTGATTGTTCACTTATCAGCATTTTATATCATTGTTTCTTACTATTTTTAGCATGTTTCCTGTTTCATTATAGTTTAGAACAAAAACTCAAAAATATTATAGTGTTTCATTAGTGTATAATAACATAAAAAATTCATAAAAAATAGAATAATTATTCCACTACTAACAACAGTGGGATCTTTTGAATGTTTTTAGAGGAATAGTGGTCAAGTTTGCCTTCTCTGTGGGTTCGACCCTGCTTTCCACATATACTGTAGTTAGTAGGATTATAAATTTTAAACTGTGACCAGATTCAACTACGGTCTAGTTCAGTGTTCAATATTGTGGCCTAGTTTAGTTGATGATAATCAACATAAATCAAAAATACCCATTCCTCTATTTTCATTAACAAAACTAGAGTGTCCTAGGGGAAACAATGGGTCTCATAGAACACACATATTGAAGTTCCTAAGATTTCAGCCTCATCTCCCAGAGCTTGGTATGGGCCATCTGATATTCCATAGAAGATATCGGAGAATTCCTGAGGTGAATATCAATGAAAGACCCCATCTCCCACCTTGAAGGTAGTACTAAAACCTCCCTAGGGAAGAAATCCATATAATCCTCCATGAATGAATAAACCCATATGGTTTAAGAACCCACTAAACCAAAGGATAAACTCACCAACCAATTAGTGATGGGTTATAGGTTCCTGCTCACAAGACCCACTAACATTTCCATGAGATGGCATTCACCAATAAAGGAGAATACCATCCCATAATTCTGAGGGAATCTAACTCGTCTGTGGTGACAATAGATCTAGGATCAGACTAAGGACAATCATTCCACACACAAGATGAAACCATAATCTCTCATCATTACAACCAATAGATCCCATGATAAAATCTCTCAACCTAGTGATATCTTAAACTTCTGGAAGATATGAGATATTGAAAATCATTCCCCTTCGAAACCACAACCCAAAGATGCTTGGATAATGTCTAAAAATGATTACCATATATCGCATTAGGAGTAAGGGTATGAAATAATGACTTACACTTGTGCCTACTAGTACAAATGAAATAGTATATTAATCAATGATCATGCCTCTAATCATATTGTGTGCTATAAGGTCATAAGTCTCCATAGATTTTAACTATCAGCAACCCTAAACTCCATATCACAGAGTTAGATGTCATCTGCCTAGTGGTGGTGTTGGAAGTATCTCATAAAATCATCAACCACCAGTAGATCCTTCTCCTAGAGCCCCTCCAACTCCTCTACCAGTTATTCATCTCTATGGGTCGACATGGCCTCGCCTGGTATATTCATGATCACGGCGCTGCCTCTACTATGGTAGACCATCTAATACCCTCCTACCCTCCGCATCATGTCAAGTTATGAAATCATGTACCATGTGGCCTCACCCATCACATGCATAGAATCACCCTTCTAAGGGCTTAATTGGACCATTGTATAGTCCCTGAGCTACATGACCACGTGTATGAGCCTGTCCATGAGAAGGTATCCTATGGAATGACCTTTTGATTGGAACATACTAGATGCTAAAAACGATGCATCCCTATAACGCTCACTTCCAGCATAACTTCATGGCGCCCCTCATATAGGAATCTCTTGATTACAAGAACCCACTCTAGCAGTCCATCATATATGGGAATGCATTGTCGTACCACACTTGAATGAGTATCTCTAAAAATACACTACTCAAACATCCATTCCAAGATGTAATCATTCCAATTCATATTTAAGGAGTACTTTGAATGGAAATAAAACCATTCAACATACTCATCAATAGTCATCCTTCCCTATTATACCTATAATATCTCCTGAATCTAAAATTATCATATAGATGAGGGGTAATAATCATCATTAAATAGTTTCTTGAAGTCAGACAATGATTTTTCCAACTCACCATACAGCTATGTGACTATACTCCACTATCGCCCAACTACTTCATAGAAATGACTGGGTTCCAATGGGACAATATGATCTATCTAGGTCCACACAAGTCTGAAAACATGGATCAATGACTACATAAAATCATCAATTGAGTGGGGATATGGCTAACCATATAACCTCAGTGGTCTCTAAAACTAGAATAAGAAGAGTTTTCTATGCTTGGTGGAATCCATATCCTTAACTACTAGTATAATATTATAGAGGTTTGTTTATACCTACCCACCTATAGGATAGGTATCATGAGATAGCCCCTAAATTGATTCCACATACCTTATAGAATCATTATAATGATCCTAAACCAATAATAGGTTTTCTATATTAATGGAAGAATCTAGAAATTTAATCAATATATATCATGGTCACATTTTCATTTTTATATATATATGGGTAGATTACTCATGAAGGATAGTCAAAGGAATTAATCCTATACGATGCATCTGCCAATGTTCCCCACAACCAATGTTATTGTATGCCAAGTAAAAAAAGAAGGTATTCAAAGTCCTGGTGAATGGATACGTTAGTCACCGCACCCACATTATGTTCTCTAGCTTGAAATCATCACTCGAGAAACTTTGAAATTGTTTCCTTAAATTCCAAAACAAACTTTATAAGGGGAAAAATATAGACACTCTCTCAAGGTAGAACCACATCTAATAATAATCTATCATCACCCGAACTACTGGGTCTAGCCTGGTCAAGTGAAGTCCAAGCCACAAACTAACCTAAGTCCGACTCCATAGGCCAGTGGCTTGGGACATGTGTTGAGAAGGAATAACTAAAATTGGAAGCACTAACCTAATGCACATTTATATATGCACCCTTCTAGCTCATTTTAGAACTGAATAAGAAAATGAATAATATATATTAACAACAACACTAAAACTATGCATGTAACAGTATCAAGGTAATACAAAATAGTGAGACAATGTAATCCAAAACGAAAAGGGATAGAGACATGTCATCCCAGAAAAGATGTCCCATCCTGACAATAATAGTGAAAGAAAAACTAAGAGAGTTCGAATTTAGATCTCCAATCTCGACCACTATACACGGTCTATGCACCTCATTATCCCTATAATCCTATAATATCAGTAACAACCTATCCATCATTCACATAAGACGCGAAATGCTTAGGAAATCCCATGTAGGGGTGAGTATATTCATCTCCAGTAAGACACCTCAAAACCCAAAGGGGGTCAATAGGAGACACGATACATAACGTCTCGGATCCAGGTTCCACTCAACGGGTGCCCCAAACCTGGTTGGTCACATGACCTCAAGCGCATTTCCCCAAATTCCAGAGACTGTCAACTAGTAGTGAGGGCCCAAGTCTGATAGTGTGGAAAATATGCCCTCATTTTTCAAAGTGTAGCGCAGAGGAAGAAAATACATAAACATACAACAACAGCGGAAGCAATAACCATACACAATTTTAAATGAACAACTGTAGGAAAGGATAACCAACAGTCATATAGATAATGATGCAACATGTCTCTAGTTCAAAGAAAACAGCCAGAACATGTTACACAGCAGTACAATACGATACAGAGTACAGAGTACAGCAAAGCAAAACAAAACAGCCGGCAGCATCGTGATCCTAAACTCGGTCCCATGCTACCATACTCCCCAGCAATAGTCAAGTTCCTGTATAGGGACCCTTTCCCTTATCCACACCTGCAGAAATGTAATCTGTTTGGGCCGAACACATGACCCAAATAGGGTGTGAGAAATAGATCCTAGTAGGCACCCACCAAAGGCATGTGCCTAACTGTGTGAAAATGTGCAACAACAGTGTGCAGTAGAAAAATGCAATAAACTAAGAAGTACTCAAAAGTAACTAACTTTACCAGTTATATTTCCATTTTAATATTCATTTAATTATTCAGTTATAAGGAAATAACCATAGTGAATTTTCTATGTAAACAGTTAGTGCCCTCAGACACGCAAACTCTTACCCTTAGGTAATCGGAATCGTAATCCGTAGGTAATTGTCCAAAGGTATAGCAAATATTTTCCTTAGGTGTACATAGTGTCTCCCTCAGGCATAGAGTCTATTGCCCACATGAACGGAAGAATTTTCCCTCAGGCTAAAATAACCACTGCCCTTTGGCCAAAGGAAACACTGCCCTCAGGCTAAACAAGTAACCAGGCCATGCCCAACATATAAAAAATCAATACACATGCAATTTCTTTCATGGAAATTCAATAATTATTATCACAATGGAATACCCTCCGGTATCTGGCCAAATGGATAAACAGAGGAACGCACCCCCAGGGTGGTCCTGGATCCAAGCATCGATCCCAAAAAATGTTTTATTATCACATTTAATTACCTATAAATTTATAGGTATTTAAAAACATCCATGTCCTCAGCCACACGACACCCCAATATGGGTTCTTAGCTCAATGGTACATGAAAACACACAACAGTTGGAATTTAAGCACTAAGACACCTACCTCGATCACCCCTGATCGGTATACACGAACGACGTCCCTCAAATCATCTGAGAACGACGTATATCTGAGGTGAAAGAAAACCCCATTCAAACATAAATAACTTTCCCTCAAGAAATAATTGGTAAGAACAGCTTATGGAGAAGGAGAAGCTTACCCGTACGGTTCCAACAAGATCGACAGAAGTGGAAATGGATTCTCGACTTGCGATCTAGAGCTCCTCAAAGGTTCAGCCCTCTCTCCCGACTCCTCCTCCAGTTCTAAGCCTTCCCTATGAATAGGGGAGTCTAATGCCCATTTTAGGTGGAAAAAAACTACATGGCGTGTACTATTGACTACATGGTGTGTAGTTTTCATTTTTTTAACTGCTCCTTCAGCGGCTTCTCGCCAGCGTGGCACTGTTCATCAGTCGACATGAGTACACGGCATGTGACACCTGAGTACACGGCATGCACTGCCGCTCAGCTGGCCACCGCCTTACTGTTTTCCTGCCGACTGACTACATGGCGTGTAAGTACCCACTACACGGTGTGTAGTCGGTTTTTACACCCATCACCATCCACCAGCCTACACGCCCTGTGTACCCCTTGCACATGGCCAAAGTACATGGTGTGTGGAAAAGTACACGGCGTTTAGTCACAAAATTTAGGATTTTCTCCCATTTTCCTTATTTTCTCAAAAACAATTAAGGATAAGAGAAAATAAGAAACTTGTACCTCAAGAAAAAGAACCAGGTTCTTACAAACTTCCCCCCTTAAAGAAATTTTTCCCCGAATTTCCCTTTAAAGGGTGGTGAAGATAAAGCTTAGAACAGATCTGGCCACTGAGCACGTACATCGGTCTCCTGCTCCCAGGTTTCATCCTGTACTTGACCATGCAGCCATAACACCCGTACGGCCCGACTCTCTCCAGAATCTCAAATGGCCCCACATACCTCGGTGAAAGTTTACCCTATCTCCTAATCCGCCTGTGTCCCAACCTCAGTGAAACACGCAAGAAAACCTGATACCCAACCATGAACTCCAAGGGTCTTCTGTGGCGATCAGCATAAGATTTTTGATGATACATTATGGTAGCCATCCGCTTCTGAATCAACTGGACATGATCAGAAGTCTCCTTCATGATACGTGGTTCCAGTAAAGCTACCTCACCTGCCTCTAACCAGCACAAGGGTGATCGGCATGGCCTACCATATAAAGCCTCGTAAGGTGCCATCTCAATAGTTGCCTGAAAACTGTTATTATAGGAAAACTCGACCAGGGGTATGTGCTTTTCCCAAGAGCCCCCAAAGTCTAGGATGCATGCACGCAGCATGTCCTCAAGCACATGTATCGTACGCTCTGACTTTCCATCAGTCTGATGGTGGTAAGCTGTGCTCAGAATCACCTGTGTACCCAGTGCCCTTTGAAAACTCTACCAGAAATGAGACGTAAAATGGGTGTCCCTATCAGAAACGATATAACAAGGGAACCCATGAAGACATAAGACCTCTCAGATATACAACTTTCCGAGTTCTTCAACACTGAAGGTCTCCTTGATCAGAAAAAAGTGAGCTACCTTCGTGAGTCTGTCTACAACAACCCACACAACATCATTGCCTCGAGGTGACCTTGGCAACCTAGTCATGAAGTCCATCATGGCATCATCCCATTTCCACTCCGGGATGGGAAACTGCTGTAAAATTCCGGCTAGCCTCTGATGCTCCGCCTTCACCTGCTGACAAGTGGAACACCTCATAACAAAACCATCTATCTCCCTCTTCATACCCGGCCACCAGTACTGACGTCTCATGTCACGGTACATCTTGGTTACTCTAGGATGAACTGCCCAAGCTGAATCCTGAAACTCCCACATCATCTCTTCGTGTATATCCCCTGGAACCCACTCATCCATGGAAACACAGAATTGTTTCATCACCTATCATTTATCCAGGAGGAGGGTCCTAACTTGCCACTGACTCCCATAGAACTAGGACTTCTGAATCAGATAGTTTTCTTATCGTCACTCTATCCAGGAGAGTAGAAGTCACAGCTAAAGAAGAAAGATAGTTCTGCCCCTGACTATCGTGAACCTCCAAATGCATCTCAGAGAACAAATCCATGAGCTGCCACTCACCACTGGCCTCTTGCACTGCCTGTATCTGAGTCTTCTTGCTCAGTGCATCAGCAACTGCATTACCTTTTCCAGGTGTATAGGCAAGATCAAAGTCAAAGGATTAAAGGTATTCAACCCACCTTCGCTGTCTCATGTTCAAGTCATGCTGAGTAAAGATATATTTGAGGCTTTTTTGGTCTGTGAAAACCACAAAATGATCTCCCAAGAGATAATGTCTTCAACAGAACAACGCATGAACAACTGTAGCCAACTCGAGATCATGTGTTAGGTAATTCGTCTCATGTGGCCTCAACTTCCTAGACTCGTACGCAACAACTTGGTCGCCCTGCATCAACACTGCTCCTAGTCCAATACCTGATGCATCATAGTAAAATGTATAGATCTTCCCTTGCTCTGGAAGTATCTGGATTGGTGCTTATGTCAACCTTCCTTTCAGGTCCTGAAAGGCTATCTTGCAAGATTTTGACCAAATGAACTTCACAGTCTTATTTTTCAAGCCTTTCAATGGTGCTGCTAAGTAGGAGAAGTCCTTGATGAAGCGTCTGTAGTAACCAGCCAGCCCTAAGAAACTCCGTATCTCAAACACATTCTTAGGATGCTCCTAGGAAACTACTTCTCTCACCTTCTATGGGTCTACTTCATTTCCGGCCTCTAAGATGATATGACCCAGGAAGTGAATCCAGTCCATCCAAAAATGGCACTTTGAGCGCTTAGAATATAGCTGATGCTCTCTCAGTGTAATCAGTACGATCTCAAGTTGGGTTGCATGGTCGTGTTGAGTGTGAGAGTACACCAAGATGTCATCCACAAATACTACCACAAAAGAATCCATATAAGGTTGGAACACACGATTCATCAGATCCATGAAAACTGATGGTGCATTCGTGAGTCCAAACGGCATCACCAAGTACTCATATAGACCATATATGCTCTGAAAAGCTGTAAGTGGTATGTCTGATGGTCTCACTCATAGATGATGATATCCTGATCTCAAGTCAATCTTCGAGAACACTCGTGCTCCACGAAGTTGATCAAAAAGATCATCAATCCTCGGCAAGGGATATCGGTTCTTAACTATCAACTAGTTTGACTTTCGATAATCCACATAGACTCTGAGGGTACCATATGCCTTCTTCACAAAAAGGACCGAAGAGCCCCAAGGAGAAGTAATGGATCGGATGAAACCCTTTACCTGTAACTCCTCTAAATTCCTCTTGAGATCCTGCAACTTTGGTGTAGCTATACTATAAGGAGGAATAGAAACTAGTGCTGCCCCTGGCACATGATCAATAGAGAAATCCACCTCACGATCTGAAGGTAGACCCGAAAAGTCGTCCGGGAAGACATCCCTGAAACGATCAACCACTGGAGGGAAATCCTGCTGACAAGTCCCCTGATCATCCAGATATAAACTCGCAAACTGGGTTGTGACACCACCTTTTCCATGATGCCCTGGTCTAGATTGACTCGCCTGAACATCCCATTCACCTTATTATAGAAACTATCCACCCTCTAGTGATGTGAAACGCACCCTGCGACAATAGAAATCTACAAAGTCTCGAAAGGGAATTGACCAGTCCATCCTGAGAATGACATCATAAGTCGTCATCTTTAAGACATAGAGGTCCCATAGAAGGTGACACCCACCAACCTCTAGGAGTCACTCCCTGCACTAATGCACATTAGCCGTTCTAGTTCCCAACAGAGTGTCTAGCATCATAACAGCAAAAGAAGAAGAAACACAAAGCCCAAGGATCTCCACAACAGGCACAGATATAAAGCTATGTGTAGCACCCGTATCAAAAAGTACTGAAGATAAGACAAAAGCTTCTAGAATAGTACCTCTGACAGTAGAAGGTCCAAGATCCTGCTCCAATTGGGTCTGTTGCACTACATATGCCTGCCCAGTGTCACGGCCCTACGACACACCCCGGCTACCATGAGCTGTCCCACCCTACTACCTCTGAGATCCTGGTGTCTGGCTACCACGACCACGACCACCATCTTTTCCCACACGCACTGACGTATTCCAGTTTCCCGATTGGTAAGAAGCCTCGGGTCCTGCTCCCACATGTGGAGTCTGTACAGAACCCCTCTCATTAGCCATTGATAGAAACACCCTGTAAAAGCGCTACAAATGACACATCTTTCTACAAGCTCGGCACTCCACTGGGTCTTGTGGACACTGCAGTCTCTTGTTCCCCTCTTTAACACACTCGTAGCACATGATTTGACCACCTGAAACATTCTTATGGATGGTACTTATAACGACCCATACTTTACATACATTTTTATTACTTCAGAATTGAAGAACACTTATTACAACATATAAAAAAACCAAGAAAGGAACGTATAGGTATAGTGTCTTTAGAAACTAGGAAACATAAACAACTGGTTCATAAATCATCTACTTTGCCTCTCATTTATTTCATCATATCTAGAGTCCCTTTTTGGAATATTCTACTTAATAACCTTCTTCCTGACCTGGGGAAATAAAACATACAAAAAGGTGAGCTCAAATGCTCAGTAAGGTTAAACAAAAGAAATATCAATCACATCATATACATAAGCACATAACTTTTGGAAATCTTAACCTGCAAAAGAGATCATAATTTCATAACATGGGGTAAATCATAGTAGTGAAGTGTAATCTCAATAATCATAACTTAAAACATGAAACTTTGTGGCATACACACATAATCATAGAGAATAATTTCTTATTAGTTAAGACTCATTGCCAAGACTATCTTAGTGGACAAAGTCCATTTCTGAACCGAGTTACCCTCGTTTTAGTCCTGCTTCACTGAACTGGTATAACCTACCATTCCAGCCATGTCTATCTCATGAGATATGAAATCTTTACCCAATGCATTGGAGGGAGATATAGGTCCCACCCATCTCATAATGATACCACTCTTATGTGTGCCACCAAATCATAAATCATACATCATTGCATAACCCATGTATTAAAAATGGGATTCTTAAACAACATGACATCATAAAACAATTCATATAAGATAAAGGAATTCATAAAAATAATTCTGTCACAACATAATAAAATCAATGTAATAATAGGGATAGAAACAGAACCCTTTATTATCTTATATGGAAAATAATTTTGATAAAACACTTGAACTCCATTCTTGAGGAAAATATCCTTTCTACTTCAAAAACATTTTCCTTTCTTAACATGTCTTACAATTTTAAACTAAAAGAATTTGATTAAAAATAAACATGAAAACTTGTAAAGGAAGCTTCTTGGAAAAAATGTTTTAAAAATCCATTCATGCTGTATAAGTTATAAATAACATTCTTCTCATACTTTTGTCGGAAAAGTAAAAAAAGTACCTCGTACGAAAAACGACAAAAGATTCATTTAATATCTTTTACTAAAAAACTCATAGAAGGGTAAAATAGGATTTAAAAAATTGTAGGTGAATGGAAATAATATTACATATTGATGAAACATGGATGTGGATGATAAAATACACACCAGTAAATGCCAGAGTATAAACAATCTCGGATAAAAATGAGATTGTGATATTTCCCTTACCTTAGGTCCGATACACTTTGTATGTGTCCGAACCTCCTGTATAATGATTTAAATAATGTTATTGACTTATTCCATAATCATACTTATTTTTATGATATCATATTTGGTCATATTCTTAGCTTCTTAGTAGTAATATTTCATTGCTACTTGTTATTCGGGTGTTTATAACTTTTTGTTCTTATGCGTGTTTTGTCAAATAAATTTTTATTCTTCTCTTTAGGTTATAGATACCTCATTTACAGAATGGTATTAGTGTAATATATATCATATTCATTCATTAAATTCATTTAAATAATCATTATGAAATGAAGATCATGTAGAACGAGTCGCATCACATCATGGAGATGGTATTCCGTACGTATGCACGAGTGATGATATCATTCCTATGATCGTGGAATTGTATTGGAATGTATGTATACTATTTCAGAATTATTATCACTTTATAATAGTCATATATAGTCATTATTTACACCATTATACCCATCCAAGTAAGGTGGTGGTGGAAAATAGATTACACCACGGCGTGGAGACGGTATTTCGTACGTACGCACGCGCGGCGATTTCTTTTTCCATAGGATGGATAGATGGTGAAATAGGGTTGTTTCATACTTATAATAACATATCAGTATATGAGTGATACTGATTTTATTACTTCATAATGAAACAACTAAAGAAGAAGAAGTGGAAGAAGAAATAAAGATGAAAGAATCGGTAACGGACATTACCTCTTCTTTGAAGTGCTTCTTTGAGACCTTCTTTTAGGGCACTAAAATTGGTCTTTGAAGAATACCAGGACCTCTAGGATGTATCTAGGGAATTTTAGAGGAGAAAGTGGAAGGGGTTGGCCAAGATTTAAGGCTCAAAGTGGTGTGAGGAAGAGAGGGAGGAGGTGCCCTTTTATAAGGGAGGAGAGGGGCTCCTTTGGAAAAACTAAAAATATTATTTTATTATAAAGTCATGTTCGGTTTTAAATAGCTCCAAATTGATTTATTTCTAAGATAAGGTGGGGATGGGTCAAAATAATCTCATCCAATAGAATTTCGACAAGTTTAGGTTCCTATTTTAACCTTATCATTTAGATTTAACATTAAGTTAAATAATTTTACTTTTACTGTGTCTTCTTGTGTTCTTATACTATAAGGTTAATAAACTTACTATAAGAAGACAAACGAACCCCAAGTTGTTTATAATTAATATATATAACTTTATATAATTCATTTGGCTTATCCTTAGATTTTTAGGAATAAAATAACAATTACTAATATAATATTTTTTTTAAAAACTATTTTATGTCAATTTTGACACTATTTAGTAATTAATTTTTGTGAAAATTATAACAGAATTATTAGTTCAAAAAAAGTTAATTAAATCAATAATAACATGTCATATTAATCTAGAAAATTAGTGTAATTCATAAAAAGTGTCAAATTACATTTATTTTGGTGTTTATGACATCAATTAGGTCAATATTTCATTAATAAGATAATTACTGCATCATCTTTGTGTCATAACAAATTAAATTATTTAATGTCTAAAAATTACAAATAAAATACCATTATGTAGGAAATAGTTTAGGCTTTCTAATGAATATTTATAATCGAATTTATCTTATGTATAACCCCATATTAAAAATTATTTAGTTATTAAACTTTGATTTTAACTATTTTAACCCTTCTTTAAATAAATTAATAATAAATGTCCTAATCTAATCCAAGTGGGCCTAAATGGTCATATTTTATTCCTAAGTTTGTTTTTGGTCGAATTACACTTGTCTAATAGAATTAGGACATGTGTTAGGGTAATAATAATATCATTTTTACCCTTAATTACCCTATTTACTTTTAACCGTGGTAAAAAAAGTAAAAAGTTACTATTCACCAAAAAATTATTTTAATCTCATTGAACCACATTTTACTTACTGACATCAACCGTGTCTCTCTGATTTTCAAAATTACACTCACAGAATCGATAAAATTATGTTTTATGAAAAATTCAGTTTTTTTAACTACCACTTAGTGGTTTCACTATTCATCAAAAATTGAAAGTTTTCATAAAAATACCATAAATTCATCCTAGTCTAATTTCGATATTACGAATCCAAAAATGAATTCCATTTGAAAAATAAAATTTATAAAATTTCAAAAAGTGGTTATTAATATTCATAATGGCTAGTTTTAATAATATTTTATTAGCATATCATTGTTTAGTGAAACTCGGTATTGCGTACGATGCAAGCTATCGAGGAAGGTCATTATTTCGTGTAAAGCAAGTCAAGAAAGTTTTGTGTGTAAAAATATTCCTTTGATGATTTATATAACATAAAAGTCTCGGGTGTTACATTCTACCCCCCTTAAAATGAATTTCGCCCTCGAAATTCGTCACTTTGTAACAAACAGATGAGGATACCTCTCCCTCATCATATCCTCCAGCTCCCATGTAGCTTCTTATAATTGGTGGTTCCTCCATAAAACTTTCACCAATCTAGTGGTCTTGTTTCGTAGGACTTTTTTGCTACGATCCAGAATCTCTATCGGTTGTTCTTCATAAGAAAGATCTTGCTCCAGCGGTACAACTTCTGAGCTGAGTACATGTGAAGGATCAGGTATGTACTTTCTCAGGAGAGATACATGGAACACATCGTGAACTTGGGAGAGATTCGGTGGAAGCGCCAATAGGTAAGCTACCTTCCCAACACGATCCAGTATTTCGAAAGGACCGATATATCTAGGGCTCAACTTCCCCTTCTTTCCAAATCTCATAACCCTCTTCCAGGGAGATATTCTTAAGAACACTTTATCACCCACTTCAAACTCTAGGTCTTTTCTTCGGTTTTCGGCATAACTTTTCTGTTGACTCTGAGCTGCTCTTATGTGTTGTTGAATAGATCTGACCTTTTCTTCCATTTCATCAACGAGATCAGGTCCTAATAGCTTTCTTTCCCCAACTTCATCCCAGCAAGTTGGAGTCCTGCATTTATTTCCATAGAGAGCTTCATAAGGAGCCATCTAAATACTGGAGTGAAAGATATTATTATAAGAAAATTCCACCAAAGGTAGGTGTTGATCCCAACCACCTTTGAAATCCATAGAGCAAGCTCTCAACATATCTTCTAGAGTTTGAATTGTTCTCTCAGACTAACCATCTGTCTGAGGATGATAAGAAGTGCTGAAACTCAACTCTGTATCCAGAGTATGCTGAAGACTTCGCCAGAACTTCGAGGTAAATCTCGAATCCCGATCAGATATAATAGAAATTCGTACTCCATGCAATCTTACCACTTCCTTTACATATATCCTGGCAAGCTAATCCAGAGATAAATCCTCTCTAATAGCAATGAAGTGTGCAGACTTTGTAAGACGATCAACTATGACCCAGATAGCATTATTGTCTTTGGATGTTTTAGGAAGTCATGTGACAAAGTCCATAGTGATGTTTTCCCATTTCCATTCGGGTATAGTTAATGGTTGTAACATCCCCTTAGACTTATGTCTCTCAGCTTTAACTTGTTGACAAACCAAGCATCGAGAGACATATTCAGCAACATCTCTTTTCATGCCATCCCACCAGAAGTATTCTTTCAGGTCCCTATACATCTTCGTGCTTCCAGGATGAATAGAGAATGAAGAACTATGAGCCTCATCCAGCATCTCCTTCTTTAATTCGGGGATGGGAGGAACACAAACCCGATTTCTGAACTTTATTATCCCATCACAGTCAAGGTTGAATTCAGGAACATTTCTCACCTTCTTCTCTAACTCGACATCTTCTTTATGTGCCTCTTTAATCTTCACATGTATAGATGGTTGAACATTCATTTGAGAAAGATAAGATTTTCCCATTTCATTATAATTCCAAGATCCAACCTTTGTAAATCCATAAATATTGGATCTTTTGTGATCCTCATCATGAATAAACTAGAATGGTCTTGTCGACTTAATGTATCTTCCACCTTATTTGCTTTCCCAGGGTGGTAATGTATTGAGCAGTCGTAATCCTTAATCAGCTCCAACCATCTTCTTTGGCGCATATTCAGCTCCTTTTGTGTGAAAATATACTTTAAACTTTTATGATCAGTATAAATGTCACACCTTTCTCCATAAAGGTAATGCCTCCAAATCTTTAATGCAAAGATTACCGCGGCTAACTCCAAATCATGAGTTGGGTAATTTTGCTCATTTATTTTCAACTGTCATGAGGCATAAGCTATCACCATATCATTTTGCATAAGAACACACCCCAATCCCTTCTTGGATGCATCACTTTAGATTACAAACCTTTCTCCACTACAAGGCAGTGTGAGCACAGGTGCACTAGATAACCTTCTTTTCAACTCCTTGAAATTCTCTTCACATTCCTCCATCCAAAAAAACATAACTCCTTTCCGAGTCAACTTGGTGAGTGGATTAGATAATCGTGAAAAATCTTTCACAAAACGTCGATAATATCCAGCCAAACCAAGAAAACTTCGGATCTCAGTTACTGTTGTTGGTCTCGACCATCTTTCGATAACCTCTGTTTTTGCTGGATCCACAGATATCCCCTCTTTTGAGATTATGTGACCCAAAAATGCAACTTTTTAAGCCAAAATTCACACTTGGTAAATTTGGCATAAAGCTTCTCCTTTCTCAGGGTCTTCAATATAATTCTCAAGTGATCTTCATGTTCTTCCTTTCTCTTTGAATAGACAAGAATATCATCTATAAAGACTACCACAAATTGATCAAGATAGTCTCTAAAGACTCTATTCATCAGATCCATGAAGATAGCAGGGGCATTAGTAAGACCAAATGGAATCACTATAAATTCATAGTGTTCATACCTTGTACGGAAAGCCGTCTTTGGTATATCCTCCCTTTTGACCCTTAATTGATGATACCCTGAACGAAGATCAATCTTGGAAAAGTAATGAGCTCCGTATAGTTGGTCAAATAAGTCATCAATGTGTGGGAGAGGATATTTGTTCTTGATAGTGATCTTGTTAAGTTCTCGATAATCAATGCAGAGTCTCATTGATCCATCTTTCTTCTTAACAAACAGAACAGGTGCTCCCCAAGGTGACGCACTAGGGTGTATGAACCCCTTATCAAGATTCTATTGGAGTTGCTTCTTCAATTCCTGCAACTCAATTGGGGCCATTCTATAAGGTGTCTTTGAAATAGGCAAAGCACCCAGTACGAGTTCTATTGAAAACTCAACTTCACGATTCAGTGGAAGACCCGGTAATTCATTCGGAAAGACATCATCAAACTCCCGTAAAATGGGCATATTCTTAATCATGAGTTTCTCACCAACCATTTGAGATAAATAACCTTCATTTAGTGGAATCAATACCCATAAAATGGAATAAATTTCCACTGGAAGGTTATGTTCATCCTTGCATCGATAGACGATCATAGATTGATCTGGAATATGAAATGTGACTTCCCTTCTTTGGCAATTGATATGAGCTCCATGTAGAGAAAGCCAATCCATGCCAAGAATCACATCAAATTCCACTATAGGAAGGATCACAAGATTTGCAGGAAGCACTTTCCCACAAACTTCAATCGGAGAAGAATTATAAACTTTTGATGCGACTGTTGTGCCATTAGGTGTTGTCACAGCTAACTCAACATCTAATTGTTGAGGTAATACGATGATACCCTTAGAAAAGTATTCAGAAATAAAGGAGTGGGTGGATCCAGAATCAAATAAAACATTTGCTACTTTAGAGTGGATGGTAAGTGTACCTTTCACCACATCGTTACCGTACTCCACATCGCTGATAGAAATTGCATGTGACTTTCCTTTGTCTTTATCCTTAAGAGTTTTTTGATGTCGACCATCATCATCAACCCTTGGATTAGGGAATTTATTGGAAAAATGTCACATCTCCTTGCACTTGAAACATTGAAGTGTAGTAGGTTCATTCTGTGCATCCCTTCCTTTGTTTGCATCATTAGACATCTTCTTCCCATCATTACGACATTCAAATTCCCGATGACCTTCCTTTCCACATTTGAAACATTTACTTGTCCCTTTAAGACAACTCCCTCCATGTTTATTTCCACACTTTGAGCATAAAAGAAAGCTCATCTTCTTTTCAGTGTGCTCTTTAGATTTTCCTTTGAATTCCATTTTCCTCTTCTTATCAAACCCATATGACTGATGGGTTACTCCAATATCCATCTCAACTTTGAGAGCACATCGAACGATTTCCTCGTAGCTATTGAAGTCCCTTATGGCTAAGTCCCTTCAAAGACTTGGTTTTAAGCCAGTAAAGAATCGATCGATCTTACTCTTAGGTTGGATAATAATACCCGAAGAGTACCTTGGAAGTCTTGTAAAATTTGCTTCATAGGTACCAACAGATTCATCATCCTTTTTCTTCAGTTCAAGAAACTATTTCTCCATATTTGTTCTGAGAATACGAGGGAAGTACATATTGAAAAATAAGTTCTTGAACTCGTCACATTCCATGGACTCAATTTCATCCCTTTTCCTCGTATTCTTAATAAGATTCCACCATTGATCAGCATCACCTTCCAAACAATACACTGCTAAGATGACTTTATCATGCTCAGAACATTGAAGAACTGAAAATATCTTTTCAGTAGTACTAATCCATTGTTCAGCAACTAATGGATCAGTAGACCCGTTGAATGAAGGTGGAAGCTGTCTCATGAAGGATTCAATAGAATGTTGCTCCTTCCTTTGCTCATTTGGAAGTCCTGCATGATTTATAGCTTGAGAAAGTTGTGTGAGCATGGCTACAATATTTTTCATTCCAGCTCCCATAACATTTGGTTGCTCAGGGGGACAATCATTGCATTTCCCGTCGCATTCCGCATTAACACGGTTCCTTCGGGTTCCAGCCATTGACTAAAACCAAGAATAATAGTGTGAGCAACACTAATTATAATAGGAAAACCACATAATCAAGAATAAAATTTCATACTTAAGGTCTTATCCTATGTTATTCATGGCCATTTCTAAAACACTAATATTGTGTTCTATGCTTAGACTTATCCTTAGGGTTCTTACTAAGGCTTTCACATCCTAGTTTCCAAAGGTTGACTATACCTTTCCTCTGATACCAACTATAACGACCCATACTTTACATACATTGTTATTACTTCAGAATTGAAGCAAACTTATTAAAACATATAACAAAACCAAGAAAGGGTCGTATAGTTATTGTGTCTTTAGAAACTGGGAAACATAAACAACTGGTTCATAAAGCATCTACTTTGCCTCCCATTTATTTCATCATATCTAGAGTCCCTTTTTGGAATATTCAACTTAATAACCTTCTTCCTGACCTGGGGAAATAAAACATACAAAAGAGTGAGCTCAAATGCTCAGTAAGGGTAAACAAAAGAAATATCAATCACATCATATACATAAGCACATAACTTTTGGAAATCTTAACCTGCAAAAGAGATCATAATTTCATAACATGGGGTAAATCATAGTAGTGAAGTGTAATCCCAAAAATCATAACTTAAAACATGAAACTTTGTGGCATACACACATAATCATAGAGAATCATTTCTTATTAGTCAAGACTCATTTCCAAGACTATCTTAGTGGACAAAGTCCATTTCTGAACTGATTTACCCTCATTTCAGTCCTGCTTTACTAAACCGGTATAACCTACCGTTCCAGCCATGTCTATCTCATGAGATATAAAATCTTTACCCAATGCATTGGAGGGAGATATAGGTCCCACCCATCTCATAATGATACCACTCTTATGTGTGCCACAAAATCATAAATCATACATCATTGCATAACCCATGTAGTAAAAATGGGATTCCTAAACAACATGACATCATAAAACAATTCATATAAGATAAAGGAATTCATAAAAATAATTCCGTCACAACATAATCAAATCAATGTAATAATAGGGATATAAACAGAACCCATTATTATCTTAGATGGAAAATAATTTTGATAAAACACTTGAACTCCATTCTTGAGGAAAATATCCTTTCAACTTCAAAAACATTTTCCTTTCTTAACATGTCTTACAATTTTAAACTAAAAGAAGTTGATTAAAAATAAACTTGAAAACTTGTAAAGGAATCTTCTTGGAAATAATGTTTTAAAAATCCATTCATGCCGTATAAGTTAGAAAAAACATTCTTCTCATACTTTTGTCCGAAAAGTCAAAAAAAGTACCTCGTACGAAAAACGACAAACGATTCCTTTCATATCTTTTACTAAAAACTCACCGAAGGGTAAAATTGGATTTAAAAAAATTGTAGGTGAATGGAAATAATATTACATATTGAGGAAACATGGATGTGGATGATAAAATACACACCAGTAAATGCCAAAGTATAAATAATCTCGGATAAAAATGAGATTGTGATATTTCCCTTACCTTAGGTTCGATACGCTTTGTACGTGCCCGAACCTCCTGTATAATGATTTAAATAATGTTATTTACTTATTCCAGAATCATACTTATTTTTATGATATCATATTTGGTCATATTCTTAGCTTCTTAGTAGTAATATTTCATTGCTACTTGTTATTCGGGTGTTTATAACTTTTTGTTCTTATGTGTGTTTTGTCAAATAAATTCTTATTCTTCTCTTTAGGTTATAGATACCTCATTTACAGAATGTTATTAGTGTAATATATATCATATTAATTCATTCAATTCATTTATATAATCATTATGAAATGAAGATCAAGTAGAACGAGTCGCATCACATCGTGGAGACGGTATTCCGTACGTACGCACGAGTAATGATATCGTTCCTATGATCGTGGAATTGTATTGGAGTGTATGTATACTATTTCAGAATTAATATCACTTTATATAGTCATATATATTCATTATTTACACCATTATACCCATCCAAGTATGGTGGTGGTGGAAAATAGATTACACCACGGCGTGGAGACGGTATTCTGTACGTACGCACGCGCGGTGATTTCTTTTTTCGTAGGATGGATAGATGGTGAAATAGGTTTGTTTCATACTTATAATAACATATTAGTATATGAGTGATACTGATGTTATTACTTCATAATGAAACAACTAAAGAAGAAGAAGTGGAAGAATAAATAAAGATGAAACAATCGGTAACGGACATTACCTCTTCTTTGAAGTTCTTCTTTATGACCTTCTTTTAGGGCAATAAAATTGGTCTTTGAAGAAGACCTGGACCTCTAGGATGTCTCTAGGGAAGTGGAGAGGAGCATGTGGCAGGGGTAGGCCGAGCTGGAAGGCTCAAAGTGGTGTGAGGAAGAGAGGGAGAAGGTTCCTTTTTATAAGGGAGGAGAGGGGCTCCTTTGGAAAAACAAAAAATATTATTTTATTATAAAGTCAAGTTTGGTTTTAAATAGCTCCAAATTGATTTATTTCGAATCTAAGGTGGGTATGGGTCGAAATAATCTCATCCAATAGAATTTGGACAAGTTTAGGTTCCTATTTTAACCTTATCATTTAGATTTAACATTAAGTTAAATAATTTTACTTTTATCGTGTCTTCTTGTGTTCTTATACTATAAGGTTAATAAACTTACTATAAGCAGCCAAACGAACCCCAAGTTGTTTATTATTAATATATATAACCTTATATAAGTCATTTGGCCCAACCGCAGATTTTTAGGAATAAAATAACAATTACTAATATAATATTTGTTTTAAAAACTATTTTATGTCAATTTTTACACTATTTAGTAATTAATTTTTTAAAAAATCATAACAGAATGATTTGTTCGAAAAAAGTTAATTAAATCAATACTAACATGTCATATTAATCTATAAAATTAGTGGAATTCATAAAAAGTGTCAAATTACATTTATTTTGGTGTTTATGACATCAATTATGTCAATATTTCATTAATAAGATAATTACTGCATCATCTTTGTGTCACAAATATATTATATTAGTTAATGTCTAAAAATTACAAATAAAATACCATTATGTAGGAAATATTTTTATCTTTATAATGAATATTTATAATCGAATTTATCTTTTGTATAACCCCATATTAAAAATGATTAAGTTATTAAACTTTGATTTTAACTATTTTAACCCTTCTTTAAATAAATTAATAATAAATGTCCTAATCTAATCCAAGTGGGCCTAAATGGTCATATTTTATTCCTAAGTTTGTTTTTGGTCGAATTACACTTGTCCAGTAGAATTAGTACATGTGTTAGGGTAATAATAATATCATTTTTACCCTTAATTACCCTATTTACTTTTAATCGTGGTAAAAAAAAGTAAAAAGTTACTATTCACCAAAAAATTATTTTCATCTCATTGAACCACATTTTACTTACTGAAATCAACCGTGTCTCTCGGATTTTCGAAATTCCACTCACAGAAGCGGTAAAATTAAGTTTAATGAAAAATTCAGTTTTTTAACTACCACTTAGTGGTTTCACTATTCATCAAAAATTGAAAGTTTTCAGAAAAATACCAAAATTTCACCCTAGGCTAATTTCGATATTAGGAATCCAAAAATGAAGTCCATTTTGAAAAATAAAATTTATAAAATTTCAAAAAGTGGTTATTACTATTCATAACGTCTAGTTTTAATAATATTTTATTAGCATATCATTGTTTAGTGAAACTCGGTATTGCGTACGACGCAAGCTATCGAGGAAGGTCGTGATTTCGTGTAAAGCAAGCCAAGAAAGTGTTGTGTGTAAAAAAGATTCCTTTGATGATTTATATAACATAAAAGTCTCGGGTGTTACAGTACTTCCACCATGAGAGTAATCCATCTGTCTCTTCCTCTTCCCGATGGAAATAGTACTTGGAACTGGTGCCGAACCGCCCTGGCCTGCACCACCAACTTCCTGAAGGTTCCTCTGAGTAATCAGTGCCTAGTTCAAAATAGAATGTACTATTGGAAACTTGAAAACATTCACCAGTTCTAAAATGTCTTATTAAAGACCATCCTCAAATCGTCTGGCCCTCAATGCCTCATCACCCACCAAAACGGGTGCAAAACGCTGAAGCTCGGTAAAATGTGCAGAATAATCCATCACCGACATAGCACCCTACTGTAGATTCATGAACTCACGAGCTTTATCTTCCCTCAGCATCTCTGGGAAGAAGAAATCATAGAAATCTGTCTGAAAATATTCCCACTCCATGTCTTTGTGATGCTCTATCTGAGTGGTCACATCCCACCACCTCTTGGCGGAATCACGCAGCATATAAGTTGCGAACTTGACCCTCCACCCTAGAGGCGTCTCAAGATGCTCGAAGATAGTCTGCATCGACCCCATCCAAGACTCTACATCCTGTGGTCCACCATCCCCTAAAAATGTAGGTGGTCGCTACTGCTGGAAGATACAATTCAGCTCAGCCATAGATGTGGCAGCTGGCGGTGCTCCCTGAAAGGCCTGCAAGAACTGCATAAATTTCCCATGGAACTATGCCTTCGCGCCTGTGTCTGGTATAAGGGCTTGCACTGCATCTGGCTCTGCTGGAGAATCCACTGGTAGCCTATGGCCTACCATCTCAGTAGTATAATCATTGCCGCTTTTCTGGTGAACAACACATGGTTGCATTTGCGGCATGACTCTACAAGGTCAAACGCACACCTTAGATCAAGATTATCAAAGACTGAAAAATAAGGGACCAAAAAGGGAACAGGAGGAAGAAGGCATTTCAAGGTTTGAAAAACATGACTACACGGCATGTATACTAACTACACGGTGTGTACCTGACTCCTCTTCCCCTACCCGGGTCCTTCTACACGGCTAAGCCACATGGCTCTCGTTGAACAAAACTACATAACGTGTATGGATTAACTTCCAACTTCCTGTGTCGTTTGTGACACGGCCGACTACTCAGCTTGATACTACACGGCGTGTTACACCCGCACACAGTGTGTACACCACTCCGTCTTCCCAACCACATGGCCAGGTCCACACGGTCTGTCACCGGTCAAGACTACAGGGCATGTCCCACGGGTACACGGCGTGTACTAGACCAGCTTCGTCGACCCGTGTTGTTAGTTACATTGTCAGATACACAGTTCACACTACACAACGTTCTCCAGATGGACACGGCATATACACAAAAGGATTACAATGACCCGTGTTTTTAGTTACACGGCCAGTTCTCAGGCCAGACTACACGGCGTGTTCATCATTGACACGGCGTGTACAAGAAAATATTTCACTGACCTGTGTTGTTAGTTACACGGTCGGGCTCTGGGTTAACACTACACAGTGTGTACATCTGGTACATGGCGTGTTGTCCCCAAGCATTTCCCTTCCCCATGTCCCCGGCCACACGGTCCATGACACAGGAAGTGACTACACAGCGTGTACTGAGGGTACACGGCGTGTACTCAAAATATTTTCTTTTCTTCCCAAACAGAAGAACACACAGCATGTGTCTGAGGAACTACACGGTGTGTATCTTGGGTTTTCCAGACAGTAAGCCTCATATACTACTCTGGAACCCATAAAAACACTGAAACAACTCCTAAGTTCCAAATTCCAACCTGTGAGGTCCCATACTCCCCGCGAATCAATGTTTGGCATCTTATATGTGTTATAACAAGATAAACGGTCAATGATCCACCAAATTCTTGTTAATGAGGGCCCATACTCCCCAAAAACCGAAGTTTTGAATCCATTCTAATTAGGGCTCACCCAAACATACCCTATCACATAGCAGGTATTTATCAAAGCAGCTCTCACAACAGCATGCTTTTCCAGCACAACAAATATCACAACAACATGCAATTTCTAATGCACTTACATGGCATGGAACTATGCATGGAATGTGATTTCTAGCATGTGCCTAAATGATGCATGAGATGACATACCCTCATCTCATTGGGTGGTAACTAAATAGAACCCATGAAATATAAACAACACAATCACAAGTGTGTCACCCATAGGTGAAAATCAAATCAACTGTAAAATTTGAAAAATCGGAAAAATTGCAAAAATACGAGGTAGACTGGATTTTCCTTGAACATGGGTTAGCTATACCCGGGCACAGCTTATTACCAACTACTGATCCCATCCTATCCCTGACTAAGACTCTAAATAGTAAGTCAAAGAAAAGAACCCATTTGATACCACTTTGTAATGTCCCGTATCCGGGTGCCACTCAACGGGTGCCCCGAACCCGGTTGGTCACATGACCTCAAGCGCATTTCCCAAAATTCTAGAGGTTGCCGACTAGCAGCGAGGGCCTAGTTCTGATAGTGGGGAAACTATGCCCTCATTTGTCAAAGTGTAGCACAAATGAATAAAATACATAAACATGCAACAACAGAGGAAGCAATAACCATACACAATTTTAAATGAACAACTGCATGAAAAGATAACCAACAGTCATATAGATAAAGATGCAACATGTCCCTAGTTCTAAAAAAATAGCCAGAACATGTTACACAGCTGTACATTACAATACAGAGTACAGAGTAAAGCAAAGAAAAACAAAACAGCCGGCAGCATTGCGAGCCTAAGCTCAGTCCCATGCTCCCTGCTCCCCAACAATAGTCAAGTACCGGTATAGGGACCCTTTCCCTTATCCACACCTGTAGAAACATAATCTGTTTGGGCCGAAGACATGACCCAAACAGGGTGTCAGAAATAGATCCCAGTAGGCACCCACCAAAGGCCCGTTCCCAACTGTGTAAAAATGTGCAACAACAGTGTGCAGTAGAAAAATGCAATAAACTAAGCAGTACTCAAAAGTAACTAACTTTACTAGTTATATTTCCATTTTAATATTCATTTAATCATTTAGTTATAAGGAAATCACCACAGTGAATTTTCTATGTAAACAATCAGTGCCCTCAAACACGCAAACTCTTTCCCTCAGGTAGTCAGAATTGTAACCCATAGGTAATTGCCCACATACATAGCAGATATTTCCCTCACGCGTACAAAGTGTCACCCTCAAGCACAAAGTCTATTGCCCATAGGCACGGAAGAAGTTTCCCTCAGGCTAAAATAACCACTGCCCTCAGGCCAAAGGAAACACTGCCCTCAGGATAAACAAGTAACCGAGCCATGCCCAACATATAAACAAGAAATACACATGAAATTCCTCTCAAGTAAATTCAATAATTATTATCACAATGGCATACCCTCGGGTATCCGGCCAAACGTCTAAACAGAGGAACGCACCCCCGGGGTGGTCCTGGATCCAAGCAGTGATCCCAAACAATGTTTTATTATCACATTTAATTACCTATACAATTCTAGGTATTCAAAAATAGCCAAGGCCTCAGCCACATGATACCCCAATATGGTTTTTTAGCTCAACGGTACACGAAAATGCATAGCAGTTGGAATTTAAACACTAATCCACCTACCTTGATCGCCCCTGATCGGTATACACGAACGAAGTCCCTCGAATCATCCAAGAACGACGTAGATCTGAGGTGAAAGAAAACCCCATTCAAACTTAAATAACATTACCTCGGGAAATAATTGGTAATAACGACTTATGGAGAAGGAGCGTCTTACCCGTACGGTTCTGACGAGATCGACGGAAGTGGAAACGGATTCCCAGCGTGCGATCTGGAACTCCTCGAAGGTTCGACCCTCTATCCCAACTCCTCCTCTGGTTCCAAGCCTTCCCTGTGAACAGGGGAGTATACTGCCCATTTTAAGTGAAAAAAACAAACTACACGGCATGTTCTATTGACTACACGATGTGTAGTTTTCATTTTTTTAACTATTCCTTTGGCGGCTTCTCGCCAGCGTGGCACTGTTCATCTGTCGACATGAGTACACGCCGTCTAACACCTGAGTACACGGCATGTACTACCACTTAGCTGGCCACCGCCTTACTGTTTTCCTACTGACTGACTACACAACATGTAAATACCCACTACACGGTGTGTAGTCAGTTTTTACACCCATCACTGTCGATCGGCCTACACGCCCTATATACCCCTTCCACACAGCCAAAGTACAGGACGTGTGGAAAAGTACACGACGTGTTGTCAAAAAATTTAGGATTTTCTCTCATTTTCCTTATTTTCTAAAAAAACACTTAAGGATAAGAGAAAAGAAGAAACCCATACCTCATGAAAAAGAACTGGGTTCATACACAATAGAATTAGTCAGATCAACCCAAAGAATTAAGGAAACAAACCTCGATAACAAATATATATATATATACATAATCATATATATATATACATAATCATATAAGAAACCCGTATGTGAGACAAATAGAATCTTCATCTCACATCCCAACAAAAGATAATGAGTATGCATGTAGTTCCAAATGTCCATCATTGATTCCCAATATCTTGCATTTCTTATGAAGTAATAGTGTAAAGGAGCCACACCCTTCCATTATGCTGCAAAATGAAGGGGTAAAATATATAAGTATAGTACCCATTCCCTTATGGATCCTATGGATACAACTCAATAGAAAAATAGTGTACTCAATTAATAGTGAGTAAGGTGATTCCACATAGTATGTATAGGAAATGTTCCCTAATAGAATATAATGGTACCACTCAGTAGGTAGAGGAACCATTCCCTGATATAGTAGGAGGGTACCACTCAGTATGTAGAGAACCCATGTCTTGATATAACTAGAGAGTATCACTTAACAGTTATAGGAACCATGCCCTGATACAATAGTAGGGTACCACTTAGTAGGTAGATAACCCATGCCTAATACAAAAGGAGGATACCACTCAAAATGTAGAGGACCCATTCCTGAATACAATAGTAGGGTACCACTCAAATGCAAGAATACATATTACATAATACAATAGGACAGTACAACTCAAACTAGTGCGAGGAGTATGAGGGACCCACACCCTAGTATGATAGGGGGTTTCTAACCCTGACCACTCTCGAATGATCCTGTTCGATCAATTTTGTCGACGTGAATATCCTAAAGGAGAAATAGTCTTGAAAAACTCCACATCATATCTCAAAATCTAGTGTGAAGGATAAAACATTGTTGTATATGAAAAAATACACCTAATAGGATACTTATAGTAGAAAATATGAGTCAAAATTAATGAGATGCCAGAGGTATTAGTTCACAATGATGTTCACGATGTGTATAGGGGACCACTATAAAAGTGAACCCACCTCATCATCTATTGATGTATCCTCTATATTTGGCTCAATGTACATGTCACTATATATAGACTATATGAGACCTACATGGAGTTTCACAGCCTCATAGGGCCTACCCATGTGCTTTTATTCATGACCGTGTCATTTATTCCATGTTTGTGTGTATGGTCATGTCCAAGCCCTATACTCCTGGAGTAAACGTCGGGCCACCAACACTGGGTTACACGGCATGTGGGGTCCCATATGGAATGTGATACTCGAAAATCATATTCTCTATACTGAGGGGGCTATATGGTGTGTGTTCATACCAGTATATTCCATGAAGTCGGTTTTTTCACATAATGTTATATCTATGAGGTGACATTAAGATCTGCCACTGAAGCCACCCAATTCCACCATTAATCATGCTGAAATTAAGGATAATAATTCCAATAATAAATTTCCTAGCCTCTGGTTGCTGGAAGTCCAAATCCAACCACCCATAGGAATCTCATGTCAGGTCCCTTATTCTGCCACTCTACATCTCCACTCTAAATCCCAAATTAGGGGAGCATCACCTACACTCTGTCCAGATCCATTTGAAAACACTGATCTGGTCAATATTCACACATCCACCATTAATCTGGTGTTCTGATTGCAATTTTACCCACCCTAAAGTTTCTAAAAAAGACCCCATAGGCCTACGGTGAATAATGTGAAGAAAATTTGGGGAGATGATGAAGAAGAAGGTCGCATCAATCATTATCCAAACATTCTTAGACAACTAGAATAGATCAAGGATATCATGGATAAGGATCATGGAATGATAAGAATAATCTGATTTAAACAATTTAATTCAATACAAGGGCTCATGGGACACATTTATTTATTAATATATCAAAAAATAAATGATAAAAAATTTCTCAATATTTTAATCATTGTAGTGAACTGAAATTGTTGAGCCCTTCCTGAATATTGGATAGTTCATTACTGAATAACATGTTTTTCTAGTGTTGTGGATGATCTGATACACCAGCTTCATGTAAATTCACCTTGATCAGATTACTTGTAGTAATCCAATATCAATATGCTGACAAAGGATGTCAGATCTCCTATCCAAAACCCCCATAGTTATGTGACAAGCCCTAGAAAATTTTCATGATGAAATATTTATAGATGATTAGATTTAGATCATTTAAATTAAAATTAATAAATTAATCATTTATTTTATTTCAAATACACCCACCAATAGTTGACTCATTAATAGTCAAGTGCCAGCTATTTTTAGGTTATCCCTAGGTTAAACCCCACACTATAGATTTATTCAGGGTATCATATTTCCAATATCAGACTTCTTTCAGGATATATTTTATATTCAATGAAAAAATTGAATGCGAGTGATATAAAATATATTTAAATTGTTTTAATATTAATTACAGTCTCACCAGGCCTCATAATCCCACAGAATATCAACACATGGCTCCAAAAATATTTCTTAATATATTTCAAAGTCTTAAAAGGTAAAAAACGAGTCTCTACATTCAGTAGGAGAAACAAGAAATAAGATACCAACCCTACTTGATTAATAATCTCAAAAGGTCCAATATAACTAGGTCATAGCTTTCCCTTCATTCTAAATCTCATTACCATCTTCAATGAAAAATATTCTCTCTAACTTCAAATTCCAGAGCATGCCTACAATTTCCATCATAGCATTTATATTGAATTGGAGCTTCCCTGATGTGCTACTAAATGAATCGTACTTTCTCTTCCATTTCCTCAGCTTTCCTAGGTCCCAATATCTATCTTTCTCCCACATCATCCCATCACATTGGGGTTATACATATTTTTTCATAGAGGAAATCATATGGATCCATCTGAGTGATCGATTGAAATATATTTTTATAATGAAACTAGAATAGAGGGATTTATTGATCAAAAACACCTTTAAAATCCGTAGAAAAGATCTCAATATACCCTATAGGTGTTGATTAGTTCTTTTATAATGAACATATATCTATGAATGAAACAAAATGTTGAAAATTAACTCTATGTCAGGGTCTTATATAATACATCCCCAAAACATTGAGGTAAACCTCATATCTCAATCAGATACAATAGAATGTGGTACTGTATGAAACCTTAAAACTTCATTTATCTATATTATGGAATGATAATTATTGGAGAAATGTTCTCTAATAGTAATTAATTGTCATGAATTTTTAAGGATATTAACTCCCACCCAAATAACATTATGATCCTTTGGTGTTTTGGGGTGTCCAAAAAAAGAATCCATGCTAATGTTTTCTCATTTCCATTCTTATATGGGTAATGGTTGTTTAATATTTTTAAGCTTTTATCCCTTATCCTTAACAAGATAACATACCAAAAACCATGATATAAACTATATAATATATCTCTTTATTCTATCCCACTATAAATACTCATTTAGATATCATAACAAATTTGTACTTATAGGATGAATATACAATAAAGAACTATATGTTTCTTCTAATGTATCCTTCTACATATTTTGAATCAATTGAACACGTATATGGTTCCTAAACCATATCATTCTTTCATAATCATTGTTAAATTTGGGAAAATTTCTAACATTATTCGTTATCTTTAAATATTCCTTTTGTTCCTTTTTAAGCTTCATTTAGATAGATGGGTGAACCCCAATTTTAGAAAGACAATATTTCTCTATTTATATTAATATTTTCAGATATATGATTTAAATATCTAGAAATATTGGATCTTTTATGATCCACATTGTGAATAATGATAGTATGATCCTTTCCACTTAAATAATGAGCAACGATTTTTTTCTATGGTGGTATTATATTGAGCAGTCATAATCATTAATTAGTTCAAACCATATTCTATGGAACACATTCCACTTATTTTATATGAATATATAATTTAAGCTTATATGAACTATATATATATCAAATATTTATCTATAAAGGTAATTCATCTATATCTTTAATGCCTAAATTTTCCCAATTAACTTTAAATCATGATTTGGGTAATTTTTCTCAATAACCATTAATTTTCTTGAGGCATATTGTATCACCATATCATTTTTCATGAGAAAATATCCCAATTACTTATTTGATACATCACTATAGATTACAAACCCTTCTCCACTATAATGAAATGTAGGAAAACTATGCTAACTATCCTTGTGTTTTCTTCCTTAAATTTTATTCAAACCAATTTATCTAAAGGAACTTCGATCTCTTTATAATTTTCTTGGTGATTGGATTAGATAGACATGAATAATTCTCTAAAATGGTCTATATTATCCATCGAAACCCAAAAAAAATGTTGATCTTATTAATAGTGGTTAGCTTGTTCCAACATTAAATAAATTTGATCATTTATGGATCCATAGATATACCTTCACATGATATCATATCAACCAAAAATGAAATATTTTGTAGAAAACATTCAAAACTATTAAATTTTTCAAAAAACCACTCAATCCTCATGGTCTTATATAAAATTATCAAGTTATTTTCATGGGTTTATTTGATATTTGAATAAATAAAAATATCATCTATAAATACTACAAAAAACTGATCATGAAAATCCTTAAATACTATATTCATTAAATCAATGAAGATAGTTGGGGCATTAGTAAGACCAAATGGAATCACAATATATTCATAGTTTCCTTAACTTGTATGGAATTATATATTGGGTAGATCCTCCTTCATGACCCATAGTTGATTATATCTAGAATAAAGGTCAAATTTTGAAAACTATTCAGATCCACACAGTTGATATAAAAAGCTATCAATATAGGGGAGATGATACTTAAATTTGATTTTGGTCTTCTTTAGTTCACGATGATCAATACAGAATCAAATTGATCCATTTTTCTTATTAAAAAAGGTTAAGTTAACCCTAAGGTGACACACTATCCTGAATGAATCCCCTATCAAGATTATATGGTATTTTGTTATCTAATTCCTATAACTCATCCAGGTCCATTCTATAGTGATTCGTTTAAATATGTACAGACCCATATATGAGTTTTATTGATAAATCAACTTCATTATTTTGTGGAAGAAAAAGAATATTTTCCTGAAATACGTCAATACAATCCTTCACAAGAGACATATTATCAATGATGATTTACCCCTAACCATCTGAGATAAACACCCCTTTTGAATTGGAATCAAGATCAATACAATGGATTCAATTTTCCTTGGATATTTGAATTAATCATCACACTGATAAATGAGAATGGGTTATTTTAGAAAATGAAAGGTGTATTCACTTACATGGAATTTGATATTTTCTCCATATAGAAAAATGAAATCCATTCCATTAATCATATCAAATTCCTCTAAAGGGAGAATAAAAATTATTACATGAAACAATTTCCCACAAACATAAAATTAAGAGGTACTATAGAGTTGATATGTGACAATTGTAATATTATGAGTTTTCCCTAATAACAAAATATATACTCACTAAGCTAGTAATTAATTACCATTTTCAAAATCCTTAGATATTGGCGATTGGATAGAGACAAAATCAAATAAGAAGTTAGCTACTCAGGAGTGAATAATAAATGGACCTCACAACATGTCATTCTCATAACCCACATTGAAAATCATGATCGTATGATATTTCCAATTTGTTTTGATCTTAAGAGGTTTTTGATTTTGATCATCATTAAAGGCCTTCAAATTCATGAATACATTGGAAAAAATCCCATACTATTTTTATTTAATTATTTGGATCATTGGGGGGCATTATTGGGTTACTTATTCTCTTCTATTGTGTTAACAATCCCATTCATTGGCTTTTAACATTCACATTATTTATGACCCTCCCTTAAAAATTTAAATAACCACCATTATCCATTCAAGTATTTCCCTTGAGGTTGTTTTCCATATTTATGGCATGTAAATGGTTGGAATTTATTTCAACCATTTTATTTCTTAGAGAATTCATGAGAACCGATCTTTATTTTCTTATCAAAACAATGGGATTGTTGGGTAACTCCAATCTACATTTCCACCATGATATCAAATAAAACTATTTATTCATTGATACTAAATATCCTTCTGTATAACTCCCTTCACAGTCTTGGTTTTAAGCTACTAAAGAGTTGATAAACATTATATTCAGGTTGGATTATAATACCAGAAGCATGCCTTGAAAGTCTTGTAATGATATCCATATAGGTACAAACTGATTAATCATCCTTTTGCATCAACTCATGGAATTACACTTCCATTTTTGTACGAAGAATATGAGTAAGTTAGTTATTAAAAAATCTCTTAAAATCATCCCACAGCATGGAGTAAAAATCATCATCTTTCCTCTAATTATTAATAAGAGTCTACCACTGATATTATTCACCTTTAAAATAGTAGATGATCAAAATGGAATTTTTTTCACCAAACACTAGATAATGGAAAATATCGTTTCAATGGTATTTATCCATTGATTAGAAACTATTATATCTACAGACCCACTAACTAAAGCTGGACATTTTCTCATGAAGGAATCAACATAACTTTGTTCTCGCATATTCTCCTTTATATTTTCTTCATGACTCATAACATGAAAATTGTGTGTACAAATTGAAATAATATTTTTTATTCTAGGTCCTATAGCATTTGGTTTATCAGGTGTAAAATCATTTAATTTTCCACCACATTTACGGATTTAATGATGTATTATTGTACTAACTAATGAAATAAACAAAAAAGTATAGTCTAAGAAACAATAATAATAGTGGGAAACACATATTCATGAAAAATCATGCATAGGGTGTCTAAATCAAAAAAACTTATTTTCAATCCATGAAACCTTATGTTTAACCTATGTCATTAATTGCCATAATATATTCATATCCATCATGATAGTTCAAAATGTGTTTCTGAAATTTAAAAACATATCCCCTTAGAGGGTCAAACCAGGTGTGCAGTAAGGCCCATTATCGTGCACTAGGTAATGATCATGTCAAATCCCAATGTAACCATTTCATATATATTAACACTAGGTCAAAAAATAACTGATCCAAATTCACTTATAATATCTAGATAAGGATTCAATTCCTTGGAGTCCACTCTCAATCCTTTATTAAAATTCCCAGATATCTACCTATACTTTTACTTATCCATATAGTTATAACTAATGTTCTCTAACTATATTCTCCAAACACTGACTAAACCCTTCACTAATAATAACTATAACAACCCAAGATATTAATACATAAATATTACATATTTTTATATTAATATTCAATAGATTTACATAATACCCACCTGATCACCACAAAGGTTTAGTTTCATTACATACTAGATAAAAAAAATTAATTATTTCAAGAAATATATTCCACATCACCCATAAATATATTCCCTTTTAGGACTCTTTATAAACATACCCTACATAAAACCATTTTGACATAACCTAGGTTAAGGAAAAATAATACATGTTGAGCATACATGCTCAGTGATTATAAACATGGGTGATATTAATTGAAGATCATATAAAAGCCTAAGATAAGTATAATGGTATGAGATATTGAATATAATATACAATTTTCATACCCAATCTATCATATATCATGAACACGATTCAAGGAAAAAATAATTATCATCATAAAATACATAAATCATAAGATTTATAAATCATCATAAGTCAATCATGAACAATAATTTCATTTCATATAACTATGGAACAATCACAAATATATAAATTGATGGAGTCGAGGTGTGTAGAGGAATCCGGTGGGGCATGGATTTAAATTTTTTAATCATTGGAGAAATAAAACTTCATCATCTCTGGTGATCTGAGCCATGGTAGTGGTTCGAGAATCTTGTGTGAGTAATCAAAGTACAATAATTAAACATCACCTCATTCCATTAAATATGTGTTTGAAAATAGATCGTCACTAGAGAGCATTGCAAGAAGGATCTGAAGATAAACCCTCTTGATCATCCACACATTCTTTAGGAACCTGAGAAGATTCCAATCATTGAATTCTGAGTTCTATCATGGAGTTCCAAAAATTACTTCAAATTTGTGATGATCACATTGATATCATGCCTTTGATTCATGAAGGATTTCTTGGATCAAATTCTCATATGGTGAATTTATCTTTCTAAAAAGAATTAGGAGGGGTGGCTCTCATTCCATTGGAATGAATACTATGAAATGAGTCTCTCTCTTCCACATGTATTTTGTGATGTTAAAATAAATTTAAATGGTTCCTAGACCACCGAAAATTTAAAGAACACTAAATAAGTAGTAAATGGAACCTGATGAAGAACTAACAACATCATATTGAAATTTATTTTTTATCAAAAACATACAATATATAATAAATTAACTACATGATAAACCCAATTCATTAACTCAAATAGAAATTATGACTAATATTAAATGAATCTTGAATATGAAAATAATATTTATTCATATAATATTTTCTATGCATTCACCAATACATTTTGAATAATTTTTATAAATAAATTAAACCCAATTATTCTATACTTGAATAATAATTAATTTATTTATTTTTTGGTGGTCAATAATACTTGGAGAACTCTCAGATCCCATGGTGGGGCCCACCATTTCATATGTAACTATTTACCAGAATAATAAAGACTCTTGAATAAACTATTTTGTGTGAACCTCTAGACCCTTATATACATAGAAATTATTGTTATTCATAGACTAATAGCAGAGTCTATCAACACGTCTAGAGCCCTAAGGAGTTAAGGGAAAAGTCATATAAATGAATCATTTCCTGCAAATGTGAACTATGTAGCATAATCTATTTGTCTCAAGATATCTCATAAAAAAATATTCACACTTTTGTCATCATCCATTATTAATTTTATTATTTATTGATATAATCGGGTAGAAATTCCATCTATTACCTTGGACATGGATTTATGAAGTTACTACCATCCTGATCAACAAGGAATGAGATATAAGTTCCTCAAATAAGAATAAAAATATTCTATCTTCACCATTAAACCAATTCAACGCCACTAATGACATGCCAAACACAAGCTACCTCACCAGGACATCAATTTCATGGTTTTTTCCTTGAATCAAATTATGTGATCAAATGGTGCACAATGATAATGAACTCAATTTAGGAGGCCAATATACATGTTTGTAGATATGAACAACCAATGACACCTGAAACATGTGGTGATCCTATTGGTGGGTCTATCCTCATGATCTCACTTATAATAGAACAACATGTATGAACTTCATAAGAAGAATACTTAATGATTATGAGACCCAACACCTGATAGTCAAACATCAACTGGGTCTATTCAGTATGATGTATCTAGACTATAGCATATATGTTTAAGATTAATTTCATAGTATCTAAAGGTTCTCATTATAGCATGGAAACTTCTATAACATTTCTATATGAAAAATAATATATGAAAATTACCATTTAAATAGTGGACATAATAAAATCAACACTATAATGGTATATTTTCATCATATATATAACTCACTATATACATGGTAAGGTAATCAAAATGTACTGATAATGTTGGGTTTAGGGAACCAAAAATTACAACAAACCTTTTTCTAGAACCATCATTCTAACTATCCTTGTTATCTCTAACAAGTTAAATCACATTTCTATTTATTTATGGATTTAATCATGGCCCTTCCATGTTTTAACTGGGTTCTTATTCTGCTATTTGTAGATTTTCATCCTTAATTGAGATATCTCAAGAGATAATATCTTTGATTATATCTCTTTTTTAACTTTCAAATCACTATATATTGTATAGTACTAGTATTAGATTTACCATAATTAATATTATGATAAAACATTACATACTAGGTTATATTCAAAGAACCTAAACAAATCATTGTGTTTTCTACACTACTTCTTTAGCTACCTCAGAAATCGCAACACAGTTGGTATTTGTAGATATGGATACCTTAGATTGAATCAATTTGTGTTTCTCAATACCTTATCCTAACAATTATTTTATGTAATATTGATCTATAGAAATACTAGTTTCGGTACCCTTGTTACCAGTTTCCTTTCTTTTGACAACCCTGCTTTTATTACAAACTTAAACATGATTTATTACATAAAACTTCACTTGATACAACAAACAAGATCTAGAGGTTTAGTGTCTTTGGGGCTTAGGATCATTACATAAAAACTTAAAACATGAAATACTACATCTTTATTGAAAACTTCCTTTACATGACCACTACATTCTTTCATACTTAGCATTGTATAGGATAACCTGAGGACATGCATAAGAAAAGGGTGAGCTATAAAGCCAGTAAGGGAGTACACATGTAATAACATGAGGAGTACAATACATGTTAGACAATAGGCATATCAATAGGGCATAAGAAAAACATGAACATAAAATCATGATAAAGCATGATAATCATAACATGAAAATGTGGCAACAACACTTAACATGGAATTAGCATGAGCCAAGGCCCATTGCACATGGAGCATGAGTAAATCCTCATTGCACATAAAGCACGAGTAAACCCTAATTGTACATGAATTAGCATGAGTCAACACTCATTGCACATGACGTATCATGATACTATACTTTACCCAATGCATTGGAGCGCTATAAGGGCACACCCTTCTTAAACATTTCATTTCACGCATAAGTGTGCCACATGGATCATAAAATATGGATTCATAAAACATAATCATTTATTCCATGATAAAGGAGTGTGGAATTCATACATGAAACTTTATAATCAATAAGTAAATGTGCATAAAGGTGAATACCCTTTATGGATAAATGGGCATGGTATTCACTACACAATGACATTGGCTTAGAAAATCGGTGTGATTTTGGCAGCACAACGGAGTGACATAAGAATTCATAAAAATGGTTGATGAGAGAGAAAGGGGTTACTCTTAATATTTACATGTAATGGACATTAAGGAGGTCATATAGATACATGTCCCAACAATTGTAATGGAATTTATATTCTTGATACAAAAGTATTGCTTGAATGTAAAAGAGGAGAGAGAAGTTCCTTTCGGAATTTCGGCATAGTAACGGGTGTACATGGGAGGCATTTAATGAGTGAGAAAGGGTATCCCATCATTCAAACATAAAGAGGGCAGTGTGAGGGAGGTGCGAAACCATACCCCAACATTTATAATTGAAATTAAAAGGGAAAAACAACTTAAATAAAATTGGACAAAAATGAGAAAGGAAGAAAAAACCCTTACTTGGAAGTGTGCTTCCAAAGGCTAGAGAGAGTAGGGCAGAGATTGGACGAAATTCAAAGGCTTTTAATGAGCAGGATGTGGCATCTTGGGTGGGTTTATATATGAAGGGTGAGGTAATTCTTTATTATTTAGTTTTGGGACCCCATATATTAAATTAATCCAAACCACAAACCATCCCATGGTTTTTGCCCATGGTTTTTGGAAAAGGGAAGAGGAAAAAAATATTTTATAAAGCCAAAGTCCTAACTTCTTAAAATAATAAGGTTTCTTATGAGGAGGTGAGTCACACTCCCATGGAAATTAACTTAAAAAGGCAAAGTGTTGAATAAGTCTTGAGGGGTCCATTAATGCTTTGAAAAGTAAGTCAAACAAACCCAAAATCTAATTATTTTAATGTTAAAACATATATTGGCCGAACATAAATATTATAGTATTTTATTACGTCACTATTGGGTCATTATGATGTCATAAAACACATTATATATTTAAACGGTATTTAATTTTTACCCAAAAATTTGACTGTCTCAGAAAATTATGAAAAATTCACCGTTGGATAATTTCGACATCCTGATTCAAAAAATAACATTTATTTTATCTAAATAATTTTCTAAATATGTGAATTTTCCCTTTTAAAATAAAAACCAACATTTATCGAAAATTCACGGGTTTTGACAGAAATGGCTTTCAAACCTTAATAAAAATTTTAATTGCATTCATAAAATTATAAGATCATTTATATTTAATAAAAATTAATTTAATAATAAAAATATTATTTTATTAAAATATTATTTAATTCAAAAATCCCTTAATTTAATAAAATAGATTTCTTAATTAAATAATAACTAAAAACACCATTTGTACTTTAAAAACTATTTATAATGTATCAATAATGACAAGAAATTATATTCATTATTATATACAAAAATAGTGTAAATGAACATAGTACTATCGATTAGTTACATAACCCCTTAAAACAGCCACATAAGACCTAAGGGTAAGGTGTGTGATGGCGACAGACTCTTGGGGTGGATCAGATAACATCGCTCGAGTGGTAATTTCTATCAACTTCCACTTCTCCCGTAGACGGTCTCGTTCGAGCTTGACATGGTGAAGGTCGGCTTGGGCTTGGTCAAGAGCGAAGCCCAAGGATGCCACCTCTTTTCCGAGCTCCGATAAATGGGCTTCATTTGGGGCAATTCTAATGGATGAGGCCATTGCTTCCTTTGTCTAAGTAAAATTGGATGTGTTAAAGCTCTATATTTATACTAATCATGTGATCACTGTTCAACAACTATAAAAGTAACGGTCACAATTCTTATCATAAAATCAATGAATTTGACTTTTTATAAAAAAAATTATATAAAGAGACATTTAATAAGATCAAGAGGTATTTTCCATTAATGAAGCTTTGGGCCATTACAATATTCCCCCCTTAAAAAATTTCTCCCTCGAAATTTTCCTTTTCCCACAGTAAAACAAATGTGGGTGACTCAGCTTCATCATATACTCTGATTCCCAAGTCGCTTCTTCAAACTTTTGGTTTCTCCACAACACCTTGATGAGGGGCATTGTCTTATTTCGTAGAACTTTTTCTCTACGATCTAAGATCTTCACTGGTTTCTCCTCATAAGAAAGATCGTCTTCCAATTGTACCACCTCATAAGAGAGTACATGTGAAGGGTCTGGTATGTACTTCCTTAAAAAATATACATGAAAGACATCATGCACCATGACCATGGTAGGTGGAAGTTCTAGTCGATAGGCCACAGCCCCAACACGATCAAGAATCTCAAAGGGGCCAATGTACCTTGGACTAAAATTTCCTTTCATTCCAAACCTCATGACCTTCTTCCACGGAGATATGCGTAGAAACACCATGTCTCCAACTTTAAACTCAAGGTCTCGTCGTTGATTATCTGCATAACTCTTCTATCGACTCTGGGCTTCCTTGATATAATGATGAATGGTTTTCACCTTCTCCACCATTTCTTCGACCATTTCTGGTCCAAGCAGCTTACGTTCACCAACCTCATCCCAACATGCTGGTGTTCTTCACCTTTTCCCATATAGGGATTCATATGGTTCCATTTGGATGCTCGAGTGGAAACTATTGTTATAAGAGAACTCAACCAGAGGAAGATGTTGATCCCATCCTCTTTTAAAGTCCATTGAGCATTCTCTCAACATATCCTCAAGTGTTTGGATAGTCTACTCGGATTGGACATCGGTTTGAGGATGACAGGTCATACTGAAGTTCAGTTCATTATTCATAGCATGTTGAAGACTCTTCCAAAACTAAGAGGTGAATCTTGGATCTCGGTCAGACACAATAGATAGTGGTACTCCATTCAAACTTACCACTTCCCGGATATATATCTATGCCAGTTGATCCAATGAGAAATCCTCCCGAATAACAATGAAGTGTGCAGTCTTTGTAAGATGATCCACAACAACCCAGATTGCATTGTTGCCTTTAGATGTCCTTGGAAGTCTGATGTGAAAGTTCGTGGTCATGTTCTCCCATTTCCATTCTAGTATGGGCAATGGTTGCATCATCCCCTTAGACTCTTGCCTCTCTGCCTTCACTTTCTGACACACTAGGCACTTTCATGTATATTCAGCGATCTCCTTCTTCATATTATCCCACCAAAAGTTTTCTCAGAGATCTCAATACATCTTTGTACTCCCTGGGGGAATAAAGAAATTTGAACTATGTGCATCATATAAAAGTTCCTTCTTCAGCTCCGGACTTGATGGAACACATAGTCTTTTCCCAAACCGCACAATTCCTTATTCATTAACATTAAACTCCAAGGATTTCCCTTTTTCGATAGCTCCCAATTTTTCTTGAATTCCCACATCATCCTTTTGAGCATCCTCTAACCTTTCCAAAAGAGATGGTTGAGCAATAATTTGTGAAAGGATTTATGATGTTCCCTTCTTTATGATTCCCACGTCCATCTTCATCAAGTCTAAAAAGATTCGATCCTTCTCAATTCTCATCATTGATAGAATTTCTAGGTCCTTTCTACTTAGGGCAGCTGCCACCTTGTTCACTTTCCCAGGGTGGTAATGTATTGAACAGTCATAATCCTTGATGAGATCTATACATATTCTCTGGCACATATTATGCTCTTTCTGTGTGAATATATATTTTAGACTCTTGTGGTCAGTATATATCTCACATTTCTCTCCATGGAGATAATGCCGCCATATTTTCAAGGCAAAGATCACCGCCGCCAACTCCAGATCAGGCATTGGATAGTTTCGCTCATGGATTTTCAACTGCCTTGAGGCATAGGATATAACTTTATCATTATGCATCAGCACATAGCATAAGCCCTTCTTTTAAGCATCACTGAATACCACAAAAAGTTCCCCACTTGTGGGTAAAGTGAGCACGGGCGCAGTGATAAGCCTCCTTTTCAACTCCTTGAAGCTTTCTTCACATTCATCACTCCATGAAAACTTTACTCCCTTCCGAGTTAGCTTGGTAAGAGGGTTGGACAATCGTGAGAAATTCCTCACAAATCGTCGATAATATCCACCTAACCCCAAGAAGCTACGGATATTCGTTACCGATGTTGGCCTCGGCCATCCCTCAATTACATCTGTTTTGGAGGTGTCCACAGATATCCCATTGCTAGTGGTGATATGGCCCAAAAATGATACGTCCTTCAACCATAACTCACACGTTTTGTACTTTGCATAGAGCTTCTCTATGCGCAAAGTCTCTAGTACAGTTCTTAAATTCTCCTCATGATCCTCCTTGGTTTTGGAGTATATTAGAATATCATCTATAATGACTACCAAAAATTTTTCTAGGTAATCTCTAAAGACTCTATTCATCAATTCCATGAAGATTTCTAGAGCATTGGTGAGTCCGAAAGGCATTACTATGAATTCATAGTGCCCGTACCTTGTATGAAAAGCAGTCTTGGGGACATCTTCCTTCTTCACCCTTACTTGATAATATCCCAACCGAAAATCCACCGTGGAGAAGTATTGTGCTCCACGAAGCTGATCAAACAAGTCATCTATTCTTGGGAGAGGATACTTGTTCTTTATCGTGATTTTGTTAAGTTCACGATAATCGATACAAAGACGCCTTGACCCATCCTTCTTCTTGATGAAGAGGACCGGTGCACCCCATGGTGAAGCACTTGGGCGTATAAACCCTTTATCCAGATTCTCCTGTAGTTGTTTCTTCAGCTCTTCAAGATCTACAACATCCATTCTATATGGAGTCCTGGATATTGGTAGTGCCCCAGGTATAAGTTCAATTGAGAACTCAACATCTCTTCTAGGAGTAATACCAGTAAGTTCCTCAGGAAACACTTTAGCGAATTCCCTCACAATAGGAATTTCTTCAAGGATGGTTTCTTCCTTGGACTCAATCATCTGAGCCAGATATGCATGCTCATAAGGTAGTAATATCCATGCTTGAGATGATGGAGCTAAAGGAGATTCATCTTCCTCCTGACACTTGTAAAGAATCGGGGGTCGATTCTCCATATGGAGTGTGATTTTCCTCTCCCCGCAATTTATATTGGCTCTATATAAGGAAAGCCAATCCATGCCAAGAATAGCATAAAATTCCACAAGAGGGAGTATGAAGAGGTTCACTGGGAAATTCAATCCACATATTATAATAGGGGAGGACTTATATTCATGGGATGCAATGATTGCCCCATTTTCCGTACTCACCGACATATTCACTTCCATGATTTGTGTTGGTGTTGGGATTTTTCTACTAAACTTTGAGATATAAAAGAATGCGTAGAACCTGAATCAAAAATTATGTTTTCTATTCTTGAATGAATAACTAGCGTACCTGTCACCACTTTGTTGTCGAGGTTCACTTCGACAGAAGTGATGGAAAAAGCTCTTCCTTGCTGCCTTGGAGGTTGTTGGTTGCCTCTGAAAACCCTTGGATTAGGGAACTGATTTGAAAAATGACTCGGTTTTTTGCATTTGTAGCATTGAACAATGCATTGAGATTCGAACGGAGCGTTCCTCTCCTCTGTCGCAGCCGCGGGTCTTTCTTGCTGATAGTTAACACCTAGGTGCCCTTCTCTTCCACACCTGAAGCATTTCCTCGTCCCCTTAAGGCAATTTCTAGGGTACTTCTTTCCACACTTTTGGCAAGTGGGGTGCTGTATCTTCTTAGCACCGTTGGATTTATCCATCGGACCGCCAGCATTGAAGTCCACCTTATGCTTCTTGTCCCCATGATACCCCTGTGATTCCCCGATCTCCATTTCGACCTTGAGGTCACATCAGACAATTTCCTCATAGCTGTCGAAGTCACGGATCACTAATGCTTTCCACAAGCTAGGCTTCAGCCCACCAAAGAAGCGGTCAACTTTGCATTTGGGGGTAACGACAAAGCCGGAAGCATATCATGCAAGCCTTGTAAAGTTTTCCTCGTACGCTCCAATAGATTCTTCATCTTTTTGCTTGAGGGAAAGGAAGTCCCTTTCCATATTAAGCCGGAGGGTGCACGGAAAATATTTATTGAAAAACATCTTCCGGAAATCCTTCCATTCCAACGCCTCGATCTCCTCCTCAGGCTTCGTATTTTTTATCAACGTCCACCATTGATCAGTTTCACCCTCTATACAATAAGCTGCCAGGATAACCTTCTCTTTTTCAGAACATTAGAGGATGGAGAAGATCTTTTCAATGGAGTTGATCCATTGTTCAGTGATCGTGCGATCGTATGATCCACTAAAAGTAGGAGGCCTTTGTCTCATGAATCTCTCGATAGCGACTTGTTCTTTCATTAGTACAGTCATCACACTAATCTTCACAATGGTTGTTAGCCCGAGTACTCCTATTACTGGCCATTGGCTGGAATAAAAGGAAATTTAGGGGTAACACATAAAGGGTAATCCAAAGACAAAAGTTGATGACTTATAAATAAACTTTCATTTCCTTAACTCATGAGTCTATAGGCTTCAATCTATGCTTTTCATGATCTACTTTCTAACATATATTCTTTGGGGAATTTTTTTTAATTCCCTTAATAAGGGTTCATACTTATCTCATGAATTTATCAAAACATATCCCCCGGGAGTGTCATAACCAAGAGTGCAGCAAGGCCCGTTGTCATGCATCAGTTCTCGTTCGAGTCTAGCTCAAAGATGTGTTTTCGGGTTTTACCCTTAGGATACATCTATACCAGAGCCGCCTCTACCTGCTCGTATCCAGAGAGAGATGTACTTGTCTGATAAACCACTTACTCAGTACTTACCAAAACTTAGGGATATTTTTATTATACTTAGTCTTGTATCTAAGGATTTACTAGGGTTTCCTAATCCCAAAAATAACTAAACCTATGCTCTAATACCAACTATGACAACCCTGCTTTTATTACAAACTTAAACATGATTTATTACATAAAACTTCACTTGATACAACAAATAAGATCGAGATGTTTAGGGTCTTTGGGGCTTAGGATCATTACATAAAAACATGAAACATGAAATACAACATCTTTATTGAAAACTTCTTTTACATGACCACTACATTCCTTCGTACTTAGCATTGCATAGGATAACCTGAGGACATGCATAAGAAAAGGGTGAGCTATAAAGCCCAGTAAAGGAGTACACATGGAATAACATGAGGAGTACAATACATGTTAGACAATATGCATATCAATAGGGCATAAGAAAAACATTAACATAAAGGCATGATAAAGCATGATAATCATAACATGGAAATGTGGAAACAACAATTAACATGGAATTAGCATGAGCGAAGGCCCATTGCACATTGAGCATTAGTAAATCCTCATTGAACATAAAGCACGAGTAAAACCTCATTTCACTTGAATTAGCATGAGTCAACACTCATTGCACATGACGTATCATGATACTATACTTTACCTAATGCATTGGAGCGCTATAAGGGCGCACCCTTCTTAAACATTTCATTTCATGCATAAGTGTGCCACATGGATCATAAAACATGGATTCATAAAACATAATCATTTATTCCACGATAAAGGAATGTGGAATTCATACATTAAACTTTATAATCAATAAGTAAATGTGCATAAAGGTGAATACCCTTGATGGAGAAATGGGCATGATATTCACTACACAATGACATTGGCTTAGAAAATTGTTGCGATTTCGGCAGCGTAACGGCGTGACATAAGAATTCATAAAAATGGTATATGAGAGAGAAAGGGGTTACTCATCATATATACATGTAATGGACATTAAGGAGGTCATATAGATATGTGTCCCAACAATTGTAATGGAATTTATATTCTTGATACAAAAGTATTGCTTGAATGTAAAAGAGGAGAGAGAAGTTCCTTTCGGAATTTCGGCATAGTAACGAGTGTACATGGGAGGCATTTAATGAGAGAGAAAGGGTCTCCCATTATTCAAACATAAAGAGGGCAGTATGAGGGAGGTGTGAAACCATACCCCAATATTTATAATTGAAATTAAAAGGGCAAAACAACTTAAAGAAAATTGGACAAAAATGATAAAGGAAGAAAAAACCCTTACTTGGAAGTGTGCTTCCAAAGGCTAGATAGAGTAGGGCAGAGGTTGGACGAACTTCAAAGGCTTTGAGTGAGGAGGAAGTGGGAGCTTGGGTGGGTTTATATAGGAAAGGTGAGGGAATTCATTATTATTTAGGTTTGGGACCCCTTATATTAAATTAATCCAAACCACAAACCATCCCATGGTTTTTGGAAAAGGGAAGATTAAAACAATATTTTATAAAGAAAAAGTCCGAACTTCTTAAAATAATAAGGTTTCTTATGTGGAGGTGAGTCACACTCCCATGGAAATTAATTTTAAAAGACAAAGTGTTGAATAAGTCTTGAGGGGCCCATTAATGCTTTGAAAAGTAAGTCAAACAAACCCAAAATCACATTAGTTTAATTTTAAAACATATATTGGCCAAACATAAATATTATAGTATTTTATTACATCACTATTCAGTCATTATGATGTCATAAAACACATTATATATTTAAACGATATTTAATTTTTACCCAAAAATTTGACTGTCTCAGAATATTATGAAAAATTCACCGTTGGATAATTTCGACGTCTTGATTCCAAAAATAAAATTTATTTTATCTAAATAATTTTCTAAATATGTGAATTTTCCCTGTTAAAATAAAAACCGACATTTATCGAAATTTCACGGGTTTTGACAGAAATGGATTTCAAACCTTAATAAAAAATTTAATTGCATTCATAAAATTATAAGATCATTTATATTTAATAAAAATTAATTTAATAATAACAATATTATTTTAATAAAATATTATTTAATTCAAAAATCCCTTAATTTAATAAAATAGATTTCTTAATTAAATAATAACTAAAAACACCATTTGTACTTTAAAAACTATTTACAATGTATCAATAACGACAAGAAATTATATTCATTATTATATACAAAAATAATGTACATGAACATTGTACTATCGATTAGTTACATAACCCCTTAAAACAGCCGCATAAGACCTAAGGGTAAGGTGTGCGATGGTAACAGACTCTTGGGGTGGCTCGGATAACATCGCTCGAGTGGTAATTTCTATCAACTTCCACTTCTCCCGTAGACGGTCCCGTTCGAGCTTGACATGGTGAAGCTCAGCTTGGGCTTGGTCAAGAGCGAAGCCCAAGGACGCCACCTCTTTTCCGAGCTCCGATAAATGGCCTTCGTATGGGGAAATTCTACTGGATGAGGCCATCGCTTCCTTTGTCTATGTAAAATTGGATGTGTTAAAGCCCTATATTTAAACTAATCAAGTGATCACTGTTCAACGGTTATAAAAGTAACGGTCACAATTCTTATCATAAAACCAATGAAGTTGACATTTTATAAAAAAAAATTATATAAAGAGACATTTAATAATATCAAGAGGGATTTTCCATTAATGAAACTTTGGGTCGTTACATTTCTTCTCCAAATACCAGGTATATACCTTCTGTACATGGTCAAGTACAATTGGATAGTTTTGAATTATTCCCTTATAATTATCCTAGATATAACTGATATTTTCCTACCATATAGTTTGTGTTAGAAATATAATATTTAGTAAATATCTTGGAATATGTAATTAATACATTTTAAGATCATAGGGAATTATCCTCACCACATTAATCTCCTCATATGCTCCTGTATGTACTCTTGGAGAGATTTATGCCATGTGAAATTAGTAACAGTTCTCTCTTGAGTTGTTCCAACTTTTTTTCAATAAATTTTCATTATATGTACTATTTACTAGGATTAATTAGCCTTTAGATCTACCTTAGTAGATCATGTTCCATGGAATTGTGGTTTCTAATTTAATTAAATCTCAAGAGAGTTGCTTTAATTCTTGTATTGAATTACTATAAGACCAATAATTTCTTTTTCTTATGTTATCAAACATATTTCACTTGGAAATATTGGTTCTACCCTCACATCTTGTAGAAACATGGCATAAATTCATTCATAATGAATTTTATATGATCTTGTTCCTTACATCAATCAGAAGATGGATTTTAATAAATTATATCCCTTTTTAATATTCTATGGTATCACTATTCATATCTTGTTTCATTGTATAGACACCTTCCATGATTTATGGTCTTGACATCCAATGTTAAAGAAAATTACCATAGAATGTACCTATGACATGAAAAATTACAATAGATTTAAGAATAAGAGCTTTTTATAACCAAACGAGACTTTTTGGTACGACTCTTGTACCACCCATGTATAGTATCACTTGAATACCCACCATAGTATTGAAAATAATAAACCCCCTATATTTTGATACCTTGAATCCATTATTGATTTTTAATAGATCTTATCAATCTTTGATAATTGCAATATCCTTCCTACTTTTATAAATTATTATTGATAGTAAATGATGTACTATCATCCGTAGTGAATATATAACTGTTACCATGGTATTATCCTTCAAACTTAGTATATGTCTTTGGAATGTTCCTTTTCCACATGATCTTGTGAAATGTTTCCCAATACCAAATATTTGTGCATCATCAGATTTGACTAAATCTATGTAAATAATTCTCTCACTATATCTCATATAGATATGTTCACCATTTTATAGAAATAAATTTTAGCATTTTACTATAACTTTTATTTTATATGCATTTATGTAATATCCATAGAATATTAGGATATTACTACTGATGCACTTTTTGTTTTTCATGAAGAAATATTGTTTATATCCTAACAAAATATTTCCATCTAAACACATATTATTATGAAATAATCGATTTCAATAAAGTTATACATCATATGATATCCATCTTCATGATAGTTGGAATATTTTCATGGGATAACATCTTTATATGTGATGCATGTGTTTAAAAATAATGGAAGAATCAGTAATGAATATAAGTTGCAACAATGATTCTACTTTTACTTATATCATGAATCTGATGTGTATAAAGAAATTTTCATTTAGTAACTTCTCCATGCTATATAATATTGATCAATGATAACATGTAAGACTCTCCATTTATCCTCCTATTTAACAACATAGATTGGATGTGGATAATGAAATGTGTGTTTAGGAATTAATTCATGCTACATTGTGTTTATCAATGAATGATTGGTAAAGTTTTTTTTTATCCCACCAACCCAAAGAACTCATATCTTCTGACCATGAATATACCATACTTCAAATTTACATTTTATAATAAACACTTAAAATAATCATATGAAGTATATTTACAGCTATCTTACCCTTGGAATAGTTCACTCTCTCTAGCTGAACTAATTCAAAAATCTTTGTGACCTACCAATATTTGAAAATGCTTATTTGTTAAAACTAAATAATTATATACGTTAATAATGCCTAAGGTGTTTAGATCCATATTGTCTAAATATCATAATGTATATATTCATGACCTTCACTTTTAGTTTTACCTTAAAATGATTTACCCTTCCACAACCGGTTATTATATTTTTACACATATTTTCATCATTTATTGATAATGATTCAAGCATCATTGATCCTTTAGTTGAGTATATGACACACAAAAACATTCATTCCAATACTATAATAATTTATCCTTCTCCCAATAGACACGTGGGATTAACTATATGTTAACATTTAAAAAATATCATCCGGAACCATTTACATGGGAATTATAAGTTGTGTTCTTAGCACTACTGACTTAGGAACCACCCTTTTCCAGCTGCTTAGAGAACACACCTTACTTCTTGTAACATTTATATACTTACATGGTTACTATATTCCAATACACATATGTGAAAGGAATATTTTATATAATACTATGAATTATAAGAAAATAATTACATTATTTTTTGATGAATATACCTAAATATGAAGTGATTAATTACTTCTTCAATTCAGTTCATAGCATTTAAACATCCATTGATTCATTTAATTACATGTGAATAAAATAATATCCAATTTAATACATCATTTCACTGAAGGACATTATTGGGGTTCTAATAATTTCATTATTTTGATTGTCCTTTTCACCTTGTCTTTCAACTTTTTCACCATAAGAACTAAATATTATACTTTCTTTAAGTTCTCATTTAGTTGGAGAACCATTACCTAAATGGTAATGAAGTGATTTCTCCATGCTACTCATTTTTTAATCTTAAAAAAACAGATGTTAATGGATGATTAAGATATTGGAATGGGATGTATTGAGGGATCACGATTCTTCTTTCAATTCTATGCATATTTTCTGTAAAAATCATTTTATAAATATTTTTCTTCCCTTTCTCCATGTTATATTCTTAGATATGAGACAATTGGTTTAAATGTCTAGGTCTTGATGTTGTATCGACAAATCACAATAGGAATTTATGATAGCATTATGACATAACCATCATATTCATCATACATGATTCTCCTTTAATAATTTTTTCTCACCCATTCTTTCAGAGGTGGCTCAATAGGTATTGTGGACTCCAACACATTGATTTCCTCTATCGTAGTGCTTTGAGAAATCACATGTACCACTCTTTGGAAATTCATGATGGATTGGACGCGCTCTTTGTCCAATATTATCATCGTGTAATTGTGGTATTACTTTCAGTGTTCAAAAATTAATATAGTAGTTTATGAATTTTATCATGATTATTGATTATACATTACCGATTAATTAAATCATAAATGTCACCAACTTTTTTATCGAACTCTAGTAGACCTCACTAATATACTTAGAATACTCTGCAACTTCAGTATTCTAGTGGAAAGGTTCCTACCAACTTACCCCCATAGTTTATATGAGTTTTCTTAACCAATACTCAAAGGGTTTCAATGTAGTCACAAGATAGACCAACCATAGTAACTCACAACAGCATAGTTTATTGAGTGAATTCACAACTACGAAAAACAATAAAAATGATTTAATCAACATTTGCATCTAATGTTGCAGCAAGATAGATTTGGTTGCTTCTTTACTTCCAAATTCAATTAAGTCAACCCATCAATCTCATAAGAAGTCCACGGTTGTAGGAGGCACCATCAACATTGGATGAAAAACAACATGTACACCCTGTTTTGTTAAAATTTGAGCGACAAAAGGTATTCATGGCTTAATATTTCTTTGATGGATTTTGAATATTTCTTAAAAAATGTAATCCATTTCTATTAAATATGTCTATACTATGTTGTTGTGCTCACAAAAGAGCATGCATTAATAGAAAACAATTCATCAAATATTTACTCTTTTTCCGGTTTATTATTTTAAGTGTTCCCACTGTAAAAAATGAATATACATAAGATAATAAACAATGCATAAAAAGAAATAAATTACCTAAGTGGTCTCGAGCATCAAACATTGGTTGATCCATTTAATTTTAGATGATAAAATGTGACCTAGGGGTATCATTCCTCATTCGGGTCTTGAATCATGATGCAGCTCATCCCAGGTTCCGTAATTTTACATCTCATATAGATTTCTCGTAGACATGGTGTGGTCCACGACATACATTGTCATCGTCAACAATAAATCAATACTCGCACGCAGGTATGGGAGTATTAGGGAACTAAATATACATACAGATAATGATGGATGCACTGACCCTCAAACATATTGAATAAAAGATAACGATGCATGGGCTGTCATTAAATAAATTATTATTGCAAACATCACAGACAGTTGTAATAAATAATTAAATTAAATAAAACGTAACAAGCGCATTGAGTCAATGCACAAGACTAGACTATCAGTAAATTAAATATTCTATAAAATTAAAATACAATAAATTTAAGTTTGAGTTTATTTAATAAATTAAAAGAAGTGTTCTAATTCAAATCATTTTATTTAATTCGGTCCAATTATTAATTTAATTTCAATTCAAATATAAAATTAATAAATTTTTTTTTTCTAGAACAAAATAACATAATTTTTATGATATTAAATTTATTATTTTTAGATTACAAAAATCAATAACTTATTTATTACATTTTTAAAATACTTTCATGGGCCCTAAAACATATCACGGCCCCTTGTGGGCCGAGCCCAACTCACATAGGTTGATATTAGGCTGGGAAAACCACATACATGGTTATTCTAGACCTAGAAGGCCCGCTCTGACCGGTCCTGGGTCGGGTGGACCAGCATAGGCTGGTTGTGGGGCATGCAGGGTAAAGCAGAACCTGCAATATTCGTGTTAATCATGATCGGGGCAGTAGCACAGTTGATATGGAATGGCGACTAGCAGCCGAGAGGGAGGTAGGGTCGCACGAGGAGGCCAAAGGGGGCGACACTGGAGGAATGTTTTTGCCGAGGCAGTGGCTGAAAGGGGCGACATTGACAACAGGGAGGTCGGTGGGAGGATATGCGCTTAGAAGCAGGGTCCGCAGAGGCGAATAAAACCGAGGCAATCTGACGCTGCATCTGTTCGCGAGATCTCTGGCAGGTCGATGTGGTTCCCGAAAAGGCCAGTGGGGAAGGCTTCGGGTGACAAATGGGCAACGTCGAACTCATCTGGTTTGGCGAAGCCACAGGAGTCCATGCGAGGTGGTGGTCAGGAGTCGCTGGATGAGGGTGTTCAAAGTGGAGACCTGCTACCGTGAGGATCCATGCTCCCCAGTGGGAGGATGTCACACCAGTGATGAGGGGTGGTCGTGGCTGCAACTTTCAGAGTGAGTTTATCCTTTGTTTTTTAATTTTACTTAAAGTCTTCCGTGGGAATCTGTCGTAAAATATAGTATTTTCTTCTAGCTATCGAACAGGGTTTCTTAATTGTTTTTTACTTTTTATGGAGTTTTCCGCATGCCCACCTGCCACCCCCATTTGGTGTTTATACCGTTCTTTTAATCCTAAAAACAGGCTTTTGATGGAATTATTTTTTTAGACTTCCACCATTTTTTAGTATAAACTCCACCGGCCAGAGATTGCTATTTCAACTGATACCGGATCATATTTGATCACCGGAAATGGGGTTTAAACTTTGCTGGAAACCAATAAAATAAAACACATAAAAAATATATGTTTCAAATTTTAATACCCGAAATCAAACCACAAATGATCAGTATTAATTTTTCTGATGGCCTTGAGGTGGCCATATGAGATTGGATCAATGAACAGTCAGTTTCAGTGGGACCGAATTAGACCTCTCTACTTAATTGATGAAAAATTATTCTTTTTTCCTTCAATAATAAAATTCATAGGATCCCTCTAATAACAATTTCTGGTACCGAGGCACGTAGCAGAGGCTGATGGATTGGGGATTCAAATTTTCTCATCGCCAGGGTGAAAAAAACATCATCACCTCCATCGATACGAGTCACGGTAGAGGTCTGAGGATCGCACATGAAAAATCAAAGAATAAAAATTAAACACAAACGGTTATCTCATTCGATTCCATGCATCCACAACTGTATCTCGTCACAAAAAATCGTTGCTCAAATGATTCAAAGTTTAACCCCTCTAGATCATCCACACACTCTTCAAAAATATGTACAGACACCGATCATAGAATTATAGGTGCTATCTCGGATATATGAAAATTCCTCAAAAGTCATGATTATCTTATCTATCTCGTTCCTTAGATTTGTGAAGCTGTTTGTGGATCGAATGCTCGAAGGGAGACTTTATCTCTCTAGGAAGCAAAACGATAGAGTGACCCTCATTCTGTTGTAATTAATATGTCACAAACCAGTCCGAGTTGACCATGAACCGCTCACCCGGGCCGCTCTGCGGCAAGTCCTGAGAGGCATTCTCGATCCTCCCGGGATGGCGACAAGCGCCGATGGCATCAGTTACAGTGACAAGAGAACGATTTCGCTCAAATATAAACAATAAGGAAAACAACGGAAAGAATGGACATCCCAACACACATTTATATAAAATTGAACTGAACATTATTTATACAAGAAACCGAAAGTACAACTAAACAATACAACCAACCGACCAAACCAACATCATGTGACCCCACTGGTCATTCTCCAACACAACGAATACTCGTCACCCAAAGCGACCGAACTCAAGCTAAAACGTGCAGAAGGGCTAATAACATAAGGAAAACTATATGCGTGAGTATTAAAACTCAGTAGGTGAGCCAAATATTTTATTACCAATGCACATCCTTTAAAATAAAAGAAACATCAATTTCATGTTTGAGATCCAATATATAAAAATATGTTTTCCAAATGAGGTTCCATGCTATAATAATTATCAGACAAAAACCTGCATATTTTATAAACAAGAATTCTTGTAACAATTTTTCAAAGAGGTGCAACTTCAAAATGAAAATAGTTTTCAAGTGGGATACTTTAAAGAATGTAAAATTTTAAATAAAATACACACACTGCTGAATTTACCAACTAAACACATTGTATGCTGACGGTGAGTACAAAATAACCAATGAGCACAAGTCACAGAAACACTCCTAGGCTCTAGTTCATTGTGCGCCCCAGGTACCTCATATCTCGATGTAAAAGTAAACATAACAAATATTAATTCCCGTTCACACGAGAAACTACTATGAGAATCATCCATAACCTAGTGGTCTCCAACATCATCATCATCATCATAGTTTAGTTAGTGCGGTCATCGTCAAACTTGCTACGTGAAATAGGGACAAAACCCCTCTGGATCACTAGCATACTAGTACATGTTCGCCCACCAAGACACTCCAGTTTTCTCTTTTTGTGCTCTAACAAGTTACACATCTATAAAATACCATTTTCTCATGAAAATTATATTTACAAATCATACACACAACAACCAGCCCACACACATGTCCCACATTTCTTTCACGGATCAATAAACAACCTAAATTTTGATAAAAAATTTTCAAGAAGTATAATGAGGCCATGCACATAAAATCCATTCAAAAATGCTCTTTTAAGGCAAAAACCCCATCAATACCATATCAACCCAAATTTGGAAGCCCCAAAACCATTTAATTAATCAATTTCATGGACCATAAAATGGCCCGAAAAGATAGAACATGAAATACAAATAGAAACCATTTTTACAAGAAAAATGTCAAACATGCCTTTAATCTTTTCTCGAAACTAACATTTGAAAAAGGTATGCATTTAACTTTTATTAAGGAGGTGTATACACACCATTTACAACAAAAAAACACTTTCATAAATCTCTTAAAACACTCAAGTTATATATTCAAAACACAACCATTTTCATTAGGATGTGAAACGGGCCATTTTCCGGCAACTCGGGCCAAAACATGTTGTAAACCAAAACCCATTTTTTTGTAAAACCAAATCCACATTGTAAAGCCATAAAAGACCAAAAAATACAATTTTTAATGCTTCCAATGCGTTTATAAATCCAAAAAAAATAATTTTTAAATCACACTTAACACATAAAAGCCAACCGGGCAATTTACTGAACACATGACATGCACTTTTAAACAAAACAATCTATTTGAAGCACTTGACAAGGAATAAAACAAAATTTCATGCCAAAATTTTATTCAAGCTACTAAAACATGTTCAAAATACCATAAACCAGGTTCTAAACTTCACAAACTAGGTGCGAATGAAAACAGAACATTTAAGAAAACACATGGTGTGAACTTTTATGACAAAACAACACCACTTTTCACAAAACAAGGCATAAACACCACTTTGCACACCGAATAATGTTACTGAAGGCTTATAAAACAATACTCAGAATATGTAGATGGTGAAAATTCCGTGAAAAAGATGAGTCTTAAATAAAAAGGACATGTGCTATGAGAAACCTACCTCAAAACCATGGCGGAAAGGAAATGCAAACCCGATATCACCTGCCATAGTTCCCGACACTCTCGATCTATGAAGACCAGAACTAAATGAACCAAAAACCCATAAAAAAGCATGAGATAACATAAACCTAGGCCTTTCATGACCATGGGAGAAGAGTAAACCAAATGAAAGTTGAAGGAGAAGGATGAGGGAGGAGAAAGGATAAGGAATCTCACCTTGGAAACTGGAAAACTATTCATCTTCCCTTAAATCTACACCCATAGAGGGGAGGTAATGGATTGGAACTTCTTAGAGAGGATCCTAATGCCTATAAGAACTAGGGAAAGAATATTTGTGGGAAAAAAGTACCAATTTAATGATTTATGAATGAGACAAATTACTATTGGAAATCCTGGACAATTTGAGAAACATTGAGATGTTTTTCCCTAATCTGTGACTAAGATGAGATCCAAAGTGGGAAAATGAAACATTCCGGTGAGACTATGATTCTTGTTCGCGAGTGGGAGATGGAATCACAAAAAATTATTAAAAAATTAATAAGATATAAAAGAAACAATTTTTTTAAAAACTGGAAATGGGCCCACGGGTTGACCCAATACCTGATTAATAACCCAAATTTACCATGCTTATGAATTCATAATGGGTCCAAAATGATATGGTGGTTTTAATATGTTAAGTGAGGCCAAGTGGGAAGTTTAATCGGTGAAAAATGTTGAAAAACCTAGGAGTTATTAAAGAAACAAAATTTGTTTTTAAATCTGGAAATGAGCTCATAGTTTGGCCCAAATCATGAATTAACCATTTTTCTCCAAAAAATCCCTAAAAAGAAATGGGGCACCCAAAGTAGTATGATTAGAAATAGATGTCACTTAAAAACTATACATTCATCTCACCCAAAATCCAAAAAAAAAAAGAATCGAGATTTCCAATGAACCAGATCAAAACAAAGAAATGAAAAACCAGGTGTGATGATTCTCCCCACCATTAAAACTTTCCGCCCTTAGAAATCCACAACACATTCCATCTGATTGATAAACACCTAAGTATTCCTTATCAATATGGTCCATCCTCTAAATCCAATGACACCTCATCCACCATTAACAGAACTTAAGAATCTCACCTCAACTGAAACACCAACTCCCATCAACTTGCTGAGAATCAACCGAAAGATCAAACCACCTCCTCCACAACCAAGCCACGAACCAGATTTTTGGGCCTCCTCCCAATGAACCCAAAAATTACCCAAACCATTACACAGTCACAAATTCCAAAAAATGGGGGGGGGGGGTGTAAGAACCCGGGTTTTTAGAACGGGTCAAATCCCGACCCTGTTTGAATTTTTGAGTTGTTCCTGAGAAAACTGGGAAAAATTTGGAAGTTTTGGAAATTTATAAACTACACGCCATGTACTTTTAAGTACAATTCGTGTATGGGTTGGGCGAGTACTGACAGTGTGCTTGCCGAGTACATGTCGTGTGATGACCGTGTAGGAATTTCTTACTACATGGCGTGTAGTTATAGACATGTCGTGTACCCTAGACCGTGTGGAGGCCATACATGGCGTGTGGGCCTGTTGGATGTGTAGAATCATTTCACCAAGTACATGCCATGTCCTCCTTGGACACGCCGTGTAGTCTAGCCATGTATGATGGATATACATGGGGTATGGGTAAGTCAGCGAGGAAGAGAAGAAAAACTATGTACACGCCGGGTAGCCCTAGGTAGATGTCGTGTACTCATGTAGGCAGGTTATGGAATGTAAGTCGGCAGAATTAGCCGTCTTATGAACAGTAAAATGATACATGACGTGTAGTCCTAAAGTACGCGCCATGTAGTTTCTTTTTTTCATTAAAACAGGCATTAGCCTCATATTGAGGAAAAACCTCAATATTTCGGCGGGATTGAGCAGGGAGAGCCAGCCTGAACTTCATTTCTCTCACAATTATTCATCCGATGTCGGTTTCAAAAACCAGTTGATTCGTTGGAACCCCCTCGGAAAGGCCTCGATTCCCTTTGAACCTTTTTGTTTGATTTCTGTTCTAGAGAGAGATATTGGGGTTTGAGTGGTTTTAATTCTTTTTTAGATCTACCGCGTTTTAGACCTAATTGGAGGCTGTTATCAAAGGAGTATCATCATACGAGTCTCATGTAGGTGGTGCATACCTCTTTTTTGTGTTTTTGTGGTCATTTGGGTGGTGCGGCCTTTGGTGCATTTTCAGGTATTTTGAGTGGGACCCATTTTTATCTGGTATTGCATATTAAACAGTTTATTTCACCCGTGGGATGCCTTTGGGTATTCCCTTTACCTGTTTTGCTTGAGCGGGGTCGGGCGAGGGGTTGTTGCGCAAATGGGGCATTTTGGTCGGGGGCGCCAAAATGGTATTAATTGAATTGTGTTGTTATAAAATGTTGAGTTTAGTTTATTGAACATTGATATGTATTGTGAGAGGCCTTAGAGACCTCAATGTTGGTTTGGGACAACACATAGTTAGCGCATTTCAACTGTTGAGTTGTTTGCCTGTTTAAAAGTAAATATTTTGATTATGTATGTAATTGCTGAATTGCATATGATGGAACCATTTGGGTTGTGTTGGGAATGGCCTGTATATTCTCGAGTGATGCTGATCACAGGTTGAGCTTTCCCCAGGTTACTTTGGGTGGTTCTTACCACAAGATTGGGCATCATGGGCGTCGGTTTGAGGTAAGATGACTGTCAGGTTGGGCATGACCCAGGTAACTGGGATGACAAGGCCATCATACTTGAGCGGCATGGTCGCAGGGACATGAGGTGTCTGAGATGTTGTGGCTTGGGTACTATTTTGGTGATTACCGCTCACCCAGAACCTTTGAGTAGTGTGCACACAGAGAGACTCCGGGATGAGGTGGTTTTGACCACTCAAGTGGGTAGAGGCCTTCGTTAGTTGCGGTTTAGGTACTTTTTTTTGGGGGCGCTTTCCATAGGAAGCCATATGGAAGGTGAGGAGACATTAGGGGATATCATTTAGGGTATCAGGTTGGGGGAAGAGGCTCTCCGTTATTTGAGGGTAGATATCATTGTCCCTGCATATACTTTATTTTGAGGGCAGACATCGCTATCCCTCCGGTTACTTATTTTGAGGGAAAACATCGCTGTCCCTCCAGTTACTTCTTGAGGATAGACATCGTTGTTCCTCCGAGTTACTATTGTTGGGAGTACCTTCGGGATGTCAGTACTTGAGACATGTGGTGTCAGGGGGAACATGGTGCGGGTTACATGACAGAGATTCCAGCGTTGGCCGAAGTAGGTGACACTCCATGGTGGCTGTTGAGCACTAGTGGAGTTTGTGTTTATTTGTGCATCATTCTGTTTACTTCTTTCCTTATAAATACATGACTGCTTAAACACTTATATTAGGTACGCACTATTCGGTGGTATCATACTGAGATTCTTCTCACACCCTGCACGAGCCCTTCGGGACGCGTGCAGACATTTATGGATTTACGTGTAGGAAAGATGCCAACTTTAGGAGCTGGGTTGCATTAGCTATTGCATGGAGATGGTATGGACCTTGAGGTCTTTCTTACCTGGAGTTACTTTGTTTTGCTTACTTTCCTATATCAGCATGCTTACTTGTTTGTAGCTACTATTGGTTATCCATTGGCACCTTTACATATGGATATGTATGACCTTCTTTGGATGCATGTATTGTTGCTCAGTAGTAGCTACAAGTGATCAGCATGCTATTGTGTTTTTTTCTGTTGCTGTTGTTTATATTTGTTTCTTCCGCTGTTTATTGATATTGAATGTGTTTCCGCTCTGCAGGTCTGGTTCGAGTCTGCTGAGTCTTTTATTCCGATGCATCTTTATTATTATACTCGGACCAGTACCATTATCATTATCCTCTGATAGGTTATAGCCTCCCCACTATACCTATAAGACCCTCACTGCTAGTCGGCAACCTTTGGCGTTCGGGGAGGTGTGCCTAAATTAGTAGCACCCAACCCATTTAGCACTGTTTGGGTGGCTATTTGGGTCCGGTCGTTACAGGGGGCGGTCGGAATGGGATCCCCACCATTAAATCACAACTACCATCCAATGAATCCTTAAAGTAATGATCTTCAAGACCCCCCAATGGGTCTCCACACCATTAGAGACCAACTATAAATGAACAAACAAGAATTCAACATGAACTAAAATTGGGCCTCACTCGCACATGCCCAACCAAAACTCTCCCAAAACTACTTAAAAACCCAAGTTAAGAGGGTTACAACATGAACATTTAAACCAACGACCCCCGAATGGAGGGGACAAGGACTGAGCCAACACCTTTGGCACATATCAAAACCACCACCACTCGGGGTGGGGAGGGAAGGGGACCCAATAATTGGGCTACTGAAACCAAAAAAGAAATAGAGGAACCACCCAACACTCTCCACCTAATAACAGGTAAAAAAAATACCGCACCCGATTCACATTAGCGGTCCACACAAGGACAATAATTGGAAACCCACATCCGAGAAGGCATAACGATAGACACTACGTGAGGGGTAATGTAACATCCCAGGTAAATAAAAAATATGACATTTTCATATTTATTAATATTTGTGAATTAAATATTAGTTTTACTTTAAATAAGACACCTTGTTTGATAGCATACTCAACATGCGACAACGGGTTTCTTTGAAATCTTATGTTGCACACAACATTGAGTTATACCAAAAAATAAAATAATAATATTATTATTTAAAATGGTAGTTAACACATAGTCGTTGTATTAAAAGGAATGAACATAACAAACTAAAATATTATTATACATGTTTGTTAAATGTCTTTACAATTATCCAATAAACTTTAGAGTCTTAAAATAAGAAAGAATATGATTTTATGCATGAAATAATCTAATGTTCTTTAAAAGGTCATTTTACCGCCTTTGGATGGTGAAGAATTTTTAAATCTATTTTCGTCACTTTTATATGTTCTACTTGAAAAAATAATATTCTTCTTTAGAATCAGGATATCAAAATTTACTTTGGATGAAATTTTGGTATTTTTTTTAATAATGTTTATTTTTTAATGAATAGTGAAAAATACTGTATTTTAATTCAAACCTACCTTTTAATCTAATTTATTTATATGGTTAGATTATCTTTTTAATTGGTTTTAAAGTTTAATTATCTTATTTTTTTACCATTTAATCCAATTTTGGTCAATTTAAGTAATTTAACTTTGAAATTGGACATAAACAAGTGTCAATCTTTTGATAGTTATTATTTCTTAAAAATATGCTTTTTGTTTGACAGCAGAAATTATTTTTAAATTAATTTCTACCGCTTCTGTGTTTTGAATTTGGAAAAATAGATTACATATATAGAATCAGGAGGTTCAAATTGTTTAAATAGGTAACTTTTATTTTTGGACATTATGAATATTTACTTCGTTAAATATTTTATTTATCATGGTTAAAGGGTAAATCTAGTAAATAAGGGTAAACAAATATTATTATAATAATATTAATTTACCATAATATGTGTCCTAATATTATTGGTTAATAAATTTCATACCATGTTCATCCTTGGGTCTATTTTGGGATCCCATGGAGCCACTTGGGAGTGATAATGACACTTTATTTTAATTAACTTAAAGTAAAGAAAAAAATGAAATAAACATATATCATTTAGTAAATCAATTTTTACATGGGGTTATATAAGTTATATCTTCAACTATAATTATTCATTAGAAATATAACAATATATCCTTCATAATGGTATTTTATTTATAATTTTTATACATCAAATAACTAAAATTATTTATGACACAATAATGATGCAGTGTTTACCTCATTAATGAATGATTTTAATAAATGAGATTATAAAATTTAAAAAAAATCCAAAACCTATAAAATTATTATTGTATGATTTTATTTCGAACAATTGTCATTTTATATTCGACTTTAATGAGTTATAGACCTTTTCATGTGGTTAATGTTTCGTAAGTTACCAAATCCGTAAGGGAACCTTTCACCGTACTTTTTAAGTCAAAGACTTCTTTTATACCATGTCTTTAAATTTAAATTTTCAAATGTTGGGATTTGTTATTTTATATCCTTATTGCTGTAAATTTCATATCCATATGATGAGAGACCCATTTTTCTCTCATCAACTCATTTTATGAATTTTTAATTCACACCGTTAGGCTGCTAAATTTTCATAAGGGAATTTCTTAACCCAAGTTTCCATTCTTTGTGTTAATATTATACTTCTTGATTATGTCATGATACGATTATGTGAGGAATTTATATTTATTAATTAATTTACACTCCTCTTTATGTGTATATATTTTTGATACACATAATCACTCCATTGATAATTTCTCAAGTCATTGATATGAACTTGATAAGTGTAATCTTAACTCAATTTCCATTTATTGAGTTAAACATCCAAGTCAATGGTTTTGTTTTTAAAAGAACATGTGTGAATTTCCTCTCATTTATTTAAACTGAATATCTTGAGTGTATTTATATTTTTCACACATTATTATTTCATTAATTTGTCCTTAATCTAAGGATATAATCATTGCAAGTGACTTTGTCTCAATTTACATTCCATTGAGACTTATTTTTTGTTATACACTAATTCACTTTTATATGGTGTATATACTACCCTTTTACATATTATATCATGAATATACTTATTCTCAAGATATTATAAGATTTGATTAATGTTAATCCTCAATTATTTTTATTCAAGTGTCTCTCATTTTGTTATGAACTCTTTAACTAAAATATCGTTTTAAATGTTTCAAAGATTTATTCTTCTAGATATTTCTCAATAATGTCCATGTTTTAAAAATGGTTTTAAGTATTTATTTATATGGACATTAATAATCTAAAATGTTAATAACTTTAAAATTTTCAAAGTGGTATGATACACTTTGATTCAAAATGTCTTTATTAAATGGTTTAAATCGTTTTGATAAAGCATTGATTAGGTCAATATCTTAAAATGATATATTGTAATCGCAATATGGAAATGTTATCTTTCCTTCATGCTTGTTTTGTGTTATGATTTATAATGGTACTTGGAAATTTGACAGGTGGTTATGTGATAAACCAAATGATTAGTGGTGCCATGATAAACCAGGACGAGTGGTTACATTATAACCTCCAATGCATTGGGTATGGAAGTAGGCCGTATGGCTATTCCATTTAGTGATATGTGTGGAAGTCGAGCGTATGGTTATTACATTTAAGTATATTTATGTCCCAAGTTACCTATATATGTTATGTGTTCTTTCTATGGGTTTTATGGTAATATTTTGGTTAGAAAAGTGTAATCAATGATCTTTTATTTCAGTAAAGAGTATTTACTACTTCATAAAGGTGAAAATTATTACTTATGATAAGGTATTCATGGTTTACTTGTTATTTTAAAAAGCAAACAGTTTTCCTTCTTTGTGTAATCCTTACTAAGCTTTTTATGCTTATCACATGTTTTTGAAATGTTTTTCACAGGACATAAAGTGGAATAGGGTCAAGGATGGGATCGAGGTAAAGTCATGCTATCTAAAACATGGAACTATACATGACTCTTTTTTTAAGAGTTTTTATTTTATGAAAAAATGGAAAATGAGTAGAAGTGTATACTTTGTAATTTTTGCGATGTAATGTAATAGTTATGACCTAATTCTTTAAAAATCTAAACCTAAAAATATCCTCAATTTTAATTATTCATTTAATTCAAGATTATGTACTGTTATAAAGATGGGTCCTTATAGTTGGTATCAGAGGTTGGTTTAGACAACTTTAGGGATTATGAGTTTTTGTTAAACACATGGTTAGTCCCTATTTCTATTTTTTAGTTAAATCCATGTTTTATAAATTATTTAGATAAAGGAAAGTCAGTTACAAATGGAAGGAGGAGGGTCTCAAACGACATTCCTATCTCTTCCTGATGACATGATTTTAATAATTATTACAAAGATGTGTTCGGATGATTGTGAAACTTTTTCAAACATACAACTCACTTGCAATAAATTGTTTGAGATATCAAACACCTCCACTATACATTGATATCATCATGGATCATGGGTTGTATTTAATCAAATCCTATTTTGACAATATTCTCATATTTTCAAGAAAGGTAAATATTATCAAGGAATTTTCAAATATTTTTTCTTATCATGAGATTTTGAAGCATATTATGATTTTGAAAAAGGTGTTGAAGAATGAGACCCTTTCACAACCTATTTATATTTTCTTTTACAATATAGTCTCTTAGCACATACTTATGGTATTTTAAAAGGACCATTGATTGAAAGTTTCAACTCAAAATCGGTCTGACTATTTTAAAAAAATCATGTTTTATTAGATGTTTTAAACTTATATGTCATACATGATTATTTTCCAAAACTATTTTTCTGTGAACACCCATATGACCCAAGTTGTACAAGGTGTATTTGTATGAAGGAATAAAATGATTTTGAAGGATCTCTGAATCATTGTTGAAATGCATGGACCTTCTATCTAGGTGGACAAGATGACTATGATACTATATGAACACCATGGTGATTTTAAATTGTTATTTCTATTAGGAATAGTTTTATTTTATCATATAGAGGTGAAATAAGAAAAAAGGAAAACATATATAAGGCTTCATAAATTAATATGTTATGATTTTAATGTGTTGGGATTAAAATGAAAGGTATAAGAAAACCTTTGAGGTTAAAACATGTTAGGATTATTTTTGAGTTTTATAAAAATGAAAAACCATAAGATGTGTTACAACTCATCATGTCCGGAAAGGCCATGGGAATAGAACCCACAACCAAAGGAAGAAAAGGGTAAATTGCCGACCACTGGCCTACATAGAGTCCCTGGTTAGTATGACTCATTCTTTTTAGTTAAATGATTTTATGGATCAAGAATAAGTTGATTCTGGAAACTTATGTTTTATCAAATGGATATCGTTAATATAGGAAAATGATTTAGTTATTAAGTGATAAAGGTTATTTAGGAAGAATTTCTCTCTTTTGTGGAACATTATATGATTAAGGAAAATAGAATACTACGGGATCTCATTTGTGGAGTAATGGTTGAAATTTTTATTTTGAAAAAATATATGTATTTATTGTGAAAAATGGTCATTTGGGTTATTTCTAGAAATGATTAACCTAAGATATAGAATATGTGATTAGGTTAATTACACTTTAGTATGATACTTTAAGAGTAGTCTATGTTATTTGAAGATAAATGTTAAGATTTATCGTGGAAGACTATATAATCAAATTCTTCTGAATTTTGGGTTTCAAACATAGTTAGGATTATTTTGAAGAATTCTAATGAAAATTGTGCATTGAATGGTCTTTGTTGAACCATGGGTATTATTTTTTGAATTTTTGAGATTAAGAGTAGTTTTTCTTTTTATAAAGTATTATTATTTTTGGGGATTATCTAATCTCTTACTAACCATTTTGGTTTTGGTAAATGTATAAAGACAGGGGAAATATATAGTTCATCTTTTGTGGATTATGTGATACTCTAGAAATTTATTCTAGCACTTTTAATGTGACCAAGTCAGTTTGAATACTCATTGTTTGGATAATATATGAGTTTGTGGTTGAAATTTAGTGAAGGATGAAAGTCTACATGACAAGTAACTATGTTTCCTTATGTTTTTAGTTAAGCTCATAAATAAATTCCTCAACTTTATGAAAAGTAACTTAAAACAAAAATGTTGTCTGTTAACTTTTCCTACTGGGGAATCAAAGACTATTTAACCCATCACAAGTTTGTGATTTTATGGTGGTTAAATTTCTCCTAATCAGGTTTTCTATCACTCTCCTTCAGAACTTGATGGTTTGTTTTCTCCTCCATATCCATGTTTTCTTGGAATCCTAGTATCTTTTGTCTCGGGTGACCATTGTACTTATCTTTATTTTAAAGTGATAGTTTTATTGAATCTTTTTCTGATGTGGGACTCTCAATGATGTTTCTGAACCCAATTTTAAAATTGTGAGGACACAATTCACAAAAGGGGGGAAGGATGTAACATCGCAGGTAAATAAAGAATATGAAATTTTCATATTTATTAATATTTGAGAATTAAATATTGATTTTACTTTAAATAGTACACTTTGTTTGATAGTTTACTGAAAACGCGACAATGAGTTTCTTTGAAATCTTATGTTGCACACAACTTTGAGCTATACCGAAAAATAATATAATATTATTATTATTTTAAATGGTAGTTAACACATAGTCGTTGTATTGGCGGGAATGACCATAACTACTAAAATATTATTATATATGTTTTTTAAATGTCTTTACATTTATCCAATAAATTTTAGAGTCTTAAAATAAGAAAGAATATGATTTTACGCATGAAATACTCTACTGTTCTTTATAAGGTCATTTTACCGCCTTTTAATGGAGAACCATTTTTAAATCTAGTTTTTGTCACATTTATATGTTATATTTGACAAAATAATATTATTCTTTAGAACCGGGACATCAAAATTTACTTTGGATGAAATGATGGTATTTTTTTAATAATGTTTATTTTTTAATGAATAGCAAAAAATACTGTATTTTAATTCAAAAATACCTTTTAATATAATTTATTTATATGGTTAGATTATCTTTTTAAATGGTTTTAAATTTTAATTAGATTATTTTTTTACCATTTAATCAAATTTTGGTTATTATAAGTAATTTCATTTTGAAATTGGACATAAACAAGTGTTAATCTTTTGATAGTTATTATTTCATAAAAACACGCCTTTTGTTTTGATAGCAAAAATTAATTTTAAATTAATTTATGTCACTTCTATGTTTTGAAAATGGAAAAAATGATTCCATATTTGGAATCAAAAGGTTCAAATAGTGTAAATAGGTAACTTTTTTAGACATTATGAATATTTACTTTGGTAAATATTTTATTTACCATGGTTAAATAGTAAATTCAGTAAATAAGTGTAAAAAAATATTATTATAATAATATTAAATTAACCCAACATGTGTACTAATCATACTTTGTAGTAAATTTCTGATCACGAGCATCCTTGTGTCGATTTTGGGACCCCATGGAGCCACTTGGGAGTGATAATGACACTTTATTTTAATTAACTTAAAGGAAAAAATGAGCATATATCTTTTAGTAAAGAAAATTTTACATGGGGTTATATAAATTATATTTTCAACTATAAATATTCATTAGAAATATAAAACTATTTCCTACATCATGGTATTTTATTTATAATTTTTATACATCAAATAAAAAAATTATTTATGACAGAATAATGATGTAGTGTTTACCTCATTAATGAATGATTTAAATAAATGATATTATAAAATTTAAAAACTATCCAAAACCTGGAAAATTATTATTGGATGATTTTACTTCGAACATGAGTCATCTTATATTATAATTTAATGAGTTTTTGACCTTTAGAAACTGAAAAATTATTCTATAATAAAATAATATTTTCAAACTCTCCTAAAGAGCCCCTCCCCCCATTATAAAAGGACACCACTTCTAAACCATTCATCAAACTTATTAAGCCCCTTTTATAGTACAACATATACCAAATTAATCTTCAAAAATACCTATATTACTCCGAGAATACTTCCCCTATGAAGAAATCAATTCAAGTAAACCTTTTGGTTCAAACCAAAGGGAGTTACCTGATTTAAAGGTAACGCCTTCTCTTAAGTTATTTTGTTTTGTTTTACTTATCCAACCCCCTGAACTATTTTTATTACTTTATTTTATAAAAAACGTATCCTCAATATAATAGGTTGTTTTTATGAGAAGGATTCAAACTACACTTATACACACCTCCATCTAATGGGTAAAAAACATATTGTTTCTGTGGACGGTGAACTATTGCCTCACGTAACGATGATTGTTCAATATTCTCCTACCACATCTTATGGTGGCAATTAAGAAGGAAATATAATTATATGTGATATATATTATATTTATATTGTATCTAAAATTATGTATTATTCATTTATATCATACCTTTATGGTTTACATAATGGATAAATACGATAATTTCATTTGAGAAAGTGCGGACTACTGCCCCCTCAAAGAGATATGACTCGTTCATGCCATACGTGGAATGTATAAAGGACAAAGACACTAAAATTATATATTATGTTATACTGGAATTATAATATACCTATGTATCAATATGTTTTCATTCCATTAAATATGAAATAGAAATGAAAGTAGTGTTCATGCGTACGTACAACTTACCGTCTCCATGAATGATGCATATCATTTCTTACCTCCAAATGCTATTTACTATTATAAATACATATATATACTGGATATATATGATATATATGATATCTAAATCATTAATATCATTATATATATAATTTAATTTTGACCACATGAACAACTTGTAATTATAAGAAGTTCATTTTTGACTCAAGTACCAAATATCGACAAAACAACCATTATTAACTTAAATGATTACATGATGTTTATAACATGGTAATAATTGATATAAAAGGAATAAAAAACTTTAAAAGGTTCTTAATAAAGTATAAATCAACTTAAGTTTATTATTCAGGAAATTAAAGAACGAATGGGTCAAGTTAGACACGAGGTAAGGGGTTTCTTATCTCACTTTTAATTCTAGGAGATTTCCATGGTTCGCCACTTATTTATTGAATGTGGTGTATTATTTACTGAAATTTGATATATATTATCATGATTATCTTTATATTCATGGTCTTCTATGATTCATTGGGTGGTTATTAACTTTCGGTCATATGACCTGATTAATTACAACGTGGTAAGGGGTTTTCATATCACTTTTTATTCCTGTGAGATTCATGCAATATTTGCCACTATTTCCTTTTGTGTGGTGTATGTACTTCATATGATTGTATTATCTGTATATTATAATTTAATTTATGGGTATTTACATCTTCATTGTATGATCCTTTTTTCATGTGGTGAATGTTTCTTAAGTTAACAAATTCGTAAGGGAACCGTTCACTGTACTCTTTTAGTCAAAGACTTCAATTATGTTATGTCTTTAAATTTCAATTTTCAAATGTTGGGATATGTTATTATATATACTTATTTCTATAAGTTTTATGTCCATGTGATGAGAGACCTCGTTTTTCTCATCAACTCATTTTCTGAATTTTTAATTGATGCTGTTTGGCTGCTGAATTTTCATAAGGGAACTTCTTAACCCAAATTTCCATTATTTGGGTTAATCTTATACTTATTGATTATGTCATGATATGATTATGTTTGGAGTCACTATTTTTTTTAATTAGTAATTTACACCCTATTCATTTGGATATAATTTTGATACACATAATCAATCCATTGATAATTTCTCAAGGCATTGATTTGAACCTGATAAGGGTAATCTTAACTCAATTTCAATTTATTGAGTTAAACATCCAAGTCATTGGTTTTGTTTTTAAAACAACATGTGTGAATGTCCTCTTATTTATTTAAACTGAATATCCAATCAGATTGAGTGTATTTATATTTTTCACACATAATTATGTCATTGATTTGTCTTTAATCTAAGGATTTGTTCTTTGAAAGGCACTGTGTCTCAATTTATATTCCATTGATACTTATTTGTTTTTATACACCAATTAACTTTTATATGGTGTATATACTTCCCTTTGACATATTATATCATGAATATCCTTGTTCTCATGATATTATAAGCTTTGATTATTAATTTTATTCCTCAATTATTTGTATTCAAGCATATCTCATTTGGTTATGAACTCTTTAACTAAAATATCATTTTAAATATTTTAAAGATTTATTCTTAAAGATCTTTCTCATTAATATCCATGTTTTCAAAATGGTTTTACGTATTTCTTTATATAGACATTAATGTTTTAAAATTTTCATAACTTAAAAAATTTCAAAGTGGTATGGGACACTTTGATTAAAAAATGTCTTTATTAAATGTTTTAAATGGTTTTGATAAAGCATTGATTATGTCAATATCTTGAAATGATATATTGTAATTGGAATATGGAAATGTTATCTTTCCTTCATGCTTGTTTTATGTGTTATGATTTATAATGGTACTTGGACATTTGATGGGTTGTTACGTGATAAACCAAATGAAGGGTGGTGCCATGATAAACCAAGATGGGTGGTTACGTTATAAACTACAATGAATTGGGTATGGAAGTCAGTCGTATGCCTATTCAATTTAGTGATATGTGTGGAAGTCGACCGTATGGTTTTTCCTTTATGTCCCAAGTTACCTATATATGTTATGTGTGATTTATATGGGTTTTATGGTAATATTTTAGTTACAAAATGGTATGAAATGATCTTTTATTTTAGTAAACAGTATTTACTTCTTTATAAAGGTGAAAATTACTACTTATGATAAGGTATTCATGGTTTACTTGTTATTTTGAAAAACTAACGGTTTTCCTTCTTTGTGTAATCCTTACTGAGATTTTTATGCTCGACCTATGTTTTTGAAATGTTTTTCACAGGACATAAAGTGGAATAGGGTCAAGGATGGGATCGAGGAAGAGTCATGCTATCTAAAACATGGAACTAGACATGAATCTTTTTAAATGTGTTTTTATTTTATGAAAAAATAGAAACTGAGTAGAAGTGTCTACTTTGTAATTTTTGAGATGTAATGTAATAATTATGGCCTAATTCTTTAAAAATATAAATATGAAATGATCCTCAATGTGAATTATTCATTTAATTCAAGATTATGTAATGTTATAAGGTCAAGTCCTTATAGTAAATTCCACCACGCTCTTTGTGAAAAAAGAACAATCAGAGTGATGAGAAACCATAATAAAAATATTGAAATTTCTTTACCACAGCGGTGTAGGTAGGAGCTTAGTCGAGCTCCCCACACCTCAGCTGATTTCCTGACTACATGAAAATATTCACTCTGAGGCCTATGACTGGATCCCCAATGTTTTAAGGATCTACTACACCGCATCTAGGAGCTAAGGATCACAACACCCCATGAAACTCACTTTCTCAACAACACACCCTCATTTAAATAGGAACTCAAAGATACATAGCACCAATCTCTCTCACTCTGAACAAGGAGAAGAATTGTCAAGACATATGGCGAAATAGATCAACATCACTGAAAACAATTGCTATATTCATAAGAATTATCACAATTGTAAAACAGTTTAAATCAAGCCCAAACAGCTATCTATTCCATCAAATGAGTTGAGGCATCATCTGAATAGGTGTATTTAATGTTTGAATTGAATCCTTAGGCTGATCAGCTGGAAGTCTTGCCAACAGAGAACTGTCTGTGGTCAGTTCACAACATCCAACATATTCTTAGAAACCCACTGAACATTGCTCCAAAACTGATCCACCAACAAGATCCCATCTCAAGACACACCAAGAGTATCACTTCCAGATCATGAGTAATCATACCAAACAAACCAAACTTCTAAAACATGAAAACAAAATCCACATAAACATAGATTTACCAAAAACAAAACAAATTTTTAGCTTAAAACACATTGAAAAAACAAACCAACTTAGTTGATTTTCGCATTCACCAATGGTGTTTCATCAAGTCTCACTCATATGCTTGTTTTCCTGCCACCCCGGGCACCCGACAACCATTCCATACCATCCATTTATCCATATATCCATAAAACCATGCATGTGAGCCACCATGAAAACACCAAAGGATAAAATAAATAAATCATCACTCCAAAAATAATCGTGTACCTTCCAAAGAAATATTAAACACCAAATCAAAAACCATTTTCAGATTTCACAAAATAAACCACACTTAATCAAAAACCATCTAATTAAAAACCTAATCCATTTCCTTTAATAGAACATCAAAAAATAACCATTCTATTCAAAATATAACTTTCCCATTTTAAAAAATTCAGCAAGGTCTCTATTCATAATCTGATAACCACAAAGGCCAAAACCCCTTTCCAGAAAAACACCAGTCGCTCAAAAACAAATTTACAAAACCAATTCATTAGATTAAAACACTTTTCAACAACCCAAAACACCCCATTTAAATCAATTTTCAGAACCACTTTAAAATAATCCAATATTTCCAAACATTTCATTTCATGAAACCATAGGTTTAGATTAAGGAAATTCAATCCTGTTTAATCATTTCCTCTTTACCCCAAAGATTTGTTTTTCACAAAACCCAACATTCACAAAAATTTCTCATATTAAATTTTGAAAACCCATTTTCCACTTTTCAACAACCAACCATTCTTTTAAAACCCATTTTCACAATTCTCAAACAAGGATTTCCAAAACAAAATTCTGAATTCAAGAAAAGTCCAAGAGACCCACAAAAGTGAACTGGTGTTGGTGGGTGACTTGACCATATGGTTGGCGGCCATATGTCAAACACACAACCAACATGGGGAGCCTTATTAGGACCATGACCTTACTCCTCATGGCTTTCCAGGCCCTGCGAGCTCACTGAGACCATTATTCTAACTCTCATTTTCTTATCCCAACACCAAACAATCAATAATAACCAAATACACTAATAAAACCGGAATTCCCATGGAAAACTGAGAGTTAGAACGAGAAAGAGTTCGCAATGCTCTTCTCGAACATACCCCACAAGTACCAAAGATCCTACTATATCTACCTTGAAATCCACAAATATTAAATGGCTCTCTAAAAATAAAGGTCCGCTAGGAGCCAACTTCCTTTGATACCGTTTTGTCACGAACCAGTTCGGGTCGACCCTGAACCGGTCACCCGGGCCGCTCCACGATAAGTCCTAAGAGGTGTTCCCGATCCTCCCAGGATGGAGACAAGCACTGAGGGAATCAGTTAGAGTGACAAGGGAATCATTTCTCCAAAATATAAAGAATAGGGAAAATAGAGGAACGAATGGACAACCCAATACACATTTATATAAAATTGAACTGAACATTATTTAAATAAGGAACTGAAAGTACAACTAAACAATAAACCCAAATGAACAAACATAATGAACAAACTAACACCATGCGACCCCACTATTCACTCTCCAACATAACTAATACTCATCACCAAAGTGACTGAACTCAAGTTGAAACCTGCACAAGGGCTAAAAACAGAGCGAAAACTATAGGCGTGAGTATTAACACTCTGAAGGTTATCCTGATATTCTATTCCTAATGAAAATACTTTAAAATAAAAGAAACATAAATTTCATGTTTGAGATAAAAGATATAAAAATATTTTTTCCAAATGGGGTTCCATTCTATAATAATTATCAAAGAAAAACATGCATGTTTTATAAACAAGAATGCAAGTAACAATTTTTCAAAGAGGTGAAACTTAAAAATGAAAATAGATTTCAAGTGGAAGGATTTAAAGAATGTAAACTTTTAAATGAAAAACAAACACTTTACCAACTAAACACATAACATGATGATGGTGAGTAAAAAATATCCAATGAGCACAAGTCACCAGAACACCCCTAGGCACTAATTCATTGTGGGCCCCAGGTACCTTGTATCTCGGTGTAAAAGTAACCATAAAAAATATTTGTTCTTGTGAACATGAGCCAATAGTAGGAGAATAATCCATAACCTATTGGTCCCCAACATCATCATCATCATAGTTTAGTTAGTGTTTTCATCGTCAAACATTATACATGGAACAGGGACAAAACCCCTCCGGATCACAAGCATACTAGTACATGTACTCACACCTAAATACCCGGGTTTTCCCTTTTTCTTCTCAAACAAGTTACACATAAATAAAATACAATTTTATCATGAATATTACATTTCAAAATCATACACACATATAACATCCCACACACATGTCTCACATTTCCTTCACAGATCAATAAAAAACCTAAATTTTCATAAAATAATTTCAAGAAGTATAGCGAGGCCTTACACATAAAATCCATTCAAAAATGCTCTTTTAAGTCCAAAACCCATAAATAACATGTAAAAATACATTTGGAAGCCCCAAAAACATTTAATAAATCAATTTCATGGACCATAAAGTGTCCCCAAAAGATAGAACATGAAATACACATAGAAACCATTTTTACAAGAAAAATGCCAAACGCGCCTTTAATCCTTTCTGAAAACTAACATTTGAAAAAGGTACACATTTCACTTTTATTAAGGAGGTGTATAGACACCATTTAAATCAGAAAAATAATTTCATAAATCCCTTAAAACACTCAGGTTACATATTCAAAACATAATCATTTTCATAAGGATGTGAAACGATCCATTTTCTAGCAACTCGGGCCAAAACATGTTGTAAACCAAAACCCATTTTTTTATAAAACCAAATCCACATTGGAAATACATTAAAGGACCAAAAAATACCATTTTTTGAGTTACCAATGAATTTATAAATCCAAAAAAATAATTTTTAAATCACACTTAACACATAAAATTCAACCGGGAAATTTACCAAACACATGACATGCACTTTTAAACAAAACAATACATTTTAAGCACCTGACAAGGAATAAAATAAAAATTGCATGCCAAAATTTTGTTTAAGAAACTGAAACATGTTAAAAATACCATAAACCAGGTTCTAAACCTCATAAACCTGGTGCGAAAGATAAAAGAACATTTAAGAAAACACTTGGTGTTCACTTTTATGAAAAAAAAACACCACTTTTCACAAAACAAGGCATAAACACCACTTTACACACCAAATAAAGTTACTGAAGGATTATAAAACAATACTCAGAATATGTAGAGGGTGAAAATATGATGAAATATATGAATCTCAAATAAAAAGGAAGTGTGCAATGAGAAACCTACCTCAAAACCATGGCGGAAAGGAAATGCACACCCACTACTGCAAATATGGACTTTATCAATGCTAGAAAGGGGCATTAACAGTGTTAGAAAACACTGTTAATCGAGGCTAAGATAGGGGGTCCCTTTTATCAGCACTTAGAAAAGCGCTGATAAAGGCCCCTTTTATCAATGCTAAAAAAAGAGCTGATAAAAGGGGCCCTTAATCATCGCTAAAAAAACACTGATAAATGGGGCCTTTATCAGCGCTTTTTTTTGCACCGATAAAAGGACTCTTTTATGAGGGCTTTTTAAAAAGCACTGATAAATGTTAAAAAGTAGGAAAAAAAAATATTTTCTGCATATCAGGGGAGGGGCTTCAACAATTCTTGAAGCCCCCCTTCAACAGTGCCCCACCCCCCAGCCGCATCTCGCACTCCCCAGCCACCCCACCAGCCTTTAACAACACCCCTATCTCCTTTAACAACATTAGGCATTATTCCCCACCTGTGCGCGTGACCTCTTTCTTCTAGGATTCGAACTCGGGACCTGTTTCCTGCGCACCTAATCCTTTAACACTCCACTATATTTCTTTGCTCTTCATTTATTAATATATCAATTTATTTATATATATATCTAGTTATATTTACTCATATATTAATATATATATATATATATTAACACACACACACAAATATATATATTTACACACACATATATATATATTTATAATATTATATATATATTTAGTTATATTAATATATATATTGAGTTATATTAATATATATATCCGTATAGTAATATATATATATATATATCCATATATTAATATATATATATATCCATATATTAATATATATATAATTATATTTATATATTAATATATTTATTAGTATATTAATATATATTTATAAGATTAGTTTTGAATGAATTTATAAAATATGATTTTTATGTGTGTTTATAAATAAATAAATACATATATTCAACACACACACACACACACATATTATGTATATCTGTATATAAAATTATACATACATACACATATATTTATATATATATTTACAAATATTATATATTAATATGTATATACAAATGTTTAGAATATATAGATAATATATATCAGCTTTTCAATATAGACGCACACAAATATATATATATATATATACATACACATTATATAGGTATATAAATATTCATATATTTTCATTTTAAATAAAATGGATATTATTTTCTAATTTAGATAAGGCTTATATACTAGGAAATATATTTTATATGTAAATATGTTTAATTATTTATTTATAAAATTAAATTTTTATGTGCGAATATATAAAAAATATGTATATATTGTTATGTATTTGATTATAAATAACAGTAAATTATGAAAAATGATAAAAGTTCAAAGCCATAATATGAATATAAATGTAATCCATTGAAATAAATTAATTCCCCAATGAAAAAGGGCAAAAAGACCCCCTTAACCACGACTGAAATTCCATCGAATGTTAAAAAATTTGGGTATCCCGACTAAAAACTCAATTTTGGAGGCCTTATGAGCCTTTTTTGGACTCAAAAAATGTGACAGGAGGTTCCCTTGGGTGACTAGCGCGTAAATATCGTTTCAGGATTCGAATTGATATGTTGTAGAGCTCAAATGGACACCTGGATCAAAAGTTATGGCCATTTGAAGTTTGAGTTTCATTTTCAGCTTATTTTAGATCTTTTCTTATTATTTTTTTGTTTTTTTGTCTCTTAAAATTGTTATAAAATGATTATTAGTTGATGATAATTAGAAAATTATTAATTAATAATATTTTTAAAAATATTTTAAAGTAATTTTCGCTAAATTTCTTATATATTAAATGTAACAGTCTATTTATTCTTATCTAAAACATATTTAAAAAATATATATTATATTTATATCAATATAAATATACTTATTTACCAATATATAATTTTTCATGCTTTTTTTTGAAATATACACTTTATTAGTGCTAGGAAAAAGCGCTGATAAACCCCACCTTTATCAGTGCTAGTAAATAAAACACTGATAAAGGGTTCCGCTTTAACAACGCTAAACAAGCACTGATAAAGGGTTACTTTTAACAATGTTTTTTTAGAATTGATAAACGCACCCTTTAACAATGCTTTTTTTAGCACTGTTAAAGGGTGACGTTGCTGAAACCCAGTTTTGTGGTAGTGACCCAATATTATCGGCCACGGTTCTGGACACTCTATATCTATGAAGACTAGCCCTAAACAAACTAAAACCCTATAAAATATCATGGGATAACATAACCCTTGGTCCTTTATGATCATGGGATAATAGGAAAGCAAATGAAAGTGGAAGGAGAAGGAAGAAGGAGGAGAAAAGAGAAGGAATGTCACCTTGGAAACTGAAAAAATCTTCATCTTCCCTTATATCTACACCCATAGAGGGGAGGTAATGGATTAGAACTTCTTGAAGAGGATTCTAATTCATGTAAGAACTAGGGGAAGAATATTTGTGGGGAAAAAGAATGAATTGAATGATTTATTAATGAGACAAATTACCTTTGAAAAATATGGATGATTTGGGAAACATTGTGATGTTTTTCCCTAATCTGCAACTAAGATGAGGTCCAAAAAGAGAAAATAGAACATGGGGGTGTGCCTAGGGTTATTGGTCTTGAGTGGGAGATATAATCACTTAATATTATTAAATCATTAATAAGATATAAAAGAAACAAATTATTTTTTTAAAACTAGAAATGGGCCCACGGGCTGGCCCAATACCTGAATAAATAACCCCAAATCACCATGTTTATCAATTCTAAAGGGGTTAAAAAGAATATGGATGTTTGAATATGTTAAGGGAGGCCAAGTGGTATGTTTAATAGGTGAAAAATGTTGAAAAAAAGGAGTTATAAAAGAAACAAAATTTGTTTTTAAATCTGGAAATGGGCTCACGGTTTTCCCCAAATCATGATGTAACCAACCTTTCTCGAAAAACTCCCAAACAAGCAATGTGGAACCAAAAGTAGGATTGTTAGATATAAATGGAAATTAAAAACTGAACATTAATCTCACCCAAAACCCAAAAAAAAGATTGGAATTTCCAACAAACCAGATAAAAAAAGACATGAAAAACTGGGTGTGACAATTCTCCCCACCATTAAAGCTTTCTTCTCTCGAAAAACCACCACACATTCCAACTGATTGATCAACAACTAAGGATTCCTTTTCAATATGGTCTAGACTATGAATCCAATTACACATTATCCACCATTAACATAACTTAAGCCTCTTACCTCAACCAAAACATCAATTACCAACCACTTTCTGAGAATCAATTGAAAGATCAAACCACCACCTCCACAACCAAGCCAAGAACCTGTTTGTTGAGTCTTCTTCCAATGAACCCAACGATCACCCAAACCAAAGAGAACTCATGGAATCCAATGATGTGGGGGGGGGGGGGGAATGGGCTCCCCACCATTAAATCACAACTACCACCCAAAAAACACTTAAAGGAAAGATCCTCAAGACCCAAAATAGATCTCCCCACCATTATAGACCAACTAGAAATGAAAAAACAAGAATTAAACATGAACTAGAATCGGGAATCACCCACACATCCCCATAAAAACTCTCCCACAACATCATATATACCCAAGTTTAGAGTGTTAAAACATGAACAATTAAATCACCCACTCCTGAATAGAGGGGACAAAGACTGGGCCAACACCTTTGGCATGAATCAAAACCACCACTGCTCAGGGCAGGGAGGGAAGGGGACCCAATTGTTTGGTGACTAAAACCAAAAAATAAATAGAGGAACCATACAACACTCTCCACCTATGAACTGGTAAAACAAATACCGAACACGATTCACATTGGTAGTCCACACAGGGACATTGATCGGAAACCCACATCCGAGAAAGCATAATGATAGAAACTACATGAGGGGTAAGTACACCATGGCCATTATGAAAAAAATGAAAAATCAGAGTGATGAGAAAGCATAATAAAAACATAGAAATTTACTTACCACAATGGTGAAGGTATGATATTTTTCAAGCTCCCCACACCTCTGGGTATTTCCTGACTGCGTGAAAAGCTTCACTTTAAGGCCTATTACTAGAGCCCTAATGTTTTAAGCATCTGATGCACTGCATCCAGGAGCTACGGATCACAACACCCCATGAAACTCACTTTCTCAAAAACTAACCCTCATCTAAATATGAACTCAAAGATACATAATAACATTCTCTCTTACTCCGAACAAGGAGCAGAATGGACAAGGAATACGAAAAAATAGATCAACATCACCGAACATAGTTGCTATATCCAAAAGAATTATCACAATAGGAAACCACTTTAAATCAATCTAAAACATCTCTCTATTACATCAAATGAGTTGAGGCATCATCTTAAGAGGAGGATTTAATTTTTGAAATGAATCCTTAGGCTGATCAACTGAAAGTCTTGCCAACGGAGAACCATCTGTGGTCACTTCACAACATCTAACATATATTTAGAAACCCACTGAACATTTCTCCAAAACCGAGCCACCAACAAGCTACCATATCAAGACACACCAAGATTATCACATCCAGATCACGAGGAATCATACCCAAAAACCCACACTTCTAAAACATGAAAAAGCAACCCATATAAAAACCAGTTTACCAAAAACACAAAAAAATTTCATCTTAAAACAATTTTTAAAAACAATCCTACTTTGTGTATTTTCACATTCACAAATGGTGTTTCATCAAGTCTCACTCATATACACATTTCTGTGCTAGCCCGGGCACCCAAACACCATTCCATACTGGCCATTCATCCATATATCCATAAAACCATGCATGTGAGCACCCATGAAAACAACAAAGGCTAAAATAAAATAATCATCACTCCAAAAAAAATCATGTACCTTCCAAAGGAACATTAACCACCAAATTAAAAACCCTTTTAAAATTTCAAAAAACAAACCACACTTCATCAAGGACCATATGATTAAAAACACAATCCTTTTCATTTAATAGAAATTAAAAAAATAACCATTCTATTCCAAATATCCCTATCCCATTTTCAAAAACTCAGCAAGGTATCTTTTCATAATCTGACAACCACCAAGGCCAAAACCCCTTTCCAGAACAACACCAGCTGCTAAAAGCTGAATTTCCAAAACCAATTAATTAGATTCAAACACTTTTCAACAACCCAAAACAACCCATTTAAAACAATGTTAAAAATCACATTAAAATAATCCAAGCTTTCCAAACATTTCATTTGATGAAACCATAAGTTTAAATTATGGAAATTCAATCATGTCAAACCATTTCCTCTTTATCCCCAAGATTTGTTTCACAAAACCCAACATTCCAAAACATTTCTCATATTAAATTTTGAAAAACCATTTCCCACTTTTCAAAAACCAACCATTCCTTTAATCCCCATTCTCAAAATTCTCACACAAGGATTTTCAAAACAAAATTCCAAATTCAAGAAAAGTAAAAGAGACCCACAAAAGGGAACTAGTGTCTATGGGTGACTTGACCATATGGTTGGAAGCCATATGTCAAACACACAACCAACACAGAGAGACTTCTTAGGACCATGCCCTGGCTCCACATGGATTTCTAGGACCTACGAGCTCACATAGACCATTAGTACAACTCCCCTTATCATATCCCAACACTGAAAAATCTATACGAACCAAGGATACTAATAAAACTGATATTCCCATGGACACCTGAGGGTCAGAATGAGAAAGAGTTCACGACGCTCTTCTCAAACGTACCCCTAAAGTCCCAAAAATCCTACTCAATCTACCTTGGAATCCCCAAATAACAAAGGGAACTCTAAAAAGAAAGGTCCCCTAGGATCCAACTTCCTTTGATACCATTTAGTCACGAATCAGTCTGGGTCGACCCTGAACCAGTCACCTAGGCCGCTCTGCAACAAGTCTCGAGAGGAGTTCCCGATCCTCTCAGGATAGAGACATGCATTGAGGGTATCCATTAGAGTTACAAGGTAAATATTTCACCCAAATATAAATAATAAGAAAAACTGCGGAAATAATGGACATCCCAATAAACATTTATATAAAATTAAACTGAACATTATTTATATAAGAAAATGAAAGTACAACTAAAGAATACAACCAACCAGCAAAACCTTATGACCAAGATAACACCCAGTGACCCCACTGGTCACTCTCCAACACAAAAAATACTCATCACCCAAAGTGACCGAACTCAAGTTGAAACCTACACAAGGGCTAAAAGAAGAAGGAAAATTATTGGCGTGAGTATTAAAACTCAGTAGGTTAGCCCGATATTCTATTCCCAATGAAAATAATTTAAAATAAAAGAAACATAAATTTCAGTTTTTAGAAAAAATATACAAATTTTTTTTCTCCAAATGAGTTTTCATGATTTAATAATTATCAGACAAAAAATTGCATGCTTTATCAACAAGAATGCTAGAAACAATTTTTCAAAGAGGCACAACTTCAAAATGAAAATATTTTTCAAGTGGGATGCTTTACAGAATGTAAAATTTTACAAAAAACACACAAAATACTGAATTTACCAACTAAATACACATTATTTTAATGGTGAGTACAAAATATCCAATGACCACAAGTCACGTGAACACCCTTAGGCACTAGTTCGTTGTGGGCCTGATGTACCTCGTATCTCGGTGTAAAAGTAACCATAAAAATTATTAGTTCTTGTGAACACAAGACACTAGTAGGAGAATAATACATAACCTAGTGGTCCCTAAAATCATAATTACCATAGTTTAGATATTTTTGTAATCATCAAACTTGCTACGTGAAACATGGACAAAACCCCTCCGGATCACTAGCATAATAGTATATGTCCCAAACTTAGATACCCGGGTTTTCCCTTTTTCTGATCAAAAAAATTACACATATATAAAATACCATTTTATTATGAATATTAAATTTAAAAATCATACACACATCAAAAATCCCACATAAATGTCTCACATTTATTTCATGGATAAGTAAAAACCCTAAATTTTCATAAAACAATCTCAAGAAGTATAACAAGGCCTTGCACATAAAATCCAATCAAAAATGATCTTTTAAGGACAAAAACCCATCAATACCATATCAACCCAGATTTGGAAACCCCAAAATCATTTAATAAATCAATTTCATGGACCATAAAATTTCCCCAAAATATAGAACATGAAATACACATAAAAACCATTTTTACAAGAAAAATGCCAAACATGACTTTAAGTCTTTCTCAAAATTAACATTTGAAAAAGGTACGCATTTCAATTTTATTAAGGAGGTGTATTCAAACCATTTAAAAAAGAAAAAAACTTTAATAAATCACTTAAAAAATTTAGGTTACATATTCATAACACTACCATTTTCATAAGGATGTGAAATGGGCCATTTTTTGGCAACTTGGGGCAAAACATGTTGTAAACCAAAACCCATTTTTTTGTAAAACCAAATACACATTGGAAAGACATAAAATGACCCAAAAATACCATTTTTCATGCTTCTAATGCATTTATAAATCCAATAACTTAATTTATAAATCACACTTAACACATAAAAGATGACCGGGCAATTTACCGAACACATGACATGCACTTTTAAACAAAACAATTTATTTTAAGCACTTGACAAAGAATAAAACACAAATTTCATGCCATAAGTGTATTCCAGCTTCTGAAACATGTTTCAAATACCATAAAACAGGTTCTAAACCTCAAAAATTAGGTGTGAAAGATAATGGAACATTTATGAAAACACTTGATGTGGACTTTTATGACAAAACAACACCACTTTTCACAAAATGAGGCATAAAAACCACTTTTCACACCAAATAAAGTCACTGAAGGATTATAAAACAATACTCATAATATTTATAGTGTGAAAATACCATTACAAATAAGAATCTTAAATAAAAAAGACACGTGTAATGGGAAGCCTACCTCAAAACCATAGCGGAATGGAAACACACACCCAATATCACCCGCCGTAGTTCCCGACACTTTAGATTTATTAATAACAACCCAAAAAAACCAAAAACCCATAAAAAATCTTTTTATATCATAACCATAGGTCATTAATGACCATGGGTGAAGAGGAAACCAAATGAAAGTGGAAGGAGAAGGAAGGGGGAGGAGAAATGGGAAGGAATCTCACCTTGGAAACTAGAAAACTCTGCATCTTCCCTTATATCTACACCCATATAGGGGACAGAATGGATTAAAAATTATTTTAGAGTCTCCTAAGTTATGGAATAACTAGGTAAATAATATTTTTGGAAAAAATAGTATGAATTGAATGATTTATGAATGAGACAAATCACCTTTGGCAAATATGGATGATTTGAGAAACATTGAGAAGTTTTACCCTAATCAGCGACTAAAATGAGATCCAAAGAGGAAAACTGGAACACGGGGGTGTGACTAGGGTTCTTGGGTTATAGTGGGAGGTTGAATCATATAAAATTATTAAGAAACTAATAATATATAATATAAACAAATTATTATTTTTTAAACTGGAAATGGTCCTGTGAGATGGATCAATTCCTCAATAAATAACCGCAATTCACCATGCTTATCAATTCCTAAAGGGTAAAAAAGGATATGGTGGTTTGAATATGTTTAGGGAGAAAAATTTAGAAGTATAATGGGTGAAAAATTTTAGAAAAAAAGAGTTATAAAATAAATTTTTTTTTTAAATCTGGAAATGAGCTCACAGTTTGGCCCAAATCATGAAGTAACTACCCTTTCTTCAAAAACTCCCAAACAAGAAATGGGGCACACAAAGTAATATGATTATAAATATATGGAACTTTAGAACTCAACATTAATATCACCAAAAACCTAATAAAAATATCAGGATTTCCAACGAACCAGATCAAAACAATGACACGAAAAACCGAGTGTGACAATTCTCACCACTATTAAAGCTTTCCGCCCCCAGAAAGCCACAACACATTCCAGCTGATTGATAAACACCTAAGGATTCATTATCAATATGGTGTAGCCTATTAAGCCAATGAAACCTAATCCACCATTAATAGAAATTAATCTTCTTACCTCAACAAAAAAACCAACTCCGAACCACTTTCCAAGAATCAACCGAAAGATCAAGCCACCACTTCCACAAACAATCCAAGAACCAGATTGTTGGGCCTTCTCCCAATGAACCCAATGATCAACCAAACCAAAGTGAACCCACTAAATCCAATGAACTGGGGGTTCGGAGGCCGGAATGGGCTTCCCACCATAAAATCACAACTACCATCTGAAAAATATTTAAAGGAAAGATCTTTGAGACCCACAGTGGGTATCCCCACCATTAGAGACCATCGAGAAATGAATAAACAAGAATTCAACATGAAATAGAATCAGGGATCACCCAAAAATGCCCAAAAAAGCTATCCAACAACAACCTACAAACCCAATTGAAGAGGGTTACAACAGGAAAATTTAAACCATGAACTCCCGAACGGAGGGGACAAGTACTGGGCCAACACCTTTAGCGCAGATCAAAACCACCACCACTCTGGGTGGGGAGGGAAGGGGACCCAATAAATGGGCCACTGAAACCTCAAAAGAAATAGAGAAACCACCCAAAACTCTCCACCTATGAACAATTAAAACCAAGACCGCACCTGATTCACATTGGCAGTCCACACAGGGACATTTATCAGAAACCCACATCCACGAAGGCATAACGATAGACACTGCGTGAGGGGTAAGTCTACCATGCTCTTTGCGAAAAAAAGAAAACTCAGTGTGATGAGACACCATAATAAAAACATTGAAATTTTCTTACCACAATGGTGAAGGAATGAGCTTAGTTGATCTCCCCACACCTCTGGAAATTTCTTGACTGTGTGAAAAGATTCACTCTGAGGCCTATGACTGGAGCTCTGATGTTTGAAGCATCTACAACACCGCAACCAGGAGCTACAGATCACAACACCCCATGAAAGTCAATTTCTCAACAACACACCCTCATCTAAATAGGAACTCAAATATATATAGTAAAATTCTCTCTCACTCTAAACAAGGAGCGGAAAGGAAAAGGAATACAATATAATAGATCAACATCACCGAACATAGTTTCTATATCGGAATGAATTATCAAAAAAGGAACCCACATTAAATCAATCCCAAACAGCTCTTTATTCCATCAAAAGAGTTTATGCATTATCTAAAGAGGTGGATTTAATGTTTGAAATGAATCCTTAGGATGATAAAATGACAATATTTACAACGGAGAATCATATGGGACCACATCACAACATCAAACGTATCCTTAGAAACCCGCTGAACATTGATCGAAAACCAATCCACCAACAAGATCCCATCTCAAGACACACCAAGAGTATCACTTCATGATCATGAGGAAGCATAAAAAACAAAATACACTTCTAAAACATGAAAAATCAACCCACATAAACATTGGTTTACCAAAAACACAACAAAATTTTAGCTTAAAACACTTTTGAAAAAACCAACTTGGTGGATTTTTGCATTCACCAATGGTGTTTCATCAAGTCTCACTCCTATTCATGTTTCCATGCCACCCCGGGCACCCAAACATCATGCCATACCGGCCATTCATCCATATATCCATAAAACCATGCATTTGAGCACCCATGAAAACACCAATGGCTAAAATAAAAAGATCATCACTCCAAAATAATCATCTACTTTCCAAAGGAACATTAACCACCAAATCAAAAACCATTTTTAGATTTCATAAAATTAACCACACTTCATCAAGAACCATTTTATTAAAAACCCAATCCATTTAATTTAATAGAACATCCAAAGATAACCATTCTATTCCAAATATCACTTTCCCATTTTAAAAAATTCAGCAATTTATATTTTCATAATTTGATAACCACAAAGGCCAAAACCCATTTCTATAAAAACACCAGCCACTCAAAACCAAATTTCCAAAAGCAATTCATCAAATTCAAACACTTTTCAACAGTCCAAAATACCCCATTTAAAGAAAAATTCAGAATCACTTTAAAATAATCCAATATTTTCAAACATTTAATTTTAAGAAACCATAAGTTTAGATTAAGGAAATTAAATCCCTTTAAATCATTTAATCTTTATCCTTAAGAATTTTTTTTCACAAAACCAAACATTCCAAAACCATTCTCATATTAAATTTTGAAGACCCATTTTCTACTTTTCAACAACCAATCATTCATTTAATATCCATTTTCACAATTCTCACACGAAAATTTTCAAAACAAAATTCCAAATTCAAGAAAAGTCCAAGAGTCCCGCAAAAGGGAACTATTGTCGGTGGGTGACTTAACCATATGGTTGGAGGCCATGTATCAAACATAAAACCAACACAGAGAGCCTTATTAAGACCATACCCTGGCTCCAAATGTCTTTCCAGGCCCTACAAGCTCATGGAGACCATTATTCCAACTCCCCTTGTTGTATTAAATTCCAAACAATCAATAGTAACTAAAGACACAAATAAAAATGGAATTCCCATTGATAGCTAAGGGTCAAAACGAGAAAGAGTTCACAACGCTCTTCCTAAACCTACCCCTAAAGTCCCAAAAATCCTGCTATATCTACCTTGACATACCCAAATAACAAATGGTTCTCTAAAAAGAAAGGTCCATTAGGAGCCAACCTCCATTGATACCATTTTTTCATGAACCAGTCCGGGTCGACCCTGAACCAGTCACCCGATCCGCTCCACGACAAGTCCCAAGAGACATTCCTGATTGTCCAGGGATAGAGAAAAGCACAGAGGGCATCAGTTAGAGTGAAAAAGTAATGATTTCTCCAAAATATAAACAATAATGAAAATAATGGAAATAATGGACAACCTAATGCACCTTTATATAAAATTGAACTGGATATTGTTTATATAAGAAAGTGAAAGTAAAACTAAATAATACATCCAACCAACCAAACATGATGAAAAAACTAACACCATGTTTCCCCACTGGTCACTCTCCAACATAAAAAATACTCATTTCCCAAAGCGACCAAACTCAAGCTGAAACCTGTACAAGGGCTGAAAACAGAAGGAAAACTATATGCATGGGTATTAAAACTTAGTAGGTTAGCCCGAAATTCTATTCCCAATGCACACAATTTAAAATAAAAGAAAAATCAATTTAATGTTTGAGATACAACATATAAAAATATTTTTTCAAAATGAGGTTCCATGCTATAATAATTTTCAGACAAAAACTTGCATGTTTTATAAACAAGAATGCTAGTAACAAATTTTCAAAGAGGTGCAACATCAAAATGAAAATAGTTTTCAAGTGGGAATCTTTAGAGAATGTAAAATTTTAAATAAAACACACACACTGATGAATTTAAAAACTAAAAAAACTGTATGCCAATGGTGAGTACAAAATAGCCAATGACCACAAGTCACATGAACACCCCTAGGAACTAGTTCGTTGTAGGCCCCATGTACCTCATATCTCAGTGTAAAAGTAACCATAAAAAATATTCTTTCTTGTGAAAATGAGCCAATAGTAGGAGAATCATACATAATATAGTGGTCCCCAACATCATCAACATTATAGTTTAGGTAGTGTTGTCATCGACAAACTTGCTACGTGAAATAGGGACAAAATCCCTACGGATCACTAACATACTAGTACATGTCCACCCACCTAGATACCCGAGTTTTTCCTTTTTGGGATCAAAAAAGTTAAAAATTTATAAAATAATATTTTTTAATGAATATTACATTTACCAATAATATACAAACCAAAAATACCGCACACATGTCTCACATTTCTTTCACAGATCTATAAACAACCTAGATTTTCATAATACAATTTCAAGAAGTATAACAAGGCCTTGCACATAAAATCCATTCAAAATGCCATTTTAAGGCCAAAAACCCATAAATACCATATAAAAATAGATTTGGAAGCCCAAAATACATTTAATAAATCAATTTCATGGACCATAAAATGGACCCAAAAGATAGAACACGAAATACACTTGGAAACCGTTTTTAAAAGAAAAATGCCAGACGAGACTTTAATCCTTTCTCAAAAATAACATTTGAAAAGGGTACACATTTAAATATTATTAAGGATGTGTATACACACCATTTACATAATCAAACCACTTTCATAAATCTCTAAAAATAATTATGTTACATATTTAAAATACAACCATTTTCATAAGGATGTGAAATGAGCCATTTTCTTGAAACTCAGGCCAAAACATACTATAAAACAAAATCCATTTGTTTATAAAACCAAATACCCACTGGAAGTCCATATAAGGACCAAAAAATACCATTTTTAATGCTTCCAATTCTTTTATAAATCCAATTTTTTTTTTAAATCACACTTAACACATAAAATCCAACAGGGCAATATACCGAACACATGACATGCACTTTTAAACAAAATAATTTATTTTAAGCACTTGACAAGGAATAAAACACCAATTTAATGACATAATTTTATTCAAGATACTAAAAATGTTTAAAATACCATAAACCAGGTTCTAAACCTCAAAAACTAGGTGCAAAATATAACGGAATATTTAAGCTTACACTTGGCGTGCACTTTTATGACAAAACAACACCACCTTTCAAAAAACAAGGCATAACCACCACATTGCACACAAAATAAAGTTACTGAAGGATTATAAAATAATAATAATTATATTTAGAGGGTTAAAATACCATGAAAAATATTACTCTTAAATAAAAAGTACATGTGCAATGGGAAACTTACCTCAAAACCATGGCGGAAAGGAAACACACACCCAATATCACCCGCTGCGGTTCTCGACACTCTATATCTATGAAGAACAGCCCTAAGAAAACAAAATCCCCATAAAAAATCATTGGATAAAATAAAAATAGGTCTTTCATTACCAGGTTAGAATAGTAAACCAAATTAATGTGGAAGTATAAGGAAGAGGGAGGAGAAAAGAGAAGAAATCTCACATTGGAAACTGTAAAACTATTCATATTCCCATATATCTACACCCATAGGGGGAGGTAATGGATTAGAACTTCTTGGATAGGCTCCTAAGGTATGTAAGAACTAGGTAAAGAAGATTTATGGAAAAATATTATGAATTGAATGATTTATGAATGATAAAAATTGCCTATGGAAAATTTGGACAATTTGAGAAACATTGAGATGTTTTTCCCTAATCTGTGACTAATATGAGATCCAAATAGGGAGAATGGAAAATGGGGGTGCGCCTAGGGATCGTGGGTTCAATTTGGAGGTGGAATCACCGAAAAGTATTAAAAAATGAATAATATTTAAAAGAAACCAATTATTATTATTTTTAAACTGGATAGGGGCCCACGGGCTGGCCCAACACTTGAATAAATAACCCAAATTCACCATGCTTATGAATTCATAAAGGTACCAAAAGGATATGATGGTTTGAATATGTTATTTCAGGCCAAGTGGGAAGTGTTATGGGTGAAAAATGTTAAAAAAAGGATTTATAAAAGAAAAAAAATTTGTTTTTAAATCTAGAAATGAGCTCACGGTTTGGCCCAAATCCTGAAGTAACCACCCTTTGTCCAAAACCCCCAAAAAAAGTAATGGGGAAACAAAAGTTGGATGATTATATATATATGGAACTTATAAAACCAACATTAATCTCATACAAAACCTACGAAATGTATCAGGACTTCAAACAAACCATATCAAAACAAATACATGAAAAACCGGCTGTGACATAATGAATAGTTTGAATTTAGTCTCTCTCTTAATCTTTTATAATGGGAGGTTTAAATACTCATAAGGGGTTCCATGACCCCAAAAAATAAAATTCCCACTAAATAAGTATTAAATTAAATGTGATGACTAACAAATTTCATAATATTTTCATTTATTTTTTATCAAATACTTGTAATATATAATAATTGTATTACATAATTAACTAAAGTCATTAACTGAACTTGTAATTCTAACTAATATTAAATGAACCTTGAATAATAAAATAATATTCATTTATATAACATATTTGGTATATTCACTTATTTCCTTTTGAATACTTTTAATACAAATATATCAACTCAATTATTCTATACTAGAATAATGATGAATTTTTTAACATTCAGTGATCTATTATACTTAGGCAATAATACAAACTCATGGTGGGGGCCACCATGTATTATATACCTATATACCAGAATATGTCATACTTTTAAACACATTATTTTATGTAACCCTCTTGGACCTTATCTCGATATTAGTGAATGTTATTCATAGACTAAGAGCAGATTCTAACAACCAATTAGGGCACCTAAAGAGATAATTAAAATCCCTAGCAATGAAAACCTTTTATACAAACACAGACTAAACAATATAATCTCTTTGTCTCATGATATAACATAAAGCAGGATTCAAACTTGTGTCATTATTATTTCTTACTTTATAATTTATTGATATAACTAGATAGAGTTAACTTCTACTACCATGTCCATGTATTTATGAATGTACTTACCATCCTGATAAACTAACCCTGAGATATCACATCCTCAACATAAAAGAGAAAAATTCTATCATGGTCATTAAACCAATGTCATACCACTAATTATGCACCCAATAAAATCTACCTCAACATGATTTCAATGTTAGGGATTTTTCATTTTATCAATGTACGTGATCAAATGGTGCACAATGATAATTATCTCAATTCAAGAGTCCAAGATACAAATTGGTAGATAGGAACAACCAATGATACTTGAAACATGTTATGTTATCATTAGTGGTATGTCCTCTCGATCTAACTAACTAGAGATCACCACGTGTGAACTTCATGAGAAAATGTCTCCATGCTTATGAGCCCCCCATCACATGATATTCAAACATCAACTATGTGAGTATGTAGGATGTATCTAGACCATATATATTTTTTTAAGATTAATGACATAATATCTTAAGGTTATCATTATATCCTGAGATCTACTATATCATTTTAACAGGACAAATAATCAAGGGAAATTTTCATTTAAATACCAGACACAGAAATTGTAACACCATAATATTTTTGGATTTTTTTACAATTTAATTTAATCTTTTATAGATTTCATGGATTTTACAAAACAAAATATCTTTCATTATATTAAAGTGAAAATATTGTATTGCATTATATGCAACACCTAATTGATCTTGAACTACACGTATCACCAAACACATAGGGAAATATATTATCACGAGACTTTATAATATATTTACTATTTTAAAAAACATTAAATATGTTATATATAGCTAGAAATGAACATGATACTAAGTTAGAGTGTGTCATATACAATAAAAAGTTTCTTCAATGGCATTCATCACATGTATTACCGAGTTTTACCAAACGATAAAATATAATTAAAATATTAATATTTAATATAATAAGATATAACATATTCTTTAAATTAATAGTTATGAATATTATTAACTAACTTATGAAAATAATCTCTTTATAAAAAAATTAAAATGAATTCATTGGTTACAAATTAATTAGAAACTGATATAAGAACCAATTTAATAGAAAAGAAATATTTTTATATAAAACTATTTTCATACTCAAAAATTTATTTTTATCGTAATAAATTAAATTAATTACAATTAGAGAATAATAATTATTAAATATATATGTTATATATTCAATCAAATATTTTTGGTATTCATATAATATATATGATAATAATAATATAAGAACAAACCCAATAATTTGCATAAAAATAAATATTTTTATAAAGGTACTTTTTCCACCTATTAATATAGAACCTACATTTAATACGAATTTTGTTACTTTAATAAATATTATATGTCAAAATAAACTTCATCTATAAAAATAAACCTAAAAATTTTCTTAAAGTGAATTTTTTGTATTTTCCTGTGATGTTTCATTTTCTAATAAATAATGAAAAATACTAAATATTGATTCACAACTTCTTTTCAGCTAATTTATTTATTATGTTAAATTAAATTTTAATTTGGTTTTAAAGTCAAATATTATCAATTATTTTTCAATTAATTGAATTTGTGTCATTGGATTCAATTTCACAATGAAATTCAATATACAAAGATATGAAACTTTTAAACCTTTTTACCTTAAAACATGAATTGCTGTCCAGCTAGTGGGATTAAATTTAAATTAATTTATACCACTTTTGTAATTGGAATTTAAAAAAATGGATTCACTATTTGGAATCAAAATAATTTATAATTTCAAATAAGTTCATCATAGTTTTTGACCAAAAAATTAGAGAACGTAATTAAACTTAATTTCCACAATTAAAGTGAAATTAAGCTTAACAAGGGACTAAACATTAATCTCAAGGGATGAAATGGCCTTGAAACTTGTTCAAAATCAATTGGATGTCCATATTTTCACCCTATTCTCCCTTTTATTAAATGTTTTCTATTATTGGAGAAACTTTAAATGGGAAACATGTTGGTGGAATTCCCTCTTCCAAAATTTACAAGAGTGTCACTCCTCCTAAACTATAAAAATACATCCTCTCCTACCACTTTATCACACCTCTAAATCCAATTAGGATCAACTGATATCTTCCCAAATAGATCCTAATAATCCCAAACCTAATCCTATAATCCTACCCTTGGGAAAAAATAAATCCAATGATTCCCTGTGGTGGAAACCAAAAAGAGTTACCCAAAGAAGAGGTAACATCTTTACTCAAGCTCTTTAGTTTTATATCTATTATCAACACCTTAAACTATAATTATTAAATTATTATAAAAAAACAGTATCATAAATATAATGAGATATTTTTATGGTTATGTTTGAACCTACACTTACACACACCTCCATCTAATGGGTGACAAAATACTGTTTATGTGTCTGGTGAACTACCGCCTCACGAAATGATGATTATTTGTTTTTTCCTTTACCACCTTTCATGGTTGGGTATTATGATGGAAATTATATTTATATACGAAATATATTATATTTATTATTTCTTTATACTTATATTATTCTTTTATAAAACATACCTTAATACATTCCATCTTGTGTAAATATGATAACCTTGTTTGTGGATGTGTGGACTACCACCTTCTCAAAGAGATGCGATTCCTTCACACATTACATGGAATGTGTTAATGATGGTTTTAGTGAACATATATGAAATATATTATATAATAATTCTACTTTAATGATATTATATACATATATAAATATATTTTAAATACTTTCTTTCAATATGAAAGCAAAACGGAAACAATGCTCATCCATACGTATGACCTACCCTCTCTATGAACGGTGTATTAAATTTAATATTTATATAATTTATAGACTATTATAAATAAATATATACTGAATAAATTATATACTTTTATAAATTTTTTACATTCTTTAAGTAATTAAATACTTATCTAAGAAACACTATCAATAATAATAAGACATAGCATGTACGAAGAACCTAGTGGACATTACCTGAAGTAAATCCTTTAAATATAATTGTTAATAAGCGGGTAATAAAAATTCAAAATCAAAAAATATATGGAATTATATATAACAATATGGTCTTTTAAAATATTCACAATAAACTTATATTTATTATACAGGAGTTTTTTACGAGTATGAAGAAAGTCAATACATAATGTATGGTAATTGAATCTCACATTTTATTTCCATGAGATACATTCCTTAATTACGAATCATTTATTTTGTGAAGTGTACATAATAACCTTGAATGTATTATATGATTCATATAATTAAATTTATTGATATTTACATATGCATTTGATGATCTTTTTTTCATGGATTTTATGGTTCAAAGGTTTCTAAATCGTTAATGTAATTTTTTCTCAATTTTCAATCTTTGAGTAACATGTTTTGTTATGCATCGATGTTATTTAATGAGGTTTATAAGATTCCAATTGAAATGTAATATTATAAAACTCATTATTTTTCATGATATTTTAGGATCCATTTAATTTCAATTTATTACATGGGTAGTATAATTCAAAGTTACTAAGTGGTGATAGTTTATTGAAACAATCTCATCATTTATCAAGATTGTTCATGATTATGCTTTCATTGATGAAATATTATGATCCATATCTCAATATCTCTCGTGAATTTTCTTACCCTATAGATATTCATTTTTATCCATGTAATGGTAACAGTTTTATAGTCTTTGGTATAGAAGATAATTATGAAAATATTTTTATGAAAATGTGGCTATATATTTCCTTTTAGTCAGAGATCTATTTTCTTAGCCCGAATGGCCCGAAGGCCTTCTTTTTATTTTATTATAGATAATACCCCTTTTAAGGGTTCAAGGGGAACCCTTACATGACCTGTAGGCCCAAGGCACAAGGCCCGACATGACCCGCAATACATGTTTTCAAAATATGTTTTAAAATTATCTTATGATGTTTAAAGGAAATTTTTACCCATGTTTTACCTTTTTAAAAAATTGTTTAAGGGGAATATTCCTATCATTTTTCAGTCAAGGCACCTGTATAAACTTTTATGGTGGTAAATGATTGTTTGGAAAATAATGACATACCTACCATCACGACTGTTATTTCCTTGATGCTTTCTTTATAAGTTTAAAAGATTATTATTTAATTATTTTTTTCCTAATATTCAGTAGATTTTTGGAATTTTTACTAGTTTTTAAAGAAAAATGTTTTCAAAAAGGTTTTATGTTCAAAAAGATTTTTAAGTGATTTTCAAATATTCACCTATATTTTTTTAAAAAAGTTATTTTTAAATAAAAGGTATTAAATGATTTCAATATTTCTTTATAAATTTTTAAATCCATTTTATATGAAATAGCTATTAAAATGTTTTTAGGATTTCATTATATTTTTTCAAATTGTTAAAAAAGGTTTTCAATTTTTTTAAATATTATTTTATAAGATTTCATGGAAAAATGTTTTCAAATGTTTTCTAGACTCATTTATATGTTTTTAAGTTTATTTTAAAAGAAAATGGTTTTCAAAAGGTTTTATGTTTTGAAAATAAATTTTAAAATAAGAAATGGTATTTTCCTAAATAAATAGTTTGATGGGATATTTCAAAAAAATACATCTAATATGAAATCCATTTATGTCACTCTTGAATTTATGAGAATTGATCCAATGGTTCCATTCATATTATTTCTCAGACTAATTTTCACATTATGGCCTGATGTTTACAAAATATGTTCTCTTTTATGGTTTATATTTTTATGAAATTCACTTCTCTTTTATGGGTTATATATTTATGAAACACACTTACTTTCATGGGTTATGCTTTGATTTAATGATAACGAAACCAAGATTTTCCACAGGTTAAAATATTATTACATGTTTATGACACCCATATAATTTCATGGGTTATTATATGATTGGTTATGATCTTGTGAAACATGTATATATGATTTAATTAATATATGGTTCGGACATATATCTCCCTCCAATTCATTGGGTAAATATTTATATCTCATGATATAGACTAATATTATCTTGAGAGTGAGCCCTGACTACTATGATGGTCTTGAGAGTAAACCTTAACTACTAAAATGAACACGAGAGTAAAAAATGACTACCAAGATGGTATGGGGAGTGAACTCATACTACTAATATGTCCATGGGAGTGAACAATGACTAAAAATATGGCATGGGATATGAACTCATACAACCAATATGACCTTGGAAGCGATGAAATGACTAATACAAAAATCATTTTATATGCCTATGTGTCTTCTAAAAATTCTATCTTTTATTCCTATGTTAGGATTTCATGGATTATATTTGTTATTTACTTATGATTAAGGTGTTATTAACTTCCATGAATTTTTCCATGATTCATTTTTATGATCTTATGATATTTAGGGTATGATCTTTTAATGTTATGATCAAATTTTTATACCACAATGCTCATGTTTATGCTTACACATCTCCCTTTTTTACCCTTACTGAGAGTTTTAGATCACACATTTTTATGTTTCATTTCCCAATTTATGAAGATGTATTAATTATGATGTTTCTAAGAAGGGTTATAGTCACAAATAACATATTGGTAGATAATATATCCCACTTTTGTAGAACTTTATATGCTTCCATGTTTCCATGGTAGTCTATTTGTATAATTTTTTAAATATTCTACACTTGTTTTGTAATGTTAATGTATGAAAAGTTAGGTTCGCTATAGTTGGTATCAAATCGAAGTTTTAGTTCACCATTGCATACTAGACTGAGAAATCAATAATGAGATACCTATTTATATTTCTAAGGATATATTTAGGGATGTTTATATGGATAAGTATAAGGTTGAGTTACTGTTTATGAAAATGTAATAAATTTTGGAAAAGGATAGAGTGAGTGGCTTCCAAGAAAAACATCAATGTCTATATACTACAACTCGATATGGTTTTGGAACATATGTATCTAGGTGTAATAAATCTGATAAGGTACTTTTTTCCTGACTCTACTTAACCTAGTACAAAAAATGGGACATGCTATGCACTTGGTTTAACACTCATGGGGGGATATGATTTGGGAATTCATAAACTCTTCACGAACCATCATGAAGGATTAAAATGGAAATTGGATATGAATAACCTTGAATAAACTTGAAGTTTCATAGTTTAAAAATTTGTCATAATTTAGACACCATATAAGCGGTTTTCATGATTATGTGGTTCCTAAATATGATAATCATTTCTCACTAAATGTTTTCTAGTTTTAGTTAATGGAGGGAACTAAGAGGAACTAGATTAAAATTTAATGTTATAGACAATATCCTATTGAGAATTCAAATGAGATGATCATTGGAGTGAAGGATTTTGTGATCATACATAATTAGTTTATAAGGAACATGATCAATAACCTATACCCTAACCAACTCCTTGAATAACCAAATAATAGAAAGAATGAGTTAACTGAGAGTTCCGGTAATAGAGAATATGGAGGAAAGATCAATTGGTTTTATTTTCATTAAGAATGTGGAAAGAATCACCTAAGTTATCATCTTAGAGGAACAAGAATATTTTTTGACTATGGAAAATAATGACACAATGAAAGTAGCTATAAATGAAAAATGAAGGGTTTGTATAATGAAATGGAAGAGAATATTGACATCTATAAGACATCATCATAAGAAAAATTCTATAAGTGTGGAATGAATGTTCATTTTGAAAAATTGATGTCCTAGGTGGAAAGCTCCTGAAGAAAATCAGCAAGGTGGTATGAGTAATGATTATATTGTGGATGATGACGAGAATATAAATGAAATGTGAAAGAAATTTAATATTATGTATTTGGATGGGGTTAATTTATTATGGATTATGGATGAAGTGAAATAATTGAAGCTTTATTGTATTTGGATTAAATAATTATAGTGAAATAAACATGGATTATTCAATTTGAGTTTCTTTACTAAGGATTTACAAGATTATGTTGAATGTTTTCAATGGGATGGAAAAGTGATTTATTGTTAATGAGACATTTTTACTAAGGTAAGATAACCATTAATATGGTACTTATGTTAATATAATTTTGTTTGTATAAATATGTTTTGGATATGAATAAATAAATTAGATGATACTGTTTACCTTGGATATAATTAAGTACTGGTTCTCAAGTGGTTATGATATTATTGATTAGAGTTACAACATTTATGGATTTATGGAATATAACCAATATACTTTGGAATAAGGAAACATGCATGTTTCCAATAAGGAATTGTGGTAATTCAAGTTATTACCTTGTTTTAGAATAAAATATGATGAGGGTATTCACGTTCTTGGAATGTAACAACTAGGAGATACTTTGTGATACATGAGAGATCAATGTTAAGCTAATTTCATGACATTATTTCTAAATGTTTTTTATTTTATACTTTCAGAAGGGTTATAAGGTTAAATATTTATGAAATGTTGATGTTAAACATTGAATGATGTATTTAGGTATTGAGGTTGTATTTAAAGCCTTAGTTAAAAGGATATTTAGTGATTAACTTTATTTCAAGGATTTCCATCATATTCATTTTGAAAACTATATCAATCATGTTTTAGAAAAGGATAAAATGTATGTTGGGTGAAACCCATCAACCACATCAAGGATATGGGCCTTGAAACCATGACTTAAAGATGATAAGGGATTAATGCCTACCACTAGCCTATGTGATGTCCTGGTTAATGTGTAATTATTTTTTAGTTGAACAATTGATTAATAAATATTAATGACAAACCAGTGGTGTTACTTTTCAGGTTTATAGAGTAATGTATTTACCATATTGAGTTTGGAAAGTAGTTAGACAAAAATAGTTAGCCTTGTAACTCTTTTATGGGCCTTAATAATTGTATTTTAGTTCTTCAGGCATCAAAGTTAATTTTTGATATCCATTTGTTGAAGTAATGGATGAGATATAAATTGATAAAAGTACAACCAAAGGATGAAATTGAGATTTTAGAAATATATCAAGTATTTATACTTCCTTATATTCATGGTAAATAAAAAAATTACTTAACATTAGGAAAATGATCAAAAAAATGTGTTGTCTTGACACCTTACTTTTTATTAAATAGATGGCCTTTTAAATCATAATAGATTTATGAATTTTATGCCATACACTTTCCATTGATCATTCACTTGTTTGTGATTGATGACCTCAATCACTCCCTATAAATGTTTAAACTTTTCATATATTCTAATATGTGTAAACCTAGTTATATATTACTTTGGGTAAAAATTATGTTTCCAACATAAAAAAATAACGTTTTAGTATTTATTTTAACAATGTGGGTTTTTATGAAGGGAACTTTAAAGTATTAATCCTTTTATAACCCAGATGAATTTTGAAGGAAAAATTAATTTTTATGGTGGTAAAATATGACAACCCAAGATTCTGTGAAATATATTTTTTTAATTAATTTAATATTTTTTGGATATTTTTCATTTCACTCAACAGTATATGCTTTGTTATATGAAAGTGATAAGTTTGGATTATGTTATACGTAACACCAAGTTAAGCTTGTGCTACACGTGACACTAAGCACGTAAGGGGATAAAATATCCCAAGACATTATAGTATATTTACAATTATAAAAAGATTCTATATATTCTATATATCTTTCAATGTATGAAATACAATGTTTGTGTGCATATCATGTAGCGTACTGTAGCAGCAGTGGCACTGTAGCAGCGTCAGAATAACACTGTAGCAGCGACGAGTACTGTGTGGTATTATAACAACGACTACTGTAGCATTACTATTCATAGAATGGGCCTTGGGAAAAAAAATTGGGCCTAAGGGCCATGTAATGGGCTAAATGCCCATTAGGTCTTTAGGCTATGTAATGAGTCTCCCTCTACCCAGTTAAAGAGGTCTTTTCTTAGATTTAATAATAAATGTGGCTTCAGCCCCAACCTTTTCCAAAAAATATAATAAGATATAACCTAGCCATTAAATTGAATTTTATTTATATTATTAACTAACATATAAAAATATTTGGTTTACAACAAATATAAAATGGATTCATTGATTAAAAAATAATTATAAATGGATATATAAACCAATTGAATATAAATGATTTTTTATAGAAATATATTTGTATACTCCCAAATCTATTTTATGAAAACAATTTAAATTAATTAACATTATAGAATTATATTGAGGAAATATTTATTGTATATATTCAATCAAATATTTTTTATAATCATATAATAGATTTAACAAGCATAACATAAGAACAAAACCAATATTTCTCATATAAATCAATATTTTTATAAAGGAAATTTTACCACATTTTAATATAGAACCTATTTTAAATCCAATTTCTAGTACATTTATAAATAATATAAATTTAAATAAACTTCATATTTGAATGAGAAACATAAAAATTATCTTAGGATGATTTTTGAGTATTTTTCTGTGAATTTTTGTTTTTTAATGAATAGAAAAAAATTATAAATTTTAATTAAAAACTAATTTTTACTATTATTTATTTATAGTGATAAATTATATTTTAATTTAGTTTAAAAGTAAAATTATATAAATTATTAATCAATTAATCCAATTTAGGTCACTGGAATCAATTTCAAAATGACATTGAATATAAAAACATAGAAAATGTTTAAATGTTTTTACTTTAAAAACATGCATTTTCGTATTGTCTATAGAGTTAAATTTAAATTAATTTATTCCACTTATTTTAATTAAATTTTTAAAAAAGGATTTCATATTTTAAATATGCTTAAATGTTAATGTATAATGAGTTTAACTTAGTTTTTGACCAATAATATTAGTTGAAGTGATTAAAATTAATTATAATGATTAAAGTGGAATTAAGTTTAATAAGGGACGAAACCATAAACATAAGGGCCAAAATTACCTAGAAATTTTCCAAAACAAATTTTATATCCATATTTTTACCCTATACTATCTTTTATTTATTTTTTTCATTAATGGATCCATTACTACAACTTGTCCCTTTATCAGCGCTAAAAACCGGCATTAACAGCGCTAGAAAAGCACTATTAATGCTGGAGTAGATAAAGGGGGGTCCCCTTTATCGGCGCTCCTCTAGCACTATTAAAGGTATCCTTTATCAGCGCTTGAAAAAGTGCTGATAAAGGCACCATCGCCTGCACCTGCAAAATAGAACCTACACACCTGTACACCAGAATACCTGTACAAAGTAGCACGTGCACACCTGCACAAAATAGCACCCGCACACAATATTTTGACCGACAACGGTATATACATTTACTTAACATCATGAATACAAAAAAACACATTTCTATATACATTTCAATCATTGTTTTACATGGTTACAATTACAATTATTCAACAAAAGTTATAAACATTCACGTTTCATCCTTTGATATTCGTGATCCCGCTCTCAAAAATTGTTGTTCACGGTATTTGTTGCCGAACAAAGCATCCGAACTCAAGGAAAAAAATTCACCAATATAAGAAAACAAATATTATGTTAGTAATGCAATAATGAAAGAAATTAAAACAGTAATATGAAATAATACATTAATATGGAAATGTGAAACTTAAATATGAAATTTTAAACTCAAATGTTTTCATTCTTATAACAATGAAAGGGAATAATGTAAAATCAATATGTTTTTGATTGATTTTTCTCATTTAATAAATACTGATTCTTTATCTAATGAGAATCTTTACCGGTCACACCATGCATCAGATTGAGGTGCGGTCGATTCGTACATGTCACAAATGATTCATGGATCGTTGTCCTAAAGTATAAAAACAATCTGAATGCATTTTCTTGGTATTTCATATGCCAGTAGTGTTGTTTTGCAATGTTTATCTCAATTTGAAACTGATATCAGAAACTTTTAGCCATACCGGTCCCACCGTGCGTCGGATTGAGGTGTGGTCGATTCTTACACGTCACAAATGTCTAATGGATCATTTTCCTAAAGTATGAAAACAATCCGAATGCGTTTGCTCGGTATTCTGTATGTCTGTAGTGTTTTTTTTCGAAAGTTTATGTCAATTTGAAACTGATATCATACACTATTAGCCATACCGGTCACACCGTGAGTCGGATTGTGGTGCAGTTAATTCTTACACGTCAAAAATGACTCATGGATCATTTTACTAAAGTTTCAAAACAATCCGAACGTGTTTGCTCGGTATTCCATATGTCAGTAGTGTTGTTTTCTAAAGTTTATGTCATTTTCAAACTGATATCAGACACTTTTAGCCATACCGGTCACACTGTGCGTCAGATTGAGGTGCGGTCAATTCGTACACGTCAAAAATGACTCAGGGATCATTGTAATAAAGTATAAAAACAATCCAAACACGTTTTCTTGGTATTCCGTATGTCAGTAGTGTCATTTTCCAACGTTTATCTCAATTTGAAACTAATATCAGACACTTTTAGCCTTACCGGTCACACCGTGCGTCGGATTGAGGTGTGGTCAATTCGTAGACGTCAAAAATGACTAATGGATCGTTTTCATAAAGTATCAAAACAATATGAATGTGTTTTCTTGGTTTTCTGTATGTCAGCAGTGTTGTTTTTGAAAGTTTATGTCAATTGGAAACTGATATCAGACACTATTAGCCATACCGGTCACACTGTGCTTCGGATTAATGTGAGGTCGATTTATACACGTCAAAAATGACTCATGGATAGTTTTACTAAAGTTTCAAAACAATCCGAATGCATTTGCTCAGTATTCCGTATGACAGTAGTGTTGTTTTGGAAAGTTTATGTCAATTTGAAACTGATATTAGACACTATTAGCCATACCGGTCACACCGTGTGTCGGATTAAGGTGCGGTCAATTCGTACACGTCAAAAATGACTCATGTATCATTTTCATAAAGTTTCAAAACAATCCGAATGCGTTTTCTCAGTATTGCGTATGTCAGTAGTGTTGTTTTCTAAAGTTTATGTCATTTTCAAACTGATATCAGACACTTTTATCCATACCGGTCACACCGTGCGTCGGATTGAGGTGAGGTCAATTTGTACACGTCAAAAATGACTCAGTGATTGTTGTCTTAAAGTATAAGAACAATATGAATGCGTTTTCTCAGTATTCCATATGTCAGTAGTGTTGTTTTCCAATGTTTATCTCAATTTGAAACTGATATCAGACACTTTTAGCCATACCGGTTACACTGTGCGTCAGATTGTGGTGCGGTCAATTCATACACGTCACAAATGAATAATGGATCACTTTCCTAAAGTATAAAAACAATCTGAACACGTTTTCTCAGTTTTTGCGTATGTCAGTAGTGTTGTTTTCTAAAGTTTATGTCAATTTGAAACTGATATCAGACACTATTAGCCATACCGGTCACACCATGCATCGGATTGAGGTGAAGTCAATTCATAAACGTCACAAATGACTCATGGATAGTTTTCCCAAAGTATCAAAACAATCTAAATACGTTTTCTCTGTATTCTGTATGTCATTAGTGCTGTTTTTGAAAGTTTATGTCAATTTCAAACTGATATCAGACACTATTTTCCATACCGGTCACACCGTGCATCGTATTGAGGCGAGGTCGATAATTACACATCAAGAATGACTCATGGATCGTTTTCCTAATGTTTCAAAACAATCCAAACACGTTTTATTGGTATTCCGCATGTCAGTAGTGTTGTTTTCTACAGTTTATGTCTTTTTCAAACTGATATCAGACACTTTTAGCCATAACGGTCACACCGTGTGTCGGATTGAGGTGAATTCGATTCGTACACGTCAAAAATGACTCATGGATCATTGTATTAATGTTTCAAAACAATCCGAATGTGTTTTCTCAGTATTCCGTATGTCAGTAGTGTTGTTTTCCAAAGTTTATCTCAATTTGAAACTAAAATCAGACACTTTTAGCCATACCGGTCACACCGTGCATCGGATGGAGGTGTGTTTGATTATTACACATCACAAATGATTCATGGATCGTTGTCCTAAAGTATCAAAACAATCCGAACACATTTTATTGGTATTCCGTATGTCAGTAGTGTTGTTTTCCAAAGTTTATCTCAATTTGAAACTGATATCAGACACTTTTAGCCATACCGGTCACACCGTGCATCAGATTGAGGTGTGGTCAATTCTTACACATCAAAAATGACTAATGGATCGTTGTACTAAAGTATGAAAAAAATCCGAATGCATTTGATCGGTATTCCGTATGTCAGTAGTGTTGTTTTCGAAAGTTTATGTCAATTTGAAACTGATATCAGACACTATTAGACATACCAGTCACACCGTGCGTCGAATTGAGGTGTGATAAATTTTTACACGTCAAAAATTACTCATGGATCGTTATCCTAAAGTTTTAAAACAATCCAAACGCGTTTTCTCAGTATTCCGTATGTCAGTAGTGTTGTTTTCTAAAGTTTATGTCATTTTCAAACTGATATCAGACACTTTTAGCCATACCGGTCACACCATGCGTCAGATTGAGGTGCAGTCGATTCTTAAACATCAAAAATGACTAATGGATCATTTTCCTAAAGTATAAAAATAATACGAACACGTTTTCTCAATATTACGTATGTTAGTAGTGTTATTTTTGAAAGTTTATGTCAATTTGAAACTGATATCAGACACTATTATCCATACCGGTCACACCCTGCGTCGGATTGAGGTGCGGTCAATTTGTACATGTCAAAAATGACTAATAGATCGTTTTCCTAATGTTTAAAAACAATCTAAACGTGTTTTCTCGGTATTCCGTATGTTAGTAGTGTTGTTTTCTAAAGTTTATGTCATTTTCAAACTGATATCAGACACTTTTAGCCATACTGGTCACACCGTGTGTCGGATTGAGGTGCTGTCGATTCGTACACGTCACAAATGACTCAAGGATCATTTTCCTTAAGTATCAAAACAATCCAAATGCATTATATCAGTATTCCGTATGTCATTAGTGTTGTTTTCCAAAGTTTATCTCAATTTGAAACTGATATCATACAGTTTTAGACATACCGGTCACACCGTGTGTCGGATTGAGGTGTGGTCAATTCATACATGTCACAAATGTCTCATGGATTGTTTTCCTAAAGTTTCAAAACAATCCAAACACGTTTTCTTAGTATTCCGTATGTCAGTAGTGTTGTTTTCTAAAGTTTATGTCATTTTCAAACTGATATCAGACAGTTTTAGCCATACCGGTCACACCATGCATTGGATTGAGGTACAGTCAATTTGTACACGTCACAAATGACTCATAGATCGTTTTCCTAAAATTTCAAAACAATCCGAACACTTTTTCTCAGTATTCCGTATGTCAGTAGTGTTGTTTTCTAAAGTTTATGTCATTTTCAAACTGATATCAGACACTTTTAGCCATACTAGTCACACCGTGCATCGGATTGAGGTGCGGTCAATTCTTACACATCACAAATGACTCAGGGATCTTTTTCTTAAAGTGTCAAAAACAATCTTAATGCATTTTCTCGGTATTTCGTATGTCAGTAGTGTTGTTTTCGAAAGTTTATCTCAATTTGAAACTGATATCAGACACTATTAGCCATACCGGTCACACCATGCGTCGGATTGAGGTGTGGTTGATTCTTACATGTGAAAAATGACTTAGGGATCGTTTTACTAAAGTATCAAAACAATATGAACGCGTTTTCTTGGTATTACGTATGTCAGTAGTGTTGTTTTCGAAAATTTATGTCAATTTGAAACTGATATCAGACACTATTAGCCATACCGGTCACACCGTGCATCGGATTGAGGTGTGGTCGATTCGTACACGTCACAAATGACTCAGGGATCGTTTTCCTAAAGTATCAAAACAATCCAAATGTGTTTTCTCTGTATTCCGTATGTCATTAGTGTTGTTTTCTAAAGTTATGTCAATTTCAAACTGAGTAGTAGGAATTCACTAATCTAAGGATATGAAACATAAGAAAGGGAGATCATAGATGCTCAATAAGTGTAAAGGGAGATATCAATGACCATATAAAGAAAACATAAGTATTAGGAATTCACCTTCATTTTCCTATTTGTTTACATTCTTCCATCAGGCGCGCTGCCCATTCGTTTCTTCCCACATTAATGTTTTCAACCCGCGGACAACATGGTACCATGACTCTACATGAATCAGCACACGTTGTCGAGTGATGATTCCAATGTAACTACTAAAGATGGCTTTTTTGGGGTTTACATGCTGGCCTCATTTATTCCATCCCACCTCATATTTGATGCCTTTTGCTTTTGCCTTAAGGATTTTGGCTAAAACTGTCAATCTACGGCGCACCTGTTTTTTTGTGTCACAGGGGTATCATCGCCTACCATTTCCTCAGTTTCTGCATCATCATTATGTTTCTCTGAAGTGCTAGCATCAGCATTGGTACCAGCTGCAATAGGTTGAGAGACCTGTTGTACCTTAGCAGTGGGACCAGCTGCAACAGGTTGAGAGACCTGTTGTCTCTCAGTAGTGGGACCAACTACAACAGGTTGAGAGACCTGTTGTGTCTCGGGATTGGGTGCATCAGCAGGTGAAGAAGTCATTATCTGCAGAACTGGTTTAACATTTAATTTAGATCACATAAAAGTAGCAGCGAACAGATAATAACATAATATAACACAATCTATATTACAATAAAAATCAATAACCTGATTAGTGAACTCTCTTTTTTTAAAGGCTGAAGGGATTTGACCCCTCTATCTACTATCCATATCCCTTAATTGTGGTCTCCTCTGACATAGAAAACATCATCTACATTGGGACCACTGTGAAATGATTGTGAAGTCCCAATGAAAGGGTCATCTTCCGTTGAATTTTCATCTGACCCTTAAGCAGTTTTGGTCGATAAAAGAACGATTGACCAGTTTCGGTTTACGGGATCTGGAACATAAAATACTTGCACTGCCTATGATGCCATTATAAACAGTTTGTCTTTCTCCCCTTCCTTACTAAAATCAACTTTCATGAATCCCAAATCATCTATTTTAACAGTACTCTTATTATCAACTCACTTGCATTGAAATATCGGAACTTGAAATTCCGTATAATCCAACTCCCATATTTGTTTGATGATGCCAAAGTATGACATATTCGCATAAATTGGATTTCTGTCCTTAGCACCGGAAAAATGCATCGCTTCAGCCACAAGTGTAACCCCACTATTCTGCATGGTACTGTCTTCATCATGTTCATTAGTATAAAATGTATAACCATTAACTACATAAGCATTGTAAGATAATGCATACACACTTGGTCCTCCAGCTAGCCATTGAAGTCATTCCAAAATTGACTCTGGATTTTCATCTGACTTCTTAAAAATATGATTTCGAAACCATCCTATAAACTGTCGATTATGTGTATCGGATATCCATTTTCAGCCCTAGATGGATTCAAATACCTAAGAATTTCTTTGTGGATTTCAACATATGGGTCAACGTCGAAACTTTTATGAAAAACATAAAGGTGGGCCTGCTCTCGATCTGTAATATTGATTGTGACAACCTATCTTCTAGAAATTCCTTCACCCTCATGCCGCCCAGTGTGACGAGATTTCGGTAATCCAATGCTTTCCACCCCAGACAAGTATTCGGTACAGAATTCAATAGCTTCCTCAACAATATATCGCTCTGCAATACAACCCTCTGGCCGACTTCAATTTTTGACATACTCTTTCAAAATATTCATATACCGTTCAATGGGGTACATCCATCTGTAATGTACATGACTACATAGTCAAATCTCTCTCACCAAGTGGACCATCAAATGAACCATCATATCAAAAAATGAAGGCGGGAAGAACATTTCTAATTCACATAATATAACAGAAATTTCTTTTTCCATAGCTGGCAATTTCACCGGGTCTATAAATTTGTTGCATATAGCTTTGAAGAAGAAACACAGTTTCGTTAATGTATGGCGGACATTCTTGGAAAAAATGAAACATAAAGCAATTGGAATGAGATTTTGCATCAAAACATGACAGTCATGTGATTTCAGACCTTTTAACTTCAAGTCGCTCATTGACACGAGGTTACTGATATTTGATGAATACCCCTCTAGAACCTTTCCATCATTCAAGAAGTTGCAAAACTGATATCTATCCTGCCTGGAAAGAGTGTAAGCAACAGGAGGAAGAAATGTTCGTTTTTTAACCTTCACTGGTGCCAACTCTTCTCGTATTCCCATCTCAACCATGTCCAACCTAGCCTTAATTCCATCTTTTGTTTTGCCAGATTTATTTAGCAACGTGCCGATAACACTACCAAATACCTTTTTTTCTACATGCATAACATCAAGAAAATGTCTTACATACAGACAATTACAATATTGTAATTCAAAAAAAAACTGATCTCTTTTTCCAACCAATTTTCGTAAGGTTTTTTGAAGCCGGTTTACCAAAAGTAGTGTCCACATTTTTAACTTTCTCAAACAATTGATTGCATGTTAGTGGATACGGTGATGTACGTTCTTCTGAACTTCCATCGAATGATGTCTTCCAAGAACGGTACTTATGTCGTCGCGGTAGAAATCTGCGATGTCCTAGAAACACGGTTTTTTATGAATGTTTCAACTTAATTGATTTTGTACCTTCTTTGTAAACAGGACAACCTTGAGTTCCTTTAATGCTATATCCTGACAAATTTCTATAAGCAGGGAAGTTATTTATCGTCCCGTACAACATGACTCTCAAAGTGAAATCTTCCTTTTTGTAAGCATCATATAATGTAACACCCGAATCCCACAATAATTTCAAATCTTCGATCAATGGAGATAAATAAACATCAATATCATTACCCGATTGTTTTGGTCCTGATATAAGCATAGATAACATGATGTATTTTCGTTTCATACATAACCACGGTGGTAAGTTATAATTTATCAACACAACCAGCCATGTACTGTGACTGTTGCTTTGAAAACCAAAAGGATTCACTCCATCTGTAGATAACTCAAGACGAAGGTTTCTCGACTCATTTCCAAAATCATGATTCTCATGATCGATTCTCCTCCACTGAGGAGAATCTTCCAGGTGACGTAGTATCCCATCTTTAATTCTTGTATCTGTATGCCATATTAATTGTTCTGCAGTCTCCTCACTTCCATATAGGCATCTAAACCATGGAATGATTGGAAAGTACCATACAACTTTAGTAGGACTGGATTCATCTTTTTTGTATCGAGAAGCACCACACTTTCGGCATTCTTTAAGTGATTTTTTTTTCTTGAGAAATAGTATAAAATCATTCGGGCAGGCATGTATTCTTTCAGAGATCATACCCATAGAGTGTAGTATTCGTTTGACATCGTATGTTCAGCTCGGGAGCTCATTGTCTTCTGGGAGCATGTCATTCATGAGGGCAAGTAGTTTCGTAAAACTTTCATCACTCCACCAGTTGTCTGCTTTCAAATTATACAACTTCAGTACGGCTGACAATGCATTATATTTAGTGAAACCAGCATACAATGGCGTCTTTGCACAACTTTTTAACTTCTCAAACAATTTTGGGCAATCACGAAGTTCATCTTCGACGATCCTTGTCATTTCCTCAAAACGATCTTCATCATCATTCACATCTGTAATCACGTCCTCCATACGGTCATCTTCATTGTTCATGTTTGTAATCATATCAGATGATCCATAAAACGCAATGTCATCCCAGTCACTACCTACATTTGTTGTTTCCCCATGTTTATTCCAACATGTATAAATCTGATCTATTCCATGACAGATCAAGTGTTCTTCCAACTCCTCTAGACTAATTTGTTTTGAATAACAACAGTGTGAACACAGGCAAAGGATTTGAGAAGAGTCACATGCATTATCTTTTGCAAACTTGATAAACTCTTTCACGCCTTCTTCATACTCTTTTGTCAACCGATTGACATTCATCCATTCTTTATTTATATTCATCTGATTTGAAATCTATAGGATGAATATATAGGATAGGGGAGAAGGAATATGAGTATAATTTAGATAAAAAACAAGATACTTCAAAAATGGTAGGGGCGTGCTCATTAATAGAAAATCTTGGGTGGTTCTTGGGATTCATCCAATCTCTTCCTCTCTTCGATCACCCCTAATGAGGGGTGGTTCTTGGGAGTTTTTTATAGTGTGTTAGTGGGGTTCACCACTATAGACATGGACTAACCATACATTTTGTGAGGAAGTAGGATAATCAGTCCAACTTGTGGATCAATCTCATAGGGAAGTCTCTATAGGGTGTCCGTACAAGGAAATACCTCATGGGTAAGGCCAATAGGTAGCCTAACATGTGCATCAAAATTGAAAGTGTAGAAAGTTGATTGAAACGCATGGGACCAAATGCATAAGTAAGAAGCAGTATATGGTTTCCACAAGGGCACCCATGGAAGTGGCCATAATGGCCACCTTAGTCTATGTGATGGTTATGTGGGAGTCTCCCCATGCTATCCATGCATGAGCTAAGGCACAATGACTAATCCTCAGATAATAACCCTTCATCTAGGTGTTCTTGGATGTGGGAGGATCATGGATGCTCGTGGGCTCATGAGTGATCAACACCCAACTCTTTAGTGTATTTGTCTTGTTCAGACCAAGACACAAAGCAACATAGGTAGTGGATGTAGGAAAGTCATAAGAATAAACCCCAAGATAACTCTGAACTCACCCAGGGTCAAATCCCAATCCCTACCACCTAGTTTGAAGGTGATACAGATTAATTCTATCCTGAAAGTTGTAAGGAACTCTAAAAAGAGCTCCTAAAACGTCTCCTCAGGAAAATCAATAATTTGGGAGTGTTTCATTGATTCGAAGGGCTACCATAACATCCTTGTCGATGAGGACCTTGTGTAACGTGTCTACCATAACATCTTTTAAAACAAATCAATATATGCAGGAAGTACAAAAACAAATGATCCTAAACTAAAAATACAAAAAACCAACTGGATCCAAGCCTGACCCATCTCCATGAAAACTCTGATTTCTCACCACCACCCAACTCACCCCATGTCAATCATGATGAAAAAGAAGGATCCAACAAAGAACTTGGAACTTGAAATATTGTATGTTTGAGATAAAAAGTTCAATATGTCACCAAAACCTGCTGAAACTATAAAATTAATTTCATAAAGAAATTTATAAAATCAAGTTTGAAAATAAATCTAAAAATTATGATTTACATACATATAACATATGAAAAAAAATCAGTTCCATAAATAACTTGAAACAAATTATTTTTTTTGAAAACCAAATAGATAGGTTTTAAAAGAAAATCCATCAGCCTAACCATTTACAAAATCCACACACACATGAAATTTATCAAAAAAACTCACATGTCTTATTTACATTAAAATGGTTTCTGTAAACATTTCCCCAAAAGAATCCATCTTTAAACCAAAACCCATTTTGAGATCCATTTTAAATCACTCATAAAAGAGCACTTAAAAAATCAAAACAGGTTTTTAGAAGCATCTTTGAAAAAACATTTTCAAAGGAAACAACCCGACTCACATGAGTTAATCATATCAAGTAGGAAACATACATGTATCTCAAGGAATATAGAAATGTGACATAAAAAAGGAAGGGTACTATAATAATGAGTGCAGGGGAAATTATACAAGAAAATACTAGATCAAACTACCTTCAATAAATAACTCACCGAGCAAATAAATGTGTCATGGTCCTACCAAAAGTCACTAATGTGCCAAGAATCTCACCATATACAGGTATAACCACCTGAACTAGCTACTAACATATGCTATGTCCATACCGCCATACAAGTAGCCTATAAAATCCTCATTGGAATGAAAACCCCCACCTAGAAATTATTCCTAACATGACTGGTGGGAAACTAGTGGCATGTGAACCAACTAGAGGAACATGCTAGGTCTTTCACTTAGTACTTGACATCCCCATGAACAATAAAGGAAGTGATTCATAGTGAAAATAATCCAAGTCCACCAACAAGTCATAACCATAACTACCCTCACCCCTAATAAACAATGATGAAATTCCCCATACACATAACATACACTCAAGTCATAACAAGAACATACCCACACAAGGGAATAAAACAAGCCTCACATAGTGATCACAAACCCACTCAAGGGGTAACAAGAAACGGGAAATAGAGGGTTCTATCAACATACACCATTTAAATCCAAAGTTCCAAATGGTACTTTAACACCTAAACATAGCTTAGAATTCCAAGCCCTTTTAAATTTTATAAAATAATTTCCAAACACCATTTAGAAAATAATTGAAAACACTCAATCATTTAAAACATTTCAAAGTCACTCCAATACAAGCTCCATATTCTTTGAAAATCTAAAACATGTCCAAAACCTTTATTTCCATCACACTTATTATAAAATACTACTTCAATTTTTTGAAGAGGTCCAAATAAATCACCTGTTACTCACCTTAAGGAGGAGGACCCGGTGGCAGGGGTGTAGGAGGCATCAACAATAGAGGCAACAGAGGCAACGAAGGCAGTGGAGGCAGCGGAGGCAGCGCGGAGGCAGTGCCGAGGCAGCGCATAGGCAGCGCAAGGGCAGCGCAGAGGTAGTGGATGCAGCTCGGAGGCAGTGGAGGTATCAGAGGCAGTGGAGTAGGTAGAGGAGGAGGAGGAGGAGGAGGAGGCGCTGGTGGAGGAGAAGGAGGAGGAGGCCGCCGTGGAGGAGGAGGAGCAGGAGGAGTTGCGGTGGAGAGGAGGCAACGATGTAGGCGGAGGAGGAGGAGGAGGAGGCGCCGGTGGATGAGGAGGAGGAGGAGGCCGCGGTAGAGGAGGAGGAGGAGGAGGAGCAGTGGAGATGAGGCCGCGACGTAGGAGGAGGAGCCGCGGTGGAGGAGCCGTGGAGGAGGAGGAGGGGGAGAAGTAGGCGCCGGAGGAGGAGGAGGAGGCGGTGGCCATGGCGGCCGCGACAGAGAGGAGGCAGTGGCGCAGGGTAGGGCTTCTGCGAAAGCTTGACAGGGTGCTGGGAGGAGGAGGAGAACCCGATGGATTTTATAAATCCCGCGTAGACCTTTATCAGCACTAGTAAAAAGCGCTGATGAAGTGTGTATTTATCAGCGCTAAAATGAAAAGCGCTGATAAATACCAACTTTATCATCACTTTTTTAGCACTGATAAAGGCCATGCTTCATCAGGGCTTTTATAGCGCTGATAAAGAGTGGCTTTATCCGCGCTTTTCATTTTAGCACTGATAAACACACACTTTATCAGTGCTTGTTTAGCGCTGATAAATACGTAGTTTATCAACACTAATAAAAGCACTGATAAATGTATCAATTTAATAATTTCTTTATATTATTATATATTTATTTAACTCTAAATATATATATATCTCTATTTATACTTATAAAATTGTTTGAAAGGTTTATTTATATATATATCATTGACAATATAATAAAATATATATTTATTTTTTAAATATAATTTAATTTTAAGAGTACATTTAATTAATATATATATATATTATATATGGGTAACATAATGAATTATAATCTATAAATGAACATTATTCAATATGTACATATAAATATACGCATGTATGATATATTCATTGACTCCAATTCATTGGAAAACACATATATATAGATGTGCGCATGTATAATATTGATCGATCCCAATTCAATGGAAAACACACATATATATTCAATAATTTCAATTATACATATATATTAGAATGAATTATATATTTATAAATAAAACAAATACATTAAATATAAAGAAATATAATAAATATATATTAAATATAATGAATCAATAAATCTAATAAATATATAATGAATTAATAAATCTAATAAATATAAAATGAATTAATAAAACTAATAAATATATATTGAATTAATAAATCTAATAAATATATTTAGTATTAATCTTATAATTATTTAATATATATATATATATATATTTATTTATAACCTGTGTTTTTTATTTGATGTATACAATAAATATTATCACCGCTTAGAAAAGCACTGATAAATGTTTCATTTATCAGCGCTAATAAAAGCGCTGATAGAGGGATATTTAAAGCGCTGATAAATAATCCATTTATCAGTGCTAAACAAGCACTGATAAAGGGTACACCTTTATCAGCACTTTTCAATTAGCACTGATAAAGGCAGGCACATTCCTTGCCCAGTTTTGTGGAAGTGATCCACCTAAAATTAGAAAAACTTGGGTGGAATTTCCTTTTACAAAATTTACAACAGTGCCACTCCTTCTCCACTACAAAAAGGCCTCATCTCCTCCCACTTCCTCAAACATGTCAAGAAAATTTGGATCAACCAATATCTCCCAAAATAGCTCTTAAAAATCTCTCCCATCATCCTATAATCCTCCCCTAGGGTAGAAATCTATCCAAGGAATCCCCTGGGGGAAAACCAAAAGGATTTACCCAAAGAAAAGGTAACATCATTCCTTAAGATATTTAGTTTTGTATCCAGTATCCACCCAATCAACTATCCCAATTCTAGGATAATACAAAAACACAAGTATCCCCAATATACCGAGATATTTTTATTCTAATGGTTATACCTACACTTACAAAAAATCCCATCTAATGGGTAATAAACATACTGTTTATGTGTACAGTGAACTAACCACTAGTATAAATATGGGATTTAATGTCGAATTAATAATGTAAGTTTTTTATAAACTGACACCGATGGTTTGTGAGAGAAATTTTTTGCATCGGTTTTACTGAAAACCAAGGCCAAAAACTAGAATACGATGATTTTTGGCATCAATTTATGTTAAAACCAACACCGAAAATAAAAAACATGTTTTCCGCGATGGTTCTAAGGAAAACCGACACCATAGTTTTAATTTTCAGCATCACTTTTCCAAAAAACCGACACCGAAAATAAAAAACCTAATATTTTCAGCATGGGTTTTTATGAAAAACGATGCAAAAAATAATAAAAATATTATTTTTTTTGGTTTTGGGAAAAATGATGTGGAATTTTTTTTATTCTCGGTGTCGGTTTTGGTAAAACCCGACGCCGAAAGTCATTTAAAAATTTTCAAGATCGGGAAACCCTCATCTTCTTCATTCTTCGAAACAAAAACCCATAGCAGCTCCTCTCTACTCGTGATGACTTCAATGCTTTATTTGTGATCTCCAACCACCATTGTTGATGAATTTCTTCCATTTTCATGATCTTCAGTCTGCTTTCTTCATTATATTCTCTTCTTTGATCTTTTATATATTAGTTTCTCTTCCAAATGCTATTTTCAGCGACTTTCAACCATGTTTTGATTTTTTATTATTATTATTTTTTGTTGTTACAATCAATTTTTGTCTAGATCTTGTAGTGCTTAATTTTCCAAAGCTTTATATAGATCAAATTTTGGATTGGGGATCTATTTTGGTGTTGAACTATGAATTTTGTATGTTTTTTTTAATTTTGAATATAAATTATTGATTATTTAATTTTAATTTAAATTTTATTCAAATATTAGTTTATAGATTATTTAAAATGTGTTGGAATATAGTTAGTAGTCATTCATAAGATTTATTAGTTAATGTTCTTGATATGTAGTGAAGTTTTGTGATTTTAGGTTATGAATTTTTATTTGACATTATTTTTATTTGACATTGTGTGAATTTAGGTTATGAATTTTTATCTAACAGTATGTATAAATGTATCAGTCAATGTTCTTGACTGAATTATACCAAAAAGCAATTGAATTATTTTTATATGACATTATTTTTATTTGAAATCATGTATAAATGTATTGTCCAATGTTCTTGACCAATTGTATTAGTCAATGTGTTGATTTTTTTTATCTGAAATTATTTTTATCTTGACCAATTGACTAAATAATGTTCTGATATTATTTAGTTATGTATTTAATCTCATCTGTCATAATTTTGGGGGTATTAGGATTCGTTTCACTTATAATATGAACATTACTCTAATTATTATTGCATATTACTAATAATAACTAATTTTTCACCATTTAAATTAATTCAATCTTTAATACTTTTTACACATGAAACATCAAAATAATGCAACAAATATATAAAATGAACTAATAAAATTTAGAAGATTAATATTATAATTTAATTATAATCTCAATATAACACATGTATATAATATGAAAATAAAATGTTCACTATTTGTAAATGTATTTCATATCTGATATTTTATATCTAATTATCAATAGTTTTTATTAAATATGTTTTTGTTTATAATTTATCTGTAAATATATATATATTTAAATATTTATATGTTTTAATATATTTTCCAATTATTTTGTGGTATCAGACATTGAATGGATCGTAATTGGATACATTTACGAAGAACCACTAGTGATTATGTAAAAAGAGTTGAAGAATTATTGGAATTTGATAAACGACATATTCAAAACATTGATTTGATTTTCTGTCCATGTGTGATGTGTTTAAATATGAAAATGTTAAACTCCAGAGAAATCGAGGACCGTCTCATTTGTTATGGTTTTAGCCTTAATTATACACGTTGGATCTGGCATGGTGAAATAACTGAAAATTCAACATCCAAGGTTGATGAAAATATTCATAACAAGGAAGAGGTTCATATTGAAGAATTAATTCATGATTGAGGTTTTGAAACCATCGAAAAAACAACAAATGTTGAATGATTGTATGAATATTATGAGAAACAATTATTCCCAGGTTGCAGTAAATATACAGTGTTATCAGCTATTTTGATATTAGTTAACTTAAAAGAAAAAAATGGGTGGAGTGATAAAAGTTTCTCCAGCATACATGAGTTTTTAAAAGAGCTACTTCTAGAAGGCAATGATCTTACAGATTAAAATTATGAGGTGAAGAAAATTTTATGCCCAATGGGATTGGGGTATAAAAAGATACATGCTTTCCCCAATGATTTTGTACTGTATAAGAAATAACATGAATATTTATCAAGTTTTCTTACATATGGGACATTACATTATAAGATTTAATGGAAAGTCAACTCAGATTCATTCTCAGGTGATGTCATCTAACGTCATGAAAATTTAATTTTGTACTTTCTAATGAAATCATCCAATATTTGTTTTCATACAATACTGATATTTCAATTATGATTCATTTTTAGGTACCAGAATAAAAAATCCTACTAAAGAAATTTGGTACCTTCCCATAATTCCTCGTTTCAAGCATCTCTTTGCAAATTGAATTGACGCAAAATGGTTAAGATAGAATTTAGATGAGTGCATCTCTGATGGAAACTTATGTTACCCAGCTGATTCACCATAGTGGAAGAGTTTTGATAAAACATTTCTTGATTTTGAAAGTGAAGTTAGAAATATCAGAATGGGATTGTGCACTGATGGAATGAATCTATATAGGAGCCTCAGTAGCCAACATAGTTCATGGCCTGTTTTGCTAGTAGTTTCAACTTGTCCCCACACTTATGTATGAAGAAAAAATATGTTATGATGATATTGATGATTTCTAGACTAAAACAACCATGAAAAGATATTTATGTGTATCTTTCACCACTGATTTATGATTTGAAACTACTATGGGAGGCATGTGTTATTGTTTTTGATTCATACAAGAAAGGGTATTTTCTTTTGTGTTCTTTGATAATGTTGACTATAAATAAATTTCCTGCATATGGAAATTTATCTGGATATAGTGTTAAGTGAAATAAATCAGGTCCAATTTGTGAAGAATTGACTACATATTATCAATTGCAGAATGGAAGAAAGACAATGTACATGGGACATCAAATTTCATTGCAAATTGATCATCCTTATCATAGATTGAAAAAATCATTTAATTGATTACAAGAATACAACCTTCCCATTGAACCATTGTTAGCTGAAGAATATTAGGACAGGGTGAAAGATATTGAATCAAAATTCAGAAAGAAAAGAAGTTATGGTCTTCAAAGAAATATCTAGAAGAAGAAGTCTATTTTTTTTGAACTACCTTATAGTATATTTTTTGAGATAAAACATAACATTGTTGTTATGCATGTTGAGAAAAACATATGTGACAGTTTGATTGGATATTTTTTAGACATAAAAGGAAATAAAAAGGATGTATTGAACTCTAGATTAGACTTGATATTAATGAGAATAAGTTTGGAGTAAGCTCCCACTATGAAAGGAAACAAAACATATTTACCTCAAGCTTGTCACACATTAATCAAGATTGAAAAGATGAATTTTTGTCAGTGTCTTCATGGTATTAAAGTACCTAGTGGTTTTTCTTCAAATGTGAATAATTTGGTGTCATTGAAGAATTATAAATTAATAGGTATGAAATCTCATTATTTCTATGTGTTGATTCAACAACTTATACTAGTAGCAGTGCATGGTATATTGCCGATAACTGTATGAAAGACTATCATCAGGTTATGTAATTTTTTCAAATCCATTTGTAGCAAAGTTGTTGATCCAAATTTGTTAGATGTGTTGTAGAATGAAGCAAATCTTATTCTATGTCAAATAGAAATGTATTTCCCACCCAAATTTTTTGATATAATGGTTCATATGATGATTAATTTATTGCATGAGATAATAATATGTGAGCCTGTTTATTTAAGATGGATGTATCCTTTTGAAAGATATATGAAAATTTTGAAGGGATGTGTTAGAAATCCTTATCGATCCGAGGCTTTTATTGTTCAAAAATATATATCAGAAGAGACTATTGAGTTCTGTACTGATTATTTTCATGAGGTGGAGTATATTGGTCTCCTTGTATCTCGATATATGACAATTGACAGTGAATGTAGAGGGGTTTGAGGATTAAAGGTAAAGTTCATCCCACGTGTTGAAGTGATGAAGGAACATTTATACATTTTGAACAACATAGATGAGGTTCAATCATATATATCCTCACATATTGCTAAATTAAAGTTATGATATCAGAAAAGAAATGAAAAGTGGATGGTGATTGAGCATAAGAAGACATTTTTTTCATGGTTTAAAGAGAAATTCACCCTAGATATATCAACATCAGAAACATTGAAGTGGTTATCAAGGGGACCATCTCTTAATGTGATCACATGGTCTAATTTTGATATCATGGGCTACACATTTTGCACAAAAATACATGGATGATAGGAGTACTGTTCAGAATAGTGGTGTGATGGTTTTTGCTGAAGTAGTGCATTTTTTGAGTGCCAAAGTTAAAAACCCAATTCCTTCATCAATTCCATATTTTTGAGTTCTATAAGATATATGGTAAATTTATTATATTAAATTTTGAGTCCCTATTTTTAAGTGTAATTGGGTTAATATTAATAGTGGTGTGAAACATGATGATTATGGTTTTAAACTGGTTGATTTGAAAAGATTTAATTACAATGAGGAACTATTTATCATGGCGACACATGCAAATCTAGTATTTTATGTCATTGATCAATTAAATTATCAGTGGTTAGTTTTTTTTCAAGGAAGAAGATCCCATTTGGGTGATGAGGATGATGCTGATGATGTTATTGATTTACATAAGCCTTATTCATATATTATGCAATTTCTGGATGATTACAATGAGTATATGACAGACACAATGCACTAAGTACGTAATTATAATGATTAAGGCATGTGTGAAAACACTAAATTAGTCACCTAATTTTTCTGGTAAATATTTATGTTTTTTTTATTTTTTTGAAACTTACAAATGAATGCCTCGTTTTATAATTACTTATTTTTTTTCTTCGTTGTTTCAATATATTCAATTTTCCAATGATATGCAGGTACACAAAATTTCATTACACTTTCTAGTAGCAATGCCTGATTCAATTATAGAAGACTAGTTACTGAGGTATATCTATTTTTACATATTATTAAATATTCAAAAATATACTTATTTAATGAAATAAAACCGTTAATTTACATTCATTTAGGACTACTGATGCATCCTCGGGGGAGGATACTTCTCCTGTTACTACTAAAAAAATCAATTTTTCATGTTGGTAAATGTGGTATTACATGTTTACCAAAACTATCACTTACTCGTGATGATGACAGAGTACACATCTATTTTGATGATGATAATAATGCAATTGGCCCAAATTCAGTCTGGGTTTTCAGTTATATAGAGATGTAGATCCATTACAGGATTAATATTTTATATCCTGATTGGATGTCAGTGGACAGGATGACGAAGAAATAGCTTTGGGAGGCCGTGATAGTAAAATATCTTAATTGATTTATTTTATCACATTTTTTAAAAATTATATATTTTAGACAACATATTTAATTTATTCAATTATAGATGACATTCAATTTTGAGGAAACCAATTATTTTAAGAAAATACATCTCTCTTTATCAGTGGTTCGATGGAGAGATTTTAAAACAAAACTTACAAAAACATATGTTTTTGGAAAGAGAAGGTTAGAAAACCCATGCCTCAAGTATCCATTTATAGATGAAGATACATGGAAGTATTTTTTTGAGAGTCATAATGAATAAAAATTTCATGTATGATATTTTTTTATATTTTAAATTTTATAATATATATTTTTTATTACTTAGTAGTTTATTTAAATATAACAGGACTCTAAGAGACCTCATCAGAAGATCCAGTTGGGAAATGTATACCCTCATAATTTATCATGTAGAGGGTACTCGTATTTGGAGCATAAAATGATTGAAGAAAAATTTGAAGTATTAATAGCTCGATTTAGTAGTGGTTCAGAAGAGGTCCAATTTGGTCCTCCATCTCCTCCCAATCACCATGAAAAATGGAAACGACCAAGTAGAAAGAAAAATGAACAGTATATTATGGAGGAAGCTAAGAAAGTAGATGATAAAATTGTAAGTAAATATTATTTATTTGTTATCAAATTTTCTATTTTTTAAATTATAAACACTAATATAACTTTTTTATTTTTCATTTCAGGATGAAATTCAAGAGAAGGATACAAAGGGCTCTTTTATCCCTGAGGGTAGGATGGACATCCTATCTACTACTTTGGGAGAGGCAGAACACCTCTGCCGTGTTAGAGGATATCAGACGGGTGTTAGCATTTAGAATGTTTTTGGTATGAGTAAGAAATCAAGAGACCTGGAAATTGAATCCTTAAAAGAAGAGCATAAAGATATGAAATAGTCTATGGGTGAAAAAATTCAAGCAACAGTGCATAAGGCTTTATTACAACACATGGAAATACAACCACAGTCTGCACAGCCTTCCCTGGTATATTATTTATCTTTCATCAAAGTTTCTATTTTTTAAATTATAAACACTAATATAACTTTTTAATTTTTCATTCTTCCTAGCCTGCTCACCCAGACTACCCTACCCCATATGCCTTCCCCACCCCGTATGAGAATCCTTACTAGGAATATTATTTATTTGTTATCAATATTTCTATTTTATAAATTATAAACACTAATATATCTTTTTCATTTTCAGCCTTCCCAGCCTGCTCACCTGGACTACCCTGCCCCATCTTCCCACCCCGCCCGTATGAGAAGCCTTCCCAGGTATATTATTTATTTGTTATCAATTTTTCTATTTTATAAATTATAATCACTAATATTTCTTTTTCATTTTTCAGCCTACCTAGTCTGCTCACCCGGACTACCCTACCCCATCTGCCCATCCCACCCCGTATGAGCAGCCTTCATAGGTATATTATTTATTTGTTATCAATTTTTCTATTTTATAAATTATTAACACTATTATAAATTTTTCATTTTTCAACCTTACCAGCCTTCTCACCCAAACTACCCTGCCCCATCTGCTTACTTTGATTCTCCACCACCTCGCTCGGACCAAAAAATGTATTGTGAGTTGTTTGGTAGATATCTTTACATACATATTGTTGAATTAGGACTCGTGAATTTTTGGGGGGATTCTTTACATCACCAGCCTATGCAGATGGGTCAAGTTAGAGTATCAATACTCGATATAGTAGATCCTAATTTTCTAATACCATATCTTACCGCAAAGATCACCCGAGTTGGGGATTGTGTGGGTCATTTTTTACTTTGGCTAACTAGTTTTATTCATTATATTTCATATGAGGTATGTGTTTTTTAAAATATTAATTACAAATGATTAAAAATTAATTATAATTTTTTCTGACATTTTACTTATATTGGATTATCTGAAAGCAAAAGAAGCTGCACAAATGAGACAAAATGTTCAGGAATAATCGACTGTAGATACTTAAAATATTTCTCATGAGATATATATATTATCTCAGGAATATTCTTCATTGAATTATATCTATGAGTTTGGGATGATGAACGATATATGCAAAATTGAATATCTATTGAAATTACTCAAAGAAGATATCACGCATCTAGTAGATTTTGAAGAGCTCGACCTGATTGTGGTGCAGTTTTTTACCATGTAAGTAAATTGACATTTGAATTTGTATTTATTTAATAATATATTATTTTAAATTGACTAACTATATATTATTTATAAATTAGGTATCTACACATGCTTCTTCTACAAAATTAAAGTATAGAAATTTATGGTTTTATAGATCTAGAATTCATTTCCATAGAAGTGCAACATGTGAATAATCCTCATAGAGTTGCATATATGTGTGAGATATTATCAAATATGAAAATTCAATGATGGTTTATGCCATTTATTGATAAGTAAGAACATAAATTATGAACTAATGATCATTATAATGTCATTAATTGTGAACTTTTTATATTGTAGGGGGCATTGGATGTTAGGAATATTATGCGCAATGTAAGAACCTGGTTCTTATTCTTGAGGTACGGGTTTATTATTTTCCTTTTTTCCTTTAGTGTTTTTGAGAAAATAAGGAAGATGGGGGAAAATCCCAAGCTTTTTGGGTACACGCTATCTACTTTTCCACATGCCATGTACTTTGGCCGTGTGGGATGAGTACACAGGGCGTGTAGGCCTGTCGGCAATGAAGGGTGTAAAAAATAACTACACACCATGTACAAGGTATTTACACAGCATGTAATCAGTTGGAAGGTGAATAGTAAGGTGGTGGATGTAGCCGCCAGCGGAGCGACAATACACGCCGTGTAATCATGTTTATAGTTGAACAGTGTGGTGGTGAAAAGTAGTCGCTAGAGGAATGGTTAAATGATGAAAAGTACAGACTGTGTACTTGAGAGTACACGCCTTATAGTTTTTTTTCCACTTAAAACGGGCAACAACCTCCTATTTTAGAAGAGGAGGAAGAAATAGTCGTTTGGAGCTCGGGAGAGAGGGCAGATCTTGGAAGAGCTCCTGACTGCACACCGGGAATCAGATTCTTCCGCCATTGACCACATTGGAACCGAACGGGTGAGTTATTCCCTCTCAGTGAGTCTTTCCTGCCAATTATTCCTCTAAGGGATGTTATTTATGTTTGAATGGGAAATCTTTTATTTCAGATCTACACCATTCTTGGTCGTTTCGAGAGGCATCGTTTGCATATATTGATCAGTGGAGATCAAGGTTGGTGTTCTACTGTTTAATTCCAACTATTGAGTGTTTTTGTGTACCATTGTGCTACACGCCCATGTTTGGGGTGTCGTATGGCCGAGGCCTTGGCTGTTTAGATATCTAGAAATGCATAGATAATCTAAAGATAAATATAAAATGTTTATTGGGATCATTGCTTGGATCCAGGGCCACCCTGTGGGTGCATTTCTCTTGTTTAGCCATTTGGCCAGGATACCTGGGGTTATACCATGATTTTTAGCATGCTTTGAATTGGCTTGAGAGGAATTGTATATAAATTTCTTTCTTATGTGTTGGGATCAGCCCGGTTACTTGCTTAGCCTAAGGGCAGTATTTTATTTATCCTGCAGGTAACTTTTCTCATGCCTGTGGGCAGTAGTTTCTCTACCTGTGGGTGACACCTCATATGCCTTCTGGAAATATTCATTATGCTTGTGGGTAGTCACCTGCGGGTTTCAATTCTGATTACCTGAGGGTAAGGATTTTCATGTCCATGAACAACGTTTACTTTGTATATTCACTGTGGTGATTTACTATGTTGTACTTTCCAAGCTAGAGAAGAAGCTTTGAATTAATAAATGATTAATAAAGTGGGAATGTAACAAGTTGAGATATTTACTTTTGAGTACTTCCTAGTTTACTAAATTTTACTATTGCACACTGTTATTGCACATTTTCACTGATAGTTGGGCACGGGCCTTTGGTGGTTGTCTATTGGGATTTTTTTTCACACCCTGATTGGGTCATGTATTGGGCCCAAATAGATTATATTGCTATAGGTGTGGATAAGGGCAAGATTCCCTTTATAGGTACTTGATTGTTGCAGAGGAGTGGAAGAGCATGGTACTGAGCTTAGTCTTGCGATGCGGCTGAGTCCTACTGTACTGCTTTGTTTTACTTTGCTGTACTTGTACTTTGTACTGGATTATTCAAGATTGAAGTGTATTCCGTGTTGGCTACTTTCCTAGACATAGAAACATATTTCATCATCATATATATATGACTGTTGTTATCTTTTACTTCGGCATTGTTATCTATTTTAGTTGGGTATTGTTTACTGCTTCTGTTTCTTTTTTATGTTTATATCTATTTCCGTTATGCTACACCTTAAAAAATGAGGCCATAGTTTCCCTACTATCAGACCTAGGCCCTCACTGCTAGTCGATAGCCTCTGGCATTTGGGGAAATGCGCTTGACGTAATGTGACCAACTGAGTTCAGGGCACCCGTTGAGTGGCACCCAGATCCGGGACGTTACAAAGTTATATCAAAGAGGGGATTCTTTTCTTCTTGACATACTGTTTGGAGTCTATAGTCAGGGATAGTATGGAATAGGTACTTGGTAATATGATGTGCTTGAGAGTAGCTAACCCATGTACAGGGAAAAGCCAATTCACCTCGTGTTATAATTTTTATAATTTTTCAATTTTACGATTGATTTGTTTTTCACTGTTGGGTGACGCACTCGTGGTGTGATGTTTATATTTTTATACTGGGTTTTATTTAGTTGCAATCGATTGATATGTGGGTATTCCATCTCATGCATCATTTAGGGACATGTTATAATCACATGCCATGCATAGTTTCCATGCCATGTAGGTGCATTATAAATTGCATGTTGTTGTGATAGATGTTGTGCTAGAAAATGCATGATATTTTGATATATCCCTTGATAGATACCTACTATTTGATAGGGTATTATTATGTAAGTTATTGTAGAATGAATGCCAAACTTTGGTTCTTGAGGAGTATGGGCCCTCATTGACCCGAATTTGGTGGATCATTGACTTGTTTACATTGTTATAACATGTATAAGATGCCAAGATTTGATTCGTGGGGAGTATGATCCCTCACAGATTGGAATTGGGCACTTAGATGTTGGTTTTAGTGTTTTTCTGGGCTTCAGAGAAGTTTCTAAGGATTACTATCTAGAAAAACCCAGAATACATGTCGTGTAGATTTGATTACACGCCGTTTAATCTTCTTGTTTGGGAAGAAAAGAAAAAAATTTAAGTACACGCCGTGTAGTTTCTACCCGTGTCATAGGCCATGTAGGCAGAAACATGGGATAATGAAACTTTGAGAGAACACGCCGTGTAGTTATTATACACACTGTGTTGTGTTGAACTTATGTCCGCCATGTGACTAAAAACACGGGCAGAGAAATATGATCTTGTACACACCGTGTTAATAACGTACAAGCCATGTAGTTTATCATTGGGATCCGGCCGTGTAACTAACAAACATGGGTCAATGTTACCTCTTCCTGGACATGCCGTGTACCTGTTCGACATGCTATGTAGTCTTGACCGGTGAGAGACCGTGTAGACTTGGCTGTGTGGCTAGGGAAATGAGGTGGTTTACATGCTGTGTGCGGGTGTAACATGCCTTGTAGTGTCAGCTGAGTACCCGTACATGTCACTAAAAACACGGGTAGTTGGAAATTAAGTCTTACACACCGTGTTTAATTGGAACAATCCGTGTAGTCTGAGCTGTGTACCCAGCCGTGTAACGGACAACACGGGTTGGTGAAGCTCATCTAGTACACTCCGTGTAGATGTTGTACACACCGTGTAGTCTTGTTTAAAGGATAGCCATGTGACTAAGCTATGTAGAAGGACTCGGGCAGGGGAAGAAAATTCAAGTACACACCATGTGTGTGAACAACACGCCATGTGTTTGGGGTGTTACATGACCAGTTTTGGTAGAAGTGCACGCCCATGTGAAAGACTTGAGGGAACACGCTGTGTAGTTATTATACACACCGTGTAGTCTTTTTGTAAAAATTGAATGTTTTCTTTCTCCTGTTCCCTTTTTACAATCCTTGTTTTGGGTCCTTGATGATCTTAATCTAAGGAGTGTGTTTAACCTTGTAGAGTCATGCCGCCGAGATGAACTCAAGTTGTTCTCCAGGAGAGCGACAACGAGTATACTCCTCAGTCGGTAGGACACAGGCTACCGATGGATCCTCCAGTAGAGCTAGATGTAGCCCCAGACATTATACCGGGCATAGGCACTAATGTGTAGTTCCGTGAAGGCTTCATGCGGTTCATGCAACCCTTCTAGGGAGCACCGCTGGCTGCCAAATCTATGGCCGAGTTGACACACATAGTTTTGCAGCAGCATCTGCCTACATTTTCAGGGTATGGCGGACCACATGTTATGGAGTATTGGCTGGGTTCTATATAGACTATGTTTGAGCATCTGGAGACACCTCTAGGGAGGAGGGTCAAGCTCGCTACATACATGCTGTGTGATTCCACCAAGAGATGGTGGGATGTTACCACCCAGACTAAGCATCATAGAGACATGGCGTGGGAATATTTTCAGGTGGTATTCTATTACTTTTTCTTTCTGGAGACGCTGAGGGAAGATAGAGCTCAAGAGTTCATGAATCTGCAGCAGGGCGCTATATAAGTGATGGATTATTCTACCCGCTTTACCAAGCTATAAAATTTTTCACCTGTTCTGGTGGGAGATGAGATGTTGAGGTATCGACATTTTGAGGATGGTCTTAGATATGAAATACGAATGCTGGTGAACGTTTTCAGGTTTCATACAGTGCATGCTATTGTGAACCAGGCACTGATTACTAAGCGGAACCTGCAGGAAGCTAGTGGTGCAGGCCAGGGCGGTTCAGCAATAGTTTCTGGTACTATTTCTATCGGTAAGAGGAAGAGATATATAGATTTATGTCATGGTGGAAGTACTATCCATGCGATTTCCTCAGGTGACCAGGTCATGTGTTACTAGTGTGGTATAGAGGGGCACAAGAGACCTTAGTGTCCATGTGACCCAATAGAGTGCCAAGATTGTGGCTGGATAGGTCATCTGTAGTGTTTTTGTAGGGTGTTTCCACCAGTGGCTAGTGAGAGGGGTTCTATGGGAGTAGGGCCAATAGCTTCTTACCTGTCAGGGAATTGGGATATGTCGTGATGTTCAGGACGATTTGGTGGTCTTGGTCGTGGTATCCAGATACCAGGATCTCAGAGATAGCAGGGCGGGTCAGCTCAGGGTAGCCAGGTTGTGTCGTAGGGCCACATCACTGGGTAGACATATGCAGTGCAACAGACCCAACAAGAGCGATATCTCAGACCTTCTACTGTCATAGGTATTATTATAGTAGCTTCTGTTTTATCTTCTATACTTTTCGATACAGGTGCTACACATAGATTTATATCTAAGCCTGTTGTGATGATCCATGAGCTTTCTGTTCCTTCTTCTTCTAATATTATGATGCTAGACACTCCGTTGGGGATTAGAAGGATAGGTGTGAGTCAGTGCAGGGAGTGCCCCCTAGAGTAGGTGGGTTCACTTTCTATGGGACCCCTATGTCTTAGAGATGACGAGATATGATGTAATTCTTAGGATGGACTAGTTGGTACCCTTTCGAGCCTTTGTATATTGCTATCGTCATAGGGTGAGTTTCACGTCACCAGAGGGCGGAGAGTTTCTATACAAGAGAAAATGGGTTGTCCAGGCGAGCTAAGCTGGACCCGAGCATCGTGGGTGAGGTGGAGTGACAACCCAGATTGCGATCTTATATCTAGATGACCAGGGAACTTTTCAGAAAGATTTACTTCAAGTAGTTGATATTTTCCGGGATGTCTTCCCGAACAACTTTTTAGGTCTACCTCCGGAGAGAGAGGTGGATTTCTCTATTGAGCTTGTGGAAGGAGCAGCACCAGTGTCTATTCCTCCTTATATAATGGCTACACCAGAGTTTTAGGAGCTCAAAAGATAGTTGTAGGAGTTTCAAGAAAAGGGTTTCATCCAACCCAGAACTTCTTCTTAAGGTTCACCTGTCTTATTTGCTAAGAAGGCAGACGGTACCCTCAGACTTTGTGTAGATGATCGGAACCTGAACCAGTTGACAGTCAAGAACTGATATCCCCTGCATAGGATTAATTATATTTTTTATCAACTTTGGGAAGCACGAGTGTTATCGAAGATTGACTTGAGATCCGGATATCATCAGTTATGCATTAGGCCATCAGACATACCACTTACAGCTTTTCAGAGAAGATATGGTCTATATGAGTAATTGGTTATACCGTTCGGACTCACAAACGTGCCAGAAGTTTTCATGTATCTGATTAATCATGTGTTCCACCCTTATCTGGATTCTTTTTTGGTAGTCTTCATGGATGATATCTTGGTGTACTCTCACACTCAACATGACCATGCTTCCCATCTTGAGATTTTACTATGTACACTGAGAGAGCATAAACTATATGCTATGATCTCAAAGTGCCACTTTTTGGATGGACCAGATACACTTCCTAGGTCATATTATCTCAGAAGTAGGAGTTGCAGTATACCCAGAGAAAGTGAGAGCAGTAGTTTCCTAGGAGCAACCTAAGAATGTGTTTGAGATATGAAGTCTCCTGGGTCTGTATGGTTACTATAGGCACTTTATACAGGACTTCTCCCACTTAGCAGCGTCGTTTATGGGTTTGACTAAGAAGGGTTTGAACTTTGTTTGGTCAGAAGCTTACCAGACAACATTTCAAGAGTTGAAGGGAAGGTTGACATCTGCACCAGCCCTGATACTTATAGATCAAGGGAAGAACTATACAGTTTACTGTGATGCATCAGGTGTTGGGATGGGAGCAGTGTTGATGCAGGGTGATCAAGTTGTTGCGTACGGGTCTTGGTAGTGAGGCCACATGAGAGGAATTACCCGACGCATGATCTCGAGTTTGTCGTAGTTGTTCATGCGTTATGCTGTTGGAGACATTATCTCTTGGGAGAACATTTTTTTGGTGTTTACATAACAAAAAAGACTCAAATATATCATTACCCAGCATGACTTGAGAATTTGAGATAGCGAAGGTGGGTTGAATACCTTCATTCCTTTGACTTTGAGCTTGCCTATAAACCTGGTAAAGGTAACACAGTTGCTGATGCACTGAGTAGGAGGACTCAGATACATGCAGTGCAGGAGGCTAGTGGTGAGTGGAAACTTATGGCTTTGTTCTCTGAGATACATTTGGAGGTGCACGATAGTCAGGGGCAAGCCTATCTTTCTTCCTTAGCTGTGACTTCTACCCTCCTGGATAGAGTGAGAATGAGAAAACTATCAGATTTAGAAGGCCTAGTTCTATGGGAGTCGGTGGAAAGTGTGGAACCTCCTCTTTGTTGGACGATAGAAAATGATGAGGTAATGCATATCCATGGAAAAGTGTGGGTTACAGGGGATATACGTGAGGATTTGATGCGGGAGTTTCATGCTTCATCTTAGGCAATGCATCCCGGAGTTACCAACATGTACCATGACTTGAGATGTCATTATTGGTGGCCAAGTATGAAATGGGAGGTAGTTGGTTTTGTTGGGAGATGTTCCACTTGTCAGCAGGTGAAGGCGGAGCATCAGAAGCTAGCTAGAATGTTACAACGATTGCCCATTCCGGAGTGGAAATTGGATGATGTCGCGATGGACTTCGTGACCGGGTTGCCGAGGTCACCTCGAGGTAGTGATGCTGTGTGGGTTATTGTGGACAGACATACAGAGGTAGCTCACTTTTTGTCGATCAAGGAGACCTTCGGTGTTGACGAGTTCGGGAAGTTGTATATCCGAGAGGTGGTATATCTTTATGGGGTCCCTCGTTCTACCATTTCAGATAGGGACACCTGTTTTACATCTCGTTTCTGGAATATTTTTTAGAGGGCCCTGGGTACACAGGTGCTTCTGAGCACAACTTACCACACTCATACTGATGGCCAGTCAGATCGTACGATACAGGTTCCTGAGGACATGTTGTGCACATGCATCATGCAGTTTGGGGGCTCTTGGGAGAAGCACATACCCCTGGTCGAGTTTGCCTATAATAATAGTTTTCAGACAACTATTGAGATGACACCTTACGAGGCATTATATGGTAGACCATTCCGATCACCTTTGTGCTGGTTAGAGGCAGGTGAGATAGATTTACTGGGACCACGTCTCATGCAGGAGACTTCACAGCAAGTCCAGTTGATTCAGATGTGGATTGATACTGCACAGTCTCGTCAGAAATCTTATGCTGAACATAGGTCAAGTTTTAAAAAAACCGATTTATAATTTATTAAATAAATAATATTGAAACATATAAAAATAGTCAACATTTGGAGATAATCTAATAAAAAATATTGAAAATTATAAAAATATTTAATATTTCTAGAAAATTGAAAATTAAAATCAATTATGAGATTTTTAAAATAAGTCTATGGGAAATAAAAAATTTCTTTGGACATAAAAATAATATATATATATATATTTATAAACTATGTTTTCATTAATTGGTTGTTGATAATTTTTTTTATTAATTGGTTTATTCAAAAAGTTTTTATTGATGGCTAAATATTTGTTAGTAATAGCATTATTAATAACATTTTCACGTGTTAGTAAAAAAATGTTGATATTCATATGATAAAGCAATATATTGAACTATTATAAAATTATATGTTGGTATTGAATGATAAAAATCAATAGATATATATGTTTGTAAAAAAATAATTGTTGGTGTGAAAAATTAATACCAATAAAACATAATATCTCCTGAAATTTCTCTTTTTTACTAACAAATATATTATCTTTAAATAAATTTTTTGTTGGTAGAAGCCTTTTTTGTAGTGAGATTTCAGGAAAAAATTCATTAAATTTTTTCTATATTCTTTTATATGTTTTCATGTTTATTTTAAAATAAAATTGGTTTCAAAAGGTTTTATATTATAAAATGTATTTTTCAAAAAAGAGATGATATTTTTCTCAAGAATGGGTTTTAAAGTATCTTTCCAAATTATTTTCCATCTATAGTGGAATCTATTGATGTTACTCATGAATTTATGGGAATTTATCCCAAAGTTCCATTCATATTCATTCTATAAATGGTTTTAGACATTATGGAATGATGTTTAAGAAGTCCGTTATCTTCCATAGGTTATTTGTTAATGAAATATGCTTCTATTTCATGGGTTATATGTTAATGAAACCTGATTCTTTTCCTTTCTTATTCTTTAATGAAGTGATTATGAAACATATATTATTATATAGGTTAAAAAATGATTACATGTAATTTTACACCCATTTAATATCATGGATTATGATATAATTGTTTATGATCTTGTGGAACATGTATGTATGATTTCATTATGAGATGGGTGGGACCAATATTTCCCTCCAATGCATTGGGTAGATATTTTATCTCATGAGATATACTTTTATGATCTTTGGAGTGAACCTTGACTACTAGGATGGTCTTGGAAGTGAACCTTGACTACTAATTAAGATGACCATAGGAGTAAACCTTGAATACCAAGATGATATGTGGAGTGAACTCATTCCACTAATATGGATATGGGAGTGAACCATGACTACCAATATGGTATGTTAAGTGATCCCATACTACCAAGATGGCATTGGACATTATTCCTTGACTTCTATGGAAATCATTTTATTTGATTATGTGTCTTCCACAAATCCTATGTTTTATTCCTATGTTATGCTTTCATGGATTATGTTCTTTATTTCATTATGGTTCATATATTATGATCTTATAAGATTTATTCCATGGTTCATGTTTATAAACTTATGATATACAGGTTACAATCTTCTAATGTTATGATCCCATTATCATACCCCTATGATCATGTTTATGCTTACATGTATTCCTTGTTTAAACTTACTGAGCATCTAAGATCACCCCATTCTATGTTTATTTTACCAGGTAATGAAGATATGTATTATTTATGATGTGTCTAAGATGGGTTCTAGTAATGAATAACCTAGTGGTATATAATGTAGTTAACTTATGTACTAGTGTTTAGGTTTCCATGTTTCCTAATGTGACAGAATAATATGGTATTTGGGAGCCTGTTTGTATAATTTTAAGTACTCCAAAAAAGTTATGTAATGTTAATGTATGAAAAGGGAGGGTATATATATATATTATAATGTTAGGTGTTTATCATGTATAACTCACTGTATACATGGTAATGTAATAAATAATTACTAAAAAAATGGGGTCTAGAGAACCCACTTCTACAAAAGAAACCATTTCATATGTTAAAGGAAACTATAAAGACCATAAAACCACAATGGATCATGCTTCCTACCATTTTTCTATATCATAACGAATCATTCATAAACACTAGAACCCTATAGTGGAACAATCATGTTGATTTTTTTCCTATAATGGATCAAGCACATCATCTTGATTCCTAGAGAGAATCTATAAAATCGACTTGTATCCTATAAAAGATCAAGAATATCAGCTTATTTTCCATAATATATTAAGAATATAGACTAGTTTTCTATAAAGGGTTATGAATATCATCTTTTTCCCATAACAAATTAACCACATAATTTTTTCCCTATAACAGACCAAGCACATCAATTAGCTTCTAATACATATCCCATGAGATATAATACTTCACCAAATTAATTAGTTGGATATATAATTATTGGAACACCAAACTCATAATTAAAACCATATATATGTGTTCCATAAAATCATTAAACATTATTGATAACATCACATCATAAACCTTTAAATGAATCTAGGTTTCATAAACATTTCTTTAATCCATCATAAGATTACCATTGGAAGATGAATTGGTTTCATAAACATCTCATCATCATAATCATAAATAATATATTTAAAAAAAATGGATGGTAACATTGGATCATATTCCTAGTAAATCAGAAGAAATACTAGAGGCTATTGTCATTTATGAATATAAATTCATTAAAAGGATCATTAAAACATTTTTTAGGAAAATATCTTTTCCATTTTGAAATAACATATTTAAAATATATATATTTTTAGAAATATAATATAAAAAATTCACATTAAAAAGCATAAATACATGTAAATAATGATTCAAATAATCAATCATTCATGATGAAAACAAATTATGTTCATTCTGTATATGTTAAAATAATGATTCTTTTCACCTTTTCTATAACAAGTCAAAAGAACCATGTTTGGAAGAAGACAAGAAGATTCTTTTTTAACCTTTTTTTAAAATTAAAACATGTGTAAAATATTTATTAATGAATCATTGGATAATAATAAATACTTTCTTGAAAACAATTTTAGAAAACATCACAAGGGGAAAAAATATTTTTGACCGAAGAGAGAAATAAAGTTGATTTCTCATAAAAACATAATTTTGGTATCATGAGTATATTAATATAGGTAAATGAAATGGGAAATTTATTCAATATAAATAACTATAGGATAATATAAATCCATATATTATTGAGATATATATGATAATATTCTGTCTTCACTATCATAATCATAAACAATCCTGATAAACATTGAAAATGTGACATAAAACCATCACTACATTGGTAAATTTTAAATCATAATAGCCATGAAAGAATAAAATATAGATGAATATGTATATATCGTAAATTTTGAAGAATAATCATAAAATACATTCATGGAAATTTTATACACCACTCAAAAGAAAAAAGTGGTGAATATGAATTTTTTTCCATGGAAATAAAAGATTGGCGAACAATATCTTACCTCAATTCTCGACTTCCTTTATACACATTCAAACTATTTATGTAATAAATATAGGTTTATTATATGTTAATTAATGAACCATAATCATATATATTATACAATATGTGATTTAATTATAACATTTTGCTACCATTTTATTAACAATTCTTTTATAAAATCACATTGTTGGGTGATAACTTCTTCAGTTCTCATGTATGTTTTTGATTGGTATTTTTGGCCCTTGTAGTATTATTATGGTTCCAATATCTCAATAATGTTAATAAATATATAAACATATTATATATTACCTTTATAAATATTTAGATTTATCCATAGAAGTTATATATAAAAAAATTAATTACGTCTTTTATGGATATGGTACTCCATACATACACATGAACATTGTTTTCATTTTGTAGATGGATAGAATAAAAGAAAGGTAAATATTAATTCACATTTATAGAATAATCTTAATAAAATATATTTTATATATTTTCATTAAATGTATCCTTGTTATAATATATGTCAAAATAATTATGAAAAAAGTATCAAAACACTTTGTAGATGTGGTAGTCCACACATATGAATGGGAAACGTTATCTACATTCAATCATTATAGAAGATATTGATGTTATTATTTAAACTTATTTTGAGAATATATGAAGTATGTGGAAGAGTAAATGAAATAAAAATGCTCGGTTAATAATGATACAACTTCTTTGGACAACCACTTTAGGTTAGCACCAAAAGCATCCATAGAGTGGATTACTATTGTAAAAAATGCCACTAAAAAATGGAGAGGGAAGTAAAAAATGGATTAGGGATGGTTATAGACAAAAAAATATTTGGAAGTCTGAATATAAGAGGAGGGGGGTTCCCTTTTATAGTTGTGATGAGTGGCACACTTGTTATTTTTCAATGTTTTACAATAATTCCATGGAAATTTCTTAGAAACAATGCTCCAAAATGGATCATTATCAATCTTTAGATGAGATAATTGTGAAATATGGCCATTTAATAGGGATTATAATTTTTTTATCATTTTAACCCTTAGATTTTTAGTTTAACCCCTGGTAAACCCACTTTAACAATAACTGTAGTAATTAATTTTTACTGTTTTTACTATTAATTATGACCAAAAGTAAGCTTAGAATATTGAATATTATTAAATATTATAATTCTTAAAATGGATTAAAATATACTAAATTTAATTATAAAAAGTTTCATAATATAATTTAAAATAAAATCTCCTAATGTGATGAAAAGAGGTTTTCTAAAGAAAAATTTCTCATAAGTATAAAATGTTTTTATTTCAAGAGTGAACATAAAATTGATTCCAATGAACTAAATTAGATTAATAATAATATAATCGAGATAACTTTTCTTTTAAAATTGTATGAAAAAAATAGAACTTGTAAATATGATAAATAAATTGTTTCTTTTAATACAAATCTGTGTTTTTTAATTTAAATTGAGAGATAAATACTTTTAGAAAATTCTCCAAAATTCACACTAAGATAATTTTGGCATATTGATTTCAAGAATAGAGTAAAATTTTATAATATTGTTTTTAAAATTGGAATAAATTAATTTTATAAATTGTTAAAAAAAAAAAAATAATAATTTATGAGGGAAAATTCTGTTTTGGAGCACATAAATACAATACTAAAAATTACGTACTCATTTATCAATAAATTTTATTTATCTAAAACATTTACAATTAATTTTTAAAATTTGAATATTTTTATTCATATTGTGATGTTTAATGGGTATGTTATAACAGAAATTTATTATAATAATATTAATAGTATATTGTAGTTTGTTAAACCCCAATGTCTTATGAAAAACAATTATCAAATAGATTGAATTTTATGAAAAAAAAATCGTAAAATCTTGAGGTATTATACGAGTATATCGAAGTTGGAAAATGAGTAATAATGATTACTAACGGAAATATTTGGTATTTTATGTGGGAGATTAGATTTCCCTAAAAGTATCCTTATGAATAGTTGTTATAGGGTAAGAAAAGAAGGGAAACTTTAGCCCCATGTATTCTAGACTATTTGAAATTATGGAACGAATTGAATCTATGAATTACTAATTGGAAATTCCACCAAACCTCTCTAATATACAAAATATGTTCGATATCTATTTCCCAATGAAACTTATTCCAAAACCAATACATGTTCTCACATATTAATATATTTAATTAGAACCTGATCTATCTTACTGTGAAGAGCCTATTCGGATTATTAACACTATATTTCAAGTGTTGAGGAATCAGAAGGGTCAACTAGTAAAGACACATCGAAGAAATCATGAAATAAAGGAAGCAATGTTGGAAAAATGATTCTATAAAGATGATACAAACTCATTTTTTTAGAAGGTATTATGCATGAAAAAATTGAGGAAGAAATTTTTTAAAGGGGTAAGAATTTAATATACAAATATTTTAAAATAATATTATGTTTGAAATCATATACAACACACAACAACAAGCTTAACCGAACAACAAATTATTATTATTTAAATATGGATGTTATAAGCAAGCCATTAAATTGGAGGGAATGAATATTAATAAACACATTATGAAATATATATTAAAACCCTATTAAATAATTAATTATTTATTAATTTTTTTAAAAATAAACTCTATAATATTTTTAAATTCATTTAATTCTTCTAAAAATATGTTTTCTCTAAAAATTATTATAATCTATTTTTGTGAGAAAATAATATTTTTTTTAATCCTATATAAAATATATATGATAAGAAGTGTATAATTTTTGAAGACAACATATCAGAATCTTCTTCTTTTTCATTTTAGATAATTTTCCAAAAAGATTAATTTTTCGACCAATAATGAAAAATACTTATTTTTATTAAAACATTTATTTTCGATTAAAGCATTTAAAAAGATAATTTTTAAATGGTTTTAAATTTAATATTAGTTCAATTATAAGTTTATTAATAAAATATTGGTCATTGAAATCAATTTTATGTTCAATTTTCATATAAAAATATATTATAATTTTAAAAACTATTCTTTGAAAAAAACATTTTTTCATGATAATAGGTTATATTTTCCAATTCTAGTAATTAAATATGATAAATTAGATTCCATATATTGAATAAGAGTAATTGAAATTTGATAATTAGTGGAAATTAATTTTTTAGTCATTAGGAATCTTAACGATAGTAAATATTTATTACCATGGAAAGGGTAAATCATGTAATTAATGTATAAAATACTGTTATAAGGACTAAATATTGACCATGACACATGGATTTATACTATTTGATGAGTGCAGTTTTTCAATTTCCATCTATCTATAAAATATATGGCCAATTGGTTCCATATTTTGTTTTGATTTTTTCATTTATAATAAATAACAAAATATAATAAAAAAACACATTTTTGCTTATAATATCTATAATTTTTTGTGATAAGGATAATAAAATTATGTATGGTTATAAAAAAATTTAAAAATAAATAATTATTTTTATTATGATAATTTATTTATAAATTCTATAAATGAAATAATCACCTTAAATGCTTTCACAACAGCAATAGAATATTTATTTATTAAATAGAAAAATAAAACAAATGATTTTAAACATACTAAATGTAATAAATTTAAATGAATTATTGTTTTCCATGTTTTTTTCCTAAAAATGAAACATGTTATATTGGTTCTAATGAAATATATAGGAATTACATCCATTTCATGACGTTTTTAAAGTCAAATTAAATGAATATTGTCAAAATTTACATCATTGGAATTTTTTAATATGTAATATTCTAATAAAATATTTAAAATAATTAAATATACTTTCTTCATAAAAGTAATTTTTATATATTTAATAATAACTAATATGGTTGATTGACATAACTGTTTTCTTTTTATAGTAACTATATTTATCTATGAAGGGTAAAAACATCATTATCATGGTAATTGTTAAAATGGGTTAAAATGAGTTAAAAAATATAGGGGTGAAAAAATAACCTAAACATACCCAATTTTTATTGTAACATGTTATTTTATCTAATAATCACCCTATCTTAAAAAATTATAATTTTAAGCCTTTTTAATATGGATATTAATTTATATTAATTTAATACTTTATGAAAATCCAAGAGTGCCACTCCCCTTTCCTATAAATGAACACACTCTCCCAATTTCATCACTCTTGAAATTACCTTTGGTTCACCCAATACTGGAAATAACCCCTTCTGTACATACTTAAATACATCAAAGAGTCTTTTTTTATTATAATAACATCCTATGAAGGTGTTAGGTGTAAACATAATGATATTGTTTGAAGTATTGATATAATTATCAGCCCCGCATTTTCATTTTCATTTTTTCAGCATCCTTCAAATATGATTTAACCAATATGGAATAACACAAAATGTATATTCCATATATTGAGATTTTTTTATTTTAATGGAATATGATATATCCTTATTCTATTCCATGAAATGGGAATCATATGTTTCATTAGAGTGTATGACAGACTACCATGGCCAAGTGAACTAATTTAATTCATTTTCTATCACCACATCTAAAGACTAGTTATAATGATGGATTTAATATATATATATATATATGATATTATTGAAATATTTATTATGATATAATATTAATATATTATTAAATTTATTATCATTCAATTCATTAGAATATGATAACGTCGTTCGTATGTACATGTGGATTACTATCTCCATAAAGTGATGTGATTTGATTTTTACCTTTGTATCACATGGATTGTATATATAAGTGTATTTTCAGATGTAATATAATATTAATTATATAGAGGTAAAATAGTACTTACTTTCTTTCCATCATGATCATTTAAAATTGGAAATATCATACATGAGTATGAATAACCTAACATATCCATGATTGCAATGTAGTTTGTTTTTAATAAAAATATTAATTGATTAGTTTAAAATGTATTATTTATGTATAAAAATAATAATTATTGCATGTTTATAAAACTGATGAATATGCAATAATTACCTCTTTTACCATAATAAACATATCAAGGTCATTTTAAAAATTTTAATCGAATATCATCAAAATCTTCAATGGAAAATTAATTAATTATATAATTATAAATAATAAGTTAATAAATCAAATAAAATTAACAATAAAATTTGAAACGGTTATTAAGAAAGTAAATAATTTACATAATTTTATTATTCTAGAATATAAATCACATATAGGATGATTCAAACCTTTATTAAGGGATTTCGTTTTAATTTCCACTCTACAGAGTAATATTCAGATTAATAGAACTATTTACTTTTATGTGGTGTAAATTCTTTTGTTATGAGGTATTTAACATGAATATATATTTATTATTGGTGAAAAATGATTCAATTTATGTTATTTTTTCAAGATATATGTTTAGAATAATATTTGATCTTATTTTTCTTTTGATCAATTATATTTTCTTTCCATGAAATTTTTTTTCAAAATTGTTTTAAAAAAGTTATTTTTATTACTCAAATGGGTTATTATTGAAATTATACATTATCAAAATATTTTTTAATGATTTGAAATGAATCCTCCAAATATTTCCCATTAAAGGATTATTTCAATCATTTTTATAAAATTTTAAAAGTTATTTTTTCTTTTTAACGTATCTTGTGTTAATATACATGCTTTCCTTCATAAAAATTCTACACACTTTAGATTATTATATAATAATTCAATTATTTTGAAATGGAAATTATTTATGAAATGTTTTTTAAATGTTTTGTTTCAATTATCTTTTATTAGTTTTATGAATCAATTTTACTATAAAGTCTATTTTTTCTAATAGTCATATCTTATCTCTTGATTAATTTTTTGAACATTAAAATTCCATTGAAATAAAAAAATTATTGTTATAGTTTTTCATTATAACATAAATTTCACTTAAATATCTATATTCATTATGACATAGATATGATTATTTATAAAAACTTATATGTTTTGTACATAATATTTTTTTACTTTGAATGTTTTTTTTGACTAAAGAAAACCTTGATAAATATGTATTTTCTTCTCCATATAGATATTTTTTCGATAAATTATATTGTTTTTATATTGAATATATAATTCAATATATGGGGAATCAATTGGACATGAAATGATGGGTGGGGCCGTGTGTAATGCCCTGACCCTAGAAGTCTGAATCTGGTGCATTATTTTATTACATTGGCATGACTACAAGGAATCAAATCCCGAAGGACCGATTAGTTAAGCTGTTTTGGAAAGAAAGATTATAAAAATAAACCTTAAATTAGAATTGAAACAATAAAATACAATATATCCATCATTTGAGAGCACTAATATTATCCTAACGTAACCCTATATATCATCATAATAGATATATTGGTATATTAGGAAAAATAAAACATAAGAAAGTGGTGAGATTAGATGCTCAGTATGGGTAAGTGTATAACATAAGATATCATAAATAATTATAAACATTAAGAAAAGGTGAATACCTGAAACACAATCCATTTAAATATATTATTGAGAATAATATGGAAATAACTAATAAAACCATATAACATAATCACACGATATAGGAAACATAACCATGGATATTCTACTAGTAAAATAATCACATGTAATATAAATAAATAATCTCATAATGATTTAATGCATAATTCTGGACATCATAAACATACCATCAAAGATTCGTCCAAGACACCATATATAAATAGGTGAGACATAAGCCAATACCCAAACTAGTTTGCCTCATAAGACCTACCAATGCATGTAGTGACTATATATGGGCTCACCCATCAATTACTATGTCTAATTCATTCCTCATATAAAAACATAAACAACATAAACATTTGTATTGAAAAAATATCATACACAATGTCAAAAATTTAACAACAAATCATGAATGGTATCAAAATAGAACATCAATAGTCATGATGATCATAAACCCTTCAATAAAATAAGGTATATTTTATCATAAGAGATCATCCTTAATCAAACATAACATTCAACATAGGATGTTGACGTAGATGAAAATAGTCAAATAAAATTTTTAGATATATCCTGATAAAAATACCCTTTTACTTTGAAATATTTTATTTAATAGTCATGAATTTATAAAAGAAAAAATGTTATTTATAAATATCTTTTTAATATTCTAATTAAGCATCAAAACATCAACGGGTCATGGAGGAGGTAAAATATGCACTTTCCGTGTAAGTTAAAAATAAACATTATTTTCATATTTTTGTTGAAAAAAGCCATAAAGTGCCTCATTTAAAAAAAGGGAAAAAGATTTCTTTAAACCGTTTTCTAAAAATATGAACATGGGTAAGTAAAATAAAAAACTGGTAGGATAATAGTAAAAATATTTTTATGAAACATGAACATGGATGATAAATATTCCCCACTAAATAATTATGTATAAACAATCCTGAATAATAATGAGATGGTGAAATTGAACCTGGAATTTTACTTTATTTTAGAGGAGGGTGAGTTAGCTCCAGTATAATATTTAAAGCATGTTAATAAATTATAACATAACAATATCCATATTTATTATATCATAAATGATCCTCTTATATCGTTTGGTTAATAACATTTCATTATTGCCAATGTTTTGGGTGTTAACTGCTTTATTTTCATATTTTTTCCTGTATGTCATGTTTATTATAAATATGATATATTTTATTAAAATCCATATAGATATTAAGTTTATAAATACTATATTTACTCATAATATATATTTTTTACAATCATTCTTGAGTGGTTAACATGGAGAATTAATCTCATCACGTCCTGGAGTTAGTAATCCATATGTACGCAAAAGTGACGATATCATTTCCTTTATGGTAAGGTGGTAAGGAATTGGAAGATATATAAATTATAAAAAATAAATAAAATTTAATATTTATTATTTTATCTATTATATTCATCATTATACCAATCCAAATAAAGTGGTGATGAAAAATAAATTACTCCATAACTTGGAGATGGTAAGCCATACGTATGCACACATGGTGATATTGTTTTTCATAAGATGTATAAAAGGAAGAATATGGTTGTAACATAATCATAATACTATATTAGAATATATATAATACATTATTTGTTATTTTAGTATGGAAACAACATAGTAAGAGGATGTATAATAAGTAATGAACTTAAATGAATTGGTCAAATAGTTACCTCTACTTCGGTGGACATGCATTGGATCTCCACTTAGGGACACTAGGGATGGTATTTATAGAATACCAAGAGATCAAAAAAATAAATAAGAATTTTGGGAGGATAAATGTTCAGTTTTTGGTCAATCTAGAAGTCTCAACATGGTGTGAGGAAGTGAGGGAGGTGGTACCTTTTTATAAGTGTGGTGAGGGGAACTCTTGGAATCCTTTAAATATTAAAATAATATAAATTTTTTTTTGATTTAAAATAGTTAAAAAGTAATTTATTTATAAGATTAGATGATTATTAATATAAAACCTCCCAAACAATTATATTTAGAAATGTTTAGGGAATAATATTAACCTTATCTTTTGTATTTAACCCTTAGTTAAACCCTTTTACACATACCGTGATAACTAGGCTTTTAAACTCTTTCGGGTAATTATAGTTACAATAAAAAACCAAAAGGAACCCAAATGGATGATTGATGACATATTTAACCTTATTATAGTTATTTGGATGAATTTTATATTTTTATGAATTTTATATCATTTAATAAAATATTATTTATTTTAACGTATCATTTATGTCAATTTTGATACTATTAACTATTTGTTTTTTTAAATATCATATCAACACGATAACATAAAAAAACACTGATAATATATCAATAACATGTCTATGTTATCTATAAAATTATTTTATATCAATAATTATTTCTAATTATATTTATTTTAGTAATTTTAATACCATTTATTTGATATTTTAATTAATTAATCTATCAATACATAATTATTGTGAAATCCTTTTATTAAATTATATCTTCTATAAAAATTAATAATAAATTATCATGATGACGAAAAAATAATATATTATAAATTTATATTTAAATTATAATTTATATTATATATAAAAATGTATTAAAAATTTAATACTTATTAATAAACATGAGTATTCCATTTTTAACTTATCTTTAAATAAAATATTATAAATGACATATTATGACCCAAGTTGATTAGAAAGCTTATAATTTTGGCATAATGTTGATTTTGGTTGAAACACACATATGCAATGAAATTTGGACTAATGTTAGTGTAATATTATAATATTATAATATTATTTTCAAGTTTAATTACTCAATTTACCCTTAAATATGGAAACTAAAAATTTACTAAAGTTACTATTCATAATATCTAAAAATATAAGGTGATCCTATTAGAATATAAATATAATACTTATTACAACCATGTATTATTTTTCAAATTCAATTCACAAAAGTGGCTAAATTAATTTTAACAATAATCCCACATATATATATATATAATTTCAATAAAAATATGATTCCAATAACCAATGATCGATTAATATATGTATTATTTTTAACCCTTGAATTTTTTTAATTTCTTTGATCTCTTGTGTTGTACGCTACACCAAGATAAGCTTGTGCTATACACAACACCATCTTAGATTGCGGTATACACAATATCATGTTCTTTTGATATAATTCAATTAATGCAATTCCAATTTTATGTTAAAAACGAAATATTATTATGTTACCTTATAAATTAGTCATTATAATGGTAAGAATGATTAGTATTAACTTTCTTCTGAAAAACTATTTAAATGAAAATAAGTGTGTTTATAAAATAACAAAATCACTATTTATGGATATTACTAATATAATATATATGTAATATTTTCAATATAATGTTTAAATTTCATCTTATATGTTTTATATACATGATATAAATACAAATTCAATTTTTCATATAAAAAAATTATTTTTTTAAACAAATAAGCTTTTCTACCTTTTGATGACACACCGATTTTAAATCATGTTTTTTAAAATTTTATATTTTCTATTTTAAAACAACTTCTTATTTGAAAGAAGGATATAAAAATTTACAGTGGATGAATTTTTTATATTTTTCTGATATTTTTTGAGTATTGACGAATAGTAATAATATACAAAATTTTATTTGAAAACAACTTTTTTCATCAAAAACAATATACAGATAAATTATATTATTGAATGATTTTAAAGTATAAATAGAATATATTTTTATCAATTAATATAATTTTGGTCATTTTCATAAATTTTACCACGAATTTTGATGTCAAAACATTTCAATCTTTTGCAATGTTTTAACTTTTAAAACTTGTTTTTCATTCTGACAATGAGATCAATTTTCAATTAATTACTAAACATTTGTTGTTTTTAATTTTTAAAAATTTATTCCATATTTGGAATCATTAGTTCCAAATTATGTTCATATCATTATTTTATTTTTGGGCATTATAAACAGTATCTTTAGTAATTTTTATTAATACGGTGAAAAGGTAAATTGATAAATTAAGGGTAAATATAATTTTATAAAATTACTTTAAAAATATTACTAATATGATTGGATGATTTATTTTTGACCTAAAACATCCTTGGGACGAAATGATACCATTTTGAAACCACTTGGATGAGATTAGGATATTTGATATATTTTATTTAAATAAAATTTTAAGATGTATTACTCAAATTTTAATAACTAAATCATTTCTAATATAAGTTTATACAGAAGATAAATTATATTATAATTAATAAATTTACTTCTAAAATGTTTTTATTAATCATGGTAGTTTATTTTTAATTTTTATGGAATTAATAATTACCTTAAAGGTTTATATATTGATGATACATAAATTATTTAATTGATGAAAAATAAATAAAATAATTTTTATTAAAATGATAGTAACCATCAAAATGAAAAAAAAACTTGACAAAATCTTATTTTTTTGAGTATATATAGACCATAATCCTCCAATGGTCAAGTTATTGACCATTTTGATCCTTATAAAAGATATTATGAAACTTATATTATTTTATTTAATGTGAGGTTAAACATGTCCCAATCATGTATTAAATAATTACACAATACTAATGTTGTAATTATTTTATTAAGGGAAATATCAAAAAAATGTTAGTAAAAATATTAAAATAAATATAATTTGAGATAAGTAATATGTACAATGATTTTTTATGGCCATTAAATATTATTAATATAATAAAACATTAATTTATAACTTTAATTTTTATCTTAAATTTTTTAAAAATCATTGAATTGAATAGTATAAAAATTGACACTATTGATTATTTATCAAAATAATGTTTTATTACATTATTTTAAAATAATAAAACATTTTTAAAAAAATATAATAATTACTATACTGTCAAAAATGTTCTAAGTTATCTATTTATGGTCTATTTGACATCAAATAAATAAAAATTGTACTCTTTTAATATTGAAATATTTGTTACCCTAAATACAAAGTAAAATTAATAACTAACTATTAATTAAAATGATAAGGCTTAAATTGAAATAAATACATGTCTAAAATTTATTAGTTTATGATATTACAACCTTATCTCATCTCATATTAGAAATTGGGACATTATCTATGTTTTTGGATGTGGGTTTGGTTTATTATAAATTAATATTTTTGGTGTTTCCAAAAGTGCCCCTCACCTCAATTGTAAAAGGGAAATTCCTACATCATTTATTTCCAACTCATTGAACCATAAATCTCAGATATCCCCTGAAAATTTCAATTCAAAACTTACCAATTTACTTTCCAGAGGTTTTGTTCTTCTTAAAAGACCAGCTCTAATACCTTTATGAGGTGATCTAGAGGGTACACATCGAAGAAGAGGTAATCTTTTCTACTAATTCTTTCAAACTTCATTCTTCTATAAATCCTCTTCATGATTTATTTCAATATAAATTAATTAATCCAATATTACTTATATACTGATATGTTATTATGATTATGGAACAACCATATTCCACCTTCTATCCATCCTATAAAAAATGAAATCACCATGCGTGTGTACGTATGGATTATCGTCTCCACATCGTGGTGGAAGTTTTTTTTCATCACCACATTACTTGGATTAGTATAATGATGTAAATAATAACTATATTATTTTTATAACATGATATTTAATCTTTAATATAATGTATACCATATACTTTAGTACCATTCCACAATTATGAGAATGATATCACCGCTCGTGCGTACGTATGACCTACCGTCTCCACAATTTGGTGCGATTCATTCTATGTGATCGTCATTAGATCATGATTATATAAATTAATAGAATTAATAAATATGATATATGTTATACTAGTATTATTCTGGAAATTATATAACTATAACCTAAGAATAGGAATAGGAAATTATTTGACAAAATATGCATAATAAATTGAAGTAGTTAATACCCGAATAACAAGTAATAATGAAATGTTATTAAAAAATAGATGATAATATGATCATATATGATATAATAAAATTGACTATGATTCTGGAATAATTCAATTAAATAATTTAAATTATTATACATGAGGTTCAGATACATACAAATGATATCTTTTGAATGGTAATGGATAATTTCTCCATCTCATTTTTATCTGAGATTGTTTATACGTGAGTATTTACTAGGGTATATTTATCATCCATGTTCATGTTTTATACATATGTATTATAAAAAATAATTTATATTAATCTAATATTTTTTAATTTCAATTTTACGCATTGGTTAATTTTTATGAAATTGTATCAAAGGAATCAGTCATCGTTTTCAATATGAGGTACATCTTGACTTTTCGATAAAAGTACGAGAATAATTTTTTCTTTTAACTTATACAAAATGAATTTATTTTTATTCTTAAATAACTCCTTATTTACATGAAGCTTACATTACAATATTTCAATTTTATTTTCAAATAAATTATTTTCTTTTAAAATTGAGTGGAATTTTGAGAAAATAAAACGATTTTGACGAAGAAAGAATATTTTCCTCAAGAATTAATTTCAACTATTTTTGTGAAAATTATTTTCCATCTAAGATGAAATAAATTAAATAGGGTTATTTTTCTATCCCTATTATTACTATGATTTTATTTTATTTATTATGTAATTTTATTTACAAAATCCATTTTTATATGGATTATGACAGAATGATGTTTAAGAAACCCATTCTATTCCTTGGGTTATGATATGATGAATGATTTAAGTTTTTTTGGAATATGTAAGAATCATTTAATTATGAAATTTGTGAGACCTATATATCCCTAAAATTCATTGGGTAAAGATTTGTATCTCATGAGATATACATGGTTGGAATGGGATATGATCTCAGTTTAGTAATACTTGGCTGGAACGAGGAGTGAACTCGGTTCAGAAATGGAATTTTACCAAAATGATGGTATTGGAAATAAACCTTGACTAATATGAAAAAATCTCAAACCTTATTGTTATGCCAAAAATTTCATGTCTTATTTTATTACTTTTGGGAATATGTTCATTAATTATTTATTAACTTTTATGATTTATCCCATAACATGATATCATGGTCTTTCATATGCAAGATAAGATTTTCAATTGGAATGTTTTTATGTCTTATGATTATGATAATATTGATATCTCCCTTTTTTAACCTTAATGAGAATCTGAGATCACCCTTTCTTGTTTTTCTTTTACCCAGGTCATTAAGAAGGGCATCAAGAAGAATTTTTCAAAAAAGGGGTTTAGTTATTTAGAAAAAAGTAGGATACAATATAGATGTATTATGAATCAGTTTTTTATGTTTCCCAGTTTCTAAATACACTATACATATACGGTCCTTTGGTGGCATTGTTATGTTTTATAATGAATATTCCATTTTGAATTAATATATTTGAATGTATAGTATGGGTCATTATAATTAGTATTAGAGTGAAGGTATAGTTAACCTATGGAAACTAGGATGAGAAAACCTTAGTAAAAACATGAAGGATATGTCTATGTATAGGTTACAATACTAGTGTTTTAGAAATGATCATGAATAAACTAGGATAAAACCTAAAGTATCCTAAATTGAAATTTTATTCTTTATTATATGATTTCTCATTTTTATTAGTGTTCCTCACAATATGATACATTGTTTTAGTCAATGGATGGAACCCAAAGGAACTACATTAATATTGAATGCGACAAGAAATGCAATGATTTTCCACCTCAGAAACCAAATGATATGGGAGATAAAATGAATAAACTTATTTCTATTCTCACAAACATATTTCAAGATATGAATAATGTAGTACTTCCAAATAATAAATATAGGGAAAAAATTCTATTGAGTCCTTCATGAGGCAGCATCCACCTTGTTTCAGCAGGTCTTCTGATACATTAGTGGTTGAAACATGGATCAGTACAACTCAAAAATATATTTCCATTTCCCCAATTTTCCATACATGATAAATTAATATTAGTATTATATCAATTTGAATGTTAATATGATCAATGGTGAAACCTTATAAAGAAAATGAGGAAGTAAGGTGAAATTGACACCATGGAATGGGACGAGTTCAATAACTTATTTTCTAATAAGTACATTCCTCATATTATAAGAACAAAGATGGAAAAAGAGATCCTTGAGATTAATCAAATGGATAATAAATCCATTGGTATATAGAAGGAAAATATTACAAGACATTAAAGGTATGCTTCTTGATTAATCATCCAAATTGAAATTAAAGTTGATTGATTCTCTAGTGGATTAAAAGAATGTTTTATAAGGGAATTATCTATAAGATACATTAGTGGCTATGAAGAGATTTTTCATTATTCTATTAAGGTATAAATGGAAGTTAGTGTTACATATTAATCTCATGGTTTTTACAGGAAACAAAATATAGAGTTTGAGAGAAAATAAAAAAACCATAGTGAAAAGAAGATGAGGGTTTCTTCATGAACAAAGTGTGGAAAGAAACATGGAAGAGATTGTCTTAAGGGGACTCGTAAATGTTTTAAGTGTGGAAGAGAAGGTCATCAGGTAGCTGAGTGCTAGATTTATGGGAAAAAGATAACTAATGATGTTAATAGATTAAAGTCTATAGAGAATACACCACCTATATTCAATGCTACAAGTGTAAGGAAATGGGGAATGTTTCTAACGAATGCCCTAATCCAAGGGTTATCAATTATGATCAACATCGAAAATCTATTAAGGACAAAGACAAAGGAAAATCACATGTGATCACTAATGTAGATGTTGAGTATGATAATAAAGTGGTGGAATGATTGAGTATTTATGTAATAGGTTCCCATAATATTGTTGTAGAATATCTATTATAGTATTATGAAATATTGAAATTTTTATATATTGGTCCATTGTGTTTTTTCCATAATTATATGGTACTGGTAACCATGAAAAGTGATTGAGATATTTTTGGAAAACACATGATATATGCATAATGTTGTGATAAGGAGATAAGGATATGTTTTATAGTATTAATGACCTTGGGAATAAAATGAGGGCAAAGTGATTTATGATATCATGTATTGAGTATATAGAATTTTTGATATTTTTGGTATGTAGAAAGAGTAAATTTTGGAAAGCATGCATGTTTTCAATAAGGTTCTATGTAAATTCCTGTTATTACCATGTTTCTAGAAAATACATGATGAAGTACATCACATGTTTGGAATATGAATAACACAAGACACCTTATGATATATGGGGACAAATTTTAAACCGAGTTAGTGATACAATTTCAAATGTTTTAGATTTTATTAATTTATAAAGATTATAAGATTATAAATTTTTCAAAAGTTTATGCGAAACTTCAGTTGATGTTTTTAAAATAAAGTGTATTCTCACCATACATGGACTTATGCATATTTGGTAACTTGTTCTATCCTTTTTTGTTGTGTTAAATATAGACGAAATGACCTATCATTCTATTTATGGATATCATGATCTACTAATTATTTAAGAATTATAAATTCAACTTCATTTATTTGAATTGTAGATGTTTTTTAAATTGTTCAAGGCATGACCAACATTGAGATTATATCAAAATCAAGTAAGTATTTCTTCTCATAAATAAAAAAATATTCAACGTTAGAAAAAGGATCTTGAAACCATAAAATTTATCCTAGTAATTTTTTATCAGATGAATCATATGGTCCCATAGATCATAATAGATTTATAGAATTGTGATTGTCAACCTTTTCTTAAATGTTTTCTATATAATCTCCATCCGAACATGATAATAAGATTCATCTCTTAAATCCATGTTTTTGGTTACCAACTATGATATTCTATGTGGAAACCTAGTGAGTAGTTACTTTGGGTAACTGTTTTGTTTCTAACATTCCCTTTTAAAATGAACTTTTACCATTCCTTTTTAGGATGTGGGTTTCTATAAAAGAAACTTTCACACATTAAAATTTTTATAACCCTGAATAATTTTGAGGGAGTAATTCATTTTAAGGGGTAGAATGTAACACCCTGATATTTTAATGAGATATATATATATATATTTAATTTATTTGATGTCTTTTGTTGTACGCTACATCAAGATAAGTTTTTTCTATGCGCAACACTAGCTTAGCTTATGGTATACACAATATTATAATTATATTATGTTACACACAATTTCAATTTCCTTTTATAGAATTCATTTCACACAAGGACGGTTTTATGTGAACAACTAAATAATATTATGTTACCTTATAACTTGATCATTACAATGGAAATTATGAACAATATTAACTTTCTTCTAAAAAACTATTTAAATGAAAATAAGTGGGCTTATAAAATAATAAAATCACTCTTGATGGATTTTATTAATATAATATATATATTTAATATATCCAATCTAATGTTTAAAATTCATCTTATATTTTTCCTAGACATAATATAAGAACAAATTCAATTTTTCAGATAAAAGAAGTATTTTAAAAAATGCACTTTTTCCACCTTTTGAAGGCACACCCATTTTAAATCTATTTTATACACCTTTATATTTTATATTTAACAAAATAAACTTCTTCTTTGTTATTGGGATAAAAAAATTTACTATGGATGAATTTTTTAAATTTTTCTGATAAGTTTTGTGTTTTGATGAATTGTAAAAAATACTAAATTTTAATTGAAAGCAAATTTTTTCATTTAAATAATTTATCTAGATAAATTTTATTATTTAGTTGTTTTAAATCATAAATATAATATCTTTTTATTATTTAATATTATTTTTTTCATTAGCATTAATTTTTCTAGGAATTTGAATGAAAAAATATTTCAATCTATTGCAATGTTTTAACTTTTAAAACTAATTTTTCATTCCGACAATGTTATTAATTTTAAATTAATTACTAATTTTTTTGTTTTTAATTTTAAAAATGGATTCCATATTAGGAATCATTAGTACCAAATTATGTTAATATAATTCTTTTATTTTTAGGCATTATGAATAGTAACTTCAATAATTTTATTAGTATTCTAAAAAGGTAAGGCGGGTAATTAATAGTAAACATAATATTATAAAATTACCTTAACATTTTTAATAATATGGATATACGAGTTATTTTCTGCCTAAAACATTCTTGGTTAGAAATTATACCCTTTGGATGCCACTTGGATGACATTAGGACATTTAATATATTTTATTTAAAGAAAAGATAAACATGTCTTACTAAAATTTTAATAAGTAAATTATTTTTAATATAAGGTCTTATAGAAGATTAATTAGATTATAAATAATCATTTGAAATATAACATTGTTTTATTTTTCATGGTAATTCATTTGTAAATTTTAGGGAATAAATTAATACCCTAAAAATTTATATATTAATGATGCAGAAATTATTTAATAGATGAAAAATCATAAAAATATTTTTTATTAAAATGATAATAACTATTAAAAGACACAGAAACATGAAAAAATCTTATTTTTTGAGTATATATTGACCATAATAATCCAATGGTATAGTTATTAACCATTTTAAGCATTAAAAAAGAGATTATGACACTTACATTACTAGGAAAATGACATATAGCCACACATAAAAAGCCACAATTTAATTTATCCGTGGCTATAGGTATGATAAAGCCATGGGAAGATTCTCACCCATGGAAACAACTCCTAATTTTCCTCTCACGCTCAGCTCCCACCCTCATGCTCAGGTTTCCGCTTGCTATTTCCTCTCCCGCCCTCGCGCACGGGTTTCCGCTCCTGAATTCCTCTCACACCCTCATGATCGGGTTTCCTATCCCACCCTCACACTTGAGATTTCCTCTCCCAAAACACGTATCCTCAACAGATATTCACCCGATCAATTCTCCCTCATCAAATTCTCACCAGCTTCTCCTTTGTGGTTCCTCCATCCCTCGCACACTACTTCCCTCCTCCATACCCTTCTTTGGGCATTCCTCTTACTTTCGATGCGTTGGACAGTGATTCACCTTTTTGTGACCGAGATCCCCATCATCCACATGATCAAACTGCCCCTCTTCAGGATTGAGCTCCCCTCTTCTTGTGTTCATATTTTCACTTGAGGTATGTTTTCTTATGAATTTTTTAGCATTTCTAGAAATTTTGGGTGAAATTGGCAGTCTATTTTAGTTCATTGGTTTGGGTTTATTTATGAATAGATGAGTGGGAAGTGATGAGTGGTCATATTTCATAGGTTGTGTTATCAGAGCTCTTTTGGCTCTGTTTCTCAGTCTATTTTCATTTTTGATTGCTATATCGTCCTTTTTTATCCTATTATATTTATGTATCTTCTTCCACATTGTTTTATTTCAGTTGAATCTATATCCTTTTATGGTTATTTTCTTATACTATGTTTGTAAGGTTTTTTAATTTGTTTTTCGATTGTTTATTTTTAAATTAATATTGATGGGAGAAATCATTACCAAAAGGGTTTTCTCAATACCCATGTACTAGTTTCTAGCTTGGGGGTATTAAGAACCCCCTTTGGGCTAGTGGTGGGTTAGGTTATGTGTCTATTAAGATGGTATCTCCATGAAAGTTGATTGTAAATGGTACTAGATCCTAGGATTCAGTATATGGACCTTGGTTATCCAATCCATCTCTTGTTATTTGTGGAAGTTGGTTATGATTTAGTTGGGATTTTGATCAGGACTTCGTTGGTTGGTCATGAGTGGGTTCTTAGTCACCCCCTTCATAATGACACATGAGTTTCCACGGTTAGTGGGGTTTGAGGTATGAATTTGTAATTTCACTTTATTTTTTGTGATGATGTGAAAATCCTCATTTGTATTGTGTGAGTTACCTTAGGGCTTAGATTAAATTTTTTGATGGGAACAAAATTTGTTCATTGGAATTATGTTAGTTCATGTAGTAGGATAAACAGGGCAGTGAAAAAACACTCAACTTTAATGACGTTATATAGAATGTTAGATAAATGGTCCATAACCTATCTAACAACATGGCCTAGTAAAGAATGGTTTTGTATCCCATACCACTACATGTTTAGAATTCCATTTAGAAATTTAATGCACTAGTAGTTCAATCAAGGTGAGTCTTATTATCTGTTGATGATGTAAATTGATTTTTACATATATTTGTTTTGTTCGCCCATTTTCATGTGACTGTTCAAACCATTTTTAGTAAAATGTGTGTTTTTTATTGATAGTTATTTCGGCTTGAAATGAAGAATTTATGCTTGTCTAAAAAAAGGTTTCTAATTTCATGAAATATTTTTGGTTTGGGGGTTACTCAATTTTTTTGTTTATAAAATGAAATTTATTTTCCCAATTTTTATTTCTTTTTTTATATTGGTTGATTTGGTTATGGAATCTTGAAAATGTTTTAGTTATAAAAATTATTGGTTATACAATTGCATGGTAATTCTAGATCACTTGGGCTGTGTTCCAAAAAATATTTTTTGTTTTAATTGGATGATGAAGATGTAGTTAATATTTAAAAAAAATATTAACTATGGGTGAATTTTTTAGAAAACGGTTTGCAGAATGGTATTTGAGCATTCGAGTTGATTCCTTTTTTTGAAAGGTAATTAATGGTTTTTAAAATTGGGATAAAATGTTTTGGAACTCCCTACTCAAAGTTTAATTTTAAAAGAAATAAAATTTTTCCAAATGGTATCGTGCTTCTAAAAACATTGGAGTTACCAGAAAATGGATTTTTTTATTTGGGAATGCAGTGTTTTTTAAAATAAATGTGATTTTTGGAATATGGGTTTCCATGTTTTCATGTTCTTTATGGGTTTTGTTCCATTCTACAAGTTGGGACCATTTGATGTTATATTAGAAACATGAAAAAGTGTGGTATATGTTTTTATTTGATTAAATAATGCCTCCCCGAAAGGTATCAGGTTAAAAGGGGAGTGTTTATCTTCAAGGGTAGTCATTTCCTTATTCATGGATCTTGCTAATTTTTAGAGCGGAGAGTAAATTGTTGACCATTTTTAGATGATTTAAGGTAAAGTTTTTGAACTATTCTAGTGAGGACCAATCTTCTTATGTTTGCTGGTGTTGGTCAATTTTGGGGATTTGTTCCTGATTTTAGATCCCTGTATCCTTGAGTTAGCTTCTAATTGGTATGACCCTTTGGGTGTTCGTTAGGTTTCACTTAATTTGGTTTAGTTATTCTTAGATTCTCACTCCATAATGTTTATATTTCCATGTATGGATTCCTGGGATATATAGGGCTTGTGGTGAATAGAAAAAGAATATGGTGTGGTTGGAAACCTCTTTTTAGTTATGAGCAAGGGGATGCGAGTCCACAATCATATAATTCCTTTACTTTAAAGTGGTGAGGTCAACAAAGATAAACAATTATTTATATAAATAATAGGTGGTTAAAACATCATCCTATATGTTCATTAAAGTAATATAAAACAAACAAACAATAAATAAAAGTGTAATGAAATACATATCCAACACAAGTTAACTTCAAAATAGATAAAAATTGGGGAGTAAAAAGATCCTAAGAATCTAGGTTCACATCCAAAGGCTCCCACCTGGTTTCTTCCATATGAGTTTCCTTCTCATCGTGAGAGAGCTTCTTAAGATGGTTGGTATTATCAATATACTGAATAGTTACCTATTATGGATATTGTAGAACCAAGGTGGGAACTGTCTACCCTTCTAGAATGGGTTGGTATAAAATAAGAGGAGTCTGATTTGGGGTACTGGGTGCAGCCTTATCATATACTGTTAGGTAACTCTACACTGTAGTCATGGTGTGTGTCAGATTTTATTCTGAGAGCTACTCATTAAGTACCTTTTTAATCTAAAAAAATATTCTGGTTTGGGTATTATGGTTAAAAATGAGTTCACTTCACCTTTTCTAGCGGCATGTCCCTTCCCCTTTCTCTGGTAAGCCATCAAATACTCATGTTGGGCAGGTGGGTTACTGATATCAATAGGAATTTGAATGTAGTGTTGGCTTGTTAGGCCACTGATTTCAGTCAGAATAGGGATAGGGGTTGATAAGTCAATGAAAGAGGAAGGCTACAAGGCCAAGGAGGTCTTAGGGAGATAAAACGGGGACTAGTGGCTCAGTGAACAATAACCCACTGCCCTATAATAGAATATTAATTTGATTGATATGGAACTGGATAGAGGCATCCAAGTAGTGAAACCACACCTCCAAAGTGTGGGTGGGTGAATATGGTTAGGCCTGGGAAATAGATACTCTCTTTTTAGTCTCTTTTTGGGTGATCCTATATCTTGAAGTTCCTGGAGATAGATCCTCACTCTCAATAACAGTGTACTCAGGTGCCCACTAATACTATTTCTCGATCAATATTAATATTCCCAACAAAAGTAGAAGATTCAAGTCAATCAAATATAATTGGAGCAATGCTGATAGTGGGATTGAGGCCTCAAAGATGATGAAGTTATCTACAATATGTGTAATAAAGTTTCCTCCCATCGGTGTAACATCCTTCCCCCTAACTATTGGATTGGGAATGGGAAGAGGTGTTATTAAACTTAGGTGGAATCCCCAAAACATCAAAGTCTATAAATATGTTCCAGGGGAATACTAGATCATTGGGGGATTATTTTCCAAGAGATGAGAATAACCTATTGAATATGAAACAAAGACAACTAGTTCTATATGATGAATTTAATGAAATACAATACAACCAAAACTAGATGTAATACCAGAGTAGCAAAAATAGTTTCTACAAAGAAGGAATACACAATCAAGAATAAAGAAGATCATGTACCTAAAGTTTGTCTAATCATATTATCAAACTAGTTTAAAAAATACAACTGATTGAGTAAGAATAAAAGAAGAAAAATTATCTACTTTCTAAAATTGATAAACCTATATAAACTAAGAAGAATGGTAAATTCCATAAGAACATGCTAAAAAATGACGTTTCAATCCAGAAAATCAAGAAGGATATAGATTTTATACATTCAAGGAATGGATTTTCTAGGTTAAGAACAATTTATAATCCCTATTTCTCACATTTAAGTGTTGATGGAAGTTTACTTTATTCCCATATTTTTGTGATTTATTATTTTTGTATAGGAAATTCAAGGTGATGTATGAAAAATAAAGAGGATTATTAGTGATCATGTTATTTAGTATTGGGATGTACATATTAATCCCAATAATTTTTGTTCACTATTGGTTATGGATTTATGTATCATTTATCATGTACACTTGACACACTGATCACACATATATATAAATTCATTATATCTCATTTCCCCCCACTATTTTCTTATAGGTGGTTTCTTATGATAAGGATGGTTCTATCCACCACCATCAATGACAGTGAGTTCAACATTCGATTTGGGTAATGTTTATTCCATTTTTATTCTTTGGCCCAATTTTATTTAGAGGATTTGTGATTTTTGGGTTCCTTCTATTTTTACAGTGCGTTTTGGATTTCGTTGAGGTGGATTCGAGTCGCCTTTGACGAAGACTTACACATGTATTCATAGGTAGGCATATACATATATAAGTTCCCCTTTTATATATATTCACTCATGGTAGTATGAATATATGTATTGGGGATAGGTGTTCTTATATATAGATATGAAAAATGAATACATGTGTAAGTGTAAAGGGGTATATGAAAGTATAAACATATATCTAAGGACCCCCTTGTGCATATTTGGACATGAAAATATGTACATGGGGCTAAGTGTCCTTATATATATGTGAAGTTTCATATGTTTCCAAGTGGAAAAAAGGATGATTCGAGTTGTCTTCATGAAAAGAAACACACCTTGAGGTTGAGGTAGGTTCCCTCCACCTAAACAATTAATTTGAAATCTATAATTTCTTGATTGTTTTAAAAACATGTTTCTACAATTGCTTTATTATTTTAAAAAATGGTTTTATAATAACCACTAGATTTTTCAAAAAATAATATGAATATAGCCCTTGAACTTATTTATAAACCTTGTTCAAAGAGGTTAACAATTGTTAGTAGTTTCTAGATATGAGAACAAGATATCTAAAAATCATACATTGATCATAACTAGAGACATTCATGATCTCATTCAAATTCCCATCCAATTCATCATAAAAGACCACTAATTAATTTTACGGATCTATTAGTTTCAATACCAAGATTCCTGAAATTTTCTTTGGTATCATGGAACTCACCCACATTATTAATATTTAAATCTGGCATGAGGAATGATGTCAACATATCAAACTATAGGGACTGAATCTGGAAGGATACATAATTCAATTTTGAGAGAAATTGATCAACTCTTCTCTAAAAAACTAGAACAATTGAAGTTTCTGAGGTGGAAGTTATATAGGGTTTAAACCTTTTGATAAACTCAAACTAGAATAATACAACACTTTATAATGTGTGTATTATTCCCTTCATTTCAATCTTGAAAGGATTAACCTCATCAAGAACATCTTGAGACATGTCTAATCGCACCATTGAATGATTTTGGAACATGTACCTTTGAGATACAACCATAACACCAAGATCATTGAACTCAGACTTGGTAGTATAAACATCCTTCAAATATCTAACTATACCATTCACATCCTTAAGATCATTGAAACTTTCTTTAGAAACAACTTTTTTAATAGGAGGGAATGATTTGATATTCCTGTTCAACTTTGTTTGTGTATCCATTAACCCAACCAACTTGTAAAAATCAACCTTGGTAATAGAGGACTTAATAAGTTCTCTAATCTCATCATTATTGTATATTAACTCCTGTTTCAGATCATTATAATCTCCTCAAATATTATCAAACTCATTTAAAATATTAGAGGAAAAAGATTACAATTTAAAACTTTATGAGATCTTACTAATAGAGGGTGATTCCTCATGCACAATTGGAGGTGGTGATGGTATAAGTGGTGTATGAGAATGTTCAACAGTTTCTATAACCACATCATTAGTTTGATCTACATTATCATGTGATCCAAGGATTATTGGATCCATTGACTGATGCTCTATCTCTAGTTTAGATCTTCCTTCCATAGTTTAAACACTAGTCATAGTCACAATTGGCCTTTTTTCTGGAATAACAATAGTTGTCTCAAACATTTTTTCTTCATGCTGAACTCCTTTAGGGGATGCGTGGGGTGGGTAGGTGATGAGTGGGGTGGGAAGGTGGGGGGAAAGGGTTAGGGGGAGGGGGGGGTGTGCTGGGGGTAGGGAGATGTGCTGGGGGAAAGGGGAGGGGTGTACAGGTGGGGGGCAGGGGGGTGTGTTGGGGGAAGGGGGATGAGTTGGGTGTTCCACCATGAGAATTCCTCTCATTTTTGCAAGAAATTTATTTTTTTGGCTGGAAAGGATTTGAATATGCAGGAAACCTGTTTTTTTTTCTTCAAGAATTCATAAGATGTTGTAGGGGGGTGTTTTAGGGGGAGGGGATGAGTTGGGTGTTCCATCCTGATAATTCCTCTCATTTCTGCAGGAACTTTGTCTTTTTGGCTGGAAATGATTTGAATATGTAGGTAACCTATTTTTTTTCTGGAGTTCATATGTGGTTTCAGGGGGGGAAGGGGGGTGTGCTAGTGTAAGGGGGATGAGTTGGGTGTTCCACCATGTGAATTCCTCTCATTTTTCAGGAAATTTGTTTTTTTTTTGTTGGAGAGGATTTGAATATGCAGGCAACCTATTTTTTTGGGAATTCATAGGATATTGTAGGGGGGGGGGGAGGGGGTTTTCTGGGGGAAGGGGGATGAGTTTGGTGTTCCACCCTGAGAATTCCTCTCATTTATATAGGTACTTTGTTTTATTTTGGCTGGAGAGGATTTGAATATGCAGGCAACCTGTTTTTTCCTGGAATGCATAGGCTAGTGCAGGGGGCATCCAGGAGGGAGGGTGGAGGGAAGGGGGTGTGCTAGGGGGGAGGGTGCAGGTGGGGAGGGTGGGGTGTCCAGGAGGGAGGGGTGTCTAGGAGGGGGGGGGGGGTATGTAAGGTAGGGGTTTCTATGAGGGGGGGTGTCCAGGAGGGGAGGGGTCTGCAGGGGGGTGTCCAGGGGGGAGGGTGAAGGTGGGGAGTGTGGGGTGTCCAGGATGTAGGGTGGGGGTGTCCAAGAGGGGGGGGGGTGTCTAGGAGGGGAGGGGTCTGCAGGGGGGTTTCCAAGAGGGAGGGGTCTGCAGGAGGGGGGGTGTCTAGGAGGTAGGAGTCTGCAGGAGGGGGTTGGGGGGTTGTCCAGGATGGGGGAAGGGGGGGTTTATATAGGGTGGGGGCTGTCCAAGAGAGATGGGTCTGCAAGAAGGGGGGGGGGGTGGATGTCATGGGGAGCTTTGTAGGGTTGGGGGGGTGTCCACGGGAAGGGGGAGGAGGGGTTTATGTAGGGTGGGGGTGTCCAGTGTCCGGGGTGGGGGGTTGTCCAGGATGGGGGAATGGGGTGTCGAGGAGGGGGGAAGGGGAGTGTCTAGGAGGGGGAAGGGGGTTGTCTTGGAGGGAGGAGTCTTCAAGAGGGGGCGGGGGGGGGGGGGGTTTCTAGGTGGGGAGGGGGTATCTCCAGGGTAGGGGAGGGGGGTTTATGTAGGGTGGGGGTTGTCCAGGATGGAGGGGTCTATAGGAGGGGGGGGGGGTTGTCTAGGGGGGAGGGGGCTGTCCAGGGGAGGATGGGTTTATATATGGTTTGGGGTGTCCAGTGTCCAGGAGGGGGGGGGGGGTTATGTACGGTTGGGGGTGTCCAGTGTCTTGGAGGGAGAAGTTTGCAGGGGGGTGTCTAGGGGAGTAGGGGGGGCTGTATAGGGGAGGGTCCAGGGGGGGTCTTTACCGGGGGAAAGGGGGCTGCAGGGCAGGGGCTTTGTAGGGGGTGGGGGCTGCAGGGGGGTGGCTACAATAAGGGGAGTGGGGTGGTCTATTGCACGGGGAGTGGGGGGGGGGCTGTCCAGGAGAGAGGGTGGGGACTATCTAGGGGCTTTGTAGGGGGAGGGGTCTACTGGGGGAATTGGATACTACATGGGGAGTGTGGGTGGGATATTTTTTCTTGATTATAAGACCCTATAGCCACGATTTATAACCATGGATTTAGATCTATTTCCATTGTTTTTAACCTTGGGTATATGTCTATTTCCACGGTTATAAACCGTGGAAATAAAGTGTGTCCGTCCACTGGTATAGCCACTGTTCTAAACCGTGGCTATAGTGATATCACCATGGGTTGAACTGTGGCTATAGAGCTATAGCCACAGTTCCTCAAACCGTGGCTATTAATTATGGCCATGGTTTAAGGACCAATATCCATGGTTTAAAATCATGGATATAGCTCGAATTTTCAATAGTTTTATATTAGTTTATTTAAAGTGATGTTAAACTTTTCATATTCATGTTTTGATTTGTTTAACATTTTTAATAACAAATTTTACAAAAGATATATTTGACTAATAGTATAATTATGAAATCTAGTAAATTTATATTCTTTATAGTATTTTTTTTAATTTTTATTCAAAAAATAAGGGTATTAAATAATTATATAAAACTAATGTTTTAATTATTTTATGAAGGGAAATATCAAATAAATTTTATTAAAAAATTTAAAATAAATATAATTTTAGCTAATTAATATGTCTAATGAATTTTATAGATGACCATTAACTATTGAAAATATAAAAAAATAGTTGTTTCAAAGAGAAATTGTTATGTTAATATTTTTAAAAATCAAAGAATTGAATAGTATCAAAATTGACACTATTGTTTATTTATCAGAGTAATGTTTTATTAATTATTTAAAAATCATAAAACATTTTAAAAAATATATAGTGATTATTATATTGTCCAAAATGTAACAATTTTTTTATTTATGGTACAATTGACTTCAAATTAGTAAATATTTATTTTTTAAAATATTGAAATATTTGTTACCCTAGTTAAAAAGTAAAATGAATAACTAAGTGCTAATTAAAATAATAATGTTTAAAGTGACAAAACTACATGTCTAAATTTTATAGTATGATAATATTTAAAATCTATCTCAGCTCAACATAGAAATTGGTAAATTTTTGAGTTTTCTGTATATATTTAAATTTATTAAAAATTAATATTTTTGGAGTTTCCAAAAGTTTCCCTCACCTCAATTATAAAAGGGAACCTCCTCTCTCATTTATTCACAACTCATTATGCCTTCAAGATCTGCGATACCCTGAAAATTTCCATTATAAAATTCTCTAGTTACATTCTATTGGTCATTTTCTTCTCAAAATACCAACTCTAGTACCTTTAAGAGGATGTCTAGAGGGAGAACATCGAAGAAGAGGTAATTTCCTCTACCGATTATTTCAAACTTCATTCTTCTTATACTTCCTCTTCATGAGTAGTTTTAATATAAAGTAATAGCTTAAGATCAATTATATAATAATATTTTATTATGATTATGTAACTACAATATTTGACCTTCTATCAACCCTCTGAAAAACGAAATCACCACACGTGCATACATACGGCTTATCATCTCTACGCCATGGTGTAATCTATTTTTCATCACCACCATACTTGTATGGGTATAATTATGGAAATAATAGCTATATATGATTTTTATAAAATGATATTGATTTAGAAAAATTATATACCACATGTAATTCAACACCATTCCACAATTATGCGAATGATATCGTCGATCGTGCATACGTACAACCTACCATCTCCACGATGTGATACGATGTATTCTACATGATCTTAATAAAAAATGATTATATAAATGAATATATTGAATAAATATGATATATATTATACTAATTTAATTCTATAAATGATATAACAATAACCTAATAAGAGTAATGTGAACTTATTTGACAAAATATGCATAAGAAAATGAATTAGTTAATACCCAAATAGTTAGTAATAATGAAATGTTATTAAAAAAAAGATGATAATATGGTCACATATGATGTCATAAAAATGACTATGATTTTGGAATAATAAAATTAAATTATTTAAATTATTATATAGTAGGTTTAGATACATACAAATAATATCATACCTAATGTAATGGAAAATTTTACAATCTGATTTTTAACTGAGATTATTTATACGTAAGTATTTAATGGGTTATATTTATCATCCATATCCAGGATTTATACTTATTTATTACAAAATATTCTTTATATTATTATAATATTTTTTTAAATTTAATTTTATCCATCAGTGAATTATTATGAAAATGGTATGAAAGGAATCATTTTTTGTTTTCAATATGAGGTCCTTTTTGACTTTCCAATAAAATCATGAGAAGATTGTTTTCTTTTAACTTATATGGTATGAATGGATTTTTATGATTTAATAATGTATTATTTCCTACAATATTCTTTTAAAATATTTAATATTTATTTTCAAAGAAATTATTTTCTTTTAAAATTGCATGGAATCTTGAGAAAATAAAATGTTTTTGAAGAATATAGGATATTTTACTCAAATATTAATTTCAAGCATTTAATGAAAATTATTTTCCATCAAAGATGACATTATTTAAATACAGTTATGCTTTTATCCCTATTATTAGTATGTTTTGATAGTGTTTATGATATAATGGTGTCTATGAAATCCATTTTTTATATGGATTATGACAGAATTATGTTTAAGAAACCCATTTTATTCCTTGGGTTACGCTATGATGAATGATTTATGTTTTTGTGGAATATGTAATAATGACTTCACTATGAGATGGGTGGAACCTATATCAAAGTCCAATGCATTGGGAATATATTTATAAGTCATGAGATATACATGGTGGTAATGGGAAATGATCTCAGTTTAGTAATGAAGGGATGGAACGAGGAGTGAACCCAGTTCAGTAATGGACTTTGTACACTTTGATGGTCTTGGAAATGAGCCATGAATAATATGAAATTAATTTATATTCTTATGTATATGAATCAAATTCCATGTCTTAGGTTATGAATTTTGGTAAAATTTTTATTGATTCTTTAATAACTTTCATGATTTATCCCATAACATGATATCATGATATTTCATATGCAGGATAATGTTTTCAATTGTTATGTTCTTATGTATTGTGATTATGATATGATTAATATCTCCCTTGCTTACCCTTACTGAGTGTTTGAGCTCACCCTTTCATATTTTTATTTTCTATAGGTCATAAATAATGGTATTAAGTAATATATGTCAAAAAGGGGTCTAGTTATGATGAAATAAGCAGGAGAAAATATAGATATCCTATGGACCAGTTGTTTATGTTTCCTTGTTTCGAAAGACATTATACCTATATGGTCATGTTGTGGTTTTGATATATTTTGTAATGCATATTCAATTTTGATGTAATTTTTATGTATTTAAAGTATGCATCAGTATATTATAGATATATTGTGACTTTAAAAATAAATTTAAAGTGTAATAATTATTCAATCAAAGAGTAAGTCTTCTAATAGCAATGTAGTATTTTTAACTATTCATAAAAAATGATACTTCTTAGAAAAATACAAATAATTCATAATAAGATAATTTTGATATTCCAAATTCAAAAAATGAAGTATAATTTGAAAAATTTAATTTATAAAATTTCCAAAATTTAGTTTTAAAAAATGCGCACCATTAAAAGGTGGTAAAATTTCTTTAAAAATATAGTTTTTATTCATAGAATCAGATTTTTTATTATATAATTGTCATGGAATCTCATAAGATATATATAATACACAAATGTTTCATAATGAGGTTAATAATATTCATAATTACTATTTAAATGACTAATTTAGTAGATTGCGGTGCGCTCAAACTTTTTGTTGCATGTAACATCGTCTTTTTAATTTATTTAAAAAATAAAACATATAATGAAATATTGGAGTGTTATATTCTTCCCTCCATAAAAAAAAGTTCATCCTCAAAATTTCAAGATAATCCCCTCATAAAAATATTCAACTAGTTCTTCATTATAATTTCCTCAGGTTCCCACATCGCCTCTTCCATTTTATGGTTTCTCGAAAGAACCTTTACCAATGACGTCATTTCATTCCTTAACACTTGTTATCAAGTGTCAAGAATCTTGATAATCTCTTCACAATAAGAAAAACCAAGTTCTAGGTCTATTTATTCATAGGTGATTACATAAATTGGATGTGGAATATATTTCCTTAATAGTGATACATGGAACACTTCATGAACTTTGGAGAGACATGGAATCATTTATATATGCTAAGCTATAACCACAATTCATTACAGAATTTTAAAATATCTGATATACCTGGGAATTAATTTTATTTTCTTACCAAATCTTATAATACCATTCCATTAAAATATCTTCTAGAAAACATGATCTCACACTTCCAATTAGAAATCTATCCTTAAATTTTTGACATAAATTTTGTGCCTACATTGAAGTACTTTAATATCATCTTGAATAGCATTTAACTTTGTATTCATCTCTCCAACAAGTTCCAGATATAAAATTTTTCTTTCACCAAATTAATCCCTGCAATTTGGAGTATGAAAGCACTTTCAATATAATGATTCATATGATGCCATTTGAATCCTTTAATAGAAACAATTATTATAGGAAAAATATACAAATGGTAGGTACTGATCCCACATACCTTGAATGTTGAGTGAACATGATCTCAACATGTCTTCAAAATCCTTAAATAAAAAGTAATTAAGTACAATCCTTATTTATTTCCATAATTCAAATAACCATTACATAATTGAAAAAATAATAAATTTAAATAATCCTTTAATACACTAATAATTTTTCTTCATCTGTGGTAAGATCATAAGATTTACCATGATCTGTTATCTTTTTCTGAGGCATATTAATTTGATGTTAAGGGCATTCCACTGTGTAGTTCCCCATATCCCTACATTTGAAGCATTTAATATTGTAAAATTCTTTCATTCCCTTACAATAATGATAATTTTGGAATTTTTATATACATTTAAAGCGAACTCCTTTTCCTCTTAATCATATACAATGGTTCCTCCTTCCATAATTATCAAATGTGTGAAATTCCATCCTTCCCTTCTTCCCTTTATCCATATTTCCCCCATTGTCCTCTTCCTCTTGTGATTACTTCCAAAGTCATAATACTTAGAAAATATTATTTATACCATGTTAGAATGTGATATTATTTCCTCATATGATGATAATTTTTTGGAGATTCATTCTCTTTGAAAGATTTGATTAAGCTCAAAAAATATGTAATAATCCTTATCCTTCAGATCACGTGCATTGTTGAGGTTTATATTCCCTCCACTAGGATCCATTTCTAAATAATGGAACAAACTATATTTGTAACGCCCCGACCCCAGCTGCCCAGAGTCGGTGCATTAATTACATAACATTGGCATGATCACAAGAAAGATCAAATCTCGAAAGACCGATTGGTTTAGTAGCCTTGGAAACACTAGATATATTCATAAGTTTTACATTACATCATAAAATGAAAACTACTACAACAACATAATGTTTCCACAGTCCACACTATAATCCCCTCATAATATCCCTGCATGTCATTCATAACTTACATCTTCACTTCCTGGGAAAAATAAAACATAGAAAAGGGGTGAGCTCAAATGCCCAGTAAGGATAACAATATAGAGGAAACTTTCATCAATAAGAATAAACATTTAAGGCAATGTATAACTAAAACAAAAGCCTTTTAAACACGAACTTTCAACATGGTATGGCATAAATAAAATGAAATAATGCCATTTACTTATTCACATGGATATTCTACTAATAGAATAATCACATTCAAAAATCAATAACCACTTTCATAATGTTGGAATGCATAATGCTAAACGTTAATTTCTTTGTCTAGGCCTCATCCCAAGACCTAGGGGTTACTTCTAACCGGAACCCAACCCGGAGTGCCTCTAATAACCGGACACCAACCCGGAGTGCCTCTAATAACCGGACACCAACCCGGAGTGCCTCTAATAACCGGACACCAACCCGGAGGGCATACTTTTACCAGTCCCTAACCTGGAGGGCTTACTTTAACCAGTCCCCAACCTGGAGGGCTTACTTTTACCAGTCCCCAACCTGGAGGGCTTACTTTTACCGGTCCCCAACCCGGAACATACTTGTTTAGCACATTCATCTGAAGAACATTTTGAAATATAACATAAACATTCGGATTAAAACTAGCATACGAAATGTCAATAGTTTCACCATAAACTATGAATAGTATAAAATAGCACATCCACAGTCAAACATATCACAAAACCTTCAATACAATGTAGAAGTTTTGTATTATAATAAATCAACTTCAAATAAGCGTAAAATCCATTAAAGGATGTTGACATAGATGAAATCAAAACACTTTTTAGAGAAATATCTCTTTCTATTTTTGAAATCATTTAAGAGCCATATAAAATAAAACATTTTCTTGAAAATATTCTTGTAAGCTTGTAAGGAAAGCTTTGATGATTTTATAACGGCGGAAAATAACCGCACCCGCCGTATAAGTAAAAAAAAAACATTCTTATCTTAATTCTGTCGAAAAGGTCAAAAAGGACCTTGTTTTGAAAACGACAGAAATATTCCTTTATAAACCTCTTAAAAAAAGTCAAACAAGGGTATAAATGAATTTAACCCATATTCTTGTAAATAATAAATATGTTTTTAAATACATTTCGAAGAAACATGGATGTGGATGATAAAGAAATCCCAGTAGATTATTACGTATAAACAACCTCGGATAATGAAGAGATTGTGAAATAACCCTTACTTGTACTTTTCCTTGGTTGTGGTAGGTTAACCTCCTGTATAATGGTGAAATAATTGTTATTAAATTATACAAGAATCATATACATTAATATGATATCATATATGATCTTTTAATATTGATTTGATAATAATATCTTAGCATTATCGTTGTTTCGGGTGTTAACTTACTCATTTTCTTTTATATGTTTTGTTACATAAGCCATGTTTGTTGTATCTTATTCATATCCAGAATGATATCAAGTCCTTAAACATCATTTTTAAATCATAAAATGATAATTATACTTGAATGGATACGATGGAGAATGAATCTCATCGCGTTCGTGGAGACGGTAGTCCGTACGTACGCACGAGCGACAATATCATTCTTTTGATATTAAAATAATATATAAATGGATGGTATATCATATATACAGAATCATTAACATGTTATATTTATTATTTACATGAGTTACACATCATTATTATACCCATCCAAATAATATTATATTGAATAACAATTACACCACGACGTGGAGACGGTAAGCCGTACGTACGCACGTATGGTGACATGTTATTCAAAGGGTGGATAGAATACTGAATATGATTGTACCATATTTATAATCATCACAGTATATGTGAGATACTGGAGTTATTATTTCAGAATGGTAAGAACAAAGGAAGAAGAAGTGGAAGAAGAAATGAACTTAGAAAAGGGTGGTGAGATCATTACCTCTTCTTCGGGTTCTTCCTTTTGATTTGATCAAAAGGGCTCCTTAGGTTGGCTTTCTGATCAAACTAAGGCCTCTAGGTTGTATTGAGGGATGTTGGGAGAGTATTTGGGCAGAGTTTGGCCGAACCAAAAGGCTTTGAAGGTGTGAAGAAATGAGAAGGAGGAGTGCCCTTTTATAAGAGGGGTGAGGGGCACCTTTGGAAAAGCTAGAAATATTAATTTATAATAAATTCATATTCGGTTTCTAAAGGCTCCAAAGTTGACTATTCAAAGGATGAGGTGGGGATAGGTCGAAAACAACTCATCCAATAGAATTTAGACAGGTTTGGGTACTTATATTAACCTTATCTTTAAGTATTAACTCTAAGTTAATTAGTTTCACTTTTACAATGTCTCTTTGTATTTTTATATAATATGGTTAATAAACTTACTATATACATCCAAGAGACCCCCAAGTGGTCCATTAATGATTAAACTATCATAATATAAGTCTCTTGGCCGAACCTTAGATTTTTAGGAATTTAATATCAATTAATAATATAATATTTGTTTTAAGAACTCTTTTATGTCAATTTTGACACTATTCAATAGTTGATTTTTGTGAAACTCATAACAGATTGATTACTTCGAACAAAGTCAATTAAATCAATCCTAATATATCATATTATCCTAGAAAATTAGTTTAATTCATTAAAAGTTTCATATTATATTTATTTGGGTATTTATAATATCAATTATGTTAATTTTTTACTATTTTAGTAATTACTGCATCATCATTGTGTCATAAATAAAATAACTTATTTAATGTCTAAAAATTATAAATAAAACATCATTATGTAGGAAATCTTTTTAGCTTTCTAATGAATATTTATAATCGAAAATCCAACATGTATAACCTTATGTAAAAATTGTTCTTCTAAAAGATGTAAGCTTATGCCATTTTTATTTTTATTTTAACTTTATTAATATAATGTGTCCCTACCACATACAAGTGGCTCCAAGGGGTCCCCAAATTGACCCAAGGATGCCCATGGTCGGGTATGTGTCCACCAATAAGGTTAGGGCACGTTTTAGGGTAATTTTGTATTATTATAATATTATTTTTTAACCATTATTTACCGGATTTACCCTTTAACCATGGTAAATAAAATATTTACCGCAGTAATTATTCAAAATGTCTAAAAATAAAAGTTACCTATTTACACAATTTGAACATCCTGATTCCAAATATGGAATCCATTTTTCTAAATTCAAAACACAGAAGTGGCAGAAATTAATTTAAAATTAATTCCCGCTGTCAAAACAAAAAGCGTGTTTTTAAGAGATAATAACTATCAAAAGATTGACACTTGTTTATGTTTGGTTTAATTGTAAAATTATGTCCAATGACTAAAATTATATTAAACGGTAAAAATATATTCTAAATATAATTTAAAACCACTCAAATTCATAATTTATCACTATTAATTATTTTGATTAAAAAAGTTGTTTTTAATTAAAATTTAGTAATTTTCACTATTCATCAAAATATGAAAGTTATCCGAAATGTACCAAAATTTCACCTTAGGCTAAATTAGATATTCCGAATCCAAAAATGAAGTCCATTTTCATATATAAAATATATATAATTTCAAAAAGTAGATATTACTATTCATAACGGCTAGTTTGATCGGTTGTGGTGTGTGTTAAAACTCGACGTTGTGTACAACACACGCTACTGTTTTATTCAAAGGAAAGCGTACCGTGGAAGCTTGGGATGTTTCATTTTAAATTTTTGATGTCCCCATTTAGTCAAAAAGTTTAAAATATTGTATTTAAAAAGGGTTCACTATTAAAGTTGATAAAAGTGAAATACTGAAAATGAATTTGTTCTTGCATTATATCTAAGAAACTCATAATATGGATTCTAAAATTATAAGGATTATATAAAAATTAAAATTTATCTAATACTATTTATAACCTATTTTGAACGGCTTGTTTGGTAAGTCATGGTGTGCTTGAACTTGGTTTTTCATGTAGTGAAAGTTATTGAATTATTTTGAAGAACTAACACACTATGAAATCTTGGGGTGTTACATTCTCCCCTCCTTCAATAAATTGCGTCCTCGCAATTTGAAATTGTTCTTCGAAAATAAAAGGTTGAAAATAGATAATATATTTGTGGGAAACCCCACATCGGAAATTGGGTTGCAAAAATTTAGTCTTAATATGAGGAAAAGAGAAATGAAAGGGTCACCACCAAATTATGATCTCGATTAGGAGAACATTGGTGGAAATTTGAGACATATAATTGGAGGAAAAACGTAAATATTTATAGGTAGTGATTGAGGTCATCAATCACAAACAAGTATAAAATTGAGGTCCTTAAATTCATCAATCTATGATGATTTGAAATACCATCGGTTCAACAAAACATAGGGTATAAGGATAACACATTTTTGATGTTTCAAAATATCTTAGTTGAAATCCCACATCGAAAAATGAATTAATGAGGCCTCTATTTAAAATAAAGAGTCGAAAGTATGAAGATTACCGAAAATAACACATACTAGGGTTCCATGTAGTAAAATATGGATATGGAAGAAAAATCTAACCATCAATTACCTGATGGAGAGTGGTAGAGAACATGTCTATGAAAAGGCCAACAATCCCAAAGCCATAAATTAGTGATGATTTAAGGTACCATCTAGGAAAACATTTTTGTTCTAATTTGCTTTTCTTAATATTGAGGAATTTTTTTATGAGATTGGCTAAGATAATATAGAGATATACTTACTTTATAATTAGAGTTTTATCCATTAATAAATTTCTACCACATACTCATCTTTCACTCTAAAAGATAATAGAATGTAAAAAAAATTCTATTTACACTATTCGTATAGGGTTCCAAAATAAACGAATTTATAATTCATCTAAAAACTACATTATTTAATCCAGGACATCTCGTGGGCCAGTGGTAGGTGATACACCCTTGTCGCCCTTCGGTTCCGGGTTCAAGTCTCACGGCCTTGCCGGTCGCGACGAGTTGCCGCCCGACCTCCGGGTTGCCCTTTTATGGCAATCCAAAATAATCCAAACTAGAACTATCCAAAATACTTCTGTCCAAACTCACATTCCAACATTTATAAGGAAGGTAAACATAATATAGATCCTTTTTACCTCGTAATAGCATATGAGTACCTTCATCATGTATTACCATATTCCTTATTGATTACATTCATGCTCCCTTATTCCATATAGAATGCTGGATATACTTCATTAATCCAAAAATGTTTTAAACCCCAACAATGATGGAATATACAAATCATTAATCAGCTTCAAGGTAGTCAATAATATCCAATATAATTTATCCAAATAAATCATGTATTATTCTAAAATCACCACCTCGGTATCTGAACCATATTATGGTTTATCTTTCTCTCAACCATATATTTTCCAAAAATTTAACCTGCTACTGAGTCACTTTTCTTTGTTCCACACCATCTCAAGTCCTTAATGAAATAGTACTGCAGTACAATCCTTATATACTCCATAATTATTATAACGAGTATATTGTTGATACAACACTCAATTGACATAATCAACATAAGAACTCTAATCATTCCTCTTCATATGTGGTAGTATCATAACTTGGTTATTATCCAATAGCATCATTTGCGGCATAGTCTGATGACTGGGACATAGGTTCACGTAGTGTCCAAACTCCTTGCAAATGAAGCATTGTACATTTGAAACCATTTTCTTACCCTTGCAGTCACGTACTTTGTGCCCTTTTCCTCCACACTTATAGCAAAATCCCATTCCTTTCAGGCAAGTTCCAGGGTGTTTCTTTCCACAGTTACCACATATGGGAAAATTCTTCTTTTCCCTCTTCCCTTTATCCATCTTTATCTCTTCTATCCTTTTCTTCTCTTGCTTCCCTTCAAAGCCATAGGACTCAGTAAACTCTTTACTTATCTTATCAACACATGATATTATTTCTTCATATGATGATAATACATGGGAGACTATTTCTCTTATAAATTCTAGCTTAAGACCATGAAAGATATGATCCTTCCTTCTCTTTGGATCATGTGCATTTCTGGAGTTCTCATTCCTTCTACTGGGCGCCATTTCTAAACAATGGAATACACTAGATCAGTTTATGAATCAAAATACATAATCCCATACTTATAATACACTTAACATAAATTGAACTATTTATGGATATAATCCATAATCATAAAAATGTCTCATTTGAGGATGTATATACTCATAAACCCTTCACAATGGTTTGTAAAGAAAATGAGAATTATCCTAAGCATATCCCCCGGGAGTGTCGTAACCAAGAGTGCAGCAAGGCCCGTTGTCGTGCACCAGTTCCCGTTCGAGTCTAGCTCAAAGCGGTGTTTTCGGGTTTTACCCCTAGGTACATCTGTGCCAGAGCCGCCTCTACCTGCTCGTATCCAGACAGGGATGTATTGCTCGGAAAACTCACAAAATCTCTACAATACCAAAATTCTAGGAAGTTCTTCTATACTAATCCTCAAAGTTAATCTTAGGTCTACGTGCTCTAATCAGAGTTTATCTAAATCTAGCTTCTAAGGTTTGTACTAAACTTCCTCTGATACCAACTGTAACGCCCCGACCCCAGCTGCCCAGAGTCGGTGCATTAATTACATAACATTGGCATGATCACAAGAAAGATCAAATCTCGAAAGACCGATTGGTTTAGTAGCCTTGGAAACACTAGATATATTCATAAGTTTTACATTACATCATAAAATGAAAACTACTACAACAACATAATGTTTCCACAGTCCACACTATAATCCCCTCATAATATCCCTGCAGGTCATTCATAACTTACATCTTCACTTCCTGGGAAAAATAAAACATAGAAAAGGGGTGAGCTCAAATGCCCAGTAAGGATAACAATATAGCGGAAACTTTCATCAATAAGAATAAACATTTAAGGCAATGTATAACTAAAACAAAAGCCTTTTAAACACGAACTTTCAACATGGTATGACATAAATAAAATGAAATAATGCCATTTACTTATTCACATGGATATTCTACTAATTGAATAATCACATTCAAAAATCAATAACCACTTTCATAATGTTGGAATGCATAATGCTAAACGTTAATTTCTTTGTCTAGGCCTCATCCCAAGACCTAGGGGTTACTTCTAACCGGAACCCAACCCGGAGTGCCTCTAATAACCGGACACCAACCCGGAGTGCCTCTAATAACCGGACACCAACCCGGAGTGCCTCTAATAACCGGACACCAACCCGGAGGGCATACTTTTACCAGTCCCTAACCTGGAGGGCTTACTTTAACCAGTCCCCAACCTGGAGGGCTTACTTTTACCAGTCCCCAACCTGGAGGGCTTACTTTTACCGGTCCCCAACCCGGAACATACTTGTTTAGCACATTCATCTGAAGAAAATTTTGAAATATAACATAAACATTCGGATTAAAACTAGCATACGAAATGTCAATAGTTTCACCATAAAATATGAATAGTATAAAATAGAACATCCACAGTCAAACATATCACAAAACCTTCAATACAATGTAGAAGTTTTGTATTATAATAAATCAACTTCAAATAAGCGTAAAATCCATTAAAGGATGTTGACATAGATGAAATCAAAACACTTTTTAGAGAAATATCTCTTTCTATTTTTGAAATCATTTAAGAGCCATATAAAATAAAACATTTTCTTGAAAATATTCTTGTAAGCTTGTAAGGAAAGCTTTGATGATTTTATAACGGCGGAAAATAACCGCACCCGCCGTATAAGTAAAAAAAAAACATTCTTATCTTAATTCTGTCGAAAAGGTCAAAAAGGACCTTGTTTTGAAAACGACGGAAATATTCCTTTATAAACCTCTTACAAAAAGTCAAACAAGGGTATAAATGAATTTAACCCATATTCTTGTAAATAATAAATATGTTTTTAAATACATTTCGAAGAAACATGGATGTGGATGATAAAGAAATCCCAGTAGATTATTACGTATAAACAATCTCGGATAATGAAGAGATTGTGAAATAACCCTTACTTGTACTTTTCCTTGGTTGTGGTAGGTTAACCTCCTGTATAATGGTGAAATAATTGTTATTAAATTATACAAGAATCATATACATTAATATGATATCATATATGATCTTTTAATATTGATTTGATAATAATATCTTAGTATTATCGTTGTTTCGGGTGTTAACTTACTCATTTTCTTTTATATGTTTTGTTACATAAGCCATGTTTGTTGTATCTTATTCATATCCAGAATGATATCAAGTCCTTAAACATCATTTTTAAATCATAAAATGATAATTATACTTGAATGGATACGATGGAGAATGAATCTCATCGCGTTCGTGGAGACGGTAGTCCGTACGTACGCACGAGCGACAATATCATTCTTTTGATATTAAAATAATATATAAATGGATGGTATATCATATATACAGAATCATTAACATGTTATATTTATTATTTACATGAGTTACACATCATTATTATACCCATCCAAATAATATTATATTGAATAACAATTACACCACGACGTGGAGACGGTAAGCCGTACGTACGCACGTATGGTGACATGTTATTCAAAGGGTGGATAGAATACTGAATATGATTGTACCATATTTATAATCATCACAGTATATGTGAGATACTGGAGTTATTATTTCAGAATGGTAAGAACAAAGGAAGAAGAAGTGGAAGAAGAAATGAACTTAGAAAAGGGTGGTGAGATCATTACCTCTTCTTCGGGTTCTTCCTTTTGATTTGATCAAAAGGGCTCCTTAGGTTGGCTTTCTGATCAAACTAAGGCCTCTAGGTTGTATTGAGGGATGTTGGGAGAGTATTTGGGCAGAAGTTGGCCAAACCAAAAGGCTTTGAAGGTGTGAAGAAATGAGAAGGAGGAGTGCCCTTTTATAAGAGGGGTGAGGGGCACCTTTGGAAAAGCTAGAAATATTAATTTATAATAAATTCATATTCGGTTTCTAAAGGCTCCAAAGTTGACTATTCAAAGGATGAGGTGGGGATAGGTCGAAAATAACTCATCCAATAGAATTTAGACAGGTTTGGGTACTTATATTAACCTTATCTTTAAGTATTAACTCTAAGTTAATTAGTTTCACTTTTACAATGTCTCTTTGTATTTTTATATAATATGGTTAATAAACTTACTATATACATCCAAGCGACCCCCAAGTGGTCCATTAATGATTAACCTATCATAATATAAGTCTCTTGGCCGAACCTTAGATTTTTAGGAATTTAATATCAATTAATAATATAATATTTGTTTTAAGAACTCTTTTATGTCAATTTTGACACTATTCAATAGTTGATTTTTGTGAAACTCATAACAGATTGATTACTTAGAACAAAGTCAATTAAATCAATCCTAATATATCATATTATCCTAGAAAATTAGTTTAATTCATTAAAAGTTTCATATTATATTTATTTGGGTATTTATAATATCAATTATGTTAATTTTTTACTATTTTAGTAATTACTGCATCATCATTGTGTCATAAATAAAATAACTTATTTAATGTCTAAAAATTATAAATAAAACATCATTATGTAGGAAACCTTTTTAGCTTTCTAATGAATATTTATAATCTAAAATCCAACATGTATAACCTTATGTAAAAATTGTTCTTCTAAAAGATGTAAGCTTATGCCATTTTTATTTTTATTTTAACTTTATTAATATAATGTGTCCCTACCACATACAAGTGGCTCCAAGGGGTCCCCAAATTGACCCAAGGATGCCCATGGTCGGGTATGTGTCCACCAATAAGGTTAGGGCACGTTTTAGGGTAATTTTGTATTATTATAATATTATTTTTTAACCATTATTTACCGGATTTACCCTTTAACCATGGTAAATAAAATATTTACCGCAGTAATTATTCAAAATGTCTAAAAATAAAAGTTACCTATTTACACAATTTTAACATCCTGATTCCAAATATGGAATCCATTTTTCTAAATTCAAAACACAGAAGTGGCAGAAATTAATTTAAAATTAATTCCCGCTGTCAAAACAAAAAGCGTGTTTTTAAGAGATAATAACTATCAAAAGATTGACACTTGTTTATGTTTGGTTTAATTGTAAAATTATGTCCAATGACTAAAATTATATTAAATGATAAAAATATATTCTAAATATAATTTAAAACCACTCAAATTCATAATTTATCACTATTAATTATTTTGATTAAAAAAGTTGTTTTTAATTAAAATTTAGTAATTTTCACTATTCATCAAAATATGAAAGTTATCCGAAATGTACCAAAATTTCACCTTAGGCTAAATTAGATATTCCGAATCCAAAAATGAAGTCCATTTTCATATATAAAATATATATAATTTCAAAAAGTAGATATTACTATTCATAACGGCTAGTTTGATCGGTTGTGGTGTGTGTTAAAACTCGACGTTGCGTACAACACACGCTACTGTTTTATTCAAAGGAAAGCGTACCGTGGAAGCTTGGGATGTTTCATTTTAAATTTTTGATGTCCCCATTTAGTCAAAAAGTTTAAAATATTGTATTTAAAAAGGGTTCACTATTAAAGTTGATAAAAGTGCAATACTGAAAATGAATTTGTTCTTGCATTATATCTAAGAAACTCATAATATGGATTCTAAAATTATAAGGATTATATAAAAATTAAAATTTATCTAATACTATTCATAACCTATTTTGAACGGCTTGTTTGGTAAGTCATGGTGTGCTTGAACTTGGTGTTTCATGTAGTGAAAGTTATTGAATTATTTTGAAGAACTAACACACTATGAAATCTTGGGGTGTTACAATATTATGTTATAAATCATAATTTATAATCTCTAACTAGTAAAATAGTTAACATAAATTGAAAAATTTAAGCATATCTAAACATGGGTGTATTTCTAGGAATACCCACAAAATCTCCAGCTTACCAAAATTACAAGATTTTGTTCTATTTTTATCCTCAAAGTCTATCTTAAGGTTATGATCCCTAATATTTGATTTCTAAATCACGTTTCCAAGGATTCTACTAAACTTCCTTTGATACCATCTATAATGCCTCGACCCTAGAATCCCAGAGTTGGGGGAATTATTTTATTACATTGGCATTATTAGAAGGAATAAAATCCCAAAGGCTTGATCATTTTAACAGTTTTGGAAATCCAGATTACATACATGAACCTTACATTACAATTGAAACTATAAAATACAATATATTCAATCCTTTTAGAGAACCAATATTCTCCTATCTTAAACATGCATATTAATTATAATACACAAAATGGCATCCTAGAAAAAATAAAACATACGAAAGGGGTGATATAAGAAGCTCAGTAAGGGTAAGAGTACACCAGAATCCATCATAAAAAAGAATACACATTAGGGAAAGGTGAATATATGAAATTCGTTCCATTTAAACATATTATTGACCATAATATAGAAAGAAATAATAATACCATATAAAATAATAACCTGATCTATAATACATAACCATGGATATTCTACTAGTTTAGTAATCACATGTAATATCAATAACTAATCTCATTATGAGGGAATGCATAATGCTAGAAATCATAAACATACCGTTAAGGCTTAAGTCAAGACACCACATATAGACAGGTAATATAAAATCTAATACCAAAACTAGTTTGTCTCATGTGACCTACCAATGCCTAAAGGGACTACAATAGTCCCCTCCAATAACATACTCAGACCAATGCATTCCTCATATGAAAACATAAACAACAAAAACACTTGTATTAAAAAACTAGCTTATAAAATATTAATACTTTACCCATAAACCATGAATGGTATCAAATTAGCACATCCACGGTAAAATTGATTATAAAACCTTCAATAAAATAACATAGATTTTATCATTGTAAATCAAACATAATCAATCATAATTTTGAACAAAGTATGTTGAAATTGATGAAAATACTATAACAAAATAATTAGAATTATCTTGATAAAAAGACCCTTTTAATTTGAATTCATTTATTTAAAATATGTGCATTTATAAAATAAATAATTTTATTTAAAAATAAATTCATAAAAATTTAAATTAATCTAAAAAACATCAATCCATCATGAAGCTGGTAAAATCCACTCATTACATATAAGTTAAAAATAAACATTCTTTCCGTATTTTTGTCTAAAATAGTCATAGAGTAACTCATTTAGAAAATGAAAAAATAAATAAATTTCAAACCATTTTATAAAAATCATTTCTAAAATCCATAAAACATTAGTATGAAAATAGTATAAATATTTTGGAAAATATTTTTAAGAAACATGTTCCTGGATGATAAATATTCCCCATCAGATACTTATGTAAAAACAATCCTAAATTATAATGAGATTGTGAAATTAATACTCACCTTTTATATTAAATTAGTTAATGGTGATATAACCTACAATATATTGGCTAAATAATGTAATTAAATTATAATATAACTATATCCATATTTATTATATATTATAATACTATATTATATCATTTTAACAATATTTCATTATTACCATTGTTTCGGGTGTTAACTGATTCATTTTATTATGTTTGTTTTGTCATGTAAGTCCTATTTCCTATGAATAGGATATATTTTCTTCTTTTACCTAATTATATTAATATCATAAATATTATTTTCACTCATCATATATATTTTTTATAATTATTCATGAATGGTTAACGTGGAGAATGAATCTCATCGCACCATGGAGATGGTAAGACATACCAACGCACATGCAATGATATCATTTCATTAATAGTAAAATGGTAAGAAATTTGATGGTATAATAATTATAAAGAATAAATATAATTTCATATTTATTATTTTATCCATTATATTCATCATTATACCCATCCAAATAAAGTGGTTATGAAAAACAAATTAGACCATAGTGTGGGGACGACAAGCCGTACATACACACAGACATTGATATTATTTTTTGTTGGATGGATTAATGGATGAATATATTTATCACATAATCATAATATCATTTAATAATATATATGATACTTTATTTATTACTTTAGTGTGGAAACAAAATAGGAATATAAAGTAGAATAATAAATGAACTAAAATGAATTGGTAAAATAATTACATATTCTTTAGTGCACATCCTTTGGATTTCCACTTAGGGACACTCAGGTTGGTATTTTAAGAATATAAAGACCTCCATAAAATAAATAATAATATTGGTTGTATAAATGGGAAGGGTTTTGTCGAGCCAGAAGGCTCAATGTAGTTTGAGGAAGTGACAGATGATGTGCCTTTTATAATAGAGGGGAAGAGAACTCTTGAAATCCTAAAATATTAAATTAATATAAATTTGATTTAAAATAGATATAAAGTGATATATTTAGAATATAATATGATTATAGGACTAAATCATCTAAAATGATGATTTTTATACATGTTTTAGTCACAATATTGACCTTATCTTTTGGATTTAACCCTTAGTTAATCCTTTTGACTCTTATCGTGACAACTATTATTTTTTACGCTTTAATGTTAATATATTTACTTTAAAATTATAAAAAAACCCAAATGGGTAATTGAGGAAATATATAACCATATTAAAGGTATTAATAATATTTTTATATTTATATGTATTTTATTTCATTTATTAAAATATTAATTATTTTAAAGTACCATTTATATCAATTTGGACAATATTCTTTATTTGTTTTTTTTAAATATCATAATATCCTGATAACTTATAAAAAAATATAATATATCATTTAAATGTATATATGATCTATAAAAATCATTTATGTCATTAATTATGTAAAATTTTATTTATTGAAATAATTTTAATATGATTTATTTGATATTTCTAATAATTATACAATTACTACATCATTATTATGAAAGCCTTTAATTAATGTATTTCTTCTCTAAAAATAAAATATAAATTACCATGATGAAGATACAATTATTATATTTCAAATGGATATTTATAGTTGAATTTATCTTCTTTAAAACCTTGTATTAAAAATATAATACTTATAAAAAACATGAGTATGACATTTTTAACTTATATTTAAATAAAATATTATAAATGAAATATTCTTCCCCATGTGGTTTAAAAAGGTAATAATTTTATACTAATGATGATTTTTCTTGATACTCACTTATGAAATGAAATTAGGACATGTTTTAAGGAAATTTTATAATATTATAATACTATTTTTACCATTAATTATTCAATTTACCCTTAATAATGGGGAATAAAAATTTACAAAAGTTACTTTTCATAATGTCAAAAAAACTAATTTGATGAAATTAGACTCTAAATATCATACTTATTGAAACCATGTATGTATGTTTTTTCAAAAACTAAATTCACATAAGTGTATAAATTATGTTTAACACTAATCCTACAGATGTGTCGAGAAGACGGGTAAAAGGAAACGTTCAACAATTCAATAAATTTGTATATGTAATTTCATTTTTAAAAAGATTATAATATCCTAAATTATATTAATATGTGTATTATTTATCTATTTTTACTTTATAAATAAATTTAAAGTATAAAAATTATTTCAATAAAAAGTCATTTTTTAACTATAATGCAATATTTTTCACTATATATCAAAAAATGAAACTTCTTAGAAAAATACCAAAAAATCATCCTAAGATAATTTTGATATTAAATATTAAAAAATTAAGTCTATTTTATAAAATTTAATTTTTATAATTTCCAAAATTTAGTTTTAAAATTAGTGTTCCATTTAGAGGTGGTAAAATTCCCATTAAAAATTATAGGTTTATGTATAAAATCAGATTTGTTCTTATATAATTGTCTAGGAAACACATAATATTATTGGAATATATGTATGTTTAATAATGTTTTTAACACTATTAATATCCTATATTTAAATGATTTGGTTAATAGATGAGGGTGTGCTCAAACTCAATGTTTTGTGCAATGCAAGCTATTGAAGTTATTTAAAAAAATAACATACTGTGAAATCTTGGGGTGTGATGTGGCCTTAAAAACACATGTTTTTCCACATCTTTTTAATTAATTTTTTTATCAATTTAATTAATTATTTTAAAACTTTTTAATAAATAATGAAACTTATGTAATTATATCAGTAAATTTATTAATTTATCAATTTTTACAAATAATTGAGTATTATAAGCATTAAAATAGTTAAATTATTCTTTACGTTAATTTAATAGCATTATTAATTTTTATTTAGTATGGTATCTTTGTCTGTATATCTAATGATTTACCATTTATTATTCAAATTTATTAGTTTGTTTTTGCACTTTAATTATGTAGTCTTAATTTAATATTGCATGTTTTTAAAATTAATTATCATATGACTTTTGATAATTTATTAACTACTAATTAAAGTTTTGAAACAAACTAAATATATTCAAGCTTTATAATTTTATGTCCTAACTTAATTCAATTGTTCCAATAAAATGATAATTATTAGTCTATTTAAATTAATTTAGTTTGTTAAAGCAGCATTAACTTAACTTTTTACTTTAAAATGGTTAAATATTAAATGTTACATTAATATTTAATTAGTTAGATGCTTTTTAATTTTAGTTTTAATTTTCTATTAATTTAATTTTTACTAATTGAAGTCATTAATAATTTAACTTAAGTTTAATTGGGTTTATAAATTTATTAAAGTTTATGTTGCAATGAAGTTTTCAATTATTTAAATTAGTTTTTAGATTCAATTAATTATTATGTTCATTTTTAATTTAAGTTTTAACTTATTTTATTTACTATGTTTATGTTGCAGGTTAACTGTTTTATCCAGGTCACTGTCACGGTGCCTCCATGCACTGTTCTCCTTATATTCTCACCATTTCAGTACAGACTCACCATAATCCAACTGACGATGTCACCGTTTCTGCACATTACTGTCTCACTGTGTCAGTATGGACTCACCGTGTTACCTCTTTCACAGACGCAATATGAACCTGACACCGTTTCCTCCATGCACCAGTTCCCTATCTCACTTTCATGGTGCCACAAAATTATCTTCCTCCGCTGTTTTTCCGTTTCTCATCGCACCATTTCTGCACTGTCTACGCCTCCTTACATCGGCTCCACCACAAACCCATACAACAAGTCTTTCATTTTTTATCTTCCTTCTTGTTGCTTCAACATCATAGGAGAACCTGAGCTGTTTCGCATCGTCATCATCAGGGGGAATCCGAAATCCCAGTTCTGCTTGAAGAATGTCATGCCTCGCTGGCGAGTTCTGTGCGCCACTATGTCCTCTGCCTTCGCCACACTATTGATGTTGTTGTTAATAAGCAGAGGATCTGAGACTGATCTGCATCGACCAATGCTGGAGAGACGCCACTGCAAGGAGCTCCATCCGCTGCTGGTCTGTCATTACCACACTTAGGAGAAGCCGAGCAAGGAGATCTGCACTACTATGTTGCTGTCCGCGCTGGATAAGCTGGAGTCCTGAGGAAGAAGAAACCCTCCCCCTTTTGCTGCACCAATTTTTTTTGGGGGGGGGGGGGAGGAGATAAAACCCAAAAAAAAATTCAAAGAGATTAAAAATTAAATAATGAAAGTATAATTAATGTAAAGTAAAAATAGTAAAAGAAAAAAAGTAAAAGTTTAACTTAAAGTAATCGTTAAAAAGTCAAATTAATATAAAATAATTTATAAAAGTTATAATTATATTAATACATACATAAATTATAAAATAAAATATAAAACTAAATTTATAATATATTCTAATAATAAATTAATTTATTGATTATAGTATAAATTATATAATTAATAATAATTAATAATATACTATAAAATATACTTATTAATTTAAATATATTTAAAACTTAGGTTTTAGTTCTAATTACTTAATTAAAATTATCTAATTAATATATTAATTTAGAAACTTAATTTCTTAAATGGTAATAATAAAATTATTAATACTTTTTAAATTATTAAATTTCTAATTAATTATTTACTTATGATATTAAATTTTATTGATTTATTTAACTTTGTTAAACTAAAAAAATTAGTATTTAGTATTTATATTTATTAATTTAATTAAATCAATAGCGTTTGATAAATTTATAATAATATTATATAAAAGTAAATAATAATTATTAAATTAAATATTTATTAATTAACTTTATTTTACTTTTGTCTTTGAGTTTTAACTGTTATATTTCATATCATGTGCAGGTTCATACCAAGGTCAAGTACACATCCAGGTGCATGTAACTAACTCACCGGTAGTTAGTTATAAGGGAAATTTTAGCGTGACGTGCCTGTGCGAAAAAATACACACATGTGCGGTGTGCTCATGAAGGAAACTTAATGTCGGTGGAAGGAAAGCGGTGATGTGCAGCAGATGACAGAAAGGTATTTAAGCAGAGCAAGCAGCGGAATGGGGGTGTGTGGGGGAGGGGTGGTACATGTTTGTTGGTAGGAATATAAATATTAAACTTTGAAATTAAGTGTGGGGGGTACATGTTTGTTGGTAGTTTTGTTTTTCATTAGAACTGATTAGTTTATAAGGTGTTTAGCATGCATATTTCAACTATATTGAACATCCATTTGAATTATAATTTGTTTAAGTGCTTACACCCAATTAATTGTGCATCCACACCTTATATACTTGTTTAAACATTAATTGAAAATCCTTGTCACTGATTTAAATGTTAATGTGTGTAATTGCTAATGGACATGCTGATTATTTATTTATTGTAGAAAAAGATATTTTTTAACATTATTTTGACCCTTTATACATGTCATATATCTACTTAATTGAAAATCTGTTTTGAACTTTATTTTTTTAATTGTTCTTCTCTAATTTAAAGTCATGGGTTTTAAGTGTGGGGGATGGGGTCAATTATTGATGAGCTAAACTGTGATTAATTGAAAGACCATCAATTCCCACTGCAACTTTAAACTTTTTGTTAAAAAATGGATACATTTTTTCAAAATTATGTATTGTTCTAGTCATCCAAAATTCTGTATTGTTTTAGGCATTACACTGTACTCAAATGAGTCTTGCCTAAGGACAGTGCTTTGCTGATAGTTGAGAGTCTCTTTGAATCTAAAATTAGTGATAATGGATGATTTTTGAGTGATCTTTCTTAGTGATTTAATGGAAATCTGGTATAGAGTCTAATTTTGAGAGTGACATGAGTGATCTATTAGTGGAATTATGATCATAACTCTTGGAATTGGAAGTTTGAATTGATTCTAGGGGACAAAATTCTTTGTTATTTATTTAAAATAATCATCTTAATGAGACAATGTAATTTTTTTTATATAAATCTTTTGAAACAGGAGTAGTTTCGGTATCTGGGATCCCACAGTGAGTCTCGGAGACCCTAGATGCTGGGTGCGTTTCTGTTAATAATAAGCCCTCTATTCACTTTGAATAAGTGCTTTTCATAGTGCTTAGCACAATGAAACATGGCTTGTAAAAAATAAATAAAGTGTCTATGGTCAAAAATGAGATCATTAAGGTGAGGGGAATAATGAACGCCAAATGAATAAGGGATCAATTGGTTTATATGGGAGTCATTTAGGTTGTTTCATTGAGGTGATTCACAAAATATTAATTATTTTTGGAACCAAAGATTGAGTCAAAGTACAAAGTTCCTTGGTTAAGGTCTTAAATCCATTGATGTTTTACCTACTTTCATTATTGGATTTTGGACTTGAGCATGGATTGAAGTTAGTCACTAAGCAGTACCACGTATGAGGCATGACATCTTCATTTCTTTACGATTCATAGCTTCCTTAACTACCTTTGAGTATTTGTTCTAAGAATGATTCATATGAGTAATTCATTTTCTTAAAGCCTGCTGTTATGTTTGTCCACTGTTTTGAGTACTGGACATGTTATATTTTGAGCAAAATCATCAATACCATACTCTTGTTTCTCAATTATAAAAAAACATGGGATTTTTGAGGACAAACATTGATTAAGTGTGGGGGAATTTGATGTGGCCTTAAAAACACATGTTTTTTCACATCTTTTTAATTAATTTTTATCAATTTAATTATTTATTTTAACAGCTTTTAAGAAATAATGGCTGTTTTTTATTTTTATTATTAATTTTAATAACTACTCAATTTTTGTAATTAATAGTGTATTTTAAGCCTTAAAGTAATTAATTTATTTCTTACTTTAATTTTATAGACTAATAACTATTTATTTAGCTTGTCGTTTTTGTTCTGAATAATTAATAATTTAACATTAATTAGACAATTAATTAATTCTTCATTAGCACTTAGTCAAAAAAATCATTAATTTAACATTGCATGTAATAAATATTAATTAATATAGTAAAATATAAATTTTAGTTATCTTTTAACAATTCACCTTTTATAAATTTAATTTAATTTACTTACTGCACTTATTAGATTGTTTTGATTAATTAACTTAAGTATATGAAAACACAATAACTAACTTGTTACATTAATAATTTAGTTTGTTTTAGAAATTATTTTAAATAGTTTAACTTTGTTTTACAATAGACTAATTTAAATCAATTTTATTTTAGGAGATAATAATAATTTAACATATGTTTAATGGGTTTCCTAAATTTAATAAAGTTTATTTAGTATTTAACTTTTCAATTGTTTTAATTAAGTTTTAGTTTTTTTAATGATTTTGTTCTTTTTTAATTTAATTTTTTAATTTGTTTTATTTACATTGTTTATATTTGCAGGATCACGGTTTCATCTCGGTCACGGTGTCTTCTACCTCCGATTTTGGTGTTATTCTTCCTTTTACAGTGACACAACCTCCGTTTCTATTTTACAGTTGCACGATTTCTTTTTCACGATCTCACCATGACACTCCTCACAGATGCACCGTAACTCCATTTTTATTGTCTCACCGTTTTATCCTCTCACCGTAACCTCACGGTCTCACCGTGAAACCTCTTACACAGCCACTGTGATACCCTTCATACAGTCTCACCGTATCAACCACGTTGAATATTCACGCAAGGCTATAAGGGGGCTTGTGGTCAGTATTGAAGAAGAAAGAGGCATGGCTGCTACGGTGCTATCCACCGTTGCGCCACACATTGGAGGAGGGAAGAACCACCGCTATAGACGAAGTGTCGAGGAGGGAGCCGCATAGATGCTGGAGTCGGGAGGAGGTGCTTGAGGTCAGGCTTATGCTTGGAAGCAGAGAAGAGCTGCTGTTGTGGAGTTGTGATGAAGAAAGAAGAAGCACTCTCCTGTGCGCCGTGGAGAAAAGGGGAGGAGATAATACCAAACAAAAATAATAATAATAAATTAAGACAAAAATATTAAAAATTAAATAATAAAAATATAATTAATGTAAAGTAAAAAAGATTAAATGAAAAAAAGTAAAAGTTTAACTTAAAGTAAACTTTAAAAAGTCAAATTAATATAAAATAATTTATAAAAGTTTTAATTATATTAATACATAGATAAATTATAAATTAAAATATAAAACTAAATTTATAATAATTGCTAATAATAAATTAATTTATTGATTATAGTATAAATTATATAATTAATAATAATTATAAATAAACTACAAAATATACTTATTAATTTAAATATATTTAAAACTTAAGTTTTAGTTCTAATTAATTATTAAATTAAACTAATTATTGAATTAGTTTAGCAAACTAATTTCTTAAATAGTGATAATAAAATTATTAATACAATCTAAATTATTAATTTTCTAGTTACTTAATTATTTATGATGTTAAATTTGAATGATTTAGTTAAATATGATGAACTAAAAAATTTAGTATTAAGTATTTATTTATTAATCTAATTAAATCAATAGCATTTGATAAATTTAGAATAATATTATATAAAAGTAAATAATAATTATTAACTTAAATATTTATTAATTAACTTTAGTTAACTTTTGTCTTTGATTTTTAACTACTTTATTTCATTTATATTATGTGCAGGTTCTTTCCATATTTGGAGACATGTCTATGTGCATGAAACTAACTCATCCAGAGTTAGTTACATGAGGAAAAATTGCATGACGTTCCTGTAGCAGATTAAACGCACATGTGCAGTACGTTTGTGAAGAAATTTTGGAGTCGATGGAAATGGTTCGGTGACATGAAGCAGATGACGGAGGATATAAAACAGAGAAAGCATCGGAATTTGAGGGGACTCTCATTCGTCATTCTAAGATCACATCATACAAGAGGAAAGACTCTTATTTTTCATTCCACGGACACACATTGGAGGGCAGATCCCTGGAATCTCATTCAGGCGACAGTGGAGACTCCCGGGAGTAGCACTGAAGATGAGCAGAAGACAAAGGAGCCCGAGAGCAGAACCATACATGGGGAGTACTTATTCCCTATGTCTTTAATTCTTGTACTCTGTTTTGGGATGTTTTTAATTATATATTTCATCATGATCATAGGTTGAATTGATTAACTCAAGAATTTTATACTTTGTTGGTTTATTCTTTAAATTCTTCACTTAATTCTTTTCTGACATCAGAATTGATCGGTGAGATAAATTTTTATGATAATGTTAATTGTTCACACCTTACATTCTTTAAAAAATTCATAGTTTTAAGTTAAATCGGCGAGAATGAACTTGATCATCTTTTTTATGATGCTTTAATGCCATAACAGATGGAGTTTTATGGAGAGTTTAACTTCAACTGTATTCTTTTTCAAAATTTAAACAGTCAATGATATTTAGAGAGGAAAACTCTAAAAGTCATACTTATGTTTGATTTTTCTTCTAGCGAGGAAGATATTTCAACCAATTTCTAAAGTGTGATTCAATTAAATTTAGTGGAGGGTTATCCATTAAACCATCAGGTTTGGAATTCCGGAGAAAACTATTGATCTTAACTCCTTTGTTGATTTCTGCTTAAAATTAGTCTGCTATATTTCTTTATCTTTTCAGCTTTGTAGTTTAAGATTATTTACTTTGAAAAAAAATGTGTTACCTCATATTGTTTCACTACATCATTTAAATAATAATAATAATAATAATAATAATGAAAAGTAAGAAGATGTTTTCCCCACTACTGACAACAGTGGGGATTTAAAATTCAAAACCTTAGAATTTACTTATCTACCTTCTCTGTGGATCAACCCTGCACTAGTGTTCTAGTATAGGAGTAATAAATGTAATTTTGAGGGCCGTGATGACCTCCGGCCTGTTCAGGAGTTCTCAAATATTAACAGTTATCATGCATCCATACATATGTCTCTATTTGAACTATTATATGGGAATCTATTTCTATCTCTAATTTGTTGGGTGAGAAATGGTGAGACATAAATGGATAGGCTGATTCATGTATAATAGACCACAGATAAAATTACTTTGATCAGAAAAAGGATAGAGGTGGCTCAGAGTCATGAGAAATCAAATAATGGCCATCATCAATAGTTGTTGTAATCGGATGCCGGTGGTCAAATGTTCTTGATAATCTCACTGAGGTCCAGAAATCTTCGCTTTTTAAGGAATGAAAGGATATATCTAAGGAATATATTACCTTTTTAGATACATGGTTAGGTTGTAGAGGTGGAATATTAGTTCGTTTTTCCACCAAAGTTCAATGCGATGGACAATTGGTTTCTTGTGTCACATTTGAAAAAGAATCAGACAAATTGTGACCATGTGATTCATTGGGATCATGTTGATCAAGATCCAGATACGTATTTAGTACAAGGTCCAGTGAGGATTGTGGATAGGGAAGATAATTTCATGCATGGTAGGAACATTGGTCTAGTTTGGGTTTTCTAGAATTATAGTCAAATTCAAGAAGAGACATTAGAGTGGGAGAAAGAGATAGTCAAATAATGTCCTATGAACTTTTGTAAATTTGATGGTTCTCTACCTTCTGAGGAGATAAATTCCTATAGTGTGGAGAATGTATTACCCCCAATTTGAGGTATGTATTTTTTTCTATGTTTTTTTGTATTTTAAATGTTTTTGGGTAATTTTTAGGAGACATTGGAAGGGTTTTGTAAATGTATGGTGTCTTTCCTAGGGTGCATAGTTTGTGCACTATTAGTGGAAACTATGAAACATACCCATATAACCATACAAGTGGAGGAAGAGGAATGGTATATGGTTAATGGCTAAGTCACATGGATTACAAGTCATGTAGCCAACCCAGGTAAAGAATGCAACATGAGATAGTTGGATTTAGCATGGTCGGGGAATGATTTTTCTAACTATGGGAGGAAACCATAGAGGGCACACTTTGGGGAAATAGTAGTCACACAGTTAGTAAATTTTTTGACCATCTGTGTGAGATAACTGTGTGCAGCATTAAGAATAGGGTCACTTAGGATTTTCCCTAAATCACTCTTTTCTTCTCCCATATGATCCCCACACCAAATTTTATCTTCTTAGTGGTCAGCAAACCTCTTCCACTCATCTTGGAGTCATATCGTTGGGGTTTTTGTGTGTGGTAAATGTTATTATCCTTTAGTAAGCCTCCTTTTTTGGTTTGTTTGTTGTTTTCTCTAGATCTAGTTCTCCCTCATATCTCAATTTTCTTGATCTACACCCATGAAATATAGATGTAGTTTTTAATTAAATTATGATTCATGGTCTTGTTGATTTTAGGCAAAGAGATATAAGGCGAGTTTGTGTATATTTCACCCAAATTAGTGGTGGAGTCTTTCATTATTTGATTTCACTAAAACCCTAAGGTAGGTGGCTTCACTCCACCTCTATTTTGATAGAATTAGAAGGGTTAATTTCAAATTTAATGGGTTTTATTGAAATTGACTCTGATTTGGATGTGTGATTCCTTTTGTAAATTCATTCTGTGGTGATTTGGTGATTTTTGGTGAAATGGGTTATTAATGTGGAAGGGTATTTTTTTAGATTTTAAATTTTTTTATTTTAGAATAGGTGTAATACTATATTTATATAAAATGGATTATGGATGATTTTTTTCAATAATAATGATTTCTTATTGAAATTTAGTTTAGTATAGAAATGGTTTAAGGGTGATTACAATAAATAGATGATTTATTTAAGTGATTTGGAATGTTGGTGGAATTTGTTATGTGTTTATAAATTGTTTGGTTTGGAAATTTTTGGGTATTATGGATTGGAACAAGATTTTTTATATGAGTTGGAATTTGTCAATTGTCTTATTTTTGTAGTTTTGGTAAATTTTATTGGCTTTTTTGTTGGCCAAAGTGGTTAAACGTTGTTTTTAATGGATGGATAGTGGGTGTGAATAACCAACATAAAAGGGATGTGTCCATGATGTACCAATATTAAAATGGTATGGGGTTGGAAATGAATTTCCACCATCAATGGTAACACTATGCTCAGGTGGAACATTGTGTGTATTTTTGTGGTAAGTGTGTAGGAACACAAAATTAATTAGGTTATTCTAATGCGAATTTGTAATGGCATGTTCGGTTTCCTTCCCTTGATATGTGTTGATTTGGAGTAAAATGTTGTGGTAAGAATTTGGTTGGTTTGTCGATAATTATTGTACTATCTTAATGGCTTTATATGATTAGTTTTACATAAATTTTGAAAATGTTTTCTATCCTAGTGGCGTGTGTAGGGAAGTCATTTGGAGAAATCTGACTGAGTATTATTAATCATGCCCTACTTTGTCACATTGGTTATTTTTCATTTTTTATATTTCGGGGCATAGGAAAAAAAGAAGCATCTGATTTCATTAGTGGTTTATCATGATGCTTCGGTGATATTTCCATTTGTGGATCATGGAGCATGGAGCTTGGTGAGAAGCAGTGGAGTTGTGTCATTGCATCTTTTTGTTTTTTGACTTATTCTTTGTACCCTGATTATAGATTATTGTGGTTTGGTTGTTTTTTGGTATTCTTTTCCTTTTGAGTTGTGGAATATTGATGACATGCATCATGTAGTGAATATGGTATTGGAATGTTTGGTTGGGTTTTTTTCATTCAATGGAAAAATTGTGCCCAATTCGGTCATGAAGCCCTCGACATTTATTACAATCCTCTAACACCTTGGGGATGTTTCTTAAGGTCGTGTAACACCACCACCATGACTCATGACAGTGGGGATCTGTGGGAAGTTACGTGAAGTCTTAGGCCATATCATAGGGAGACAAAAATGATCAAGTAAATACATTATATTATATTTTATTGTTTTTACTGATATGATCATATACTGAAAAATAATATCCACTAAGAATTATACATGTAGTGGTGTATTTGGTTGCAATATAAGAAGATATCTTATACACCATATCATCGGGATGTTTTCCTATACTTTGATGTATACCAATGGTCTACAGTATGGTTATATAGTCCTAATCTCCTAAAATAACTGAAACATACAATGATAGCAACTGAGGAAACCCAATCATTAAAAAATATATATAATACATCATTTTAGATGAATATTCAATAAATATAAAAATAATACAATGTTGGAACCGTAATGGTTTAACATATTTTAGGCCTAGATACATAATATTATTATTTTTTGAAATATCATCCACATTTTAAAAAAACATTCTCCTATCATATTGCACATCCTTGTCATAACCTACTTGAATCCATTCTTTCTAACCTAGAAAAGGAAAAAAAAGAATAGGGGACCTCAAATGCTAATTATGGATTAAAATGGAAGACATTAGTGGATGGATATATGTAATCATAACATGGGAATAAGGTTATGAGAATATGAGATTAAAATTTCAAAATCATATCTATAAATTAATATATGATAATCATGGCATAAGGCTTTGTCAATTCATTAGACATGAATCATTAAATATTTAATGATCATGAGTAATAATGTTGTATAATTATCATAATAACTTATCATAGAGATTTTTATAATATGTGAGTAATAATCATAATAAAAAAACTCATATGTCAAGGATATCAAAAAATACATTCATCAGATTTTATGTTTTTTTAAACAATATATTTACTTACATTGGACTTTGTATAACTGCCTTTATATCATTCATAGACTTTGGATAACTACCCAAGTACCCACTTTTGGGATTTTTCTATCCACCTATGTACCCTTTGAGATCATATGGAATTAATCATAACTCAGGTCCCACATTAAATAATATAGGGTTTGGATTAGTTATTGGGATTAATGATTTTGAAACAAAGGGGGAAATATGTGCCTTATTATATGGTAGGGGAGGGTCACACATTGAATTACTTAAAAGATTTAAATAACATAAAGATATTTTTTTGAAAGTGTAACTTAATGGAAAATAATTTTAATTTTTATTAATTTATTGTCTGAATATTTTCAAGAAATTATATTTATATAAGTTTTAGTTTCATTTTCACAGTTATCTCTTAGTTAAATTCCATGGTAAACCCTCCTTTTGAGAATAGGTTTAATTTTTTTTAATATTTTTACTATTAAATATGATGAAAATTAATGTGTAATCATTAAAAAATTGAAAATTGAGATTGAAAATATGGAATCCATTTAATATAATTCAATTTATATATGTAGTAGTAATTATATTCAAAATAACTACACAAAACCCATTGAAAACAATTTTTTGAACCAATTAATTTTTATGAATAATATAGAATTTACTTACATTCCCTATAATGTAAAAACAATTAAATGAATGATAACTCATATTATTGAATATATAATCTACATATTTCAATAGAGTTATTAATCAATAGTGAATTATTTCATTTACTAAGATAAATACCAAAATTATGGATGAGATTTGTCTGTGAAAAATTTAATAAATCATTATAAGATACATAATTTTAATAGGTTTTTGAAATAATAAATTTGGGTCAAATAAATGAATCGAGAACTCAATCAAATTGTTAATTGTGACACATAATAATTTGTTATAAGGACATAAATAAGAATTTTTTATTATTAAATAGGATTATTAAAATAAATATAATTAACATGAAGAGATAAATACGAATAAAGAAAGACTATTGTGTAAAGGTTTTTTAGAAATTATAAGACTTGTTATACATAAGACTTTTACTCTATTGGAAATCTTTTTTGTAATGGGTATTTTCTCAGTCATTATTATCCAAAGAATGTATATGATCATCTATATAAATTTATAATCAATAAATCTCATAAGGTTCCTAGAATAAATTATATATTTTTAAGTTAAAAGGTGTTGATCATGACGATGATGGATAATGTATTCAAGTTAATAGTGGTTTTATGGATCAAAACTAACACTATGATCAAGGTATTTAAGGCCTGACTTATAATTTATGATTTTGGAATTCAAACAAAGGGATTTTATATAAAATATATGTAAATAAAATTTCTAGGTATATACTCATGGTGTAAATGTTTGTTTCTGACATCGTATTTTGTGGATTATGATATCAATGTTGTTAATCATTTTTTTCATTTGAAATATTAACTATAGGTGAACTCAATTATTTCTGGAATATAGGTTAATGGAAAAATAATAATTTAAACATTAATTTCTCATAAAAAAAATATTAATTACTATTGAATAATTTCCTCATGGAGTATATAAAACTCGTATCAAATTTTTTTTAACATGCATGATGCTTTAAATCATATAAATAGAATATCATTCAATTTTTTAGAGTATTATGAAATCATCAAAAGTATTATATATTTAACCAAGATATGAATTGGAAATTTTTCACACATGTCATGGGATATGATATCCAAGAGATAAAATATAAATCAACTAAATATCCGCAATTGAATTCTATTTTATATCAAATTATTACTATACCTTTATTTATTCTATAATGAAAAAATAAGTATTTTTTTATTTAATTGAAATAAATTTCTTATTTCAATAGATAATTGAATGGAAATGTCCAAAGATTATTTCTATCTAGAATGTAATTATATATCAATCCAAAATGAGAGATAATATTATATTTTGTTATATAAAATAGAGGCAGAGTGAAATATGATAACGTAAGTGTGCACCAAATATATTTGGAGAAAAACAACTATTAAAAGATGATGGAGAAGATGTATGGTCACATATTTCCTTTATGTATGAAAATAATATTTTGATCGATCATAGAGAAAATTAACTTCAACATTCATGATTGATGTATATTGAAATCAAATATCACCATATGAATGAAATTTTAATATTGGGAGTTTGAAATTTAGAGAACTTACCCAAAATGAATCATGTTGGATTTTTTATTATATCAAACCAAACTGAAGTGATTAGTATTAATAGTGTAACCATTTAAGTTCATCCCTCCACATTAACATGAATAAATATTTATAAATTCTATTTTTACTAATATATGTTTTCTCAGAAATAGTTATTGGATGTAAAGGTTATTTTGACATAATTTTTTTAAAATGTAAATCCGTTGGATTTTGAATTAAGAATCCTTTGGGTTTATTATCAATAGTGGATAAAACATAAAATATATCATAATATTGTAAGATATGTTTAAAAGAGTATAAATATACAATGATGGAGAAATTTATAAGCAAAATATAGAAATTATTGGATAAACTACTCCTCAAATATGGAAAATTTGAAGTATAAAATTAGAGAGATCATAGTGAAAAGGTGAAGTCTTAATAAGGGGGTAAGGGTGATTATGTTTCTATATTATGAATATATGGGTTTTTTTATCAGTTATGGTATTGTAAAAGGTATAATTGTTAGTTAGCCAATATGATGTTCAAAAAAGTTTTTGGGGAACCATGAAATTAAATTTCTAGAGTTATTATTGAACAATTAAATTTAATATTATTCCACATATCTAGTTTAAGTGACATTTTAATAAAGTGAGTTGATATATACTCATATAAATATCCATAGAAAATAAGCACATAGTATGAAAATTGATGGTTTTTTAATTAAGAGGTGTTATCAATGAAACCAGAGTGGAGACTACTAAAATATAAATGGATTTTGATTCATGGGTGTCTCAGTGATAAAAAATGAAGAAAAAATACTTTATGATTCAATAAATATTAGATAAATTTTATAGAACTTGGAAGCAGTTACCAATGAATTAATGTTGAAATCCTAAACATCAATCTTGGTAATTGAAATTATATCATGGTGTCTATTGTTTTCCATAAGGAACCAAATGTAGCCTTAATGAGAAATATGGGGAAATCACTATATTTTTTGACTAGGGAGACCAAACCATAGATAAATTCATGATTGATGATGAAATAGTGTTAACCTCTATAAAAAATTGGGAGACTAGAAAAAAATAATGTGGTTAAAGGGATTTTAAAATGTAAGACATTATAGACTACTTCCCAAAACAACATGAATAGTCAAAGAATATTATGAAAGAGGTAACTGCATGAGAGGAATAATTATGATTCACTACCTAAAATGGGTAAAATATATCTTATCATCATGGTGAGAATTTATTTTTATTTGTGAAATTTTCATTCTTAATTGATGAAATATGAAGAACAAGGGACCATTTCAAGGTGGAATGTGTTTACCAAGATAAAAATAATTCAATATATGGATCTAAAAATACATTTTATTGTAGGATAGATAACGTTCATCATGATTTGATAAGGACAAATATTTTTTCTTGGAAATGGATAAAATAACATTGTTATATGCAATTCATGTTATTACTTATGAGGGAAAAGGATGACTGAATTAACTATGGTTGTGGTAATATAAGAATATTTCATAGTTTTTATGATGACAGAAAATAAAAACATATATCTAATAAAAATAAGGTATGACTATATATAACATTATATTATTTATATCATATTTTACATATAAATAGGAAGTATAATTTGATTCCTCCAAAAGTATAATGATGATATGAAAATTAGTAAAGTTATTATGGTTTATTTTAAAAGATATATTGATCAAAAAAATAAGGGTTAGACAAAAAATAATGGGATAGTGGAATAGAATTATAAAGGGGATGAAGTTGTTTTCTTAGAGATTCACTGTGTGGTATAATTTCAATGTGTGAAGATGAAAAGATGTTAAAAAATCTCACATGGGAAAAAATAAATGTGAAATTATTTCATATATGATAAGGGGGTTTTTCATTTATTTATTTAAAGATTCATTTTAATGTTGTTAATATAATCTATAATTATGGAATTGTTCATTGAGGAGTAGTGAGTTTACTCAAATCCTTATTTTTGTATTGATTATAGTGATTATTTGTAGAAGAAATGATTATTTATCATTTAGCTAAATATAGTGTCTGCATCAAGGGTGAATCATGTAAATTCATTTGTGAATTATATTTTAAATTTATTAACATTTTAATGGTGTGGATGAGATAGACCAATATATTTTAAGATGAGGAACAAGATCTATAATAGATGATGTGATAAAAAAGAATCAAATATTATACCCTATTAATAGCGTCACATAAAAATATGTGTTATTGGCATAACAACTACAAAGATTATCCTTCAAAAAGTGATTGAAATTACAAATAAAATACATAATTTCATCACATAAAAATGTCTAGATGAAATTTGCGAATCTAATGTACAATAATTAATGATACGTTGAAATTTACTAATCCTTGAAAATCACCCACGATCATCTAAAATGATACCATGGTACTTTTTTACCTATGATACATTCAGTGGATGACATTAACTATCTGCTAGTCTATAAAAATACTATTTTGTCAAATAAATATAAATAGAAGTCTATTTTCTTCCCAATTACCTTTAACAACATATATAATAAATTTGGGATATTCTTATTTTTATGGTTTTATAGAAAAGATGTTGTCAAATTATCATCCATGAAAAATAAAATCCATCAATAAACGGATCACATAACAATATTTCACCCAATATTCATAAGAACATCAATAAATTAATAGAGTAATGTTTTAATCTATATTCAAATTAAAAATAAATTAAGAATGAAACAGAATGTTGGTGTGAATATACTAATTTCAAATTCACTAAGCATAAGAGTTAATATTTATGAATCAACATGGTTCAATCAAATATATTTTCATAGTCATTATAAATTCATGGGTTTGGGTTTTCATTTTTTTAAATAATTTAATAATTTTATTATTTATATTGAATTTAAACATATGTATGAAATAATTATAAAATAAATGATTCAAATTAACAATAATTTATTCACTCATAATGGAACATTACAACAACAGTATTTGAAACCATATATTTAATATCCTGGATGATTACATCCCATGAATGTTCATATATTGAAAATGTAAACTAAATAGAAAATAATATCAACTTTTTCAACTAATAATTCCCCTGAATCATATTAAACCTTGAGAATCATCATTAGTAGAACTAAACCTACAATGATAAAAAAGCATCATGAAAGGATAACATATATAATAAAATTGAAAATGAACACTATAGTAATGATAAGTATTCTTTGTTATGTTATAATGGAATGTATATATAGGATGAAAATTCGTAATATATCCATTATCGGATAATTACGGAAGGGTATGTGTTCATTGGGTAATAAATAAATAAAAGTTTTACTTTTTTTGAGTAATAACTATATAATTAATATAAATAAGGATTATTTAAATTTTAGAAAATTAAATAAATTCATTATAAATATTTTATCTTAAAAATACTATATTATATTAAAAAACAATTGAAATATACAAATTCATTTTAGAAAATACTATCAATTCTAATGAAAATATACTTTTTAATTAATTACTTTTGATAAATTTATTAATTTTTAAGAATTTTATTAATAAAAATTATTGATAGAATTCCATCTATGAATAATAAAATAAATTACTAAGATGTAAAAAAATAATTAAGGAATCGAAAGGATGTTTAATTTATTAATTCAAGTATAAACAAAAAATGTTTTGTTTAAAAAATGGTTTTTATTATATATCAAATATTTTTATTTAAATGTTAAATTTATCATATTTATAGAAACGTGTTTAATGAAATATATTTTTATAAACATATAAAAAAATCAACATTAGTCAAATTATTATTAAGTTGTTAATAATATATATAAATAAATTCATGTTAAAGAGGAATATTTATTAAAGAAATATTTTTTAAATATATTATGTATTTTTATATTATGAAAATAAAACATATAACTATTGAGGAATAATTTTAATTAAAATAATTCTCTATTAATATATTACAAAAATTACTATATCATCTAATTATTATTCGTTGGCATGGAATGAGATCAAATTAATTTTTATTCTTAGAATAGAATTTTCTAAACACTTTTTTATGTGTTAAGAATACTTATCTTAATAAGATAAATATATATTCACTTAAAGTGTATTTTATTAAAATTTAGTTTATAAAAGTTCAAAATATATTTCCTCACCCACGTAATAGATACAAGATGATATTAGAAAATAATAATAACATTTAATTATTATAAATTCATTAGTTAACCAAATTATCATTGACATTTCCTTACCTAAATCCCCATACTTCCATGTGATTCCATTTTTTCACTTAACTAAAAACATTTTTCCAAATAAATATACCACATTTTTTCCTATTAAACGATCTCACCTCTACCCACACTAGACCGCATAAACCCTATGTTTTTCTCTTTCAAACTGACTGAAATACCCTATAATAATGTCTTATTACATGTTTGGTAGTCTATGTCATAAGGGGGAGAGATATGTTTTTTATTCCTAAGGTATATATAATGAGAGGTAGTGATTCTATCAAACAAAGGAATTATTATTTAGTCTTTTAATTTAATTTCTCATGTACAATTTGTTCATAACTAATTATCCTCTATAACTATGTAGTGTTAACATACTTATGATCCAATAGAATTGATGTTATAATAAAATAACTCGTTATTACTACTCAATAATTAATTATAATGAGTCATTTTTGTTGCTGTTATACCACCTACAACAATGATGCTATAACAATACCACGAAGAATTATTAAAAAAAAATTAATTGTGGTAAAAATATATAACAATTATTAATTTCATTTTTTTATATTTTTTGGTATTGTTAAAAAATATAAATTTTTCATTAATAAAATAAAAAATTTTATTCAATGGAAATTAATAAAAAAATTAATCATTATTCATAAACATTCACTATAATTTCTATAAAATGATCATTGGACATAAAAACTATATAAGGAACACCTATTTTATCTCCCTGGACATTAAAGAGATGATGAACACATGAGAATTTATCATGGACAGTATCCACTATACAAAAGCAAGACATGAAAAAACTGGACAATTAACATTAAAATATTAATTTTAACAATGAATGATTAATAAATTGGTAATGTGAAATTTTAAATGTCATATATAGATAAATAGATAAATTTATGTTTTATATATTTATTTATAATAATCCTAAATTCATCATAATTTATGTTAGAGAATGTGTGACCATGAAGTGATCTAAGGGAATAGATTTTTTCACAATTTCCCTTTTTAGAAAGATAAATATTGTTACAGACCTCAATTCATGTATTATATACATATATTACAGAATTTGACATATTATATCATATTTATAATTTTATTTATGGAATTTAATGCTTCATTCCATTTTCTCTCTGTCAAGGGATTTAGATTTGAAAGTCACTTTAGACATAAGGATTTAAATCCAATATCGCTTGGAAATTGTAACTGAATATAAATAATTTTATACTATGGTAAATTGATTTTAATTTATATCTAAAAACATATTATTTTCTAATCATCATAATATTTTGTGGTCTGAAATTTCTGCTAAATATTTATCCTCCCATTAATTCACAATTTAATTTGAAGGATACTTGCAAGTGAAACTAATATTATCAATTATTTTTAGTTAGAAATAACTCTTATTCATGTCAGGGGTTTTCATATTCTTTTATAGATGAAATTATCCCTAAATATATTATTTATTATAGAAGTTTTATATTTAATTTTACTTTCATTAAAAAAATATGAAAGGATCATTTTAATTTTTTTACATGGTTTCTTTTTAAGAAATTTTCATTGATTTTATTTACTAATCATACTTATAAAGTTATAACTATTTTAAAAATTAAATTTTATTCAAATTCAAATTATTTTATTTAAATATAATTTAAAAAATATATTTTTTATTTTTAAAAAGCCAAATATAAATGATGATTTTTAAAATTCTCATAGTAATTTTCTAATACTCATCTGATGTTTTTTGAACTATGCCAATATCCATCAGTGTTTCTTATAATTGACTAGGGAGGTGTAGAATGATATCATTGACATTATTTTTTATGTTGGATTATGATCATGTATTATTGAAATAATCATGAATCTTATTTTTTTATCATGGGATATTTATACTACGATGTAATTATAACTTCGGTATTGTTCAGGTGACATAGTAATGTATGGTTTATTATTATAAAAATGATGGGTATGAGATAGACATCTATTATAATGGTAAAATCTTAGTATCTCATAATATAATGATATTGTGCATGTAAATTATTATAATTATCTATATTTACAATGTAATGTATGTATATGATAGTGGTAATATATGATCACAATATTTTTCATGGAAATGATTATGGTTAACAATATCCACATAGCATTATATGGGTATGATTGTGGTTATTATTATTAAAAATTATATGTGTGAACATTATAATAGTATTTAAGTTTATTTTTTTTCATTGAATTTATTTTGGTTTGATATGTTCACAATTTTATTTATGAACATGATCATGATAATATATGTTCTCAATATTGTGTGTGGACAAGACTGTGGTTAATAATGGTAATAATGTTTTTTTTTCATGATTGTGGATTTATAATTCTATATTATTGGGTGTGGATTTGATTTAGTTTATCTATGTTCAAAATATTAATAATGGAGATTAATTTTATTATATAAATTAAATACTCTATGTATGGGCATGATTGTAGTTATAAATTCTTAGAAATTTATGGTTACCCTATTGATTCAGAATTGTAGTGTGTTATCTAAAATATATTTATTTATCCTAGTATAAATTTATTTATAGTGTTAACATTAGTTTGTATCCATATAGGAGTGTGAAAAATCAACTTTCACTTTTCTTTCAATTTGGTAAAAGGGAGCTTTGAAATTTATTGATTCTTAAAAAGAAAAACGAATGAAAATGATAAAGAGATTGAAAACTATGAGGTGATATGGGTGATCCGGCCAGGGTTGATTTTGTAATTTTAATTACATAATATTTCTCATGTTATCCATTATTCTTCTATTTACCTGATGAGAGAGTGATTCCACAATAATATCCCTTATCTCTCCCTTTCTCAAATAGTGATTATGAGAATAACCATAAATGAGATATCAGGTTGCTTTACCCTCCTTCCTTTATTTACAAGTGTTATAATGGACCCCAATAGATGACTTATGAAATTCTAAAATGGATCTTGTTATTCCAAAATATCCATGATATGTCACTACCACATCCAAAAGTGATACTAGTCACTAGGAACATAAAAATATATTTTAGCATGTTCCTTCATATATAATCCCAAACATTGTGGTGGGAGATAATGATCATAGACCAAGGGGGAAGAAAATACAATTTATAAAATGAAATTTGGATACACATTAAAATAATAACTATTATTTTCATTTTTAAAACAAATCAATAGGAAAAAAATATTTTTATTCCATAATGTATAGGAACTCAATAATTAAGAAATTAAAACCTCCCCATCCCCAATAATAGATATTTTTACCCCTCCATATGAATGGAATCCAAGATGAATGGCGATGAAAGGTCATTACAAAACTACAAAAATAGAGAATAAAAATCAATTGAACATTAGTAAATAAATTCTTAACAATATACAAACTCTCGTTCAACACTCTTGAAATGGAAGTGGTGTCTCTAATTTATAGGGAATGGGTGAGGTAGATTGATATATATAAGACACATGTAGAAATAATTAGCATTTATTTATTAATGTGAACTTTTTATTGTTGAAAATACTCTTCATATTACTCAATATTGACATGTTAAAAAAATTATTAATTAGATAATTTCTCAATGAAAATTAATTGGTACATGCTTTATCCTGTTACCGTTTATATGGAGGCTCTTTAATGTACAATATAAATCTCTCAGTTTTCATAGAGATATATTCATGCATAGGCGAAATTTTGGAAACCTAAATTAGTTTAACTCTTCAATGTGGCCTTAATTAAAGAATATTTTCTCCAAAATAAATGTTGAATCCCAATGGCTGGTCTCTAGGGAGTCATTATTACAATTTTGGATGTGAAAATGGGATGGAATCCCCCTAGTTGAGTTGGTTTTAGAAAGAGATTCATGCCTAGACATTGATAAATCAATCAAGGATCAGATTTACTATATAGAAGATGTTCTAAATATTGTTTCTTACATTATTGAAAAATATTTCTTCTCTACTAAGGGGGATTTTTGGGCTTGGGAGTCAGCTGTCAATGGAACTCTCCTCTAAAGGTTTTTATAAGAATCATACTACCAGTGCTTCTGATTTCAAGTTGATGGGTAACCTACATAAATTATTTCTAATTCCATTTAGGTGCACATTTTCATGGAGATTGGCCAATCAAAAAAAATATACTAACAATTAGCTTCAAAATTGTGGTGTTTCCATATGCTCGAGATGTGTCTTATGTCACCAGCATAGGGAGGACATTTATCACCTCTTTATCTGTTTAAAAGAATCCTCATAAATGTGGAAGGCAGTCTCTAATACTTTCTATGTGCATATGCCATGAGTCAGCTCTATTTGCTACTTCATTAGTAGCTGGAAAGACCTAAAGTTGTCTCCGAAAATCCTACTACTTTTTTAGGCTGTTGTAGAGGAGCTGGTTTACTATATTTTGATTTCCAAAAAAAATGCATTCATGATCAACGTCCTTTTTGTGTGGGCGCTTCTTTGTCAAGTATTCTTACTGTAGTGTGTGATGTTATTACTCTGCGAGGTATGTTTTGTGAAAACTCTATTAATGACCTTTAGATTCTTAATCAGGTGGGAGTCAAGGGGAATTTTTTCCCCCTGGAACACTGGAAGTACTATGGTAGGCCCCATTTAATGGATGGATAAATTTCAACTAAGATGGTGCTTCAAGTGGGAATCGAGTACCTTCGGGATTTGGGGCGATTTTCAGAGACCATCATGGTCATGACCTTGGATATATTTACAGTTTGTGTGGTAATGCATATGCTCTCGAGGCTGAAATTCTTGGTGTTATTACAGAGGCTGAGCAAGCCGAGAAGTGAGGTTGGAATAAGGGTTGTCTTGAATGTGACTCGATGACTTTGGTTCTTGCTATTAGAACGGGTTTGTTGCACCTCTCTTAGAATCTCACCAATCGTTGGTCTAGATGATTGGATCTTCTCTTCTGAAAGGAGCATATTTTCACTCATGTTTATAGATAATAAAACTGTTTGGCAGATGGTTATTCTAACAAAGGTGTAAATGGGGTTATTATCATTGGGATGATCAAGTGTCGAGGTATCTCCTTCTAATTTTTCAGAGGGATCAATGTAAATATTATAGTTTCACAATTTTGTAAGTTTTTCTTTTTTCTAATATAGAGGTCTTTTTTCTAGAAAAGATCTTAATCTATTAAAAAACATATCATTTGGAGTTTTGTTTCTATACATTTGACTCATTTGATGAAATTAACTCTTTTCTGTTATACAAAAAGGTTTTCCATATTTAATTAAGTATTTTGTGCCTCTTTGGGATTAAATCAATAAATTATTTAATTGATGAAAACAAATTAAACAATCTATATAAACCCTAAAAAAATTTCAAAATTAATATTAGTTTAGAATATGTTGTGGCTGAAAAATAAAAGAGTTAAAAATAGTTAAAATATCTGAATTAAGTAATTTTCACAACAATGATCAAATTCACCAAAAATAAATAATTGATCTAATTAAACATAAAATGATAAATTTGTGAGGATTAAATCAATAAAATAATTATAAAAAGTAATGAAAATAAAATCTCTATAAATTCCCCTATATTAAACCACAAGACACCCTGAAATGTAAACATCAAAATTATACCAAATCTATTTTAACCATGAGATCCAATAATTTAATAATAATAAATAAAAGATATTATTACCCTTAAAAAACATTATTTCAAGTTATAAATTCATCTCATTCAATTAATTTCTTCTTTATTTCTCCTCCAATGAACATAAAATACTCAACACACTAAAATTTTCCTATAAAATAATAATGTTAATTTTTTAAGAAAATATTCTCATCAAAACACATAGATAGGTCACATTAGGATTAAAAAAAATAAATTTATCTCTACACCATGTGAATCAAGGAAATTTTATAAACCTTTTAATTTTTTTAAGAATGTTTAGTTTTTTAATGTTTGAATGTTTTTATGAGGAATATATCTATGGCGTAATAATGAGTATTGTCCCTTTTAGATGAATGAAATTCATTAAAATAATTTAAAATAATGAATAGATCCCCTCCACACTAGCCTTTAGAAAAAATAGATAAAAATACTATAAAAAAATAATGTAATGTGAACAAAATTAATAATTTAAATATCATAAATGATTCCACTCGACTACCATCACATATTTGAGTTTCTTCTCTAATTTGAATTTTTTAGGTATGATGTTTGAAGCAAGTGAGGGAACACTTGAGTTCCAAATAGTGGTTGTGATTTGCATACATTTATTAATTTCATAATATACATAGTAATCATTATAAAAATTATTTTTTTATTATTCTAATTACATCAGCTCAATAGGATTTCCTCAGGTTTTTTTAAATAGAGAAACCTAAACAATAGAAAAAATTCATTTTTTATACATTTAAATCAAGATTTTTTCATTTTAATACATACTCGTTGTTGAAGAAAATTATTTGTTACAACATAATAAAACATTCCCCTACACATTTGTTCAACTAAATCAACTAATTGTTTTTTGAAATCTGGTTGTATAAGGAAAATAGATTGTAATGTTTCTAATTAAATCGATTGTTCCTAGATAACAAGGGATAGGAGGATTAAATGTTATGGTTGACCTGAATAAAATGTATTCTCTTAAAAATGGTAGTTTTAAAACTAATGAAATTTCCTCAATCATTTTAATCAAAAGTATCATATCCTATCATGTTTTGACAGAAATATATTATATTATATTTAGTCAAGCATGTTTTATTTTATTTAATATGTGAGGTTAATGTGAAAAATATGTCATAAAAGCATAAAAATCCTTACATAGCATTAATTTTAATAATAAATATGTTGATTTATGTCATGGGACCCAAAATTTATCCATCATTTCATGATATTATTTAATAAACAAACATAAATCAATGCCATTTTCATTATTCTTTCTCTAAAAGAAAAATGTGTTCCATTTTTTCAAATGGATTTCAAAAATGTAAAATATAATAATTTGAGCTCACAAGATTCAAACAAATTCTATAATTGAAAAAAAACACCAAAAATTTGAAAAAGATACAAAAAATTTGAAAAAAATACAAAAAACATAAACTATGATTGTCTCATACCTCCACATAAATGATATAGTTTCCTTAATGAATAAAATTTAATTTTACACATAAGAATATTTTTAATATAATCACAAAAAGAAACTGTTATGGAGATGTACCAAATAGAGTATTTTATTGTTAAATAGGTTGTTCTGTTGTGATCTCCTCAACTAGCTCTAGTGAAAAATTCCCAATTAATGTTTTCAGAAAATATAAATTAATAGTGAATAGTTCTTTATATCCTCCCTTAATAATATTCACATCCATAGAAGAATGTACATGGGAAACTACCATTGGACCTCCCCTTCTAAAATTATTTTTACTTATAAATAGTTGGACTCTTGAATATGCTAAAACTTTTGATCTCTATGAAGGAAAGCCTCTGGTTGAATTATCTTTTCATTGGCCAACCTCTTCAATATTTTTAAATCATAATACTTTTAAAAACCAATCTTCTAAATTCCGCTAGTTCTTGATATTTTAGTATCATCTTCTTTCTATCTCTATCCATGAGAAAATTCATCTTTCTTACAACTTAGTATGTTGTTTTCACTAATTAAACAATCATTTGATTGTTTATCCCATTGAGTCTGCTTTATGGGCTCATTCATATATGGTTTTTGTAGGCTATACTATAATCTCATATTTTTGTTACAATGATAGGCTAAAATCCTTCCTACTGGGGTAAATATTCATTTTGAAAATTCCTTTGATATCCATATTTCTCTGTTATTTTTGAAAATTGGGTTGTTGATGATATTTTGTTGATGTTTTATGATCCACACATAATTTTCCAAAAAAATATCCATTTTTATGTTGAAAAATTGACAACCTTAGTCTCTGTTGATAGATCATGGAACTCCAATTCTATAAATGATATTACCCATAAATATTATAATTAACATGATAATCAAATGTATTAATGGATTTTTATATCACCAGTATTGATAATTAAAATACAAAAAATAAATATATAAGTTTATCCAAATGACATTAAGAAATGTCTTATAATACATTTTCCTCGTACATAATAAATATAACTAAAATTAAGTGTATTTTATGGAAATTATTATCTTTTGGAATATTTCATGAAAATTAACATTTTCATATATTTTTATAAATTAATGGATATCTTTGAACAATGTTTTATAGAAAATTATATATTCAACATCATTTCTTACTATCCTTTGAGGTCAAATATGGCCTCAAAAAGCTAATGTGTTAGAAAATTCAAAAATATGATAAATTTAACATTCAAGAAAATATGTTCGTCCCACTAAATCATTGAAACATTCCAATGAAATGGTTCTTTCCATATGTAAATTTTGGATTCATCATTTAGTTACTCAATTTTGTGGGTATTTGAGTGATATGGGATCAGGGAAGATACAAGATAATTTACCATTTCTTAATATAGAGGAGTATCTCCTTCAATCAAGTAAAACCACTCTCCAATAGTGTAATCTATCAAATGTTTTTGGCCAACAAGTTTAGCATAAACTATATTTTAATGCCTACCTTGGTGATCGTTTACATGGATCTGAAATAAATTATATTATTTGATTTCAATATTAAATATATGAAATTACTAAAGCCACATGACTAGACTCATTTATTCCCCATTAATCATTATCATATTCTTAAGAGCTATATGGTCAAAATACATAGTGTCTTTCATTCTAATAATATATGATCTAAATACATCTAAATAAAATAATATAGCTAGAATCAAATTTTTATTAGTTGTGTTGTTAAATATTGTTTCATATAAGTCTATTTACATATAGATAATGACTTATATCCTACCTTGAATTCTATGATAATCGTCTTCTTTACCACATGGTTTCACAAATCATAATGTAGATCGATAGGTTATTTCCAATATATTGTATTAATCACAAGTGGAATCATCCATATTCTCATTAACTCATCAATGGATACACTACCCTCATCATATCAATAAAAATTACCATATTTTAAAAGTAATAAAGAGATATGAATGAAATATTACAAATGCATTTGATAAACCACTTTTTTTATGGAAACAAAATTATCACGTCATTTTTTTAATCTATCAACTTCAATAAAATTCTTGGAAGTTATTTTAGAAAGTAATATGCCTATATTTCCCATGAAATAATAATCATTAAAATTTAAAAACATTTTCTATTTAATGTAATATTTTTTGACATTTTATAGATTTCTTATACAGTGGTAAAAAATATCCCAAAAATTATGAATTCATACCTAATACATTAATTAAATAATCAAATTTTTCTAAAATTATACATACCATGAACATATGAAATTTACTAGGAGAAATAAATATTCATAATGGAATCCTCTTTTAATAAATTTTTCCAATGATACAAGTAACAAAGGTCATCACATTGTCCTATAAATAAATGGGAACATGGAAATATCTTGAATGTTCATAAAAAAATAAATATTGAATTCCTTCTTACTATGTCCATCACGTAGGATTGATTATGGGAATGATTTAATGATCTTTTTGAGTAACCTAGTATAGTTTCATATAGTCTGTATACACTCTTGGTTATTCTAAATTCTCATATGGATTAATTTATTATTTGCATTCCATATAATGGTTAGGCTGGTTTTCATGGGAACTTCTTGGATGGGGTTAACCCATTATGAATGCTAAATATAATAGAAAGTCCATTATTACAATAGTTCCCCTATCTAATTTACCACATCTATAAATGTTCGATCCAACCACATTTGGGACTATCTCATAGATTTTCAATCTCCCACAATAATATTTTTTTGAGTATATTATCAGATGATTAGAAGGATATATCCAAGGATTCAACTTATTTATTCAAAAATATCACTCTTCAGTTAAATAAAATATTTTTCATGGTTTTTAAAAATATTTTTATCAATTATCACTAATAATTTCTCTCCTATGAGTTACATGTATTTTAAATCTGTGGAAAGTGGATTTTATTCTAGGTTTTAGGGTTGTTCTAGAGAAGAAAATAAATTATGTTCCACTAAAATTATATTTTGACCTTTTTGCACATAAGGTAACATATCAACTTCTTCATCAAGAGATAAATCATTAAATTCATTAGAAAAAACACAAGTAACCATTTTTTCATTTCAAAATTAAAATTCCTATAGTCGACAAAATTCTCAAAATCCCCTTCATTGAGGTAATCATTAATAAATATTTGTTTAAATAAGGGTAAAAATTAATGAAATATAACTATATATAAAATGCTTTCATTATCCTTAACGTGGGAATGTTTAAATATTTACCAATGATCTGAAGGGTGCCTCATGGGGTTAAGAATTTTTAAATTGACAGTGTTGTATTAAACATCAATGGTGTGTATCACTTCATATAAATTGGCAATAGATAAAGCCATATATATGAAAGGTAACCAAAAAATTATGGTTGATTTTTATGGAATCATTTCCTCTTATATTTTTAGCATATATAAGTAATCATGATGTAGAAGATCATGAATGTTCATAAGGATATCTTTAAAAAATCCTACATGGAAAATTGGTTTACATTTTTTAAGGAAGAGAATCACTCTTATTGGGTTTAGTTCTCTTATATAGAATGAATTATAAAAAAATGAGAAAATATATAAAATTATTCACATATATCATATAAATAATTATGTAAAATTTAATATCCAATGGTGAATGGAATATAAAATGTCCTTGAATCTTGACATTTGGTGGGATATTATGGTCAGATATGTATCAGGACACTTCTTACAATGGTAATAATTTCATTCCCATGAATTATTCCAATCATATTTAAATTTTACTTTAATAATATATCTTAATTTTTTAGTTTTTTAGTTTTTCCATTAAGGTAATATTGATCTCTACATTTTAAAAAGTTTCAAAAATTACATTTTAAAGATTTTACTTATATTTTTTTATTATATCATCCTTGATAGAAATATTAGGTAATATATTTTGTCTTCAATTTTATATTTATGTTTTATTTATTTTCTTTTATTATTTTCTACATCCTCCACCACACCTTCTTTCCTTTATTCAATTATGAGATATTTTTTTGAAGTCTATATAAAATTATCATATTTAATTTTTTCACCATGGGAAAGGTTTGATTTAGTTTATGATTTGTATTATGGTTTAATTTCCACTAAAATTGTTTTTTTACCATTTGTATAGTATCCCTTCAATTTGGTGTAGTTTGGGATAGAAGTTCTCCATAATTATTGGAAATTTCTTCATGTATTTATCATATACCTTTTATTTTATTAATAATCTATTCCATCTTTAAATATTGTTGTTTTTAACCAAATATTTTGTACTGGTCGATAGACAATCGCATGTTATATTTTTTTTGTAATATGGGTGGTCTTTATTTTTAGTTTGGTTTGTTATATGCATGATTTTTTTTAAATTTTTGAAGGGATTCAGAATTCTGGTAGGAAAATTGGCTAGTTTGGGTACAGATTTTGTTATAGGGCTCTAACATGATTATGTTAATGTTAAAATAAATATTTAATTTAGTTATGAACCACATATTTTTTTGGGGATTTAAAAATATTATAGATCACAGAAAAACTCCCCATCCCTAACACATCATCACACATATCAGTGGATTAGTTAGTTAATTTTTATAAAATGCATACAATTTTTGGTACATATAATACATTACGATTTTAGGGGAATATTTATCACCAATCTAGTTGTATCTTCATGAGTTTTTCCTAATTAGGGTTATGGATTTCATTTTATTACCTCATGAATTCTACTTGTTTCAGTACCTCTAACAAAAAATTATTATGAGCTCTACGAAATCTTCTTAATGTATCCATTGGATTATGTTCATGACATTTCAATCCAAATATACACCATATTATTCATCCAATAACTCTCTTGAAATATCAAGTTGGTCTTGATATAAGAACATAGGAATTTGGAAGTCCATGATTGTTTGATGTGGCCATTGAGAATATAGGTTATTCAACCTCTCTATGTCCTCAGAGATGGTATCACTAGAAGCATATATGATAGCATATATTAATTTTATATTGGTTGTGATTATATATTTTGGGATGAATATTTTCATAAATAATCTATATAATCCATCACATTCATGAACTTCTCCTAGTTATAGGGTTTACAACCATTTATTAGAATCTCTATAAAGTGAAAAGGGGAATTCCCTCCAATTTATCAACTCCTTATATACACCTTAGGTTTTGAAAGTGGATTTAACATAATTGTACACTATAATATGTTTATCTAGAAAATTTCCTACCAAAACAAGACAATTTGGAGGTAATTATATTTTTTTTCGTTTTGAACCTTATAATGTCATGGTTGTAAAAAATCTATAAATTGAATATTTACAAAATAATTAATTTTATTTAATTCCCAAATACATTTTTGATTTATACTTTTATATGATTATGTCATAACCTGTAAAAAATAAAAAAATTCATCCAAATGTGGAAAAAACCACCTAATATCCACTTTTACCTCTATAAAAACTTTTATGATATAACAAGTTTTTGTTTCATGAAATATCTCCAAAAATTTATTCATAACCACAATTAAATCCATAATTATCATTAAAACCATAAGAAAAAATTTGAAAAAATGTGATGAGAATGAAAATCATAGCATGTAATATATGAATAAATAAAATAAAAGCATTTTTCATGTATACATTTTATAAAAATATTCGTTATTCATAATTAACATTTAACTAAAAGTAAATATTATATTACCCCTAAAATCAAAATAAATTACAAAATTTTATAATAAAAAATTTCAATATAAATATTAAACATAAAGTAAAACATATAATGGTTTCGTTAAAATAATGAAAAACTCATGAAAACATATTCACACATTTATAGATTTTACCCTAAAGAAGTAGAATAAACATTCCTTTAAACATAATATCATTATCATTCATCTGGAAATAATAAAATTTTCTAGAAAACCCAGAGATTTTTTAGATAAATCATGTATGCAATATGGATCATCATTTTCAGATCACACTTAGAGTCTCTCTTTAAAATGGAATAACCTATCGATGAATTCAACAAATTTCATTGTAGAAATCCATAACAATTTAACTTTGTCCATTTACCTAATTAATTGGATGGATTTATTAGGATCACCCATTATCTTGAGATATATCGGGATTACCCATAGTCATAAAAGTCATCAAATAACCATATAATAATAAAAATACATGAATTATTTAATTTCTAACATCGTACTCATAATAATAATTTTCTTACCCATAATAAAAAACATTTTTTCCAATTTCAAAAATTCTATTTCATATAAAAACATTTTTAAAATACCTTAACCATAGGGAATGAGTGCTTTTAATTGATAAAATCAAGAAATATTGTAAAGTAATCTACATAGAAAATAAAAGTTACAGAGGTAGGAAAACCCATTGATGTCATATATGATAAAATATAACACTCCTTTTTTATTTTTTATCAAATAATACTTTATAAAATATATCAAAAGATTCCTTCTGAAAACCATTGAATGATATTAAAATATATAAATATATATATAATGTAATTTATAAGTAACTTATTTCCACATAAATACATTCATAAATTAATTTAAAGAAAATGGATATGGAAGAAAAATATTTATAAATTAAATAATTAAAATATTTAAAACTATCTCTTTACGTTAAATTATATCTAACCATTAGTATGAAATGTCATATACATTATTTAACTACTATTTAATAAATTTTAATCAATAATTTAGTTTCATAGGAACGTTTCCAGATATTAATTAATTATAATAAATAAATAAATTTTATTTTATTTAATGATGTATTTAATTACATAAATGGCTATTTCCTTGTTGTCTGTTTTGAGGACATTTGATCCATAAATTCATAATGAATTCCATATATTTAACATTGTAAAATAATTCATTTTTACACCATATAATGAATAATTATCATGAAATAATAATCATTTTTATACATTAATTATAATTAAAAAAACAATTTTATATGGGTATGAAAAATGAATTATGTTTCAATCATGGAGATGATATGTCCTAAGTACGCATGACTTACATTTCCATTTTTCAACACACATGTGGGAATGAATTTATATTTCATCATATATCTATAGAATGATAATTATGATATTGATATAATTTATATTTATTATATATATAATTATCACTAGCTGTGAGAGATGACCATGTTAAATGAATTACAATTGTTCATGAGGATGTAGTAAATCGTACACATGAATGGCTGTTTTGTTTCATATTAGATGAAGATGGATATAGGTTAAAGTTAATAGATCAATATAATAACATATAAGTATATCAGAGACACTAATATTATTATATGACAAAGGGTTTAAGAGTTTTCTTGGAGGTATAAGAATAAATAAAACAAAAACATATAACTATTAAAACCATTGTGATATAATATCATGAGCCATAACAGAAATATTATTATTTAATAAACTAAGATATATCCTATTTTTTAAATCATTAGTAATTAATATTATTATCTAAGATATTAAAATCTCTATTTTACACAAATATAAAATGAATTAATTGGTTAAAAATTAATTAGAAATGAATATAAGAACTCATTAAATATAAAGGGAATATTTTTGTAGAATATTATTTTCAGGATCACAAAGATATTTTATCCTAATAAATTAGACTAATTATAGTTTTTGAGTTATATTAATGTGATATATATATATATATATTATATATTCAAAAATATACTTTTTTACATTGATCCAATTGATTTTATAATCAAACGATAAGAACAAACCCAATAGTTTTCTCAAAAAATATTATTTTTATGAAGGCATTTTTACCGCCATGTATTGGAAACCTATTTGAAATCAAATAATTGGAAATTTAATAAATTATATATTTCAAAATATACCTTATTTTTATATATAAACAAAAAAATTATGCTATGGTGAATTTCTGGTTTTTTTATGTTTCATTTTTTAATGAATATGAAACATTACTGACTTTAAATTCCAAAATGGGTTTTCATCAATTTTATTTATAATGTAAATTTTATTTTTAATTGTTTTTAATTTAAAATTAGATCAATTATAAACATATTAATACAATATATGTCATTATAATAAAATTAATATTAAAATTTTATATAAAAACATAGCACACTTTGAACATTTTTACTTTAAAAACCCACATTATCGTCTAGTCTATGTGATTTATTTTAAATTAATTTCAACCACTTATATTATCAGAATATGTAAATATGGATTTCATATTTGGAATAAGAATCATATATAATTTCCAATATGTTCAAAATTGTTTTTGACCAAAAATATTAGTGATAGTAATTAAAATTAATTATATTCATTAAGAGAAAAATTAGTTTATCTTTCGACTGATCCATAAACATAAAAAAAATCCATTGAATGTTGATATTTCAACCAAATTCTAAATTTTATTGAATTTTGTACATTATTGGAGGTACATTACATGTAAAAACATGGGTGGAATTCCCTTTTCAAAGATTTACTAGAATGCCACTCCCCCTCCACTATAAAAATGAACTCACCCCTCCCACATCCATAGACCTCTAAAGCCAATTTTTATAGACCAAAACATTATAAAATATGTTCGCAAAATCCATCTCCTCAACCTATAGTCCAACTTATTCGTAAATCCATCCATGGAATCCAATTTTTTTAAACCAAAAGCAGTTAACCAAAGAATAAGTAACATCCCTCCTCAAGCCCTTTTGTAATATTATCATTATCCATCCCCCCATCTCTTCTTATTAAATCCATATTTCAAGAACATGGATTTTAAAAAAAATATTTACCCTTAAAATTTTGTCTAATTATTTATTATGGACTTAATTTGCATGCCTAATGTGTTTGTGATGTTCTTAGGGGTGTCTGGGACTCGTTTAGAGTTTGGAACCCAAATTTTTGGAAAAAATGGCCATGTTGAATAGTTAGAGTAAACTATGTTGGGAGAAAGCATGATTACTATAAACTGTGTGGATGGTCATAATTTTTGGGTAGATACATATCTCATGTCTGATGCACAATTTCCCTAATCATGCATCCAAACCATGAAATATCCCCTCTTCTCCGGGTACTCGTGCATAGTTTTCACACGGTTTGGAAAACTAGGTGGTCGAACTATGAAGCTGTTAAATTATGGATAATTTTTCTTTTTTTCCATTAATGGTCTAATTATCCTCCTCCTTCTCCCCTATTTTGAGTACCATCAAACAAAACCTCCATTTCTCCCCATTTAGTGCTCTTTGAATGACTAAACTAGGGATCAAGAGATCTCCATCATCTAGGATCTATTTGAGCTTATGTTCATTAATTTGGATTTGAAATAGTAAGTACTTGAGTCTATTTGATCTGATATCCATCTCTATTGCTCACTCATTTGTTTTCAATGTGTAATAATATTTATTCTTTTCTTATATCTACACCATTCCAAGAAGAACTAGAGGCTAATATTGGATGAGGAGAGTCGTACAAACCTATGGTGGGTAGTCTTTAACTCATCCATCAGGTTTGTTAATTTTATAATTGTCATGTGCCGCCCCCCATTTATTAGTTACTATTTATTAAATTTTTATTCCATGATTATAGTCATTAGAACCATATGGTCCTGCTCTTTCCATGTATTCTATTAATTGTGGTCGGTTATTCCCACAACTCCTAACTCCCCATTTAGGGTGATATTCTATAATTGAGTTATTAGGGTTTTGACATTTTAATCCATCGTTTGGATTTACTCGATCTTGACCACACTCATGGTGAGCCTCCATATACTAAATTCATATAGAATCATGTAATGATGAATGGAAATTACCACGTCACTTCGATTTCACCCACATAAGGTAAGTGCCTAAGTGTAATATGATGATTAAAATGATTAATTTTCAAGTATGTGGAATGAATATGAATTGGTCAAATTAATTTTGAAAGAATGTTTGGTTGCATACAATATCACCCTATTCCACTTACAGTGGAAGGTAGTGGATGAACCCTATTAAATTACAATGAAATACATAGTTAAATAAAAATGTTGCATGCTAATTGGTGTGGTCAAACTAAAGAAATTCAAGGCTTGAACCTAATGAACTTGATAAAAGCAATAGTAATAATAAGGAATTATTTAATTTAATTAATTAAATGTAAGGTGACTATTTATGGAAATGGACATTGAAAATATTATAGGAAGGTTTGACTCTTTTTTGCTATTGGATTCCTGAGGGTTTTCCTTGTGTACCCGAGGACGTCATTCTGACTCAAGGATGTCAGTTTCCTTGGGTGATACCTACCTAGGATCCCGATCCTTTTTTACCAATAAATTCCTAGTATAAAAATATAGGCTCCCTTCATTATTATTATCAGTTTCCATGGATACACTCCTTTGATCCACTATCGACAAGTAGTTTCCATGGTTTTAGCCTATCAGGCCCAGTCATTTCTCAAACACATTTTTACATGGAAGAAACCCTTGGACTCGAGAGGCAAATTATTGGGGAAATTCATTGGAGGAGTCTCCATGGATTACACTCTTACCCCCCTCCCAAATCTAGACTCAGTTAATATGATGTTAGTGTCCACTGAGGTCTAGTATGCATTATTGATTACCTTGTAACCACTTCATTTTAAGTTATCAACTATGGTTGTCGTATTACATCTTGGAATCATCAATGTTATACTTCCACAAGGTGATTCCATTGTTTTTAACGCCTCATGTGACCTAATATTATATTAATTTGTAATTTATTAATTAATGTAGTTGTAACATTCTCAAACACCAGTTGACGACTGTATCAGGTACTTGGGTATTTAGTTACATTGTACTGATTTACCTTATATATGAATGTTTTATACAGTCACATTTTCATAAAATGGGCTGTATTTTATATAAACCATTCATTTTGGACAACTAATATTTACCTCTAAACCTTTTTGGGTTCTGTTTGGTACCCGGGGAAAACTACATGATTATAGGTGTTGATAAAGTGAAGCATATGACTACGAAAACTTGACTACTTTTTGTGTTATTATATAACTATAAGCAAATGACCGAGATAGAGTTTGAGATTTTCAGGATGGTTAATGTGTTTCCTCTTGCTACATTGGGTGTTTCATGTATGTCTGTTACTTTTTTGCAATGTTTTCTAGATTTATAGTGACATGAAATATCATCATTTGTTCTTGTATGATTCTACCAGTTATTCCAATTGTATAAGTTATTGTTATCCTTGTCTACTTCCAATGTGCCATATATTTGCTTATATTTCTTCTTTTGTTCACCTCTATTTATAATTACCAATTATGCAACACTCTGGTAATGAGGGAATAGTGTCCCCACAGACACACCCTACACCCTCACTTCTAGTCGATAGCTTATGGTATTTTGTATGATTTTCTTGAGGCCATGTGACCCACCAGTCTTGGAGAACCTATTATGTGGTGTATGGTTTTGGGATGTCACAAAGTGATATCAAATCAATTAATTTCATTAATTACTATATGCAGGTTATAGTCAAGAGATTATGAATGCTTGTGATATGGTCGTAATGTTTTCTTGGGTGTTGCGAACCCATGTTTGGGTTAAAATATAAGTTGTCAGTATAATAATTGTTTTTTTCTAATATAAATGATATCCATTCACCATTGGATGACACACATGAAATGTGGATTTATTCAATATTATTCATATTGAGAATTTCATATCATACTTTTCCGGATGATATGAGGGAAAGGAGCCTTATTACATTTTTCATTATAGGCACCTAGAATCCAGATTTCTTGCATATTCCCATGAAATAAACGTGCATTTCATTGCTATGAATTTATTTTTTATACCTATTATTTTTGAGTGGCCTTGTCTTGTGTAAATGAATTTTCTTATTTTGGTTTGTGATTTAGTGATTTTATGTTTCAATTCATGAGTTGTTATGGGCCCTCTTAGTTGGTAATGATTTATCTATAGAATCAATCCATAAATTATTAATCCATATGGGTGTCATTTTATGTGATAAGGAGTATGTCCTTTGATTCACGGGGAATGAAAGTCCATTTTAAAAGATGTTTGAATCAAGTAATATGAAAATGAAAACATAAACATGGAATGGTTTCACATCCTTATACTTTATTGTCATGCTAATGAAAGGTAAAAGAGTGAACCATATAATTAAATGTTAAATGAAACTGAATGGTTGCCTATAAATGATGAGGAAAGGTACTACTGGCCCTTCATCTACTGGAACTCATGAAACATATACCTCAGCAGCTACCAATACATGGCCATATAAGCAGGTAGTTGGGATAATATTCTAGGGTAAGTGATTCTACCTATGTGCTTATAAACATATTCTGAGTCATTTGGCTTTTGTAGATTAATGTCTCCATGATGTCCTCGTGTCATACGCTAGGAAGGTGGCGATGACCATGATCCAAAAGTTTTGGGACCTAAGTATCCAATCATACCACCATTAGTGACACATGAGGCACAAACTGTTATAAATTATATGGGCACTGATACCCATGTTTGTGGTTGTTTTATATGTCTTATGGATTCCCTTCACGGTGATCCATGAGATGCACCTCAAATGGATGGTCTTCCTCAGGTGTTCTAGTTGTAGCATCCTCCCACTTTTTTGAGGGATGGTAGTCTACAAGCTGTTGAGTCTTTTCTTGAGGGCACCCAATCTATCTATGATCATCCAGAGATGCCTCTATAGTAGAGGGTCAAACATTCTACTTATATACTAACTAATTCAGCCAAGCGCTGGTGGGAAGTGATTACCCAGTCTAGCTATTATCAAGGAATGTTATCGGCTGATTTAAAAACTGCATAATATGATAATTTTCTTCCCTGTACTTTGAGAGCTAACAAAACAAGATAGTACAAGCATCTCAACCAAAGTTCTATGTCAGTTTTGGAGTATTCAGTTCATTTCATAGAGTTGTATCAATTTTCACTTCTTCTTAGCGGTGATGAGATTTTTCATGTTGTGAACTTCGAGGATGGTCTCCAGTAGTCCATTTGTAATACAATAAATGTTTTTCACCTAATTACTTTCTATAAAATAGTAAATCAGTCTCTTATAATTGAATGGAACAAGAGGGAAAATGATGGTACCTAAAATAGAGGACCGATTTTGTGTCAATCCAGTAATTATTCCAGGGGAAGAAAGAATTCTCTCAAGGTTTCCTATCAGGGCAGTGGAAACCAGGTTACCCATATAGTTATCACTGTAGTGTGTCACCAGTGCAGACGTAAATGGAATCCAAAGCCTTCGTGTGATAGACCTACATGAATTTCTGGCTTACCACCCTCTGTGGTATCTTTAGTGTTTCTACCAGACCCTTCCATCATCTTCAAGAGGAAGTTCATCCGCAAAAGCTACACCTTCAGGGGTAGGTTCTTTCATATCTCATGAAATAAGGTGTTGGACTAACACTAGTCAGACTGGCTGAGGATAAGGTCATGGTCATGGTATCATGACCACTGATTACCAGCAGCGCTAGAAAATCAGTTTTTATCATGGAATTTCAGCTACTGGTTAGGGTCTTCGATCAGGACACATAAGTTATTTACATCTGATACTTGAGGATCAGAATGCGGGACCATATATAGTATGAGTTACTATTATAGTAGCCTCCTCTATAGTATCTAATGAATTTGATATAGGTTCGTCACACTCATTTTTTATTTATCTATTATGGAAATCCTTGGGCTAGATATACAGTGTTACCCAGGTGTTATGACCCTAGATACAACATTAGGTGTACAATTAGATGGAATATTCCAATGTAGGGAATATCTCTTTGAGGCGGGCAGTTACAATTTCTTATATGACCACATTGTTCATTAGATGAACGGAATAGACCTCATCCTTAGTATGTTTTGGTTGGTTTTTTATCATGCCTCTGTAGAGTACTATCGCCGAAGGTTATCATTTACATCACCGAAGTGATGTAATTATCTACATAAGGGTGAGTGAGAATTCCATGTTAGTAGAGATAGACCATAGCATCATGGGATTGGTGGACTAACCACCCAGATTTCTATAATCTTCCAAGAGGATCATATCATAGGCCAGGCTGAATTCCCTCCTGTAGTAGATCATTTTTGGGATATTTTTTAGAAAGAATTTTTTTTACCTCCTTAGAGGGTGGTAAAGTTTACTATTGAACTCTTTCTAGGAGCAGCTCAACTATCTGTTCCTCCATATAGGATAGAACCTACTAAGTTCAAGGATCTCACTTAGTAGTTATAGGATCTAGAGGCTAAGGGTTTCATAAGGCCTAACACTTCCACATGGGGTTTTCTTCATTTTTTTTCCAAAAAAGCATATGGAACCATTTTTTTATGCATGGATTACAGATGGGCGAACCAACTCATGATAAAAAAATGGTATCCACTACCTCATCAAGACGATCTCTTTGTTTACCTTCAAGGATCTCTGGTCTTCTCTAAGATATACATGAGATCGAGCTGTCATCTGGTGAGAGTCATAATATCAGACATACCTTGTATAGTTTTTTGTATCATGTATGGTCTATATGAGTACATAGTTATGTCATTCGGTCTTACAAATTCACCCATCATTTTCGTAGCTCTAATGAACAGGGTGTTCCACCCCTATTTGTATTATTTTTTTGTAGTCATTTTAGATGACATCATGGTGTATTCTGACACTCATTGAGACCATTCAAAGAACCTTGAGAACATTCTTAATACACTAAGGGAGAATATACTGTATGCTAAGAGTGCTATGTTTTGATTATGGATCAAAAAAGTTTACATATGGGGTCACATTATCTCTGAATAAAGAGTATCTATTGTCCCAAAGAATATTAGTGATGTGATTTCCTAGAAGAAACCCAAGAGTGTGTTTGATATATGGAGTTTCTAGGGTCTTGCGTGATAATAATGGCATTTCATATAGGAATTCTGATGCCATGATTCACCCTTATATATCATAGAAGGAATGTTTTCATGTTCATGTGGTCAGAAATGTGTGAGAATTCCATTCATGAGATAATAGTGAGTTGTGTATCACCACCTATTCTAATTCTACCAGATTCAGGAAAAGGTTTTACCATCTTATGTGATGCATCAAGCATCCTCCAAGTAGTAGTGTGGATGAAGGTGGACATAGTCAATGCATATGGATCCTAGATGTAGAGTCTTAATGAGAGGAATTAACTGACGCATGACCTTGAGTTAGCTTCAGTTGTACATGACTTAAGTTTCAGGATACACAATCTACTGGGTGAGATCTTTGTGGTGTACATAGATAATAAGATCCTCAAATCAATGTTTTCATAGTTTTACATAATCCTCATACATGAAAGATGGGTTTATTATCTTCAATACTTTGATTTTTTTCTTTATTATATTCCTAAAAAGTATAATTTCTTCATAAATTCATTGAGTTAAAAAATTCACACATATAACATGCAGAATTCCAGTGATGAATGGATGTATATGGACCTCTTTTCTGAGCATCATCTATAGTTTCGTGATAGTCATGATCATTCTTACCTATCATCCTTAACATATACTCATTCCCTCTTTGAGAAGTTGAAGGGTATGCAATTTTCAGAACATGAGGTTTTGGTTCTTAGTGAGATTATATCATGAGATAACCCACCTTTGGATTAATCTATGAAAAAATATGACATCCTATGTATTCTTGGGTATGTTTTAGTTCCTACAGATATGAGATGGGCGTTAATGACTTAATATCATGATTCTATGTGGGTCGTTCATTCAGGAATCACCAAAGTGTATCAAGATATGTGATTCTAGTATTGGTGGTTGGGGATGAATCCTCAGTTAGAAATATTTATCACTATGTGTTCAACTTGTCAGTAGGTGAAGGCAGAGCACCAGAGACTTGTAGGATTTTTTCAAACACCTCCATTCCTGGAATGGAAATGGGAAGATGTTTCAATGGACTCTATAGTAAGGTTACCTAGGTAACCTAGAGGTAGTGACACTATATAGGGTGTCATTGATAAACTAGTGAAAGTTGATCACTTAATTCCTAGTTAGGAGGATTTCTCAGTTGATTAGTCGGGATGACTGTATGTTACTGATATTGTCCGACAACATGGGGTTCCTTATACTATCATATTAGATAGGGAACCCTATTTCACATCATTGTTCTGGAAGGGTTTTTAGAAAGATAAGGGTACATAGGTTCTTCTAAGAATATATTTTCACCCTCAAATATATGGGAAAATAAAACAGATAATATAAGTTCTAGAGGACATGATCAAAGCATGTTTCCATGATTTTAGTGGTTCTTGGCATAATCATATCCCTCTCGTCAACTTCCCCTATAACAATATCTTTCAAGGGAAAATTCAGATGGATCCTTTTGAGGCCATGTATTCTAGGACATTTCATTCACCCATTTTCTAGTTAGAGGTAGGTGAGGTGGCCCTACTAGGTCCTCGTCTCATATAGGATACTTCATAGTAGGTTTAGCTGGTCAGGAAGCATATGGACATTTATAAGTCCAGAAAAAAATATCATATTGATCACCGTCAAAAAACTCTAGAGTTTGAGTTCATGGATCATGTTTTCCTCTGGGTATCACCTAGGCTAGGGAATAGGCTATTACGAAAGAATGGTATGTTTTAACCTTGTTTTGTAGGGTTGTTTTATTTTCAAGAGAGATTCGAGCTGGTAGCCTATCTATTCTTAGTAACTCAAAGGCACCTTGACATGTATGATGTCTTCTAGGTTTCATAGATTCTTTAATATGATTTGAACCAGAATCATACCATTGATCCTAAGGAAGTTTAGTTATATGTCGATGCTGCCTTTTGGAAGTATCTAGTACACGGTGCTGACCAGAGAATGAAGGACCTCTGAGGCTGGTATGTCCCTCTAGTATGTGTGCTACAATAAAATGGTTTTTTACAAGATGAGATATGGTATTTAAGGACAAAATACGTACTCGGTGACCATATTTGTTCTAAAACAGTGTTTCTCCACCCTTCGAAGGAGAAATCAGGGATGAGTTCCTTTAAAGAGGAAGACTATAAGCTCCTGTTTTTTTCACTCAAGTATGGATGCTTTTAATTTCTATCTAATTTTTTATATTGGACTTAATGTGGATACATAATGAGTTACATAAGGTATCATGGGTGTTAGGGGATAATTAAAAGCTCAGAACCCAACTTTTCGGAGAAAATGACCATATCGCGGATTAGAGAAAACTAATCAGGGATGATGTACTGTTTGACTAAACCATGTGAATGTAATTAATTTTTAGGAAGATCCATATCACATGTTTGTTACATGGATTCCAAAACTATGAGTCCTAGCCATATGAGTGCCCCACTACTCTAGGTACCCATGCATTGTTTGTGCATGTTTGGAAAACCCTATGACCAAACCGTTCACAATCATTTTTTTGGGAAATTTTACTATTATTCCTTAATAATACATTTTTCCTCATCCTTATACCCTATTTTGAGTTGTAGTAGACATAACCTCCATTTATACCCATTTTGAGATCTTGGAAGACCTATGATAGAGATCAATTGATCTCTTTCATTCAGGTTTTGTTTGAGCTTCTGTTTATCACGTTGGATGCCCAATGGTAGGTACATGGGTTCGTTTGAGCCATTTTTGGTCTCTCATTCTCTCGAAAAAATTATCAAGGTGTAATAATTTTTAATCGTTTCTCAGATATACTGTATTACAAGATGAATTAGAGGCTAATACATGATGAGGAGAGTTGTGCCAGCCTATGGTGGGTGGCCTATAACTCATCCCCCGAGTTCATTGATTTTGGTTGTGTTGTGTGGGGCCTTCCAATTTCATTAGGTTCCATTTATTTAACTTATATTCCTTGTTTATAGTCAATAGAACTATATGTTCATTCTTTTTCCATGTATTTGATTACTTTTCTGTGATTACACCCACAATGCCCAAAGCCCCTTGTAGAGTGATATGCCATAATTGATTTTTTTAGGGATTTTATACTTTTAAGCCATCGTTCGAGTGTGATCGTGCTTGAAAAATCTAATAGTGACCCTTTTTATAATAAATTCAAATTGAAACATGTAATGGTGAATGGAAAGTACCATTTCACATCCACAAGACCCACATAAGGTATGTGCATATTTGTAATTAGTTATGTAAATTGATAAATTGAAAAGTATGTGGTTTGAATATTACTTGACCATATTAATTGAAAAAGAATGATTTTTCCATGCCATCGAATCCCATTCCACTTATGGTTGATACTAGTAGATAAACCATATTAAATTATTATAACATAAATAGTAAAATTAAAAGGAACAATGCTACTTGGAATTTTCAATCTAATGAATGGAAAGGTTTGAAACTAATGAACGTGATGAACATAATATTAATAATATGTCCTTATTGCTGAAGATGAATTAAATTTAAGGTGAACCTTTATGAAAACGAACCTTAACATTTTTCTAATATGCCCTGACTCTTGATATCTCATGTATTCCCAAGGGAATTCCATGGGAATTTGAGGATGACATTCTAACTCAAAGATACCTTTTTCCATGTTTGAGACCTACCTAGGAACCTGGTCCATGTCTACCTCTATATTCCCAGTATGACATTGTAGGATCCCTTCATTATTATCATAGGATCCCTTGTATAAACTCCATGGATCCAAAATTCAAAAGGTAGGTTCCATGGTTATAGCCCCTTGGGTCCAGTCATTGGTTAGACTCATTTTTCTTGGAAGATCCCCTTGGACTCTGTAAGAGTCTTCTTATGGAAATTATATGGATGATTCAACTTGGATTATACTTTTATCCCTTGTATAGAATTAGTTACTACTAAGTTAGTGGACCCTGAGGTCAAGGTTTCCTTGGTGATTACCTTGTAACCACTTAGTTTTAAGTTATCAATCATGATTTTTTTTACATTTTGGAACCATCAATATTATACTATCACAATGTGATTTCAGTGTTGGATATGCCTCATGTAACCTATTAATATATTAAATGATAATTTAGTAATAAATGAACTGGTTACATGCTCATATATAGGATGAGGGATGAAGTAGGCAGTTAGATATTCAGTTAGATTGTACTACATTACTTAATATATGCCTTTTATCAAGATGTTACATTACCATTATATGGTCTGGATGTCACAGACACCAATGGTTGTGGATCACTAAGATTTATCTCACATCCTATTTAATCTCCATTTGGTACTTAGGGTAGACTACATGATTGTAGGTGTTGATATAGGGAAGCTTATGGCTTCGAAAACTTGATTGCTTATTGTGTTTGTATGGAGCAGGTAGTAGATGACCGAGCTTGACCTTAGGATGCTTGGAATGGTTTATGTGTTTATTTTTCTTATAGTGGGTTATTCATGTATGTCTACTAATTTTTACCGATGTTTTCTAGCTTTCTGGTGACACGACATATCATCATCATTTGTTTTATACTTGTACTAGTTATACTAGTTGTACCAGTTATTGTTTTCCTTGTCTATTTGTACTTTGAAATCTATTTACTTATATTTCTTTAGAAATTTAACTTTATTTATAATTACCCATTGTGCTATACCATGGTAATGAGGACATAGTCTTCCCACAGACATACCCTAGGCACTCACTGGTAGTCGTCATCCTCTGGCATTCAGTAAGATGTGTTTGAGACTATGTGGCCCATCAAGATCTAGGAACCTATTAAGTGGAATTTGGGGATGGGAAGTGACACATATATAATAACATAATTATCCTAAATATATTGAGAAGTTTTTATTTTATTTTTTATACTAATACTTAAACACACATCCATCTAATGGGTAAAAATCCTTTTGTTCTGGTGTATAGTGATCTACCACCACATGAAATGATATTCTTCATTTTTTACATTAACTACTCTCATGGTGGGGCATTATCATTGACACACTTTTATTATATGATATGTATGAAATTTATAATTAATTTATGATTATATAATTTCTATATAAAACATAACATTATTGCATCTACATTCTGTAAATATGATAATATCATTTGTTGAAGTGTGGAATACCACCTCTTTAAAGCGATGGGATTCGTTCATGTTATACATGGAGTGTTAAAATTATTTTCGTAATAAACCTATGTGACATATGTGACATTAAAATTATTATATAATTCTAATATATATATATATATATATCAATTATAACACTTTGTTTTAAAATATGACAATGAAATGGAAGTAGCGTTCATGCATACGTACATCCTACTCTCTCCATGAACGGTGAAATTCATTTATGATATCTAAATATTATGGATTATTCTATATATATATAATATATATAAAATTTACATCAATTTTTACATCCCTGGGATTATGTAATCATGATCAGCATAATAGAAAAAAATAACAAGTTATAATATACTCGACAAAGAAGAAAATTGACACCCAAAATAGTGAAAATAATGAATGATTAATAACGAGCGGGTAATAAGATATTATAAGAGTATATTATATGATATCATAAATATTATTATTATTGTTTGTCATATGTTATTAAATTTATAAAAATATTTATATAGGAGGTAGACAGACGTTCACCCGAATGGAGATTCAATGAAACTGATTTTCATTTCACATTTTACATCTGTGAGATAAATGTCATATTCACCACTAATATATATTTTTTGGTTTATATACATCAAATATTGATATATTATACCATAAATTATTTTATATTCAACATATTTTGAGTTTCATTTTTAATTATTTCATCTACGATTATTTCACGTAAGCATTACCTTGTATAAAATAATTTCATAACCCAATTTCTTTTCTTTGGTTTATATTAGTTCCCTATTGTCCATAATATTATATGATTATATCTGTAATCAATTTTTAATATCAATTTATATATTAAAACTTTTTTATGTGGATTTACATTTTAATCACGTAATAAAATCCTTGTTTGTGTCTCAGTTCATCATTATGATATTTTTCAGGGATTACATCAATGTCTTGCTTTATTTGGGACTATTTACACATTATTTTCCATTCAAGAAAATTAAATTAACATTATTATATATAACCATTAATTTTAATTACCTCTAGTTATTAATGATAACTTTATACTATTCTTACCATTTTTACACTCTTTGGTACTCATAAATTTGGAGATTTTTTTTAATAAATCCCGAAATAATTTCTCTCTTTAATCAGAGAACCTATTTTATTCTAAAAAAATTATTTTATAAAATGGTATTAAAAAATAATTAAACTTCCCTAAATTATTTATTAAATACATTTTTACCCTATTTTATTTATATAATTTTATAGTGGAATGTTCTTGTCAATATGAATACAAGTAACTTTTCTAACTATTTACCGTGAAAATGAAATTTTCTTTTTTACCTTGTATAGAATGTATGGATTTACCTAACACCATATCTTTGAAGATTACTTTTCAAGATTAAATGGTTAATTTTTAAAGAATTTTTTTTTCAAAAGTGATTTTTAGAGAAAAGGAATTTCCAAATAAAAAGATATTTTCATCATGAATGTTTTTAATATATATATATATATAATGTATATCAATTCATCAATGATGAAAACCCTTTATTTTTCTCTACTTGGGATATGTTGTATTATTACCGTACTTATTATTCTAATGAATTGATTTTGAATAATTTGACCAAGAATTGTACTGACATTCCCCACCTTGATTTATTTTACTCCCCATGAAATATTCGATTTCCTATGATCATTGAACAATGAATTTCCCCTATTTATCCAAATCATTTTTTCATGGATATTTTTATTACCTAAAATGTATATTATTGTTACATATGGTGTTTAAATTTAAATTTATCTGATTTACTCTGAAAATTTTGATAAATTGGTATCCTTTACTTGATATATATATTTGAAAAGGTAGTTTGTTTATTTAAATTTATTATTCAACATATATGGAATGATTTAGACATGCACTATACAGGTTGGGGACTGGTCAATTCAATACTAATAGTTTGGGGACCATTTAAAGTAAAACCCATGATGCATCAATATTCTCATGGGATGAAATCAATTGGCTAGCCTAAAATAATGGTTTTTATCCAGTATGTTTTAATCCATATATATGTTAATGTTAACATGTTCCTAGGAAACATGAAATCTAATAATTAAGAAAATTTTTCATTTTGATTCATTTATTATTATACATGAGATTTTCACTGTGGAGAAAATATATACACGCATCTAACTCATAGTATATTTCATTAATTTCATGTTTTTCAGTTATTTACATTACAATAATGATTATTCATTGTCCAGTTATTTTAAATAGCATTTTTAGTTATTTTTCATGACATATTGTTTATTAACTTCCATATCAGTTTATGGATTATTTGGAATGTGTGTTCATCAATTACCTTTTTATACTTATAATTATCCATGATTCATTATTTCATCTATGATACATTACCCTTACTAAGTATTTGAGCTCCCCCTTATTTTTTTCCATTCCCCAAGAATCCATGAAATATACTAAGAATGATATACAAGGATATTATAATTGAAATAAAGTTATCCTCAAAAAAATATTATATAGTATTTAACATATTCATTTTCAATAGAATGCTCATGTGTGTATCTCGTTTACCAAGATTACTAATCTCTTCCGTCCTTCTAGATTCAATCCCTTATAATCATGTAAATGTAATGGTAGTAGACACCGACTGCTTGCCTCTATGGTTTGGGAACTAAAGTTTTTATCAAAGGAAGATTAGTAGAAACTGTGGATACTGGATTTTGGAAGACATAGATTAGGGATCATAGCCCAAAGGTAGTCATTGAAGATAATTGTAGAGTAACATAGTTGAATTTTGGTAAGGTAGAAAATGTGTGGGTATCCCTAGAAATATATATTTGTTTTGATACTATAAGATGACATGGTTTTGATATAGATGTACCCAGTGGTAACAATGTTTAAAATTAATGTCAGGACTAAATCGAGCATAAATTGGTACATGATAATAGGCCTTACTACACACTATGATTTCTTGTTTTAGTCAACGTATAGAACATGAAGGATTCACATTAACATTGAATATGAAGGATAAAGTGTTTACAATGAGAAACAAAATGGGATGTTGGTAGGAGGAGAAGATATCATGTCCATTCCTAATAAGTTTTCCTAAAATAAAATTAACAATATATACCTTAACATACACTTGAACTCACCAAAGAAGAGAAGGATGGTTGTTCCAAAGAGGTTGAATGATGGAGACTATGGAGAAACAATAGATCTATTTCCATCAGGAAAAAAAGTTGAAGGATACACCCATGACTTTTTCTCAATGGAATGGATACATTATTAATATTTCGGAATGAATTACATATAGAAAATAATTTATGTGGAAATAAGAAGAGTATAATGTAAGGAAATAAAACTCAACTGAAGGATCCATTTATTGTTTATTCCCTTAAATATTGGAATCCAAGGCATTACCCAATTAAATTCCATGCTCTAAAAGATAAAATCCAGACCAGGGGGACCTATGAGGAATTAAGTGGATGAAGTATTAATTTATTGGGGTTGTATTGAAAACCTTAGTTGGAAGCCTATTTACTGATTAACATTATTTTCAGGATGTCTATCATATTTATTTTTGAAATTATATTAATTCTTTTAGGCAATGAAATCATGTATGTTGGGTGACAACCCGTCAAGTCTAGCAAGGCCTTGAGGCTTCAACCCATGACCAAAAAATGATAAGGGTTTTGTTCCTACCATTGGCCTACGTGATTTCATGGTTAATGTGTAATTGTTTCTTAGTTCAAAAATTTGACAAATAAATTTTAGTGATGAACCAAAACTATTAAGTTTTAGGTTTAAAGATTAATATATTAACCCCATTGTATTTAAAAGATAGTTGGAGACAAATAGTTATACTTTTCACTATTTTATGGGACTTAAGATCCATTAAAAACATATATTATTTCTTTAGGAATCAATGTCAATTTTTGAATATCCATTTCAAGAAGTAATGGATGAATTTAAAATTGATAAAAGAAGAAATAATGGATTAAAAATGTTTTTATATAAATTTATTAAGTAAGTGTATTTATTAATATTATTATGTAGTAAAATAATTACCCAAAATTAGGAATATTATTTAGAACTAAAATGTTTTCCTAAAATATTAGATTTTATTGGTCTCATGACCATCTAAATCATCACCAAATTATGGTTTACTGACCCTCAAATTTCCAATGATAATTCAATTTTTTTATTGATTACAATAATCACTCCCTATAAATACATATGATTGTTCCTCTAGTTCTATATTTTCACTTTCCATGAATGTTCTTTTACGTAGAATCATAGTTATTTGTTATACCATGTGACCATTATACTTCACATTCTCTCTTATTAGGATGATATTTCATTAACACTTCTCACAATGTAGGATTTAAACAAAATAATTTTCAAATATAAAACCCTAGGTTTTTTAGATTGAGTTTAAATTTTGAGGATACAATTTAATTAAGGTGGGGACACTATTACGTCCTAGAATTGTAATGTCAGAACATTGTATTTGATAGCGTGTATGACCCGCAACACCAAGAACATAAGGGGATATATTATCCTATGATATTAAAATATAATTACTATTTTAAATTTATTCAATCGATGATGTAGATTAAAATTCACAAAATACTGAGTCAGCTTACGTCTCACACCACAAAAAATGTATTTGATAGCTTGTGTTACACACAAGACAATGTTTTATCGAATAAGATATTACTAAAATATTATTATTTAATATAATAAGATACAACCTATCCATTATATTTGAGGATAAAAATAATATTAAATAAATTATTAAAATATATGGTTTAGAGAAATATAAAATGAATTCATTTTATAAAAATTAATTAGAAATGAATATAAGAAACAATTTAATATAAAAAAATATTTTTATAGAGGACTATTTTTATGATAAAAAATTTGTTTTATCATAATAAATTAAATTACAAATAATTATTGATTGATATTAGTGTAATATATATATATTATATATTCTATAAAAAATTACACTCATCAAATAGATTTTATAATCATAATATAAGATAAATCCGAGTATGTTTTTATAAAGAATCAATTTTTTTATAAATAAACTTTTACTCACTTTTAACAGAGAATATATTTTAAATCCTATTTTTCCACTTTTATAAATTTTATATTTAAAAATAAAAATTAATTTTTGAATAGAAACATCAAAATTATGTTAGGTTTTTTTTAATTTCACTGCGATGTTTCATTTTTTGATGAATAGTGAAAAGTACTGAAATATAATTCAAAACTATTTTTTCATTTAATTTATTTATAATATTAAATTATATTTTAAACTTTTTTAAAGTGAAACTAGATCAATTATAAATCAATTTAACCAATTTAGATTATTTTTATTAATTTCAATTTGAAATTGGATATCAAAACTTAGCAAACTTTTGAACATTTTTACATTAAAAACCTGCATTATCATCCCGTATGGGGGACTAATTTGAAATTAATTTCTACCAAATCATTTAATAGAATTATAAAAAAAATAGATTACATATTTTTAATAAAAAATAAATATTTTATAATAAGTTGAAAATAGTTTTTGACCAAAAATATTACTAAATGAACTTAAAATTAAATATATCGATTAAGAGAAAAATTAGCTTAACAATGGACTAAACATTAAAGATAATAACCAAAATGACCTTGAAACATGTCAAAAATCCATTTATGTTAATATTTTGACCCCATTCCCAATTTTATATAATTTATCCAATTATTGGAGCCAATTTAATTGAAAAAACATGGGAAAAATTCCCTTCTCAATGATTTACAATAATGCCACTCCTCCTCCACTATAAAATGGTACCCACCCCTAAACTTATTCACACCTATCACAACACATTCTCTAAACCAAAATATGATAAATTAATCTCCCAAAATCTGTACACTCATCCTAGTATCCTCCCTTTTTGAATAAATCCATCCAAGGAAACGTTTTGGTGGAAATCAAAAGGAGTTACCCAAATAAGTGGTAATATCATTCCTCAAGCTATTTTGATTTATTTTCATTATCTACTCCCTAAAAACTTCTTATTTTATGATTTTATTTTAACATTAGTATCCTAAATATACTGATATGTTTTTATTATAATTTTTATACCAAAAATTTCACATACATACATCTAATGAGCAACCAACTTTTTATTCTTATTTACAATGACTTACCGCCTCACAAAATTATGGTTTTTGTTTTTTATTATGAATTATCATGGTTATAAATTATGATGGAAACACTGTTAATATATGGTATATATGATATTCATAATTTATTTATTCTTATTTAATTTATATATTACACACACCTTTATTCCATACATTTTGTGTAAATATGATAACATTGTTTGTGGAAGTGTGGGCTACCACCTCCTCAAAATGATGTGATTCATTCACACTATAAATGGAATTTTTCATAAACCTATGGGAAATATATGAAATAAACATGATACTAGACTTATTATATTCACACACATATATATATATATTAGTTAATTTTCATTTTTTCTAAATACGATAATGAAATTGATGTTGCGCTCATGTATATATATATAGTCCACCATCTCAATGAATGATACATATAATTTAATATCTCTAAATATTATGGATTATTGAATATATAAATATTTATTGAACATATATACCATTTAAAACGTGGTTTACATACTAAAGATAATTTAATCAAGATCTATATAAGAGGGAAAAATAACTAGTCAAAACATACTCCACAAACTAGACCATTGACACCCGAAATAGAAAAAATAATGAAATATTATGAACAAATAGGTAAAACAATATTATAATAGGATCATATATGATATCAAAAATTTTAATACAATCATTTTATAAGTTTTAATCATGATATAAAACATTACGTAGGAGGTTAAAGGATGTTCACCCAAAAAGAAACAAAATTTAAAAGATTTTCATCTCGCTTTTTATATGTGTGAGATAAATGTCATATTCACTATTTACATTTTTTTGGTAGTGTATCTACTACCCATTTTGATATATTATATCATTAATTATACTATCTTAATGTCATTTTCAGTTTCAATTTGAATTATTTCATCTAATGGGACTTGAATTAAGTGTTTCCATGTGGAAAATAATTTCATAACACAATTTATGTTCATTAGGTTATTTTAATTCCTAATTGTAGGTAATTTGATAATATTCTATGTGTAATCACATTTTACTATATTTTGTTTTATTTTAAATTTTTTTGTGGATTTACATTTGACACACATAATAAATTCATTGGTTGACTTTCACTTCAACATTATGGGTTTTCAAGAGTTTACTTTAAAATCTCATTTTACTCATGATTGTTTTATCTTGAATTTACATTTGGAGAAATTATATGACCATTTTCAATAAAAAAATTCATTTTATTATCCTATAGTTATGTAGGAACATTTTCAAGTGTTAGTACATTTTTCTTCCCTAATTCATTATAATTGCTTTAGAAAACCCAACATTTTTTTATCTTTTTAGTCGAAGAACATTATTTCATATGAAGCCCTAATTTTCTAAAAAAGATTTCAAATTTTTTTTACCATCACAAAATTATTTATTAAATAATGTTTCACCTTTTTTTCATTTAAAAATATTTTCAAAGGAATCATCTTGTCACTTCTTGAATAATGAGCTTTTCAAACCTATTACCATGAAAAATGAATTTTGTTTACCTTGAAAACATGCACAAATTTAATCACCACCATATTGTATAATTTTCATTTGCATGTTTAAAGGGTTACCTTTTAAATAAATTTTTCTAAAAACTGATTTTCCAATAGAATCATTTTGACAATATATTTTGAAATAAAATGGATATTTTCTTAAATAATGTTTTTAAAATATATTTTTATAATTCTTCCATTAATAAATGAAAAAACATTTTTTTACTATAGATACTATATTTTTTATTTATATAATACTTATTTTACTTTAGATGATTTATAGAGCCTTTAAACATGGTTAATATTGACATTTACAACCATGATCCCTTTTTCTCCCATTTAAATATTCAATTTACTATGATAATTAAAAATTTAATTTTCCATAATTATCTATATCCTTCTCATGGATATGATTATGGAATAAATTGTATAACATTTTTACTTATGGGTTTTACTTTTACAGTTATTTGCTTTACTGGGGAAATATTGATAAATCTATACACTTTACTCAATATATATTTTCATGAGGAAATATGTTTATTTGAATCAAATATTCCATATATAACAATTGATTTGGAAAAGAACTATATTTTTCTAGGACTGGTTTATACAATACCTTATAGTAGGGTCCGTTTGTAGTATTCCCCACAATGTATTGGTAATCTATTGTTTTGAAATTTGTTGGCTAGCCTATGTTAATCAGTTTTTGACCAGTATGTTTTAAACCATCTTTATGGTTAAGGTACCATGTTCTTAGGAAACATGACATCCAATAATTAAACATTTCATTCATTTAGATTTAGTTATTATTATCAAATAAATCATGGGTCCATGGGGATTTAATTCATTGTAATAATGCCAGTATAATGGTCGTAAACATTGGATCTGGGATTTCAGGATTAGGGCGCTACAGTTGGTATCAAAGGAAGATTAGTAGAAACCTTGGGTAATAGATTTTGAAAAATAAAGATTACGGAACATAGACCTAAGGTATAAGTTTATGATAAATATAGAAGAAGATCCTTCAATTTTCGTAAGGTGAAAACTATGTGGGTACTCCTAGAAACACATCCCAATCTGGATACTACAAGTGGATGTGGTTACGATATTGATGTAACTTGGGTTAAAAAATCTGAGAATTTACATTGGTCTGGACTCAATAATAGCCTGGTACATGAAAACAATCCTTACTGCTTGCATTTTTTGACACTACATGGGTATATTCTTAGGATAATTCATATTATTAGAAAAAACCATTTTGAAGGATTTTAATAGATAATTAAATTAAATAATATCTGTTAGCCCTAACAATTTTTAGGCTGAAAAAAGGTGTTATAATTTAGATATCCTATAAATGATTATAAATATACCTCACTTTTAACATTTTCCCCCACAGTATGCTTTATTGTTATGCTCAATAAATGTTACCTGAATGAGTGACGTTAACGTTTAATATGAAGGAAAAGGTGTTTATAATGATATACCAAATGGGGTATTTATGGGGTTAATTGATAATGTGTGCATTCTAAATCATTTTTTTTTTCAAAAATATGATTTTCAAAATATACCATAACCAACACCCAGACTTGGAAAAGAATAGAAGGATTAAGGTTTCTAAGAGATCGAGTGGTGGTGATCATGGAAAAAATGGATCAATTACTATCATGAAATTTTTTTAAGGAGACACCTAGGAAATTTCTCAACCAAAATGAGAAATTATTTATTTTCTATAAATAAGGAAATAAATCTACAAATTTATGAGGAAAAATTAAGAGTATAGTAGAAGAAAATAAAACTCATCATATAGATCCATTTATTGTCTGTTTCCTTAAATATGGGGAACCAAGGAATCTCTAAAGTAAATTCCCTCTTCTAAAGGATAAACTCAATACAAATGAGGGTGTGATGTGGAAATAAGTGGATGAAGTATTGATGTATTATGTTGTATTTAAATCCTTAGTTAAAAGTCTACTTAGTGATTAACATTATTTGAAGTATTTCCATCATATTTATTTTGGAAATTGTTTTTATTTGGTTAAAAAAAAGAAAACAGGTATTTTGGGTGACAACCCATCATTATTTGGTAAGGCCACGAGGATTCAACCCATGATCAAAGGATGGTAAGGTTTTTTTCCTACCAATAGCTTACACGATGTCTTTATTAATGTGTAATTATTTTTTGTTAAATAATTCGAAGATTTTTTTTTGATAAATCAGTAGTGTTACTTTTGAGGTTTAGAGATAAATGTAATAACCATAATATAACGACCCATACTTTACATACATTGTTAATACTTCAAAATTGAAGCACACTTATTACAACATATGACAAAACCACAAAGGACCGTATAGGTATAGTGTCTTTAGAAACTGGGAAACATAAACAACTGGTTCATAAATCTTCTACAGTGTCTCCAATTTATTTCATCATATCTAGGGTACCTTTTAGAATATTCTACTTAATATCCATATTCCTGACCTGGGGAAAAGAAAACATAAAACGGTGAGCTCAAATGCTCAGCAAGGGCAAATAAAGGAAATAAAAATCATATCATATCTTTTTGAAAATCATAACCTGCAAAAAAGATCATAATATCTTAACATGGAATAAATCATAGAAGTGAAAATGAGATCCCCATAATCATAACATGAAACTTCAAACTTTGTGGAATGCACACATAATCATGGAAAATCATTTCTTGTTAGTCATGAATCATTGCCAAGACTATCTTAGTGGACAAAGTCCCTTTCTGAACCGAGTCACCCTCGTTCCAGTCCTGTTTCACTGAACTGGTATAACCTACCGTTCCAGCCATGTCTATCTCATGAGATATAAAATCTTTACCCAATTCATTGGAGGGAGATATAGGTCCCACCCATCTCATAATGATACCATTCTTATGTGTGCCACAAAATCATTAATCATACATCATTTCATAACCCATGTAATAAAATGGGATTCTTAAACATCATGTCATCATAATCCATAAACAATTGATATCATTCATCATAAGAAAATTGATACCATTTAAATCATAGAGACATTTTACTTGAAACATACATATCAAATAATGTCATCTTAGATGGAAAATAGTTTTGAGAAAAACACTTAAAAAGAATTCTTGAGGAAAATATCCTTTCTTCTTTAAAATCATTTTCTTTTCACAAAATTCCATGAAATTTTAAAAGATAAGGATTTTGTTGAAAATAATCATGCAATCTTGTAGAGGAAGCTTCTTGAAAATGAAACTGTAAAAATCCTTTCAAGCCGTATAAGTTAAAAATAACATTCTCCTCGTACTTTTGTCGAAAAAGTCAAAAAGTACATTATATGGTAACCAAAGGAAAGATTCCATTCATACAATGTGGTAAAAACTCAATAAAGGGTAAAAATGACTTTAAAAATTTATGGAAGAATGGTAAAAATTTTATAAAAACATTTTTAGAAAACATGGTCATGGATGATAAACGTAACCCCAGTAAATACTTACGTATAAGCAATCTCGGATAAAAATGAGATTGAAAATTTATCCCTTACCTTAGGTCCGATTTGCTTTGTACGTGTCCGAAGCTCCTGTATAATGGTTTAAATAATGTTATTGACTTATTCCAGAATCATACATATTGATATGATATCATATATGGTCATATTCTTAGCTTCTTGTTAGTAATATTTCATTGTTACTTGTTACTCGGGTCTTTATTGCCTTTTGTTCTTATGCGTGTTTTGCCGAATACATTCTTATTCTTCTTTTAAGGTTATAGATACCTTATATCCATAATGGTATTAGTGTAACATATATCATATTTATTCATTCAATTCATTTATATAATTACTATGTAATGATGATCATGTAGAACGAGTCACATCACATCGTGGAGACGGTATTCCATACGTACACACGAGTGATGATATCGTTCCTATGATCGTGGAATTGTATTGGAGTATATATTATTTCAGTATCAATATTACTTTATAATAATCATAAATAGTTACTCATTACACCATTATACCCATCCTTGTAAGGTGGTGGTGGAAAATAGATTACACTACGGCGTGGAGACGGTATTCCATACGTACGCACGCGCGGTGATTTCATTTTTCCGTAGGATGGATAGAAGGTGAATTAGAGTTGTTTCATATTTATAATAACATATCAGTATGTAAGTAATACTGATGTTATTACTTTATCATGAAACAACTAAAGAAGAAGAAGTTGAAGAAGAAAGAAATTGAAAAGATCAGTAATGGATATTACCTCTTCTTTGGAACGCCTCTTTGAATCCTCCACTTAGGGAACTAAGATTGGTCTTTGAAGAAGACCAGGACCTCTAGGATTATTCTAGGGAAGTGGAGAGGAGAAAATGTCAGGGGTTGTCCGAGCTTGAGTGCTCAAATTGGTGTGAGGAGGAGGGGGAGGAGGTGCCCTTTTATAAGGGAGGAGAGGGGCACCTTAGGAATATCTCAAAATATTATTTTATATTAAAGTCAAAATCGGTTTATAATGGTTCCAAAGGGTCTTATTTCGAGGCTAAAGTGGGGATGGTTTGATATCTTATAAACCAATAGGATTTAGACAAGTTTAGGTTATTATTTTAACCTTATCAATTAGATTACACTCTAAGTTAAATAATTTAACTTTTACCGTGTCTTTTTGTTTTCTTACACTATATGGTTAATAAAATTACTATAACATGACAAACGAACCCCAAATTTATTATTATTAATATATATATCCTTAAGTCATTTGGCCGAACCTTAGATTTTTAGGAATAAAATAACAATTAGTAATATAATATTTGATTTAAAAACTATTTTGTGTCAATTTTGACACTATTTGATATATGATTTTTGAGAAAGTCATAAAAGAATTATATGTTCGAACCAAGTTTCTTAAATCAACACTAATATATCATAGTAACCTAGAAAATTAGTGTAATTCATAAAAAGTCTTAAATTACATTTATTTTTATGTTTATAACATCAATTATGTCAATATTTCATTAATAAGATAATTACTGCATCATCATTGTGTCATAAATAAATTAAATTATTTAATGTCTAAAAATTATAAATAAAATACCATTATTTAGGAAATCTTTTTAGCTTTCTAATAAATATTTATAGTCGAATTTATCTTATGTATAACCCCATATTAAAAATGCTTTACTTATTAAACTTCGATTTTAACTATTTTAACCCTTCTTAAATAAATTAATAATAAATGTCCTAATCTAATCCAAGTGGGCCTAAATGGTCATATTTTATTCCTAAGTTTGTTTTTGGTCGAATTAAACTTATCCAATAGAATTAGGACTTGTGTTAGGGTAATAGTAATATCATATTTACCCTTAGTTACCCTATTTACTATTAACTGCGGTAAAAAAGTAAAAAGTTACTATTCACCAAAAAATTATTTTTATCTCATTGAACCACATTTTACTTACTGATATCAACCGTGTCTGTCGGATTTTCGAAATTCCATTCATAGAAGTGGTAAAATTAAGTTTATTGCAAAATTCAGTTTTTTAACCTACCACTTAGTGGTTTCACTATTTATCAAAAATTGAAAGTTTTCAGAAAAATACCAAAATTTCACCCTAGGCTAATTTCGATATTCTGAGTCCAAAAATGAAGTCCATTTTGAAAAATAAAATTTATAAAATTTCAAAAAGTGGTTATTACTATTCATAATTTCTAGTTTTAATAATATTTTAATAGCATATCGTTGTTTAGTGAAACTCGGTATTGCGTACGACGCAAGCTATCGAGGAAGGTCGTGATTGCGTGTAAAGTAAGACAAGAAAGTGTGTAGTGAAAGATTCCTTTGATGATATAAAAAAACAAAATATTACTCATAAAAATCTTGGGTGTTACATTCTACCCCCCTTAAAAAGAATTTCGCCCTCGAAATTCGTCACTTTGTAACAAACAGATGAGGATACTTCTCCCTCATCATATCCTCAAGATCCCATGTAGCTTCTTCAAGTTGGTGGTTCCTCCATAAAACTTTCACCAATCGAGTGGTCTTGTTTCGTAGGAATTTTTCGCTACGATCCAGAATCTCTATCGGCTGTTCTTCATAAGAAAGATCTTCCTCCAGCGGTACAACTTCTGAGCTGAGTACATATGAAGGATCAGGTATGTACTTTATCAGGAGAGATACATGGAACACATCGTGAACTTGAGAGAGATTCGGTGGAAGCTCCAATTGGTAAGCTACCTTTCCAACACGATCCAGTATTTCGAAAGTACCGATATATCTAGGGCTCAAATTCCCCTTCTTTCCAAATCTCATAACCCTCTTCCAGGGAGATATTCGTAAGAACACTTTATCACCCACTTCAAACTCTAGGTCTTTTCTTCGGTTCTAGGCATAACTTTTCTGTCGACTCTGAGCTGCTCTTATGTGTTGTTGAATAGATCTGACCTTTTCTGCCATTTCATCAACGAGATCAGGTCCTAATAGCTTTCTTTCCCCAACTTCATCCCAGCAAGTAGGAGTCCTGAATTTCTTTCCATAGAGAGCTTCATAAGGAGCCATCTGAATACTGGAGTGAAAGCTATTATTATAAGAAAATTCCACCAAAGGTAGGTGTTGATCCCAACCTCCTTTGAAATCCATAGAGCAAGCTCTCAACATATCTTCTAGGGTTTTAATTGCTCTCTCTGACTGACCGTCTGTCTGGGGATGATAAGCAGTGCTGAAACTCAACTCTGTATCTAGAGTATGCTGAAGACTTCGCCAGAACTTCGAGGTAAATCTCGGGTTCCGATCAGATATAATAGAAAGTGGTACTCCATGCAATCTTACCACTTCCTTTACATATATCCTGGAAAGCTGATATAGAGAGAAATCCTCTCTAATAGCAATGAAGTGTGCAGACTTTGTAAGACGATCAACTATGACCCAGATAGCATTATTGCCTTTGGATGTTTTAGGAAGTCCTGTGACAAAGTCCATAGTGATGTTTTCCCATTTCCATTCGGGTATGGGTAATGGTTGTAACATCCCCTTAGACTTCTGTCTCTCAGCTTTAACTTGTTGACAAACCAAGCATCGAGAGACATATTCAGCAATATCTCTTTTCATGCCATCCCACCAGAAGTACTCTTCCAGGTCCCTATACATCTTCGTGCTTCCAGGATGAATAGAGAATGAAGAACTATTAGCCTCATCCAGCAGCTCCTTCTTTAATTCGGGGATGGAAGGAACACAAACCCGATTCCTGAACTTTATTATCCCATCACAATCAAGGTTGAATTCAGGAACATTTCTCACCTTCTTTTGTAACTCGACATCTTCTTTCTGTGCCTCTTTAATCTTCACATGTATAGATGGTTGAACATTCATTTGAGAAAGATAAGAATTTTCCCCTTCCATTATAATTCCAAGATCCATCCTTTGTAAATCCATAAATATTGGATCTTTTGTGATCCTCATCATGGATAAACTAGCATGGTCTTGTCGACTTAATGCATCTTCCACCTTGTTTGCTTTCCCAGGGTGGTAATGGATTGAGCAGTCGTAATCCTTAATCAGCTCCAACCATCTTCTTTGACGCATATTCAACTCCTTTTGTGTGAAAATATACTTTAAACTTTTATGATCAGTATAAATATCACACCTTTCACCATAAAGGTAATGCCTCCAAATCTTTAATGCAAAGATTACCGCAGCCAACTCCAAATCTTGTGTTGGGTAATTTTGCTCATGGATTTTCCACTGTCGTGAGGCATAAGCTATCACCATATCATTTTGCATAAGAACACACCCCAATCCCTTCTTGGATGCATCACTATAGATCACAAACCTTTCTCCACTACAAGGTAGTGTGAGCACAGGTGCACTGGATAACCTTCTTTTCAACTCCTTGAAATTTTCTTCACATTCCTCTGTCTAAACAAACTTAACTCCTTTCCGAGTCAACATGGTGAGTGGATTAGATAATCGTGAAAAATCTTTTACAAAACGTCGATAATATCCAGCCAAACCAAGAAAACTTCGGATCTCAGTTACTTTTTTTGGTCTTGACCAACTTTCGATAACCTCTGTTTTTGCTGGATCCACAGATATCCCCTCTTTTAAGATTATGTGACCCAAAAATGCAACTTTTTGAAGCCAAAATTCACACTTGGTAAATTTGGCATAAAGCTTGTCCTTTCTCAGGGTCTTCAATATAATTCTCAAGTGATCTTCATGCTCTTCCTTGCTCATTGAATAGACAAGAATATCGTCTATAAAGACTACCACAAATTGATCAAGATAGTCTCTAAAGACTCTATTCATTAGATTCATGAAGATAGTAGGGGCATTATAAAGACCAAATGGAATCACTATAAATTCATAGTGTCCATACCTTGTACGGAAAGCCGTCTTTGGTATATCCTCCCTTTTGACCCTTAGTTGATGATACCCTGAATGAAGATCAATCTTGGAAAAGTATTGAGCTCTGCGTAGTTGGTCAAATAAGTCATCAATGCGTGGGAGAGGATATTTGTTTTTGATAGTGATCTTGTTAAGTTCTCGATAATCAATGTAGAGTCTCATTGATCCATCTTTCTTCTTAACAAATAGAACAGGTTCTCCCCAAGGTGACGCACTAGGGCGTATGAATCCCTTATCAAGATTCTCTTGGAGTTTCTTCTTCAATTCTTGCAACTCAATTGGGGCCATTCTATAAGGTTTATTTGAAATAGGAAAAGCACCCGGTACGAGTTCTATTGAAAACTCAACTTCACGATTTGGTGGAAGACCCGGTAATTCCTCCGGAAAGACATCATCAAACTCCCGTACGATAGGCATATTATTAATCGTAAGTTTCTCACCAACCATTTGAGATAAATAACCTTCATTTAGTGGAATCAACAACCATAAGATGGAAGGAATTTCCACTGGAAGGTTATGTTCATCCTTTCATCGATAGACGATCGTAGATTGATCTGGAATATGAAATGTGACTTCCCTTCTTTGGCAATTGATATGAGCTCCATGTAGAGAAAGACAATCCATGCCAAGAATCACATCAAATTCCACTAAAGGAAGGATCACAAGATTTGCAGGAAGCACTTTCCCACAAACTTCGATCAGAGAAGAATTATAAACTTTTGATGCGACTGTTGTGCCATTAGGTGTTGTCACAGCTAACTCAACATCTAATTGTTGAGGTAATACGGTTATACCCTTAGTAAATTATTTAGAAATAAAGGAGTGGGTGGATCCAGAATCAAATAAAACATTTTCTACTTTAGAGTGGATGGTAAGTGTACCTTTCACCACTTCGTTATCGTACTCCACATCGCTGATAGAAATTGCATGTGACTTTCCTTTGTCTTCAACCTTAAGATTTTGTTGACGTGGACCATCATCATCAACCCTTGGATTTGGGCATTGATTGGCATAATGCCCCATCTCCTTGCACTTGAAACATTGAAGTGTAGTAGGTTCATTCTGTGTATCCCTTCCTTTTTTTGCGTCATTAGACATCTTCTTCCCATTATCACGGCATTCAAATGCCCGATGACCTTCCTTTCCACATTTAAAACATTTACTTGTCCCTTTAGGACAACTCCCTCCATGTTTCTTTCCACACTTTGAGCATAAGGGAAAGCTCATCTTTTTTTCAGTGTGCTCTTTAGATTTTCCTTTGAATTCCATCTTCCTCTTCTTATCAAACCCATGTGACTGATGGGTTACTCCAATCTCCATCTCGACTTTGAGAGCACATCGAATGATTTCCTCATAGCTATTGAAGTCCCTTATGGATAATGCCCTTCGAAGACTTGGTTTTAAGCCACTAAAGAATCGATCGATCTTACTCTCAGGTTGGATAATAATATCAGAAGCGTACCTTGCAAGTCTTGTAAAATTTGCTTCATAGGTACCAACAGATTCATCATCCCTTTGCTTCAGTTCAAGAAACTCTTTCTCCATCTTTGTTCGGAGAATACGAGGGAAGTACTTATTGAAAAATAAGTTCTTAAACTCGTCCCATTCCATAGACTCAATTTCATCCCTTTGCCTCGTATTCTTAATAAGATTCCACCATTGATTAGCATCTCCTTCCAAACGATACACTACTAGGATGACTTTATCATGGTCAGAACATTGAAGAACTGAAAATATCTTTTCAGTAGTACTAATCCATTATTCAGCAACTAATGGATCAGTAGACCCGCTGAAAGAAGGTGGGCGCTGCCTCATGAAGGATTCAATAGAATGTTGCTCCTTCCTTTTCTCGTTTGGAAGTCCTTTATGATTCATAGCTTGAGAAAGTTGTGTGAGCATGGCTACAAGATTTTTCATTCCAGCTCCCATATCGTTTGGTTTCTCAGGGGGACAATCATTGCATTGCCCATCGCATTCCGCATTAACACGGTTCTTTTGGGTTCCAGCCATTGAATAAAACCAAGAAGAATAGTGTGAGAAACACTAATTATAATAGGAAAACCACATAATTCAAGAATAAAATTTTCATGCTTAAGGTCTTATTCGAGGGTATTCATGGCCATTTCTAAAACACTAAGATTGTGTTCTATGCTTAGACATATCCTTATGGTTCTTACTAAGGCTTCCACATCCTAGTTTCCAAAGGTTGACTATACCTTTCCTCTGATACCAATTATAATGACCCATACTTTACATACATTGTTAATACTTCAAAATTGAAGCACACTTATTACAACATATGACAAAACCACAAAGGACCGTATAGGTATAGTGTCTTTAGAAACTGGGAAACATAACCAACTGGTTCATAAATCTTCTACAGTGTCTCCAATTTATTTCATCATATCTAGGGTCCCTTTTAACATATTCTACTTAATATCCATCTTCCTGACCTGGGGAAAAGAAAACATAAAAGGGTGAGCTCAAATGCTCAGCAAGGGAAAATAAAGGAAATAAAAATCATATCATATCTTTTTGAAAATCATAACCTGCAAAAAAGATCATAATATCTTAACATGGAATAAATCATAGAAGTGAAAATGAGATCCCCATAATCATAACATGAAACTTGAAACTTTGTGGCATGCACACATAATCATGGAAAATCATTTCTTGTTAGTCACGACTCATTGCCAAGACTATCTTAGTGGACAAAGTCCATTTCGGAACCGAGTCACCCTCGTTCCAGTCCTATTTCATTGATCCGGTATAACATACCGTTCCAACCATGTCTATCTCATGAGATATAAAATCTTTACCCAATGCATTGGAGGGAGATATAGGTCCCACCCATCTCATAATGATACCATTCTTATGTGTGCCACAAAATCATAAATCATACATCATTGCATAACCCATCTAATAAAATGGGATTTTTAAACATCATGTCATCATAATCCATAAACAATTGATATCATTCATCATAAGATAATTGATACCATTTAAATCATAGAGACATTTTACTTGAAACATACATATCAAATAATGTCATCTTAGATGGAAAATAGTTTTGAGAAAAACACTTGAAATGAATTCTTGAGGAAAATATCCTTTCTTCTTAAAAATCATTTTGTTTTCACAAAATTCCATGCAATTTTAAAAGATAAGGATTTTGTTGAAAATAATCATGTAATCTTGTAGAGGAAGCTTCTTGAAAATGAAACTGTAAAAATCCTTTCAAGCCGTATAAGTTAAAAATAACATTCTCCTCGTACTTTTGTCGGAAAAGTCAAAAAGTACCTTATATGGTAACCAAAGGAAAGATTCCATTCATACAATGTGGTAAAAAGTCAATAAAGGGTAAAAATGACTTTAAAAATTTATGGAATAATGGTAAACATTTTATAAAAACATTTTTAGAAAACATGGTCATGGATGATAAACGTAACCCCAGTAAATACTTACGTATAAGCAATCTCAGATAAAAATGAGATTAAAAATTTATCCCTTACCTTAGGTCCGATTTGCTTTGTACGTGTCCGAAGCTCCTGTATAATGGTTTAGATAATGTTATTGACTTATTCCAGAATCATACATATTGATATGATATCATATATGGTCATATTCTTAGCTTCATATTAGTAATATTTCATTGTTACTTGTTACTCGGGTCTTTATTGCCTTTTGTTCTTATGCATGTTTTGCCGAATACATTCTTATTCTTATTTTAAGGTTATAGATACCTTATATACAGAATGGTATTAGTGTAACATATATCATATTTATTCATTCAATTCATTTATATAATTACTATGTAATGATGATCATGTAGAACGAGTCGCATCACATCGTGGAGACGGTATTCCGTACGTACGCACGAGTGATGATATCTTTCCTATGATTGTGGAATTGTATTGGAGTATATATTATTTAAGTATCAATATTACTTTATAATAATCATAAATAGTTACTCATTACACCATTATACCCATCCTTGTAAGGTGGTGGTGGAAAATAGATTACACCACGGCGTGGAGACGGTATTCCGTACGTACGCACGCGTGGTGATTTAATTTTTCAGTAGGATGGATAGAAGGTGAATTAGGGTTGTTTCATATTTATAATAACATATCAGTATGTAAGTAATACTGATGTTATTACTTTATCATGAAACAACTAAAGAAGAAGAAGTTGAAGAAGAAAGAAATTGAAAAGATCGGTAATGGATATTACCTCTTCTTTGGAACGCCTCTTTGAATCCTCCACTTAGGGAACTAAGATTGATCTTTGAAGAAGACCAGGACCTCTAGGATTATTCAAGGGAAGTGGAGAGGAGAAAATGGCAGGGGTTGTCCGAGCTTGAGTGCTCAAATTGGTTTGAGGTGGAGGGGGAGGAGGTGCCCTTTTATAAGGGAGGAGAGGGGCACCTTAGGAATATCTCAAAATATTATTTTATATTAAAGTCAAAATCGGTTTATAATGGTTCCAAAGGGTCTTATTTCGAGGATAAAGTGGGGATGGGTCTAAATCCTATCAACCAATAGGATTTAGAAAAGTTTAGGTTATTATTTTAACCTTATCAATTAGATTTAACTCTAAGTTAAATAATTTAACTTTTACCGTGTCTTTTTGTTTTCTTACACTATATGGTTAATAAACTTACTATAACATGACAAACGAACCCCAAATTGTTTATTATTAATATATATATCCTTAAGTCATTTTTCCGAATCTTAGATTTTTAGGAATAAAATAACAATTAGTAATATAATATTTGATTTAAAAACTATTTTATGTCAATTTTGACACTATTTGATATATGATTTTTGTGAAAGTCATAACAGAATTATATTTTCGAACCAAGTTGATTAAATCAACACTAATATATCATAGTAACCTAGAAAATTAGTGTAATTCATAAAAAGTCTTAAATTACATTTATTTTGGTGTTTATAACATCAATTATGTCAATATTTCATTAATAAGATAATTACGGCATCATCATTGTGTCATAAATAAATTAAATTATTTAATGTCTAAAAATTATAAATAAAATACCATTATGTAGGAAATCTTTTTATATTTCTAATGAATATTTATAGTCGAATTTATCTTATGTATAACCCCATATTAAAAATGATTTACTTATTAAACTTTGATTTTAACTATTTTAACCATTCTTTAAATAAATTAATAATAAATGTCCTAATCTAATCCAAGTGGGCCTAAATGGTCATATTTTATTCCTAAGTTTGTTTTTGGTCGAATTAAAATTATCCAATATAATTAGGACATGTGTTAGGGTAATAGTAATATCATATTTACCCTTAGTTACCCTATTTACTATTAACCGCGGTAAAAAAGTAAAAAGTTACTATTCACCAAAAAATTATTTTTATCTCATTGAACCAAATTTTACTTACTGATATCAACTGTGTCTGTCGGATTTTCGAAATTCCATTCACAAAAGTGGTAAAATTAAGTTTTATGAAAAATTCAGTTTTTTAACCTACCACTTGGTGGTTTCACTATTCATCAAAAATTGAAAGTTTTCAGAAAAATACCAAAATTTCACCCTAGGAAAATTTCGATATTCCGAGTCCAAAAATGAAGTCCACTTTGAAAAATAAAATTTATAAAATTTCAAAAAGTGGTTATTACTATTCATAACGGCTATATTTAATAATATTTTAATAGCATATCGTTGTTTATTGAAACTCGGTATTGCGTACGACGCAAGCTATCGAGGAAGGTCGTGATTGCGTGTAAAGTAAGCCAAGCAAGTGTGTAGTGAAATATTCCTTTGATGATATATAAAAACAAAATATTACTCATAAAAATCTTGGGTGTTACACATAATGTCTTTAGGGAATATATAGAGACAAATAGTTATAACTTTTTCTATTTTATGGGCCTTAAGATCCATTAAAAGCATATATTATTTCTTCAAGAATCAATGTTAATTTTTTTATCTATTTACTGATGTAATCGATGAATTAGAAATTCTTCAAAGAAAAATGGGTGGAAAATTTGTTTATAGAAACATGTTAAGTATATTTCCTAATATTACTAGGAAGTACAAGAATTATCCACCAATAAGAAAATTATTTAGATATAATTTTTTTTCCCAATACCTGAATTTTTATTGAACTAATGGTATTTTAATTCCTCATGGATTTATTATCTTGAGGACCCCACCATTCCATTGATCATTCAAATGTTTGTGATTGATGATCTCAATTGTTCCCTCTAAATAAATTCACTTTTCCTCCAAGTACATATTTTTACTTTCAATAAATTTTATCATATGTAGAAACCTATTTATATGTTATTCTATGTGACAGTTATAATTTTTATTTTCTAATATTAAGAGGGTTATTTGATAATTCTTCTCATGGTGCAGGATTTCAAAATATAAATTTGAATACCAAACCCTCTATTTATAATATCGATTTTAAATTGTGAGGATTCCATATAATTATGGTAGGGAGAATGTAATTATTAGAAATTCTAATTTAAGAACATTATATTCGTTATCATGCATGACACGCAACACCAAGAATATAAGGGGATATAATATCATGAGACATTAAAATATAATTACTATATTAAATAAATTTAATATATGATATATATTACAATGAATTAAATATTCATTTATCTTATGTCACACACAACAATGATTTTCTTAGATTTCTTGTGACAATCGCAAGACCGAGTTTTACTAAAAAATAGTATATTATTAAGATATTATTATTTAATATAATATAAAATAATTGATCAGTTAAATTAGAGGTTTTGAGAAGTATAAAATAAATTATAAAAAAATATGGTTTATAAAAATATAAAATGAATTCATTGGTTACAAATTAGTTATAAATGAATATAAGAACATACTGAATATAAAGAAAATGTATTTATAAAAGACTATTCTTTTTTCAGAAAGCTATTTTATACAAATAAATTAAATAAATTATAATTATTGAGTTATATTAATTTAATATATATTATATATTAAATAAAATATTTTTTACATTTTTCTAATTTATTTCATAAGAATAAGATATGAAAAAACCCAATATTTATAAAAAAAATCAATATTTGTATGAAAAGTACTTTTAACATATTTTAATGGATAACCTATTACAAGTAAATTTTTTTGCAATATTAAAAATTTTATATTCCAAAATAAAAATTAATTTTTAAATAGAAACATTAAAAATTTATTAGGGTAAATGATTGGTATTTTTATGAGAAGTTTAATTTTCTAATGAATAATAAGAAATACAGAATTTTAATTCAAAACTGGTGTTTCATCTAAATTATTTTTTATGTTAAATTATAATTTTAATATGTTTTAAATTATAATTAGATAAATTATAGATATATTAATCCAAATTAAGACATTGGAATACATTTAACATTTAAATTTTATATAAAACTAAAAAACTTTTGAATATTTTTACATTAAGAACTTCAATTGTCGTCCTATTTGCTGGATTGATTTTAAAATAATTTCAACTAATTTTATGATTGGAATTTAGAAAAATTGATTACATATTTGGAATCATAATAATGTAATATTTCAAATAAGGTCAACTTAGTTATTTTATAAATTTTTTACTAAATTTAATTTTAATTAATTAAAATAATTAAGAGAAAAATTAGCTAAATAAGGGACTAAACCATAAAAATAAGGGAAAAATGAACTAGAAACTTGTACAAATTAAATTTTATGTTAATATTTCAACAATATACTCTATTTTTTAGAATTTCGTCAATTATTGGATCCTCTTTTTGTGGAGAAAACGTGGGTGGAATTCCTTTTTCAAATAATTATAAGAATGCTACTCCTCATCCACCATAAAAATACATTCACCGCTCCCACTTCCTGACACCTCTCACGCCACATTGGTTCAACCGAAATCTGATAATATAATCTCCCAAAATACCTCCCTTAAGCCTATTATCCTCAATTTTGTAATAAATCCATCCAAATTACCCCTTTTGTGCAAACCAAAAGGTGTTACCCAAAGAAGAGGTAACATACTATCCCAAGCACTTCTGTTTTATTTTATTCTGAACCCCCTAAACTCTTCTTATTCCAATGTTATATAATAACCTCATAAAACTAAATGTACTAAGATATTTTTATTATAATTTTTATAACTAAAATTACACACACATCCATCTATTGGGTAATAAACATATCATTCTTGTTTATAACGAACTACAACCTCATGAAACGATATTGTTCATTTCTCCCTAAAAAACTCTTGTAGATGGAAATTATTATAGAAATGATGTTTATGTAAGATATATATTATATTTATTACATATTTATTATTATGAAAATTATATATAACACATACCTTCATGTCTTCCATTTTGTTTAAATATGATAACATTATATGTGTAAATGTGGACTATCGCCTCCTCCAAGCGATGGGATCCTTTCATGCTATACATGTATTGTGTAAAAAAAGGTTTTAATATTCCAATTTGTGATATATGAAATAAATATTATAATATAATTTTTAATATTTTTATATATATACCATTTACTATTCATTATTCTAAAATACACCAAAGAAGTGAAGTAGATTTCAAGTGTACGTACGACCTAATGTCTCCATGAACAATGCATTTCATTTACTATCTCCAAATATTATAGATAACTATAAATAATTATATATTTATATATATATACATACGGAATATTTATAACATTGAAATCATGGTTTAAATCCTAGATATGATGAAATAATGATCTTTGTTATTGGAATAAAAAAAAGTTAAAACATACTCAATAAACTAAACAATTTACACCCAAAATAGGGGAAATAATGAATGGTTACTAATAAATGGGTAATATGATATTATAAGAGGATCATATATGATATCGTAAATATTAATATTTTTATGGTATATGTTTCTCACATTATTTAAAACATTACATTGGAGGTTAAAGTTCTATCTCTCGAATGGAAAATCAAGATGATGGATTTTAATCTCACTTTTTACATCTATAATATAAATGTCATATTCACCAATTACTAATTTTTTTGGTGTATCAAATTTACATTTTGATATATTACATCATAAATTATTTTAACTTCATCGTATTTTTTGTAAAATTTTAATTATTTTTTCTAATTGGATTTTAATTTTGTGTTACTAAATAGAAAAACATCACACAACCACATTTATTTTCTTTTGGGTATATTACTTCATCATTGTCTGTAATATTATGTGATTATGTGTGTAATAAATTTTTACTATATCTTGTTTTATTTCCACTTATTTTATTTTTACATAAATTGACACACATAATCAATTCATTGCTTGAGTCTCATTTAAAAAATACGGCCTTTTTCAGGGTTTTCATCACAATCTAATATTATTCAAGAATGTTTACACCTCAATTTCCATTTGAGGGAATTATGTACCCTTTTTTAAATATACCCTTTTATTTTATTCTCATATTGTTATTCATTAACTTTTTCATGTATTTGTACCATTTTTACAATCTATGGTACTAAAAATTCATTAGAAATGTTTTTGTAACAAAAAAAATTAATTTAATTACTCAAAGTACTTGTTTTATTTTAAAACCTTTTATTCTAAAAAGGTTTTCAAAAATGTTTTAACCTTAGAAAAATTATTTATTAAATAAAATTTTACCCATTTTTTATTTTAATTTTTTTTCAAATGAATCTTCATGTCACTCTCCGAACATGGTAATGTTTTAACCTTTTACCATGAAAAAAATGTTTATTTTACTTTGAACACCATGTTTTAATTTACCTGCACTCATATTTTTAATAATTACATTTAATGTTTAAAATGATACATTTTAATTAAAATTTGTTAGAAAATTATATTCATAGTATAGTATTTTTTAAAAAAATCCAAATAAATAGTATATTTTCCACAAGAATTTTTTCAAATGATCTTTTATTGTATTTACATTCATAAATGATAATAACCATTTATTTTACTCAACATTGGTTATGCTTTATTGATACCATCCTTAATTTTACACATGATGATTTATTAATCCTTTGATCAAGGATATTTTTTACATTCACAAATTTTATTCCTTTTAAAACCATTAAAATATTCAATTTCTTATGTTCCTTGAACATTTAATTTTCCCTATTTATCCACATCATTTTTATGGATATTTTTATTTACTAAACAATAAATCATTTTTACATACGATTTATACATTGACAGTTATTTAATTGACTAGGGAATGATTGATAAATCTGAATACTTTACTAAATATGGATATTTAATAATGAATTTTGTTTATTTAAATTGATTATTCGATATATGTGGAATGCATTAGACATGAACTATTTGGGTTCGGTACTAGTTAATGCAAGCCCTATGGGTAGGGGACCTTTAAATTAATCCCTTTGATGCATCGGTTGTCTCTTGGGATGAAATAACTTGGATATCCTAATCTAATGGGGTTTTACCCATTATATTTTATACCTTATTTATAGTAATGGTGACAACTGACTGGGAAACATGATGTACAACAATTAAAAATTTCCTTCATTTTTATTTACTTATTATTATCGATTATATTTATCATTGAAAAAATATATGGATGTATTTAATTCTTATTTTATTTATTTAATGGAATGGTTTTCAGTTATTTACCATTCCAAATTGATTATACCATATCTAGTAATTTTAAATGGATTTTTTCTCAGTTATATACATTTTCATCTTGTTTACACACTTCCTTCTAAATTAATTGATTATATGGAATGAGTGTTTAGATATTAACCATTAATATTTATTATTATCATTTAATCTTTATTTTGTACACTATACATTACCCTTAATTAGTATTTAATCCCAACCTTATTTTGATTCCATTCCCCTGACAATCCAAGAAGTATACTATGAATGATATTTAAGGATATTCTATGTGGAAATGAAGTAATCTTCGAAAAAAATTATTTTGTAATTAGTTCATTCATTTTTAATACATGACTCATGTTTTTATCATTTTTACCAAGAGTATTAACTCTTCAATACTTCGAGATTTGATTCCTTTTAATCATACCAATGTAATGGTCATAGACACCAGCTCCATGATTTTGGGGGCGTGGTGCTACATTATATTATGATTAAAATATATTAATTTCTTACTGAAACAAATGGCATCAAAATAGACAGTTTATGAAGCTAAAATGATAGAGTAATCAAATATGACCAGAAAAGTATATTTATCCATGTATTTAGGTAATTTTAACCCTTGTCAATTTAGTTTAACCCCCATTAAAACTTTTTTTTATCATTAATTATAGTGACATGTTATTATTATTTTTACTCTTCCTTATGAATGAAAATTAATTTAATTCTATTAAATAATATGAATTATTCTTAATTAAAACCACTCATTCCATTTTATCAATTTCAATTCACAAAAGTGGATGATTGTAAATTAAAATGAATACCATAAAATTCTATGTAATGAGCTTTCAAGAAAAAATACCTTCTGAAGTATAAAAAGTTGTTATAAAAATAATGAATATAATTGATTCCAATGAAAATAGCTGTATTATTCATAAAAAAATGAACAAATTTTACTATTAAGTTGTTTTATATAAAAATTCAACTATGTAATTTCTTGAAACAAAATGATAGTTTTCAATAAAAATCAATATTTTCCACTATTCATTCAAAAAATAAAACATTTCTAAAATTCTAAAAAAATCCTAATATAATTATTACATCATAAATAACAAAACGATATTCTATTTTAACATTATAATTATAAAATTTATTAATTTTAATTTTAAATATAACCATATAATGTATGAAACCATAATTTGTTTAGAAATAATTTTTTTCCCTTTTGAATTAAGAATTACATAATATTATTATAATGAATATAAAATTATAAAATATAATTTATAAATATTAATAATATGTAAAATGATTAATTTTTTCATTATTTGGGTGTTCTAATTATTCAATATTTTTAATTTTCTTATTCTCTATTTAAATTACTATTTAAACAAGTGGGGATATCATTCCCTCTTAGTATTTTATGATATAAATATATTCTTATAAATATTTATGTTTTCCTACTAATTAAAATGATATTAAATTAATTTATTCCACACCGTTACTCTTTGCTCTCCAAAATATGTATATATTCTTTCTTATAATAAAGGGTTTCCTCCACCTGAACTAATTCAGGGCTCAAAACATGATATGCTTCCGACAAAAAATATCTTCACAACGAAACATGAAAATACGTCATGTACCTAAGATAAAATTCGAGTAAAGGAAAATTGATAATAAAATGATCGAATCCAAAATATAATTTCATATGGTCTAATAATCTATTGAATTACATTCCCTATGTTTGAAAAACACATTCTACTTATCTGTGGAGATACTTTATGAAAATCATTATCGCCTAACACGAATGAGTGATGTTTCATCTAAATATCTATATTAATTTTATAACTAATTTTTTTCCTTCATTTTATAATAAATCATATTTACCTTCAGAACTAGTTCATCTACTAATTCTGGCCTCAAAAATATTTTTCCCAAACTTCATACCGACAAGCTAGAGTCCGAAACTACTTTCTATATAATGACCAAAAAGATGGAATATATATAAAAGAATGAAAAATATTATTATAATAAAACATAACCATTGTCAAATAATGATCCAAAATCCGCTAATAATACATTTAACAAGATCAAATACTATCCTCTAAAGTCTAAATCATTCACTCTGACTGTCAATCATATTTAGAATGGAAGGGTGTATTAAAATATTATTTAATACAAAATGAATTATGATTACCACTCTATAAATTAGAGGTGAATCTGGGATCATGATATGATAAAATGGAAATATGTGTTCCTTGTAGTCTATTAATATTTTTATCATAATGTTTAGAATGTTAATCTAATTTCATGTTATATGTAATGAAGATAAAATTTGGAGATTTATTTAATCGATCAAAAATTATCCAAATCACAATTTTACATCATGATTCATTTGGTAACCCCACCACCAACTTTTTAGATATATTTACCTATTTAAATTTTGGCACAATAAATTGTAGAAGAAATAATTTAATTATTTATTATTTGGCATTAAATTGTTGAAAATTAAAACATTTTATAGTAAAATCAGCAATATGTTTCTTCATTCCTTCCATTCAATAATGTTCTTGAAAGAATAATTACATTTATGTGTAGAAAGGTTGAGTAAAAATGGGGAACTATGAGCCTCACCCAATAATTTATTCTTCAAATAAGGGTAAAATGGAACACATTACCATTTTTGAATATCAAAACACCTTCTTTTTCAATAATATACTCATAAAAAATACTTTTCATATAAAATTCATCCTTTTCCTATATAATATGATCCTCCTTCTTATTTAAATTAATAATTTATGACTATAATGATTATACATCACTCATAAAATAAATTAGAGGGAGTTCATGCTTTCAAAATTTATAATCCAATAGTTATAAAATCATTAACCAAAGGTTCATGTTCTAGATGGTGCATGGTTAAGGTAGAATTATTATTCCAACATAAAGAATGAACTACTTAGTTTTCATTAACCAAGTAGTAATGAATTGTGTAGTCACAATACATTATCAAATCTATCCATCTCCTATGTCCTATGTTCAACTCATTCTACGTGAATATATACTTATATTTTTTATTATTGGTATATATTTTATATTATACACCATATAAATTATGTCTATAAATTTTTAAATACAACACAACATCCACCAACTCAAGGACTTGTGTATTATAATTTTTCCCATGGGGTGTTAGTTGATGTGAAACATATATGGTTACCATATAATTCAACATCATGACACACACATTTAGTATCATGTAACCGTCATTGTATATTAAAATGTCACTATTTCTAGATGGAAGGTCAAAAAATTGTACATTTACAAATCGTATTTTCAATCCATGAAAATATTCATCGTATTCCTTTATCTAGTGGAACCTAACTATATTCAATAATATCATTTTTATGTGGATATATAACCATGAAATGTTTTCAAAAAACCATCATTAATATCATTATAATCCAATAATACTACAGATCATGGTATCATTTGTAGATGTTGTCCATTGACAAAGAACATTAGTTTTAGTGGGATCAGCAATTATTATATATTTATATAAAATATTTCCAAATAATAAAATATTTTTTAACCAAAATTAAAATTTAATAAATAATCAATTTGACATATTTTTATTCATCGGTTGTATAATAATCATTAGATATTTTCCATTATCCACATAACATTTTATATATATTAAAATTTCATCAATAAACACAACAAAAAATTTATCAAAAAATTTATGGAAAAGTCTATTCATAACATACATGAATCTATATGGAGAATTACTCAAAGAAAAGTGAATAATCAGAAACTCATAATTCTCTTACCTAGTATGAAATGTTTTCCTATGGATTTAATACTCTTTGAAAATTATTTTACTAAAACTAGACTAGATAATATCCTTCCAAATATATTAAGCTCTAAGGAGTTGATCAAACATGTGATCGATATGAGGAAACAAACACTTAGTAATTATAGTAATGTTATAAAATTATCTATAATCAAATAAAACCCAAATGTAACATTCATTTTTCTCAATAAATAAAATATTTAAACCCTATTGTGATGGTCCTTGATGAGTGGAACTGTTATGAATAAATAATTTTTACTTCTTTTTAAATTATTGAGTCTCAACATGATCTATTCTATAATGGGGTCATTAAATTTCAATAGTATAGGGTAATAAGGAAATAGTAAATTTACATTCCCAATCATTTATAATAATATGAATCTAATTAAGAAAAAAATACAGATATTCTTTTACTACCGACCCATTCTGAACAGTTCCCCTTTTTTCAACAATATGATCAGGATAACATTCATCTCCCTATTTTAAAATTTTTCTAGCATACTGATATGTTATCAAAGGTATAAATTTATTATTATATAAAAACTAAAACTTATTCTAAAAAATTATTTTCCTCTAAAATATATCATTCCAAGATGAAATAATTCAAATCCCTACCTAGAATGACATCATTTTCTATAATGGGAAAGAAAACTAGGTTTGAAGAAATCATGATTCCATGGATGAAAAGAGGAAGATATTTGTAAAATTGTGTTTCCTTAATACTATACCATTTTTTTTGTAATATAAATACTGAAATCATTTATTAAAGTGAAATTTTAATTGTACCATCATATTTCTCATAAATGAATGAAGTTGTAGACCTTAGATCGAAAAATAAATTAACATAATAAGAAAATATAAGTAATGCACTAGTTACCACTTTGTATGATGGACCAACGTCTTCCAATGTAGATTCAAAGGATTTCACCACACCCTTAATCTTAAATTATTTCTGATTCCTGTCATTCAATCTCTTTATTGAACACACATTTGTATAATGAATAATCCAATTAGATTTAAAAAACCTTATTTATTAGTTATCATAATTGATTATATTACAACAAATATATTATTATTTTCAATCATGAGACATATGAAAAAGTTTCCATTAATTCACCGAATTACAAATTTCTTCGAATAAATTTTCAAGATATTTAATCTTTCATGTATCTACCACTTAGTTAGAAGGTATGATGAATGCTAAAGGGTGATATGTCAAAAATGCTCCAATATCAACATGATCCTATATAGTAGATTTGGTTTTTCTCTTTCATAGATTACTTTATCATTTAGATTCCAGGTCAACAAATCATTCATATAAAAAATTTCATATTTTCATTTCCATCCATTCTAGGTTACGAAATTGTAAGGATATTTTATTCTTGGTGATTTCACATAATAATATATTGGTTGTAGTATGATCAATATGATAAATATGAAATAAGGTGTTTAAAATTTAATTGTATTAGTCATTATGATAAATATATATTTTTTAGATAATAAAATATTTTAAGAATTAAATTAATATCAAAATAACTATAAATTATAATATCTCAAGGATACAAACATACATTATCGTAACCTCTAAATTTATCTAACCCTTTACTTTCATACACATTAGTGCATGATTTCAAATTATAAAATATTTTATTTTTCATATGGCTCATTATTGAAAATAATAATATGGCTCATGATTTCAATCATGATTTCACATAATAATATATTTGTTTTAGTATGATCAATTATGATAAATATGAAATAAGGTGTTTTAAATGTAATTGGATTAGTCATTATGATAAATATAAATTGTTTAGATAATAAAGAATTTTAAGCATTAAATTCATTATCAAGATAACTATAAATTATAAAACATTTCAATCATGATTTCACATAATAATATATTTGTTGTAGTATGATAAATTATGATAAATATGAAATAAGGTGTTTTAAATGTAATTGGATTAGTCATTATGATAAATTGAAATTGTTTAGATAATAAAACATTTAAAGCATTAAATTCATTATCAAGATAACTATAAATTATAATATCTTAAGGATACAAACATACATTATCGTAACCTCTAAATTTATCTAACCCTTTACTTTCATACTAACCATGAGGACCTAAACTTAAACAAAATGTTAATTGAATCCTTATATAAGAATAACTTTTCCTACACTCTCAATGAATATTTAGGTTTTTTTAATTAGGACATAACCCTTACAAAAATAATTCATTAAAATGTTGACACTCAAACTGAGTATAAATTTTTTCCTCATTAAAAAAATTCTAAGTTATAAAATGATTTATTTTATGTGACATATCTTCACAATTTTAATATTCACCTCATTTGTGTCTATAATCGTATCTAAAAATAACTATAGATTATTTTCAATTTTTGTATGAGAAAAAAATATCAGTATGGGAAAAATATAAAAAATAAAGATACACATTAGTGCATTATTTCACATTATAAACTTTTGTTCTTTTTCATAATAAAAAATGAGTTCAAATAGACATTTCCTTACACGAGATAAAAACTTCACTGCCTAAATGTTTTCAAAAAACACTTCAAATGAAATATTAATGGTAAAATTATACTCATAAAGGGTTATTTACAATTATGAAAAACTCATGATAATTTTTTCAAAAGTTATACATTTCATTCATCGAAACTATATTGATTTTTCCTTAAAATAGTAGCTCATTAGTTTACCTTGATAAACAATAAGATTTATGTAAAGTATCATAGAAATAATGAATAAGCCATATATGAAAAGTGGTAAATATATTTAAAATCACTAATAAAATAACTCTTTTAAATAGATTAAACTACTCAGAAAATTATAATATTCTCATAGGAGAAACATATAACATGTTAACTCTGACACTTTACCCAGTGTATTAGAGATAAATATTTAGTTCACCCATTATATCGAGTTTTATTGGGCATAAATATCATCAAAAAATATCTAATAACCATACCAATATCAAATCATACGAAATATATCTTTTACATAATTATAATCATAAAAATATTCTTCTCCTCAATGAGAAAAATATTTTCCCATATCTAAATATCCATTCCATTTAAATCCCATTTAGAAAATCCCTATATAAAAAGTAAGGATGTTTTTTATTTTAAGAAAACATGAAATAATATAAAGTAATACAATTTGAAAATAATTGTAATGGTGGTGGAAAAATCCATTGACATTGTATATGTCAATATTAAACATTCATTTGTCTTTTTTGAGAAAATGTTCTTCATAAAATATGCAAAAAATTCCAACTATAAAACCATTGAAATAAAGTAAAAACATATATAAAATTACCTTTATAATTCATTTATTTCAATATTAATATATTTAAAAAAATTATGCATTTTGACATGCATGAAAATGTTTTAGAATATTAATCTTGGAAATATTTAAATTGAGGTTCGTATGGTAATGAATCCCTTACATTGAGAATTTCTTATTACATATATTCTTTATCACCTATACAATAAAATTTTATCAATTATTTATTTTCTTAAGAACATTTTCTAGGTTTAATCCTTTATTATTAAACAATTTATTTCAATAATTTTATGGATCTATCGAAATAATTAGTATGTTATATCCATGTTGGATATTTTGATGATGTTTGGTTCGTAATTTCTAAAAGAATTTTTCATGTTGATAAAGCTAAAATTGTTCATTATTCCATAATATCCTAACCAATAATCTGGAAAAAATTAAAAAAATTGAAAATTAATTATTAATTTCTATCAAACTATATAATATGGTCATGAAAAATGAACTATGTTATAATAATGGAGACAGTAGGTCATACGTATGCATGAGTAACATTTTCCTTTTCAAAGAAAATGGGGAAGACAATATATAATTTTAAATTTTAATATTTATGATTATTTCATAATAAACATATATATATTTCAAATACCTCATTACAACTAGCTGTGAAATGTGTGGTGGAAAACAAATGAAATTCATTCGAAAGTAGGTATTCCAACAGAGAGATGAACAATAGTTTAATTTCCCACTATATAAAGAATGATATAGAATAAATTTTAAAAATTACCATAATAAATTTTAACTTTATGAAATATAATTGTTTTGTTAAAAAAAATGTTTAAAAGAGTTTTAATGAAGTTATAAGAAGAAAAAATAACTAAAAAATCTTGTTAAAAGTTATTACTCTTTTGTGGAAAATAACATTTTTATTACACCTTAATCTATCTTGTTTTTATTCAACTCAAAATAAGGCCTCTAGATAAAGATAATGGAATTTTGAGAGGTATTATGGTGGTTTTTTTCTAAACTAAATTTCTATTTAATTGTGGTAATGGGAGGATGTGGTCATTTTATAAGCGGGTGAGAGGAAACACATGGAATAGTTCAAAATATTGAAATAAAATAAGGTATTAATCAAGAAAAATGTCTTCAAAATGGACCACTTGATCATAAATCATGATACGGTGTTGAAATATGGTCGCAAAATATTACTTATAGATGTTTTAATTAATTTTTAACCACTATCAAGTTATTTTAACCCCTTCCAAACTATCTTTCAATATAACTATCGTAATAGATTTTTACTATTTTTACTATTTATTATCACAAAACAATTATATTCAAATCATTAAATAATATGAATATTTATGATTATAAATATTTTGTGAAAATTAATAATTTCAATTCATATAAGTGTCATAATTTAATTTAAATTTAAACTTTCAATATGAGAGGAAATGCATTTTTCTAGAGATTATATATTCTTACGTATAATTATTTTTACAAAAATCAACAGAAAAATCAAATCAATTGAAATTAATTATATTATTAAATATATAAATTAAATAATGTTACTTTTAAAACTATTTAACACAAAATGAATATTTGTGAATTCTTATAAAGAAGTGATAATTTTCAATAAAAGTCGTTACTTAAGACTATATAATAGAAAAATAAAACATTACATAAACTTACGAAAATTTCATCATAACATAATTTTCAAATGATGAATTAAAAAATGAATTTTTTTTAAAAATAAATTATAAAAAAATTCATAAATTAATGTTTTAAATGAGACTATATAATGCATGAAAACATAATTCAGTTAGAAATAAATCATTTTCATTTGGACTAAAATATTACCTAATATTATTATATTTAATATAAATCTATAACATTTAATTGATGAATATTAATAAGGAATATTTATTATTTATTTTTTTATTAACTATTATTTTAAAATCTCAATTTATTTTATAATTATATAATATCATGTTCATTTGTTTTCTTTTATGGAATTATGCTTCAAAGAGGTATCTAAGGGTCTGGTTAGTATTTTCCTAAATGATGTTAGGCTTATTGTGAACACATGAGGTTCCACTTAATTATACGAGAGTGATTTTATCAAATTCGTATTGAAAATAAATTCCTCTAATTATATTCAATATGGTTCTTTCAATTTCAGGATATAGTGGATAAGGATTAGTGTTATTTGTTCCATTCAAGGGATGTTTGAAATATATTGATGGCATTGGATAACCAGAAATGGTTCCATGTATTGATGAACATATATCATGGGATGTTAAAAATAGTTATTCAACCAATGTTAATTCTTGTTATAGTGTTTATCCTAGTTAATCTTTAGATATAAGTGAATAAAATACGTTGTCCCTTCTCTTTGATGGTTGAAAATGGTGTTTTTTGAAATTGAATGTTTCTTTAAAAAAAGTATAAATGAAGAATATGATTGAAAATATTTTGAAAATAAGGTTATTTAGGTCATGGTATATTTAATAATTTAAATTATACCTGAGTTCCCATGTTATCCATTCATCTTCTATTAGGCCAATGAGTGATAGATTCTTCTCTCTCTCTCTTGTTAAAATAGAAATGGGGATAAAAGCCTTGACTATGATCTCAGTTTGGTCGAGACTCCTTCTATAATGGGAAAGTGTTATAGTGGTCCCTCTTATTTTCGTTTTGAAATTCCTAGTTGGGTCTTTTTATTATTAAACATCCAAGAGTTACCACTACCAGTGTTACACAAATAAGAAATAGTGGATCACTTTACAACCTACCTCTATCATGTTCTATAGTTTAAGGACTGAAACATTGTCATGTGAGAAAATGTTAATTTACTGAGAAAAAACATAATATGAAACAATGTAAAATAACACGTGATAATCAAAAATTATATTATATTTTTTATTGTAGTTTAACAAATGATGGGAACGGTTTAATTACACAAAGTTAAAGAACTCATACATTGTAAAAGGAAAACCTCTCATTCCCCCATTCAATTAGTACCTTACCCCTCCATACGGAGGATAATCGAGAATAATGGGAAATAAAGGCTAATTTTATAACTATAAATAAAAAGAATAAAAATATATATAACTTGAATGTGTGAATTATCTATAATATCCATCCACTCCTTTTTAACTATCAAAATGGAAGTGGAGAAATTTATTTTTAGATTTTGGGTTATGAAATTTTCTAACCAACTTATTTATATAAATTTTTTTATAATATTCATCTTACCAGATGGTCTTTCCTGCATTGGTTTTCATATTTTTTCACCTTCATTTATAACTTATTCTCCCAAAATTTCATATCCATATTCAATGAGTTGAAAACGTTACCCTTGATTTACTGAAGCACATTTTTTTCCAAGAAAACATTTCATATTCATTAACGTTTAGGAATTCATAAAAAAGATAAATAATTTAATTTCACACTGGAATATAATTTTGAAATGAGTTGTAAATTTATCCTTCAATTTCAAAGAGAATAAACAAATTTAGATACTTTTAACAAAAAGATGTTAATCATTTAATCAAAGTTTATCAATTTGGTTTTCCAAAAATGTTTTCCACAATGACTGATTAATTTGGCCTTCTTAATATTAAATTCACCACATAGTATAGTTGATGAAGATGAATTCAGTAAACTATGTAATCCTAAGATATTGAGTTTATTAATTTTAATTGGTTTGGGAGAAGGTACAACTAAATCATCCCAGTGATAAAAAAAATTAAATTTCATAATTATGAAATTCATAGTAATTCTCAAAATCTCCCAAGAAGCATAAATGATATAATGCACCTTAAAATGAAAAATTATTGAGTATTAAATAATTTAAATTCCTAAAAAAATATTGAAAATAATATATATTTCACATTCACTTGTGTTCTTTCCAAAAATCGATGTTATGATATTTGAATAATGATTATTGTCCCATGTTTCTACATTCCTATGTAATGGTATATATTTTGATTCCATGATAACACTTTTTAGGTTAAATTTCCTTACATAATTTCTTTTGTACATATTTATGATTCAATTTTCTTTTAAATTATATATTTCTATCTTGATAATTTTTCTCACATGATTATGATATAATACTTTAAGATAGATTGATTATTTTTTCCCTTATTGATATTTTTATCTCACTCTTACATACGTTTTTCCATTTCCCTAGGATAATATATCAAAGAATATTACTAGGAAAAATTATTTTCATGATAATTTTGTTAGATATTTTGGTGAAATAAAGTATAATAATAAATTTTTATAGATAATATACAATGACACTAGGCCATTAGATTTATGTATTGTGTGATAATTTTTGTGATGTAATATTAAAAATTTTGAAATTATGTAACATGATTTTATGATACGGTCATGATATCATTGTTTGTATGAGAATGTGTTTTAAATACTTTTTTATTAGGTTGAGAAGTATAAGAGAACCCAACATAATAATACCAAGGTTGAGAAAAAAATATCATAGGCTAAACTATATATGGAATAGACTAAGACATATTAGGACTTATTGTTCATATTAAAAAAATTATTTAATCTTCTTTTCATTAGATTGGTTTAAAGGTTACTCACATTTAACTTTTTTAGTAAAATATTTGAAAAAGGGTCATGAAATTGTGGTGTTAATAGGTTCAATAATGAACAAAAATCATATTATATAATTCTAGTACATTATATTACATTCTATATTTAATTTATGATATAACAATTTCTTTGTATCCTAAGTCTTTAGATATTGAATTATTAGTAAATGCACCAGGGGTGTTATTATTTTTTATATCGAAGGTAAATTACTCTTCTGTGATTATTGATTGTGGAGATATACATGTTTTATATATAATTCATATTCTATTATAATAATTTAATTTGATCATGATAATGAATTAGATCTCCCAACATGGGTTGATTTCAATTTTCATGATACAAAATCTCATATTATATCCCAAAAAATCCTATAATCATTCATCAGTGCAAGGATAAATATGAAATCCTTATATAATTTACTTCCAATATATGGGTCATGATACCCAAACATGGTGAGTGATTTTTCAAATAGTACATGATAAATTAAATATTATGGACATGTCTATTATATGTGAAGATATTGACTTATTTATCAAATAAAATATTTTCCATCCCCTTAAATCTTGGTGTTGAGTATTTAGTTGAACCCATACTTAGTTTTATGAGAATAACAATGAGCACTTATAGAAAATCCAACATATAATATGAATAATTAAGGATTCTTCTCCAACAGAATCTAAAAAAGTTTCTATAAACCTTAGTGATTCATTATGGGTTATTCTATTTCACTTTGTTAATAACAAGGATGGATCCATTAATATTTTAATTCATTAACATAAACATAGTATGATCAAGATCAATAACCAATGTCCTCTACCTTGTATCAATTACATCATTGATCAACTATAAAGGGGCTCAATGCATCAAAAATATTTAACTTCAATATTGATTTTATCAATTAAGGTCATATAGAGAGGATATTCCCAAGAAATCTGTTCATGCTTGTTAGGGACACAATGTGTTCATAGTGATTCCTTTCATAATTATAAATTCCCATTCTACCACTATTGATATAATGAATAAAGTCATTATAAATTTCCTCAATAAATTTTTGGTAGTCCTATTTGATTATATTCTTATATATTCTATGAGTAATAACAATCCTGAAAATCTATAGGAGTAGTTCAAAAAAACATATGTAAGGAATAATTTTATTCAATGTTCAAAAAATATTAATTTTTCCAAAAAAATGAATCATTATTGGCTCACATAATCATAAGTAATAGTATATCAACAGATCCTTCATTTATAGGGGTCATTTAATAGTGAACCATGTCAACCATTGTGATATAGATCTATATATTTCAAGGATTATTTTGATAATATCAACGATTTATAAAGAAAGTCCCATTATTTTCATTTATAATAACCCAGTTAAAATTGAAGGGAGTCATATACCTCTGGATATATGAATGTGAAGAAAATTACAACGATATCAAGAAAATTTTGGTCAATTCACCTACACTCACAGTACCACATATTAGAGAAGGAATATTTTATATAAAAAGGTATATAAATTAATGGTTTTATATGTGTCCTTAAGTAAGATAACATGAATTTAGCTTATGTATTACATAAACTAAAGTCCAATCAGAAACAATATATATTATTGTGTGCTATAGATCAAGTAGTGTAATCATTTTCAATAATTATATAGACGAATATTTGGCACAAATGGTTGTGAAAAGTGATTATCAAAACATATTCTTATAATGTGAGACAATATGATTTTATTAGTCTTACATAATATAGTGGTGTATATATCTCCTTATAAATTATATATTTAGTTATAGTTATGATAATAATCCCTCAATATATCTACAAAGGTTAGAGAAATTAAAATTATTTTGTCACATTTAATTTAAGAGGGGGGAAATGTAATGTATTGTATCTAATTGTTCATTTTATTTAACTAACTTTATTTTTTCTATATAATGAATCTACAAAAATTTATAATCAATTCATTTAATAAATGAATCAAAATTTAAAAATGATTTACTCATAATGGACCATTGTGACAAAATTAAAAGAAACCATTGATCATTACATCTATCTCAAGTGTTCAAATTAAAATTGGAAAATAAATTGAAAAGAATAATATTTATCAAATTGAAAATCAACCACATCCTCTACACCCTTTAGAATCAACATTAGTAGATAAAAACCCTACAATGATAATAAAAATCATGGAAAGAGAAATTATTTTTTAGAAACAGAAAAAGAAAGTTATTAGGAAGAGAAGATTGATCTATAATGATGGAAAGTAATGAATTTATTAGATGTAATGGGGGGAATATAGCCTTTAAATTCCTGTTATTAGAGTTTATATATATTTTTTTGTATAATACTAGTTAACATGTTTTCAGTTTGGAATTAACATTATTTAGTTAATATAAAAATTCTTTTTAGAGGTTAACAATTATAAATTTTCAATATAAGTAATTTATTTATAATAAAATAATTAATTTTTTAATTTTATTTATGATACAGATAACAAAATAATTAATTATTGAATAAATTATTATTATATTTACGTAATATATTAATTAGATTGTTGTATGAATTATAAAAATATTAAAAATTGGTTTTATAAAACTCTTTTATTTTAATGGTTTACTTAAAATTATAATTTTAAAATAAAAAAATTATTATGAAAAAATTCATCTCTTTTTTGAAATCAACATGTAAAAGTTATATTATAATTGATATTTTAGAATTTTTCTAAGAAGATTGATTTTTTTGTGAATAATGAAAAATAAAAATCCTTATTGAAAAATATATTTTTTTTAAAATTATTTACAATGTAAAATTATATTTTTTTATTTTTAAATTTTTTTAGTTATTTTTTGTTTCCAAATAATACAATTTTTGTTATGAAAATTAAATTTTTTGTAGAATATATTTTTAAAAAATATATTAAATGGGGATTTTTCTAAAAAAACATTCTCATCATTTTTTTGCAGCTTTATTTTAAATTAAATTGTTTAACATATGTGATTTATTTTAAAAAATGGATTCTATATTTTAAATTCATTGGAAAAAATATTGTAAATAATTCCCTTTTATTCATGGTCAATATGAATAGTAACCCTATTATTTTTTGTTGCAATGATAAAAGGTTATTCGTGTTATTAAAATATGAAAAAATGGATTATAAGTTCTACATAATGACCTTACACAATAAATAATGTTATTATTTGATTATTCCTCATCTATAATCATACCAAGGTAGAATATCTGAACTTTTTCAGTCATTTGGATTTGATTTTAACCTTTATATTACTTATTTAATTGATGTCAAAAAGTTTACAATCTTGTTTTCCATAGCTATATTAATTTTACATGGGGATAACTAGAGGATCAATTTGGTTATCAATAAAATTTTAAAATATAAAATATTCACCTAAATAATGGTCATTTATTTTTAATTTTTAGTGAATATTTAATTACCTTAAATGCTAATAGAATATTAACATAGTAATTATTCAATTAATTGAAAAAATTAAACAAATGACATTAAAAATATTAAAAGTAAAATAAATTGAGATATTTAATGTTATCCAATAATTTTAAAGGTTAAAATGACATTTTAGTGATGTGCTAGAATATATTTTTTTTCTAATTTTAATTTTTTTATTTATTTTAGTAAATTCAAAATAATAAATAGTTCTAAAAAATTACATTAGTTATATTTTATAAAAAATTATATTTTATGAAATAATATTAAATTATAAAAAATCATATATTTATCCATAGTATTTAGATATGGTTTAAAATATCAACCATGGTCAATTTATGACACTTTTCCCATTTATAGTAACTATTGTAACCCTTAAATTGTAAAAATCCTCATTATCTTGGTCTGTTTAAAAAGGGTTATTGAAGGGTTAAAACCAAAAGATAATGGTAAAAACATATTAAAAACATGATATTTTTTTTATTTTGTGAGGTAATTTCATCCCATACTCATCCTATCCTAGAAATAAATCTGTTTTGATCTATTTTAATGGAAAATTAATTAATAATAATTAAGTTAATTTAAAAATTCCCAGAGTATGCCTCCCATCACATAAAAATTCTCACCTATTCTTTTCATTTCACCATTCATAAAAAAATTTGTTTATCCAATATCTACCAAATTCCATTAATTATATCGCTACTAATATCCTATAGTATATTTTTCTATAAATCCATCATATAAATTATTTTTTTAATCCTTATGAGATTGTGTGAATAATATGTATCATTCTTAACTGAGTGTTTCTGTTTTATTTATTCCTCAACCTACATTAAATATTATTTAACCATATTGATATAATAAAAATATCATATTCCGTATAATTATGTTTTTTTGTTAATTTGAATACATATATCCATCTCATCTTCCTTTAAATTGGAGTGGAAACCATCATTCATGCGTATGACGGACTCCCACCTCATAAACATATGTAATTAATTTACCACACCATTTCTCACTGATGGTTATAAATATGGAATTAATGTATATATATGATTTTTGTGATATTTCTAATATTTATAACATATAATATTTCATTCACTTATTTACCTTTCTATTGACTAAAAAAATGATAATGATAATCGTTCGTATGTGTGGACTACCATATCCACGAATAGATCAGATTAATTTTTCATTAGAAAATAAAATATAGGATATATATAAGAATATTTAATAAAATAATATTGTATTCAAGAAAATATAATATATCTATAATTGTAAAATAATGTATACCTTCATTCTATAATGATTGTTGAAAAGTGTAAATGACATGCATGCATATATACAACCTACCTTCTCCATGATTTTAACGTAGATCATTCCTTATAAATATATTTATTGGTTGTATTTAAATATATAATGGATGTAAAAATTTATAATTATTTCATGATTATTATTCTATAGTTGATAGAACAGTAACCACGTTGAACATAGTCAATCTACCGAAGTCAATTTGTACTTATGATCCAAATATCATCGAAACGTGTGAAATTAAATTAAATGAGTAAGTAAATTATTATGAAATGTTAATGAATTAAATAAATGGGAAAGCTAACATGAAAAATGTTTTCATAAAAGTAAATAATTAAAATTATTATATTATTTAGTAAGATAAATAACATACTTGTGGATTCAGAATCTTGTTATGGGACACTTTATCAAAAAACCATGAATAAAATTATATAATGATTTATTTTCAAGCTAATTATGCTCCCTATCTGTGGTTTTAAAATTTGTTTATAAAAGTATTTATATAGAAATAAAAAAAACTATATAACTCATTTTATGCTATAATCTTTGAAAATATTAAAAAGGTAATCTTGTTACAGAATATTTTACTTTCATTAAAACAATAAAAAGGATTATTTTATTTTAATGAATATAAAAAAACAACATTCCCACCACCCCAAACATTATTTTAATTTATCTGCCATTACGGTGATTCGTGTTTTCTTAAAAAAATACATCATTCCCATTTTCTGGTTATTTTTCTTTTCCGAATTTATTCTTAAAATAAAATGGTATTTTAATGTAAATGTTTCTTTTGAAAACATGTTTAATGGAATCTATCAAATGATAAATTCAGGATATGTTACTTGGCCATTTTTAGGATGTTTTGAGCCCCAATATTGCTCACAAATGATCCTGAAATTGATTATATGAGAATTTGATCCCCATTATATCCCTCAAGTGAGCCTGATATAACTAATTTGATGGGTTCTCTTAGATATCATCTAATTTATCGGTAATGAATACGTTTTTGGGATAATTATATTCTATTTTCACCATATGGTTACTAAAATTTATGGGTTTTGAGATGATGATGTCCCAAGACACCTACATGAAATTTCTATGTTTGTAATGAGATTTTAGGAAAATAATTTGATTCCAACTATTTATATAAGTATATTTTAACCGAAAATGAATCTCTTGTGGAATAAAAACATAACTATTTAATAATATGGTTTCCCATGATTTTTTATTTTTTTACTAGACTAATGTAATTATTTATATTTATGTCCCTTACTAATATTTTTAAGCTCACTATAAATTTAAATAAAATCACATGTTTTATAGATGGGTAAGAGAATATAAGGATTCAAGTTTAAATTCATGAAAATTGTTCATTAAAATAAATCATGTTTTATTTTAAATGTTTTTTATTACTAGAAAAATGTGTACTTAATAGAAATATTCACTTTTTATAATTATCAGATTTAAATTTAAGTGTTATTACCTAACTCCCTAAATATCTAAAACTAAAATATCATGGGGAATAAAAGAATGAAATTTCCAGTTTAAAGTTATTAGAATATGTAATTTTTAAGGAGGGATCCTTAAATTTTTTATTAGTCAATAGTTTAGATAATTATATAATTAAAGATAACTATAAAATAATTTCAAAAAATATTTTTCATAATGGTTATGTTAAAATGATATCGCATTTGAAGAAGACTATGATTCTTTGTCTAAACTATGTCTGTATTGAATGGTTATCTATAGTAAAAAATGAATGTTTTAGTATGATGGCCCTAATAAGATGATGAACATCCTTTTTTTAAATTTGGAAAGGTCAGAATTAAAATATATTAGTATTTTATTATGATGTCATAGATTATGTAAAATATAAATTGTGATGGAATCCACATTAGAGATATGGTTGATATAAATAGAAGAACATGAATATAGTGGATAAATATTTTAGAAAATGTAATCTATTGTTTAGTATATATTTTATAATAGTGGTATTTTAATGGTCATTCAATTCCATTATGATATTATTTCAAGTCATTGGGTGTAAGGAACATCAATAGGTAACCCATTCAAATTTATTATTTTAATGGTGAAGCTGATTATAGGGGGATGTTGGAGAATAATACCAAATGGGGAGATGAGTTTGATTCCATGGAATTTTAGAAATTCTTAAATCACTTCCTTGATAAATATTTCCATATAGTTATTTGAAATAGGATAAAGAAACAATTTTTGGAATTGAGGCAAATGGATGAATATCTTTTAGTAGTGTATAAAGAATATTTTACAAGATTGAACTTTTATATACCAGATTTTATCTAGGATATTCAAGGTATAATAAATAGATTTACATAGGGTTGAAATCAAGGTATTGAATATAATTATAATCCAATTAATTTGAATGTTATGAGAAAATTTTCAATATATTAAGAAGCTGGAAATGGATTTCATTGATGATTATATATTCCAGAAAAAAAAGGCTAGGATAACAGGAAATGGGGAATTATTCATCAAATAAAACTAGATGTAAGAGTCTTAGGTTATCATATTATGATAGTTGTGTAAAAAACATAATGGGAAATGTATGGTAAATTATAAGAAGTGTTACTAGTGTGTTGTGTTTGGTAGTATTGCTATTGACAGGAATGAATAGAGTATTAGATAACAAAAGAATAGTGTAACTAATATCCATCTATTAGTGAGATTTTTTTATTGTAATTATTTTATTAATTATGATATCTCGTTTCCAAATCTAGTTACCCAGGATAGAAATAATCAAGACCATAATCAGAAAGGTGTGTAAAAATCATTTTCTAATATTATTGTCAATGCATGACCATCTAATGTAGTGATTTTATGTACTTTACTAATTTATTCAATTTATGCCAACAATCTATTTAAATTTGGATCCTCAAATTCATTTATTTATAAGAAATTTTTAATAACATTGGGAATATGAAATCAAAATATTATTATGTACTTTTTTTGAAAACTCTAGTTGGAAATTTTAATGAAATAACATTTAATATGAATCTTCCAATTTTTATTAATGGGATAGACTTCCTAAAAAACCTTTTTGAACTTCCCAATGTATATTTTAATATTATTTTGGTAATTTATTCATCTTAAAATATATAATTTTGATATTGATTATGGATCAGTGAAACTTTTTCTTAATTATTTCAAAACATTGATAACATATCATGAAGCTGATAAATTAATCCCAAATAGTTATAAAATTTAAACAAAACATTTTTTTGAAAATACTAAAAATGTATAAATTAGTTATATACTATTAGTGAATGAATATATATTTATTTATCATTAGGAATTTTATGTTTTTATACATAATCGTGAAGTTGAATTCACTATTGACTTTATACCTTATACTAAGACAATTTCGAAACCACCTTAGAAAATGGCACAAATATATCATTTTAAAATGAGAAAAAAACTGTAAGGGTTTCTAGATAAATGTTTATTCATAAATTTATGTCTACTTGTGGTTTTCTTATTGTTTTTATTAAAATATAAATATGGTTCCCTGAGGATTTTCACTGATTATACAGCTTTTCATAACATCCATATTAAGAAAAAGTATCATTTTAATCATATCGATGATTTTTTTCATCTGGACCAAGGAGAATTTTTTTTAAGGATTGATATTATGTTGGGGTTTCATTAGATAAAGTTAAATGGGAAATATATTCACAATACAATTTTTTAGACATGATATTGGCATTATGAGTTTGTAGTTATACCATATAGGTTTCCTTATTCACCAACTATATTTATGGATATTATGAATATATTTGTCCATGTATATTTTCAAAAGTTTTGGTTGTCTATATTGATGACATATTAATATATTCTAAAGTGAATGAGGACTATAAAATACATATAAATACTATATCCCAAATGTTAATATAAATGAAACAATTTGGGAAATTTAGTTAGTGTGAATTTTAGTGGCAATAATTTTCATTCCATGAAAATATTATTTTTAAAGAATAAATAATAGTTGAACATATTGAATCCAATAATATTTAAGAGTATCCAAGACCAACCAATTTTATATAGAATCACATTTTTCTTTCATTAGCTGGTTACTAGTGATAATAAATTGAAAATGTTTCCTGGTTCTCTATCCCATTGACTATGTTAACTCAAAAATGTTTTAAATTCATATAAAAATACAATATTATGTATTTATTTAAGAAATAAAAATAATATTGTTTAATGAAACATTTTTTGGATATTCCCTCCAGAGATAGTGAATGTTTCAATTGTGGTGACACTACATTGAATAGACATGGTTGTGTTCTGATGCTAAATTATCAAGTAATTAATTATGATTCGTGCTAAAAAATAGTGCTCGGTTAAATTATCCTACATATGATCTATAATATGTTTCTATGGATTTTTATTTAAATAATTGGAAACCTATTTTATATGGATATATGTGTGAAATATATAAATATCAAAATAAATTAAAGTATATATTCCCTCAAAAATTGTTGATCATTAGTTAGAGAATATGGTTTCAAATGATTACGGATTATGATATCATGATTCTTTATCATCCAAGAAATGAAATAAAACCATTGATGTTTTGAGTTGGAAAAAAATGTTTCATTAAAAATATTACATTGGGAACATGAACATTTAGTTTGTGATTTTATGGTTATTTACAAGAAGTTCTGTCATAATTTTCTTCCAATGTTTTGTTTTGGGTTCTAGTACAATTATCTCATTAAAAAGGTATTAATACTCTTTAGAAGTTATATCGTGTGTATTTAAAAAATGTATAATTAGTTAATAAAGGTGTGTTTCATGAATTAAATATTGAAAAATAATGTGTATGAATATTTTTAAAGTGATTACGCGACCCTTGTGATTCTGAGAGAAGAGAGAGAATTATTAAGTGAAGCTCATACTTCCCCATTTTCCATTCCTCAGGGTAGCACTATGACGTATAGAGTCCTTCATGGGTTTTATTGGTGGGATGAAATGAAAAAATATATTATTGACATTAGCATGAATCATTTAACAGGTAAATAGTTTAATGTAGAATGAAAACATCTGAATAGAATGCTTCACTATTTTTAGTACCTATGTGGAAGTGGGAAAATATAGCCATGGACTTTATAGTGGGATTTCAAAATCCATCTCATGGAAATAATTTTATTCTGTTTATTATTGATTGATTAACTTAATCTTGGATTTTATGTTATATTTATGATACTATTAACTTTGATAAAATTTCTAGATTATATATCAAGTATATATTCAAGGTAAATGGAGTTTCTCAGTCCATTGTATCTCACTATTGTCCCAACTTCACTTCTAATTTTTTGGAAATTAATTTATATGTTTTTAGATACTAAATTAAATGTTAAAACCACCTTTCATCCTCATTAGAGTGGATTGTTGGAGTGAATTATATCATCCATCAAAGTAATTATTCATTTATTTTTAATGGATTTATAGGGATGTTGGGATCTGTATCATTTTTGGATATATTTTCTTTTTATAATGGTTTTAATTTCAATATACAGATGGAACCTTTTAATGCATTATTACAGAAATGTTTTTAGACTATATCTTCTTGTGATGATGTATCATAAAGGAATATTATAGGTATATAATTGGTTAAAAAATAGTTGATAAGGTGAATATGATTCAGTAATATTTGAGGACGTCTCAAATAGGTATAAAATTTATGCAGATAATTGGAGAAAAATACATTTCATTTGAGGTAGGTGATATTGTTTCTATTAAAGTATCCTGATGGAGAAGTGTGGTTAATTTTGTTAAAATGGGGAGACAAGTAAATGATTCCTTAGACTACATCAATCTCTAAAGAATCTTTGTACACTTTCTTATCGATTGGATTTTTCATCAATTTTATCCATGGTACACAATGTTTTTCACCTTTTCATGTAATGAAAATATTTTTCAAATTCTTCTCATGTTTTTTTATCTTATATAGCTATGTTATAAGATAAAATTTTGTAAGAGGAATAAATTTTTCATATACTTGACCTTAGAGAGAATGTTTTATGGAATTTGGTGATTTGGTAACATATATTATTATATAAAACCAATATGGTTGAAGTAGCAACACAACAATTTGAAAATGTTACGGGTGAGTGGTCTCCAATCATGACTATTTTTTGAAATAAAATTTGATGATGAAATTTGAAAATTTAGGTAAGAATTTAAAATCCTATATAATGATAGAATAAATCATTTTTATATATTTAGGATTCAGGAAATAGATAATTATATTCTTTATAAAATTATTAAGAAATATTTTTATAAAAAACTTTTAAAATAAATATTTTTTAATGTTTAGTTATCAAATTATATAATATATTAATGTGAAAATTTGAATTTAATTTTTTAAATCCACGTTTCAAAATTATAATATGATGAGTTTTTTATATTTTTTTTGAAAACATTGATTTTTAATTTAATAGACAAAAAATGATGTTTTTTATTGAAAACTATACTACCTTTTAATGTATTTACAAAGTAATGTTCTATTTTAAAATGTTTAATAACATATTTAGTTACTTATATTTTGAAATAATCTGACTTTTGTCTTTAAAATAAAATTTATACTTTAATTTAGTATAAAAACATTTTTACACTAAAAGAGAATTTTTTAGGAAAACTATTTTTCATATTTTTTTCCAGATAAATTTTAAATAAAATTAAAATACATATGTAAATTGAATATTAAAAATGGGTTTAAATATTTGGAACTATAGGGTCCAAATTTATTTAATATTTCTCCATTATTTTTAGGAATTATTAATAGAAACACTATTAATTATTGTTAACTCTAGAAAGAGTTAATCAGGTAATTAAATAAAAAAAAGTAATTGATAAGGACTAAAAAATGAACCTAACACAAGTATATGTTTTATTGGATTAGTATATATATAATTTAATCATTCATATTTTTAATAAATGACCTTTTTTTCCATTTGGATGTGATTATAACCTTGATTATATTTTATTTAATTAAAATTTGAAAAATTTAACAAACATGTTTTTAATAACAATAATATTTGTAACATGGGGAAAATGTGGATGTGTTCAGTTATAAATATTTCTTTTAAATATAAATTATTTATTTTTAAAATCACAGGTTTTTTAAAAAAATTAACGACCTTAACATCTTAGAGAATGGTATTTCCATAATTTTGAAATTAATAGAAAAAAGTGAATAAAAAATGATACTAAAATTAATATAATCTTAGATAATTAATACGACCCATAAATGTTAGAGATTAAAATGATGTTTTAAGTACCTATTTAAAGAAAATATATTTTTAATTTTTTATGTTTTAAAATACAAAGTAATTAATAGTTCTACAAATTGACAGGAATTATATTTTAAAGTAAATAAAATTTAATTAAATGATATAAAATTCAAAAGAATATTATATTTTGACATTTAATTATGATATGGTTTGTATTATCTAACATGGTCTATTTATTAACCCTCTTCAATTTATTGAATCTATCCTAGCCATCAAATAATAGGGAACCGTGTTTTCATGATATGTTTAAAAAGTGTTAATGAGGGGTCAAAACCAAAAGATAAGGGTAGAAACATAGTCATAACATGTCAATTATTTATGGATAATATTATTTTTACCCATACACATCCAATATTCTAAAAAATTCATTTTGATTCATTTTAAATTTAATATTCATTTATATTAATTTAATATTTTAAGAAATTACAAGGGTACCCCACTGCTCTCATATAAAGGGAACCTCTTCTTCTCATTTAATAACACCTTAAAACACTTTTGGTTTAGAGAATAGTTACCCAAATACCTATATTAAATCCTTTTAAAAAATTTATTGGATATTTATTTATCATAAACCCATCCTAGAACTATTTTTGTTGTCAACCTTATGAGATTATCTGATGAAGAGGTGTCCTTCTTAACTGAGTGTTTCTATTATTCATTATCTTCCACCACATTCAAATCACATTTAAACATGATTATATAATAACACTAGTATCATATGTATATGTTGGTTTTTTATACTAAGGTAAAAACCTATACCCATATCCCATTTCATCAAATGGGAAATGAATCCATCATTCATGTGTACGGTGGATTACCACCTTGCGAATAGATCTATTATGATTACGATCATCATCTCTCATTGGTGGTCATAATGATTGAGTATATTTATATATATTATATTAACAAAATATTTTTAGTTTTTAAACAAATATAAATCACTTACTTTTTTACCTTTTTATTCATAGAAAAACGAAAAAGTTGTTGGGGCGTATGTGTGGACTAACTCCTCCATGAAGTAATGTGATTCATTTTTCATAACCACATCACATGGATGATATATAAAATTATATTTCATAAAATAATTTTTTATTCATGATATTATGATAATTATGTAAAGGTAAAATAATTCCTACCTTATTTCCATAATTATCATCGAAAAATGGAATCATTACATATGCATATATACGACCTACTATCATCAAGATTATATCATAGTTAATTTTTCATAACCATAAATACTTGATAGATTTAAAAATTTAATTGATGTATCAATATGATAATTATATTATGATTACTATTTTTTAGATGATTAATAATGAAATATTTTACCATAGTAAACCTAGTAAAGTCATTTGGGAATTATGAACCAAATTTCATCAAAATGTCTAAAAAACATCAATGATTATGTAATTGTATATGAAATTATAATAAGTAAAATAAGTGAAATAGTTAACTTGAAAAAGGTCATAAACTAAGAAAAAAATTTATCATGAGTCTGTTATTATGGAATATAACTAACATATGTGATGTGTAAGACTTTATATAAGAGAAACATTAACATAATACCCATATTTAAATATAATAATGATTTATTATAAAAATAATTGTCTTCCATGTCCATATTTATAAAATTATTTTATGAATTTAATTCTATGATAAAAAATAAATATGAACTAAATTTTATTCCATATTCATTTAGATGATTTCAAAATGGAATCATTTTATATAATGTTTGACTTTCTTTACAAAAGACAAATGGAATGTTTCATTTTAACATATATGGTGGTAATGAATTTCCTACCAATATAATCGTTATTTGAATTTTGGATTCCTTGACATGATTTCATGTTTTCTTATAATTAAAACCATATCTCCTTTTATATGGGTATTTTCTGTAATGAAATTGGATTTTAGAAATAAAAAGGGTATTTTTAGATCTAAATGTGGTTTTTAAATGGATTTAAAGGATTTTTTATACGTGTTTTATTCATTATATAGTCCTTGGAAATTATTTATGAATTGTTAAGTACCATTATAGCTCATGAGTGAGCTTGATATAGCTTATAAGATTAGTGCACCTACATTTCACTTTAATTCATTTGGTTATTGTTATGTTCCCCAGAAAAATACATTGGAAGTCAACTATAAGGTTATTCCAATTGTAAGGGTTTTTAAAGGTTTTAAGATGATGATGTAATAAGTCACATATAATACTTTTCCATGCTTCTTAATGAGTTTTCATGGAGATATTTTTATTTCAAAAGGTAATATAACATTCTTTTTAAAAATAAAATTATGACTTTTCAGATAGAAAGGTATGATTATAAGAAAATATTCTGTTATGAGTTTTTATGTTTCTCATTGGACTAATGAATTTCATATTTTAATTTCCCATATTTATCATTTTATCCTCTTACTATGTTTTAAAATGATTTTATTAGGGTTTCTAAATGGGTAAGAGAAAAGAAGATGTGAATTTAGAGTTTATAATGATTTTTTATAAAAAGTATTCATGAATTATTTAAAAAAAATTATTATGGATAATGTGGATACTGATTATAAGTGTCCACATTGTATAGATATTCAATTGATATGTATGATTTATGACCTAACTCCAAAAACCTATAGACCTAAATGAGCATTAGGAACGAAAGAAAGGGTATTATAGTTTATGGTCACTATAATATGTATTGTTTATTTCGGGGACCGTATAATACAAATTAACTTGTAAAAATAGAATTGATTATACCTAAATTATCTTAATGAATAACTTATTCCTATTAAATTAATTACTTTTAATGAATAATATCTATAAACTATATTTAGAAAATTCATGTAATATTTATTGAAATATGTTAATAATAACCAAAATATGATTAATTAACTATGAAAAACACTATTTTACATTTTCTTGGCTAAAAAGTTTTTTAATAAAAAATTATTATATACTATATTGTTTTTGATGCTTTTGAAGGGGCCGACACCATTGTGTTAGTGATCTTGGGTTTTCTTATTACCTTGAATTCCTATTTCACAATGGGGGGGCTTTCTTCACTTTCATCGGTGATGTTTTCTCCTAGATCAACAAGGGATGATGGTATGTCAGTTCTTCCTTCTATAGATACCTCCTTGTATCTTTTTCCCTTGTCCTGGTCTCCCACATTTATTTATGTCTTGTTTATAGAACACATTCCCATTGAAATCTATTTATGGACACCATTTAATAACACTACTTCTGTATGGAAATTAAAGTGGGTCTTAATTGGGAAGAAACATTCAGTAAAGAAAGTAGTCACATTGGGTATTTCTGGCATGACTGGGAATTGGGAACAATAGTCACATGTCTTCTTCCTCATAGGAGGGAATCTCATTGTGGAGTCTTTGGAATTTAACCCATGGAACCCATGATAATCACTAGGTATCTAATTCCAAAGGTGTATATATTCCTAGGAATTCACCACTTGAATCCCATGTTTTACCTGAGGTAGCTGATTTCATGGCGCATGGAATCCTAGGATTTCACATCAAGAACCCCTTGTTTTCCATGAGGTCTATATATTTGTAGACACAAGTGTAATATATCATTGAGATGGATCATAACATCTTGAAGATAAAGATAACAAGATTAGTTTAATATCATGTGATAATGATGTTGCTTTATCACAATTCCCCATGGAGGTGGATTGTGGTGGTGAATCCCTATAAGAAAAGGTTTCACATCAAGAAGGTCGGTGAAAATTCCCATGGAGTCGAACCCTAAATGATTGGATCTGAACACCTCATAGTGACGGATCTAGGATGTAAATCCATAGGACGTAGCACCTGATTTTACAAATGGTTTGGATTGAACATCATAGAATCATCCTACATACCCTATTTAGAAGAAAAGGTTCAAATCCAAAATAGTTTAATGTTGTAGTTTAACGTCATGTAAAAAGACTGGTCCATGCACTTTAACGTCGTGTGGTAGTAATTCTCGTGTTTTATAGGGGGAATAAATGATGATGTTGTAATGATTATTCATTTATTCTTCCAATACCAATATTATTTCTCCCTGTTTAAGTTGGTGTGGGGTTTACGTGTGAGAGATACCATTCATAACTGGAGGAGATGTGGTCTCCCGGGTGAAGGGAATTATCTGGCCAGGGATGTGAACAAGATAAAATCATGATTGATGTGAATTTTTGGTTTATAAATTTGTGGGGATTCCATTTTATCCAAGTTACATTGGAATCATATCCCACATAGTTAAAAATTAGTGGGGATTGAAGCTAATGATGGGGCCCAAAAGAGCTTGTGGTTAGGTCTTATTAATGAAAGAAGATCATAGGATGGGTATAGTTGTTGGGGATTAAACTCAATAGGATGTATATTGGAATGGATATTGGGTCTTACACATTAAATAATAACATAGTGTTTTTTGGGAGGTTATTATGATCACCAATAACCTCTAAATCCATGTGATTCATGGTCTGTGTGAGAAACAAAGTGAAATAGTAGACATGACTCTCATGTTGTGAACGAAAAATCAATGATAGATCATGTTGGGATTATTCCTAGAAGCAACCCAAGGAGGATATAATTCTATGTGTGGAGGATTCCAATCCACAAATGGATTATCTCATTTCTTATGAGGCTCGGAAGTTTGGAGATAATCCCTTGAAACTCACAAACAGAGTATCTTATGCATATTACAAAAGGAAAATCAATGGTTTAACAACATGTGTTTAGAATGTTGGGACTAGGATGCTTTATATCATGTATCTCAAACATGGTAGGGTTCACTCCCAATCCTTGGGATTAAGTAACCATAGATCATGTGCCTCTAGGTGGCACATGGATTTGGCGCTACTAGGATATAACGATGGGAGGAATAGACATAAACGACTTCTATAGTAGTATACCGATGATGAGAAGAAACATGAGTTAGGGTACCTTTGATAAAAAGAAAGTGGTGGGTGGGAGTCTCGTGATGCACTTCAATTGGAGTGGTCCGATGGATTGGGTGGAATATGACACATAGGGACAAATGGTCCAATTGAAAAAATCCTAGATGGGTGTGGGGGAAATGAAAACTCAACTTTCTCATAGTGGTGTTAGTAGAAGGGAGGAAGCATAGACTGGACCAAGAAGGGGTTTTGTGAAGCTCCTAGCTTCACAGAAAGGTTATTTGAAAAGCATAGGTTCTTTGAAAAGGTAGAGGTATTTGAGAACGAGTGAGATTTGAGAAACAAGGTAACCCTACCTTTGTCTAAAGTCCTTATCTATAAGAGGAGTGCTTTATGAATGATTAATTCTTTATGAAGCCTCAAGTTCCCTGCAGGTCTCTCTTCCTTTGTGAGGGGCATAGGCCTTAATGAAAGGCATCTTCACCTAGGGAGAAAGATTTTAAGAACACGTGAATGGTGGTTTATTGAATCCCAAGTACCTTTGATGATTGATTTTGGGTCTTGTTCACGTTGCTCATGTGGTTCATGAATTTGGATCAATTCAAAAGATGAAAGGTCAGATAACCTTACCTAAAATACAAAATTAATGGGTTATTTATAGTAGAAGGGTTTTTTGGATAGTGTAAATAGTTTGAAAAGAATATATGTCCTGATAAAATGGGGCGAACAATTTCAGACTTGTGAATGAATATCATCAATGATTTGTGGGTTCATGAAGCACTCTAATGATCATAAACTCATTTTGTAGTGGTTACCATTAAACCTTCATGTGTTCATTAATAAAACATGCCAACAAGGAGCTCCATGAGTTCCAGAAATTCACAATGAATCTTGGCTTCATAAAATAGACACTTAGGGGGTTTTGGTCCATTTTGGTCCAATTCGCTCAGAACCACCTATGTCTTCCTTGACTATTCATGTGGCACATATTTTGGTTCAAAATAATTACCCCTAGTGAAATGGGATCCAAAATGAAAAGTAGAGTCAAATTATTATGGAGAATCTGTGAAAATTGTAAATAAACTCCCTTTCATGAATATAATTCATGAAGATCCCTAATGACTCCCTAGCCCAATAGTTGTTGGCAGGAAGTCCATCATGAAACCCGATCATTTTTATGAATATAAATTGTAAAGAGGGGGGCCCTCAATGTCACAAAACCATCGGGAGAATAAATAATTATACTATTTTTTAGAAAATAAATTCATCCCCCATGATCGTACTCTTTGAATGCTACTTTAGTAAACTAGACATATAAAATGTTTTCTTCAAAAATGATACTCAACGAACTAGACACTGAGAACAACATGTTTTCAAATCATGCCCTCAGAACCAGATAATTGAAAACTAATATCAGTGAATATGATTCTAGAATATCCTTTATGAACGCAGCTCTGAAAATATATATGTATCGAATCCAACAACTACTCTGGATGTTAGTGAAGATGTTTCTCATATAGAGGAAATAGTGGACAACATCATGATTGGGGAGTGCATTCGAAACACCTCAGACCGTAAATCCCTACTAAACCTACTATAAGTGACTGAAAAGAAATATCATTTGTTGATGAGAATAATTCTTCATGGATTTGGCTTGAGGGATGTTGTTATCATCCTAGAGGAAAGTAGGGATGAACTAGCTAACCGGTTCAGTGGAATAATGGGGAAATACCAATGGCATAGATCATATGCATGCCACATCTAGAAGGCCTATGCAACACTTACAATGGGCCTTATATACAACCCTATAAATAAAATAAATGTTGAGAATCGGTAGGATGAGGAATCCCCACCATAGTATCAAACGATCATAATGGTAGGGATGGGGGATCTATCTAAGGGATGGAATGAAAACTGTGATTTTTGTTGGGGTATAAAATTCATGGAAATGTGGGAATGAGCCTACTAGGTGTGCACCTCATTTACTGAATTTTGGGAAAAGTGAGAGCAGGTAAAAAATTATTATGTGGCATGTGATCCATAATTCCAGTTTTATGAGCTACAGGAGATCATGTCTGATCTAGTGAGAATATGGTCACTCAGGACCAATACATTCCAATTGCATCATGGGGAGGTCGAAGTTAACATTTCGGACATTCCCAAAATCTCTAGAATCCAAATCCAGGGGGTGATTCATGATGAATAAATCCCCATGTAGAATGTATGGGGAGACAAAGAGCTGATTTATGCTCTTGTGAAGGAATTACATAATATTGGGGATGCACCAGTGAAGAGATATTGGGTGTGAGGTAATTTACCTTAAATAATTTGTTGGTATATTTCATAAAAAAACTAGTGATTGAAACATTGTAAGGAGATGATCTATTAGGGAAGCTATTGACTTGGCCTCGCACTTGTCTCGGGGGATACAAGCGGCGCATGGAGGGATCCTACTCGTGGCTTCTAAAAGCAATCTGGTGGAATATGTGGGGATAAAATGTCAAGAAAAATTCTCATCCCATAATAAGGATAGAGGGGCCCATCATAACACTATTTTGTGGATGGATTCTCCCCATGAGGGATGCACACATAGTTGTACGACCAACCACCTTCACAATGATGGTGATGTTGGTGACGAGGCACCTTTTCAACCTATCTGGCCCAGTACATTCAATGTTATAAAAGGTACATCAGTATATAATTAAATTTATGAAGTTATTGTGTCTGTGGGAATTTTTAGTTTTTTGTATAGTTATTAAGTCAAACACATAGGGGGTTATTTTTAATTTATCTCCATTTCCCCTCCCACAGTAAAATTATAACGACCCACACTTTACATACATTGTTAATACTTCAAAATTGAATCACACTTATTACAACATATGACAAAACCACAAAGGACCGTATAGGTATAGTGTCTTTAGAAACTGGGAAACATAAACAACTGGTTCATAAATCTTCTATAGTGTCTCCCATTTATTTCATCATATCTAGGGTCCCTTTTAGCATATTCTACTTAATATCCATCTTCCTGACCTGGGGAAAAGAAAACATAAAAGGGTGAGCTCAAATGCTCAGCAAGGGAAAATAAAGGAAATAAAAATCATATCATATCTTTTTGAAAATCAAAACCTGCAAAAGAGATCATAATATCTTAACATGGAATAAATCATAGAAGTGAAAATGAGATCCCCAAAATCATAACATAAAACTTGAAACTTTGTGGCATGCACACATAATCATGGAAAATCATTTCTTGTTAGTCATGACTCATTGCCAAGACTATCTTAGTGGACAAAGTCCCTTTCTGAACCGAGTTCACTCCTCGTTTCAGTCCTGTATCACTGAACCGAAATAACCTTCCGTTCCAGCCATGTCTATCTCATGAGATATAATATCTTTACCCAATGCATTGGAGGGAGATATAGGTCCCACCCATCTTATAATGAATCCTTTCTTATGTGTGCCACATAATCATAAAACATACATCATCGCATAACACATGTAACAAAAATGGGATTCTTGAAACATCATGACATCATAAATCAATTCATATAAGATAAAGGAATTCATAAAAATAATTCCATCACAACATGATCAAATCAATGTAATAATAGGGATAAAAACAGAACCCTTTATTATCTTACATGGAAAATAATTTTGATAAATCACTTGAACTCCATTCTTGAGGAAAATATCCTTTCTTCTTCAAAAACATTTTTTCTTTCATAACATGTCATACAACTTTAAAATAAAGGAAGTTGATTAAAAATAAACTTGAAAACTTGTAAAGGAAGCTTTTTGGAAATAATGTTTTAGAAATCCATTCATGCCGTATAAGTTAAAAAAAACATTCTTCGTACTTTTGTCGGAAAAGTCAAAAAGTACCTCGTACGAAAAAACGACAAAAGATTCCTTTCATATTCGTTACTAAAAACTCACCGAAGGGTAAAATTGGATTTAAACTATTGTAAGTGTATGGAAACAATATTACATATTGAGGGAACATGGATGTGGATGATAAAATACACCCCAGTAAATACTTACGAATAAACAATCTCGGATAAAAATGAGATTGTGATATTTCCCTTACCTTAGGTCCGATTTGCTTTGTTCGTGTCCGAAGCTCCTGTATAATGGTTTAAATAATGTTATTGACTTATTCCAGAATCATACAAATTGATATGAGATCATATATGGTCATATTATTAGCTTCTTGTTAGTAATATTTCATTGTTACTTGTTACTCGGGTCTTTATAACTTTTTGTTCTTATGCGTGTTTTGTCGAATAAATTCTTATTCTTATCTTTAGGTTATAGATAATTCATTTCCAGAATGGTATTAGTGTATTATATACCATATTCATTCATTCAATTCATTTATATAATCATTATGAAATGAAGATCATGTAGAACGAGTCGCATCACATCGTGGAGACGGTATTCCGTACGTACGCACGAGTGATGATATCGTTCCTATGATCGTGGAATTGTATTGGAGTATATATATATATTATTTCAGTATCAATATTACTTAATAATAATCATATATAGTTACTGATTACACCATTATACCCATCCTTGTAAGGTGATGGTGGAAAATAGATTACACCACGGCGTGGAGACGGTATTCCGTACGTACGCACGCGCGGTGATTTCATTTTTCCGTAGGATGGATAGAAGGTGAATTAGGGTTGTTTCATATTTATAATAACATATCAGTATGTAAGTAATACTGATGTTATTACTTTATCATGAAACAACTAAAGAAGAAGAAGTTGAAGAAGAAAGAAATTGAAAAGATCGGTAATGGATATTACCTCTTCTTTGGAACGCCTTTTTGAATCCTCCACTTAAGGAACTAAGATTGGTCTTTGGAGAAGACCAGGACCTCTAGGATTATTCTAGGGAAGTGGAGAAGGGAAAATGGCAGGGGTTGGCCGAGCTTGAGTGCTCAAATTGGTGTGAGGAGGAGGGGGAGGAGGTGCCCTTTTATAAGGGAGGAGAGGGGCACCTTAGGAATATCTCAAAATATTATTTTATATTAAAGTCAAAATCGGTTTATAATGGTTCCAAAGGGTCTTATTTCGAAGATAAAGTGGGGAAGGGTCGAACTCCTATCAACCAATAAGATTTAGACAAGTTTAGGGTTTTATTTTAACCTTATCAATTAGATTTAACTCTAAGTTAATTAATTTAACTTTTACCGTGTCTTTTTGTTTTCTTTCACTATATGGTTAATACACTTACTATAACATGCCAAACGAACCCCAAATTGTTTATTATTAATATATATATCCTTATCTAAGTCATTTGGCCGAACCTTAGATTTTGAGGAATAAAATAACAATTAATAATATAATATTTGATTTAAAAACTATTTTGTGTCAATTTTGACACTATTTGATATATGATTTTTGTCAAAGTCATAACAGAATTATATGTTCTAACCAAGTTGATTAAATCAATAATAATATATCATAGTAACCTATAAAATTAGTTTAATTCATAAAAAGTCTCAAATTACATTTATTTTTGTGTTTATAACATCAATTATGTCAATATTTCATTAATAAGATAATTACTGCATCATCTTTGTGTCATAAATAAATTACATTATTTGATGTCTAAAAATTACAAATAAAATATCATCATGTAGGAAATCTTTTTAGCTTTCTAATGAATATTTACAATTGAATATATCTTATGTATAACCCTATATTAAAAATGATTTACTTATTAAACTTTGATTTTAACTATTTTAACCCTTCTTTAAATAAATTAATAATAAATGTCCTAATCTAATCCAAGTGGGCCTAAATGGTCATATTTTATTCCCAAGTTTGTTTTTGGTCGAATTAAACTTGTCCAATAGAATTAGGACATGTGTTAGGGTAATATTAATATCATATTTACCCTTAGTTACCCTATTTACTATTAACCGCGGTAAAAAAAGTAAAAAGTTACTATTCACCAAAAAATTATTTTCATCTCATTGAACCACATTTTAGTCCTTGATATTAACCGTGTCTCTCGGATTTTCGAAATTCCAATCACAGAAGCGGTAAAATTAAGTTTTATGCAAAATTCAGTTTTTAACCTACCACTTAGTGGTTTCACTATTCATCAAAAATTGAAAGTTTTCAGAAAAATACCAAAATTTCACCCTAGGCTAATTTCGATATTCTGAGTCCAAAAATGAAGTCCATTTTGAAAAATAAAATTTATAAAATTCCAAAAAGTGGTTATTACTATTCATAACGGCTAGTTTTAATAGCATAATGTTGTTTAGTGAAACTCGGTATTGCGTACGACGCAAGCTATCGAGGAAGGTCGCGATTGCGTGTAAAGCAAGCCAAGAAAGTGTTGTGTAGAAAAAGATTCCTTTGATGATTTATATAACATAAAAGTCTCGGGTGTTACAAAAATATTGGGCGATGATTCAAAATATCATGGTAAATAACCAATCCATTTTGGGTTTGAAAGAAGTGTCGAATAAGGTTAGTTTAGCATATCACATTATATTTTATCATTTCCTCCTACTGATGGGAATGGTGACTGATTAACAAATAAGGACTTTGGAATAGTGACCACACCATATTTCCTTCTGAGGTGGGGTACTGGTACAAAGAGTTGAATATGAGCCAGTCTATGAGCCATACAATCCACATCATTTTACAAGAAATTCATTTGTCTTAAGAGATTGACAGTAATGGAGTACTCATAAGTGCATCTGGAGTTTCAACCATTGGTGATGAGGAAACTTCGATGCATGTTCAAAACCTAGGATTGAAAAATTATTAATGAGATTCCACCATCAATTTTTTCCTATCGGATTACTCATCATTATGAGAAGAGTTTAATGGGAGAATAACCCAGAGTTTTTCTATGACAATGGGCCACCTGAGATAATGAATGGGTTGTCCCTAAACCATGTTGTCAAAGCTAAATGGGGGTCAAAGGGTGTAGTGGAGGAAGATAAAGTCTAGTGAGTAAGAAAATAGAAGCTAGTCTAATAGTTCATGGGGCCAGATAGGAAATGGGAAAAAGGAGTGGAGAGATAGTATCATGCCAAAACTACTTCAACAAGAAAACAAGATATTAAATGTATCCATTTAGGGAGGGCCCTCGGGAATTCATCCATGATCTTGAAAAGTTATTGTTCTACATGGAAATACCCAGTAAAAATACTTATCAGTTCACCAACCCTAAAAAAATGTTGATGTATCTCAACAGGAAAAACATGTTTCTTGGTTGGATTGGTAATTCTATGTCTCTTTTCCTCTTATATTGGGATGAGGGGATGTCATACGAGGCATATCTGGTAGACATGGTACATTCCCATGTAACTGCATTTTTATTGACTAACCAGTAAAAAGTGTTGCTAGACAAGACCTCTCCCCATCAATTTTCAGAAAATGAACTGGCTTTCTATGCTCATTTTCCTATTGATTAATGCATGTCTTGGGGCTATTATTCTTAATGAAAATATTATATGGTAAGAAGTGTTTATGCCTATCAGGTAAATATCTCTATCTCCTATAACACGAATATAACCCATTCCCTAGAGATATTTTTTTCTCATCATTCCACTCGCATAGGAATAAAGCATGGTGGATAAAGACTACAAATATGGACATAGAAATAATGGAGAGGGGACCACAACCAATGAATGGGAAAATTTGGGGTCCCTTATTGAGGATAAAGATGTAGGTAGTCAACCATCATTTCCCACAACTAGGGAAGTGGCTTTGGATGGAACCTAACCTAGGGGGATACCTGTGAAACATTAAAAACTCTTTATTGGAGTATATAGTTTATATAAGACCCTAAATACTCTACATATTTTTCCCTCTTCTTTCCTTCCCATTATTAACTATCATATTTTTTAATGGTATTTTTAATAATGCTTTAGACTCAACTACCAGTGCCAATAATCTCATTAGTTATTCTTGAGGATGATTTGGGGATAGAAGATGCTACTCTCCCAGTGGAGATGGCTGAATAGATCATGGTGGTTAGGCCAACTAAAAAGGACCCATAGAAAGGGTCAACTAATAATATACCTTCAATTGAAGGGGTTAAGAGAGGGCCCAAAGTAGGGCTGGATGACTGATCTATGGTGTTTGAGCTAATCATAGAGCTTCCATTAGAGGAGGATTCTATGGTGGAAGATGTAATTGTGGATGTGGTGATGGCGTCAAGAGATAAGGTGACATGGGAATCTATGTTGGGTGAGCCTACTCCAAAATTACATCTAGTAGTGGCTATGTTATCTAAAGCTAAGGTTCCACCACTAGTAGGGATAACTATGAAATTTGGGAGGATTGGCCCCACCTACGTGATACCACATGGTGAAATAGAGGATTATTCTATAGGTGGATAGGTTGTTATGGAGTAACTTCTAGAGATAGTTATACAACATCTTACACCATAATAAATTCACCTAGAACACAAGGCAGTTACTATACTAGTGGTCCTTCCTCTGTACAAGACTGCATAGACCCATGACATTGAAGATTATTTCTCACATGATTCAAAGAATAACTAGGATGTCACTCATAAGTAATGGAGTAATGTCTATAACATCATTACTTGTGTCTAAACAGTTGAACTGCCACAATAGGTGGGATCTCTCTACTAATCATTAGTCATTCAAGGGACCAATGGGTTGAATTACATCACTCTTCATGTGTTTTCCTAGGAAATCATCAATGATCGGGAATGTGTGGAATGGAATGATCCTAATATGGACTAGAAGAAGCAAAAAATTGATGGATCCCAAGCAATTTTTAGTGATGATCAAGAAATTTACCATCTGGATGGGTTTGAAAAGGATTGTGTAATAGTCGCTACTACCCAGGATGAGATCATTAACAGTATAAGGGCTCAATTGGAAGTAGTAGAGGAAGGATAGGAAGTAAAAAAGAACGTAGTGGATGAGTGTCAATATGAGGATGAATGGTAGTGGACGAGGGTTTAATACATTCCCTCTATGGATGAGAAGGATAATGAAGACCTAGTGGCACTACATCCAATCAAGGAGGCCACCAAGAAAAGGATGGCCAATCTCAAGCGCTCGATCATTGAGGTGGATCTATAGATTCAAATTTGGTAAAAATGAGATTCTAACATGTGGATGACCCTATGAAACTCTACTTTGATTAATATTCATGCTCAAAAAAATTCTTTCCTTAATTTTCTTACATAGATCATGTTTTTGAGACAATAAACACCCAATCCCAATGCTAACATGAGACACTACCAGTGTGAGAAACAAGGCCTAACCATGTGATTTATCTTCATATGAGAGTTTTTATCAATCATAAAGATCAAATGGTATGGTATTGTCGAATGAAAACCTTGAATTTTTAGGATGAGAGACGTTTTGTTTGGAGAATTAGGCTATTGGAATAACAACCTTTATTTTTCCTATGCACACAAGTGCACAAATGGGGCAACGCTGGGGGAATTGAATTATACCAGAAGATGGGGTAATTAAGATGTGTGAATCATGATGCCCAAAATATAGAACACAATGATTGTGGTATGTAAATAAATGATAATTGATGACCATATTCAAAACACAGCATCTGTATAGTTATCCGAGAATGTAGACAAAAAAAATAGGGTTGACCACTGACCATGTTTGAAACACTAAACATGTCCCTGAATGTCATACAACGTCTTCTTGGGAGTAGGTCTAGGATGGTAGGTGATCCTAATAAAGACACCATGTTGTTACGGTTTCCCTTAAGACATGGGGGTAATGAGGATCCAAATATAGGGCATGAAAATTGTGTAAATTTTGTGATGAAAGGATCAATTGGAATCCAACATTCATGAACTTAATCTGCAATGGAATAGAACACATTGGTGTAGTCATATTTGACTAAAAATTGGTAAAACTACAATTCATGGGGCGCATCATATCATATGTTGAGTGACATATGAAATTATGAATGATGCGGTATATGACTGACACTAGAGGAGAGGACCTCTAAAGATTACATTCAGTTTCATATCATACAATGAGTATGATTGGGGAAGTATCTTGAAATGGATGTACATGGAACACCAACTATAACCTGACATGATTGGGTATCGAGGAGGCCTAGTTCCATACCATGCATTGCTATGTGTATTCAAGCATAGTTTAATGTCCTGATTCTTGAACATGTTCTCATATTTTATAGTCATATGGTTTAGATAATGGGATCATTTGTGTAACTTGACCACATTGGTATACACCCTACAAGAACTCATAATCCCTTGTGATTCTTGATCAATATGGGAAAAATAAATGGTAATATGGTTTATTTACATGTAGAAGCACACATTAGGGGAGAGATAATATTGGATTGAAAATTTTACAATGGTGTTGACCTGCATGATCAATACGGATAGATTCACAGAGGGGTGAAAGAAAGGGTGTTGTAATTCCACAAAGATATAGGTAAGTGGAAAGGAGTTAAGACAAGAATTACGAGATCTTGATTTTGGAATAATGATAGGTAGGGATAAACTAATGACCATGTTCATATCATAGGGACCTCAACCTCACCCATCAGGAATGGGGGGAGAAAATGTTAGATCGAATTTTGACCATGTTCAAAACATATTATCTGTGTTTGTTTCTGGAAATACATCAGGGCACTGACCTAGATGGGATATTATCCTTGGAAAGACACCATTACCATTATGGGGACCTTTTGGATTTTAAACATGATGGAAATCCAAACTAGGAATGTTTTGAATGGCGGAGAAGGAGTGAGAAAAAGTTTGTGTAGGATTCCGCACTCTAGGTTCCACGCCACAATGAATTTGATCATGCCAATGGGGAGTATCAAAAATTTGGATTCAAACTCGAGTATTGGAAATGGTTTATCTTAATATTTCATGTACCAGTGGAGAGCGTCAAGTGGGTAAATTTATTGTCGTGGAGTTGGAAACTTCACATGAATGAGGATCATGGGGCCCCAAAACCGCACACAGAATCACATGGATGACATGCACACCCTATAAGGTCATAATTAATGGAACATAATGGGGCCATAGGGACAAGGTATTTAATAAATTTTGAGGATGGCCTCAAATAGGGGATGTCCATACATAACTATATATCCCATAATGATGGTATTTATGCTGCATATATTTATAAAAGATGATAAACATAGATTATGTTTGTACAAACAGGAACATGGAAGATCGTTTATGATCATGTTTCTTTGAATATAGGGTAAATTTTTACTCAAAGGGTTTAAATATAGCAGGAAACAGGAAAATGATGACATGAATGATGCAAATAAGGAACACATATTAGATACATACCTTTAGGCAAGGTGTATATGGTACAAGGTTATAATACCTGGACCGTAATGCATGTCAAATGTACAAATGATTAATGAGTTAGTGGTTGGGCACAAAAATGAGAATTGGAATCACCACTATATATCCCATGATGATTGGAATCAATTCACATGTACTTATATAGCAAGGCATGGAAGAAAACCAATGGTAGTGGTGGTGATCCTCTCTAATAAAAACAATTAGGCTTCCCATGGTTATAATGAGGCATCCCATGTTTAGGGTATGAGGTAACATTTATTAACCAACCCAAACATATTGTAGGAGGTATCCTGATTTTAAATGGGTTGAACATCATCTCTTACTTAAGAGAAATCAATTTTTTTAATGGTATAGAATCATAAAGTAATTTCATGTATTTTGGATGTTTGGCTTTTCAATTTAAAATCATATAACATTGACTAAACAGCCTAGAAATTGATTAAGGTCATAGTTCATGGACATACTACAAATATTTTGAGGTTGTGTCTCTTGGACCATTGGATCTCAGTTTAAGGTCAGGTATTATAGACCATAGAGAAGGGGGAGTGACTCAAAAAGATATGTGTAGTTTGTTCTTATGAAAAAACCCAATGTTAATGCAGTCAAGGAGGCCTACCACCACACAACACAGTATATAGAGAATCTTGAATACAATTTATTATCATGATACCTGGACTGGTTGTAAATAGTATAAGGACCTATTTCCTAGACATTAGGTTGTTTGACTAATTTCATATAGTTGACACCATAAGGGATCTTAGTTTAAGTTCATAGAGATTGGACCAATGAAAGTGGTCATCTCAAATGGGTATGTATAGTGAGAAAAGGTTACAAACCTAATGTGAATGAGGGCCTAGGAGGTCTAGAGCCACACATTATATTCCATATAGGGTTCTAATATGGATTTGAGTCATATGAATTGGACTATAGGATCTTAGTTTAGAGTCATGGATTTTATACCAGAGAGGGGAATTAATTCAGAGGAATGCACGTAGGGTGTAGGAGTTACAAGCCCAATGTGAATGAGGGTCTGGGAGGACTTCCAACACATGACACATCTTGAATAAAACCTATATATAGGTTAATGTCATGATTATTTTTCTAGGATTCCCAGTTTAAGGTAATGGATATTTGATATTTTTAAAATACATTATGATCATGTTGTATGGACCATAGGTCCCTTATTTAATGTCATAGAGTTTTGACCTAGTTCATTCTTTAATTTCATGCGCCTAGGATGTAGTAAAATTGTTTAAAATCATATGATATGGATGAATTATTTTATGCAATTTAACATCATGAAACTAGGATTCCGGTGCTATGCATTTAATCATCATAGGGCTAGGATGCTGGTTTCTCCTCACACGATGTAATGCCTGAGAAAATTGGAATTGGTAGGAGGATTAATGTTATCTCTATCCATAGTGATTAAAGATTTTGTATGGTTGGAATAAAATTTTTGAATGATATAAGGTACGACCAACTTCAGTTCCAACATTTGTGGCTTCTCACCATGTATCATTAGCATTCTAATGTCCAGTAAAGTATCAAAAATTAGAAAACAGTGGAGGTGAAATTTATTTATGAACACTATTTCCATATTCTTTTAGTGCCTCTTTGGATTTTGAAATGCCTAGAGCTTATTTATTTTGAGGTACTTAGGCTCATAATGATGGGAATATGCATTTATTTCTTATGCCTTATAGTCATGGATAACAGTTTGAAGTGATGGAAACAGAATCTCAATCGGTAGCATGACCTCTATTACATACACTATATAATATATATTCACATATGTGGAATTTTAAGTCATCTTCCAATAGTCCCAGAATCCATTTAGGAGTTTTAATGGACCAAACTTCTTGTTATATCACACTATATTCTGCAAAATGTTAGAGAGAATCTTATTGAATGCCTCAATATATCCATTATATTGTTCTTGGAAGTGGGAAGTATGGTTGGATGGGATTGTGTACATGTCTTACACCCTTTTCTTCTCACCAGCTCTAAATTTAGTGCATTTATCTATGAAAATAGTGTGAGGGACCCCAAATCGATGAATGCTGTTGGAGATCATGAATTTGATCACGAATTCAGCCTTGATGTCTTTAAGAAGAGTCTATTATATAGACATGGACAAGAAAACCATCATGATTAGAATGAACATACACTAGATATATTTGGTAGGAGAGTTGGGACCCACAACATTGATTCCTCATGCATCAAATAGACAAGAATACTTGGTGGAATAGAGGAAATTTGGTGGTCGATGCAATTTGGCAAGGATATTACATGCATGACACCTCTTGGAATACTCAATGAAATCATGGACCATGGTGGGATAGAAATATGCCATCCCCTAGATATTGTGAGAGATCTTCAAAACCTTCTAATGGGAGCCACCTAATCCCCCATGAATTTCGGCAATAACCATGTGACTCTCATCACCTTAGATTCATGAGAGGATACTTCCATCAAATCCATGTTTGAAGAGCGTCTGGTTGAGGTTAGTCCCACTCTGGAGGGTGAGATAAACTGGGCACTGGAAGATTTGATCAAATTCATCTATTTCATATGGTTGGAAACCATAATGGATATACCTAATGTAATTAGTTTTCTATGAAAAATTATTATTCCAATCAAAGGTTTCCTCTATCGTGGGGGGGGGGGGTCTTGACATAGATGAACCAACTATCATCAAGATTTCTTTTTGGATGTATTCATCATATCTGATGATGAGAGAGATGAATATTTTATGTGCCACATAAATTAACAGTTCATCCTAATTAGGTAATGAAAATGAGGAAGCTAGACTAGAAAAGGTGTCATCTCTACCATTATCCAACCATGGAACATCAGTCACATCTCTTTATGAAGGGAACTGGGTTATTAGCTGGTGTGTGTGCTCAATTAGGGAAATGTGCCCCGAAATATGAAAATATGGTCACCATTTATCTTTTTTTTAATAATTGTGAGTCTCCATTCATGTTCAATAATGTAACATCAATCACGAGGGCCAACACGAGACCAATGATAATAGCCTAATACTCTTCCTCATTGTTGGTGTAGCCCTCTAAAAATAGGAACGTCTAGGGATGAACAACCAATGAAGAAGTGATGAAGAAGATCCCCATAAATGCTCTATTGAGCTATGGATCATTTGGATTCTTATCAGTTGAGCTTCGAGAGGCCCAATAAACGTGCATATTCCAACAAGGAATATCATGATCCACTAATAGGATATCCTCATTTGGGAAATCTACATCTAAAGGAAAATAATTATGAGCTATATGTGGTGTCATAAAGTCAAACACATCCTAGAATTTTATAGATTTATATATAATGAACATGTTGTCAAGAAGTAATAGGATCACTGCCCAGTGTGCTAGCTGACTTGTCGACTACGGTGATCTATGATATACATCAGCAGGTAAACTTTGGACACTCATTGTATCACATGGTGCCGTAAATAATTCCACAACTTCTTCACCTTAAAAACTAATGTTAGGTATATCTACTTGATAGGAGGATATAATATCTCTATGTAGAGGAACATGTGTCAAATATAATATAAACTATTTTCTAGACATTTATTATTCTTCTGGTAGAGAAGGGAATCGAGGGATCATTCCTTTGTGGTCATGTAGGGGACAAAAGGCTTCCCATATACGAGAGGCATCATAACAAGATTTCTTATCATATACTGCTAAATTTTCTCAATGGAATCCTAACAGTCTTTATCCCATGTGTAAATGGTACCTTTCGTCATGATCCTAGAAAAGGTATTACAGTTTCTAACCATATTTATGATGAATCGGATTTTGTCGACTAAATGTCCATGAGGTAATCAAAGCTCTTAAATGTTTCTCAGAGGAGGAATATGTATGATGACATTCAAAATCACTTAATAAATAACTATTCTATTGTTTCAAACAAAAATGATGTGAAACTTCTTATAGGTAACCCCGAAGGCACACTTCTAGGGGTTCATCCTCAAATTTTGAGAGAATAGGTAGCTAAACTATTTCTCAAGAGCTCTGAGTTGGTACTAACAACTATAAGATTTTACCACCAACTCTTCCATGTAGCATTCAACTCGCTTCTTGAGGATAGGTTTAATGATGTGGTGTGTGGATTCATGATAAGTGACCACCACATAATTCAGATTTAAAGGAATAACCAGGTATAAAAAAGGATCCTTGTGGTGATCTGAATGTCGTCGACTCACCATCATTGGGGTCCATCTGGATTTGATTATACCCAAAATATCAATCTGTTGAGGAGAGATCCTAGAACCCAATTTTGGAATCAATAAATAGCTCAGTCATTGGTAGGGGAAAATCATCCTTCAAACAGTGGTGGTTGAAATCACGAATGTGGATACAAACACTTTTTTGTCCATTATTCATTATAACTAGAAAGATGCTAGTAATCCACTTGGGGTATTGAACATCCCTATTGATTTTGGATTTGATATTATTATCAATATAGTTATTGACCATGGAAATATGAGAAGGGTGTATTTTCATGGGAGGCTACCAGAGCCTATGATGACTCACTGGAATGACGAAGATGGTGGATGGAGACATGGGGGTCTAGTCCCAACATCTAATCATCAATCCTGTTAAATACATCACTATGTTTCTTCATGAAGGAAAAATACAATTACAACTCCTTCAAAAGCTTGGATGCACCAATCAGTGTTGATCATGTCTATGTATGTACTAGGGTGAACCTAAAACAAATCATTCTTAGTGGTGGTGAAACTATATTCAAATTCAGTAGAAGTGTCTTCCAAATCCACTTGATCATTTTATGTTAGGGAATTGGTGGGAGGAGATGGTTCATCCAGGAAGATTGGTTTTGGGGGAACACTGATGTCTGATTGGGAAGACACAGAATCCTTATTGGGGATTTCATCTCTGATGAGACCCTAGAGATAGAGGTAGCTAATCCAATCCCACTATTCCATCGATCGCAGGGTCAATGTTTGATATCAAAGCGATGAATGTGGGCCGACATCAGAAAATTCATTCAGGTTCTGTGAAAGATGAAATTTTGAAATAAAATGGTGGCCATAGGGATAAAATCTCAATAATTCATTCGATTAGGGTCTTTTGGTATTTTCCACGTATGGTTTGTATAGGATTATGGGGTAATATTCCGATATTTGAGGTACTTTTAGACATGACACCACTTTCTAATTGAAAAACAAAAGCTACCTCTCATGTATGGAATCATGGACTCTATTTGGAGAATTGGGCGGATTAAAGCATTGATGCATTCTAGTGAATAGGCGTAGAAAAGAAAATTTAATTTCCTAATGTAGCATAGTGGCCGACCAGGGTCATCTCACTTAGGGAGTGTCACAGTCTGTTCAATCACTTATTCTAGTTTACCTATGACATTTCATCCCTTAAAGAGACCCCAAATTCACTGTATAAAGGGTTTTCTAGAGAGAAGTTATGGAAAATTGATGAATTAATGAAATGAAATGGAATTTAAAATAATTTTATGGTGGATGATCTCCAAACAATTGGAATACTCTTGTATCCACTATGAATATAATAAAAACAAGTTTAATTGAAGTTCAATAACAAATAAATCCACGAAACCTCCCCCAGGGCCAGACATTGGGTTAGTATATTGCCATTGCAAGGTGAAAAGAGATCATGGTGGAAGATGGAAGATCTGAATAGTGATATTTTGGAGAGGAATGGGGTGGAAGAATAAAATAGAAACACTTTTATAAAAATGTGAATGTGTTACATGGTAAGGAAAAATAAAATTAAAATAAATGAACGAAAAAAATTCAAACGTATTAGCCGATGTTCATAGTTTCCTTCTTGTCTAGACGCCCCCCTCACAGTAGAAGGAATATCCCATATTTATATTATATGGTTAGGTTCTTCCCAAAACATTTCCCAATGTGTAATGTGTTTACGTGTTGTGTAGTCCTGATATGAAGTTTCCTATGTGATTTTGGAATCTGTGCAAGTATAATTCATAGATTTTTAACTATGAATCATTTTACGATGTGTCATCTAGATTCACGATGTGTAGATTCATTTCACAGCATATAGAAACTTCACGACATTTATTCGTAGATAATTCCTTCTGAAAAAATTAAATAATGAAATTAAATAATTTTTTTTATAACAATGTTTCAATAGTTTTGTAGGACCACTTAATTCTCCATCCTATAGTCTTCAAATTTATTATATTCTAAATATCCCTTTAAGACCCCTATAGATTATTTCCACCAAAATATTGATCTTTGTAGACTAATTTAATGGAATAATTTTGGAAAGGTGTCTACTTCAATGATGTACTAAAATATATTTTACGTTTCACCCCAAAATTTCATATTGATCTTCAATGTGTTGTATGAGATATGGCCCATAAATTTCCAGATTTTGTCCTGGATGAATGTTTCCTATTTCAGCCCCAAAAAGTTATTCATCCAAGGGCCTATTTGATGAAAGATAATCATCATTATCTTCAACAGTCAAGGTCCCCATTGAATACTCATTCAAATCCAATTGGAATAACCCTAATTTTGGATCAGTAGAATATGTTATTCAATATTAGGTGATGTGGGTCCACACAGTCATCTAGAGTGATCTTCCAAATTGATGGATTTTTTAGGACCAAAGATGAAGGAAATATTTTTTAGTGTAGAAGAAACTATTTTATCCCACACATCCATAGATCCTACAAAAAAATAAAATTAATTTGATCTGTATTTTATAGGTTATGGTTAAATTAACATAGTTATTAAAATATGTCAAATTTCATGTATTAAAATGTCGAGTCAATAAGGTTATCCTATGAAATCTCTATTCTTTATGGTTTTATGTTTTGAAAATCACAAAAAAATTAAGTTCTATTTTTTTCTCAAGATCCAAATTTTTCATTCCATTATACTTACAGAATACACCTTCCATTATACTTACAGTTTTGTCATTCTATTTTACAACTCCGAATCCGGTACAAAAGTCATTTTTTTTACGACTCTGAATCCAGTACAGAAGTCATTCTGTTTTACGACTCTAAATCCAGTACAAATGTCATTCTGTTTTATGATTCTGATTCTGGTACAAGTTTCATTATGTTTTATGATTCCGAATCTAGTACAAATTTCATTTCGATTTATGATTCTGATTCATGTACAAATGTGATACCGTTTTCAGAATCTGATTTAATTTTTCTTAAGAATCTGTTTTCTTGATAATGTTAGAGTTGTTTAATGTATCATTTCAATATTATTGAATTCCAAGTTTTCTTCAACATAATTATTATCTTTAACATAACATTGTTTCTTATACTTGGAACGATGTCGTACAATCTATTACAAACTAAACATTGTATGTTTGACACGTGTCCAGGTCCCTATGAAATTTAAGGAAAATATTACCACAGGAGTAGAACTAACCGTTGATATGTTTTTTTTTAATAAATACAAGATTATATGAATGATAAATGAACATTAATATATTACAGGAATGAACAGTGAATGGAAAAAGGGATCAAATTTTTTGAAGTGATTTCTAGAGAGAGGCTCTTATAACTCTCAGTGCTTCATGCAGATTTTGTGAAAAATTTGTCCAGGCATGAACAACTTGTTCATACTTACTTTTTGCAGACTCTGGACATACTTATCGAGGTCTTCTGAATTTGAAAGACATTTGTTCTGATTTCCTTATAAATCGAGGGCTTGTGGGGATAGCAAGACAGATACTAATATTTGGATTAAGGGATTACCTAGGTCTGGGTAAGACAAAATTTATTGAAAGTGTAAATCAAGGAACCTTTATCCAAGGTTGTTGGATACTCTTCTCTTTGAGTTAAAAAAATCTTATTTTTACTTGTTTTATATTTCATATTGTTTTAATTCCACTATAATCTTATCTTTGTTAAAGTTAGAAAGTATAACTTTTTTATACTCTCTAATTCCACTACTCTGATTGTATTAATCATTCTATATGCTTTAAATTATAATCATTCATTTAAGAAAATATTTCTTATGTTTTTATCGTAAGGTTGTAAAGATTAATAAATGGTTTCCTTAAAATGTTTTTTGAATGTATGTTTAACTTTGTTAAAATAATTTTTTTTAAAGTTAAAAGCTAACCTTAAGAAAATGATTTCTTTAAGGTTAAGAGAAATTCTTTAAGATAGTTTTTCATCAACATTAAACGTTCCAATGGAATTTTTAAAGTATACAATTCACCCCACACACCCACCCTCTTGTATTTCAGAATGAAATTATACATATTCGATCCTACAATTGGTATCAGAGGAAGGTATCTGAAATACATATATCCACATATATGTTTTCTTGCTCATGTTTTATATTTCATAACTTATAAACATTTTTTTATTTATTTTTAAACTTTTACTTCTAAGAAGAATTGTGGGAAAAAATTAGCATGGTAGGCATTCATTTTGGATCTATTGATATTATCAATCCTAATAGACCGCTGATCTTTGATGGAAATGACTATGAGTGATGGAGAGACAGAATGGAGAAATTTTTGATAAACACTGGTGTAGAAAACTATATTATGTTAACTGGAGATGTTCGGATTCCAGATAGGGAACAAAGAACCATTACAAATACCGAAAATGTGGAATACCAGCTAGACATTAAGGTGTGTAATACATTGGATTGTTCCATTACTAGAAATATATACAGCCAAAATTCATATTGTGATGTTTCAAATAGTATTTGGAAGAAGCTTGAAATAACTTACTTAGGAACTTCAAAAGTCATTAAAACTAGAAGAGCTACGCTCAGAGCTGAGTATCATGTTTTCTGCTTCCCTTATGGAGAACCCATATGTAAGGTACAAAAAAGATTCATGACTATTTTCAACCGATTAAAATCCTTGTGAGAGAAAGGTTTAGATGACGAGATTATAGTAGACAAGATTATAGACATCATTCCTAATGAATGAAAATCAAATAGAACATTTATAGATGTAAATAGGAAAGTTACTCAGATTTCTCTTGATGAATTGTTTGGAACTCTCCTAAACATGAAACCAAAATGGAGAGAGTTGGTGATAATAATAAGAAGAAGAATGGTAACGGAGCTGTTTCTTTTACAACTACTTCGAATCATATGAAATTCAAGACTCCTGAGATAATTACATGATCAAAATATAATAAGGTTGATAATCAATCTAAATCTAGTAAAAGTGAAGCTTCAGAAAATGAGTTAGAAAATATTTCTCGAAGGATGATCAATATTTTTGGACTGAAGAACTTTCAATATAGATAAAAGAAGAAATATGGAAAATATAAGAAATATAGAGAAGTGACATGCTATGAATGTAGAAGAACTTGTCATATTAGACCTAATTGTCCCTTTCTTAAGAAAAGAGACAAGAAAGACAGGAATTCTGTGAGAAACAAGAAGAAGTTCTACAGATAAAAGAAAAATAAAGTCTTAAAAGCTAATTACACTTGTAGTTCTAGTGGTGGAGATTCTTCTGATGATTCTTCAGAATATGAATCTTCTGAGCAAAAAAATGTTGGCATAATATCCAGAGCTCCAATTCAAAATCATTGTCTTATGGCTACGGTATGAACTACTGAATACTTAACCAATATGTCTTTGAGTGAAAATTTTCGGGATAAAGGTTTTTCTTTAGATGAATAATCTTCTTCATCAGATAATGATAATGATTTACCTTCCTATGAGGAAGTTTCTAGATTTTCTATGTTTCATGAAAATAGAAATTGTAATGTTTCTAAGAAACATGAAAAAGGAAATTCTAGAGAATTTATTTTCATGAACGAAATTTAGGATCTTACCAAATATCTTGACATGAAAAATAATGTTTTAGAAAAGCATTCTAAGAAACATGAGGAAGTTAATTCTAAGAAGGATAAACATTCAAAGGATCTTAAAAATCTTTTTTTAGAAAAAGATGTTTTAGAGGATAAACTTAACCCGAAATATATTATTCTCGAGGATAAGAATTAAGTCTGGAGACTAAAATATTAAAATATTTCCTTGAAGAAACTTGTTGAAAATTTTACTTCTGGTAAGGAATATTTTGACAACATGTATTCTCATATCCAATATCATAGTAATAATCAGGGTTTAGGTTATTCTCATGAAAACCCTATTTTTAGAAACAATTACTTTAATCCTTAAAGAGCCTGTTTTTGTACTAAATGTCATAGTGGTGGGCATTGGAAGAAAAAATTATCTTTAAATAATGTTCAATACCTTTGGTTTCAAAAAGCTTATTTTTCTAAACAAATATGGATACCAAAGTTTTTATTATCTAATAATCCCGTATCCAAGCAAGTTTGGATTCTGAAAACTGAACTCTTTCTTTTTTAGGATAATTAAGGAAGTACCACCAACCCATGGTACATGGATAATGGATGTTCCTGGAACATGACTGGTAACAAAGACAATTTCAAAAATATTTTAAAGAGTAAAGGTGGAAAAGTAACATTTGGAGATAACTCTCAAGGAGAAATTGTCGGTATAGGAAACATTATTATTCTTGGTAAAGATATTATTTGAATTTTCTTTTTGTAAAAGTACTTCAACATAATCTCATTAACATAAACCAATTATGTGATGAAGGTTACCTTGTGAATTTTAGAAATAATAAATGTTTAGTTCACAATTCCAAGAATGAGTTTATTCTCTCTGCCCTTAGAAATGAGAATGTATATACCATAAACCTATAATACCTTATAAGTCAAGATATACCTTGCCTTTGTGCATTTGAAGGATCAATAATGGATTTGGAATAGAATATCAGGACAATGTAACTTAAGGAATCTTAGTAATCTTTCTAAGAAATAACTTTTTCAGGATCTACCAGAACTTAGGTTTTCTTCTTCAAAAGTAGGTGATCCTTGTCAATATGAAAAGAAACATAAATCTAGCTTTAAATCTATTAGTAAAGTCACAACTTCTAATTAATTACATTTAGTGCACATGGACTTATTTGGTCTAACGCAAACTGGAAGTATTGTAGGAAATTAATATGTGTTTCTCCTAGTTGATGACTACACTAGATTTACTTGGGTATATTTTCTTGGAAATATGTCTAATGATTTTTATTTTTTAAAAAACATTAGATATAAAGTTAAAATAGAGAGAAATCTACCAATGATAACTATTCATAGGGATCGTGGGGGAGAATTTGAACATTCTGATTTTTAAACATTTTGTAGTAAAAAAGTTATTGCTCACAACTTTTCTGCTCCAATAAATCCTCAACAAAATGGTGTTGTCAAAAGAAGAAATCATATTCTTCAAGAGATTACATGAACCATGTTGAGTGAATATTCTATAGATAAACATTTTTGGGCTGAAGCTGTAATTACTACTTGTTATACTATAAATCAAGTTTTAGTAAAACCATTTCATAATAAAAGAACTTATGAGTTATGGACTGGCCAAAAATCAAGATTTTCTTAATTAAAAGTTTTTGGTGGCAAGGTATTTATCTTAAATACAAAAGATAACTTCAAATAAGTTTTCACCCAAATCCAATGAAGTAATTTTCCTAGGATACTCTACTAACTCTTTGGCATACATAGTTTTTAATAAAAGCACTTGCACTGTGGAAGAAGCAATACATGTTAATTTTGATGAAAATGATCCTTTTTAATTTAAAACAATATAAATTGTTTCCTAATATATTTTCTAAAACTGATCACCAACTTTTGATAAATGATCCTTCAGTCAAGGATAATGTTCAAGAAAATATTTCTGAAACATTTACACGTGAAGATTTTCTACCCCATTTTGATGAACATGTTTTTCCAAATCCAAGTCAGTTGTTACTTAGGAATCATCCTAATGATAACATCATTGGAAATGTTAATAAACCAGTAATAAATAGAAGTTCCTTAAGAAATGAAGTTGAAAATGTTGCATTTCTCTCCCAATTTGAACCGAAGACTCTGGAAGAATCCTTGAGTGATGAAGACTGGAAAACGGCAATGCAAGATGAACTTAATGAATACATAAGGAATGAAGATTGGACCTCAGTTTAAAACCCTAAGGAAACTTCTGTTATTGGAGTAAAATGGGTTTTTAGAATCAAATGCGACGAAAATGGAGTTATTTTTTGAAATAAAGTAATATTAGTTGCTAAATGCTATAAACAAAAAGAAGGCATAGACTATGAAGAAACCTATTCTATTGTATTAAGACATGAATCTATTCGTATTCTTCTATCCTTTGTATCATTATTTTATTTTAAACTTTATTAAATAGATGTAAAATGTTGTTTTCGTAACAGTTATGTACATGAGGAAGTCTATGTAAATCAACCCCCTAACATCGATGATACAAAATATCCTAATCATGTTTATAAACATACCAAAGCTTTATATGGACTTCAACAAGCCCCTAGAGCATGGTATGATAGACTTTTAGGATTTTTTCTTCAAAATAACTTTGTTAAGGGAAGTATGGATCCAACCCTTTTATTAAGAGAAATAACAAAGCTTTTTTGATTATTCAAATCTATTTTGTTGAAATCATCTTTAGATAAACTCAACAATCTTTATATAATTCCTTTGAAAATCTTATTGAAATATGATTTTGAGATGAGTAACATGGGTGAGATAAATTTTTTTCTTGGTTTTCAAATTTCTCAAAAACCATAGGGAAATTACATATCTCAACATAATTATATTGAAGAACTTTTTAATAAGTTTGGGTTTGATATAACTAATAATATAAGTACTGTAACGACCAGAAGTTTCATTAATGGAAAATCCCTCTTGATCCAGTTAAATATCTCTTTATGAAAAATGTTTTGATAAGATGTAAACTTTTTTGGTTTTATGTTAAGTGTTGTGACCATTACTTTTATAGCCGTTGAATAGTGATCACATGATTAGTATAAATATAAGGCTTTAACGAAGCCAATTTTACTCAGACAAGAGAAGCGATGGCCCCATCCAGTAGAATTTCCCCATACGAAGCCCATTTTTCGGAGCTCAGAAAAGAGGTGTCATCCTTGGGCTTCACCCTTGACCAAGCCCAAGCTGAGCTTCACCATTTCAAGCTCGAACGGGACCATCTACGGGAAAAGTGGGAGTTGATAGAGATTACCACTCGAGCGATGTTATACGAACCGCCCCAAGAGTCTATCACCATTGCACACCATACCCTTAGGTCTTATGTGGCTGTTTTAAGGGGTTATGTAACAAATAATTATTACTATATTCATGTACATTTTTTTGTATATAATAATGAATATAATTTCTAGTCATTTTTGATACATTGTAAATAGTTTTTAAAGTACAAATGGTGTTTTTAGTTAATATTTAATTAAGCAATATATTTTATTAAATTAAGGGATTTTTGAATTAAATAATATTTTAATAAAATAATATTATTATTATGAAATTAATTTTTATTAAATATAAATGATCATATAATTTATTGTATGCAATTAAAAGTTTTATTAAGATTTGAAAGCCATTTCTGTCAAAACCCGTGAAATTTCGATAAATGTTGGTTTTTATTTTAAAATTGAAAATTAACATATTTAGAAATTTTTTTAGATAAAATAAATGTCATTTCTGGAATCAGGATGTCGAAATTATCCAACAGTGAATTTTTCATAATTTTCTGAGACAGTCAATTTTTTGGGTAAAAATTAAATACCTTTTAAATATATAATGTGTTTTATGACATCATAATGACCCAATGATGATGTAATAAAATAACATAATCCTTAGGTTCGGCCAATATATGTTTTATCATTAAAATAATGTGTTTTTTTGTTTTTTTGACTTACTTTTCAGAGCATTAATGGACCCCTCAAGACATATTCAACACTTTGCCTTTTTAAATTAATTTCCATGCGAGTGTGACTCACCTCCACATAATCAACCCTAATATTTTATTAAGTTCGGACCTTGGACTTGTAAAATATTGTTTTACTTTTCCCTTTCCCAAAAACCATGGTCAAAAACCATGAGATGGTTTGTGGTTTGGATTAATTTAACATAAGGGGACCCAAACCTAAATAATAAATAATTCCCTCACATTTATTATATAAACTCACCCAATATCCCACTTACTCCTCACTAAAATCCCTTGGAGTTCGTACAACCTCTTCCCTACTCTCTCTAGAATCCTCCCAAGGTTCCCCAAGCTCCCAAGAAGCCTCTCACAAGCCTCTCTCTAGCCTTTGGAAGCACACTTCCAAGTAAGGGTTTTTTTCTTCCTTTCTCATTTTTGTCAATTTTCTTTAAATTGTATTTCCCTTTTAATTTCAATTATGAATGTTGGGGTATGGTTTTTCACCTCCCCCATACTTCCCTATTATTGTTTTAATGATGGGATACCCCTTTCTCTCTCATTAGATGCCTCCCATGTACACCCGTTACTATGCCAAAATTCTGAAAGGAACTTCTCTCTCCTCTTTTACATTCAATCAATACATTTGTATCATGAATCTAAATTCCATTAAAATTTTTGGGACATGTATATATTTGACCTCCTTACTGTCCATAAATTTAAATATGATGAGGAACCCCTTTATCTCTCATCAACCTTTTTTATGAATTCTTATGTCACGCCGTTACACTGCCGAAATCGCACCGATTTTCTAAGCCAATGTCATTGTTTAGTGAATACCATGCCCATTTCTCCATCAAGGGTATTCACTTTTATGCACATTTACTTATTGATTGTAAAGTTTTATTTATGAATTCCACATTCCTTTTTCGGGGAATAAAAGATTATGTTTTATGAATTCATGTTTTATGATCCATGTGGCACACTTATGCATGAAATGAAATGTTTAAGAAGGGTGCACCTTTATAGCACTCCAATGCATTGGGTAAAGTATAGTATCATGATACATAATGTTCAATGAGTGTTGAATCATGCTAATTCAAGTGCAACGAGGGTTTACTCGTGCTTCATGTGTAATGAGGGTTTACTCATGCTCTATGTGCAATGAGCCTTGGCTAATGCTAATTCAATGTTAAGTGTTGTTGCCACATTTCCATGTTATGATTATAATGCTTTATCATGCCTTTATGTTCATGTTTATATTATGCTCTATTGACATGCCTATTTCCTAACATGTATTGTACTCCTCATGTTATTCCATTTTTAGTCCCTTACTGGGCTTTATAGCTCACCCTTTTGTTATGCATGTCCTCAGGTTATCCCATGCAATGCTAATTACGAGGGAATGTAGTGGTCATGTAAAGGAAGTTTTCTATAAAGATGTTGTATTTCATGTTTTAAGTTTTTATGTAATGATCCTAAGCCCCAAAGACACTAAACCTCTCGATCTTCTTTGTTGTATCAAGTGAAGTTTTATGTAATAAATCATGTTTAAGTTGTAATAAAAAGTAGGGTTGTCATAGTTGGTATCAGAGGATAGGTTTAATTATTTTTGGGATTAGGAAAACCCTAGTAAAGCCTTATATACAAGACTAAGTATAATAAAAACATCCCTAAGTTTTGTTAAATACTAAGTAAGTGGTTTATCAAACAAATACATCCCTGTCTAGATACGAGCAGGTAGAGGCAGCTCTGGCACAGATGTATCCTAGGGGTAAAACCCGAAAACAACACTTTGAGCTAGACTCAAACGGGAACTTGTGCATGAAAACGGGCCTTGCTTCACTCTTGGTTATGACACTCTTGGGGGATATGTTTTGATAAATTCACAATCTTAGTATGAACCCTTATTAAGGGAAAAATTCCCCTAAGAATATATGTTAGAAAGTAGATCATGAAAAGCCTAGATTGAAGCCTATAGACTCATGAGTTAAAGAAATTAAAGTTTATTTATAATTCATCAACTTTTGTCTTTGGATTACCGTTTATGTGTTACCCCTAACTTTCCTTTTATTCCAGCCAATGGACGGTAATAGGAGGACTCGGTCTAACAACCATTGTGAAGATCAGTGTGATGATTGTACTAATGAGATGCCCAATCCAATGGGAGCAGGAATCGCGAACTTTGTCACGCTTCTCTCCCAGATAACTCATGTTTTGAATAGAAACACAGGTCCAGAGGAACGTTCAACCCCCCCCCCCCAAGAAAGAACAAGTCGCTATCGAGAGCTTTATGAGACAAAGGCCTCCTAATTTTAGTGGATCATCCGATCCCACGATCGCTGAACAATGGATCAACTCCATTGAAAAGATATTCTCCATCCTCCAATGTTCTGAACCAGAGAAGGTTCTCCTGGGGGCTTATCGTATGGAGTTTGAGGCTGATCAATAGTGGACGTTGATCAAAAATACTAAGCCTGAGGAGGAGATCGAGGCATTGGAATGGAAGAATTTCTGGAAGATGTTTTTCGATAAATATTTTCCATGCACCTTCCGGATTAAGATGGAAAGGGACTTTCTTTCCTTCAAGAAAAAAGATGAGGAATCCATTGGAGCGTATGAGGAAAACTTCACAAGGCTTTCTAGATACGCTTCCTGATTTGTCATTACCCCTGAATTCAAGGTTGAACGCTTCTTTGGTTGGCTGATGCCTAGCTTGCGGAAAGCATTAGCGATCCGTGACTTCTACAGCTATGAAGAAATTGTCTGATGTGACCTCAAGGTCGAAATGGAGAGTGGGGAATCACAGGGGTATCATGGGGACAAGAAGCGTAAGGTGGAATTCAATGCTGGTGGTCCTATGGATAAATCCATTGGTGCTAAGAAGTTCCAGCACCCCACCTTCCAAAAGTGCGGAAAGAAGCACCCTGGAAATTGCCTTAAGGGGAGGAGAAAATGCTTCAGGTGTGGAAGAGAAGGGCACCTAGCAGTTAACTGTCAGCAAGAAGGACCTGAGGCTGCGACAGAGGAGAGGAACACTGCATTCGAACCTCAACGCATTGTTCAATGCTATAAATGCAAAGATCTGGGTCATTTTTCAAATCAGTTCCCTAATCCAAGGGTTTTCGGAGGCAACGAACAACCTCCAAGACAACAAGGAAGATCTTTTGCCATCACTTCTATCGAAGTGAACCCCGACAACGAAGTGGTGACAGGTATGCTAGTTATTAATTCAAGAATAGCAAATTTACTTTTTGATTTAGGTTTTACGCATTCTTTTATATCTCGAAAGTTTATCAAACAATCCCAACACCACCACAAATCATGGAAGTAAATATGTCGGTGAGTACGGAAAATGGGGCAATCATTGCATCCCATGAATATAAGTCCTCCCCCATTATAATATGTGGATTGAATTTCCCGGAAAACCTCTTCATACTCCCTTTGGTGGAATTTGATACAATTCTTGGCATGGATTGGCTTTACTTATATAGATCCAACATAAATTGTCAGAAGATGGAAATCACACTCCATATGGAGAATCGACCCCCGATTATTTACAAGTGTCAGGAAGAAGATGAATCTCCTTTAGCTCCATCATGTCAAGCTTGGATATTACTGCCCTATGAGCACACGTATCTGGCTCAGATGATTGAGTCCAAAGAAGAAACCATCCTTGAAGAAATGGCTATTGTGAGGGAATTCGCGGAAGTGTTTCCCGAGGAACTGCATGGTCTTCCTCCTTGAAGAGATGTTGAGTTCTCAATTGAACTTATACCTGGGGCATTACCAATATCCAAGACTCCATATAGAATGGTTGTTTTTGAGCTTGAAGAGGAGAAGAAACAACTATAGGAGAATCTTGATAAAGGGTTTATATGCCCAAGTGCTTCACCATGGGGTGCACCAGTCCTCTTCGTCAAGAAGAAGGATGGGTCAATGCGGCTTTGCATCGATTATCAATAACTTAACAAAATCACGATAAAGAACAAGTATCCTCTCCCAAGAATCGATGAATTGTTTGATCAGCTGCGTGGAGCACAATACTTCTCCAAGGTGGACTTGCGGTCGGGATATTATCAAGTAAGGGTGAAGAAGGAAGATGTCCCCAAGACTGCTTTTTGTACAAGATACGGGCACTATGAATTCATAGTAATTCCTTTCGGACTCACCAATGCTCCAGCAATATTCATGGACTTGATGAATAGATTCTTTAGAGATTACCTTGAAAATTTTTTGTTAGTCTTTATAGATGATATTCTAATATACTCCAAAACCGAGGAGGATCATGAGGCGCTTTCAAAAACTGTACTAGAGACTTTGCACAAGGAGAAGCTCTATGCAAAGTAACAAAAAATGTGAGTTCTGGTTGAAGGAGGTCTCATTCATGGGCCATATCATCACAAGCAATGGGATATCTATGGACCCCTCCAAAACAGATGCAATTGAGGGATGGCCGAGGCCAACATCGGTAACGGATATCCGTAGTTTCTTGGGGTTAGCTGGATATTATCGATGATTTTTTAGGAATTTCTCACGATTTTCCAACCCTCTTTCCAAGATAAATCGAAAGGGAGTAAAGTTTTCTTGGAGTGATGAATGTGAAGAAAGCTTCAAGGAGTTGAAAAGGAGGCTTATCACTGCGCCCGTGCTCACTTTACCCACAAGTGGGGAACTATTTGTGGTATTCAGTGATTCCTTAGAGAAGGGATTAAGATGTGTGCTAATGCAGAATGATAAAGTGATATCCTATGCCTCAAGGAAGTTGAAAATCCATGAGCAAAACTATCCAACGCATGATCTGGAGTTGGCGACTGTGATCTTTGCCTTGAAAATCTGGCGGCATTATCTATATGGAGAGAAATGTGAGATATATACTGAACAAAAGAGTCTTAAATATATATTCACATAGAAAGAGCTTAATATGTGCTAGAGAAGATGGATAGAGCTCATCAAGGATTATGACTATTCAATACATTACAACCCTGGGAAAGTGAACAAGGTGGTCGATGCTCTAAGTAGAAAGGATCCAGCAATTCTATCAATGATGAGAATTGAGAAGGATCGAATCTTCTTAGACTTGATGAAGATGGATGGGGGAATCATAAAGAATGGAACATCATCAATCCTTTCATAAATTATTGCGCAACCATATCTTTTGGAAACGTTAAAGGATGCTCAAAAGGATGATGTGGGGATTCATGAAAAAGTGGAAGATATGAAAAAGGGGAAATACTCGGAGGTTAATGTTAATGAAGAAGGTATTGTGCGGTTTTGGAAAAGACTATGTGTTCCATCAAGTATGGAGCTGAAGAAGGAACTTTTGGATGACACACATAGTTTGAATTTCTCTATTCACCTAGGGAGCACAAAGATGTATCGAGATCTCCGAGAAAACTTTTGGTGGGATAATATGAAGAAGGAGATCGCTAAATATACATCAAGGTGCCTTGTGTGTCAGCAAGTGAAGGTAGAGAGGTAGAAGTCTAAGGGGATGATGCAACCATTTCCCATACTAGAATGGAAATGGGAGAACATCACCATGGACTTTGTCACCGGACTTCCAAGGACATCCAAAGGCAACATTGAAATCTGGGTTGTTGTGGATCATCTTACAAAGACTGCACAGTTCATTTCTATTTGGGAGGATTTCTATTTGGATAAACTGGCACGGATATATATAAGGGAAGTGGTAAGGTTTCATGGAGTACCACTATCTATCGTGTCTGACCGAGATCTAAGATTCACCTATAGGTTTTGGAATATTCTTCAACATGCTCTAAATACTGAACTGATCTTCAGTACGGCCTATCATCCTCAAACTGACGGCCAATCCGAGTGGACTATCCAAAAACTTTAGGATATGTTGAGAGCATGCTCAATGGACTTTAAAGGAGGATGGGATAAACATCTTCCTCTGGTTGAGTTATCTTATAATAATAGATTCCACTCAAGCATCCAAATGGCACCATATGAATCCCTTTATGGGAAAAGGTGAAGAACACCAGCATGTTGGGATGAGGTCAGTGAATGTAAGCTTCTTGGACCAGAAATGGTCAAAGAAATGGTGGAGAAGGTGAAAAACATTCAGCAGCATATCAAGGCAGCCCAGAGTCGACAGAGGAGTTATGCAGATAATCGTCGACGAGACCTTGAGTTTAAAGTTGGAGACAAGGTGTTTTTACACATATCTCCGTGGAAGAAGGTCATGAGGTTTGGAAAGAAAGGTAAGTTAAGTCCAAGGTACATCGGCCCCTTCGAGATTCTTGATCGTGTTGGGGCTGTGGCCTATCGACTAGCACTTCCACCTACTATGTCCAAGGTGCATGATGTCTTTCATGTATCCCTCTTAAGGAAGTACATACCAGACCCTTCACATGTACTCTCTTCCGAGGTGGTACAATTGGAAGATGATCTTTCTTATGAGGAGCAACCAGTGAAGATATTAGATCGTAGAGAAAAAGTTCTACGAAATAAGACAATGCCCCTCGTCAAGGTGTTGTGGAGAAACCACAAGTTTGAAGAAGCAACTTGGGAGTCGGAGGATATGATGAAGCTGAGTTACCCACATTTTTTTTAGTGTGGGAAAAGGAAAATTTCGAGGGCGAAATTTCTTAAGGGGGGAATATTGTAACGACCCAAAGTTTCATAAATGGAAAATCCCTCTTGATCCAGTTAAATATCTCTTTATGAAAAATGTTTTTATAAGATGTCAACTTCTTTGGTTTTATGTTAATCGTTGTGACCATTACTTTTATAGCTTTTGAACAGTGATCACATGATTAGTATAAATATAAGGCTTTAACGAACCCAATTTTACTCAGACAAGAGAAGCGATGGCCTCATCCAGTAGAACTGCCCTATACGAAGCCCATTTTTCGGAGCTCAGAAAAGAGTTGGCATCCTTGGGCTTCGCCCTTGGCCAAGCCCAAGCTGAGCTTCACCATGTCAAGCTCGAATGGGACCGTCTATGGGAGAAGTGGAAGTTGATAGAGATTACCACTCGAGCGATGTTATCCGAGCCACCCCAAGAGTCTTTCACCATCGCACACCTTACCCTTAGGTCTTATGCAGCTCTTTTAAGGGGTTATGTAACAAATAAGTAGTACTATGTTCATGTACATTATTTTTTTGTATACAATAATGAATATAATTTCTAGTCATTTTTGATACATTGTAAATAGTTTTTAAAGTAGAAATGGTGTTTTTAGTTAGTATTTAATTAATAAATCTATTTTATTAAATTAAGGGATTTTTGAATTAAATAATATTTTAATAAAATAATATTATTATTATGAAAGTAAGTTTTATTAAATATAAATGATCTTATAATTTTATGAATGCAATTAAAATTTTTATTAAGGTTTGAAAGTCATTTCTGTCAAAACCCGTGAATTTTCGATAAATGTTGGTTTTTATTTTAAAAGTCAAAATTAACATATTTAAAAAAAAATTAGATAAAATAAATGTCATTTCTGGAATCAGGACATCGAAATTATCCAACGGTGATTTTTTCATAATTTTCTGAGACAGTCAAATTTTTGGGTAAAAATTAAATACCGTTTAAATATATAATGTGTTTTATGACATCATAATGACCCAAAGGTGATGTTATAAAATACCATAATCCTTATGTTCGGAAAATATATGTTTTATCATTAAAATAATGTGATTTTGGGTTTGTTTGACTTACTTTTCAAAGCATTAATGGACCCCTCAATACATATTCAACACTTTTCCTTTTTAAATTAATTTCCATGGGAGTGTGACTCACCTCCACATAAGAAACCCTAATATTTTAATAAGTTCTGACCTTGGCCTTTTAAAATACTGTTTTCCTTTTACCTTTTCTAAAAACCATGGGCAAAAACCATGGGATGGTTTGTGGTTTGGATTAATTTAATGTAAGGGGACCCAAACCTAAATAATAAAGAATTCCCTCACCTTTTCTATATAAACCCACCCAAGCTCCCACTTCCTCCTCCCAAAAATCCCTTTTAGTTCATCCAAACTCTTCCCGAATCTCTCTAGAATCCTACAAAGGTGCCCCAAACTCCCAAGAAGCCTCTCACAAGCCTCTCTCTATCCTTTGGAAGCACACATCCAAGTAAGGGTTTTTTTCTTCCTTTCTCATTTTTGTCGATTTTCTTTAAATTTTATTGCCCATTTAATTTCAATTATGAATGTTGGGGTATGATTTATCACCTCCCCCATACTTCCCTCTTATTGTTTAAATTATGGGAGACCCATTTCTTTCTCATTAAATGCCTCCCATGTACACCCGTTACTAAGCCGAAATTCCAAAAAGGAACTTCTCTCTCCTCTTTTACATTCAAGCAATACATTTGTATCATGAATCTAAATTCCATTAAATTTTTTGAAACATGTATCTATTTGACCTCCTTACTTTCCATTACATGTAAATATGATGAGGAAACTCTTTCTCTCTCATCAAACTTTTTTATGAATTCTTATGTCACGCTGTTACGCTGCCGAAATCGCACCGATTTTCTAAGCCAATGTCATTGTGTTGTGAATACCATGACCATTTCTCCATCAAGGGTATTCACCTTTATGAAAATTTACTTATTGATTTTAAAGTTTCATGTATTAATTCCCCATTCCTTTATCTTGGAATAAATGATTATGTTTTATGAATCCATGTTTTATGATCCATGTGGAACACTTATGCATGAAATGAAATGTTTAAGAAGGGTGCACCCTTATAGCGCTCCAATGCATTGGGTAAAGTATAGTATCATGATACGTCATGTGTAATGAGTTTTGAATCATGATAATTCAAGTGCAATGAGGGTTTACTCGTGCTTCATGTGCAATGAGAGTTTACTCATGCTCCATGTTCTATGAGCCTTGGCTCATGCTAATTCAATGTTAAGTGTTGTTGCCACATTTCCATGTTATGATTATCATGCTTTATCATGCCTTTATGTTCATGTTTATATTATGATCTATTGACATGCCTATTTCCTAACATGTATTTTACTCCTCATGTTATTCCATGTGTACTCCCTTACTGGGCTTTATAGCTCACCCTTTTCTTATGAATGTCCTCAGGTTATCCCATGCAATGCTAAGTATGAGGGAATGTAGTGGTCATGTAAAGGAAGTTTTCAATAAAGATGTTTTATTTCATGTTTTAAATTTTTATTTAATGATCCTAAGCCCCAAAGACACTAAAACTCTCGATCTTCTTTGTTGTATCAATTCATGTTTTATGTAAAAAAGCTTGTTTAAGTTTTAATAAAAAGCAGGGTTGTCATAAGTACTATTACCGAGACCTCTAATATTATTGATATTGATGAAATAGGGAAACATGTGGATCAAACATCTTATAGAGGGATGATATGAAGTTGAATTTACTTAACATCTAGTCGATCTGACATAATGTTCTCAGTATGCTTATGTGAAAGATTCCAAGAAAATACTAATGAATCTCATTTAAAGGCTGTAATTTTTTTAGGTTTTTAAAGGGAACTTCAGATTTGGTTCTATTTTATTCCTCTGGAAATGCTTTTGAATGTAAAATTGTTTCAGATGCTGACTTTGATGGTTGGAAAATGGATATAAAGGGTACATCCAGAACTTGTTATTTCTTAAGAGATTAATTAGTCTCTTGGTCTTGCAAGAAAGAACAGTCTATAGCACTTTCCACTATTGAAGAAGAATATGTAGCAGCTGTAAGTTATTGTGCTCAAGTGTTGTGGATGCAACACACACTCACAGACTATGGTATGAGTTTTACAAAGACTCAAATAATGTGTGATAGGAAAAGTGCCATTTCCCTTAGTAAAAACCACGCACATCACTCTCGTGCAAAGAACATAGATATTTGACATCACTTTCTTAGGAATCACCCATGTTAAGGAGATATTATTCTTCAATTCATCAGAACGCAAGAACTACTTGCTAATATGTTTACAAAGCCATTACCCTCTGATAGATTTGAATACATTAAACAGAATCTAGGAATGATATCTCTAAGATAATAATTCATATCTACTTCTTGTTTATATAATCTCCTAACATTAAAATACTCTTTATTTGAGGGGGAGTACATTTGATTTTTTATTTTCTTTATTTCTATTTTTATATGTTTTTAAAAAAAACTGGAATTGAATTTTTCAAAATTGAAATTTTTTGGAATCAAAAATTTCTGAATTGAGATTTCTGGAATTAAAATCCTGGAATATAATAATCTAAAGAGAATTATTATAATACTGATAATTTTCTCAGAGTATTCCAAATGGTACACTTTCTTACACTTTATTTTATTATCATCATTTTATGTTATTGTTATTTCAAAATTTTAATTCCCGGTTTACCTTACTTCCAAAAGATCAGAATTCATATTTCCTTTAGTTACCATCAACTGTTAGATCATATTAGGTTATTTTTAGCTGCTTGATTATCTTATGGAAGTTGAAAGGCCATAGATTTGTCAATATAATGGATTCCTTGTTTATGAATACCGCTCCTTCTCCACTAATCGATGTGCCAAAGTTCTTTTTCCATCAAAACCTTTGTTCAGATTCCTTTGTCTCTTTCACCCTAAATGGATCCAAAATCATCAACAGATTAGATATTGATTATCAAGGAAATAAAGGATTGGTCAATCTTTAGGGAAAGGTTGGTATGACCTAACATCTTTTCAAAATATGACTCCCTCAACTCTAAGGTGATAAGAACTAACAGATGGGAAATTGTTTGTGTGGATAAGGAGAAAAATCATGATCCGGTTTTCCATGACCTGGTTATTCAGTTCTATGAATCCATTACATTCTTTTAGAGGAATGGAAAGGAATTGTTTAAGTTCAAATGTTATGATAAGACTTATATAATTCTTTATAAGAAGGCATCAAATGTTCTCAACATACCGTATGAAGGGTAAGGTATTCTATGCTATCAAAAACTTTATGAGAATGATGGTTCTTTTCAAAAATTCAAGGCTTTAGATTATCATGGTATTATTTATATCAAGAATCCAAATATTATGAATCTTAGAACAAATCACAAGATGGTAGCTCTCTGGATTCATGTCTTTCTTATTCCAAGATAAGGAGATAAAGGATATTTAAAGATATGTTATATCTTTCTTTTAGATTTTCTTGTCAACTTTAGTAAGATCTTCTCGGTTAAGTACATATTCTCATCATACAGGAAATAAAAGGCAGAACCATCTGATCCCAGATTCTTATTTATTCGAAAATTACCTCCAGGATTATTGTTATATGCCTTCAAGAGATGAATGTATCATGCTGATCAGTCTCAAAGACATTCAAGATTTTGTTGCTCAGTGATGACACTCTAAGGATGATGAAGGTGGAGTTTATACTAAAATCCAAGAGTTTTGAGGAAATGGTTGTCCAGAAAAATGTTATGTTCTAGAATCTTCAAAATCTGTACCCAAGAAAATGAAACATGAAGAACCATCCTTGACAGTACCAGTTCCTGATGTCCTAGTATTAGAACCTCCCCCTGCAATGAAACCAAAAGCCTATTTTGATGCAATAGTTGAAAATTAGAGAGATGTGGAAGCTACCATAAAGGAAGGATATCCTTCCTTTGGCCTAAACCCTATAGAGGCTAAGGCATTAAAAATCAATCAAGATGAAAATAATGAGAAAGAAAAGAAGGAGAAAATCCGGAAGAAGAAATCCATGGATGCTCAAGTGTGTCAGCCTTTACTAAAAGCTATAGAAAATAAATCTCATAAAGTACCCAAACCTCAAGTTCTTCATAAGAAGCCGATAGTCACTCCAAAAATCTAGAATGCCCAGAAAGTTATATCTTTATCAGAAGCTATTCAAGAAATAAAAGATTGAATTATTCATGAAGACAATATTGATGTTTTAAGGGATGTGAAAGATAACATTGGAACTCTTTCTAGTTCATTTTATAAATTTTTTTCTGAAGATCAAGTTAAAGAAGAAGTTAAAGAAGAAGTAGAAGAAGAAGTTGAGGAAGAAGTAGAAGATGAAGATGAAGATGAAGAACAAGTTGATGTTGAAATGGAAGAAGAAGAGAAAGAATAGGTTGATCTAAAAGGTGGTTAAGGGGAATAAATTCAGGAATAAGAAAGACAAGAAGGATCTCAACATCATAATTTTGAAGGGGAAGAAGATGTACATGAAGATATTAATGTTATCCAAGAATCTGATGAACAATCCCCAGTTCAAAATCCTGACAAAGGCATGAATGTTTATGTTGACTCATCTGATAAGGAAATGCCTCATAAGACTTCTATGAGAATATATAAACTTGATTCCTTAACACCAATAGGATATGAGAAAGGGAAAGATTTTTCAGGTTCTGGGTCCTCATCATTTGTTGAACATGGATTCATCAAGATATCTATAATAAAGTTGGTCATCACCATTCCGGTTCTTGAAAATATAGATTCCTGGAGTCAAATGATGAAATCAACCCTGAATCAAAAGTTGAAATAGACCAATATTTTTATGGACCTCGTGGTCAATCAAGAAGTAGACTTCAGTAATCTTTTGACTGATCACAAAGCATAGAAGGTGACATGTAAGAAAGTCTTTAACCGCACAAATACCATCAATTAAGAGCTTAGAAAGTTCAGTGATTTTATGGATTCAATAAACGGAACATTCAATACTTGTGAAACTGAGTTTAAAAAGTTCAAGGCATAAATCTATGAGAAGGTTAGTCAACTCAATTATGTTTCCCGATCTATATGCATTGAGAAGGAAGTCAGAGCCGAATTAGTGAAAAGGTGGATACCGGATAGGAGTTCATTAAGAATCAAGATTATAGAATCAAATTCAGGAAGAAAGGATCTTGTCCTTTGAAAAGATGAACGAGGATCAGGAGATCTTGTTGAGGAGGCTTCAAGAAGATCATAAAAAAGTAAAGAAACTTAAAGCTGTGAAAAAGAAATTTTTTGTCCAAGAAGAATAAGGATGAATGATACTTTTTCAGATGTTTTGTTTTAATCTAAAACTTATTTTTAAAATTTCCTTAATATGTTTCTTGCATATCTTTATTTTGTTTTTTAATGTATGATTAATTATCCTTAAAGGTACATATTATACTTCTCCAATCCTTGTCTGAAAATGACAATGGTGGAGAATTTATTTTAAGGAAGAATTTAATGAAGAATACAAAGGTGGATAATATATTAAGGGTGAGTATGGTAAGAAAGGATAATGTCGAAGTAAGGGGGAATTTTATTTTAGGAAGAAATTTTTATCTAAGGGAGAGATATTCTCTTAATAAAGAATACTAGATACTAAAGATCAAGAATACGATCCTTGGGACACATAACCTAAGGGGGAGTTAGTCGTATTCATCCTAAAACTTATTCAAAGGGTAGATAAGATTTTCATACTTGTTTATCTATGTCAATATATTATTACTTAACAAAATTTTTGGTGCTTTCCGAAAATGGGGAGATTGTCGGGTAAATAATGTTATCCTGGGACTTCTCCATTCTTTATGGTTTTATGTTTTGAAAATCACAAACATTTTTTTATGTTTTGTTTTTTTCTTAAGATCATATTTTTTCATTCCATTATACATACAGAATAAGCATTAATTTATACTTATAGTTTTGTCATTCTATTTTACAACTCTAAATCTGGTAAAAAAGTCATTCAATTTTATGACTTCGAATCTGGTACAGAAGTCATTCTATTTTACGACTCCGAATCTGGTACAAATGTCATTCTACTTTATGATTCTGAATCTGGTACAAATGTCATTCTGTTTCATGATTCCGAATCTAGTACAAATGTCATTCCAAATTATGATTCCTATTCTAGTAAAAATGTGATACCATTTTCACAATAGGATATACTTTTTCTTAAGAATATATTTTATTAATAATTATAGAGTTGTTTAATGTATCATTTCAATATTATCAGATCCCCAGTTTTCTTATTCATAAATATGATCTTTAACATAACATTGTTTCTTATACTTGAAACGATGTCATACAATCTGTTATAAACTAACCACTGTATGTTTGACATATGTCCACATCCCTCCAAAATTTAAGGTAAATCTGACCTTTGGAGTGGAGACGACCATTGGGAAGTTTTTCTTATAAATACAAGTTCATTTCAACGGGAAATAAACTTTAATGTAGAAAAAGAATGAATATTGAATGGAAAATAGATCAGAGATTGTGATGTAATTTCTATAGAGAGAGGCTCTTATAACTCTCAGTGCTTCATGCAGATATTGTGAACAAAATTTTCAGGCTTGAACAACTTTCTCAGAATTCCATCATGCAGACTCCAATTGTGTTGATTGAGGGTTTCTGGATTTGAAAGACAGAGGTCCCGATTTCCTTTAAAATCAAGGTGTTGTGAGGATATAAAGACTGATACAGATCATCACATTGAAGGTTTACCTGGGTTTGGGTAAGACATAATTTCTTGAAAGTATAAATCAAGGAACCTTTATCCAAGGTTATTGGATACCCTTCTATTTTGTTTAAAAGAATCTTATTGTTACTTATTTTATATTTCAATTTGTTTTAATTTTGTAGTAATCATAACGTTGTTAGAGTTAGAATGTATAACATTCTTATACTTCATAATTCTGCTACTTTGATTGTATTAAATATTCTATATTCTTTAAGGTAGAATATTTCCATTGAGAAAATTATTCTTATGTTTTTTTCTTAAGGTTATAAATTTTAAGAAAATGTTTCTTTAAGAGGTTTTTTGAATGTTTGTTTAACTTTGTAAAAATAAGTTTTCTTAAAGTTAAATGCAAACCTAGAGAAACAGATTTCCTTAAGGATAAGAAACATTATTTAAGAAAGTTTTTTATCAACATTAATTATTCTAAAGGAATTTTTAAAGTATAATATTCACCCCCACTTTTATTTGAGCATATCATTATACATATTCGATACTACAATAGAAACATTCCAATTTTACCCGAAACAACACTAAAATTATTAAAATAATGCAAATCAACTCAAATTAATAAAATTGATGATAGTAAATCATTGAAAAACATATTTAATAAATGAAAATATTATCTATATCAATTCCCCCACACTTAATCCTTGCTTGTGCTCAGGCACAAAATCTCATCATTGAAAACCATAGGGCACCAATGTTACCAATACATAAATTCAAATGAAATAAATTTTTAAAAAAAAATTCAAATCAAAATTTAAAATTCCACATAAATTATGAATTTTTTTAACATTTTTCAATGAAACAATCAATTTATGAATTTTACTTTTCCCCTGAAAAAATGATGGGATCATGGTTCTCAATTCATTATTATTAAACATGAAAAATCATGATCTACCAAACTTTTGAATATTTTCTATAATCACACATGATATAGTTCAAGAGGATTTTTCTCATATCATGATAACATTATCTTTATCCATATGGATGTTAAGGAAATAAATTATCTACTTTCTAAAGGGAAATCCACATAAAATCATGAGGACTTGAAATAAAGGTTCAAATTACTCTAAGGTTTATGGATGGTCGGATTTGATGCTTCAAAAATTAAGTCTCAAGAAGTAGGTTTATCTCTTAATTAAAATGAATGATATTAAAAATAAAAGTGTTATAAAGTTCTACCCTTCAATTACAAACAAACACTTCCCCCAAAACTCAAATAAATGATTATAATCAAATAAAGAATAATTAATGGTTTGTGAATCCTCTTTAATATATTTTTTTCTTTCATATTTTTTTTTTCAAAGAACATTTTCATTCTTTTTATTTTACAAAATTTATGATTAAAACAAACCACACATCCACCAGCAAACCACATATGATTAAAATAATTGGTCTAGTAATGGTGATTTTGGGTTTTCCCAAATCACAACCCATTATTATCATTTTTTGTTGTTTTTATCATTTATCATTTCCCAGTATTAAGAACCATTCCAATTCTCCATTTTACTCATTTGATTTCACTAACATTGAATTCTGAGACATGACATCATATGATTCATAAGAAACTCTTGTATCTTAAATAAGTAAAATATAGAAATAATTCATGTGTGGGCATGAAATATTGACCTTTAAAACTCATAACATTTTTTTTCACATAAAAAGAAAGGAGGTAAAAAGATAGGCAGTGAAAATTACCTCCTTTTCAATGAATCATAGTCCTTCTATTATACTTTTTTAGGATTCATTTTTCCATTATATACTCACCAAATATAATTACACAATTAATCACATGGATAATGTATTTTAAGATGCAAAATATATAGGTAGGGGAAACATTCTTCACTACTTATTATTAAATGAAATTGATATCTAAATTCCATGAATGAAAGTAAGGGATAAGTCTTCGTGTGATCCCCCAAGTGGGCCTTGAATTTTTATTGCCTCATAAAGGTGGTACCGTCTATTGTCCAATGTCAGATAGTGGTTGGGGGTTTCTTATACTTGAACACCACATGTTTATTTTCCCAAGTTCTATTTCTTTATTATTTTTTATGATAATTCCATATATATAGATCAATAGATCCATCCCCCTTTTCAATGTGTTACAACTTCCATGGTAGGGGTGTGATGAATTATGGATCCTCAACCACCATTGTTGGAAATTTTGCAACAAATACCTCATAATTAAGTTGTTTCTCTAGATGTGGTGCATGAAATGAATAATATAATGGATATTCAAAATTTAATTTGATGTATTAAATTAAAATATTCCCTTTTATTCTAGTCATACTATGTCTCTTATTCTTTAAGAATAGCCAATGGGGTGTCTTCTTGTACTCATTCCAGTGAATGTTCAATTTCTTCAGGTATCTTTAGGTTTTCTTCAATATGTTCAACTTCTTTTTCATCATCTTCCTCTTGGTCATAATATGAGTTCATTGAATCTAAATATTTAAAACTATTTGGGGGATACTCAAATTAGTTTCAATAAAATTAAAAGAGTTTTAGTTCAATATTGAATCATCTCCCTGAGTCTATTCAACATTAATATACTCCTCAATTGAATGTGCCTATTGGAATATTCCTTCACTACATAGAGATAGGTAGTCAAGATTTTCCAGTCATTCATAGAATTCTACCACTTGGGTGGTTTCATCTTCTTCCAAGTCTAGAGAGAGTTGAAATGGTGGTTTCTATAATACCTTTTAAGGGAATAGGAGATCATGATGAATTTATGATTCTTCCCATTTTCTATAAAATATCTCAAAATTCACATGTTCTCCCTCTTTGTAAATCAATAAAAAATGGGTTTTCACTTATCTCCCCTAGAAAAGGTCATGAGGGGTGGAATTGATCTTCAGGGAAATATTATTTTATCACCTCAGGTTCCTCAAATTAAAAATCCATTGGGGAAATTCTTTCTATTTCTGGCTCAAACTCTTTATTTGGTTTGGGCTTAGGATTATCTACTAGTGGGAAAACATAATAAAATTATCTTTTCATTTTTATCCCAATTTCATCCAAATTATTTCTCATCTTTTCTATCTGGTCATTCATATCACTATAATGAAATTATGGTTCATGGTATTTCTGATGTGAGTAATATTCCCATGTGCAACAATATGAATTTTTATACATTTTGTAAAAAGGAGGTTTTATACATTATTTAAATAAAGATAACAATGGAAAAGAATTAAATAAATTATAATTTTAAAAAAGTGATCAAAATAACTGTTTCACTCCCTAAAAATGGTTCCATTTTTATGCATGCATGTCATAGAGCGTGACAAAAGAAAATTTATTTAAGTAATGTAGCACAGAGGCTTACCATGGCCATCTCAGTTGAGGATCGTCGCAGTCGGTTCAATAACTAATTCAAGTTCTCAAATTCAAATACTTTTTTTGTGTTTTTTTATTTATGAGGATATGGATTTAGGGGATTAATGGAAAATATGATAATGAAATGAAAAATTGTAATATAAATTCAGATGCATATGTAGAAAGAATGAATAAATTCCTTGGTATATGGTTTGATTACGTGGGTTTATACATTATTTAATTATTTCTAAACTCAATTTCATAATATTTTTAATTAAAACTCATTAAAAAATTTATTTTATTTTATTTATTGAGTGTGTGATTTTGGTTTGTCTATGTCACACCAAATCACACCTCCCCCAGTAGTCTCGTAGGATAACACCTCAATATGGAATGTGATTCCTAAAAGACCTAGCTCCCCCATTTTTCATTTAATCCATTAAGGAAACCCCAAATCCACTTTATAAGTGATTTTATTGAGAGAAGAGACTAAAAATGAATGAATTAAAGAATATAAATAGACTTTAAAATAATTTCATGGTGGAAATCTTCAACACCCATTCAATACTCTCTCATCCACTGTGAATAGAATAAAAAAATGTTGAATTGAAGTAAAATAACAATTATTTCCATAAAACCTCACTATATGACAATCTTGGGGTTTGTCACTAGCCATTGCAAAGTAAAAACTGGTCAGGGTGGATGAAGGAATAGATAAATAGTGAGATTTTGATTAAAATAAAAAAGGGGTGGAAGAAGAAAAGGTAAAACATTTATTAATATTATAAATGCGTTATACGGAAAAGAAAACTAAACTTAAATGAAAGGAAATAAAAAATCCTAAAGGACAAGCCAGTATCCACAACTTCCTTATTGTCTGACCCTCTCCCCATAGCAGCAACAATGTACTCAATTTATAAGCGTTTGTTGGGATCTTCCAAACATGTTTCATGGCATGTAATGTGTTTAATCATTGTGTAGCCCTAATCTGAGGTTACTTACACGATTTTTGAATTTGTGCAAATTTCATTCATAGATTTGAATCATTGACTCATTTAACAACATATAATGAAGAATCACGATGTGTAACTACATTTTACTGTGTGTAGAAACTTCACTACATGTTTTGACATCTAATTCCTTTTTAAAAAGTCACCTCGTGTAATTTACCTGCATGACGTGTAACCATATTTCTCCAATTTTCTATATCTTCTTCATTCTCCATCCATCAGTCTTCAAATTAAAGATTTATGAAATCCCCCTTAAAGATCTCTTACATATTCTATCCACTGAAATATTGATCAAGATAGGCCAATTTAATATCCTATATTTGGAATGGTGTCCTCTTGAATGATGTTAAAAAACATCTTTTAAATTTCAAACTGAAATATTAGTTTGATCCGCCTTGTGTAGTAAGAGATATGGCCCATTAATTCCATGTTTTATTCTTCATTAATGATTCCTATTTCTCTCTCAAATGTTTAGAATCTTATGGCCAACATATTGATGTAAAATATTCATGATCATCAACAATCTAATGAACCATTGAAAATTCATTCTAGTCCAATTAGAATCACCCCAATTGGTGATATCTGGACCGAGTTTTTCAATATTAAGTGAGTTGGGGTCCACATGGTCGTCCATAATGATCATTCAAATTTATTGATTTTTTTATGACCATAGATGGAATAATTTTCTTTTATTATAGAATAAACTTTTGTATCCCACACATTTAAGGAACTTAAAAAAAATAATCACATTAATTGTATTTGTATTTTAATAGTTATGGTTAAATTAATATAGAGATTAAAATCTGTCAAATTTCCAAAAATTAGAAAAACTTTCAATGTTAACCCCAAACAGACCAAAAATATTAAAATAACGCAAGTTAACTCAAATTGAAAAATTTTAGGAAATTAAATCATTTCAAAAAAAATTACAAATGATGAAAATATTATCTCTATCTTGTGTAATCCATGTTTGTCGATGTACTGGAAACAATGGTTGTCTTCTTAGAGTCATTAGTATGAGATTATATCCCCACTCTCTGTAAATAGTTGGTGTCCAAGTAGTATATTCACAAGAGTTGAAGGGGGATTTATCATAGTGAATCATGAATAATCAATAATTGATATAGTACATGAGGAATTGGTGATTTGAGCAGGGGACTACGACATATAGATGAAGCCAGGGGCTACCAATCAGTATGTTGTAGATGGTATCTGATGGGAAAATAATGAATTAAGAACTAACAATCAAGCCTCTAAAATGTGACTTCATCCAAATCCTTATGCATGGTTTCTATATTATTCTCTTATATCCTTGAATTATTAGGTCAAATGTACTTAAAACTGCTTCAGTAAGCCCTAAATTGTAGATCATCCGAGTTGTGATGAGGTCGATCCTAGAACCTCTTTCCCCATGGTAGTTGTAAAAATACAAACCATTTAACTGTTCTTTGATGTACAATGAGAAATTTTTACCCTACATAAGAGTGCCTTCATCCCCTCTAGGTAATTGGACAAACTTGTCATTCTTCTCACTCGACCTCCCATTTATAGTAATCTTATATGAAAACTACTTCTTCTTCCAAATGGAGGAATATTTTAAAGGTTTTTTCTAGATCCTCTTTCATCTATTTCAACAATTAGAGGGCCTTGAGGTTTGAGAAACTTTGAGGTATTATTGTAAGATTCTTTATCACGTGACATTTCAATGTTGGATGCACATCTCTGCTCATAGGGGTTCCTATTTTGGAAGGTGGCATGGCCGGAACAACCAAATGAACAACCAGGTTATGGATTGTACTAGAAATATCATGCTGGTCATTATTTTTGTCTCCTAAAACTGCTATCATCTGACTATATTCTTTATGAGGCCAAGAATTTCTAGACATTATAGGTCATGATGTAGTAGCGGGTGTTTTTCCTAGTCAGTTAGCACGATCAGCTATGGTGGTGTGTCTAATATAGAAGTTTGGGTGGATATTTCATACTTTGTTCTGTGTAGGGCTTGAAGCCTAGTCTCTATATAATACATTTCTCTGCTCAAAGCACGGACATGATAATCCTTTTGGGTTTCATACCTACAGTCATTCCGTTGCTGGAATTATTTGGAGGCATTTATCAGATCTTTATGGAACTCCTCATCATCTGAAAGTGTGATGAATTCTATCAAATCAAAAAAATTCATGGTGGTGTACTTATTCTCATCATTAAAAATAACCTTCTAAGTTTTTATGGACTCTGGGAATGATCCCTTACTCTAGAGGCATGAAATCATTTAGAGTTTGAGATTGATTTGGAACCATTGTGGGACACTTATTTCAATTATGCTGATAGTTACTACTATTATCATATTTTTAGGGCTATGATGTACAAGAATAATCAACAACCAAGGAAGGAAAGAAGGATTTATGAGGTTTAGGCTGGAATAAGATGGCCTGGATGAAACTGTGGGTGTGATAAACACCTATGTGGGCCAACCAGTCCTCATAATTTTGATTCCTGTTATGGGAAACCAACTTCCACTCACCTTCACTATTTATATAATGCTCAGCAGAGATGTGCTCTACATGTTTTGGAACATTTACCAACATGACCATACCATTATCTATTTATTCTCTATTCCAGTACATGAAAACATGGAATTTTTTGACGGTATGTCCAAGATAGAGTGGTATGAGAAATGGTTAGGAAAATCAGCTTGCTCAACTTTATGTGGCTTCTTGCACTCTGGTAGCTTTAGAATCCCCAGTTCTTGGGCATTGAGGAAATAACAAAGATCCTATGAATCTTTGAAATAATATGTCTTGTTACTCCTATCTGTGAAAGGAACTCTGAGAGTCTACCCTTGACTAGGGGATAGATCTGAATGAGGGGTCAGAGCCACATTGTCTCTATAAAGGTATAGTTAGTGGGGTGGTTCCAGCGACTTCTGCACAATGAAAGGTTGAGCATGATGAGGCTACTACACTTGGTGGGGATCTTCTTGAAAAGGGGACAATATCACCAGGAAATTTTGGGCATTTTCATGCATGGCAGTGGAAGTCTCAAATCTAGTGGCACATCTTGAAGGAGTTGGAAGAGACATGGGGTGTTCTTGCTTAGCATGCTGGAGGGATTCTTACAATTTCTGGGAATTGTTAGTGAAATCATAGAATACTCTGGGGAAGTTTTATGTAACGATGGTAGGGACCATCTCAATCTTGGATTTAACCACACACAATTCCAACAACTTCTCTTGGGTTAGTGAAATGTCTAGTTAATATTTGAGGCCCTTCAACTAGGAAAAATTCTTCAACATGCTCATTAGGTTGTTACTAGCAATTGAATGGATCAGCCATCCTTTTCTTTCATTTTTTGGAGATGAACTAGTAGAGGTAATGGCTTAAATAACCTTTCCAACTAGTGATAGACCCAGAAGGTAACTGGATATACTAGAAAAACATAGTTCCTTACAACATCTAAATGAAAAACCAAAGATTTATGGCATCATACTACTCTGGGGTTCTCAACAAGGGTTCCCACCTTGAGATGAATTTTTCCAAATACTATAGCGGGTCACCCATCCCATTTAATTGGAAAAAACTAGGGTTCCTAAAATCAATGGGTACTCATATATTGTCAACCAAGGTCGGGTATGACTTTCCATCAAGTGGGATTTTCACATGTCGCATCTCTAGGGCATTGAGGGGAGCTATGAGAGCATCTATAAAATCATCCTAGTGAGTGTCCTTATCATAATAAGTATCCATAACCACCAATTTTCCAACAAGATCATTGACTTGAAAAGAAGGCTCAGTGGCTAATTGAGCGGCTGGACCTGGGTCCGAAGGAAGATTTTCATGCTTCTTGGGTAGATTCGGTGACTCATATCTTAGTTGTTTGCCTTAAAATCATTCCCATGGTTAGTATGGATGCATTGGATCACTGAAAATAATTGGGGTATATTGGCCAAAGATGGCTTGGTGTTACCCTTGTGGAGGAAGAGTACAATCCTATTAAGGAGATCAATAATACAAGTACATCTCAGTAATGAGCTCATTGATGATTCATTTATTATATGGGACCCAATTAATCATGCCATAAATCAGAGGATCGACCTCAATCTTCTAATCAATCTCAGATGTATTAACATGATTAGAAGGCTTGATTTACTCATTACCCTTGTTAAGGTTCATAATGGAATTCAATGTCTCATTGGGTTCCCCAAGATCAAGTTCTTGACTTTGATGGTGGGTGAAGACACCTATGTGAGGGTCCACCTGGTGTTGTGCAACCCCTGGGGGATTTTTTTCCCCATCCATCACTATATCAAAGTTTCAGTCCAGGGGAAACATGGTAATTACATTATTTACCATAGAAATACCCAGAGTAAAATACATAATATCAATAGATAGGTTAGTCTATCGCAGGATTGGGTTGAAGTGAAGTGGGGTATACTATCCCCCACACCAGATCTGCACATACCGAGAAGCCTCATCTAGATTTTGTGGATAACCATGAGTATTTTAATGCATCTTTTTTGGAGATTATAATGGTAGCTGGGGGGAACAAGGTAATAATACACTAGAAGTACTTCCAACTAAACCATTAGGTATTTTTGATCAATGTCGTCAAAGTTATCTCAGCTTCATGGGAAGACCCACTAATGATCGTAAAGATGGTGCTTCATGTCCCTGATGGTCTGGAGAAATCATGAAATTTGGACCAAGTGGTGGGACTCTATAATATCAAATATGGATTTCACATTTATCCATAACACTATGGATAACTCATTGGAAGCCAGATTCTCCCACATGTATTCTTACACAGATACGGGGCCGTGTTTTTGGTCGGTAGGTTTCGTCTTTCCCTGGCTGAGAAATGGCTAGTGGCATTGACATAGAATACTATAGAAGTAGGATGGAAGACAAAGGAACCACTGCGTGAGTCACCTTTTTACTTCACATTGGGTCATCTCTTCATGGAGTTTCCAAAAACATCATAAAATCCTTATAGGAATGGATGATCGCCACTAACTCATGCGCGGTTTCTACATTTCCCATCAGTGCTTCAACTTGATTCCTTCCATCTATCACATTCCAGAATATTCATCCACGATATTTGGAATAGATAGAGAGGGAAACATGTGATGATAGATATAGATCCCTCAATATCATCTAGAAGGGAGTCCTAACTTCATCCACATGCATGAACATGTGGAGGGTTTTGGGAATCCTTTTTGTTTCACCTTCCTGGAAGGTGAACCTCACCTAACAGGTTCCTTCTACAGACACTGAAGATGATGACTAGGGTGAAGGATACTTCTTTGAGTCACATTTCCCCAAGGAATTTGAGAGTTTGATAGTGGTGATGATGACTTGGTGCATCCTATGATTTTTCCATCACTGACGATGGTTCACCCTTATGCACCAAGAAAATTCATCGGGGTAGGGTAATTCATTATCATAGGGAGAAATTCTAAGTTTGTGGGTGGTAGAAGGGGATAAAATTCATATTTTGTTAGTTGGTACATATGGAGGGCCTTTGTATCAGTTTCCAGAGTGGGTAGGACATTCACATTGATTGGTAATTAAAGGGGGGGATCTCCACTTAGGGTGTTGATGAACCAGGGGAACCACCACTATGATCAGTGGGAACATGGGGATGACCTCCATTTTTTGTTATAAATGTGGTGAGTACCACATTTTTGTTGGGTTAAAGGGAGAGCATGGCCTTCGCACTAATCTAAACGGGTATGGGGAGGACCTCCTTGTTGAGGAGAAAGAATAAGGAGAAGACCCATGTACTCATTGCTGAAAGTGTGAGGAGGACCTCTACATTGGTGGTGGAAACATGGGGAAAACTATATGTTGTCTAGTGGTGATAGTAGGAGGAGGTCCTCTATAGTATTTTTTGATGAAGTAAGGACGAGATCCTATTTGATCGATGTTAGAGTGAGGAGGACCTCTAATCGAGGTAGTAATGATAGAAGGAGAACCTTTGCATTGATTGGTTGTTGCATGAGGAGGACCACTATGTTAAGCAACATACGAATAGGGAGAACCTTCATATTGATTTTGGAAGAAGCAATGAGTACCTCCACTATAATCTATGGGAAAAGGGGAGGACCTCCACTTAGGTTGGTGATATTATAGGGAGGAATTTTCACTGAATCTCATCATCATGGGTCTCCCTATAATAGATGCTCGTGGTACCAATGATTGTGAGAGTCATTACATCATGTTTGTGAGGCAGCTGGGTTCTTGATCCTAATTAGATTATATTGTCTCCATCCTTATCAATTATAGGGATCTGGTTTAATTCACCAGAGGTGGTGGGGTTCATTGAATCCATTGAAGATGATTCCCCTTATCGATAATAATCCATATCATGCACCCAAAGTTTGAGTCAGGTTGTCCATATGGGGTCCGATGTAGAATTTATATAGACTACCTGTTCGTTGTCCATAAGCAATGGTCATTTCTAGTACTGATAGGGCATAGTGGAAGACCTCCTTGGATGCTCTCAGTTAGTAGTCATGGATGGGGTGACATAAAAATCCCCCACCACCTTGATATATGGGTGTGAACCATTGGATCACTCTGAGGAGATACTGCTGAAGTGTTTCACTGTTGGAATTGGTAGTGGTTTCTCCCCCATAGATTTTTGTGGGTGATGATGATGGTGAGGTGTTAAATCCTCCCAGTCCAAGTGGGCCATTTCCCTTATGGTATTGACCCCCTCATGATCATATGGTCATATAAGGGTTTCCTTATCAATAGGTTGTATAATCATTGAGGGTGGTATGGGTTTTGGGCACCCAACATCCAAGGTCACGTTAGATGTCATGGACATTGTGGTTTTGTATAGGATTAGCACATTAACATTTCTTAAGCCCTGATACCTATGTGAATAGGGTGGTAGGTATCTTATAATTAGGGACCTTCTAAGAAGGAGAATTCTGATATTATTATATGTAGATGAAGTTGATGTCCAATGCCCCAACATCATCCAATATTCAGAAACTATGCTTGATTTGCACTGAAAATTTCATAAACTGGGGAATGAACAATGTTTATTGTCATCACAGGCATTTTTGGGTTCTATGAACATTGATCACTTGTATTCTTCCTCATAAGAGGTAATATCATGGAGTAATCTTAAATACGATACACAAGGAATCCTATATTGATCACAATGAATGTTGTCACCCAACCCCATTTAGCCCGGATCCATTTCACCCTATCAATTATCTTGTAACTATTACACAGAATCAAATCCAGAAGGACATGAACAGTTTTGTAGAGGCTCGAAGCTATATGTACATGGAAATTACATTACTTTTGCGAAATACTTAATACATAACAAAAACAGACACACAAGGATCGTAATAGTTTAGTGTCTTTGGAAACTCAGAATTTAAACGTCTAATCATGTTGAAATATCTTCAAAAAATCCCATAACGATCTTCCCCTTTTTGTTTCCTTACCTAAAACCTTTCTTTATATCCAGGGGAAAAGAAAACATATAAAATGGTGAGCTCAAATGCTCAGTAAGTGAAAACATAGATAACATAAAACAATCCATAAACATTTGGAAGAAAAAACTTGAACATGAAATTTAAACATCAAAATCATGAGCAAAGACATAAATCGTGGAAGTACGTAAGGCATATATCATAAAGGAATGTCAATCATGATAAAATAGCATGGTAATAAAACATTTAATTATGGCAACCATTCAACACTTGTTGTGATTTCCATACTAGCCAAGGCATTGCTGCCAAGACCATCTTAGTGGACTAAGTCCCTTTCTGAATCGAGTTCAATCCCCATTTCAGTCCTATAACACTGAACCAGATTAACATACCATTCCATCCATGTCTATCTCATGAGATATAAATCATTACCCAATGCATTGGAGGGAGATATAGGTCCCACCCATCTCATAATGAAATCATTCTTACTTGTGCCACAAAAAAACACACATCATTCATAATAACCCAATGAATAAAATGGGTTTCATAAACATCATCCCATCATCACATAATCCATATAAAAGAAATGGATATCATTTCATAATAAGAAAATTGAAACAATATAAATCATAGAGACATTATACTTGAAACATACACATATGAAATAATGTCATCTTAAATGGAAAATGGTTTTGATAAATCACTTGAAATGAATTATTGAGGAAATTATCCTCTCATATTGAAAATCATTTTCTTTTCAAAAAATTCCATTCAACATTAAAAGAAAAATATTTTGTTGAAAATAGTCATGAAAACTTTTGCAGGAATCTTCATGAAAATAAGGATTTATAAAACCATAAAAATCCTTTCATTCCGTATAAGTTAGAAAAAAAACATTCTTCTCACACTTTTATCGGAAAAGTCAAAATGTACCTCGTAATAGATTGATTCCAGACATACCATGTAGTAAAAGTAAAAAATGGTTAAAAATGACTTTAAACATGCATGAAAACATTGTCAGAAAACATGGGCATGGATGATAACAATAACCCCAGTAAATACTTACGAATAACAATCTTGGATAAGAATGAGATTGCAAAATTATCCCGTACCTTATGTCTGATATGCTTCGTATGTATCCGTACCTCCTGTATAATGATTTAAATAACGTCATTGACTAATTACAGAATCATATTCATTGTTATGATATCATATATGGTTTACTTATGACTTTATATTACCCGTTCTTTTTGTAAATTCCATGTTAAAGAGTGTTTTGGGTAAAATCGTTTCATTTGTCGTCTGTGTTTTGACTTGTAATTATTCATATGATTACTTAGATCATGATTACTTAATTACAGAATATAAAACATGATTTATATATAATATATATTCAGAATATACATATATATAATAGATCGATAAATTGAAAGAAATACACCGTTCATGGAGACGGTAGGCCGTACGTACGCATGAATGATGTTTTCATTTCCTTATTGAGTTGAATGGAATTAAGTAGATGCCATAAATATACATAAATCTAGTAGCTTTATAATGTCATATATTTCATTATTATTTCTTATATATACTTTATAATCATTCTTAAATGGTTAACATGGATAATGAATCTCATCGCATCGTGGAGACGGTAGTTCGTACGTACGCACGAGCACTAATATCATCTCCATAATTATTTTATTGAATTGGAGTGGATGATACAATATATCAAAATCAGTATGATGTTTTAATAAATATGTGTAGTTATTGTTTACACCATTATACCCATCCAAGTAAGGTGGTGTTGGAAAAACAGATTACACCACGGCGTGGAGACGGTATTCTGTACGTACGAATGCATGGTGATTTCGTTTTCCGTAGGATGGATAGATGGTGAAATAGGGTTGTTTCATACTTATAATAACATATCAGTATATGAGTGATACTTATGTTATTACTTCATAATGAAACAAATAAAGAAGAATAAGTAGAAGAATAAATAAAGTTGATAGAATCGGTAACAGACATTACCTCTTCTTTGAAGCGCCTCTTTCAGAACTCCTATTAGGGCACTAAAATTGGACTTTGAAGAAGACCAGGAACTCTATGATGTTTCTAGGGAAGTGGAGAAGGGAATTTGGCAGGGTTTGGCCAAGCTTGAAGGCTCAATGTGTTGTGAGGAAGAGAGGGAGGAGGTGCCCTTTTATAAGGGAGGAGAGGGGCACATTTGGAAATATTAAAAATATTTATTTATAATAAATCTAACCCAACATAAAAACCTCTATAAATGACACATATTCGAATTATATATGAGATACGGTTGTCATATCATAAACCAATAAAATTTAGACATGTTAGGAAATTATTTTAAACATTATCAACTTGATTTATCCTTAATTAATCAATTTAAATTTATTTGTGGTGATAACATTCAAAATTTTAAATTATAACAAATAATTACTTATTTGTTGTGAATTGTCCATAATTCAATACTTTATAACATTTTAGACAATATAAATTTACATTTATAATTTTTAAATATTTTTGTGATTTTTAACAATTTTATAATATGTTATTTTTATAAAATAACAATAGTGTCAATTTTGACACTACTCATTTATTTGAATTTAAATAAAATATATACATAATATATGTTCGAAATAAGAGCTTTAATATATTAATAAAATGTCATATGTATCTATAAAATTAGTGTATAGCATTAAATAGTTCATATAATATTTATTTTATTATTTTTTTAAAACCATTTATTTGGTTTATCTCTTAATAAAATAACTACAACATTTTTGTATAATTATTTAATATATTTATTTGTTGCATAAAATTAAAAATAAACAACTATGATAAAGATAAATCTATTAACTTCCACAATAATACTTTTACTCGAATTTATCATCTTAAAATCACAATATTTAAATTGTTATATTTATTAAATTATGAAGGTGACAACTTTGGAATCATTTAAAATAAAATAATATAAGTGTCATAATCACTTTTATAAGACACCAAACAGTAATATATTAGGTAATTGGATGATTATGGTATAGATATATACTACCAATAAGTTTTTTTGAGGTTTTTGGGCCTTTTAATGGGTATTATTATTTAAATAAAAACTATATTACTAATTTTTCACTTAATAAATAATTTCTGCATCATTAATGTATCCGCATTAATGAAAATTATTTAATACCAAAAAATTCTAAATAAATTATCATGATGTAGATAATTTTATTATATTTCTGGATAATTTTCATGTTCCATGTTTTATGATGTTTATCACTAAATTAAAATTATTATACTTATAAGATTTAAGAGAGTGACATGTTGTCACTTTCTTTGGTTTTAATAATAATTAAATTATTTTCATGGTCAAAAGACCATAAAATGAATCTAATACAACCCTTAATTGATATGGGTCTACTTTTAGCCATCCAATAGAATTTTGGCATGTGTTAGGGTAATTTTATAATATTATATTTACCCTTAATTACCCGATGTACCTTTAACTATGGTAAATAAAATTTACCATAGTTACTATTCATAATTCCCAAAAATAAAAAGTAGACTATTAACATAATTTTTACCCACTGATTCCAAATATGGAATCCATTTTTTTAAATTCAATATACAGAAGTTTCAGAAATTAAATTAAAATTAATCCCGTTGTCGAATGAAAATGGGTTTTTGTTTAAAACATTGCAAAAGATTGAATTGATTTAACCTATGAATTCAATGTAAGATAAATGCTAATGACATACATTATATTAAATGGTAAAAATATATTCTATTTATACTTTAAAAACATTAAATATTATAATTTAACCATATAAATTATTGTGATGAAAAAAAGTTTTTTTTAATTAAAATATAGCGTGTTTTTACTATTCATCAAAATATGAAACTTACCAGAATAATATGAAAAATTTATCCAAAGTAAATTTTTATTTCTTGATTCCAAAGAAGAATTTTATTTTGTAAAATGGAACTTATAAACAAGTCAAAAACTAGATTTAATGTGGGCATGCCATCAGAAGGCGGCAAAACTGCATTTTTTTTGAAAAATACTTATTTTACCCGAAAAATTTATTTTGTTCTTATACCATGTTCTAGAAAACAAAATTCAAAATTTAGTTAATACTATTCATAACAGATAGTTCATAATAATATTATAATAATATATCATTGTTTAGTAAAACTCAGTATTGCATACAACACACGCTATCGAGGAAGGTCGCGATTGCGTGTAATGCAAGCCAAGTTAGGGTTGCTTGTAGTGCACGACTCCTTTGTTGTTGCATATAAAAAAATACATTGAATATATATATATATATATACTCAATGTTTCGTAGAATAACTACTATCAAACAAACATGTAATTGTGTGTAACACGATCCAAGAATAGTGTTGTGTATACTGCAAGCTAATACGGTGTTGCGTAGAGCGCAAGATAATATTTGTCTAGCATACAACAGAAGATATGAAAGAAATTAAAACAAATATATCTTATAAAATCTCAGGTTGTTACATTCTACCCCCCTTAAAATGAATTTTTCCGTCAAAATTTGTCGGGGTTATAAATCGTTTACTATTCATATAAACCCACATCGTAAAAAGGAATACTAAAACTTAATTTTAAAAACTAAAGTATAAAACGTAACGATTACCCAAAGTAATTCATCATTGGGTTTCTATATAGGAGAACATAGGTGAAAATATGGATATGGAAGAAAAATCTAACCATCATGTTCTGATGGAGAGTGGTAGAGAAAAGGGCTATGAAAAAGCCAACAATCACAAAGCCATAGATCTGTGATGATCTAAGGTACCATCTGATTCATCAGATATAAGGGAACTAGGACAACATTTTTGGTTTTCAAGATCATTTCCCTAAAGTTTATGAATTAAAAGAAATACTTACATGATTTTGGTACAATCTCACTGTTGTTTGTGAATTGAACAATTTCCACTTCATCCCTTAAAGAAATGGAGTTGAATTTGTTATTCATGATGTGTTATCAGATCATGTGATAGAATGATGGGTCATTCCATCTGTTTCAAACAAAAGGTTAGAAAAAGTTATAAGTCCATCTTATGGTTAGATTAATCATATATGGTTCCAAAAATGAACTTATACTTCATATATCATACCGCTTAATAAAATAAAACTAGTTTCTATGAACCAGGGACTTCCTGTAGGCCAGTGGTAGGTGATAAAAGCCAGTCGCACTTCGGTTGTGGGTTCGATTTTCATAGCCTTGTCCGATGAAATGGGTTGTTTCCCATCCTACAGGTTGTCCATTTTCTAAAACTACATTACTATAACATCCCATAAATAATATCGAAAAAGTTCTATCCTTAAACAACACTAACTTATTTCCAACCTAATCCATTACAATCATTCACCTTATCTTAAATACTTCGGTCCAATCTCATAATATAAAGAAAATGATTACTTGAAATGTCACATAACAATCACGTGAATGCCATCATTTATCCCCCATATATCATAAGATATATCTTGTTGGTCAAATTACAAACATGTGAGTACCTTAATCATGTATTCTATTGAAAAATGAATACCCATTTAACCTTAGTAAAAACATGAATGCTGTCAAAAGTTAACTCTTTCCACATACCAAAATCCCAAAATTTCTATATACTCAAACCATGATATCACTTTGTCCTTATATCATTCAGAAGCTCATAAATACTGTCAATCATTTCATTTTATCTTTATACCTTCATTATGTGCATATCATCTGCTTTCCAAAATATTTGAATCACTTTTCATGGTTACCGGTAACATAAAATTATTGAAAACCACAATAGACTAATACAAAAATATTCTAATACACCATAAAAGTACTTCAACAACATTATTATTGAATACCAATACATAAACACTTTAATCCATCCTCTTCAACTATTGTCCTAGAATAATTCCTTCCTTGATTTAGAAGTAACTTTTTAGGTCAGGGCATTGAGTTGGGTAATGCCCATGTTCTCCACAAATAAGACATTGAACTCCATAACAGTCTGTCACTCTATGACCCTTTTCTCCACAAAGATAACATATGTCCCTCCATTTGAGGTATTCCTCAAGGTTCTTCTACCCTTCTTTAGAAATCTCAATCTTCCTTTCTTTATGCTCCTCAACATGCGAACATGCATAAAAGTCTATCTTCCTCTTATTTGATGAATTAGGCATACCACTAAATTTAACCTTGTTAATCATATATCGTGATGACTGATTTGTCATAATGACAATATCTTTCTCTCTAGGCATTATGCAATTTTTTTGCTCATAGTCACCAATTTGTCCATTGGATTCAATGTTAACTGAATTCCTTCTGGTTCCCTCCATTGACTAAAACACAAAAAAGAATTCAGTGAGAGGAAAAAATCAATAAAGGAAAATAACATAATCAAGGGGGAGTACCTTCAACATCTAACATCTTAGGTTTAATTCTAAGATCATTAGCGCAATTGAAGGACTATAACCTATACGTATACTTAACCTTAGGGACATCCTTAGACATACCGTAGAAATATCTCTAGGGATCTCACTAACGTTTTCGCATCCTAGTTTCCAAAGGTTGACTAAACCTTTCCTCTGATACCAACTGTAGAGGCCTGAAACTTTACGTACATGGAAATTACATTACTTTTGCAGAATACTTAATATATAACAAAAACATACACACAAGGATCGTAATAGTTTGTGTCTTTGGAAACTCGGAATACAAACTTCTAATCATGTTGAAATATCTTCAACAACTCCCATAACGATCTTCCCCTTTTTGTTTCCTTACCTAAAACCTTTCTTTACTTCCTAGGGAAAAGAAAACATACAAAAGGGTGAGCTCAAATGCTCAGTAAGGGAAAACATAGGTAACATAAAACAATCCATAATCATTTGGAAGAAAAAACTTGAACATGAAATTTAAATATCAAAATCTTGAGCAAAGACATAAATCATGGAAGTACGTAAGGAATATATCATAAAGGAATATCAATCATGATAAAATAGCATGGTAATAAAACATGTAATTGTGGAAACCATTCAGCACTTGTTGTGATTTCCATAGTAGCCAAAGCATTGCTGCCAAGACCATCTTAGTGGACAAAGTCCCTTTATGAATCGAGTTCACTCCTCGTTTCAGTCCAGTAACACTGAACCGGATTAACTTACCATTCTAGCCATGTCTATCTCATGAGATATAAATATTTACCCAATGCATTGGAGGGAGATATAGGTCCCACCCATCTCATAATGAAATCATTCTTACTTGTGCCACAAAAAACACACATCATTCATAATAGCCCACCGAATAAACTAGGTTTCATAAACATCACCCCATCATCCCATAATCCATATAAAAGAAATGGATATCATTTCATAATAAGAAAAGTGAAATAAAATAAATCATAGAGACATTATACTTGAAACATACACATACGAAATAATGTCATCTTAGATGGAAAATGGTTTTGATAAAGCACATGAAATGAATTCTTGAGGAAAATATCCTTTCATGTTGAAAAACATTTTCTTTTCACAAAATTAAATTCAATTTTAAAAGAAAAAGATTTTGTTGAAAATAGTCATGAAATATTTTGGACGAATCTTCATGAAAATAAGGATTTATAAAACCGTGAAAATCCTTTCATTCCGTATAAATTAGAAAAAAAAACATTCTTCTCGTACTTTTGCCGGAAAAGTCAAAAAGAACCTCGTAATTGAATGATTCCATACATACCATGTAGTAAAAGTCAAAAATGGGTAAAAAGGACTTTAAACATACATGAAAACATTGTCAAAAAACATGGGCCTAGATGATAACAATAACCACAGTAAATACTTACGAATAACAATCTCGTATAAGAATGAGATTGCAAAATTATCCCTTACCTTATGTCCGATATACTTCGTATGTATCCGAACCTCCTGTATAATGATTTAAATAATGTCATTGACTTATTACAAAATCATATTCATTGTTATGATATCATATATGGTTTACTTATGACTTTATATTACCCGTTATTTTGTAAATTCCATGTTAAAGAGTGTTTTGGGTAAAATCATTTTATTTGTCGTCTGTGTTTTGACTTGTAATTATTCATATGATTACTTAGATCATGATTACTTAATTCCAGAATATAAAACATGATTTATATATATTATATATTCAGAATATACATATATATAATAGATCGATAAATGGAAATAAATACACCGTTCATGGAGACGGTATGCCGTACGTACGCATGAATGCTGTTTTCATTTCCTTATTGAGTTGAATGGAATTAATTTTATGACATACATATACATAAATCTAGTAGCTTTATAATGTCATATATTTCATTATTATTGCTTATATATACTTTAAAATCATTCTTAAATGGTTAACATGGAGAATGAATCTCATCGCGTCGTGGAGACTGTAGTCCGTACGTATGCACGAGCGATGATATCGTTTCTATAATTATTGAATTGAATTGGAGTGGATGATACAATATATAAGAATCGGTATGATGTTATAATAAATATGTATAGTTATTCTTTACACCATCATACCCATCCATGTAAGGTGGTGTTGGAAAAATAGATTACACCACGGCGTAGAGACGGTATTTCATACGTACGCACGCGCGGTGATTTTGTTTTCCGTAGGATGGATAGATGGTGAAATAGGATTGTTTCATAATTATAATAACATATCAGTATATGAGTGATACTATTGTTATTACTTCATAATGAAACAAATAAAGGAGAAGAGATAGAAAAATAAATAAAGTTGAATGAATCGGTAATGGACATTACCTCTTCTTTGAAGAACCTCTTTGAGACCTCTTCTTAGGGAACTAAAATTGGTCTTTGAAGATGACCAGGACCTCTATGATGTTTCTATGGAAGTGGAGAAGAGAATTTGGAAGGGTTTGGACGAGCATGAAGGCTCAATGTGATGTGAGGAAGAGAGGGAGGAGGTGCCCTTTTATAAGATATGGGAGGGGCACCTTTGGAAATCTTAAAAATATTAATTTATAATAAATATAACCCAACTTAAAAACCTCTAAAAATAAATCATACTCGAATAATATTTGATATAGGGTTGTAATATCATCAACCAATAAGATTTACACATGTTAGGAAATTATTTTAAACATTATCAACTTGATTTATCCTTATTTAATCAATTTAATTTTATTTGTGGTATTAACATTGTAAATTATAAATTATAACAAATAATTACTTATTTGTTGTGAATTTTCCATAATTGGATACTTTATAACATTTTAGACCATATAAATTTAAATTTATAATTTTTAAATATTTTTGTGATATTTAAACAATTTTATAATATGTTATTTTTATAAAATAACAATAGTGTCAATTTTGACACTATTCATTTATTTGAATTTAAATAAAATATATACATAAGATATATTCGAACTAAAAGCTTTAATAGATTCATAAAAGGTCATATGTATCTAGAAAATTAGTGGAGAACATTAAATAGTTCATATAATATTTATTTTATTATTTTTTTAAAACAATTTATTTGGTTTATCTCTTAATAAAATAACTACAACATTTTTGTATAATTATTTAATATATTTATTTGTTGCATAAAAATTAAAAAATAAAATCATATGATGAAGATAAATCTATTAAATTCCACAATAATAATTTCACTCGAATTTATCATCTTAAAATCCCAATATTTAAATTTTTATATTTATTAAATTATGACGGCGACAACTTTGGCATCATTTAAAATAAAATAATATAAGTGTAATAATCACTTTTATAAGATACCAAACGGTTATATATTAGGTAATTGGATGATTATGGTATAGATATATACTTCCAATAAGTTTTGGTCAGGTTTTTGAGCCTTTTAATGGGTATTATTATTTCAATAAAAACTATATTACTGATTTTTCACTTAATAAATAATTTCTGCATCATTAATGTATCACCATTAATGACAATATTTAATCCATAAAAATTCTAAATAAATTATCATGATGTAGATAATTTGATTATATTTTTGTATACTTTTCATGTTCTAAGTTTTACGTTGTTTATCATAAAATTAAAATTATTATACTTATATGATTTAAGAGAGTGACATGTTGTCACATTCTTTGGTTTTAATAATAATTAAATTATTTTCCTGGTGAAAAGTCCATAAAATGAATATAATCTGACCCTTAGGTGATATGGGTCTACTTTTAGCCATCCAATAGAATTTTGGAAAGTGTCAGGGTAATTTTATAATATTATATTTACCCTTAATTAAACGATTTACCTTTAACAATGGTAAATAAAATTTATGTAGTTACTATTCATAATTCCCAAAAATAAAAAGTAGCCTATTAACATAATTTGTACCTACTGATTCCAAATATGGAATCCATTTTTTCAAATGCAATATACAGAAGTTTCATAAATTAAATTAAAATTAATCCCGTTGTCGAATGAAAATGGGTTTTTGTTTAAAACATTGTAAAAGATTGAATTGATTTATCCTACGAATTCAATGTAAAATCAATGCTAGTGACATACATTATATTAAATGGTATAAATATATTTTATTTATACTCTAAAACCATTAAATATTATAATTTAACCATATAAATTATTGTGATGAAAAAAGTTGTTTTTAATTAAAATATAGTGTGTTTTTAATATTCATCAAAATATGAAACTTAGTAGAATAATATGAAAATTTTATCCAATGTAAATTTTTATTTATTTATTTCAAAGAAGAATTTTATTTTATCAAATTGAACTTATAAACTTTTCAAAAACAAGATTTAATGTGGGTGAGCCATCAAAAGGCGGCAAAACTGCATTTTTTGAAAAATAATTATTTTAAATGAAAAATTTATTTTGTTCTTATACCATGTTCTAGAAAATGTGTAAGATGAATAATAATGTTATAAAATTAAAAATTTAGATATTACTATTCATAATGGCTAGTTCATAATAATATTATAATAATACATCATTGTTTAGTAAAACTCGGTATTGCGTACAACACACACTATCGAGGAAGGTCGCGATTGCCCGTAATGCAAGCCATGTTAGGGTTGCCTGTAGTGCGCGACTCCTTTGTTGTTGCATATAACAAAATAAATTGAATATATATATATATACTCAATGTTTCGTAGAATAACTACTATCAAACCAACATGAAATTGTGTGTAACACGATCCAAGAATAGTGTTACGTATACTGAAAGCTAATACGGTGTTGCATATAGCGCAAGATAATCGTGGTGTAGCGTACAACAGAAGATATGAAAGAAATTAAAACAGATATATCTTATAAAATCCCGGGTTGTTACATTCTACCCCCTTTAAAATGAAATTCGCCCTCGAAATTCGTCGGGGTTATAAATCGTTTACTATTTATAGAAACCCACATCGTAAAAAGGAATACTAAAACTTAATTTTAAAAACTAAAGTATGAAACGTAATGATTAACCAAAGTAATTCATCATTGGGTTTCCATATAGGAGAACATAGGTGAAAATATGGATATGGAAGAGAAATGTAACCGTCAGGTTCTGATGGAGAGTGGTGGAGAACAGGGCTATGAAAAAGCCAACAATCACAAAGCCATAGATTTGTGATGACCTAAGGTACCATCTGATTCATCAGATATAAGGGCACTAGGACAACATTTTTGGTTTTCAAGATCATTTCCCTAATGTTTATGAATTAAAAGAAATACTTACATGATTTTGGTACACTCTCACTGTTGTTTGTGAATTGAACAATTTCTACTTCATCCCTTAAAGAAATGAAGTTGAATTTGTTATTCGTGATGTGTTAAAAGATCACGTGATAGAATTATGGGTCATTCCATCTGTTTCAAACAAAAGGTTAGCAAAATTTATAAGTCCATATTATGGTTATATTAATTGTATATGGTTCCAAAAATGAACTTATACTTCATATATCATACCGCTTAATAAAATAAAACTAGTTTCTACTAACCAGGGACTTCCTGTAGGCCAGTGGTAGGCGATAAAGGCTAGTCGCACTTCGGTTGTGGGTTCGATTTCCATAGCCTTGTCCGACGCAATGGGCTGTCGCCTGTCTTACAATTTGTCCTTTTTCTAAAACTACATTACTATAACATCCCATAAATAATATCAAAAAAGTTTTATCCTTAAACAATACTAACTTATGTCCAGCATAATCCATTCAAATCTTTAGGCTTATCGAAAATACTTCGGTCCAAGCTCATAATATAAACAAAATTATTATTTGAAATGTCACATAAAAATCACATGAATGCCATCATTTATCCCCCATATATCATAAGATATATCTTGTTGGTCAAATTACAAACATGTGAATACCTTAATCATGTATTATCTTGAAAAATGAATACACATTTAACCTTAGTGAAAGCATGAATGCTGTCAAAAGTTAACTCTTTCCACATACCAAAATCCCAAAATTTCTATATACTCAAACCATGATATCACTTTGTCCTTATATCAGTCATGAGCTCATGAATACTGTCAAACATTTCATTTTCTATTTATCCCTTCATTATGCTCATATCATATGCTTTCCAAAATATTTGAATCACTTTTCATGGTTACCGGTACCATAAAATTATTGAAAACCACAATAGACTAATACAAAAATATTCTAATACACCATAAAAGTACCTCAACAACATTATTCTTGAATACCAATACATAAAAACTTTAATCCAAACTCTTCAATTATTGTCCTGGAATAAGACCCTCCTTGATTTAGAAGTAACTTTTTAGGTCAGGGCATTGAGTTGGGTAATGCCCATGTTCTCCACAAATAAGACATTGAACTCCATAACAGTCTGTCACTCTATGACCCTTTTCTCCACATAGATAACATTTGTCCCTCCATTTGAGGTATTCCTCAAGGTTCTTTTTCCCTTCTTTATAAATTTCAATCTTCCTTTCTTTATGCTCCTCAACATTCGAACATGCATAAAAGTCTATCTTCCTCTTATTTGATGAATTAGGCATACCACTAAATTTCACCTTGTTAATAATATATCGTGATGACTGATTTGGCATAATGAAAAAATCTTTCTCTCTAGGCATTACGCAATTTTGTTGCTCATTGTCACCAATTTGTCCATTGGATTCAATGTTAACCGAATTCCTTCTGGTTCCCTCCATTGACTAAAACAAAAAAAGATTTCTGTGAGAGGAAAAAATCATACAAGGAAAATAACATAATCAAGGGGGAGTACCTTGGACATTTAACATCATAGGTTTAATTCTAAGATCGGTAGCGCAATTCAAGGACTATAACCTATACGTATACTTAACCTTAGGGACATCCCTAGACATACCTTAGAAATATCTCTAGGGATCTCACTAACATTTTCGCATCCTAGTTTCCAAAGGTTGACTAAACCTTTCCTCTGATACCAACTGTAGAGGCTCGAAGCTTTACGTACATGGAAATTACATTACTTTTGCAGAATACTTAATACACAACAAAAACAGACACACAAGGATCGTAATAGTTTAGTGTCTTTGGAAATTCGGAATAAAAACTTCTAATCATGTTGAAATATCTTCAACAAATCCCATAACGATCTTCCCCTTTTTGTTTCCTTACCTAAAACCATTCTTTATTTCCTAGGGAAAAGAAAACACACAAAAGGGTGAGCTCAAATGCTCAGTAAGGGAAAACATAGATAATATAAAGCAATCCATAAATATTTGGAAGAAAAAACTTGAACATGAGATTTAAACATCAAAATCTTGAGCAAAGACATAAATCGTGGAAGTACAAAAGGCATATATCATAAAGTAACATCAATCACGATAAAATAGCATGGTAATAAAACATGTAATTGTGGCAACCATTCAGAACTTGTTGTGATTTCTATAGTAGCCAAAGCATTGCTTCCAAGGCCATCTTAGTGGAAAAAGTCCCTTTCTGAATCGAGTTCACTCCTCGTTTCAGTCCTGTAAAACTGAACCGGATTAACTTACCATTCCATCCATGTTTATCTCATGAGATATAAATCTTTACCCAAAGAATTTGAGGGAGATATAGGTCCCACCCATCTCATAATGAAATCATTCTTACTTATGCCACAAAAAAACACACATCATTGATAATAACCCAACGAATAAAATGGGTTTCATAAACACCATCCCATCATCACATAATCCATATAAAAGAAATGGATATCATTTTATAATTTGAAAATTGAAAAAATATAAATCATAGAGACATTATACTTGAAACATACACATATGAAATAATGTCATCTTAGATGGAAAATGGTTTTGATAAAGCACATGAAGTGAATTCTTGAGGAAAATATCCTTTGATCTTGAAAAATATTTTCTTCTCACAAAATTCCATTCAGTTTTAAAAGAAAAAGATTTTTTTGAAAATAGTCATGAAATATTTTGGAGGAATCTTCATGAAAATAAGTCTTTATAAAATCGTAAAAATCCTTTCATTCCGTATAAGTTAGAAAAAAAAAACTTTCTTCTCGTACTTTTGTGAGAAAAGTCAAAAAATACCTCGTAATAGAAAGATTCTATACATACCATGTAGTAAAAGTGAAAAATGGGTAAAAAGGACTTTAAAAATACATGAAAACATTGTCATAAAACATGGGCATGGATGATAACAATAACCCCAGTAAATACACACGAATAACAATCTCAGATAAGAATGAGATTGCAAAATTATCCCTTACCTTATGTCCGATATGCTTCGTATGTATCCAAACCTCCTGTATAATGATTTAAATAATGTCGTTGACTTATTACAGAATCATATTAATTGTTATGATATCATATATGGTTTACTTATGACTTTATATTACCCGTTCTTTTGTAAATTTCATGTAAAAGAGCGTTTTGCGTAAAATCGTTTCATTTGTCGTCTGTGTTTTGACTTGTAATTATTCATATGACTACTTTGATCATGATTACTTAATTCCAGAATATAAAACATGATTTATATATAATATATATTCAGAATATACATATATATAAAAGATCGATAAATGGAAAGAAATACACCGTTCATGGAGACAGTAGGTCGTACGTACACATGAATGCTGTTTTCATTTCCTTATTGAGTTGAATAGAATTAAGTAGATGACATACATATACATAAATACAGTAGCTTTATAATGTCATATATTTAATTATTATTGCTTATATATACTTTATAATCATTCTTAAATGGTTAACATGGAGAATGAATCTCATCGCATTGTGGAGACGGTAGTCCGTATGTACGCACGAGCGATGATATCGTTTCCATAATTATTGAATTGAATTGGAGTGGATGATACAATATATCAGAATCTGTATGATGTTATAATAACTATGTATAGTTATTCTTTACACCATTATACCCATCCAAGTAAGGTGGTGTTGGAAAAATAGATTACACCACGGAGTGGAGACGATATTCCATACGTACGCACACGCAGTGATTTTGTTTTCCGTAGGATGGATAGATGGTGAAATAGGTTTGTTTCATACTTATAATAACATATCAGTATAGGAGTGATACTGATGTTATTAATTCATAATGAAACAACTAAAGAAGAAGAAGTAGAAGAAGAAATAAAGTTGAAAGAATCGGTAATGGAAATTACCTCTTCTTTGAAGCGCCTCTTTGAGACCTCCTCTTAGGGCACTAAAATTGTTCTTTGAAGAATACCAGGACCTCTATGATGTTTCTAGGGAAGTGGAGAAGATAATTTGGCTGGGGTTGGCCGATCTTGAAGTCTCAAAGTGGTGTGAGGAAGAGAGGGAGGAGGTGCCCTTTTATAAGGGAGGAGAGGGGCACCTTTGGAAATCATAAAAATATTAATTTATAATAAATCTAACCCAACTTAAAAAAATCTAAAAATGACTCATATTCGAATAATATATGAGATAGGGTTTTAATCTCATCAACCAATAAAATTTACACATGTTAGGAAATTATTTTAAACATTATCAACTTGATTTATCCTTATTTAATCAATTTAATTTTATTTGTGGTAATAACATTCTAAAATTTAAATTATAGAAAATATTTAATTATTTGTTGTGAATTGTCCATAATTGGATACTTTATAACTTTTTAGACCATATAAATTTAAATTTATAATTTTTAAATATTTTTGTGATTTTTAAACAATTTTATAATATGTTATTTTTATAAAATAACAATAGTGTCAATTTTGACACTATTCATTTATTTGAATTTACATAAAATATATACATAAGATATGTTCGAACTAAAAGTTTTAATAGATTCATAAAAGGTCATATGTGTCTATAAAATTAGTGGAGAACATTAAATAGTTCATATAATATTTAGTTTATTATTTTTTTAAAACCATTTATTGGGTTTATCTCTTAATAAAATAACTACAACATTTTTGTATAATTATTTAATATATTTATTTCTTGCATAAAAAATAAAAATAAAATCCTATGATGAAGATAAATATATTACCTTCAACAATAACACTTTTACTCGAATTTATCATCTTAAAATAACAATATTTAAATTGTTATATTTATTAAATTATGACGGTGACAAATTTGGAATCAATTAAAATAAAATAATATAAGTGTCATAATCACTTTTATAAGACACAAAATGGTTATATGCTAGGTTATTGGATGCTTATGGTATATATATAAACTACCAATAAGTTTTGGTCAGGTTTGTGGGCCTTTTAATGGGTATAATTATTTCAATAAAAACTATATTACTGATTTTTCACTTAATAAATAATTTATGCATCATTAATGTATCACCATTAATGAAAATTATTTAATCCCTAAAAATTCTAAATAAATTATCATGATGTATATAATAATATTATTTTTCTGGATAATTTTCATGTTCTAAGTTTTATGATGTTTATCACTAAATTAAAATTATTATACTTATAATATTTCAGAGAGTGACATGTTGTCACTTTCTTTGGTTTTAATAATAATTAAATTATTTTCATGGTCAAAAGTCCATAAAATGAATCTAATCCGACCCTTAGGTGATATGGGTCTACTTTCAGCCATCCAATATAATTTTGGAATGTTTTAGAGTAATTTTATAATATTATATTTACCCTTAATTACCCGATTTACCTTTAACTGTGGTAAATAAAATTTACCGTAGTTACTATTCATAATTTCCAAAAATAAAAAAGTAGCCTATTAACATAATTTGGACCCACTGATTCCAAATATGGAATTAATTTTTTCAAATTCAATATATAGAAGTTGTAGAAATTAAATTAAAATTAATCCCGTTGTCGAATGAAAACAGGTTTTTGTTTAAAACATTGCAAAAGATTGTATTGATTTATCCTAGGAATTCAATGTAAAATCAATGATAGTGACATACATTATATTAAATGGTAAAAATATATTATATTTATACTTTAAAACCATTAAATATTATAATTTAACCATATAAATTATTGTGATGAAAAAAAGTTTTTTTTAATTAAAATATAGCGTGTTTTTACTATTCATCAAAATATGAAACTTACCAGAATAATATAAATAATTTATCCAAAGTAAATTTTATATTTATTGATTACAAAGAATAATTTTATTTTGTCTAATTGAACTTATAAAAATTTCATAAAATAGATTTAATGTGGGTGCTCCATCAAAAGGCGGCAAAACTGCATTTTTTGAAAAATACTTATTTTAAACAAAAAATTTATTTTGTTCTTATACCATGTTCTAGAAAATGTGTAAGATGAATAATAATGTTATAAAATTCTAAATTTATTTAATACTATTCATAACGGCTAGTTCATAATAATATTATAATAATATATCATTGTTTAGTAAAACTCGGTATTGCGTACAACACACGCTATCGAGGAAGGTCGTGATTGCGTGTAATGAAAGCCAAGTTAGGGTTGCGTGTAGTGAACGACTCCTTTGTTGTTTCATATAACAAAATAAATTGAATATATATATATATACTCAACGTTTCATAGAATAACTACTATCAAACAAACATGAAATTGTGTGTAACACGATCCAAGAATAGTGTTGCGTATACTGCAAGCTAATACGGTGTTGCGTATAGTGCAAGATAATCTTGGTGTAGCGTACAACAGAAGATATGAAAGAAATTAAAACAAATATATCTTATAAAATCTCGGGTTGTTACATTCTACCCCCCTTAAAATGAATTTCGCCCTCGAAATTCGTCGGGGTTATAAATCGTTTACCATTCATATAAACCCACATCGTAAAAAGGAATACTAAAAATTAATTTTAAAAACTAAAGTATGAAATGTAACTATTACCCAAAGTAATTCATCATTGGGTTTCCATATAAGAGAACATAGGTGAAAATATGGATATGGAAGAGAAATCTAACCATCATGTTCTGATGGAGTGTGGTAGAGAACAGGGCTACGAAAAAGCCAACAATCACAAAGCCATAGATTTTTGATGATCTAAGGTACCATCTGATTAATTGGATATAAGGGAACTAGGAAAACATTTTTGGTTTTCAAGATCATTCCCCTAAAGTTGATGAATTAAAAGAAATACTTACATGATTTTGGTACAATCTCACTGTTGTTTGTGAATTTAACAATTTCCACTTCATCCCTTAAAGAAATGGAGTTGAATTTGTTATTTGTGATGTGTTAGCAGATCATGTGATAGAATGATGGGTCATTCCATCTGTTTCAAACAAAAGGTTATCAAAAGTTATAAGTCCATCGTATGGTTAGATTAATCATATATGGTTCCAAAAATGAACTTATACTTCCTATATCATACCACTAAATAAAATAAAAGTAGTTTCTACTAACCAGGGACTTCCTGTAGGCCAGTGGTTGGCGATAAAGGCCAGTCGCACTTCGGTTGTGGGTTTGATTTCCATAGCCTTGTCCGACGCAATGGGATGTCTCCCTTCCTACAGGTTGTCCTTTTTCTAAAACTATATTACTATAACATCCCATCAATAATATCGAAAAAGTTATATCCTTAAACAATACTAACTTATGTCCAACATAATCCATTCTAATCATTAGGCTTATCTAAAATACTTCGGTCCAAGCTCATAATATAAAGAAAATGATTACTTGAATTGTCACATAACAATCACGTGAATGCCATCATTTATCCCCCATATATCATAATATATATCTTGTTGGTCAAATTACAAACATGTGAATACCTTAATCATGTATTCTCTTTAAAAATGAATACCCATTTAACCTTAGTGAAAAAATGAATGCTGTCAAAAGTTAACTCTTTCCACATACCAAAATCCCAAAATTTCTATATACTCAAACCATGATATCACTTTGTCCTTATATCAGTCATGAGCTCATGAATACTATCAAACATTTCATTTTATCATTATCCCTTCATTATGCGCATATCATCTGCTTTCCAAAATATTTGAATCACTTTTCATGGTTACCGGTACCATAAAATTATTGAAAACCACAATAGACTAATACAAAAATATTCTAATACACCATAACAGTACCTCAACAACATTATTCTTGAATACCAATACATAAACACTTTAATCCATCCTCTTCAATGATTTTCCTGGAATAAGTCCTTCCTTGATTTAAAAGTAAATTTTTAGGTCAGGGAATTGAGTTGGGTAGTGCCATGTTGTCCACAAATAAGACATTGAACTCCATAACAGTCTGTCACACTATGACCCTTTTCTCCACACAGATAACATATGTCCCTCCATTTGAGGTATTACTCAAGGTTCTTCTTCCCTTCTTTAGAAATCTCAATCTTCCTTTCTTTATGCTCCTCAACATGCGAACATGCATGAAAGTCTATCTTCCTCTTATTTGATGAATTAGGAATACCACTAAATTTCACCTTGTTAATCATATACCGTGATGAATGATTTTGCATAATCGCAATATCTTTTACTATAGGCATTAAGAAATTTTGTTGGTCATAGTCACCAATTTGTCCATTGGATTCAATGTTAACCGAATTCCTTCTGGTTCCCTCTATTGACTAAAACACAAAAAGAATTCTGTGAGAGGCAAAAATCATACAAGGAAAATAACATAGTCAAGGGGGAGTACCTTAGATATCTAATATATTAGGTTTATTTCTAATATTGTTAGTGCAATTATAGGACTATAACCTATACGTATACTTAACCTTAGGGACATCCCTAGACATACCTTAGAAATATCTCTAGGGATCTCACTAACGTTTTCGCATCCTAGTTTCCAAAGGTTGACTAAACCTTTCCTCTGATACCAACTGTAGAGGCCCGAAGATTTACATAAATGTAAATTACAATACTTTTGCAGAATACTTAATACATAAAAAAACAGACACACAAGGATCGTAATAGTTTGTGTCTTTGGAAACTCGGAATATAAACTTCTAATCATGTTGAAATATCTTCAACAACTCCCATAACGATCTTCCCCTTTTTGTTTCCTTACCTAAAACCTTTCTTTATTTACTAGGGAAAATAAAACATACAAAAGGGTGAGCTCAAATTCATAGTAAGGGCAAACATAGATAACATAAAACAATCCATAAACATTTGGAAGCAAAAACATGAACATGAAATTTAAACATCAAAATCTTGAGCAAAGACATAAATCGTGGAAGTACGTAAGGCATATATCATAAAGGAACATCAATAATGACAAAATAATAGGGTAATAAAACATGTAATTGTTTCAACCATTCATCACTTGTTGTGATTTCCATAGTAGGCAAAGCATTGATGCCAAGACCATCTTAGTTGACAAAGTCCCTTTCTGAATCGAGTTCACTCCTCGTTTCAGTCCTGTAACACTGAACCGGATTAACTTACCATTCCAGCCATGTCTATCTCATGAGATATAAATCTTTACCCAATGCATTGGATGGAGATATAGGTCCCACCCATCTCATAATGAAATCATTCTCACTTGTGCCACAAAAAAACACACAACATTCATAATAACCCAACGAATAAAATGGGTTTCATAAACATCATCCCATCATCACATAATCTATATAAAAGAAATGGATATCATTTCATAATATGAAAAGTGAAACAATAAAAATCATAGAGACATTATACTTGAAACATAAACATATTAAATAATGTCATCATAGATGGAAAATGGTTTTAATAAAGCACATGAAATGAATTCTTGATGAAAATATCCTTTCATCTTGAAAATAATTTTCTTTTCACAAAACTCCATTCAATTTTAAAAGAAAAAGATTTTGTTTAAAATATTCATGAAATATTTTGGAGGAATCTTCATGAAAATAAGGCTTTATAAAACCGTAAAAATCCTTTCATTCCATATAAGTTAGAAAAAAACATTCTTCTCGTACTTTTGCTGGAAAAGTCCAAAAGTACCTCGTAATAGAAAGTTTGCATACATACCATGTAGTAATAGTCAAAAATGGGTAAAAAAGACTTTAAACATACATGAAAACATTGTCAGAAAACATGGGCATGAATGATAACAATAACCCCAGTAAATACTTACAAATAACAATCTCGGATAAGAATGAGATCGCAAAATTATCCCTTACCTTATGTCCGATATACTTCGTATGTATCCGAAACTTGTGTATAATGATTTAAATAATGTCATTGACTTATTGTAGAATCATATTCATTGTTATGATATCATATATGGTTTACTTATGACTTTATATTACCCGTTCTTTTGTAAATTCCATGTTAAAGAGTGTTTTGGGTAAAATCGTTTCATTTGTCATCTGTGTTTTGACTTGTAATTATTCATATGATTACTTAGATCGTGATTACTTAATTCCAGAATATAAAACATGATTTATATATAATATATATTAATAATATACATATATATAATAGATCGATAAATGGAAAGAAATACACCGTTCATGGAGACAGTAGACCGTACATACGCATGAAAGCTGTTTTCATTTCCTTATTGAGTTGAATGGAATTAAGTAGATGGCATACATATACATAAATCCAATAGATTTATATTTTCATATATTTCATTATTATTTCTTATATATACTTTATAATCATTCTTAATTGGTTAACATGGAGAATGAATCTCATCGCGTCGTGAAGACGGTAGTCCGTACGTACGCACGAGCGATGATATCGTTTCCATAATTATTGAATTGAATTAGAGTGGATGATACAATATATAAAAATCATTATGATGTTATAATAACTATGTATAGTTATTATTTACACCATTATACCCATCCAAGTAAGGTGGTGTTGGAAAAACAGATTACACCACGGCATAGAGACGGTATTCCGTACGTACGCACGCGCGGTGATTTCGTTTTCCATAGGATGGATAGATGGTGAAATAGGGTTGTTTCATACTTATAATAACATATAATTATATGAGTGATTCTGATTTTATTACTTCATAATGAAACAACTAAATAAGAATAAGTAGAAGAAGAAATAAAGTTGAAAGAAGCGGTAACAGACATTACCTCTTCTTTGAAGCGCCTCTTTGAGACCTCCTCTTAGGGCACTAAAATTGGTCTTTGAAGAAGACAAGGACCTCTATGATGTTTATAGGGAAGTGGAGAAGATAATTTTTCAGAGATGTTTATAGGGAAGTGGAGAAGATAATTTTTCAGAGGTTGGCCGAGCTTGAAGGCTCAATGTAGTGTGAGGAATAGAGGGAGGAGGTGCCCTTTTATAAGGGAGGAGAGAGGCACCTTTGGAAATCTTAAAAATATTAATTTATAATAAATCTAACCCAACTTAAAAACCTCTAAAAATGACTCATCTTCTAATACTATATGAGATAGGGTTGTAATATCATCAAACAATTAAAATTTACACATATTAGGAAATTATTTTAAACATTATCAACTTGATTTATCCTTATTTAATCAATTTAATTTTTTTTGTGGTAGTAACATTCTAAATTTTAAATTATAACAAATAATTAATTATTTGTTGTTAATTTTCCATAATTGGATACTTTATAACATTTTAGACCATATAAATCTAAATTTAAAATTTTTAAAATTTTTGTGATTTTTAAGCAATTTTATAATATGTTACTTTTATAAAATAACAATAGTGTCAATTTTGACACTATTCATTTATTTGAATTTAAATAAAATATATATATAAGATATGTTCAAATTAAAAGCTTTAATAGATTCATAATAGGTCATATGTATCTAGAAAATTAGTGGAGAACATTAAATAGTTCATATAATATTTATTTTATTATTTTTTTTAAACTATTTATTTGGTTTATCTCTTAATAAAATAACTACATCATTTTTGTATAATTATTTAATATATTTATTTGTTGCATAAAAATTAAAAATAAAATCCTATGATGAATATAAATCTATTAAAGTCCACAATAATACTTTTACTCGAATTTATCATCTTAAAATCACAATATTTAAATTTTTATATTTATTAAATTATGAGGGAGACAACTTTGGAATCATTTAAAATAAAATAATATAAGTGTCATAATCACTTTTATAAGACACCAAACAGTTATATATTAGGTTATTGGATGATTATGGTATATATATATATATATACTACCAATAAGTTTTGGTAAGGTTTTTGGGTCTTTTAATGGGTATTAATATTTTAATAAATACTATATTACCGATTTTTCGCTTAATAAATAATTTCTGCATCATTAATGTATCACCATTAATGACAATTATTTAATCCCTAAAAATTATAAATAAATTATCATGATGTAGATAATAATATTATCTTTCTGGATACTTTTCATGTTTGAAGTTTTATGATGTTTATCACTAAATTAAAATTATTATACTTAAAAGATTTAAGAGAGTGACATGTTGTCACTTTCTTTGGTTTTAATAATAATTAAATTATTTTCATGGTCAAAAGTCCATAAAATGAGTCTAATCCGACCCTTAGGTGATATGGGTCTACTTTTATCCATCCAATAGAATTTGGCATGTTTTAGGGTAATTTTATAATATTATATTTACCCTTAATTACCCGATTTACCTTTAACTATGGTAAATAAAATTTACCGTAGTTACTATTCATAATTCCAAAAAATAAAAGGTATCCTATTAAAATAATTTGGACCCACTGATTCCAAATATGGAATCCATTTTTTCAAATTCAATATACAGAAGTTGGAGTAATTAAATTAAAATTAATCCCATTGTCGAATGAAAACGGGTTTTTGTTTAAAACATTGCAAAAGATTGAATTGATTTATCCTAAGAATTCAATGTAAAATCAATGTTAATGACATAAATTATATTAAATGGTAAAAATATATTCTATTTATACTTTAAAACCATTAAATATTATAATTTAACCATATAAATTATTGTGATGAAAAAAATTTGTTTTTAATTAAAATATAGCGTGTTTTTACTATTCATCAAAATATGAAACTTACCAGAATAATATGAAAAATATATCCAAAGTAAATTTTTTATTTCTTGATTCCAAAAACTAATTTTATTTTGTCTAATTGAACTTATAAAAATTTCAAAAACTAGATTTAATGTGGGTGCGCCATCAAAAGGCGGCAAAACTGCATTTTTTGAAAAATACTTATTTTAAACGAAAAATTTATTTTGTTCTTATACCATGTTCTATAAAATGTGTAAGATAAATAATAATGTTATAAAATTCAAAATTTAGTTAATACTATTCATAACTACTAGTTCATAATAATATTATAATAATATATCATTGTTTAGTAAAACTCGGTATTGCGTTCAACACACGCTATCAAGGAAGGCCGCGATTGCCTGTAATGCAAGCCAAGTTAGGGTTGCGTGTAGTCCAAGACTCATTTTTTGTTGTGTATAACAAAATACATTGAATATGTATATATATACTCAATGTTTCGTAGAATAACTACTATCAAACAAACATGAAATTGTGTGTAACACGATCCAAGAATAGTGTTGCGTATACTGCAAGAAAATACGGTGTTGCGTATAGCGCAAGATAATCTTGGTGTTGTGTACAATAAGAGATATGAAAGAAATTAAAACAAATATATCTTATAAAATCTCGGGTTGTTACATTATACCCCCTTTAAAATGAATTTCGACCTCGAAATTCGTTGGGGTTATAAATCGTTTACTATTTATAGAAACCCACATCGTAAAACGGAATACTAAAACTTAATTTTAAAAACTAAAGTATGAAACGTAACGATTACCCAAAGTAATTCATCATTGGGTTTCCATATAAGATTACATAGGTGAAAATATGGATATGGAAGAGAAATCTAACAATCATGTTCTGATGGAGAGTGGTAGAGAACAGGGCTATGAAAAAGCCAACAATCACAAAGCCATAGATTTGTGATGATATAAGGTACCATCTGATTCATCGGATATAAGGGCACTAGGACACCATTTTTGGTTTTCAAGATCATTTACCTAAAGTTTATGAATTAAAAGAAATACTTACATGATTTTGGTACAATCTCACTGTTGTTTGTGAATTGAACAATTTCCACTTCATCCCTTATAGAAATGAAGTTGAATTTGTTATTCGTGATGTGTTAGCAGATCATGTGATAGAATTATGGGTCATTCCATCTGTTTCAAACAAAAGGTTAGAAAAAGTCATAAGCCCATCTTATGGTTATATTAATCGTATATGGTTCCAAAAATGAACTTATACTTCATATATCATACCGTTTAATAAAATAAAAATAGTTTCTACTAACCAGGGACTTCTTGTAGGTCAGTGGTAGGCGATAAAGGCCAGTCGCACTTCGGTTGTGGGTTCGATTTCCATAGCCTTGTCCGATGCAATGGGCTATCGCCCATCCTGCAGGTTGTCATTTTTCTAAAACTACATTACTATAACATCCCATCAATAATATTGAAAAATTTCTATCCTTAAACAATACTAACTTATGTCCAACATAATCCATTCCAATCTTTAGGCTTATCTAAAATACTTTGGTCCAAGCTCATAATATAAAGAAAATGATTACTTCAAATGTCACATAACAATCACATGAATTCCATCATTTATCCCCCATATATCATAAGATATATCTTGTTGGTCAAATTACAACCATATGAATACCTTAATCATGTATTCCCTTGAAAAATGAATACCCTTTTAACCTTAGTGAAAACATGAATGTTGTCAAAAGTTAACTCTTTCCACATACCAAAATCCCAAAATTTATATATACTCAAACCATGATATCACTTTGTCCTTATATCAGTCATGAGCTCATGAATACTATCAAACATTTCATTTTCTCTTTATCCCTTCATTATGCGCATATCATCTACTTTCCAAAATATTCGAATCACTTTTCATGGTTACCGGTACCATAAAATTATTGAAAAACACAATAGACTAATACAAAAATATTCTAATACACCATAAAGTACCTCAACAACATTATTCTTGAATACCAATACATAAACACTTTAATCCATCCTCTTTAATGATTGTCCTAGAATAAGTCCTTCCTTGATTTAGAAGTTACTTTTTTGGTCAGGGCATTGAGTTGGGTAATGCCCATGTTCTCCACAAATAAGACATTGAACTCCATAATAGTCTGTCACTCTATGACCCTTTTCTCCACACAGATATCATTTGTCCCTCTATTTAAGGTATTCCTCAAGGTTCTTCTTCCCTTCTTTAGAAATCCGAATCTTCTTTTCTTTATGCTCCTCAACATGCGAACATGCATAAATATCTATCTTCTTCTTATTTGATGAATTAGGCATACCACTAAATTTCACCTTGTTAATCATATATCATGATGACCGATTTGGCATAATCACAATATCTTTCTCTCTAGGCATTACGCAATTTTGTTTATCATAGTCACCAATTTTTCCATTGGATTCAATGTTAAACTAATTTCTTCTAGTTCCCTCCATTGACTAAAACACAAAAATAATTCTGTGAGAGGCAAAAATCATACAAGGAAAATAACATAAACAAGGGGGAGTACCTTCAACATCTAACATCTTAGGTTTAATTCTAAGATCGTTAGCGCAATTCAAGGACTATAACCTATACGTATACTTAACCTTAGGGACATCCCTAGACATACCTTAGAAATATCTCTAGGGATCTCACTAACGTTTTCACATCTTAGTTTCCAAAGGTTGACTAAACCTTTCCTCTGATACCAACTGTAGAGGCCCGAAGCTTTATGTACATGGAAATTACATTACTTTTGCGGAATACTTAATACATAACAAAAATAGACACACAAGGATTGTAATAGTTTAGTGTCTTTGGAAACTCATAATATAAACTTCTAATCATGTTGAAATATCTTCAACAACTCCCATAATGATCTTCCCCTTTTTGTTTCCTTACCTAAAACCTTTCTTTATTTACTAGGGAAAAGAAAACTTACAAAAGGGTGAGCTCAAATTCTCAGTAAGGGCAAACATAGATAACATAAAACAATCCATAAACATTTGGAAGAAAAAACTTGAACATTAAATTTAAACATCAAAATCTTGAGCAAAGACATAAATCGTGGAAGTACGTAAGGCATATATCATAAAGGAACATCAATCATGATAAAATAACATGGTAATAAAACATGTAATTGTGGCAACCATTCAGCACTTTTTTTGATTTCCATAGTAGCCAAAGAATTGCTGCCAAGACCATCTTAGTGGACAAAGTCCCTTTCTGAATCGATTTCACTCTTCATTTCAGTCCTGTAACACTGAACCAGATTAACTTACCATTCTAGCCATGTCTATATCATGAGATATAAATCTTTTCCCAATGCATTGGATGGAGATATAGGTCCCACCCATCTCATAATTAAATCATTCTTACATGTGCCACAAAGAAAACACACTTCATTCATAATAACCCAACGAATAAAATGGGTTTCATAAATATCATCCCATCATCACATAATCATTATAAAATAAATGGATATCAATTCATAATTTGAAAAGTGAAACAATATAAATCATAGAGACATTATACTTGAAACATACACATATGAAATAATGTCATCTTAGATGGATAATGGTTTTGATAAAGCACATGAAATGAATTCTTGAGCAAAATATCCTTTCATCTTGAAAAACATTTTCTTTTCACAAAATTCCATTCAATTTTAAAAGAAAAATATTTTTTTGAAAATAGTCATGAAATCTTTTGGAGTAATCTTCATGAAAATAAGGCTTTATAAAACCGTAAAAATCCTTTCATTCCGTATAAGTTAGAATGAAAACATTCTTCTCATACTTTTGCCGGAAAAGTCAAAAAGTACCTCGTAATAAAAAGATTTCATACATACCATGTAGTAAAAGTCAAAAATGGGTAAAAAGGACTTTAAAAATACGTGAAAACATTGTCAGAAAACATGGGCATGGATGACAACTATAACCCCAGTAAATACTTACGAATAACAATCTCGGATAAGAATGAGATTGAAAAATTATCCCTTACCTTATGTCTGATATGATTCGTATGTATCCGAACCTCCTGTATAATGATTTGAATAATGTCATTTACTTATTAAAGAATCATATTCATTGTTATGATATCATATATCGTTTACATATGACTTTATATTATCCATTCTTTTGTAAATTCCATGTTAAAGAGTGTTTTGGGAAAAATCGTTTTATTTGTCGTCTGTATTATGACTTGTAATTATTCATATGATTACTTATATCATGATTACTTAATTCCACAATATAAAACATGATTTATATATAATATATATTCAGAATATATATATAATAGATCGATAAATGGAAATAAATACACCGTTCATGGAGACGGTAGGTCGTACGTACGCATGAATGCTGTTTTCATTTCCTTATTGAGTTGAATGGAATTAAGTAGATGACATACATATATATAAATCCAGTAGCTTTATAATGTCATAAATTTCATTATTATTTCTTATATATACTTTATAAACATTCTTAAATGGTTAACACGGAGAATGAATCTCATCGCGTCGTGGAGACGGTAGTCCGTACATACGCACGAGCGATGATATCGTTTCCATAATTATTGAATTGAATTGGAGTGGATGATACAATATATCAGAATCAGTATGATGTTATAATAACTATGTATAGTTATTATTTACACCATTATACCCATCCATGTAAGGTGGTGTTGGAAAAACAGATTACACAACGGCATGGAGATGGTATTCCGTACGTATGCACGCGCGGTGATTTCGTTTTTCGTAGGATGGATAGATGCTAAAATAGGGTTGTTGCATACTTATAATAACATATCTATATATGAGTGATACTGATTTTATTACTTCATAATGAAAAAACTAAATAAGAAGAAGTATAATAAGAAATAAAGTTGAAAGAATCGGTAACGGACATTACCTCTTCTTTGAAGCGCCTCTTTGAGACCTCCTCTTAGGGCACTATAATTGGTATTTGAAGAAGACCAGGACCTATATGATGTTTCTAGGGAAGTGTAGAAGAGAATTGTTCAGGGTTTGGCAGAGCTTGAAGGCTCAATGTGGTGTGAGGAAGAGAGGGAGGAGGTGCCCTTTTATAAGGGAGGAGAGGGGCACCTTTGGAAATCTTAAAAATATTAATTTATAATAAATCTAACCCAACTTAAAAACCTCTAAAAATGACTCATATTCGAATACTATATGAGATAGGGTTGCAATCTCACCAACCAACAAAATTTACACATGTTAGGAAATTATTTTAAACATAATCAACTTGATTTATCCTTATTTAATCAATATAATTTTATTTGTGGAAATAACATTCTCAATTTTAAATTATTAAAAATAATTAATTATATGTTTTGAATTTTCCATAATTGGATACTTTATAACTTTTTAGACCATATAAATTTAAATTTATAATTTTTAAATAATTTTGTGATTTTTAAACAATTTTATAATATGTTATTTTTATAAAATAACAATAGTGTCAATTTTGACAATATTAATTTATTTGAATTTAAATAAAATATATACATAAGATATTTTCAAACTAAGAGATTTAATATATTTATAAAAGGTCATATGTATCTATAAAATTAGTGGAGAACATTAAATAGTTAATATAATATTTATTTTATTATTTTTTTAAACCATTTATTTTGTTTATCTCTTAATAAAATAACTACAACAATTTTTTATAATTATTTAATATATTTATTTGTTGCATAAAAATTAAAAATAAAATCCTATGATAAATATAAATTTATTACCTTCCACAATAATAATTTTACTTGAATTTATAATCTTAAAATCACAATATTTAAATTGTTATATTTATTAAATTATGACGGTGACAACTTGGGCATCATTTAAAATAAAATAATATAAGTGTCATAATAACTTTTATAAGACACCAAACGGTTATATATTAGGTTATTGGATTATTATGGTATATATATATATACTACCAATAAGTTTTGGTCAGATTTTTGGGCCTTTTAATGTGTATTATTATTTCAATAAAAACTATATTACTGATTTTTCACTTAATAAATAATTTCTGCATCATTAATGTATCACCATTAATGAAAATTATTTAATCCCTAAAGATTCTAAATAAATTATCATGATGTAGATAATAATATTATATTTCTGGATACTTTTCATGTTCGAAGTTTTATGATGTTTATCACTAAATTAAAATTATTATACTTATAAGATTTAAGAGAGTGACATGTTGTCACTTTCTTTGGTTTTAATAATAATTAAATTATTTTCATGGTCAAAAGTCCATACAATGAATATAATCCGACCATTAGGTGATATGAGTCTACTTTTATCCATCCAATATAATTTTGGCATGTTTTAGGGTAATTTTATAATATTATATTTACCCTTAATTACCCGATTTATCTTTAACTATGGTAAATAAAATTTACCGTAGTTACTATTCATAATTCCCAAAAATAAAAAAGTAGCCTATTAACATAATTTGGACCCACTGATTCCAAATATGGAATCCATTTTTTCAAATTCAATATACAGAAGTTTCAGAAATTAAATTAAAATTAATCCCGTTGTCGAATGAAAAAGGTTTTTTGTTTAAAACATTGCAAAAGATTGAATTGATTTATCCTATGAATTCAATGTAAAATCAATGATAATGACATAAATTATATTAAATGGAAAAAATATATTCTATTTATACTTTAAAACCATTAAATATTATAATTTATCTATATAAATTATTGTGATGAAAAAAGTTGTTTTTAATTAAAATATAGCGTGTTTTTACTATTAATCAAAATATGAAACTTACCAGAATAATATGAAAAACTTATCCAAAGTAAATTTTTATCTATTGATTCCAAAGAAGAATTTTATTTTGTCTAATTTAACTTATAAACATGTCAAAAACTATATTTAATGTGGGTGCACCATCAAAAGGCGGCAAAACTGCATTTTTTGAAAAATACTTATTCTTAACGAAAACTTTATTTTGTTCTTATACCATGTTATAGAAAATGTGTAAGATGAATAATAATGTTATAAAATTCAAAATTTAGTTAATAAAAATCATAACGGATATTTCATAATAATAGTATAATAATATATCATTGTTTAGTAAAATTCGGTATTGCGTACAACACGCGCTATCGAGGAAGGTCACGATTGTGTGTAATGGAAGCCAAGTTAGGGTTGCGTTTAGTGCATGACTCCTTTGTTGTTGCGTATAAAAAAAAACATTGAATATATATATATATACTCTATTTTTCATAGAATAACTACTATCAAACAAACATGAAATTGTGTGTAACATGATCCAAGAATAGTGTTGTGTATACTGCAAGCTAATACAGTGCTGTGTATAGCGCAAGATAATCTTGGTGTAGCGTACAACAAGAGATATGAAAGAAATTAAAACGAATATATCTTATAAAATCTCAGTTTGTTACATTCTACCCCCCTTAAAATGAATTTCTCCCTCGAAATTCGTCGGGGTTATAAATCATTTACTATTCATATAAACCCACATCGTAAAAAGGAATACTAAAAATTAATTTTAGAAACTAAAGTATGAAACGTAACGATTACCCCAAGTAATTCATCATTGGGTTTCAATATAGGAGAACATAGGTGAAAATATGGATATGGAAGAGAAATCTAACCATCATGTTCATATGGAGAGTGGTAGAGAACAGGGCTATGAAAAATCCAACAATCACAAAGCCATAGATTTGTGATGATCTAAGGTACCATCTGATTCATCGGATATAAGGGCACTAGGACAACATTTTTGGTTTTCATGATCATTACCCTAAAGTTGATGAATTAAAAGAAATACTTACATGATTTTGGTACAATCTCTCTATTGTTTGGGAGTTGAACAATTTACACTTCATCCCTTAAAGAAATGAAGTTGAATTTGTTATTCGTGATGTGTTAGAAGATCATGTGATTAAATGATGGGTCATTCCATCTGTTTCAAACAAAAGGTTAACAAAAGTTATAAGTCCATCTTATGGTTAGATTAATCGTATATGGTTCTAAATATGAACTTATACTTCATATATCATACCACTTAATAAAATAAAACTAGTTTCTACTAACCAGGGACTTCCTGTAGGACAGTGGTAGGCGATAAAGGCCTGTCGCACTTCAGTTGTGGGTTCGATTTCCATAGCCTTGTCCGACGCAATGGGCTGTCACCCGTACTACAGGTTGTCCTTTTTATAAAACTACATTTCTATAACATCCCATCAATAATATCGAAAAAGTTCTATCCTTGAACAATACTAACTTATGTCCAATATAATCCATTCCAATCTTTAGGATTATCTAAAATACTTCAGTCCAAGCTCATAATATAAAGAAAATGATTACTTGAAATGTCACATAACAATCACGTGAATACCATCATTTATCCCCCATATATCATAAGATATATCTTGTTGGTCAAATTACAAACATGTGAATACCTTAATCATGTATTATCTTGAAAAATAATACCCATTTAACCTTAGTGAAAACATGAATGCTGTCAAAAGTTAGCTCTTTCCACATACCAAAATCCCAAAATTTCTATATACTCAAACCATGATATCACTTTTTCCTTATATCATTCATGAGCTCATGAATACTGTCAAACATTTCATTTTCTCTTTATTCCATCATTATGCGCATATCATCTGCTTTCCAAAATATTTGAATCACTTTTCATGGTTACCGGTACCATAAAATTATTGAAAACCACAATAGACTAATACAAAAATATTCTAATACACTATAAAAGTACCTCAACAACATTATTCTTGAATACTAATACATAAACACATTAATCCATCCTCTTCAATGATTGTCCTGGAATAAGTCCTTCGTTGATTTAGAAGTATCTTTTTAGGTCAGGGCATTGAGTTGGGTAATGCCCATGTTCTCCACAAATAAGACATTGAAATCCATAACAGTCTGTCACACTATGACCCTTTTCTCCACACAGATAACATTTGTCCCTCCATTTGAGGTATTCCTCAAGGTTCTTCTTCCCTTCTTTAGAAATCTCAATCTTCCTTTCTTTATGCTCCTCAACATGCGAACATGCATAAAAGTCTATCTTCCTCTTATTTGAGGAATTAGGCATACCACTACATTTCACCTTGTTAATCATATATCGTGATGACTGATTTGGCATAATCACAATATCTTTCTCTCTAGGCATTATGAAATTTTGTTGCTCATAGTCACCAATTTGTCCATTGGATTCAATGTTAACAGAATTCCTTCTGGTTCCCTCCATTGACTAAAACACAAAAAGAATTCCGTGAGAGGAAAAAATCATACCAGGAAAATAACATAATCAAGGGGGAGTACCTTTGAAATCTAACATATTAGGTTTAATTCTAAGATCGCTAGCGCAATTCTAGGACTATAACCTATACGTATACTTAACCTTAGGGACATCCCTAGACATACCTTAGAAATATCTCTAGAGATTTCACTAACGTTTTCGCATCCTAGTTTCAAAAGGTTGACTAAACATTTCCTCTGATACCAACTGTAGAGGCCCGAAGCTTTACGTACATGGAAATTACATTACTTTTGTGGAATACTTAATACATAACAAAAATAGACACACAGGGATCGTAATAGTTTGTGTCTTTGGAAACTCGGAATATAAACTTCTAATCATGTTGAAATATCTTCAACAACTCCCATTACGATCTTACCCTTTTTGTTTCCTTACCTAAAACCTTTCTTTATTTCCTAGGGAAAAGAAAACATACAAAAGGGTGAGCTCAAATGCTCAGTAAGGGAAAACATAGATAACATAAAACAATCTATAAACATTTGGAAGCAAAAACTTGAACTTGAAATTTAAACATCAAAATCTTGAGCAAAGTCATAAATCGTGGAAGTACATAAGGCATATATCATAATGGAACATCAATCATGATAAAATAGCATGGTAATAAAACATGTAATTGTGGCAACCATTCAGCACTTGTTGTGATTTCCATAGTAGCCAAAGCATTGCTGTCAAGACCATCTTAGTGGAAAAAGTCCCTTTCTGAATCGAGTTCACTCCTCGTTTCAGTCCTATAACACTGAACCGGATTAACTTACCATTCCAACCATGTCTATCTCATGAGATATAAATCTTTACCCAATGCATTGGATGGAGATATAGGTCCCACCAATCTCATAATGAAATCATTCTTACTTATGCAACAAAAAAAAAACATACAACATTCATAATATCCCAACGAATAAAATGGGTTTCATAAACATCATCCCGTCATCACTTAATCCATATAAAAGAAATGGATATCATTTAATAATATGAAAAGTGAAACAATATAAATCATAGAGGCATTATACTTGAAACATGCACATATGAAATAATGTCATCTTAGATGGAAAATTGTTTTGATAAAGAACATGAAATGAATTTTTGAGGAAAATATCCTTTCATCTTGAAAATCATTTTCTTTTCACCAAATTACATTCAATTTTAAAAGAAAAAGATTTTGTTTAAAATATTCATGAAATCCTTTGGAGGAATCTTCCTAAAAATAAGGCTTTATAAAACACATTCCATTTAATCAGTGAACTGAAATGAATTGTATCCATAGATATGTCGACACAAAATATGATAGTTGAATAATAACTAAAACTATTATAAATGATATTATTTCTTAACATATGTCATGCATAAGTAACATGATGACCTATACTATCAATATCCATCCTCTGGAAATTTTAAGACTATAGGTAGAAACTTGTTTAATGTGTCCTACATAATCATCTCATGAGAACCTATTAATGCATAGAGGAGATCTATAAAGTCAGAGCTCCACCCTTCATTGCATGTCCAAATAATTCCACATATTGAATAATAAAAATAATTAATACTCATTATCAAATAACATTATTGAATGAGAAATATGGATTTATAAATAATTAATAAAATAAATAGCAATATAAACACCGTGTTAAAATGGTATACGGTTTAGGAAATACATATATCCATTGTATGGGAATTTGGACGTTCGATTAAATTTCCATTGTAAAATGATTACAATAATGTGATTGATTCAGGATGATGTTAACAATCACAAAAATAAGTTATATTTCAAAGATAATCGTTATGAATATTCTTGAGGATAATAATCATGAAATATTCCAAATTCTCCCATACCACATTGAAACATTTAAATAAAAATCCCTAGAAAGGTATGAAATTTAATTAAACGTATAATATAATTTTAATGATTTTATTCATGATATAATATAAAAAATTATTTATACGCACCAAAAAAATGAATCGATGCAAAATCACAAATAAGTATCAATGAAATGTAAATTGAGACAAAATTCAATTACTAATGTAGTAAAAATTTATTGGAAATAAAGGTAATAATCCTTAACTAAAAAATTTAAATAACATGATATTAATATATGGCAGGTCGTTTTACTGAAGGTATGATATCGGTTTCCCAAATTATTTTTACACTAACGAGTATAGTAATAGTAAGGGTTTGATCCACTGGGAAAAAGAAATTATTCTTTTCTTACGTAACTAGTTTTAATTTTTCTCTTAGTGAATTATAGTGAATTTAGAGATGATTTTTTAATATTTGGATAAAAAGGTAATTGAATTTAAATTTCACTCCCAAATTACTTGATGAATAAAGGAGAATACGGAAAACTGGTTTTGGTGAAAATATGGAGGAAAAATGTGATGGGTCTGTGGATTCATAAGAGATTGATTATTAAATAGAATTACTTATGAGGTTTTGTTGTTCATAATAACCCAACTGTCTAGGTTTAAATTTGTAACAATATTTCCTTAGTCCAGTAGACATATGTTTTGAGCTGAGGAGACTGAATCCTTGGTCTGGTAGTTAGTGTTTCATAGTTTTTTATTTGGATTAGTCAAATTTTTAGTCGATGAATATGTCCAATGATCATGAAATTATTTATCGTTATTCTTATTTTAAATCCCTAAAAAATATGCCCTTGGTCTGGATCAAAATGTTTAGGGATAAAATGAGGTAATAAAAGAATAATAAGAAGAGATTAACAGAACAAACACATTTATAACAACTAATATGAATTAAAACTCTTCATCACTCCAACCCCAACACACTGTATTTTTAGTTACAAATAGAAAGAAATATAAAAACAAAACCCTCGATACCTGATGTGATCGTCGTAGAAGGGAGTGCGGCTCTTTGGTAGAATGGTATAATGGTGAAGTAGTTAAATAGTGGTTGCACAACAGCAGAGATTCTTTCCATCGGACCTTCACCCCCTTCTCCACACCCTGGAACCAGAGGCCAAGTCCTCTATTTATAGAAATTAAAAGTACACAATGTGTGTAAAAAGTACACACTATGTAGTATTTTCAATGTGCTTTTTCCATATTTTTCTCTGTTGGTGGGTGGCCTAACACACCATCAATGACTTGGAACATGGATCCTCCTAGAAGGTGGATGTACACGGTGTGTAGCACCTCTACACATGGCATGCACTATTTTTAATCGGCCACTAACTTCTTCTAGAACACTATACACGGCATGCATATTGGGTTCACAACATGTAATCGTCAGCTGGCCACATGGGCGTGTAGAATTCTTCTCAACCACCAATTTCTTCTAAAATAATATACACGACATGTTTATTTAGTACACGACATGTATGTTCTTCTGGTAACTTGGGCATGTTCTTGTCTATGTGAATATGTTTCTCAGTCTGAATGTACACATTGTGTATATATGTACATGCCATGTTGTAACACCCCAAGATTTCATAGTGTGTTATTTCTTCAAAATAATTCAATAACTTGCACTACACGCAACACCGAGTTCAATCACACCATGACTTACAAAAAAAAAGCATTAAAAGAGGTCATGAATAGCATTAACTATATTTTTCACTTTATATAATCCTTATAATTTTAGAATCCATATTATGAGTTTCTTAGTCATAATGAAAGAACAGATTCATTTTCAGTATTGCACTTTTATCAACATTTAATAGTGAAACCTTTTTAAATACAATATTTCAAAATTTTTGACTAAATGGGGACATCAAAAAAAAATTAAAATATCCCAAGCTTACACGGTACGCTTTCCTTTGAATAAAACAGTAGCGTGTGTTGTACGCAACTTCGAGTTTTAACACACACCATAACTAATCAAACTAGCCGTTATGAATAGTAATACCAACTTTTTGAAATTATATATATTTTATATTTGAAAATGGACTTCATTTTTGGATTCTGAATATCAAAATTAGCCTAGGGTGAAATTTTGGTACATTTCGGATAACTTTCATATTTTGATGAATAGTGAAAATTACTAAATTTTAATTAAAAACAACTTTTTTAATCAAAATAATTAATAGTGATAAATTATGAATTTGAGTGGTTTTAAAGTATATTTAGAATATATTTTTACCATTCAATTTAATGTTTATCATTGGACATAATTTTACAATTAAACCGAACATAAACACGTGTCAATCTTTTGATAGTTATTATCTCTTAAAAACACGCTTTTTGTTTTGACAGCGGGAATTAATTTTAAATTAATTTCTGCCACTTCTGTGTTTTGAATTTAGAAAAATGGATTCCATATTTGGAATCAGGATGTTCAAATTGTGTAAATAGGTAACTTTTATTTTTAAACATTTTGAATAATTACTGCGGTAAATATTTTATTTACCATGGTTAAAGGGTAAATCCGGTAAATAAGGGTTAAAAAATATTATTATAATAATACAACATTACCCTAAAATGTGTCCTAACCTTATTGGTGGACACATACCCGACCATGGGCATCCTTGGGTTAATTTGGGGACCCCTTGGAGCCACTTGTATGTGGTAGGGACACATTATATTAATAAAGTTAAAATAAAAATAAAAATGGCATAAGCTTACATGTTTTAGAAGAACAATTTTTACATAGGGTTATACATGTTGGATTTTCGATTATAAATATTCATTAGAAAGATAAAACGATTTCCTACATAATGATGTTTTATTTTTAATTTTTAGACATTAAATAATTTATTTTATTTATGACACAATGATGATGCAGTAATTACTAAAATAGTAAAAAATTAACATAATTGATATTATAAATACCCAAATAAATATAACATGAAACTTTTAATGAATTACACTAATTTTCTAGGATAATATGATATATTAGGATTGATTTAATTGACTTTGTTAGAAGTAATCATTCTTTTATGAGTTTCACAAAAATCAACTATTGAATGGTGTCAAAATTGACATAAAAGAGTTCTTAAAACAAATATTATATTATTAATTGATATTAAATTCCTAAAAATCTAAGGTTCGGCCAAGAGACTTATATTATGATAGGTTAATCATTAATGGACCACTTGGGGGTCTCTTGGATGTATATAGTAAGTTTATTAACCATATTATATAAAAATACAAAGAGACATTGTAAAAGTGAAACTAATTAACTTAGAGTTAATACTTAAAGATAAGGTTAATATAAGTACCCAAACCTGTCTAAATTCTATTGGATGAGTTGTTTTCGACCTATCCCCACCTCATCCTTTGAATAGTCAACTTTGGAGCCTTTGGAAACCGAATATGAATTTATTATAAATTAATATTTCTAGCTTTTCCAAAAGTGCCCCTCACCCCTCTTATAAAAGGGCACTCCTCCTTCTCCTTTCCTCACACCTCTCAAGCCACTTGGCTCGTCCAAACTCTGCCCAACTAAGCTCCCCAAATCCCTCTCCTCCTCTTTGAAGCTTCCTCTTAGGCAGAAAGCATTGCAAGAAGTCCTTTGGTTCCAACCAAAGTGAGTTACCTAAATTAAAGGTAACGATTTCTCTTAAATTATTTTCATTTATTTTGCTTCTTCAACCCCCAAACTCTTTTTATTTCCTTTCTTTTGTAACAACACCAGTATCCTCAATATACTAGGATGTTGTTATAAGAAGGATTCAAACTACACATACACACAACTCCATCTAATGGATGATGAACATAATGTTTCTGTGGATGGCAAACTAACGCCTCACGAAACGATGATTGTTCAAATACATCTTACCGCCTCTCATGGTGGCCATTATGATGGCACTGTAATTAAATATGATATTAATGATATATATTTTATATATAATCTTCTGTAATTCCATTTTATTTCATACCATTATTCGTTTCATGTTGTATATACATACGATAATTTCATTTGAGGAAGTGCGGACTACCGCCCCCTTAAAATGATATGACTCGTTCATACCACACATGGAACGTATAAAGGATGGTGTTAATGAACTTAAGTAACATATATAAAATATTATACTGGAATAGTAATATACCTATGTATCATTTGGATTAGATTCTTTTAAAATAAAAATTAAATGGAAGTAGCGTTCGTGCGCACGTACGGACTACCGTCTCCACGAACACGATAAGATTCATTCTCCATCATATCCATTCAAGTCTTATTCTCATTTTGGGGTTAAAAATAATGTTAATATCATTCTGATTATGAATAAGATATAATCTATCCATTACAAACATGTCTTACGTAACCAAACATTTAAGAAGAACGAATCGATTATCACCCGAAACGACGATAATACTAAGATATTATTAATAAAGCAATGTTAAAAGATCATATATGATATCATATTAATGTATATGATTCTTGTATAATTTAATAACAATTATTTCACCATTATACAGGAGGTTAACCTACCCCAACCAAGGAAAAGTACAAGGTAAGGGATTTTCTTATCTCACATTCAATTCCGTGAGATTTCCATTATTCGCCACTAAATTATTGAAAGTGGTGTATTGTGTACTGCCATTTGATATATATTATCATGATTATCATTATATTCATGTTATTCTGTAAATCATTTGGTGGTTATTAACTTTTGGCCATACGACTCAGTTGATTAACGTAATAAGGGGTTTTTATCTCACTCCTTATTCCCGTGAGATTCATGTCATATTGCCACAATCACCTTTTGTGTGTTGTATGTACTGCCCATAATTATATTCATTGTGTAATACACTCTAATTTATGTGTATTTACATATTCATTGTATGATAACTCTTTCATGGGTTTTATGTTTAATAAGTTACCAAATTGGTAAGGGTTTATTTCACAATCTCTTCATTATCCGAGGTTGTTTATACGTAATAATCTACTGGGATATCTTTGTCATCCACATCCATGTTTCTTAAAAATGCATTTCAAAACATTTTTACTATTTACAAGGATATGGGTTAAATTCATTTATACACTTGTTTGAATTTTTATAATAGGTTTATAAAGGAATCTTTCCGTCGTTTTCAAAACAAGGTCCTTTTTAACCTTTTCGACAGAATTGAGGTAAGAATGTTTTTTTTAACTTATCCGGCGGGTGCGGTTATTTTACACCGTTATAAAATCTTCAAAGCTTTCCTTACAAGCTTATAAGAATATTTTCAAAGAAAATGTTTTATTTTATATGGATCTTAAATGATTTCAAATTAAAAGGAGATATTTCTTTAAAAAGAATATTGATTTCATCTATGTAAACATCCTTTAATGGATTTTATGCTTATTTGAAGTTGATTTATTATAATACAAAACTTCTATATTGTATTGAAGGTTTTGTGATATGTTTGACTGTGGATGTGCTATTTTATACCATTCATAGTTTATGGTGAAACTATTGACATTTCGTATGCTAGTTTTAATCCGAATGTTTATGTTATATTTCAAACTTTTCTTCAGATGAATGTGCTAAACATGTATGTTCCGGGTTGGGGACCGGTAAAAGTAAGCCCTCCAGGTTGGGGACTGGTTAAAGTAAGCCCTCCAGGTTGGGGACTGGTTAAAGTAAGCCCTCCAGGTTAGGTACTGGTAAAAGTAAGCCCTCCGGTTTGGTCTCCGGTTATTAGAGGTACTCCGGGTTGGTGTCCGGTTATTAGAGGCACTCCGGGTTGGTGTCCGGTTATTAGAGGCACTCCGGGTTGGGTTCCGGTTAGAAGTAACCCCTAGGTCTTGGGATGAGGCCTAGACAATGAAATTAATGTTTGACATTATGCATTCCAACATTATGAAAGTGGTTATTGATATTCCATGTGATTATTCGATTAGTAGAATATCCATGTGAATAAGTAAATGGCATTATTTCATTTTACTTTTTCCATACTATGATGATGTTCAATTTTAAAAGGCTTTTGTTTTAGTAATTCATTGCCTTAAATGTTTATGCTTATTTTGAATGTTCCGCCATATTGTTATCCTTACTGGGCATTTGAGCTCACCCCTTTTCTATGTTTTATTTTTCCCAGGTAGTGAAGAAGTAAATTATGAATGACTTGCAGGGATATTATGAGGGGTTAATAGTGTGGATATGAAGACTTTGTTGTTGTAGTAGTTTTTCACTTTGAAATGTAATGTAAAACTTTATGATTATATCTAGTGTTTCCAAGGCTACTAAACCATTCGGTCTTTCGAGATTTGATCTTTCTTGTGATCATGCCAATGTTACGAAGTAATGCACCGACTCTGGGTAACTGGGGTCGGGGCGTTACAGTTGGTATCAGAGGAAGTTTAGTACAAACCTTGGAAGCTAGATTTAGATAAACTCTGATTAGAGCACGCATACCTAAGATGAACTTTGAGGATTAGTATAGAAGAACTTCCTAGAATTTTGGTATTGTAGAGATTTTGTGAGTTTTCCGAGCAATACAACCCTGTCTGGATACGAGTAGGTAGAGGCGGCTCTGGCACAGATGTACCTAGGGGTAAAATTCGAAAACACCGCTTTGAGCTAGACTCGAACGGGAACTGGTGCACGACAACGGGCCTTGCTGCACTCTTGGTTACGACACTCCCGGGGGATATGCTTAGGATAACTCTCATTTTCTTTACAAATCATTATGAAGGGTTTATGAGTATATACTTCCTCAAAGAAAACATTTTTATGATTATGGATTATATCCATAAATAGTTCAATTTATGTTAAGTGTTTTATATGTATGGGATTATGTGTTTTGATTCATAAACTGATCTAGTTTATGCCATGGTATAGAAATGGCACCCAGTAGAAGGAATGAGAACTCCAGAAATACACATGATTCAAAGAGAAGGAAGGATCATATCTTTCATGGTCTTAAGCTAGAATTGATAAGAGAAATAGTCTCCCATGTATTATCATCATATGAAGAAATAATATCATGTGTTGATAAGATAAGTAAATATTTTGCTGAGTCCTATGGATTTGAAGGGAAGCAAGAGAAGAAAAGGATGGAAGAGAGAAATATGGATAAAGGGAAGAGGGAAAAGAAGAATTTTCCCATATGTGGTAACTATGGAAAGAAACACCCTGGAACTTTCCTGAAAGGAATGGGAGTTTGTTATAAGTGTAGGGCACAAAGTACGTGACTGCAAGGGTAAGAAAATGGTTTCAAATGTACAATGCTTCATTTGCAAGGAGTTTGGACACTATGCGAACCTATGTCCCAGTCATCAGAATATGTCCAAATGATGCTATTGGATAATAATCAAGTTATGATACTACCACAGATGAAGAGGAATGATTAGAGTTCTTATGTTGATTATGTCAATAGAGTGTTGTATCAACAATGTACTTGTTATAATAATTATGGAGTATATAAGGATTGTACTGCAGTACTATTTCATTAAGGACTTGAGATTGTGTGGAACAAAGAAATGTGACTCAATAGAAGGTTAAATTTTTGGAAAATATATGGTTGAGAGAAAGATAAACCATAATATGGTTCTGATACTAAGGTAGTGATTTTAGAATAATACATGATTGATTTGGATAAATTATATTGGATATTCTTGACAACCTTGAAGCTGATTAATGATTTGTATATTCCATCATTATTGGGGTTTAAAACATTTTTGGATTGATGAAGTATATCCAGCATTCTATATGGAATAAGGGAGCATGAATGTAACCAATAAGTATTATGATAATTTAGGATGTTTCAGTGTTTTAAAAGAATACATGATGAAGGTATTCATATGCTATTACGGGGTAAAAAGGATCTACATTAAGTTTACCTTCCTTATAAATATTGGAAAGTGAGTTTGGATAGAAGTATTTTGGATAAATTCTAGTTTGAGATTAATTTTTGATTACCATAAAAGGACAACCCAGAGGTCGGGCGGCAACCCGTCGCGACTGGCAAGGCCGCAATACTTGAACCTGCAACCGAAGGGCGACAAGGGTGTATCACCTACCACTATCCCACGAGATGTCCTGTATTAAATAAAGCAGTTTTTTAAAAAGATCTGGTAGATGAATTATAAATTCGTTTATTTTGGAACCCTCTATGAGTAGTATAAATAGAATTTTTTTTACGAGTGAATGATGAGTTTTTGGTAGAAATTTATTAATGGATAAAACTCTAATTATAAAGTAAGTATGTCTCCTTATGATATTAGCCAATCTCATAAATAAATTCCTCAACATTAATAAAAGGAACATAGAACAAAAATGTTGTCCTAGATGGTACCTTAAATCATCACTAATTTATGGCTTTGGGATTGTTGACCTTTCCATAGCCATGTTCTCTACCACTCTCCATCAGATAATTGATGGTTAAATTTCTCCTCCATATCCATATTTTCCTACATGGAACCCTAGTATGTGTTATTTTCGGTAATCTTCATACTTTCCACTCTTTATTTTAAATAGAGGCATCATTAATTCATTTTTCGATGTGGGATTTCAACTAAGATATTTGAAACGTCAAAAATGTGTTATCCCAATACCCTATGTTTTGTTGAACCGATGGTATTTCAAATCATCCTAGATTGATGAGTTTAAGGACCTCAATTTTGTACTTGTTTGTGATTGATGACCTCAATCACTACCTATAAATATTTATGTTTTTCCTCCAATTATATGTCTCTAATTGCCACCAATGTTCTCCTAATCGAGATCATAATTTGGTGGTGACCCTTTCATTTCTCTTTTCCTCATATTAAGACTAAATTTTAGTAACCCAATTTCTGATGTGGGTTTTCCCACAAATATATTTTCTATTTTCAACCTTTTATTTTCGAAGAACAATTTCAAATTGCGAGGACGCAATTTATTGAAGGAGGGGAGAATGTAACACCCCAAGATTTCATAGTGTGTTATTTCTTCAAAATAATTTAATAACTTGCACTACACGCAACACCGAGTTCAATCACACCATGACTTACAAAAAAAAGCATTAAAAGAGGTCATGAATAGCATTAACTATATTTTTCACTTTATATAATCCTTATAATTTTAGAATCCATATTATGAGTTTCTTAGTCATAATGAAAGAACAGATTCATTTTCAGTATTGCACTTTTATCAACATTTAATAGTGAAACCTTTTTAAATACAATATTTCAAACTTTTTGACTAAATGGGGACATCAAAAAAAAAATTAAAATATCCCAAGCTTACACGGTACACTTTCCTTTGAATAAAACAGTAGCGTGTGTTGTACGCAACTTCGAGTTTTAACACACACCATAACTAATCAAACTAGCCGTTATGAATAGTAATACCTACTTTTTGAAATTATATATATTTTATATTTGAAAATGGACTTCATTTTTGGATTCTGAATATCAAAATTATCCTAGGGTGAAATTTTGGTACATTTCGGATAACTTTCATATTTTGATGAATAGTGAAAATTACTAAATTTTAATTAAAAACAACATTTTTAATCAAAATAATTAATAGTGATAAATTATGAATTTGAGTGGTTTTAAAGTATATTTAGAATATATTTTTACCATTAAATTTAATGTTTATCATTGGACATAATTTTACAATTAAAACGAACATAAACAGGTGTCAATCTTTTGATAGTTATTATCTCTTAAAAACACGCTTTTTGTTTTGACAGCGGGAATTAATTTTAAATTAATTTCTGCCACTTCTGTGTTTTGAATTTAGAAAAATGGATTCCATATTTGGAATCAGGATGTTCAAATTGTGTAAATAGGTAACTTTTATTTTTAGACATTTTGAATAATTACTGCGGTAAATATTTTATTTACCATGGTTAAAGGGTAAATCCGGTAAATAAGGGTTAAAAAATAATATTATAATAATACAAAATTACCCTAAAACGTGTCCTAACCTTATTGGTGGACACATACCCGACCATGGGCATCCTTGGGTCAATTTGGGGACCCCTTGGAGCCACTTGTATGTGGTAGGGACACATTATATTAATAAAGTTAAAATAAAAATAAAAATGGCATAAGCTTACATCTTTTAGAAGAACAATTTTTACATAGGGTTATACATGTTGGATTTTCGATTATAAATATTCATTAGAAATCTAAAAAGATTTCCTACATAATGATGTTTTATTTATAATTTTTAGACATTAAATAATTTATTTTATTTATGACACAATGATGATGCAGTAATTACTAAAATAGTAAAAAATTAACATAATTGATATTATAAATACCCAAATAAATATAATATGAAACTTTTAATGAATTACACTAATTTTCGAGGATAATATGATATATTAGGATTGATTTAATTGACTTTGTTAGAAGTAATCAATCTGTTATGAGTTTCACAAAAATCAACTATTGAATGGTGTCAAAATTGACATAAAAGAGTTCTTAAAACAAATATTATATTATTAATTGATATTAAATTCCTAAAAATCTAAGGTTCGGCCAAGAGACTTATATTATGATAGGTTAATCATTAATGGACCACTTGGGGGTCTCTTGGATGTATATAGTAAGTTTATTAACCATATTATATAAAAATACAAAGAGACATTGTAAAAGTGAAACTAATTAACTTAGAGTTAATACTTAAAGATAAGGTTAATATAAGTACCCAAACCTGTATAAATTCTATTGGATGAGTTGTTTTCGACCTATCCCCACCTCATCCTTTGAATAGTCAACTTTTGAGCCTTTGGAAACCGAATATGAATTTATTATAAATTAATATTTCTAGCTTTTCCAAAAGTGCCCCTCACCCCTCTTATAAAAGGGCACTCCTCCTTCTCTTTTCCTCACACCTCTCAAGCCACTTGGCTCGTCCAAACTCTACCCAACTAAGCTCCCCAAATCCCTCTCCTACTCCTTGAAGCTTCCCCTTAGGCAGAAAGCATTTCAAGAAGTCCTTTGGTTCCAACCAAAGTGAGTTACCTAAATTAAAGGTAACGATTTCTCTTAAATTATTTTCATTTATTTTGCTTCTTCAACCCCCAAACTCTTTTTATTTCCTTTCTTTTGTAACAACACCAGTATCCTCAATATACTAGGATGTTGTTATAAGAAGGATTCAAACTACACATACACACAACTCCATCTAATGGATGATGAACATAATGTTTCTGTGGATGGTAAACTAACGCCTCACGAAACGATGATTGTTCAAATACATCTTACCGCCTCTCATGGTGGCCATTATGATGGCACTGTAATTAAATATTATATTAATGATATATATTTTATATATAATCTTCTGTAATTCCATTTTATTTCATACCATTATTCGTTTCATGTTGTATATACATACGATAATTTCATTTGAGGAAGTGCGGACTACCGCCCCCTTAAAATGATATGACTCGTTCATACCACACATGGAACGTATAAAGGATGGTGTTAATGAACTTAAGTAACATATATAAAATATTATACTGGAATAGTAATATACCTATGTATCATTTGGATTAGATTCTTTTAAAATAAAAATTAAATGGAAGTAGCGTTCGTGCGCACGTACGGACTACCGTCTCCACGAACACGATAAGATTCATTCTCCATCATATCCATTGAAGTATTATTCTCATTTTGGGGTTAAAAATAATGTTAATATCATTCTGATTATGAATAAGATATAATCTATCCATTACAAACATGTCTTACGTAACCAAACATTTAAGAAGAACGAATCGATTATCACCCGAAACGACGATAATACTAAGATATTATTAATAAAGCAATGTTAAAAGATCATATAGGATATCATATTAATGTATATGATTCTTGTATAATTTAATAACAATTATTTCACCATTATACAGGAGGTTAACCTACCCCAACCAAGGAAAAGTACATGGTAAGGGATTTTCTTATCTCACATTCAATTCCGTGAGATTTCCATTATTCGCCACTAAATTATTGAAAGTGGTGTATTGTGTACTGCCATTTGATATATATTATCATGATTATCATTATCTTCATGTTATTCTGTAAATCATTTGGTGGTTATTAACTTTTGGCCATACGACTCAGTTGATTAACGTAGTAAGGGGTTTTTATCTCACTCCTTATTCCCGTGAGATTCACGTCATATTGCCACAATCACCTTTTGTGTGTTGTATGTACTGCCCATAATTATATTCGTTGTGTAATACACTCTAATTTATGTGTATTTACATATTCATTGTATGATAACTCTTTCATGGGTTTTATGTTTAATAAGTTACCAAATTGGTAAGGGTTTATTTCACAATCTTTTCATTATCCGAGGTTGTTTATACGTAATAATCTACTGGGATATCTTTATCATCCACATCCATGTTTCTTAAAAATGTATTTCAAAACATTTTTACTATTTACAAGGATATGGGTTAAATTCATTTATACACTTGTTTGACTTTTTATAAGAGGTTTATAAAGGAATCTTTCCGTCGTTTTCAAAACAAGGTCCTTTTTAACCTTTTCGACAGAATTGAGGTAAGAATGTTTTTTTTAACTTATATGGCGGGTGCGGTTATTTTACACCGTTATAAAATCTTCAAAGCTTTCCTTACAAGCTTATAAGAATATTTTCAAAGAAAATGTTTTATTTTATATGGATCTTAAATGATTTCAAATTAAAAGGAGATATTTCTTTAAAAAGAATATTGATTTCATCTATGTCAACATCCTTTAATGGATTTTACGCTTATTTGAAGTTGATTTATTATAATACAAAACTTCTATATTGTATTGAAGGTTTTGTGATATGTTTGACTGTGGATGTGCTATTTTATACCATTCATAGTTTATGGTGAAACTATTGACATTTCGTATGCTAGTTTTAATCCGAATGTTTATGTTATATTTCAAACTTTTCTTCAGATGAATGTGCTAAACAAGTATGTTCCGGGTTGGGGACCGGTAAAAGTAAGCCCTCCATGTTGGGGACTGGTTAAAGTAAGCCCTCCAGGTTGGGGACTGGTTAAATTAAGCCCTCCAGGTTAGGGACTGGTAAAATTAAGCCCTCCGGTTTGGTCTCCGGTTATTAGAGGTACTCCGGGTTGGTGTCCGGTTATTAGAGGCACTCCGGGTTGGTGTCCGGTTATTAGAGGCACTCCGGGTTGGGTTCCGGTTAGAAGTAACCCCTAGGTCTTGGGATGAGGCCTAGACAATGAAATTAACGTTTGACATTATGCATTCCAACATTATGAAAGTGGTTATTGATATTGCATGTGATTATTCGATTAGTAGAATATCCATGTGAATAAGTAAATGGCATTATTTCATTTTACTTTTTCCATACTATGATGATGTTCAATTTTAAAAGGCTTTTGTTTTAGTAATTCATTGCCTTAAATGTTTATGCTTATTTTGAATGTTCCGCCATATTGTTATCCTTACTGGGCATTTGAGCTCACCCCTTTTCTATGTTTTAATTTTCCCAGGTAGTGAAGAAGTAAATTATGAATGACTTGCAGGGATATTATGAGGGGTTAATAGTGTGGATATGAAGACTTTGTTGTTGTAGTAGTTTTTCACTTTGAAATGTAATGTAAAGCTTTATGATTATATCTAGTGTTTCCAAGGCTACTAAACCAATCGGTCTTTCGAGATTTGATCTTTCTTGTGATCATGCCAATGTTACGAAGTAATGCACCGACTCTGGGTAACTGGGGTCAGGGCGTTACACATGTAGTTGTAAATTTTGCTCAGTTTTCCCCTAGTTTCTGTGGTTTTCCAAAAATCACATGAAAATGAACAAGATCACCAAAATTAGACTATGTTTCCACTAAATAGTAGATATTTTCAGAAATCCTATTCTTATTTTCAATACAGTTTGTGAAAATATAAACACAAATCTGGTGCATAAAACTCCCCCATACATAGTTGTTTACTTTACCTCGAGAAAATCTATGCATCAAATTAAAAGAGTGTATATTTTAAAAGGAATTGATTCAGTTAATCATAAATTTAAATGATACAGTCACAAGAGAAAATTCTAAAAAGGGTATAAAAAAATTTCAATTCATAAGTTATTCTAATTATTCATCCTATATAATTCCATTAACTACATTCATACTCCTTTAAACACACCTTTAAAACTTTCAAAAATAAGAAAGACACTTAATTAATGATATACCTTAACAATAATATACTCAACACTCAAGATATTTAGAATCAAAGTTATGCTCAATCAAAGATATATACACTCTATCCATATGTTTGCAATAAATTTAGTTCTCTACTTTAGGAAAATTGATTTATAAAAACTATGAGGGATTTTCAATAAGGATCAAATGTCTCTATGGAAGACGGTTTTGTAGGGATATATATGGAAAATAACTCTGAGGTTTGAAAAAGGAGGCTAAATTCTTTAAATAACAGTGCATGATATTCAAAATTATGCTCAGTGTAAAAACATCCCGAACAAGCTCTGTTAAATGGTCTCATCACCACTATCTCCTTTAGTTAAGTAGGATTCACATAAAATTAAGTGAGTATAAGATTCCTTTGACTGTATCATTATTTTTTTAACAGAATAAAGTTAACCTTTTTGAAATTCCAAAAAGAGGGGGTTGGAACCCTTTTTGGACCCAAATTATCAAGAGGCTCTCCCCCATAATTAATTTTATGATAATTCCAAAAACTATTCCATGTACTGCCAATTCCTTCTCTTAAGATCAAGTGAATAATCATGGAAAACTATAAATGATTTAGGGTGGGAATGGAAATAGGATTGTAATATGGATTCCTATAAAGGTTGTTCGTGGTTTCTAGGGGCTTCACAAAGATTAGATATAGGGTAGGTCTCAACAAAATGGGTTAAAACAATCTAATGCCTCGATCATTTTAATTTAATTCGAAAATTCTTCATGTTTTGAAAAGAAAACATGCAAATTCTAGTAGTGATGTATATCCTATGAATATCTCATGAATGGGGTATTAGGAAGAAGATGACGAAGGGTTTAAAATACCTCTTAGGAGTGGGAAAAAACTAATAAAGAGACATTCAGGTTGTGAATTACACATAATTGATTAGCCTAAACAATGTAATTATCCATGGATAACATGTTTCAATTTAAACTATATCAGAAATAATTTTAAAACACCTAAGAACTAGAATATGCAAGAAACTTTTAAAAAGTTCCCACATTTAGAATTATTATTTAGAAATATGATTAACCCATATTTCTTCACATTTTAAAATATATTTTCCAATAATGATGTCTCCTAGAAGGATGATAAGGGCAAATACTAAGATGGTCGACAGATGCTCCCCATACATAATATCGCATGTGGTCCACCAAGTTCCACATAAAGGGGAATAAGGAAATGTGGGGACACAATAGTAGATCATAATGAGGGGAAGTATGGAAAGAAGTAAATCAATAAAGACAAAAGGAAAAAAATGAAACAAGTGAAAAACAATACTCCCCTTGTGTCTCGGTGAATAAAAAAGAATGTTGTGGATAAGTGCTTCCCTTAGCATGCCAGGGTACCTCTGACGGTAGTTGAGAGAGAACACCGCAAGCATACACAACACACACATGAAAAATATATCAAAAATATATATAATGAAAAACTTGTGTCTAAATACCAGTTAGGGTCTCCTCAAAAGAGGCATCATCTAGTACAGAAATAGCTGGGAGAGAAGGATCAGGAGCTGTGGAAACCAAAGGCCTGGAATCTACACTCGGAAGAGATGTCGTAGGAGTCGGAGTTATAGTATATGGACTCGGAATAGGAGGCCCAACAGTGATAATTGGACTGCCAGAATTTGTGGTAGTAGCTGGGACTGTAGTGGAGATGAGAATGGAATCTCTGGCTAGTGCAGTAAACGACAATGGACAAACGGAAGAAGGGACAAGAGCTGAGGTATGGGTAGGTAGTGGGGGAAGTGGAATTTCATGATTCTGAAGAATAATCCCCAGCATCTGCTCGAGGTGGTCCTAACAGCGATCGAGACAAACCAAGTGCTACTCCACTGTGGCTAGGAGGAGGGAAAAGGATAGATCGACTAAGGGTGAGGAGGGAGGGGGTAGTAGAAGGAATAGAAGATGGAAGGTCAGAAGGAGGGGGTGGGGTGGGGAAGCCTAAAGGGGTGGGGAAGGAGGAGAAGGTACATTGGTGTGCGTAGTAGTGTCAGTAGGTGGTTGGGGTGGTGCCTGGGCGAGGACAAAAGTTCCCCTACTTTCGAACCAATTCCATGTGAATAATAATTAGAAAGTCCATCCGCTTGGGGGAACCCAGTTGTTCATGTGGAAGGGAAGGCTCAAAAACCTCGAGATGGTGGCAAGGAGGGTGGCATAAAACCCACCATTCAATTTTCCCTAATGGCTGATAAACATGGCATAGAAATAAGAGGCTGTAAGGTAAGGAAGGTCTGGGTATTCTTGCTGGATAACACAGTTGAGGAGCTTAATGTCACAGCCAGTCACGACCCCCATATCCTCATGGAGGGGTAAATGGATGGAGCTATTCACTGGTGGGTGAAGTGAAGGATAGGGCCATCGATGAGGGTACTCTTATGGGAAGTGGGTGTATAGCGATGGTCAGGCCCAACAACCTCTCGCCACATGACCACGAGCTTAGAGTGATCGAGTCAGGTTAGGGTGGAGACAGGGGGTGGGGTGATGGGATGATGATAGAAAATACACAAATGGACAAACTCAATCATAGTAGGGGATAAAGGAAGACTTCTTAGCTGATAGAGGACCACTGGGACTTCATTTCCAGGCATCTCCCAGTACGCAGCTCCGTCGAACTCGAAGGAAGCATAAAACTCCAAAAATAATTCTCAGAAAATAGGAGTGATGACCTGGAATATTGTGAGTAACGGATTGTGCCTGAGGAGATCCTCCAACTCTTCCCAAACACCCATCTAATGAGGGATGCTGCTATTAAGATAGCGGCTGCTCAACAGGATTGGGCGGTGAGAGAAATGTTGGACTCTATCATGCTCCACGTTGGTTAATGGGAACACCATTCATGGGTAGGGTACACTTGTAGGGCCCGGCCCAGGTGGTACAGTAGTAGGGGCCGACTCTGGGGGTAGAGGGGCTATAGTTTTCCAAGGATTGCTAGATGGGGCGGTCGATGATGGTCCATCTACGAATAAGGAGAGTTCAGGTGGAGTGGCAGCTGGTGGGGAAGAAAGGGAGGTGCTCGGAGGCTCTGTGTTGGATGGTGGAGGTGTGACAGTACTAGGACCAGCCTCTTCTGAGGTGGTGGGTGTTAGAAGAATGGCCAGAAGAGGAGGCTGGTACACCGGATAGTCTAGAGCTAGTGTCATTGTGGGCCGAAGTCATATATGGGGAATAGTGGGTCTCCCTCCCTCAATGGTGGAGGCGGGATGTTTCCCATGCGAAGGGTCTCTATCTACCATATACTGAAAAAGAAATAAAAACCAAACAAACTAAGAAAAAGAAAAAAGAAAATAATAAAAAGTGAGAAAACTAAAAAATAAAAAGTACACTGCGTGTATGTCTAGAGTAAACAACGTGTAGTGAAAGTGAGTTAGCATCCCGTGTTCTCTGGATAGGCACGCCGAGTGAGCTGGAGATAGACCCGTGAAGGATACATGGCATGTACTGAACATACACGCCGTGTTCATGCAAAGTGGTCCAGGTCATGTGTCAGGAAAGACACATCCATCATCTAGTAGAGCTAAAAACACAAGACATGCCATGTGAGAGGAAAACACTGCATGTTCAAGAGCATAGTTTATATGGTCGTGTGAAGTGCTAGACATGGGATGGCTGAAAGAAATGGTATACGCTTTGTGTACCTAACATACATGTTGTTTCGGTGAACATGGTGTGTGAGGCCATGTAAGAAAAAGGCACCCAGTCACGATCGGGGATGGTACACGATGTATACCGAACACACACACCATGTGTTTTCAAATTTTTGAAGCATTTAGTGTGTGGTTGTGTACAAAAGTACACGGTGTGTGTTCTTCAAATTGTTCCCGTGTATCGCAGAAACCGAACGGTCGGCCGATCCACAAATCACTTTAAACGCCTATGAAAACTTGAAATAAAGCGTGTAGAAGGGCGTACCTGGACTGAGGATCACAATGTAGTAGAAATCAGAAGCTAAAATGCCCAAAATCCACGAATTTGAAAAGGGTAGGTCAAGCAGGAGTACTGGAGAAGAAACGGGGAGAGGGGGGATCCGTGCGACACGGTCTGAAGCCGGGTGGGGCGTTGCTTTTATTGCCGAGATACACAATGTGTTTTCTAATGATACATGTCATGTAATACATTTTTATACATATATATTCACATATATAGATATATAATTATTATAGTAAACTATATAATATATAATATTGATAATTAAAATAATATATATATATATATATACATAAGTTACCCAAAATAAAACTATACACGTAATGTATCAAGAAATACATGTCATGTGTTTTGAATTTCGGAAAAGAGAAGTACAACCTTTGGTCATGTGCTTGGTGCAAGGTTCAAACCGGAGATCAGTCATTCCGAATGGAAGCCCTCAAACTGTAGAGAAACGATTGTACTGCTGTTACTATATATTATTTAAATATATTTAATGTATAAGGCCTATACTACATGGGAATAAGGAAATGCATGACATGTGTTTTTGAATTATACAAAAAGGGATGATACGGGGAGATTAGCCGAGTATGAACCCGCGTCTTTTGGATCCAGGGCCAAACTCTGCCAATCTACCAACTTCACTGGCCTGAATTTCTTTATATTGAAAATATTTTCAGTTTTGTAATGAAAACATGGAGCACATGACATATAGTGAAAGGCACATCATGTGGTTTTATTAAAAAGACAAATGATGGAAATGCGGAGGTTGTCAAGTTTCAAACTCGAGATTTTTATAACTAGGTTTCGACCCTGTCCAATCGATCCATCCCCATCATGGGTTTTTATATAATAATATATATATATATATACATATAATATAAAACACCACACAGGCTGTGTAAGAAAACACATAGATAAAAAGGAGGAACCCCGTGCTGAAGGTTGGTCCTGAGGGATTCAGACCAGTGACGGCTCGGATAAACTCTAGTGACCTTACCATTGTCACCGGCATCATCCATGTTTATTACATAGTTAAACTGTGATTATATAATCTTTAGAAGATAAACGAAAAGGAAAAAAGTACATGCTGTGTAGATTGGTATAACAAGGCATGTATCCTCTAGGTTTCCTCCCAAGAAGATCCTTTGTTTTATAGTCGTTGGATTGACAAACTTACATATTCTTTACCTGAGATGTATAGTGGAAAACGTTCCAACCGTTTCCTCCATGTGATGGTAAATCTTCAATCGCTATCCATTCACCTTGAATGGTTGACAATCCTCTCTAAAAATTTCCATCGCCCCATGATGGAATTCTCATATAACATGGAATGGTCTCGACCACCGTGACTTTAACTTCCCTGGGAATAATCGAAGGTGAGAGTTAAAAAAGTACCTAATCATTGGGAAGGAAATATTTTCGTGAAATCATTCGGTCATGAATTTATTTCATCTTCTCCTTGTATAGATTGTCTTTCTCATACACGTGTAATCTGGTTTTATCATGTTCTGACAGTTGGAACTTATTCTTCTCTTAATCCGCATTCATATGAAAATTCAAGGCCTTGAAGGCCCCGTATGCTTTGTGCTCCAACTCTACTGGTAGATGGAATGACTTTCCAGAGATGAGTTGGAATGGGGAAATCCCTAGTGGTGTTTTGAAAACAGTTTGATATGCCCAAAAAGCATCTCCTAACTTCTAGGACCAGTCTTTCCTCAAAGTGTTTACTATTTTCTCTAGAATCTTCTTGAGTTCATGGTTGGAGAGCTCCGCTTATCCACTGGACTAGGGATGATATGGTGTCCCCATATTATGGATCACACCGTACTTCGATAGTATTCCTTTCAAAAATGTGTTGTTGAAGTGGGTCCTTCCGTCAATGATCAGTACTCAGGGAACTCCAAACTGGTTAAAATGTGTTTCTTTAAAAAGCTTATGACTACCTTGGTCGTGTCGTTTGTTGTAGTAGCGGCTTACCACCATTTGGATACATAGTTGACGCAAACAAGGATGTAAGTGTTCCCTAAATATGGTGGAAAGGGTCCCATTAAATCTATACCCCATACGTCAAAAATATCGACATCCAGGATTGGGTGCTAGTGATTCTCAGCTCTAAGCCCCACATTACCTATGCTTTGGCACTGATCACAAACTGGAAACAAAGGCTCGAGCATATCTATGTGTGGTAGGCCATAAAAACCCAGACTGTAGGATCTTTACTATCGTACGGCCAGTCCCATGATTTCCCCCAACTAGCGAGGCATGACAGAATTCCAAGACTCGATTAACATCAGTTTCTGGGATGCAACGATGAATCACCCCATATCCACAGGATCAGAATAGATGATGATCTTTGCAGAAGTACCTCTTGAAATCAGAATGAAATTTCTTTCTTTTTTGTAAGGAGAGTTCGAGGTGAATGGTGCCTTTAACACAAAAATTTGCAATATAATCATACCAAGGTTTAGGAGTTTCTTTGAATGAAAATAGGTGCCCATCCGGGGAATCCTCCCTAATTTCTTGATCTTCCTCCTTCTCCAAATGAGGTAGATCTACGTGGGAAAGATGATCAACAACAACGTTTTCGCTCCCTTTCTTTTCTCAGATCTCCAGATCAAATTATTATAAGAGGAGTACGCATCGGATCAGCTGTGGCTTCGCATATTTCTTGTTCAATAAGTACTTTAATGCTGCATGATCAATATAAACGATAACTTTAGAAGTCATTAAGTAAGAACAGAACCTATCAAATGCAAAAAACACTACCAACATCTCATTTTCTGTGGTGGTGCAGTTGATATGTGCCTCATTGAGCATCCTACTAGTACAATAGATAGGTCGGAAAATCTAGTCAAGCCACTGGCCCCAGACTGCTCCTACTACATAGTCACTGGCATCACACATCACTTCAAATTGTACCTCCCATTTGGGAGAAATCGTCCCTAGAGCATCCACTAGGAGCTTCTTCAGGTGTTAAAAAGATGGGGTGCATGGCTAATCGAACTCAAAATATTGCAACATTGGTCAGAAGATTGGTGAGGGGCTGGTCTATTTTTAAGAAGTCGCGGGAAAACCACATATAGAATCCTACATACCCCAGGAAGCTACAGATGGATCTGACAGAAGTCAGTATAGGAAGTCGTGAAATGACTTCGATCTTGGCCAGGTCCACCTCTATCCCCATTTCTGAGATTCTGTGGCCAAGGATAATGCCACTTTGCACAATGAAATCACATTTTCCCAGTTCAAAACCAGGTTAGTGTTCTCACATATTTCTAAAACTATCTCCAGGTGCCGCAACCAAGTGGTGAATGATTTTCCATAAATGGATAAATCACCATGAATACCTCCAGGATCTATTCCACCATATCATGGAAGATAGCCAGCATACAGTGTTGGAAGGTGGAGGGGGAATTTCACATGCTAAAGGATATACTTCAGTAAGAAAATGTACCATAGGGTCAAGTAAATGTGCTCTTCTATTGATCCTCTGGAGAAATGGAAATATGATTGTAATCAGAATAGCTGTCAAGGAAGCAATAAAATTTGTTCCCCAATAGTCTCTATAGCATCTGATCCCTAAAGGGCATGGGTAAATGATCTTTCCTTGTGGAGTAATTCAGCTTCCAATAGTCCACACAAACCCTCCAACCCGTGAAATTGCGTGTGGGGATGACCTCGTTCTTATCCATTGAAATCATAGTGATACCCACCCCTTTTGGGTATCACTTATAGGGGACTCACCCATGGACTATCCGAGATGTGATTGATTATGCATGCATCTAACAACTTGATTACCTCGTTCTTTACAACTTTCTTCATGGGGGGATTCCGGTGTCGATATGTTTGGTGATATTGCTTTGCACCTTCTTCAAGTAGCACCTTCTGGGTGAAAATGGTAGGGATGATTCCCTTCAAATCTACAACTGTCCACCCAATATAGTGCTTCCTCTGTTTCAAAACTTGTAGAAGTGCATCATCCTACTCTTGTGACCGTGTTGCACTAAGTATGATAGGAAATTGTTGATGGTATCCCAAATACCCATACTTCAGAGAAGAATGAAGAGGCTTCAGTTCCAGTTCCAGAGACTTTATAATCGAAGGTACAAGTGGTTTCACATTTTCCCGCTTTTGAATATTAGGTATAAATTCACATTGCCAGTACTAGCCACACTGGCCTTCTAGGAATTTTAGTTCCTCTAGTTCTTCATTAATAGTAATGTATGGAAACACCAAGCTACATGAGGTAAAGGAACATACCAAATCATCACCTTTTTTGCTCAAGTGATCAGCCATGGTAGTCACTTCAAAATATCACTCATGCTCTGACAATGATGCATGTTTGACAGCTTTAAGTACATGTAGGAGACTCTCTCATCTCATACACAGAAAATCATCTATCCCTGGTGCACATCAATCAGTAGATTCCTCATGTCCAAGAAATGCCTTCCAACTATGAGAGGTTCCTCCTAGTCATCCTCCATATCGAGGATGATGAAATATGCAGGAATGATTACCCTGCCCACCTTGACCAACACGTCTTCCAGTAGCCCCTTCAGATATTTGATGGATCAGTCAGCAAGTTGAAGGGCTACTACGGTAGTTTTTAGAGAGATGAGTCCCATATTCTTAAAAATTATTAAGGGCATGAGGTTGACATTGGCCCCTAAGTCGTAGATTTCCTTCCCAAACTCAAACGGTCCAATAGTGTATGGAATAGTGAAGATACTTGGATCCTAGTGTTTGGGAGGAATCAAATGTTGGACAACCGTTGATCACTCTTTAGTTATGGAAATGGTTCATAAATCATCCATCAATCTTTTATTAGAGAGGATATCCTTCATGAATTTCAAATAAGTGAGAATCTACGTCTATTCCTATGCAAATGGAATATTGATGTGCATCTTCTTGAACACATCTAGGAATTTTCAGAACTGGTGGTCTGACTTTCTCTATTTCATTCTCTTCGAGAATGGTAAGGTGGGATTGAAGGGTTTTACAACCTCCTTTCCTTTACTCTATGAAGCCTCATCCAATGGACTTTTGGATGAGGAGGGGTATGTTACTATACATTTGTCCTCGGTGGAGGGAGTAGGTGCACCTTGAGTGCTGGTTGGTTCTGTTGTAGCACCCTTCCACTCCGTAGTGTGACGACATGAGCCTCCTCCCTTGGGTTCTTCTCAGTGTTTCCAGATAGTGTACCAGGTTGCCTCCTGAGAGTTTGTCTACCAACTAGACAATTTGGTTCTCCAGGCCTCAAATGGAAGCCTCTTTATTCTGGAATCTGGTCTCAGTAGTAGATATAAATTTGTTCGTGAGGTCATCTATCCTTGAGGTTTTCTCCTACTGAGGTGGTTGTGTAGCTGGTGGAGGTGGTGGCTGTCGCGACTACTGTGAGATAGGGTTTTGATACCCTTGTTGGAAATAAGAGCCATGTTGGGGTTGTTTCTATCTAGGGTACTAGGTCTGATAAAGGGGTTGACCGTAGACAAGAAGTCGCTAGGGCAGAGGATTTTGCAGTAGTTGGCCCCAGCCTATGTTCTGTTGATCATACCATGCAGGGTTTTGGTACTATTGGTACTGGTTTAGCCCTCGGTTTTGGGCAACATTGCTCACCTCGCTCATCGAAGGGCCACCAACAGAACCCGAGAATTCTCCCATGATGTGGTTATCACTACATTCACTACACAATGGATGGTTTGCTGCATGTACTTGGGACACACCCTTTAGATTGAGCGCGTCGATCTTTTTGGACACAGTGTGCCACTGGGTAGCTAGCATAGTTGTGGTATCAAAATTATGCGTACCTTGTTTCTATGTGCCCCACTCGGAATGCCCCTAGAAGCTATTGAGAGACTTGTCATCCAGTAGTTTGAAATGTTCTTTGGGGGACTTCCTCATAACTGTACCACTAGCAACAACATATACCAAAGAAATTTTATTTGCCGTCATCCTTCCATAAAAGGTTGGACCAGCATCCAATGTGGGAGTCTGTGGTGTGGGGATTTTTACAACATTTCATTGAAGCGTTCTCATGACTCATATAACGACTCTGAGTCGTTTTATAGGATGTTGTGTATTTCATTCTGCAGAGTCACCATCTTCGAGGGTGGGAAGTATTTTAATAGGACTGCATGGGCAAGATCCTCCCAGGTGAGGATAGATTGTTATTTCAAGACTTTAATTTAGTCTTTTTTCCTTATCCCTTAAGGAGAAGGGGAAGAGGCAAAGAAAAGTAGCATGTGTGGACACTCTGGGGTAGTGGAACGTGTCGCAGACCTCGAGAAAATTGGAGCAATGAGAATTGGGGTCCCTGCTGGGGAAGCCACCAAACTGAAGAGTGTTTTGGATCATCTTCATGATAAGAGGCTTGATCATGGAGTGTTTCTTCTGCATCGGTGGAAGAGAGAAGCCCGTGTCAGCTCCGTGAATAAATTTCAGGACGTAATCCAAGAGAGTACGGAATGGAGGTGGTTGTTGAGGGTGTAGAGACCGCATGTATTGTTTTTCCTAAGGGTCAAAATACGGCCCCCTGACCTGGGTGTAAAATTGAATCTGATCTGGTTGGAACTGTTGGAGCGGTTGCAGGCCATACCGTAGAACAAGTGGAGCTTGCTAGTTCCAGTTGTCCTCTGGACCAAACAGTTTTCCAGTTCCATGGACCACAACTAGATTTATTTCCTTGTTTTCCTCCATGGGATTGTTTTGGTTGTGCTCAGCCATAAGTCCTCATTGTCACCTCAAGAGTGTTTACTCGATCTATGGGTCAAGTGTGAAAAACCCAGATGACTCAGCATTCTTAGAACGAGTGAGGTAGCTACTCGTACACTTATTGACCTCCACGATACGAAACACACCAAGCATAAATGAGGAAAAAGAAAGATAAATATAAATGAGATTGGAAATGAATTTTTTGGGAATTTTTTATTTTTATTTCCACTAAAATTTGATACAAACTATATTAAAACAAGGACAAAACAAACTTTTCATCTTTCCCTAGCAACGATGCAAAAATTTGGAAGGTCTTTTTACTGATGGTATGTTATCGGTGTCCCAAATTGTTTTTACCATAAAGAGTATAGTACCAGTAAGGGGTCGATCCATAGGTAAAAATAAGTCATAATTGTCTTTCTTGACTAGTTTTTATTTTTTTCTCAGGGATGTTTATCAAATTTAGAGTCAATTTTTTTTAATATTTGGATAAAAAGGTAATTGAATTTAAATTTCTTTAGGAAATTACTTGATGAATAAAGGAGAATACAGAAAATTTGTTTTGGTAAAAATATGGAGGAAAAATGAATTGGGGATGTGGATTCTTAAGAAATTGTTTATTAAATATAATTTCTTATGAGGTTGTGTTTTTTATAAGAACCCAAATCTCTAGGTTTCAATTTGTAACAAGGATTCCATGTTCTGGTAAACTTATGTTTTGAGCTGAGGCGACTGACTCCTTGGTCTGTTAGTCAGTGTTTCACAATTCTTTATTTGTCTTAGTGCATTTTTGAGTTGATGAATACGTCCAATGATCATGAAAGTATTTATCATTATTCTAATTTTGAATCCCTAAAAATTCTACCCATGGTTTGGATTATAATTTTAGTGATAAAATGAAGTAATTAAAGAAGAATAAGAAGAGGTTAACAGATAAAATTCATTTATTAAAAATAGTCTAAATTACAACTCTTCATCACCCACAACCCCAATACACTCGATTTATAGTTACACATAGAAGTAAAGATAAAAATAAAACCCTCGAAACCTAATGTGGTCATTGCATAAACTTTGAGGAGAGTGTGGCTCTTCGGTATAATGGTATAATGTTGAAGTAATTAAATGGTGGTAACACGACAGTAGAGCTTCATTCCTTCAGACCTTCACCCCTTTCTCCACACCCTTGAACCGGAGGCCAAGGCCACTTTTTATAGAAAAAAAAGTACACGACATGTGTCAAAAGTAAATTCCATGTATTATTGTCGATGCGCTTTTTCCATCTTTTCCTCTATCGATGGGTGGCCTAACATGCCGTCTTTGACTAGGAACATGGTGCCTCCTGGTAGGTGGATGTACACAGTGTGTAGCGCCGCCACACACCGCGTGTACACTTTTTAATCAGTCACCAACCGCTTTAATAACACTACACATAACATGTATATTTGGTACATGGAGTGTAACTGTCAATTGGCCACATGGGCATGTAGACTTCTTCTCAACCACCTACCACTTCTAGAAGACTATACATGACGTGTAGTTTTAGTACATGGTGTGTATGTTCTTCAGGTAACTTGGACATGTTATTTTCCAAGAGAATACATGTCTGAGTCTGAATTTTCATGGGGTGTATATATGTACATGTCGTGTAGTCATAAATTTTTCTCAGTTTTCCCCCGGCTTGTGTGTTTGGATAGAAATCACCTGAAAATGAACAAGATCACCAAAATCAGAGTATTTGTCCACTAAATTGTAGATATTTTCTGAAATCTTGTTCTTATTCTCAATACAGTTTGTAAAAATGTATAAAAAAATTGGGTGCATAAATATAATTCATGGTATTTAATGTCAATGTGGTTGTATGTACACCAATTATAAGAAATTAGGTGCCCAATAACTGAGTATGCTTCATGAAATTAAAATGAGACAAGAATCCATTACATATGAATCGAAATAAAAACTGATAATTATCAAATGAAACAAATAAATACCATGAGGAAAAAAAATGATATAACATATCAAAATAGTAAGTAGGTACACAACACAAATAAAGTATGTTTTGAATATGACATTCATCTCATAGATGTAAAGTGTGGGATGGAAATCCCTTACCAATGTGGTTACAAATGTTTTAGAATCCCCAAAAGGTATAAAATTTTAAATACCTTGAATATAATAGAATTTTTTATATTATATGTAAATGTAAAAATTGGTACACCATATATAATAAATTTGTTTCACAACAATTACGTATGCCTCACATATTTAATAAGAGACAAGGATCCCTTACTTAAGATTCATTTTGTTGTTTGGTCTTTATACTCCAATATAGTGGTTGAAAATATTTTAAAAACATATTCTATATCCATTTAAATGTTTCTAAAAACATATATTAGGTTTTAATAATATCATATTACACATTTTCTAACCATTATTCATTAATTTAACTAGTTTGGGGGTTAATTTCCTAGTTTGTCAAGTATGTTTTAACTTGTTATTTGTTGTTATTATTAAATATATCAGGATTTCATCATCTCCATAATGTAAACCATGATTTTAATATAATATATATTCTGTATATATGTTCCTATAATATTATATAATGTTTTGGATATGAGAAATGAAATTCACCATTCATGGAGATTGCTGTCTGTAAGTATGCATGAACGCTACTTTCATTTGATTGTCTTGTTAAAAGAATGAAGATTAAATGATTAATATGTATAAAATAATTCCATTATCAAATCAATTTAATATATTCTACATAGGTTAATTAAAATTATCATTAGTATGTTCCCTGTATAGCATTAACAAGTCACATTACTTTGAGGGGGCGGTAGTCCGCACTTCCACAAACAATGTTTCCGTTTTTAAAAAAATTAAAAATTATAAGGATATGTGATGTAAAATAATTAAATAAGCATAAATAAAAAATAAATATTATATATTACATGTATAAGTTTATTTTACATCATAATGGACACCATTAGATGAGGTATATAAAAATTGAACGATCATCGTTTAGCGAGGGGGTAGTCCAACTACATGAATGTTGTATGTTTCTAACCAATTAGATGGATATATATATCTATGTTCAGGTCATAATATTAACATAAAAACATCCTAAAATATTTATTATATTTTTTTTATATTAGTATTACATAATAATATTTTATGGAGTGGATAATGTAAATAATAGAAAGGAGTTTGAGGGAGTCTGTTAACTAGTAATGGGGTAACACTATTTGGTCTACACCAAAGGGATTTCATGGAAATAATTCTGCCAAATGTGAGGCTTCAAAGAGGAAATGAGGAATTTTTGGGAGCAATTTTGGCATATTTTTTCAATACAAAGTGGCATGAGAGGTTTCGAGATTTGGAAGGATAGGACACCTTTTATAATGGAGAAGGAGTAGTGCTCATCTATTATTTTGAAAGAAAATCACTACACCAATGTTTTATTAATTTAAATAGGATAAATAATTGTCAAAATTCGATAAAAAGTAGGAGAGGGTCAAAATATGGCTATCTAATTGCCATTAGAAAAGTTTATAGGTCATTTTAGGCTTTAAGATTATGATTTAGTCTCTTATTAAGCTTAACTTAACAATAATCAATATAATTAACTCTAATCACATTCACTGATCATTTTGGTCAAAAAAAGTTGGTCATATTAGATAGTATAAATTTTTCTTAATCTAATTATTGAATCCATTTTTTCACAGTTATAATAATAGTAGTAGCAGAAATTAAATAAAAATTAATCACACAGATGGGATGACATTGCAGGTTTTTAAAGTAAAAACATCTTTAATGTATGCTAAGTTATTATAGTCTATTTCAAAGTGAAATTGATTAAAATTAAATAAATTGGATTAATTGTTAAAAATAATATCTAACTAAACTTTAAATCCAAAATAAAATATAAGTTTACATAAAAAATAAATTACATTAAAAAATATTTCTGAATTGAATTTCAGCATTTTTCACTATTCTTTTAAAAAATGAATCTTGAGTGAAAAATATGAAAAAATCACCCTAATATAATTTTAATGGTCTTATTTAAATTAGTCAGTTTTCTATGACATATAATATATATAAAAGGCTCAAAATATTTATTTAAAATGGGTTCCCCATTAAAAGGTGATAAAAGTGCCTTAATTAATATATAGGTTTCTATGTGTAATATTGAGTTTATAGTTATATTATTTCTATAGAATCAATTGGATGACTATAAATAATATTTTATTAAATATATAACATATATATTTCATTAATATAAATTAAAAATTGTAATTAATTTAATTTATTCATACAAAAGACCTCTGTGGTCATAAAAATAATAATATTTTTATTGTATTCAATTGGTTTACATTTCATTTTTAATTAATTGGTAAACTATTAATTAATTTATTATTTTTATAATCAATATATTTTAATATGTTATTTAATAATATTTATAAACTCTAATTTAACAAATATTTTATGTATTGTTATTTTAATGTGTCATACATGCTATCAAATACAATGTTTGTACTTCAGATTTTCATGGTGTTACAAGGTATCTAATGGCTAAAGCGTATATCATAAAAGGATTTCAGCTCATTTATCCCCTATTTTACATGAGTTATCTAATTCTATAGTTTCATATCTTCTATGGATTACATCTCAGGAATCCCATGTTTTGTGTGAGGTATATATTTTGGGTCACAAGTTTGACATTTTATGGTGACAGATTGGAACATCCTATAAAGATGGATTAGGGAATGAGTTTAACAAGTTGTGTAGATAGAGTGAATTGATTAGTACTCACTATTGAGGCGGATCAAGTCGGTGCATCCATAGGAGGGAATATTTCATGTAGTGAAGGTTGGTTAGAATGCCTTACAGAGGAGAACCCAATATGGGTGGATCAGAACACCCTATTGTGGGGGTTCGAGTGGTACATCCCTAAAGGGGAGAACCTATTTATACCATTGGTCAAAATTGAACCTTAGAGAGGTTTTCTAGGTACCATGTTTATAAAACAGGGATAAAAAACAATTTTTTTAAGATTTCTTAGTTTAAGTCCATCTTAGAGGACTGGTCCATATAGGTTAGCATCATGCAGTAAGGATTATCACATCATGAAGGGAGTGTAGATGAGGGATGATGTGGGAATTATGCATATAATATACCCTTCACAAGATAATTTATCTTGGTTGGATTATGTGTGAGACTCTTGTGTGAGAGTATCCCATCAGACCAGGTGGATACATGGTCTCCCATGTGAGGGGAATGATCTTACAAGGGATGTGATATGAATAAAATTAAGATGGATACAAATGTTGGGTTGTGACCTTGGGGGGGATTCCTATGTATCACTATAGTTGGGAATAAAAGACCACATATTTTATAATGGAATGAGGCTTATATCTAGGTAGGAGTCCCAAAGAAGCATGTGGTTTTTGGTTACGCATGAAACCTTCCCAAAGGATGAGTATGGTTGTTTGGGCTTACAATCCGAATGATACCCATTTGAATGGAGGTTAGGGAATGTGCATGAAAGAAGATCATAGTGTTGATTGGAATGATTTCATGATCACCACTAAACTTTAATCCATTATGTTTCATCCTCAATGTGTGAAATAAGAGGAAGTTGTAGACTTGATGTTCGTGTCATAAAATAAGTGTCAAATAGAGATGGTGGGGGATTACACATTGATGATGCACAATGAGTATATCTTTCCATGTGAGGAGGATTAAGTTCCATACTAGGAGGATCACATTCCATATAAGGAAGATCTTTTTCCCTATGATGGTAGGTGGTGTGGATACTATCCCATGAAACTCATACACAGAGAATCCTCTTCTTAATTCATAGGGAAAATCTCTTATTTAAAGTTATGTGTTGAGGAAAATGGGACTGGGTAGTTTTACATCACATATCTCAGATGTGGAGTGGATCACTCCCCATCCCATGGGCTTATGGGACAATAGATCATGCATATATGGGAAGGGCAGGGCTTTTACATGGTAGAGTTATAATAATGGGAGGAGTGTCCAGTCAGAAGCAACATGTTAGCCTTCATATTCTGAGAAGAAACAAGTATTAACATATCTATGATGAGAATCAAGAGTTTGATGGAATTATCAATCCATACATGAAGTGGAGTGGGCTACAAGAATGGTAGAAATACATTAAATTGGAACTTGAGGTGTAGCTGAACTGATCCTGGATGTTCTTGGTGGTTATGGGCACTCAACCTATTTGAATAGGTGTTAGTAGAAGGGAGGCAGCATGGAGGGTCCCACAGAAGGAGTTTTATGAAGCTTCTGGCCTCACAGAGACGTACTTTGTGATGCTCAGGTGCTTTTATGAGGTCAAGGGCTTCACAATGGAGTAAGCTTCATGAAATAGGGTGACTATGCCTTATGATGATGTCTTGATTCATTGGAGGTGTACAACGTCACATATGAATTCTTTACAAAGACTCAATTTCATTATAGGGCCTTATTTCATTGTCAAGGGAATATACATTAATGAATGTCATTTCCTCCTAGATTAGAGGCTTTTAAGAATGAAAGAATGGGTGTTTTACAAATCCTATGTACATTGGATGATCAATTTTTGGTCTGCTTCATGATGCTCAGTAGGATCACAAATTGGGAGAAATTCAGAAGTTAAAAATTCTGATAACCAACCTTAAAATAGAAGAATGAATGGGTATATATAGGTACATGTTTTCTAAAAGAGTGGAAGATGATGGTGAATACTATTTGGGCTTTGTGAATGGGTTCAACTATGTTAGACATGAAAAGGAATACCATTAATGCTTCACGGTTTTGAGAAGCGCTCTATGACTCTGAAACTCGCAGTGTAGTGGTTACCGTCAAACCTTCACACATTCATTAATGAAAAGTGTGGACAAGGAGCTCCTTTAGCTTAAAATATTCGTGGGGGCACTGAGGTATTTCAAAATATACTCTGAGTAATTTTTTTGGCCATTTGATGTCGAATTCATTCTGAAACCTTCATGCGTTACACAAATATTCCCATGGCATGTATTCCGGCAACAACATATATCCTTTTATTTAAAAGATAAATTTCCCAGATTTTGAGTATGAGATTTAATGAAATGTATTATATATATATATATTCTATATTTATATATTCAAGAGTAATATGATATCTAATTATTATTAATGGGTTTAGAATCACAATAAATTCATTTCTTTTCTTAAAACTATATATTTCTATAAAATAAATACATGTGTTCAATATTTTTAATTTAATAGAATATATACATTATTATCTAATGATGTTTTTATTATAGTTTACTATTTATTTTTGATAATTATAGTTTATCACTCATGTAGTTATTATTTTTTGATATAAAATTAAAAAAAGGACACTTCATGTTTAAACATTAATTTATCTATAAGAAAATATTTTTCTAAATATACAATGATTTAATTTAAAAGTAATATTAACCAAAATAAGAAATTTAATTAGATTAAATAGAGTTTATATTTTTAATACATAATTAATAATTATGTAAGAGGAACTATCTTATTTTTTAGTTAAAAAAATCCTTATAAATAAATGAATAATGAAAAAAATATTTAAAAATTGTTAAAAATTTCATTTTTTAAATTTTGGATAATTGAAATTATATTAACCCATTATAGAAGTACATTTTTATGTTTTGGATTAAACCCTAATATTTTCCCTAACATTTCATTTCCAAGCACTCCTACCTCCCAGATTATTCTAGCTTTACCATTCACATAACTCGTGTTTCAAATAAAATCTCCACATTTTAATCTAATAAATGTACATCTCTTAAACCCACTACAAATAAAATTAATAAATGAATTTTAACAAAAAGAAATTACCAATAAAAATCATATAAATTCTTGTTACATTATTTGAATCTTCTTTCAGAAGGAGGGTGCTCAAGTCCTTTATTCTATTGGAATAATTAATGTGAAAAACTGATTCCATAAATGTAATGATTTATTGATCATTAATTTCATTTAAATTATCATATTAACAATTTATAAAATTGATTCCAAACTATAATTATGTTATATTTTTAAAACTATGGTTCAGTAAAAATGATATTATCATAAAATAACTCTATGTTCTTAATAATCCATTAGTTATAATGAGTTATTGTTTACATTTCCTTTCCCAACTACATGAATTTGTTATAATGTTACCATAATGAGTTATGAATAAAAATTAAATACTTGTATTATAATATAGAAATAATAAATTTATGGTCATTTCATATTTTGGTAACAATAATATAAATAAGTTTATTAATTAATAAAATTAATTATATTTATAGGATCAAAAATTTCAAAATAATTATATTTTAAAATCTTTTTGTGAACCACGACTACAATATCAAGAAAATGAAAATTTTATATGTAAAATATATTAAAAATGATTATGTTTTCACATGTTCATTATGAAGGTTAGAAACACATGATCAATGTTCCGGAAAAAGAACTTCTATACAGTTCCTAGAATAGAACAAACTGCAAAATTACCACCTGAATATTAAATTTATCAAAGAATGATTAATAGATGGGTAATAAAAAAATTAAAAATTAACTTAATAATGTAAATTATATATAAATATAATTTATATATATATGAATAAAAATTATAAATTTATAATATTGGTGGTTAGATCATAACTGACCATGTGGGAATCTATGGTAATGGTATATCATATCAATTTAAATAATTGAGGCTTGTTTCATATTATTCACCCATTTTTATTTATATGATGTATACACTTCCTATTTCAAATATTATATAATATTTATATTTTTATTCGGTGAATTTATGTTCAATTTATTCTACTAGTTTTCAATGGATTTTGAGTAAAAAACTACCAAAGAAATAAATATTTTATTCCAATCTTACTTTGAAATAATGGTTCATTATCACTAATTTTATATTATTGGGAATTTTATGTTTCTTACATTCCAAAAACATCTATTTTATCCTGCACTTGTTATTCCTATGTTTTAAATTTATTATTAATATTTAATATCCCATTGGTTCAAAATTAAATAGAAAGTATACTAGTATGTGAATCCAACTATATATGTTATTTTTGGTCAATAATATTTCCCCTTAATATCTGTTTTTTCATATGATTTTATAGATATAATTATTAAAAATTCTGTTGTTAATTAAGGAAATTTTCAATTAAATTTAAATTTCAATAAATATTTTTAAGGTATTCTTTTAAAATTATCTCATATGTACACAATTCAATATTTTCATGGGTTTATGTTGTAAATTTTTCCCAATTTATCATTATTTTTCTAATATAATTATGTTAAAAAATTATTTCATTTTAAAATATAAAAAACAAAAAATTAAAGGATATCATTCTTATTTTTATAAATAATTTCTAAATTCACTTATAAACTATTTTTCATCTATGTAAATATATTTTTTTATGCATCACATGGGAGATAATATAATAATACAATGTACACTATTTATTTTTTTTGGCTTACAATCAGTTGTTTTTAAATTATAGTGAAACATAGTTAATTTAAATAAACTATTTATGAAATGAAATAATTATTAATGTCTTCATGTTCATGTGATACACATATATATGGTTAATACGTCTATTTCATGCATATATTTTTTGTGTATTTTAAAGTATTTATTTTTTATTTAAATGAAGAATCATTCTAATTTTTTAATAATTTGACTTGTTTTATGTTACAAGGAAGGAAATGACACATTTATGAAAAATAATGAAATGGGGATTAAATATGAGCCGAATGAACCTTTTCTCCATGAGTGAAGTGAAGTGGTGCAACACCGGATTGTTGAGAGATAAGTTGTGCTGGAAACTCATAAAAAATAAAAAAAATGTTTTGTACTAAGAGTACATGTCGTGACAGTTTTATGTAAGGAATATATGATCTAGGAAAGTTATGATGCGTTAAACTATGTGAAAACAATTACATGTCATGTAATAGTAGTACACATTGTAAAAAATGTCAAATAACCAAAGAAGTATACGTGGATTCAGCATGGGGTAGGAAATATCAGATCTGATGTACACGACGTGTAACCCATGTACAAGTCGTGATGACATAAATGCATGAAAAAAACATAAATGCAGTGGGATGATGGTTTTGGATGGGGATGCCTATAAATATCGACATTCGGCAGCCCTTTCAACACACTCTGGGGCCCGTAGGTGAAAACGAGACAACATAGTACAACATAGTGATGAACTACAGCCCCACATCTCTACCATTATTCCCTGGATACCCATGATGACCACTCTTATTTTGAGTGAGTAGTATACTTAGTATCAAGTGATTTTATCTATAAGGGGATGTGAGCATAAGAAGTATCTTTTATTTTCTATTGATGTTTTGGATTGTTGAGAACAAGAATTATCAATTCCAATTCATCTTAGTTTTTTTTCACAATCATTATCAAATTCTGAGGATTATTATTTTTTTGCAACAATTAATCAACTAAGTTTTCATATGACCATTATAAAATCTAAGATGGTTATTTTTAAAAATTATTTTGGATCACTTATTCCTATGATTAAACTTAATGGACAATCATTCCAAAGGTGAAACCGTATGATTAGGGTAGGATACCAAGACCAAGGTTCCTGGATGACCCACGTTTGATGCCAAAACTAAATAAACCCATACTCAATTGAATCCCTAGCACAAAAACCAAAATATAACTGAACCTATCATGTATCTCTCCTGATATTAAACCCAATAACTCTTGCTACTATTTCTTTCCATTTTCAATCAAATAAATCAATTTCAATTCAAATTTCCCCAATTAATTTAGAATATACACTCTGTCCATGTGGGATGGACACATGGAATTACCATGTACTATAGATTTAGTTAGGTTGTTTGAGATTTATTAAATTACTAAATTTCGTTATCTATATAAGAATTAATGAAGACCTGCAGGCGGTCAAATTTCTATAGTCTTTTCTAGGGATGGTTTCCATTATACTTATATTAATTAGGAATTTAAATATCTATTATTATATTAATCTATTATTTTAAACTTGGTCTTGTCACTGTATAAATTCAAGAATAAATCAATTGCATGACTACTCCACTCGAAGAAAAGAAAAAATGTATGATCTTATTTATGAACCTGATTTGGAAGATACACTGTGCTAGGAAAGAAGAGAAAATACGCAAGAATATTCCCAACAAGAACAAAACACTATGGCTGGTAGAGATAAATTTTATAGAGCCAAGCATGATCAGGGTAAACAATAAGGTCAATAAGTTCAAGGAAGAAATCAAGGGGGACAAGGGCTAATCATCTATGGAAGACCCTCGAACATGAGAGTTAACCCCATCAATCTGATACCCCCATTACTACTCAACATATAGGGATATATATAGTGATCACCTATATGATTACGCACTCATTGTAATTCATCGTGTTACCTCATGAAGAATCAAATGCCCACATCCGAAGTTTTCTAGAGATTTGTGACACGTTCTAATTCTAGAACATCATAAACCATGTTGTAACACCATGAATTAATATTTTTTTTGGAAAGATAAAGTATGGGAGTGTTTCAAAAGTATACTTTCCCATTAAATTACCACCTAAGATATTTTAGTAAGAATTTTTTAACATGGTTTTTCCCTCCCTCAAAGTCAATCGATATATGTTAAGAAATCAAAATTTTGAACAATTAAATGAAGTGTCTATATATTTTTCATCAGAACATTTCAATGGTATGATAATATGATGTCCTCATCATGTATTCGATATGTGGTTACTAATTCAAAAATTTTATAAAGGATTATTACAGGGAAATCATTCTATTGTAGATATGGGTGGAGGAGGATCTCTAATGATTAATTCACCATATGGGAATTGAGATTTATTAGATGATATGTCAAGCAACAATTCTTAATGGAAACCTAGAGATAGATGAGTACAAGTAGAAAACATTGTGGCCACCAACTGGGTTTCCACAAAAATTAATGTTTTTTCAATGAATTTGGATGTGATGATGGCCATCCAAAATCCCCAATGTATGTATTATAAAGATTCAAATTATTTAGATTATAATCTAAAAAATTATGTGCGGTGATGGAGGCCAAAATAAAAACCAAAAAATCATAATCGACATAAAAATAAATTTCAAGGTAAAGTATTTCAACCAAGACATCATAGTTTTCAACCTCAACAAAAAGGGCCCACACTGACCAGTCATGTCCATTCACTTGAAGAGACCTTTGTAAGTTTTATGACCAGAATAAGAGCTCCACTAAAAGTGTTCATATAATAATCAATAGATCATGGAGATGAAATCATGGAATTTAAAAATATCTCACAAAACCAACAAGCTATAATGAGGAACATAGAACGTCATCTTAGTCAGATCTCTGAATCACATAGAGAAAGACATTGAGGAGAGATTATTGGATTCTTAAAGCATCATACTACTGCAGATGTGAACACCATATTGCTAAGATATGGGAAGAAGACATGAGTTAGTGGAACTGAATTTGGTGTAAAAAATAACAATAACCATTTGAGGCAAGTCAAGAAAATCACCAAGAATCTACGGATTGCAGGGATGAATAAGCACCACCACCATACCAACCACCACTACCATTTCCATATTGGGTGAAGCATGTAAATATTGATGATAAAACGAATTTTTTTAGAGATGTTCAAAATGATACACATCAACTCCCCATTCACTAAGGAAATAGAAAACATGCACATATCCACAAAGGTCATGAAGGGGTTGGAAAACAACAAGAAGATATAGGAAGAAGTAGCCACCATTCCACTGGAAGGGGAAATCTTAACAGATATTTAGAGAATCCTTCCATAGAAACAATGTGATCCATGTATTTTTTCCATTCCAATTAACATTATTAATAATGGGTTTGGTAGGGAATTATGTGATTTAGGATCTAGTGTAAATATCATGTCATATGAAATATTCAACAACATGGGATTAAAGGAGATGAAACAAACTAGAGTTATGGTTAAAATAGCACATACAACCTTAATAAGTCCACAAGAACTGCTTAAAGATGCCATTATTAAATGAAAGGATTTCTAATTTTTATCAGAAATTCTAGTGATGGGTATCGAAGAAGAGAAGCACAAAATAATCATGGGAATAATTTTCCTAAACAAAGGACGGGAACTAATTGATGTTCAAAACGGAGATATGGGATTAAGAGTTAGAGGATGATAGGATAAATTCAATCTTCACCAAGTGATGCAGAAGTTAGAATAACCATTAGATGATTTCTTATAAGACAATTTTATGATTGAAGAGGAATCAATTGTCCATGAAAATTAAGCTGACGTAGCTGTTATAGAAAGTGAGGAGGAAAGTAAGAACAAGGTGAAGAATAAAAATAATGTTCTATAAATATCTGAATATAATGGAGGAACTATCATTCAAGATGAGTTAAAATAAGTAGAATAAGTTTGGGTAGTCAATGAACATCTATTTTATTTTACAATAAATGCTAAGAACCATTGGATTGGACCCATGGTGATAGAAAACGTTTTTCAACAATGGAATAGTGAAATTAGTTTCAAAGAAATGGAGAGGACCTATTTACACTGAGGAATCACATCTTCAACATTTTATATATCCAAATCAAGTAACCTATTTCCTACCATTAATCACTTGAGCTACAGAAGGAAAGGTCGAGCCAGTGATGGTAATAAAATTCACTTTTGGAGGCAACCTATGTTTTTTTTTATTTTTCAATGTTTATTTTTTGTTTCTAGGAAAAAGAAACCATCCCCAAACATTTTAAAATTTCATTTTTATGGCATGTGCTTTCACTTGTGTATTTTTATTTTATAGGACCATCAAGGCAAGAAAATGATAGATGAAAGAGGTAGGAGAATAAGAAAAAATTCATGTAAACATCATGAAGGGAACTTACATGTCATGAAAGGGTTCAAAAAGAACCTATATAGCCCATGTGAAGAATCAAACATCATGGGGAGTATGAGTTTCAATTTTTCTTTTTCAACTATATTCCCCACATTTCAATTGTTTTAGATCATTAAATGGAAATTTTATACCCCTAATTTGATTCATTTTTTAATCAAATGAACTAAGAGACAAAACCTGCCTTAGACAATTATAATTCCATGTTATTAAATTTATTTTTAAATAAATTTGAATTATAAAAATGGAGAAAATAATTAGTATAAATAAGAATGTGGATTAGAATTTGAAAAATCATGATTTTAGGATCTCATTAATCATTGTAAAAGGAATTATTCTGGGAATTGGCCATGTTTTTAATTTATAATATTTTAATAAATTAATTTATTTATTTTTATGAATTTCAATGAGTGATTGTCCCAACCATTCATCTCATTCCCAAGATATCCACTAAATTAATATTTTCAATTCTTTATATAGTATTTTTCTTATTAAACTTGTGCATGTTTTCTTTTGGAAGTTTCTCTGCATCTTATAAAATTATTTTCTACACATAGTTACTTTTAGAATGATTGAGTAATTCTTTATTTGCCCAAATCCTAAGACCCACCATGCATTAATTGTTTTTAAGCCCGTAGAAGCCGTGAATATAATTTTTAGGAAATGATCCATGTTATAATCCTATTTTTTTCTTTCATATCATCCTATAAATGTTTTTTAGGATATTTAAAATTATAATCATGGGGGAGGATCGATATTAGGTGATTTGGGACATAATTTATTATGAATATTTTGATGGGGGATTCTCTATTGTGATCTTGGAGAGTCCATGTATAATTCATTGTAATTTACTATTCATTCCTCTTATTAAAGAATCATTTAAAAAAATTAAAAAACTTGGGTTGTGCCTTGGGAAGATAAAAAATCCCCATTTACAAGACTGACAATTTTTTTCATATGTGGTTAGGTGAGGGATGTGAGATTTGTCTTGATCATAACTTTCAAAAAGAAATTACAAAATGAAGAAAGGGAAAGAGAGATTTATTAATTCATTATGCTTACATGTATCATGATCCTATATTGATATTTTTTGGGGGAAGGGAGAATTGAAATATGTAATGGAAGACAATCGTTACTCTTATATTTTTTTATCATGAAAAATGCTTTAGATTTGAACCTCCTTTTTTAGACTTTATTTTTATATTAATTTTCATCCTACCCTAAAGCCTCAATGTAATTTGATCCTTAATACTGAATCCTCATTATTAATTATTATTTTTACAATGTGGAGATGTTAGTTTCCTTGTAATCATAGGGTATGTTACATGTTTTTTGAGTTATGTGCTAAAACGAACATAAATATATACCCAGATAATGAGTGGAAAAATTAATGTGAGGCATATTGGCAATGGAATTCATATTAATAATGAATTGAAAAATGAAAATGGATCAATAGATAAACATGGCTATTTCAAAAGAGAAAAAGTAAAATACACGATTAGCTTGTTTCTTTAAAAAGCGAGGCGTTCAATATTTTTATATATGTAATGCTTAGACATTTAATTTTCATTTGATCAACTTTTTTTTATTAAAATTTAAATTAAATTACAATAATGGTAGAATAATTTGTAGTATGTTGATATTTGATCCAATAGGATAAGGATTAATTAATCTATGAGAAATTTGATACATCTATTTCATACAATATTTTTTGAGTATTTTAGTGTACTAATATTTTCATTTAATAACAAATCTTTCCAATTTTAGAATGGCTGTAATTTTTTATCTTTTACTATTGGAAATGAATAATTTGATAAAAATGAAATAAAATGGAGGAAATATGAGCTGAACAACCCTTTGTGCACCAAGTGAAGTGAAGTGGCACGTCACCAGATTTTTGAGAGGGAAGTAGAGATGAGAACTGATGAAAAATGACTACACATCATGTACTGGGATAAAATATTGTAACCAATTCAAGTTAGTAAGATCTTTACTGGACAAGTCATGATGTGGTACACAAAGTGAAACATAAGAACACGACATGTATTGGCTATAGATGTCATGATGAAGGTCCAACAGTCAAAGAATCATATGCGGATTTGGAATGACGGTTGATGAATTGGATTTGAAGTACACGACATGTAACCCCAGTACACGTTGTGGTTATGGAAACTCATGAAAAAAAATATTAAATGTATTGGGTCATAGGTTTTGTATGAGAATGCCTATAAATACCGTCCTCTAGCCACCATTTCAACACATTGTGGGACCAGTAAGAGAAAAGTTGAAAATAAAAAACAACTGAGTGATGATTTGGAGACCCTCTTTTCCACCATTCTTCCTCAGGTACCATGATGATCACACTCATCAGGAGAGAGTATTCCATTTAGTTTCTAGTGATGTGTTCTGTAGAGTGATTTATGCATACAGATTATCATCTATTTTCAATTCATGTTTTATATTTTATTGAAACCTATATATCAATTTCAATTCATCTAAGATTTATTTTTCTTGATCATTGCTACATTCTAAGGATTATTCTTTTTCCATTATAATTAATCAACTTAGTTCTCATATTACCAATATGAAATATGAGACAGTTATGTTTAAAAATGGTTTTGGTTTTCCAATTACTATGGTTAAACCTATTAGATGATCATTTCAAATGTGAAATCAATAGATTAGAGAGGGATACTATGACTAATGATCCCTACTAATCCACATCTGAAATTAAAACTGAATAAACCCATACTAAATTGAATCCCTAGCATACGAACCTAAAAATCACTCAACCTGTAATGACTCTCTCCTGATATTCTACCCAATCACTCTATCTTCTATTAATTTCCTTTTTCAATCAAATCAATCAATTTCAATTGTAATTTACCAAATTAATTTAGAATATCCACTCTGTCCCTGTGGGTTTGACACTTGAACATACCCCATATTACACTTTTAGTTAGGTTATCTGAGATTTAATAAATTACTAAATTTTTATAACCACATATAAATTAACGATGCCCTGCAGGCGATCAATGGTTTATCATTATGTGACTGGTGGGTCAAATATATCCCTCAAATACATTGGATAAAGCTCAATATATCATAATATAATGATTTCACGCATGGAAAATATTTTTTATGTATTTTCACAATTTGTTTCGTCTATATGATTGATGTTAACTATGTTTTAGGGACCAAGGAATAGTTAGTTACAACTTAGATGAGAGTAGTGAGTTAATGTTACTCATTTGTTATGATTTATTCTCTTCCATATTTGAACCTCTTGAACTTGTTAGATATCTTAATCCACTCAATAATATCTCACAATATCACAAAGTATGAAATTTTAAAGTGAGATATCAATAAATATTTTTTTTCAAAAAATAATATATTTTTTATGTTAGATAGACACCATATCAGGGTTTCACCTCTATACATGTATTTAAAATTTGAATTAGTTGGGAAAAAATTGGCTAAACACTCTATAAGTTGATACTCCAGTTATCCATGGTTATACACCCCAAAAAACAAATCTTAAATGTCGTTTGGATAGATTCTATAACCATCCTTCATCTCCTCTAACATATTAGACACTCCAAAAAAATCCTCTTCAATAAATAGTTATACTCCATAGTCACATGGTCATCTAATTATTGTTGATCTAGTACTAAAGTGTCCATTCAAAATGACCTTTATCCACAGGCCTATATGATTTGACCAGGTCATCTAAAACATCAAGATGCTAAAAAAATACTTTAAATAGATATGATAGTTATGAAACTCTATCAGTATCTGGTGCAGTATTGTTTCTCCTCTTCTTCATCAAATAATTAATTCTATCTATGCCAGGGGCTCTTGGTTTGGGCTCACCTCCTTCCCTCTGTGATACTTGATGTATAATTGTAATATCCCATGTTTTAGGAGACATCGATGTTATTATTATTATTATTATTATTTATGACCAAAGTTTTAATGAACGTTTCACTATTCTTTCCAAAGTATTAAAACATCATTATAAATTAATCCCGAGAAAACATAAACCAAATAAAATAAACCATGTTAATTCTTAAATGGGACACTAAAACAAAAAACACATAATGACAAGTACTATAAATAATATATTATTACTCTGCATGGATGACGTACATCAATTTAATGTAAATAAATCAATATGGAGAAATTGAAAGAAAAGAATAAAATATTCTTGAGCATGAAATATCCTAGATCATCAACCATGAGGATCAGAAATTTTTAAACAACCCCTTTAATGAGGAATATCACAATAAATAGATAAATAATTATGAAAAATATATAATGTGGAATTTTATCTATTTTTTAAAGTGAATGTTGAGTGAATAAATGATTTATTATGTCTCTATATATAAATTAAATATATCCATTGAAAATATAGTTGTTACAAATATAGTCATTGGAATTTTGTCCATTGTTTGTATTGTCATCGTAAATATGGTCTTTGGTCATATATACAATAATTATACAGAACTCCTCTATTTTTAGGTGGTAAATGTAAAGGAATGAAATGAAAATATGATATAAATATTTTATAAAAATACATGTGTGTGTGTTAGTATAAATAACAAAATTATTATTAAAATATAATATGATATTTATATAAAACCCAAAAAAACGTATTCATAAAAATAGAGTAGTAAAGTTAATATTTGGAATATTAATATTTATTTTATTGGTATTCGATAAATCATATTCAGTAGAAAAGTATTATTTCCCCTTTTAAAAGAACTGTTTTGTTATTTTTATTATATTTTAAACTATTTGAATAAAATGACCACAAATAAAATATTTTATATGAACTAATTTATTTATATCTTTTAAATTACAAATTGATATGAAATAATATTTGGAATAAGTAAAAATTTAAAAATGTTATTTTTATAATTAATGAAATTTTTTCTTCACACATTGAGATTTCATTGAAAAAATAAACTCATAAATTATTAATTCCTAATTAAAAAAATTAAGTTCATTTTGGGATTTATAATATCACTATATATATAGTATTAATTTTTTTATATTATTCTAAAGTAGATTATTTTTAGGTTAACTCTGAGAAATACTGATCCTAATAACACTGTAATGTTTCTAGAATTATTATAAAAGATTTAAATGAATGTTTTTGAAACCCTTCATACATTAAAAAAATATATTTTAAATTTTGAAATAAAATAATTTTATTATATTTTGTTGACCTTTAAAACTCATGATTATCTATTTTAAAAATGTAGGTAATGTTTTTATAAAAAAATAATTTCATTTAATTATTTTAATATGATTTTGACATTGTAGAATTTGGGTTTAAAAACTAATTTAATGTTAATTTAGTTTTATTTTAATAAAAATATATATTTTAGTTTCAATACTGTCAGTAAAATTTATAATTTTATCCTAAACATAAATCATATACTTAAAATGAAATTTTTTCAATAAAATTGTTTGTTTCACCTCACAAGCGCTATTGTTAATATATATTTTTCATACACATAGAAATATAATATAAAAAATTTGATTTCAACTTTATAACCAATATGTTAAAAATATATAACAAGGCTGATTTTTTATAGGCATTAAAAATTAATTACTTAGTTAAAAATTTGTTACTTTGTTAAAAAAAGAAAAAGGAAAAAGTAAACATGTAAGAGTAAATGAATTAAAGAAATATTCAAAATATGTGTATAATACCTTTTTTATTATTTCAATATCATAGCCCTTCCAATGATTTATTATTAAATTCTTTTTATTTTTATTCTTTGTGAAAAAAATTTCTCTTTTAATTAAGGATCTATATGGTTCAAAAAGTCTCTTTATTTCAATTATAAAAAGAACCACCACCCTTCCAACATTAAATGATCAAAATAAGATTATGATTGACCCAAAACATCCCAAGTTTTTCATACATCATATCCCCATATCCTAGAAGATACTATATTTCTAGAATACAAGGATAAGCTGCCTTAAGTTAGTGACTAAATGAGAACATCCAAAGTGGAAGGTAATATTTTCCACCACACCTTCTTCATCATTTTATACTTATACCATGAAAATAATATTCTATCCATCAAATATTTATAATAATATTTTTATTAATAATATTTTATATTATTATACTAATGGGTCATACATTTTATACTTTCCTGTAAAATTATTGGGAAAAATTAAAATGTCCTTATATGTGTGTGCGTTCTACCACCTCCATGAATGATGTGTTCAATTTTTTATCACTTACATTCATGTAAGGTTAAAAAATGTTATTTAATTATATAATATTATATTTATAAAATTTTAAAAATTATAAAATGTAAGGATATATTATTTTCTACGTTTATTCTATTCTAAAACCAATGAGAGCACTTCCATCATAAGAATGAATACTACCACCTCTATATGATGATGTTTCTCTTTAATTATTTATACCAGATAACATGGCTGAAGAAAAAATGATTTTATGGTGCATATATATTAATAAATATAGATTTATAATTTTTAAATTATAATATTATACACTGAATGTTTTATATTAATAATAAACAGTCGCAATATATTTATCCTCTGAAAATGAAATATCAATGTCCTATTTCTAATGTGATTCTATTCATTAATAACATATTTAACTCAATAAAACATGTGATAATTAAATAATACGAAATAAAACGGTAAAATTATGGATTTTTTGAATCTATTTAATGATAATTTGGTCTTTTTCAATAAACTATGAAATTTTCTATGAAACTGACATATGCAATTCACATAACTGACATAAATGGAAATGATGTAAAAATAGTGTAACATGATAAAAACCCCTCATAAAAATAAATATAAATGAATACTGTAATTAAGAATGATTTAGAGAAAATAAATATAATTATTTATGAAGTTATGTAAAAGTGCAGAATGCATTCAGAAACAATGTTAGGGTTTCATCTCAAAATTTATTTCATTGAGAGACATTTTTTATTCACCATATTCTTTTTAATTGGTTTTTATACTAACAATTGGAAATATAATATCATGGATAATAATTATTCATGGTATTTTAACATCAAATTTGTTTTTTATTGAATTCAATTTGTTTTATTAGAGTGTTTCTTAAGCTGCAAGGTATCTTCTATACCTCTTTTATGACTTATTGGTTACACATTATCCCTTTTTCTCCTAATTATTCAATATAATTTCCATATAACTATTATATTTTTGCAAATTATTCCATTATATATTTACCTAGATAAATATAATAGTTATTTTTTATTTATATACGTTTTATGTTTGCTTCTAAATTCCCACTTTTATGTAAAATAACTTTAAGGGAACTTTCCTATTTCTTTTCTTATGTATTGAATCACCCCTATATAGTATTTTTAAACTAGTAAAAGATTCTAAAAACAATAAATATTTTATAGATAACTCTTTTTGTAAAATTCTAGTTTTATGGGAAATGGTGAGGTACATCCTTTAAGAAAACACTTTATTTATTTTATAATACTTCACCCAAGTGGTATATATTTTTCTTTCTTCTTCTCGATTATTCTCATGAAATATCTATATTGTAACTCAATGATCATGAATTGTATATATTTTTAAAATTTAAATGTCATATTAATTTAATTCATTCCCCTTTAGGGATTCATTATTATTCATCTTCAGTTATTCATTGTATCAGAATTATGAAACCCATTTTATTATCAATGGTCTGATCATCCGTATGATTTATTTATGGTTTATTTTCCTACTATAGAATTAATATATATGATTTTTATTTATGTGATTGGAGAGATAATAATTATATTTCTATATAATTCATTTTTTATATCAATATATATTATGATATTATATAGAATGGATTAGGGACTGGTCTTAATCAACCATGGTACTATGCCAACTTTATGATGATGTTCATGGGAGTGACCCTTCAATTATATTTAAGATATCATGTTTTATACTGCATTCACATGTTAATGATCTTTTGAATTTATTTCCTATTTTCATTTTTCTAATTTTATAGATATCCTCTTAATGATATCTTGATATGCCTCTTGAATATCATGTTATTTTTTATTCACATATTTATTACCTTATTAATATTTCTAGGTCACCATTTTCTTAAGTATATTCCCTAGGGCATCCTATGCAGTTTTATAAGATCAATGGGAGTCAGTAGAATTATGTCGTGTTTTAAATAAGGATATTATTTTTACAATTAAGGTGATGTATTTTATATATAATATTTTAGAGACACTGGACATCCAGGTTCTTGGCTTGTATTTACTAGAAAATATGATCTAAATAATGTGTGCTTAAGTCTTTTTTCACTATTTTTGGTATAAAAGGATGTTATTTCTATATTTTTGGGACTATTTTGACTAAATATTTGTGAAATAACTAGAGGATATGTATAATTATGTGATATCATCATTAAACATTGTTATGTTTTGACTGTGTGGTATTCACTGGAATTACATCCTTGTTAGGATACTGGAAATTGTATAGAACATCTAGAATAGTTGTACCAAGGGGTAATAAACTCATAGAGGGTGTGCGGATTATTAACTAAACTATGACCTTCTTCATGATAAGGAATTCTAACAGTACATCTAGATGAACACTATGGGGGGATATGTATTGGTTAATAATCTACACTTTACAGACATCTATAAAGGATTTATTTTTCTAGTTACATTAATGAAGTTGGATGAGAACTATATGATAAAAAAATAAAGTAACCAAAGTTAATCTAAAATTGATATAGATTAAACTAAAGTAATTTCATGAGGATATAAAGATGTAAAAGGGTTTAAGGTTTTATAGTTGATTCCTTTTTATGACATCAATTACTATAATCCTCCTATGATGTTAAATGGTTATCAGTTGTGTTTACCTATATGGTATTTTAGAGGGATGGAAATATAAGGAACCAAGTTAACCTTGTGTTCAAGGGGAAAATGTTATTATTAATTCAATTATAAAACCATTAGAACAGAAGATATATTGGAAAATATATTTATTATGTTAATCCAAATATCATGAAATATGATTAACTATGTATCTATAGATAAAATATTGAGTACACAGAAGATGAAAAGCATTTAGTCTAATGAGATTTTTTATAAAGAAGATAATGAAGGCAATAAGACTCAATTTATATTGTGCAATTTATATGGAATTAATCACCAAGGGGATTCCTCCAAGAGGACTGGAATAATCATTACTTGTGTATTTGGGTTTCATCAATCATCAAGTTTCTATTTAAAAATGATGATTTCTTAAAATGATTGAATTAAATAGAGTTTATCATAGATTAACATTAATCATTCATTGTCTTTTGTGTGTAAATCATAGTCATTATCTAGTTCGGTTCCCCCACACAATTTTTATTGGTTTGTGATAATTAAAATAGTGAGGATGTAATTTGGTTAGGTGGGATAATGTAACAACCATGGTTTTATGATCCATTATTATTATTATTATCATTATTATTATTATTATATTTATTTACTTATATAATTTAAATAAATTTTTATCTATTCTTCTAAGAGGATTGTAATGTGATTAGAAAATGTTCCATAAGAGATATAAAAAATTGAAATACACTTTACTCATTTACAAGTGGGGCATTTCAAGAAAATAAAATTAACTAAATACCATATTCTACAGATTTTTACTAACCTCTAATGAAATACATCTATTAAATGTTCATAAATCAACTTGGAAAAAAATAGAAAAGAATAAAATATTCATGGATGTGAAATATCTTAGATTATCTCAAAAATTAGGGATGTACAACAACAACAAAAAATGACCAATAATAAGAAATATCACCCAGAAAAGAAATAAATTATGAAAAACCTACAATATGAAATAATAACTATGGATAGAGAAGTGATAGTAGAAGAAGAAAATGATTTAGGGTGTATATATTTATTGGAAAAAGAATATGGTCATTTCAAAAAATAGTCATTACAAATATGGTTATTGATATTGTGGCCATTGAAAATATGGTAATTTAAAAAATGGCCATTGTTCATATAAATTATATTTATATGGAATTCGTTTATTGTTATGTGGTAAATTTAATAAAACTCATAATTAAATAAAATCATGATTTTAAAATATGATATATATATATATATATATATTTATATATATTTATATGTTATTATTAAATATTAATATTAGTATTAAAATATTATATAAGGTATATATATAATTAAACTATTTTTTAATATTATTGGATTATTAAAATAAAATTTTAGAAATAAGATATTTATTTTCAAGCCTATTTTTCAATGCTTATTATGCAGAAATTTTAGATTTCCTATTTTTCAAAGTAATGTTTTTTCAAGTATGAAATATTTTACTATAATAATTTAAATTCATAACATTTTAAATTTAATATATGAACTAACATAAAAATATATATGACATTAGATACTGATATGAAATAATATTATAAACAATTAATGTATTAAAATGTCCATTTTCATTATACATTATTTTTTCATTGTATTTTCAATTTTCATTTTAAAGATAAATTTATAAATTTCTTAATATAAAATATAATTATATATATTCATTTTTAATTTTTTTTTTCAATTTTAATATTATCATTATTTTTTTATATTTCTTAAAAATAGTTGATTTTTCAACGATTAGTGAAAAATATTGATTTTAAAAATACTATGACATTTATTGGATTATTACAAAATAATGATGTAAGGTCTTCTGAAACCATTTTAACTATAAATAATATATTATATAAATTTAAATTAGGTTTTAAATAAAACACGTTGACATTTGAAATCCATGTTTAAGATTTTAGAGAAGTTACATAATGTTTTAACAATAAACTATTTTTCCTCTAATTCTTTTAGTAAAACATTCTCAAGGTGAAGTTAGGATTTGGAATTATTTAAATGTTAATTAAATATTATTTTAGTAATAATAATTGTTTTAATTTCCTTATTATCAGTAAAATTTATAATTTTACCCATAACATTGTTCTTATGCACAAAATTATACTTTTCCTAAAAACAAGTATTTGAACATTATATGCGGTATTGATAAAAAAAATTATTCTTAAAAAAATTATATTTCATAAATTAGATTTAATATATAGAATTCATTTTTTCAAATTACTAAACAATAAAATTTTATTTTTAGGCATTATAAATAAATAAATTATGTAAACCTCACTTTCCTCAATAAAAACAACGAATGGTAAAGTTAAAAATGTAAGAGTTAATAACATTAAAAAATATATTTATAATATTTTTCTAGATGCTTTTTATAATTTAACAATTAAACCGTTACCAAACTCTATTAATGTCCACTTTCTCTCCACATTCCATGTGAAACACATGTCCTCTTTTTTATAAGAGATTTTATTGTACCCAAATTGCCCCTCTCTTCAATTATAATTGGAACCACCACCCTCCACATCTCCATGCTTCCAATTAATCTTAGTATTGACCCAAAATCTATCATATTCTCTCCTCAAAACTCTCCTGATATTCTATAAGCTTTTATCATTCCAAAATACTGAGCCAAGGTTCCTTCATATGGTGAACAAAAGAGAACATTGAAAGTGAGAGGTAATATTTTCTTCTGCACCTTCTTAATGATTATATATATATACCACACAAAAATATTATATACATTAGAGTATGTTAAAAAAATTATCATTAATATTTTTCTATGTTTTTATACTAATGGAACATCCATTTGATACCTTAATCCAATATCATTGACAAAAATGAAAATGTCACCATGCACATGTCAGGACTACTGCCTCCATGAATGATGTGTTCAATTTTCCATAACCTCCTTTCTTGTATGGTTGAAAAGTATATTTCATTATATATATATATATTGTTAATGATTATAATGTGATAAGATATATTATTTTCTACCATTTTTCTATTATGTTAAAATGAGATCGTTGTCTGTGTGTACGTTTGGATTACGGCCTCCACAAGATGATGTTTCTCTTTCATTTTCAATAAAAATTAACATTAGTGGAATAAAACCTGTATTTAATCTATAAAAATATTTTTTAATAAGTCATTAAAATTTTTAGTTGTTATTAAACTCCATAACTAATGATAATATTAAACTAGTATTGTAAATTTAACCACTAAAAAGGTCATATCAATGTACCTTTAATAATTTCTATCCATTCATGGAAAACATGTTCACCTATAAAAATTATCTTATATTTTAAAAATATAGATATTATAATCTATAATTATCTATATTATGAAACTATTTTTAAAAACTTTTATCTTATTCAACATAGTGTGAATGTTTTTTAGAAATTGACAGAAGCACATTAATTAACATAAGATAAAATTATGTTATAAATAGGTGGTACATGATGATAAATAGATCATATAAAAGTAAATATAGATTTATAATTTTATTATAAATGTTTTTTGTAAACATAATGTGATCATTCAATATTTTATGTGAATGTGCAGAGTAAATTCAGACAAGAGGTAAGGGTTTCATCACAAAATATCCTTCTTTGAGATACGTTTTATTTTATATCCCAAATATCTTTTAAATTGAACGTATAAATATAATTGGATTTATAATATCATGGATTCTATTTATTCATGTTATTTTAACATTAACATAAATATATACCTCTATATAGGGGTTTTTATTTTAATGTTTCTTAAGTCATATGAGATCTTCCATACAACCTTCATCACTTGTTGGTTATACATTCTCAATATATTCATATTTTTTGAAATATTGTTCTCAATTAGATATTATATTCTTTTATATATTTTCCTTAAATATCTACCATGTCAAATAACCTTTTCATTTATGGGGTTATAGATTTTTTTATTTCCATTCGAAATTCCGTCTTTTATGTAATCCCCTTTTAAGTGTACATTATTATTTCTTGTCTCACATCTAGCATCACACCCATAAAAGGTTTTTAAAAAATGAATATTTTATTAAAAAATTATTTATTTTAGATACAACTGTATTCAATCAATTTCTTTAATGGGAACAATAATGTCTTTACTTATTTAAAATGTTTGTATACCTATTTCATAAAGCATCACCCAATTGGTAAATTTTTAATCATTATTCTCTATGATATTTCTTAGTAAATATCTTTATTGGAGTTCAATGATCAAAACCTATGTTTAATTATCAAATACGAACCTGTAAATGAATTGTTTTCATTATTTTATTGGGAATCCTTTTGATATATCAATTTGTTATGACTTGAATTAGAATTATTAAACCCACTTCATTCACATGGGTTTAATCATGATTATGATTTATATATGGGGTTTTCCCTCATATTTAATGAATATATGTGATTTTAATTTTTTTTATTGTTAGAAAATGAATTATATAACCATTAAATGCATTGGGTAAATATTTATATCTCAATATATGTTATGTACAGAATTTTTTAGTGAACCTAAACCACCAAGATACTTTTTCAACTTTATGAAGATGGTCATGGGTGTGACCCATGACTATCACTTATGAAATCATTTTTATAAGATTTTCATATATTTTTGATCTTATTAAAACATTTACTTATTCAATGTATCTATGGGTATTATCATTCATTTTATGGTAACATGTTTTACCTATTGACTACCATATAATGTATTATATCAATATGTATTCCCAAATAGGATTTCTAGTTAAACATTTCATTTTATTTTCAATAAGTTATCCTATAAAATTTTATAAGATCTATGTGTGTTTGGAGAACTATATAAATTTTTAAATAGTGAGGATTATATCTTGTTTTTTATTATGTATTTGTTGGCCAATTCATATAATGGAAATAGTACTCTAGATTATCATATTGTATTTTTTTGTAACATTTGTTAATAATTATGAAATGAAGTTTGTTTAAGTCTTGGGTTTCTATAATGGGGATCTCATAATTATCCTTACACTATGTATGTGAGTTATAATTTAATTCTTTCTTCACTTATCACATTGGTTCTTTTAATATTTTGAAAATTTTATAATATCTTAAGTATATTACATAAATATTTTGTTTCCTTATATATTTGGAAACTCAAACATCATTGGTAGACATGATCTTATTCCATTTAAATTAATTAATAGAATTGTTTCTCAACTCCTCATATAAATTATCATATGAATATACTTTTAAACCTCCTAATGAAAAATTCTTAATTCATTAAAAGATATTAAATTTTACAAAATCAATAATTCCTCAAATCTTTTTTATTTTAAATACATGATGGAATAAAGCTCTCATATATCATTATCTATATAGATTTTGATTTATCACTACCTCTTATCCAAAAATCTTATATCTTAATTTTTTTGAGATCTATAACTAAATGGATATAGGAATCTCTTAGATATGGAAATTTATGTTTTTAAAATTACATATTCTCCAAATCTCTCAAAAAACAAGAGGATATAATCCATTATATTTTTCTCAATAACCATCATGAATCACATATTTTGACTAAAGGAACATATTTGGTTCAATTTGGATGAGAATAATAATTCCTTACTGTGATTAACTTTAGATTCGAAGTAGTATTTGGTTATGCTATAGAATTGGAAATGCAGAGTTGTATACATATTGTAAGTCATTTACCTAAATCTGAATCAAACTAAAATTCAACAAAAATACCCCATATTATATTTATTCGTATTAAATTCCTTATTAATCACTTAAATACTTCATAAAAATGTTATATATAGTGTTAATTCAACCAAAAACACTGTCATTTATTTATATTTAAGATCAACACAAAGAACATCATAATTCTGTTGACACATTGTATCGACCTTCTCCACTCGAGTTCTTCAAGTTGTAAATTCATGATTCATTTGATATCAATCATGAGAAAACCATAAATATCGTATGGAAATACATGGATGTTATATCATTCCTAAAATTGAATACATGTTACATGAATCTATAAAAATTATCAAAGTATCATTATCACCAAAGTAGAAACATATAAAACTATTAGAAAAAAATATAATACATTCTTGGTTGTAATAATATCCAACAATTAATTTTTTTACAATACCATAATTTCTCAATATTATTCTTTCATCGTTGATGGATTCTTTCTTTTACCAATTATAAACAATAAATGGAATGGTTAAAAAGAGTCTTATAATCTTTTCATTTTCTCATGAGGGTACTCTCATAATTTTCTCAGTTTATCAAATATGAGAATAGTATAACAGCACATGGTAATATTATAAATGATAATTTTTTATTCTTCCCTAAATATACATGGGTTAGCATGGGGATGAAAAAAATTAGATAAAATAATGTTTTTCCATTTTATCTATACAATACCTTGACTGTAACATCATGATCAGAATCATGTCATTTCTCAAATATCATTTGTATAAAATAGATTCATCTAAATGTAATATATAACATTTATTCGTCTAAAAAACTATCAAAACGTTCCATGTAAAGGTTATGTAACTCCACCATTTTCTTATGATTTTATCAACTAACACATCCCCATAATAAATTCATTTTATAAATTAATGACCAAGGGTTGTATTTTTGATTTTTATACATTATATTTTATTTCATTTAAGTTTTACAAAAAATTCATATTTTCTATAAAAAGTATATTAGAATATACCAACTCAGTTTTACTCCCCTAAAAGGCTGCATATCTATCTTTTTCAATATAGATAATTTTTTTCAAAATAACTCTATGAGAAACCTCATCATCATTGATGTGTAGTTCTTAGAACCCTAAAATTTCTCCTTTGTTGTACTGGGTCTATAGAAAAGGTCCATATCCTTCATTTTCCTATATGATAGATCACTCATATATAGGAATAATAGTTACTTAGGTTGGACATATTTGTGTCTCACATGAAACATTTAGGATGAGATATTATTCTCATCTTAGGGAACTCTTTCTTTCTTATCTCAGCCTTTCCAATATGTGAGGATTCATTTTATACTATATTCAATATAGAAAATTATGTTTCATCTTGATTTAGTATATGTTAAAATAGTTAAAGCTATCTAAGAAGCTATGTAAATCTCTTCGTGGATAAATGAGAAAGCATCTCACACCATACACATAGTGAATCATCATTTATAGTTCCATTATTTATATTATTAATAACATATTTATAGAGTATATCAATATTCATATAAATCCTAATATACCTATCTTGAATTGAACCCTTTTATTTTCTATAATTCTTCTGATCACTTTTTTTTTCATAGACTAATTGTAGAGATTCAATATTTTTCCTTTATTACAACAATTGAATTATCTTCTTCTTTCTACTGTGAACCCCTTCTTGTCTTATTTATTTTTAGGGGTTTTAGGTGATGTCATGTGTGTTTTTATCCTATGGTTAAATTTTACTCATTCTTAAAAAGATTTCTATTTTTTAGGGTATTATATTCTCATAATCATGGGTGTTATATTCCATTGGTATATTGATAAATATATCATTGAAATGTCCATACTTGATATAGTTTTCCCAAATATTCTTCAAATTTTCATTTCTTTAATTGAAATAATAATCTATTTCTATATATAATTTCCCTTATAAATTTTATAACTTTATCCCTTTGCTTCTAGACATGTATCATTTTTATATTTTGACACATTATTCCAATAAATAATAGGTATATACCTATATCTCTAGCAATACCAATAAAAACCTAAATACCTTCTTCTTTTTTATGGAAGTGTGATGTGTCCTGGTTTACAAGTTTTCTATGTTTAGACTTCTTTACCATCATTTTGTGGTTAGATCGAGATGTTTTTTCTCCGGTACATACTAAAATTATTTTTTGATATAATTATTGATTTAATTCAATTTTTAGATTCACTCATTATTAAAATTTTTGACCTTCATCTTTTACATCATGAAAAAAGTAAATACAAGATGAGTGATCTAGATTTTGGAATTCCATTTTCACTCTGAATGAAGTAGAACCTTCTCTAAATGATCTCAAATTCTATTTTCCACAATTTCGGACATATATGAAAAATATTTACCTCAAAATATCATTTTATCATCATTAATATTCTCAGTAGATTGGGCTGACTTAGAAATTTTTTCTTCATGACATTTTACATTGATTCATAGCTTTGGATACTTCAAGTTGAGATTTTTTTTCTCATCTACAACTAATATCAACCTTTCATCCTAGTTTAACCTCATCCTTTTGAATTTATCCTAATGCACTTTATTTTATTCTTACATCTTATGAATAAGATTATTCACTCAATTTTGCTTGATTTCATGTTAAGCAGTCTTAAAACTCATGAAGACTTGATTAATGTTTACAATTTTATAGAATAATTCAATATATGTTTTCTTGAATACTTTTTTATCACAATGTAAAATTTATAATTCTTTAATATCAAAATTATAAATTTCATTAAAACGTGACAGTATTTCACAATGTACTCTCACTAGTTTTTTGAGAGTATATAATATCCTAATATTCATAGACAATTCTTCTTGCATTACATTAGACACTTCATCTAGCAGTTATTTCTCATCCTAAATTTCCATGATTGTTCTAATAAGAAGATTTATTACTTCTTTGGGAACTTATACTATATTATTTAGAATTTATGAATAAATATAACTTAGTGACATATTATCATGACATATTTATTAGAATTCATTAGAAGAATAATAATAAAAATAATTACTATATATTTCACAACTATGATTATTTTTAGTTACTGGTCTCTCTCCCTTTACATTTAGATTCTTCGTTATATTCTTTGAATCTCATTTTTTATCAAGGTTAGCTCAAACTCTTCCTATAATATTAACTTAATTAAAGAAAATATAAACAATTTTTGAACTAAATTGTATTTATATTGAACCCTTACTCTAATAAATATTGTAAGGCCTATGGTCTTATGATATACCACTCAGGGGGTGGATTAATCCATATTACTAATTTTTAATGAATTACTTCCTAAATATTTATTCCTCTTGAACTTGGTAGATTTATATATCCTCTCAATAGTATATCCCAACTTCAATTAATGATCAATAAAAAAGAGGGAAATTATAATAAAACATTTTCATGTTTCAGAATAAAATCATACACCATCCATGTTGGTTAGACACCCAAACATTTATTCACTATAATATTATTTTTCAATTACAGTGGTTAGGTTGAAACATATTATAAATCACTTTATTTGATCTTCTAATTACCCCTAGTCCTACACCCCAAACACAAAAGTTTCTACTTCATCTGTTTAAACACCCCATCCATGATACATGTCCAATGACTAGTTGGATACCCCATCCATGAGCCTCATCGAAAACTAGGTCGACACCCCGGTTACAAGATCATCTCGTTACAATTTAAAAACTAAAAACAATTCCCCCTTCTTTTAGGTTGATCTTCCTCTATGATTCATTTTGATTTGGGATTCCTTTTCACAGATTATATGTATTGAAAATATACATTAAACTGATCTGATGGTCTCAAAACACCATCCAGGTCTAGTTCAATCTGGATTGACCTCAACATAGAATACTCTAGTTTATCTCATTCATGAAAACCTAGATTAAACACATCATCATCACTCCTTGATACTAGATATATCAGGATCTCATAAAAATAATGTCATTATGTATAAGAGTTATCAATTCATTCTCTCTTTACTTCTCAATTTTATTCTTTCACAACTGGCACATATTTTTAGTCACATAATGATATAAAATAAATATTTTCTCTCATTAATTTTTGAAAACTCTCCAATATTCAACATAAATTATATTCTTCTATTTGAATCGGTCAATAGATTTCGTAATTTAATACTTATTTTAATTCTCATCATAAATTTATTTTACCCTCTTAAAGACTCAATATTAATTCTTTCCCTAATATAAAATTTTGTGGACTCATAATTTACATAAATCTATAACTTTTAGATAACCAAAGGATGAAGGATCTAATAATTTGTCCTCAATAAAATATTATATTCACCATATATTCATCCCCTAAAATATCAGTTCTTTATATTATTTCTAGATATCCATTGGAAAACCTTCATATATTGATTATATATAGATCCTTCCATTTTTCAGAATTTAGGATTCTAAACAACTAACTATGTCTATATGGATATATGAAGTTATTTTTTTCTCAAATGACTTCATCAATCCCAAACATCTACTAAATTCCTATATCTAGTTCACTTTTTCTATGCATTAGATTCCCCTTAGGTGGGCCACCTCAATTATCCAGTATCTTTTGGATATATTGATGTATTTCCCTAAATTGGACCAAACAACTATCTGATTTTTCAATTTCCATACACAGTAATATTTTGATGAATATTTTCACAAAATCCTTATATTTTCCTATAAACATAATTGAATACATTTTAAATTATGTTATACAGCATAATTCTCTTAATGAATCTATATATGTTCTGGAAGAACCTAATTTGAATATGAAGGATTCTAAAAATAAGTAAACATAACTTTTCTTCAGTTCTCTTCTATGAAATGTAAATCATTTTAATTCTTCTCAAAAATGGTGTAGATATATTTCCTTCATCAATCAAAACATTTCATTTATTCCATTTAATTTCATCACACCAATAGTCATAATTAATTTTATATAATGTCATGAACATCTCAACTTGTGTTATTAAAATTATAACCTCGTGATTTTTTTCATCAATAATATATGTATCTCAACTATCTTATTTACCAATGTAGAATATATATCAAGCATGAAATATAATTCATGTTCTATGAATCCATAAAAATACTCTATGAATTATCATCACTAGAAAAAGCACAAATTTAATAATCTGATAATAAATTCAATACTCACTTGAGAAAAACATATGTTGAAAAAGTTGTTAAAATATATAATTACGGTGATACATGTTCACAATGTTGTTTATAGACATAATTATTCTTAATTACATCAGAAATTATCTTTATGGATATTATTGTGGTTATCTATGTTCAAAATATTGTGTGTGAAAATGATTATGGTTATCTATGTTAATAATGTTTTGTGTGGACATGATTGTGATTTCCTAAGTTTACAATATTTTGTACAGACATGATTGTCGTGAGCTTTATTAAAAACCTATTGGAATTATTAAATATGGTTTTTTATTGGACACCATATGGAATAGTTGTTTGAACATTAATTAAGGGGACTTTAAGGAAATTTGATGTGTTGAATATGGTTTTTTGAATTACTGAGTTGAGTTAGATAAATTCTTATTTTTTTGGGATTGATGAAATTGGAAAAGTCTTATCCACCAAAAAATATCATAAGGTTGATATTGGAATTTTCATAACAATAATGATATTAATTATAAAAAAATATCAAGGGAATGAATCCTTATATGTTACATAAAAAACATTATAATGTTCCTTGGGATATAGAAAATTTGTAAAGAGAATACTTCATATGGTTCATTGAAATCATTATAAGGTTCACTATAATATTTATAATGTTTACTATGAAGAGTTCGTAAAGTTTATGTTTACCTTTTTACATCTAATTTAGTATTTTCATAAGTCTAATTATGTGTTTTATGGTTATTCATGTTCTTTATAAGGTTATCTAGGCATATTTATAAGTTTGAGTATATATCATTTTAATGTTTATATAAAATTATAACGTTCTAAAATCATAAGATTTAATGTTCATATGGTTGATTTTTGTACTTTTTATGGTTCATGTGAATTGTAAAGTTGTCCATAGTACATCATTAGGTACATAAAGGCATTATAAGATTTCCATATATTGTAAAAAATAATAAAAAATGATAATAAAATCAGACGATGCATCCTTGAACCTGATTTCATGAAATATATTGATATTGGCCAAAATTAGGATCTAAGACTAGATTTTTTTATATTTTAATATATATTAATTGAATGGATAATGGACTAAAATTTATGTTCATTTTAAATTTGAATATTGAAATTATATTTTGCGATAAATACTATTATTTCCCATAAATTCTTGACCAATTGAATATTTTTCATCTGAGTATTAATAGAGGTTTTGATAAAGTTTTAGGAAAATATTATTCTTGAATTGAAGTGAATATAATATGGATAAACTAATATAGAAAAGTGATTGAAATATTCATAAGAGAAGCATGTGCATTATTGTAATGTAGAACTACTATTTTGAATAAGAGGTTAAAAAAATAAGATCATACATGGCCTATTACAACATTCATAATTTATTTTGATAAAATATAGGTTGTTAATGATCATTAGAATCTGGAGATTAATGATAAAGGAGACAATGTTTTGTGCTCATCCTCTAATGTAAAGTTTAAATATTATAAACGATAATGAATGGAGGATAATTTTGCATTCTACTCCACATTCATTTTCCTAGAATCTAGAGATCCGTACATTGGAAGAGGGTATATATTTTTATTTTTATATATTTGGATGATCACTATATAATTTATAATAATTTAACAAAAATTTATCACTAGTATTTCTAGAATAAATAGCACCCTACATCTATTATTCCTCTACAAGACTCACGGATATATTCATCCATTTTTTCCCATGCTTAGAATGCATTGAAATAGTAATGGGAAAAACAATTACACTCTTTTGTAATAACTTTTATGTTTAGAGATTGTATTGATCTCAAATATATAACTAATCCATTTAAGGAGAAGGTACCCACAATAGGACTAAGTCTAGTAAAAAATCCTTATGTGTTATAATCATTTACCTTTAAATTTCATAGGATTATTATAGATACTTATATAATAGAGGATTATGACCCTAAAGGATCACATAGGGTAATTAAAATCAAAAAACTAAAAACTCATATAACTAATTCATCACCCCCCCCCCCAATTTTTATTGGTCTATTATATGACCGATTCACTTTAACTATTATTAGATAAAATCATGTTCCCTCAATGAACATACACTTAATAAAGGTGAAGCATCAAGTGTATTTATTATTTTAATAGTATAGTTATAAATGATTTTATTTGGAATACCATTATCATACATAATTACATGATACTCCGTTATTTTTTATCATAAGGGATATATGATAGTGATTCGGTGATAGTTTTTCTCACTCTCTATTCAAGATATTCTACAATGAAATTTATGGACAATGGGAATTTATATTTAGATGTGAATGATATAAATTAAACACTAAAAATATTTTATAAAAAATAATACCAAAAATGTAATATGTGTCAAAATAGAAAAATGACTATAGGAATATCCCAATAACATGTATGATGTTAATGTAGAAATAAAATAATCGAAACTGAATATTGGGAGAGATATGTTTCAATATAGTGGTATGTCTACATATGATACTACTGATGAAAATTTATTAATTGTATATTGAATAGTACGGTAAATAAATATTTTTGGTGATTATTTAGAATATTAATCTTTGGTTAAGAATGTTATAATAAATTTCTTGGACACATCAGATCAAAATGTATCATCTTGAAGAGGGATCCACAAAACCCATTCCCCATGCTAGTGGGTGACATGCCTCAAGTGAACCTCCCTGTATTCCATAGTCTACTGACTAGCAGCGAGGGGGTAAAGTTTTTTCAGATGGGAGATTTTACCCATATTTTAGAGTAGCACAACAGATAGAATCAATAGAGGAATCATATCTAAATAAATAGACTTAATAAACTGAATAATCATAATAGATAACTGAAAAGTAAGCAGTGGATGATAAATATGGTGATAATAATATGAAATCCTCTAGGTAGTGTCTGATTCCTAATTCATCGTATGCTGATACTAAAATGGGATACATGGGAATAATCATACTATTTTGATATATTAAAAAAAATAACAAAAATTTGCTCTATAGAATATCATGCTAATGCTCTATCCTCTGCTCCTAATATTCGACTAGATAATAGTTCCAACAAACTGTATTAGGGAATTTTCCCCTATCAATGCCTATATATAGGTAGTATTCGTGGGTACCAAAGGAAAACTGAGTAGTTTGTGAGATAAAAATACTATAATACCACCACTAATGGTGTCTATGTACAATCCAAGTAGTTCTCATATTTAAATAGTGTGTAGGTAATAACAAAAGAGGAAAACAATGCTGAAATAAATAACCATCCTACCCAGGTTCATGCAGGACGCCTGGTCAGTCTACCTACATCATTTGATGGATGCAATTTCTATATAATAAAGCCTTTATATATATATATATATATATAAATAGTAATATATAAATATATATATATATAGTTTAGTTAAATATTTAATCCACCTATATGAACCAAGTGCATACAGACACCTATTGGCCACATACATGGAATATTGTTGATTGACTAGACTGGAGATTATCATTCATATGCCCATATACAAAATAATGTAATATTCATATATAATTTAGTATATATGTAATAACCTCCCATTCAATTGAATTTAACATACCAATGTCATGGTCACATATCTAATTCAATATAAGAGGCAGATACCTCTCATGTGTGTCATTGGTAAGCCAAAACCCATTAAGGCCTCAAATTTCCATTTAACTCAACTATTTTATTTAAATAAAGAAACATTCCTGAGTTATCCATACCATATAAGCATGTGAATTTAACTTTAGAAACCAATTAATTTCATTACAGCATGTAAATTGCATTGCTCAGGCTCATGTGTTAAGGGAACATTTCATGAGAAACATGGAATATTACCAATTGAGAAATTCTAACTCACGGAGCGAAAAACACCAAATTGGTGTCTTGAGATCATTCATTACAAATGTATCTATAGAAATTAAATTTAAAGAATAATCCAGTTGGTGCATGGGAGTTCCAAGAATTTTGAAACAATTTGCCAAAATGCCCAATTGAAACACCCATGGGGTGACCATATACAATATACGGAACACATAAACCACTAATCAAGGATCAATGAACATTTATCTAGGTTAAAGTGTCAATTAGACATGAGGAAATCCATATAATGAGGATTCTCTGTAAATTCACACATGTTACACAACAACAGAATTATGAAAATATAAAAACATGATGTGAAAACAACACAACCAGCTATCGTAAGGATGCAGATGAAACCTTGCTCAATTTCATCAACAAATTCAAATTATGATGGAATATATCTGAGAAACTTTGAAATTCCCTAATAATAAGGAATATGATCCTACATCTAAATAGAACTATAGATCCTAAGGAAAACTTATATATTAAGTATGGGTTGGGTTATCCTTACCTTGAGCTATCAAATTCTTCCTTCTGATCTGGAATCAGGTGTCAGAAGAGAGATATATGGATGAACCAAGGTTGAAGGATATTTAGTTCTCTAGGAAGGGGAAACCATTAATAACCACTAGAAGAAGAAAGGGAAAATGGAAAGGATGTATAATAATTAAAAATTGGAAAACATGTAAATTCACCCCAAAATTTGTGGTTGCATGGTTTAGGCACACAAATTGAAAACCTTTTTCAAACTATGTGTTATGCCTATATCTTGAAACCCTGTAGATATGCTTGGATGGGTGCCTTGAGCTACACAATTGCAGAAAAATAGTCCATCATATAGGTGTCCAAATCTATAACTGCAATATTTTAGACAAACCATGTGGCCTGGGTGTGTGGTTTAAACTAACCATACAACCATATCCTTTAGCCAATTTTTAGGAACCCTTAGCTCTGAACAATCCCTAGATGCTCCTTCTACCACCACTAGTCCATATTAAACATTTACCATGATTAAGAAAATGATTCAAATTGAAAAAAATGCTCCATAATTTAATGGAAAAGTGGGGTCACCATAGCCTCCCCTCCTTAACGCAACTCATCCTTGAGTTGACCTTCTCGGGGTAAAGAGGTATCATCAGCAAAGAGTTCTGTCACAGAGATCTTACATCAGCTTCCCACACTCGAGGCTCATCATGTACTTGGTTTTTCTTCCATATCACATGTTCTAGAGGAATATACCTACCTCGGGTGTCTTCACATTCAGGTCAACTGTGTTCATTGGATACTCCTAGAAGGATGCATCCATATCCAATTAAACCCCATCATGTTGAAAGTCTTGTTATGGTTCTGGATAGTATCAGCGATGCTGAGATACATGAATGACATCATTAATAGACCAATATCTATATAGAAGTACCAACCGGTATGCCACTGGTCCAATCCATTTCACAACCTCCAAATTTATTAGGAACCTCGGCGAGAGCTTACCTTTCTTCTGAATATGTCTATTCCCTGACATAGGTGAGGCTCGTAATAAAACCTTATTTTCGACCTCAATATCAAGAGGTCTCCAATATCCATTGGCATAATATTTATATCTAGATAGAGATATCAACATAAGATTCTTGATTAGTTATACCTTCTTTGTATTCTCATGAATGAGATATGGTCCATGCATAGTTTCTTCCCCATCCTCTATCCAAAAAATAGGAGAGCAACATGGCCTATCATATAAGGTTTCATAAGGATCCATCTTTATAGTCGCCTAAAAGATATTATTCTGAGAAAACTCAATAATAAGAATGTGTTTCTCCCAAGAACAACAAAATTCAAGGACCCACTCATGATGCATGTCCTCTAGAACCTAAATAGTATGCTCTATTTTTCCATCTTGATATGGGTGATAGGTTTTGCCCAAAAGTATATGTGTACCCAATGACTTATACAACCCCTACCAGAATTGTGATTTGAAACACGAATCTATGTTATAAATGATATAATGAGGATATCCATGAAGAGTTATAATTTCTATGATGTAAATCCTTTCTAGATCATCTACCGAGAATATCTCTCATATGGGAAGGAAGTGTAAGAACATTTTTAGATGATCAATGACAACCCATACAATATCATTTCCATGAGGTGATATGGGTATACCAATCATGAAATAAATCAAAACATCATCCCATTTCCACCTAAGAACAAGAAATGGAAATATAAACTCTACCAATCATTGATGTTCTTTCTTCAAATGTTGATAGGTAGAACACATAGTGATGATGTCAGAAATCTCATGGTTCATACTAGGAATCCAATATTGGCAATGTAAGTCTCGATACCTTTTTGGGAAGATAGGGTGAAAATCCCAGACCGAGGTGTGAAATTCCTGTATAAGTTCCTTTTCATGTCTTTTGGGACCTTTAAATTCCTACATAATAGTAAGGAATCATCCACATTCATGGTCCAACCTAACGATGTATCATCATCGGAAATGATTTCCCTGAGGAAAAGGACTTTAGGATAAAATATCTATCTCAACCTTAATCATTCTAGAAGTGTAGAGGTCACTTCTAAGGATGAGAGGATAGTATAACCATGTCCCTCTTGAACCGCAATGTGAATCTATGAGAATAAGGCCATAAGCTTCCATTCACCATTGTATTCCTCATAAAATTGTGTCTATGTCTTCCAACTCATAGAATTAGCTACAGAATTTCCCTTACAATCTTGAAGAAAAGATCGAAATCAAACGATTATAGGTACTCTTCCAATATGAACTCTCTAAGATTTAGATCCCATAGTGTAGAGATGTTCTTCAGGATTTTGTGATCAGTGAATTACAAAAAAATCTCTACCAATAGATAGTGTCTCAAATAGCGTAAGGCATGTACAATAGAAGAGAGCTCGAGGTTTTGTGTCAGGTAATTATGCTCTGGAGTAATCAACTAATGACAAATATACAAAATTACCCACTCCTCCTATATCGAAATAATTGAAATATTGATACATGAAGTATATCTGTATGTAGTATAGCTCCTTCCCAGATCAAGTAGAATTAATATCAGTGATGAATTCAAATTGAAAATCAACTCCTGAATAGATGCTTCACAAGGTTCTAACCAAACAAATATCACACCCTTCTTTGTAAAGCCCATAAGCGGCCCAAGGCATGAGAAATATTGGATTAATCTTCTTTAATATCTTGAAATACCCATGAAAATCTGAATGTCAGTGGATTCTAGGGGATTCCACCAAGAAAATATAGCTCTCACTTTATCTATGTCTTCTGAAAGACCTTACTCTGAGATTATGTGACCAATTAATTTGACTTTAACAATCTAGAAGTTTAATTTAATGATCATAGCACATTGTCGATTCCCTCTCTGTTTGTTTCAAATGATCTCATGATGAGTTTCATGGTCATGTCTTGATCATGAATACACCAAGATATCGTCAATAAATCCAACAACAAAATAATACAGATATGAGTGGAAAACTCAATTCATAATATCCATGAATACAACATGTGCATTCATGAGTCTAAACAGTATAACTGGGTACTCATATAGAACATACCTACTATAGAAAGCTATGTAAGGTATGTATGATGTCCTGACATGCACATACTGATATCAAAACCACATATTTATCTTTAAAAACACATTCACAACATGGATCTGATAAAAGAAGTCAATTATTTGAGATATTAGGTACCAGTTCTTGATCTTAATCAAATTTATATGAAAATAATCCTCACAAATTCTAAGAGTACCATCCACCTTCTTGGAGAAAAGGACTAGTGAATGAAAAAGATAAATGATGGGGAAATATAAATCCTTTCGCCTCTAGATCCTCCAATTTATAATTTTTCTAAAAGATCTCATCGGGTTTTATCCTATAAGAAGGAATGGTCAGTGGCACTACTCCTGGAACAATCTCAATGGTAAACTCTACGCATTGAACTGGTGGTATACAAGAGAATTCATCATGGAACATGTCTCTATAATGCTCTACAACATGAGGTAAAAAAGAGGTCTAGAACCCTTGTTCATTAAGGAAATGACTATAAATCTGATCTATCACATTCCCCAGCTACTGATGCTCGGGTCCAAATCGAGTCGTACTAATATAACATTCTCCCATATTCACATACCTAATTCCCTCTAGTGATGTAAACATCACCCTATGACTTCTGTAGTATGTTGAGGATTAATAGGGAACTAAAACGTTCATCCCGATGATTACGTCAAATCCCATCATGTCAAGGATGATGATATTACATATGAAAAGATAACTACCAATATTAAGTGGAAACTACCTATAATGGAGAACTCCATATGAAAAGATACCTAATAATGTGTTTAGCATCATAACACTATGAAATTGTTCGATAATGAGGCCAAGAATCTAATTTTTTCCTCAGATATAAATGTTTCTGAAGTTTTTATTTCAAATAAATATAACATTAAAGTGGTGGCTACTAGAATATTACATCACACAGTAGAAGGTATTTTACTCTACTCCAATGGTGTAGGATAAATTTATTTCCATGGAGTATACCGTAACCTAGAGTAACTATCTATATTTCCTATTTGATCCCACCCTTCAGGAACTAAGATTCATAAGTCTGACTATCTTTTCCTTGACCACCACCTTATCCTGGTCGACCTGTTGTATTCCAGCTTCCTAACAGATGTGACCCTACTTGTCCATCTCTTGATAGATGAGTAGGTGCAGATCCCCATTCACAGGAAACTGGAGTGAATGTACAAAATAAATGATGAATATGACCCATACTACCATAGCCTTTACACTTTACTAGATATCGTGACACTGAGACCTGATTCATCCAAGATTCCCGCACTGGATAAAGATAAGAAAACTGTCTATACAAGGAGATTGATAGTGGATTCCCCTGTGAGTAGCCTCAAAGAACCTCTTTCATCTAGATAAAGAACCACTGGAAGACCTTGGAGCCGAACTTCCCTAACATTCACTTTCATCATCCCTTAAATTCCACCATATAAATTGGTACTGGTTGATGAGTTATGAAATAGCATTCAACCTAATCATGATAACCTGTTACGAGATGGCTTAAACCATCCCATCCTCAAATTAGTTAGCAGATATAAGTTCATTAAAAGCTAGAGTATTAGAGAACCATTGCAGATATCTGAAATGACCATAGTATCCCAAAATATATATAATCCCCTACTGTAGGTTCATGAATTCTCTAGCTCCATCACCCCTTAGAACATTGGTAATTAAGTAGTCATAAAAGATGGACTAAAAATATGACCTGACCATCTCTTGATGTTGATCTGCCTAGGTTATAACATCACACCACCACTTTGAAGAAATGAGAAGCATATAAGAATCTCTCTTAAACCTTTAATATGGGTCATCTTCGTTTTCACTAATATATATAATATATCCTTGGTCCATTACTTTATTGAATGCAGTCTTCCATCCCCCGAGAAGGTGAGAGAATGCTATTATAGAAACTAATGATTCATCTCTGCCAAACTTGGGGAAGGACAATCTACACAATTCATATTCTAAAGCATAAATAAAAAAACCTCCTAAAATTGGGAATCAGTTCCCATATCAGGTAATGTAATATTTTCCATAGGATTCATTGTTGGTGGAATCATTGGTGGCTCATAGACTATCACCTCAAAATCATGGTCATAACTTCATTTAGGGAGTACGACTGGGGGATTTCATGTTGTCATGACACTAAAATTCCAACCACAACCCTCATAAGATATTTAATCAGTTTATAAGATTAAATTTAAGAGACTTTAAAAGTTTTTAAAACCTTCTTTTAATAATGATTTTCCTCTCTTTCTGATAAAAAATCTAGGTATATATGGTAGAATATACCATAATAGGTCATAAGAACATTGAAACACCAACTACCCACTATTAAGGTTAGGTTTGGGTTCATGTATTTGTTTATTATATATAAAACAAGGATTTTCTCAATTTTGAAGTAATAATAAATTTTAATATCTCTTTGTTGAACATTTGAAAAAATTTAAAATGGGTCAATCATATGGTTTTACATTTTTCAATCCATAAGGGCCCATAAACCTTATGAATCAAAACATGGAATCCTCTTACCTCACACTATAACACGTTATAGTCAATGTGATAAAGGTTCCATATATCTACATTCCATAATTTTATTCTTTAGGAGTGTGCATTAACCTATTCAAGAAAACAATATTAGGCAAAGAAAGAGAGATTAAGTATCAATTATGTTTTCAAATACCTGCAATAAGTGTCATCATAGCTCAATACGTATCATTGCACCAATAATGTGTAAATGGAAAATCCATGCTAGATAATATATATTTGATGGATTATAAATCATACAATGCCTATATTGATGCATTTTCTAATGCAGTTCCCTCATTTCATTGGTTGATAGTAAATAAATCAAAATTTCAAAAACATCAATATCAATAACATCACAAGTTATATGCATCACCCAATGGTGAAATGAGATAAATAGTAATAGGTGAAATCTGAACAACAATTATAATTGAGGAAAAATTACCTTTACCCCAAACATGGGTTCACGATGCCCAAGAATGAACTATAATAGAGCTCCATTAATTCATAATCTCTATTCTATTTTCTCCAAGTAGTATGTTTTAAATGGATCCTCACCAATACCACTTTGTTAAATCCCAAACCAGGATCCGCCAGACTCGTGCCCCGAGCCAGTGGGTCACAAACCCTAAAGCACGCCTCCCCATAAGCCAGAGGCTAGTGACTAGAAGTGAGGGTGTATAGGTGGTACAGTGGAGAGACAATAACCTCATGTTAGAGTAGCACAACAGATAAAATCAGATACAATAAATAGAAGAATCATATCTAAAATATATAATCAATAAACCTTGTAAATTTAATGTATAACTAAAAAGTAAGTAGTGAAAGATAAACCAGAAAATAATAATATCAATGTCTCTATAGAAGTTTTGGATACATCAGGCATGTAATTCTGATACAAAAAGTGGAACATGGGAATAGGAATACAATTGTGCTATACAAAAGTTAAAAAAATAAAATCCATAGAATTTCAAGCTAATTCTTGTTCATTTGATCCAAATCTACAACTAGATAATAATATAAAAAACCTATATCTATGGATTTTACCTTATCAATACCTATAGATTAATAGTATTCTCAGGTACTAATGGTATCTCAAGTACGGTGTGAGATTAAAATATCATTAGGGCACCCCAACAATGTCTTCATGTAATCCAAGAAATGATTGTAACTAAACGGTGTTTAGGTAAAAAATAAGAAAAGAATGTTTCAATATAGAACCATCCCACTCAGGTTCCTTTAGGTTGCCTAGTGGGTCTACCTTCTTCATCTCATGGTTGTAATTTCTATCAGATTAAACAACTATATATATATATATTAATAATATATATACATATTAGTTTTATATTTCATCGACCAATACAAAACAACTGTGTAAATGGCCATATACCTGGAATATTAGTGATGTACTGGACTGAGGTGTAACTCAGGAATTCATAACCAGTATAAAAATCATAAAATATCATGCAAGAAGGTACACTCCCTACAGCTTAAGAAGTGTGAGAGATTCGATGCTACAATACTTGGGATGCAGAGCTTTCTATCATGGAAACACTCTAATCATGTAATATAACACCAAAATCCCAACTCCCATACTGTATCACTAGTGTGAGATTCCAAGCTCAACACCCAATATAAGGGATTGTGATTTCCCTCCTAGAACGACACACCTTACCATTTAATATAATATCTAGAAAGGATTTTTATAATTATAATCAACATTGGTAATTACATATATTCTATTTATTTTATTTATCCATATACCTAAGAATGGAATAATTATTTATCATTTAATAGATAAGGTATAACCTCCTATTTATTTCAATTTATCAATTCAAAGGCATATTCACACATGTAATTCAATACTTTAGGAAAAGGCCTCTCTTGCATGTCATTGGTAACCCAAAACCCATTAAGGAATCACATTTCCATTTAACTCATACATATAATTTATATAATCCAACCTTTATGAATTATCCATCCTATATTATCAAGACCATTTAATGTAACAAACACAATTAGTTTGTTATGTCATGGAAATTCCATTTCTAAGCTTCATGTGTCAAGGGAAAGTGTCAAGAGGAATATGAAATATGTCCACTTAAGAAATTCTAATTCACTGAGTTCCAAACACCTAAGTGATGTCTTAGGTTCCATTCATTAAACATGAATCAAGGGAAATTACATTTAATAAATAGGTCATAAGGTTCAAGGGATTTCATGGAAATTAGAACGAATTTGCCAAGATGGACAATTCTACTTATCAAACACATGCGGTGACCATATAAGGTATAAAAATCATTTAAATCACTAATCAAGGATCAATGATAATGTATCTAGGTAAAAGGGTCAATTATATATTCTCGGTGAAATATGGCTTGCCAAAAAAAGTGTAATTATAAAAACAACAAAACACAAGGGGAATACAATGTTACCAACTACCTCAAGGACATACATGATAACTCTCTCAATATCGGCCACATATTCAATTTAGGTTGGAAGTGATCTTCAAAGTGACCAAATTCCTGGAAAATATGGCATATGAGTATACATCAAAATAGTGAAACATATATGAGGGAATAGAGAATTAGGAAGTATGATTTGGATTATCCTTACCGTGACCTATCCAACTCTTCCTTTGGATCATGAATAAGGTATCAGATGAGAGAGATATGGATGAACCTAGGTCAAAGATTTTTGAGTTTTATGGCTGGAGGAAACCATTAAAAACTTCTAGATAAGAATGGGAAAGAGGAAAAGATGTATAAGAATTAAATAGTGTAATACATGTAAATTAGCACCAAAATTTGTGGTCACATGGTTTAAGCGCACAATTTTCAAATTGTGTGAATTTTTTTTGTTTATCCTATATCCTGTAACGCAAAAAATTTGCATGTCCATACGATTTTTCCAACACAGTTGCGAAAAAAAAACATTAGGCCTATAGGTTCCCCTATCCACAACAACACAATTTTAGACAAACCTTTTGGCCTAGGAGGATGGTTAGAACTAACAGTAAGGCCCAATCCTTTAGCCCATTTTCTGGAACATTGAGTACCAAACAAGCCATGGAATCTCCTTGAACCTTACTTAGGCCATAGTACAAATTCACGATTTTTAATAAAATAATTAAATGTGGAGAATAGTGATCTGAACCTTTGTTGAAATGATGGTTCGTTCCACAAAATATGTAATTCATTTAAGATGAGTAATATTAATCATTAGATGAGTTTCACAATGGACTTCTAAACTATGAGATTATAGAGGACAATGTATTTTAGAAGAACTCTAAGGATGAGAATGAATTCAAAGGCACAAAAAATATAATGGTCAATGAGGATAAAATTGAAGTCTATTCAGTTTGTGACTACAATTAATATGTAGTTAATGCCAAAGAATACAAAAGAATAATGTCTCTTATCTCGATAAATCTAAAAAAGAGAAAGGCTATGTATAAAGGATAACTCCGAATAAATTTATTCTAGTTTGGGGAATTTGTCAATTTCCCAAAAAAATTCCTAAAAAGAATAGTGTGGGGTATTAATGTGAATAGGATGAATAATGGTCTTAGTTAAATATAAGATGAAGAATCTATAAAGAGACCAATAAATATGAGAGCTATCAAATATTTTGATGAATATAAATAAGGATCATGTTTAGTTATGTAGAGGAATATTTTTTCACAAAATGTACTCAACATGAAGAAAAGTTTCATATACATACCAAGAATTAAATGCCTATATTTAAAATCATAAAGAAAGATCAAATAGTGAAGACTAGGGATATGATACCAACACAAGTAAGATGCTTATTGATGAGACACTAGTGTTCTTTAAGAGGATTATGCAACATAAGAGAGAACTAAAATTTACAAATAAATTTATTTTGATGTTTATTAATGGTACTAGTTATATTATTAAAAAATTGAAATATTGAGGGGATCAAAAAACATAAATATAATTTTTATGAAAATTAAACGATTTTAATTGAGTTGAAAAGAAAATTATTCCTACAGAAGAAGGAATTGACACTAAATATTAAATGTGTGTTAATCATGAGAAGATGCATTAAAAATTAATATATGAATATGATAAACATATAGAAATAAAATAAGATTCATTAATGAATTCTATGAAATGTTCTAAAAACGTTCAGGTAAAATCATAACCTATGATATGTAAAAATTTCAAATTCATTTCAACTAATAGTGTTATTTTAGAATGATATTTTTGGAAATTATGGGATAATTTTTTTTTATAATATTAAATATAAAAAAAATAATTATGAATGTATTATAAAAATGGAACCCTCCTAAAAACTAATGTAGATAGGGAATAGAAAGGAACTGATACAATAAGATAAACATTACAACTAGACTCAAAAGTTTCTAATAAGACATTAATTTAAACAGAACTATTAGTTTTGAGGATTATTTTGTATTAAATGATATGTTTTAGAGTAAATCATTAATCTCCCTTGGGTTTGCAAGAGGAATAAGTTAAGGGGGATATATCCAAAGAATAGAGAAAGTGGGCACATTAGAAAAAATAAGAGAGAAAAAATTTATCTCACATACATATCCCAAAATTGTTTGAAAACAAAACATATATTTTTTGGATGTGTTATTATTACGGTAAATATGTTTAGTACTGTATTCAAACACCTCTAGAAGAAAAAAAAATATAATATTAAAGGAAACAAGAATCCTTGATGTAACATAATTGAAAAGTATCTTATTTTTGAATTTTTTATCAATACTAACTAGAAGAGAAAACCATGGATTCATGGAAGTGGTTTCTCATGCCATACTAATAAATAAACCTATATCTTAATGTTAACAGAAAAAAATTATAGTTTGGTGGTTAACATTAGGAATAAAATATTACTAAATATAAAAGGAATTGGAGTACTTGATATTGAAGCCCAAAGGATGGATTTAAAAGATATTCTAATTGTAAATGTGATTAAATAGATATATTTCTATTTGAGTTAAATTTATGATAAACGAAATTATATTATTTTAATGACAAATATTTATTTCATGCAAACAAAAATATATGGAAAGGTTATCACAAGGGGAGAAAGAAATAATGGTAACCCATTTCAATTTGGATACTCATCTAAATATTTATATTTGAGATCAAAAAATGAAAAATCGTTGTGTAATAAAAGGTTTAGACTCTTCAATCAAGGAAGTTCAAGAAATAATTAAAAGGTAAATTTTATAAGATACTCTACTCATCTCAATATTGAACAAATATAATCATTCTTGAGAAGGTGATAACTATTCTAGCAGACTATAACAGAGAAATTTTTAATAATAGAGACACTTAATGCATTGTTATGCATATAAAAAATAGGTTTTTGTTGATACTAAGATATAATTTGACCACTTATTATTTATTTTAAAAAAAGAAACCAAATTTGGACAACATCAGGGTGTCTTGAAGTTTCTATATTATGAATATTAAGAAACAAATACAGAAAATATTGATGATAATGTCCGGGGAGATATCTTTTTATGAGATATTTATAATGATAGGGGATATATATACAATAAACTAGGATTGTTATATTAACTAATCATAAGGAAATAAATTCGAAACAAATAGAAACATCATTATTACATCTGAAGTAGGTTTTGAGTATTATGATTATGACAATGACTATATTTCTTATATTATTTTGTAAAATCAAGCAGAAAAAATCTACATGAAATTGATGTTGTTTCTTAATAGAAATGTTTTGTATAAGAGGCCAATAATGTTGAAAAATAGAAATATCAGAAGATAAATAACCAATCACATTCTTATAATATAGTCTTATATTATAATCCCCAAGTAAAAAAATATATTTAAGTTTCAACAAAATAACTGTAACGCCCCGACCCCAGTTACCCAGAGTCGGTGCATTACTTCGTAACATTGGCATGATCACAAGAAAGATCAAATCTCGAAAGACCGATTGGTTTAGTAGCCTTGGAAACACTAGATATAATCATAAAGTTTTACATTACATTTCAAAGTGAAAAACTACTACAACAACAAAGTCTTCATATCCACACTATTAACCCCTCATAATATCCCTGCAAGTCATTCATAATTTACTTCTTCACTACCTGGGAAAAATAAAACATAGAAAAGGGGTGAGCTCAAATTCCCAGTAAGGATAACAATATGGCGGAACATTCAAAATAATCATAAACATTTAAGGCAATGAATTACTAAAACAAAAGCCTTTTAAAATTGAACATCATCATAGTATGGAAAAAGTAAAATGAAATAATTCCATTTACTTATTCACATGGATATTCTACTAATCGAATAATCACATGCAATATCAATAACCACTTTCATAATGTTGGAATGCATAATGTCAAACGTTAATTTCATTGTCTAGGCCTCATCCCAAGACCTAGGGGTTACTTCTAACCGGAACCCAACCCGGAGTGCCTCTAATAACCGGACACCAACCCAGAGTGCCTCTAATAACCAAACACCAACCCGGAGTACCTCTAATAACCGGAGACCAAACCAGAGGGCTTACTTCTACCAGTCCCTAACCTGGAGGGCTTACTTTAACCAGTCCCCAACCTGGAGGGCTTACTTTAACCAGTCCCCAACCTGGAGGGCTTACTTTTACCGGTCCCCAACCCGGAACATACTTGTTTAGCACATTCATCTGAAGAAAAGTTTGAAATATAACATAAACATTCGGATTAAAACTAGCATACGAAATGTCAATAGTTTCACCATAAACTATGAATGGTATAAAATAGCACATCCACAGTCAAACATATCACAAAACCTTCAATACAATATAGAAGTTTTGTATTATAATAAATCAACTTCAAATAAGCGTAAAATCCATTAAAGGATGTTGACATAGATGAAATCAATATTCTTTTTAAAGAAATATCTCCTTTTAATTTGAAATCATTTAAGATCCATATAAAATAAAACATTTTCTTTGAAAATATTCTTATAAGCTTGTAAGGAAAGCTTTGAAGATTTTATAACGGTGTAAAATAACCGCACCCGCCGTATAAGTTAAAAAAAACATTCTTACCTCAATTCTGTCGAAAAGGTTAAAAAGGACCTTGTTTTGAAAACGACGGAAAGATTCCTTTATAAACCTCTTATAAAAAGTCAAACAAGTGTATAAATGAATTTAACCCATATCCTTGTAAATAGTAAAAATGTTTTGAAATACATTTTTAAGAAACATTGATGTGGATGATAAAGATATCCCAGTAGATTATTACGTATAAACAACCTCGGATAATGAAGAGATTGTGAAATAAACCCTTACCTTGTACTTTTCCTTGGTTGGGGTAGGTTAACCTCCTGTATAATGGTGAAATAATTGTTATTAAATTATACAAGAATCATATACATTAATATAATATCATATATGATCTTTTAACATTGCTTTATTAATAATATCTTAGTATTATCGTCGTTTCAGGTGATAATCGATTCGTTCTTCTTAAATGTTTGGTTACGTAAGACATGTTTTTAATGGATAGATTATATCTTATTCATAATCAGAATGATATTAACATTATTTTTAACCCCAAAATGAGAATAAGGCTTGAATGGATATGATGGAGAATGAATCTTATCGCGTTCGTGGAGACGGTAGTCCGTACGTGCGCACGAACGCTACTTCCATTTAATTTTTATTTTAAAAGAATATAATCCAAATGATACATAGGTATATTACTATTCCAGTATAATATTTTATATATGTTACTTAAGTTCATTAACACCATCCTTTATACGTTCCATGTGTGGTATGAACGAGTCATATCATTTTAAGGGGGCGGTAGTCCGCACTTCCTCAAATGAAATTATCGTATGTATATACAACATGAAACGAATAATGGTATGAAATAAAATGGAATTACAGAAGATTATATATATAATATATATCATTAATATCATATTTAATTACAGTGCCATCATAATGGCCACCATGAGAGGCGGTAAGATGTATTTGAACAATCATCGTTTCGTGAGGCGTTAGTTTGCCATCCACAGAAACATTGTGTTCATCATCCATTAGATGGAGTTGTGTGTATGTGTAGTTTGAATCCTTCTTATAAAAACATCCTAGTATATTGAGGATACTGGTGTTGTTACAAAAGAAAGGAAATAAAAAGAGTTTGGGGGTTGAAGAAGCAAAATAAATGAAAATAATTTAAGAGAAATCGTTACCTTTATTTTAGGTAACTCACTTTGGTTGGAACCAAAGGACTTCTTGAAATGCTTTCTGCCTAAGGGGAAGCTTCAAGGAGGAGGAGAGGGATTTGGGGAGCTTAGTTGGGCAGAGTTTGGACGAGCCAAGTGGCTTGAGAGGTGTGAGGAAAAGAGAAGGAGGAGTGCCCTTTTATAAGAGGGGTGAGGGGCACTTTTGGAAAAGCTAGAAATATTAATTTATAATAAATTCATATTCGGTTTTCAAAGGCTCCAAAGTTGACTATTCAAAGGATGAGGTGGGGATAGGTCGAAAACAACTCATCCAATAGAATTTAGACAGGTTTGGGTACTTATATTAACCTTATCTTTAAGTATTAACTCTAAGTTAATTAGTTTCACTTTTACAATGTCTCTTTGTATTTTTATATAATATGGTTAATAAACTTACTATATACATCCAAGAGACCCCCAAGTGGTCCATTAATGATTAACCTATCATAATATAAGTCTCTTGGCCGAACCTTAGATTTTTAGGAACTTAATATCAATTAATAATATAATATTTGTTTTAAGAACTCTTTTATGTCAATTTTGACACCATTCAATAGTTGATTTTTGTGAAACTCATAACAGATTGATTACTTCTAAAAAAGTCAATTAAATCAATCCTAATATATCATATTATCCTATAAAATTAGTGTAATTCATTAAAAGTTTCATATTATATTTATTTGGGTATTTATAATATCAATTATGTTAATTTTTTACTATTTTATTAATTACTGCATCATCATTGTGTCATAAATAAAATAAATTATTTAATGTCTAAAAATTATAAATAAAACATCATTATGTAGGAAAGCGTTTTAGCTTTCTAATGAATATTTATAATCGAAAATCCAACCTGTATAACCCTATGTAAAAATTGTTCTTCTAAAAGATGTAAGCTTATGCCATTTTTATTTTTATTTTAACTTTATTAATATAATGTGTCCCTACCACATACAAGTGGCTCCAAGGGGTCCCCAAATTGACCCAAGGATGCCCATGGTCGGGTATGTGTCCACCAATAAGGTTAGGACACGTTTTAGGGTAATTTTGTATTATTATAATATTATTTTTTAACCCTTATTTACCGGATTTACCCTTTAACCATGGTAAATAAAATATTTACCGCAGTAATTATTCAAAATGTCTAAAAATAAAAGTTAACTATTTACACAATTTGAACATCCTGATTCCAAATATGGAATCCATTTTTCTAAATTCAAAACACAGAAGTGGCAGAAATTAATTTAAAATTAATTCCCGCTGTCAAAACAAAAAGCGTGTTTTTAAGAGATAATAACTATCAAAAGATTAACACTTGTTTATGTTCGGTTTAATTGTAAAATTATGTCCAATGATAAACATTAAATTGAATGGTAAAAATATATTCTAAATATACTTTAAAACCACTCAAATTCATAATTTATCACTATTAATTATTTTGATTAAAAAAGTTGTTTTTAATTAAAATTTAGTAATTTTCACTATTCATCAAAATATGAAAGTTATCTGAAATGTACCAAAATTTCACCCTAGGCTAATTTTGATATTCAGAATCCAAAAATGAAGTCCATTTTCAAATATAAAATATATATAATTTCAAAAAGTAGGTATTACTATTCATAACGGCTAGTTTGATTAGTTATGGTGTGTGTTAAAACTCGAAGTTGCGTACAACACACGCTACTGTTTTATTCAAAGGAAAGCGTACCGTGTAAGCTTGGGATATTTTAATTTTTTTTTTTGATGTCCCCATTTAGTCAAAAAGTTTGAAATATTTTATTTAAAAAGGTTTCACTATTAAATGTTGATAAAAGTGCAATACTGAAAATGAATCTGTTCTTTCATTATGACTAAGAAACTCATAATATGGATTCTAAAATTATAAGGATTATATAAAGTGAAAAATGTAGTTAATGCTATTCATGACCTCTTTTAATGCTTTTTTTTTTGTAAGTCATGGTGTGATTGAACTCGGTGTTGCGTGTAGTGCAAGTTATTGAATTATTTTGAAGAAATAACACACTATGAAATCTTGGGGTGTTACAATAACTAAATTGATTTTATCTATTAAATTAAATGAAAATAATTAGCTAAATGTTTTTGAACATATTTTGTGGATTAGAGCTATTGATGAGGTGATAAATTAGATATAAATTAATTCTATAGAGGATCTTGTTCTCATTCCATGATAAAAAAATTAATTCGGGCCAAAAGGGTGTTCAGAAAAATTAATAGAATAAGAGTAGTAAAAAATAAAAAGAGATGATATTATTATGGGTTTTAATAAATTGATGGAGTGGTTTTTGAAGATACTATATAACCTATTTCATGGATAATGGGTCTAATAACGTTCCATGAAGTTTCAAATCATATGAAATATAAAATATACCAGTTGTATGTCAAATAATCTGTATTAAATGGTGATCTATAAAAAGAAATGTATATATAGCAATCTGTAGGTTTTGATCATGATAATGAATTAGTAACGGTGTGTTAGATAAAAAAGGAACTATATAGGTTAAAATAGGGTCCTATAGAATGGTATTTTATTCATTATGTCTAATTTTTTATAATGATATTCCCAAAGTGAAATGTGAATAATAAATTGGTAATTAAGAAAATCAAGGGAGATACTCTCTATTTTAACCACATTGTGTTCACTATATATATTTTCAGTATGTATAAAGTGCATATGGTTCATGATTTCAATATTTTTTTGAATAATTGAAAGTAAAAAAAGAGATTTGAATATTATATGTGGAACCCAATGTTTTTATATAGAATAAGTTATCCCAATAAAATCACCATTATAATTTAACTGAAACATGATTAAACGAATCATGGAAGGAAATTTTGTGAAGATATTTTCCATTTTTTATATGAGAATTTATTAATTTATTATCTTTTTATGATATATAGGTATATTTATTATTGAATTAAAAATTATTGATAAGTGATTTAAATAGTAGTAATAAGTTCAAACACTATTAAAAAATTTCTAGAGATGAATTTTAAAATATTATAGCAGCATTATTTAAGTAAAATGAATATAGAAATGTCTATGTAATGTTAATATATATTCTGCATAAAGGTCACTCGAAAAATTCATTTTTACACATAAAGTTATTTGTATTCATATGATTATTGTGTAATTGAAACCAAATTTTTATTTAAAGGTAATACATATACTATATAAAGGTTACATAAAAATTACACTCTGCATGTAAGCGTAACACAAAATTTCAAGAGGTTGTGTAATGGTCATCAGAAAACTGAATTCAATACATAAATATTATTCTATATTTTTACATATCAAATTAAAGTTAACTCTATGAGTCAACCTGAGACTTGTACATTAGGATATGGTGTTAAATATATATAACTTACATACTGAATTTTTCTAATACTAAACTGACATGGATTTAACCGTTCTTTATTATAATATTAATATATAACATTGATTTAATTTCATAGCCAATACATTGTTGGTTAAGATTTTTATATAATTATTAAAATTGTTTATGTAAAAAAACTAATGAATTTCTCAATAAAAGGTTATTTTTTCCATTAAAACTATATTTTTCTCTTCCATAAGAAGACATCATCATCTCTAATGAAATTATTCACACATGATACCCATCTAGACATATATTACATAATATCAATCTTTATAACAATTTCAAATGGAAATATATGAAATAGTAAATTGAAATACTCAGTAAGGGTATACATGGGATTTATAAATCAATGATCATATATAATCATATGATAAGCATTAGTGTGTGAGAGAATCATGATCTCTTTTTTAATTCATTTCTAATTAGTCATAGATCATAAATCATAACTCAGGGAATAAATTTTTTTCATAACAATCGATGTGAGTCATATGATTAAGGAATAATCAATACTCAATCATCATCTATGAGAGCATATCATAATCATAAGACACAAAATTGTGTCATACACATAATTATAGAAAGTAATTTTAATAGTCAAGGATCACCAAAATGACATTTTTTATTAAAAAATTCAAATATTGTATTAGGTTCAATTCATATTCCCATCATATAATTTGTTAAGGATCACTAATAATACTATCATAGTGGACATAGTCCCTTACTGAAATAAGGTCACTCACCATTGTAGATCATATTATCTCATGATATATAATTGTTTACCTATTATTTGGAGGTATATATAATTTTGGGACCACCCATCACATAATGAAAACCATAAGTAAGTGTTACATAATATCTTAAAAAGATACATTATATCACAATCCATAGAAAATGAATGGGTTTCATAATGATTTCATCATATCGTAAATAACTTAATGGAAAGTAATGGTTTTTATTGAATCATCATTAAAACATCATAACTATAAGATATGTAGATAAATAAACATGATGGTATCATAGGATCATATCAACAGTGAATCATAATAATCCTTAATGATGTTTCCATATATGAAAAATACCTATAAAAGAGAATTATAACATTTTTATGAAAATAAGGAAAATAAAGTTTTCATTCGATGTCTTTTAAAAAATAAAAATTCTAGAATATTTAAAAATTACATTAATTGAGAATAACCATTGAAAACTATAATGGAATCATGAAAGATAAATGGTAATGATTGTGGGAAAATACTTTCGGGCCCTATACAATGAAAGATAAAATTAATTTAATGATTTTTAAAAATGTCATAAGTGAGTTATATGTAAAAATAATTTAAATATTAATTTTCATAATTTTTAAATTAAGTAAAATTTAGTTAAAATAATCATTCTCAAAAATTTATACATATTCTAAAAACTCAATTAAATTTTTTGAAGAATATGAAAATAGAGGAGAAAGATTCCCAACCCGATTAGAAGGAATAAGGTCATAATTTCTTAATAACGATTTATTGATCATTTAACACACCAATGTTTGTGAAAGGCTGCTAATACATGGAAATTATAAAGATAACCATACAATAATAAAATTATTTTATTTAGAATTATAATTATATTTTAATTTACCTTAATGTAAATATAACCTTGAGAATCTTAAAAATAATTGGGATCGTAACATCAACCCCTACAAAATTGTGAAAATTAGAATGAGAACCAAATGGAATGAAATAAATTCAAATGAAACATTAAATACCGTGAATATAAATCATAAATGGGTTATATATAACTTATATATATATAAATATTTGTATAACATGTAATCTGTCATTAGAAAATAATATTGAGATGAAGAACCCATACATATTTGGTAATCTCTAAATAAAAACCTCATGAATGAGATAAATTTTGATATATTCCTAAATATTAAAAAAAATCATTGGATACATATACACCACAAAAAAATTAAATTGGTATATGTGGAAAATTTCTCACAAAAATACAAGTATGAGGAGATTCCCTTACCTTAGATCCTATCATTTTTTTACATGATCTTAAACTCTTTTATAGTTTCTTTAGATTTATCATAAATTTATACCAGACCCATATTCATGTTATTATTTTTTATATATGATTTATATATATGTTCTAATTTCTCCTTTGTTAGTAATTCCCTCTTAAAATCATCTTTCCCAGTGTTCACTATTCTATTTTTCATTCCACTTTTTGTTTGGTGATTCACGTGATTTCCCCTTGGTCATAGCAACATCATCTCTATAATATTTATCAAGTAAAAACTATTATATTTATTCTTAATATTAAATTATATAATTGTTTGAATATGTTGACAATGATTTATTAATTACATCACTTCATGGAATAGGTAGTATGCGTGTATACGTATGTGAAGTTTAAACTTTTTGATTAACTAAAAAAAGAAAGGTAAATAAAAAATAACCATTTCAGAATAATAATGATATTATATATATCATAAATCTATATTAAATAAATCTATCATTATGAATATCCATATAATTCAGAAATTTTAATCAAATCACATCGCTTCATGGATATGGTAGTCCACACATACGAACATGTTACATTATCACCTTCCATTAGATGAGAGGGTCAAGTGGTTGGAAATATTTTATATTTATAGAATTATTAAAATGACACTAACATTATATATAATCATATAATCCATCTACAGAACCATCTCATAGTGCGGATGATGGAAAATAAAATACATTGGCTGTATGTTGGAAGTCTCTACGTACACATGACATCATTTTCATTTTCTATTGGGATGGATGATAAAAGGATAATGATCATTATATTAACATAACAAAATTTTAGTGACCTCCATTTAAAAATTTAACTATATTTATATGGATAAATAATATTTGAAGGAGGAATAAGTAGAAAAAAACCTAAAATAATTCGAATGAATATCATTAAATATTCTTTAAAAATAATCATTTGGATCTTTGAATAAAGTCCTAGAAGAATCCCAACCAGGATTCATGTGTCACTAAGAGGGAGATGGGTGAATCAGGGTTATATTTTTATTTAATTATTCCTTACTTATGAAACAACCTTACCCTCCTATTAAATATTACTTTCCCTACTAAAAAAATCCAAACACCCAACCATAGGAACACAATAATATACAAGGTTCAATACTCAACCAAAGTAGCTATGTCCTTGTTATGGTTTCGAAACAATCCAATACCAAAAAAACCCCTAGAAAACAATACTTTAGGGTGAAATATAGTGAGTAGGATGTGCTCTTGCACTCATGTACCACCTTGAAAAAAATAAAATAGTGTGTGTGCTTATTCTAGCACAAAATGAAGAAATTCAATGTTTTAGTGCTTATTGATTAGCTTTGACAAAATTTATATTTAAAAATAGATCTTCTCTTGCCTACCCTAAATCTGGTAGTAACATCCTTCGGTCCTCCATAAACTGACCTGCCTCCTCCACGTACTACCTCTATCATCCGTGTATTTCCTCTACCCTCCATGTACTACCTCTATCATCTGCATAATATATAGAGTGAATGCTTCACATAAAATCTATTCTTTTTGGAACTGCCTCTGCTCCGCATAGCATTCATGATCTGTGTACTTCCCCACATACTACCTCGGCATACAATCTATGTGTACTGATCTTGCATACTACCTTCACATTTGTAGAATTTCTTCTTTCATGAACTACTTCTTCCTATTCTGTGAGTGATTTATTCTTTCGTAGACAAATTCTTCTTATACGGAATATTTACTCTACTAACTTCTTCCCTTCGTAGAATTCCTAATCGAAAATTCTTCCGTACTTATCCAAATTCTACCTCAAAGAAAATATTGTCTCTTATGAAAATATATCAGACATTAATTATGAGATCTTCGCTCATTATATAGGAAAATAGATACAAAAATCCTCTAATATAAGATTTACCAAATCATTAATGCGGTATAGCCTTCACCATATACTGACCTTCTCCAATGAACCACAATTATCCAATGAACTATTTTCATCCATTAACTATTTTCATACAGAGTCTATGTACTTCTTTGATTCCTTCATGGTGGCCTAAATTACCACCTCCAATTCTCTAATGACAATCCATCCTAAAATATGTGAGCCTTCCCCATACAAAAATACTCTCGTGAACCGTTTCTCCTACACTATACACTTACATTGCATTTTGGATTACTTCCTTCGCCGAAATTCCTTTACTACTCTGGCATACTCAACAAAAAAGCAACATTAATAATGAATTTTACCTTTAGAATTCTCAGATTTTCTGAGGAGATATTTATAACTTCCCTATCTCCCAACAATATCTTTTTATCCAATCAAACTTGAATAAGATTGGAATCACATTTATTCCCCCTTTCCTTTATAAGGATTTCATCACAAGTTGTCCAAAAAACATATGATATTATAGAAATACTAATCAGTAAATAATTGTATGATTTTCAAAGTATTTTACAAAGTGAATTGATTTTTCCTCTTTAAAAATAAAATACAACACTCTTGGACCAACATTTTCTTACTTCCCAAATGATATCTAGCCAACTTGGTCCCAGGGTAGGTGTTTTAAAAAGGAAAGAACTAGAAGAACATGTATTGGGATGCTGATAAGAGATTTTGGTAGGGTTTGACCAATATATGTGGCTCAATATTTATTTAATAATAGAGGATAATATGTGATTTTTTATAATTTAGGGAAGTGGTACACATGTACTTTCTCAAAACATTAAAATAATATAAGTTCACTTCCATGGAAAATAGGATCTAAATATGATCAATTTCTAAAATGGGATGTGTTAAGTTGTAAATTCATTCAACCAATATGATTTTAAAATCTATTTAGGTTATCATAACCCTTTTTTATATATTTTAACCACTCAATTAATTTTTTAACACATATTATTGAAATTAGATACAAAGTCTTTAATATTAAATAATTCCATTCTAAAAGATCTGGTGGATCATAAGTGAAAACTTTTTTATACTGTGTAATATTAAATTTTCAATTGAAAAAAATTATTTTAAAAAAAAAACTTATTTCATGTAATTAAATACAATTTAACATAAAATATACATACATTTATTTTTGGTACTATTCACATAATTTACTTCACCAAAATCAAGATTACTGTTGAGATATAATTTTAAAACATAAAACAATACATACCATCCATTTAAATTTATAAAAAAATTACAAGACATTAACTTTTTAAGGCCACATTTTTATATAGCGTGTGAAATTCATAAAGGAATTTGAATTTTCTATTAACAAGATGGGTTATTTTGATAATGGGAATCAGAATAAAGTTATGAGTGTCTGGAAATACAAAAAAGGGTTGTATTATATGTGTGTATTGATTCTTTGGATGGTTCTTGGGTTTGGGATAGCATCGAAGGATGAATTGGTGACTCGGGCTTTTAAAAACCACTACAACAATACATGCAAAACATGAATTGTGATTCATGATGTGAATGGATTTCATATGTTGTGCCCGAAGTATTTAGTACATGCAAAAGGGGCTCTAGAGAAAAGTCTCAAAAATTCATGGTATGAAGAGTTATTTAACACCATGATTATTGATATCCAATATTTGTAATGAAAATAGGGTTCATCCCCTTCCTTCTTCCGTAGAATATCAAGTAGTTCATGGGACAGCTTTGGCTGGTACCTCACCTCCCACCATTATTCGCCATTCATGGTTTTTCTAGGGGATATCAGTTGATATTTTTGGGAATTTTATTTCCCCTCACCAATACTATTAAATAATCTTTCGATCTATCTTTATATCATTGTTTTAAATTTAGGAATAAGACTGAGATTTCAGTAGAGGACGATTAAATCAATGGATTTTATCCATGTTTTCATGTATCCTAGCTAGAGTGTAACACCCCAGGTAAATAAAGAATATGAAATTTTCATATTTATCCATATTTGTGAATAAAATATTAATATTACTTTAAAGGGAACACTATGCTCGATGGTGTACCCAATACGCAACAACAAGTTTCTTTGAAATCTTACGTTGCACTCTAATAATAAAAAAATATTATTTTAAATGGTAGTAAATGCCTAGCCTTTGTAATGGCGGGAATGAACAGAACCAACTAAAAAAGTATTATATATTTTTGTAAAAATTTTTTACTTTTTTTTAATAAATTTTAGAGGCTTAAAATGCAAATGAATCCAATTTTAAGAACAAATCTTCTAATATTCTTTAAAAGGTTGATTAACCGACTTTTTATGGAGAACCCTTTTTAAATATACTTTTAACAATTTTATATGTTGTATTTTACAAAATAAAATCCTTCTTTAGAATCTGGACCTCAAAATTTACTTTGTGTAAATTTTTGTTATTTTTCCGATAAAGATCATTTTTAGTGAAAATGTTGCATTTTAATTCAAAACCACCTTTTAATATGATTTATTTATATGGATAGATTATCTTTTTAATTGAGATTAAAGTGTATTTATAATATATTTTTACCATTTAATCTAATGTTGGTCATTGGAATTAATTTCACTTTGAAATTGGACTTAAACTAGTGTCAATCTTTTAATAGATATTGTTTCTTAAAAACATGCTATTTGTTTTGACAGCAGGAATTAATTATTAAATTAATTAATGCAACATATATGTTTTGAATTTTATAAAATAGACATCATTTTTGAATTCTGAATATCAATGATAGCTTAGGGTGAAGTTTCGGTTTTTTTTTGAAAAACTTCAATTTTTGATCAATAGTGAAACCACTAAGTGGTAGTTAAAAAACTGATTTTTTGTTTAAATGAAAATTTAGCACTTCTGTGATTTTAATTTCAAAAATCGGACATAAATGGTTGTAATTAGGATGTGAAATGTGGTACAATGTGATTAAAATAATTTTTTGGTTAATAGTAGCTTTTAAGTTTTATTAATCGTGATTAAAGGTAATTAGTGCAATTTAAGGTAAAAATAATGTTATAATAATATGAAATGACCTTGACACATGTTCTACCCTTATTTTATGAGTCATTTCCTACCAATAAAATCCATGGGTCAACATGGGGACCCCATGGAGCCACTTGGGTAAGAAAATGACATTAATAACTTTTTATTTAAAGTTAAAATAAAAGTTTCACACTAATGAATTGTTTTACTAAAACAATTTTTACATGGGGTTATACAAGTGATATTTTTCACTATAAATATTCATTGGAAAGGTAAAAAGATTTCTTACATCACAGTATTTTTTTATAATTTTTAGACATTATATAAATTAATTTAATTATGACACCATGATGATGCAGTGATTACCACATTAATGAATGATTTAAATAAAAGAAAAATCTAATGTAAAATCTAAGACATACACTTATCAAAAACCTATTGAATGTGTAGATTTAGATCCCTTATCACCTTATCCTTGAAATATATAATTGTGGGACCTTTGATATCTGAAAATCATCTTATAATAAAGTATCTTTTTATAACTTTCCAAGAGTACCCCTCCTCTCTCTTATAAAAGGCCCCCACCTCTACCACCTTACCCATACCTCTCAAGCCATTGGATCGGCCACGATATGCTAATTTTATCTCTCCACATCCCTATATTACTCCTAGAAGCCACACGTTGGGAAGAATTGTTTCCAAGGAAGCCTTTGAGCTCAAATCAAAAAGGGGTATCTGATTTAAAGGTAATGTCTTCTCTTATGTTATTTTGTATTATTTTGCTTCTCCAACCCCCTAAAATATTTTTATTCCATTATTTTGTGACAAAAACGGTATCTTAAATATACTAGGATGCTGTTATTAGAAGGATTCGAACTACACTTACACACACCTCCATATAATGGTTAAAGAACATATTGTTTCTGTGGATGGCGAATTTTTGCCTCACAAAATGATAATTGTTCAATATTCTTCTAACACTTTTCATGGTGGCCATTAAGATGTCACTATATTTATATATGATATATATTCTGTTTATGTTTTCTATATGCTTCTGTATTTTTCATTTATGGCACACCCTTATGGTTTCCATTATGGGTAAATTCGATATCTTCATTTTAGGAAGTGCGGACTATCGCCCTCTCAAAGTGATTTGATTCGTTAATGCCATATGTGGGATGTATAAAGGATGGGGTTAATGATATTATATATATGATATTATACTAGAATTATAATATACCTTTATATCATTATGATTACATTCCATTAAATATGAAATAGAAATGAAAGTAGCGTTCATGCGTACGTACGGCTTACCGTCTCCATGAACGGTGCATTTCATTTATTACCTCTAAATGTTATGTAATATTATAAATGAATTTATATACTGGATATATATGAAATATATGATACCTAAATAATGAATATATTTCTGGATATAATGGATATTTTACCACATGAACAACTTGTAATTATAAGAAGTTTATTTTTGACTCAAGTACCATTGATCGACAAAACGATCGTTATTAACTTAAATAATTACATGATGTTCATAAAATGGTAATAAATGATATAAAAGGAATAATGAACTAAAGAAGGTTTTTAAGAAAGTAGAAATTAACTCTATTTTATTATTCAGGAGATTAAAGAATGATCGAGTCATGTAGGACATGAGGTAAGGGATCCTACCTCTATCTTTCTTTTTAAGTACTCTCTTTTATGTCATTTATTTTAAGCTCAAATTTCTTATTTTTGGGGATGTTATTTTATATTCATCCTTCTGTAAATTTTATTTTCATATTATGGGAGACCCTATCTGATCTCATAAATCCATTTTTGGGAGTTTTAAGTGGTGCTGTTAGGCTGCCGAGTTTTCATAAGGGATTCTTCATCTCACTTTTATTCCCGTGAGATTTATGCTACATTTGCCACCATTTCCTTTGAACAATGTATGTACTTCCCATTATTATACTCTTTGTGTAATATAATTTCATTTATGGGTATTTACATCATTTTTTTGTCCTTATTTCATTGGGTGTACATTTCGAAAGTTACCCAAATAGGTAAGAGAACCTTTCACCCTCCTCTTTTTAAAAGACTTATTTTTTTAGGTCTTTGAATTTACATATTCTTATGTAGGGATATGTTATTCTATATCCTTATTGATGTAAATTTTATGTCCAAGTGATGAGATACCATTTTCTCTCTCATCAACTAATTTTATGAATTTTAATGTGACACCGTTAAGCTGTCGAATTTTTGAAAAGGAACTTCTTAACTCAATTTCAATCCTTTGGGTTAAAATTGTAACCCTTGAACATGTCATGCTATGAATATGTGTGAATGGATCTGATTGTTTTACACATAATATCCTCTTATATTGGGTGTATTTGTATTTTTCACACATAAATTATGTAATTGATTTATCCTTAACCTAAGGATACCGTCTTTGTATGGGACTTCATCTCAGTCTCCTTTCATTGATGCATATTTTGTTTTATACACAACTTTCTTTTATACAGTGTATAAATCCCTTTGACTTTGAATTTTATTCAAAAGTAATCTTTTCTGTATGAATCATTTTACTAAATGACAAAAAGTATGTTTCTTTTTTAACATACACGGTGACGACGACCTTTCCGCCGCCGCTAGTATTATTTGAACCTTGGCTTTCTCAACAAGCTGTAATGTTTCTAAAAGTAAATAAATACCATATAATCTTTTATTTATTTTGGTATTGAAAATGGTTTTGATAATGTATTTGTTATGTCAATATATTTATGTGATATATTGTGATTGAAATGTAGAAATATTTTCTTCCCTTTATAATTGTTTTATGTGTTATGATTTTATAATGGTACTTGGAAATTTGATGGGTGGTTACGTGAAAAACCATATGACGGGTGGTTCCATGAATACCAGGAATGGTGGTTACGTTATAACCTCTAATGCATTGGGTATGGATGTTGGCCATATGGCTATTCAATTTAGTGATATGTGTGGAAGTCGACCGTATGGTTATTCAATTTATGTATGGTTATGTCCCAAGTTACCTTTATATGTTATGTGTTCTTTATATGGGTTTATGGTAATCATTTTTTTACAAAGGATAAGTAGATATCTTTTATTCGGTGAAGAGTATTTACTACTTCATAAAGGTGAAAAGTATTACATTGATAAAGTATTCATGGTTTACATGTTTTTTGAGAAAAATAACAATTTTCTTTCTTTGTGTATCCTTTACTGGGCTTTTTATGCTCATCCCATGTTTTTGAAATGTTTTCTATAGGACTTAAAGATGAATAGGGTCAAGGATGGGATCAAGGAAAGACAAGATATCTAAAACATAGAACCAGACATGTTTATTTTAAAGAGTTTTTATTTTATAGAAACTTAGTAGTAGTTTCTACTTTTTAATCTTTTGAGATGTAATAGTTATGTCCTAAATCTCTAAAACTCTAAACCTAAAAAGATCCTCAATTTTAATTATTCATTTAATTCATGGTTATGTAAGATTTTAAGGATGAGTCCTTATATATATGGGAACCTCAGATCCATCAACGGCTCGAAGGCCTTAATTTTTCTTATTATAAATAAACCCCATTTTAAAGGAAGAAGGAGAAAACCCAAAAGACTTCATCAACATAAGACAAACCATGACTTGAAGGTCAAAGAGAAAAAAATCATACTGGCAACATGAAACTTCCCCTCCCTAGCACATGATCTTGATGACGCTCTCCACCATTGCAAGGTTGTTCGGCAAGCAAGTGTCTTGTGTCGAAGCAAAGGCCTGATCTGATGGCTGAAGCCATACCCTCTCAGACATCCAAATCCATAAAACTCTACAAAGATGAGACACCAGCTCTAAAACCTCTTCTAATACCTGTTCCATGTGGTCGAGAAAAAACAAGCTGAAACACCATAAAACCATTCATCGTCGTCCCATGATCTCCATTAGGAAACAAATAACCACCGATGATCACATCTTGGACACCTAACCACCTGAAAAAGCCCCACAGCAATGATCCCATAGCCACCCCTCATCTCTGCATCAACAAGAAACTCAAAGGGGTAGGAGATCCAAGATGTGAAATGTAAGGTCAGTGCCACCTAGGGCTAGAAGACCCAGCAAATAAACTAAAGGAGTTCCACCAGAAAGAAAAACCAAGTCAACATGCCGAAGAAGTGCTGCTCTAGGCTAAAACCGGGTAGATCTGAACAGTGTAAGAGCCCACACCGGATGCCCAGTTAAATTGGCTCATGAGATCAAGGAAACCTCAAATGAAACCTACAGACTATCATGTCTCATTTCATTACATTACATCACCTCTTGGAATTTTCTAAATATTTTCACCCTAAATTAAATTAATGGGATGTGAAATATATAATATAATTTGTTGCTTTTTATAGACTAGGTCCATGGTCTTTCAGGAGTCAAATTCACCACACCGCTTATGGTATTGATGAGATCGTCTAGTGAGTGTCATGAATTTAAAAATAGATATAAAAATTAAATAGTTTAACTAATTATAAAATGTTATAGTTAATTGTTTTTTTCTTATTAGAGTGAGTAAGGAGCTCAACTGGTAATGGGATTTGTGACCAATAATAGAATGATATTCAAAGGAAAAATGATAAGAAACGTTATAAAATGGTAAGTTGTCCTTATTCGTGTACCAATTTTTATTATGAATTACTTATAGGTATGTGATATGTGTGGAACCCCCAATTTCTCCAATGTTCATTTTTTTAAAATAATCCTTTTAAAAAAGAGGATCATATGTTTGAGATTGCCCAAGGTTTTAAGGACCTTAGTGGTCTCTTATGTTCCTACAATATAAATTAAACACCAATTGATGATGATATAAATTTTAATGTTTGGGTTTATTATTCCTAGTGGTATGGGACTTAGTGAACTCTATAGAAGGAGGTGTAATGACTCGATATGAGTGGCCTATGGGTTGGTCATGAGAGATATCATGTGAAGACTCGCATATTTTTTGGCTATTCAGGATATCCTATAATTCCTGGAAATGTGGATTATTTTATGCCTATTTTAAAAGATTAACTTGTTTAGTAGGCTAATGAGACCTCATTCGGTCCCAAGGTGACCCTATGAGGTTCTCTTGTGACATATGACCCTAGATAGAGTGTAGAATTGAGACTGAGTGGTGATATTATCTTGTGTCACATAATAACACAAACTCATGATGTGAAATTGAGGAGATATGTACATAGTTTATGGTTTTATGTGTTTGAATAACCCATAGATTATATTTTTACATCCACTTGATTGTTTTTATATAGTTATAGATCCTGGATGTGCTACTTGGGACCCAGCCTAAGAGCCAAATTGAGATGATATGGTGCTATTGGGGATTACAAAAGGTACTTCTTCGGATCCAACATTTGAGCCATGTGATATATTGGTATGATACTTCTTTTATGTGTTGAAATAATTGTAGATTCCATGTGTGTATCCAGGGATTATGATATTGATCCATTTGATGAATTTCCAAGACACAGAAATTTGACCATGGTTTTATATGGAAAACTCTTGATTACATGGGTCGCTAAAATACCTTAGGTCCCAAGTATAAATAGTATTACTAAAAATCCATATATTCAATCTTGGTGTGTTTTTATGATCACTTTTATTATAAAGAGATTGCTTGGTCACCCTTGGATCTGGCTTGTTGAGATTGATGGTGTTACATGTTCCAAACCAGGATGGTTGGGATGCATGGGAGTTGGATGGTTAGCTTGATGACAAGGAGGATGAGCATAAGTTTTATGACTTCTCACGATTTCCAGTTATAAACATTGGTCTTTTTATGAAATTGTATTTTAGATATATTCCCAAGAAACGTAGGATCTTGTTATTCAGTAGCATATGGTGAGATAATTCCACATTTTAGCCTGATCTCCATGGATGATTGTATTACAACCTATGATGATCTTTTTTATAGTTGGTTTAGTCATAATGAAATTCAAAGAGACACTCTCACATTGGATGAAGAATGTCTTTTTGAAGAATTTCACGAGTCGGAGGAACAATACTAGTTACTGATTTGATAGTTGGATATTGTAACACCCTGATATTTTTTTGAAATATTTCCTTTTGAAATAAATTATTCTTTTTGATATTTTTTATTTTACACAACACAAAAAATAGTTTTTTATATTCGATAACTATGTTTGGATGGAATTATAGGCAACACTAAGTTAATAATGCACTACATGCAATATAAAAATTATCTTTCTCTATACGGAACCATGAGGTTATCTCATGTTACATACTAGACTGGATTTCCTAGATGGATTTCATAACATTGCCTGAATGGCATGAAGGCTTTACTTTTTATTGATTTTTGATAACCCCCCTTTCAAGGGATGAGGGGAACCCTTATAAGGCCTATAGACTAAGAGATTACATTGCACGTAGGCTTAGGAGATTACATGACCCAGAGGTCAAAGGGAATTCAACCAGACTATCTATAAAGAACTGCCCCTCCCTAGTATCTTCATCATGATAGTATCTCTCCACCTTCGCATGACCGTCTGGCATGGATTTCTATGCAAGCACAGGCTGGTCCCAATGGCATAGCCATACCCTCTCATTCTGAAAAATCCATTTGGTTCTGCTCTGGTGATTGCGCTTACTCTAAATCCTCTTCTGGGGCTGCTCCGTTTTTGTAGTGTGTCAGGGGCAACTGCATGTGGCCCGAAGGCCTTGAGGTAGCCCGAAGGCCTTAAAGTTGTCCTGAAATCCGTAATGACCCGTAGGCCTGGGTGGCTCGAAAGCCTTAAGGACTCCAAGCCCAAACCGGTGGCCCAAGGTGAATAGTTCCAACTGCTACAGTGCTGAGTAGTACATGCTACAGTAACTGCTACAGTGCCTGCTAAAGCACCGCATAGTGTACTGTTCTGCTACAGTAGCTGTAGAGTGTACAGTCTGCTACTGTACCTGCACAGTTGACAGTTCAGCTACAGCACTGCTATAGTGCCTGGTACAGTACCTACTACAATACTGCTATATTACCGGAAATATACCTCTACCTGGTTTTGAACCTGGGTCTTGTGGATGCACTTAAGGATACCTCTCCAACTAGGCTGAGGCTCATGTGCATTGCATAACATGCAATATCGAGTTTCACTGTACAATAACATACTATTAAAAGTATTTTTACTTAATATTATAAGATATTACCAAGATTTTATGTTGGATTTTATGAATATTATTTGTTAACTTATGAAAATACATGGTCAAATTAATTTATTACAAATTTATTATAACTGAATATAAGAAGTGACGTAATATAAAGGGAATGTTTTTTTTACAAAAACTAATTTTATGCTCACAAAGGAATTTTATCATATTAAATTAAATTAGTTACTATTAGTAAATTATATTAATTAAATATTTTTTTTATTTAATCAAATATATTTTTAACATTTCTCTAATATATTTGATAGGCATAAGATAGCAAAAAACCCAATATTACACATAAAAACCTATATTTATTAAAAAGAAATTTTCTCACCTTTTAATGGAGAAACTACTTTAAATATAACTTTTGGATTTGTAATTAATATTTTACGTACAAATAGACATTATTAATGAAATAAAAAATATAAATATGATTTTAGGGTGAATTTTTTGAATTTATCTGTAAGGCATCATTTTTTTATGAATAGTGAAAAATAATGAATTTTAATTCAAAAAATCTTTTATATATTTTTTTAAGTTTAATTATATTTATAATATGTTTTATTGTATAATTATATAAATTATATATTAACTTATACAATTTAGGTCATTAGGATCAATTTCACTTTGAAATTAAATATAAAAACAAAGAAAACTTTTAAACATTTTTACTTTAATAACCGACATTGTCATCTCGTCAAGAGGATTAGTTTTTGATTAATTTCTATCAATTTTGTAGTTAAAATTATAAAAAATGGATTTAATATTTTGAATCATAATTATTTATAATGTTTAATAACATAAAATTTCTTTTTTACCAAAAGGATTAGTGATTTTAGTAAAAGATAATTACAAAAATTAAGAGAGAAAATAGCTTAACAAGGGTCTAAACCATAAACTTATGCTCCAAAATGTCTTATAAACTTCTCCAAAATCTGATGGATCTAATATTTAGACCCTATAATCAATTTTATAGAATATTTTTAATTATTTATTCCCCATTACATGGAAAAACGTGGTTTGAATTTCCATTTCCAAGATTTACAAAAATTCCACTCCTCCTCCGCAGTAAAAAGTCACTCAAGCCTCCCCCTATTTTACACCTATAAGGCCATTTTTATCACCCAAAATCTACTAAAATAACCTCAAAACACCCATACATTTATCCTAGATGAATTTATTTTGTAATAAAACCATACAAGTATGACCTTTGGTACAAACCAAGAGGTGTTACTCAAGGAAGATGAAACATCCTTCCTCAAGATCCTTTGTTTTATTTTCATTATACACCTCCTAAAATATTCATATTACATTATAATGAGAAAATATCAGTATCACATATAGATTTATAGTTTTGTATTATAATCTTTATACCAACACTTACACATACTTCCATCTAATTGTTAACAAACTCACTGTTTTTTGTGCGGGGAACTACCGCTTCACGAAACTATGTTGTTCGTTTATCCTTTAAAACCTATCCTTGATAGAAATTATGTTTGTTAGTCTATTTTATATGATATATATTATATTTGTTACTTGTTTATGATTTTTTAATTATTATTTAATTTAAACCTTCATTTTGATCAATTTTGTGTAAATATGAAGACATCGTTTTTGGAAGTGTGGACTACCTCCTCCTCAAAGCGATGTGACTCATTCACTGTTTACATGGAATTTATAAAGTTTTGGTTTAATAAAATTATATGATATATATGAAAACGTAATTCTACTATAATGATAATATATATGTGTGTGTGTTTCATTTACTTTCATTCTTCTAATATAACCAAAAAATAGAAACATTGTTCCTGTGTACGTACGACCTACCTTCTCCAAGAACGGTGTATTCCAATTCATATTTCAATATTTTATGGATAGTTAACAATATATATATATATATATACTGAATATATATGATATATTAATCATGTTTTAATATATATAAATAATTAAATCATGATCTAATTTAGAGGATCCAGAATAACAAGATGAAACATGTATGAAAAATAAAGAGAATATTTCCCAAAAATGTAACATTAACAATGTGTTGTTAATAAATTGGTAATATAAAGTCATAATGAAATAATATATTGTATTAGATATAATAATATGGTTATTTTTTATATTTATATAACAATATATTTATTAAACAAGAGTTTTTTACTTGTACGAAGAATTTCATGACTTGTGGTAAGGGTTTTCTCATCTCACTATTTATATCTATGAGAACCATTCCTTATTCACCATTAATTTAATTTTAGTGGTGTATTTACATACCATGAATTTATTATATGATTATTATTCTTATTTTTAATGTTATTTTCATATTAATTTTATTATCCTTCCTTCATGGGGTTTTATGTTCAAAAGTTTCAAATCGGTAAAGTAATTTTGTCTCAATTTGCCTTCCATCAGACACATGCAATGTTATGCATCAATACTTTTTATGAGGTGTATATACAGACATTTTACAAGTTATATCATGAATATAATTCATTTCATGATATTTCTATCATCATTAAGTGTTATTCATTCCATATTATTGTTATTCAATGTCACAACATTGGTAACGGTTTATCGCTACAATCTAATCGTTTTTTGAGATTGTTTTTGATTATGTATCCATTGATGAATTATTATAATCCTTATCTCAAAAAAACACATTTATTTTCTTATAATATGGTTATAAATGATATAATCATGTTTTATTACTATCTTCTAACTCTTTTCTACTTAATATAATTAAGTAAATATTTTTATGAAAATCCAAATTTATTTCTCCTTTCTGTCTGAAATATGTGTTCTATCAAAGCTATTTTTTCTAAAAACATTTTCAAAAATTATTTAAAATTATCCTATGATTTTTAAACTATATTTTTATCCATGTTCTACCATTTTTTTAAAAATGTGTATAAAATGATTCTTCTTATCGTTTTCTAGTCTAGGAACTTTTCTAATCATTTTAAGGTGAAAAAATTATTTTTGGCATGTACAGAATTACCCACCATCATGACCTTCATTTCCCTAAAGCTTAATTTGTGTGTTTAAAAGTTTATTTTTCAATAAAATGTTTTTAAAATATTTCTATAATTTGATTGGTTTAAAGTTGTGTTCAATGAAAATGGTTATCAAAATTATTTTATGTTTAAAATAAATGTAAATTATTTTCAAAGTTCCCTTTATAAGTTTTCAAAAGGGAAATTTTTAATGAAAATGAACTCAATTATTTCAGGTTTTGTTAATAATTTATCAAAAACAAATTCTAAGTAATGGTTTACCAAAATTAATTTAAGAATTATTTTTCTTTTTCTTTCTATTTTATAAGAAAAATATTTTAAATTTTTTTTGAGTTTTAAAAAATAGAATAGATATTTTCATTAAGAGATGTTTTAGAGAAAATTGTAAAGCCTTCCTTATATGAAGTGCACTGTTTGAAAGGTTTTTATGGGAAAAATATTTTTTAAAAATGTTATTTTACTTAATAAATTTTCCATCTAATCCTTCAAAATCCATCTTCGTTTAATATTATATACACGTTATATTTTATTAATAATATTCATTTATCTATTGAATAGTCTTTGTTATTATTGAACGATTTTTATGATACCCATTTCAATTTAACTGGTTATATTCCTTTGAAGCCCAAATTTGTTTGCAGGTTATGCTTTGAAAAATAATTATGAAACCCATCCATTTCCCTATGGTATGATTTGATGAAATGTTAATGATACCCATTTCATTTTATGGGTCAAGATATGATGAATGTCATGTTATCATGTCGAACATTCATGTATGATTTCATTATGTGATGTGTGGGTATTATATCTCCATCCAATGCATTAGGTAATGATAAGTGTTTTATGAGCTCAAGATGGTACATGGGTGGGAATACTAAGCCCAAAACCTAAGGGTACATTGGAGAGCATCCAAAGCTTGAAACAAGAGGGTACACAGGAGGGCATCCCATGCCATAAACAAGAGGGTACATTGGAGGACATTGCAAGCCCAAAACAAGAGGGTACATGGGAAGGAATCCCATGCCTAAAACAAGAAGGTACATAAGAGGGCATCCCCAGATGAAAATAGGAGGGTTTATGAGAGGGTATCCCAAGATCTAAATAAGAGGGTACGTGGGAGGGAATCCCAATCCTAACATAAGAGTTAGAATGAGAGGTCATCCCATGCCAAAACAAAAGATTACATGGGAGGGAATCCCGATCCTGAGACAAGAGGGTACATGATAAGGAATCCCAATCTTGGAGTAGGTACACATGTTATTATCCCATGCTGGACATGTTATTATGTTATTGTTAGAAAACCATGAAATTATATTTTTATGCTTCTGTTTGTTCAACAAATTCATTGTCTCATTCCTATGTTATGTCTTCATGGGTAATGATCTTTTTTACCTTGTGATTCATGTCTTATGTACTTCCAATATTTATACCATGAATCTTGTATATAATATTTTATATGTTGGGTATGATCCTAGAATGTTATTTTTCCAATTCTCATACCCTTATTCTCATGTTATACTTATGTATTTCCTTTAGATAGCCATAGTGATCATCTAATCTCACCCCTTTATTATGTTTCCTTCCCCCTGGATATGAAAAATGGTTTTTTAGTAGGAATACAAAAAGGGGAAGAGATTTATGGATAATTTGATGATATTTAATAAAATTATAAGAAAGTGTTTCATGTTTCCCAAAACACTAAATTATTATGGTCCGTAGGAATTTATTTTAGTAATGTGGTGAATATTAATCTAAAATGATGTATTATCCATGTCTGTTAAGCCTGGGGTGCTATATTTTGTATCCTAGTAAAGGATTAGTCAACATTTGGAAACTAGGATGAGAAAACATTACTTATGTCCCTAGGGATATTCCTAAGGATACGTCTAGGTACGACTCTAAGGATAATTCTAAGTATAAGTAGAAGTATAAAAAACATTATTGGAATTTTGGTAAAAGATAGTGTTAGTGGTTTCCTAGAAATATGTCCCTATATAGATATAACAATGGTTGTGGCTCTCGAATAGATCTACATAGGGGTAAAAACTCATAAAATATGCATCAGTCCAGACTTGAGCATAACCTGGTACACAACAATGGGCCTTTCTGCACACATGGTTTTACAGTCCTAGGGGATATGATTTGGAATTTCACAAACTATTTCACAACCATCATGATGAATTTAAATAGATAAAGACTATGAATGGCGTAGGATAAACTTTATGTGTCCTTTATTAATAAGGAAGGTGTCAGGATTAAGATAATACTATATGTTGTTTTAAAATATTATGTGGTTCTTTACTATGAGGGTTGTTTCTTAATATATGTATTATATTTAGTCAATGGATGGAACCCGAAAGAATCTGTTAATGGGGAATGAAATGGATAATGAAATGATTTTCCTACTGAGAAACTGTATTTTATGGGAGATGGAATACAAATTATAATTTCTATGCTCACACAATTTTCTAAAACTTTGGTTTATAGTGAACATCCAAATGAGTAATGGAGAGAATATTCTATGAATCCTTCAGAAAGAAGCACCTACCTTCTTTCACTGGTTCTGCTAACCCATTACATATTGAGAAATGCATCTATAAAACTAAAATTATATTTTTTTGAGCATTTAGATAATGGAATTTCACTATATCTGTCTAGCATTTGGAAGTTAAGGTACATTAATGGTGTAATAATATTAAGAATAATATGAAGCATGATTAAATTGTCTCTATAGAATGAGATGGGTTCAAGAACTTATTTTCAATAATAATTTTCCTTATATTGTTCTTTTTAATATGGGAAATGACTTACTAGAGCTTAATAATAATGATGTAGAACTTGTTCTTGCACATGATGATTATTAAGTCTTTGGAGGTGCAATTTGGGCATAATCATCAAATTTGAATGAAAAATTGATTGATTCTTTAGTGGTCTGAAACCTATAATTCGAAATCCCTTCACTATAAGAGACATTAGATGCTATGAATAACATGTTATATGTTTTATAATGTTTTAAATGTAAGATTTAATTACAAATCGATATGATGGTTTTGTTAATAAAAGAAATATTTAGATCAAAGGAAATTCTTACAACAATGGAGAAAAAGAAAATGAGACTTCCATTATTCACAATATGTGTGATAAAACATGGATATAATTCTATTTAGAAGACTAGTAAATGTTTTATGTGTGGAAGGGAAGGTAATGAAGTTGATAAATCTCTATTTAATGGGAAGAAGTTATCTAATGATGAGAACAATGATAAATACTCATAAAATGGACCTCCCACACTTCAGTGTTTCAATTTCATGTAGTTTCTCCATTTTGATAACATGTTCCTAAATCTATTGAATAATTTGGATGATAAGTTTCAGTAACCAATGAGAAAAAATGAAAAAGGGAATGCTTATGAAATCATAATAGATGATTGAAATCATGATAATTAGGTCACACATATCCTCTCATCCTTAGTTGTGAGTTTCAGGTTTGATTTTGTATGATTAATCCCTATGGAAATATTATTTTTCATCCTTTAGTGATATTTCTTGTGATTATCTCACTCTATATAGATTTGGATTAAAAAATCGTATTTTATATTATATAGGTACAAGTATAGACTCAAGTTTCCGATAAAGTTTTTTTGTATTAGATAATAGCTTATTTAAGGAGTAATGGGTGAAATATATTTTGGAAGGGTTACAAGGATAACCATTTTTGGAATGGTTTGTGCAAATCATAGGATGATGTTTTAGAGATTAATGTTTTATCTAACCATATGAATAATTTTGAATATTTGATAACTTTTTCTAACCATTATTTTTTGATGTTATGTAAATTTATATGGATGGAATTATCATTCTATTTATGGATATTGTGATCTATTAATGCTTTGGGAATGAAAAATTCACGTTCATTTCAAAAAACAACAGCTAAATTGGAAATTGGTCAAGAAAAAACAAATGATGAGGTTTTTATAAAATCATGTATGTTTATATTTTCATGAAAATTATTCAACATTAGGAAAAGGGATCTTGAAACAAAAAATGTTATCCAAGTACCTTGGTTACTGATGAATCGAATGGACCCTTAGTTCATCACATATTTATGGATCTATGATTTTTAAATTTCTTCTAACCATGTTATATATCATTATCCATCGGAACATGATAGTTATATTTCTCTTATATATATATGTTTTCACTTCCCACCTATTTTAATATATTTGGAAACATAGTTTTATGTTACTTTGGGTAAACATTGTGTTTCCAGCTTTCTCTTTTTAAAGGAATATTTTGTATTCATTTTTACAATGCGGGATTCTGTGAAAGGAACATTAAATTATTAAACCATTTATAACCCAAATTAATTTCTATGGAGAAATTAATTTTATGGGCGTATAATATAACACCTTGAGATTTAGGGATTTTTTATTCTGAATTAATTTAATATTTTTTTATATTTTTCATTTCACACAACACTGAAAATAGTTTTTTTATATTAATGCATTATGTTTGTCCTGAATAAAATTAAACCCATGTTAATCGTGCACTACATGCAACATAAATTTATTTTTCTATACATGTAAAATATAGGTTATCTTATTTTACACACAAGACTAACTTTCCTTGATGTCTTGCATAACAGGCAAGATCCAATTTTCCAAATAATAATATATTATTAAAAATATTATTATTTGATATATTAAAATATAACCTAGACATTAAGATGAAGTTAAGGGATAATATCATCTAACTAATCAAAATACTTGGTTTAATTCATTTGTTTCAAATTAATTATAAATGAATATTAGAACAAATTATATATAAATGGAATGTTTTTATAAAAACTGCATTTATAATAACAAAGGAATTTTACACCAATAAATTAAATTAATTAATATTTTTAAATTATATTCAAGAAATATATATTTTATATATTCAATAAAATATATTTTTATAGTTATGAAATATTTTTTATAATCATAAGATAGGAATAAACCCAATATTACATATAAATACCTATATTTTTATAAAATTGGTTTTACCACCTTTTAATGGTGAAAATATTTTAAATTTAAATTTTGGTACTCTTATAAAATTTATATTTAAAAATTAAACATCATATTTTAAATAGAAACTTAAAAATTATGTTCTGGTGAATTTTTTTTTATTCTTCTGTGAAATACTATCGTTTGATGAATAATGAAAAATATGAAATTTTAATTCAAAACTAATTTTTCATCAAATTTATTTATATTTTTAAATTATTTGTATAATAGTTTTTATATGATAATTATATAAATTATACAAAAATTAATCCAATTCTGGTCATTGGGATCAATTTCACTTTGAAATTAGATATAAAAATATAGAAATCTTGGGAACCGTTTTTCTTTAAAACATGCATTGTTATCATGTCTGCAAGATTAATTTAAAATTTATATCTTCTAATTATGTTCTTGGAATTTTGAAAAATTGATTCCATATTTGGAATAATAATAAGATATTATTTCTGATAATGTGAATTGATTTTTTTACCAAAAGGATTAGTGAATTTAAATAGAGTTAAACACGTCATTTTAGATGAAAATTCGCATGACTAAACATTAAACTATAAGGACAAAAATGACCTAGGAACTTGTAAAAATCCATTAGATGTTCATATTTCTAAATTAAACTCATTTATATCTAATTTTATCCATTATTGGAGCAGCATGACATGGGAAAAAACATGGGTGGAATTCCCTTTTCAAAAATTTACATGAATACAACTTGTCATCCATAATTAAAAGGCACTCACCCCTCTTCCTAATTCACAATTCTCAGACCTTTTTATATACCAAAATATACTCAAATAATTTCCCAACATCATTACCTCCATTATATAATCCTCTCATTTTTCATAAATCCATCCATGGAAGCCCCTTGGTGAAAACTAAAAGGATTTACCCAAACAAGATGTAATATCGTTCCATAGGCTCCTTTGTTTGATTTTCTTTCTACGCCCTCTAACATATTATTATGACATTATTACGTAATAAAATAATTATCCTAAATATATTTATATTTTATAATTTTAATGTTTATACCTTCACTTAAAAACAAATCCATCTAATCAATAATGTACTTACTGTCTGTTTCTACGATGAACTACCAACTCACAAAATGAAGTTATTTGTTTTTCCTTTACAACCTTTCATGGTTGTGAATTATGATGAATAATATATTTTATATTATATATATTATTTTCTAATGAATTTATGATTATTTAATTTTTATATAATAAAAACCGTCATGTCTTCCATTTTTTGTAAATACAATAACTTTGTTTGTGGAAGTGTAGATTAGCTTCACCTCCAAGCAATGTTATTCGTTAATGATTTTTATGGAATGTATTAATGATGAGTTTAGTGAACTCATATGATATATATGACATATTAATTATACATGAATGATAATATATTTAAATTTACATAAATTTCATTTACTTTCATTCTTTCAATGAGACCAAAAAACGGAAATACAGTTTAGGCGTACATACAACCTACCATATCCATTAATGGTGTATTCTGTTTCCTATTTATATCTTTTATAGATTATTAAATATATATATATATATAATGAATATCTATGATATATAAAAAATTTCTTAAATTACTTAAATAACTTAATCTTGATCTATTTAAGAGGATAAAAAATAACAAGTCAAAACATTTATGAAAAATAAAGCAGATATTACCCAAAATGTAACATTAACATAATGTTGTTAATAAATGGTTAATAAAAATTAATAATCAAATAATATGAGGTATTATAAATGATAATATGGTTTTGGATTAGATTAAAAATTAAGTTATATTTATTATATAGGAGGTTGGAATGTGTATGAATAAATTCACGACACAAGGTAAGGGCTTTCTCATCTCACTTTTCATCATGTGATTTACATTTCATATTAAACATTACTTAATTTTGAGTGATGAATGTACATATAAAAAAATTATTATAGGATTATTATAAATAAACTTATAGGTATTTACCTAACCATTTAATTATACTTCTTTCTTGGGGATTATGGTTCAAAATTTACCAAATTAGAAAAGTAATTTTTCCTCAATTTTCCTTCTTTTAGACATATGCCTTTTTACGCACCTATATTTTCTTTGAGGTGTATATAACTCGATTTTTCATGTTAAATCATGAATATATTTATTCAAATGATACTTTTAGCTTCATGTAATGTTATTCTTTCTATGGTATTATGATTCAATGTTACTACACTTGTAAAAGTTTATTGAAACAATATCATCATTTATCGATATTATATATTATTATAATTCCATTGATGGAATATTTTTATAAATATCTCAAGAACACCCATTAATTTTCTAATCATCTATTTATCAAAGATATATTCATGTTTTAGTACTATTTTTACAATATTTGGTACTTAAGATAATTAATAAAAAGTTTTTTGAGAATCCAACTTTATTTCTCCATTCCGTCAAAAAAGATGTTTTCATTCATATCTATGTTTTATAATAAGTTTTCATAAATTTTTTAATATTATCCTATTATTTTTAAAAGATATTTTTACCCATTTTTTACTATTTTACAAAATTTAATTAAAATTATCTTCTTATCATTTTCCGATCAAGCCACTTTTTTAAACATTTTATGGTGAAAAAGGAAGGTTCGACATGTATTTACATTCCCATAATCATGATGGTAATTTCAATAAAAATTATTTTATATGATTAAAATTTTATTTTTAAATAAATAATTGTCCTAATAATATGTAAATCTATTTATTTTCAATTAGTTTTCAATGAAATTTTCTTTCAAATTTTTTTTCTTTTTAAAATTTATTTTAAATGATTTTTAAAGTAACATTTCAATGTTTTCAAAAGGGTTATTTTGAAAAAAGTATTTCAGTAGTTTCATGTTTTATTTATATATTTTTAAAACCATTTCCTCAAAAATTATTTCCCAAGTGATTCGAATATTTCTTTCTATGTATTCATATTTATATCAATTAAAAAGGTTTTCAAAATTATTTATCTTATAAAAAGAGGAAAGGATATTTTCCACAAGAAATGTTTTCAATTGAATTTTAAAGTATTGTTTATAAGAAATGGTTTTTTAAATGGTTTTATAAAATTAATATTTGAATATAGTCAATTTTTATTTTGTAATATTCCATGTGATCTAATTAAATCCTTATCCATATAATATGGGTTGCTTTGTTATTATTTATGAATACCATTAATATTCCCTTGTGAATGGTTTATGTTTTGATGTGTTTATGTTACCTGTTTCTCATAAATAAGTTATATGATTTTGAGTCCCACCTATTTTCATAGGTTATTCTTTTAGCAAATGATTATGAAACCTCTCCATTTTCCATAGGGTATGATGTGACGAAATGTTAAAGATACCAATTTCTTTTCAAGGGTTATGATATGAAGATTGTTTTGTTATCATTTAGAAAATCCATGTGTGATTTCATTATTTGAGGTTTAGGACCTGAATCTCCCTCCAATGAATTTTTTAATAATAAATGTTTTATGAGATGAAGAGGTTACACCACTGGGAATTAGAATATTGAAACAATGGGGTACATGGGAGGGAATCCCATGACTGAATCAAGAGGGTACAGAGTAGGGCATCCCATGATCCAAACAATTGGGTATACAAGAGTGAATCCAAATCCCAAAACAGGAGCACATGCGGGAGGGAATCCCACACTGGAAACAACAGGGTACACTATAGGGAATCCAATGTTCAAAACAAGAGCGTACACGGGAGGGAATCCCATGCCGGAAAAAAGAGTGAACACTGGAGGGAATCCCAATGCCAAAACAAGATCGTACATGATAGTACATCCCAAACATGATAAAATAGGATAAATAAGAGGTAATACCATGACTAAATCTAGTACATAGGTTATTATCCCAAGCTTAACATGTTATGAAGATCTTGTTAGGTATCCTTGACAAATGATTATCTATTTTCATGAGTTTGCCAAAAATTCAATAACTTACTCATATGTTATTTTTTCATGGATCATGACCATGTTTCCCTAATGATTCATGTCTTATGAATGTTAAATATGTATTCTATGACTCATGTACACTATCTTCAATAAGTAGGGAATTAATCTAAAATGTTATTCTCATGTTCTTATACCCTTATAATGATTATATTCCTATGTATCTTCTTTTTTACCCTTACTGAGTATCTAATCGCTACCCTTTCTTGTGTTTCCATTCCCTAGGTTATGATGCATGGGTTTTAAGTAGATTTACTAATGGTGAATAACATTACAGTGATGTTTAAGATCATTCAAAAAATTATAATAATTTTTTTGATGTTTTAAAAAAACTAAAATAATATTGCCCATTGGTGTGTAGTTTTTTAAGGTGATAAATATTCATCTAAAATCATGTAATATCCCTGTATTTTAAGATTGGGTTATTGTAAACATGGTCCCTCAGAGTGGTTTTAATGTTAAAATTCATCATGAATTCTTGGAGACACTTTGAAACAGGCCAAAGTGGGTAGTATGGTGATTATTAATTTTCTATGATTTAATTATTTTTTTATTTCATATATTCATATCTCATAAACATAAAATAAATATAGTAGTATTTTATGAGATCATTTGAGTTGTTTCTTACTAAGATATGTACTCACACCCTGCTCATGAATCCATTAAGAAAGGGTACCTGAGTAGATAATCAGCTTATTATAGGAACAAGTTGGGTAGAGGCCCTAGTTGAATTTCTCATCTAGTTCACCCTGACAAAATTAGTGATTTGGATAATGTGAGGCTCTAGGATTTAATAGAGACTTATATAATTTTATTTTATTTTATTTTATATTGTCTTAATTTGTATATTTGATTGGCTTGGTGGGATACCATCCTTATATGCTTTTATTTCTCTCATATTTCATATTATTTGTTCTTGGGTAGTCTTGTTTATCATTTATAATCTGATGATTGTTGGATATGTATGATACTCAGTAATTTATTCTCATACAGTTTCTCCTGATCAAGTATAATTGTATCCTCATATTGATATAATAAACCCCTACTAATATACAATATCCTCTGGAATATGGGGAGGTACACCTAAGGTCCTATAGTGAACTCGATCGGGGAACCAATCATGTGGCCTCAAGACTGGGACATTAAAATATGGTATCAATGATTTTACATTTCATTTTTATTAATATTGGAGACATGGTAGACTAAAGATGTGGGAATATGTCAAAGGTTATGTTGGATATCTGACAGTTGTGTCGAGAACACTTGATCTGGTATGAATTCTAAGTTATCATGGATGTAGAATTACTATTTTTGGTTATTTAGTGTTATTATTATATATTATTTTCTCCTTATATTATGTCCATTATTTTTAGATACTGAATTTGTTATGGGTTCTTCTCTTGGAATGATGGTAAGTGGAAATTAGTTTATTTGAACACTTTTCCTTTCAATATAAGAGGTTTCTCATGATATATATTTTTAAAATATGATCCATATGATATAGGCCTACTTGAGTGATTGTTTCAAAATGGTAATATAATATTCTATTTATAGTGTCATCAACTATTCGTAGAACATTTTTCCATATAATAACTTTGTTGAATTTTTCTCAATTGGGAGGACTTGTATATATATTTCTTCTAATAGAAGTTTATGTGAATATACATTGATATTACTAATGGAAAGGATATCAATTTATTCGATATTAAAAGAAGGATTAGGGACTATATTATTTCAATATAGGCATTTTCTTCCATCTTGGTAAGCCCCTTTTCGGTTGTTTCCATATGGTTAGAGTTACATAAATTTTTTTGTAAAAACCTATATGGAATTTTTCCATATATCATGGAATGGAATTCAACATAACCAAACTAGGTGACAATGGTCATCTAGAAATGACTGTCCAGGATGATTTCCTTGTGATTTCATAGACATTGGATGATCTGGATATGATTCATGAAGGATAAATCTATTATATGGATGATTGGTGAGATTCCATGACCTATTAGGATGATCAATAATAATCATGTTCTAAAACTATGTATAAATGGGACCCTTCAGTGATAATTAGTGTCTAAATGATGTCGTATAATGACACAACCACATGATATTGTTAATTGGTTTTGACCGTTATGAGACTTGACTAGTTGGGCATGGTGGGTGACATAGAGGCCATTAATTTTATCTCATGATATAGTGATAATTAATTTGGTTTGATCAAGGTTGGTCCGTCATAGGGGTTTTCCCTGGTAGGTGTTATCCTTATAGATGGATGTGTAGGTAGGTTTTTAGACATGAGATCGGTCCATGGGAGGTGCTACCATGTCTGTGGCTTTGGAATAGTGATTCTTTAGAGTTATGTATTAATGAGAACCATGATTACTAATGCCTTATTTATAAAGGTTTTGTTTCTAGGGTAGGACCAGTGTGGGACACTGGCCGTATTAATTTTGGGATTCACCTTAGGAGTTTGGTTACTTCATGGGCGGACTATCATGAATAGAATAAAATTATGTGGAAACTAGAAATGTTGTTGGATTAAAAAAATGACATTTCATAGATGTTGGTCAGTATTTATGGAGTTTTAAACCTATTTTATTATGGTGGGACTCATAGTAGTGTGAGTCGGGTGTTTCGATTGGGTGGTATGGTATTGTAGATAGTATAGGATGGATGATAATTAATTTTTTCATTATGGTTGTGCATGGTACCTATTAATGTAGGAATTAGTGAGTGGTTCATGTGAGATATCAGGGCCAATAGATATTGAAAAAATTATTGCATGAATGGAAACTGAGGGTTTTATTATAAGAAGTGATATCCCTATATAATAGTCGAGAAATAAAAATTGGATCTGGTGTAGTGGCACAACCGATCTAGGAAAATCATAGTTAGGTATTGACTGGATGAGGTGACTATTGACCGGTAGGAGTGAAATTAATTTGGTGTTTGAAACTATTAATTTTGTTCTTGTGAAATGGTATAGGTAAATCCATATGGTGGGGATTCCATTATAGGCTATTGGTGGATGGCCCTCAAGTAGGAAGGGTCCTTAGAAAAACATGATTGGTTGTTTGATGTTTGAGGATGAACATGGATATTGGATATTTATAAAGTCCATTTCATCATTCCTTGTGTTTATACCGTATTTGGACTTGAAAGAGATATTGGATGGAATTTATGTATTGGAATCACGGTTAGGGTGATTTTAGTATGACCCAGGGATGATTCATGGGTTGTACCATGAATCATGACTAGTTTCATGGTTTAATACCAATTTTCTGACATGGTTCTTGGGGGGAGAAAATGTTTCTTGAAATGTTTTAGGGTGTAAAACCTAGTTTTATTTCATGGTTTAGGGGTGAATCATGAAATGAAATGTAATTAACGATTAATTTGAGGCAAAAATATTCGGGAAGCTCTCAAATGAGGTATCATTTTTTGGGTACATCATGTTGGGTATGATTGGAATATTATGAGTTTTATTAAGGACCAATAAAGGAATGGTCAGCATATACAAGCCCTGTGTATGGGTAGTTGATACTCCTATGGTTTAGTTGAGGAATGGAGACAAGTAAAAATATTTTCTTTTTTGGAGTGTTTTCTTGAAATTATGGGTTTTGTGGGATGTATTTCGTACTAATAAAAATGGCACTATAGATAATGTGTTTTAATTGTAGATTCAGTTAGTAGGGGCATGGTGATTTGGAATCATCTCTTATGAGGTGAGTTATATAACAGAGATCACCATATGATGAATAAATAATTGTATAATGACATTGTGGTGTCTCAAGGTGGATGGGTGTGGTCAGACACTGCATTGGAAATTTACTAATGTTGGAATGTGATACCTCTTCTTTTTATGAGTTTGGTTCCATGTTCATCTATATTTGGTAAAGTAAGTTCATTTGGTATTTCAGAGTAAACATGGTGAACATATTACAATTTGTAAACCCTAGTAGGTTGTGGTTGGTAGATAAATTGTAGACAATATATCACATGGATTATAATTTTTATGGGGTGAGAGATAGTAAGAACCTGTTTTCTTACCTATTTGAAAATTCTTGATGGAATTTTAATTTTCCAATTAAAATATAATCATTTTGAGGAAAATGAATTAGAATGAGGTTTTGGATGGTTGGGCATTAATATGGGGTGGTATGTTTATGATTTCTGTTCTGGTGGAAGTCTTGATTGCTCGATTAATCATTATAGGATGAATGACTAACTCTAGATACTTCGAATAGTTTCATAAATATATTTACATCACGAATAGAGATTCATGAATGTGAATGGTTATAATGGGGTATTCCCGTAGAATTCAAGACATGGAAAAGGGGATTTAGGTTGAACAATTCCAAATTCATGGATTGAACAATTTTTTTCATGCAGTGATTCATTAAATACAAGTTTTTTTAAAAATGGTTGTTCATCCCACCCCTTCTTAGTTCAAATTTTTAGTGGAACATGGGAGGTTTTCGCTGGTACCACCCCTCCCTATTTTCTTTGACAGTAATGGAATATGTGTGTACGGTCTGATGGTGTCGATTATTATTCTATTACTCCTCCAATTTTCCATTTTAGCATCCTTCAATTTATGTCATTTTTTATTTTTTTCGATTTAGGGATGAAAAAATGATTCCACCGAAGGATAGTGAAATCACCTGATTTCATCATAGTTTTCATGTGGCCTAGCTAGAGGGGAACCCAAGATGATGTCCACCTACGATCATGTTTCATTTAGTTTTGGTACATCATACTTTGAAAATATCTATTGCTTTCACCATATGTTGAATTATTGTGATATTTAATCCAAATCAATAATATTTTCTTTCGTACAACCTAGGTCCAAATACATTTTGGATATATATTTCACTGCATCGCTCGTAGTTTCAGTGTGATGAAACTGAAAAAAAAAATTATTCATAAATCCCAATCTAAAAAAGTTTAATTTATTATAAAATGATTTAATTCACTATTTGTGATTCTTGGTGTGGGATAGGATCGTGTCTGGTGGTGGGAGCTAGTACTAGGCTTGAAAGATCTCACCAGTCCATGGATGATATTATTGCTCCTTAGAGAATAATTGAGAAAGATCCTAAAATGGTAGGTGGTCATTATTCATCTACCCTTTGGCCTAGTTCATTGATTATATGTATTTTTTATGTGTAGGGAATATTTATTTTAATGGATAGGCTGTGGTGGAACTAATGGTTGGTGAATTATCAACCAATCTGTAAAGAGAGGTGATGGCTCACGATGTGTGGGAAAGGGGTTGACCATGATAGATAAAAAAATATGATTAGTGGAGAGGTCAAGTGTTTATCCTGACCTTGGTTTCCTAGGAAAGGGATTTGGATTAAGTCCATCTCTCTAGTATTAATTATCATGGAGGCCTGAGAGACATTAATAACACCTTAGGGGATCCTAGTAGGTTAAGTTATCACTTCTAACCCTAGTGAGAGTTTGTCATTTGGAATGGGTAAAGATTGAATCATGTGTCTACATTGAACCCATATCGATTATGTGAGTTCAAGGGGGTATACAAATAGGTGATGGTTTTAATAATTTTTCCACCCCTACCATATAAATGTAATTTCACTTTTTTATTTTTATGTAGAGATAAATTCACAGATATGCTACTTATTACCCTTCCCATGGTCTAGAAAAGACAATATGGCGATATTAGTGATGACCAGAGGCACTTCCTAGGATCTAGATTTTCATTCTTATTTTATATTTGAATGATACTTCCTGAATGTGTTGACATCATTGTTGATTCCTAGTGTTCATTCTAGGATCCAGCTGTCGACCCATGAAAAGAATTATTGAGATAACAGGAATTAACATTAGTTTTTTATGGTATGTCATGAATCCTTGAGGTCTGTTGGATACCTCATATGTCTAAGATCCAACCATCTAGGATTGGGTGTTTTATTATGGTCACTTTTATTAAGAGATTCCAATATCATCCCTAGGAACTAGAAATGCAAGCCTGATGTTATTTTGGATATCTTATTGGGATTCCTAATATTTATAAGACACAACTAGTTGAAATGGTGATGTGGAGGATAAATATACAGTCATTGACAACTTGGGATGCTTGTGTATTAATTTTGATTCATTTTTTAAATTGAAGATTTTAGAAATTCCCATGGCACATGGAATCTTTCTATTGAGTCTCTTTTTTATGAGATTATTATTAATTCATACCTGAGATTCTGGAATACCTAGGTTACACCCTAGGACAAGGTTTTTATATGTTTGGAAAGGAAATCATGAAATTTATAGTGACACACTAAAACCATCTAAAGAAATTTTGGTCAATTAGGTTCAAGAGAATAAGGATCGATACTACTTACTGGATCAAGGGTATGACTTAGCCCTGTGTGTGGTTATAGTTGGCACGATCATCAAGATGTTCATAGAGACACCCTGACACTATCCAAAGTAGGTATTATAGTGTTTATTTATTGACAATAGTTTATTTTTTTTTTCATATAATATTTTCACATGCACATACATTGGATACACTAGTTATGTATAGTACTATGTTGGTGGTTCAATACTAAATTATGTAATCATTCCATACTCAATAGACCTTGGAACAAGGGTACATGAGAGGATTTTCACTTATTTTCATGAAAAGTTGGTAAGAGACCAGAGTTGGACAACATTGTTGGATAGATGGGATGGGATTTCATATCATGATGAGGTGAGGTTTGGGGATGTAGTTGATCAATATAAACATTTATTTTTTTCTTTTATTATATCTTTATATTTATATGTGATTTTTCTAATGGATGATCATCCATGTACAATTCTATTTCCTCTACATTGCACATTATTACAACATCAGTTGTTTTGTTTATTTTGAAAACTATAATATTTATGGTTTTTGTATGAAAGTTGGTTATTTATTTTGTTACTGTTCACTCTGGTAAGGTGATGTAGTCTCCCCACAGTACATCCTGAGACCCCCACTACTAGTCGAAAACATTTGAAATATGGGGAGTCATACTTGAAGTCTTATTTTGAACCAGTCTGGGGAACTAGTTGAGTAGCCTCCATAATGGGATGTTACAAAATTATGAAAACCACATAACTTTTAATATTTTAAATCTATTTAATTTTATTTTTCACACCCATGTACAAGTGCTGAATTATTTATACATATGTATTTTATGAAAAATAGCATTAAAAATCTAAAAATAAAGTTATATTATAAAAATATTAAAGTATTCATCAATAAAACCATTCACAACATTTTTTTAATTATATGATAAAAAATAATTTTATTAAATTAATGAAACTGAAAATTTTTAATCATAATTAAAAATAATAATATAAAAGTCATTATCAATGGAAGACGTAAAAAAATCTATATTGTTGGAAATAAGGTTTAATTAGCCTATATACACTCATAAAATGAATTCATGTTATTTGGTTGAGATATTTTTAAAACTTTTCCAATACTTCAACCTCATCTATCCAATTTTACCCTTTAATATGGTGTTAAAAATTTACCATGGATACTATTAATTAGAGAGAAAATGATATGAACCTAATTATCAAGTTAGAAAATTCCAATACCAAATATATAATCTATTTTATAATTTTAAATTTCCATTAACAGTCATAATTAATTTTAATTGAATTTCAACAAATGAAATGAAAAACCATTTTTATAAAAAATATTTTTTTAAGTATAAAAATGATTTTATGAAATTTGTTCTATAATGTTGGTTACCATGGAATTAATAGTATTTTTTAATAAAATGAGAATTTTTTGACTTTGAAACAAAATAAAAACAATAAAACCTTGTAAAAAATATAATTAAAAGAGAACTGTCGAAAATAAATTTTTTTTATTTGAATAAAAATGATCCATAGAGTTCACAATTATTAAAAATAGATTGGTTAGTTAGATATTTTATGTTTGATTTCATTATATTTATTTTTTCTATATAAATTTCCAATAAAAAATTATTCATATAATTTTAAATAGTCAATATATCATGAAAATGTCAAAATAGTGAATGTGTTTGTAAAATCGATATTTTTCACTATTCCTCAAAAATTAAATTTTTTTTGAAAAATAAATAAATTCACTATAAGATAAATTTTTTGTTATTAAAAAAAGAAATTATTTAATTTAGTTAAATTAAAAATCTAAAAATCTATAATTTTTATTACAAATAAAAATTCATAATATAAGGACGACTTTTTTTAATATAAAAATTTTTCTTTTAAACCATAACTTTTTTAAAAATTATATTATTAATTTTTTTTAATTAAACATTGATTAGTTATATCATCGTAACTAATCATTAAAAGTTAGTAATGAAAGTATTTCAATGTATATTTCATAATGTGGATACTTCTTTTCAGACCAATCAAAATAATGACAATGTTATAATTGTTATATATCAATAATAATATTTTCATTGTATACAATAGTTCATATAGGATTGGTGTTTCATGTGGTACATGCTATAGATCATACAATTAAATAAAAATAAAATAAATTTTTGAATATTTGGGTGTTTCATTCAACCCCCTGAAATTAATTATGTAATCACAATTTTATCTCACAACTTATAAAGAGGGTTTAAAACATTATCAGAATCAATTTCTAGGAGTTGAAGAACAATCTACATAAATTGAAGGATATTATTATTAATCCACATAGATTACATTTTCTTTTGAAAACAAATTCTATTTAAAGAATTCAAAAACTTTTAATTTCTTGTATATTTTTTTTAACAATTCCTTTACCATTTTAATACTTTTACTTTTAAATGAGTTTTATAATATTTACCTTTATAACTTAGTAATATTCTCCTCCTTGGGCTCATATGATTTATATTCCAATTTCTTACGTTTGAGGAATTCATTTAAAACTAAGATAAAGAATATATTAATTTATTTCTACCCATAATATCATACTTTGGTTAGGTTTTGAGAAATTTTCCACATTTTAATCATGCCATAAGATAAATATCTATGATGATTTTTCCTTCCTGAAGCAATAACATTTTATTTTAATAGATCACAAGTTTAAAAAATTGATGAATTTTTTTTTTCATGTTTCTACCCATTAACTAAAACTAAAAATCATTATAATATGTTAAGATAACATTTAATATGAAGAAATACAAAATTAATCCTGAATTGATGAAAAATTTACACTCTTAGCTTATCATAAATAATTCCATAAATAATTAACCTTTAAACTCTTCCAAAATATTTATGAACAAATTTAAATCCCAAAAATGCATAATTATTTGATTACATACTTTTCCAACATCCACATAACTTTTATCCAGAAATAAAATTTATCAATCATCAACACATAAAAAAAATATACCCATATCAAATATTCTCTAAAATATACATATAATTTCCTTGAATAACCTGAATCAGTTCAAAACCACAATAGAAAACAAATATTCTTCTTTAATTATACTCAATATTTATTCCTAAAATAAAATTCCATCATAAAAATTAATATTTTGTTTATTGTAATCACACAATTTACCTAATATTTTGGAATTAAACAAAAATAAAATTAATCACTTAGTCACTAAATAACATTTCAATCTCTTATATTCTCAAAATATTATAACCCCTTTACTCCAAATAACCATATTTACCCCATCATCACATAATGTATTAACCATAAAGGTACTGTGTTTCATTCATGTTAACTCCCTAATAACATTTATCTTAAATAATTTCACTATATGAAACATGTTAAACCTATGGGTTATATAACTCACTGATATATGAAAACACAACAAAATTTTTAAAACTGTTATTTTTAAACTAAGAACCCCATAACATGAAACTTAATAAGATTATTTATTCCTTTAAATTTATGATCATCCTTAAACTTATCAACCCATAATGGTTTTATTAGATCTTATATTTTCCTCATTTTATAGAATCCTAATCTCTGAAGTTATCTAAAACCAACATTGATATCAACTATGATATCATAGGATATGTATGCTCGGATCTTGTATGAAAAATATATTCCTTTCATACTGGGATTGACACCAACCAAATTTTAACAATTTATAATTACAATATCAATTGAAATTATTGGGTCACTTATATTCCCAATGACTTTTTGTTTTTGAGATACTTACATACCCATGAATTTCTAACTAAGTAATTATTTTTCAAATTATACCCAGATTATATAATTGCAAAATAAGTCTTCAATACCTCTCATAAATTTATTTTCACATGATACCTATGTAGAAATGTCTTATATACTATATTTCTTCATAACCTGGTGAAATCAAAAACCTTATAATAAGTTGCCTCTGATTCTCAAAATGTATAAAAATTTGAGATGACAATCAATGATTACATGTTAGAATAAAATAATAATAGGGTTAAGAGTGCATGACCATAACGTAAAAAATTCATACATAATAATTCATTGATCATAACTAATGAGTCGAGGCATAATGAAATTTTAAAAAAAATATGGGAGTTGAAATAATGTTGAATAATCAATAATATAATATGAACCATTATATCATATCAAAATCATAAGACATATGTTTTTGGAATACAGTTATGAATAGAAAATCATTCTGAAAGGCTCACCATCAACACTATCAATGTTGAAAGAGTCCCTTTTTGAACTGGTTTCACAACCCATTAAAATTCCTAATATCTCACGAGATATCATTTTCTCCAATGGAATAGAGGGATATATATTTTTTGGCAATCAAATAACATAATAAAATTTATATATGATTATTCCTTAATATCATAAGAATACTTATCATACCACAAACCATTTAATGTAAATAGGTTTCATAATGACTTTATTATAGATTAATTAACCATTGGGAACATAATGGATTTCATGGGAGAATCCATAAACCATAAAAATTATTACCCATGAAAAGAATAAAATTTAATGGTATAATAATGTTATACCCTAAGTGAATCATTGAAATCCAAAAAGGATGTTGACATTGATGAAAAATAATGTTAATATTGAATTTTGATATTCATTTAATAAAGGTAAGATATAATTTTCTTTCAGTATTCATAAACTATAAAAATTACATAAGAAATCAAAAGAAATATTTAACTTAAATAGAAAACATTAAAACTTATAAATTAATATTTAATTAAATTAATGGTCATAAAAGGAAAATATTATTATGTTGTCTGTATTAAAATTGATCATTATTTTAAAACATTTGAAAAAAGGAAAAAGTTGGTTATATTGAACACTTTATAAAAGATTCATTTTAATAAGTTTTAATGGATAGAAAGGGGAAGTAAAAATAGTATTTATAAATCATTTTTCTTATATATAAATTATTCCATAAAACATTTTCAAGGACATAGACATGGAGGATGATGATTTCTGACCTAAAAATGGAATAATGTAATCTTTTCGTAAAAACAATTCGATCATTTTATGTACCAAAATAAGACAATTTTCATAACACTAGATAATTTTATAAATAAATAGAGTAAAATGTTGTATAAGGTTTTAAATTATATGTATCATTTAATTTCCATTAATGGATATCTAACCTAAACAATCCCGAAAAGAGATTAAATTGTGATATAATCCCTTATTACATTGGTAACTTTTGAATCAAACCCCCTTAAATTTATAACATAAAAAAACATTAAATACCATTAATATAATTTGATTCATGATTTAATATATCAAATAGATGTATATACATCATATAAGAAACAAAGTTTCATAACATGATACATGTCTCAGCTAAAAATATTGATATAAAGAACCCTTACAACATTGGTAATGTCAAACATTATTGTACCATCCTTAGTCTCTAGGAACATCATTTTCTGTGTTTTGTCACATTTTATAGATTCCACTAAATGATTTGAGTCTAAATAGGGGTGTTGGGAGAAGGAAATGTCTCAAACAGTAGAAATTCGTCTACAGGAGTGGTTTACACCATAAATGGATTTTCATGATGTGAATGTGATTCTGTGTGGAATCCATGAATCTTCATTCATGATGTGAAATCAATTCATGACACAAAAGGTAAATTAATTATTTTAATGGTATTTGGTGTTTTCATCTCAGGTGATTTGTTTTTCAAGGTATCATCTAATCTAAAATTTCATGATTCGAAACCCAAATTCACAACATGAAGTAAGCTAGTTTGAAAATATTTAATTACTTGAGTGCTCACTTATTATATTATTCATTTCTTTATTTACTCTAGGAATCCTAGTCTCTCTCAATGATATTTTAAGATCACTCCTCCCATTTTTTCTTCATCGTTCGTTGATCAAACATTGATTCAATCATGTGCTTCTAATAATGTATGTTTTATATTTATCAAGATGAATACTCCCTTATTCTACTTTATAAAACCTAATTATATTCTTCATTTATTGATCATATATAAGAGTTTTAAGGAAATATAACAAGGGGTTATGGATCTTTGATATAATTGGAAAACATATTGATAGTTTTTTCATCAGTGAAATCTTTAGACATAGAACATTATCAATAGTGTATATTATCATGTATGTTTCATATTATCCAATATTAGGGTGTTTTTTACTCTTCTACCTCAACAAGATACTTCAAATAAATTCAAACATGGAATGGTTATAGGATCTAGGAGTACTTTCAATCATGGATGGGGACCCTTTGGTTGATCATGCTTATTCCAACAAAGGTGAGATGTTCTAGCCATTATCACATGTTTTATATGGGTTATTAGAATGATTATGGGAATGAATGTGTATCCATGAGAAAATTATGTTTGATTCTTGATCACATGAGGTATGAATGTGTAGCATGTTGACCCCTTGTTGTGTTTCATGCATATAGATTGTGATGAATATGATACTTGTTGATTGTTGTGTCATATATGTTTGTATCTTATGTTCTATTATTCTTTCCTTTATAGTTGATCATGTAGGTAGATGCTATTATATAATCCCTAGGGAGGGATATGATATGAGTATGGCTGACATGCGTTTTACTATCCCATTGGGGGGAATGTGTCAACCATGTTTTTTTAAAAATCACATTTTTGGGGTTGTGAAAGTATTTCAATTGATATTTCTTCCCATATGATGCCAAAGTATGTAGGGTACATCCCCAAGGACACTAAAAATGATTAATATTGTAATATAAATTATTTTTTATATCTAAAAAAACTAATATCATTGATTTATATTACATATGTTTTGGAATAATGTTATGGTTTTTTGTGGTGTCCTATAGAGTCTTATACTAACACCCTAATCGTGTATTTTTGTGTTCCTGTATATTTCATTAAAAGGTATCAGATGAAGGGAATGGGAAATTATTGGATGGGTTATTAGGTAAAATATATGATTAATATGGTTCTAAATAGAAGTTCCACGGATGTTTTTACATTATTTATTGTTTTGCCTATACATTGTATCTTTTAATTTAGTTCTCAATTATTACCTAAAATTCCAAACTACCAGAACATGTGCTAGGTTTACTATTATTTTTTGATATATTGATAATTGTTAATTTCTTTATTTTTAATTTTTTATTATTTTGGTTCCATAAATTTATTTAATATGGTTTTTACCTAGTCTCCCCAAAATGTTCCATAAACCCTCACCACTTGTATTATTCCTCCCATGTAGGGGGAAAACACTTAATGTAATCTATGAACCCACTCTTAGATATAAAGGTTTAGGCTGGGGTGTTACAGAATGGTTTTAGAGCACTAGGTTTATAAACATGATTATTATCTTTCCATTTGTTCCTGATAGGTTAGATAAGAGATATAATGGTTGATATTCAAGCAAGGGAGCTATGTCACTTCCATGATAAAATTCTATATCAGGCCTCCAAATTTCCACAATGTGGGAAATTATTTTCCTTCAATGAGATGTTAGAGTTGATTAAATTCATCCATTTGGTGATTTAAATGGTAATGATATATTACTTTTTTTTTAATTTTTTATGATTATATATTTTGATAGGAAATTAGGTTGACATTCCGTATATCCATGTTTCTGTCATTAGATAATTCCAAAATAATTAATTTCCCGTTGATATTTTGATTCTTTATTTTGTATATTATTTCATGTATTATTTTATTTTATCATATTTAATTATATTATTTAGTGTATATATGTTATTGTGACTAACGTTTGGGTAATGAATGAATGACTTGGGTTTTAGGTAGTACTTAGGGGTTATGACTTATTCTTTAAGGTATACTCTTAATTCGAAACTTTTCTTTATCCCTTTTCTATGAATTATGGTTATAGGTTTAATTATTTTTGCTGATGTCTTACAACAATTCTTGTTCTACAATTTCATGAAATACCACCTCAGAGACATCTTTTAGTGCCAATCCCTCCCTTTTCGTGCTGAAGGATGAAACCAAACATGCTCCCTTAATTCCTCTATCGGGTCATGAAACAAAACCATTATAGCAGATAGTCTTTGAAATGGTGCACATTCAATGTGTTGAAGCCCATAAGGGATTGGCCAATAATGGTTGACTATTATTCTGACATCTACATTAATAATCCCCCATCTTTCTAGGGAACCAGAGGCCCTCAGAACATATAGGATTAGATATAGGTAATTGAGAGGTTATTGGTCATGGTAGAGACACCATTGGATCATAAAGTGGAGATTGTGACCTTTTAACTTCAATTAACATCTGGGATAAGGTGGGATATCATGCTACCTGATGGTAGAAATTGAGAAATACCTTGGGTAACATCAAGGATCCTACATTGAAGAATAATTTCTGAATTCTCTGATGCTAGACCATGAGGAAAGTTTCTTGGATCTATTGTATGGGATGATGATAGGGTTTTCATATTCATCATGCTATATAGATCTACTTCACTTTTCCCTTATCCTGGTGGGGGTGAGGCCTAGAAAGAAAGGACTTTTGAGATTTTTCTTCACATGGGGATGAAATTTCCGGTTAGTAACATTAATCTAATAACATATACAATAGTTATTTGAAAATATTAGACAATTGAAAAGGACATTGAAGAAGAATATGCTTCATGTCTTCTTATGACTGATAATAGATCGATCGGAAAATTCCTCAATACGGCACCTACTACCTTTTCTGATAAAAATAAGATGAAGTCAATGAATATATTTCATGGTGGTAAACATCATTCATAATAGAGATTATCATCCTCAATTCCCTGTATACTTAATGAATCTACTACTTTATATAAATGTGGAATAAAGGGACACTTTCTCATGGATTGTACCTTTTCTCTCAATACCTATCATCATTGTGGAAAGACAGGGAATTTGAAGGGGTTCTGTGACAGGGATTTTGGGATGTGTTTTGCAAGAGTATTCAAAGAATCACAAATGATAGTGTATAACTCCTAGGGGTCAGTAAACTAGGTGACTTATGAGCCTTTTCAGTATCAATGAGAGGTGGAAGGTAGTTATTATGCATTTGATCAGGCATTTAATGATGGTACAGAGGGCCTTGATAGTTTATTTTATGGTCATGGTATCTTGTACTCTATCTATTTCGGTATTTCATATAGGATAATCTCATTCATTTATGTCTCCTTATGTGGATAACAGGTTAGTCCTATCATTTTGTACTCCTATGATTTTCTATCAATCTATACACCCCCATAATGAAAATTGGATCATCTTCACAGTTGTTCAGAATGTTTAATGGTGGTTTTTATCTTTGAGAATGTGTTAAACTTCAAAATTATGGAATTGAGAATGTATAATATGATTCATAGCATGAGATAGTTAATTATTTATTGTTCAAAGAATTTTATTTTTAGAAAAGAGTCACTTTTAAATCACCTTAAAGGTAAAAGTTATTATCTTTCAGTAAAGTGGATGTTATGGAAGGAAGAATATGACCATACCATCATTAAAGAGAATACATTTTAGCATAGGTGATTGGCATGATCCTTGCAGTGGATCAAATGGATACTCCCTCATCTTTTCTATTGGTTGTAGACCTATAACAAGATATTGTTCCATAGGATTTCATGTAATTTCTGCCACACCCTGGAGTTTAGTTTTATATTCATATGTAACATAATTTGTGTCTGATATACATTTCCCCACACTGTATTCCACTAGCTATGCTGACAAATCCTAAGGTGATTCTTGATGATATATGCTAAAATGCATTATTAGATCGAAAACTTCCCCTGGAGGCACTCAATTGTTGTTTTCCATGAAGGTAGAAATTGTTCTTCAATATTTTGTGGAATACCCAAAGTTGGTTCATATCACTATGATGACAAGGTATATTTTTTCGAGAATAAATGACTTATATGATCAATTAAGGGGATCCTAGGGGTTTTCTAAGATATATATTGGTTCTAGATTCCATATTATATGATAAATAATGAAATATATCATAAAAAATAAGAGTATGTATAGATTTTGTGAATTTATTATTATTCCTTTTGGGTGAATGAATGCTCTGGAAGAGTTAAAATCCCTCACGAACAAGGTATTTCACCAATACATGGATTCCTTCAGTGTTGTATTCATTGATTAAATCCTTATATATTCCATAAATTTATAATGAAATTACAAAAACCTATATGTCATGTTGAGTAGGTTTTTAGAAAATCAATTTTATTGAAAGTAAATAAAGTGTCACTTGTAGATACAAGAGGAGTGATTTATTGGTCATGCAGTTTCAATTATTGGAATATTGGATGATCTAGAGAAGTTATATGCAGTCATTTGTTGGGAATGACCATAAAATGTGTTTGAGATATAGATTTCTATTAGAATAGATGGGAACTAAAGGAGGTTTGTTCAGGGCATTTCTCTCCTAGCAATTCCCTTGGTTGTTCTGACCAATAAGTCATGTTTGATAGGGTAAAATAGTGTGATGTTATTCTCTTAGAGTTAAATAAAATTTTTATTTCATGTCTGATCCTGATTATTCAAAGACATGGACTTTTGTAATTATTTTTTTTGTTTATTGTTGTATAATTATTTTTTCTATTTTATATTGATATGGTAGTTCCTAAGGTGTCTCATCAGATACGACCCCATTAGAATAACTACACTACTCATAACATGGATTTGGTGGTTGTGTACCATGAATTGAAACTTATATCTAACCACATCTTCATTGAGCTATTTTTTATTTGTAAAGAGTATAAAATTATTCCGTACACCTTCTCTTTTCATGAACATATTCATTATCAAATGTGTTGGGTAAATTATATGCAGAAATATGAATTCATGAAGAAGTATTCCCCAATAAATGAAATGTGGTTACATATGAACTTAGTGTAATGATATAAGAAGTTTGTGAGTGAACTTCAGATGATGAGTAGAATCCCATGGATATATTGGTAGACTAGAATGTGTTTATAACTAAGGATCAAGGGATAATGGTTGGTTAACATTTATTGATCACATCCTCATTGGTAGAATGAGTGGAGTTTATTCAGAATATTGTTCCAGAGTTCATAGTGATACAAGATAGGGGGAAGGTAGTGGTTCCATTTCAGGCTAGCGATTTAAAAATTTTGGAGTGTTTTTTGTTCAATATAGGGAAATGGATCAATCATTCATTATAGAGGATTAATGACATGAAATAATTCTATGTTGTGGGTAATTCATCCAGGGTGAACCAAGATGTATCATGATGTCAATGCATAGTTATAGTTGCGCAGTTTGAAGAGAGGCATTCCAAGCTCTACCTCCCATTTTCTGACTTGTCAGAGAATCCTATCAAAAAATTAAAGACCTAGAGGGTTATTATAACAATATATAGTGTGGAATTTTAAGTGGGATGAGGTGACAATAGACTTTAGGATAGGGTTTCCCAAGACTCCAAGATGTCAGGAAATAGTTTGGGTGGTAGTGGATCAGTTGACTAAGGTGAATCACTTCATACATATCTGAGAGTTGAAATCTCTTGATTATCTATGAATGTTAAACCATATAGATATTGTGTGGATTTGTATAGGTAATTTTATCATGGTATATGATAGAAATTCCAAAATTACCTCACAGTTTAGACAGGGCATGCAGAATCAGTGGGTACCAAATTGAAGCAAAGTGCGGCCTTTCATATTCAGATTGATGGGAATTTAAAATGAATTATCCATAATTTATGGTATCTGATCGAAGTTCTTATTCTTAATTTCATAGGATCTCGGGATGATCAGTTTGATATAGTGTAGTTCACCGAAAATAATAGTTTTCAGCCCTCAATTCATATTGATCCATTTGAGAATCTGTATGGGGGATATGTTGTTCACCTCTATTCTTGCATGAATCAGGTGAATCATTTTTCTGGAGGAGTATATTATAGGATATCATTGCTAATTTTGAATTTACTAAAAATAGTATGTTTATGTACCGGAAAATAAAATAGTATTTTTCTGACCGAAGGAGATCACCCTTTTAATTAACTATGGTAAATGATACCTTCCTATGGGTGTCCCCTTGGTTATGGTAGAGGCATTTAAAAAGTTAGGGAGTAGTGGCCCCAAGGTATGTCAGACAAACCAAGATCTCCTAATACATCAAAATTGTTTCCTATCAATTTCACCTTCCCACATGGTATATATGTATGCAAAATGTATTCCACATATCTTAACTTTGTCAGTATGATCTTATTCCCTAACATTTTCTTGGATGTAAGGATATTAAAATAGATAAGGATGAATAATTTTTGGATGAACTATTTATATAGTTGAACCAAGTGAAAAGTATTTATTATAAAATATCATTATTCCTTTTCTGGTTATATGGAAGTAGAAGACTTTTTAGGAAGAGACATGTGAGTGGGAATCAGACATTTAGGTGGAGTGGCCTAATTGGTTTAGAAGACCATTTGGGACTCATCAATTGGATATAATGTAGTTATTAGAGAATATTTGAAAAATCCTTAGTCTCATGTTATTCTAATTTTTATGTTTCTTCATTTAATGTGTGTAACTAAATACATTAAGCCTTGTTATGGGTGTTTGGAGAAGGAAATGTCTCAATGAATGGAAATTTAGAAATATGAGTGGTTAACAATATGAATGTAAATTCACGCTGTGAATTGTATTCTTGGTGGAATCAATGAATCTATATTTAGGACATGAAATAGATTCATGATGTGAATGGGCTTCATAATTTTAACTTGAAGCAATGCCTCTTTCATCATATCTATCATTATGAATGTTCAAAATTTGAATCATAATATCAAACAATAAATATATCCAATTTTAGTAGATTTAATTCATATAGAACTCAATTCTTCTCTTATTTAACTCTTTCCTTACTCCCTAAATCCTAGGATCTCTCCATGCAGTTTTTGTCTCTCTCCTCCCATTCTTCCTTCTATGTCAGATGCCCGGACATTGGTTTAATGATGTTCTTCCAATATAGTAAGTCAAATCTTCATCTACATCAATCATCCCATAATCTCCAAGACCAAATTCGATTAAATTCTCAATTAATTGATGAAATATGGAATTTATTGGGAGATAAAACAATGGAATTGTGGATTGTTAGAATAATCGACACCCATATTAAGAGTTTGAGCATTCAAACATCCATTAGCCCTATATCATTTTAATAAGTGGAACTTCTTTTATATGTTTTATCTTAACCTACCATTATAGAAATGTCTCTAATTCTGACATAATCCATGAGTTCTAATCTTGTCGAATGTAGAATTTTTCTCACATACAGTTTTGAATCTAAAAATTTATAATAATTCTTTCTTAGGTCATCGTTATTGAACCTAATTTTTGAATCCCTTGATTTTAGCGTCTTTTATGGAAGATTGGAATTTTTTTGGTGTGCATGTTTATCCGTCGGTACCCTATATCTGATTATTGATCACATGAGGTTTTTGTGCATCCCACTAACCAATGATTATGTTTCTTTCATATATATTTTTATTACCATGATACTCATTGATTGATCTGTCATATTTATTACAATCATATGTGTTATTCTTCTATCGTTTATAATTGATCATCCTGGTGGATCTTATTGGACTATCCCTTGAGAAAGATTTTTCATGATTATGGTTGATATGTATTTAACTATTTCACCATGGGAAATTTTTAAACCATGTTTTTAGTTTGTCTCATCAAAGGGGATGTTTCAGGAGGGTGATCAACATTCCTTCTTTTAGTGTTCCAAAGAAGGTAGATTCAGTCTATGAGGACCTAATATATATTTTAAATTGTGAGATATATTTATTTCATCTAAAATCTATTTAATATTATTTAATATTATTTAATTATTTATTCCATAATGTAAATGGTTTTTATAGTGTCCTACTAAGTGTTATACTCACACACTAATCATGAATTACAGTGCGCCTATATAATTCAGGGCTAGGGATCCAGAAAAGGGAAAGGGGCCTACGGTGGATGGGTAAGAAGGATATTTGGAAGATGAAGAAAATTATATATGGGACTTGGGCAATAAATTTCATCATTATTTATTTTGTTACCCATAAATTAGATCTATTCATTTAGATTTAGGTTATTACTTATCCTTACATACTACTACAACATGAGTTGGGTTGTTTTGTATTTACCACAATTCTGATGGTTTTTTATTTAATCATTATATATTGATTATTTTTGACACTTACATTATTTTACACTAATATTTACTAGGAATCAATGACATTTTCCCCCCAAAATGTTCCAAAATACCTCACAGCTAGTCATCAACCTCCTTCATATGAGGATGCATGCATGAGTTCGTGTTCCACCCCTAACTCAAACATGTAGGTTTCATTGGGGTTATACACTTTTGGTATGGATAACATTACATATATTTTTATATCACCATAATATTCATAATAGAATCATCAATTATATTCATGTCTCTTATATAGACCACACAAAAGAAACAAGTATTTCATGTTGAAAATGTCTCATATAGATAAATGTGAGACAAGAAACGCATACCTCATGTCATAAATATGTTGATACATTCTATAAATCTACTATATAATGATTTATATTTATTATAATGATATTATAGAACAATATTCTTTGATATAATTCCATAGATGATTCACATATAATTTCCTATTAATATTTTGTTAATAAATCCTCATTAAAATCACCTTTATGGGTGTCCACTTTTCTATTTTTTATGATGTTTTGGTTGGATGGTTCCAATCATTAGTAATTTTTATTGGTTTTATCATATCCATACTAATAGTATTTTTTAAATTATCATATTTATTCATTTAATACAATTTTATTACCATTATTATAAGGGGGTGATGAAAATAGATTACATCACTTCACTACTGCGATAGTCTAAACCTATGCATGAGTTATGTTTTCACTTTTAAATAAATGAAATGGAAGAATGGTAAAAAATAATTCATTTATATAGATTAATAATTATATCTTGTCTATTTTTAGATCTATATTTATGACACTCCACATTAATAGGGAATGAAAGTTAGTTTTCATAGCTTCATGGAGATAGTAGTCTCACGTATGTGTGAGTGACGTTATCATCTTATAATGGATAATAGGAAAAAAATTAAAAAAAATTAATCTTTATATAATCAAAATAATTTTATAAATATCGCATATAATAATTAAATAAATCAATTTGACCATCCATGAGGGGTGATTATGAAAAATTAAATACATTAGTTCTAGAGATGGTAGTCATTACATAAGCATGAGGATGTTTTCATTTACCATTGGGATGGATGATTAATTGATGATGGGTATTCTAATATCATAATATCATTTCATTAATAAAATAATAATGATTTAACAATTTTATTATGGTTAATAATGACTCTTAAGATGTAGAATTTGAATCCATGTGTTTTTCTAGGATATGAAAATTAGTAGAAATTTGATTTTTTTTTGTTTTTTAGGCTCGTGAGGGGTTGAATATTCATTTTCTTATGTCATATGATCTAATTTTTTTGAACAATATATTTTTCCCAAAATTGGTTTTTAACTCAGTAAATAAGTTTAGTATAATACAAAACTATTCAAAGTTTTATATAATATTCTGTATTCAATATTTAATGAATTAAATATTAAATTATTCATGCACATTTTACTGGTGATATTAATTGAAAAAAGAATAGAATTGGGATTATGAGCCAATTTTTTAGTCAGGAATGGGGTGTTTCTCCATGCCATGGTACCACCTCAATGTGGGCACTATGTTCAGACCTGGGTCCCTTTATTATTTTCTTCTCTGTTTCATTTTACTCTATTTATTCTCATTTCCCTTTTCATTTCCTCATCAAAAACCCTATGTGAGATTTAATTTTTTATGTCTCATAGGGATATATTATTGGTAAGGGTGGTATCATAGATGAGCATAAGAGGACTATGATCATCATGTGGGAGTTGTGAAGCACAGATCAAACTGAGGCATCAGCGATTTCCACACAAATGTATACTTGTTTATGATTTTTATTCCTCTATCTCCATAAAAAATTAGTTTTAACTTCCCATGGATGACCTTTGTTGACCCCATTATGGTCACTCTATGCTTATTTGGGGGGAAATACAATTTTAGAGAATATAGTAGGGGTTTCCCATTTGGAAAACATGATCACACAATGTGTGGTTCAAAGGATACACACTGTGTGTTATTCTTATTCAAGGAAGATAGATTTACTATGATTATATTTTATATAGTGTGAGTATACATCTTGTAGTGCTACATTGCCATGTGGTTGAGTACTTGTCTCGACACCCCAGCAGTGGAGGACATGGAAATGTTTTTGTACACGGCCAGGCCCTAAGTGTACTAAGGATACATACTTGTACATGAAGAGACCTAGGGAGCACCCAAGGAATGTGGAAATTATTTTCCAAGGTGTAGAATTTTTTAATGCATGTAGTGTACTTGGGGAACACAATGTGTACTACTCATTTGTTACTCATTTGAGGTATTTGAGTTACTTTCCAAAATAGGACTGGAATTGTTCACAACAGGTGGTCATTCTAATTATTTTTTCACATATAATTCAATATATGAACCATCATGTTGTTTTTAGGAATATTAAGAGGTTATTTAGGGTGGGAAAGCTATGATATAGAGTATCATCATATTGTAAATTGATATATAGGCCTATTATGGGATATGTATTATGAAAACTAAGTAAGGACTAAGAAAATTAGGAGATGACTTAGAATATAAATTTTGAGACCCATGACTATTTAAAGCATGAGATTGTCCCCCTATTATTGGGAATTGATTATGAGTAGTGGTAGTGGGTGTGTTCGGTGTTTTAGAAAACCTTGCTTAACATGGAAATTATATGGGATTTTGGCCATATAACTTATGAAGTTTGCACCATTCACCTAGTTGGGTTGTGAGATATTAAAGGTTGGTTTGTGGGATGTGTTACACTTAGTAGATGGGCATTGGACCAATATAGTTATTTTGATCAAGGATCCCATAAGTGATGCTAATAAAAAATTATTTAATATTTTATTGATAAAATTTATATAATTTGTGCAAATTTTTTTAAGTATGTTTATATATGGAATATTTGGGATTATATCATTCATTGGAAAATTCTATGAAGATTCTAGTTTTGGACCATTAATGACAACTATAGTATTATGGAGATAAATATGTTTTTATAACTTATTTGAACATAAAAATTCCAAATAGAAATACTCGTCTAATTGGATAAAAATATTATTTATATCATCTAAGTATAATAATGGCTGTGATCTGATTAAATAATCCATGGATTAAATGCTAGAATAGACTCATCAAATTTTACACCACATCACCCTTTTAATGATATCATCTACATCCAAAAACATTGTAGGTATAAAATTTGGACATATGATATAAGAATAATTTTTTATCAAATCATCCTTTAATAAGAATATATGGTTTAGGCATCATAATGGTTAATATGTCAATGTGATATGATTAAAATATTTGGATTATTTCTCAAATTTACATGTGTAACAGCTGGAAACCCTGGCTTCCCATTCCCTATATAAGTTTAAATTTTACTAATTTGGAAGTTTTTTCAATTAATTGAATTATTTACGTTATAGGGGGTGTGGTTTTACTCCATTTTTAAATCATTTTAGGAGGAGGATCACAAAAAGCCTGGATCCGTTCTTTTAAGCCTTCTTCTCAATTATCATTGTGTTGTAATGTTTGGGTTTTTTGAAATAAAATCCCAATTTCTCTCAATTTCATCAATTATTTTCAATTTACATATTCATTATTTTAATTATATTTTATATAAATAATTATTAGAAATAATATTGCGTTATAACATGTCTATATCTTTACAAATGAAAAATGTTTCTATAATGACTACAACGCCCATCGAATAGTAGTTTTCCTTAGTACTCCATCTAATTTACACATTATTCACTTTTTTAATCAATTTTATATAATAATTCAATTAATTTGATATATTATTTTATTTTTTAATGAGAAAAAATAAATAAAGTAATTGAAAAATTAACACATCATGTGAGGTCGAGAAATGTGTGAACTGTGAGAGACAAATCATAATTGGTAAAAAAAATAAGATCAATTTGTAAGGTATAAATATAGTCCTTGAACACAATTATTCCTCAATTATAGTATTTATATGATCCCTATTTCACCACGAAACATTATATAGAATTTGAATTTAAATCAATTAAGGGTTCTAAGATTTCATGTTCAAAACAAGACCTACGTTTTAATTCAATTAATCTTTGTGGTTGAGGTAAATTCATATATGTTTTAGGGGTTTATAAATCAAGGGATTATAATTTAGTGGATTTTAATTTCAATGAAATGTTTCAATAACTATGTTAGTAGTTATAGTTTTATTTAGTACACCTTATAAAAAAGTTATAATAAAACATCTTCTCGATGTGTTTTATCAATTAAATTTCAAACTGAGAAAAATAAACAAAATAAATTCTTCTTCCATTATAAATTTTATTGTGCTATAATAATTAAACACAGCCATTATTTTTAGTAGTGATTTTATTTTATATATTTTTCCAAAATTCTATAATATGTTTTTATTTACTTCCTAAATAGAGAATGACTTTAGTCAACCACTCAGTTTAACCAAATACTAAATATTACACACCTTTTAAAAGAACACATGACAGTTCCTTTCATATTCCTCAACATATGTTATGAACCAAAGGATTCCAAGAGTAAATCCTCTTCTTTTATATCTGTTTTGAGGATCCCCATAGGTATTCCATTCGTATATTAGCTAACCTAGGGTCCCCATGGGTTTCCCCACTGCTTGACAGACCCTAAGAGGGTTCCTGCTTTTGAGTATAGATGGCTTTTGGAATCACCTAGAAATCCAACCAATGTACAATCATAATGGGGATATTATGATGGTGAAGAGTGTGGGTATTTTTTCATCCCTTGATGTATTTTAATCTCAATTTTGTTTTCTCTATCAGGGATAATGTGATATTGTTGGGCTACCATGATTTATAGACTGATTCACATAAGGGAACTTCCATGGAGTTGGAACACATTGTTGGAGTTGTCATAGAATTTAGCTCTAGTATGGTAATTTATTTCATGGATTTGGATCTGGATACACATTATAACATAGTATGAGTCCCTAGATATATATAGATAATGTTTATGCCTACCATGGATTTAAAATAACACACAAAGACTACCATGAGATGGGACCTTAGAGCTATGTGATTAATGGTTATGGGTGCCACTGATAGGGAGTTAGATGCACAAAAAATAGTAGTATGGGTCCTATGAGTCATGGATATGATGCTTATGGATTCCTATAATTAGGTTGTATATTCACATACTAATGTGATATGGGTACTCGAATATGGGGTACATATTGTTATGGTTTCTATAGATATGGAGCTGAGTTCAAAAAATACCATAGGATAGTTCCCCAGATCCACAAAGATAGTTATTATGGCTAAAAAATATTTATATTTGGATACTCATAATAAAACGAGAAGTGTGAAGAGATTAGGAAGATATATGGAAATGTATTCCAAGGATTTGGAGATGGAAACACGAACTACCACATTATGGGTGACTAGATCTGTGGAGTATATGGTTTTGGCAACCAGAGATCTGGATCCAGACATATATACTACTATGGGATGGGTCCCTAGATTCATTATATATGTGGTTATGGATGCAATGATTTTTATCTAGACACATGATTGACTATTATGGGTAATAACTACCTTGGATATGGAGTATAATGTTTATAATATAATGGGATAGGTCCCCAGAGTCGTGACGATACTGTTTGGGCTACCATAGATTTAGACTCAACTTGTTACTAGGTAGGTATGACCAAAAATATATGGTCAGATATACCCCAACATGGATGATGATATTATGGTTGATCAGGGACATAGACATGAGGTTTGATGGTGGTTTTTATTAATTATTTTCATTCCAATTATATTGGGTTGGGTTGGGATTATTTCATGTGTGGGCACTTATGATAAAAGATTATTAATTCACCACTGAGGGTAGCCCAATGAAATTAATTTGTCACCCACTATACATGATCCCTAGTTTGCATGAAACCCCTTTTTCTTCTCTATGTTTGAGCGAAGATGTAAAATGGATAGGGTGGAGGACAATTATAGTATGGTCATGTGAAGCCAATCATATAGATTATTAGGATCAGGCTAGTGCAGCATGACATTCCCAAACAACAGGTATACGGAATTTCTTGTATATGGAAATAGAGCCTAATGTATTTCCTCTTAATCTATTTATCTTATAATTATTAATTAAATATTTGGTGATCAGTGTTTTCATGTCACCATGATTATTTTGGTACACATAAATCATTTTTTATTATATCATTCTTCTATTTATTTATTATTCTATGTAATCTGTTGTGTATGATTCTTGGTTATGTATTTATTTTTTTGAATTCTAATATTGAGGTATATTCCACTCAAAGTACCACCTTATACCCCCACTTCTAGTCAAAATATTATAGCATACAAGTAAGTCTGCCTAATTCCATCAAACGAATTGGTTTCGTAACTATTTATAGAGTGAAATGGGCCAGGTCATTACAAAGTTGTATTATATTTGTTTTTAATTTTTATTACTATTATTGGATATGGTATCCAAGAGATATAGGAATTAAAAATTCACATTTTTATGATTCTCCATTTTGTGATTGTTTTTTTATTAAAAAAAAACTTTTGTGATGGAAATATATCCCAAATATCTTTTATGGTAAATTACCTTACAAATATAACTATATGTAATTGAAATTTAATTTTATTTCATATAATCAAAAAAATCTAAAAAGTAAAAATATAAATGAAACTCATAAATTATAAAATTAAAACTAAAATTTAACATAAATATAATTTCATATAAAATACATCTGAAAATGTTATTAAGGGTGTGGGAGATCATGTCTGATTGGGGGTGGGAAATTAGGTATAGTTGGTATAGAGAACTCCATAACTAAACCATGTGTGGTCCTCCATATATAATCTATCACCTCTTGATTTTTATACTCTTGATTTCTATTCGGCTCTTCATTCTCCCTCTCCATTCTCTATATAACCTTGTCCATAGCATGTATCCTCTCCCCGTACTCTATAGAAAAAATTGGTTATTATGAAGATAATGAACCATTTAAGCTATATGGTTAGATCATTTTAGTGTAAAAAATAATCTAGGGTCAATTGATAACAAATAACTAACACCCACCCTTCCTAAAAGCCACTTGCCATCACCCAAATCCAAAACCACCTCATCAAAATTATGCCGCACATGAGCCCTCAACTCTACCATCTATCTCATCCTGCCTCTCGGGTGATCATGAAACCACAATCCCATATGCCTCCTAAAAACCATATGAATATAAATTATGAACAAAAATAAAAATATGTTTATAGAAAAAATTAGAAAAAATACCAACCACACTATTTAATTGTCTCTCATAAATAATATTATTTGTACCATAATTGCTAAATTTCTTTTACAATCCAAACTCAGTAATTGTTGGATCAGTTGAAAATTGCACAAATTTTTTAAATAAATTTATTCTTAAATATATATTTAAATGTAATATAAAAATAAAAATAAAAATAAATATAAATAAATAAACAAATTAAATTATTTGAAATATGATATGAAGATGGTTTATAATAAAATTATGACTCCCAATATTATGTGTGATATTATGCCTCCCCCATTTATGGGAACCAGAACTAGATCTCCTCTGGAAAGTCTATTCAATCCAATATGTCCCTAGTCCCTTTCAAGCCTCAATGGTGACATGATTGGATTTATAAGGCCTACATGGATCATTAATTATAGTCATATATGATATATGCATAGATATCCTATGTATACCATGTAAAAACTAATGGAAACAATCATCCATACACGCTTCCCATTCCCCCAAAAAGAGATTCTCAAGCTCTCAATGATAGGAGACACTATTCCCTGAAAATATTAAAGAATACATTAAACTAGAGTATTTATTAAATAAGATTAAATTTATTTTTTATATATAATAAAAAATGATTGAATATATGGTGATGTAACTGCATAGGAACATGATTCCATGACCCCCATGGAGCTGAAAATAGTTTCTAAAAATTACAATACCATGGAAAATAGTAATATTTGAAATAATAAAAAAATTTATAATAATTAGTCACTAATAAGAATAATAAATTTTATAAAATAAATAAAAATTTTATTTAAACATAATTCCTCTGATAAGGATCAGAGTTAGGATATTTATATCTCTCTCGAACAGGATCTAGAACCATAAATCACGCAAGGCCCCTACCCCTCCCTATAGGTGTCATCTCATAAATACACATAGATGTCAAATCAATAAAATGCCTATATCATAATAGATCAAAATCCAATGAAAGAATAACATTATTTTAATTTAGATCAATCTTAAAGGGATAAATTGTTCTATATCAAATTTTGAATTTTAAAAAATATATTATATTTAAAGATAAGAATTTTTTTAAATTAACTAGCTTCAAATGTGTTAAATATAATGAATTGTTAATAATAATATCAATATAAAAAACCAAATAAAAAATTATTAAAAAACTATTACATCATTCATATTCTTCATTTTTATATTCATATTTTTATTTATTTTCTTATGTGTTCATATCTTCACCTTCCTCATAATCATCATCAACTTCCATTTGATCATAAATTTCATCATCTCTTGTAATTTCAAAGCTATCAATTATATCATTAATGTTATCAATTCCCCCACACCTTAAATATGATTTTTCATTATAAATATATGTATCTCATTAATTAAGACATATATTAATCGTTGTTTCTTGAGAAATTTTCATATCTTTCATCTCAACAGAACAATTTTTTGGTCCATAAACTTATTTTCAAGAGATTTCTATTTAATTACACTCCAAAAATAAAACATGTCTCTCAAAGTAGAACAATAATTTTTATATTAAATATGATGTTATTAATATTCCAAGATAAATGGTTCATTTTCTTTAAGATAACTTTTATATTTAATGGTAATTTTTCATTGTCACGTATAAAGTTATATCCATCTATTAGTATCAAACCAATAACACTCAAACATGTTTACATATTTTATACCCAAAAAAATAAAACTCAATTATTTCATCCAGAATACCATAAAATTCAACTTCAAATTATTTATGATGATATCCTATCAAAACTCCCCAATTTTTACAGAATTTTTTGACCCTACATAAGCCCTTATATGAAATTGAAATCCATTGACGGGATAATCATTCTACGATTTAAGAAATTTTGATATTGTAATACTCATTAAAAATAATATGTTTTTAAATTTTTCTCTAGGTTGGGATACCCGAATAAATAAAAAAGTCTAATTATATATAAAATACCAAATTGAATTTATATTTTATATCCAAACCATTTTACATATGAGAATTTAAAACCATTAGGAAAAATATCCCAGATGACATTCTTCAAGATAATCCAGGGTAATATGATTACAATGTTTTTTGATATGATAATTAATAAATCTATAAAAAATTAACTTTTAAAAACTAATTAGAATGAAACATAAGTACCAAATCATTACTTATAGGATAAAATTGTGACATTTTTTCAAAATTTAGTAGAACATATATATTTTCACTATTTAGATCTTTATCTGGAACCCATCATTCATGATGACCACCGAAACCAAGTTCACACCAATTAAATATTCATAATCAACGGTTTTTTGAATCATCATCATTTCTCTCCTTTTTAACGATTTGATAATGTTTTGAATTATATTTTGATTGAAAATATAAGAGAAGAAAAAATAAATTTCATCCTACAAGTAAACATTAGTAATTTTTCCATGAGTAAATGGTTTATTAACTACAATATACCTTAATTTTTTCATACATATCTTAGATGGGTACATCAATCAGAATTTTAATGTCCCTAAAAACCTATATTCAAACTGAAAATTCATTAATAAGTGTTTTGTAGAGTCAGAGAAGGCTGGTAGAAATACTTTTTTCCAATTTACTTATAATAAGAACAAAATAATTTTATATTGTATCCAATGAATCGTTATTTTTTTTATTGAAGCACTTTTCTCTCTAAATAAATTTTATATTTCAATAAATATAATCCATGTCATAGAATTAAATAGCCATTTAAAAACAATAGGTAGTAAAATATCCATTCTAACCTAAAAATCATGAAATTTTAACTTTGTAATATATCCATTTAAAAACACTCAAAAGAATAGGATAATATCCATCTAGAATCCTTTAATATATAATATTATGATAGAATAAAAATCAATTAATTTATAAATTACAAAAGTTTACTTTTTTTCTTCATTAATTTTGGTGATCTTTTATTTCCAAATTATAAATATACAGGACACTTACAAATTTGTGTCAGATCTATCTATGTCATTACAATATCTTTTGTATTGGTAGGATATTTCAACATGGTATAAAATAGGTTATAAAAACAACTATATTCAATATAAATTATATCTATCATATGATTATTCAATAAATCAGACCAACATGGAAAATCCAAAAAAATACATTATTTTATCCAATTTTTACCTCTCAGAAAACCACCTATTTTTTTCTTTAATTGATTTTATAAATGTATTATTAGGTAATTTACGAGAAAATATATTTTAACCAAATACATAGGAACACATCTAGAGGTGAATCTCTTCAAATTTAAATTTTTCTAAAATTACTTTTATTTCATCGAAATGGGTGAATTGTTGGAATAATTATCTAATGATAGTAATTTTTTTTATCTTTCTTCCATTGATAAGAATAGATGTTTTAATATCTTCAGTGTATTAATGAGAATATTTTGTATAATGTGAACTGCAAACAAATAACATGTTTTATTTTGTAAACTCACTTATATTCCACATTAATAATGATTTATGTATAAAATTATGATCTGCAACTACATCATATCTTGAGACACTATCATTCCATAATAAAATTGAATCATCAATCCATGCATTCAAATTAACATTAATATTCTTCTTCGTATGACCAATAATTAACAATGATATATATTTATATATATAGTTCTATCGCCAACATCCAAGTAGGGATGTTTTACAGAGTGGTGAAAACAGGCCTACCAGAATATTGACTTTCATAATCACTATATAGACAAAAACATCAGTAGAAAGGCTCAACTGTACAATTAAAGGTTCTAAAAAAATATGGACTAACATAAGAAAAATACTTCCATGAATCACCATCAAAAGCATTATTTAATCATTTATTGATAGAAATAATGGATTTATTCCATGTCATAATTGTAGCTATGTTATGAGATATTAATAGAGGTTTCATATATATGTAATTATAAAATACCTCAACTTATTAATTGGAATAAATATGGATTTTCCATGTTGTACCACTTCATACTTGATTATTAACATATTGTAAGATCAACCAATGTTTTATATTCATCATAATATAATATACATTCATTTGAACATGAATTAGTCTTCTAATGACCATGTCCCAAATTATGAACCAAAATTATTCTCTCATAAAAATTTATTGTAAATTCATTACCCTTAGGAAACAATGAATTAAAAAAATAAATTTTTGGACCAAAACAACAATTTGTGATTCCAATATTAGATTTAATAGCTATAAAATTTGTAATAGATTCATATTATATTATAATAAATCCCTCACATAAATAATACTATAAATATTCTAAAAAAATCATAAAATCAATATTTTTCGTCTTTGGGAATCGATTTCTCATTTTTAGTCTCTCTTTAGAATAATTGGCTTGTAGAATAATGTAGTAAATTTTGAATTTTTGATTGTTTTGGAATTGAAATGTTTTTATTTACTTTACATTTTTTCCATCATTTTTATACAAAAATAAATATTAACTCTAAATTCCAAACCATAAAATATGAACAACAATATTATCAATTTTTTAATATCTTCATAGATCACCCTTCTTACGTTGTCACATAATTGTTCCTTCTGAAAAAACAATGAATATGACGTTGAAAATGATATAAATTATTCAAAGACCTTAATGTAGAAGGGATTTATACCAGTACTACTTCTAAAATTTCATTGGTTTAACCAATTTCTATATCATAATAGATTTTTTATTTTTTATTAATTATTATATAAAAAATTATAAATAACATGTATTTTAATTATAAAAATTTGATATAGTTTTCATTAATTTCAACCTCTTTCACTTAGTATAAAATAATTTAAATTAACTAATAAAAAATAATACTAATTTTTAATATATTTAGATAATTAAGAATTTGTTTATGAAAATTTATACTAATTTATACTAAATATTAATAGTTTTTAAAATGTATAATCATTTGAAATAAAATCTTTTAATTTCTGTAGCACCCTCGGTTTCAGGTATGTAGACCTTTCATTGTGATTTTCATGTGTATAAATGTTACCGGTGAATAATGAGAGAGTTTTTAGTTCATTTGGACTGGGTTGGGGAAAAAATGGGGTGCATGGGCTACACACAGTTTTCCCAAAGCGTGTGACAAAACCATGCACATCCAGAAACCACTTCCTTAAAAACTAGATTCTGTTCATTTTCAACATCAATCTACTATTTTCCATCCTAAAATGGCCCAAACAAGAAATTTTTATTCTCCAAAGGCCAAAGAAGTATCTCCCATTAGTCCTGATGTTATTCAATGTCTTTCCTTGGCGATTCGAAGGTCGATTCTTACAGTAAGTTCCTTTACTTCATCATTCTTTCCATGGTTACTTATATGTTTTTTAAATTTCTTCTTTATTAAGATATACACTCGTTGTGGTTAGATATTATAAATTTTACACCATATTTTGTTATATATGTTGTTTTTCATGATAGGGGAGGATATCTAAGGCAGTTATTTGGAATGTTGTCCCAGATTCTTGAGCATTCTTCGTCTGTTTTCTGTTTTTGTTGAAACGATCATGGTAGGTGGCTTCACTATCAAATCCCCTTACTAGAACTATTAGGAGTGGTTTAAAAAAAATTGGTATTAATTATTAATTTTCTTTTTAAAACTCATTGGGATCCCTATTTAGTGAAGGTTTGTGGAATTGTGAAATTTGGGAAAATTGGGAGTTATTGATATAGGTTTTTATTCAGGATTTTAAAATGGATATTTTATATTTGGGGATTTTCAAGAATTTTGGTAAGAGGATGTAATTTAAATATTTTCAATAATGGTCTGAGTTTATTGAAATTTTTTTTTGTTAAATTGGCTCATTGGAAAGTTTCAATAAACAAATGATTTTTATTTAAATAGATGAAATTGATGAAATTGGCCTGGGTTTTTCACAAACTTGGTGTGCATACTCATTTTGAATTATGATTCATAGTTTAAATACAACCTTTTACTCATTTCCAAAGGTTTAATGGAACATTGGATTTAATTACCCTATGAAAACATGGTAGATCGATGAAAAACTGATCATTAATATGGATTTTTCATAACGAAGCATGCATTGTTTGAATTTTAGATATGTGGTATTAAATCATTATACCAATATAGACATTTTGAAAATAGTTTTAAAGAACTTTTTGATTGTTTACATCGAAAATATATTTTTTGGAAAATTATTTGACATAGGTTTTGTTTATATTTATTTATAAATGATTTTGGGAATTGTTTAAATTTTCTTATAAACTATTTTTGGAAATAATTTTGTATCAATTGTTTTATTTAATGGTTTCTAATATTTCCATCCTAGTGCATGATGATGTGGCCTTAAAAACACATTTTTTGACAAATCTTTTTAATTAATATTTATTAATTTTGTTACTTACTTTAGTACTTTTTATTAAATAATGGTTCTTTTGAATTTTTATTATTAATTTTATTAATTAATCAATTTTTACAATTAATACCTTATTTTAAGCCTTAAAATAATTAATTTATTCCTTACGTCAATTTTATAGACTATTAAATATTTATTAAAATTGTTGTTTTTTCTGCATAGTTAATAATTTAATATTAAATAATTAATTAGTTTGATTTTTTCACTTTAAATATGTAGTCTTAATCTGAAATTGCATGTACTAAGAATTAATTAAATTTAACCTAATTAGTAGATGTATTTCAATAATTCATTAATTAAAATAAATGATTATAGACCTACTTCGACCATTAAGTCTCTTTAAATTCTTTTACATTAATTAACATTTTGGTTTAATAATATAATAATTATCTTTCTACGTTGAATTAATTTAATTTGATATTGTAACTATTTAACTATGTCTTATAAATGTTTAAATTTTATGCTAAATTTTAATAAGTTAGTTGCTTTTTAGTATAGTAATAATTTAAGTCATGCGAATAGATATTATTAATAAATTTACTTAAGTTCATTGGTTTAATAAATTTATTAATGGTTACATTTTATTTAGGTCTATAATTGTTTAATTCAGTTTTAGCTTTTATTAATTATTTTTTTTATATTTTTTTTATGTTTTAATTTATTTTTTTACTCTGTTTTTTGTCTACAGGATTATGGCCGCACCATAAACCATTGCACCGTGACCATTTTTCACAGTCTCACTATGACGCTGTCCCTTTCACGGACGCACCGTGACATTCCACCGTGAAGGTCCATACGGTGGAACCGTTTCTATTTCACGGTCTCACCATGACATTCCTCACAGACTCACCGTTTCCTACATAAAACCGTATCATTTTTACTACCATTCCATCACCCATTTTACTGTCTCATCGTAACCCATCCCGCCGCAACCCTTCAGAGTGCCTGATCAACCGCAACCTCAGTGGTTTCTTTCGGAAGGAACTATTGCTTGCAACAACCTTCTTCTTTTTCCCTCCACCTCTTCTACAATTGCAGCGAAATCCATACCCGCCACCGAGATGACATCACGAGCAGGAGGACCATCAGAGCCAGGAGATCTGTTGGAAATGGTTCGCCGAGTGCCGCTGGTGTTTGTATGGAGGAGGATCGGATGAGCTAGAACAACCACTGGAAAACCCAAAATGATGCCTTGGAAGATGCTTCAACCTACCAATGTGGAGATTTGTTGTTTTCTCATGAAGATAACCGATGATCCATTATCATGAGCTATCACCATGAAGGGTCGAGCTATGCTGATTGAAGCCTCGCCACTATTCGAAGTAATACTTTTTGCGTCACTGAAACTATGCTTCATCCTAGCTGTGCTTCCGATTGAGGAAAAGGGGTTAGGAGCTGAGCACACCCGCCGGGAAGACCTACTGTCGCCACACCAGTGAGCCGAAGATAATCCCCGGCATCTCCAGTTGTCTCTATGTTGAAGAATTGGAATTGAGCTGCACCACTTTGGTCCACCGCTGGAGGCTGAGTTGTTGAGTCTATCGTGGGTCTTGTGTGATGAAGAGGATGCCGCACTGGTGTGGAGAACCGTGGAAGGCCGAGCAAGGGACGTCCTTCCATCGATGATGTTGCACGACCGCGGATGTAGGGTGAAGGAGGTTGTCGTTGGAACTACTGGACTCGAGGGGAGCCGGACTGCCGTCAGGTTTGCAGAGGAAGCGAAACTCCCTATTGTGGCGCGATAAAGAAGAACACACGGGACAGGGATAAAATAAAGATAAAAATATTTATATATAATAATTAAATTAAAAGAAAAATTAACAAGAAACTTAATTTAAAATATTAATAATCACAATAATACCATATCTTAAATTGTAAATAATTATAGTTGTGAATAAAATAAAAACTATAGAATAATTAATTTATTCAACCGAATTAATGAATTGTTTAACATAAATAAAACTTTAAATTTAACTAATTAATAAGAATATCTAAATAAAATTTAACTTAATGTAGGAATACTAAATAATTATTTTCTAATAAAATTAATCACTTACTAATAAGTTATTTCAAACATAAATAAACTAATCTAATTATCATAAATTAGTAAATAATTTAATTTATAAATAATAATAAACTTTTAAATTGACATGGATAACTTTAATTAATAACTTAATAAATAAATCTTTTAACATATTTAATTAATTAATGGCCATAGTTATTAATTTATTTCCTTCTCGCTTTTTTTAATGTTCCGTGTGTTTTTCTTATGCAGGTTCATACGGGAAGTGAGTTCCTGTCCAGATTCATCTAACTAACCCACTCGAAGTTAGTTATGAGCGAATTTCTAGTGCGACATGCCTGTTGTGAAAAAATGCATGTGTTCGGTGTGCTCGTGACGGAAACTTAATGTCGGTGGAAGTATGCGGTGACATGTAGTAGGTGAATGTGGTTACAAAAACAGAACAACAATAGAATTCACGGTGGGGGGGATCTCATTATTCATGATGGACATTCATTCTAGAAAAAACACACCACTGGAGAGCAGATAGAGACACTCATCTGATGAACACACAAGTCCTAGAGACGATCGAGGACATCAGAGACGAAGCTGAGTAGTGCAATCCAAGAACTCAGGAGCAGAGCATCTTTATGGAGTTCTTTCTCCCTCAAGTTTTAAACTTTAGTACTCTGTTTCTGTAATGTTTCCTATTACTGTAGTGACAATGAATAGTATAGTTAGCTAAACTTCTAGTTTGGGGAGAGTTCTAGTTCTACTGGTAATCAATTTCGTCCATTTTAATTAAACACTTTTTCTGTGATTAGAATTGATCGGCGAGATCAGTTCTAATTACACATTTCTGTTTTGTACCCCAATCACTAGATTTTCAAAACTCTATAATCATTTGGATTGTTTGATTATGGAAACATTTTAAAATAAAATGACTCTTAATGAAAACATCAATACTTACAGTGAGTTTGTACTGTTGTTCATTTTAAGTCATCTTTCTGGAATTGTTCTTCTTTGGAGTGGTGAACTCTGAGTTGTATAATTTCTACAACTTAACTCCAGGTGAGGTAAGTAAGTCATCTTTATTTAGTGTTAAGAAGCAGTACTTTTACATGAATAGGACAAATATTTTAACCCAGTAGACTAGAGTAATCTTCGAGTGTTCTTACTGTTGTCCTTTATCAGCATCTTATTTCCTTTGTTGCACCTTATTTTTAGCTGTACTCAGTTTTAGTATAGGTAGAACAAGTTTTTAAAAAAATTTGTATTTTCTTTCAGTTCATAAAAAATATAAAAAAATATTAAGAGATAATAGAAAATTAAGAAAACCACTCCGCTGCTGACAACAGTGGAGCTTTCCAAGTTTTTTTAGTTTTTAGTGGCCAAATTAGCCTTTCCTATGGGTTCGATCCTGCTTGCCACATATACTGTAGTTAGTATGAAAACAAATATAAACATTGACCAGCCTCAACGATGGTTATGTATTGTTTTTGGTGCTATTTCTGGGGAAGGCATGAACCATTTAAAAAAACGTTTAAAAAAACACATATATAAAAATAATAAGAAAAAAAATTGAAAAAAAATTGACAACTAAAAAAAAATTGTGTCTTGTCAATCTGAACTGTTACTGCTGTCACTTTACTCTACTGTTTGTATGAGCACAAGGACATATGGTGCTAGATTAGAGCCTTTAAATATGGAACAAGAAAAACATTTAGCTACTCTACGAAAGAAAAACAAAATTGAAATGGAAAATTTAGATAATAGAGTTCCTGATCATAATAACTTTCAAAATATCCATCCAGAACTCTTAGATGAACATGAAAGGCCTAGGATTAGGGAGTTCCAACTACCACAAGTATCAAGCAACCCATCATCTATTAGATTATCTCCTAGGGTAAGAAATTATGAGCTAAAATAATCACATATTTCTCTACTGCCTGCTTTTAATGGGATCTATAATGAGGACTCTTTAGCCTTCATTAGAGACTTATACAACACAGTGCATAAATTACCACTTTTATGACTCATTGAAAATGAGCTTAGCATGAGAGTATTTCCCTTTTTCCTTAAAGGAAATGCTAGGAATTGGTTTTTAAGTTTAGATGAAAACATTTTTGAAAACTAGGATCAAATTTATAACTCATTCATTATGAAATTTTATCCTCAAAGCCTGAAAGGTGAGAATAGAACTAAAATCACTAGTTTTTATCAAGAGGATGGAGAAGCTTTTCATGATGCTTGGGATAGTTTTAGGGACTTTCTTAGGCAGTTTCCCGATCATCAACACCCATCACACCTTCTTATGGATACTTTTGATGAAGTGCTTACCTCCTCTGGTTAGAATTTAGTGGATGAAGCTTCTGGGGGTAACTACAATGATAAAACTAATGAAGAACATAGACAAATTTTTAATAATCTTGCACTGAATTCACAACATAAAAATTCACGTAGAAATAGAGTCGATATAAATGTTTATTCAAACACCAGTTCAATGAATGTAACTCAAGCTCAACTGGATTAAATCACTAAACAAATTCAAACATTAATGAACCATAATTCAAAACAAATTGTGAATAAAATTGAAAATCAGAATTAGTATCAGTCACTTAGACAACAATGTACACAATGTGGTATGTTTGGGCACTCTGAAAGTTTTTGTTCTAATGCTGATCCAACTGCCCAACAACCTGAAAAATCAATCTTTGTTAATTATGGTCTTATGATGCCTCAAAAAGAAGATCCATTTTCTAATAATTACAACCAAGGATATAGGAACCATCCAAATTTGTCATGGAAAGATCAAGGAGTCAGTAAACAAACAACTGCCCCTAATTATCAAAACCAACCAAGACCGAACTATCAAAATCAACAAAGGGGTGAGACTTCAAATGTTCAAGGAAGTAATGATAATCAAATGTCTTCTAAATTGGATCAAATCTTGAATAAAATTAATTCAAAAGAGGAAAAGTACATGGCTCAATTTAATAAATATCAAAGTCAATATGAGTGAGAAAAAATGTAAAATGATGTGAGAATACCGAACATGGAAATACAGCTAGGACAATTAGCTAGAGATTTGACTTCTAGGAAAAAATATAGGTTTCCTAGTACAACTGAACTTAATCCTAGGGAGAATATCATGGATGTTGTCACTATAAGTTTCCTTAATACTCAAATAGTTGTGGAAAAACTCACTAAAAATGCTCAAAATTAAAACCAGCTTCAATCTGGAAATGAAAATCTGCTTTGTTCACAATCCGGAAATTCACAGAAAGATGTTGAAAATGATGAGAAAATGAGTCTTTCAACTGGATCTCAAGCTTAAACTTCTCTTAAAAATCAAAAAAATAAAGGAAAAGAAAAAGTTGTGTAATAGGTGAGGGATATTCCTACTGTTCTGAAAATTTTTTCCCCACCCATCCCTTTCCCTGAGAAGTTGAAACCTCAAAGTAACACCAGGGATGAACTTCTTCAGTTCCTTGGTCTTATTTCTATGCTTCAAGTGAACATACCATTCATTAAATCCTTAATTAAAATTCCATCCTATCTAAAATCCTTAAATAAAATTGTTTCAAACAAAAAGACCTTAGAAGAATTTGCTATTTACAGCCTCACTAAAGAGTGCAGTGTTGTACTTGAAAAGAAAATGCCACCTAAATTGAAAGACCCAGGTAGTTTTGTCATCCCTGGTACTCTAGGAAATTCTGGTCAGCTCAACTGTCTGTGCGATCTAGGTGCTAGCATTAATCTGCTCCCATACTCACTGTTTCGACAGTTGAGGCCGGGTGATCTTCAACCCACCACAGTCATACTACAATTAGCTGATAGATCTTTTACTCATCCTATGGGAAGGGTATATGACATACTAGTTTGAGTTGGGAAGTTGTTTCTACCTGCTGACATTCTTGTCTTGGATATGGAGTGTGATCAAGAGGTACCTTTCATCTTGGGTAGGCCCTTCTTGGCCACAGGTGGTGCTGTCATTGATGTGTCAAAGGGTCAACTGATATTCAAAATTGGTGAACAAGAAGAAGTGTTCAATGTTTTTAAAAATATAAGGGACCAAAATATTCTGAAAACTGTTCAAAAATTGAGTTCTTTGAAGCTGAATGTTCATATAAGAATCAACTTGAACACAATGAAGAATCTAAAAAACAATCCTCTATTGAAGAAAAAATTTATGAAGCTGAAAATATTTGTTAATATTTTTTAGAGATTGAAAATTATGTCGTAACACCAAAACTGGAAAATCATCCAAATCTGGACAACTGTCCAGTTTCTGCTGTAGGAGAGTATTCTGTTTCTGAACATAAGAGCTTTTTGAGTGAATTTGAGGGTGTTTCTGTTAACATCAACCTTCCTAAAAACATGGATGACACTGAGGGAGATCTTTTAAGAAAACATGATGATTATTCTTTGATTAACCTGCTGAAATCTGATATGGAATGTCTGGACAGAATACTGCCCACCTTGGATAGTAGGACTATTAACTCTGAATCTGAACTTGAAATTGAAAATATTTTATCTTTTAATACACCTTATAAGAAATATGTTGAAGATCTTGGACCTCCCTAGCCTAAGAGTCTTCCTTCGAGTGTAGAACCACCTGATCTTGAGCTGATGCCCATCCCTGCTCATCTTAAATATTCATTTTTAGGTGAGAACTCCACTCTACCTGTAATAATTTCTGCTGAATTGAATGAAAACCAAGAACAGAGATTGTTGAATGTGTTGAAAAGGTTTAAATCTACCATAGGCTGGACAATAGCTGATATCAAGGGTATTAGTCCCTCATTTTGTATGCACAAGATTCCGATGGAGCCTGACCATAATCCTATGGTAGAATGTCAATGAAGATTAAATCCTAATATGAAAGAAGTTGTGAGAGAAGAATTAATCAAACTGCTAGACACTGGAATTATTTGTCCCATTTCTGATAGTGCTTGGGTCAGCCCTGTCCAGGTTGTCCTCAATAAGGGAGGTTTCACTGTAGTTAAAAATGAAAAGAATGAAGAAGTCCAAGTTAGGAAAGCCACAAAATGGAGAGTCTGTATTGATTATAGTAAGCTTAATGCAGCCACTAGGAAGGACCATTTTCCAATGCCCTTCTTGGATCAAATACTTGAGAGGCTTGCTGGAAATGAATGTTTCTGTATTTTGGTTGGGTATTCTGGTTACAACCAGATTCTTGTTGATCCAGAGGATCAGGAGAAGACCACATTCACATGAACCTTTGGAACATTTTTCTACAGGAGAATTCCCTTTGGGTTGTGTGGATCACTAGCCACCTTTCAAAGGTGTATGATGGCTATCTTTTCTGATATGATTGAGAGAATCATTGAGGTTTTTATGGGTGACTTTTCCATTGTGGGTAGTACTTTTGATACTTGTATTGCAAATCTTGAGTTAGTTTTGGAAAGATGCATTGAAACCAACCTTGTTCTTAATTGGGAGAAATGTTAGTTCATGGGTCCATTTCCATCATCTAATGGGAATGAGTACATTCTAGTTGTTGTTGACTATGTGTCAAAATGTCTTGAGGCAGTAGCTCTGCCCAACAATCAAGCCATGTCTGTAATAAAATTTTTCAAAAAGAATATCTTTACATGATTTGGAGTCCGAAGAGATTTTATCACGGATAATATAACACACTTTAATAATTAAAAATTTAAAGCTTGGATGGAGAAATATGGTTGTGTTCACAAAACTGGTACTCCTTATCATCCACAGTCCAGTGGACAAGTGGAAATATCTAATTGATAATTGAAGCAAATACTTGAAAAAATTGTGTCAAAATCTAGGAAGGACTGGTCTCTTAAATTTGATGAATCATTATAGGAATACAGAACTGATTTCTAGACCCCGATAGGTATGTCTCCATACAGGATGCTATTTGGGAAATGTAGTCATTTACCCGTGGAGATGCAACACAAGTCATAATGGGCAGTTAAGGCTTTGAACTTTGATTTTAAGAGTGCTGGTGAGTGGAGATTACTTGAGCTGAGTGAACTTGATGATATTAGGAGATAAAGCTATGATAATTCAGGAATTTAAAGAGAGGACTAAAATTTTTCATGATTCTATCATTCCAAATAAGTAATTCAAACCTGGATAAAAGGTCCTTCTCTTTAACTCTAAACTTAAACACATTCTTGGAAAACTTAAGTCCAAGTGGTCTGGACCTTTTACAATTGTGAGTGTGCTGAAGAATGGAGCTGTTGAAATTATTGGTGAAGAGAATAAACCCATGTTGGTCAATGTGAAGAGACTGAAACATTATTTTGGGGGATAGCCAAAAGGCTTGGATGCTTTCAATATGTTAAAAAACTATTCTTGAATGAAGTCTTGCTAGGGACTTTAAACCTAGCACTGCAAGGGAGGCAACCCTTGGTCTTTTTTGTGTTAATAAATAAAATATATAATTAAATAAAGTCTAACTGAAGACTTTAAATTCAGTGCTTCTTGGGAGTCAACCCTTACACTTTCTTTATTTTAATTTTTGTACTGTTTTGTGCTGAATAATGTGAAGCTTTTCTGCCTACTATCTAATTCACCTCTACTGGGTATTTGTTCTTGGTTTACATATTTTTTGTTTCTAGGATGATGTTGCTGTGTCATTTAAGTAGTGGAATTCCCTTGAAAAAGGGTTGATAAAAAATAAGTCAGGGAAGTACTTTACTATTGAATTCTGTTTCATCTTTCTGCTATTTAATGCTTTAGAAGAAGAAATTCTGCTCACTTAAGAAATTCTACTTGTATTAAAATACATTCTGCTACTTATTTGCTGAAATTTGCAACATAAATTGCTTATATAATAAATTCTGCTGCATGTCACAGTTTAGACAAAAATTCTGCATGTGCCTCCTTGCTGGAAACTGAATTTCATTGTTATTGAAATCTTTCCACTATTAGGAATTAAGTGTGTGTGTGTGGGGGGGGGGGGGGGGGGTTCATGCAGGCTGAAAAATCTTGTTTTGAATCTTCTTGTATCTTTTATTTTGAGTTGAATTGAAAATATATTCACTGGACATAAATGTTTATGCAAATACTTGGATATGAACCTACTGATTATTTATTCATTGTGGAAAGAAATCCTTTTGAACTTCATTGAGACCCTTTTGAACATGCCATTTATCTACTTAATTGAAAATCTATTTTGAACTTTATTGATTAATTGTTCTTCTCCACTTTAGAAGTCAAATTTGGGGACAAAGTTGGGTTTTAAGTGTGGGGGAGGGGGTCAATTCTTGACTGTGCTTTATGAAATCCCATCAATTCCCACTGCAAATTCAATCTTTTTGTAAAAAATGGATAAATGTTTTCAAAATTCTTACATAATTTTAGGCCGGAAACCTTTCTCAATTGGGTCTTGCCTAAGGACAGTGCTTTGATGATAGTTGAGAGTTGCTTTGAATCTGAAATTAATGAGATTGGATGATTGCTGAGTGGTATTTCTTAGTGATTTAATGGAAATTTGGTTTAGGAACTACATATGTAATTGATATGGGTACTCTTTTGTTTGTGGGATTAGGATCATAGCCTTGGAACTGGAAGTTTGATTCTGATTCTAGGGGCCTCTTTTTCCTTTAAATTATTAAAAGTAATTGCTTTAATGAGCCAATGTAAATGAGTTTTATATAAATCTTTTTAAACTGGAGTAATTTGGGCATCTAGGATCCCACAGTGAGTCTCTGAGACTCTAGATATGGGGTGCATTTCTGTTTACTATACGCCCTCTATTCACTTTGAATAAGTTCCTATGCACAGTGCTCAGCACAATGATACATGGCTTGGGAATAAATAAATAAAGTGTCTAGGGTCGAAAATGAGCTCATTTAGGTGAGGGGAATTGTAGAAACCCAAAGCCTGACGTACATTGACATTACATTACTTTTGCAGAATACTTAGTACATAACAAAAATACAAACACACAAGGATTGTAATAGTTTAGTGTCTTTGGAAACTCGGAACGTAATCTTCTAATCGCGGTGAAAGATCTTCAACATCTCCCATAAAGATCTTCCTTTTTTATACATAAAAACTTTCTTTATATCCTGGGGAAAAGAAAACATAAAAGGGTGAGCTAAAATGCTCAGTAAGGGTAAACAAAAGAAATATCAATCACATCATATACATAATAACATAGCTTTTGGAAATCTTAACCTGCAAAAGAGCTCATAATATCATATCATGGGGTAAATCATAGAAGTGAAATGTAATCCCAAGAATCATAACTTAAAACATGAATCTTTGTGGCATACACATATAATCATATAGAATCATTTCTTGTTAGTCAAGACTCGTTTCCAAGACTATCTTAGTAGACAAAGTCCCTTTCTGAATCGAGTAACCCTCGTTCCAGTCCTGTTTCACTGAATCGGTATAACCTACCATTCCAGCCATGTCTATCTCATGAGATATAAAATCCTTACCCAATGCATTGGAGGGAGATATAGGTCCCACCCATCTCATAATGATACCATTCTTATGTGTGCCACAAAATCATAAATCATACATCATTGCATAACCCATGTAATAAAAATGGAAATATTAAACATCGTGACATCATAAAACAATTCATATAAGAGAAAGGAATTCATAAACATAATTCCATCACAACATTTTCAAATAAATTTAATAATAGGGATAGAAACAGAACCCTTTATTACCTTATATGGAAAATAATTTTGATAAAACACTTGAACTCCATTCTTGAGGAAAATATCCTTTCTACTTCAAAAACATTTTTCCTTTCTTAAAATGTCATAATCTTTTAAACTAAAAGAAGTTGATTAAAAATAAACTTGAAAACTTTTAAAGGAAGCTTCTTGGAAATAATGTTTTAAAAATCCATTCATGCCGTATAAGTTAAAAAAAACATTCTTCGTACTTTTGTCGGAAAAGTAAAAAAGTACCTCGTACGAAAAAAATGACAAAAGATTCCTTTTATATTCTTTACTAAAAACTCACCAAAGGGTAAAATTGGATTTAAACTATTGTAAGTGGATGTAAACAATATTACATATTTAGGTAACATGGATGTGGATGATAAAATACACCCCAATAAATACCAAAGTATAAACAATCTCGGATAAAAATGAGATTGTGATATTTTCCCTTACCTTAGGTCCGATTTGCTTCGTAAGTGTCCGAACCTCCAGTATAATGATTTAAATAATGTCATTGACTTTTTACAGAATCATATTCATTGTTATTATATCATATATGGTTCACTTATGACTTTATATTACCCGTTCTTTTGTAAATTCCATGTTAAAGAGCGTTTTGGGTAAAATTGTTTCATTTGTCGTCCGTGTTTTGACTTGTAATTATTCATATGATTACTTAGATCATGATTACTTAATTCCAGAATATAAAACATGATTTATATATACATATTCAGAATATACATATATATAATAAATCAGTAATGGAAAGAAATACACCGTTCATGGAGACGGTAGTCCGTACGTACGCATGAACGTTGTTTTCGTTTCCTTATTGAATTGAATGGAATTAAGTAGATGACATACATATAAATATACATAAATACAGTATCATTATTATGTCATATATTTCATTAGTACATATTATATATACTTTATAATCATTCATGAATGGTTAATCATTGAGAATGAATCTCATCGCGTCGTGGAGACGGTAGTCCGTACGTACGCACGAGCGATGATATCGTTCCCATGGTCGTGGAATTGTGTTGAAGTGTATGTATAATATTTCAGTATCAATATTAATTTATAATAATCATATATAGTTACTCATTACACCATTATACCCATCCAATTAAGGTGGTGGCGGAAAATAGGTTACACCACGGCGTGGAGACGGTATTCCGTACGTACGCACGCGTGGTGATTTCATTTTTCCGTAGGATGGATAGAAGGTGAATTAGGGTTGTTTCATATTTATAATAACATATCATTATGTAAGTAATACTGATGTTATTACTTTATCATGAAACAACTAAAGAAGAAGAAGTTTAAGAAGAAAGAAATTGAAAAGATCGGTAATGGATATTACCTCCTCTTTGGAACGCCTCTTTGAATCCTCCACTTAGGGAACTAATATTGGTCTTTGAAGAAGACCAGGACCTCTAGGATTATTATAGGGAAGTGGAGAGGAGAAAATGGCAGGGGTTTTCCGAGCTTGAGTGCTCAATTTGGTGTCAGGAGGAGGGGGAGGAGGTGTCCTTTTATAAGGGAGGAGAGGGGCACCTTAGGAATATCTCAAAATATTATTTTATATTAAAGTCAAAATCGGTTTATAATGGTTCCAAAATGTCTTATTTCGAAGATAAAGTGGGAATGGGTCGAAATCCTATCAACCAATAAGATTTAGAAAAGTTTAGGTTATTATTTTAACATTATCAATTAGATTTAACTCTAAGTTAAATAATTTAACTTTTACCGTGTCTTTTTGTTTTCTTTCACTATATGGTTAATACACTTACTATAACATGCCAAACTAACCCCAAATTGTTTATTTTTAATATATATATCCTTATATAAGTCATTTGGCCGAACCTTAGATTTTTAGGAATAAAATAACAATTAGTAATATAATATTTGATTTAAAAACTATTTTGTGTCAATTTTGACACTATTTGATATATGATTTTTTGTGAAAGTCATAACAGAATCATATGTTCGAACCAAGTTGATTAAATCAACACTAATATATCATAGTAACCTAAAAAATTAGTGTAATTCATAAAAAGTCTTAAATTACATTTATTTTGGTATTTATAATATCAATTATGTCAATATTTCATTAATAAGATAATTACTGCATCATCTTTGTGTCATAAATAAATTAAATTATTTGATGTCTAAAAACTACAAATAAAATACCATCATGTAGGAAATCATTTTATATTTCTAATGAATATTTAAAATCGAATTTATCTTATGTATAACTCTATATTAAAAATGTTTTAGTAAATAAACTTTGATTTTAACTCTTTTAACTCTTCTTTGAATTAAATAATAATAAATGTCCTAATCTAATCCAAGTGGGCCTAAATGATAATATTTTACACTTAAGGTTGTTTTTGGTCGAGATACACATGTCCAATAGGATTAGGACATGTGTTAGGGTAATATTAATATCATTTTTACCCTTAATTACCCTATTTACTTTTAACCGTGGTAAATAAAAGTAAAAAGTTACTATTCACCAAAAATTATTTTCATCTCATTGAACCACATTTTACTTACTGACATCAACCGTGTCTCTTGGATTTTTAAAATTCCATTCACATAAGCGGTAAAATTAAGTTTTATGAAAAATTCAGTTTTTTTAACTACCACTTAGTAGTTTCACTATTCATCAAAAATTGATGTTTTTCAGAACAATGCCAAAATTTCATCCTAAGATATATTTCATATTCCAAATTCAAAAATGAAGTCTATTTTACCAAATTCATAACATAGAAGTTTCATTAATTAATTTTATAATTAAATCCCACTGTTAAAACAAAAAGCGTGTTTTTAAGAAACAATATCTATCAAAAGATTGACACTTGTTTATGTCTGGTTTAAATGTGAAATTACATCCAATGACCAACATTGTATTAAATTGTAAAAATATATTCTAAATATACTTTAAAACCACTCAAATTAATAATTTATCACTATTAATTATTTCGATAAAAAAGTTGTTTTTAATTAAAATTTAGTAATTTTCATTATTCATTAGAAAATGAAAGTTATCCGAAAAGTACCAAAATTTCACCCTAAGCTAATTTCGATATTAAGAATCCAAAAATGAAGTCCATTTTGAGAGCTAAAATTTCTAAAATTTTAAAAAGTGGTTATTACTATTTATAACGGCTAGTTTTAATAATATTTTAATAGCATATCGTTGTTTCGTGAAACTCAGTATTACGTACTACACACGCTATCGAGGAAGGTTGCGATTGCGTGTAATGCAAGGCAAGTCAAGGATGCGTGTTGTGCAAGCTCTTTTTGGTGTAGCGTACAACACAAGACATTAAAAAGAATAGTTTTCATAAAATCTCGGGCTGTTACATTCTACCCCCCTTAAAATGAATTTCGCCCTCGAAATTCGTCGGGCTTATAAATAGTTTACTATTCGAAAGTTTCTTTAATAGAAACCCACATCGAAAAAAGGAATACCAAAACTTGGCTTTAAAAACTAAAGTATGAAATGTAACGATTACCCAAATAAACTAATCACTGGGTTTCCACATAGGTGAAAATATGGATATGGAAGAGAAATCTAACCATCATGTTCTGATAGAGAGTGGTAGAGAACATGGCTATGGAAAAGCCAGCAATTACAAAGCCATAAATTTGTGAAGATCTAAGGTACCATCTGATTCATCAGGTATAAGATCACTAGGACAACATTTTTGGTTTTCAAGATCATTTCCCTAAAGTTGAAAATTTGAATTAGAATAAATACTTACTTTATTTTGGAACAATCTCACTATTGTTCGTGCCTTGAACAATTTCCACTTCATCTCTTAAATAAATGAAGTTGAATTTGTTATTCGTGAAGTGTTAGCAGATTATGTGATAGAATGACGGGTCATTCCATCTGTCTCAAACAAAAGGTTAGAAAAAGTTATTAAATATACATAAGTCATTCTATAGTGAGATTAATCATATATGGTTCCTAAAATGGACTTATACTTCATATATTGTACTGTTTAATATAATAAAACTAGTTTCTACTAAACAGGGACTTCCAGTAGGCCAGTGGTAGGCAATAAAGGCCAGTCGCACTTCGGTTGTGGGTTCGATCCCCACAGCCTTGTCCGACGCGATGGGCTGTCGCCCGTCCTGCAGGTTGTCCTTTTTCTAAAACTACATTACTATAACATCCCATCAACAACATTGAAAAAAATAACTTCTATCCTTAAACAATACTAATTTATGTCCAACATAATCCATTCTAGTCTTTAGGCTTATCCATAATACTGCAGTCCACTCTCATAACATAGTGAAAACGATTACCAGAGATTTAATACCATCGTTGATTCCCATATATCATAAGATATGTTTTGTTGGTCACATTCCAAACATTCAAAGTCCTTAATCATGTATTCTCTTGAATACCTTAGTGAAAACATGAATGCAGTTTAAAGTTAACACTTTCCACATACCAAAATCCTCAAAATTCTATATACTCAAACCATGATATCACTTAGTCCTTATATCAATCATGAGCTCATGAATACTATTAAACATTTCATTTTCTCGTTTTCCCTTCATTATGCGCATATCATCTTATTTCCAAAAAATATCTCAATCACTTTGAATACCACATCAATAAATATTGCAATACTCAGTGATACAACATTATTTTGGAATCCCATTACATAAACACTTAATCATTCCACCACATTGTTGTCATATTCAACATTGCCAATAGTGATCGCATGTGACTTCCCTTTGTCCTTTTCCTTCAGTGGTTGCTCATGTTGATCATCACTAACGCTTGGATTAGGGCATTTATTAGCATAATGCCCCATTTCCTTGCACTTGAAGCATTGAAGTGTTGGTGGTGCGTTCTCTGCAGTGTTTCCTTTATTCACATCATTAGAAACCCTTTTTCCATTACTTCGACACTCAGCTGCTCGATGACCTTCTTTTCCACACTGAAAACATTTTCTAGTCCCTTTAAGACAATCTCCACCATGCTTCTTTCCACACTTTGTTCATAAGGAAACATTCATCTTCTTTTCACAATTATTCTGAGATTTCTCCTTGAACTCCATCTTTCGTTTCTTGTCAAAACCATGAGATGGATATGTAACACCAACTTCCATTTCTACCTTGATAGCACAACGCACAATTTCTTCATAGCTACTGAAGTCTCTTATAGCTAATGCCCTTCGAAGACTTGGTTTTAAGCCACTGAAAAATCGATCAACTTTACTTTCAGGTTGGATGATAATGCCAGATGCATACCTTGCAAGTCTTGTAAAATTTGCTTCATATATACCAACAGATTCATCATCCTTCTGATTCAGCTCAAGAAACTCCTTTTCCATCTTTGTTCAATGAATACGAGGGAAGTACTTACTGAAAAACAAGTTCTTGAACTCGTCCCATTCCATGGACTCAATTTCATCTCTTGGCCTCGTATTCTTGATAAGATTCCACCATTGATCAGCTTCACATTCCAAACGATATACTGCTAAGATGACTTTATCAAGCTCAGAAAATTGAAGAACTGAAAATATCTTTTCAGTGGTACTGATCCATTGTTCAGCAACAAGTGGATCAGAAGACCCACTGAAAGAAGGTGGACGTTGCCTCATGAAGGACTCAATAGAATATTGTTCCCTTCTCTGCTCATTTGGAAGTCCAGAATGATTCATAGCTTGTGTAAGTATAGCAATAAGATTTTGCACTCCATATCCCATAACATTTGTTTGTTCAAGAGTACAATCATTACATTGTCCATTGCATTGATCAACACGGTTCCTTCGGGTTCCAGCCATCGTCTAAAACCCAAAAAGAATAGTGTGAGAGGCAAAAATAATGCTAGAGAAAACAACATAATAAAGGGGGAGTACCTTAAATATCTAACATCTTAGGTTTAATTCTATGATCGTTAGCGTAATCCTAGTACTATAACCTATACGTATACTTAACCTTAGGGACATTCCTAGACATACCTTAGAAATAACTCTAGGGATCTCACTAAAGTTCTCGCATCCTAGTTTCCAAAGGTTGACTAAACCTTTCCTCTGATACCAACTGTAGAGACCCAAAGCCTGACGTACATTGACATTACATTACTTTTGCGGAATACTTAGTACATAACAAAAATACAAACACACAAGGATCGTAATAGTTTAGTGTCTTTGGAAACTCGGAACGTAATCTTCTAATCGTGGTGAAAGATCTTCAACATCTCCCATAAAGATCTTCCTTTTTTTTATACCTAAAACCTTTCTTTATATCCTGGGAAAAAGAAAACATAAAAGGGTGAGCTCAAATGCTCAATAAGGGTAAACAAAAGAAATATCAATCACATCATATACATAAGAACATAGCTTTTGGAAATCTTAACCTGCAAAAGAGCTCATAATATCATATCATGGGGTAAATCATAGAAGTGAAATGTAATCCCAATAATCATAACTAAAAACATGAAACTTTGTGGCATACACACATAATCATAGAGAATCATTTCTTGTTAGTCAAGACTTTTTTCCAAGACTATCTTAGTGGACAAAGTCCCTTTCTGAATCGAGTAACCCTCGTTCCAGTCCTGTTTCACTGAACCGGTATAACCTACCATTCCAGCCATGTCTATCTCATGAGATATAAAATCTTTACCCAATGCATTGCAGGGAGATATAGGTCCCACCCATCTCATAATGATACCATTCTTATGTGTTCCACAAAATCATAAATCATACATCATTGCATAACCCATGTAATAAAAATGGAAATCTTAAACATCGTGACATCATAAAACAATTCATATAAGATAAAGGAATTCATAAACATAATTCAATCACAACATTTTCAAATAAATTTAATAATAGGGATAGAAACAGAACCCTTTATTACCTTATATGGAAAATAATTTTGATAAAACACTTGAACTCCATTCTTGAGGAAAATACCCTTTCTACTTCAAATTTTTATTCCTTTCTTAAAATGTCATAAACTTTTAAACTAAAAGAAGTTGATTAAAAATAAACTTGAAAACTTTTAAAGGAAGCTTCTTGGAAATAATGTTTTAAAAATCCATTCATGTCGTATAAGTTAAAAAAAACATTCTTCGTACTTTTGTCGGAAAAGTCAAAAAGTACCTCGTACGAAAAAAATGACAAAAGATTCCTTTCATATTATTTACTAAAAACTCACCGAAGGGTAAAATTGGATTTAAACTATTGTAATTGGATGTAAACAATATTACATATTTAGGGAACATGGATGTGGATGATAAAATACACCCCAGTAAATACCAAAGTATAAACAATCTCGGATAAAAATGAGATTGTGATATTTTCCCTTACCTTAGGTCCGATTTGCTTCGTAAGTGTCCAATCCTCCTGTATAATGATTTAAATAATGTCATTGACTTATTACAGAATCATATTCATTGTTATTGTATCATATATGGTTCACTTATGACTTTATATTACCTGTTCTTTTGTAAATTCCATGTTAAAGAGCGTTTTGGGTAAAATTGTTTCATTTGTCGTCCGTGTTTTGGATTGTAATTATTCATATGATTACTTAGATCATGATTACTTAATTACAGAATATAAAACATGATTTATATATACATATTCAGAATATACATATATATAATAAATCAGTAAATGGAAAGAAATACACCGTTCATGGAGACGGTAGTCCGTACGTACGTATGAACGTTGTTTTCGTTTCCTTATTGAATTGAATGGAATTAAGTAGATGACATATATATAAATATACATAAATCCAGTATCATTATTATGTCATATATTTCATTAGTACATATTATATATACTTTATAATCATTCCTGAATGGTTAATCATTGAGAATGAATCTCATCGCGTCGTGGAGACGGTAGTCCGTACGTACGCACGAGCGATGATATCGTTCCCATGGTCGTGGAATTGTGTTGAAGTGTATGTATAATATTTCAGTATCAATATTACATTATAATAATAATATATAGTTACTCATTACACCATTATACCCATCCAATTAAGGTGGTGGCGAAAAATAGGTTACACCACGGCGTGGAGACGGTATTCCGTACGTACGCACGCGCGATGATTTGATTTTTCCGTAGGATGGATAGAAGGTGAATTAGGTTAGTTTCATATTTATAATAACATATCAGTATGTAATTAATACTGATGTTATTACTTTATCATGAAACAACTAAATAAGAAGAAGTTTAAGAAGAAAGAAATTGAAAAGATCGGTAATGGATATTACCTACTCTTTGGAACGCCTCTTTGAATCCTCCACTTAGGGAACTAAGATTGGTCTTTGAAGAAGACCAGGACCTCTAGGATTATTCTAGGGAAGTGGAGAGGAGAAAATGGAAGGGGTTTTCCGAGCTTGAGTGCTCAATGTGGTGTGAGGAGGAGGGGGAGGAGGTGTCCTTTTATAAAGGAGGAGAGGGGCACCATAGGAATATCTCAAAATATTATTTTATATTAAAGTCAAAATCGGTTTATAATGGTTCCAAAATGTCTTATTTAGAATATAAAGTGGGGATGGGTCGAAATCCTATCAACCAATAGGATTTATAAAAGTTTAGGTTATTATTTTAACCTTATCAATTAGATTTAACTCTAAGTTAAATAATTTAACTTTTACCGTGTCTTTTTGTTTTCTTTCACTATATGGTTAATACACTTACTATAACATGCCAAAAGAACCCCAAATTCTTTATTATTAATATATATTTCCTTATCTAAGTCATTTGGCCGAACCTTATATTTTTAGGAATAAAATAACAATTAGTAATATAATATTTGATTTAAAAACTATTTTGTGTCAATTTTGAAACTATTTGATATATGATTTTTGTGAAAGTCATAACAGAATCATATGTTCGAACCAAGTTGATTAAATCAACACTAATATATCATATCAACCTAGAAAATTAGTGTAATTCTTAAAAAGTCTTAAATTACATTTATTTTGGTATTTATAATATCAATTATGTCAATATTTCATTAATAAGATAATTACTGCATCATCTTTGTGTCATAAATAAATTAAATTATTTGATGTCTGAAAATTAAAAATAAAATACCATCATGTAGGAAATCATTTTATATTTCTAATGAATATTTACAATCAAATTTATCTTATGTATAACTCTATATTAAAAATGTTTTAGTAAATAAACTTTGATTTTAACTCTTTTAACTCTTCTTTGAATTAAATAATAATAAATGTCTTAATCTAATCCAAGTGGGCCTAAATGAAAATATTTTACACTTAAGGTTGTTTTTGGTCGAGATACACTTGTCCAATAGGATTAGGACATGTGTTAGGGTAATATTAATATCATTTTTACCCTTAATTACTCTATTTACTTTTAACCGTGGTAAATAAAAGTAAAAAGTTACTATTCACCAAAAATTATTTTCATCTCATTGAACCACATTTTACTTACTGACATCAACCGTGTCTCTCGGATTTTTGAAATTCCATTCACAGAAGCGGTAAAATTAAGTTTTATGAAAAATTCAGTTTTTTTAACTACCACTTAGTAGTTTCACTATTCATCAAAAATTGATGTTTTTCAGAACAATGCCAATATTTCATCCTAAGATATATTTCATATTCCAAATTCAAAAATGAAGTCTATTTTACCAAATTCATAACATAGAAGCTTCATTAATTAATTTTATAATTAAATTCCGTTGTTAAAACAAAAAGCGTGTTTTTAAGAAACAATATCTATCAAAAGATTGACACTTCTTTATGTCTGGTTTAAATGTGAAATTACATCCAATGACCAACATTGTATTAAATTGTAAAAATATATTCTAAATATACTTTAAAACCACTCAAATTAAAAATTTATCACTATTAATTATTTCGATAAAAAAAGTTGTTTTTAATTAAAATTTAGTAATTTTCACTATTCATTAGAAAATGAAAGTTATCCGAAAAGTACCAAAATTTCACCCTAAGCTAATTTCGATATTACAAATCCAAAAATGAAGTCCATTTTGAGAGCTGAAATTTCTAAAATTTTAAAAAGTGGTTATTACTATTCATAACGGCTAGTTTTAATAATATTTTAATAGCATATCGTTGTTTCGTGAAACTCAGTATTGCGTACTACACACGCTATCGAGGAAGGTTGTGATTGCGTGTAATGCAAGGCTAGTCAAGGATGCGTGTTGTGAAAGCTCTTTTTGGTGTAGCGTACAACACAAGACATTAAAAAGAATAGTTTTAGTAAAATCTCGGGCTGTTACAGGAATGATGAAAACTAGATGAAGAAGGGGTCAATTGATTTATATGGAAATCATTTAGGTTTTATCAAAAAGGTGATTCAGAAAAAAATTATTTATTCTTTGAAACCTAGGAGATGAGTCAAAGTACAAGGTTCCTCTGTTTATGTTATTAATTGCAAATAAATTTTACCTTTTGTCACCCATGGACTTTGGAAATAAGTCTGGATTGAATTTAGTCGCTATGTAGTACCACATATGAGGCTGGACATTTTCATTACTTGATGGTTCATAGTTTTCAAGACTACCAGTGAGTATTTGCTTAAGGCAAGATTCATATGAGAAACTTAGTTTCTAAAAGCCTAGTGACATGTTATTGTCCTTTGTTTCAAATTGTTGGTCATGTTACATTTTGAACAGTATCATGAAAATCATACATTTGTTTTCAAGGAAAATAAAACATGGGATTGTTTGAGGACAAATAATGATTAAGTGTGGGGGAATTTGATGTGGCCTTAAAAACACATGTTTTGCCACATCTTTTTAGTTAATTTTTATTAATTTGGTTACTTACTTTAGTACTTTTTATTAAATAATGGTTCTTTTGTATTTTTATTATTAATTTTAATAATTAATCAATTTTTACAATTAATAGTGTATTTTAAGCCTTAAAATAATTAATTTATTTTTTACTTTAATTTTATAGACTATTAACTATTTATTAAGATTGTTGTTTTTTTATGCATAGTTAATAATTTAAACTTAAATAATTAATTAGTTTGATTTTTACACTTTCAATATGTAGTCTTAATCTGACATTGCATGTACTAAGAATTAGTTAAATTTAACCTAATTCTTAGTTGTATTTCAATAATTCATTAATTAAAATAAATGATTATAGACCTACTTCAATCATTAAGTCTCTTTAAATTCTATTACATTAATTAACATTTTGGTTTAATAGTATAATAATTACCTTTTTACCTTGAATTAAATTAATTTGATATTGTAACTATTTAACTATGTCTTATAAATGTTTAAATTTTATTTTGACTTTTAAAAACTTAGTTTCTTTTTAGTATAGTAATAATTTAAGTCATGCGAATAGATATTATTAATAAATTAAGTTAAGTTTATTGGTTTTATAAATTTATTAAAGGTTACATTTTATTTAAGTCTTTAATTGTTTAATTCAGTTTTAGATTTTATTAATTATTTTTTTTATATTTTATTTAATTTTTAATTTAATTGTTTACTCTGTTTGTTTTTATCTTCTACAGGATCACGGTCGCACCATAAACCATTGCATCGTGACCATTTTTCAAGGTCTCACCGTGACGCTGCCCCTTTCGCAGACACACCGTGACATTCCACCGTGAAGGTCCTTACGGTGGCATCGTTTCTATTTGATGGTCTCACCGTTTCCTACATAAAACTGTATCATTTTAACTACCATTCTGTCACCCCTTTTACTGTCTCATCGTAACCCATCCCACCGCAACCCTTCACGGTGCCTCATTAACTGCATCCTCCATGGTTTCTTGTGGAAGGAACTGTTGCTTGCCACAACCTTCTTCTGTTTCCCTGCGCCTCTTCCACCATTGCAGCGAAATCCATACTCGCCACCGAGATGACATCACGAGAAGGAGGACCGTCGGAGCCAAGGAGATCTGTTGGAAATGGTTCACCGAGCACCACTGGTGTTTGTATGGAGGAGGATCGGATGAGCTAGAACAACCACTGGAAAACCCAAAATGCTGCCTTGGAAGCTGCTTCAACCTACCATTGTGGAGATTTGTTGTTTTCTCATGAAGATAACTGATGATCCGTTGTCATGAGCTATCACCATGAAGGGTCGAGCTGTGCTAATTGAAGCCTCTCCACTATTCGAAGTAATACTTTTTGCATCACTGCAACTCTACTTCATCATCTAGCTATGCTTCTGATTGGGGAAAAGGGGATAGGAGTCGAGTGCACCCACCGGGAAGACCTACTGTCGCCACACCAATGAGCCGAAGATAACCCAGGGCTTCTCCAGTTGCCTCTATGTAGAAGAATTAGAATTGAGCTGCACCACTTTGGTCCGCCGTTGGAGGCCCAGTTGTTGAGTCTGTCGTGGGTCTGGTGTGATGAAGAGGATGCCGCACTGGTGTGGAGAACCGTGGAAGGCTGAGCAAGGGATGTCCTTCCATCAATGATGTTGCACCACCACGAATGTTGGGTGAAGGAGGTTGTCGTTGGAACTGCTGGACTCGAGGGGAGCCGGACTGCCGTCGGGTTTGCAGAGGAAGAGAAACTCCCTCTTGTGGCGCGACGGAGAAGAAGACACGGGGTGGGAATAAAATAATGTTAAAAATATATATATATAATAATTAAATTAAAATAAAAATTAATAAGAAACTTAATTTAAAATAATAATAATAACAATAATACCTTATCTTAAATTGTAAATAATTATAGTTATAAATAAAATAACAACTATAGAATAATTAATTTATTAAACAGAATTAATAAATTGTTTAACTTAAATAAAACTTTAAATTAAACTAATTAATAAGAATATATAAATTAAATTTAACTTAATGTAGGCATACTAAATAATTATTTTCTAATAAAATTAATCACTTAATAATAATTTATTTCGAACATAAGTAAACTAATCTAATTATCATAAATTAGTATATAATTTAATTTATAAATAATAATAAACTTTTAAATTGACATTGATAAATTTAATTAATAACTTAATAAATAAATCTTTTAACATATTTAATTAATTAATGACCTTAGTTATCAATTTATTTCCTTCTCGGTTTTTTAATGTTACGTGTGTTTTTCTTGTGCAGGTTCATACGGGAAGTGAGTTCCGGTCCAGATTCATCTAACTAACCCACCAAGAGTTAGTTACGAGGGAATTTCTAGAGCGACGTGCCTGTCGTGAAAAAACGCATGTGTTCAGTGTGCTCATGAAGGAAACTTAATGTCGGTGGAAGTATGCGGTGACATGTAGTAGGTGACTGTGGTTACAAAAATAGAGCAGTAGTAGAATTCACGGTGGGGGGGGGGGAGGAATCTCATTATTCATGACGGACATTCATTCGAGAAAAAACACACCACTAGAGAGCATAGAGAGACACTCATCCTATGAACACATGAGTCCCAGAGACAATCGAGGACATCAGAGACGAAGCTGAGCAGTGCAATCCAGGAACTCCGGAGCAGAGCATCTTTAGGGAGTTCTTTATCCCTCTAGTTTTAAACTTTAGTCCTCTGTTTCTGTAATGTTTCCAATTACTATAGTGACAATGAATAGTATAGTTAGCTAAACTTCTAGTTCGGGGAGAGTTCTAGTTCTATTGGTAATCAATTTCGTCCTTTTTTATTAAACACTTTTTCAGTGATTAGAATTGATCGGCGAGATCAGTTCTAATTACACATTTCTGTTTTGTGCCACAATCACTGGATTTTTTAAAACTCTATAATCATTTGGCGAGTTTGATTATGGAATCATTTTTAAAGCAAAAAACTATTAATGAAAACTTCCGTACTTACGACGAGTTTGTACTGTTGTTCATTTTAAGTCATCTTTCTGGAATTGTAGTTCTTTGGAGTGGCGGACTCTGAGTTGTACAATTTCCACAACTTAACTCCTGGCAAGGGAAGTAAGTCATCTTTATTTAGTGGTACAAAGTAGTACTTTTACATGAATACGAATAAAATTTTAAACCAGTAGACTATAGTAATCCCCGAGCGTTCTTACTGTTGTCCTTTATCAGCATCTTATTTCCTTCATTGCACATTATTTTTAGCTATACTCCGTTTTAGTATAGGTAGAACAAGTTTTTAAAAAATGTTTGGATTTTCTTTCAGTTCATAAAACATATAAAAAAATATTAAATGATAAAAGAAAATTAAGAAAACTACTCTGCTGCTGACAACAGTAGAGCATGCCAAGTTTTTTTAGTTTTTAGTAGCCAAATTAGCCTTCCCTGTGGGTTCGACCTTGCTTGCCACATATTCTGTAGTTAGTATGAAACAAAATATTAAACTTTGACCAGCCTCAACGACGATTTAGGTCACATGAGTAGGGATGTTATTGGGTAATGCCCACTGAGTTTTATACTCACCCATGCTTTGGAACATTATTTCATTTGCAAATGTCTATTTTCATATCATTGGAAAAGGGTGAGTACCACATGTTTTTAGCACTACATAATGATTTGTTGGGTTATTTGGTGATGATGTAGTATAGAGATAGTGGAACATGGATTCATGTGGTTCTTTTGGTGACTTTTTAGTCATCTTCTGATATTTTGTTTTTATGTTTATCTGTCTTCCATTGCAGCACATTTGTGGGTTCACTTTTGTATAAATGAAAATTATTGAGTTGTCTTTCTCTTAAAGATGCATAATATATTCATTATGGGTAGTGTTTTTTGTTATTATTTTATTATTTAAATGGTAAATCATCCACCACATGTATTTGAAACCCTTCGTAATTTATTTCCATCCTTTGGCATCTTTGGGATGTCACTTAAGGCCCAGTAATGGTTCATTTTATTCTCAATCCCTTGAGAATAAGTGGGTCATTGCAAATGGTATCAATTTGGTCCTTTAACAATGGAACAAGTATTATTCAGTTTTCATGGTCATGGAGTTTAAATTCCTTCTGGTTTATTACTTCGGTTGAGTTCTTAGAAATGATTCGAATTGGGGGGACATGAAATGTAGATCATAAAAATACATAGCTATAATTTTTATTGTAAAGACCCGTAAATTTCATGGAATTTTTTTCTTAATTTCTTCGGGATTTTACAAGTTCGCAATTTCTGACGGCACCTGATTCCGAGGCCCGGTGTGCTCGGAATCAATTTCCGAAGTTTAGCTCGGGTACGTTCAGTGAACGAACGAGCGGGTTTTTCTAACTTTTGAACCAGTGCTCGGAATCGAAATCCGAGGGCACCGATGAAACCGCAGTGCCAGTAATTTCTTAAGAAGACCTATCCTAGGGTTACATTTGCTCGGGAGGTGTTGTAAAAATAAGTGGATTAATTGAAGAGTGAAATAAAATATGTCTTACAATTTTATTTCTACTCTATGTAATTATATCCCATGTGTGGGAGTTGGGTTGAGACCCACTTGATCCTAAACTCCTCTTGATAGGATATTAGTGAGGTGGGGCCCACACGAGCCCCACCCCTTCAAATTATCCAACCCCTCTAAACCTCCCATGTATTAAATGTTGTGGCTACCCTTCTTCCTCATGAATGCATGCCAACTTATCTCACCATTAATTTTGTCAATTCAAGTCTAATAAATTAGGTGAGTTAAGGTTTTTTAATTTTGAAAAAGGATGGCATAAGTAAATAAAATAAGGAAAAAGCCTTATTTTATTGGGGTTGTTTCGTTGTGTGGAGATTTTGGGAGAAAGTGAGTTTCAACATTTGAAGAACTTCATCTTCCCAACAAAGAACACGTCTACCTCGACGAAGAACGCTGTCACGCCATTTCATCTTCTTCCTGTGTCGAAAAAAGGGAGACACCGCTTCTTCCATGAATGTTCACCGTCAACATACACAGAGCCTCACACGCGACGCCGTATTCCACGACGCGAGCTTCCTCGAACTTCTTTGAGGTAGGGGTTGTTTCATCGTTCAAGGATTATGATTTTGACTTTCTTTGCTATTTCATGGATGCTTGCTAAAAATATAATGGGAGGAGGTCGGACCACACGAACACGGCTGAACCTCCACCCCCTTTGTTGTTGGACTTCGTTGTGGATTGGAATGGAGGTGACGCGGTGCAGTCGTACCGCACGGGAACTAGAGAACCGCGGAAGGAGCGGGCCGCGGCGAAGGAACGCGGCACCGTCGCGCCGCGCCGGTGAAGCTGTGGCCAAGGGCAGGCCGCAGCGGAGGGGTGCATCGTCGTCGCGCCATGCCTGAGCACCATGGAGGGCCGCGGCCGGGGTAGGCCGCAAAGGAGGGGCGCATTTCCATCGCACCGTGTCGGTCGGACAAGGGTCGCGACCTAAGGTCGCGACGGTGCCGAGGAGGGTGGTCGGACTCAGCCGGCCGTCGTCGCTTCGGAATGTGGGACCCGTGGGGGTCCCGTAGCGGCACACTAGCCGGCCAATATGGCCGACCGTATTCCAGAAGACCAGGGTTCGTAACCCCTGGCAGGTGGCAAGGGGGGACCACTGTGGGGTCCGCTGTTTCTCAATCAAGGGGGTCAGCCCCCCCCCCCCCCCCCCCCCCCCCGCATCCCGCTCGGCCAAAGGCCGAGCCACTGGCCACGTGGGCCAGGCCGGGCCGGACCGCCCATGTCGGGCCTGCAGCGCCCCCCCGTATCCTGCTCGGCCGAAGGCCGAGCCGCCGGTCACGCGGGCCGGGCCGCCAGCGCCAGGACGGACCCCTGCGTCGGGCCGGGCCACGCCAGCTGGGCCAGGCCGGGCCAGCCAGGTCGGGCCACACCCTAACAGGCCGGACCTAGACCCGGGTCGGGTCGACCTGGTTTGGGCCGACCTAGGGGGTATCGGGCCGGGCCGGACCTGGCCTGAACCCCCTGATTTCCGGACAGATCCGTTCAAATGCCCATAAAATGGGCTACTAACCTCCAATCGATGCACCATTAGTAGCGTAGCGATCCTTGGATTGAGACGGTCATTTTGGTATATTACAGTCAACGTTTCGGAGAACTTTGGGTATGGTCGGGTTGGTTCGAACACGAAACCAACCGGGTCCTCAGAGCAGAAACACTTATAACTTGAGCTCTAGACGTCCGATTGGCATGTTGTCAACTTTTTTTGGTTTCCTCTTAGTGAGATGGTTATTTTTGATTTCTCCTCTTGTGGTTTGGATGCAGCTGGAGTACGGTCGGGTAGGTTTTAGCTTTAAAACCAACCGGGCCCCTGGGACGAAAAAGCCAATAACTCTCAAACCGGGCGTCCGATTGACACGTCGTCTGTCGCGTTGATTTCCGATTGACGAGATGGAACTTTGGGATACATAAAATCCAGAATTCGTGTTAGTTGATGTATCAACCCCCCTTGGATCATGGAGAGGACCCTCCCAGAATCGAGCATGCTGTGTGCGGGAACCCTAGAGCTGGCTGCGATTGCGACGACGATGACGACTGTACTGGAATCCTCCGTGGGTTCGGCAGTGACGAAGACCATACTAGAATCCTTCATGGGTTCGACGACTATGACTACTGTTCTTGTATCCTATGTGGGTCCGGCAGTATTTGACTCTGAACTTGTATCCTATGTGGGTTCGGCAGAGTAGCTGTCATTGTGTCCTTTATGGGTCCGACAGCTTAGCTGGTCTTATATCCTATGTGGGTCCGACAGCTTAGAAGAATCAGTGGCTACATCTGATCATCTCTATCGCCTTACGAAGAGTATACCTGTGTGAGCTGATTCTTGACTTTCAATCATTATCTTTGATATGATAGACTTGCTTTCCTGTGTGGATTGGGTTGTGCTTTCCTGTGTGGATTGGGTTGTACTATCCTGTGTGGACTAGATCGAACTTGGGCACGGATGTTGGATCTGAACTGGAATTGATGACTTAGGTATATGTATTCTCATATACCTAATTAGAGTTGGTTGTTACATCGTGATTGTATCATTCCCCTGTGGTTTATCCTTCGTGGATTCTGGGAGAACTTCGGGGGTCTCGGGGTCCCTACTGAGTAGCGTATACTCACCCTTGCATGGGCTATGCCCGCACTACGTTGTGTTGGATGCAGACGACGGACAGAGCTGATCGAGGTAGGAGCTCGTGGAGCTGGACGGTACCTGGAGGCGGATCACTGGAAGAGACGTACATGGAGCAGACAGCTGGAGTCGAGGAGCGGAGGAGACTATCTATACCCACCCTTCAGGTGGGATTTCCAGAGGACAGCTTAGTGTTGCTGCTTTACTTTTCTACTATTGTAATCTCTTTTTACTTGTACTTTACTTTCAGTTGGGTTTGTATACTGGCCCATTTACTTTCCAGCACTTACTATTGTACTCAGTTTACTTAGTGTTTACTTCTGCTTACATACTCTGTGGTGTTTGTTTTCTTACATAAAGGCAATACCTTCCCTTATATTGGGATTTACGCCTTTAGTGCTAGTCGTCATCCCCTGGCATATGGAAGGTGGGCTTGGGGTAGTCACAGCACGGGTCCTGAGGATGGGTCGTGAAAAATTGGTATCAGAGGAGTTCGGTTCTATCGCAGAACTCAGGACTATGATATTTCTTCTATATGAAGCAATAGTGTTAACGGTATTGAGTGTGGTTATCAGTCCAAGGAGTCCAGTGTTGGTGCGGAGGCCAACGTATCCATATTCCAGGACCCTGACTTCTGATTTCCGACTCAGTGCATGAAAACAATGATTTCATGTGTGTTTCAAATGTTTTCATTTTGATTACTTCGTGTCAGCTCACCAGCTATACTGTATTGACTGTGGTGCACCTATCTCTTTTCAGGATAGCCCCATGACGACAGTCAGCTAGGGTTCCGAGCATTGTGCAAGATGACAACCCACCAAGCGACGAGGCCTCGGTGCTGAGCCCTATTACAGTGGAGGCATCGGCAGTACCTCTACCCACCGAGCCACCGATTCCACCAGACCCAGCCGATGAGAGTGCACGTCGTATTAGTGCACTGCACGAGTTTCAGCATCAGAGACCGCCCAGGTTCGGCGGGGAGATGGACCCTCAGGAAACCGAGGATTGGTTGGAGGCTGTTGTACAAGTTTTCAGGTTATTAGGGACACTAGTAGACCTCATGATGATCCTTGTAGCGAGTCTCCTGCAGGCGGCAGCAGGTAGATGGTGGAGCCTGATGCTCCAGGTGCATGATGAGGCATCTCTCCTTTGGTCAGACTTCGAGAGCCTCTTCTGCTTGGAGTTCATTTCAGAAACCCTCCGTGCAGTTCACATTCAGGAGTTACTAAAGTCGCGGTAGGGCAGCATGATGGTAGCCCAGTACTCGGCGAGATTTACCGTTCTCTCGCGCTATTCCACAGACATGGTAAGGGACCCATTCTTCCAGGCCCGGACCTTTGTGCAGGGATTGAGACATGAGATCAGGGCATTGATGATCTCCCTCAGTATTCCGACACTGGCATGAGTACTAGAGCGAGCCCTTCTTGTGGAGAGCTTTCTTGTTGAGCCTACACCAGCAGTGAGACCTACTGTATGGCGGCATATAGCGGAGTCTTCTGCAGCTGGCATTCGACGGATGTCACAGGGGTCCAAGAGGACCAGACCATCAGGCGAATGACCTCAGGATACTGGCTCAGAGGTGTGGGGCACACGGCGCAGAGCCAGCCTTACGAGGAGCAGATAGTTCTATGCATGCGGCGGGCAGGGCCACACGACTCGTGACTGCCCAACCCGCCATGCAGAGGAGCAGTAGATGGTTGAGGGGCCACCCAAGCAGAGGTAGAGGTTCGACCGTGGCGGTCTTTAGGGAGAAGTCGGACAAGGCAGAGGAGCTGGCCGAGCAACAGGTGGTGGGTGACGCTTTGAGTCTCTACCACCACCACCACCAGGAGGTCCACCCTGATCACAGGGAGCTGGCGGACAGAGACAGGCCCAGCTCTAGGTAGTGGAGGCCTACGACCACAACGCACCAGAGATGATTTGAGGTACTATCTGTGTCTACTCCACCCTTGTTGCAGTTCCTATAGACATAGGAGCGAGTCAATATTTCATTGCTACTTCCCTTGTACGGATCTCGGAGATTCCGATGGAGCCGTTGCCTCGATCCTTATGTCTAGAGACTCTTACAAGAGCAGACTCGACAATTAAACACTGGTGCCGGTAGTGTGGGATTACTCTAGGAGGTGAGATCTTTGGCCGGGATCTTCTTGTAGCGGCGTCAAGGCCTTACGACATCATCTTGGGCATGGATTGGTTATCTACAGTTCATGCTCAGATAGATTGTATTAGGTGCAAGGTGCGGTGTGTTCGCACCGATGGGAGCAGGTTCGCCTTCACCAGCGAGAAGGGAGCCTTTGAAGCGCAGGATGGACTCATGCAGAGGAGAGGACACCTGATCAATAATCTGTTGGCTATCCTCATCCTAGGAGAAGTTGACGGGCAGAGTCCGTGTTTTCCTGTTGTGGTGGATCAGTATGCAGATGTTTTTTCTGACGATGTTCCAGGACTACATCCTCGTAGAGAAGTAGACTTCTATATTGACCTGTACCCTAGGACAGTCCAGATATCTACTCCAGCATATCAGATGGCTCCCACTGAGCTTTGAGAGCTATGGGTACAGCTGGAGGACTTGCAGGGCAAGGGATTCATTCGACCTAGTGTTTCACCCTGGGCTTCCACGATTTTGTTCGCTAAGAAGGCGGATGGGAGCTTGAGACTGTGTGTAAATTACCGTCGCCTAAAACAGGTGACTGTGATAAACAAGTATCTGTTTCCGTGGATTGATGACCTCTTCGATCAGCTCAAGGGAGAATGATGGTTCTGGAAGATAGACCTCAGGTCAGGCTATCATCTGCTTAGCGTTCGAGACAAGGATGTGTAGAAGACGGACTTCAGGTGTCGGTATGGCCAATATGAGTTCTTGGTTATGCCTGTCGGCGTAACCAATGCTCAAGCAGTGTTCATGAGTATCATGAATAGGATCTTCCAGCCTTACCTTGATCGATTTGTCATAGTCTTCATCGACGAAATATTGATTTACTCGACTATTGAGGAGGAGCACGCCTACCACTTGTGGGTTGTACTGGACACACTCTGAGAGCACCAGCTTTATGGTAAGCTCTCTAAGTGTCAGTTCTGGATACGTGAGGTCCACTTCTTGGGACACATCATCTCTGAGGCCGGAGTTGGGGTGGATCCTATGAAGATCGAGGCAGTGCAAGCTTGGGAGCCACCCAGGAACATGACGGAGGTGCGGAGTTTTCTAGGTTTGGCTGGGTACTACTGGAGATTTGTGCCAGACTTCTCCAGAGATTCATCACCACTTACAGCTTTGAAAATGAAGGGGAGACCCTTTGTGTTGTTAGATAGATGTCAGCAGAGCTTCCAGGAGATGATATAGAGATTGAACAACACACCTATCTTAAAGATACTGGAGGAGGGAGTAGGGTACGTAGTCTACTGTGATGCATGAGGGAACGGACTCTGGTGTGTCAGAATGTAGGAACGATCAGTGAGCACCTATGGATCATGATAGTTGAGGCAGCACGAGCAGAACTATTCTATCCATGACCTGGAGTTACCAGCAGTGGTCTTCGATCTGAAGATGTGGTGGCACTATCTGATGGGCGATTGCTTTACAATCTACTCTGACCACCAGAGTCTCATGTACATCTTCTCACGGAAGGACCTGAACCTGAGACAATGGAGATGGCTCAAGTTCCTCTAGGACTATGACTTTGAGATAGTCTATACTCCTTGGAAGGGGAACATAATAGCTGATGATCTCAGCAGGACAGGCATTCAGCTACTTGGAGAGGCGACAGAGCAGCTAGCCGCTTTGCAGATATCCTTTTGGATAGAGATGGCGCAGCCTTTATTCAATCATTCACAGTCACTCCTCCACTTCGTCAGCGGGTCAGAGAGGCACAACGTGGGGATGTTGACTGTGAGACGCGGCATGCACAGATTTCCTCAGGATAGGAACCTGATGGATTCTCTATAGGAAGAGACCACATCTTCCTTTTCAGAGGACGTACCACGCTACCAGCAACTTTACAAGATGAGGTGCTGAGAGAGTTTCACACTTCCCCATTAGCGGTAAATCCAAGAGTGGCGATGATGTACCAGGATCTCAGACGACAGCACTGGTGGTCGGGTATGAAGAAGGTTGTGGTAGAGTTCATTTCTCGATGCCTCACCTGCCAGCAGGTGAAGGCGGTGCACCAGGTACCAGCAGGCTTGGTACAACCCTTGGAGGTCCCGGAGTGGAAGTGAGATGGGACATCTATGGATTTCATGACTGGAATTCCACGTACTTCCAGAGGACACGACTCTATTTGGGTGATCGTCGACTGACTCACCAAGTTGGCCCACTTCCTACCCATCAGAGAGCAGGGCTTAGTGAAGAGCTTGGGGCGCCTCTACATTCATGAGATCATACGACTTCATGTTTTTCCATCATCTATCGTCTCTGATTGAGATGCTCTCTTTACTTCCCGGCTTTGGAAGGGGTTGCATGAGGCTTTTGGTACGCAACTATGCCTGAGCACTGCTTTTCACTCTCAGAAGGATGTTCAGATGGAGAGGACTATTCAGACTCTCGAGGACATGATCCATGCATGTGTCATCAACTTTGGTTGCAGCTGGGAGGATCACCTACCTTTGGTGGAGTTTTCATACAACAACAGCTACCACTCCACCATCGGGATGGCACCATACGAGGCATTATACGGCCGACATTGCAGATCACCTCTGTGCTAGACAGACCCTGGGGAGTTAACACTTGTGGGACTAGAGATGGTCCAGGCCATGACAGTGAAGGTTCAGGTCATCCAGGAGTAGATGAGGATAGCTCAGAGCCGACAGAAGTCTTATGCTGATAGGAGGCAGAGACCACTAGAGTTCGAGGATGGAGGCCACGTTTTCTTATAGGTCTCACCTCGACATGGATTATAGAGATTTGTCCGAGGCAGCAAGTTATCTCCGCTCTTCATCAGACCATTCCAGGTTCTCAGTAGGATAGGCGAGGTGGCTTATCGCCTGGATCTACCACCTCAGTTGCACCGGGTGCACGACGTCTTCCACGTATCTCAGCTGAGGAGATACGTGCATGACCCGACGCATATCATCGACCATGGGGAGCTAGACATTGATGATGAGGAGACTTTTGCAGAGGTCCCAGTGGAGATTGAGGATCGATAGGAGCGGGTCCTATGTGGGCGGTTGATTCCTTTAGTGCGCATTAGGTGGCAGCACGGGAACCTCCAAGAGAGCACTTGGGAGTGGGGGGCTCAGATTCATGCTCAGTACCCTCATTTGTACCCCTAGTTTGTGATGTATCTTTACGGGTACGTAAAGCCATGAGGTGGGAGTAATTTAAAGACCCGTAAATTTCATGTAAATTTTTTTCTTAATTTCTCTGGGATTTTATGAGTACACAGTTTCTAACGGCGCCTGATTCTGAGGCCCGGTGTGCTCGGAATCAGTTTCCTAAGTTTAGCTCGGGTACGTTCAGTGAACGAACGAGCGGGTTTTTATAACAATTTAACCGGTGCTCGGAATCGAAATCTGAGGCCACCGATGAAACCGAAGCACCAGTAATTGCTTAAGAACACCTTTTCCGGGGTTGCATTTTCTCGGGAGGTGTTTTAAAAAAAAAGTGGATTTATTGAAGAGTGAAATAAAATATGTGTTACTAATTTATTTCTACTCTAAGTAATTATATCCCATGTGTGGGAGTTGGGGTGGGACCCACTTGATCTTAAAATCCTCTTGATAGGATATTAGTGAGGCGGGTCCCACACAAGCCCCACCCCTTCAAATTCCATAACCCCTCTAAACCTCCCATGTATTAAATTTTGTGGCTACCCCTCTTCCTCATGAATGCATGCCAACTTATCTCACCATTAATTTTGTCAATTCAAGACTAATTAATTAGGTGAGTTAAGGTTATTGAATTTTTAAAAAGGTTGCCATTAGTAAATAAAATAAGTCAAAAGCCTTATTTAATTGGGGTTGTTTCGTTGTGTGGTAATTTTGGGGGAAAGTGAGTTCCAACATTTGAAGAACTTCATCTTCCCGGCAATGAACATTTCTACCTCGATGAAGAATGCAGTCACACCATTTCATCTTCTTCCCACATCGAAAAAAGGGAGACGCCGCTTCTTCCATGGACGTTCACCGTCAATGTACATAGAGCCTCACCCGCGATGCCGTATTCCGCGACGCGAGCTTCCTCGAACTTCTTTGAGGTAGGGGTTGTTTCATTATTCAAGGATTATTATTTTGACGTTCTTTGCTATTTCTTGGATGCTTGTTATCAATATAACAGGAGGAGGTCGGACCGCACGAACACGGCAGACCCTCCTCCCCCTTTGTTGTTGGGCTTCATTGTGGTTTGGAACGGAGGCGACGCGGTGCCATCGCACCGCGTGGGAACGAGAAAACCGCGGCCGGAGCGGGCCACGACGATGGAACGCGTTGTCGTCGCGCCGCGCCGGTGAAGCCGAATGAAGACGCGACCTATGGCAGGCAGCGGTGGAGGGGCGCTGTGCTGGTCGTACATGGGCCGCGACCTAAGGTCGCGGCAGTGCAGAGGAGGGCGGCCGAACTCAGCCGACCGCCGGTGCTTCGGAAGGCAGGACCCACAGGGGTCCCGCGGCGGCACCCCGGCCGAATGTATTTCGGAAGACCAGGGGTCATAAACCCCGACAGGTGGTAAGGGCAGACCACTATGGGTTCCGCCATTTCTCAATCAAGGGGGGCAGTTCCCCCCCGCATCCCGCTCGGCCGAAGGCCGAGCCACCGGGCACGCGGGCCGGGCCGCCCGCGCCGGGCCGGGCCCCCACGCCGGGCCGAGCCCCCATGCCAGGCCGGGCCGCACCGGGTGTACCGGGCCGCGCCCTAATGTGCCGGACCCAGACCCGGGCTAGGTCAACCGGGTTCGGGCCGACCCAAGGGGTATCAGGCTGGGTCGGACCGGGCCCGAACCCCATGATTTCCGGACAGATCAGTTCAAACGTCCATAACTTGGGCTACGTACCTCCGATAAATGCACCGTCAGTTGCGTAGCGATCCTTGGATAGAGATGAACGTTTAGGTATATTACACTCAAGGGTTTGGAGAACTTTGTGTATGTCTGGGTTGGTTCGAAAATGAAACCAATCGGGCCCTCGGAGTGGAAACACTTATAACTTGAGCTCTAGACGTCCGATTGACGTGCCATCAACTTTGTTGGTTTACTATTAGTGAGACAGTTCTTTTGGCTTACTATTATTGTGGTTTTGACGCATCTAGAGTACCGTTGGGTTGTTTTAGCTTTAAAACCAACCGGGCCCCTGGGACGAAAAAGCCAATAACTCTCAGACCGAGCGTCTGATTGACGCGCTGTCTGTCATGTTGAGTTCCTATTGATGAGACAAAACTTTGGGATACATCAACTCCAGAATTCATGTCAGTTGATGTATCGACCCCCTTGGAACATGGAGCAAACCCTCCCGGAATCGAACATGCTGTGTGCGGGAACCCTAGAGCTGGCTTCGATTGCGACGACGATGACGACTGTACTGGGATCCTCTGTCGGTTCGGCAGTGATGAAGACCGTACTAGAATCCTCTATGGGTTCAATGGCGATGAATACTATTCCTGTATCCTATGTGGGTCTGGTAGTATTTAAATATTGTTCTTGTATCCTATGTGGGTCCGACAGTATTTGACTCTGTACTTGTATCCTATGTGGGTCCGGCGGAGTAGCTGGTCTTGTATCCTTTGTGGGTTAGACAGCTTAGCTGGTCTTGTATCCTATGTGGGTCTGACAGCTTAGTTGAATCAGTGGCTACCTCTGATTATTTACATTGCCTTACGAAGAGTATACCTGTCCATGTTGAGTCTTTACTTTCAATCATTATCTTCGATATGATATACATGATTTACTGTGTGGATTGGGTGATGCTTTCTTGTGTGGATTGGGTTATACTATCCTGTGTGGAATAGATTGAACTTGGGCTCGGATGTTGGAGCCGAACTAGAATTGATGACTTAGGTATATGTATGGGAATATACCTAATTAGAGTTAGTTGTTACTTCGTGATTGTATCATTCCTCTGTGGTTTTCCTTCGTGGATTCTGGGAGACCTCCGGGGGTCTCGGGGTCCCTACTGAGTAGCGTATACTCAGCCCTACATGGGCTATGCCCGCACTACGTTGTGTTGGATACAGACGACGGACAATGCTGATCGAGGTAGGAGCTCATGGAGCTGGACGGTACCTAGAGGTGGATCACTGGACGAGATGTACACGGAGCGGACGGTTGGAGCCAAGGAACGGAGGAGACTATCTGTACCCACCCTTCAGGTGGGATTTTCAGAGGATGGTTCAGTGTTCCTGCTTTACTTTTCTGCTGTTTTACTCTCTTTTCAGTTTTACTTTACTTTCATTTGGGTTTTTATACTGGCACATTTACTTTCCAGTACTTTCTATTGTACTTAGTTGACATAGTGTTTCCTTCTGCTTGCATACACTGTAGTGTTTGTTTTCTTACATAAAGGCAATTCCTTCCCTTATATCAGGATTTACGCCTTTGGTGGTAGTCGCCAGCCCATGGCCTATTGAAGGCGGGCTTGGGGTAGTCACGACATGGGTCCCGAGGATGGGTCGTTACATTTATGTTGAAATCCATGTCACTGGGGAGTTGGGTACATGAGTGTCCTAGAGAAACTTATATAATTTTGTAATCTCATTGTTGTGGGTATAGAAAATTAGTGGAGCATGACATGCATCGTAGAGTAATGAATTCCCACTAGGATTCTATATCTCATTTTGAGTAATGGCATATGATTTAAAAAAAATTATTATAGAAAATATTGTATACATTTTTTTTCAAATGAATGGGTTTGAGAAGGGAATGATTAATCTATTTTGAAAATTGTTTGATTTTTAAAAACAATTTTAGTTTATTATTTTTCAGAAATGGTTCAATTTGGAAAAATATTTTGTGATTACTAATATGATATAATTTGAAATGTCAATCCTTTAGTTCCTGGAGATATAGACTTATATAATTTGATGTTTTTTGGAAAATGGAACCTATTCGAGATCCTAGAAAATAGAGGAATATATGGAGAATGTTTTTGCACCTTAGGAATAGGTGAACCAAGAGCCGGTGCATACTATCATCCAATAATTCCATGCTATAGATACTGTAAACTATATGGATGATCCAATATAGCTAAATCATTCCAAATATAGTTCTAGAAGATGATTCCATCCATATTTTATAGTAATTTGAAACCAAAAGGGTATAGGTGTGGCCAAATATGATTAATCATATGTTTGATTTCTTCGTCACAGCGGAAGATATGTAAGTCAAACTGGAAACTTATATGCTCGAGGTTATTGCATGCGAGTGGTGGGATTTAGTTGTGTAGGATAAACTGGATCAATGACTTATTTGGTAGGATTTTGAGGAATTATTCAACAAAAAATTATATCCTCACACATTCAAAATCTAGAGAACAACATAATTATTTAGCCTAAAGCAAGAAAATCTCTCATTCACTGCATATGCAGATAAATTCATGAATTTAGTGAACTTTTCACCAGAAGATGTGGCTAGTGCGGCCTTGAAGGCATGAATATTCAAATTAGGGATATTGTAGGAAATTTACTTAATGATTGTGGTGATACATTTTATGGATTGTAGAAAGATGTGGAACAAAGAGAAAATGGTTGAACGAGACATCTTATGAGAAATGGGAGGGGGAAGAACGATGATACCTATAGTAAATGGTGGGAAGTCGAATGTTGGGATCAAGAGGAAGAGGGAAACATATTTCCAAGGTGGTAATGTGTATCAGAATCAAACAAATGGATAAATGAATCTACCTTCCAAAAAAAAGATCCATCTGAGATGTTTCCAATCTGTCTTGTTTTGACCACATGAAGCAAGATTGTTTGGAACAATGTAGACTATGCCAAAAGTGAAAAAAGTTGGGACATCATAACTGTTATTGTCATAGTGCTCCAAGGTCAGGTGCTCAAGACACTTCTCAAGTGTCACATGCATCGTATGCTTCGACAAGATGAGGCCAGCTAAATCAGAATCATCAGTAGAGAAGTGCTAGCCATGGTGATTCTTTGAACACCATGACTCCTAAGAAAGGGAAATCTCATCAAGGAAACAAGGATCAATTTGAAACAATGAAGAAATAGTATGGAGTAGAGAAGGTAACTGTGGATGATCAGGCTGGACTATCTACAATGCGTGGTATGATTCTATTGTATTATACCCTTATACAAGTGTTGGTTGATACTGGTGAATCTCATTCATTCATTTCTTCTTATGCTGTTGTTTTTTTTGTTTCCAATGGGAGATGATTCCCTCTATGATGAAACATCAAACCACACTCGGTGAAAGAGAATGTAGAGCTTTTTGTCTATAGAATGTTATATAAATGTTGGTGGAGCTAAGTATAAATGGGATTTCTCAGTGTTAGAGATAAGTGTCTTTGATATAATCATGTGTATGGATTAGTTAACAATGATAAAAGATCGCATCGACAGGTATAGTAGAACAGTTAGTTTCACAAATGCATATATCATCGAACATCTCTTAATAGGGAAAATGGTTGTAAAGACTGGTTCTAATGGATTTTTGGCACCAACGGTCAGAATGATTTCATATCAGCTGGTAGTGTTGACATTGACATCAATGAAAGACATCATGGAAAACATTTTTCTAGTAGTTGAGGATAAATTTCCATATTTATTTCCTATGAACATATTAGGGTTACCACCTATAAAGGAATTAAAGTTTCTGATTAACCTCCTTCTGTGCACTATTCCTATTTCCCTTCCATCTTATAAGATGGAACCAATATAAATAAGGTAGCTGAAAGTGTAGTTGGAGGAGCTATAAATCAAAGGTTTTATTCATCCAGGTAAATCTTTGTGGGAAGCACCTATCTTTTTTGTGAGTAAATCAGATGGAACTATGATACTATGCGTTGATTATCACAATCATTACCAAGATTCAATAAATAATATATATCCACTTCCATGCATTGATTACCTATTTTATAAATTGAGGGGAGCCTGGTGGTTTCTTAAATTTTACTTGCTATCAAGAAATCACCAATTGTGAGTTTGGAAAGAAGATATTCTGAAGATTGATTTTTGAAGCAGATATGGCCACTACGAATATGTAGTCATTCCTTTCATTCGAACAAATGAACTAGCAGTATTTATAGAATTGATGAATATGATATTACATAGATATCTACATTATTTTGTTGTGGTGTTTTTAGATGACATATTGTTGTATTCAAGGAAAAGGGCTGAGCGTTATCAACACATGGAGACATGGTTGTGAATCTTGAGAGATCATATTCTGTATGAAAAATTCTCAAAGTGTGATTTTAGGATACATGTGGTTCTTTTAAATGGAAATGTGATATCTAGAAAATTTATTTCATTAGATACTATAAAAATAGAAGCTATTATCTCTTAGAAACCACCTAAAAGAATCTTTGAGATACAAAACATTCTTGGTATCTTTAGTTATTATTGATATTTTGTTCGTGACTTCTCAAGAATATCATTGCCTATAACAGTGTTGATAAAAAATAATGTTCCTTTGCAATGGAGTGAGTAACGATAGGACTATCTTCTAGAGATGAAAGATTGTCATACCTCAACACCTATCTTAGTTTTATTAGAATCTGGATAGTGGTATGTCGTCTACTATGATGATTAGAGATATAGGTTGGGATGTGATCTCATTCATGGATACCATGTTGTTGCTTATGATTCAATGTAGTTGAGAATGAATTAGGAAATTACCCAACACATGATTTGGATTTAGTTATGGTCGTCTATACTTTGAAGATGTGGAGACACTACTAATTTCGTGAAAAAATCACTATGTTCATGGATCATATGTGATTGAAACATATTTTCCCACAATGGTATATGAATATGGGGAAAAGGAGATAAATGGAGTATCTCCGTATGTTTGATTCAGAGTTAATGTATATACTAGGAAAAGGGATTTTTGTTGTAGATTCATTAAGTATGAGGTCATATGATTAGTTAGAAAAAACAATCATTAGAATTTTAGTAGTTCATATCAGTCTTAGTTGATATGCATGTGGAATGTAAAGACCGAGGTGATTTTGTAGTTTTCTTTTCAGTTTCCATGAATGTGATTTGGTGAAAATGATAAAGGAGGCTCAAAAAACCGTTGAAGAATGATTGGTTATGAATTAAAATCTCAATGGTTGGGAAAACACTTGGGGATGGACACATGATTGGAGTTCATTTTTTTGGTTTAGAAATTGGATGGTATACCTAAAAATTGTCAGAAACAACTTCATTATGCCTTCCACCATTCGAGATGAGATATACTTCCAGGAATATAGAATATGTATAATGAATTTAAAAAATCTTTTTATTGGATTTGTATGAAATAGAATGTGTATGAGTTAATTTCCAACTGCTTAACTTGTAAGCATAATAAGGTAGAGAATCAAAGACCAGTAGGTATGTTGTAGTCTTTACCAATTACAGTGTGGAAATGGGAGAAAATATCAGTCTATTTTTTATAGGTCTACCAAGAATGTATAGGAAACATGATTCCTATGGGTGATAGTGGATCGGCTCACAAAGTCATCTCATTTGATCCCAATTCCTAAAACTCATATGATGGGAGATCTGTCCAAAATTTATATACTAGAAGTTGTAAATAGACATGGTGTACTAGTTTCGATAGTCTATGATAGAGATCCATGGTTCACATATCATTTCTATAAATCCTTACTGAAATCCATTGGGACACAGTAGATTATAAGTATGGAATATCATCCTCAGACAAATGCGAAATCTGAAAGGAAAATACATACGTTAGAAGATAGGTTGCGAACATGTGTAATGGATTTTCGTGGCTAATGGGAGGAGCACCTGCCATCGGTGGAGTTATCGTATAATAACATTTATCATGCCTATATACATATAGACCCTTTCAAAGCAATTTATTTGTATCCTTGCCGTTCTCCACTTTGATTGGTTGAAATAGGTGAGACCTCATTATTTGAGTTGACCCTTGATATATAAATGACAAAAAAAGATCCAGTTGATCAGAAAGAGGATGGAGATGGAAAAAATTAATCAGAAATCATATTTTATTCATCTCCAAATAAAGTTTTCATTTTTGGGGACTGATTATGTGTTTTAAGGATCTCTCCAATGCTTGGAAATCATCATTTCGGGAAGTAGGGAAAGTAATATCCTAGATACATAGGGCCTTTTGAGATATTGGAATGTGTTAGAGAGGGGGAATATCAATTGACATTGCCACCATGGTTCAGTTCAGTTCACATTGTGTTCCACGTATCTCATTTGAAAAGTATCTGCTTGGTCCTGACCATGTGATCATATAGAATCACGTTGACCTAGAGTAGGATGCTTCCATGGTGCATATCACTATGCAGATCTTTTATAGGAAAGACAATGTTTTGTGTGTAAAAAATAATCATTATAGTGTAGGTTTTATGGATACATGGTTTGATTCAATATTAACTTTGGTAAGGAAAGAAGGAAATGAAAGAGCTATGGACGAAACTCATTCAGGACTGTGATCGCTTTTAAATTTTCAGGGACAAAAAGACCAATGGTGGGAAGAATGAACCACTCACCGGTTTTTAGTATGTAACCCTTCAATTGTTCTTTTCATGTGTATAAAATATTTTGGAGAATAATGATAGTTCTTGGAGTTCTTTCGTAGTGGGTTGGGGATAAAATTGGGGTCACATGGGATGTACATTGTTTTCCCAAACCGTGTGAAAAAATAGTGCGCAGCCAGAAACCACATCCTTAAAAAGTTGATCTATTTCATTTTGCTCTTATATATTCTCTTTTTCAAACTCTACTGGCCATAAATCAATATTTATCTTTTCTAAAGACTATATAAGGCTCTGCCATCAATCTGGAAGCAATTTGAAGGTCGATTCTTACGGTAAGTGCTCGTTCTTCCTCATTTTTTCCACGGTTTCTTTGATCTACCTGTCCATTCTTCTTGTTTTAATTTATAAACACACAATGTTGGTAGATATAATATTATAGACGCAAAATATGGTTATATATGTTATTTTTCATGATAGGGGAGGGAATCTAAGGTAGTTTCTTGTCATCTTGACCCGAATTCTTGAGCGTTCTTCGTCTGTTTTTAGTTTTTGTTGAAACGATCGAGTTAGGTGGATTCACTCTCAAATCAGCTTTCTAGAAATATTAAGAAGGGTTTCAAATTTATTTTTTTAGAGATATTAATTATGAACTGGTCGTTAATCATTTTTTGGGAATCCTCTTTAGTGAAAGTTTTGGAAATTATGAAATTCTAGAAAATTGGGTATTCTTGCAATTGGATTTTTTTCTTGATTTTAATATGAAGATTTTAAAATATGGATTTTCTAGAATTTTGGTAAGTTGATGTAATTTAAATTTTTTCAATGTTTATTGAAATGATTTGTATTTTATATTTTCTCATTCGAAAGATTAAACAAACTGATTTTTTTATTTAAATGGATAAAAATGTTGAAATTGGCATGGGTTTTTGGAAAACATGGTTAGTGCAGTCATATTTCATTATGAGGCATGGTTGAAATATAACCTTTTTCTCGGTTACAAAGGTGTAATTGAACATGTGATTTAGTTACCATATGAGGACATGGTAGTTTGACAAGAAACTGGTCATGAGTATAGATCAGTCAAAACGAAGCAGGCATTGTTGGAATTATAGATATGTGGAATTAAATGCTTATGCTAAGATAGATATTTGGAATCGATTTTAATTTTTTTTTTAATTTTTTACTTGGAAAATAACCTTATGGAAAATTGGAGGACATGGATTTGTTTACATTTAGATATAAATTTTTTTGATAAGGGTTTATATTTTCTTATAAACTATTTCTTTTTCAATTTTTTGTATAAATTATTTTATTTAAATGTTTCAAACTTGTCCATCCAACTGGCATGAGTAGGGAACTCATTGGGGAAGACCTACTGAGTTTTATACTCACCCATTATTTGGTACTTTGGTGCTTTTTTATATTTCATTTTTTGGGATGTGGGAAAGGGTAGAGTACCACAAGTTTTTAGCACAACTACATAATTTATTTTTCTTTTTGGAAATGGTGGAGCACTAAGCTAGTGGATCATAGACTCTTATAGTTTTTTGTTGTCTTTTTTAGTTAAATTCCACTATTTTCTTTGGTGCTTAAATTTCTCCCACTATGGAACATTTTATTGTTCAATTTGGTATAAAAGAAATTTTCTTGCTGTCATTCTTTGGATCATGCATCATATAGTCATTGTGGGTTGTGGTTTGTTTGGTTAGTACATTATTATTTAAAGGGTAAATTTTTTCCAACTTGTATTTGAAACCCTTCAACCTTTATTTATCACCTTTGGAATTTCGGGGATGTCTCTTAAGGCCTAATAATGATTCATTTTATTATCAGGACAATGAGAATAAGTGGGTCATTACAATTTATCTAATTTTACGCTAAATTATATCAATTTTTTATAATTTACAATAGTTGAATATGAATTTATGATATTTTGTATTAATTTTTACAAATCTATAGTCATTGATATAATTTTTTTATTAATTATAAACATTATATAAATATGTATACAATTTCATAAAAATATTTACAAATTTATAAATATTTGTAATATTTTTTATTAATTTATACAAATTTTTATTTGTCTATACTAATTTGTGCAAATATTTTAAAATTTATCATATTATATAAAAATCTACAATAATATTTATAAAATTTATTATTAATTTTGGCTAATTTTATTAATTTTTTCAAATTTCATAAAAAAAAATAATTTTTTTAAATTATGAAACAAATAAATTAAAACTAAATGTATTAAATTTAGGGTAAAGTCTATTAATTTATGATTATTTTCATTAATTTTTACTAAAATTTATTAATTTATCAAATTATTAAAGAAAAAATATATATGTTTTATAAATTTAATCAAATATTATTTATTAAAAGAAATATATAAAATTTTAACCAATTTTTTAAAGATATATTAAATATTTAATTTTTACACGTTTTTTATTCATATCTGTTTATACTAATATTTGTTTATTTACAATTTTTTTGATAATTGTTAAACTATTTTTATTATTTTGTAGTTATTTTAATAATTTTAAAAACTTTAATAGATTAATACATATTTTTGAATAATTTATAAAAAAATTATAATAATTTAAACATTTTTTAATATACTTTTTAATTAATTTGAATTAATTTTAATATTATTATACTAATATTTAATATTTTTTTATTTGTTAATTTATCATATTTTATAAAAATTTAATCTATTTCTTATTCATATTTTTATTATTCCTATTTAGTTTTCATAAAAATTTTAAATTTCTAATTAATTTATTGTAAATTTTTAGTCTATGCTAAAGAATTTAAATTTTTACTATGTTATAATATTTTTTTGATTTATTAAATTTTAAAAACAATTAGTGTAATTTTAATAATATAATGTAATTTTTTATTTAAAATAATTTTATTATAAATTTACTAATTTTTCTTAACTTATCAAATTATATAATAATTTAAAAAACCATTATTTACTCAAATTTTTAAGAATTTAAATTAACTTTGTTTAATTTCAACTAATTATTAATAACATATTCTATTTTAAGCATATTTTAATTAATTTATACTACTTTTTTTAATTGATCATATTTCATAATAATTAAAAATAATTTTATTTAAATATAATTTTTTATATTAATTTATAATAGTTGTTTTTATATATTTTTTAACTTTTATGAATTTAGTATTATTTTAAAAAAAGATTAAATTATATTAATTTAAACTAATTTATTAAAATAATTATTTATTTATCATATTCTATAAAAACATAAAAAATAATTGTTTTATAAAAATTTCTATAAATATAATGTAATTCAATTAATTTAATGTTCTTTTGATATTTTATACCTGTTTTAATTAATTAATACTAATTTGAAACATATTGTAATGAATATAAACTATCTTTGTTAAATTAATACTAATTTTTATTAATTTCTTCTATTTTTTATTACTTTATACTAATTCTATTTAATATATAACATTTTTTATTAATTTATACCCATTTATAATAATTTTTTACTAGTTATACTAATTATTAACAAATTTATACAAATTTTTAATTATTTATATTATTTTTTAGTATTTTATATAAATTTATTATAAATTACATCAATTTACCCAATTTACAATGATATATTATAATTTTTATTAATTTATACTAATTATTCAAAATTTTAATTTCTGTAATGTCATTCTGAAAAATATATATTATTTAAAATTAATTGTATTAATTGTGTACTAATTTTAATTAATTTTTGGATGTTACTGATTTAAACTATATTTTGTTAGTTATAATTATTTTATAGTAATATTTATTAACATATAATATTTTAAAATAATATAATTATTTCTTATTAAACTACAGTACTTTTTATTAAATTATTTTAATTTACTATAATTACAAATATTTGTTTTTTATTTCTAATTTTTCGAATAATATAATATATTTCATTTATTTATGAAAATTCTAAGAATTTAATGAAATTATAAATAATTAACACTTATATATATAAATTTATTATACATTTATTATATTTTTATTATTTTATATATCATTTAAATATTTTTAATTAAATCATACTATTCTTTTAAATTATAAAGTTTTTTATTTGTTTATAACATTTTGTGCTAATTATTTATTGATTATATTAAATGAGCTACAATATTATAATAAGTCCTATTAGTCTTTACTCATTTGTACTAATATTTATTAGTTTATATTTTTCTTAAACATGCTCATCAAATTAATAATTTTACTAAAGAAATAAAAAAAATGTATAAAAAACTAATACCAACTGAAAAATTATACATAAAAAATAATAAATATTTAAAAAGTTAGAAAATTCCATGAAATTATTTGGATAAAAATTTGATCGTTTTTAGACACCTCGAGAGAATCAAAGAAGAAGAGAGTGTGGGAGAGAATATGAGAAAGAGAGGTTGTTGGGGTACATTTATAGTTAAATTAATGTTACTAAATTTTAACAATTTTTAATGTTATATTAATTTATTAAATTTTAATAATTTTTATTAATTTATATGTATTTATACTAATATTCATTAATTTATCATATCTTATGACAAATATTAAACTAGTTTTTTGATTTATAGTAATTTTATATATTTAATGTAATTTTGGTTAATTTATAAAAAAAATTAACAATCTAAATTAGTTCATTATTTCTATAAATTTTTATTAATTTAAATTAGTGTAATTAGTTTATACTAATACATAATATTTTATATTAATTTATAATAATTTTCATTAATTTAAAAAATATATATATTAATTTATCATATTTTATGAGAATTTCATAAAATTTCTATTTGTTTTATTCATATTCTTATTATTCTAAATTAGCTAAACAAACTAGAACAATATTTCAATTAATTTATAGTGATTTTTTAATCTATACTAAAATTTGTTAATTTCTAGTGTTTAATAAAAATATTCATTAATTTATCATATTTAAAAAAATTTATCTAATTTAACCAATTTAAAGTAAATTTTGTTTTTAAACTACATTAATATGATTTATATTAATTTATGTCAATTTATCAAATTACATAAAAATTTAAAACATTTATTTATTTATTTAAATATTTTTTTTTGAATTCAAATAGGTGATTATAATTTTATACTCCTTTTTACTAACTTATTCTAATATAAGCTTAGTTTTGTTAATAGACATTACTTTTTATTAATTTAATACATTGTATAATATTTTAAACTATTTTTTTACTTTTATTATTTTATTTTAATTTCTCATAATGTTGTTAAATATTTATTAATTTTCTTCAATTTATTATTATACCTAAAAAATTCAAATTATAGTTAATTTAAAATAATTTATACTAATATTTATTAATTAATCATATTCTATAAAAAAAATTATTTTTCATTTATTTATGATAATTTATATTAATTTAAATTTATTTTTTTAATTTAACATACATTTGTTAATTTATACTAATTTTTATTACATAATAATAATTATAAACATATTTTTATGAATTTAAAAAATGTTTATTAAAATTATAATAATTTTTATTAATTTATTCTATTTTTATATATGTATACTACATTTACTTTATATATTAAATTTTTTAATAATTATTACCCATTTATACTAATTATTTATTATTTATACTAATTATAAAAATATATACTATTTTTGAAGGATTTATATTAATTATTAGTAATTTATATCACATTATTGTAAATTATATCAATTTAAGTATTTATTTGATTTATTTTAATTTTTATTAATTTATAATATTGTTTCATTATTTTAATTAATGTATTCTATTAATAATAAACTTATATAAATTTAAATTAACTATATTATATTTTTGTGAATTTTAATTAATATATTGTTTCTATTGATTGGAACTATGTTTTGTTAATTCATTCCACTTTATAGAAAAATTTAAAAACATATAATATATTGTAATAATTTATACTATTTTTTATTAATGTAATGTAATTTTTATTAGTTTATCATTTTTTTATAATAATTTCTAATATTTGTTATTTATTTTTAATTTTTTTATAATTACAACTTTTTTACATTATGGACATTGTTATTTATTTAATGAAATTCTAAATAATTTATGAAAATATTTATACATTTATACTAATTTATATTAATTTACTATTTTTTTATAAATTTATAATATTTTTTAATTTTGTAATATTTTATAATATTTATAATTATTTTATATGAGTTTTTATTTAATTATAGCATTTTTATGAATTTATACCATATTATACTAATTTTTTATTAATTATATTAAATGAGTGACATTGTGAAAATAATATTTATTTCTATTAATCCTTTTTTTATACTAATATTTATTAGTTTATATTATTTTTAAACATGCCAAAGTAATTAAAAATTTTCCTAAATAAATAAACAATATTTATAAAAATCTAATACCAACTAAAGAATTATACATAAAAGACTAATAAAAAATTTAAAAACTTATCAATTACCTTGAAATTATTAGGTTAAAAATTTGATCATTAGAAGAAGCCTTAGGAGAATCAACAATGAAGGGAGTGTGGGATAGAATATGAGAAATGGAGTTTTTTGGGGGTATATTTATAGTTAAATTTTTTTTGCGACAGATTTTTTGCGACAGAAGTATGTGACGAATAGTGTATTTTCTTTATCTTTTTGTGAGCATGTAAACATCGTTGCAAAAAGTCACCACCAAAAATAATATTTTTTTCCTATAAAAAACATTACCCGATGGACCATCCAACATAAAAAATGTAGTAAGGTTATTTGTGTTAGATCCACCGTAAATAAGAATTTTGCAATAGCTCCTTTGTAAAAATATTTCTATAAAAACTATTTGTGATGGATCTGAAAATCCTCCACAGATAGTTTTCTTTTAGAATAGCGCTGGTCTCCACGCTAAAAACCATTTTTGATAGACTAGGTTGTGTGTCCTAATAAGATATCAGAAACAAATATTATGGGAAAATTCATTATCTGTCACCAAAAAATGTAATTTCATCGATCTAGTTGTTGTGGAATTTCAATTCACCACAAATAACTCATTGTGAAAAATGGTATTTTCTGTACTGTATATACTAGGCCAGTGTATCATGAACACTATTGCTGGATGGAAGCCCAAGTTGTCAGGGGTACATGATTTATGTTCTTAGTATGTGATGTTTCATTTTTATAAATTATTTTCACCTTGATATATTCATATGTTGTTTTAATTTATGATTTATTATGGATTTTGGATCTTGGCCCCTTACCAAGAGACCAGTTCTGGATTTGACAGTAGGGCTATAGAGGCAAGAGGTGCCTTATGCATAATGAGTTGGCATGCTAGGTAATCATGACATGTAGGGAACATCAATTGTGAATTTTGTTGCTAACAAGATGTTTAGATATTTATATTTTCAGAACCTTTTCATATGGAGTTTCCCCATATAATTACATGGTGACATTCTACTCAATTGCTACAACATGTATATGTATTTGTTATGATTAAAGACCATGTTGAACTATGGTGAGATGATTGTCAATCATGTTGACTTGGACCCGTAGTGTGTGGGGTATGAGGTTTCTCTATTAGGCCGGTGTGGCACATGGCGTCTTGGTAGAAACCCCTATTGGGTTATAATTTCTCCGGTTTGGTAATTTAATGTTCCGGTAACAACATGTATGGTGTTTTTTCAAATATCATGGAATGAAATTCTACGTAATCAAGTCACTGGATGTGTTTTTCTCATGGTTGACTAGCCAATGTGATTCCACTCTATGAACACGCACCACCGACTTAAGGACCCCCTAAGTGTCAACCTATAAATATTTTTGGAATACATGGGTTTTGGGTGTATGGTATGGGTTTCACAATCTGATAAATAAATCACTTGGTGTGTGTCTTGAAGGACACAAACTGTGTGTTCTTACTGATAGGGGAATATGGATTTGATTGGGAATACACGCCGAGTAGTTTGAGTATGCGGTGTGTAGTGGTAGATGGACATGTGGCTGATAACATAGACAGACACCCCATATGAGTGGGATGTGGTCATGATGTAGTACATTAATAGACCCTAAGAGTAACAATTCCTTTTATTAGGACATAGGAAGACCCTAGGTGTGCCTAATGTGTCGAAGTATATGTCCATGGTAATGATTTTGGAGTACACAAACTGCACTTGAGGTACACATCATGTATTGTTCCTTTGTAACCAATATGAGTTTTGGGATATTTTTCAACCCATTACTATAACTGGAAATAAGAGGTTGTCCATTGTTAGTATTTTTTTCATGTAGACCATGATTGAGGAACACTCAGGTTGTTTTGAGGACTTCTATGAGGTGATTCGGGGTGAGAAAACTATGTAAGAGGTTCTTCCTCTAGTAAATGGATTTAGAGGTATCCGGTGGGAGATAGGTAATGTTTATAACGACCCATACTTTACATACATTGTTTTTACATCATAATTGAAGCACACTTATTACAACATATAAAAAAACCAAGAAAGGACCGTATAGGTATAGTGTCTTTGGAAACTCAGAATATAATCTTCTAATCGCGGTGAAATATCTTCAACATCTCCCATAAAGATCTTCCTTTTTTTATACCTAAAACCTTTCTTTATATCCTGGGGAAAAGAAAACATAAAAGGGTGAGCTCAAATTCTCAGTAAGGGTAAACAAAAGAAATATCAATCACGTCATATTCCTAAGAACAAAACATTTTAGAAATCTTAACCTGCAAAAGAGTGCATAATTTCATAACATGGGATAAATCATAGTAGTGAAATGAAATCCCAATAATCATAACTTAAAACATGAAACATTGTGGCATACACACATAATCATAGAGAATCATATCTTATTAGTCAAGACTCATTGCCAAGACTATCTTAGTGGACAAAGTCCATTTCTGAACCGAGTCACCCTCGTTTCAGTCATGTTTCACTGAACCAGTATAACCAACCGTTCCAGCCATGTCTATCTCATGAGATATAAAATCATTACCCAATGCATTGGAGGGATATATAGGTCCCACCCATCTCATAATGAAAACATTCTTATGTGTGCCACAAAAATCATAAATCATACATCATTGCATAACCCATGTAATAAAAACGGAATTCTTAAACATCGTGACATCATAAAACAATTCATATAAGATAAAAGAATTCATAAAAATATTTCCATCACAACATAATCAAATCCATGTTATAATAGGGATATAAACAGAACCCTATATTATCTTATATGGAAAATAATTTTGATAAAACACTTGAACTCTATTCTTGTGGAAAATATCCTTTCTACTTCAAAAACATTTTTCCTTTCTTAACATGTCATACAATTTTAAACTAAAAGAAGTTGATTAAAAATAAACTTGAAAACTTGTAAAGGAATATTCTTGGAAATATTGTTTTAAAAATACATTCATGCCGTATATGTTAAAAAAAACATTCTTCTCGTACTTTTGTCGGAAAAGTCAAAAAGTACCTCGTACGAAAAACGACAAAAGATTCCTTTCATATCCTGACCTAAAAACTCACCGAAGGGTAAAATTGGATTTAAAAAATTGTAGGTGGATGGAAATAATATTACATATTGAGGAAAAATGGATGTGGATGATAAAATACACCCCAGTAAATGCCAAAGTATAAACAATATCGGATAAAAATGAGATTGTGATATTTCCCTTACCTTAGGTCCGATATGATTTGTACGTGTCCGAACATCCTATATAATGATTTAAATAATGTTATTGACTTATTCTAGAATCATATTTATTTTTATGATATCATATATGGTCATATTCTTAGCTTCTTATTAGTAATATTTCATTTCTACTTGTTATTCGGGTGTTTATTACTTTTTATTCTTATGTGTGTCCTGTCGAATAAATTCTTATTCTTCTCTTTAGGTTATAGATACCTCATTTCTAGAATGGTATTAGTGTAATATATATCATATTCATTCATTTAATTTATTTATATAATCATTATGAAATAAATATCATGTAGAACGAGTCGCATCACATCGTGGAGACGGTATTCTGTACATACGCACGAGTGATGATATCGTTCCTATGATCGTGGAATTGTATTAGAGTGTATGTATACTATTTCAGAATCAGTATCACTTTATACTAGTCATATATAGTCATTATTTACACCATTATACCCATCTAAGTAAGGTGGTGGTGTAAAATAGATTACACAACGACGTGGAGATGGTATTCCGTACGTACGCACGCGCGGTAGTGGAAGAAGAAATAAAGATGAAAGAATCGGTAACGGACATTACCTCTTCTTTGAAGTGCTTCTTTGAGACCTCCTTTTAGGGCACTAAAATTGGTCTTTAAAGAAGACCAGGACCTCTAGGATGTCTCTAGGGAAGTGTAGAGGATAAAGTGGTAGGGGTTGTCCAAGCTTGAAGGCTCAAAGTGGTGTGAGGAAGAGAGGGAGGAGGTGCCCTTTTATAAGGGAGGAGAGGGGCACCTTTGGAATAACTAAAAATATTATTTTATTATAAAGCCAAATTCGGTTTTTAATAGCTCCAAATTGATTTATTTAGAAGCTAAGGTGGGGATGGGTCGAAATCCTCTCATCCAATAGAATTTAGACAAGTTTAGGTTCCTATTTTAACCATATCATTTAGTTTTAACATTAAGTTAAATAATTTTACTTTTACCGTGTTTTCTTGTGTTCTTATACTATAAGGTTAATAAACATACTATAAGCATCCAAACTAAACCCCAGTTGTTTATTATTAATATATATAATCTTATCTAAGTCATTTGGATGAACCATAGATTTTTAGGAATAAAATAACAATTAATAATATAATATTTGTTTTAAAAACTATTTTATGTCAATTTTGACACTATTTAGTAATTGATTTTTGAGAAAATTATAACGGAATGATAAGTTCGAAAAAAGTTAATTAACTCAATATTAACATGTCATATTAATCTATAAAATTTGTGAAATTCATAAAAACTCTCAAATTATATTTATTTGGGTATTTATAACATCAATTATGTCAATATTTCATTAATAAGATAATTACTGCATCATCGTTGTGTCATAAATAAATTAAATTATTTAATGTCTAAAAATTACAAATAAAATCCCATTATGTAGGAAATATTTTTATATTTCTAATGAATATTTATAGTCGAATTTATCTTATGTATAACCCCATATTAAAAATGATTTAGTTATTAAACTTTGATTTTAACTATTTTAACCCTTCTTTAAATAAATTAATAATAAATGTCCTAATCTAATCCAAGTGGGCCTAAATGGTCATATTTTATTACTAAGTTTGTTTTTGGTCGAATTACACTTGTCCAATAGAATTAGGACGTGTGTTAGGGAAATAATAATATCATTTTTACCCTTAATTACCCTATTTACTTTTAACCGTGGTAAAAAAAAGTAAAAAGTTACTATTCACCAAAAAATTATTTTCATCTCATTGAACAAAATTTTACTTACTGACATCAACCGTGTCTCTCGGATTTTCGAAATTCCACTCATAGAAGTGGTAAAATTACGTTTTTTGAAAAATTCAGTTTTTTAACTACCACTTAGTGGTTTCACTATTCATCAAAAATTGAAAGTTTTCAGAAAAATACCTAAATTTCACCCTAGGATAATTTCGATATTACGAATCCAAAAATGAAGTCCATTTTAAAAAAAAATTTATAAAATTTCAAAAAGTGTTTATGACTATTCATAACGACTAGTTTTAATAATATTTTATTAGCATATCATTGTTTAGTGAAACTCGGTATTGCGTACGACGCAAGCTATCGAGGAAGGTCACGATTTCGTGTAAAGCAATCCAAGCAAGTGTTGTGTGTAGAAAAAGATTCCTTTGATGATTTATATAACATAAAAGTCTCGGGTGTTACATTCTACCCCCCTTAAAATGAATTTCTCCCTCGAAATTCGTCACTTTGTAACAAACAGATGAGGATACCTCTCCCTCATCATATCCTCAAGCTCCCATGTAGCTTCTTCTAATTGGTGGTTCCTCCATAAAACTTTCACCAATCGAGTGGTCTTGTTTCGTAGGACTTTTTCGCTACGATCCAGAATCTCTATCAGCTGTTCTTCATAAGAATGATCCTGCTCCAGCGGTACAACTTCTGAGCTAAGTACATGTGAAGGATCAGGTATGTACTTTCTCAGGAGAGATACATGGAACACATCGTGATCTTGAGAGAAATTCGGTGGAAGTGCCAATCGGTAAGCTACCTTACCAACACGATCCAGTATTTCGAAAGGACCGATATATCTAGGGCTCAACTTCCCCTTCTTTTCAAATCTCATAACCCTCTTCCAGGGAGATATTCGTAAGAACACTTTATCACCCACTTCAAACTCTAGGTCTTTTCTTCGGTTGTCGGCATAGATTTTCTGTCGACTCTAAGCTGCTCTTATGTTTTGTTGAATAGATCTGACCTTTTCTGCCATTTCATCAACGAGATCGGGTCCTAATAGCTTTCTTTCCCCAACTTCATCCCAGCAAGTTGGAGTCCTGCATTTCTTTCCATAGAGAGCTTCATAAGGAGCCATCTGAATACTGGAGTGAAAGCTATTATTATAAGAAAATTCTACCAAAGGTAGGTGTTGATCCCAACCACCTTTGAAATCCATAGAGCAAGCTCTTAACATATCTTCTAGATTTTGAATTGTTCTCTCAGACTGACCATCTGTCTGAGGATGATAAGCAGTGATGAAACTCAACTCTGTATCCAAAGTATGCTGAAGACTTCGCCAGAACCTCGAGGTAAATCTCGGATCCCGATCAGATATAATAGAAAGTGGTACTCCATGCAATCTTACCACTTCCTTTACATATATCCTGGCAATCTGATCCAGAGAGAAATCCTCTCTAATAGCAATGAAGTGTGTAGACTTTGTAAGACGATCAACTATGACCCAGATAGCATTATTGCCTTTGTATGTTTTAGGAAGTCCTGTGACAAAGTCCATAGTGATGTTTTCCCATTTCCATTAGGGTATGGGTAATTGTTGTAACATCCCCTTAGAATTCTGTCTCTCATCTTTAACTTGTTGACAAACCAAGCATCGAGAGACATATTCAGCAACATCTATTTTCATGCCATCCCACCAGAAGTACTCCTTCAGGTCCCTATACATCTTCGTACTTCCAGGATGAATAGATAATGAAGAACTATGAGCCTCATCCAGCAGCTCCTTCTTTAATTCTAGGATGGGAGGAACACAAACCCTATTCTTGAACTTTATTATACCATCACAATCAAGGTTGAATTCAGGAACATTTCTCACCTTCTTTTGTAACTCGACATCTTCTTTCTGTGCCTCTTTAATCTTCACATGTATAGATGGTTGAACATTCATTTGAGAAAGATACGATTTTCCCCATTCATTATAATTCCAAGATCCATCCTTTGTAAATCCATAAATATTGGATGTTTTGTGACCCTCATCATGGATAAACTAGCGTGGTCTTGTCGACTTAATGCATCTGCCACCTTGTTTTCTTTCCCAGGGTGGTAATGGATTGAGCATTTATAATCCTTAATCAGCTCCAACCATCTTCTTTGGCACATATTCAGCTCCTTTTGTGTGAAAATATACATTAAACTTTTATGATCAGTATAAATGTCACACCTTTCTCCATAAAGCTAATGCCTCCAAATATTTAATGCAAAGATTACCGCAGCTAACTCCAAATCCTGAGTTGGGTAATTTTGCTCATGTATTTTCAACTATCGTGAGGCATAAGCTATAACCATATCATTTTGCATAAGACACACCCCAATCCCTTCTTGGATGCATCACTATAGATCACAAACCTTTCTCTACTACAAGGAAGTGTGAGCACAGGTGCACTGGATAACCTTCTTTTCAACTCCTTGAAATTCTCTTCACATTCCTCCGTCCAAACAAACTTAACTCCTTTACGAGTCAACTTGGTGAGTGGATTAGATAATCGTGAAAAATATTTCACAAAACGTCGATAATATCCAGCCAAACCAAGAAAAATTCGGATCTCGGTTACTGTTGTTGGTCTCGACCATCTTTCGATAACCTCTGTTTTTGCTGGATCCATAGATATCCCCACTTTTGAGATTATGTGACCCAAAAATGCAACTTTTTGAAGCCAAAATTCACACTTGGTAAATTTGGCATAAAGCTTCTCCTTTCTCAGGGTCTTCAATATAATTCTCAAGTGGTCTTCATGTTCTTCCTTACTCTTTGAATAGACAATAATATCATCTATAAAGACTACCACAAACTGATCAAGACAGTCTCTAAAGACTCTATTCATTAGATCCATGAAGATAGAAGGGGCATTAGTAAGACCAAATGGCATCACTATAAATTCATAGTGTCCATACCTTGTACGGAAATCCGTCTTTGGTATATCCTCCATTTTGACCATTAATTGATGATACCCTGAATGAAGATCAATCTTGGAAAAGTATTGAGCTCCTCGTAGTTGGTCAAATAAGTCATCAATGCGTGGGAGAGGATATTTGTTCTCGATAGTGATCTTGTTAAGTTCTCGATAATCAATGCAGAGTCTCATTGATCCATCTTTCTTATTAACAAACAAAACAGGTGCTCCCCAAGGTGACGCACTAGGGTGTATGAACCCCTTATCAAGATTCTCTTGGAGTTTCTTCTTCAATTCCTGCAACTTAATTGGGGCCATTCTATAAGGTGTCTTTGAAATAGGCAAAGCACCCAGTACGAGTTCTATTGAAAACTCAACTTCACGATTCAATGGAAGACCCGGTAATTCCTCCAGAAAGATATCATCAAACTCCTGTACAATGGGCATATTCTTAATTGTGAGTTTCTCACCCACCATTTGAGATAAATAACCTTCATTTAGTGGAATCAAGACCCATAAGATGGAAGGAATTTCCACTGGAAGGTTATGTTCATCCTTGCATCGATAGACGATCATAGATTTATCTGGAATATGAAATGTGACTTCCCTTCTTTGGCAATTGATATGAGCTCCATGTAGAGAAAGACAATCCATGCCAAGAATCACATCAAATTCCACTATAGGAAGGATCAAAAGATTTCTAGGAATCACTTTCCCACAAACTTCAATCGGGGAAGAATTATAAACTTTTGATGCGACTGTTGTGCCATTAGGTGTTGTCACAGCTAACTCAACATCTAATTGTTGAGGTAATACGGTGATACCCTTAACAAATTCTTTAGAAATAAAAGAGTCGGTGGATCCAGAATCAAATAAAACATTTTCTACTTTAGAGTGGATGGTAAGTGTACCTTTCACCACATCATTATCGTACTCCACATCGTTGATAGAAATTGCATGTGACTTTCCTTTGTCTTTAGCATTAAGAGTTTTTTGACGTCGACCATCATCATCAACCCTTGGATTAGGGCATTTATTGGCATAATGTCCCATCTCCTTGCACTTGAAACATTGAAGTGTTGTAGGGTCATTCTGTGTATCCCTTCCTTTTTTTCATCATTAGACATCTTCTTCCCATCATTGCGGCATTCAAATGCCCGATGACCTTCTTTTACACATTTGAAACATTTACTTGTCCCTTTAAGACAACTCCCTCCATGTTTCTTTCCACACTTTGAGCATAAGGGAAAGCTCATATTCTTTTCAGTGTGCTCTTTAGATTTTCCTTTGAATTCCATTTTCCTCTTCTTATCAAACACATATGACTGATGGGTTACTCCAATCTCTATCTCAACTTTTAGAGCACATCGAACGATTTCCTCGTAGCTATTGAAGTCCCTTATGGATAAGGCCCTTCGAAGACTTGGTTTTAATCCACTAAAGAATCGATCGATCTTACTCTCAGGTTGGATAATAATACCAGAAGCGTACCTTGCAAGTCTTGTAAAATTTTCTTCATAGGTACCAACAGATTCATCATCCTTTTGCTTCAGTTCAAGAAACTCTTTCTCCATCTTTGTTCGGAGAATACGAGGGAAGTACTTACTGAAAAATAATTTCTTGAACTCGTCCCATTCCATGGACTCAATTTCATCCCTTTCCCTCGTATTATTAATAATATTCCACCATTGATCAGCATCACCTTCCAAATGATACACTGCTAAGATGACTTTATCGTGCTCAGAACATTGAAGAACTGAAAATATATTTTCAGTAGTACTATTCCATTGTTCAGCAACTAATGAATCAGTAGACCCACTGAATGAAGGTGGATGTTGTATCATGAAGGATTCAACAGAATGTTGCTCCTTCCTTTGCTCGTTTGGAAGTCCTGCATGATTCATAGCTTGAGAAAGTTGTGTGAGCATGGCTAGAAGATTTTGCATTCCAGCTCCCATAACGTTTGGTTGCTCAGGGGGACAATCATTGCATTGCCCGTCGCATTCCACATTAACACAGTTCTTTCGGGTTCCATCCATTGACTAAAACCAAGAAAAATAGTGTGAGCAACCCTAATTATAATAGGAAAACCACATAATCAAGAATAAAACATCACACTTAAGATCTTATCCTAGGTTATTCATGGCCATTTCTAGAACACTAAGATTGTGTTCTATGCTTAGACTTATCCTTAGGGTTCTTACTAAGGCTTTCACATCCTAGTTTCAAAAGGTTGACTATACCTTTCCTCTGATACCAACTATAACGACCCATACTTTACATACATTTTTTTTACATCATAATTGAAGCAAACTTATTACAACATATAACAAAACCAAGAAAGGACCGTATAGGTATAGTGTCTTTGGAAACTCGGAATATAATCTTCTAATCGTGGTGAAAGATCTTCAACATCTCCCATAAAGATCTTCCTTTTTTTTTACCTAAAACCTTTCTTTATATCCCAGGGAAAAGAAAACATAAAAGGGTGAGCTCAAATGCTCAGTAAGGGTAAAAAAAGAAATATCAATCACGTCATATTTATAAGAACATAACATTTTGGAAATCTTAACCTGCAAAAGAGAGCATAATTTCATAACATGGGATAAATCATAGTAGTGAAATGAAATCCCAATAATCATAACTTAAAACATGAAACATTGTGACATACACACATAATCATAGATAATCATATCTTATTAGTCAAGACTCATTGACAAGACTATCTTAGTGGACAAAGTCCATTTCTGAACCGAGTCACCCTCGTTTTAGTCCTGTTTCACTGAACCGGTATAACCTACCGTTCCAGCCATGTCTATATCATGAGATATAAAATATTTACCCAATGCATTTAAGGGAGATATAGGTCCCACCCATCTCATAATGTAACCATTCTTATGTGTGCCACAAAAATCATAAATCATACATCATTGCATAACCCATGTAATAAAAACGGAATTCTTAAACATCGTGACATCATAAAACAATTCATATAAGATAAAAGAATTCATAAAAATATTTCCATCACAACATAATCAAATCCATGTAATAATATGGATAGAAACAGAACCCTATATTATCTTAGATGGAAAATAATTTTGATAAAACACTTGAACTCCATTCTTGAGGAAAATATCCTTTCTACTTTAAAAACATTTTTCCTTTCTTAACATGTCATACAATTTTAAAATAAAAAAAGTTGACTAAAAATAAACTTGAAAACTTGTAAAGGAATATTCTTTGAAATATTGTTTTAAAAATCCATTCATGCCGTAAAAGTTAAAAAAACATTCTTCTCGTACTTTTTTCGGAAAAGTCAAAAAGTACCTCGTATGAAAAATTACAAAAGATTCCTTTCATATCCTTTACTAAAAACTCACCGAAGGGTAAAATTGGATTTAAAAAATTGTAGGTGGATGAAAATAATATTACATATTGAGTAAACATGGATGTGGATGATAAAATACACCCCAGTAAATGCCAATGTATAAACAATCTCGGATAAAAATGAGATTGTGATATTTCCCTTAACTTAGGTCCGATATGCTTTGTACGTGTCCGAACCTCCTGTATAATGATTTAAATAATGTTATTGAATTATTCCAGAAACATACTTATTTTTATGATATCATATATGGTCATATTATTAGCTTCTTATTAGTAATATTTCATTACTACTTGTTATTCAGGTGTTTATTACTTTTTGTTCTTATGCGTGTCTTGTCGAATAAATTCTTATTCTTCTCTTTAGGTTATAGATACCTCATTTACAGAATGGTATTAGTTTAATATATATCATATTCATTCATTTAATTCATTTATATAATCATTATGAAATGAAGATCATGTAGAATGAGTCGCATCACATCGTGGAGACGGTATTCCGTACGTACGCACGAGTGTTGATATAGTTCCTATGATCATGGAATTGTATTAGAGTGTATTTATACTATTTCAGAATCATTATCACTTTATAATAGTCATATATAGTCATTATTTACACCATTATACCCATCCAAGTAAGGTGGGGGTGGAAAATAGATTACACCACAGCGTGGAGACGGTATTCCGTACGTACGCACGCGCGATGATTTCTTTTTCTGTAGGATGGATAGATGGTGAAATAGGGTTGTTTCATACTTATAATAACATATCAGTATATGAGTTATACTGATGTTATTACTTCATAATGAAACAACTAAAGAAGAAGAAGTGGAAGAAGAAATAAAGATGAAAGAATCGGTAACGGACATTACCTCTTCTTTGAAGTGCTTCTTTGAGACCTCCTTTTAGGGCACTAAAAGTGGTCCTTGAAGAAGACCAGGACCTCTAAGATGTCTCTAGGGAAGTGTAGAGGAGAAAGTGGCAGGGGTTTGCCGAGCTTGAAGGCTCAAAGTGGTGTGAGGAAGAGAGGGAGGAGGTGCCTTTTTATAAGGGAGGAGAGGGGCACCTTTGGAATAACTAAAAATATTATTTTATTATAAAGCCAAATTCGGTTTTGAATAGATCCAAATTGATTTATTTAGAAGATAAGGTGGGTATGGGTCGAAATCCTCTCATCCAATAGAATTTATACAAGTTTAGGTTCCTATTTTAACATTATCATTTAGTTTTAACATTAAGTTAAATAATTTTACTTTTACCATGTCTTCTTGTGTTCTTATACTATAAGGTTAATAAACATACTATAAGCATCCAAACGAACCCCAAGTTATTTATTATTAATATATATAACCTTATCTAAGTCATTTGTCCGAACCATAGATTTTTAGAAATAAAATAACAATTAATAATATAATATTTGTTTTAAAAACTATTTTATGTCAATTTTGACACTATTTAGTAATTGATTTTTGTGAAAATCATAACAGAATGATAAGTTTGAAAAAATATAATTAACTCAATACTAACATGTCATATTAACATAGAAAATTTATGGAATTCATAAAAAGTCTCAAATGATATTTATTTGGGTATTTATAACATCAATTATGTCAATATTTCATTAATAAGATAATTACTGCATCATCGTTGTGTCATAAATAAATTAAATTATTTAATGTCTAAAAATTACAAATAAAATACCATTATGTAGGAAATCTTTTTATATTTCTAAGGAATATTTATATTCTAATTTATCTTATTTATAACCCCATATTAAAAATGATTTTGTTATTAAACTTTGATTTTAACTATTTTAACCCTTCTTTAAATAAATTAATAATAAATGTCCTAATCTAATCCAAGTGGGCCTAAATGGTCATATTTTATTTCTATGTTTGTTTTTGGTCGAATTACACTTGTCCAATATAATTAGGACATGTGTTAGGGTAATAATAATATCATTTTTACCCTTAATTACCCTATTTACTTTTAACCGCGGTAAAAAAAAGTAAAAAGTTACTATTCACCAAAAAATTATTTTCATCTCATTGAACCACATTTTACTTACTGACATCAACCGTGTCTCTCGGATTTTTGAAATTCCACTCACAGAAGCGGTAATGTTAAGTTTTATGAAAAATTCAGTTTTTTAACTACTACTTAGTGGTTTCACTATTCATCAAAAATTGATAGTTTTCAGAAAAATACCAAAATTTCACCCTAGGATAATTTCGGTATTACGAATCCAAAAATGAAGTCCATTTTGAAAAATAAAATTTATAAAATTTCAAAAAGTGGTTATTACTATTCATAACGGCTAGTTTTAATAATATTTTATTAGCATATCATTGTTTAGTGAAACTCGGTATTGCGTACGACGCAAGCTATCGAGGAAGGTCGCGATTTCATTTAAAGCAAGCCAAGCAAGTGTTGTGTGTAGAAAAAGATTCCTTTGATGATTTATATAACATAAAAGTCTCGGGTGTTATAATGTAACTGTATAATGTTTCAGGATTATGATAAGTGTAATTTTCATAGGAATTCTATGGCCCACGGATTCTGAAGGCCTGAGTCTATCCCATGGTTTGTGGGACTTTTTTATGACTCGAGGAGGCTTATAGGTTGGGGTTTCATGCCATCCTATGATGAATTATATATGGGATGGTCTTGAGAAAATCTATTTAATGAGATTTTACCTATTAGTTTGAGCGTTCATAAGATCATAATGGCTGGGTTATGGGATATCTTACACTCAAGATATGGAAATTAACATGATAAACTAGTTGGGACTGAGGATCCCAAGAGGGATGCCTCTATTTATATAATGATCCAGAGGATCCCAACAGGAATTCTTCCACTTTCCTACTAATTTTGGGGATCCCTATAAGTATTTATCTAATTATGATCTCACCTAGGTGACCCCATGGCGTCTCTATTGTTTCACCGAACCTGAGAAGGTGCCTGTGTTTGGGTAGATATCATTGCGGATGTCACATTGTACCCAAACTAATGTATAAGCCTCATGGGGCTGGGATGATGGTTATGGGTGTGGGTGTTTGGAAAAACCTTAATGTTCATTCATTTTTTATTTTTGAACATGGTTGATTCCTTTCGGATTAAAATCATATGGTTACTCTTCCATAATTTGGTGACGTATTCATGGATGAGAGATTTCGTGGAATAGGAACATGGTGTTGGAGATTACCTGGAGTTGGACCATAGATATTGTCATGGATTTCAGGGATTTAGAGCCATAAATACATTATACCTCGTGATGGGTCTCTAGTTCCATGAAGATTATGGTTATCGTATCCATGGATTTGGCGTAGGGCTCATGGATTACCTCAGTATGGGACCTCATAGAACTTGAAAATATGGTTTTGGATTCTATTTATCTTTTTTTAGATGCATGAATAATATGTTATAGGTCCCTAGAGAAATGGAGATTATTATTATGGCTACAATATATTTGGATACAGATGGAATAACTACTAAGATATGGTTACCTAGAGCAGTGGGATATATGGTTATAGTTGTCATGGATTTGGGGTTGGATACACGAACTATCACGACATTAGTCCCAAAAGTCTTTAAGATGATAGTTACGGAGCTCATAGGTTTAGAGTTGGATGAATCAACTACAAGCTAATGGATCCCCAAATCCATGGGATATATGGTTAAGGATACCACATATTTGGAGTTAGGCCAATTAACTACCATGGGATGGGTCCTTAGATCCATGGGATATATGGTCATGGTTGTCATGGATTTTGAGTTAGATACTTGGACTTCCACTAGATGGGTCCATGGATCCATGTGATAAATAGTTATGGCTACAATGATTTGGATCTATATGAACCGTTGACTTTCATGGGATGGAGCTACCATGGACATGGAGCCAAGTGTTTTTATTAACATGGGATGGTTCTCTAATGTAATGTGGATATAGTGTGGATTCAATAGATTTGGTGCTCACAAGTGACTGGGTAGTAATGGTCATCGAGACTTTATTATAGACACATGTGAACTGGTTGATGTTGGTATGTTCGGTCAGGGTCATAGGGACAAGGATCAAAGTTAGTTTTTATTATTTATTTTTATTCCAGTTATGATCAACTGGGATGGGAATATTTCATGAGAATTCACATATGATATATGTTTATAAGTTCATTGTTAGGTGTATCCTATTGAGATTAATTTCTCTCTCCCTAAATGTGAACTTCATGTTTTTCTAGAGCTTATGTCTAGTTTTAGGTTGAGAATGGATTTTCAACAAATAGGTGGGTGGCTTAGCATTTCATGGCAGAGTAGAGCTGCTCTTGTCGAGTCATATGATCGATTGGTGCTACTTGATATTCCTATAGATTGAGAATATGTCATGGATTAGTGATTGTATTAGAGCCATATTTACCTATTTTTAGATATATATTTTTAGCCTTTTATCGATTGAGTGAGATATTAGTTGTTTAATGTGATCCATATTTTTCATATCTATATTTCATATTGAAATTTATTATAGCATGATTCTATTTATTTATTCTTATATATAATCTAATGAATATTATTATTAGATATTTATTTTTGATTATGTACTCAGATTGGGTGTATATTCTACACACAATTCCAACCTATCACCCAACTATTAGTTAGAAATTTCTAACATATGATGAGTTTCCTTGGAGTTTATGTAACAAAATGGACTTTTTATAATTCATAGAGTGAACTGGACTAGGATGTAACATAAAATAATAATAAAAATATAATACCATTTTGGAGAAGATGATTACCTCTTCGTAAGTGAAGGACACTAGAACACCCTGAGAGGGGAGGGGTTAATAAGGGAGTCAACCTTTTCTTTTTAAACTTTTGGATCCTGTTCTCACGTCGGTAGGAACTTATTAAATATATCAGTCTACTGAAAGCATGGAGATGACACATCACTTTTACATGGTTCTCCACAAAGGGATACGTCTAAGGAGAATACGCTAATAGTGTTTCAGTCGTACCTAAATCAACTAACTTCACCAATTGTGGAGTACAAGAGTTCGGCCACAATAACTTTGTTGAAGGAACACTGCCATTAAAAAATTTTAGGGATGGAACAATGCTTCCTTTAGAATACTTCCATAAACACCCCATAGATCACTGCTATGAGAGAGGTATAACTCAGTATATTGAATTGAAGGTTGCTTCAATAGATTCGCATAGAAATGTTTATGTCTATCCAACATGAGAAATTTTATGCATCAAAGACCTCAGTATATTCTCACTGAAATCCCTAACCACTCAATAGTGATACTGAAAACAACCTTTCACAAAGCCCCTTCACAAATCTCAACCCTTTTTCGATCTCTCTGCCTTGCAGTGCACAACCATTCATGGAGCTCACTGCCTCACAGAGCAAACTAATTCCCGATGCTCACTAAGCTAACAACAAAAATCACATCTTCACGAATCTCTCATGAATTAGAAGCATATGCATCATTCAAGATATTAAAATTTTCTCCCTGAAGCTCAATCTCACATAGAACAACCTGCTTCTCGGATAACCCCTTGCTTCATGAAATCAAAGAGATCCCAGATATTCTCTCTTCAAAATCGTGCGAAATGAAGAGGGTTGGACTCTTATTTATAGGAATGGTCAAATGTGGAGCTCCGCTTCTTCAAGAATGAAATCTAGATCGGTTAAAACTTATTTGCAGTGCTTCCTCTATCTTGTAAAGCTCAGCTGAAATTTCCTGTTCGTAGATCTCATCATAATCACAATGAAACACCTTCTCAAATCATAGAGCTTCATTTCTTCAAAATACTCATGAAAGTCTTCACAAAAAAATTCAATTTCCATAAAAATGAAATGTTGATTATAGAAGAATAACTTTCATGAAGCTCAAATATCAAACTCTTGTAATCGCAGAGCACGCCATCTCATTTTTTTTAGAACTTTGTTAAACACCAATCAAGAAGCCCATCTCCGTGAAACTCATGTCTTTTCCATATTTTCATAAGGCCTCCAAGAAGAACTACTATTCCCAATGATATCCATTCTCCAAATATTGGATGAAAAATTTGGAAATCTCTGGGAAATGATTTCACCTTCAAAACTACTTTTGTCTTGAACTATATAACCCCTTTCCTTGCAATCTCTATGATCATCCATGATAAGATTGAAAAAAAACACAAACCATGCTCCTTTTTCAGAAAATAACAGCCTCAGTTCCATTAATATCCTCCTGTGGGATTGTTGTCAATCCCCAGATGAATTCACTGATGTGCCAGCCATGATCAAAACCCGAACCTTCATGAAACAAATCATCCATCACTCTATGTCTGCATCAGTAGTGGTCTATGTAGAAAATAAGAGATAAGACATGAAATGAGTTCTCATTCTTCTATTTTCTCACCTATAGTTTCATTTATGGCATTTTCTATTCTCCATATGTCTTGTATCTGAAGGAAATATGACACTCTCCATTAAATTTATCCATTCTCCCCCTTTGGTAATAAACCCAATGAACCAAATCTTGACTTGTAGAGTAATGAAACACACTCCCCCTAAATCGTATCTCCCCCGTAAACCTACATCATTTCCATAAATAGATTAAAAACAGTTAAAACAACTAGGGAGAGGGGAATATCGTAACCTCCTTATGCACTGGGAGGAGGCTGAACACTGAGGTTCAACCGATGTTTCTCAAACATAGACACTAACAGTGTCTTGGTCATAATGTCAGCCACTTGCTCATCAGTTACCACATGGTCCATTTTGATCATACCTTGTTAAAAATTTTCCTTAATTAAGTGATATCTGATCTCAATATGCTTTATATGAGAATTCTAAACCACATTCTTCGTAAGATCAATTGCACTCTTTTTATCATAGTAAATCACCATTGGTTATCTCACCTCATCACCTATGTATGACTATTGCAGCTTCATCAAAAGTAATTGAGTAAACACCATGGAAGTAGAGATATATTAAACATTAGCAGTACTAAGTGATGTAATTTCATGTTTCTTGCTCAACCATCCCACACATTTATTCCCAAAATAGAATGCTCCCATACCGGTGGACTTTTTTTCCACTACATCTCCCACCCAGTCAACATCATAAAATGATTAAAGTTCACTATCTATTCCTGCAGCAAAGTATAACCCATAACTAAGAGTACCTTGAATATACCTCATGATTATTTTCACTTCCCACATGTTTTCCTAATTTGGATTACTCTGAAAGTGGTCCGCTAAGCATGTTGCAAAGACAATATCTATTTGTGTCGCTGTCATGTACAATAGGCTTCCAATGATTCTCCCATACATTGTGGGATCTATATATGTCCAATCATCATGCTTTTTGAGTATTGTTCCAACCTCAATGAGAGTTTCCATTAGTTTGAAATCTTGCATATTGAATTACTTCAGTAGCTTTCTTTCATAATTTTCTTAGGAAATGAAAGTTTAATCCTTATTCAGAATCACCTACAACCCTAAAAATTATGTGAGTTCACCAAGTATAGACATTGAAAAATCTGATTTCATGTGATTGGAAAATTCATCCACTGATCTGTGCCTGCTTCCACTAAAAATAATATCATCCACATATACCAATGCCATGAAATAATCCTTATAAGAATTCTTCACAAGGAAATTGTGATGAAATACTCCTATTTTGAACTCAAGATTTCCCGGATAAGAGTCCATCCATGATTACCATGCCTGTGGTGCCTATTTCAAGACATAGATATATTTATTTAATTTTTAAACCTTTAGTTCATCATTACCAAGAAATAACACCATGGGTTGTTCTATGTAGACTTCTTCTTCCAAAACTCCATTTAATAATGATTTCATGATGTCAATTTGAAAAACATTATAACCTCATTGGAATTACATATCACGAAATAGCCTAATTGACTCTAGTGTTTCTACTAGATGAAATGTATCTTCAAAATCAATGCCTTCGATTTTTTAGTATCATTTACAAACCAAGCACACCATGTTTCTGGCAAAATTTCCATTCTTGTCAAATTTGTTCCTTAATATCCACTTGGTACCAATCACAATGTGAACTTTGGGTATCCTGACTAGGTCCCATGTCTGGTTCTTGTCAATATGATCTAAATCTTCATTCATGTCTTTCACCCATGATTCATCCTTTGTAGCTTCTTAAAATGAGGATGGTTCCACAACTGATAGAAGTACAGATTGTGTATTTTTCCACATTCCCCTTGTTTCTGTGGGTGTAGTCCAATCCCCAATAATGTTGGATTGATCAATTTGTTCTCTTTTATTCCTCCTTTGAGATTAAACTGAATTCTCTCCAGCCAAGGTTTCCTCTTCAGATTATTCTTCTGAGTCAACATCATGATTTGAATCCTGAGAGTTTTGTACACCTTCATCTATTTCTATATTTTCATTATTTCCATCTTCACATTGTTCCTCATATTCTATCGCATTATCATTTGAATTCCTCAAATAATTTGATGTTTTTTATTCAATGAACTTAACATCACTGCTTTCCCCCCAAGTGCTTCTTGAAACATTTGTAGGCTTTGCTGTTCATTGAGTATCCAAGGAAAAATCTTTCATCTGCATTTTCATCATACTTACCTTGATTTCCTTCATTGTTTCTGATGAAATTTTTAATTCTGAAAACAAAAAATTATTTCGAAGAGAGCATCCTTAGATGACACAATTCATATGGTGTGTTCACATCACCCATATAAAGCCCTGTTCGATTTTGAGTAGACACTGTAGCATAAACAACCTCTTTCTAGTAATGTTAAGGAGTACGAATCTCAGTCAGCATAGTTCTGTCCATGTTGTTTACATGTTGATTCTTGCACTTAACAAATACATTATGCTATAGTGTTCTGAAAATTGCTACCTCATTTTGTATCCCATGCTTCTCTAGGTAATTTTAAAATTCAATGTTCATATATTCCTCTCCATTTTCAGACTACATGACTTTGATCTTCCATCCAGTATCATTTTCAGCGATTCATGGATATGTTTTCGTGCAATCAATAACCTATCGCTTCTTCTGTATAATGACCACACATGACATTCTACTGTAATCATCTATGAAATGAAAAAAGTACCTTCCTCCATGTGTTTCGATAAAATATATTAGGCCACATACATTTTTATGGATGAGTTCAAGTAGATTTAATTATATTTTTTTCTTTGTATGGTAGAAACTACAGACTTGTTTCCCTCACATGCAAGCATCACATGTCTTTTCTCATTCACGATTCATATTAGGGATATCCATGACTATATTCATCTTAAATATCTTTTCCTTGTCTTGCTGATTGATGTGCCCCAATCTGTAATGCCACATATTATTTTCTTCTTCAACAGTCATGTAGCAAATGTTTTCTTTACTATCATCCTAATACAGGTTGCCTTCTATTCTACATCCTTTAATATGTGAATTTCCTATATTTTCCATGATAGTTCTACCTTTCAGATTAAAATAATCTATATGTCATGAGTCATAGGGTTGACTCATGTTGATGAGATTATGACACAGGCCATCTTTATAAAGAACTTATGTTTTCATTATCTCTACATTAGCTAGTTTAGTACTTCCACTGCCTTTGATTTTCAGAGCTCCATCATTACCAAACAGTACTATACCATCAACCCTCCTCATCACATTCGCTAACAAGTCTTCATTACCTATCATATGATATTAATAACCACTATCAATAATCCATGTGATATTACATTTTTTTATCATTGAGTTATTCCTTTTAAAGGTTGGATTTCTCAATTTTATTCTTTTATTTCAATGAGACATTGTATTGAGTGTAGGACATTGATTTCCTTTCAATTCTATCTTCCATGAACATGGGTTCTTCAAAGTTGAAATCATCTACCATAGGAGAAAACCTATTTGAAAGAGAAAAACTATCTTATGGACTAGATTTTACTTGTCTCCATGTTTGGTATGAGGTGACCATGTCACTTCTCCACTTGCAATAAATGTCTTTATGGCCAATGTTAGAACAATGAAAACAATATCCATAGAAATTGTTTCTTCTGCAAGTAGTAGTTTATGAATTTTTTCTCCTTTGTTTAACTCATAGCTCTCCCCCATTTAAATAGATCCTTTCGTCTTTGAAATATTACATGGTATGACCCAAATATCCACAGAACTGACAGTTCATAAGAGTAAATGTCTTCCAACTTCTATTTGTCCTTAAGCCTTCTTCCTTGGGAAAATTCTTTGACTGTCTGCTTCCTGGAAGCTCAAGGATAGTCTTATATTATCCTTTAAGTTTTATTTAAGGCTCTCTTTTCAGAAATTCTTGGTTATTTTACAACATGATCAACTTCCATCTTGCCTTTATTCTGGTCCACTTTATTTGCAGCATTTTATGTTTTGCCATCACAACTGATTCCAATGTTTCCCATGCGTGCATGTCTTTAGTCGCTAAAAATCATTTCAAATCCATCAGACCCTCATTTTGACATATCCAACAGCTCAACATCTGAGAACCTTCCAAATTTTATTTTATTATTTGCTTCTTTTGATCTTGATTCACTTTTGAGCATACTCCTATTAGTAACAACTTCTTCTTCGATTCACCCAATAGTTTTGGAAATATCCTCCATTCTCGAGGTAAGGTCATTGATGAAGTTTTCTTATTCTGCAAATATTATATATAGTTACACTACATTATCATTTATTTCATGGATTTATAACTATACTTTCACCATTTCTTCCAGTGATTCAATTTTATCTTCAAGATAATCAACATATTTTTATGATTCTTACACAATTTAGATCCACTTTTTGCATCTCCCACCCTTATTCTAAAGATTACCAAAAGATTCTATAAGTTATAACATGGGATCAAAATTAGTTTCCAACTATTTATCTCTATTTTTATCTATTGATGGTTCTGAATTTTCAATGGTAGCCATCATGGAATCTTGGTTTCCAGTTTTAAATTTTGGTTCTTCTTTTTCGCAGAATTCATTATCATCGTCTTTCTCTTCATTGAAAAAACTCTTCTTAAGTAATTTCTTTCTAGATTTGAATTATTTCTTTTTGAAAATCCTTTTCTAAGGCTTCTCAATCTTTTCACCTTTTCATTCTTCATCATCAAACTTTCTTGAGCACTAAGAGGCAATGTGACCAACTTTTCCACAACTAAAGCAAGCCAAAGGTAATTTCCTTTTAAATTTCCAATTTCTCTTCTGGATCATCCTAGAAACAGGAGAAAGAATTTATTTTTTCTCATCATATCCAAAACTAAAATATTTTTAAATTTTCAGTTTTCCATGGATTTGAATTCCATTTCCTTGATCACTCGAGTCGTAGCATCTTCTAACATGACTCCCATTTTATTTGCCACCAAGATTCACAACAGATCATCCAGTGAAAGATTCGAAATATCTCTTTCATCAAGATATGAAAATTTTTTATTGTATAGGGGTGTAATTATTATTAATATTTTCTTTACCATATCAACATCTTTTATTTAATCGCCTAGACCTCGAATTACTCAAAAAAATCAATAATTCGATTAAATAAAGAGTCTACATTCTCATCATGATGCATCACCATATTTTTCATACCAATTGTGCTGGACATGTATTTTTTATTCATTTACATTTCTATCTCCTTTATAAAAATTTTCATGTTTATCCCAGAAGGACTTTGTTGAGGTGAAACTCATCACCTTTAGATGCATCAGGTCAGAATGGGATGTGGTGATAAAATTCTACGCTTTATCATCTACATCAAGAATTTTCCTATCTACATTAGTCATAGATAGCTCTGTTGGATCAGTAACTTGTATTCCTTGCATAGTAGAAAAAAGGACTTCCATTCCAAGAGGACATAGATGAGATATCAACCTGTTCTTCCAGATCTGAAAATTACTTCTATTGAAGAGGGGGACTCACCTGACATTAGATGAATTCTCCACGTCAATATAAGACAGATAAAACACATATAACCTCTTTTTGATAATACATGAAGGACCCTAGAACACGCTGAGATGGGAGGGACCGATGAGGGAGTCAAAATTTTCTTTTTAAAGTTGTTGATCTGGTTCCCACATTGGTAGGAACTTGTTAACTCTTTTAGTAAAATGAAATCAAGGAGATGACACATCACTTTTAATTGGATCACTACAAAGGACTATGTCCAAGGATCATGCGCTGACAGTGTGTCAGTCGTACCTAAATACACTAATCTTCACCAGTTTTAGAGTACAATAGTTTGGTCATAGTCACTCTATGCTAGGTACACTACCCTTACAAAATTTCAAGGATGTGACACTGCTTCCCTCAGAACACATCCATATACTCCCCCTAGATCACTACTAAGAGAGAGGCCTAACTCAATTTATTAACTTGAAGGTTTATTCAATATATTATCACTGAAGTGTTTATCTCTATCCATCATGAGACACTGATTTCATAAAATAATTGAGTATATGCTCACTGAAAGCCATGAAAACTCAAAAGTGAAACTCAAAACAACCCTTCATAAAGCCCCTTTGCAAAGCTCAACCCTTCGCAAACCTCTCGGCCTCAAAGAAACAACCCTTCGCTGAGTACACTACCTCACAAAGAAACCTACATCATGAAGTTCACTAAGACAACATCGTATCCCCCATATTCATGAATCTCCTGTAACATAGATGCATTGGCATCATTCAAGACATCAAAAGTATCTTTGGGAATCTCAAGCTGATATAGAACAATCTGCTTCGTGGGGCACCCCTTGCTTCAAGAAATCAAAGCAATCCCATATCTTCTCTCTTCAAAATCATGCACAATGAAGACGGGTGGCCTCTTATTTATTTGAATGATCAAACAAGGAGCTCTTATTCTTGTGGCATGAAATCAGGATCATTCAAAACATCTCTTCGGAATATCCTCCATCTCACAAAGCTCTGCTAAAATTTTATTTTCGTAGAGCTCGTCCTTACCGCAAAGAAACATCATCTCAGATCGCAGAGCTTCATTTCTTTGAAATCCTTATTCCAGTCTTCATGAAAACCATGAAATTTCCATATAAATGAAATTTTTATCCTAGAAGAATACCATCCACAATTATCAAAGATCAAACACTCATAATCACATAGCACACCATCCTTATTCTTTAAAACATTGATAAACACCAATCAATAATCCCATATCTTTTAAACCCTTTTCCATATTTTAATAATGCCTCCAAGAGAAACCAATTTTCACAATGCTTTACATTTTCCAAATTTTGGACGCAAAAATTTGGCAAACACTGGGAAACAACGTCCCCTTTATAACTAGTTTCATCTTGAACTGTATGAACCCTTTCCATATAATCTCCCTGATCATTCATGAGATGATTAACAATAAACAAAACTTGTGCTCATTTTTCGGAAAAGAACAGTCTTTGATCTGACATTAAGAACATATTTTGGATATCTTCTTGAATACCCTTGGGATGATCTTTTGAGAAAACTGTAACAACAAGAGTGTGGATTGGGTAGTTTCATGTAACTCCCCTTCTCGAACAACCGAATCCTAACTATAGTGCCACATGACCTCATGTATACCTCCCCATATGAAAGTGGTTTTCAAATATCTAAGAGGGTCTAAATCTATAAATGGTGAGACTATAAGTTTTTTATAATTCCATCGAGAAAATGATAATAAAAAATATATAATTTACTATTAGAGTAATCATGAAGGAACAAATATATGGAATACATGTCAAACAAAAATATGAATCTCCCAATGTTATAGACCGAAATATATTATAAAATCACCATAGGTAATTAAATAAATTAAACTATGTTAAACCATAAATGTTTCCCTACTCCCACCTTAATCTCAATGATTCATGGATCAAACATCTACCACGGGCCTCTTCCCCTTACTCAGATACCTATATATGATGGCTGCACATGAATCAAGAGGACCATTTAGGGTGTGAGTAATATAACCTAGTAGGAATCTAAAAATTGATCTTTAAATAATGTTATCATGTAAATAATTTTATGCTATAAAGAAAAAATAAAATTTCAAGCAACAAAACAATAAAAAATCAAGCACTCGTGTGATAACCAATACACCACAAGGCCTTGTCATACATACTTCATATCCATGTGGGAATGAATGTAATGATATCAAGTGAAATAAAGAACTATACATGAGTCTAGTAATCACACTACTCAACATAATGTGTTTATAATACTCATTATCCACTATGTATCAGATGATTCTTGTTTGATGAATTCAATAGGAATTAAGTGATCATGATACTTGACATCCAATGAGTATCGATTAAGATGATCATTAGAATTTTATAGCTATTGAGTGGATCACATGAAATTCAATAGGGATCACTGTATCCCAACCACATGATTAGGTCCATCATTTCCATCATTTCTAGTCTAGTGCACTCCCTCTCTAGGAGATAAAAATGTCACAATGAGCCACTTTCATTAGGCACTAAGAAAAATACCTCTAAACGGACACAAAACAAGAAATAAAATACATGTAAAATAGGATATCATCATGACAAAAGGTATCAATATACAATACATGTGAACAACGTAAAACATTAACATACATGCTAATAACATACTCATTTGAATATGTATCATATTTTGTTCTCTTAGGCTATGCACACACCAACCTACTATCATAATCAAGGACAACAATAATGTATGATATCCAAAAAAATATCATAGAAAAAAGTGCGAACAATATCCCCCATAGGTTTTTAAATCCATACATCAAGGATTTCAATATCGATAGAATGGTTCATTATGGGTTTCTCCACCCAAATCCTATTTCACTCCAACCACAATGCCTCACACTCCAAAGATTCATAAATTTAGTTTCAAACACATAAAATGGGTTCTAAAGAAAGGAAAGTAAAAAAAGAAAAGGATATAAAAACTTATTACACCAATTTGATGTCCATAAAATTGGGTCTCATGTTTGGTTAGAAAAGGTTAATGTCACACTCAAAACAACAAAAATTAAAAAAGACTACAAACTAGGGAGGATCCACATTGTAATAATGGCACTACAATATAGATATGTACTAAATCAGGCACTAGGGATCATAAAATAACCACTAAGGTGCATAGGTGTATTGCAAAAAGAACACCACAGTGCATGAATAATGGTTGTAGCATTGAAAGTACCAAAAATAAACCTCTACAGATCAGAAGAAACAACTATGGCATGTAACAGTGTTGATCTGCAAATCATTACGATGTAAGGAAAAGTACAACAGTATTGATTCATCTCTATATCCCATAAATACTAATTGAGATCCATTATTCAATTTGGTTAAAGATTTGTATAAACATGGTTGGTATAATCTATATGAAAAACTCATTCGTAAATCCTCCTCAATTTTTAAAATGACTTCTAAAAAATCAGTTCTAAAATGGGTGTCTAAATGAAATAAATCTGAAGACCAAACATTTATTGATTAAGGAAGAAACTAAATTAGAGAAGGATATGTTTTATATTCTAATTCACTACGGTGCTTCCACTCCAATCACTAGACAATCACCTCTATCATGGTGTATCTAACCCCTCTATGGTGTTGTAATGAGTTCTACATCATGGTGATACCCTTTTTGGCCCGAAATGTCACAAATGACCCACTTATGTATCCAACATTTTCATGGCTCCTATGTCCCTTTTACCAGGAAAGTGTTATAAAAACATGTTTTATAAGATGGGACACATGGATTCCCATTATGAAAATAATTATTTGAGACTATACAATCTCAACCTCTGTAGACTTCACATCCCTCAGAATAATTCCTAGGGTTTTTACTCAAATAACACATTCCAATGAGGTTGAAATTTAACCTACTACTCCTAAGTCTCCTACCAGATGTTACCAAGAGACCATAGAAACAAGAAGATTTCAACCACCTTTACTTGAAAGAAATTCTCACTCTAATATACTATTTGTTATGGGTGCTCCTCATAAGATGCAACTAGCTCTTACTGAAGGTCCTCAATACCTCTAAAAAGTTCATAATTAGGTGTGTACTTAGTATGGTAAGACATATGAAATACATAATTCATGCTTAAATAATATGGATGATTTTCCAAATGGTATGCCGCTATCTGAAATCATTCAGTGATCTTGATGCATCGAACAAATCGAGGTTCTAGTTTCCCCTACTTCAATATACAATGATAACCCAACTGAGGTGACACTCAACAGAAAAATGTGTCTCCAACAGTGAAATCCAGAGGTCATATCCTCTAGTCTCCATATTATCAATTCCTATTCTAATAGGAATAAAACAACTTTTTTTGAACTTCACTATCTATGCGGTCTCAAGTACTATACTGGGACCAAGAATTGTTTCTTTACCAACCCCATTCCAACATAGTGGTGTCTAGAGAAACAGTCAACAGATAGAGTAAAATGGTCCCATCCGAATTGATGCTTTAAAAATACTTTTGTAACAAAAATCTTACTTATATATTTTCTCAACCCATGCTCTTATGGAGTCAATAAAAATTCCCAAAGCATATCATACAATATCTGAATCATCTTCTTAGACAACCTTTCTTTCTGATAATGGAATGTTGTTATAAATCTAATGTTATTCCCTTGGGCTTTCTAAAATCCCTACCAAATCCATGATGTATGATGTGAATGTCTATATGATAAAATGATCCAGGAAAGTACATATAAAAATATAATATTAATTACATAATGCATTACTTACACAACTACCTGATGAGTTTCTCTAATCTTTATGAAGTGGAAAACCTTCTTCAACTGATAAATAGTCACCTATAATGTTTAATGACTCCTTGGAGTTCTGGGTTAAATTATTAATATATCTATCATGACATCCTCCCACACTCACATTGGAATTGGAAGGGGCCATATCAATCCTCCAAGGAGCTAGTCCTCCGCCTATATCCTTTGGCAGGTGAGGCATCAAAAAGCTAACCCAATGATGTCCCTCTTCATCATCGATCTCTAAACTTTTCACATGAATTCATCGTATATGTTTGTCACAAGAGGATGTAACTCATATATAGAGGTATGGAAGTATATTATAATTTCCTATCTGATGGAAGAAGAATCCACTAATCTCCCATGCACATGGACAACATTTTTGTTACCCAACAACCACTCGGGTACTGGGTCACCTCCAGCTAGTTGTTCTCATATTATAGCACACACAAAGATAGGGTATTTTATTGTATTTCCCTATTATAATATATAAAATTTAAGAACTAATTGTGAAATAGGTGATGCTCCTTGATCCTCAGAATCATTCATCCTTCAGTTGGCCAATAACATCATTATGCTCCATTTCCCTTTTGAAGGTTACTCACCATGCTCCTGAGCTAGATGTGTCTTAGGAATAAGCTAATTGACCATGATGTTTCCATTTTCATGTAAAACATCAATGTCAATGTATAAGTTTTATAGATACTCCCAAAACTTCTACCTCATGTTTATTCCATACGCAGTGAATATATGGTTAGGGAAATAGTTATCGGTATAGAAAAAACACTCACTGAAGAGATTGTTTCACTAATACTTTAGAGAATGAACCATGAACTCTAGATTTATTTCATGATTAGGTTAGTTAGAATCATGGGGTCATTGATTTTCACTACCACAAAAACAGTTTTTCCCAGCGCCACACTTTTATCAGCGCTAACGAAAAAGCCCTGATATAGGGGGGTACATTTATCAGCGCTAAAAAACCACTCATAAAGGGTACCATTATCAGCTCTAAAAAAAGCGATGACAAACATAACCCTTTATCAGTGCTTTTTTAGCACTGATAAAGGCACCCCCTTTATCAGTGCTTTTTTTAGTGCTGATAAAGGGACCCCCTTTATCAGTGTTTTTTTAGTTGCACTGATAAAGGGGGAGCCTTTATCAGTGCTTTTTTTAAAATCACTCAAAAAGGGTCGACATCAAAAAAAATTAAAAAAATATATTAATATTTAAATATAGTTATATTTATAAAAATATAATATATAATTTTTAAATATATTTTAGATAAGTATAAATAAACATTTATACTTAATATACTTAATATAAAAGATATTTAGTAAAAATGGATTATAAAAAAATTAAAAAAATATATTTTTAATTAAAAAGTTTCTAATTATTATGGAGTAATAGTCATTTAATAAAAATTTGAAGACTAAAAATTAAAAAAAATTAAAAAAGATCTAAAATATATTGAAAATGCAACTCAAACTTCAAACAACCATAACTTTTGATCCGGGTGTCCATTTGAGCTCTACCACATATCAAATCGAAGCCTGCAATGAGCTCTACTTCTCTATTACTAGGAGGAGCCCCAATAAAGGATTTTTTAGGCCAAAAAAGGCCCATAAGTCCTCCAAAACTATGTTTTTAGTCGTTGTACCCTAATTTTTTTATGATTTTGTGGATTTTCAGCCACTTTTAAGGGTGTATTATTGGTTTTTTGTGGGGACAGAATTTATTACAAGGCATTACATTCATATTAATATTATGTCTTTGAAATTTCATCCTTTTTTATAATGCACTTCTATTAATAATCAAATATATAACAATATATACATATTTTTTATATATATTCCCACATAAAAATTTAATTATATAAATATAAATAATAAAATATATTTACATATAAAATATATTAGCTTTATCTAAATAATAACTAATATCCATTTTATTTAAAATACAAATATATGAATATTTATATACCTATATATTAATCTAAATATATATATATATATATATTAATCTAACAATATATATATATTAATATCACTATAAATATATATATTAATGTCACTATAAATATATATATTTATATAACTATATATATATATATTAATATATCTATATATATATATATTAATATAAATATATATTACTATCCGAATAAATATAACTAAATATATATATATATAAATAGAGATATATATTAATATAACTAAATATAAATATATATATAACTATATATATATTAATATAACTATATATATATTAATAAAACTATACATATGTATTAATATAAATATATATTACTATACGAATAAATATAACTATATATATATATATATGTGTGTGTGTGTGTGTATATATATATATATCATGAAATGGAACACAAATCAAAATAGAGGAGTGGTAAGGGCATAGGCACGCAGGGGGGAGGTCTCGAGTTCAAATCCTCATGGAGGCAGGGGCATGCACGCATGGGGGAATATGGGAGCAAGCGCTGATAAAGGCTGGAGGGGGTGCGTGGGGTGTTGTAGGGGGCAGAAAAGTGCTGTAAAAGGGGGGGGGGATCAAGCACTATAAAAGCCTCCCTAATTGGCAGTATTTTTTGATTTTTTTTTCATTTTTTTTATTTTTTTCATTTTTTTAACTTTTATCAGTGCTTTTAAAAAAGTGCTAATAAAAGGGGTACTTTATCAGCGCCAAAATGAAAGTGCTGATAAAGGAAGTGCTCATAAAGGGGTCTTTTATCAGTGCTAAAACAAAGCACAGATAAAGGACCCTTTTATCAGCACTTTGTTTGAGCACTGATAAAAGACCCCTTTTATCAGTGCTTTTTTAGCGTTGATAAAAGGGGTCTTTATCTGCGCTTTTTGGAGCGCTGAGAAAGGGGACCCCCCTTATCTTTACCGGTATTAATAGCTCTTTTCTAGAACTGTTAAAGGCCATTTTTAGCACTGATAAAAGCAGTATTTGTAGTAGTGATTGTATCTTTTAATCCACTACCAACTCAATCTTGATCCATAACACACCCAAACCAGTTTTGGATGCCTGATAGTATACTGCATATCTAATCCCTTGATCATAATGTATACATAATTGAGATATATTCAACTTCCTCTTCAGATAAAATAATAGATATTCACTCTAGTCTAACCCCTATAAATATACTCCCATATTAATTTTCATATTCATAGGAGATAATATATTATATAATTCCTTGATAATGTGATGGTTATATCCACATAAACCCGTACATCTCCTAATCTCAAACATGTTTGGGGGATGTGTCTAGGTCATCAATAACTCCAGTTTCTCTAGGTCGATGGATTATCCTATCTCATACAACACATTCCCAAAGAAATAAACCTCTTAAATCCATAAGTCACACATCAATATCTTGGTGTAAAGATGACATGTTCTAGGCATACATAGGACTATCTCAACATTTTTAAAATTATTTTATGGTGTCTATGCATAGATGCAGAGGTCATAAATAAAGACCATGATGAATGAGTCTATGTAAGGGTGTAAGATATTTTTCTTGACAGTTTTTAACAGTATCAATGAATTGGTCCAAGAAAACGACATAAATATTTACTTTTTCATCCCATAAATACTCTGAAAAGTATTCATGGGGGTGTCCACCTCTCTAACCCACAACTGGTGGTAGCCTTATCGAATATCAATCATGGATGACTATAGGGAATACCATAATTAATTGAAAAGATAAATGATCTTAAGAAAATGATATATGTTCTTCACTATCATGTGGTTTAGCTTCTGGTAGTCAATGTAGAGTCAAATATTACGAGGTACCTTCTTGGATAACTACATAGGTGCACTCCCCAATGAAGTAATTAGCCATAAAAATCACATTTAATACAATTGCTCATGTTTCACCTTCATCTTAGTCAAGCCATTTAGATCTATATGATATAGGGGTATCAAAATGAGATGTGTACCCGATATGATCTCTATATCAAATTTGATTCCTTTTCAGAAAGAATTCCTATGAATCCATCTAGAAATATTTTTTTATAGTTATTTGTGATATGAGGAAAATTTGAGGGGAATACTTTTAACCCTACTGAATGAGTCAAGCCCTTCATTAGTTTTGTGATCTTCCTTTTCTCACACATTTCTAGAAAAACCTTCCCTCTTAAAATACACTTTCTCTAGTCATCACATAATTTTATCCCTTCAGGGAAGTAAAAGATATCCATATCTGATAATAATAACTATATGTTGGGATGATAGTTAACTGATACTTTCCAAGAATCATGTCAAAGATCATCATCTCCAATATCAAGAATTATCACAGATGTACATATGAAATTATGACAATAGGAAAATTTTGGCATAATTGAATATTGTCTTGTTTTATATTAAATGGTGTATCAAAGTAAAGTAACTTAGTGGATAACATGATAGGTATGTCGATACAAACCATAGATTATGTAGATAAGAAATAATGGGTGGCACCGTTAACAAGAAAGTTATTATCTTAACATGGAGATCATTTATTTTTTCTTGTACATAAAATATTCCGATAATGTTATCAACACATTAGTTAGTATCCTAAGGGTGGCTAGTTCCTTAAAAGGAAAAAGATTGATGGATTATAAATTCACAACATATTTGAAAATGGTTCTAAACTACTAGCCTATTACATGAATATAGTGAAATAATTCTGGATAAGGAATCCTTACTTCCCAAACCAATGAGAAGGTGTGGGAGAGGGCTCATCTACATACTCCGATAATCTAATGGTAGAGAATGAACACCCTCCCTTCTAGGATAATTCGTTCACCACTTCTCAAGTAGTCTAATAATACGACATCGATGTGATATCCTCTATAACTGAAATGAAACACATTAAAAATTAAATAATTAGGATAGATATTAATCATTCCATCGGGTTACAAAAGGTTCTCCAAGGAGTCTAAAATTAACCCAAGGTATGTCATAGATAGAACTGAACATGTTTTCCATTCCTATATATTATTCATAATCATACATATATAGAATAGAAAAACATGATCAAGTTCTAATTATTAAATCCATGATAGTTGTATAAAAACTTCTTGGAAACATAATATCACAAAATAGAGAATAAAATTATACCTTGAAATGATAGTGAAATTCAAGGAAGTAAATTAAATAAAAAATATGTATCATAAAAACATGTATATTTATTTAATATTATTTGACATTCCATGTAATGATTCAAGAACACTCATAAAAATCCCATAAAATAGTAACATCAACCCCGTTAGTGGTACCACAGAGATTCATTACACATGACCTAGTTGGGAATGTAGAACCTGTCATACTCAATTTACACATAGCTCTCTCCTTTTTAAAATATAATTTGTTATTCTTAAAGATATAAAACTTTTATCTGATACAACTGTTTAATAGACTGACATGAATCACCATGTCCAAACCAGAGTTCCACATGATCTATTGCACGCCCCTGTATATGAGAGGATTTAAAAAAGGTGTAGGGGTATAATTCCATCAATGGGGACACTATAACCTTAGTATCATTTCATAGGGAAAATAATAATTATATTAATAATAATAATAGTAGTAAACAATATAATAAATAATTAAGGGGAGTGTGAATGACTTGAAATGATGGGTATTATAGAAATAATCTTTGTGTATAGATATAATTATTCCTTTTGGATGTCATGTGATACACTCAATTCCCATAGAATGTCACGTAGTTTGTTGCTACATGGCTAATGGATGCCCAGTATCATAATCACTCGATTCCTATTGGTTTCCAAGGACATGAATCACTTTATTCCAAGTATATTTCAAGTTGAATGTAAACAAGATTATGAGTATCATGAATACTAGCCTTGTGTATAATTCTTGATTACACCTAATATCATTTTATTAATTCTGGCACAGAGACAAAGTAGGTACAACTAGGGATGGTGGTTTCTATGTTAGAACATAGTTTCACGGATTTCTATAATTATTTTTTATGATCATTTATTTTTTGTTTATTTAATTCTGATGTTTACGTGTGAACATTAGGTAATGATTCATTTTTGGTGTCCTAATAGGGTTTATAACTCACACTCTATATAGGAATATCCATGTATGATGGAAATCAAGTATTGGGATATGAACAACGGTAAGACACCAATGAATTATGGTAGAGCACTAGATCATAGAGATTGATATGGGTCAAGGATAGACTCTGGGGTTTACTATAGTTTTATTTATTTATTTACCCACCACCAATTTATACTATAGTTTGTCTTTCCAGTTTAGGTGCTTACTACTATTATACGCCATATATTCAATCTATTTTCTTCAGTATGATTACTCTCCCTCTTAGGGGTTAACATGTCCCAATGGTCCAACTAATTTTTGAACCAATAATAATATATCCAATGACACATATAAAAGGGGATAATATAAAATGAATTATATAATATCATCATGAGTAAAGGTAGAAACCTATAATACATGTGATGAACATAAAAAATGAATAAATAGGCTATGAATGAACTAATGGAAATAAGTATAATATAGGTTTTTTACAGGCTACACACACACATGATCTCTTAATTAAAAATGGATATCAAATATGCCAAAATTATATTATAAAATAAATATTAAACTAGATCACTCAAAAGGAAATAATCTTCCTAACATATGGTTTTCAATGTCAAAATCAATGGTCATCAATTATTTCACCATCCTAATAAATATTTTACACCAACCAAAACACCTCTCACACCAAGGATTCCTAGAACCGGATTCAAAAAACATGGAATGAGTTTTTAAATCAAGGAAAAGGGAAGAAATCCATTGTGTAAATCCAATTCATAACCCAAGTCGATCTCTATAAATGATATTCTCAATTTTTTTTGGTAGAAGGATACTATTTAACTTTAAATAGTGAAAATAGAACAAGGATTCTAACCTCTAAGGCTTAAAGGTGAAATAAGGGAACTGTGACATGGAGAAGTTCTTAATTAGGCTCTATGGTGTATAAAATAACCACCATAATGTAGAGGTGTTCATGTTGAATACCACCATTATTATAGAATAATAGTTTTCACATAAAGAGTACCAAAATTTGACCTACATGGAATAAAAGGGTCTACTTCATCATGGAACTATGCTAAGTGCCAAACTTCTATGGAATAATTGGATAGACCATGGTGTGTATTCATCTCCACAACCCTTGTAATACATTGAGAAATATTCATTAATTTTGGGAATGACTATTAGAAGAAGGGGATGTCATGTCATTATAGAAATCCCCTATTAAATACCTCTTAAATTTCAAAAACGTCTTCACCAAAATCAATATAAAAAACTTGTTATTTTAACACCATAAATCATAAAGACCAAATAATTGGTCATTCAAGAAGAGACCAACACAGGGAAGGCGTTACGATGTGGTATACATCACCACAACAGAGTATCCCCATCAAGGAGAAGGCCATAGTGCACCCTCCTTTGAGTGACCTCACTACGATGAATCTCGTTTCTCTATTATGTGGCCTTACCTCCAATGTACCAATATGGTGTGACCAACATAATCACTAATCATCCATATCCTTAGTAGTGTGGTCATAAATTTTATGGGGTTTTTCAACCTATTTTTGTCTAGAATGGTCACCAAAAACACACTTAAGCTTCCAAAATCTTCTCAAAGCCCATATCCTATTTGTAAAGACTAGATCAGCTAAAAAACCAAGAGAATAGGAAGGGAAACAGGGATTCCCCTTATAAAAATAATTCCCCAGATATTACAGTGATAATATATTCATACATGGTTTGATTGAGATAAGTGGTTCACGAATTTGGGAAGAATAGAGGGGAAGAAGTTCCATTTTATAAATGAGTTGAGTGGACAACATGTACTTATAAAAAGTAAAATTATATAATGTCACATTAACCTATAAGTGGATCCAAATTAGATCAATTTATATTTTTGTATAATATGGGGTAGAAATCCATTCATTCAATGATGTTTATACATTTTTAGGTTATTTTAACTCTTATGTCCTTAGATTAACCCATAATTAACCCTTTTAACTCCTAGAGAGGTTACAAGATACAAACATATTGATGGTCAATGTTTTCAATTAAAAGGGAAAATTAGATCATAAGTGTAAAATATTTGACATCGATGAAAATTTCACTATCAATTGAACAAATATAATTTTATTAACAATTATTAATTCAATTAATTAAATATACATTAACATAAAAAAATTAAATACATTTCCATGACTATTAAAATAATTTTACATCAGAAACATTAAGGTTACATTTGATTTTGTATTTTAATATTTAAATCATTATATAACATTCATTTGGATCTATAAGAATCAAAGAGGACATTAAAATTTCCAAAAAACATCAATTTTAATTTTGAAAACTATTTACTTTAATTTTTGACCCACTTGCACAAGTATTCAATCATAAATATGTAAGAAATCTAGGATATTATACCATTGAAAAAAATTGAAAGTAAATTACTATCATAAAAAGATTATTAAAATTTAGGATAACCATTTATAAACGTTACTAATATCTTCTCATTCTTAATGAAATATATTAGATATATTAAATGAATGAGAATGACATTTCATAATTATCCTCTCCTTAAAATATAATAAAATTGATCAGTAATGGAAAATGAAACCAAATTTCAATATTTTTTTTAATAAATGTTGAATTTGGTCTAATTAAAATCATAAAAATATTTAAATCCAACTATTTTGTTGGATTTTTAGACCTTATATCATAGTCTTAACCTCGATTAAACCATTTTACCATTTATCGAAATGTAAAACATTTAACAGGGTTACTATTCATTATGACTAGGATTGAAATAGAACTCATTACCAAATTATAAAATGATAATAACAAATATGGACTACTATTTCTTGTATTTAATTTCCATAAGAGGTAAAAATTTCATTTAATATAATTTTTTAGAATGCAAAGAGAAATTATTTTCGGAAAAACTCATGATTTAAGTATGAAAATTATATTATACCAATATCATGTGTAATTTTGATTCCCAAGGAGTTAGCTGAATTAGGTTAAATAAAAGGTGACTTCCTTGACTTTAAAAAAATCAATGTTGAAATTATCCTTCATAAAATTTGATATAAATAAAGTTCACAAAAATATATTTTTTAATTTTATTCAAAACATAACATAGATTTCCAAAATGGAAAAAAACAGAATTATAAGTTCAACATTATATTTATAAATTAATCATATTAATTATTAAATTAATATTTTACCTATAAAATTGGTTTCAAAATATTTTTACACATTTTTATGTCATGATAATGTCATAACATTTACAATATTTGTCAAATATGTATTTTTCATTGTTAAACTAAAAGAAAATATTTTTTAAATATTCAAAACATTAAATATGATATAATTTTAATGTGTGAGAACCAAAAATAAATTTCATTTTATCTAATTAAATATTTTAATAGTGTTAAATTTATCATTTTAAAAAATATATATGGAAAAATGCTTTATATAAAAATGAGTCTTTTAAATGTTAATTATTCTTATCCTTGTTTGATTTAATTAATATCATTCAAAATTAAGTTGTTACTTCCTAGGAACTAATAAAAAGTCAATAAGGAAAACTCATCAAAATATACATCATAATTATGTTACACATATTTATACCTACAAAACCAATTACTGTGTTATAAAAGTAATATTTAAATAATAATATTTCAAAGGAATATCATGGTTCATTTGGGTTCTATATTTATTATATTTCATGATATCAAACATTGTATTTACATAAAATAAAATAAATTCTATAATTTTTGAGTGTTATACTCTATGTTTCTACTTTTTATGGAATGGTAAAACCAAGTTGTCTTATGGTTGTTCGAGAAATGAAATGGTGACCCAAAAGTTAATAGGGAATTCCTTAGAGTGATCATTTTAGTTTGCAAAATTTTACATTCTAAAGAAAATGACAAAATATAAAAATGATTCATCAGTTATCCCTCAATGATATTTCTTATCATAATTCAATAAAATATTAAGGAATAATAATTTTAGTGGAGTCTAAGAGAAGTTACATTTAAATTACTAGATAATTGTTTTTTATGAATTCTAATATTTGTGTAATTTAGGGGAAAACTGATGTGTGAATTTGAATATAATCTCATATAAATTCATTTCATTCTCCAATTACATTAAAATTGTTTTTATATGACTGCAGTTGAGTATATGAATTCAACTGCAACATGTATAACTTATTAAAGTCAAGGAAATTGTATGACATTCATTTTCTTTAAAAATACATTGCATTCCAAAATGATCAATTTTGAAGAAAGTTTAATCATTTTATTCTAGGTCTCCTGATATTTAATGAAATAAAATATCATGATTCATGAGTTATTGTGGAATTAATAATTTTTTGTGAGGATTGTGATGTGAACAGAGAATCTATAATTGAATATATTTATAATAAAGCGTAAATATCATGCATTCATGTATAAAATAGATTTTATCTTCCCTCACAAATATATGATGAATAAATATCATATTTACTTATTTTAAAGGAATGTTTTTCACTATGACTATAATGTGCATGGAAATATCATGCATACATGGATATTGTTTATGGTATAAATATTCATGGAATATTTCTATAGTGGATCAAGAAGACTAAGAATTATGAATCTTTTCAAAGGTACTGGAAAAATATACTGGAAGTATGAACTATTGAAATCCCATATAATTTAAAATAAATTATTCATATGGAAATATGAATTTATAAAATAATAAGTATCTAAATCATCAACATTAAATTATGTGTGTGTGTGTATATAAGCTATAGGGGATTCTGATAATGTGGATACATGATATTATTCTATATTGAAACACATTTGAGTATCAAACACAGAATTCCTAAAACACATTCAATACTGAAGAATCTATTTGTGAAACAATATATTGGAAGAAAGTGACCTAGTGAAGTATTTTTCTACATTGAAGGTGGAGAAGAAGAGAAGGATATGGTTGAATAAAGAAAAGGTGTGATGTCTATATTTTCATAAGCGTATGAAGTGACATAAAATCAGTTAATCAATGATGAAAAATAACTATTTGATATTTTATTTTGTGAATACGATGATACATTTATGTGAAATATTTTTCCTAGAAAATAAGAGGAAGAGGTTGTGTAACATCGTGACCCCAGTTACCTAGAGTCGGTGCATTATTACATAAAATTGGCATGATACAAGAAAATCATGTCTCGAAAGACCTATCAGTTTAGTAGGCTTGGAAGCACTGGATATGTTTTACATTACATTATAAAATGAAAAACTAAAAACAAATTGTCTCCATAGACCACACTCATATCCCTTAGACCATCCAAGAAAGTCAGTCATAATATACCTCTTCGCATCCTGGGAAAATAAATCATAGAAAGGGGTGAGCTCAGATGCTCAGTAAGGATAACAATATAGCAGAAACTTTCATAAATAAGCATAAACATTTTAAAGAAATGTATAAGACTAAAAAAATTCATTTTAAACCTAAACATTATCATAATATGGAAAATATAAATCAAAATAATTCCATTTACTTATTCACATGGATATTCTACTAGTTGAATAATCACATGAAATATCAATAGCCAATTTCATAATGATGGAATGCATAATGCGAGACTTCATAAAAACATACTCAAGGCCTTGTGCCAAGACTGAAAATAATATTTTTTTCAACGCCTTGTTCCAAGAAACTAGTTTGTATCCTGAGACCTACCGATGCATCAGGGAGCTATAGCAGGCTCTACCCCTCCCTTACTAAGTCCAATTAAATCCTCATATGAAAAGGTTTAAACATAACATAAACATTAGTATTAAAACTAGTATACAAAAAGTCAATAATTTATCCATAAAACATGAATGGTATGAAATAACTCATCCATATTAAATTGTAGCACAAAACCTTTAATACAATATGGAATATTTTTTTCATAATAAATCAACTTCAAATAAGTTTAAAATCCATCAAAGGATGTTGACATAGATGAAATGAAGACTATTTCAAAGAAATTCCCCTTTCTATTTTGGAAATATTTTAAATAAAAAATTTATCATAGAAATATTCTTATAAGATTTTGAGGGAAGCTTCGATGATGTTATAACGACATAAAATAGCCCCACCCACTGTATAACTTAAAAATACATAATTACCGTAATTTTGTCAAAAAGATCATAATGTACCTTATTTGGAAAACGATGGAATGATTCCTATCAAAAAAATTATAAAAATTCATAAAAGGGTATAAATGACATTAACCCATAGTATAGTAACTAGTAAAAATGTTTTGAAATACATTTTTAAGAAACACAGATGTGTATGATAAAGAGGTTCCATTTGATACTTACGTTAAAACCACTTGAAATAATAAAGGGATTGTGAAATTAAACCTTAAATTGAACTTTCCCATGGTCAAGGGTACGTTAACCTATTTTATAATAGTTAAATAATTTTTATTAAATTATACAAGAACTGTATACATAAATATGATATCATATATGATATTCTAATATTGTTTTGTTAATAATATTCCATTAGTATTATTGTTTCAGGTGTTAGTGATTTGTTTTGCTTCATGTTTTTCATTACAGAAGTCATGTTCATTAAGAATAGGATGTGTTTGATTCATATCTAGAATGATATTATGTTTTTAAATATTATTTTTAATAATCAAATTAAAATTATTCTTTAATGGTTATGATGGGGAAATGAATCACATCATGTTCGTTGAGACGGTAATCCGTACGTACGCACAAACACTACTTCCATTTCATTTTTCATTTTAAAAGAAATACAAACAAAATGATACATATGTATATTATTATTCCAGTATAATATAATATTTTATATATGTTACTTACTTTCATTAACACCATCCTTTATATGTTCCATGTATGGTATGAACGAGTCATATCACTTTGAGGGGGTGGTAGTCCGCACTTCCTCAAATGAAATTACCATATATATATAAAACATGAAAAGAATAAAGGTGTGCTATAATAGAGAATTAGAGAAGCTTATAGATAAAATAAATATCATAAATATCATTTAAAATTATAGTTCTATTATAATGGCCACCATAAGAGGTGGTAGTAGAAGATTGAACAATCATCTTTTCATGAGGCATAAATTCTCCGTCCACAAAAACATTATTTTATATACCCATTAGATAGAGGTCTGTGTATTTTTAGTTTGAATCCTTCTCATAACAACAACCTAGTATATTTATTATACTTTTTATGTTATAAAAGAAAGGAATATTGAGAGTTTTTGGGGATGGAGAAGCAAAATAAAAGAAAAGAACTTAAGAGAAGATGTTACCTTTAAATTGGGCAACTCCCTTTGGTTTGTACGGAATGGATTATTTGAAGTGCCTTGTACCGAAGGTAAGGATTCTAATAGGAAGAGAAGGATTTAGGGAGCTTAATCGGGTAGAGTTTTGATGAGTCAAGGGGATTGAGTGGTGTGAGAAATGGATTAATGGTGAAAGCTTTTTATAAGGGTGAGGAGGGGCTTCTTATGAATGTTTGAAAATATTATTTTATTATATAATGTTTTTTAGTTTATAAAGGTCCAAATTTCATTAAAGTCAAAGATTAGATGACTCGTGTTCGAAATAAAGTCATCCAATAATGAATTGGATAGGTTTTGGATATTGTTTTAATTTTTATAATCTTATTTATTTAAATCATTTATTAATGAGGAAAACACTACATCATTATTGTGTCATAAATATTATATTTATATGATTTATAAAACTTTTAAAAAAGATACCATGATGTAGAAAATATTTATATATATCCAATTAATATTTATAGTCGTAGATATATCTTATATAACCCTATGTAAAAATTGTTTTACTAAAAGATATATGCTTGTGTCATTTTTGTATTTACATAAAATTAATTAATATAAAGTTTCATTATCACTTAAAAGTGGCTCCATGGGGTCCCAAAATCAACCCAAGGATGCCCATGGTCTGAAATGTATTATAAAATAGGTTTAGAACACATTTTATGGTAATTTAATATTATTATCATATTATTTTTTTACCCTTATTTATCGAATTTACCCTTTAACCATGTAAATTAAATATTTACCGAAGTAATTATTCAAAATGTCTAAAAATAAAAGTTACATATTTACAAATTTTGGACCTCCTGATTCCAAATATGGAATCAATTTTCTAAATTCAAAACACATATGTGGCAGAAATTAATTTATAATTAATTCCCATTGTCAAAACAAAAGGCGTGTTTTTATGAAATAATAACTATCAAGAGATTGACACTTGTTTATGTCCAGTTTAAATGTGAAATTACATCCAATAACCAACATTGGATTAAATGGTAAAATATAATCTAATTATACTTTAATACCACTTAACATTATAATTTATCACTATAAATTGTTTTGATTAAAAAAGTTTTTTTTAATTAAAATTTAGTATTTTTCAATATTCGTAAAAAACTAAACGTTTTAAGAAAAATAACAAAAATTCAACCAAACCTTATTTTGATATTTGGAATCCAAAAATGAAGTCCAATTTGAATAATAAAATTGATAAGATGTCAAAAAAGTGGGTATTACTATTCATACTGGCTACTTTGATTGGTCGTGGTGTGTTAGAACTCGAAGTTGTGTACAACGCAATCTATTGTATAATTCAAAGGGAAACACACCATGGAAGCTTGGGGTGTTAAATTATTCCCTACTTTATATAATTTCATCCTCGAAATTTCTAGAATACTAATGCACAAAAAGATTTGGGTGGTTCATTATCATAAGTTCATTGGGTTCCCACGTTGCCTCTTCCATCTTATGGTGTCTCCATAAAACTTTTACCAGACGAGTTGTCCAGTATCTCAACACTTGTTCTCTGGTATCAAGAATTTTGATAGGTTCTTCACAATAAGACAGATCAGGTTCCAGTTCAATTTCCACATAGGTGAGTACATGCATTGGGTCAGGCATGTATTTTCTCAATAGTGATACGTGGAACACATCCTGAACAATGAAGAGACATGGTCACATTGCCAAATGATAAGCTACAACCCCAATTTGTTCGAGAATTTCGAATGGTCTGATATACCTGGGACTCAATTTACCCTTCTTACCGAAATGTATAACACCCTTCCATTGAGATACCTTCAATAAAACATGATCTCCTAGTTGAAATTCCAAATATTTCCTTCGGTTACCGGCATAGCTGTTTTGCCTACTTTTAGCTTCATTAATGTGGGTTTGGATAACCTTTACCTTTTCCATCATTTCCTCAACATGTTTGGGGCCTACGAGTTTTCTTTCTCCAATATCATCCCAACATGTTGGTGTGTGACATCTCTTTTCTTATAACGCTTCATAGGGTGCCATAAAAATACTTTAATGGAAGCTATTATTATAAGAAAATTATACTAGAGGAAAATATTGATCTGACATACCTTGAATGTCATGTCAGAAAGATCTCAACATTTTTTCTAAGGTTTGAATAGTCTGTTCTGATTGTCCATCAGTTTGAGGGTGGTAGGCATTGCGCAAATGAAGTTCAGTATTCAGGGCCTTCTGAAGACCATTCCCGAATCTTGCTGTAAAATGGGGATCACGATCAGAAACAATTGATAGGGGTACTCCATGAAGTCTTAAAAATTCATTGAAATATATTCTTGCTAGATCTTCAAGGGGTAAATCTTCTCTAATAGAACAAAAATGTGCTGACTTGGTAAGACGATCAATAATAAACAATATTGCATCGTTCCTTCAAGGAGTCTTTGGTAGACCCATGACAAAGTCCATCATAATATCTTTCAATTTCCACTCAGGTATTGAAAGAGGTTGCATGACTCCTCTAGGATTTTGTCTTCTAGATTTCACTGGTTGGAAAACTATACATCTCGACATAAAATCAGCAATCCCTCTCGTCATATTTTTCCACAAAAAATGTTCTTTTAAATCTCTATACATCTTAGTGATACCAGTGTGTATAAGGAAGTTGGATCTATGATCATCATCTAACAATTCCATTTTTAGATTAGTTACATCAGGAACACAAATCCTCTTCCCAAATTTCAAAATCCCATCTTCATATACGAAGTCGAACAATCTACTATCGTTCATAGTTTTAATTTTCTTTTGAAACTCCTTATCATCGGCCTGAGGACATTTTATCCTTTATAATAAAGATGGTTTGACATCCATTTGAAAAACTATCAATGTTTCACCTTCCATGATTATTCCCATATCCATCATTACTAGATCTATGTACATTGGATCCCTTTCAACTTGCATCTTATTCAGAACTTCATGATCCTTTATTCTCAAAGCATATTCTACCTTATTTGCCTTCCCTGGGTGGTAGTTTATAGTTCAATAATAATCATTGAGTAGTTCAATCCATCGACATTGCCTCATGTTGAGTTCCTTCTATGAGAAAATATACTTCAAACTCTTGTGATCAGTATAAATCTCACATTTTTTTCCATAGAGATATTGTCTCCATATTTTTAGAGCAAAGATTACAGCTGCAAACTCAAGATCATGGGTGGGATAGTTTTTCTCATGAATTTTTAGTTGTCGTGATGCATATGCAATAACCCTATCATTCTGTATAAGAACATAACCAAGTCCTTTCTTTGAAGCATCAATATAAATAACAAACCCATCACTCCCTGATGGTAGAGTCAAGATTAGAGCATTGACTAATATTCTCTTCAGTTCATCAAAAAATTCTTCACACTCTTTTTTCCATGAGAATTTAACCCCTTTACGTGTGATCTTGGTTAATGGGTTTAGCCAATCGGGAAAAATTCTGGACAAAATGTCGATAATAACCTGCTAAACCAATAAAACTGCATACATTGGTTATAAATTTCGATGCTGGCCATTCTTGGATTTCATTTTTCCTAGAAGGATCAATTTAGATTCCATCCTTAGAGACAATATGGCCATGAAAAGAAATCTCCTGAAGCCAGAATTCACACTTACTAAACTTTCCGTATAATTCATATCTTCTGAGGGTTTTCAGAATAGTGTGCAAGTGATTTTCATGATCTTCATAGCTTTTTGAGTATACCAATATATCATTAATAAATACCACTACAAAGCCATCATGACATTCTGAGAAATCTATGTTCATTAGATCCATGAAAACATAGGGTGCATTAGTTAGTACAAAAGGCATTACTGTAAACTCGTAATGCCCGTACCTGGTTTGAAATTCTGTCATTGGAATGGATTCCTTCTTCACACAGAATTTATGATATCCATATCAAAGGCCAGTCTTTGAAATATATTTATCTCCATGATGTTGTTAAAATAAATCATAAATTTGAGGTAGGGGTACTGGTTCTTTATTGTTATAGCATTGATCTCCCTATAGTCAATGCATGACCTCATAGATCCATATTTTTTCATGACAAAAAGAACAGGGGCTCCCCATGCCAAAACACAAGGGAGAATAAATCACTTATTACTCAATTCCACTAGTTGATTATTATGTTTTACTAATTCCATAGAGGAAATTCTATAAGTGGTCTTGGATATGGGCCTTGACCCAGGAATTAAGTCAATGGAAAACTCAATTTCTCGTTTTATACTATGTCTAGGTAAATCCTATGGAAACACATGAATATATTCTTGTACAACAGGTACATCCTCTATTTGAACATTCCTTTCATCACCCATAGTTATTTCATTATCTTCCTCCCCAATAATTGAATTTAGTTGAGCTACTGGGGGTGGATATAGATAAGAATCAGGTGGTGATGTTTCTGATCTAAAGATAAGGTACTCCTTATCATCATAAAATTCTTTAACCCCCTTCTTCTTACATTAAATTCTCACATCATGGTCCGAAATCCAATGCATACCAAGGTTTATATCAAATTAAATCACGAGTATGACAATGAGATCGGAAGATAGAAAACATTTATATGCCCTAATGGGATCTGATTCACAAAACATTATTGCAATGATACCCCCCTTAGGAGTTTTTACTGACAACTACCTTGTTAAATCGAATTAGAAATATCTAATTTTATTATCAAACTAGAAAGATATGAAACAATGGGATGATCCAGAATCACATAAAGCATTGGATAAACTTGATGAAACAATTAAATTACCTTCCACCATGTCTTTCGAAGCTTCAACCTCAGTAGTAGTGATCACATAAGCTTGTCCGTGATCCTTATTCCTTTTCTGAGGTAAGTTTCCTTGGAGGTTAATAAATTAATTTTCATAATGACCTATTTCTTTACAACTATTACATTCAAAATTGAGAACATCTTTCTTCCCCTTGAAATCACGAGCTTAGAGTCCTTTTTCACCACACTTGTAACTGACTCCCATTCCCTTCAGGCAAGTACCAGGGTGTTTCTTCCCACATTTAATGCATGATGGATATTCAAATTTTCCTTCTTCCCATTATTTCCATTTCCAGAGTGTTCAGAAGATCTCTTCTTCTCTTTCTTTTCTTTAAAGTTGTATGACATCGAGAATTCCTTTTCTGTCTTGGTAGCACATGAGACAATATCTTCATATGATGAGAAGAATTGTGAGACTAATACTTGATGGATAAATGGCTTTAACACATAAAATAATAGATCAATATTACTCCTTTGGTTACGTATATAATCTGTTTCATGCCTTTCTAACCTTGTAAAGTTAGCCTCATACCTTGCGACATTCTCATCCTCTTTTTTCCTCAGACTCAGAAATTTCATTTCCATATCTACTCGAAGGAAATGAGGAAATTATTTTTTCTAATAAAATCCCTTTAACCCCCTAGATTCCATACTAGATACTTCTTCATTCTCCTTTGTATTTTGAATCAATGACCACCAATGATCTGTATCTCCAATGTGGAGATAAACTTTAATGACAAATTTTTCTCTTTCACTACTCCCCAAAGAATGACAGATTTTCTCTAACGAACTTATCCATTGCTCAACTACAAATGGATTTGTTGACCCGTTGAATGTTGGTGGTTGTTGCTTAATGAAGTGGTCTAACATTGATCCTCTTCTTTGTGGATCAGGGTGCTCTATACGGGTAATGTTATTATTCATAACTTGAGTGAGTTGTCCCAGTATGCTGATAAGCTGATTAGCACCAGTTGTATCACCAGATCCACTATAATTATCTTGAGTAGGAGGGAAATCCCTACATGAATTATGTGCATTGATATGGTTTTCATTCATTCCACTAGGCACCATTTCTAAACAATGGCATACACTAGATTAGTTTATGAATCTCAATAAAAAATTCCAAACTTGTAAAACACTTAACAAAAATTCAGAATTTTATGGATATAATCCATAAAAATAAAAATGATTTCTATGAGGAGGTATATACTCAAAAATCTTTTATAATGGTTTGTAATGAAAATGAAAATTACCCTAATCATATCCCCTAGGAGTGTCCTAACCAAGAGTGCAGTAAGGCCTATTGGCGTGCACTAGTTCCCGTTCAAGTCTAACTCAAAGCCATGTTTTTGGGTTTTACCCCTAGGTACATCTGTTCCAGAGTCACCTCTACTTGCATGTATCCATTCAGAGATGTGTTTCATGGAAAATACACAAAATATCTACATTACAAAAATTCTAGGAAGTTCTACTAAACTAATCCCGAATGTCTATCTTAGGGTACTGTTCTCTAATAAGATTTTTTCTAAATCTAGTTTCCAATTTTTGTAATAAACTTCCTCTGATACCAACTGTAATACCCCGACCCCAGTTAAACAGAGTCGGTGTATTATTACATAACATTGGCATGATATAAGGAAATCATGTCCCGAAAGACCGATCAGTGTAGTATCCTTGGATGAACAAGATATGTTTTACATTACATTATAAAATGAAAAACTAAAACAACATTGTCTCCATAGACCACACCCATATATCTTAGACTATCCCTATAGGTTAGTCATTATATACCTCTTCACATCTTGGGAAAATAATACATAGAAATGGTTGAGCTCAGATACTCAGTAGGGATAACAATATAGCGGAAAATTTCATAAATATGAATAAATATTTTAAGGCAATTTATAAGACTAAAAAAATACTTTTAAACGTAAAATTCATAGTAATATGGAAAATAAAAATAAAAATAATTCCATTTACTTATTCACATTGAAATTATATTTGTAGAATAATCACATGCAATATCAATAGCCAATTTCATAATGAAGGAATGCATAATGCCAGACTTCATAACCACATAGTTGAAGACTTGTGCCAATAATAAAAATAAGACTTTTTCAAGGCCTTGTTCCAAGACCCTAGTTTGTCTCATGATACCTACCGATGCATCGAAGAGCAGTATCATGCTCCACTCGTCACTTAATAAGTCCAATGCATTCCTTATATGAAAAGATTTAAATACAACATAAACATTCGTATTAAAACATGCATACAAAATGTCAACACTTTATCCACAAACCATGAATGGTATGAAATAACACATCCACAGTCAATAATATCCTAAAAACTTCATTACAATATAGAATATTTTTATCATAATAATTCAACTTCAAAAAAGTTTAAAATCCATTAATGGATGTTGACAAAGATGAAATGAAATCTATATGAATGAAATACCACATTCTATTTTGAAACAATTTTAAAGAAAACATTTATCTTAGAAATTTTATTATATGCTTTTAAGGGAAGCATCGATGATTTTATAATGGTAGAAAATTTTTGTGCCCGCTGTATAAGTTAAAAAACGTTCTTTCCTTAATTTTGTCGAAAAGATCATAAAGTACCTTGTTTGGAAAATAATGGAAAGGTTCCATTCAAAACATTTTATAAAAAGTAAAAAATGGCGATAAATGACTTTAAAACATAGTATAGTAAATAGTAAAAATGTTTTGAAATACATTATTATGAAACATAGATGTGTATGGTAAAGAGGTCCCAGTAGATACTTACGTAAAAACAACTCGGATAATAAAGAGATTGTGAAATTAACCCTCACCATATAACTTTACATGGTAAAGGGTACGTTAACCTCCTGTACAATAGTTAAATAATTGTTATTAAATTATAAACGAACCATATACATAAATATGATATCATATATGATCTTCTAATATTTCTTTGTTAATAATATTGCATTAGTATTATTGTTTTTGGTGTTACTTATTTGTTTTCCTTCCTATTTTTCATTACAGAAGTCATGTTCGTTAAGAATAGGATGTGTTTGATTCACATCCATAATGATATTATGATCCTAAATATTATTTTTAAAAATAAAAATAAAATTATTCTTGAATGGTTATGATGGGGAAATGAATCTCATTGCGTTCATGGAGATGATAATCCGTACGTACGCACGAACACTACTTCTGTTTCATTTTTTATTCTAAAAAGAATAAAAAACAAATGACAAATTGGAATATTATTATTCTAGTATAATATAATATTTTATATATATTACTTATTTTCATTAACACTATCCTTTATACATTCCATGTATGGTATGAACGAGTCATATCACTTTGAGGGGGCGGTAGTCCGTACTTCCTCTAATGAAATTATCGTATATATATACTTAATGAAAATAAAAAAGGAATGATATAAAAGGGAATTAAAGAAGCTTATAGTTAAAATAGATATCATATATATCATATATAATTACATTTCCATCATAATGGCCACCATAAGAGGTGGTAGTAGAAGATTGAACAATCATCGTTTTGTGAGACAGTAGTTCGCCGTGCACAGAAACATTATGTTCTATACCCATTAGATTGAGGTGTGTGTAAGTTTAGTTCAAATAGTTATTATAAAAACAACATAGTATATTTATGATACTTGTGTTGTTAATAATGAAAGTAATAAAGAGAGTTTAGGGGGGTTTTAAAGCAAAATAAATGAAATGAACTTAAGAGAAAATGTTACCTTTCAATCGGGTAACTCCCTTTGGTTTGAACCAAAAGGCTTCTTTGAAGTGCTTTATGCCTAAGGTAAGGCTTCGGGGAGAAAGATATTGATGTATACAGATTAATGGGGTAGATTTTGGACGATCCAAGAGGCTTGATAGGTGAGTGAAATGGGTTTGAGGTGAGGTCTTTTTATAAGGGGGAGGAGGGGCTCTTTAGGAAAGTTTGAAAATATTATTTTATTATATAATTATTTTTCATTTATAAATGTAAAAAACTCATTAAAGTCTAAGATAATATGACTCTTGTTCGAAATAAAATCATCAAATAATAATTGTATAGTTTTTGGATATTGTTTTAATTTTTATAATTCTATTTATTTAAATCATTTTTTAATTAGGTAAACACTGCATCATTATTGTGTCATAAATAATTTTATTTACATTATGTCGAAAAATTATAACAAAATTACATGATGTAGGAACTCTTTTTAGATTTCTGATTAATATTTATAGTCAAAGATATAACTTATATAACTCTATTTTAAAACTATTTTACTAAAAGATATATGTTTATGAAATTTTTTTATTTACTTTAAATTAATTAATATAAAGTGTCATTATCACTTACAAGTGGCTCCATGGGGTCCCAAAATCAATCCAATGATTACCATGGTCGGAAATGTATAATAAAAAAGTTTTAGGTCATGTTTTAGTGTAATTTAAAATTATTATCATTTTTGTTTACCCTTATTTACTGGATTTACCCTTTAACCAAGTAAATAAAATATTTACTCAAGTAATTGTTCAAAATGTCTAAAAATAATAGCTACTTATTTACAAAATTTGGACACCCTGATTCCAAATATGGGATCCATTTTTCTAAATTCAAAACATAGTAGTGTAAGAAATTAATTTAAATTAATTTCCATTGTCAAAACAAAAAGCGTGTTTTTAAGAAATAATAACTATCAAAATATTGACACTTGATTATGTCCAGTTTAAATTTCAAATTACACGCAATGAACAACATTGGATTAAATGGTAAAAATATAATTTAATTATAGTTTAATACCACTCAACATTATAATTTATCACTATAAAATATTTTGATTAAAAAAGCATTTTTCAATTAAAATTTAGTAATTTTCACTAATCGTCAAAAACTGAAATTTTTCAAAAAATACAAAAAATTCACCCAAAGCTAATTTTGATATTCTGAATTCAATAATGAAGTCCAATTTGAAAATAATATTTATAAAATTTCAAAAAAACATGGTATTACTATCCATAACGGCTAGTTTTATTTGTCGTGGTGTGTTAGAACTCAAAGTTGCATACAACGCAAGATATTGTGTTATTCAAAGGAAAACATACCATGGAAGCATGGGGTGTTATAGGTTTAACATAACCAACTTATAGAGTATATATTAGGGAAGTGATTTTTATTTATTACCCAAAATAAAATCATTATAAATATGTGGGATGTATTAAATTTTGTTGTGTAATGTTCACACTAATCCACTATCAGAAGAGAATATTTTAAAACTCACATGATGAATATTGTGGTTCATGTGACACTAGAGGAATATATATTACACTGAGGTATATCCTTCTCTTATTTAGAGGTTAACCATGTAAATAAATATCCATTTTTTTGTGTGTTTATTTTTGATATGTTACAGACAATAATAAAGGAAAAATAGGGAAAAAGGGAACTACTTCACCTTAAATAGTTATAGATGTAAAAAAAGAAATGGATTAGAATATTAAATGGATTAAAAGTCTCCAAAAATAATTAACCCCCACACCCCACCCCAAGTGTTATGTTTATCCCCAATTGGTCCCCTCAATTGGTATGAGATCCTAGTTCTTTACTCTTTGGAATCTCTATTATTGAAGTTGTTATCGTTTTATTATTAAATGATATATTTAAATATTTATAATGAAATTTAGTTTTAGTGAATAATTATATATTTCTAATCTGAATTCTAGTTGTACTTAGAATATGATGATCAACTGAAATAGAACTAGATATTTAAAACGTTATCCTCATTTTGCAAATAAAAAGATGTTATAGAATGACCTTTTAATAAAGAAGTTATATATGATCTAAATAGAGATGAACCTTGGGTGGCTGGACTATCTATCTCAAATGTATTAAGAAATTAAATATACCTTTAGTTTAGTGATAATTATTTCTCAAATATTTTATTAAAGTATCCAAGAAGTAATGGGACTAATGTCGTGATAATATATGTTTACGTTGATGAAGTCAAGTAGATGGATCATGGTTACACAAAAGTTATTTTTTATATTATCGATTAGATTTTTGAAATAATGTAAAAATAAATCGCATAGTTTGAAAAAAATTAAATATTTATCAAGAAATATGTATAATATGAGTTTCAAAAATGTTAAAATATATCCAAATAGGTTATTTTCATTAAAGGAATTAATTAAGATCATAAAGAGACATGTTCTATGTTTTAAAGAAAATGGTTCAAAGAAGTATAATAGAAGGTAGATATTAAGAATAGTCTTAATGGAAAGATCTGTACATTTGAATAAAATTGGAAAAATATAATCAATTATAATAATATATAATTTTTGGAAAAATCATAGATGATCATGTACTCAGACACATTATTATAATAAGAAACAAGAAAATTGAAGAGGATGATAAGATAATAAAATATTTTGAATTCATGTTGATGTTTATTAATGATCATAACAACACTATCAATAGGAGGTTTCATGAATTATTTTTTTAAATAGCCATTCTAGACTTGACACAAATTGAGCTCTCAAAATAAATATATAAACCAGTTTCAATAAAAAACTTTAATATAGAGGAATCAACTTCAAAATACCACTACATAGTAGAAATAAGATCAATAAATTATATACTGATCATTATCATGATAATGCAATGAATAAGGAACCATACATTCCAGAAGCTATTTTTTTAAATCTATAATTGATTACTATGAATTTTTAATAACCAATTTGAATAATATTTGATGATAAAATGTGATGAAAATACAACCCCTATATCTATTTTGGATAGAATATTTAATTCAATCTGTTAACTTAACGAATCCCAACTAGGAATGGAAAAGACCCAAAAACAAAATGCTTTCAAATCTAGACTATAAAATGTTTTGAAAATATGAGCATGATTTTTTGGGTTTTTTTTGGATAAATAATATCTTTGGGTCAAAGAAATTATATTTTCAAAGCAATCCATCAGATATAAATGTATAAAGAAATACTATTTCAAGGTGTAAAATGTTTGTAAGGATATAATATCCAATAGAGAAAATGTTTTTTTTTGTATTAAACAATATATGAAGTTATTCATGATTATTTTAATCTTATAAAAGTTGGTTGTAAAAAAATTGATTATAATCATGTTATCATATATCAAAACAGAATGATATGGAAATAAAAATAATTAGATGATAAAATGATGTGATAAAGACTTATGATGAAAGAATATGAAGAGGTTTTCCAACCAGATTTATCCTAACAATATTCAGAAGAATAGTATGATATATATATAAAAAATGAGAATCATATCCATAGAAATTACAAGAAGTGTAAGTGGAGGGTTTTATCTAAAAGTATTTTTGATAATAATTTCACTCATGGGAAGCCATATTGAGGATCCATGAAATCTCCTAATGAATCTAAATAATGTTTAGTGATTTGGATAGTAGATTTGAAATGGTAAAAGAAGATATAAAAACTAGAAGAAAAAGTTAGTTCTCAAGATAAATAAATGATTCAACATGAAAAATAAAAATTTCATGAGAGGTATTAAAAAAATGAAAATCTTATTGGATCAGAAGAATTATGCGATAGATTAAATGATCTCATACATGTTGAATAATGATGTTAAACCATTGTTTTTCACATTAATATTCCTTTAAATGGATACTAATTTCTTTATGATTTAAGGGTTTTTAAATTAAATGCTTTTAACGCAATAAATATGAAGATGTGAAGATATTATTTCTACTTAATAAAAAAGAAATTCTGAAAATTGATATGTAATAATAACAATGTGATTAAGATGGTTCATGAAAACTGATAATCAATTTAGTTCACATTGCTGAGAAAGAAGTCCCACATTATTCCCTTATATTTTAATATTGTATTTGTGTTCATATAGAATAAGGAATTTAATTTGAATATAGATTTTGGTGGAGAACCTAAAATAGAATGAATTTTTTCTTCACTATATAGAAATATAAATAATAAACTTTCATTGATTTATCCCTTAATATTTATTTGAAATAACATCTTATTAAAATATCATTTTAAATGAATTTAGTGTTGATGTTTTCAAATCTTGTAATCCACATGAAGAGTTCCATTTTGTTTCATTAACTACATGGAATATATTGAAATAAATTTATTGAAGAGAATCACCATAAAAAAGAACATGAAGTGTTTCTTCATGAGTAAGAGACAACTAAAGATTCTTAATGAAGCTATTAGAATTCTTCATATCATATAGAGGTGAATATTCTAGATATTAGTTGAAATAGTTTTCAATGAATCTTTATGTATGATTTATTATTCCATACACTGTATCACAAATAAAATTCTAATATTAAGAAGGATATATTAATTTTAATCAAATATATAAATTGTAATGGTTATAAAATTTATATGGATGTTGTGAAACCTATTATGTTTTAATGATCTAAATTTTTTATTCAAGTGATTATAGTAAATTCTTGTTCATATACTTGAAGAAATTTTTTAACATAAATAGTTTTATTTTTTTTATATCCACCAAAAATATATTTGGTTAGTCCTTGAGGATAGTTTTTGTAAAACCCCAAGGTTTTTAAAATAATTTGAAATGAATGAAACATTGTTTTAAGTAGATGTTTATAACTATCCTTTAAACATAATTTTGCAGCTTCTATATTTTGAATTTTAAAAAATAGTCATCTACAATTGTGTTCAATAAGTTATTTAGAGTATGATGAAACCAACTTGTTTTTCGGTGAATAGTAACATACACTTATGAATAGTAATATGATCACAATGAATAGTAAATTATATCATTATTTTATTTTCTTAAGGCTTTAAGATAAAGAAATCTTGGTTAATTTTTCAATGTGATATAAAACAAGTTATAGAATTTAAATTGTTAAATTTGGAATTAAGTATGATTTTATTTAAAAATTAAATTAATATTATTTATAAAATTATTTTCAAAAAATAGAGTTCATTTTGGAATTATACTTTTTGAGAAATAGTAATCAACAATTTTTAGGATTTATCTGAAACAATTGTTTTTTCAGTGAATAGTAAAAATACAGGTTTGAATTTCGGTGTTAATGACATCATTAATGATGTAATAATGATGTAATAAATTTGGTCAACTTTCTTACAGTAACATAAGTAATGAGGTGTCCCAATATTCTAATACCATGGGAAAATACCATGGGCAAGCACATGGTTTTGCAAATAGCACTAGTGAGGTGTCCCTTGAAAATTATTAAAATATTCCCTCACTTTTGCTATAAATACGAACCCATTATTTAATTAAATTCATTCCAAATTCCTCATCAACACTTTTCCTCCCTAGTATTCCTCCCAAGGTTTCCTCAAGCCCCCAAGGTCCCAACCTTCATGTTCTATGAGTTACACCACAAGGTAATAAAATTCTCAATATCATTATTTTTCTATTCAAGTTCTCTATTATGTGGTATAGAATTCCAGAATCTATACCATGTTCTTCTTGTCATATTATTCTTGATCTATTATGTTTTATGATTCATTTCTGGATTATTTAACCTTTTCCCCTCTCCTTTTAATGTTTTATAAAACCATGATTCTTAGCCATTACTACTAGAAAAATACCCTATATGAATGGTTTGGAATCTTTGGTATAGGCCTCCAAACCATTGGTATAGCCTAGACCAACGGTTTGGAGAATTGTGGCCAAGTAAGTCGTGAGGATAGGTCTATACCAACAGTTTTCCCAAAACTATTGGTATAGACCTATATTAACGGTTTTCAAAAACATTGGAATAAGTAATATGAAGAATCTATACCAGCAGCTCTATAAAACTGTTGGTATTTATATTTCAAAAAATAAGAATTCGATGGGTTTTGATCCCAGTACCTCCAGTTTATTATTGAATGACCTAACCACTAACCTAACATGAATTTTCTGAACATAATTTCATAAATATATATGTATTATCATAATTATTTTAAATTTTGATTTATTTAATGATCTTAGTAAGAAGATTCCATAAAAAATACATGTAATTGTACCAATGTTTCTCAAAACTGTTAGTATAGACCTATACCAATGGTTTTGTGAACCGTTTGTATAGGTTCTTTGATTTTGGTCCCTATACCAATGGTTTTTATAGATAATTGTTGGTATAGGTCCATATAAGTGACCTATACCAATGGTTTTGGCCAAACTGTTGGTATAGGTCCAAATTAGTGACCTATACCAAAGTTTTTCCCAAAAGCATTGGTATAGGTCATATTTCCAGTAGTGCGTTAGGCTGCTGAATTTTTGTAAGGGATCACTCAATTTTTATTTTATTTTGAGTTACTTTTTTCTTACCCTTTACTCAACTCCTCCTACCCAAGAGGCATGAATAATCCATAAATCATATAAATTATCGATGGTCTCCTATTCATGGAAAATTAATCATCATTCTTCTTCTCATCTCCCTCTTATTCAAGGAATAAAAACATTGTTTGTGATGTGTCGAACTACCGACATCGTGGATGATGTGATTTCAATTTACATTAATTCTTTCAATTCATGTCATGAATGCATTTTTATAGGTGAACCAGGTCATAATATATGTATTATGTCTCATCCATGGTTCTGGAATTATATTTTAAACATGGTTTTAATTTATAAAACAAAATGAGGTTGTTATTATCAAAGAACCACTAAAATGATCTAAACGAACATCATTAATGTTTTAACATATGAATCATCCTCATATAAAAATTCAAAATTCCAAATGTTATAATTTATGGTTCCCGAAATATGTAAATACCTTTCCATTAAAATTCTGATGTTTCACTTCCTATCGACAACAATATTCATCATGAACCAATCATGGAAATCATGTAAAGAAACGCACCCAAAATAATGCTAGGAACAAAATACTTATAATTAAATGGTGAAATGATGTTATTAAATGATCATATAAGGTTTTATAAACATTAATATGTTTCTGTAAGATATTAATAACACTATATTAACCATTATATAGGATGTTTAAGTAAGACTAACCCGAGGAATGGGAATACTTAACCCAATTTCCATTCTTTGGGTTACCCTTCATCTTTATTCATTATGTGTTATTAAGATTATTAGTGAGAGGAATTTTGGTTTATATTATGTTGTATTATGTTTGTTTACAGTGTATACACATATCTTTTCAATTCTATTAATTCTCAATCCAATTATATTTTTTTCCTTTTAAAATCCATCTAAAACACTCTTTATTAAATTTAAGAAGGATTATTTTTTATGTGTATGGAATGAGTAGGTTCTCCTGATTTCAAGATACTTTATTACCATGACATATTTCTTTGAAATTATTTATGTTGGGTTGAGCCCATTATAGGTCAAGATATGTTGGGTCATTCCCCTTTATATCTCAACATATGTCAGGTTGAGCCCCATTATAGCTCAAGATATGTTGGGTTGATCCACTTTATAGCTCAAGATATGTTGGGTTGATCCCATTATAGCTCAAGATATGACGGGTGAGCACCATTATAGCTCTCAATTGCATTGGGTAATCCGGAGATGAAAATTGACCAAAGGTTATTCCATGTGTAAGGGTAAATTCCAGATTGATATGGTAAATATACCCCAATGAAACTACATGATGTTTCTAGGCATTTGTGTTTTTATGATTATGGGTTTTATTGGTCTTTATGTTATCACATGACTAACACTTTCTATTTTTATATCCCTTAAAAAGTTTTATACACATCCCATGTTTTAAAAAAAACATAATATATAAGGATGGGTAAGAGAAAAAAGGGATTTGTGATGTTTGATATGGAGTGTTGTCAAAGGAATCATGCTTTATTTTATAATGTTTTATATTTTTTAAAAAATTGAAACTATTTTTAGTTGTATCCTTTAGTAAGATTGTGGTATGTGATGTATGTAAGGTATCCTAATTCTCTAAAACACTAAACTCAAAAATATCCTCAATGTTTAATAATGTATGTTCTTGTCTAAAATTCAAGATTGCATAACATTTTATGGTCGGGTCCTTATAGTTGGTATCAAAGGATGGTTTACATAACTTTAGGGTTTGGGATGATATTTAAAGAAAACAATAACTTATTTTTACTCTACAATTAATTTGAAATGTTATTGAATTTATATATTTCCATGTTTCTTCATATAAGTTATGTTTGTTCAGAATGGTTTTCTGCAGAAGAAACAGGGAAGCAGAAGTAGGAAGGCACCAAGAGGATGATGCCAGTCAGAATATATAGCCCAAAATGGTGTGATTCGAAAACGATCAGTTTTTGACAGCAATGGTTTAGTAGACTCAAGAAATAAATGGTGTTGGTATCTATGCTAGAGAGGAACATGATCCACCATGAAGAAACATGTCTTTTGTGAAGCATTTTATGAGCCATCATCCTCTAGAATTCCGTGGAACTGTAGATCCAGTGATAGCTGAAGGATGAATCAATGCTCTAGAAAATATATTTGATTTCATGGGATGTTCGGAATGTCAGAAGGTAATACTATCCATTTATATTTTCGAAGGTGAAGCTGATCAATGATGTTATCTTGTTAAGAATACGATAGAAATAGATGATCTTGATAGTCTGGAATGGGATGATTTTAAGTGTCTTTTTTTTCTGGAAAAATATTTTCCCAAAATATTTTAACTTAGAATAGAGCAAAATTCTCAGAACTGAAGTAGAAAGATGCTGATTATGTAGTAGCATATGAATCCAATTTTACAAGACTGGCCAGGTATGTACCAGATTTTACTCAGGATTTTGAAATTAAAATTAATAGATTTCACTCTGGTTTGAAACCACTTCGGTGAAGAGATTTGGTTTCACGAGAGTTTAAAAGCTATGAGAAGCTTTATCGTTGTGCTGAAAAATTTGAGATGGAGTTTGATGAAATATATGTTCCTTTGGAAGACATGAATAAGAAGTGGTCAGGTTGGAAGTCCATGGGGACGAACTCATCAAAGAAGTTAGGAGGTAAGAAAATGAATATACCTTCTTGTGAAAACTATGGTAAAAGGAATCCTGGTGAATATCTTTAAATTCTGGGAAATGCTACTGATGTGGAATTTTTGGACACATGTCTCGTGAGTGCAAGTAAAATGATCCTAAAATTAATGAGAAGCTGATGGCAAGATGCTTTAACTATAAGTAATTGGGTCATTTTGTTTATGTTTGTCTGAATATAGTTTCTCAAGAAGGGAATCAGTAAGATAGGAAAAAATAGGGTTTGTCATTTGCAACAACATCAGAAGATGTTGAGATTTCAAATTAGGTGGTATTAGGTACATTTCTTATTGTTATAGATTTTTCAAATGTGTTATTTGATTCAGGGTCTATACATTCCTTCATTTTAGAGAAATTTTCTGAAAATTTTGGAATTCAAGCTCATGAAATGAAACCAGATATTAGGGTAAAAAACACCTGGTGGAAATATTGTGGAAAAAAGAATTTATAAAAATATTCATATCCTTATTTTTGGAATGAGTTTACCTAAAAACCATGTTGTTTTACCTCTAGTAGAGTTTTATGTTATTCATGGTATAGACTGGCTTTCATTTTATCATTCTAAGATATATTGTAGAGAAAAATAAGTTGTTTTTGATAATGAATTTCAGTTTGGGTACAAGAATGAATCCATACCATTAATAGCATATCAGGAAGCTATGAAACTGATAAAGGATGAATATGAATGTTATCTTGCTCCTATTTTTGATGATACGGGAACTATCCAGATTAATGAAGTACCAGTGGTAAATTAATACCTGGATGTTTTTCCAGATGATTTTCCTGTTGTTATTCCAAATCGAGAGGTTGAGTTTACTATTGTCTTAGTTTCTCAAGATAAGAAAATTTGAAAACCTCTCTATCGAATGGCCCAAATGAAACTTCTGGAATTAAAAAATTAGTTGTAAGAATTATTAGATAAAGGCTTCATTCGACCCAACACTTCACCACGGGGCACTCCAGTCTTGATTGTTAAGAAAAATGACGGTTCAATGATATTTTTCATCGATTATTGAGTCTGGAATAAAATTACTATTAAAAACAAGTATCCATTTCCTCATATCGATGATTTGTTTGATCGGATCCATGGAGCGTAGTATTTTTCGAAGGTTAGCCTGAGGTCAGGGTACCATCAGTTGAATGTAAAGGATGAATACATCCCAAAGACTATGTTCCGTAGTAGATATAGTCATTATGAATTTTATGTTATGAATATTGGTTTAACTACTGAACCTATTGTATTCATAAATATTGTGAATAGAATATTTCATGAGTTCTTGGATAAGTTTTTGGTTGTTTTTACTGATGACATTATGGTATATTCTAGAAGTAAAGAGGAGTATGAAAAACATCTAAGGGTTTTTTTTGAAAACTTTAAAAGAAAAAAAACTGTATGGAAAATTCAGAAAGTGTGATTTTTATTTGCAATAGATTTCTTTCCTTGGGAACATTGTGAATAAGGATGAAATAATAGTTGATCCTACCAAAAAGAGTATTTGATGAATGGCCAAGACCTACAAATCATACATAGATTGATTGTTTTCATGGATTTGCAGGTTATTACCAACAGTTTGTTAAAAACATTGCACAACTATATAGCCATCTAACTATGTTTACACGAAAAGGGGTCAAATTTCTTTGGACATAAGAATGTGATGTTTGTTTTCTGGAACTAAAGAAGAGATTGGTGAATGCTCCAGTTTTTTCCTTGCCTCCCCGAAATGGTGAGTTTTTCATCTAGAGTGATACATCATTGATTGGAATTTGATGTCTTCTAATGAAAAATAATCAGGTAATTGCATATGCATCAATACAACTAAAACCTCATGAGTTATATTATCTCACACATGATTTGGAATTGGAAGCTGTGGTTTTTTCTTTGAAAATTTGGAGGCACCATTTATACAGAGCCAAATGTCAAATATATACTAACCATAAAAGTCTGAATTATATATTCACTTAGAATGAATTAAACATGAGGCAGAGAAGATGGATTGAACTGATAAAGGATTATTATTTCATGGTCAATTATCATATAAGAAAAGAAAGAAAATTGGTGGATGCCTTTAGTCGAAAACATCATGCATCATTAACCATGTTATGTTTGTAACATGGCCCCTTGATTAATGATTTGATGAATTTTGGCTTGGAAGTTGTCGGAGATGGGAATACATCTACTTTGTTTTAGGTATTAGTGCATTCATCATTATCAGACAGAATTAAACTTGTGCAGAAGGAAGAATCTGAGCTAATGAAAAAGGAATAATTGGTTAAAATGGGTAAGCTTTCAAAATTTAACCTTGGTAAAAATTGTGTTTTATGATTTGGAAAAAAAAATTTGCCTTGTGATTCCCAGTTGAAGAAATAATTTTTGTGTGAAGCTCATAGTTCTCCATTTTCATTTTATCCTAGAAGTACTATGATGTGCAGAGACCTTTAGGAATATTACTGTTGGGATGGAATAGAAAAGGATATTTCAGAATTTACTGTGCAATGTTTGACATGTCAACAGGTTAAAGCAGAGTGGCAGTTACCGAAGGGGATTTTTAGACATTTCTAGTGCTATCGTGAAAATGGGAGAATATATCCATGGACATTGTGGGGGTACTACCTAATACTTCTCGATGTAACAATATGACTTGGGTTATTGTCGATCAGATGAAAAAATATGCACTTTTTTCGTATTCGAGAAACAATGTCTTTAGAGAATCTTTATAGATAGTACCTCAATGAGATTTACAAGTTACATGGAGTTCCTCTTTTTATTATGTCTAATTGGGATCCTAAGTTCAGTTCTAATTTTTGGAAGGGAATTCATAAGTTGTTGGGTATAGAAAAAAAATTTAGTTCAACTTTTCACCCTCAATGAGATGCGCAGTCAGAACGAACGATTCAGGCATTGGAGGATATGCTTTGAGCTTTTTCGATGGACTATCAGGGAAGTTGGGGTCAACATCATTCTTTATTTGAGTTTTCTTATAATAATAGCTTTCATTCCAGAATACAAATGGCACATTTTGAGGCATTTTATAGAAAGCGATGTCAGACTCCAGCATTTTGGGATGAAGTCGGTGAAAGAAAGTTGATGGTGCCGGAATTCGTAGAGTAAGTGGCTGAGAAAGTGAAGATGATCCAACAGCACATGAGGACTGCTCAGAGCAGGTAAAAAATTTATGAAAATAAGATAAATATACACTTCTCTTTCGAGGGAGGTGACTTTTTTCCCTTTAAACATCTCCTTGGAAAAGTGTGATGCATTTTGGTAAGAAAGGAAAGATATGTCCGTGATTCATCGGTCCTTTTGAAATCATAGAGAAATTTGAACTAGTTACATACCAAGTCTATTTTTCTCTAATTTTATCTCATCTACATAATTTTTTTCATGTTTTGATGTTGAGAAATTATGTGCTAGATTCATCACATGTCTTGAGCCTAAAAGCAGTTCAGTAGGAAGAGATCCTTTCATATGATGAAAAACAAGTTCGGATTCTTGATCGATGGGAATAGGTATTGTAGAATAAGGTAATACACTAACTAAAGGTTTTTTTTGGAGAAACCACATAGTTGAAGAAGCACAATGGGAGTCTGAAAATGCTCTGAGGGAAAGGTACCCTCACTTGTTTAATAAGTAAATAAAATAGCGAGGACACAATTTCCAGAAGGTGGGAAAATGTAACACCCCAAGTTTTTAAAAATAATTTGAAATGCAAGAAACATTTTTTTAAGTAGATATTTATAACTATCCTTTAAACATAATTTTGCTGCTTCTCTGTTTTAAATTTCCAAAAATAGTCATCTACAATTATGTTAACTAAGTTATTTGGAGTCTGATGAACCAGAATTGTTTTTTTAGTGAATAGTAACATACCATTATGAATAGTAATGTGAATATTAATATGACCCTAATGGATAGTAAATTTTATTATTATTTTATTTTCTTATGGCTTTAAGATAATGACATCTTGGTTAATTTTTCAATGTGAAATAAAAGCAGTTATAGAATTTAAATTATTAATTTTTGAATTAAGTATGATTTTATTTTAAAATTAAATTAATAATAGTTAGAAATTTATTTTAAAAAAATGGATTTAATTTTTGAATTCTACACATTAAAAAAATTTAAGGGAAAGGTTTTGGTTTCTTTCTGAAACAGTTGATTTTTCGGTGAATAGTAAAAATACAGTTTTGAGTTTCGATGTGTTAATGACATTATTAATGATTTAGTAATGATGTAATAGATTTTGTAGACTTGTGTATAGTAAGATAAGTTACAAGGTGTCCCAATTGGAAAATACCATGGGAAAATACCATGGGAAAGCCTATGGTTTTGCAAATACCACAAATGAGGTGTCCCTTGGAAATTATTAATATATTCTCTCACATTTGCTATAAATACCAACCCATTCATTAATTAAATTCATCCCATATTCCTAATAAACGAATATATGGCCTCTTTACCACCATAGTAGTCCTCACATGGTTTCCTCAATCCCCCAAGGTCCCAAGCTTCATGTTCTATGAGTTACTCTACAAGGTAATAAAATTATAAACTTCTTTCATTTTCTATTCAAGTTCTCTTTTATGTGGTGTAGAATTCAAGAATTGATAAAATGTTTTTATTTTCATATTATTCTTTCTCTACTATGTTTTATGATTCATTTATGGATGTTTGAACCTTGTCCCCTCTCTTTTTAATGTTTTCTAAAACTATGTTGCACAGTCGTTAGGCAGCTGATTTTTTATAGGGGATTTCTCAACTATTATTTTATTTTAAGATCCTTTATTTTCTTATTATTTCCTCAAATCCACTTACCCAAGAGGCATGAAATATCCAGGAATCATATATATTCTGTATGTTCTTATGTTCATTGACAATTCATCATCATTCTTCTTCTCATCTTCCACTAATTCAATGAATAAAAACATTGTCCGTGATGTGTCAAACTACTGACATTGTGGACGATGTGATTTCAATTTACCTTAATTATTTCAAGTCTAGTCACAAAACGATTTTTATGGTTGAAACAGGTTATAATATATGTATTATTTCACATCCATGGTTCTGGGATTCTTTTTGACACAAAGTTTTAATTTATAAAACTAAATGATGTCATTATTATCAAAGAACCACAAAAATGATCTACACGAACATCATTAATGTTTTAACTTATTAATCAGCCTCATATCAAACTTCAAATTGATAAATGGTATAAATTATGTTAATGGAAAAATTTAAAAAAATTCTATTAAAATTATTGAGTTTTACTTACAATCGAAAAGAATATCCATCATGAACCAATCATGGAAATCATGTAAATAAACGCACCCAAAACAATGCATGGAACAAAATACTAATAATTAAAGGGTGAAATGATGTTATGAAATGATCATATAAGGTGTTATAAACATGAATATTTTTCTTCAAGATATTAATAACACTCTTTTAACCATTATACAAGAGTTTTAAACACATTTGACGTTAGAAAAACCTGATGTAAAGGAAGTCTTAACCCAATTTCCATTCTTTAGGTTAACCTTTTTCTTTATTCATTATGTGGTATTAAGATTATTGGTGTGATGAATTTTTTTTATATTATGTTTTATTATGTTTATTTACAGTGTGTACACATATCATTTATATTCTATTAATTCTCACTCTAAATATATTTTCTTCCTTTTAAAATCCTTTTAAAACTCTCTTAAATTAATTTCAAAATGATTGTTTTTATGTGTATGGCATGAATAGTTTATCCTGATTTCAAGATACATTATTACCATGATATGTTACTTGGACATTATTTATGTTGGTTTGATCCCATTATAGGTCATTATATGTTGGTTTGAGCCCCTTTATAGCTCAAGATATGTTGGGTTGAGCCCCTTTATATCTCAAGATATGTAAGGTCGAGACCATTTGTAGCTCATGATATGTTGGGTTGATCCCATTATAGCTCAAGATATGACGTGTGAGCCCCATTTTATCTCTCATATTCATTGGGTACTCTGGAGATGTAAATTGAGTAAAATGTTATTCCATGTGTAAGGGTGAATGTCAGATTGATATGGTAAATTTTCCCTAAGGAAACTACATGATGATTCTACACTTTTAATTTTTAATGATTAAGGATTTTATTGTTTTTTTATGTTATCACATGACTAACACTTTCTATATTAATATCCCTTACTGAGTTTTATACTCATCCCATGTTTTTAAAAAAATCACAAGATATAAGGATGGGTGAGATAAAAAAGGGTTTCATGATGTTTGATATGGAGTGTTGTTAAAGAAATCATGATTTATGTTTTAATGTTTTATATTTTGAAATAATGGAACCTTTTTTAGTAGTATCATCTTGTATGATTTTGTTATGTTATGTATTTAAGGTATCCTAATTATCTAAAACTATAAACTCAAAAGATCCTCAATGTGTAATAATTTATTTTCTTGTCTAAAATTCAAGATTTAGTAACATTTTAAGGTCGGTTCCTTATATTTTGTATGTTTTTTAATTTGTGATTTTTAGAAAACACCTTTATAATGGACAGGTTTATTATCTAAATCAAACCATTTTGTTTTTTATACCTAGCATGGCTGATATACACATAGTGTGAAATTTTTTATGTTTTATTGATTATGTATGGAATTATACCATTATCTATCTATGAAAATATTAATTCTTGTTAATAATGGGTAGGGAAATGAAAAATTAATGTTTGGTAGAAAAATGGGAGAGAAGTTAAGGGGACTAGAACAGAATGAATTTTACATATTGACATATTATTTTGTATGGTATTAAAATATGTATAAGGTGGGAGGTTTTTTACAACATTGTTTAAGTTGTATTTATATTAGGTAACCTTGATGTAAATAGAAATATGATAATCAATATGTTATTGAAGAAGCGAACTAATATGGATCTTGGAAGATTTGAAGTTGACTTCTATATTATTTTTGGATAATAAAAGACCCCAAGAACATGTATATGTTATGTTAAGTGCAAAAGGATTAAATAAAATCATGGAATATTTGTGTGAGAAAGTTAATATAATTATTTATATTATAATAGAAAAAGTTAATGGATTTGTAATATTTGGAGATACATATATAATTATATTATGAAGTGTTTAGAAGTGAATCCATGAGTTAGAATAAATTCTGAGAATATTAAATGTTGTTTGTAGTTTATTTTAATGGAAGATACGTATGATAAATTTGGAAAAAGAAATATCTATATTATTTCAATCAGTATGATGTTTAAAGTTCACCTGAAATATAATTTATATGTTTCAAGGTTGATACAGTGATACACATAATACATAAATGTAAGATTATTTTTATTTAAAGGTAATCCATATTCTCATAAATGGATTCCAGTAAATTATTATACACACAAAATTCAATGATGTTATGATATGGTTGTAAGAACCCGAGCCTTCTTTTTAGGTATGTCTTTCTTTCTTATGGATTTTTTGAGGAAAAAGGAAAATCTGAAAATTTTCTAAGTACATGTTGTGTACTTTATGAGTGAACACCTTGTACTTCCTTACCGCAGGAGGCTATGTGTTGGTCGTGTAGTAGCCACACACATGGTCATGTGGGAGTGTTTGGAGGCTACCTAAAGTGGAGTACAGAAAAGGTAAGTACACGCCATGTGCTTCAAAAGTACATGTCGTGTATTGTTTTTTCATTAAATGCACCAGGGTCGCGTCTGATGGACAAAAACATCTTCTTTTAGGTCTCGTTCATCCGAGAGAACCTGTACGGCTGTGGATTTATGATGAACCCCGGATCCTCCATCCTTCCTTTGAATCAAACACTGTCAGTTGCGTTGGATTCGCATCGGTGAGTTCTTCCTTCTCCTAGAGCATCGTTTTCCTATTCCTCCTCTTTTCCAAGTTATCGTGGGATGAAACATTTTTACTTTTTTGTAGATATACGGCATTCTAAGGCGATTCAAGCCTCGAGGTTCACATATAGAGTTCTCCTAACACTAAGAGAGGTGGTTTGTTCCTTTATTTTCGAAGTATTTGAGTATTATGTGAATATTCCACCAATACCCTTGAATGAGGTATTGTGTGTTTACCGTTTTTCCCCTTTTGTTTTCCTACCATGCTTGTGTGCCTGTGTAGAGGATAACTGGACATGAATAGGGTTGAATTACAATGCTTTGGATATTTTTCCCATGCATGTTCTGTTTACGAACATTTGGTCCTGTTTAGCCAGTTTGGTCGCCTTGACTGTTTTCCATGGCTATTGCTGTAGGTTGGAGAGTTTGTTTTTCTAACATGCATGATATGTTGTAGACTGTTTACACAAGTAATTATGTAGGTTTAATTTTGCTATATTTCATTACTCTTCTCGTTGACCTACACAGGGTCGTGAGAACCTGGTGTAGTAGACTATAAGGGGGATTGATCGAGTGAGCTTCCTCAGAGAGTCTTTGAGAACTTTGGGTATATAGAGGGAATTGACCGAGTGAGCTTCCTCAGAGAGTCCTTGTCCGCTTTAGACTATAAGTGGAATTGACCGAGTGAACTTCCTCAGAGAGTCCTTTAGCACTTTGGGGCTATAGGGGGAATTGACCAAATGAGCTTCCTCAGAGAGTCTCTGTCCTCTTTAGACTATAAGGGGAATCGACTGAGTGAGCTTCCTCATAGTGTCTTTGATTTTATTCCTGAACTGCTTATACCATAAGGGGAATTGATGACCAGTGATTCCATAGAGAGTCTATGAATGACCTAGGCTATAAGGGGAATTAACCGAGTGAGCTTCCTTAGAGAGTCCTTGAACTTGGGGATATAAGAGGAATTGACCGCGTGAGCTTCCTCAGAGTGTTCTAGACTACCTTAGACTATATGGGGAATTGACTGTGAGTGCTTCCATAGAGAGTCATCATATATAGAACCAGAGGGGTTAGGCTGAGTGTACTGCCCAGAGGGTTGCTTGTACTTGTTAGGTAGGACCAGAGGGGATGGCTATGAGTACTTCTAGAGGGTTACCTATTTGTTTTTAGCTGTTTCTTGATATTGAACTGTTGATTGTTTACTAGTGAGTACTTCCTGTTTACTTCTTTTTGTAATTTACCTACCAAATATTCACTGACTGTTAGGCACAATTCTTTTGGTGGTTTACTATTGTGTTTTAGTCTCACACCCTGTTTGGGCCATGCTTTTGGGCTCAAACCGATTATATTGCTGTAGGTATAGATAAGGGAAAGCATCCTTCTACATCAGGTACTTGATTTGTTGTGGAGCTGGAGAGCATGGGACAAAGCTATGGCTTGTGATGTTGAGAGGTTTATCTACTTTCATTTTCAATTTGGTTTAGCACCATTGTATTCCAGCATTGTGACTTGTTTGGATTTTTTTTCCTAGACATATATGTATCATGCATCACCTTATATATATATTTGCTCCAGTTGTTTATCATTTCTATCTTCCACTGTTTGCTATTGTCGGATATTTATTTCTTCTTCTATTTTGTGTATTTTTTTACTTCTACTGTGTACTCTGCCAATGTGGGAACAGTTTCCCCACTATCACACCTAAGGTCCTCACTGCTAGTCTACAGCCACTGGTGTTCAGGGAAATGTTCTTTAGGCCCTGTGACCAATTGGTTACGGGGTTCCTCTGGGTGGATTCTGGAACCAGGATGTTATAAAGTGATATCAGAGGATTCATTTCTCTTGACTTACTATTTGGAGCCTTTAGCCTGGGGTAGGAGAGAATTGGTACTTGGTAATAAGTTGTGCCCGAGAGTAGCTAACATGTGTACATGGAAAAGCAAATATACTTCATTTATTTATAGTTTTCTCATGTTCAATTTTACAGTTGATTTGATTTCAGTGTTAGGTGATTCACATGTTTTGTACTATTACCATTGATGTTATTGAGGTTCTATTTCTGTCACAACCTGATGAGATGAGGGTATGCCATCTCAGGCATCATATAGGTACCTACTAGAAATCATATGTCATGCATTTTCCATGACATCTATGATGCATTAAAAATTTCATGTTGTTATGAAAGATGTTGTGTAGAAGATGAATGTTGTTGTGAAAGATGCCTTGATAAAAATATCTGCTTCTTGTTAGAGCATTGATTATGTAAGGTTTTTCATGAATGAATGCCAAAATTTGGTTATTGAGGAGTTATGGGCCCTCATGGATTGGAATTTGGGGGATAATTGACTTGTTTATCTTGTTTGAAACATGTATAAGATTATAGACTTTGATTCGCAGGGATTATGGGCCCTCACGAATCTAAATTTAGCACTTTTTAGTTTGTGTTTCAGTGTTTTATGGGCACCAGAGTAGTTTCTGAGGCTTACTGTCTGGAAATACCTAGAATACACACCGTGTAGTTTTGACTACACACCATGTGTTCTTCTGTTCAGGAAGAAAAAGTTTTTCTTAAGTACATGCCGTGTACTTTATGTACACGTCATGTAGTCTCTAACCGTGTGGTGAGATACATGGGATAGGGAAAAGCTTGTGGGAATACGTCGTGTACTGGTTGTACACATCATGTGGTGTCAAACCTGTGTCCGCCCGTGTAACTAACAACACAGACGGATAAACCATATGCTATACACACCGTTTGGGAATTGAACACGTCGTGTAGGCTGACCCAGGTACCCAACCATGTCACTAACAACACGGGTCAGTGTTATCCTTTCTCGTACACACTGTGTCCATCTAGAATACGTTGTGTAGTGTCAGTCGTGTAGTCAGCCATGTAATTAACAACATGGTTGGTTGGGACTTATTAGTACAGGTCATGTCCATCTGGGACACGCTGTATAGTGTGACCTGGGTACACAGGCCGTGTCACTAACAACACGGGACAGGTGATGATTTTTGATTACACGTCGTGTCTACTCTGAACATGCCATGTAGTTTTGTCTTAGGAGATCCGTGTGGCTTAACCGTGTAGCAGGTCTCGGGTAAGGAAAGAGGATTCAGGTTCATGCCATGTGTTAGGAGAACACTCTGTGGGTTTGGGGTGTTACACAACCAGTTTAGGCAGGAGTACATGCCCATGATAATGGATTAAAAGAACACGCTGTGTAGGAATTTTGCATGCCATGTAGTCATGCTTTGTTAAACTAAAATGATTTCTTTATCCCGTTCCCCTATCACAGTTGTAGTTTTCAGTCCTTGATAATCTTGATCTAAGTTGTACGCTTTACCTTGAAGAGTCATGGCACCGAGATGTCCTCGAGTTGTTCTCCAGTTACCGGATGGTGATCAGACGCAGGATATGGCTGATCAGGGACTTCCAGCAGATCCTACTGTCGTTCCAGTCTTGGCACCATCAATTATACCTGACATAGGAAATGATGCTCAGTTCAGAGAGGGCATTATGAAGATGATACAGACCTTTCAGGGAGCGTCATCTCCTTCCTCATTGATGACATAATTGACGCAGGTCATTCAGCGGTAGCATCCTCCTACTTTATCAGGGGATGGAGGACCCCAGGCTGAAGAGTCATGGCTAGAAGCCATGCTGAAAATTTTCAAGCATCTGGAGATACCTCTGGAGAAGAGGGTGAAGCACACTACCTATATGCTTTGGGACTCCACCAAGGGGTGGTGAGAGGTGATCTCACTGATGGGATGCCGACAGAGTATGGCTTGGGATGAGTTTCGGCATATTTTTTACGATTACATCTACCCTGAGACCTTGAGGACTGATCAAGCCTGAGTGTTCATGAGTTTGGAGAAGGTTACTCTTACTATTATGGAGTATTCCTCTTGCTTCACTGACCTGCAGTGTTTCACACTTATTCCAAGAGGTGATGAGTTGTTCCTTGCATGGAAGTTTGATAATGGTTTGAGGCACAACATCCAATCGTAGGTGAACATATTCTGGATGACTTCGATATCCTCTATCGTCAACAAGGCACTGATCACAGAGTGAAATCTGAGGAATTCTGAAGTAGTGAGACAGGGCGGTTCGACATCCAGAGTAGACCTCCCTCTTACTGATAGCAGGAAGCACCGCAGGGAGTCTGCATGAGGAGATCAGAGCAGGAAAGATGCATCTTATTATAGCAAGGTGGTGTACTACCAGTGCGGTAGAAGCATGCATATGAGGCCATATTGCCCAAGAGACCCAGTGGAGTGCCGATCTTGCGGAAAGATGGGTCACCTTCAGCGCTTTTGTCAGTTCTTCTCCCCAGCAACTGGTGACAGGGGTTCATCTATGACTCCTCTTTTAGGAGCAATTCCACTAGTTTCTCACCATTCTAGGAACAAGAGTTCTTCTAGCCATTCAGGATGAGGTGGAGGTCGCGGATCTGGTGGTTAGTCACCAGGCTACCAGTGACAGCAGGGTGGATCAACTCAGAGTGGTCAGGTAGGGTCATAGGGTTGTTGTACAGGACATGCCTTTGTAGTGGAGTAGACCCAACATGATTAGGATCACTGACCCTCTACAGATCGAGGTACGATCCTAGTTGCCTCAGTTTTATCTTCACCTCTTTTCGGTACAGGGGATTCCCATAGATTTATCTCTGTTGCTATTATGTAGAGTATTGGGCTCTGATTATTTTCTACTGCTGATCTATTGACGCTAGACACTCTGCTGGGGACGAGAACATCTAGTGTGCGTCAGTGTAAGGAGTTCCCTCTTGAGGTTGGTGGGTGTCACTTTCTATGTGATCTCTATTTCCTAGAGATGGCAGTCTATGTTGTCATTCTCATAATGGACTGGCTAGTTCCCTTCCAGGAAGTCATTGAATGTTATCACCATAGGGTGAGTTTCATATCACCAGAGGGTGGATCCTTTCTTCATAAGGGAGAGTGGGATGTCTAGGTGAACAGAGCGGGTCCAGAGCATCATGGGTTGGGAGGAGTTATAGACCATATTTCTAGTCTATATTTGGATGACCAGGGGACTTCACAGATAGACTTTACTCTAGTGGTGGATGGTTTCAGAGATTACTTTCCAAAGGACCTTTCAGGTTTGCCTCCAGAGCATGTGGTAGAATTTTCTTATTGAGCTTGTGCCCGGAGTGGCACTTGTTTCCATTCCTCCCTATAGGATGGCTAAACCTAAGTTGTAGGAGCTCAAGAAGCAGTTGGATGAGTTTCAGGAAAATGGTTTCATCCAACCCAGTACTTATCCTTGGGATTTTCCTGTTCTATTTGAGAAGAAGGAAGACGACACCCTCAGGCTTTGTGTAGATTCTTTGAAGTTGATCTAGCTGACGGTCAAGAACTGATATCCCTTACACAGGATTGATGATCTCTTTGATCAGCTTCAAGGAGCCCGGGTGTTCTTGAAGATTGAATTGAGTTCTTGTTACCTTCAGTTGTGAGTTAGACAATAAGATATACCTCTTAACGCCTTCCGGCGTAGGTATGGTCCATAAGAGTATACGGTTATGCCGCTCAGTCTCACTAATGCTCCTATAGTTTCCATGGAACTGATGAACCGAGTGTTCCATCCATACATGGATTCTTTCATGGTGGATTTCATGGATGATACCTTGGTTTACTCTCACACTTGACATGACCATGATACACATCTTGGGATCATTTTTAGTACACTGAGAGAGCATCACTTATATTCTATGCTCTCAAAATGCCACTTTTGGATTGACCAGATTTACCTTTTGGGTCATGTTATCTCCGAGATAGGAGTATCAGTAGACCTAGAGAAAGTGAGAGAAGTAGATTCCTAGGAGCATCCAAAGTATGTCTTTGAGGTGAGGTGTTTTCTAGGGCTGGATGGATACTACAGACGCTTTATTCAGGACTTTTCATGTTTAGCAGCACCACTGATGGGTTTGACTAAGAAGGGTGTGAATTTCTTTTGGTTAGATTATTGTGAGTTATCCTTTTAGGAGATAAAAGGGAGGTAGACTTTAGCACCAATACTAGTATTTACAGAGATGGAAAGAGCTATATTTTTTACTATTATGCATCAAGTATCGATCTGGGAGCTGTGCTTATACAGGGAGATGGAGTCGTTGCATACGGGTCTCGGTAGTTGAGGTCACACGAGAGGAATTACCCGACACACGATTTTGAGTTGGCATCTACTATGCATACCTTACGGTGTTGGAGACATTATCTTTTGGGTGAGCATTTTTTGGTTTTTACCGACCACAAAAGTCTCAAGTACATCTTCACTCAGCATGATCTGAATTTGAGACAACGAAGGTGGGTTGAGTATCTTTAGTCCATTGACTTTCAGCATGCCTATACGCCTGGGAGAGGCAATGTCGTGGCTGATGCGTTGAGTAGGAGGACTCAGATACAGACAGCTTAGGAGGCCAGTAGTGAGTGATAGCTTATAGATCTGTTCTCTGAGATACATCTGGAGGTTCATGACAGACAAGGGAAGAACTTTAAATCATCTATAGTTGTTACCTCTATGCTTCATATCGATTTTGAATGAGGTGGCTATCAAATTCTGAAGGCCTAGTCCTAAGGGAGAGTGTGTTAGGAGAGGACCCTATTCCAAGATGGACCATAGGCGAGGATGAGATGTTACATTTCAGGGGTGCGTATGGGTGCCAGTAGATATACATGAGGAGATGATGCGGGACGTTCATTCCTCAATTTGGGCAGTTCATCCTGGTGTCACCAAGATGTATTGTGATCTGCACTGTTTGTATTGGTGGCCAAGCATGAAGAGGGATGTTGCACGTTTCATCATGACGTGTTCCACTTGTCAGTAGGTGAAGGCAGAGAATCAGCAGCCAACAAGGCTTCAACAATAGTTACCCATTCTAGAGTGGAAGTAGAATGATGTCACAATGGATTTCGTGACAGGGTTGTCGAGGTCTCAGCAGGGGAACGACGCAGTATGGGTTTTCATTGACAGGCTTATGAAGGTCGCTCACTTCTTTCCGATCTAGGAGACTTTCAATGTTGATGAGCTGGGATGGTTGTACATCCGAGAGATTGTATGTATACAAAGAGTTCCACACCCGATCGTTTTAGACAAGGATGCTCGTTTTACTTCACGGGTCAGGAAAGGGCTACAGAAGGCTTTGGGAATACAGGTACTTTTGAGTACAGCTTACCATCCCCAGATAAATGGCCATCTCGATTGTACGATTCAGGTGCTTGAGTACATGCTCCAAGCATGCATCCTAGATTTTGTAGGTTCTTGGGAGAAGCATATACCTCTTGTGGAGTTTTCCGACAACAATTTTTGTCAAAAAAACTATTTAGATGGCCCCTTATAAGGATTTGTACTGTAGGCCATTCTGATCAATCTTATGGTGGCTGGAGGCAGGAGAGGTAGCTTTGTTGGGACCTCATCTTGTTTAGGAGACCACAGAGTAGATATAGTTGATTAAGAAGAGGATGTCTACTGCAAAGTCTCATCATCAGTCTTATACTTATCAGCGAAGATGACCTCTGGAGTTCGAGGTCAGGGATTAGGTTTTCATGTGTGTCACACCGAGGTTGGGGCACAAGAGGATCATAAGATAGGGTAAGAATTCACTGAGGTACGTCAGGCCATTTGAGGTGTGGGAGACAGTCGGACCGGTTTCCCATCGATTTCAGTTACCTCAGAGGTACCGGGCTATGCATGACATTTTCCATGTTTCTCAGCTTTGACCTTACTTTTCAGACCCATCTCATTCTTTCCAACCCAAGGAAGTCGAGTTGGAGGTGGATGCATTTTTTGAGGAGCATCCTATCCGGATTGTCGATCACTGTACAAAGGTTCTCCATGGTCGGTATGTTCCTCCGTTATGGGTGTAGTGGTAGCACGGGCGAGTAAAGGACGAGACTTGGGAGGGGGAGGCTAATGTACGAGCGTAGTGGACAGAGTTTTCCGGGGTTTCTTCTTCTACGCCGCGCAAGGGAAATTCGGGGACAAATTTATTTAAGGGGGGAAGATTGTAAGAACCCGGACATTCTATTCAAGTATCTTTTTCTTTCATCTGGAGTTTTTGAGGAAAAAGGAAAATCTGGAAATTTTCTAAGTACACGCCGTGTACTATATGAGTACACACCGTGTACTTCATTACTGCCAGAGGCCGTGTGCTGGCCATGTAGTAGCCACATACACAGTCATGTTGGAGTGTTTGGATGCCTCTTAAAGTGGAGTACAGAAAAGTAAAGTACACGACGTGTACTTCAAAAGTACAAGCCATGTATTTTGTTTTTTTTCATTAAACGCACTGGGGTCGCGTCTGATAGATAGAAACATCTTCTTTTAGGTCACATTCGTCCGATAGAACCCACGTCCACAGATCTTCAATGAACCTCCAAGCCTCCATCTATTCTCTGTATCAAACAACATCGGTTGCGTTAGATTCGCATCGGTGAGTTCTACCTTCTCCTAGAGCATTGTTTTCCAATTCCTCCTATTTTACCTGTTATCGTGGGTTGAACATTTTATACATTTTCAAAGATATATGAAATTATAAGGTGATTCAAGCCTCGAGGTTCACATATAGAGATCTCCTAACACCAAGGTAGGTGGTTTGGGCCTTTCTGTTCGAATTCATTGAGTATTATATGCAAATTCCCCCAATACCCTTGAACGGGGTATTGCGTGTTTACTGTTTTGCACCTGTTGTTAGCCGACCATGCTTGTGTTCCTTTGTAGAGGATAACTGTACATGAATAGGGTTAAATTTCTATTCTATATATGTTTTTCCCATGCATGTTCTGTTTATGACTGTTTGGTCCTGTTTAGAAAGTTTGGCCACCTGGACTTTTTTCCATGCCTGTTGCTATAGGATGGAGTGTTTGTTTTTTCTGACATGCTTGATATGTTGTAGAATATTTAGCTAAGTAATTCTGTAGGTTTACTTTGTCCATATTTATTTTCTATGCTCGTTGAACTACACAGGGCCGTGAGAACCAGGTTTTTTTGACTATAAGGGGGATTGACCGAGTGTGCTTCCTCAGAGAGTCTTTGAGTACTTTGGGACTATAGGGGAGAATTAACAGAGCGAGCTTCCGCACAAAATCCTTGTTTCCATTAGACTATAATGGTAATTGAATGAGTGAGCTTCCTCAAAGATTCTTTGAGCACTTTGGGGATATAGTGGGAATTGAACAAGCAAGAATCCTCAGAGAGTCCTTGTCTGCCTTAGACTATAAGGGGAATCGACCGAGTGAGCATCCCCATAGAGTCTTTGATTTTATTCCTGAACTGTTTAGACTATAAGGGGAATTGACGGTGAGTTCTTCCTCAGAGAGTCTATGAACGGCTTGGAACATAAGGGGGATTGACCAAGTGAGCTTCCTCAGAGAGTCCTTGACCTTGGGGCTATAAGAGGAATTGACTGTGTGAGCTTCCTCATGGATTTCATGACTAACTTAGACTATACGGGGAATTGATTATGAGTACTTACTAAGAGAGTCTTGATATACATAACCGGAGGGGTTAGGCTGAGTGTACTTCCCGGAGGGTTGCTTGTACTTGTTAGGTAGGACCAGAGGGGATGGCTTTGAGAACTTCTAGAGGGTTACCAATAATGCCCCGACCCTAGTTACCTAGAGTCGGTGCATTATTTTAATACATTAGCATGATTACAAGGAATCATGTCCCAAAGGACTGATCAGTTTAGCAGTGCTGGAAAATATATTACAAACATGAATGTTACATTACACTTCATGACAAACAAAACAACATAAATAATTCTTCCCAAACGCCATTATTCCCTTGGCTTAACCCTGGATATCAATAACAATACACTTCTTGGAATCCTGGGAAAAATAAAACATAGAAAGGGGTGAGCTCTGATGCTCAGTAAGGATAACAATATAGAGGAAACTTTCATAAATGAACATAAACATTTAAGGAAATGTATAACTAAAACCAAATCCTTTTAAACTTGAATTTCATCATAATATGGAAAAAATAAAATGAAGTAATTCCATTTACTAATTCACATGGATATTATACTAGTCTAATAATCACAAGAAATATCACTAACCACTTTCATGATAATGGAATGCATAAAGCTGAACTTTAATTTATGTGTCAAGGCCTCATTCCAAGACCTAAGGGATAACTGTAACCGGAACCCAACCTGGAGAGCCTCTGTATCTAGACTCCATCTCAAAGATCCTCTGTAACCGGACTCCAACCCGGAGTGCCTTTAATAACCAGACACTAACTTGGAGTGCCTCTAATAACTGGACACCAACCCTGAGTGCCTCTAATAACCGGACACCAACCATGAGGGTCTTCTGTAACCAGACCCCAACCCAGAGGGCTTACTTTTACCAGTACCCAACCCAGAAAATTCTAGTCCAACACATTCATCTTAAAAATGGGATGAAATATAACATAAACATTCGTATTAAAACTAGCATATGGAATGCAAAAACATTAATCATAAACCATTAATGGAGAAAAATAACTCATCCATAGTCAAACATATCACAAAACCTTAAATACAGTATGGATGATTTGTATCATAATAACTCAACCACAAATAAGCTTAAAATCCATCAAATGATGTTTACATAGATGAATTCAGAACTTTTTGAGAGAAATATCTCTTTTGTTGAAATCATTTAAAAGTAACATAATTATAATAGAAAAAATTTACTTTAAAAATATTCTTATAATCTTTTAAGGGAATCTTTGAGGATTTTATAATGTCAGAAAATAGCCGCACCTGCCGTAGAAGTTAAAAAAATACATTCTTACCTTAATTCATTCAAAAAGGTTAAAAGGACCTTGTTTGGAAAATGACAAAAATAATCCTTTATAAACTTCTTATAAAAATTCAACAAGGGTAAAAATGACTTTAACCCATATTCTGTAAAATAGTAAGAATGTTTTGAAATACATTTTTAAGAAACATGGATGTGGATGATAAAGTGGTCCCAGTAGATAATTACATATAAAAAACCTTGGATAATGAAGAGATTGTGAAATAAACCCTTACAAATTTGGTAAATTACGAAAAATACACCACATGAAAGAGGTATTATACAATTAATATGTAAATACACATAAATTAAAGTGTATTACAAAAAGAATACAATTATGGGCAGTACATACACTACATAAATGGTAATAGTGGAAATATGGCATGAATCTCACAGGAATAAGGAGTGAGAAGAACACCCCTTACCTTGCACTTTCCTTTAGTCAAGGGTAAGTTTAGTCTTCTGTATGAAGACTATAGTATGTTATTAAATTATACCAGAAACATATTAATATTTATGATATCATACATTATTCATTTATGACTTTATACTACCCATTTAATAATAATTTCCATGTTATATTAATATTTCGGGTAATAATCGCTTTCTTTATCGTACATGTTTTAACTTGTTACAATGGATTGTATCACTTAGATCATGATTTAAATAATTATTGAATATAAAACATGATTTACTTATCATATATATTTAGAATATTAAAATTTATAATATACATATATATGAAATGGAAAACACCGTTTATGGGGACAATAGTCTGTACATACGGATAAACGCTGTTTCCGTTTTCATATATTATTGAACGGAAGTAAGTGAATAAGATATATGTAAGTACATAAATAATTATATATATAAATATTTAGATCTTCAGTAGCATTATTATGTCATATATTGCATACTTATTATTAATATATATTTTTATAATCGTCGATGAATGGTGAACTTGGAAATGAATCTCATCGCGTCGTGGAGATGGTATTCCGTACGTACTCATGAGTGAAAATATCATTCTTTTGATATTAATATAATATATAATTGGATGGTATATAATATATACATAATCCTTATTATTTTTTATTTATCATTTACATCAAATACACATCATTATTATACCCATCCAAATAATAATGTATTGAATAACAATTACACCATGACGTGGAGACGGTAAGCCGTACGTACGCACGTGTAGTGACATGTCATTCAAAGGGTGGATAGAATAATGAATTTGGTTATACCATAATTATAATAAAATTAAATTATATATAATATACTGGAGTTATTATTTTAGAAGGAAAGAACAAAGAAAAAGGAAGTGGAAGAAGAAAGGAACTTGAAAGAGGGTGGTGAAATCATTACCTCTTCTTTTGGTTCTTCCTTTTGATTTGATCAAAAGGGCTAATTAGGATGGATTTAGGATAAAAATAAGGCCTCTAGGTTCAATTTAGTATAGTTGAGATGGTATTTTGGTAGGTTTTGGAAGAGAAAAATGGCTTAGAATGTGTGAATTAGAGAGTAGGGGGAGTGCCCTTTTATAAGAGGGGTGAGAGGCACCTTAGGAAAAACATAAAATATTATTTTATAATAAATTAATATTTGGTTTCTAATGGCTCCAAAGTTTATTATTTAATTTATAAGGTGGGGATATGTCGAAACAAACTCAACCAATAGGTTTTAGAGAAGTTTAGGATATCATTTTAACCTTATCATTTAGGTTTAACTCTAAGTAAAATAATTTAACTTTTACCGTGTCTTCTTACATTCTTATGATATATGGTTAATAAACATACTATATACTGCCAATACAACCCCAATTGGTTCATTAATGTCATATATATTATTATATGAGTCTTTTTTCCAAACCTCAGATTTTTAGGACCATTATATCAATTAATAACATAATATTTGTTTTAATTACTATTTTACATCAATTTTGACACTATTTGGTATTTGTTTTTTGTTAAAATAATAAAAAAATTATTACTTCAAACAAAATACATTGAATAAATCCTAAAATGTTATATTCACCTATAAAATTCTTGGATGTCATATAAAATTTGAATTTATATTTATTTTAATATTTATAATACCATTTATTTGATTCTTTCATGAATAAGGTAATTACTATATCATCATTGTGTCCTAAATAAATTTATTTGTTTAATGTCTAAAAATTATAAATAAAATAACATGATGTAGGAAATATTTTTATCTTTCTAATTAATATTTATAATCAAATTTATATTATGTAAAACCCTATATAAAAAATGTTTTAGTTTTTAAACATTGATTTTAAGTCTTTTAACTCTTCTTTGAATTAGAAAATAATAAATGTCATAATCTAATCCTTGTGGACCTAAATGGTAATATTTTATTACTAAGGTTGTTTTTGGTCGAGATAAACTTGTCAAATAGAATTATTACATGTGTGAGGGTAATATTAATATCATTTTTACCCTTAATTACCCTATTTACTTTTAACCGTGGTAAATAAAAGTAAAATTTTACCATTCACCAAAAATTATTTTCATTTCATTGAACCAAATTTTACTCCTTGATATTAATTGTGTCTCTAGGATTTTTTAAATTCAGCTCCTCAAGTGGTAAAATTAAGTTTTATGTGAATCTGCAAAAGCTCCTAGGAGGTGGGTAAAAGACGGTAAAAAGTTCGATAAAATTTTTTATATATCTAAAATTATTATAAACTCACTCCAATTAATTACATTGAATTTATATTGGTATTATGTATCTATTTTTACCTAAAATTAATTTAAACAAAATGAATTATTATTTAAATAAAAATCTGGTTTTAAATAATAACTTAGTGTTTTTCACTATTCATCACAATTTGAATGTTTTCAGAAAAATACCAAAAATTCACCCTAAGATATATTTGATATTATGAATTAAAAAATTATGTCTATTTTACCAAATTCAAAATATATAAGTTGAATTAATTAATTTAAATTAATTCCTGTTGTCAAAACAAATAGAGTGTTTTTAAGAAATAATAACTTTCAAAAGATTGACACTTACTTATGTCCAGTTTAAATGTGAAATTATGTCAAACGACCAAAATTGTATTAAATTGTAAAAATATATTCTAAATATACTTTAAAACCACTATAATTCATAATTTATCACTATTAATTATTTCAATTAAAAAAGTTGTTTTTAATTAAAATTTAGTAATTTTCACTATCCATCAAAATATTAATGTTTTCTGAAAAGTACCAAAATATCACCCTGAGCTAATTTCGATATTCTGAATCAAAAAATGAAGTTAATTTTGAAAGGTAAAATGTTTAAAATTTCAAAAAGTGGGTATTACTATTCTTTACGGCTAGTATGATTGGTTGTGGTGTGGTAAAACTCGAAGTAGCGTATAACACACGCTATTGTATTATTCAAAGAGAAAAGTACCATGAAAGATTGGGGTGTTACATTCTACCCTCCTTCAATAAATTTCAACCTCGAAATTTATGCTTGGTATTGGAAACTTGGGGTTGACATTTCAAAATATCATAGTTGAAATCCCACATAGAAAAATGGATTAATGCGGCCTCTATTTAAAATAAATAGTGGGAAGTATGGAGGTTACCAAAAATAACACATACTAGGGTTCTATGTAGGAAAACATGGATATGGAAGAGAAATTTAACCATCAATATCTGATGGAGAGTAGTAGAGAACATGGATATGAAAAGTCCAACAATCACAAAGCCATAAATTTTTGATGATCTAAGGTACCATCTAAGACAACGTTTTTATTCTAAGTTCCTTTTCTTAATGATAAGGAATTTATTTATGAGACTAACTAAGATCATCAGGAGATATAATTACTTTATAATTATAGTTTTATCCATTAATAAATTTCTACCACAAACACATCTTTCACTAAAAAACATAATACAACTCAAAAATACTCTATTTATCCTAATCATATAGGGTCCCAAATATAATGAATTTATAATTCAATTATCAGACCCATTAAAAAAAGAAACTACATTATACAATCCAGGGACATCACGTAGTCCAGTGGTAGGCGATAAATCCCAATCACACTATGGTTGTGGGTTCGATTCCCGCAGCTTTGTCTGGTGCGACGGGTTGTCACACGGTATGCGTGTTGTCCTTTTATAAAAATCCAAAAATAACCTTTCAAACTTAATCCATTCCAACCTTTAGACTTATCCAAAATACTACTATCCAAACTCATAGTCCAAATTTTATAAGGAAGTTAAACATAATGAAGATCCTTTTTTCCATGTAAAAACATGTGAACACATTCATCATGTATTATTTTAAAACATGGTAACATCCTAAATTACCATAAAACCTTATTGATTACATCCATGCTCCCTTATTCTTTATAGAATACTGGATATACTCTTTCTATCCAAAAATATTGTAAACTCCAACGATGAAAAATCATTAATCAGTTTAAAGGTAGTCAAGAATATCCAATATAATTTATTCAAATAAACCATCTCTTATTCCAAAATCACTACCTCATTATCAAGACCATATTAAGGATTACCTTTCCTTCAACCATGTATTTTACCAAAAGTGTAGCTCACTATTAAGTCACTATTCTTAGAACCATATAATCTCAAATCCTCAATGAAATAGTGCTTAAGTACAATCCTTATTTATCTACATAATTCATGTAACCAATATACTATTGATACAACACTCAATGAAATAATTCTATAATAACAACATAAGAACACTAGTCATTCCTTTTTATCTGAGTTAGTATCATAACATGATTATTAACCAATATAATCATTTGGTGCATACTCTGATGATTTTGAAATTGGTTTGTATAGTGTCCCAACTCCTTGCAGATGATGCATTGTACTTTTGAAAACTTTTTATTACCCTTTCAATCACTTACTCAGTGTCCTTTTTCTTCCAAACTAATAACAAACTCTCATTCACTTCAAGCATTTACCAAGGTTATTCATTATATATTTATCGCATATTGGAAAATACTTCTTTCCCTTATTCCCTTTATCCATATTTATTTCTACCATCCTTTTCTTCTATGGCTTCCCCTAAAAGCCATAGGACTCAAAGAATTCTTTACTTATCTTATTAACACATGATACTATTTCTTCATATGATGATAATATGTGGGAGACTATTTCCTGTGTAAATTCTGGTTTAAGACCATGAATGATATGATCCTTCTTACTCTTTGGATCATGCGTATTGCTGGAGTTCTCATTCCTTCTACTATGCACCATTTCTAAACAATGGCATACACTAGGTCGTTTTATGAATCGCAATTCATAATTCCAAACATGTAAAATACCTAATGTAAATTGAACAGTTTGTGGATATAATCTATAATCAAAAATGTTTTCTTTGAGGATATGTATAATCATAAACCCTTCATATTGGTTTGTAAAGAAAACTATAATTATCCTAAGCATATCCCTTGGGAGTGTCGTAACCAAGAGTGCAGCAAGGCCCATTGTCGTGCACCAGTTCCCATTCAAGTCTAGATCAAAGTGGTGTTTTCAGGTTTTACCCCTAGGTACATCTGTACCAGAGCCGCCTCTACCTGTTTGTATCCATACAGGGATGTATTTCTCGGAAAACTCACAAAATCTCTACAATATCAAAATTCTAGGAAGTTCTTATCTACTAATCCTCAATGTCTATCTTAGGGCTATGTTCTCTAATCAGAGTTTATCTAAATCTAGCTTCCAAGGTTATTACTAAACTTCCTCTAAAACCAATTGTAATGCCCTGACCCTAGTTACCCAGATTCGGTGCATTATTTTAATACATTGGCATGATTACAAGGAATCAAGTCCCGAAGGACCGATCGGTTTAGAAGTATTGGAAAATAGATTACATAAATGAATGTTACATTACACTTCATAACATACAAAACAACATAAATAATCCTTCATGAATGCCATTATTCCCTTGGCTTAACCCTGCATATCAATCAAAATTCATTTCTTGGAATACTGGGAAAAATAAAACATAGAAAGGGGTGAGCTCAGATGCTCAGTAAGGATAAAAATACAGCAAAAACATTCATAAATGAGCATAAACATTTAAGGAAATTTATACCTAAAACAAAATCCTTTTATACTTGAACTTCAGCATAATATTGAAAAAATAAAAGGAAGTAATCCCATTTACTTATTCACATGGATATTCTACTAGTAGAATAATCACATGCAATATTACTAACCACTTTCATAATGATGGAATACATAATGCTGAACTTTAATTTCTGTGTCAAGGCCTCGTGCTAAGTCCTAAGGGATAACTGTAACCGGAACCAAACCCGGAGAGCCTTTGTAACCAGACTCCATCCTGGAGAGCCTCTATAACTGGACCCCATACCGGAGTGACTCTAATAACCGGACACCAACTCGAAGTACCTCTAATAACCGAACACCAACCTGGAGTGCCTCTAATAAACAGACACCAACCCAGAGTGCCACTAATAACAGGACACCAACCTAGAGGGTCTGCTGTAACTGGACCCCAACCTAGAAGGCTTAATTTTACCGGTCCCCAACCCGGAACATACTAGTCTGACACATTCATCTTAAGAAGAGGATGAAATATAACATAAACATTCGTATTAAAACTATCATATGGAATGCCAGAACATTAATCATAAACCATTAATGGAATAAAAATAATTCATGCATATTCAAACATATCACAAAACCATAAATACTATATGGATGATTTGTATCATAATAAATCAACCTCAAATAAGCTTAAAATCCATCAAAGGATGTTGACATAGATGAAATCAAAACTATTTGAGAGAAATAACTCTTTTTTTGAAATCATTTAAAAGTCATATATTTATAAAAGAAAACATTTACTTTAAAAATATTCTTATAATCTTGTAAGGGAAGCTTTGACCATTTTATAATGGTGGAAAATAGCCGCACTTGCCATATAAGTTAAAAAAAATACATTCCTTCCTTAAATCTTTCGAAAATGTTAAAAAGGACAATGTTTGGAAATTGATAGAAAGATTCCTTTAAAAACTTCTTATAAAAAGTGAACAAGGGTAAAAATGACATTAAACCATATTATGTGAAATAGTAAGAATGTTTTAAAATAAATTTTTAAGAAACATGTATGTGGATGATAAAGAGGTCCCAGTAGATAATTACATATAAACAACCTCGGATAATGAAGATATTGTGAAATAATCCCTTACCAATTTGGTAAATTATGAAACATACACCCCATGAAAGAGGTATCATACAATTAATATGTAAATACACATAAATTAATGTTTATTACACAAATAATACAATTATGGGCAGTACATACACCACACAAAAGGTAATAGTGGCAATATGGCATGAATCTCACGGGAATAAGGAGTGAGATGAAAACCCCTTACCTTGCACTTTACTTTAGTGGAGGGTACGTTTGGCCTCCTGTATGAAGACCATTTTATGTTATTAAATTATACGATAACCACATTATTTTTTATGATATCATTCATTATTCATTTATGACTTTATACTACCCATTTGATAATAATTTCCATGTTATATTAATATTTCGGGTAGTAATCGCTTTCTTTATCCTACGTGTTTTAACTTGTTACTCTTGATTGTATCACATAGATCATGATTTCAATAATTACAGAATATACAAAATGATTAATTTATCATATATATTTAGAATACAAAAATTTATAATAGATGTATATATGAAATGGAAAACACCATTTATGGAGACGGTAGTCCGTACGTACGCATAAACGCTGTTTCCATTTTCATATATTATTGTATATAAGTAAGTGAATAAGATATATGTAAGTATATAAATAATTATATATATATAAATATATATATCTCTAGTAGAATTATTATGTCATATATTACATACTTATTAGTAATATATATTTTTATAATCGTCGATGAATGGTGAACTTGGAAATAAATCTCATCGCGTATCATTCTTTTGATATTAATATAATATATAATTGGATGGAATATAATATATACAGAATACTTATCATGTTATATTTAATATTTACATAAAATACACATCATTATTATACCCATCCAAGTAATAATGTATTGAATAACAATTACACCACGACGTGGAGATGGTAAGCCGTACGTACGCACCTATGGTGACATGTCATTAAAAGGGTGGATAAAATAATGAATTTGGTTGTACCATAATTATAATAAAATAAAATTTTATAGAATATACTAGAGTTATTATTTTAGAAGTAAACAACAAAGAAAAAGGAAGTGGAAGAAGAAAGGAACTTGAAAGAGGGTGGTGAAATCATTACCTATTCTTTGGGTTCTTCCTTTTTATTTGATCAAAAGGGCTCCTTCGGATGGTTTTATGATAAAACTAAGGCCTCAAAGTTGAAGGGAGGATATTTTATAGGGTATTTTGGTAGGTGTTGGCTGAGAAAAATGGCTTATAAGGTGTGAATTAGAGAGTAGGGGGAGTGCCCTTTTATAAGAGCGGTGAGGGGCACCTTAGGAAAAACTTAAAATATTATTTTATAATAAATTCATATTAGGTTTCTAATGGCTCCAAAGTTGATTATTTAAATTATAAGGTGGGTTTAGGTCGAAAAAAACTCAACCAATAGGTTTTAGATAAGTTTAGGTTTCCATTTTAACCTTATCATTTAGATTTAACTCTAAGTTAAATAATTTAACTTTTACATTATCTTCTTGTATTCTTACACTATATGGTTAATAAACATACTATTTACAACCAATAGAACCCCAATTGGTTCATTAATGTCATATATATTATTATATAAGTGTTTTTTTGGTCCTTATATTTTTAGGACCATTATATCAATTAATAATATAATATTTTTTTTAAAAACTATTTACGTCAATTTTGACACTATTTGGTATTTGTTTTTTTAAAAATAATAACAACATGATTAATTAAAAAAAATACTTTGAATCAATCCAGAAATTTCATATTCACCTAGAAAATTCGTCGATGTCATAAAAACTTTGAAATTTTATTTATTTTAATATTTATAATACCATCTATTTGATTCATTCATGAATAAGGTAATTACTACATCGTCATTGTGTCATAAATAAATTTATTTATTTAATGTATAAAATTTATAAATAAAATACCATGATGTAGGAAATATTTTTATATTTCTAATGAATATTTATAATCGAATTTATCTTATGTATAACCCAATATTAAAAATGTTTTAATTTTTAAAATTTGATTTTAACTCTTTTAACTCTTCTTTGAATTAAATAATAATAAATGTCCCAATCTAATAAAAGTGGACCTAAATGATATTATTTTATTCCTAAGGTTGTTTTTGGATGAGATAAACTTGTCCAATAGAATTAAGACATGTTTGAGGATAATATTAATATCATTTTTACCCTTAATTACCCTATTTACTTTTATTCGTAGTAAATAAAAGTAAAAAGATATTATTCACCAAAAATTATTTTCATTTCATTGAACCACATTTTACTCCTTGATATTAACTGTGTCTCCCGGATTTTCTAAATTTAGCTCACAGTAGCTGTAAAATTATGTTTTATGTGAAGTTACAAAGGCTCCAAGGAGGTGGGTAAAAGATGGTAAAAAGTTAGATAAATTTTTTGATATATCTAAAATTATTATAAACTGAGTCCTATTAATTACATCGAATTTATATAGGTATTATGTATATATTTTGACCTAAACTTAATTTAAACAAAATAAATTATTATTTAAATAAAAATCCGGTTTTAAATAATAGCTTAGTGTTTTTCACTATTCATCAAAAATTGAAAGTTTTCAAAAAAATACCAAAAATTCACCATAAGAGACATTTTATATTATGAATTAAAAATGATTTCTATTTTACCAAATTAAAAATATATAAGTTGCATTAATTAATTTAAATTAATTCCCGTTGTCAAAACAAATAGCGTGTTTTTAAGAAATAATAACTTTCAAAAGATTGACACTTACTTATGACCAGTTTAAATGTGAAATTATGTCCAATGACCAAAATTGTATTAAATGGTAAAAATATATTCTAAATATACTTTAAAACCACTCAAATTCATAATTTAACACTATTAATTATTTAGATTAAAAATGATGTTTTTAATTAAAATTTAGTAATTTTCATTATTCATCAAAATATGAAAGTTATCGTAAAAGTACCAAAATTTCACCCTAAGCTAATTTTGATATTCTGAATCCAAAAATGAAGTTCATTTTGAATGATAAAATGTATAAAATTTCAAAAAGTGGGTATTAGTTTTCTTAATGGCTAGTATGATTGGTTGTGGTGTGTTAGAACTCGAAGTTGCGTATAACACACTCTATTTTGTATTATTCATAGAGAAGCATACCATGAAGGCATGGGGTGTTACATTACCCATTTGTTTTTATCTGTTGCTTTACATTGAACTGTGGATTGTTTACTACTGAGTACTTCATGTTTACTGATTTCTGTACTTTACATTCCATATATTCACTGACTGTTAGGCACATATATTTGGGTGGTTGCCTACTGAGATTTAGTCTCACACCCTATTTGGGCCATACTTTTGGGCCCATGTAGATTATATTGTTGCAGGTATAGATATGTGCAAGCGCCCATCTACTTCAGGTACTTAATTTGTTGTGGAGCTAGAGATCATGGGACAAAGCTATGGCTTGCGATGCTGAGGTGTTTATCTACTTTCTTTTGCACTTTGGTTTAGCACCATTGTATTCCATCATTGTGACTTGTTTGTCTATTTTATGATACATATATGTATCATGAACCACCATATATATATATGTGTGCTCTAGTTGTTTATAATTTCAGTCTTCCAATGTTTACTAATGTTGGATATTTATTGCTTCTGCTATTGTATGTATTTGTTTACATCTATTGTGTACTCTGCCAATGAGGGCATAGTTTCAACACTATCACAGCCAAGGCCCTCACTACTAGTCGGCAGCCTTTGGCATTTGGGGAAATGCATCTGAGGCCATGTGACCAACTAGGAACAGAGGGCCTCTAGGTGGCTTCTAGAACATGGAAGTTACAATAGACATATTTATACTATATTTTGTTTTTAAATTTTATTTTGAGTTTCAGAAGTTCTATGTTAAGGAAAATCTGATTTTCTACTATCTATGTAAGGGTATACCAAAGATGAAAACAGGTTATTATGGTTATGAAAACTTGATCCCAAATTAAATAGTGAATTTTTTAGTGTGAAAATTTGAGTTTACATAATTTAATATATTTAGGAACATAATAGAATATAATGATTCTTTATGAGGGTTTATTCAAGGATATAGAAATCATGATTATTTTTATTGTGAATCTATCGGATTCGAAAAAATAATAATTTTAGTGAATTCATTGAGTAGTGATATTTTGATTTTAATAAATTTTATTTTCATATGACTTCTCATATTTGTATAATTTTCTATTGAAGTTTAATATTACCTTTAAGATTATTTAATATGACTTAATTCCTTTTCAGTGTTACTTATCGATACTTTTTATATTAATTTATTAAGTTTTATGAATTCTCATATAGCCCATATGACTTTTCCCAATCCAAGGAATTTGTATGACTTTTAAGTCATTTGATAATATTTATTTTTCAATAATAATTTATTTTGAAGGAATTTCAATCATATGATGTTGGGAATGATGATCTTTTGGGAAAAACTATCATGATAATTATTGTTTTCTTTCTAGAAAGGATAAAGAATTATGAATGGAATAAGAGGTTTGCATCGCGAATTATAGCTCCATGATTTCATATCTTTAAAGGAAACTATAAAAATAAATCATAAATATATAAATATATTTTGACACATGAATCATGGATAGGATAATAATAACCTTTATCATTACACAACGCAAAAGAGATGATTGAATCTTGATGGAAATATGATTGAATATTTCATGCATAAATGGAAAACATTAAGGGAAGCAGTTTTCATGGATGTTTTCTATGGATTCTTGAGAAAATTGAGATGAATTGATATCTTTTAATGTAATGTTCTATGATCTAAGAATTATAATTTAAAAAAAATATTCGATATTCAAAATGAGATATTCATCGGGTACCATGAATTTAGAATAGATATAACTAAGCCTTCTGCATTCAACTATATAAATATATATAAAGTCTCTTGAGGTTGTTGATGATGAGGATACCTGATATTATTCCATATTGAAAAAAACATTTCACTATCATACACATAATTCCAAACCATCCATCTAGGATAATTAATCATATTGTGTCAAATAATAAGGGAATAAGGTGATCTAGTGCATCCTTCTTGTGAACTAAGGCTGGTGAAGGGAAGGATAGGGATAAAGAAAGAGATATTTTGCATTCATAATTTCATCAAATTAAAGAATAGTGTTAAAATTAGTATAATATATAAGATGAAGAATCATTTCATACTCACTATTTTAAATTATAATATATATTTGTGTGCACTATTTTGTATATAAAAGAAGAGGAATCATTTGCTTTCATGTTGTTGTAAATGTAAAAAACTGAATAACAGTGAATATGTATCGCATAAAAAACATGTATATTCTATATTGGTGAATTAATATCTAGTTTTTTCCAAATCTATTGTAACTATAACTATGTGAGATGAAATATCTTTTGGGTTTCACCAAAATGAGTTGTGCATGATGCACACTCATACATTTCAGGAGACAATATAGTAAACATTGCATTATGAATCTAGTGGTATGTGTGATCATGGAGTAATTTGTATCACACCTTGGAATAACCATCTCACATTTATATATAAACGTTGTTGGTAATGTTCGTGTGTTTTGGATGTGTTATATGGAAGAATAAATGTGATAGGAGAGAACAAGATAATAAATTCACACTAACCAATGGAAATGGTAAAAGGGAATATGATAAAAATATTTAAAGGATTAAATGTCATGAAAAATAATTCATCTCCCCTTATTAGTGTTGAATATCTCCCTAAATCATCACCTCACTCTCAATTTAATTTTCTATTCTGGTTGTATTGTCACTGTAGGTGATCAGGAGAGTTCATGTAAAGAGTTTACCTGGAAAATGGATAAACAATTTGATATGCCCATTTTGGGGAGTTGAGTTATTTTCTATTTTTATAAGTTTCAGAAGAGTAAGGCATCAATATTTATCCAAGGAGAATTATTATATAAAATTATTTAATAATATTGGTATGCAGGCCTCAAAACTAGTATCACAGCTTATAATGGTTGGGAATAAATTTTCCATGTTTCTTAAAGGACAAAGTGTATTTCAATGGGAATAAATAAGATTGATTGGTAGATTATTATATTTAATGAAAAGGAATGGGATTAAAATAAACTTTCACTTTAATTGACTTTCTAATAGGCCTAAATAAACATTCATAATCCCCATGGGCTAGAAAATAGTTTCTAGGAATCACATAACATCAGCTTTGGAATTATTTTACACAATAATGATAAATAAATAATCAAATCATGGAACAATTTAATAAAAAAAATATTTTCCATGTAAGAAAGGTTACATAGTAGGAATAAAATTGATAAAATAGAAAGAATAAACGGAATATAATTACAATAGGTATAATAAACAAACATAATAGTAACAAAAATTCAAATAGTATACAAGCCAAACTAGAAAACCATCTCCATGTGACACAAAGTTTCCCAAACCCAACCAACTCACTATAAAAATCTTAATGAAAAAATCCAATATGATAAAAAAAACCAAGAACATGAATATTAGAGGAAGAATAAATACACTTAAAAATCAAGTGTTTGTATTGTTTGGGTGAACATTCTCTATAGGATCTTACCAAAGAATCTACGTGATTTAATTCATAAAAACATTCATCAATTCCAGTTTGAAATAGAACAATAAAATATATATTTCCTTATCATAAAAAATTATTGTAAATCTAATATCATTTCCAGGACCATGTTTTAAAATTTCCTTATTGTTTTATAAAATTAAAAAAACCACTTTAAAATTGTTTCCTCGGACTAAACCTTCATTAATAAAACAACCCATTTTGAAACCACTATGAAAAAATTTAACATTTTTAATTTAATCGTGCTTTCTCAAACATTATTGAAAATGATATTAAATAAAAACACAAACACTCCAGGGTGTTATATATCGAAAGACATTATCCAAAATTCCAGAGATAGAAAATGAATGTAAATATGATAATGGTTTCCAAAATGATTTAATCAGGGGAATATATTTGGGCATAATGTAAGATCATTCAACATAAACAACCAATAAAAGAATTTTTTCATGAAATTTACTCTATTTGTGAATTTTAGATGATCATAAAACTAAAAATATAATGAATACCAATAGTCAATATACTTCACATCCCAATATATACACAATCCACTTAGCCTACCAACATTATCATTCCCAAGAGGACACCATAAATATAGGGTTATATTGAAAAACTAGGGAATAATAAATAGTGTGTATAATATGTATTTTCTCATGAATCGAGATCATTTAATTAGATACTCAGTTTCCCATGAAAAAATAACATGTATTTGAGTGAACAAGCATTACCATGTAAATGAATAAGTCTTAATGAATAACTCTCCATCACTAATAGAGTCCTCACATGGAAGAACAACATTAACACATCAAACATCTATAACATAAAAAATTAAAAAACCATCACTGGGTGAAAACCCCATATGAAATAATTTAGGATCTCTTGTGAAATAAACCATTTAATGCACAAACTCATGAATTATCCTTTAAAATCCCACAAACTATTACCATATCAAAATTCCCCTTTGAATAATATAAATATCTTTATTCGAAAACCAAAACAAGAATAAAACCAATTTAGTTTTCACTAAAATAACTTTTAAGGGACATAATGGAGTTTTATAAAGGGGTTAGACATGAATTATCCTTCATTTTGAAGACATTTTTCAAATTAATAAGAAAATATATTTTATGTCAATCCCAAAGATCATGAAATGATTTAAAATCACCAAATACATATCACATATATCCATATATTCATTTAAAAGTAATTTATAAAATCTAAAAAAACTTATTGTTAAATAAAGTAATTTCATAGCATCACAAAACACAAATATGTGGAAATCATGCTAGAATGGGTCATCTTTGATGGGGACAACTTGAATAAGCAAGACCATATCCTCTATAATAAATTTTAGTCAATAGTACAAGGTTAGTACGATCCAAAAATCAAACACAATAATATATACTAATTCAAGGTTATGGGAGAAACAAACATAGAATTGATGGAATATAAATGAAGGGATAAGAAAATATAGGAATATTAATGGATGTTTACCTTAAAAACCTTATCAAATCATGTGAATATAAGACAATATTGAATATTTGTTAAGGTGAGATCTCAACCACAAGTTTTTGGGAGTATACTGAATAGGATTGGAGAGAATAGGGATTAAATCCCATTCAAATTTAGGTGAAATTTTAATAATTTCTCTAAACATATTAAAAATAGGTCAAACCCATTGTTTTTTAACATAGTTAGGGGTAACATTAAGCCAACCCATGATCTTACCCATACAAACTAATGTAGGCTACATAGTTTCAGGGTAGTCTCACATGATTGGGAAACCCATGAAGAGACTATGTAAAACTCCACTATCACTATAATAGAATATATATGACCTCAAAAAATGGGTTACATAATTATTGTCACTTACACAGAATTTCATGGAACCATTGGATACTATATATTGATCACGTATTAAAAAACATCACATATATACAATAAAGGAATCATAATATAACTAATTTAATGAATCTTTAAAAATAAGATTAGGACCTATAATTTTCCTCTTACTTAGTTCTTAGAAATATAGTTCATGTTTTTAGGGATAATCAATTTCCTGTTTCATTATTAGTGTATACATTGGGGAGGATATATAATAAAAATACAAGATGAAGTAATTAAATTATCAATTAATTCCTATGAAAGATGTAATCTTAGAGACATTATTAGGTATATTCCAAAACATCACTAGTTCTACATTATTATTATCCAAAAAAATTCCCACTTTCAAAAACATATTTCCAATTTAATTAACCTCATGATTCTAGAATAAATATTTTTAAATCATCACATCGATCTTCTGTACTCACAATACTCCAAAAAAAACTCCAATATAATTTCATTGCTCATCTCAAGTCCACTATTAAATAAGTTTATCACCCATAGAGTCCTCATTGAAAGATTCTAAAATGGTTAAAAAATCCTATTCATCACGTCTATAAAAACAAATGGTCCATTTTTGAATCCAAATGGAATGACTAGATACTCAAAATGATCATAACACATTGGATTAAAATAATAGAAATATAATTATGGTTTACTCAATGTTAGTGATACATTAATCATAATTAAATCATTGATACCCATTTAGATGCTTTTAATTGATAAAAAATTCATTAATCCAAGGAAATGAATAGAAATTATTAATATTTAATTTATTCATGTTATGATATTATACTATAAATAATTTTCTCTTCTAAAATTTTTTTGTTTAAAGAATAGAAACTCCTAAAGGACACTTCCAATGTCTTACAATGCTTTGGAACCTGGCTACTAAAGCTAAATTTCCAATTCCATTATCTATTTGTGTGCAAGATGATATTGTGGTCAAGAAATTATATATATTATTTGTATTAAATTGATTTAAAATTCACCATCACATTTAAGAGGAAATCTAGAGAATTATTTTTGAATAACATTAATATTAAAACCTACTATATGGGGTAACACCCAAGTATTATCAACCTTAACATCCATAAAAACTATCCTAGCCATATAGAGGGTGATATATTTTTTCCTTATCTAGATTGATATCCATTGAATTCCAATTCTACATGAATTATATTATAAATTTCATTAAGATAATTAAAAGAAACATTCCTCCTATAGAAGTTGATAATCACTTTGAACCATGATAACCAGTCCATAGAAAAAATAATATTTGAAATATTTAAGTCAATAATAGAGAAATCATAGAGACATCTGAATTATCCTAGTATGTGAGGATATTAAAGACATCACTAATTACTTTATAGAAATTTACCCAATAGGTTACCAATATTTATATTTTTTAAGATAAATCTACCCCAAACCCATTGAAAAATATTTATTTCATTGAAATAAAATAGTTAGAAGATACTATTTAAAATATAGTTTAATAAAGGGTATATGATATTATAATAGTACCTATCATGATAGAATAATTACCTTTAGTATCTATTATATATTTAAAAAATGTTTTGTTTTTTATTGATAAATCATTATGGACTTAAGATTGGTCTCTCTAAATAGAAGGAGACTGCACTAATTAACCACTCTTCCCTTATCTTCTATTTGTATATCCAGATATAACTAAAGGGGGTTATCTTCTTTAGGTTCATAGACCCTAATAAAAACATGTAGGGTATAACATTGTTGGGTTCGTTGGTTAACTATCATAGAAGGAGTATATCAATAAAACATCTGGATATGTCAATACCATCAACACCAATGACACATCAACATCTTAAATGTATAGTTGGGTTTATTGTTTCTAGAATTATCACACTAAAAAAATAAAATTCAGGATTCCTAAAAACTAGAAAAAACTCACTCACACCTTGAATTATCTTTCAAGAAACACCCCTAGTCCTTTCTTCTTGGTATTTCCTCCATCCCCCATAAGAACTTCCTTTTACCAAAATCACTTGGGAACACATCTCAACAAATATTAGTTTCTTAAAAACCTTAGAGAATGTAGAATGGATAAACACCACAATATGTATCTACTATGGTTTCATCAATAATATCTCAAATAACCTATCTTTTGAATCATTTTCCTAACTTAGATAATGTTAAAATAATATTTTATTAATAAATATATAAGAATACTCGATTAAAACACCATACACTATTTTGGACCTATAAATTATTGATTTGTTACTTAAGTGTATTTGGATAAATATATTCAAAAAATAATTCCTTAAACCCCATTTCAATCAATTCCTTGATTCTTATTTTCCACTAATATCACATCTCACCACTGATATCCAACTCCTTGATGCATTAAGTTTCAATATTGAATTGACACTAGTAAAGAGTATGAACACTCACACACCTGAGATGCATATGTATAGCCCACTATATCCCTTGTTGTGATTTCACTCCATCCTTAAAGGTAAATGTGTGATGGAACTGAAAATCACACATGAAATCTATATTTTTGGGTTCCCAAAGATGTATTTTTTGACTTATTTAACAAATTATATGATTTTCCCCCTCAAGAACATGATGATCAATTATATTTATAGTATGAAAATAACAATTTTTATACCCTTCTCATGTATCAATACGGTTTGATGCAATGAAATACTCAATCTTACTATATAGAATCAAATTATGATCCTTTTTTTAGAATTCTATAATTTATATTTTATCCTTATATATTAAAGGTTAAATATTAACAAAAACCCATATCTCATTTACATATTTTTATTGATCACTTAATACATTATGTCATACATTAAATGGAAATTTTTCATCTAAAAATTAAAAATAATAATGAAAAATCAAATAAACAATGATAATATATGGAATTTCTCATCAAACATAATTAATTTAAAAATTGTACTAACAAAATCATCACTAAAAAATATGTAATAAAACACTAATTATTTTAGTATTTTAAACAATTATAAAAATTAAATATATTTCAATATTATGGGATGAAACATACATAATGTTCACAGTATGGAATATCATCTCATTTGTTCCTATGTATAGATTCCTATTCATGATTCCTGAGACTCAATGGACTAAGAATATCTTATAAAGAAAATTAAATTTTTATATGTACTATAATTGGTAACTCAATATTTGTTTATAATTATACAATATATGAATGTTTATTAGTTGAACACAATTCCTAAAAATCCCATCTTATATATACTCTCAAACCCACTACCCTATATAGTGCTTTGATGTAATTTATAATGACCTTGACCTGGACACCCAAAAAATACCAAATCAAGGATCCTAAAATATTTTGGGAAATATTATCAATGGTCAGAGGTGTGAATAAACATTTTGGGATAATAAAAAATATTTTGAATAAATATTAAATCATATATTAATAAATATCATACAATAATTTTGTTAAAAAATTTCATAATGTATAAACTTGGTGCATATAAGGAAAAACACAACAAGTTCACTAAGGTAAAACCAATATAATGGAGTTACTTATTTTAAATGAACGAAAATATATATAAAACTCAATATTTATGAAACTCTAGGAATAATAAATACCAAAATATATAAAATAGGATAGTTTAAAAGATTAATTATCAATGGGACAAGACATAAAATTCTGAAACACCACACTAGATATAATGGTTATGTTTACCAAGACATGTATAAGATGAATGATCAAAAGTATCATGAATCCATATCTTATGTCCAATATCACTTTTATATCAACACTTTAACTTTAAATTGTTCATGTAAAACTAATCCTACATGAATTACATATGAACATATATATGGTGTGATTATATTATATCAAGTGCAGGTCACCACCGAATCTCTAAATATTTATCATTAAACCATGAATAAAATATAATATTTATTTGTAAACAAACAAGATATTAATAAAGTAATGTATATATAGAGAATTAATTTTATGCTATGATATCATGTTGAAAAAATACTAATAATAATAAAAATAATACACTTTGATCCATGCTTATAATCCATGATGAGGTACCTATTTACCACAAGGAACCTCTCTTTTGAGGATGTTTGTCATGTTTCATCTTATATAGGTGGCATGTAAACATATAAACACACATGAACATACACATAGACCCACAAAAATAGTAAAAAACACATTCACACACACACACACACTCAAACCTATAACCATCATCTCATGGGTGTGCACTCTCTCCTCTTAGGGAGGCACTATAAGCCTATCCATATGCATGCATCTATCCTAACATTGAACACAATTATCACCCCATAATAAGGAATGTGTGTGTGTGAAAATATTATTCATAATAATATATATATAACACTATTAATATATTTTTCATTACTCCTCATTGGGAGGGATATATAATAGTTAAATATATCACTATGTGTAGCAGGTATACAGGTGTAATATGAAAACATGTAAAATAAGGTCCAAAATTATAAATTTTGTTATTAATGAAAAAAACAATGAATTTCATGTGAAATAAAATAAATTTTATCCTAAAAAATAATATAATTTTTTCTATAAATTTTATTAAAACATGTGTACATAGCTATTTAAACAATAACTTTGTCATAATAACTAACAGAAACTATGTCCAGCGATGAAGTTATGAACATAGATAAACACAGTCATCACTACATTTAACATTGTGAACATATGAAGGGACCATGAAAGATTATAGACCACTAGGAATAGGGATGAATCTCTTTTACTACTTAATAATTTTAGCTTCTGTAATTAACCACTGTGACATTTTAAGGTCCAGATCAACTCTTAAATAAATCTCTCCTTTACCTATATGCAACTGTCAAGTAAAGGGGTACAACACATACATTTTTTATACGGTTCTGTCATAATTTAGTTAACTAATTCTTACTAGGTTCATATTTATAACAAAGACAAGGATTATCACTATATTTTTATGTGATTATAATCGAGGGGAAGTGTTCTCCTTTGAGTATCATAATGAAATATATGCCAGTATAAAAAAAAGAAAAAATATCTCCCTAAATCTTTTTGAGTGAAAAAAATTATAGTGGATAATTTATATTACAATAAAAAATCCTCAACATTACCCCAATATACAAATGTGAACTGGATCTTTATAGTCCCTCTAGGATAATCAACATCAAGAGATAAATCATCTTATGATCGAAATATCTTAAAATCCTATAATAATAGTACACTAGAATGAAATTTACTGTTCCCTTAATGATAAGTAAAAATTATCAACATGTGCATGGGATTATGAACACACAATATAGCCTCCTTCCACCTCAATCACCAGTATTTTTATGTTCAATAAAATACATTCTTTCCTCAACATATATTATAAATTTTGTAACACACACAAGTGGATCTTATATTCTTCCTCAATTCATCAATACATTAGTTCCTCAACATATAAAGGTTTCAAAATCTCATTTAAACAATTCCATAATTGCATTTCTTTATTAATTCCATTTATATTCATAAAAACCCATGAAATATATTTTTTATAAAAATTTATAGAAACTCTCCTTAGTTCTTGGATTCATAGTATTCCTTTTGGTAAAGACTCCTTAATTAATAATAGTATTTATCACAAATAATAATTTCAAATATTACAATTTTAAATCACCATGAATTCCAGTCCAGGATCCTCTCAGTTAATCTTCATTTAAATCTCTCTAAAATTGGCTCTGATCATGGATTTGATCAAAATATGTTCTTTTATGAATTTTATTATAACCAAGAATCATTTGATATTATTTCCAAATTCAAAATAATAAACATAGTATTCTAAACATATGAAATATTTGTGTACCATAATATGTACTATCGACAAATTTAAGATGTCCATTAAATTAAAAATATGTTTTCTCATTTTAATGAAATATGAACATTACAATGTTCCATGAATAAATTAAATATTATTTCTCAACCTTACGAAAATTATAGGATAAATACCCAAAGTATCATAATAACCATATGATATCTCCATTAATCATATAAAGTTTCTATATTCCACCATAAAATTAAGTTTATAACCTTAATAGTTATTCATAATGAACATTATGAATAATATATGGAACCTTATAATGATTTTAATATACCTAATAAAGTCATCCCTTTTTCATTTTTATTCATCTTGGTAAAACAGAACAAATTGTCAGGTGCCTTATGATGATTCATCCCTTTTCCAATCTTCAAGACTTCTTATAACCAACCTTATGGAATATTTAGGACCGGACTTGTGATGTTTAAAGGGGTATAATACCTTGTCGGTTTCATAAAAACAATAAAAACAAGGATTAATCCAACTGATCCCATTCTTTCATAAAACCCTCTTAAAAACATAAAATTACCTCAAACTCATCTAAAATCATCTAAAAACAATTCTTACAGAAGTTTAACAACAAATAAAATCTTTTTCAAAAAATAAATTTGGTATTTCAATCATACCATTAATTTTATTAGATACCATTCACAACTCTATAAAAACATCAAGAACACGTTCAAGAAATATAAAATCCTACCCATTCTTATGTGATATGTGTCTGAAAAAAACACCATAGGATAAAGTAGTGTTTTATATAAAAATACATATCTTAATGATAAGAAAAATTTATCCAAATAATTTGAATTATCTCCCTAAAAATTCATACACTCATAACATTATATTTTACTCCACCTTCTTACATCAAAAAACCCCTGGATTCATAATTGATAAAGAGAATAAATACCTTCATAGGTAAGAGTTGTAGAAATTTTCTTCCCATTAGTCAAAAAAATCAATGATAAGTGGGGCTACCTTCCAATATCCCTCAATATAGAGGCACAAGCTAAATTTTTTTAATCCTCATCAGTGTCTCAAATTGGTTTTTATCCATTTATTTAGTTAAAATTTTCATCAATTGGTCTTGGGTTAGAATGATTTACACCATAATATTATCATTACGATCTCTCTATATAATAAATTTAAAAGTGATATAAATGTTCTTAGAACATGAGTCTTACAACAAATTTTTTTAATGATCAATAGCACACTGATTTTCAAAATAAATATTTAGAGGTACTCCAATATTCACACTAAAATATTTGATATACTCATACATTGGAATAATTTCAGTGGAAGAATTGATATTAGAAATATATTTAGTCTCTATGTAAAACATTATGCTTAATTTCTGTTTCTTATAGTGAATATTCACATTTCATCTTCCAATTAAAAATTATCTCATGAAGTGGACTTCCTATCATCACAATCATCTACTAAGTATGCATCAGTGAATCTAGATATATTCATATTCTCTTACATTATATAAAATAGTGAAAAACTCAATGTCCCCTTGATATGTTTAGGGACTCTCTTGGTATACAATAAATACAATTATTTTGGATCACTATGATATTTGACATATATTCTCTTTACATATATAATGTTTGTTCTTGATAGAGAAATATAAAATGTAAAACCCACCTCTTACTATAGTTAATTATATTACGATACAAATATTATTTTGATTTTCATGGAATTTAGGTTATTTCAGACATGATATTTTATGTTTTTGAACATCTATATGTGTTTCACAATTACCCTGCATGGTTATGAGTAACTATGTAACAACCATGGGAAGGATGTTGTTATCATGATAGTGGAGCTTTGCACATCCTTTACACAATTTTTCAAACCCTGAAAGACTATATGTAAATGTGTTTCTTAGTCTAGTGTATAATGGTAAGTCTATATTGTTGGAAAATGGTAACCCCTATGTAACACCCTGAGCTTCCACGATACGCTTCTCTTTCAATAATGCAATAGCTTGCATTGTACGCAAGTTCGAGATTCGAACACACTGCGACCAATAAAAATAGCCATTATGAGTAGTAATAACCAATTTTTAAAATTATATATATTTTATATTTCAAAATGGACTTCATTTTTCGATTCGGAATATCAAAATTAGCCTATGATGAATTTTTGGTATTTTTCTGAGAACTTCCAATTTTTTATGAATAGTGAAAAATACTTAAAAACAACTTTTTTAATAAAAATAATTTATAGTGATAAATTATACTATTGAGTGTTTTTAAAGTTTAATTAGAATATATTTTTACCATTTTATCCAATGGTGGTCATTAGAATTAATTTCACTTGGAAATTAGACATAAACAATTGTCAATCTTTTGATATATATTATTTCTTAAAAACACGCTATTTGTTGTGAAAGAGGAAATTAATTATAAAATTAATTAATGAAACTTATATGTTTGGAATTTTGTAAAATAGAAATCATTTTTGAATTCAGAATATCAATTATAGCTTAGGGTGAAATTTTGGCATTGTTCTGAAAAACATCAATTTTTGATTAATAGTGAAACCACTAAGTGGTAGTTAAAAAACAGATTTTTTGTTTAAATAAAACATTACCACTTCTGTGATTTGATTTTAAAAAATCCAACATACATGGTTGTCATTAAGAAGTAAAATGTGGTTCAATGGGATTAAAATAATTTTTTGGTGAATAGTAACTTTTAAGTTTAATTAATCGCGATTAAAGGTAATTAGTGAAAGTTATGGTAAAAATGATATTATAAAAATATGAAAATACCTTTACACTTGTCCTAAACCTATTGGATGAGTCATGGCCGACCAAGACAATCCATGGGTCAACTTGGGGACCCCATGGAGCCACTTTGGTAGGAAAATGACATTAAAAACTTTTTATTTAATGTCAAAATAAAAATGTCACAAACATGAGTTGTTTTACAAAAACAATTTTTAAATGGGGTTATACAAGTCATATTTTTGACTATTAATATTAATTAGAAAGATAAAAAGATTTCATACATCATTATATTTTTTTTAATATTTTTAGACATTAAATAAATTAAATGTTTTTGACACCATGATGATGCAGCGATTACCTAATTAATTAACGATTTAAATAAAATGAAACGATAATGTAAAATCTAAGACCTACACTTGTCAAAAACCTATTGGATGAGTATACTTAGAACCCTTATCACCTTATACTCGAAATATATAAGTGTGGGACCTTTAAAATCCGAAACTCATTATATAATAAAGTAACATTTCAATCTTTCCAAGAGTTCCCCTTCTCTCCTCTTATAAAAGGCCCCCACCACTACCACCTTATTCACACCTTCAAAGCCTTTTTCTCGGCCATACTCTGCCTAAAATACTATCCCAACTTCCCTATCTTACTCCTAGAAGCCTCACTTTGGGAATAAGTCTTCCCAAGGAAGCCTTTGGCTCAAATCAAAAAGAGTTACCCGATTTTAAGGTAATGTCTTCTCTTATGTTATTTTGTTTTATTTTTCTTCTCCAACCCCTTAAACTCTTTTTATTTCATTCTTTTGTAAAAAAAACAGTATCTTCAATATAATAGGATGTTTTTATGAGAAGGATTTGATTTACACTTACACACATCTTCGTCTAATGTTTAAAGAACATATTGTTTCTGTGGTTGGAGAATTTCTGCCTCATGAAATGATGATTGTTCAATATTCTTTTAACACCTCTAATGGTGGCCATTATGATGACACTATTTTTATATATGATATATATTTTGTTTTTTCCCTTATTATTATGTATTTTTCATTTATGGAATACCTTTATTATTTCCATTATGGGAAAACACGATAATTTCATTTTAGGAAGTGCGGACTACCGCCCCCTCAAAGTGATTTGAATCGTTAATGCCATTTGTGGGATGTCTAAAGGATGGATTAAATGGTATTATACATTATATTATACTGTAATTATATTATACCTTTATATAATTATTATTTCATTCCATTAAATAGAAAATAGAAATGAAAGTAGCGTTCATGCGTACGTACGGCTTACCGTCTCCATGAACGTTGCATTTCATTTATTACCTTTAAATGTTATGTAATATTATGAATTAATGTATATACTGTATATATATGATATATATTATATCTACATCATGAATATAATTCTGGATATAATAGATATTTCTCCACATGAACAACGTTTAATTATAAGAAGTTTATTTTTGACTCAAGTACCAAAGATCGACGAAACGACCGTTATTAACATAAATAATTAAATAATTTTCATAACATGGTAATAAGTGATATAAAAGGAAAAATGAACTTGAAAAATGTTCTAAAACAATTTGAAATTAACTCTAGTTTATTATTCCGGAGGTTAAAGAACGATTGAGTCAAGTCGAACACGAGGTAAGGGAAATTCTTAACCCAATTTCTGTTCATTGGGTCAATCTCCTACTTTCAAATTATGTCAGGATATTATTATGTCCTATCTTGTAATTGTACTTTATTTATGTGTACTTATAGTGAATACAAATAATAGATCTATTTTATTTTAAAAAAATTATCTTTGTAAGGGACTTCGTCTCAATCTCCTTTCATTGAGGTATATTCTGTTTTATACACAACTATCTTTTATATGGTGTATGAACCCCTTTGAATTTTACGTTTATTCAAAAGGAATATTTTTATACGAAGTGTTTTACTAAAAGACAAAAGGAATGTTTTTCTTGTCGTACGTATGTGGTGACAACGACATCTCCACTACCGTGACCATTATTTAAGTTTTGGCTTCCTCTATAAGCCATAACATTTTTTAAATGAAAAACAAATACCATGTTTTACTTTTATTTCATTTTGGTATTGAAAATGGTATGTATCAAACATTGTTTACGAGTCTTAATATATGAAAACCCCGTTCAAATGTATATGTATTTAATGCAAGCTTAAAAATGTTTTTATAAAACCCAACTCTCGTGTGTGGAAGACAAGAAAGGATTGGGCGTGGAACCATCATGGCCTGTAATTAGTCGAGTAGTCTTTGAATTAGTTATTTTGTTTTCAGAAGCTTGCATAATGTTTTCAGAAAAACACTGGAGTATATTTGAGCAATTTTAAATGTTATTATCTTATAAAAATTGAACTCGTATTTTGATGCCGCAATTAATTTCAAACGGTATTCTTAAAAATGGTATTCCTAAATGTTTATATACCATTTTTGAAATGAGGGATGCATTTGACTTAATAAGTGACAGGTGGAGCCTACTATAGCTCCTCGATGCATCGGAAGGTCTCATGAGACAAACTAGTGTCTTGGCACGAGGCCTTGACAAAATCATATTCGTGGTCTCGGCACGAGGCCTTGGCTACGTGGTTATGATAGTCTGGCATTATTCATTCCATCACTATGAAAGTGGTTATTGATATTACATGTTATTATTCAACCAGTAGAATATCCATGCGAATAAGTAAATAGAATTATCTCATTTTAATTTTTCCATATTATGTTGAAGTTCAAGTTTAAAAGGATTTTGTTTTTGTTATACATTGCCTTAAATGTTTATTTTTATTTATAAAAGCTTCTGCTATATTGTTATCCTTACTGAGCATCTGAGCTCACCCCTTTCAATGTTTTAATATTTTTCAGGATGTGAAGAAGTATTTTATGAATGACTTACAGGGATTATCAGAAAGTGATATGATTGTGGACTATGAAGACCATGTTATTGTAGTTTTTTTACTTTATGATGTAATGTAAGACTTATGAATGTATCTAGTGTTTCCAGGGCTACTAAACTAATCGGTCTTTCGAGACTTGATCATTTGTGATTATGCCAATGTTACGCAATAATGCATCGACTCTAAGTAACTGGGGTCAGGGCGTTACAGTTGGTATCAGAGGCAGTTTAGTACTAACCTTGGATGCTAGATTTAGATAAACTCTGATTAGATCACATAGCCCTAAGATAGACTTTGAGGATTAGTATATAAGAACATCCTAGAATTTTGGTATTATAGATATTTTTGTGAGTTTCAGAGCTATACATCCCTGTCTGGATACGAGCTGGTAGAGGCGGCTCTGGCACAGATGTACCTCGGGGTAAATCCCAAAAACACCGCTTTGATCTAGACTCAAACGGGAACTGGTGCATGACAAGAGGCCTTGCTGCACTCTTGGTTACGACACACCCGGGGAATATGCATAGGATAATTCTCATTTTCTTTACAAACCACTATGAAGGGTTATGAGTATATACTTCCTCAAAGAAAATATTTTTATGATTATGGATTATATACATTAATAGTTCAATTTATGTTAAGTATTTTACAAGTATGGAATTATGTATTTTGATTCATAAACTAATCTAGTTTATGACATTGTTTATAAATGGCGCCTAGTGGAAGGAATGGAAACCGTATCAATGCACGCACTCCATGTAGGGATTTCCCTCCAGCTCAAGATAATTATTGTGGAGCTGGAGATACAACTGGTGCTATTCAACTTATCACCATACTAGGAAAACTCACTCAGGTTATGAATAATAACCTTTCTAGTATGGAGCACCCTGATCTGCAATATGGAGGATCAATGTTAGACCGCTTCATGAGGCAACAACCACCAACATTCAATGGAATTACAAATCCCTTATTATCTAAGCAATGGATAAATTCCTTAGAGAAAATATTCCATGCCTTGGGGAGTAGTGAAAGGGAAAAGGTTATCATGGCAGTTTACCTTCTCACTGTAGATGCTGATCAATGGTGGTCATTGATTCAAAATATAAAGGAGGATGAATAAGTATCAAGTATGGAATGGATAGAGTTCAAAGGGATTTTCTTAGAGAAATACTTTCCTCATGACCATCAAGCAGATATGGAAAGGCAATTTCTGAGTCTGAGACAAAAGGAGGATGAGAATGTCGCAAAGTATGAGGCTAACTTTACAAGGTTAGCGAGGCGTGATGTAGATTATATACGTAACCCAAGAATTAAGATTGATCTTTTCTTTGATGGTTTAAAACCATTCTATGTCGAGCATTAGTCTCACAAACCTTCTCGTCGTACGAAGACATTATCTCATGTGCTATTAAAACATAAAAGGAATTCTCTAAATCTTATGACAATAAAGTTAAGTAAGAGAAGAAGAGAACAATGGAACAAGAGACAGATAAAGGGAAACAGGGAAAGAAGGATTTTCCATTATGTGATAATTCTGGGAAGAATCACCCTGGTACTTGCCAAAAAGGAATGAGAGTTTGTTATAAATGTGGAGAAAAAGGTCACCAGGCTCGTAATTGTATGGGAATGAAAGAGGCTATCAATGTTGAATGCTACAATTGTAGGGAAATGGGGCATTATGAAAATGAATGTCCTAAGCGTCAGGGAAACTTACCTCAGAAAAGGCCAAGGGATCAAGGAAAATCTTATGTTGTTACTATAGTTGAAGTAGAATAATTAATGTATTGGTGATTTTGGACTCAAGGATTATATTCTGGTTATAAGGATAATGTGATATATATAAGGATTGTACTCCAGTACTTGTTGTTTTAATTAAGGATTTAATATGATGAAGGTAATCATATTTTTAGTATGTTACAATAAGAGAAACTTTACTTTGTTTGGGGAATCTGATGTTACAATTGATTTTGGAATTTAGAGACCTTTTAGAGAAAGTCTGGACAGAGGTATTTTCGGTAACTATAAAGGTTGGAATGGAGTAAGTTGAACTTTGGATAGTATTGTTTATTGTTAAAACATTTATGAAGAGTATTTTTGGAATATTAAAATACTATAGTTTTAGGAAAAGGAAAACAAGCTGGATGGGGGATAACCCGTCGAGTCGGACAAAGCTATAGGAATCGAACCCACAACCATAGTGCGACAGGCCTTTATTACCTACCACTAGCCTACAGGAAGTCCCTGATTATTACAAAATAGTTTTCTTAATCTAAATGGTATGTGTTAATATTTTGAACCTTGTACAATTAGGATAAATATAATATTTTTGAGTTCTATTATCTTTTTGAGTGAAAGATGAGTTTGTGGTCGAAATTATATGAAGGTTGAAACTCTACTTGTCAAGCATAAATATATATATACCTATCTCTTATTCTATGAATAAATTAATTCTTAAACTTTATTAAAGGGATATTAAAACAAAAAATGTGTTATCCTAATACCTTATGTCTTGTTGAACGTATAATATTAAAGGCTTTGAGGCCCTCAATTTTACACTTATTTGTGATTGATGACCTCAATCACTCCCTACAAATATTTACGTTTTTCCTCCAATTATATGTCTCTAATTTGAACCAATGTTCTCCTTATCGAGATCATAATTTGGTGGTGACTTTTTCATTTCCGTTTCCCTCTTATTAAGGCTAAATTTTATTAACCTTATTTTCGATGTGGGTTTTCCACAAAGGTATTTTCTATTTTCAATGAAAAATTTCAAATTTCGAGGAAACAATTTATTGAAGGAGGGGAGAATGTAACATCCCGAGCTTCCACGATACGCTTCTCTTTCAATAATGCAATAGCTTGCATTGTACGCATGTTCGAGATTCTAACACACCGCGGCCAATCAAAATAGCCATTATGAATAGTAATACCCACTTTTTAAAATTATATATATTTTATATTTCAAAATGGACTTCATTTTTGGATTCAGAATATCGAAATTAGCCTATGATGAATTTTTGGTATTTTTCTGAGAACTTCCAATTTTTTTGAATAGTGAAAAATACTTAAAAACAACTTTTTTAATAAAAATAATTTATAGTGATAAATTATACTATTTAGTGGTTTTAAATTTTAATTAGAATATATTTTTACCATTTTATCCAATGGTGGTCATTAGAATTAATTTCACTTTGAAATTAGACATAATCAATTGTCAATCTTTTGATATATATTGTTTCTTAAAAACACGCTATTTGTTGTGACAACGGGAATTAATTATAAAATTAATTAATGAAACTTATATGTTTGGAATTTTTTAAAATAGACATCATTTTTGAATTTGGAATATCAATTATATCTTAGGGTGAATTTTTGGCATTGTTCTGAAAAACTTCAATTTTTGATGAATAGTGAAACCACTAAGTAGTAGTTAAAAAACTGATTTTTTGTTTAAATAAAACATTACCACTTCTGTGATTTTATTTTCAAAAATCATACATACATGTATGTCATTAGGAAGTAAAATGTGGTTCAATTAGATTAAAATAATTTTTCTGCAAATAGTAACTTTTAAGTTTAATTAATCGCAATTAAAGGTAATTAGTGAAATTTAGGGTAAAATGATATTATAAAAATATGAAAATACCTTTACACTTGTCCAACCCCTATTGGATGAATCATGTCTGACCAAGAAAATCCATGGGTCAACTTTGGGACCCCATGGAGCCACTTTGGTAGGAAAATGACATTAAAAACCTTTTATATAATGTTAAAATAAAAATGTCACAAACATGAGTTGTTTTACGAAAACAATTTTTAAATGGGGTTATACAAGACATATTTTTGACTATAAATATTAATTCTAAATATAGAAAGATTTTCTACATCATGATATTTTTTTATAATTTTTAGACATTAAATAATGTAAATATTTTATGACACCATGATGATGCCGCGATTACCTCATTAATTAACGATATAAATAAAATGAAAAGATAATGTAAAATCTAAGACCTAAACTTGTCAAAAACCTATTGGATGAATATATTTCTAACCCTTATCACCTTATCCTCGAAATACATAAGTTTGGGACCTTTAAAATCCTAAACTCATTATATAATAAAGTAACATTTCAATCTTTCCAAGAGTGCCCCTTCTCTCCTCTTATGAAAGCCCCCCACCACTACCACCTGATTCACACCTTCAAAGCCTCTTGGCTCGGACAACCTCTTCCAAAATACTCTTCCAACTTACCTCTCTTACTATTATAAGCCTCACTTTGGGAAGAAGTCTTACCAAGGAAGCCTTTGGCTCAAATCACAAAGAGTTGCCTGATTTTAAGGTAATGTCTTCTCTTATGTTATTTTGTTTTATTTTTCTTCTCCAACCCCTTAAACTATTTTTATTTATTTCTTTTGAAAAAACACCATTATCTTAAATATACTAGGATTTTGTTATGAGAAGTATTTGATTTACACTTACACACACCTTCGCTTAATGGTTAAAGAACATACTGTTTCTGTGGTTGGCTAATTTCTGCCTCACGAAATGATGATTGTTCAATATTCTTTTAACACCTCTAATGGTGGCCATTATGATGACAATATTTTTATATATGATATATGTTATGTTTTTGTTTTCATTATGATTCTGTATTTTTCATTTATGGAATACCTTTATGATTTCCATTATGGGTAAACGCGATAATTTCATTTTAGGAAGTGCGGACTACCGCCCCCTCAAAGTGATTTGAATCGTTAATGCCATATGTGGGATGTATAAAGAATGGAGTAAATGGTATTATACATTATCTTATACTGTAATTATATTATACCTTTATATAATTATAATTTCATTCTATTAAATACGAAATAGAAATGAAAGTAGCGTTCAAGCGTACGTACGGCTTACAGTCTCCATGAACGGTGCATTTCATTTCTTACCTTTAAATGTTACGTAATATTATGAATGAATATATATAATGGATATATATGATATATATGATATCTAAATCATGAATATAATTCTGGATATAATGGATATTTCGCCACATGAACAACTTGTAATTATAAGATGTTTATTTTTGACTCTAGTACCAAAGATCGAAAAAACAACCGTTATTAACTTAAATAATTACATAATGTTCATAACATGGTAATAAGTGATATAAAATGAATAATGAACTTGAAATAGGTTCTTAAACAAGTAAAAATTAACTCTAGTTTATTATTCAGGAGGTTAAAGAACGGTCGAGTCAAGTCGGACACGAGGTAAGGGAAATTCTTAACCCAATTTCTGTTCTTTGGGTCAATCTCCTACTTTCAAATTATGTCATGATATTATTATGTCCTATATTGTAATTGAAATTTTTTTATGTGTACTTATAGTGAATACACATAATAGATCTATTTTATTTAAAAAAATGTTCTTTGTAAGTGACTTCGTCTCAATCTCCATCATTGAGGCATATTATTTTTTATACACAACTTTCTTTTATACAGTGTATAAACCCCTTTGACTTTTACATTTATTCAAAATTAATCTTTTTATACGATGTGTATTACTAAAAGACAAAAGGGAATGTTTTTCTTGTTGTATGTATGCGGCGACAACGACTTCTCTGCCGCCGTGACCATTATTTGAGTTTCGGCTTCCTCTACAAGCCATAATTTTTTTTAAATGAAAAACAAATACCATGTTTTACTTTTATTTTATTTTGGTATTGAAAATGGTATGTGTCAAACATTGTTTAGAAGTACTAACATATGAAAACCCAGTGCAAATGTATATGTATTTAACGCAAGATTAAAAATTATTTTTGAAAACCCGACTCTCGAGTGTGAAAGACAGGAAGGGATTGGGCGTCGACCCATCATGGCCTGTAATTAGTCGAGTAGTCTCAGAATTAGTTATTTTGTTTTCAGAAGCATGCATAATGTTTTCTGAAAAACACTGGAGTATATTTGAGAAATTTTAAATGAAATTATCTTATAAAAATTGAACTAGTATTTTGATGCTGCAATTAATTTCAAACGGTATTCATAAAAATGGTATTCCTAAATGTTTATATAGCATTTTTGATATGAGGAATGCATTTGACTTAACAAGTGACGGGTAGAGCCCGCTCTAGCTCCTCGATTCATCGGAAGGTCTCATGAGACAAACTAGTGTCTTGGCACGAGGCCTTAACAAAATCATAGTTGTGGTCTCGGTACGAGGCCTTGGCTACGTGGTTATGACAGTATGGCATTATGCATTCCATCATTATGAAAGTGATTTTTGATATTGCATGTGATTATTTGACCATTAGAATATCAATGTGAATAAGTAAATGGCATTATCTCATTTTACTTTTTCCATATTATGTTGAAGTTCAAGTTTAAAAGGCTTTTGTTTTTGTTATACATTGCCTTAAATGTTTATGTTTATTTATGAAAGATTCCGATATATTGTTATCATTAGTGAGCATTTGAGCTCACCCCTTTCAATGTTTTAATATTTTCCAGGATGTGAAGAAGTATTTTAGGAATGACCTATACGGATAGTCAGAAAGGGATATGAGTGTAGACTATGAAGACCATGTTAATGTAGTTTTTTTACTTTATGATGTAATGTAAGACTTATGAATGTATCTAGTGTTTCCAAGGCTACTAAACTAATCGGTCTTTCGAGACTTGATATTTTGTGATCATGCCAATGTTACGCAATAATGTATCGACTCTGGGTAACTGGGGTCGGGGCGTTACAGTTGGTATCAGAGGGAGTTTAGTACTAACCTTGGATGCTATATTTAGATAAACTCTGATTAGATCACATATCCCTAAGATAGACTTTGAGGATTAGTATATAATAACTTCCTAGAATTTTGGTATTATAGAGATTTTTGTGAGTTTCCGAGCAATACATCCCTATCTGGATACGAGCAGGTAGAGGTGGCTCTAGCACAGATGTACCTAGGGGTAAAACCTGAAAACACTGCTTTGAGCTAGACTCGAACGGGAACTGGTGCACGACAACAGGCCTTGATTCACTCTTGGTTATACACTCCCGGGGGATATGCTTAGGATAATTCTTATTTTCTTTACAAACCACTATGAAGGGTTATGAGTATATACTTCCTCAAAGAAATTTTTTTTATGATTATGGATTATATCCATAAATAGTTCAATTTATGTTATGTATTCTACAAGTATGGAATTATGTATTTTGATTCATAAACTAATCTAGTGTATGACATTGTTTAGAAATGGTTCCTAGTAGAAAGAATGGAAACCATATCAATACACACACTCCATGTAGGGATTACCCTCCTGCTCAAGATAATTATTGTGGAGCTGGAGATACAACTGGTGCTATTCAACTTATCACCATATTGGGACAACTCACTCAGGTTATGAATAATAACCTTACTCGTATAGAGCGCCCTGATCCGTAATGTGGAGGATCAATGTTAGACCGCTTCATGAGGCAACAACCACCAACATTCAATGGAATTACAAATCCTTTAGTAGCTGAGCAACGGATAAATTCCTTAGAGAAAATATTCCATGCCTTGGGGAGTAGTGAAAGGTAAAAGGTTATCAAGGCAGTTTACCGCCTCACTGGAGATACTGATCAATGGTGGTCATTGATTCAAAATACAAAGGAAGATGAAGAAGTATCAAGTATTGAATAGAGAGAGTTTAAAGAGCTTTTCTTTGAAAAATACTTTCCTCATGACCATCGATCAGATATGGAAAGGCAATTTCTGAGTCTAAGACAAAAGGAGGATGAGAATATCGCAAAGTATGAGGCTAACTTTACAAGGTTAGCGAGGCATGCTGCAGATTATATACGTAACCCAAGAAGTAAGATTGATCATTTATTTGATGGGATAAAAACATTTCTTCGTCGAGCATTAGTCTCACAACCCTTCTCACCGTACGAAGACATTTTCTCAGGTTCTATCAAAACAGAAAAATAATTCTCTAAATCTTATGACAATAAAGTAAAGTAAGAGAATAAGATAACGGTGGAACAAGAGACAGATAAAGGGAAAAAGGGAAAGAAGGATTTTCCATTATGTGATAATTGTGGGAAGAATCACCCTGGTACTTGGCTAAAAGGAATGGGATTTGTTTATAAATGTGGAGAAAAAGGTCACCAGGCTCGTGATTTTAAGAGAAATAAAGAGGCTATCAATGTTGAACGCTACAATTGTAGGAAAATGGGGAATTATGCAAATGAATGTCCTAAGAGTCAGAGAAACTTACCTCAGAAAAGGCCAAGGGATCAAGGGCAATCTTATGCTGTTACTATAGTTGAAGTGGAATAATTAATGTATTGGTGCTTTTGGACTCCAAGATTATATTCTGGTTATAAGGATAATGTGATATATATAAGGATTGTACTGCAGTACTTGTTGTTTTCATTAAGGATTTAATATGATGAATGTAATCATATTTTTAGTATGTGAAAATAAGAGAAACTTTACTTTGTTTGGGGAATCTGAGGTTACAATTGATTTTGGAATTTAGAGACCTTTTATAGAAAGTCTGGACATAGGTATTTTGGATAACTATAAAGGTTGGAATCGATTAAGTTGAACTTTGGACAGTATTGTTTAAGGTTAAAAAATTTATGAAGAGTATTTTTGGAATATTAAAATACTATAGTTTTAGGAAAAGGACAACCAGAAGGTTGGGGGATAACCCGTGTCTTTGGACAAAGCTGCAGGAATCGAACCCACAACCATAGTGTGATAGGCCTTTATTACCTACCACTAGCCTACAGGAAGTCCCTGGTTATTACAAAATAGTTTTCCTAATCTAAATGATATGTGTTAATATTTTGAACCTTGTACGATTAGGATAAATATAATATTATTGAGTTCTATAATCTTTTTGAGTGAAAGATGAGTTTGTGGTCGAAATTATATGAAGGTTGAAACTCTACTTGTCAAGCATAAATATATATATACCTATCTCCTATTCTATGAATAATTTAATTCTTAAACATTAGTAAAGGGATATTAAAACAAAAAAAGTGTTATCCTAATACCTTATGTCTTGTTGAACGTATAATATTAATGGCTTTGAGGCCCTCGATTTTACCATTGTTTGTGATTGATAACCTCAATCACTCCCTACAAATATTTATGTTTTTTCTCCAATTATATGTCTCTAATTTCCGCCAATGTTCTCCTTATCGAGATCATAATTTAGTGGTGACTTTTTCATTTCCCTTTCCCTCTTATTAAGGCTAAATTTTATTAACCTTATTTCCAATGTGGGTTTTCCACAAAGGTATTTTCTATTTTCATCCTTTTATTTTCAATGAAAAATTTCAAATTGCAAGGACGCAATTTATTGAAGGAGGGGAGAATGTAACACCTCGAGCTTCCACGATACGCTTCTCTTTCAACAATGCAATAGCTTGCATTGTACGCAAGTTCGAGATTCTAACACACCGCGACCAATCAAAATAACCATTATGAAAGGTAATACCCACTTTTTAAAATTATATAAATTTATATTTCAAAATGGACTTCATTTTTGGATTCGGAATATCGAAATTAGCATATGATGAATTTTTGGTATTTTTCTGAGAACTTCCAATTTTTTATGAATAGTGAAAAATACTTAAAAACAAATTTTTTAATCAAAATAATTTATAGTGAAAAATTATACTATTGAGTGGTTTTAAAGTGTAATTAGAATATATTTTTACCATTTTATCCAATGGTGGTCATAAGAATTAATTTCACTTTGAAATTAGACATAAACAATTGTCAATCTTTTGATATATATTGTTTCTTAAAAACATGCTATTTGTTGTGAAAGCGGGAATTAATTATAAAATTAATTAATGCAACTTATTTGTTTCGAATTTTGTAAAATAGACATCATTTTTGAATTTGAAAGATCAGTTATAGCTTAAGGTGATATTTTGGCATTGTTCTGAAAAACTTCAATTTTTGATGAATAGTGAAACCACTAAGTGGTAGTTAAAAAACTGATTTTTCGTTTAAATAAAACATTACCACTTATGTGATTTTATTTTCAAAACTCCAACAGACATGGTTGTCATTAGGAAGTAAAATGTTGTTCAATGTGATTAAAATAAGTTTTTGGTGAATATTAACTTTTAAGTTTAATTAATCGTGATTAAAGGTAATTAGTGAAATTTAAGGTAAAAATGATATTATAAAAATATTAAAATACTTTTACACTTGTCCTAACCTTATTGGATGAGTCATGTCCGACCAAGAAAATCAATGGGTAAACTTGGGGACCCCATGGATCCACTTTGGTAGGAAAATAACATTAAAAACATTTTATATAATGTTAAAATAAAATTGTCACAAAAATGAGTTGTTTTACTAAAACAATTTTTAAATATGGTTATAAAAGTCATATTTTTTACTATAAATATTCATTAGAGAGATGAAAATATTTCCTACATCATGATATTTGTTTTATAATTTTTATACATTAAATAAATTAAATTTTTTATGACACCATGATGATGCAGCGATTACCTCATTAATTAACGATTTAAATAAAATGAAATGATAATGTAAAATATAAGACTTAAACTTGTCAAACGCCTATTGGATGAGTATATTTAGAACCCTTATCAACTTATACTAGAAATATATAAGTGTGGGACCTTTAAAATCCGAAAATCATTATATAATAAAGTAACATTTCAATCTTTCCGAGAGTGCCCCTTCTCCCCTGTTATAAAAGGCCCCCACCACTACCACCTTATTCACACCTTAAAAGCCTTTTAGCTCGGCCAACCTCTACCCAAATACTCTCCCAACTTCCCTATCTTACTCCTAGAATCCTCACTTTGGTAATAAGTCTTCTCATGGAATACTTTGGCTCAAATCAAAAAGAGTTACCCGATTTTAAGGTAATGTCTTCTCTTATGTTATTTTGTTTTATTTTTCTTCTCCAACCCCTTAAAATCTTTTTATTTCATTCTTTTGTAACAAAAACATTATCTTAAATATACTAGGATGTTGTTATGAGAAGTATTTTATTTACACTTACACACACCTTCGTCTAATGGTTAAAGAACATACTGTTTCTGTGGTTGGAGAATTTCTGCCTCATGAAATGATGATTGTTCAATATTCTTTTAACACCTCTAATGGTGACCATTATGATGAAACTATTTTTATATATGATATATATTATGTTTTTTCCCTTATGATTCTATATTTTTCATTTATGGCATACCTATATGATTTCCATTGTGGGTAAACGCGAGAATTTAATTTTAGGAAGTGTGGACTACCGCCCCCTCAAAGTGATTTGAATCGTTAATGCCATATGTGGGATGTATAAATGATGGAGTAAATGGTATTATACATTATATTATACTTTAATTATAGTATAACTTTATATAATTATAATTTCATTCCATTAAATACGAAATAGAAATGAAAGTAGCGTTCATGCGTACGTACGGCTTACCGTCTCCATGAACGGTGCATTTCATTTCTTACCTTTAAATGTTACGTAATATTATGAATGAATGTATAAACTGGATATATATGATATATATGATATCTAAATCATGAATATAATTCTGAATATAATGGATATTTCGCCACATGAACAACTTGTAAATATAAGAAGTTAATTTTTGACTCAAGTACCAAAGATTGACAAAATGACCGTTACTAACTTAAATAATTAAATAATGTTCATAACATGGTAATAAGTGATATAAAAGGAATAATGACCTTGAAAAAGGTTATTAAACAAGTAGAAATTAAATCTAGTTTATTATTCAGGAGGTTAAAGAACGGTCGAGTCATGTCGGACACGAGGTAAGGGAAATTCTTAACCCAATTTATGTTCTTTGGGTCAATCTCCTACATTCAAATTATGTCATGATATTATTATATCCTATCTTGTAATTGTACTTTCATTATTTGTACATATAGTGAATACAAATAATAGATCTATTTTATTTAAAAAAAATTATCTTTGTAAGGGACTTCGTCTCAATCTCCTTTCATTGAGGAATATTCTGTTTTATACACAACTTTCTTTTATACGGTGTATAAACCCCTTTGACGTTTATGTTTATTCAAAAGGAATATTTTTATATGAATTGTTTTACTAAAAGACAAAAAGGAATGTTTTTCTTGTCGTACGTATGCAGTGACAATAACTTCTCCACCGCCGTGACCATTATTTGAGTTTCGGATTCCTCTACAAGCCATAACTTTTTTTTAAATGAAAAACAAATACCATGTTTTACTTTTATTTCATTTTGGTATTGAAAATGGAATGTATCAAACATTGTTTACGAGTCTTAATATATGAAAACCCAGTGCAAATGTATATGTATTTAACGCAAGATTAAAAATGTTTTTAGAAAACCCGACTCTCGAGTGTGGAAGACAGGAAGGGATTGGGCGTGGACCCATCATGGCCTGTAATTAGTCGAGTAGTCTCAAAATTAGTTATTTTGTTTTCAAAATCTTTTATAATGTTTTTAGAAAAACACTGGAGTATATTTGAGCAATTTTAAATGTAATTATCTTATAAAAATTGAACTGGTATTTTGATGTCGCAATTAATTTCAAACGATATTCTTAAAAATTGTATTCCTAAATGTTTATATACCATTTTTGATATGAGGAATGCATTTGACTTAATAAGTGATGGGTGGGTCCCGCTATAGCTCCTCGATGCATCGGAAGGTCTCATGAGACAAACTAGTGTCTTGGCACGAGTCCTTGACAAAATCATATTTGTGTTCTTGGCATGAGGCCTTGGTTACGTGGTTATGATAGTCTGGCATTATGCATTCCATCATTATGAAAGTGGTTATTGATATTTCATGTGATTATTCTACCAGTATAATATCCATGTGAATAAGTAAATGGCATTATCTCATTTTACTTTTGCCATATTATGTTGAAGTTCAAGTTTAAAAGGCATTTGTTTTTGTTATACATTTCCTTAAATGTTTATGTTTATTTATGAAATCTTCTGCTATATTGTTATCCTTACTGATCATCTGAGCTCACCCCTTTCAATGTTTTAATATTTTCCAGGATGTGAAGAAGTATTTTATGAATGACCTATAGGGATAGTCAGAAAGGGATATGAGTGTGGACTATGAAGACCATGTTATTGTAGTTTTTCTACTTTATGATGTAATGTAAGACTTATGAATGTATCTAGTATTTCCAAGGCTACTAAACTAATCGGTCTTTCGAGACTTGATCTTTTGTGATCATGCCAATGTTACGCAATAATGTATTGACTCTGGGTAACTAGGGTCGGGGCATTACACCCTAACAGTGTTATCAAACCATGAATCTCACCCATTTTTTATGAAAAAATTACTATATCAATTATAATTAATTTTATAACCTCTTACCATCGATTCTATTTGAATAAATCCTACAAACTTATGGTATATCTCTAAACTTTACCCCCCCCCCTTTGATATTATGCCCCTTTATTAGATTTAAAAAGGATTTTAAAGAAAAATATTCCATCTTATTCCTATATTATATCGTCCTTTTTTTCCGTCCATGTATCCTAGGTTTCTCTTTAAAATAAAACCTGAAATCACAATACGAGATAGGGTTTTGTATTAACATAGTTGTAACCTATGATTTTAGTATTTTATGATTTTTATAGTATATTTACATTCTTATTCAGGTGGTCTCCTTTGAAGGTGAACTTCTTTGGAATGATTTTAAATCATATGAGATAGGTGATTTTGTGCAATTAATTTTTTTTTGAAATAAGAAATGTTCTTGGGTTTGATAAATTCTTATTTAAATGAATGTATATCTATATTTGATATTTTTGTGTTTATTTAAATCATTTCAAGAAATTTTGGATTGGAATAAAAGGGTTATTCTTTTGAATTTCAAACTTTTATTCAAAATGAATGTTTATTCATCCAAAACTCTTTTTTAGAATACCTATATATATTTTCAATGAATGATACGTCAAAATGAAACGAATTTTAGTATTTTTTTATTTTTAAATAAGGAGATTTATATTTTGGAAGGGGATAATTTGAAATTAAAATGGCGTGTGATCTTAAAGGCCTAGTTACCACTTTTTTGGGTTAAATTTTTTATTTAATGAGAGATCCACATTGACTTATCTAGGTTGTTTTACATAGTGATGAGTTTTTTGTTACTTTGTGATGGTTAAATGTTGCAAAAGGGGTAATTCTAAACAATATCACTATAAATGAGGAGTATTTGTTGATTATTCTTTATTTGTTGGATTTTATTTCTTATTCACTCAAAAATTCATCTTTTTTTCATGTGTACAATAGTAGTTAAGTCCGAGATATTGAATTAGGTTACCTTAGCTAACAGACACATACTATATATTATTCCCTATTTTTTTACTATAACCCTGTCTAGGGAAGTTTTCTCGATGAGGATAGTGTGATAAAGATAAGGGGATAAATTTTATATTAGGAATTTATATATTCCAGATGTTATTATATATTATATGAGTAATTTTTTGGATCATAGAAAATTTTAATCTAATGCAGATCCGATAAAAGATATTATTTAATTTTTTAATTTATTTTGTAAAATATTACCTTAGAATTGATTGTATTCCACTTTCTTGTATCACCGTGAAACCCTTTATCTTTTTTAAATTAATTATTAATCTCTTAACATATGTTTCATCTAATGTGGTATGTGTTACATTTGCGTGTTTGGATTCTTTTCACTAAAATGAATTTTCATTGTTTTTTTTTGGAAAACAATGATTAAATTAAAAAATTTACATTTTTTTAAAGTAGTTTTAGAATTAGGTTTTTTTAAAGAAGGATTAGGAAGGGAATTGTTTTCTAAATAGATTATTTTCTTTTATAGAGAGCCAAAACGAAATTTTTATTATGTGGTCATGAACTTGAATTTATTATCATTTTGCCTATGAATGGGATTGCTAATTTTTTTCTAATGGTATTTCAATCTATCAATTAGGAATTATTTACAAAATAAATTTCATAGAATCCTTGTTGATATATTACAAGTCATGTTACTAACACCATTCAAACACATGATTTGTGTGTATATGGAGTGATTATTTTATATTCTGATTCCAGGTCCAATTCAAAGATTTTATTTTTCCTTCAGGAAACTTTTGGAAAATTGGGAGGTGGTGAGAAACCATGGATTATATAGAGAATATGTTGTGGTTTGGAATCAGTTTTATTTTATAATAGGTTACTATTATAATGGAAAACTTTAAATATTTTAGTTATATTCTATATTTCCTTTAACTGTTATCATCTGGATAAATACTCTACATATTTTTTTTCAAAGAGTTGGTTATTTATTCATTCATTCCACACTATAAATATTTATTTACTATTTAAGGGAGAAATAATTCCCAATCTATTTTTTTGATTCCGATGATCATTTTGAATCCCATGGGGATCTTTAACTCCTTTTAGTTCTACTAGTATGTTAGTTCCATTGCCAGTTTGGTGGTAGCCTAGTTTAGTTTGTTAGAAATGTTATCAAATCTAGGTTCTTTAAAGTGGTAAAGGTTCTATAATAACCCTATTGTAATTTTGGATGTGGCATGGTATAAATATATGAATAGGTTCATCAAGGAATTATAGGTAAGGGTAGGGAAAGTATAACATACTCTTTCTTACCACAAGTATCATGTTTTCAAGGATATTAGCTTTTTAAATTTAGAATTTGAGTTTTTTTAGTTTTTTAAAGGGATTTCCATGTTGAATGATAATATTTTCACCCCTATTACGAATGATAATTATTTTATGGTTCATTCATGGGTTTTATGGTAATAATGAAGGATAAAGTTTTCTATATGGTTAGTTCATACAATTTCTCAATCCATATAGAGAATGTATACTTTGGGGATACAGTATGTTATTTCATAGATGATAGATTATCTTATAACCTAAGAGAAAATATTATCAATATACTTAATTCTTCCCAAAATTTGTTTTTTTACTCATTTGGATTTCAAATTTCTGCTAACGAAGTTTTCACCTATTAAAGATGACATAATGAGATATTTTTAGGGAATTTAGATATGGTTTTAATGGATTTATTTTTTTATTGGGGGGGATTTTTTATTATTTATGACTATTAATGGTTTATTAGGAATGACCGAGAGTTTCATAAAATGATAAATTTTAAAATACTTTATTAATGGTTTTTTATAAAAAATATCCCTTTTCTTCAAGGAATGTTTTGTAATGTGTTTGGTTTCAATATGGGGTTTTGAAATTGTATTGAATGGAATTGGGGTTCCTACCTATGATCCTGTATATAAAAATATTTAATTTAGAAATGATTTTAAATGATATTTGAATTTTTAAATGGTACCATTGAGTTATTTATGGGAATTACATGTGTTTCACCATGGGGGGTTTGTTTTTTTCCAAAGTGCATGACTTAGTGTGGCATGAATTCAAAATCAGTTGTCAAAATTTTTTATTTAAAAAAAATATGGTAATGGTGTAACACCCCGACAAAATTTTCCACTCAATAATGCCCCAGACTGGTTGGCCATAGGGCCTTATGTGCAGATCCCCATACAATAAAGGGTGACAATTAGATGTGTGGGTCAGATTCGATGATAGTGGGGAGAATATACCATTATGTAATGATACTAATAATGATATATATATATATAATAGGGGAATAAGGACCATACCTTAAAAATAGAAATAGAATAAACATATTAGAAACATAGTAAACAACAATAGTAATAAAATAATCTCAAAGGCATAACCATTTATAGATGATAAAATATTTAAAAAACAGTATTACAGTAGAGATTATCATGGTTAAACATGGATTACCACATATGTACAGATATATATATATATATAATCCAATTATATAATCTATCCTGATGAAGAGGAAACATCTAGTATACTACCATCCATTCCATAACAAAATGATACATCTTGATCACTAAGGTCCATCCCCCAATCCAACACCCTTGCGTAATTTCAAAACAATAATATATACATGAATTATAAGGGGATTTTATATGGTGTGAGTATAAAATCAGTATTTCACAACTCAATTGTTCATGTATTACATCCATTATTTTATAGGGTATTCAAAATATAAATACAAAAATAATCATGCAAAAATTTACTATTAATTAACCCACTTCCATTGTGTTCAAAACCCAAAAAGAAGCATTTATATCCTTTGGATTTCATCGGTAAATCTCTGAATATGTAGCCCCCAAATATTTATTTGGATTTCAATATATGATTGAATATATATATTCTATATGGTAAGGTCCCACAGATTAATCCTGAGGTATCGCCTGAATAATATCATACTAGTTAAACCCCTAGGGTCCACCGATAAACTTTTCACATACCCCTCATGCCAGCTAACACCTCATGTACCACAAATCATAGTATCTAACATCCAAATCGAATACTCAATCAATAATTCTAAGGTCCTTCAAACCTCCACATAAAAATTTACTATCGGATCAACATTCTGACACTAAATGGAATGACGATATCTATCGTCCAATATATAAAAGTCACCACCTAATTACAAAACCATCATCTTAAAGAATAGATATTCCCATCCTCCAATAATCATGGCCCATTAGCCTCATGTATAAAAATGAGTCTCATCCCCCAACTAATGTTCCAGACACCATCTTCCAATAGTCCATCACCATCATCTATGGCCTTCTATGGTCATAACATCCTCCATAACTAATTTTTAGCACAATAAGATAATCCTAAATGTATATAGAGGGATCCAATGAAAACATGTTTTCAACACACCCTCAACTGAGTATTATATATGTGAACATTAAATCAACAGTGCATCAACCAACAATGTTGAGTGTAAATAACCAAAAAAACTATGGCCCATCATTCAACACATTATTACCCTAAATCAACATCACTAAATCACAATGTTTAACACAATATCATGTCCAGTGGTCCATTCCCTTATCCTAAAGACCTCATTGTCTCATTCATGAAAACCGTGTCACATCAACCTTGTGATCATCATCACCCCCAGTATCACATGTTATTCCCTCAGATGATGATCATGTTACATTATTCTCAGTGATAAATATAACCTAAAATCCTTGGTCCATTACCATAATATTCCTAAAGAACCAATGCAATAATAATAAAATTTAATAAATTCAAATTATACAATCATCCTAACATAACCATTTGGAAAAAATAACCTTAAAAAAATAAGTATGTTTAAATTATCTAGGGAAAGAAAAATAGCATCCAATATAACCAATTGATAAATTTAATAAAAATGATTAATTAATATAAGGTCTCACTCAGATGACACAGCATGTGTAGTTATGAGCACACTCCTAAACAACCATAAAATTGAGAATCAATCTAGAAAACACCTACCTTATACTCATAGGAACTCAATCATATGATATTTCTCTATAACTCAAGCCAAAATGATGTAAATAATATTTTTATACAATGTCTATAAAAATAGGGGAAAGAGATCAAATTGAATTAGAATTTCTTATACTGAGATAAAAAAATGATAATGTATTTAAGTCCTTTCCAAATGGAATCCATAGCAACCAATAGATCTTGATTCAGAGTTCGATTGGAAGAGGAGGCTCGATGCCTAGGTGGAGGGAAGAAAGGAGATCCAAACTATTATGGGTATTATTTCACACATGTTTGAAGAAAGGGTTAGAGATACAATTAATTAAGGATTGTGGAAAATGTTATTTTGTACTTTTTAAATAGATGCACGGTTACCACATTGTTTTGAAAAATTTGGGCCAATCATGTGGTTCTCACTATCCAAGTGGATAATCCCCTAACACAGTTTGGATGCATGTTTGGAAAAATCATGAGGAAACCTTGTGGGATAATATCATCACCAAAACAACTACACATGATTTATTATAAGTGGGGTGCCTCATCAAATCAAACCATGGCCCATTGAAAATAGTGTGCATGCTTGATGTTTCATGGTTAAACAAACTGTATTCCAAACGTGCACCTTGGTGTGTTTCTCCCAATGATGGGGTCTCAGAGACCTTAACTTCCTAAACCCATTGATCCTCTCAAGGAACATTAGGATCCCTAAAAATAATCTATAAATAAAGAATCAAGGCATTAAATCTCTCGTAATTAGGTTTTGAATCCCAAAATGAATGTTTGTTCAACCACCAAGCACAAAAATTTGAAAAGGTTTTGAATTTTTACCCACTCAAAAAAATGGTACATTATACTATCCCCACCATATAATATATCAAATCCAATTTATAAGATATTAAAAAAATATGGAACTAAACATGCCCATATTATAAACATCACCATAGTCTACCCAATTTATTTTTCATGGTCAATTCCTATAATGGTGAACCCCACCTTATGAATTACCAACCCAGTTGCTTCCTAACCCAAACTAGTCACACATTTCAATGGTTCAACTGACCATCCCCAAGTATACAATTCCTCCCATTCCATACCACCATTATTTCACCTCATTAGTATATCAATTCATACTTGTTTCAAACATGACACCCATCATGCCCCACATCACATCAGATGACTATTAGTCCTTCATCTCAACAAATTCAAACAAATAATTCTACATTATATATATATATGCCTGAGAATAATAGAATTTATTCCTAGAAAAATCATATATATTATGCATCATACTGATTCCCACAAACTAACCAGCATTAGGATTGTTAAAATACAAAAAATGTGCACCACACATACCAAAACTACCCATTAAAAAAAGTTCATGCCATGATCAATTCAAACATCTTATCAGCATTGGCTCAATGTAATTCATTGAACCTTACTGATCAATAGCATTCCACAACATTGTATCCAAACTATATGATTTCTAACCTCCACATAGAGATACACAGGAACTAGCCCCTAACTGTACAGTGTGGTCTCTCTCTCCTTTTGATTCCCTGTACATGAAAACAAATCCAGTCGACATGATCCGGGTACTGCTCTCGATCATACCATATATCCATGAGTCTGACCCATTCATTGGTTCCTAACAATTCAATAATAATTGAAGAAGAACCTATCCAGATGCCTCATCTGACCAGATGACTATCATCAATTGACGCCTACTCAAATTGGGTGAGAACCTGCTCCAACATCTCACACATGAAGAACATAATCAATGTACCACTCCCTAGTGGACTACCCAAGTCCTCGGCCAAACTTCCCATCTAGTACTCCTCATGGGCTCACTTCCAGTAACCCAACTCACCACCACTAAGCTCAATTGACACTATCACTCAAATCTAATATGGCCAGTACATTTGGTTTTCCTTGGCTATTTGAACCTGATTCACCACCTTAGATAATGATGTCAACTTTAAGATGTTCAACCGAACCTTGAATGCATACTACAATCCATCCTCCAATTTCCTCACCCTAGAAATTTCATCTGTAGCCATACAATGCACAAAATGAAACAATTATGTGCAATTTGATGCATAATCCAAAAAGAAGTTCCTTCCTACTGAATTTTTAGGAACATTCATGACTGGTCCACATTCTTCTTTTAAGAAAGATGTGGTCAAAGAACCTGACCAAAAAATACATCAAATACAATACCACATGTTTTCTTTACTGCACCAATACATCCCTACCATTATTTTTGGGTCCTCTGAGTGTATCCATTTACTGTTTCTCCCCCGAACTAGGGGTGTCTCAAGATGATCAAGAATCATATCCTCTAACTAGATCTAGTTTTATAATTCCTAATATCTACCCTTTCCTTAAAATAATAGTGGGTTCTGAGGATAAATCTCACAAGTCAAAATTATCCCTAGTTGTCTTAACTCCCTAAGCTCCTTATTCAATTCCAGATATAACCCTAACAAAGATTTCCATGAGATTATCATAAAGACATTTCCCGAAAATAGACCATTTAATATAGCTTCTAGAATTATACCAGAGCCTATACATGTGGTCTATGATCACCTAGACCCTCGTAGGCCTAATCCTATTCCTCAGGGGCCTCATACCATTCATTTTCATGTGGAACAATATTTAAAAAATCCTGATGCTCCACCAAAATACATCTAGACAGAATCATGTGGAAGACCAAATACCATGCTCAAATAGCCATAAGAGTCAAATATACATACATACATACATACACACACACATATATATCACATTCATGGAAATATGTAATGGGTAGGACATCTAAAAACCCATACACTCCCATAACACACCCATGTTACATGACATCCGACCTACTTTCCCCTAACATACTCATATCAGAGCTAGGTATGAAGTATCATCCAGCCTCATAGACCCCTTCCTACCCATATCAGAGTCATTTACCACAAAAAAATCCGCATTGGATATCATAAATCATGGGGAGATGAGTAGATTAACAACAGAAAGGGTATGTAGGAAAACACTATTTAGCTTATTTATTGACACATTAAATGGTTCACCCACTTTAATTACACGCCCATACCCTTATTAGATTTTGGACCATACATATTATATAAACCACGCATCACATAATTTTCTCATCAGGAACCGCATACCTGGGTTGGATGAATTGAATTCCACCAAAAAGGCCAAGTAGGAAAACACTATTTTTTCTTATTTTTTACGCTTTACATATGCCAAGACGTCTTAACCACATTCCTACTTACAAATGACAGTGAGAAATAAAAAACACATCATATGATCTTAAGTGAACATCATGATGTATATAAAATCCTCCAATTTCATTCTCGGCCAAGTGTTAAAACCATACAATTCAATAACATCACACACACATGAACCCCTTGAGGTGGAAATCAATCAACTGTAAAAATGTAGAGTATAACATCGATTTCACACCCCTATTAAAATGGTATGTCCCTGTGCATGGGGATTTTGGCACCAACTAATGATCTCTTTACCCTTTTTGACTACATCCTAGTCTCTGATATACCATAGACCAAATTTTAAAACCAAAATGAAAATAAACTCCTCTAATACCATTTTTAGCATCTATAACTTGTTTTCCACTCAATAGTTATCTATGTAAATTGGCCACAGGGCCATAGTAACACCTCCCTGTATACCAAAGGTTGACTCCTAATTGAGAGGGTCGGATTGGGTGATAGCGGGGAGACTATACTCTCAGGTGATGATAATAATAATGGTCCATATATATAACATAGTGGAAGAATGACCATAACTCAGTGACAAGAAGATAATAAACATAGTGTAAGCATTATATATAGAAATTCTAATGAAACAATCCCAAATAAATAATTAGTTGTCAATAATAAAACATGTTATTAAAGGTCATATAGTATAGATACGTATGGTCAACCATGGATGGACTTATATGTACATATATATAAAAACCCAAAAGAAGGCCTAGACAAATACAGAGGAACCATCGATTCCACTACCATCCATCCCTTGAAAAAGTGATAAATCTAAATAACTAAGGTCCAACTCTCTATCGTGATCCATTATGGAATTTCAAAACCATAATTTCAACATATTTCTCGAGGGGTCCATGTGGGGTGTGAGTATGAACTCAGAAGGGAACCACCAATGTGTGAATTTCATACACCCATAATTTTATACTGTATAAAAAATATAAATGAAATGGATATACACACAATTTTATTCATAAGTATCCATCTACCCTTATAATCAATGTTCCCAAGGAAGCATATACCTTTTTTGGCCATCACCAGTATACCACTGAATACGTGCACCAAAATATATAGTTTAAATATAATTAATGTTTGAAAATATTTATTTTTATTGTTGTAGACCAAAGGATTAATTCATAGAAGATTCCTAAATAATATCATATTATGTGAACCCTCATGTTCCGCCCATAAACATGTCACTGATACCTCAACCCATTTAAGACCTCATGTTCCACCAATCCTAGTTTCTAGAATCAAAATGGCATGCCCAATAAATAAGTACCATGTCACTCGAACCTCCACTCACTAATTAATAATCAAATCAATATCCTAACATCTTGAGGCACGGTGGTATTCGTCCTCTAATATATAATATTCACCATCTATTTAACAACTCTATGTCCTGACACATCGAAACACACATACCCCAATAATCTAATCCCACTTGGCTCGTGAATAATGGTGAGCCTCTGGCCTCAACAGATGGTCTCAAAAACATATCTCGATGGTCCATCACCATTGACCGTGGATTTATATGGTGAGAACCTTCTCCATATTTGATGGTCAAAACTATCCCCTAGGCTTCAATAACTAAAATGGCCTCCACCCACAATGAGTGGTCAAAAAATCCTCAACTGAGTCCTATCCATGTGCATAGTACTCCAATGATGCATTGAACTATAATTGTGACTGGGTGTCACAAAAAAAATCAAAGCTACATCATCCACCACCTCATTCCCCTATGATCATGTCGCTCAATATTGTGGTCCACACCATCTCATGTCATGTGGGTCATTCCTTCATCATGATGACATCATTATCTCAATACCAATGTGCATGTCTTCTCAACCTAGTGATCATCATCACCCCCAGTATCTCAGTCCACTTCCTCAATCTATTGACTGTGTTTCCTCTATCATGATGATCAATATTACCACATTTACTTTGTCAATTCCCATGACATTCCCAAGGAACACATGCAATCATAACACTATTTAATTAATTTAAAATATACACTCATCCTACCCTTCCTAGTAGTTCAAAATACCATTACTCATCTTACCATGTATAAATAGGCTAGTACTTGACCATTGATATCCCATAATATTAGTTAATCAATTAAAATATAAGAATTAATTAATATATATTCTCACTTCGATGAAAAACATTTGTAATTAGAAACACACCCCAAACACTAGTAAAATTATGGAGAAATCTAGGAACCAACTACCTTATATAAATAGGTTCTCACTCATATGATATTAGTCTCTAACTCTTCCCAAAATGATATAAATTAGAGTTTTATACAAAGTCCATGAAAATAAATAAAAACAAATTTCATAGATTTATCATTCCATATGTTTAGATAATTGATGAAATATGTGCAATGGATTGAAGGACTTACAGATAAGAATCCTTAGTAACAAATAGGTCATAATTCAGAGTCCGAATGGAGATGGACACTCCAATCCTAGGTTGAGGGAAGAATGAAGCTCCATTATTTTGTAGGGATAAGGCCATAAATTGGGGAAGAAAAGGGGAGGGTTACAATTAAATAATTATGGGGATAATGTAATTTGGAAATTTTTAATGTCTCATCCGATTACCGCATAGTTTGGAATAACATGCTCAAACCGTGCAGTTCTTAAAATCCATGAGGAAATACCATGTGAACTGTTTGGCCATAAGATTTGAAAAAACATGGGGCAATCGTGAGGGTGAATCAAATCGCCAAAACCACTATACACACTCGATTGGAAGGGGGATGCATGGTTAAATCAATTTGTTCCCCTTTAAAAATAGGGTTCATGGTTGAGACCTCATGTTTATACAAAATGTTCAATAAACATGTACCTCATTATATTTATTTAAAATCCAGGAATTCATATTTTGGTTCCTTTTAAACCCATTAAACAACTCGAGGAACATGATGATCCTAAAAACCACTCTACAAAAAACACATTTTAGTGTTCAAATTCTCACAATCATGTTCTAAATCCCTAATGAATCATTGGTCCAACCACTAAAAACAAAAATTAAGAAGGATGGGAATTTCAATCCATTAAGAAACCAAGGATGTTGCAATATGAATGATGTGATTTTTTATTGATTTATGTTTTAATATTTATTTACTCATTATGATGGGATTTCATGATTTATGTTTTCAGGACTGATGTTTTTGCGGGTATTTTGTCAAATATATTACTCCTCGTAAAATGTATGAGAGATAACTTTAAAGTACTATTTATTAGGATAATAATATGTGTGTATCCACACATTTCTTGGAAGGATTCTATTAGTTATATAATCTACCTAGACCCTTAATTTTGTAGTGGACATTGAAACCTCTCTACTCTTGGACCTAGTTTTTGAATCCATGAATTAATATATACTTTATTTATATAGTGATCGTGGATATATTAATGTATTTGGGTGGTTTTAATGGATTGAGGGAATCCCCACTAATCTCTGAACCCATGATAATTTTTGGTTTATAGCTATCATAGGCTTACTTTTGAGAAATATGAGTGGGTGGTGGTAGTCAATAGTACAATTTTATTTTCAAAATGGTATGTCTTGGGTGTTATTCATGATGATGTTTATAAAGTGGTTTTATCTCATTGTAATGAATGTAGAGAGATATCTCAAATACATGATAATTCATTATATAAGAAAAATAACTAAGGATTTTTTAAAGAACCTTAAATTGTTTATTTTTAATGACTCTGAGAAAGCATGTTTCTTTAGAGGTGGTCTTTTCAGAGAACTTTGTTCTACTATTATTGGGCCTTAACAAAAGTCCCTAAAGCTTGTCCTTAATGAGTCCATTTTGGAGGATGATTCCCTATCTAGGAAACTAGAATTAGGTGATTCCTTTGTTCAATTAGGTGAGAATAAAGGTATACTTGAAAATCTAGAGCAACTGTGGGTTGATACAAAATTAGAAGTCTGTGTACCGCCTCATATATAGAAGATACCTCTCACATGCTTCTAGTATTTGTATCCAGGGAACTCTAACCCTTGTTATATTAAATCTATATGTAATTTCCTATGATATTCCCATTTTGGTCATCTTTGGAAAAAAATTATGTTTGGTTATTGGAATAAGTCCCAGATATGATTTTACTTCTAGTTTGGAGTGTAGAATGTCCATGGGTACATTTTGTGTAAATAATGTTGGAAAATAACAAATTAATTTTACATATTGGATACAATTTGGATTGGAATTTTATGGACTCACCATTGGATAGTGATCTGGATGGTGACCCCACTTTTATAACTTGTGTGATTCTTTGAGGTTTCTTGTGGGTTGTTCTTCTTTCTTTTGGTGTGAAACTCATATCATTTTATTCCTAAAAAGATGTTTTAAGGATTATATCTCTATATTTTTCTTTGTTTTCAACATTATAAATGAATTATAAATATTTTATAGACCATGATAAGGTTTCATTAATCTTAGGATCCTTATAATTTGGTTTTTCATTGATTTCTCATGGAGACATTGAGAAATTGTTCATTGATTAGTTTGTAAAATTTTACGATTTTTGATGAAAATTTTCTTGGAAGGAGCATGTTGGGGGTTTTTATTAGTTCACTGGTTTCCAAATCATTCATTTACCCACAAACCTATTGTATAGAGTGTCTAGTGTGTGGAAAAGGAATAATGTTTTCAATTTCCTTATATTTTCAATTGAGGATTTTTTTGTTAGAATGCAGCATAGTGGGGTGAACTAAAACACCAACATGTTGTTGTTGTTGATTATTTTTTGTTACATTATATATTTTTGTAATTCCTTAAGTGTGAGTGATTTTTGAGTTTGACATTTTATGTTAATTAAATTTTCTTTTTTCAAATAGGTATCTAACTCTGTTAAGAGTAACCATGTGAAAACTATGAGAGGTGTATATTGTAGTTCATGCATTGAAATAATATATATTTTACTTTTCCTATGTGTGTATTTCAGTATGAATCAACCATAAAAGTAGCAATTATATATTTTTCGTAGTGATGTCTATGTTTATGGAATTTTTGATAAGTTAAACAATTAGAATATTTTAATACTATCATTATCTACACATATTGTAATGGAATTGATATTTTTAATTCCCTTGGTAGGGTGACTAAAAATAAAAAAATAGAGGAAACTATGGATGAGTGGATATATATGTATAAGCAAAATTACATTATTTTTAATATTTATGAGTGTAATAATGAGATATATTTATATCCAATTGGCCATTATTATATAATAATAGAGTGTTTTAAATATTATTATATCTCAAATAAATATTTTATTTTTATTTGAGAGGGACATGATAATTGGGATACTGTAACACCTATTATTTTTTTTAATTATTATTTTTTATGAAATTATATTATATCAAGTTAATTTATGTTTTTGTAAATTTTCTAATTGAAATTTTAAATTTTTAAAAATATTATGGGGTCATGTGGTTAGACAACATGGTTTTTTAAATTGTGTATTTGGGATTGTCTTTAGATAGTGATATTTTCTATGGTCACCACATGATTCGAATACCATATAGGGTCCCATGAAAAACTTGTTGGGTTATGTCTGGGTTTCTAGTTTGGGTCAAATGGGTTCCACATAGTTTAGTAAATCATATATTTTCACTATTTGGATTTCCTTTTCTATAAAAATTTTACATTTCCAAAAATTACTATTATAAAAATAAAATGAAAACAAACACACCTGCTCCCACTCTTCCCCCTTGTAGAACAAAACACCCATGACCAAGAGGGACTCCATGTATGGACCTCTACCTCTTATCCATTCTTAACATCATCCTCTATTTCTTGTGTCTTAGGTATGCCCATCCTTTTAACTTGTTTCCCCTCCTTTGTTTCCCACTTTATCTTATTTTACCATCTCCATTAATAATATTTTCCCTAGGTCATTCCTTAGTTGGTGGATTTAGTCATAATCCATTTCAACACTTATTTATAAGGTATATTATGGTTCTTTATATCCTTTTTTATTTATTTTTTTATTTAAATTCATTTTCATGATTTTTTGTTTGGTTTCTCCCGGGTTTCTCTCTTTTCATTGAAGAATATTTTTTACGAGGTTCTTAATTTATGTTTTATATAAAATTAATGAAGAAATTGTTTAATTAAATTTTTTTATAATGTGTCCTAATGGATGTGGGGGTTTCAATTAAATTTTTAAAATTTTGATTAATTTTTAGGGGATGATTAATGGGTGTTTATTGGATTTTCTACTCTACCATAATTTTAAATGAATATTGTAATTTATTATATATTTTTATTATTTTTCATAAATATAGTATTTGGATAATTTTTTCTTAATTTGGGGACTTGTAATTTTTTTTGTTTTAATGTATTTACATTGAATATATTGATTTATTGTAAAATGATTTAAATTTCCTCCCTTTATTTGATTCATTAGCATTATTTCTAAATTTATAGCTATATGATGGTTATAGGTAAACATCAATATTTAAATCTATGTGTACATAGAGTCATGTACACACACACACACACATATATATATATATATTTAGATTCTTTGTTAATCATGGGTTATTAAATTTTATGTTGGTTTCAAAAATGGACTTTCCATAAAAGGGATTTCAAATAGGATAAAAAACAACATTTCTCTCTAATTGATTTCTATGGGGATTTCATTTAATAGTAGATTATATAATATTTTTATTTTTGAGTGTGTGATTAATTCAAAATCTATATTTATTTGATGTATTTTTTATTGTTGGAAAATGAGACACCCAGGGATGAAGGGTGAGTTGAGGGGTGTTTCCCTAGATTTTTTCTTGTTTCCAACTTGGGACATTTCCTTGTGTTTCCTTGAGAGGCCCTGGTTGTTTAGGTGACATAGTTGAACAGTGTGTTTAGTTAATGAGTACGGGTTCCTCTAAACCAAGATACTAGATATTTTTTCTTGTTTTCTATATTATGATTATGATGATGAATTTAACTTTATTCCCACAAACATGGTTGTTTTCCATTATCATGTTGGTCTTATGGTTTACTACAACATTATTTTTACTTGGTAAATTATATATTGGAACTATTTTAGTAAAATGGTTTTTCTTTCCTACATGTTAATATTTAAAAAAGGAACGATATAGTAATGTTTTGTTATTTAAAATGAATTATTTAAAAAGGGGTTTTCAAAATATTGTTTTAAATAAAAATAATAAAGTATTTTTCATGGTTTATCTTAAATGATTTCATGATGAATGGAAGTGTATTAATAAATTAGTTTGAGTTATTATCTTGAAAGTAATGAATATATTTATTTTATTTCAATTTATTTCAAGCTAGGCTGTTCACAATGACTTTTAAAATTGTAATATAATGAATTGTGGTTATTTAGTATTGGTATTTATCTTACAACCTATTTACCCTCTCAGTTTATATAGACTACGTGTCCTTTTTGTTGATTCAAATTATTTTCTAAGTTACTAAAATAGTGGTTTCTTAGGATATTTTATTGATAGTTACTTTGGTTCACACAATTTATGTCTTTAGTTTAATTCACTATTGTAGTGGACTTTTAGACTGCTATAGTTTTCTCTTATTATTATTGGTGATTATTTATATATATGGAGGTCACAGTGGGACTTAGAGATTTCTATGTGATAAATTTATTAGGTTGAGCTTAGGGATTTATTTTTTGAGAATTTTTGATCTATTTATTATTTAGTTTTTTTAAAATTTTTGTTTCTTTCTCATATATATTTATTTTCATTGGGTAATATGACTTATTGAGGTTAATTCTAGTTTTCAAGATGATCTTTTTGTTTCAAAATATTATTTATGATATAAATCAACCCAAATGATTAATTACTATGCTGAAAATTCTTTTTATTAGCTTGGGGGTCCGGGATACCCCTCAGGTCAGTGGAGTCATGATTTGGGGATTGCAACAGATGGTGGTCTGGGATGGGTGATTACAAATAGTTTTATCATTTGGGTTCTGTAGTGAGAGACTATGATTGTGTATAATCTCTTATGTAATGTGGTAATGTTGGTTTTACAATGATAATATTTTCTTTTGAACTTAGGAGGTTGGTTGCGAGTGGGTTCCTGATCATCACCCACCATGGAAACGTGTGAGTTACTATGGGTAGTTGGGAATTAAATTTTGGGTTTGGAATGTTATTTTAGTTAACCTTTTTTATAATGATCGTCATTAAAATCGATTTATTTTTTTTGGACAATTTTGTTCAATTTCGAATGGAAAAGGGGGATGAATCGGTGGAATGAGGTTAGTTTTCATATACTGATAAACCAAACTGTGAACAATTGCTTGATTCACAAAAAATATAATTTTTTCATGACCAAACCATTTCCCAATAAACCATGTCACCAGGTAAAGAATGGATCAAAATTTTGTTGTTATTTTTTATGTAGACACCTTTATTTTTGGATCCTAGTAATTAGAGATTACATCCTTTTAGGACTTGTGATGTGATGGTAATGATGAAGTAAAATTATTGATTAGAGTTGAGGTGTATCATTTCTTTTTTGGATTTGTGAGAAACCATTTTTTATGGATAAGGGAATGATTTATATAATATTTTGAAATTTTTTTTCAAAGTAGTATCAATCATGTTCAAAAAATATGTTGGATGATTTTTAAATTTACAATAATTTTTTTAAATCCATTATTTCTAAATATGAAATAAAAATGTTTCCAAATTTTCGCAAGTGGAATTTTACAAAATTACTTTGGGTATTTTTAGTATTTCATAATTATAAAATTTTTATTTTGGGAGTTTTAGATTTATTGGGATGTCATTTATTATATTTTATAGTTATATGGAAAACTTCTAAGTGTGTTTTTCTTAGAGGATTTGTATGGTCCCAATTTTGGATGAATGTGGAATTATTTGGTATGATAAATTTTTTAATGTATGGGGTGTGTAAATGAATATTTAATTATTTTTCTAAATGAAATGTGTTATCATTGGTTTGAATTATATTATGTTTTAATTTTTGAGGGTCATTTAAAATATTTGTTTGTCTATTGAATGTTTTTTTTGAAAAATGATTGTTTTGATTATGAAAATTTGGAAATGTCTTAAAATAAATTCAAATTGAATCTATTTGTTTTTCTGGATGATTATATTTTATTTTTTTCTATTGGTTTAAAATGGGACCTCTTGGTTTGAACCAAGAATCATTAATGGATAAGTACATTCTTTTATTTAGTATATTTATTCCCTGAATGTTATGGATGAGAGGTTGTGATTCGATGTTTAAAGAGTCCCCTAGTGTGTCTATCTCTACTTTTTGGTATAAATTTTCTTTGGAGATTGGGATTGGTATTAGGTTGAGTCTGGTTATTAGGTAATTATGTTCTATTCTTTAAGATTTTAAAACTTTTAATGATCTTGACAAATTTTTTGGTTTCTGTTATATTTGGGTCAATATTTTGTTTGTCATGTGGTATGTGTTGGTTTTGATTATGTCACATATTATTAGTTTTTATAACCCCTAATGATGTATGTAATGTTACCCCTAGATGAGAAACATTTTTTTAATGAGTTGTATATGCGAATGCATGAGGTGTTTTTTGGGTGACAAGGATTGGTGTTAATCCAAGATCAGGTTGTATTCTGGATATATTTTTATCTTTCAATTGGGTTTATTGGTGGCCAACATTCTAAGGTTAATGTCAATGGTAACCATTACTAGACATAGGAATGTACCCCTACTATTATTTCTTTGTAATCCCTAGCTATAAGGTTATTCTAGTGAGAATTTTCTATAATTTTCTCATCCACCTTGATTTCATTGATTGAAGTAGATATTATGATTTCTTGGTTTTAGTTGAGTTATTGAGCCTTGTTTAGGATCAGTTCTTAGTGGAAATTTCTTGAGGACTTGGTTGGTGTACTTGGTAATTTCTTGAGTGTTATTGAAAATTCATTTAACAACTTATGTACCATAATAATTACATTATGAAAAATATCCTTATCTATAGTATTTTAGAGTACTTTTTTGACACCCCAATATTTTAGGATATATTTCTATTAATATAAATTTGGATTCTTATATAGAATTTATTATATGAAAAACCTAGTTTAAATGAACTATGATATACTATTAAAGAATTTAAATGCGATATTTATAACAAATCAGTTAAAATTTGATGTATGAATAAATAATAACCAATTTTTAAGAATTATACAAAAGTTATTAAATTTAAGAAAATATATTATTAAATAAGTACTCAATTTTTAATATTATATATATATTATTAAAAAATATTTTCTCTATCAAAATGTTGTTATTTCTTTTTGTGATCAAATAATATAATTAATTTCATCCAATTATAAAAATTTTCATTATACAAAATAATATTTCTTTTTTAAATTAGTGAGTATAAATTAACAATGGTTAAGATTTTGGGATTTTTCATAGAATATTGATTTTTTAGAGAATAGTGAAAAATATTGATTTTTTAAAAAATATTATTTCTTTTTAATAGATAATTAAATTTAATGTCTGGTTATATTTTTTATTTTCTCTTAAAGTGATATATGTACCATTTTATTTATGTGATTCCTTATCTCCAGAAGCTAGAAGTTAGGGCCTTAATTTAATACATTTTTTATGATTAGAAGGAATAAAATCCTGAAGGATCAATTAGTTTAGTAGTTTTGGAAAACTAGATTACATACATGATACTCAAATTACATTGGGAAATAGATAATAAAACATGATATGTAATAAAATGAAATTAATAGACTCTTTGAAAACCTATTTAAAGATTTGTTATTTATTACCTAGAATGGAAAAATACTAATGGTGAGCTCAAATTTTGAGTAAAGGTTAATTATAGAGGAATATATTATGAATTAATATTTAATAATCATTATGGAATGGTAAATAACTGAGCACACATTCCATTTAATCAATAAAATGAAAACAAATATGCATTCAAAGATAATTTCAAAGAAAAAACCGCATGGAAAATTATATTTTTTGAATTCCAAATAAGAGAAATTCTTAATTATTGGATGTCACATTTCCTAGAATCATGATACCTTTACAATCATGGTCTATCCTCAAGATGGTTTAAAACATACATGGTAAAAACCATTATGATTTAGCCAATTGATTTCGTCTCATGACATAAGAGATCCAATAAGGGTATTTCATTAATCTTCCCCCAACTCATGTAGTGCATTTACAATGAATTCCTCATATATTCTATAATTTATTTAATTATTGATCAACATGACTTATCATGAAATATCTATATTGATTAAAAGATATATATTTTTCACTACTTCCGTAATTAATCAAATAACAATCATAGTGAACACCATATGTAAAAATGGTACACAATTTAACCAAAAATAATATCAATTTCATGAGAATATGGATATTATCGATAAAATTAATGTTTAATATAAATTATAATAATGAATTTATTGTTTCAAGAGAAAGATAACAATCACAAAAGATAGCGACAATGAAAATATTTCTTTTACCACTTCATAATTTTCTAATCAAAACCCCTTGGATGAGATAGTTCAAATTCAAACATAAAATACCAAGAAGTTGGAGTGATTCAAGATATTAAATGAAAAATTTTGTAGTATATACACTACATTAATGTGAATTGTTTCATAATAACAAATACGACTGAATGGAATGTAAATTGAGACAAAATCTGATATTGTATGATTCATTTTAGTTGTGTTGTCTTTAACCTCCTGTATAGTGGACTTAAAGATGTTAATAACTTGTACTAAAACCATAATAATATATATAATACCAAATATGACCATCTAAAAATATCTTATTGCCCATTTTTTAATAATAATTCATTATTTTCATCGTTTTCGGTGTTAATTGTCATGTTTTTCGAGTATTTTTTGAATTTTATCTATGATCCTCTTACATAGATAATTATTTCATCATATCCAGGACCTATAACAATATTTTATTATAATATATATTCATTATATATAGAATTATAATAATCCATAAATTCTGGATATTAGAAATGAAAGACACCATCCATGGAGAAGGTAGGTCATACGTACCCATGATCATTGTTTCCATTTTATTGGAATATAAAAATAATAAAAATTAAATGATATATATTTATATTATATTTATATAATATCATTTATATTCTATATTAAACAAAATTTTATTCAAACCATACTTAATAAATTCCATATATAGCGTGAATTAATCAAATCACTTTGAGAAGGAGGTAGTCCACACGCCCACAAACGATGTTATCGTATTGCAATAAAATGGGAAGAATGAATTTATGAGTCATATAAAAATCCAGAAGTGTAAATACATTATAAATATAATATATATCATATAAAAACTAAAAATATATAATTATTCCCATCAATGAAATGTGTTAATGGAATAACGAATGACATCAGTTTGTGGAGTTATAGTCTACCATACACAGGAATGATGACTTTGTATCCCATTTCATTGAGGTGTTTGTGAGTCAATATATTACCCTTGAAATGAAAAAAATCATTATATTATATATATCGAGAATATTATATAATTATGATATATTAATAATCAAAGGGGAGGAGAAACAAATAAAATAGATGTTCTCATTGAAGAACATTACCTTTTCTCGGGGTAACTCCCTTTGGTTTTCACCAAAGGAAATCCTTGGTTTGAATTATTCCCAAAGTTATTAATCTTGTATGATTGGAGGTATGAAGAGAAGTTATGTTCATAGGGTTTCTGTGAAAAAAAAATGTTTCATAAATATAAATAAGTGTGAGGGTTGTGTGACTTTTTATAGTAGAGTAGGCATGTCATTCTTGTAATTTTTTGAAAAAGAGAATTCCACCAATGTATTTTACATTTCATATAGATAAAATAATGAAAAAAATCAATAAATGAGAGGGTATGGTCTAAATATGGGCATAAAATACGTTTTGGGCATGTATAAAGGTCATTTTGGCCCTCATGTTTAAATTTCAGTCCATTATTATGCTGGGTTTTCTATTAATCGCTATAATAAATATTAATTGTGTTCACCAGTAGTTTTTTTCAAAAAAAAAATTAACCGGAATATTGATTATAAATTATTCTCATTCCAAATATGGAATCCATTTTCCCAAATTTTAATAACATAAGTTGGAGAAACTAAATTAAAATTAATCTCAATGAATGGATGATAATGTGGGTTTTTAAAGTGAAAATATTAAAAAGATTGAAATTTTTTGATATCCAATATCAAGGTTAAATTTGTCAAAATTCCCTAAATTAAATTAATATGTTTATAATTTAACGAAATATATTTTAATAAAAATTAAAATATAATTTATCTACATAAATAAATTAGACAAAAAATAGTCTTTAATTAATGTTCAATATTTTTTACTCTTCATCAAAAAATAAAACTTCTCATAAAAATAAAAACAATTAACTATAATATAATATTTACATTTATATTTAAAAAATAATTTATTTATGCAAATAAAATTTACAAAATTTCTCAAAATTGGTTTTAATATACGTTCTCCATTAAAAGGTGGAAAAACATCCTTTAGAAAAATACAGTTTTTTTGTGTCTAAAATTGGGTTTGTTCTTATATTATGCATTCAAAATATATTGGATTAATGAAAAAAGTAATTTATTTAGTATATAATATATATATTCTATTAATATAATTATATAAAAGAAATTAATATAATGTATTAAGATAATATTCCTATAAGAGCCTAATAATGTTTTTTTATTAAAACATTTCATTTATATTCAATTGGTTTCTATATTCCTTTACATTTAATTGGACATAAATGAATTATATAAACATATATAAAAAGTTTATTCCATGTTTAGTTATTCCTTTTCATAAATTTCATTACCACGACTAGTTAATAACTATCATATTAAATAATGATACTAATATTATATAGTAATTTTACTAAAACTCCATCATGTTTGTAACGCAAGCTATTAAAGGAACTTTGTATGGTGTGTAACACAATCCAAATTTGTATTGAGTCGGATGGAAGATAATTTAATAAATTTTTATAACTTTATCTAAACTCAATTTTGTGTATGAATAAATCTAGAGGAAAATTTTAATTTATTCTAAAATGAAAAAAATTCAATGTCTTCGGGTGTTATATTTTCCCCACCTTATTTAAATTGTGTCCAAACAATTTAAACTTGGAATCATTAATTGAGGGATTCATATTTTGAAGAACTATTGTTGAGAAACCTGAATCATAAATAGGTTTAATAACACATCTTTTTAATAATATATAATAGAGAAATACAATGGTCACCACACAATTGAGATTTTAAATATGAGAACATTGGTGAAAAATTGGACGTGGGATAGAAATATAACTTTCCAATTATGAAGGAGAGTGATAGTGAACATCTTCATGAAAATTTTTATGAAAAAAATCCTTAAACCCTAGTTTTGAAAAAGGTCATTTAAATCATCAAAAATGATTATAATAGGAAGTTTTTTTCCCACATCCATTTTCTTAGTGTTGATGAATTATTTCATTCTCTTAGAATATAAATAAATATAAATTTTTGTAAACATAATCATATCTTTTGGTTGTTCCGTAAAACTATTTATACTTCATCTCTTACAGTTGGATGAATCATATGGTTGAATTAATACAATAAACTATAAAACCAAATCCAAATTTAAACTAAAATGATTTCATAAATGGTTAACCTTTCCATAATATTATGTTCCAACACATTAAAATAATTTCCATGGTAGTTAGTAGTATCAAATTTACATTATCCATATAAATCATCACTTTATCCAATATCATTATATCAACATCAGGAATATATTAAGGATTGAATTTCTATTAACCATGTGTTTTCTAAAAATTTTAACTTTTTACCAAATTAGTTTTCTTAGTACAATTCAACCTATGATCTCAAAAATATTATGAAAAAGTACTAAATTACAATCCATTTATATTTAATAAATCATATGATTAGAACATCATCAATAGAATAATTTTACAACATATTTCATAGATCTGACTAGATCAGAACATTAATCATTCAACATTAGTTGTACCAATAACATATTCCTAACCTTGATATGTTAGCTTCCTCTAAGGTATATTCCCTTGACTCATGGGAAATTAATTTTCATAGTGCCCCTTATCCATGGATTTGTAACACTGGATAGAAATTTTTTCCTTATTCCCATTTCATAATTTTTCTTAGTGACCTTTTTTTCACAAATATAACACACTCCCAATCCTTTAATGAATTTCCAAGTGTGATTATTTCCCTAGTTATCACATGTTGGAAAATCCTTCTTTCCCTTCATCCCATTTTCTGTCATTTTATCTTCCATTCTCTTCTTCACCAGCATCTCTTTGAATCTATGAAATTTGGATAGTTATTTTTCTATCATGAAAGATCATAAAACTATTTCATTCTAAGAATAATTATTTTGAGACTCCATCAGCTATACGAGACTTGGCTTAATCTCTTCAAGTAAATTAACAATATTTCACTCCATGTTGCATATGAAATCCCTAGAATACATTTCAAATATTGTAAAGTTATATTCATAGTTGAAAAGACTTTATTCCTCCATTTTATTTAAAATAAGGATAATTCTCTTCATCTCAATTTGTTTCTCACATTAGATATAACAATAAAAAATTGTGTCCTTAAAATCACTCCAATCTGTGATTTCTATATCCTATTCCTTACTTTTATTCTAGATGAATGACCACTATTTATTGTCACCACCATTGGGATAATAAAATTCATGTGTAACCTTTTCATTTTCACCATACCCAATTCCACAAATATCTTCTTCAAATACTTAATCAATTTATCTACCTCCAATTGGTTAATAGTCCAACTAAATGATGGGGACCTCTGTCGCATAAAGTGATCCAACATCGAAGAATATATCTATGGAATAGGTTTCTCCATTCAGGAGAGTTTTTTTCCATAATGTGATTGTGTTATCTAAATATATCCATAACTTTCTCCTTTAAAATACCAGCTATATAGGCTTACTCAGCTGGGAAAAATCTTCATATTCCACAAATATTGATAACATTACTCATTTAGGGTTCTATTTATTAATAGTTTAATACACTGGATTAGATCATAACACTATTGAACATAATGTATAATCACATGAGTAGTGAAACAGTTACAATAAATTGAAAAAAACATCCATAAATAATCTCATAAAAATATACATGACTCCTTTGTAAATATCACTTATTTCAAATCCTTCATAATGTTTTGTAAATAAATTTGGAATTATCCAAAGTATATCCCCTGGGAGTGTTATACAACATTCCCAGTAAGGCCCATAATTGTGCACCATGTTATGCTCGAGTCATGTGTGACACACCTTCATTTGTAGTTGTTACCAATAGGTACATCTTTCCCAGAACCACATTCACTTGTAATATCGAGACCGTACTTAATTTATAGGAAGAACCATATAATATATACCTTAAAAAAATTCAAGGATGTTTGTATATACTTACACTAAAATTCTATTATATGGTTATGTGGCCTAATTTGTGTTTTCATAAATCTGGTTACAATGGTTTTTAATCAACATCCTCTGATACTGACTGTAATGCCCTTTCCCTAGAAGTCTAGATCTAGTTCCTTATTTTATTACATTAGCATGATTACAAGGAAAAAAATCCCAAAGGACTAATTATTTTAGAAGTTTCATAAATCGTGATTACATACATGATACCCATATTACATTGGGAAATAAAAAATAAATCATGCTACATAATAAAATGAAATAAAAAATCCTCATTGAAATCTTATTCAAATATTTATTCTTTATAAATTGGGGAAAGGAAATAAAATAAGGGTGAGATCAAATTTTTAGAAAGAGTTAATTATAGTGTAAGCTATCATGAATTAATAATGAATAATCAATATTATAAGGTAAATAACAGAACACACATTCCATTTAATCAATAAATTGAGAATGAAAATGAAACCATAGAAATTTTCAAAACAAAAAAAATCTCATGGATATTAATAATAACTAAATTATAAATAAATTAAATTCCTAATTATGTGAGATATTTTTTCCCATGAACATGACACCTTTAACTTCAAGATCTATCCTTGATATTTTTTAAAACATATTGGGTAAAAACTCATCTAATTTGGCCAAATAATTATGTCTCATGAGGACACTAATGCATCAAGGATCTTGCATTAATTGGTTCCCAAACCATGAAGTGAATGTCCAAAAACATACTCATATATCAAATAATTTATTTAATGAATGTACTACATGTGTTGTTATCAAATATCTATATTGAGTAAAAGATAAATACTTATGAATATTTCCTCTATTAATCAAATTACTATCAAACTGATCACTGTACATAAAAAATGTATGATGTTTTAGAGGTAACAATATTCATTGCATGAGAATATAGATATTTATGATAAATTTAATTTAAAATTAAAATAATCATAATGAATTTATTTTTTCATGATAGTTTCAACATTCAAAAAAGAAAGTGATGATGCAAAGATAACATTTACTATTTGATAATTTTCAAATAAAAAACCCTTGGATAAGATAGTTCTAAATGAAACCTAAAATTCCCTGGATTATGATTTATCCATGATATAAATGAAAATGGGGAAGTATATAAACCACATTAATTTTAATTGGATCATAATAAGAAATAAGACTCAATGGAATGTGAATTGAGACGAAATCCCTTACTTTATGCTTCCTCTCTGTTGAGTAGTAATAAACCTTTTGTATAGTGGATTAAAACATATTACTAAATTATATTAAAACCATAATTGTATTTATAATATCATATAATATCTTATTATAATATCTTATTATTTTTTTAGTTAACAATATTTTATTATTTTTGTCATTTCGGGTGATAATTTTCGTATTTTTCAAGAATGTATTGAATTGTTATCTTTATTATTATTATGTAGATTAGGAATTCATCATATATTGGATGAAAAACATGATTTAAATAAAATATATATTAATTATATATGTATTTTTAATCATCTTTAAAATTTAGATATAGGTAATTAAATACATGGTTCATGGAGATGGTAAGTCGTACGTACGCATTAATGATATTTCCATTTTATTCTCATATTAAAAGAATAAAGGTTCAATTATATATTTACATTATTATTAAAGTACCATATTTATTGCATATATTTTACTTATCTTTGTGAAAATCATATTTAATAAATTCCATTTATAGCGTGAACAAATCACATCTCTTTGAAGATGCAGTAGCCCACACATCCACAAATGATGTTATCGTATTCCATAAAAATGCAATGAATGAATGTATGTGTTAAAAGAAAATTAAATAATCAAAAATGTATTATAAATATCAAATTTATAAAATATACTCTTTAAATACATCATTTCTCACACCAATTAAATATGGTAGTGAACAAATGAACGACATTGGTTCGCGAAGCTGTACTCCTCCATACATAAGAAAGATGATTTCCGAACCCATCTAATGGATGTGTGTGTGAGTGTAGGTCGTACCCATGACATAAGAAATATTTTTTATGTTGATCATCAATTTATTATTATATAATTATTTTATTATAATAATATATGACATGGAGAAATAAATTAAACCAATGTGCTCTTTGAGGAACGATACCTATTCTTCTTGTAGAAAACTTTAGTTTGTAAAAAGGCCATCCTTGTTCATCTTTCGTACCCAATTGAGGGTTATAGGATTAGGGTAGGGATTTCTGGAGAATATGTTTCTGGATTTGAGGTATCCAAATGGCTTGAATGATGTGAATTAGTGAGAGGGGTGAGTTCCATTTCGAAGTGGAGGAGTAGTGGAATTCTTCTAAATTTTGGAAGGAGGGAATTCAACCCATGTTTTTTACATGTAATGTGGCTTGAATAGGGAACTAAATTCTATCTAGGATTTTATATGGATGATAAATATACATAAAATTGGTTTATTACATATTTATAGATCATTATGGCCATTAAAATTAATGTTTAGTCCCGTATTAAGCTTGTTTTTCTCTTAAATACTATTATTGATTTTAATTTCATTCTAAAATATTTTTTTTCAAAAACTGAGTTAAAAATATAAAATATAATATTTTATGATTATAATAGGTATTAAATTAATTTTTTACAAATTACATTTATAGAAGTGGTAGAAATTAATTTCAAATTAATTGTATAGACTAGACGACAAAGCGAGTTTTTAAAGTGAAAATGCTCAGAAATTTGAAATGTTTTTATGTCCACGGTAAATATGAAAATTATTCCAATAAACATAATTGGTATAATTGTTTCAAAATTTATCTAAATATACCTTAATAATATAATTTAATTATATAAATAAATTAAATGAAAAATCAGTTTTCAATTAAAATTTAGTTTTTTTCATTATTCATCCAAAAGTGAATGTTCTCATAAAAATTCCAAAAATTCACCCTAACCACATTTTTAAATTTGTATTTAAAAAAGGAATTTTATTTTGATAAATAAAATACATAAATTTTCCAAATGTTTGTTTTAAATTAATTTCTCCATTAAAATGTATAAAAACTACCTTTATAAATAGATAGATTGTTTGTGTAAAATTAGATTTTCTATTATCTTATGCCTATAAAATATATTGGAAAATTTTCAAAAATAATTTATTTAAAATTTAATTTATATATTTAATTTATTTCATTAAATAATAATTATTATTTTAATATATTAATATAAAACGCCTTTGGGAGCATAAAAAATGTTTTTTATAAAAGCATTTCTTTCTTTAAATTGGATTATATATCTATTTATTATTAATTTTTCAAAAAATAATTATATCAATGTGTTATTATGATCATTAACTTTTTGTCTATTTTTTCGGTGAGGGAAAATCCCATTGTTTGACCTTCCTTGCCTCTTTCTTGTACTTTTTCCATTATTTAATAAATGGTCAGAGGATTCGCTTCTCGGTAGAAATTTTTGGTATTACATTTTGGTTTAGGTAAAACTCATTCTTGCTTCTAATTCAAGAAATTGAAGTAACATGATATTTTATGTAACACAATCCATCTTAGTGTTGCATATGATGCAATATAATTTTAGTTTTGTGTGTAGCGTACCCTTAAAGTAGGGTTGCGTATAATGAAATCTTGAAAAAAATTATTCTAAAATTCAAATTTTGTAATGTATTAGCATGTTACAATTTAAAATAATCTAATTAATATCATTTTAATTATAAATTTTCATGTTTTTTATAAATCTATTGTTATGCATATAAATGAATTTTTTTTAAACATGGAAAATATTTTTTCCATTATAATTAATTAATATAACCCCAATTTAAAAAAATTTAAAAATTGTATAGATTATATATCTATAAATATGAATTTAAATTAAATTCATTAATATTAATTTTCAAACGGTTAATATAAAATAATTTTTCCCTTAAAAATGCATTTTTCTGAAAAAAAAAAATTCATTGCATCAATGAGTTGAATTTTAAATTAAATTCTTACAATAAAAGGAATTGAAATTCAAAAAATGTATCCCATATTTGGAATCAAAATAATAATAATAATTTAATATTTTTAACTTAATTTTTGGCCTCATTGAATAGTAAAAATAAAAAGAAAAAAATTGTAACCCCAATTAAGGGTAAAACATGTTTATCCAGGGGTAAACTTAAGAGATAAGGTTTATAATGACAAAAGGAAATATATAATCTGTTAGAGTTAGTGTCCTATAACCAAATTTTATCCATTGATTGGATGGATATTTAATATATTTGAATATTAAACGTCTTATTACATATTGTTCATTTTTCTTAATGATTGTGATGTAATAACATCCTAGATTATTTTTTTCATTAATAAGGTCATCGTAGTTCACTACTATGATGAGGACCTTGAAATGATATAAAAATAATCTTAAATATATTTCTATGGTTGGATTACCCAATATGATGGGACACATAGCATGCAGACCGTCTGGTGAGAGTACTCGTAAGCAGATGAGACTTCATCTCATGAAGGTCGCACTTGGAAATCTCTAGGATAAGAGATTATGAGAAAAGACCCCCCAAGTTGGAATTCCTCATGTTTTGGTGTCATTTTATATTTCTATATGTTACCATGTTTAATGATCCTTAGACATTACTATTATCACTAAAATGTGTCACTACTCACGAACATAGATTTAATGATGAGAATTGTCACTCAGACAATTGTAGGGATGTAGGGTACTATGGGTGTGTCATGAGTGGCATGTTATTAATGGATAAGTCAGGAAGGATTTATCCCTTCAATTTATTTAATTGATATCTCATCCCTTTGATTGAAATAGAAGTGTCGGGAAAAAATCCCATGGACATGGTGTAATGAAGAATTTATTTCAGGTAGTCAAAGAAGGACGTATCAAGCATAAAATTTGATGACATTATCATGAAACCTTCTTGATGGGATATTGAAATAAAGGTATTATATTACACATTAAGCGTTCATATGTGGATTTTTTTGTTGTGACACTAAGTTCTTTCTCTTGGGTGCCTTAACCTGTTGCTAGACAATACTCTTGGACTTTAGGTCAGCCTACCTAATGCCATGGAGAAAGAATCCTATAGGGTCACAGAATAAGTGTTTTTGGTGGTCTCCATTAAATTATATTTTAATTTAATTAATAAATATTATTCTCAAGATAGTGGAATAATTTTATTCAAGTTAATATGATTTCATAAATTAAATAAATATTTATTCAGTAGATTACGCGTAAAACAAATTTATTTATTTAACTCAATGGGTAATAAATATTTATTTTTAGTTTATAAATAAAATATTTATTTAAGAGAATTAATTATTTATTTTTTTATTCTAGTGTTCAATAAATGTAAGTGGAGTTTGAGTGGACCAAGGGAGGTCAGGTAGTAAAATAATTATTTGCAATATGATAAATAACTAGTTAACTAGTTGGCACAAATATAAATAATGATGCTATTATTTTGTGACACATAATTTAATTTATAATTCCATTTTGAACAAGTAGGTGCACCATAAATAATGAAATGATATTATTATTAATATCAGGGTTTTCTCAAACGCTATGATTTTATTTAATTACTATTATGAAATTAAATAATGTAACTAAAGCCCCATGTCAATAAATAGATGTGTATGTTTTTTGTACCATGTAACGAACATCACACCCAGTGAATTTAGAATTGTTGAGCTAAACAATTTCTCTCATGAATTCTCTTTATGTCCCTCTCAAGATCAAGGGATGTTATTCAAGGCAAAATAATAAGTGATCAAGATGGACTGACACAAGATACTCACCTTTCCACACTTACATCCAGAGACTGAGTGGTGTCGATCAAAGGCCATCAGAGCACATGTGGATCACCGCTAGAGGGATTCTAGTGTGGATCCTTACGAGCGCAATGAGATAATTTTGAAGGGTCATTCTGGCTGATCAACATCATCGATGAAGAAAATATCGATGATACATGTATTTTTTTCATTACGAAATTAATTAAATTAATTTTAAACATGTGGTAGAAGATCCTCTATAATGGTTTCAAGCCTCTTAATTATTTATCTAAATAATTGATTCTATTATGTGGATATTGTCTTTCATCTTCGTATTGACACCATAATAACCATTGATCATGGTAAAAATTAATGTTGTGTTCTGAACCAGCCACACTTCCGTAGTGCCGGGAACCTTCAGGTGGTATCAAAGAGGTTACATCACAGTTTTTAGTTATTTAAATATTTGGTTGATTATTTATGAATTTAGTAATATAGTTGTTTCAATTAAAGTTAATTGTTCTGAAAATCTGAATATCGAGATTTGATACTCCTCTTTTATTTCTCATTCACCTTAAAGAAATGATATTTTCTTTTAATTTTGATTAAAATAAAACATCGGATCTCATCTAGCGGTGAAATTGTTTTCTAGATGAACAACACCAGAACACACGACATGTATTTGAAAGTACTCTCTTTGTAGTCAATGATCAATGCAGTGGGTCTGGTCCGCCAATCCAAGCCATGTCATTGGAGTTTTTCTAAGTCTTAATGACTCCATGTGTTGACAAGGAGCAGGTGGGACATGGTTTCCGGATTACACATTTTGTGGACCACTCGACACTACATGTAGTCCCTTTGGGTTAGGGTTGGACCGTGTACCCCATACACAGATTTCCTGGCTAGAGACCATGTAACATTGATACTACATGGGGTGTGGACCACTGGACACACTGTGTACTCCAAATATTTCGGAATTACAATCAAATGTCGTATCCTCGAGCGTATACTTTGGATGGATGTTGATCAATAATACACACCATATAGTTGGAACTACACATCTTGTACTCATACAAATTATATAAAATTTAATAAAATTTATTATTATATTATACAAAACCTTGAGACGTGTATCATGGTGCGGGAGTAAAGCTAAGGCACAAAACATGATAGGTGTTTTATATATGTGTTTTTAATTTAACATTTTTATAATTTTCATTTATACTCATTGGTTAGTTATGAATAAGAATTCACTGGGTTGCCTCCAAAATACAAGTTACGTACAAAAATAATTTTAAATGCATTTATTTTTTTTAAAATTATGATGGATGAGAATCTCATGGAAATTTAGAAAAGGGTTTAAGATAAAATAATTGATTAATTAAAGATGATAATTAATTGATTTGAGCATGATTTATCTTAAACAATAACTATAAAATAATTGAATTCTAGTTTTATTTATGAATAAATATCATTGCATGTATGGATTATCATGATCTAGACCCGGACCTTTTTATGTGGATGGTTTCTTTTAATTTATTTATTTAAATTAAATTTATCAGACTATAATCCTTCTCCTCATTAATATGTAGGGCCTACCGACCAAAGGTTTGTTTTATGTAAAACCCCATTTTACTCCTCACTTGGGTGTGAGTTTTAAAGAATATGTAATGGATGGAACTCCCAAGCTAGTAGAGGTGGTTCAAGATGGATTCGTGATGCAACCAATCCCAAGAGATACAGAGGTGGACAGGTGTAAAGATGTAAACTTGAACAAAAAAGATTCAAGGTATTTCTCCCTTAGGTCGGGGATAGTTTATCAAATGCTATATAATCTAACCATTAGAAAAGCTCAAGATCATGCCATTTGATTTATTTTATATCTATTAGTTTCATGGTTTATCATTATGGATGTGTTATCGCGATCACATAATTAATGAATTAAACAAGCATGCAAGATAGAACTAAAATAATCCAAGACTTATGCGAAATATTATCAAGATATGGTTAATCACTTAAGTAAGTTACACATAATATTAACAATCATGTGATAATGATAATATGAAATTCACAGATAAGAGATAAATCCCTCAAATAAAATAATATGTTAGACCAATCCTTTTGTTACTTGATTAAGGGAAAAACACAATAAAACTAGGTGTTTGAACAACCCTTTTTGGGACACATACTTTTATACGGGAAGCCCTTATGAAATTTTTTGGGTTTACATAACCATATTACATCAAGAGGAGTATCTATTTCTAGAATTTGTGTAATATTGGAGGAAAAAGTTGAGGAAATAAAAAATTAGGATTTCAGTATTGGGGAGTCCACTCAAGAAGACAAGGAACTGCAAGCCTATATTTCACAAATACCAGCCTACCTAAATACCTTAAAATATATTGACCAACCCTTTTGGGGTTATAAAAAGGAGAATATGGATCCTTACCAGTAGAATGTCATGGAAACTAGAAATTCTGAGTTCAATGATGAGGGAAATTGGGACTTGATAAAATAATTGGATACTTCGCTAAATTATTTTTTTATTTCTCATAAAATGTAATCAAGAAAGAACTGATGATCTACTATTTAAAATTTAGAACAAAAATGACAAGATCATCAACCACATTATCCCTGTGATCAATTTTGGATAAAGACAACATCATCACCGATTGTAACTTCCAGGAATGGTTTAGACGCCTCTTGGTTATCCAACACCATCAACGGATGTATTACGTGATAGATTCAGCATTACCTGATCCGCCTACCAAAGAGGTGAGTGATGAGGATTTATTGGTCTTTGAGAATCATATGAATGATGCGGTCGATGTTCAACATATGATGTTATCATCAATGTCTATTGATCTCATGAAGTCTCATGAAAATAAGGATGCTTATAGCATGCTCTATCACCTCTTTGGTCTTTACTCAGAGAGAGAATGACATGTAAGGTTTGAGATCTCCAATGAAATCTTTCATAGTATCCATGGAAAGGGTTCCCTAGTTGGGCCTCTTGTTGTGAATCTCATTGGTTACATTGAACGCCCGAAGGTTTTAGGGTTTAAACTCCTCAAATAAATGGGCACTGATCTCATTATTGCATCACTCTCTCATATCTTCCCAAATTTTTTTGTCAATTTCAACATTAACAGTATTGATATGTCTCTATCTAATCTTCTTATCCTCATTCTCCATGTGGAAAAATATTTGAACTAGGAAAAGCCTTCAGTTCATATGGTGAATTAGAGGAAAGGGAAGGATAAGTGATTTAATCCCAAAGCTTCTTCATGGCCTTCCAGGAAAATAATGATAAAAGGGGAGGCAAGGGAACATGAGGCTATTTGTTTTGCATATGGAAATAAAGGCCACTAGAAAAAGAACTGAAACCAACATAAAAAGCAATAGGAAGCTTCAGGTGTATTTGTTATTGAATGTAATCTATCTGTTTCTACAAACTGGGTATTAAGTACCGATTTTGGTTCTCAAATATGTATTAAAATACATGAACCATGTTGATTCAAGATTATTTATCAAGGGGAGGTAGATCCTCAAGTAGCCAACGGAGCTAGACTTACTGATGTAGCTGTTGGGGACTACGACCTCATGTTTCCAATTGGTATTATCTTTTAATTAATGTGTTGTTATTGTATGTGGTCTGTTACTAAAAACATTATTTCTGTATCCAAATTAGATACAGAAGGATTTTTTTCAAGTTTGTAAATGAATGATCCTTCTTTTAAAAATATAGAATTTGTTTTGGTAGGGCACATTTATAGAACAATCTTTACACATAGGATTACAAAAACCAAGTAATGTAAATTGATAATAAATATACTTCACATGACTCATACCAAACCCAAATTTGGCATCACCGACATGGTCATGTGAATGAAAAAAGCTTCATAAAGTTACATAAATATGGATATTTAGATTCTTTCTAACTTAAACCACTTAGCATATGTCATGCATGTTTACACAGAAAAATGAAAAAAGCACAATTTCGCGGGAAAGGTGAAATAGCTAAAGAACATCTTGAATTGGTTCATACCGATGTATGTGGACCATTTCCAGTTGAATAAAGGGGAGGGTATACGTACATCATATCTTTTACTAATGATTTTAGTAGATATGGATATATGTACATAATGAGGTATGAGTTGGATTATTATGATAAGTACAAAAATTACAAGAATGAAGATGATAACTGGCTTGGTATGAAGATTAAGAAACTTCGCTCAGACCGCGGTGGAAATATCATAATCCAGACATCATTGATTACTTACAGAAGTTTCAGAAGTTTCAGATCCTATCCCAACTCACTCCACCTTACACACCCAAGTGGAATGGTGTGAGTGAAAGGAGGAACCACACCCTTTTGGACAGGGTGAGATCAATGATGAGTCATGTGAGTCTTCCATTATCCTTGTGGGAAATGCATTAAAAAAAATTGCACACATACTTACCCAAGTACCAACTAAATCGATAAGTGGTATTCTATATGACTTTTTGTGTGGAAATAAACCCATGTTATTTAATTTACATGTATGGGAAAGCGATGTTTTTGTCAAAGACTCTTCTGGTAACAAACTTGCACAATGAGGCAAAAAGTATACCTTTATAAGATACCCCTAGGAAACAAGGGGATATTACCTATACAACCCCTCAAACAAAAAGGTTATAGTGGATAGACACGCTATATTCATTGAGAGGGAGCACAAATCCAAAAGAGGTGGTGGGAACGAGATATACTTTAATGATGTTGAGGATCAAGGTACTCAAGAGTTGGTACATGATTAGATTCCAAAAAGTATCGTGGAAGAATGAACTATTCCAGAGACACAAGAACTGCATAGGAGTATAGTATAGGTTAGAGAGCCGGAACAGTATGGTTTTCTAGTTACCAAGAATGGTGACTCATTATTAGTTGACAATAATGATCCTCTAACCTGAAAGGAAGTGGTAAGTGAAACAGATGTTCCCAAGTGGAAAGAATCCATGAATTATGAAATGTATTAAATGTACCAAAACCAAGTCTAAATATTGGAAGATCCTCCAGTTGATGTAAATATTATGGGTTGAAAATGGGTATTAAAGAAGAAACTATACATGGAAGGACAATTTAGTACCTATAAGGCACGACTGGTTTCATAGTGGTTCAAACAGCATCAAGTAATTGACTAAGATAAATCCTTTTCACCAGTTTAAATGTTGAAATCCATCATAATTTTATTATCCATTTCCTCTTACCATGAATTTGATATTTTTAAAATGGATGTCAAAACATCCTTCCTTAATGGGAACCTTTAAGAAGAAGTCTACATGACACAACCTGAAGAGTTTATGACTCCAAAGGATGCCAATAAGGTATAAAATTTGAAAAAAAATCCATTTATGGATTAAAGCAAGCATCTAGTTCATGGAAAATTTATTTTGATGAAGCCATAATGAAATTCAGTTTTATCTAGAATGAATGTGAGCCTTGTGTCTCCAAAACAGTTTTGTGGGAGTGCAGTTGTTTTCATAACTGTATATGTTGATGACATATTACTTATTGGAAATGAGATACTAGTATTATAGTCTATTAAGACATGGTTTAATCAATTCTTCTCTATGAAGGACTTGGGTGAGGTAGCATATATTCTTGGGACCGAGATCCCTCATGATAGATCCAAGATATTTATGGGCATAATTGAAAGTACATACATTGATAAGATACTGAAGAGATTCAGTATGGAAAAATCCAAGAGGGTATTGTTTCCAGTGTCATATGGCATTAATCATTCCATGAAAATGTGTCCCCAAACACCTAATGAAATAAATATAATGTAAAGGACTACATACACTTGTGATTGGGTCATTCATGTATGAAATGTTATGTACAAGGATGGTAGTCACCCAAGTATTGAGTGCGGTATGCAGATATGAAGATGACCCAGGTGACTGCCATTGGATGGAAGTCAAGACTATCCTAAAGTATCCGAGGTGTACTAAAGTTATGTTCCTAGTTTATGGAGGATATGTGGAACTAGTCATCAGAGGATATGCATATGCTAGTTTTTAGACTAATCAAGATGACATGAAGTTGCAAACAGGATACATCTTCACCTTGAATGGAGGTGTAGTGAGCTGGAAGAGCTTAATGTAGTGTGTGGTCGTATATTCAACAATAGATTATGAAGACATCAAAACTTCTGAGGTAGTTAAAGAAGTAGTTTGTATGTGAAGCATCATCTAGGAGCTAGATGTGATACCTAGAAGTAAAGATCACATCACACTGTACTGTGATAATAATGCAGTGGTGGCTCTCACAAAAGAACCATGGTCACATTAGTGGATGAAGCACATACTTTGGAAGTATCATATATTGATGGATTTTTATTAGATATTTGAAGTTTAAGTGTGAAGTATTTACATGGAAGACAACGTGGATGACCACTTGACTAAAGCCTTCACTCATAAGAAACATGATCATCATGTGAGGTCTAGAAGACTGAAAGTCGTAGGTAATTATATCTATTCCAAGTTGGAGTTTGTTAGAGTTGGTGTCCTACAACAAAATGTATGTACTTTGATAAAATGGATATTTAATATATTTAAATATTAAACATATTATTTCATATTGTTCATTATTCTGCATGACTATGACAAAATAATGTCCTATAGTATTTGATTCATTGTTAAGGTCATGGAAGTTACCCATTGTGAAGAGAACCTTGAAATGATATAACAATATTATTAAATATAGTTCTATGGTTGGATGACATACTATGATGGGACCCATAGCATAAAGACCATTATGTGTGAGTAGTCATAAGAAGATGAGACTTCTTCTCATGATGTTTGCAGTTGGTAATCTCCAAGACAGGAGATTGTGAGAATAGACCCGCCCATTGGAATTCCACATGTTTTGGTGTCATCAGATATTTCTATATGTGAGTATTTGTAATGATCCTTAGACTTTAAGATTATCACTAATATGTGTCATGACTTTCACCCTTTTATTTACTGATGAAAATAATCACATAGACTGCTGGCGGGAAGTAGGGTACATTGGGTATGTCATAAGTGGCATGTTATTAATGTATAAGTAGAGGAAGGATTTGTCCCTTCTATTTATGGAATTTGGTATCATGGCCCTTTGATTGAAATAGAACCATTGCGTGAAATTCCATGGCTATGGTGTAACAAAGAGTTTATTTCTGCTAGTCATAGAATGACGTATCAAGCACAAAAGTTGATGAAACTATCCAAAAATCTTCTTGATGATATATTGCAACAAAGCTATTATATTAAATAGTGAGAGTTCGTATGTGGATGTCGTTGTTGCATATTTATGTTCTTTCTCTTGGGTTCCTTAACCCATTGCTAGACAATACTCTTGGACTTTAGGCAAGCTCACTTAATTCCAACGAGAATGAATCGATGAGGGTAACACACTAAGTGTTTCTGGTGGCCTTCGTTAAATTCTATTTGAATTTAATTAATATATATTATTATCAAGAAAGATGAATAATTCCATTCAAGTTAAATTGATTTCATAAATAAAATAAATAATTATTCACTAAATTGTGGGTAAAAAATATTTATTTATTTTATTGAACATTTAATAAATATTCATTTACTAGATTGTAAATAAAATATTTATTTGAGAGAATAAATTATTTATATCTTTATTTGGGTGTTCAATAAATGGATGTGGATTTCGAGCAGACCAAGTTTAGTCTGGGAGTAAAATAATTATTTTCAAGATGATAAATAATTATTTGACAAGTTTTCTCAAATTAAAATAATGCTGTTATTATTTTGTGACCCGGAATTTTATTTATAATCCCATTTTCACAAGTTGGTACACAATAAATAATGTTGAGGTATTATTATTATTAGCATGGGTTTTGTAACACCTCGAGATTTTATGAAAAATATTGTTTTTAATTTCATTAATGTCTTGTGTTGTACACTACCCTAAAAGGAGCTTTCACAACACACATCCCTAACTTGGCTTGCATTACATGCAATCACGACCTTCCAAGATAGCGTGTATTGTACGCAATACTGAGTTTCGCTAAACAACAATATGTTATATAAACTAGCCATTATGAATAGTAATACCCACTTTTTGAAATTTTATAAATTTTATCTTTCAAAATGGACTTCATTTTTGGATTCAGAATATTGAAATTAGCCTAGGGTGAATTTTTGGTATTTTTCTGAAAACATTCAATTTTTGATGAATAGTGAAAACACTGGGTTACTATTCAAAAACTGACTTTTTTTAAATAATTATTTATTTTATTTATATTTATTTTAGGTCAAAATTGATACATAATACCTATATAAGTTCAATGCAATTCATTGGAGTCATTTTATAATAATTTTTGATATATAAAATTTTTATTGAACTTTTCACCGTCTTTTACACACCTCCTAGGAGAATTTCCAAATTCACATAAAACATAATTTTACCGCTTTTGTGAGTGGAATTTTGAAAATCCAAGAAACATGGTTAATATTAAGGACTAAAATGTGGTTCAATGAGATGAAAAAAAAATTTTGTGAATAGTAACTTTTTACTTTTTTTTACCACGGTTAAAAGTAAATACAGTAATTAAGGGTAAAAATGATATTATTATTACCCTAACACATGTCCTAATTATATTCGATAAGTGTAATTCGACCGAAAACAACCTTAGGAATAAAATATGACCATTTAGGCCCACATGGATTAGATTAGGACATTTATTAATAATTTATTTAAAGAAGGGTTAAAATAGTTAAAATCAAAGTTTAAAAACTAAATATTTTTTAATATAGGGTTATACATAAGATAAATTTGAATATAAATATTCCTTAGAAATATAAATCGATTTCCTACATAATGATTTTTTATTTGTAATTTTTAGACATTAAAAAAGTTAATTTATTTATGACACAATGATGATGCAGTGATTATCTTATTAATGAAATATTGACATAATTGATGTTATAAATACCCAAATAAATGTAATTTGAGACTTTTTATGAATTAAAATAATTTTATAGGTGAATATTACATGTTCTTATTGATTTAATTAACTTTTTTAGAACTAATCATTCTTTTATGATTTTCACAAAAATCAATTACCAAATAGTGTCAAAATTGACATAAAATAGTTTTTAAAACAAATATTATATTATTAATTTTTATTTTATTCCTAAAAATCTAAGGTTCAACAAAATGACTTAGATAAGGTTATATATATTAATAATAAAGAACTTGGGGTTCTTTTTTCTTGTTATAAAAAGTTTATTAACCTTATAGTGTAAGAAAAAAAAGACACGGTAAAAGTAAAATTATTTATCTTAAAGTTAAATCTAAATTATAAGGTTAAAATAGAACCCTAAATTTGCCTAAATTCTATTGGATGAGAGTATGTCGAACCATACCCACCTTAGCTTCGAAATAAATCAATTTGGAGCTATTGAAAACCGAATATGACTTTATAATAAAATAATATTTTTAGTTTTTCCAAAGGTGCCTCTCTCCTCCCTTATAAAAGGGAACCTCCTCCCTCTCTTCCTAACACTGCTTTGAGCCTTCAAGCTCTTCCAAAACCTGCCACTTTCTCTTATCCACTTCCCTAGAAACATCATAGAGCTTCTGGTCTTCTTCAAAGACCAATCTTAGTGCCCTAAGAGGAGGTTTCAAAAAGGCGTGTCGAAAGAAGAGGTAATATCTGTTACCGATTCTTTCAACTTTAGTTCTTCTTATACTTCTTCTTCTTTAGTTGTTTCATTATGAAGTAATAAAATCAGTATAACTCATATAATTATATGTAATTATAAGTATGAAACAAACTTATTTCACCATCTATCCATCCTACGGAAAACGAAATCACCGCGCGTGCGTACGCACGGAATACCGTCTTCACGTCGTGGTGTAATATGTTTTCGACCACCACCTTACTTGGATGGGTATACTGGTGTAAATAAAGAACTATATATGATTATTGAAAAGTGATATTGATTCTGACATATTATACATACACTTCAATTCAATTCCACGATCATGGGAATGATATCATCTCTCGTGCGTACGTACGGACTACCGTCTCCACAACGCGATGAGATTCATTATCCATGTTAACCATTCATGAATGATTATAAAGTATATATAATAAGTAATCATGAAATATATGACATAATAATGATACTGGATTTATGTGTATATATATGTATGTCATCTACTTAATTTCATTCAATTCAATAAGGAAACGAAAACAGCGTTCATGCGTACGTATGGCCTACCGTCTTCATGAACGGTGTTTTCATTCCATGTAATCGATATATCATATATATATATATATATGTTTATACTGAATATATATTATATATAAATCATGTTTTACATTCTGGAATTAAGTAAATCAGGATATAAGTAATAATATCAAGAACAACAAGTCCAAACACGTACGATAAATAAAACGATTTAACCCAAAACACTGCTTTAACATGGAACTTACAAAAGAACGGGTAATATAAAGTCATAAGTGAACCATATATGATATTATAACAATGAATATGATTCTATAATAAGTCAATGAAATTATTTAAATCATTATACAGGAGGTTCGGAAATGTACGAAGCATATCGGACCTAAGGTAAGGGATAATTTTGCAAATCTCATTTTTATCCGAGATTGCTTATTCGTAAATATTTACTGGGGTTATTGCTATCATCTATGTCCATGTTTTATAAAAGCGTATTCATGTATGTTTAAAGTCCTTTTTACCCATTTTGACTTTTACACCATGGTATGGAAGGAATCTTTCTTTTATTTACCCTACACGGTACTTTTTGACTTTTCCGACAAAAAGTACGAGAAGAATGTTTTTTAACGTATACGGCATGAAAGGATTTTTACGGTTTTATAAAGCCTTATTTTCATTAAGATTCCTTTAAAAGATTTCATGACTATTTTCAACAAAATCCTTTTCTTTTAAAATTGCAAGACATTTTGTGAAAAGAAAATGATTTTTAAGAAAAAAGGATATTTTCCTCAAGAATTCATTTGAAGTGTTTTATCAAAACCATTTTTCACCTAAAATGACATTATTTCATATGTGTATGTTTGAAGTATCATGTCTCTATTATTTACATGGTTTCACTTTTCTTATGATGAAATTATATCCAATTGTTTTGTATGTATTATGTTATGATGGAATGATGTTTATGAAACCCATTGTTTTCTTGGGTTATGATGAATGATTTATGTTTATATTGTGGCACGAGTAAGAATTATTTCATTATAAGATGGGTGGGACCTATATATCCCTCCAATGCATTGGGTAAAGATTTATATCTCATGAGATAGACATGGCTGGAATGGTAAGTTAATCTGGTTCAGTGTTACATGATTGAAATGACGAGTAAACTCGATTCGGAAAGAGACTTTGTCCACTAAGATGGTCATGGAAGCAATGCCTTGGCTACTATGGAAATCATAAAATGTGCTCAATGGTTGCCACAATTACATGTTTTATTCCCATGCTATTTTATCATGATTGATGTTCCCTTATGATATATTCCTTACATACTTCCAAGATTCATGTCTTTGCTCAAGATTTTGATGTTTAGATTTTATGTTCATGTTTTTTTATTCCAATGTTTATGGATTGTTTTATATTCTCTATGTTTACCCTTACTAGGAATTTGAGCTCACCCCTTTTATGTTTTCTTTTCCCCAGGATATAAAGAAAGATTTTAGGTAAGAAAAAAAAGGGGGAAGATCTTTATGGGAGATGTTGAAGATCTTTCACCATGATTAGAAGATTATATTCCGAGTTTCCAAATACACTAAACTATTATGATCCTTGTGTGTCTGTTTTTGTTATTTACTAAGTATTCTGCAAAAGTAATGTAATGTCCATGTATGTCATGCTTTGGGTCTCTACAGTTCGTATCATAGGAAAGGTTTAGTCAACCTTTGGAAACTAGGATGAGAGAACTTTAGTGAGATCCCTAGAGATATTTCTAAGGTATGTCTAGGGATGTCCCTAAGTTTAAGTATAAGTATATGATATAGTCCTAGAATTATGGTAATGATCTTAGAATTAAACCTAAGATGTTAGATATTGAAGGATCTCCCCCTTTATTATGTTGTTTTCTCTAGCATGATTTTTTCCTCTCACACTATTCTTGTTGGGTTTTGGAAAATGGCTGGAACCCGAAGGAACCTTGTTGATCAATGTAGTTGAAAATGCAATGATTGTCCTCCTGAACAAACAAATGTTATGGGAGATTAAGTGAAAAATATTATTTCTATACTTACACAAGCTATGAATCATTCTGGACTTCCAAATGAGCAGACAATTGAACAATATTCTATGGAGTCCTTCATGAGGCAACGTCCACCTTCGTTCAGTGGGTCTTCTGATCCACTTGATGTTGAACAATGGATCAGTACCACTGAAAAGATATTTTCAGTTCTTCATTGTTCTGAACATGATAAAGTCATCTTAGCAGTATATCATTTGGAAGGTGAAGCTAATAAATGGTGGAATCTTATCAAGAATACGAGTCCAAGAGATAAAATTGAGTCCATGGAATGGGACGAGTTCAAGAACTTATTTGTCAATAAGTACATCCCTCGTATTCTTCAAAAAAAGATAGAGAAGGATTTTCTTGAACTAAAGCAAAAGGATGATGAATCTTTTGGTATATATGAAGAGAATTTTACAAGGCTTGCAAGGTATGCATCTGGATTTGTCATCCAACCTGAAAGTAAAGTTGATCGATTATTCAGTGTCTTAAAACCAAATCTTCGAAGTGCATTAGCTATAAGCGACTTCAGTAGCTATGAAAAAATTGTGCGTTGTGCTATCAAGGTAGAAATGGAAGTTGGGGTTACATATCCCTCTCATGGTTTTGACAAGAAACAAAAGATGGATTTCAAGGAGAAATCTCAGAATAATGGTGAAAAGAAGATGAATGTTTCCTTATGCTCAAAGTGTGGAAAGAAGCATGGTGGAGATTGTTTTAAAGGGACTAGAAAATGTTTTAAGTGTGGAAAAGAAGGTCATCGAGCAGCTGACTGTCAAAGTAATGGAAAAGGGGTTTCTAATGATTTGAATAAAGAAAACACTATAGAGAACGCACCACCAACACTTAAATGCTTCAAGGGAAATGAAATGGGGCATTATGCTAATCAATGCCCTAATCCAATGGTTAATGATGATCGACATGTGCAACCACTTAAGGAAAAGGACAAAGGGAAGTCACATGCGATCACTATTGGCGATGTTGAATATGACAATGATGTGGTGGAATGATTAAGTGTTTATGTAATGGGATTCCAAAATAATGTTGTATATAGTATTGTGGAATATTGGAATATTTATGTATTGGTCTACTGTGATTTTCAATAATTTTATGGTACCAGTAACCATGGAAAGTGATTGAGATATTTTTTCGAAAGAAGATGATATGTGCATAATGAAGGGATAAGGATAAAATGAAATGTTTGACAGTATTCATGAGCTCATGACTGATATAAGGACAAAGAGATATCATGGTTTGAGTATATAGAATTTTAGGGATTTGGGTATGTGGAAAGAGTTACCTTTTGACAACATTCATGTTTTCACTAAGGTTCTATGGTAATTTATTTTTTTTCAAGAGAATATATGATTAAGGCCTTCGAATGTTTGGAATGTGACCAACAAGACATATCTTATTATATATGGGGATCAACGATGGTATTAACATGCTTGTTATATGAAATATCTGGTAATCGTTTTCACTATAAAATGAGAGTGGACTGCAGTATTATGGATAAGCCTAAAGATTGGAATGGATTATGTTGGACATAAGTTAGTATTGTTTAAGGGTAGACGTTTTTTCGATATTATTAATGGGATGTTATAGTAATGTAGTTTTAGAAAAAGGACAACCTGTTGGATGGGCGACAACCAATCGCGTCAGACAAGGCTGTGGGAATCGAACCCACAACTAAAGTGCGACAGGCCTTTATTTCCTACCACTGGCCTACAGGAAGTCCCTGGTTAGTAGAAACTAGTTTTATTTTATTATAAAGGATGATAGATGAAGTATAAGTCCATTTTGGAACGATATATGATTAATCTCACCATAGATGGAATTATGTATATAACTTTCACTAACTTATGTTTGAGACAGATGGAATGACCTATCATTCTATCACATGATCTGCTAAAACTTCGCGAAAGAAAAATTCAACATCATTTATTAAAGAGATGAAGTGGAAATTGTTCAAGGCATGAACAACGGTGAGATTATACCAAAATAAAGTACGTATTTATTCTAATTCAAATTCTTCAACTTTAGGGAAGTGAACCTGAAAACTAAAAATGTTGTCCTAGTTCCCTTATATCCGATGAATCAGATGGTACACTAGATCATCACAAATTTATGGCTTTGTGATTTTTATCTTTTTCGTAGCCATGTTCTCTACCACTCTCCATCATAACATGACAGTTAGATTTCTCTTCCATATCCATATTTTCACATATGTTATCCTATGTGGAAACCTAGTGATTAGTTAATTAGGGTAACCGCAATGTTTCATACTTTAGTTTTTAAAGCCAAGTTTTGGTATTACTTTTTTCGATGTGGGTTTCTATTAAAGAAACTTTCGAGTAGTAAACCATTTATAACCCTGATGAATTTCGAGGGCGAAATTCATTTTAAGGGGGGTATAATGTAACACCCCGAGATTTTATGAAAAATATTCTTTTTAATTTCATTAATGTCTTGTGTTGTATGATACACCAAAAGGAGCTTTCACAACACGCATCCCTGACTTGGCTTGCGTTACATGAAATCACGACCTTCCACGATAGCGTGTATTGTACGCAATACTGAGTTTTGCTAAACAACGATATGTTATATAAACTAGCCGTTATGAATAGTAATACCCACCTTTTGAAATATTATAAATTTTATCTTTCAAAATGGGCTTCATTTTTGGATTCATAATATCGAAATTAGCCTAGGGTGAATTTTTGGTATTTTTCTGAAAACATTCAATTTTTGATGAATAGTGAAAACACTAGGTTACTATTCAAAAACTGACTTTTTATTTGAATAATTATTTTTTTTATTTAAATTTATTTTAGGTCAAAAATGATACATAATACCTATATAATTTCAATGCAATTCATTGGAGTCATTTTATAATAATTTTAGATATATAAAAATTTTATTTAACTTTTCACCGTCTTTTACCCACCTCCTAGAGAATTTCCAAATTCACATAAAAATTAATTTTACCGCTTCCGTGAGTGGAATTTTGAAAATCCGAGAGACATGGTTAATATCAAGGACTAAAATGTGGTTCAATGAGATGAAAATAATTTTTGGTGAATAGTAACTTTTTACTTTTTTTTACCACGGTTAAAAGTAAATAGGGTAATTAAGGGTAAAAATGATATTATTATTACCCTAAAACATGTTCTAATTCTATTTGATAAGTGTAATTAGACCAAAAACAACCTTAGGAATAAAATATGACCATTTAGGCCTACATGGATTATATTAGGACATTTATTAATAATTTATTTAAAGAAGGGTTAAAATAGTTAAAATCAAAGTGTAATAACTAAATAATTTTTAATATAGGGTTATACATAAGATAAATTTGACTATAAATATTCATTAGAAATATAAAAATATTTCATACATAATGATATTTTATTTTTAATTTTTAGACATTAAATAATTTAATTTATTTATGACACAATGATGATGCAGTAATTATCTTATTAATGAAATATTGACATAATTGATGTTATAAATACCCAAATAAATGTAATTTGAGACTTTTTATGAATTACAATAATTTTAAAGGTTAATATGACATGTTATGATTTATTTAATTAAATTTTTTAGAACTAATAATTCTTTTATGATTTTCACAAAAATCAATTACCAAATAGTGTCAAAATTGACATAAAATAGTTTTTAAAACAAATATTATATTATTAATTGTTATTTTATTCCTAAAAATCTAAGGTTCGACCAAATGACTTATATAAGGTTATATATATTAATAATAAACAACTTGGGGTTCGTTTGTTTGTTATAGTATGTTTATTAACCTTATAGTGTAAGAAAAAAAAAGACGCAGTAAAAGTAAAATTATTTAACTTAAAGTTAAATCTAAATGATATGGTTAGAATAGAACCGTAAACTAGTCTATATTATATTGGATGAGAGGATTTAGACCCATCCCCACCTTATCTTCGAAATAAATAAATTTTGAGCTATTAAAAATCTAATATGACTTTATAATAAAATAATATGTTTAGTTTTTCCAACGGTGCCCCTCTCCCCCCTTATAAAAGGGCACCTCCTCCCTCTCTTCCTAACACGACTTTGAGCCTTCAAGCTTGGCAAAAACCTGAAAATTTATCTTCTCCAATTCTCTAGAAACATCCTAGAGGTTCTGGTCTTCTTCAAAGACCAATTTTAGTGCCCTAAGAGGAGGTTCTGAAAAAGGCGTGTTGAATGAAGAGGTAATATCCGTTACCGATTCTTTCAACTTTATTTCTTCTTCTACTTCTTATTCCTTAGTTGTTTCATTATGAAGTAATAATATCAGTATCACTAATATACTGATATGTTATTATATTTATTAAACAACCTTATATCACCATCTATCCATCCTACAGAAAACAAAATCACCGCGCGTGCGTACGTACGGAATACCATCTCCACACCGTGGTGTAATCTATTTTCGACCACCACCTTACATGGATGGGTATAATGGTGTAAATAAATAACTATATATTATTATTGAAAAGTGATATTGATTCTGAAATATTATACATACACTTCAATTCAATTCCTCTATCATGGGAATGATATCATATCTCGTGCGTACGTACGGCTATCGTCTCCACGACGCGATGAGATTCATTATCCATGTTAACCATTCATGAATGATTATAAAGTATATATAATAGGTAATCATGAAATATATGAAATAATAATGATACTGGATTTATTTGTATATATATGTATGTCATCTACTTAATATCATTCAATTCAATAAGGAAACGAAAACATCGTTCAGGCGTACGTACAGCCTATCATCTCCATGAACGGTGTATTTCATTCCATTTAATCGATCTATCATATATATATGTATATAATGAATATATATTATATATTAATCATGTTTTACATTCTAGAATTAATTAAATCAGGATATAAGTAATAATATGAAGAACAACAAGTCCAAACACGTACGATAAATAAAACGATTTAACCCAAAACACTACTTTAACATGGAACTTACAAAAGAACGGGTAATATAAAGTCATAAGTGAACCATATATGATATCATAACAATGAATATGATTCTGTAATAAGTCAATGACATTATTTAAATCATTATACAGGAGGTTTGGAAATGTACGAAGCATATCGGACATAAGGTAAGGGATAATTTTTCAAATCTCATTTTTATCCAAAATTGCTTATTCGTAAGTATTTACTGGGGTTATTGCTATCATCCATGTCCATGTTTTATAAAAGTGTATTCATGTATTTTTAATGTCTTTTTACCCATTTTTACTTTTACACCATGGTATGGAAGGAATCTTTCTTTTATTTACCCTACAAGGTATTTTTTGACTTTTCTGACAAAAGTACAGGAAGAATGTTTTTTTAACGTATACGGCATGAAAGGATTTTTACGGTTTTATAAATCCTTATTTTAAAGAATATTACTCCAAAATATTTCATGAATATTTTCAACAAAATCCTTTTCTTTTAAAATTTCATGACATTTTGTGAAAATAAAATGATTTTGAAGAAAAAAGGATATTTTCCTCCAGAATTCATTTCAAGTGTTTTATCAAAACCATTTTTCATCTAAGACGACGTTATTTCATATGTGTATGTTTCAAGTATCATGTCCTTATTATTTACATGGTTTCACTATTCTTATTATGAAATTATATCCAATTTTTTTTGTATGGATTATGTTATGATGGAATGATGTTTATGAAACCCATTTTATTCTTGGGTTATGATGAATGACTTATGTTTATATTGTGGCACAAGTAAAAATTATTTCATTATGAGATGGGTGGGACCTGTATCTCCCTCCAAGGCATTGGGTAATGATTTATATCTCCTAAGATAGACATGGCTGGAATGGTAAGTTAATCTGGTTCAGTGTTACAGGACTGAAATGTGGAGTGAACTCGATTCAGAAAGAGACTTTATCCACTAAGATGGTCTTGGCAGCAATGCCTTGGCTACTATGGAAATCATAACATGTGATTAATGGTTTCCATAGTTACATGTTTTATTCCCATGCTATTTTATCATGATTGATGTTCCCTTATGATATATTCCTTACGTACTTCCAAGATTCATGTCTTCGCTCAAGATTTTGATGTTTAGATTTTATGTTCAAGTTTTTGCATTCAAATGTTTCTGGATTGTTTTATGTTCTCTATGTTTACCCTTACTGGGCATTTGAGAACACCCCTTTTATGTTTTCCTTTCCCCCAGATATAAAGAAAGTTTTTAGGTAAGAAAAAAAAGGGGAAGATCTTTATGGGAGATGTTGAAGATCTTTCACCACAATTAGAAAATTATATTCCGAGTTTCCAAAGACACTAAAATATTATGATCCTTGTGTGTTTGTTTTTGTTATGTACTAAGTATTCTGTAAAAGTAATGTAATGTCCATGTATGTCAAGATTTGGGTCTCTACAGGTTTTCTCTAAGGTTATGAATGTATTTAATTGTTCTTATGCAATTAAATATTGTAACTGAAGACATATGTCAAAAAATAGACATGTATGTTTATTGTGCCATGTACTGAACCGCACCCCTAGTGAATCTAGAATTGTTGAGCTAAAAAAATTTATATCAAGTACTCTTCTCATTCCCCTCATGAATTAGAGACATTCTTCATGGCTGAAGAATAAGAGACCAAGAACAACTAACACAAAGCACTCACCTCATCATGCTAGCACCCGGAGAAGGAGTGGTGTCAATCGGAGGCCACCGGAGCATGTGTGGCTCACCACTAGAGGGATTCTAGTTTGGATCCTTGTAAGCGCAACATGATAATTCAGAAGGTTCATTACGAATGATCGACATCATCAATGAAGAAAATATCGAAGATCTAGGTATTTGTTTCTTTATAAAATAATTAACTATAAAGATGACATGAAAGATCCTCTCTAAAGGTTTCAGACCTATTCCTTACGTTTCTAAATCATTGATTCTATTCCATGGAGACTAGTGTTTATCATAGTATTGATCTCGATATAATGATAGATAGTGGTAAAAATTAAAGATGGGTGTTGGCCCAACTGTGCTTCTGTTGTGCCCGGAACCTTCATAATCTCTATTCTATGGTCATATTTAGACCCTATGTCATCTTATTCCAATAAATTTCCAATTTTTTATCCATATGGAAATGATTATTCCCTTAATAATAACTTTTTTAATGATAAATAAAAAAATTCACTGCCTTTTAAAAATAAATTATGTGTTCATATTGGTATAAAATCGAGAATGTTTAGATATAAATATTAATATGATGTATAAAAAATTTCTATTATCATGGTAATTTATGTATAATTTTTAGTGATGAAATAATAACCTTATATTCATACACAACGCTGATGAAATAATTATTTAATTAAAAGAAAAATAAAATAAATGATATTAAAATATTTAAAGTAAAAAAAATTATTTAGTTATTATGTTCAAAAACATTTTTAGATAAATATAACATATTTTTGATGTGTGTGAATAATACAGTCAAATTACATATTTTTCTTTATGACTCTAAAGTCAACTAAATTGAATAGTTTCGAAATCGACATTAAAGATATTTTTTAATATATAATATTATATTAATAATTCTAAATTTCATAAAAATCCTATATTATGAAATTTTAATGAAAATATTTCAAAATAGCATACATGGTTTATTTATGAGTAGTTTTTTCATTTATGGAAACATTATTAACCCGTCAATATTAAAATAGTTGTTATCGTAGCCAAGGTTAAAACATGGTTTTGCACGTTACATGTGACTATGATAAAATTAATTTCCCGCACACATAAAAATTTTATTTGAAAATTTATATTTTATAACAGAATAAGGTGGTCTAAATTATCTAGAATGATAATTTATTTTTAGGATTATAGGATAAATTACCTTGGTAAATAACTAAAATTTCTAGTTGTCGTAGTGAAAACTAAAATGGTAAATGAAATTAAACATATAAGAGAAGGGAATAACATGTTTCAAATAAAATTTATTTTTTTGGTTTTTATTGAACATACAATCAATAAAATCAATTATATATCAATTTTCTAGGAACATTAGTTGATATTGATTCCCCATTATTGAATATTTTTGGACATTTACAAAACGAATACTCATAAATTTTAAAAGGACACCACATCCCCTAACTTAATCACACGTTTAAATCCATTTGGATCTAAGAAACTTAAAAAAATAAATCAATAAAATTATTTATACATGTCATAGAGTTTTTTATTTCCAAAATACCAACCATAGGGTCATTAATAAGTGATCCAAAAGCTATTTTTCTGAGAGAAGGTATTTTTATTTACTAAGGTCATTATTTTATACTTCTTATTTTAACACCTTCATTAATGTGTTAATAATTATAGTATAATAACCCAAGTATAAGAAATATACTAAGATTGTATTATTTTAATTTAATAACTTATATCTATATCCTCTTTCACTATATGGGAAACGAAATTGTTGATTGTGTGTATGTCGGACTACCGCCTCACAAACCGATGTAATTCGTTTTCCACTACCACATCACATGGATGGATATGATGATGAATTTAATGTATGTATATGATATTTATGACATAATTATACATATATAACTATAATATAACTTATACCTTCTTACCATCGAATCTATTGTAAAATTATAATGTCTCTCATGTGTATGTGTGGGTGACCACCATCGCAAATCGAGGTGTATTGATTTTCATTCCAAATTTACATAGATAGTAATAAGGAAATATTTAATAGATATATATTATTTATAAGATATTATAATAATTCTATAATGGTTGTATATTAAATACCATTATTTAATCCCAAATGTTAAAAATGGAAACAATGTTCAAGCGTATGTATAACCTACCATCTCCATGAACGGTGTAATTCACTTTTATTATATATAAATCTTAGGGAATACTATATAAAAAATTTTATATGTTATTTATATCATGAAGAAAATTTTGGTTATTATGTAACAATAATCAAGGTTTAAGATCCAAAACTACCAAACTAGAACATATATGAAAAATGAAGTAGTCAACACCCAGAAAAAAGATTTTGATAAATAATTATTAATAAACTAGTTATAAAAGGTTATAATTAAATTATATAAGTTATAATATATATATATATATATATATATTTCCTATAAAATAATAATAAAAAATTTATATTTATTAGATAAGTTATTTAAACATGTATTAATGATGACATTCCTGAGGTAAGATATTTTCATCTCACTTTTATTTCTGTTAGACACATTCCATATTCAACACTTAATTCTTTTATGTGGCTTATATATTCAACATGAATGTATTTTATGATTCTTATTATGAATTTCATGGGGACTTACATATATGTAGTATGATTTTTATTTCATGGGTCTTATGATCCAAATGATACAAAAGTGGTAACGGTTTTGGGTTACAATATCAGTTTTTTTTTATTATGCATTCATTAATGAAATATTAAGATATATCTATAAGTAAACCCATTAATTTTAATCTATTATGTATAGTTTTTTATATTACATAATATTTAAATTATCCTCTCTTTAATTACTCAATATAAAAATTTAGTATTTTCTTGGAAAAACAACATTATTTCTCTCTTTGGTTGAAAATCATCTTTATTCCATATCCATGTTTTATAAAAATACATTTAATATTGTCTCTAATATTACATTATAAAATTTTATGGCCATTTTTAACCATGTTTTAATTTTAAAAAAATGGTTTAAAATGAATATTCTTGTCATTTTCCAAATGATGTAACTTTAATTTTTTCCAAAAATGTGAATGTAGTCTTTTATGATACATAATATGAATAAAATTTTCTGACATTAGGACCACACAATTATTTGAAGTATCATTACATCTTTCCAGGATTATTATAAAATATATTATTTAATTTATCTTTGGGAATATTTCATATTTTATAAAAGTGATTTCAAATTGAACATGTGTTTTTTAGTCAATAAATTATCCATTTCAACTTTTAAAAGAATTTTACATCTATGATGACATCCTATGATGTTTATTAATCCTTTCTGGGGAAATGATTCAATGATATCATCATTATTATATCCATGGATGGTTTATTTTTATGATGATGATGTAATATTTGTAAAACCCATTCAATTTTTTAGGGTTATTCTATGATGAACTGATGAAATGTTTATGAAACCAATTTTTACTTTCAGATGTTAGATAATATGATTAATGTTTTATCACATTGTGCCACACACACATATATTTTTTTGAAGAAGGTCGTGCCTTGGCCAAAGACCAAAGCACTATTTATTGAATAAATAAAAGGGATTACAAGAGGGAAAAGGATGGATGTTTTTTACAATCATTATCAAAAATATTAAACAAATCAGAAGGAAGGGTGTCCAACCAAGTTAATTCTTGGTTTACACACTTATTGAAAAGGGTGTCCACTACCATATTATCTTCACGGTAAATGTGTGTGGCGATGTAGTGCATCCCCAACAGAATGTTAAGACACATCATCCATCGAGTGGTGAGAGGACATGAAAGATGTTTCATGCCCTTTCAAATGGTAGTTGAGTCTCTTTTAATCCAGAGATTCATCCAGCCTTTCTGAATGGAAAAAGTGATATCATGGATGACACCCATCATCTCTGCTTCTAAAGCTGAGGCAATACCACTACCAGCAAAAAATCATCCATGACATTTTCCATGAGAGTCTCTGAAGATCGCGCCACAACCTGTAGGACCTGTATTTCCTTTTAAAGCACTGTAAATATTAACTTTGATCCATCCTGGCATCGGCGATTTCTAGAATACATCAAAAGTGTGCATGGGTGGTTGATAGAGGCCCTTAATATGATGTTTTCAAATAATTTCAAAGTCTCCAACAGAGTTGTAGCAATAATATTTCTGAATTGATGCAGCCTCATGAGCTGCAATAAGAATCCTAGATTTACCTGCATTTAAATTTAATGAGCGTCTATTGAAATTTAAATCATTTCTATCATACCATATCACATAGATCATCTTAGAAATAGCAGTTAGGAAGATGTTATTAATTTTCTGAGACAAATCAAGAGCCACGAGTCCCTTTAATTGCAAGATGATAGAGTCATCAGAAAACCATCTACAATTACAAATGTCAAAAATGAAATTCCATAATGTAGAAGAAGCAACATAATATAGAAAGAGATGATTGATATCATGAGATAATTATAGGAAGTAAGTTGATGTTATTGATCTATTATGGGAAACACTTTGATGTGATTAATCTATTATGGAAAACATCTACATGTTCTTGATCCGATATGGGAAACAACTATTTATGTATGATCGGTTATGATTGGATGGTATTTGTAGTTAACCTTGATATATGCAATGGTTTATATTCTGATGTTTATTTCACACTTATATGAAATGAAATTATGGTTAATGATTGATTTATGATGATTTGTAACTCTTATGATTCATTTATTTTGACATGATAATGTTTTATTCCATGAATCATGTTTAGACTCTGTAGTAGATTAAGTATAAACTATTTTTAATTATAATCAAGATAACATACCCTTATGATCGTATTATTTGTTCATATATTCATCGATTGATATCCCCCATGTTCACCCTTTTTAATCTTGGAAGCCACTATTTACAATGTTTCCTTTTACCAGGTTATAATGAATGTTTTTAATTTGGGTATTTCTATAAAGATTACTGAATGGGAAAATCATTTGGGTAGATGATGAAGATCAATCCTGAAACAAGAATATTTTGTATCTACTCTAAAAATACATTATACATTTATGGTCGTTGGGTGATAATTAGTGAAATGTATTGAATATTCTTGTAAAAATATATAATATTTATGTATGAAAAATAATGGGTCAATATAGTTGGTATCATATCATGGATTAGTTAAACATTAGATGTTTGGATGAGAAACATTTAGTGACAACCCTCTAGATAACTCTATGTATAAGAGAATTTCATATGTTATGTTTATAAAAGGATTATGGTTTTCCCAAAAACTACATCCCTTTCCAGATTCCACAAGTTGATATGGCTCTAGAATAGTTGAAACTAAGGGTAATAACTCTAAAAAGGGCATATTGGTATTGACTCTAACATCACCTGGAGCATGGAAAAATCCATTTCTTCACACCTGTTTGACACTCCTAGGGGATATGTCTAGGTTAATTCCCATTTTCTTTAAGATCCATTATAATGGATTTGAACACATAATAAAAATGAATAATATTGGTCAAACCTAAGAATTATTTGATTAAGAATTTGTTGTGATGATTTAGACATCATATAAATGATTATTAGTTTTCCAACTATGAGCATGATTTTTCAAACTATGCTCTTTTGATTTAGTCAATGGATGGAACCTAGAGGAATCGTGTTAATACTAAATCTGATGGGCCATATAGTGGTTATGAGTGACCAAATTGAATGATGTTTAGAGAGAAAGTTATTTTGATTATGAATAATAAATTATTATGATATATGATTATGAAGCTTCACCTAAACAAACTCACAGACTAACTAAAGAATAAAAGGTCATATTTTGTTGAGAGATCGAATAGTGGAGACCATAGAGGAAAGAAGACTCCATTTATTTAATGTCAAAAATGTGGAAATAAAAACCATGGGGAATGTCTCAAAGGAAGGTGAAGATGATTTTTATTTGGGAATATGTAAAATAAAGAAACCAAATTTCAATTGTTAAATGTATTATGTGTGGGGAAAGTGGGAATTATCTGAGTTAATTACCTAATCTAAGTGTTAAATCCTTGAAAAATAAAGGAAACATACCATGAATATCATTGATGTTGAAGGATTCAAGTGTTTATATATTGGGATTCAAGAATTATGTTGCAAAACTATTTATACCAATAATATTTTGGTTAAAAAATTAATGAAACATCTAATGATTATGTTGATTTTGGAATTATATATATCTTAATAAAATATTAACTTAAGATATATCGATAACATTATTAGTTTATGAGTTTAATCATTATATTATGTTAAAATTCCTAAACACCAGTTTTGATTTTTTTAAGTGAAGATATTTTAATGTGATTAATGAAATTTTGGAATAATTTTTATTGGGTTTAGGTATATGATACCCTTAGGATCAATATGAAGTTCTATTTTGGAAGAATTCTCTTTTCAAAAGTTTATAGATATTGATAATCGTCAGTTTTTAAATGATATTTTCCATTTTATGTTTTTTATAGATTTTCAGTATAATTATGAGTACATAGAAAGAAATATATTAGTATCGATTTAGTAAAAAGGAAAAGCAATCATATTCGGCAAGGTCATAGGTCTTAAACCCAAAATCGAGGGTTGAAAATGTTGTGATGACTGAAACAAGCATACATGATTCATTTCTTAGTATGGTATTTTTTTGGTTTTTTTTCTGAATATATGTTTATCATAGAGATAAATATGGTAATGAAAAGTTATTTGGTGATTAATGTTATTTATAAAAGCTCACTATTTTGATAACCGTATATGTTCACAGTAGAAATGAAAATTTGGGATTTTATTTTAGGAATAATGTTTGAATTATATTTTGGAAGAATATATGGTTTTAATGTATCATTAGGTTTATTTAGGATATTTATGGACATAATTAGCATATCTTGAGGATTAAATGTATAGAGAATAAGAATTTTTTATATAAATTTTAAATTTATCTTGGATGAATATATGATAAAATTATTCTATTAATTGGGGTTAAATCTTAGTCTGGTAAATATTGAACAATTTTGAGGGTAGTTATTTATCCAATGATCTATTTTTATCATTGGGTGTTACTATTGAGTATTTGATTAATGTTGTATTTATTCATATGGTGTTTTACCTGTTTTTATAATTATATTGTCCTAAAAGTTTTTTTGTTAATGTTTAAATACATAATGAAGTGCTTGTTTTCCTTTTTATGGATTTTCTGATCTGTTAGATGTCAATTTTAGTGTATCATGAATTAAAATTTCCATGCGGATATTAATTTTTTGGTTTAAGAAGTGTATTTAAAAATTATGGAAGTACAACCAAAGGATAAAATTATTATTATAAAATAAAAATATATCACGTAAGAATATTTTATGGTTTTCTCTATAAGTTAGTAAAATAATCTATAAAATTTATAAAAAGGGTAATTAAATTAAAATATTATCACATTACCTTAATTTCTTATGAACCATGGTCTTTTCACCCATCAAATATATATGACTTTATGATTGTCAAATTTTTCATGGCCATGCTCTCTATAACTCTCTATTATCCTTTAGGTTTTGGTTTTATCCTCTGTGTATATATTTTCATTTAATTTTATCCTATTTGAATCATGGTTTTGTGTTATTCAAGATAACCTACATATTTCTCTTTCTTTATTTTTAATAGAATGTTTTAGTATCCCCATTATGATGTGGGGTTTCCACTAAGGAATTTTTTAAATATCAAACCCTTAATTATGAAGATCAGCTTCAAATTGAGAGTATAAAATTTATTTATGTGAAACACCCGGAGATTTTAGGATATATTTATCTTTTGTTACTATTTCATTCTTAAATAGCTTGTATTACACAAAAGAATATGTTTCAAGGAACCATGATTTAATATTTAAATATTTAAACATGATCTTTTATCTGAGATGATAAAATTGGTGGTATGACTAGAAATGATGACTTTTTAAAAAATATATAAAAATATGTTTAGAAATGAAAATATATTGTTCAATAAGTTCTCATTTTTTTGAATTTTTTTTGTTCTTCTAGGTATTTATATTTCAAAACAATGTATTTATTACTTTTTTAAAAAATTAATATAATTAATTTACAAAAATTTTATAAATTTTTTGGTTAGAAAATTTATTTTCTAAACAAGCATATTAAAATTAATTTAGGGATACATTTAGTTCTTTTACAGATAATATTGATATATCATTGAATAATGAAAATACCAATTTTTATAGAATTGTCCTTTATTTTCATTAAATCGTGAAATTTAAAGAGAATTTATATTTTGTATTTGGTCTAAAAGTGAAATATGATCCATTATTTTAGATTAATATAATTAACTTCATTTTAATTATTAATTTTCATGATTTTGGTATAAATCTATTTTTATGCTTAAAATGAACTTTCTGAAAAATCATTTCTAACTGCATAATATTTTCCATATAACTAATATAAATAACCCCTAAAAGGGAATAATTTAAAATAAATTTATATATTAAAAATATATATATATATGGAAATTAATATAATGAATATTTTTATTCATATAGATATTGTACAATTATCTTTTCCATGAAAATACATTTTTTTAATAATAGTTTTTCATCACTTCTACATGTTTAATTTAAAATTAATTTTTCTACTTATATGAAAGGAATTTTATAAAATGGATTTAACATTTGAAATCATCATAATTAATATTATGTAATAAGGTCAAATTAATTTTTGGGATTAATTTACAATAAAAATAGTACAATTATGTTACCATAGTTATAGGTAAAACAGGTTTACCGGGGATTAACTAATTATATAAGGATTATAATGGCCAAAAAAGTATAATTTATATTTTATAGCCATATTTGGACCCTATATAATCATATTTCTTTCAATTTCCTATTTCTTATTCAAATTTACTTTATTAAGATCTTTATAGTAATTTATGTAAACTAAAGGATAAAATGTAACTCTCTAACCTCTAAAAATGTATTATGTGTTCAAGTATAAAAAGGAGGAATGTTCAGTTATAAATATTAATTTAATGTATAAATAATTTTTATTTATCATGGTAATTTACTTATAATTCTTTGTGATGAAATAATTATTTTAAATACTTACATAATTACAATTTAATAATTATTTATTTAAAAGGATAATAAAATAATATATTTTTAAAATATTTAAAGAAATATTACACGAATGAGTTATTATTTTACAAAGAAATAGATAATTATAACATATTTAGTGTCACTAAAAAGAATATATTCCAATTCTATATTTGTATTGAGGGAATTGAAAAAAAGGAATATTCTATAATTGACAATAATGAGATGTTTTAATAAATATAATTATTGATTGATTTAAAATTCATAAAATTCATATGTTCAGACAAGAGAAGGATATATGGTTCAACATATCAACCATAACCTATTAATGAGTCATTTTTTATTAAATATAATAGTTTTAATCCTTTTATATTAAAATAGATGTTTCAGTGGTTAAGGTTAAAATAAGGTTTTTCATGTTACATGCACCTATGTAAAAATTAATTTCGCCAAAAATAGTAATCCTTTTTGATAAATTGAATTTAATATATAAAATAATTTTTTCTATATTATCTAATATGTATCATTTATTATTTTCCTAAATGATAATTTACCTAGTTCAATAGATAAAAAATAATTATCATAGTGAAAACCATAATGGTTAATGTAAGTAAACCTATATGATAAGGGAATAAAATATTTAAAAAATATTTAACTTTTTGTTTTGGGGGTATGGATCGACCATTCCTTCTATAAAATCCTTGATTTATCAATTCGAGAGGCACTTGGTTTGAGAGTCAATTCCCATTACTGAATAGATGTTGATATTTAAAAAAAATCCACTCCTCAATTATAAAAGGAAGCCTCGTACCCTAACTTCATTAGACCTATTAATCTATTTTCATCTATAAGAACCAACCAAAATATCCCACAAAAAATCATTATCCATATTCTAGTGTTATATATATTTCCAAAAGATCAAATCTATAGTCCTTAATAAGTGATCCAAATGATTTTTTTTCTATTCTAGGGTCTTTATCTCCACTACTCTTTCATTTAACTTTTTCTCATACAATAACGACTTGAACATTTTTAAATAGAATTTCCCTTATGATTTAATTAAATGTATTATTATATATTACACATATATAAAACACAAGAACTTTTTTGGATTCATTATAGACAACTAGATTTAAAATACCTTTAAGTATCATTACCATTGATCGTATAGTCATTGAGTATTGATCATATTATTAGTATAAATATATGATTTTAACAAATCCAATCGACAAGGAAAGAGGAGGTGATGGTCCCAAATAGTAGGATTTGACCCTATGAAGACCTTTCATTGGATCTTATAAGGGAGATAGCATCATTGGTATTTTCCATGGACTAAGCCCAAGCTGGGATATAATAACATAATCATGATCCAAACCATTTACTGGAGAAGTTCCCGATCATCGAGATTAAACCCTAACCATGTACGCAGAACCACCCGATGAATGTATCACCATCTTCCACCTCACCCTTAGGGTGTTTTATATTGTATTTATTGCTTATGTATCAAGACCATAATGGAAATAATATATATATTCTATATAATAATGAATATATTGTCATCTTATTATTGTTATTTTATAAATGATTTTGATTTTTATACAGTAAACAACATATCGTATTTTTTATATTTATATTCAATCAAGAAATTTATTTTTGATGAAATAATTTATTTAAAAAAATATTATTTCAATAAATAATTTTGTTAAATAATTTATATTAAATATAAAAATCATATAATTTTTATGAAGTCAAATGTAATTTTCAAATGGGTTTGAAAATTTTAATTGTATAAAAACCTGGTATTTCAAAATAAACGTCGATTATTATTTCTAAAAGTGAAAATAAAATTACATTGAAAATTTTTTTGATAAATTTTTTTTAATCATAATGTCAAAATTATCCATTGGTTAATTTTTCATAATTTTCGGAGACATTCGAATTTTTGGTTAAAAATTAAATAATGTATAAGTATACTATGTGTATTATGACATCATAATGATCCTAAAATGATGTAATGAATACTATAAATTATATCCATGACAAAATATAATTTTTCCCTTTAAAATAATGTGATTTTATGTTTATTTTATTAATTTTATAATTCCATTATGAATCCTCCCAAACCTATACAATATTTTAAGGTTTTAAAAACATTTCATTAATAGTATTACTCACTTCCTTATCCGAAAGGGTATTATTCTAATAATTTATTCCCTTGAACTAAAAAAATAATTAACACTACCCCGCTTTGGTAGAAACTAAGGGAAAACCCCTTGGGTTGTTTCTGGTACTGGTTATTTATTTATATAGAGCCCAAAACCTAAATTTAAGAAATGATAAAAACATTCTGGAATCATTTCCTATATAAACTCATCCAAGATCACATTTCTCTTCACTAAAAATCCTTAATTCATGTTATTACTCTTCACACCCCTCAATAGAGTCCTACTGATGTGCCCCAAATCCCTCGAGATGCACCTCCCATGCATTTGTTGTTACACTCTCAAAGTGTTCTTTTATTTATCATTTTTCTCAATTATCATCATTATCTTATGCCCTTTTTATCTAATTCATAATGTTGCTATATTTTATTCCATACCCACTTATAATTAATTTTATTTCCAAATATTTAGAGAACCATTTTCCATATGATCAATATATTTTATGAATATTTAAGTAATGTTGTTATGCCACTGAAATTTCACCATGATTTTCCATGACAAGCAAATATATAGTGAATTCCCAAATAAATTTCCTATCATGGTTGTTCACATTTAAACAATGCTAATTATTTAATCATATAATTAAATTTATATATTCCATACTCATTTATTGTGGAAAAAAAATATGATGATAAATGATTCTGTTGTTAATTGTTCTATGTGCCACACTTAAGAATTTGAATGAAATGAAGGTAATGGGTGTGCTTGAAATTATATAGTTCTCCAATGAGTTGTGTATTGTTTTAGTTTCATGAGACTTCATTCAAGATATTATTGGGTGAAACTAATCCATCACAAGACTTGTTTCATCATTATATCTTAGTAGTTTTACTAGACCCATGTTTATGATGAGTGTTTCAAGTTGTCAGCACATTTCCTATATTTCCATTCTTTTCTAATGATAAATCATGCCTAATAGTTCATTATTAGGTTTAGAACCCATTTTATGTCTCATTGATATGACTATTTTCTAACATTTATCACTTTCTTAATTTTAATCTATGTTTATTCCTTTATTAGGATTTATAACTCACCCCTTTCTTTTGTATATCCTCAAGTTCATGTAGTGTGAATTACGAAGGAATAATATGAACATGTTAACTATTTTTTCCATAAAGATGGTGTATTCCCTAATTTAATGTTTTATTTATTGTACCTAATTCATAATTAAACTATACTTATCGATCATCCCGGTTCTATTAAGTGTACTTTTATGTAATAAATCATGAATTTATATGTAATAATGTGATGGGTTTTCATATTTACAACCATCATTAATTTATTGATAATTATAATATAATAAAACTATTAACTACCATATAATTATATCTTATTATATTAATTTAATAACATATATCTATCTCCAATTTCATTAAATGGAAAACATACAAATCGATCCTGTTTAAGGTAGACTACCACCTCATGAACCTCTGTAATTAATTTTCCCCCACAAACTCTAATGGTTAAAAATAATGATGTATTTAACGTATTTATATTATATTTATGATATAATTTAACTTTTTAAGTATAATTATACTTATAATTAATTAACCATTAATGCATTGGAAGACAATAATGTTGCTAATGCATACGTGTGGTCTACTGCCTCCACAAAGTGATGGACCCATTTTTCATTTTTATTTTACATGGATTCTAATAGTGATATATTTAGTGAATCTATAATATGTATATATATATATATTATAATGATTGTATAAATTTTAAATATTATTTATCCTTCTTTAGTTTCCTCTGTTATAATTTGAGATATCGTTCATGTGTATGTACATACTATTGTCTCCATAAACAATATAATCCATTTTTTATCTCTAAATTTAATATATGACTATAAATATGTATGTAATAAATTTATATTATATTTATATCATGATTAATATTATATATGTGATGTATCCATAAAAAAAATTATGGAACAAAAATACTGTAAGAAATATACATGAAAAATGAAGTAGTTGTCACTAGAAAGAGTGATTTTAATTAAGAATTGTTAATAAACAGGTGATAAAAGTTTATAAGTAAATAACATAAGGTATGATATATTTTAATATTGTTTTGGAATATATTTATAGTAAATATATATTTATTAAATAGGATGTTTGAACATATACAAAGGATTTCAAACAATTGGTAAAGTATTTTTGGCTCACTTTAATTTTTGGGAGACACATGTTATATTCACTACGTGTTTCTTTTATGTAGTGTATATAATTCAAATGAATGAATTGATCAATTATTATTACAAAATGTAATGGTATTTACATCACTATATATGGTAATTTCTTTCATTGATATGAAAATTCAAATTTTACCAAACTAGTAATGGTTTTATATTAGTCTCATTGTTTAGTAGGATTGTTTATGATTATGCTTTCAGTGATGAAAAAATATTATAAATTTCTCAAGAAACTCATGAATATTATTCTCATATTTTTATTTCTTGAGATTACATGTTTTCAAATAATTTTCCACAATTTATATACCCATGATTCTCAAATGAATTTTTTCAAATAAAATGAACTTTATTTATCACTTCTCTAGAAAATCATTTTTACATACCTTGGGTTTCTTAAAGAAATAATGATTTTTCCAAAAATACTTATATAATTTTTTTAAAAAAATTATTCTGATTTTTTTATTTTAAATAAATTTTATAAAATTAATCTTCATATTATTTTTTAATGATGAACTTTTAAATTTTTACAAAACAATGTGAAAAGAATATTTTATCATACATGGAATTCATATAAGTTTCTACTATCATGACAAATAAATTATTTAAATCATAATGTATAATTTAGATAATTTATTTTAGAAGAAAATGATTTTTTATTTTTTGGGAATGTTTTAGACTCTACATAATTGATTTCAAGGTAAAAAATTAAATTTTCCTCAATAAATGTTCGAAGTGATCTTTTAAAATCTTTTTATATATAATATGATATCCTTTTATATTTTCAAATATTTACTAGGGATATGATTCAACCGTATCATTTTTATTATTTCCCTAGAGGATTTATGATTAGGATGATGAGATTTTTATAAATTTTATTAATTTTAAATGGGTTATGCTATGATGAATGGATTAATTGTTTATGAAAAATATTTTATTAGGGGTTGTGTTTTGATGATAGGATAAATATATTATGATCTTTTGTCACACATTTGTGTTGTTTTTATTATGTAATGAGTGGGACCATTATTATATACTGCACTAATGAAATTGGTAATTTATTAAATCGCATGTGATAATTATAGTAAATAAGTCTATTTGATTTACCATTTATGGGAAACAAGTCAGTGTGCTGGATATACTATGGGAAACAATTTGGATTACTTGATCTTTTATGGGAAAGAGGTCGATGTGCATGATCCCACATCAAAAAAAAGGTTTTGATTCATGATCAGTTGTGATTCTATGGTCTTAATGGTTAACTTTTATTGGTGAAATAATTTTTATGATTTTCATGGTTCCACACATATATCACATGAACATACATTTCATGTTTTATTTATGATGATTTCTCACACTTATGATTCATATCCTTTTAAATGATAATGTTTTATTCCTTAATTCATGTATACAAACCATGATAGATTGGGTATGATATTTTTTTGTTATTTTAATTATCTCATTACATTATTATTATCTAATTATTTTACATGATCATTAATTGATATCAATCATGTTTACCCTTATTGAGTAGTTGAGCTCACCCTTTCTTATGTTTCCTTTACCTAGTCTATGAAGAAATGTTTCAATTGGGGTATTTCTATGAATATTAATAAATTGGAATGTTTTTTGAACATATTGAAGATCATTCATGAAATAAGAAGATTGTTTATGTAGACTCCAAATACATTAATCCATCTTGTTCCTTGGGTGATTATTTATGAAATGTATTGAATATTCATATAAAAAGATGTCATATTTATGAATAAAAATTATGGATTGTTATGGGTTTCCTTGGGTGATTTGGAATTCTACCTAAATTCAAAAAAAAGGGCTGACAACAATGAATTTTTCTTTTCAACAAATCTCTTAATTGTATATCATAGTAGTCCATGAATGGAGAAGTTTGGGTTCTGGAAAAATAAAGATGTTTTATATTAGAGATAACAATAATTTTTTAAATCGTAATTCATTAAAGTCATTGAATTAGTCTATGGGTGATTTCATGGTGTCATATGGTTCTTGCAGTCATGTTTTAGAATATGACGTTGAACCTCATCCTTGTCTTCATCTTTCATGCATACATCGGGATTTATAGGGGCATATGGAAATATGGTGTACAGTTTATGAAACTTGTGTTTTTTAATTTTATTATTTTCATATTATTATATATTATTTTATGTAATTTTTAGTTCTATTAATTTTTTTCATTAAAATTATAAAATTATAAAATGGTTAAAGGGATGAATGGTTAGCCAACATCGTTAGGTAAATTGTGCGTAAGCCACATTTTTGTATCGGTCATTGGAAATTTTCATTTAGCCTAGTCAGTACATGGTTAAAAAATAATGTGGGGTCCTAAGGGAAAATTTGTGGGCTTTGTTTGTGGTGTATAGTATTATAATCATAAGTACATCATGGTTTAGTATACCATGTGGGTGAAACATTCAAATTAATCGGGTTCTAAAATTATAAAATTCCATAAAATTTCCTTAAGAAAAATAATATTAACAAACATGAACCCACTTCCCCTCTTCTCCCCTCCATCGTGAGACACCCATAGCCTAGGGGCCTCTAAGAGTGAACGTTATCCTCCAATAAAATCCCTAAAATCACCTTAGTTTCTTGTAATTTCATGTGATATAATCGAAGGTAAAGGTTTTTTTGTCCATTATTTCTCTCCTTTGTATCCAATTTTCCCTATGATAAACCCCAGTTGTGGATATCAGTTAAAATATATTCCGGTTCTGGTTGATAGGGCATGTTGTGGTTCCTTTTGTCTTATTCCTCTATTATTTAGGATTTTATTATATCTTCAAACTATTGAGGTTGGTGTCTTTATTATTTCTCCTTATTTTTGGTATCCTTTGATACATGCGTGATTCTTAATTATTGGTTTTGATAAATTAAATGTGGAATGGGTTAAAATAAATATTTAAGAGTATTTATTGAGGGATATTTGTGTATAAAAAAATTATTCTTTTTAATAATTTTATATGAAAAATAAATTTATTATTATTATTTTTATTTCACTGGACATTCAATCATATTTTCGAAATTATTTTCTATTCATTATTAGTTTGTTAAAAAATTATTGTTTTTATGTTGAATTAATAATGTGAGGGCTTAATTTATTTTTTACTTAATTGTTTACCATTGAAATCCATATGTTCATGGAAAATTACTTACATATTTTCCCTTCATATGTTTCTATGGAACTATTTAAAATAGTTTATATATATAAAGGTTACATGTACTTATGTATATTTTAATATCTTTGTACATGTATATATGTCCATGTAAATATAGAAAATTTTAATAAGAAGGATATTTTTACAAAAAATTCTTAAATTGTTTCTTGGTTTTAGAAAAGGACATCCCATAAATGGATTTAAAATGAGTTTAAATATACCTTAGTTTTCAAATGGATTTCATAGAGACATTTTTTGAAGAGAGAATTATATAATATGTTCCCCTTTGTGTTGGGGCCTAAAACATATACTTTTTTGTATTTTTTTATTATTTATGATTGGTACATGTGAGACATTTAGTAGGTGGGAAAGTGTATGGGTTATTCCCCACCACTTTTCATAGTCCTAGATAGGAAATTTTCTCTATTTTTTCTTAAGAGGCTCTGGGTTTTTAGGCCAAATAGTTAGATGGTGTATTCCATTAGTGAGTTTGTGTTCCATTAGAACCTAGATGTCAGACTACTTCCTTTTTCTGTATATTATTCTTGTGATGATTCATTTACCTTTATTCTAATAAAAATTGTTTTTTTTCCTTTATCGTGATTGTTTTTTATTTCACTAGGTTAGTGGTTTTAATTGTTATTTTTTTATTGAAATGTTAAGGTGAAATGGGTTTACATTCCCACATGGTATTAATTATTAAATGATTGAATTGGTAAAATAAGTTAATTTTAATGGAATAATTTAAAAATTTGTTTCCAAATTATTTTCTAAAATAAAATTACTAGAGGAGTTCTTATAGTTTTTGCTAAAATATGTATTGAATTATAAAAGAGTATTTTAAAACTATTTTGAGTTGTCTTCTTTAAAATAATGAAAATCCTTATTTTAATCTCTTTATAAACTAGTTTTTGTGGAATTATTTTTAAAATTGAACCACGTGGATTCTACAATTGTTACCTACTGGTATATATCTAACACACAACTTACTCCATTCAGTTTCTATAGACATTGACTCATTTTTTTCATATTCATATTCAGTTCATGGATACTCCTATAGCAGGTTATCAGAATGTTGGTAGGAGGGTGACCTTGAGTCATGCAAGGTATGTATTTATTTATTTTCCTTATTCCAATTTTACATATTTTTTTAAAAAAATTAGATAACATTATTATTGTTTCATTATATATATAGATGATTAGTGGGACATGGATATGTTAATGTGATGATGTTTGGAGGTTGAGTGGAGGGATTTATTTTTTTGAGTATGATTGATCTATTTTTTGTTTAGTTTTATTTTCAACTAATTATTCATTTTGTTTTCTATTTTTTCACATGGGCATTTGACTTTTGATGACCAAAAGCTAGATTTTAAGGAGAAGAAATAATTGTTTGAAAACTCATGTTTAAGGGTGAAATTGTCCTTATGTATTACTTTGGATTCTTATGACACTTTTCATCATCCCTGGGAGACTAGAGGTACCCCTCAAGTTAGTGGAAACCTAGATTATGTATTGGTTCAAAATTTATCCATGAACAATTATTTATAGAGACTGCCAATATATGGTATCATGATTTTAAGAATTTTATCCATATCCATAGGAAACTAACGATTTTAGATATCATATAGGAAGACTTTATGAGGGAGTATCATTCATCATAATAGGATGTTTTTGTAGAAATATCCAATATGTATCATGATATTCATATGTAGTTCTGGTGGCCTTCAATTAAATGAGATATAGTTAGATTCATTCCACAATGTCTTACTTACCAATAAATCAAGTCATTGCGTCAGTGACATGTTGGTGTATTGTAACCAATTTTTATACCTTTATGTAAATGGTAAGAGAAGATGATATATTTTATGGCATGATTTCCTATATATTTTAGAGGTGGGGATAATATATAGGTGATTTATGATCACCTAACTAAGGAAAACATTTTCTTACAATCAAATAACCACCCTATGTTTACGATTTGGTGAAGTAGTATATTAGAGAAATCATCAATCTTCAGGGGTGGCCTATATAGTTAAATATATGATCAGGACCTAAGATTCATCTCTCAATTTTTCATGGATTAAAAATCACTCTCGATATTCATGTTTTTTCGAGTATAATTTATCTTCTTTAGGAGGATTAAAAAATTTAGAAGACAAATATCATTCTATATTATATTCTTAAATCTCATATATTTTATTTTTGAGGCACTTGGGATGATCATCTCTCTCTCGTGAAATTTATATACAAAATCTATTATAAACCATCTATCCAAATATCAACATCACAAAAAATATTTAGTAAGACTGGTTATTCTCTATTATCCTAGATGGGGATTTATTCCATAACATTGATTGGTGCTATAAGATCTAAGGAGACAATTGAACATGTTCAGTTGATCTGAAAGATATTGATGACTATATAGAGTATCCAAAAGGATTATGATGATCAGATGAGACAAAATTTATAATTTGAGGTTGATAATGATGTATTCATATGATTCTCTCCTTGATTAAAAAATTTATGGTTGGGAATGTAAGTAAATATTTATACATGATTCAATAGACCATTAAATATTTTAGTACTTATTATATAGAAGAATTGGGAATTTATTATAACTCCTCAGTTAAACGAAAGGAATAATAAAACTTATGTCATGCGGTTGAGGATATATATAAATGATACTATTCATGTTATTTGATAAATTTATATGGAATGAGATGATGATGGTTACTTTTTATAGAAAACTATATATATCATTGATCAAACTTAGAAGATCCTATAAGGAAAACTATTTTATTGGTAAAGGCTAAATGGTTTTACAATCAACATTCAGATGATAAATGATAATAGGAATCTAAATTTTGAGATCAACTACCAAAACTTTTTCCTCTAAAATTATGATGGAGGCCTTCTAGGATCAGAATACCAATGTTGGGAAGCTCAAAATGCCCCTCATAATTATGGGTGACTTATTTTTTATAAAACCAATAATTTGAGTTGTTAAATATATTTTTTATAGGTTTGATGAATTTTTTTATTGAAGGGGTAGAATTTGATGGTTTCATTGAAGTATGAGAGAAGGGAATAAGAGATATAATGGCACTTGAGTTTTGGAGTCTCAACATCAAAATTATAGTGGTATTTGTGTGACCAAAATAAGTCTAGTCGTGACCCACCAATGTTCTGATGGGTTATTGGTTATTTTTTCATCAATAGATAATAATATTAATTACCCTTGTAAAAATAATTTTATAAAACATTTAGGTTTGGATTCTCACCCCCTTAAATAGTTTTTCTCAATATTTTAGGCTCGTTCATTGGTTCCTCTTAACTCTACTTCAATAAAATCCTTTGATTTTGTATAGATTCATCATCGAATGGTTGGGAGTGTTGGGTTTTTATGTGGCTAAGCAAAGAGGGTCTTCCATCCATAGTATTTATCTTTATATTACAATGGTTTCTTAAATCTATAATATTGTTCTTTATATTAAAATAAAATCTGTGATCCTATTTACTTTTTTCTTCTTTTATGTGGTTTTAGGAGGTTGTTATTGATAAGATTATTTTGGGTGGTCTCCTAATTAATAAATTTTGAATTATTTTATTTTTTTTGTAAATTAAGACCCTATTTTTTCACAAATGCCTTTTAAAATGACTTTTTAGTGTAATATCTATATTCTCTAAGCATTTGGATTTGGTTTCTCATTTTTTTATGGGTGACACCTACTTTTCTCTCATAATATCATGGTGTTTATGTTCTTATTGTCATGGGTTAGAATTAGTGGTGACCAAATAAAATCTATAATTTAGAAAAGTTTATGAAAGTTGTTACCCATAAACATAAATTCAAATTTATTGTCCCTCCATGATTTATGAAGTATTATTCCTTTCTTATACTTCTTTGATTATCACCTTTCTTGTTAGTGATATGTAATTTTGGATATGAACTACCATATAAGTTTAATATTTATTTCTTCAAGTGGGAGTGTTTCAAGGAATGTTAATTAATTTTTTTATTATTCTTACACACTATATTGAGATGAATATAATTTTCAAATTTCATAATAATTATGTAAAATACATTATGATCTATGAAATCCATGTTTCAAGTAGTCATATGTGTTTAATATCAATTATACTATCAACTATGTCTTTCATATATATAATAATATTAAGAAAATTTCTACATGTTTCCATAAAATGTTTTACCTTTTATTTTATGTTAGGATCATCCATATATTGACTTTGATACTATTCTATGTCTGGGGTTTCTATGTAATGTTCATGATATTATTCTATATTACCTGATACCAAAAAATTTTATCATATTTTTGAAATATGTTAGGAGTTATAATTTATATAGCTATGTCATTTAAATATCTTAAGGATGTTATTTATAGTTTAGTATGGGTAAAAGTTGGACATTCCTTCTTGATATCTATTGTATATATTGTTTATATGAAACCTATGTGCACATGTTGACATAATTTTTAAATTGACATTTATGTTTTTTTTTTGTGTTACCATTATTATAACTACATATATTGAGCATTGTTTTTTCCATGTTTTTCATATGCAGTTGTTTCAAATATTTTTGTTTAGTTTATCAATTGATATGGGGTTACTATCTATACAAATTTATTTATATATATATACAAACCATAAAATATTCTCCTCCATGTGAAGAGAGTGGTCTATTTTATAAGATATACTATATATATGTATATGATTATGGATATATATATATATCCCTCCCCATGAGGAGAGAGTGGCATCTAACATGGTGATGGATGCATGCATATAGTTTCTTTATAGTTCCTTTATAAGAGGAGAGTGTGAAATCTTATGAGATTATGGTAATAAGTAACTTTATTATTTAGTGGTTTCTCTATTTTTGATTGTTTAATTGAACATTTTCTTTTACCAAAACATTAATTGATTACATGTTACTTTATTACTCTATTATTTTTATACTTCTCAATAATGTATTATATAGATGTTTTTTGGATAGAAATTTATAGGTAGAATTGTGACATCCATTGGTTAGGATATACTAACACACTATTTTTGTTCCTATAGATTAAAAACAATCCATGTTTTATATGAACGAGTTCAAGTTAAATCATTTGTATTTATGGGATGAGGGTGATAATATATGATAATAATAATTTTTTTAGTTTTTTTGATGGAATGCCTTTGGAAACAAAACCATTATATAAATTTTGGTGTTTCCCTATATTTTTGCATTCACCTCTATTGAGTCATCTTTTGGAATATTTTTTTGTATTTATTTTTTAAATTATGACTTTTATAGTTTTACACATATAAAGGTTGATGTATATTATTATTTATATAAAATACACACAACCAGAATATTGGTTTTACAACCTCAAATATGTTTTAATTTTTCTTTATGACTATTATAACACTGCATTCCAACCGAGTGGCTTGGTAAGGATCAAAATTATACTAACCTTATTTGATGTCCCCTAGAACCAATGGTTGAAAATAAATGCCAAAGGGTTAATAAATTTGTTAGGGGTTGGTTTTCAATTAGATGAGTAACCTATAATTGGCCTACTGTAATGATACCATTGTATGCATGATTCATTACATAATCCTATTAACATTTAAATGATATAAATACAATAAAAATATTAGATTCACATATGTAAAAAAAATACAAGGAAGAAGATTTTAATTAAAAAAATTATAAAAATCAAGTGATAAGGTGACACAACATCACATCCCAATTCTACAATACCTACAAGCTTCATCCACTAATGTCCATAATATCAAGATGATCCAATCAAGATGTATGAAATCTTTCTTACACTTAAATGAAAAAACAAGTGGCAGTATGATCACCAATATTCATATACATTATTTAGTCTACAACTCAATAGGAAAAGTCCAATAATTCTCACAAATTACACTAAAACTAAATAAATATAGGTCATATTCTTTTATAAAAAATTATTAATATATGAAAAATAATAATCAAGATCATAAAAGAATTTTTTTGGCAGAAACATTATGGAAGAAAACTGCACACAATTAAAATTCCCAAAACCAATGAATCCTCTTCCAATGTAGACCTATAGAACAGTCAAATTTAGTAGTGGAACACATCCCTCCCGGCCAATGTCATCACACTAAGGTAAAATCCATTGATCCCATAATTTATTCTTATCCATATCAAACCCCAGACATCCCATTCTGTATGAATATTAAAAAACCCATGCAACCCACTATGGTCATACCAATTTCAAACACTAAAAATAATATTGTATAAAATAAAAATATTGAATAATTTTAAGAAACTCATAAATAGATTACACTTACCCCATGAAAAAATATTAATAATCAAGATATTTCAATAGATATTTTTTAGGATTTTTTATTCAAAAAAATAGAATATATGTAGAAACCGAGAGACACTATGTTTCAATAGAAAGAGAATGAGGGAGAAGACACATTCCTCAAAATCACTTAACATGAAGAATCATTCCATGATTCATATATATGGGAATAAATTTTTTCCCTTCAATAAATCCTCAATAAGATTCATAAAAACATTCCATGATACATAGATCAACCTTAAAAAAGAGTTTTGATAAAATAAAATAATATTATTTCATTTTAGAAAAAGAACCCAAATCATTAATTTTGATTTCCTATGTTTGATGCTTGAATAAATTATGAATCTAGTCTGTAGGGGGAGTTGGATCTCCAAAATAACCTAGAGATAGTATAGGATTTGAGGGAAAATAGGTAATATTATTCAGTGTAAGGACACATGAATTAAAAAAATCAGGACTAACCTCATTCATGACATGAAAGAGGCATTCACATCATAAAATCATTGATTCCAACATACCCTTAAATTTCAATTTCCTCAAACTATAATACATGAAACATGTTAATCCTGTAAATTTTATTCAAGTGATTAGTTGAAGATTCACACTATGAAAATAATCCACTAGATTCTAATAAAATTCATCCCATTACCATTACCCATTATAAATAGCTATTCATTCCATTAACTGACACTAGAAGCACGATTCTTGCATTCTCTCTCCCTACACCTTCAAACACTTCCACTAATCCAACATCGACATCCAGAACTCAACGAAATAATGTAAAAGAATTTTTACCTCAAATTGAGAGTGTCACACACTCCAAAGCATTGGTTTTTACATCCATATAACTCTGGAAGATACCAGTGCTTTGGAATAGTTCTGTACATTGTCCTATCATAGGATTCTGCCATTACAATATCTCTTCATGCATCCAACAAACTGTCCATTATACTCCCAAAAATGATATCTATATTCCAGCCAAGGAATCATATTTTCAGTCTAGAATGTTAATTTTGGTGTGATTAAATGTTATATTATTCTCAAGATTCAAATGATTTAAACTTATTCGATGTCATGGACTCAGTTGGTATTTCTCCAGTTATGAGTCTTGGGAAATTATTTTGAACAGAAATGAATATTGATGGTAGAGATAACTAATAATAACATCACTAATCCATTCAAAATTTTTAAAAGGCCCAACATACCAAGGATCAAATTTCTCTTGTTTTCCCAAACAATGATTTCCCAATATCGTTGTCACCATTTATAATATATGATACACCACTTCAAAACTGAATTTCTAATAGTGACAATCTACATAGGATTTTAAAAATACCAAGTCTACCCTAATCCTTTTTCTAATTCTATAACTTATTTTAGTAGTCTCATGGAGAAATATGGACACAATTAATGTTGTTTCTCATATACCAACCTAACAAAGTATAATGAAGAAAGAAAGACTACACAATTATTTGAAATCAGTAATATTTATCACCTAATGATAGCTTTTAATATACATAAACTACACCATAGATATATAATATTCCCATGATCCATCAAAATACATTGAATAATCTCTTGGAATGTCTTCAAAAAAATTTAATTGTACATTTTTTTATCCATCCATCTGAGAATGAAATATTTTACTCATGGTTAGTTGAGTTCCTAGGGATTATTGGAAATATTTATAAATCATTGATGTTAATCTGGGTTATCTATTAAAAAAATAGAAACTAGAACCCTATATTAATTCATCACATCACAGTTATAGAGATTTTATAAAACACCTACTATATTGGACTCTTTCATTGGAATAAAGTGTGATTTCTTGGTAAGTCAACCCAAAATCACCCAAATAGAAACGGGCTCACAAAGTGTCTATATTGGACCTTTGAGGGTTTCTATAGTAATATGCCCCCAGTTCTATACAGGTATAAGAAATGACTATATATTAATTTGTGATACTAAATGGAATTACCATGTATCCATATCGTCAATAAAAACTATGAAAAGATGTATTAAAACATCCACATTCCTAAATAAAATATAGTTGTATTGTAACCATAAGTAAATATTGGAGAAACACTTGGATCCTATAAATTTAATAAATAATTCATTGATCTAGGGAAGGGGATACCAATTATAAAATGGTTTAGTTTGTGATAATAAACACATAGATGAAGTGAGCCATATACCATTTTATTAAAACCAAAACAACACATGGTTATGTACCTGGTTATATGAATACATTTTTCTCCATGTGTTCATGATGGACCTTTTAATCATATAATTATTTCAATTAAATTATATAGGATGGATGTGAAATATGGATCAATCTTAAATGTTGGCCAATCAAGAATTACCCTTCTATCTCAAGTGTTTAACAAAAGAAATCATGTGTAAAATATCAATATATCAATCTACTATGGAATGAATATTCTTATCCCATGTTCCCTACATGGTGGTCATGATATTTATAATAAACTAATAAGAAGTATATTTATTTTCAATAATTAATGGTTATACTCTACCATCATTTATATAGCATTGACCAACAAAAATATGAATAGATACATCTAGATATGGGAAATTTTCTTGGTGATCATAATAATCCATACATGCTTTCAATTCCACCAACCAATAAATTCCCAGGATTATGTCGAATAATTCCATCTCCAAGATAATAAAATATCATAAGAAGGGAACATCATCTATGATAATGAAACTTTTTTAACTTGAATTATCAACAGTCTCTTTTTCAAAGAGGTTTCATAATTATTAGAATATGAGGAATCATTTCAAAAGGAAACTCCATTTATAATAGTATCAAACATGTTATGAATTGGGGGAAAGTTAAGAATAATGGTTCCTCACATAGTTTAGGGATCAGTTCCTCAGTTTAGATAAGGAAATTAGATCCATATAGCTATCACTATGATTCTATCAATCAGTACATTCTCCCTTATTGAGGTGGACATGGTTTCGTGATGGAGTTATTCTTGGAATCATTTCCAGTCACCTAATTATAATGGAGTGTACTATTTTGACAAGATAATCCATATCATTTTTGAGACACATGTTATGGATTTCTTCTATTTCCTTCCATTGTATTTAGAGGTTTTGTATAATAGTTCTTATGGTTTACTTTTCATCCATAATTATAACACATTTGATGATATTTTGTGCATTCCTTATTCTTATTCCATAATGATCCATATTTGAAACAACCCATTTCATTACTAGATGGTGGGGGAAATAGATTAATTTAGTGGACTGGATATATGGGGTTCAGTTACCCCAATAGTGGTTTTCTTTTCTATGTATATTCTAACAACTATAGTTTACACCTTTGTCTTGACTGATAAAGATGTCCCCTCCACTGTGATTCCTTACAATAACATCCTATACAATTATCTCCTCATTCACAATGTAAAAATAATTCTCAATACAATAAATGAAAACCATAGTGAAAATAGAAGGTCATTAACATGATCAAATATACATTATTTAAGAGATTTGTTAATGACCACCTTTGTTGAAAAGCATATATGGTGAGTTAATTGAGTTTCATACTCCATAACTAACATGGTTCCTACTTCAATGGAATGAAGTTCATCCTTATAATAGAAGTAAGGTTCTATGATAAAATTAATTGTTAAAAAATTAATCAAAACCTTCCCAAATAATACCTTCATCAATATTAGCTTAAACAAGTAACTCCCCCTAGTATATTTCCTGATCATCAAACATATAAATTTCTTTTATAACCTTCATCTCAACTAGTGTTCAAATGAACTCAAAGATTCTATGAATACTGCCTAGAAGTACTTCTTATTTTGTTTTGGAATCGCCCTGAAATATTAGTGGGTTTTTATTCAAGGGAGTTGATGAATGATCCAGATGATGAGGTTACTTATCCCATGTTTCCAGGACAATGGTCTGGAATACTTTCAAAATCCTCAATAAAATCTATTATTTTCACCTTTTCATCAGGTGGAACTTAATTCTAAACAATACCCTCTTTCTACTATCTATTAATCCTAACAGGTTCCATCCTTTCAATGAACATAGAAACAACACAAACCAGTACTACTTATTTCTCAAATAATGGGTTATTCATTACATTAAAGTAAAAAAATAAGATCATGTGTCATATTCTCACATTAATTGATCATAAATAATATACATATAATTCAATCCTATTTATTAGTCTCTTTATTAAATCATGTTACTCTTTTTTTCATCGGCTTAACCCAATTTGAGGAGATGAAAACACAGTTAAAAGTGTTTATGAACAATTCTTATAGTTGGGATACCCTATTAACATTATGTTTAGCATAGTGAGTTTAGATATGTATTTTTATTCTATAAATTTCACATATGGACATATCGTAAATCTTTACTACCATCCCAACTGTCAGACCAACAAAAATGATACCATTTTTAAAAATCACAACCTTTTTTTCTCAAGAATGACCAATATGTGTATGAATTTAGGTGATTTCCACTAGACACCAAATGATAATAACAAAAGATGAGGGATTCCTATATCATAATGGATGATTTTACATTAATTTAGTAACCCGTAATAGAAAAACACAATGATAAAAAAATAATGATTCATGATATAATCCAAAAAAAATATCAATGACATAAAATAACAAAAAAATATTCAATGTGATAATAGGAAAATAATACAAGGTTAAATTATAATGTCCACAAAAAAATATCAAGTTTCAATATTTCACTATATTAGAATATAACTCTAGAACACATACAAGATTCATCGACTAGTGACCACAACATCAAGATAATCTAATCTTGAATTGAAAACTATTTCCCTCACATGTCTCATGATACAAATTATATTAATATACACCAATGTTCATATAAAAATATTGTGTATACAACCCAGAAGTTAAACCCTATGACTTATCAAAAATTCTACTAAAATTTTAATATGTTAGCTCACAACTTTTGTATATGATAAGATAAAAATATATAACCAATAATTAAGGTCATATGTAAATATCAATGAAAGCCCCATACATAAAATTATATTATTCCATTAACCCACACACCTATGTGATTCCTAACCCAATGTATCATCTATCAAATCATCCCCAACAAATTTTCTAACTCATGTGTGGATAACAACCCTCATGACCCAACATGTCACACGAAGGAAAATTCCTTGAGACCCAAAATTTCTATTTACCATGTCCAACACAACATTTCCCACCCCATGTAAGTCTGAATACACACCCATAACCAACCATGTTTATTCCAATACCATAAAACAAAAAAATATTGTAAAAACAAAACAGTTAAATAATTTTGCAAAACTCCATGACCCATCACCCACAACCTAATATTTAATATCAACCAACAAGAGAATCTAATATGATTGGAAATGATTTTCCATTTAATAGTAATCTAATTTTATTTAAAAACTAATTGATTCCATGTTTTAAAGTAATAAAAATGAAGGATAAACAACCTATGTAACGCCATGTCCCTTGATGCCCAAAGCCATTGCCTTAATTTATTACATTGTAAAAAATAAAAGTTTCAAATACCAAGGGAATGAATAGTTTAGTACTTATGGAAAACTAGACAACATACATGATACTTGTAATACATTGAGAAAATAAAACCAAAACATGTTACATAATAACATTAAATAAGTATTATCCATGAAACACAATAAAAGGGATCTTATTCATAACATAGGGAAAGGAAAAAATAAGGGTTGGCTTAAATTCTCAGTAGGGGTTAGTACAACATAATTAGTAATGAATCAATGAGCATAATCAATATGGAAAAGGTAAATAACTGAGAAAAATTTCCATTAATATAATTGGATATAGAAAAATCAACACGTAAAGGTAAATAATGGAAACACAAAGAATTCACTAATAAACTGATATTGAAATGAATCCATATATAATGTCAATGAAAAAATCTCATGAATAAAAATAATAATAACAACACAATTATAAAAAAAGGAAATGATTAATTATTGGATGCCTTGTTTCCTAGGTATATGGGACCATTATTCTCAAGAACCTTCACAAGATGATATAAAATATACTTGTTACAAACCAATTTGTTTTCTCCCACCATAACACTACTCTCAAGGAATTTCATAGTATAGTTTAAATAATATAGGTTAAAAAAGAAAAGGGTTTTTTCAACTAAATGAATCCCATGAAAATATCAATGCATCATGAGGATCACATTAATGGGTCCCTAACCCATCAAGATTTCAATAACTATTTCCCAACCTTTAGGGCATGTGTTAACTGGTTCCCCACTGGTATAGTGCATTTCTAAAGCATTCCTGAGATATCGAGTAATCAATTTAAAAAACGTACTTATCCATATTCAGTAAAGGATAAAAATTTATTAATATTTCCTCAATTAAGGATATAAAACAACAAGTTTTATTAATGTTTTTTATTGGAAATACAATTTAAATATCATTAAAATTATTCTACAGGAAAATAGTATTTAAATATTCCAAAGTGTCCCATACCACATTGAAATATTTGAATAATGAGCCTCATGAAGGAATAAAATTAATGGATTGTTTTAAATTCCAGGAAGATAAATTACTTCTGTATATAATATATCAAAAGGGGTAGAATTTGCAAAAAACAAAATAAGTAAGCTATGGAAATGGTGTATGCATCATGGAATGAAAAATGGGTCAAAAACCCCTTACCTAGAGTCTTAATTGACATGTTTTCTTTATATTCTCGAATACTAAACATTTTTTAATTATTTACATGTCAAATAACCTTTTTCAAATTTAATATTACTTTTAAATCACTTATAAAAATGTTATATATAGCTACTTGAATAATGAATTTTATGCCGGGTGATTTGAACAAATTTGGTTCATGTGTCAAAATGACATTGGTAGCTCAACTATAATCAAAGGGTTCATTATATAAACATATAAAGAATAATAATTAGGAAATAATTATCATATTTATACAATAATTATAATTTTAAAACCAATCAAGAAATATGGTTATGAAAAATGAACAAACGTTACAATCATAGAGACGGTAGGCCGTATGTACGCATGAGTAACGTTCGAATTTTTCATTGATCATTATGGAAAGAAGATAAGTAATATTATTTCATTCCAGACCTACCATTATCTCATAAATAACATTTTATTTAATTGTACATAATTATATATAGAGTTCTCATGATGTAAAATAATTCACATCGCATAGAGGATCTGGTTGTCCACACACCCCTGAAAGACGTTATCAGTTCTTTAGTGTGTGAAGATAGTGATAAAGAAAATAATATATTATATTTAAAAATATTAATTCTATAATTTTTAACATATATATTTAATTTATTTTACATATTTTTAATTAAAACTTTCATTAATACATTCCATATAATGTGTGAACCTGTCATATCATTTTGAGGAGATAGTATTCCACACTTCCACAAACAATGTTATCTTATTCCCACAAAAATGAAACCATGAGTTTATGACTTATATAAGAATTAAATGAGAATAAAAATATTATAAATATCATATATAAATTAATTTTCCATCATAATTCCTAACCATGAATTCTTCTAAAGGAAAAAACAATCAATCACCATTTCATGAGGTGATAGTTCAGCGGACACAAACAATAAGTCTATTTCTCATTAAGTGGAAGTGTGTGTGAGTTTAGGTAAAATCATTTGAATGAAAACATATCAGTATATTTATGATACATAGTTTAATATATAATCATGTAATAATATTATTTTATTGGGTGGATAACGAAAATAAAATAATGATCTGGAGGAAGGATGTTATATCTTTTTCGGGTAACTCCATTTGGTTTCCGCCAAAGGGGTTCTATAATTTTATTTATTCCCTATGAGAGGATTCTTGGATGATGCAAAGGGTTTTGGGAGCTTATTTTAGTCGATTTTGGGAGATACAAAGGGAGTGAAAGGTGTTATTAAGTAGAATGGGTGAGTTCCTTTTTATAGTGGAGGTGGAGTGGCATTTTTTTAAATTGTTGGAATGTAAATTCCACCACGTTTTCCCCATTTCCATTGGCTCCAATAATTTTTAAAATTTGATAAATTAGAGGATAGTGTCAAAATATGTCCATAAAATGGATTTTGGATAAGTTTTTAGGTCATTTTGGACCTTAATATTATGGTTTAGTCTATTGTTAAACTACTATTTCTCTTAATCATTGTAATTAATTTTAGTCACATTTGCTAATATTTTTGGTCAAAAAACAAAGTTGACCATAATAAAAATTATAAATTATTCTGATTCCAAATATCAAATCCATTTTCCCAAATTCAAATCAAATAAGTCACTAAAATTAATTTAAAATTATTTTCATATACGGGATGATAGTGTGGGTTTTTATAGTAAACAAGTTCGAAATATTGCAATGGTTTTATATCCAATTTCAATGTGCATAAGATTTAAATGAAATAAATTAAAGTAATTTATGTAAAATTAATCAAAATAAACTATAAAAATAGTTAAAATATAATTTAATCATATAAATAAATAATTCAAAAAATAAGTTTTGAATTAAAATTTCAGATTGGTCGCAATTCATGAAAAAATGATACTTCACAGCAAAATACCAAAAATAAAACCTAAGATAATTTTTTTTAATACATGATGAAGTTTATTTTTACATATATAATAAATAAATGTTGAAAAAAGTTTATAAAAAAATTGGTTCTCCATTAAAATGTGGTAAAAGTGCCTTCAAAAAATTATTAATTTTTATATGAAATATCATATTTGTTCTTATCATATGATTTTCAAACCTACTGGATGAAATTAAAATATATTTTATTGAATATAAAATACATAAATAACACTAAAATCATCCACTAATAGTTATTAATTAATATTAATATGATAAATATAATTTTCATACAATAATTTCCTTTTATAAAATCAACCCCTTTATATTCATTTGATTTCTATATTCATTTCCAATTAATAGGTAACATATGAATTCAATTATATATTTTCACAATTTTGTTAAGACAATTAATAAAGATCAATCTAATGGATAATTTATATCTTATTGTTTTAAAAATGATATTTTCAATAATATATTTTATGTTGTAAAACATTATCTTTCGTGTTACACAAGTCATCAAGGAAAGTCATTTTTTCGTGTAACACAAGCTAAACATAGGGTTCCGTGTAGAAAACGATATACATTATATCTCTGTTAACATAATATTAAAAAAAATTTATAAATAAAACTATTAACAAAATTAAATTTATTATAAAACAGAAAATATAGTAATGTATTGAGGTATTACATTCTCTCTCCCTTAATTAAATTGCTTCCTCAAAATTTAAACGTGATCACATTGATCTAGGGTTTGATATTTGAAAATAATATTCTTGAAGTAAACCCACATCATGAATAGGATTAATATCACATAATTTTAATAAGATATATTGAGACGTATGAATTTTACATAACTAGGGTCCCAATTATGTGAATACAGGCGGGAAATAGAAACATGGACACGGAAGAAAAGTATAAATTACTCTAGTCATTGTTCAGAAGAAATTAAGTGATTAATGGAAAGTTAGGGGTGTCAAAAACATAAATATTCAATGATATAAAGGACTATTTTCTTCATCATATATGAACATAATAGGATAACATTTTTATTCCCGAATAGTTTTTTCTAGAGCTACAAAATTCTTTCACCCTCAATGAATATAATTAAATACATATTTCTGTAAATATTATATTCTCTTTTGATTAAACCTTGAACTATATCTGCCAAATCTCTTTGAAAAATATGATTTATATTTTTATGTAAGAAAATAATCTCTAAAACCTCATCCAATGATCAAATTAATCCATTTTCTAATTTGGATAATCTTATGAACCATCTATGTTTTAAGGACTTAAACATTAGAATTAGTTCTAGGGAAGTTAGTATAATCCAATTTACATTATTCATATCAATTATAACTTTCTCCAAGAATCATTTCCTCAACACCAGGAACATATTAAGGCTTATCGTTCACTCAACAATGTATTTTTGAAAAAAAATTACTTTCTACTGAATAATTTTTCTTTGTACTATTATATAAATGATCGCAAATACTTAACAAAAATTACTACAGTACAGTCCTCATATATTCTATAATTCTTATAACCTGTATGTCATTAATAAATTACTCAAATAAAATAATTATTAAATCTAAACATGAGAACATTAATCATTCCTCTTAGTCTATGGTAGTAGTATAATATTTACCGTGATCGATTATCCAATTTTGGGGTATATTCTTTTGATGCAAGAGTCATCTATTTTCCTAGTGTCCCATCTCCTTATAGTGAAATCATTTCACATTGGAATTTTCTTTTTTCCCTTAGAATCACAAAATTTTTGGAATTTTTCACCACACATGTATCAAACTCACATTACCTATAAGGAATTACCATTTCGTTTCTTACCACAATTATCACATGTGGGAAAATAATTATTTCATTTCTCCCATTTATACATCTTTTGACCTTCCACAGTCTTCTATTCTTATTTTTCTTCAAGGTTGTAGGGAATGGATAATTCTTTACCCATCTCATTATCACATGACACTATGTATTTATATAATGAGAATTTTTGGGAGACTATTTACCTTCAAATTAATGGCCTAATTCCATAAATGATACGATCTGTCTTACTCATTGGATCATGTACATTGGTGAGGTTCATAATCCTTATTCTTAGCACCATTTATACATGAAAACATGCACTAAATCAGTTCATATAATTATAAAAAATAGTTTATGATACCAAAACTAGTTAAATAATTAACATAAATTGAACCATTTATTTGTATCAAACTTTTTAATCATAGACATTGTTTCTTTGGAGATATTTTTTAATTTTAAATCCTTAGTAATGGTATATAATGAAAATGTGAATTATCCTAAGAATATACCCTAGGAGTTTCAAACTTAGAGTGTAGTAAGGCCCAATGTTATGTACCATGTTATGTCGAGTTAGGGCTAGTGCACCGTGATAGAGTTGTTAACCTTAGGAACATTTCTGCCACAACCACACCCACTTGTAGTATCTAGAAATATATTTATTTCTAGTAAGGCACACATAATCAATATCTTAACAAAATATAAGGATTTTTTCTATTCTAATCCTTAATGTCTATCATAGGTTTATATTCCCAAATCTATGTTTTCTAAAATCTATTTTCCAATGATATTGTTAATTCTTATCTAATACTAACTTTAATGCCCTAACTATAGAATCCCAGTGCTAGTGCCTTAGTTTATCACATTGTCATAGATACAAGCTTCAAATATCAATGTACATAGCAGTTTAGATGTTTTGGTTAACCAGATTACATACATGATACCCATAACACATAGAGAGAAGAAATTAAAAACATGATACATAATAAAATGAAATAAAAATCATCCTTGATACTCATTCAAATGAATATCCATCATAACCAGGGGAAAGATATAAAAATAAGTGTGAGCTCAAATGATCATTAAGGGTATGTATGGAAGAATAATTAATGAATTAATGAGAATAGCCAACATAAAAAGGTATATAACTTATCCTAATTTTCATTTATATAAATGGATAAGGAAAAATCAATATAGTAAGGTAAATTAATGAAACACCTATAATCTAACCAATAAACCAATAACAAAGTGGATCCATTTATAATGTCAAAGAAAAAATATCATGTATAATAATAATAATAACAATAACAATACACTTCTCAATAAAGGAAATGATTAAATATATTATTCCATGTTTCCTTTGTGCATGGAACCATTACCATTAAAAACATTAAAAATATAGTTTAAATTAATTTTATTACAAACTAATATGGTTTATACAAATGTAACTCTACTATCAAGACCATTCACAATATAGTTTAAATCATTCTGTTTGCTAATAAAAATGAGTTTTCTAATTAAATTTATCTCATGAGACTACCAATTCATTGTGGGGATTTTATTAAATAGTCCCCAACCTATTTTCCTTTCATTAACTGATCCCCAACCTATATGTCTTGGATTAAATGGTCCATAACCCATATAGTTAATGTCTAAAGCATTCCTCATATATCGAACAATTGATTTAAATAAACAATGTTCCTTATAAAATATAAATATAGAGTAAAGGATATGATTTTATCAATATTTACTCAGTTTAGGATAATTAAAAACATGGGTTTTTTACATTGATGAATGTAAATACCATTGAAATATTATTAAAATTATTCAAGAGGAAAATAATCTTTTTAACAATCCAAAGTGTCTCATACCAATTTGAAAAATTTAAATCATAAGCCTCATGATTGAATAGAATTAAATGAAAATATTAAATACCTTGATGGAAAATTAATTCATGATATAATATATAAAATGTGGTAGTAGATAAACCACACAAAATAAGTAAGTGGAGAAAATGGTTTTTTCCTCATCTAATTAAATGTGAGATAAGATTCCCTTACCTTGAGTTCAACATGTAACATGTGTCTTTATATTCCATAATAATAAAAATATGTATCTAGTTTACTTTATTTAGAATCGTTTTCCTATTTATTATTACTTTTATGTAATTTATTACAATGTTTTTTATAACTACTGGAATAATTATATTTACATTTGGTGTTTTGACCAAATTCGGTTCATGTGTCAAAATTACATTGGTATGTTGACTATGATTGAAGGGGTTATTATACAAACATATCTAAAATAATAATAATGAACTAATTATCATATTTATAAATCAATTATACTTTTAAAAATAGTCATGAAATATGGTTTTGAAAAATGAACCAATATTGCCATCATAGAGACGGTAGGCACTACATACACATGAGTATCGTCGCCATTTATAAATGATCATTATGGAAAGAAGGTAAGATACATTATATATTTGAATAATGATAATTTTATCGTAAATACCATTTTATTTCAGCATACATACTTATCTATATATTTGTTTTCTTTTTAAAGGATTCACATTGCATCGAGGAAATGGTCATCACCAAGTCCATGGATGACGTTGTCACTTTTTTTAGTGTGAAGAGGGTAATACTGAAAATGATAAATTATATTTATAGAAATATAATTCTGTAATGAATATAATATATATGTCACTTATGTAACAAGTATTTAAATAAAACAATCCCTAATAAAATCCATGTAATGTGTGAACGTATCACATCGCTTTAAAGAGGCGGTAGTCCACACTTCAACAAACAATGTTATACTATAAAAATCGGAAATCATAAAAGTTTGTTCTATATAATAATTAAAAAAGAATAAATATATTATAAATATCATATTTATATATATAATATAAATAGTTTTCCATTATAAGTCCCATCCATGAATAGTTGTAATGGAAAAAAACCAACATTCATTGTTTTGCGAGGAGGTAGTTCAACGTACACAAATGGTATGTTCGTTACCCTTTAGATGGAATAGTGTGTGAGTGTAGGTAGAACCATCTTATTAAAATAAAGTAGGTATATATAAATTAAAAATATTTAATATAATCGTGGAATAATAATATTTTAGGAGGTTTACAATTAAAATAAAACAAAGAGCTTGAAGATGGATGTTACCTCTTTTCAGGTAACTTCTTTTTGTTTACACCAAAGTGCTTACTTGGTTTTATTTTTTCCCAATTTGAGGGTTCTAGGATTATGGGAGGTATGTTGGGAGACTTTTTTAATATATTATGTTCAAAAATGGCTTTATATGTGTGAGGAAGTATGAGGGTGTGTTCCTTTTTATAGAGGAGGAGGAGTGGCATTATTGTAATTTTTTGGAAAGGGTATTCCACCCTCGTTTTCCCCATTAAAATTGGATAGAATAATTATCCAAATTATATATTAGGGAGTATTAGGTCTAAATATTACCATCCAATTTATTTTAAAATATTTATAGGTCATTTTGGGCCTTATGTTTATGGTTTAGTCCTTTGTTAAGCTATTTTTTCCCTTAATCATTGTAATTAATTTTATTCAGTTTTGCAAATATTTGAGGTCAAAAACTATGTTACCCATATTAAAAATTATATATTATTCTGATTAAAAATATTGAATCAATTTTTACAAAATTTTATCCTAGAAGTGGAAGAAATTAATTATAATTAATCTCGCATACGGGACAACAATGCGGGTTTTTAAACTAAAAACATGTTCAAATGTTTGCAAGTATTTTATATCTAGTTTCAATGTTAAATGGATTCTAATGACCAAAATTAAAATAATTGATGTCAAATTTATCTAATTAAACATTAAAACAAATTATTAATATAATATAGTATTATAATTAAATTAGTTGAATAAGCCATTTTGAATTAATATTCAGTATTTTTCATTATTAATCAAAAAATGAAACTTTACATAAAATACCAAAAATTAACCCCAAAATAATTTTTATGATCCCATTTGTTATATTGTGGTTATTTTGACATATATTATCATTTAAATAGTGAAAAATTGGATTCCAAATAAGTTCTCTATTAAAAGGTGGTAAACTCACCTTTAGAAGAATATTGACTTTTATATGAAATAATGGGTTTGTTCCTATATTATACTTATCAAATATACTTTGTTAATATAAAAATTATTTTTTGAGTATATAATATATAAATTTATTTAAAATAATCCACTAATTTTAATTAATTTAACTTATTAGGATAAATCTTTTTTCTCATAAAATGGCCATTTAAAAAATCATCCCCTTTATATTCATTTAGTTTCAATATTCTTTTTTAATTAATATTTAACCAATGAATTAAAATATATATTTTCATAATTTATCCAATAAAATTCATTAACATCAATTTAACGGCTAGTTTATATCATATTAAATTTAATAATTATATTTTTAATAATATTTTTTTTCACGGTAAAACTCAATATTCCGTGATACACAATCCATTAATGACAGTAATTTTTGCATGTAATGTAAGCTAGCCTTGGGATTCCTTACCAAGAAATATAAACACTATTAAATGTGTAATAAAAGTATATATTTTTTTCGTAAATCAAGCTCGTAAAAAAATCAAATTATTTCTAAAAGGAAAATATTTTAATGTCTTTGGGTGTTACAACCCCTCTCAAAATAATTCAACACATAAAATTATTCTTGGATTTATAGATTCGTGATATCTTGTTTATTACATCATGTAATACTAAATAAGATTCATAAAAACATACGATAATCCATAAATCTAGGCACAACATCCTCGGTCTATAGTTACTCTAAAAGAAAAAAGATTGCATGGGAGAAGAATAACCATAAGCATTAACATTGATTCCCAAAGACTAATTCTTGATAACATCATGAAAGAGGAATCTAGTGGGGTTAAGATCACCAAAATCCCCTAGAGAGAGCTGTAGTTTTGATAGAAAAAGTGAAAATCTTCATTAGAACAAATGGGTGCTATAATTATTAAATTGGATAGACCTAACCTAATTCACGACATGAAGATTGAATTCACATCATTAAATCATCAATTCCCAATTATGATAAAACTCTAGTCACCTAAAACTATAAATAAAAATACCAATTACAGGAATGAATATCATATGGATCATGAATTATAATTGCATGTAATAAATATCCCCCACCATATTCCCATAGAAACCTTACGAGTAATAGTTTACATAGTGAATAATTATTCACAATATTAAATCAATCCTATTTCTAGAGTATATATTTTTCTCTCCCTACACATATTAACATATACATAAATCCAACAGCAACATTTAGACAACAAAGAAACTGTGTAAAACAATTATGTTCCTCAAACTGTTAGTTTTACCTCCATCATCTTCATAACTCATTCGATCATTTTGGAAGTATTATTATATTTTTTTTGTTAATATAATAGATTAAATAAACTAAAAATATTCATTATAATATTTTTTCATTTTCGCAAGTCTTTGGAGATTAGTAGTCATACCTAATGTGTCAAACTGAAACTACTTAAGGTATTTTTTGGGTATTTAGGTTGAGTTGTTTAGAATTAAATCTCATGTACAAGATATATTAATCCATTTCTTTTAATGATTTATAATCATTAAAAAGAAAAATATATCCAATATAAAATATGTTGTTATAAGTTCAAAACACACTCTTTTCGTGAACAATGCCTATGTTCCTTTGAAAATGAGATGATTGGGATAAATTCCCATATTATATAGATCAATTCTCAAGTTATACCTTAATTAAAAAAAATAATTATAAATATTTAGGTATTATTAATACTTTAATTGGTTTTTTTTCAGATCTAGAGGTTCCAAGAAGAAGTTTTAAGGTATCATAGTGGAATAAAATGGGTTTTTTTATGAATTTTATATTTTCATAAAGAACACTATCTTGGCCATATGGGTTACACCATTATTTTTTGGTCAAATTATAGAGGTTGGTTGGGCCTATTGTATTGGGTTGTGGTCGGTGATATTTTAGTGTTGGTTAAAATGGTGTGGTGTGACGCTTATTCCAGTATTATTTAATTTGGCTCTAGAAGGATGAAAATCATGGGCTTCAATGTGATTTTTTTAATAGTGTTAAGATTTTTTTCTAATGGTTTAACAATTTGTGGGTTCCTTTACATGTTAGTGATAAGCATTGAACGATGGAGGATTTGGTTATAGGATTCCTTGGATATGAATTTTAAGGGATCTAATCACCATTGTATTTTTATTGAGAAATTTCTTTTATTTCTAGGGTTTCTGGTTTTTAGTTGAGCTCATGAATTATATCATGATCCATGAGGGTTTTTGAATTTTATCAGGACCCTTTTTTTAGTGTAGTAATGCCACGTTCTCATGATTTATTATAAATTCTTGGGTACCTTTATATTTTTTCTATTTAATGTATCCTCCACTTATCCCTAGTCATTCTTGGCTCCTCTAGGTGAAATTTAGTTATCTTTTGTGGATCAAAACACCCTATTTCGTGCAATTAATTTCCCTTTTATTTTGTGGTACATTCCTATATAGCATCCCACATTTTTATCACATAAACATTTATTTCATTATACAAAAGTGAGGATCTTTAAGGTTTAGTATCTTGGAAACAAGGAAATTAAAACATCAAAACATAAAACATTCTTTATAAACACTTGAAAGGCTTCTCCTTATGTTCATCCTAGGTTCATTACTGTATCTCATAAAATGGGTATATACATCAAAATAATGGGTGAGCAGAAGTCCCAATAAAGTAAACAAGGGGAAACATTTAACATGTGAACTTGAGATACATCAACAATGTCATGAAAAAGAACTTTAAGGCATGAGAAAGAAATCATGAGGCATATCATAATAAAAATAATGTATTGCATAAATTTAAGAGGTGGATACAACATTTAACATTGACAATCATTTCCATTTCACCAAGGTCCATCCCCAAGGTGTCAATAAAAATTACAAAGGTTATTCACCAATGTATCAGTCAAAATGGTCATCTCTAGAGATTACGTTTTTACCAAATGCATTGGAGCACTATCAGGGCACACCCTTAAATTTGCCTTTATTATCATCTAAGCCACATATATCATCAAAAATAATTTCATAAACATCCTATATAGAATAAAATAAATGGGTTTCATATCATAATCATAACATTTTAAAAACTTCTTTAAAGACATAATCTTTATGTCACTTAAAACCCACAGAAATGGAAAGCGGGTCTTATGTATGTAAATACCATAATTTAAAATAGATCATCTTGGTATATATGTGAATACCAATTTAGAAGAAAGACCTTTGAATATTCACTTAATAAAATAAATGAATTTGAGAATAAGAGAGAGACATTTTGAGACAGAAATTCTGCAGCATAACGGCTTTGTTACAAGGTTTTAGAAAACATTGAAAAGAGAGGGGACATGGGTCACCCACTAATAAATGATACATAAAACCATATGGGAACAGAATATAAAGGATTTAAGAACATGGTAATGAAGTTAGAAAGATATACCATATGAAATGAATAACATTAAAGGAAGACAAAAATAAGATTTCTCTTATGAAAATTCGGCAGCCTAACAGCGTCACTTAAACTTCAACTAAATGAATTGAAGAGATTAAATAGGGTCTCTCATCATATGAACATAGAATATCAGTATGACAGATATAGAGATCATACCCCAACATAATAAAAAGGAACTTGATAGACTTGACATGAAAGTAGAACTTTAAAAAATGAGAAAGGTGAAAGAATCCCTTAAAAATTCGGCAGCCTAACGGCGTCATGTAAACATCAACAAAAATGAATTGAAAAGATCAAATAGGGTATCTCATCATATGAACATAGAATATCAGTATGATAGATATTGAGATAATACCCCAACATAATAAAGAGGAACTTGATATAATTGACATGAAAGTAGAAATTTGAAAAAAGAGAAAGGTGAAAGAATCCCTTAAAAATTCAGCAGCCTAACGGCGTCACTTAAACATCAACAAAAATGAATTGAAGAGATAAAATATGGTCTCTCATCATATGAAAATAAAATAAAATTATTATAGATATAGAGATCATACCCAAAAATAATAAAAAGGAACTTTAAAGACTTGACATGAAAGTAGAACTTTGAAAAATGAGAAAGGGGAAAGAATACCTTAAAAATCCGGCAGCCTAACGACGCCACTTAAACTTCAACAAAAATGAATTGAAGAGATAAAATAGAGTCTCTAATTATATTAACATAAAGGATAATTATGATAGATATAGAGATAATACCCCACCATAATAAAAAGGAACTTGAAAGACTTGACATGAAAGTAGAACTTTGAAAAATGAGAAAGGTGAAAGAATCCCTTAAAAATTCGGCAGCCTAACGGCGCCACTTAAACTTCCACAAAAATGAATTGAAGAGATCAAATAGGGTCTCTCATCATATGAACATAAAATATCATTATGATATATATAGAGATCATACCACAACATAATAAAAAGGAACTTGAAATACTTGACAGGAAAGTAGAACCTTGAAATATCAGAAAAGTGAAAGAATCCCTTACAAAAATTCGGCAGCCTAACGATGCCACTTAAACATTCATAAAAATAATTATGAGAGTAAGAGAGGATATCTAATCATATTAACATGAAAAGTTCAGTATGATGAATATAAAAGAACATCCCCTACATAATAACATGGAGCTTAAAAATAAATGACATAAACGAGAGTACTTGAAAAGAAAGAGAGAGGTAGGATCCCTTACCTTAAAACGTAACTCTTAAAACTCAAAGGTTGGGGCCTTGGGGGCTTGGGGGCACCTTGGGAGGACTCCTTGGGAGGTAATGAGACCAGAGATTTATTGGGGGAGAGTTGGGAGTTAAACATAAAGGAGGAAAGGGTGGGTATTTATAGAGAATGTGAGGGGACAAGGCATCAATGGCCAAGGGACACCTCATTGGTGGTATTGGCAAAACCATGGGCTTGCCCATGGTATTGGCCACTTGGGATACCACAGACCTTATCTTACTATTCATAAGTCGACCATATTGATTACATACTTAATACATCGTTTAATGATGTCATTAAACACCCGTAACTTAAAAACTGTATTTTCACTATTCATCGAAAATTCAAATTTCTCAGAAAAATCCCAAAATTTCACCTTAACCAAAAATCAATGCTATGATTTCAAAAATTAACTTCATTTTATAAAAATAATTTTCTAAATATTTTTAATTTAATTTTTCAATAAATACACTATTCACCGGAAATTCATTTTTTTCAGAAAAATCCCCAAAAATTACCTTAACATAATATCGATGCTCTGAGTTCAAAAATAAAGTCCATTTTATGAAAATAATTTTCTAAATATTTTTAATTTAACGTTTTAATTAAAAAACACTATTCACCCGAAAAAAATTATACTTGACTAATAATTTATGAAACTGTTATTTAACCATTTTATTGAATCACACTACTTAATCAAGGTGCCTAAATTATATTAATAATTTCTTTAAGTGAGATTACTAATCCATTTGGCCACATTACTAATCCTAAGCATAAAATCACTATTCATAATTTACTATTCATCAAAAATTATGTTGATCTTATTAGACTCTAAGTTTTGTACTGAACATAATTGTAGAAGACTATTTTTTGAAAATGATTACACATTTTTAATTATTTAAGGTTTACATAAACATTTTTAAAATACCATTTCTCTAAAATTCATCAAAAATATGCATACTATATTTATCCGGACATTTGAAAATTCATAAACTTCATCATAAAAAGAAATCAAATTTTTTATTTAAAACAAAGGATTACACAATGCAGTTACGGTCTCCTTACATAGCCCCTTATAACCACAGCATAGGACCTAAGTGTAAGGTGTGCTAAAGTGAGGGAATCTGAGGGCGGCTCAACCAACATTGCACGAGTAGTAATTTCTATCAGTTTGAACTTCTCGCGAAGGAGATTCCATTATAGCTTCACACGATGAAGTTTGGATTGGGTTTGGTCCAGATCAAAGCCCAGTTGTGCTACCTCCTTCCCAATTTCCGTTAGATGGGCTTCGATTGGCCTGAGACTACTGGTTGAGGCCATCAAATCTTCCTTCTATATTAATTAACCAAGATCACTTGTATTTAGAGACAAAAATAGAAACGTTTAGTTTCCTGTGCTCATATTGAACAATGGTCATATACTAGTCAAAACCCAACAGTCTCATTTTAATTATACTCATGTTATCAAATGAAACAGTTTTGTTGAGTATAAAAATAAAATAACACACAAAATTAGGAAACAATATTTATTCCAAAATTCGGGTCGATGCATCCAATATCCTTTATACCAATGTTATTATTCCCCGTATACTTAGAGATTCAGGAAGTGGTGGTGTTTTTATTTGGTGGATTTTGGAAAAATATTTAAAGTAAGTATGATGTGATTTAGGTTATTTGAACATTCTCATTGATTCTTCATCATTCATGTCCAAGAATCCTTTTTGATTTTAATGTATTGATACTCCAACTTCATTAAGTTAAGGGGGTTATAAACTCTTCTTATTTCACCTATAATGATATAATTGATTGAATTTATATGATTTATCTTCAAGATATTCTTTATTATTTGTTTAGAAGTTAGATTTGTGAGAATTCCACATTAAATAAATGTATTAAATAAAGATATCGAATTTGATTATTGAAATCAAAGGGGGAATGGAATCATATATGTTTTATGGAAATACAATTTTATCATAATTTTATTTTTTTATCTATTATTTTTTTTCATATTTTTTATAAAGTGATTAATACTATTAGTAATCCTTCACACCTCTATAATTTCTTAATCAAATAATGATATAAAAAATGAAAGAATGTATTTATATAAATTTATACTGATTTTTTTCATCTAAGGGGATGCTGTGTAAACATGAGGAGATAAACAAAAAAAGTTTTATATATTTCTTATTTTATATTTTCTTGTGGTTTATTGTGTTTGGTAAGTTAAACGCATGTAATTATTTTGATCAGTATGGTCTAAAATTATACGAAAATAGTATATTCAATTTTTATAGTGGTTGGGAAGGGGTTTTTTCCTTATAATGTTCATGGTCTATGTTTTAGTTTTAATATTTATGAATTGGTAACCTTATTTTCCTTTATCATATTTTATTTAGCTTCTATTATAATTTTTTATAGTATATAGAAAAATATTTGAGATATTATTATACATATACTGATTAATATGTTACCTGATAGTATGTTTTTTGAGGGGGGTACTATCATGATTTATTATTTATCTATATTTTTACATATTCTATGAATTAATTTAATAAATGTGGGTTTTTATTATAAAATAATATATTGGAAGTAATATTTATATAAATGGATAATTGAGTTAGTTTGAGAGGATGATAGTTATATGATAGAGTGGTAAGAGTTAAGTGTTGGGATTTTATCATTGGTCTTTTTTTCTTATGCATTAATTTGATGTCCAAGGGGAGTTATGTGGTTCTGTTAGAAGCATATGGGGTCGATTTGTGTGTACAGTTGAATAGGTACATGGTGGTTCGAATTGAAAAACATATGGGACAAAAGTAGGTTGGAATTAAAATTATTATGTTAAATAGAATTGTATTTAACAACTTCTGGGGAAAATATTTGGGATGAATGAGGTTAATGAGGAATGAATAGTTTGAAATAAAAGTTTGTAAAATCATGGTAGCATTGGTAGTAATTTATCTGGATAATTGTTATTAGTTTTATATTTATTGGTTATATTATTGGGGAAAATGTGTTCATATAGTGTTGATTGTTCACTATGTTATTAAGAGAGGATGATATTATAGAAGTTGTATTAAGAAATAATATTGTAATAGAGGAAAATGGTTTCTATATTAGAGTTGTAATGTATTGAGGTTATTATTCTTATGATGTATTTCACATGGTTTAAAGGATTGAGGATAAAGTTCCTATGATGTTGTTGTGATGTGGTGCATGGTTGTGTATGAACATGGAAGGAGTAGGGAACAGATATATTTATGGTACTATGGAATGGAATTATAAAAATTGGTTCTAATAATGGATTTTTGAATCAGATGTTGTGTAGTTAATATAGTTTTATAATTATTTTCCCCTTTGTTATTGATTATTTGGGGAAGGGTTGTATTATTATGACTTATTACCCAATTGTGAGTTAGAGTTTCCTCTAAACTCATTGGTAAAAATTGTGATAATTTTTTTACCCCTTTTAATTTTTTTGTAGGTTTTTATAGAGTTTATGATATTTTCATTAAATAATTATTTATTATGATATTTTTAATCATAGGTTTCACTAGAATTTATCCCTGTTATATGATTGCTGGAAATAGGTTTTCAATGATACAAGAAATAAAAAATGTTTCGGGTGTAAGGGATGGATATGTGGAGTTGGGTTCTCACTCCTCAATAGTTTTCCCTTAATATAAATTTATAGAATTTCTTTTTAGGTAATTATTGATACATTTTGGGAATCTTTAGTTGATTTATATGGATAAATTGGAGTTTTTTATAAGAATTTTAGGAATGTTTAATATAAAGGCCTTATTTTACTTTTAAGAGTTTAGAATATGTATATAAATATTTTTAGAGCTAGGAGATGAGATGATTTGTGATTTTAATCCATGGAGAGCTCGTAATTTATTTTATAAAAATAATAAATATATTTTATATATCTTAGGCATGGTTTCATATAGAAAACAACATAACTCTTAAACGGGGTCTTGGATCGATAACCTGAGACCATTGTTGAATCTAGAACATGAGTTATATCTTGGGTGTCAACTAAAATGGGTAGATGTAAGGAAATTCTAAAAAAGTGGTTATTGGAGGTACTTTTAGTAAATTAATTAAATGAATAATTAAATTAATTAATTAAATGGCCTAAATATTTTCTTCTATAAACTCCCATTATGAAGAATCACCTGGGTTTGCTGCTTAACCCTAAGGCTAATGAGAGGATTTTCATCTATCCTGTAATTGATTAATCAAAATCAAATGATGATGAAATCTAGATCCATGAGAATTGAGACACACTGAGCATAATGAATTCTCTCATCTCATTAGAGATCACATTTATCATTGAAGAAAATACCCATTTTAGGTAGGACTTGTCAATTTTAGGATTATACACTATTTAGTTAAATATATTGAGCATGCTAAGACTATTTTTTATCAATATTAAAAAATTTACTTTCCATCATATTGTGATTTGGTTTTAAATTATTTCTTCAGTTTTTCTCACCCCGGGCATCCAAATATGCACCTATTGGGAAATAATGTTTGTCTAAAGATTAGTGAATATCATTTTCCTTGTCCATTCTCCCAGTTTTCTTCATGATAAACATCTTTGGACCATAGTGTAATAATTTGACATTTTCAGGTGGGAATAAACATGGTCAGACCTCGGTATTCGGGGAGGATTTGTGTACAATGAACGGTTGGTGAAAAAATGATATATTTAGAGCAATTCCGGGTTTTCAAAGTCTTCTATTGGATCTCATATCAAAAGAGGGATTTTTCCTCACATGGTTAATGAATGAGGCATGTTTGGGCATTTGAAAAACCATCAAAAATCCATTTTCCATCCAAAGAATGGCTAAAATGGCTAACGAAGGCTTCCACTACAATTTTGGGTGATCTTGAAGAACAATTGGATGTGCCGGTCCAGAGCTTGAATACACTGAAAAGATCTAAATTTTATGAAAATCGGGACTATATTCCAGGTAGTTTAAAATAACACCTGGTTTTTGACCAATTAGTTGCATCGACAAGGGTTTCGAGCGAGAAAAGTATCACATGCCATGAGGGATCCCCACATCCCTTGTGACTCTTTTTCCTATGGCACAACATGTACTTAGGGAGTAAATAGGAACAATCATGCCCAAGAACACTCGGTTTACAAAAATAAATGGTCATGAGTTGAGTTACACATACATAACTAGATTCATGGTAATTATCTCTGTTGAAAAAACTCGATATTTTATGTTATGTATGTTTTTAATTTTTACTTATTCGGTTTCTTATGTAGCACGAAAAAATACGGTTAAACAAACCATCATATGATATTAAATTCTAATATTTTAAAACTAGTTTTTATGTTTTTTTAATAGGACTAACTATATTATAAAAATATAATTTACACATGTTTATAAAATTAATTCACTTATTCTCAATTAATTGGAAATGTAAATAAATACCAATTGAATATAAAGGACATGTTTTTATTAAAAATGTATTTTTATGCCAAAAATAGTATTATATCATAATAAATAAAATTAATCACTAATAAAGATATATTTTAATGAAATATATATTTCATATATTAAAAAAAATTAAATTCATCAAATAAGTCAGATTGGCTTATGGTAAGAATCGAACCAATTTTAACCATAAAATGTTATATTTTTCTAAAGGTAGTTTTGTCATGTTTTGATGACGCACTTGTTTTAAATCAAGTTTTTGACAATTTCATAAATTGTATTTGAAAAAATGATTTATTTTAATTTGGAATATAATCATTTTCATTGGCTTAATTTTCCATATTTTTCTGATAAGATTCATGTTTTAATGAATAATGATAAAATATTTCATTTTGATTGAAAACATATTTTTCATCTAAATAATTTATAGAGTTCAATTATATCATTAATTAGTTTTAAATTATAATTAGATCATTTTTTATCAATTAATCCAATTTAGTCAATTTAAATCAATTTCACGTTCAATTGGGATATAAAAACATTTAAATCTTTTAATCGTTTTCACATTAAAACCTTGTTTTATCATTTCAACTACGAGATTTATTTTAAATTTATTATTTTGACTTATGTGTTTTGAATTTTGAATAATGGATTTCGTATTTTCAATCATTAGGTTCAAATTATGTAAATAGGTTCCTTTTATTTTTGTACATTATGAATAGCAACATTAATAATTTTTTTATTAACATGGTTAAAGAGAAATCGTGTAATTAAGGGTAAAAAAATATTATAAATATCAGTAAATTAACCCAACACTTGTCCTAATTTTAATTGATGTGTTATTTAAGACTAAATTCATCCTTTTAATGATCTTATAGCCTCTTTTCCCCACTTTTATGACTTTATGCCTTTTATAGTAATTTTAGGGAAAGTCAAATATGTCATACTCGTATTTTTAATAAGTATTACATTTTTTTGATATAGTTACTAAGAATATATCTATGAATATTAATAGTCATTTTAAATCTAAAATTCGTATATTTATCATTCCAATTTATTATTAAAATTTTAGGGAACCAATAATTAAATTAAAATCTTGCACAATGATGATGTTGTAATTATTTAATTTATGGAAATATCAAATAATTGTTATTAAAAATATTAAAGTTTATATTATTTGATATAATTAATATCATATACGAATTTCATAGATTAAATATACATATTATGGATGTATTAAAGGTTTTTTTGGTCTCCTGTGTATTTTTATTTTCTAAAAAGTCAACAAATGAATACTGTCAAAATTGACATTAATAATATTTTAAAATAAATAATATATTATTAAAATATATAAAATTCATAAAAATATAAAAATCATCCAAATGATTAGGATAAGATTTAATATATCATCTATGAATCATTTACGGTTGTTTTTTTATTTTATAGTATATATATTTACCCTTAAAGTGTAAAAAACAACTTGCCAAGGTAACAGTTAAAGTGTTTAACTATGGGTTAAAGACAAAGGATACGGAAAATATTGTGACCTAAACTTCTCTGAAAAATATTTAATGATTGTATTTTTACCCATTCATAAATTATCATAGATATAACTTTGTTTATATCTATTTGGAATTAAATAATAATGTATATTAATTTTATTTTTTTGAGTTTTCAAAGTTTCCCCTCACTTCAATTATAAAAAGTAACCTCCTCCCTCAATTCCACACATCAAAATAAGACTTGTAGCTCAAATAAACCTTAAAATATTCTCCTTTTAACTTCTATACCTTCATCATATGACACTTAAATTGGGTATAATTCCAAGTACATATGTCCTTTTATGAAAATAAAAAAGATATACTCAAAGGAGAGGAGGTTAAAGAACCTTTAACTAAAGGAATCATAAGGTAAGGGACTTCATCCCAATATCATTTCATTCAGGCATAGTATGATTTTATACATCCACATTATTTTATAATGTTATATACAACCCATTTTACTTATAATTTCATTAATTTATTTATTATCAAGTTATTTAATGTCTTTTAAATGTTATACTTTCATGGGACTTATGATTTAAATGTGTAAAGAGGTATGTACCACCTAGAATGTTTTTGAATTTAATTATCAAATATTTTTCACCATTTCAATGCTCATGATGTTATTTCATATATTTATTTCTGTAAAAATATTATAAATAACATTTTATTTCTATTTTTAACTTTATTAAAAGATTATCAAAAAAGTAATATTAATATTTGTTTTATACAGTTCATTTCGTCAAATGATAGAAGTAATGTTTTACTTTTAACATATAAAGACATAAGGAATTTTTCACCACAATGGAAATTATTTTATTTTACTCTCAATTCTTCATAATTTCATATTTCATTAAATGAAAAACCATCATTAACTTTTTTGGTATTTTTTTATTGAAAATGTTTTTTTAATGAAAATGGTGTTTTGGAATTGAGATTGGGTTCCTTAAAGAAATGGATATTTTTATATGAAAGTATTTTTTATATGGGTTTAACAATAGTTTTTTCTCAATAATTTTTTAGTTATCTCATTTAAGATATTTTCATCAATGTCTACATCCACTGTGAAATGTTTTACCTATTTGAGGTTTATCTCTTATGATACCATCTTCCATACTTTAGTAAATGATTTATGGTTAGTTTTAATATTGAAGGATTCATATACCATATGACTATTTTTTTGATTTTTTTAAGATATAGTGATTTAGTTGAAATATTTATTAATGTGTGGAATTCATTATACTTGAATGAACTGGTGGAGACCATATATAGAAAATCCCCTCGATGCATCAGTAGGCTCTTGAGATGAGACCAGTTTGAGAAAAATCCTTCTCATTTTTATTCAATTAGTTTTAAATTTTAAATAGGATAGATAATGACACAAATTAGTTTATTTTTTACCCATGGACATAAAATTTCTTCTGGATAGATCATGACAGTAACTATATTGAGGATATATCTTGATAGTGCAGATGACCAACATTTGGCATTCTGTCATTATTATTATTCCATGTGATTGTTTGATTAGTTTAAATATGTATGGTCATGTTTTAAGATAACATGATTATTTAAATAGAATTATTCAACAATATTTTATTCCCTCCATATTTATAATTCATTATTAATTCATGCTATTTTCGGTGTAATTTTCCCTTACAGAGAATTTGAGCCCACCCCTTTCTTAATTTTTATTTTTCCACATGATTCAAAGAAGTCTATTATGACTGATATATAGGTTTAATCTACGTGAAAAAAGGTGTTCTCAAATAGAATATTATTTTTATTTTATGTTGAAATTTAAATTTTAAATTTTAAATATGTATCGAATTTACCAATACCACTAAACTATTTGGTCATTTAGGATGAGATCTCTTGTATCTTATCCTAATGTAAAAAAAAAATAAGGCACTGAATCTGAGAGACTAGGGTAAGGGTCATTATAGTTGGTATTAGATAATGTTTTTTAGAATTATTGGGATCAATATTTAGGATATCATGCATTAGAGAACATAACCATATGAATGACTTTGAGGATAACTCTATGTATTGGATATCATCCTATAGAATTTTTGTTATGGAAGATAACCATTGTTGAAACTATATAATTATAGATTGATAATTATTTTTTATGATTTAGACATCCTATAAAATATTCTTCATGACTATATCACTATGATTAGTGTTTCCCACATTGTGATTTGGGTTTTGGTTAATGGTCATAATAAATAAGGTTATAAAATTAATGGTTATACAACTAATGATGAAGATACTACAAAAGTAAAATAAAAGGAAGGATTTATTAAGGAAAAAGATGAAGAATCATATTTAACGGTTTAAGATTGAAGTATAATGATTAATGATACTTTGCGTTTGGATCCAGGAATTATTTCATCAATTGTGATTGGGTTATAAAAATCATGAAATATATAATGATTGTACTGTAGTATTTCTTCTTTAAGGATTTGTAATCAGGAAAATATACATTGAGTTTTAAAGTGATCAAGGTATTCATATATTTGGTATGTGGAAAAAAAATATACATTACATTGTTTGTGGAAAATCTGATGTTATGTTGAGTTTTAAAATTTAGTGATCTTCCTTATAAATTTTTGGACTGTGAATTCGAAAAAATGTATTTTGGTTGAGACTTATGGTTGTAATGGATTAAGTTGATCATTGGATATTATTGATTGATGATAAACTATGTTTTATTGGATACTTATTTATAAGATTTTTAGTTTCAATAAGAATTTAGAAGTTGAATTAAATAATTGGGACTTTATGAATCATCAAGAGTTATTTAGATATAAAAATTTAACATGAATATCCATCTCTAGGAATATGAAATTAAGTGAAAATAGATCAAATCACAACCAAAGGATGACATTATGACATGGAGAGAAACAAATTGTGTATACATTAGTGGTTTATCTAGATATTAAAGTAATCCCTCACCTTTAGGAATATTATTTTGAAACAAAAATGTTATCAGTTAACATTTCATGCTATGAATTATATGGAAATATAACATGTCATACGATCAGTGGTGTTGTGATGGTAACAATTTTAATGTCCTTGTTTTATATCACTCTCCTTTCAAACTTGATATTTAGATTTCTCTTCTATGTCCATGAATTCTCTTTCCTATACTTATTTCCTATTGGAATGATTAATTTTTGTGTGACCATCGCATTTTCATTTTCCTATTATTAAAAAGATCTTTTATTAACCCCATTTCCATTGAGGTCTTCCCAAAAATTTATTTTCATCTATCAACCATCAATTTTTTTTAAGTACAAATTCAAATTATGAGGATGTATTTTATTTAAGGATGAGAGAATGTAACAACCCATTATTTTATTGTATGTATCTTTTTAATTTTAATCTATTGTGTAACATATGTATCACAAAACACTAATCTTAAATGAGTCACAATATACTATTAATATTATTATTTTAACAGTAGTCGTTACATTGGCAGTTATGAATAGTATTTACAGAATTTTTAATATATATTTTTCACATGTTTATCAAATGAATTCATTGATAACCAATTAATTAGAAGTAAAGAAACAATTGAATATTAATGATGTGTTTTTACAGAAAAACAATTTTTTTACCCACAATTGCAATTTATCATAATCATTTAAATTAATACATATTAGTTAATCATTGTTATTAAAAGGTATTATTTTCTAAAAGCTGTTTTATCTCTATTTGACGGCACAACTGTTTTAAATCTTTTTTTTTAAACTTTTAAAAATTCTATTTGAGAAAATAATCTTATTATTTTAAATACTAATATAAAAATTTACATTTGTTTATTATTTGTTATTTTTCTGTTATGTTTCATGTTTTGAGGAATAGTGATCAAATATTGCATTTTAATTGAAAATATCTTGTTCATCTAAGTAATTTATAGTGTGAAATTATATTTTTAATTTTATTTAAAGTATAATTAGTCCCTTTTTAATCATTTCAGACAAATTAGTTTATTTGAATCAATTTCACATTGAATATGGATATAAAAAAATTTCAATATTTTGAATGTTTCACTTTAAAAACCCATTTCCTCATTCAATCAATGAGATTAATTTCAAATTAATTACTGCGAATTCTGGAATTTGAATTTTTAGAAATTGATTCCATAAATGTAATTAGTGGGTTCATATTATTTAAATAGGTTTCTTTTTTTGACATTATGAATAATAACTTTAGAAATTTTTTTATTAATAATTTTAAGGGTAAATCTAATAATTAAGGGGAGAAATAATAATATAAATATTAGAAAATCACCCTAAAACTTATACATATTTTATTTTATGAGTTATTATAGACTGAAATCATACTTGGGACAATTTTATGGCTTATTGGAGCCACTTGGATGACTTTATGACTTTTTTAGTATTTTATTTTAAGGAATGTCAAATACATCATACTCATGTTTCTAATGAGCATTAAATTTTATATATATAGATATTCAGAATAAATCTTTTACTATAAATACTAATTTTAAATATAATATTTCTATATTTTTCATGATAATTTGCTATTAATTTTCATAATGTAAATAGTTAAATTAAATTCTTGCATAATTATGATGCAGTAATTGTTTAATTGATGGACATATCAAATAAATTTTATTAACAATATTAAAATAAATATAATCTAATATAATTAATGTTATACAAGAATTTTATATATTACCTAGACATATTATTAAGATATTAATGGTTTTTATTTGATGTTATCTTCTATATTGATATTTTAAAATTTTATAAAATGAATAGTGTCAAAATTGACATTAATGACATTTTAAAATAAATAATATTTTTTTTAGATGATATAAATTTCATCAAAATATAATCATCAACCAAATTATTTTTATAAGGTTAAATGATTCATATATGATAGATTTATGGTCAGATTTTATTTTTATAGTAAATATATTAACCCTTAAAGATTAAAAAATCCAAGTTGTCGCTGTAAAAGTTGAAAGGTTTAACTAAGTATTAAATCCAAAAGATAAAGGAAAAAGGTGAACTAAAATTGTAAAAAAATTATTGGTTGAGATAATTTAGACCCATCATAATCATAGTTTTGAAATAACTGAATTGGGATCTATTTCGAATTGAAAAATAATTTCTATTAATTTAATATTCTTGGAGTTTCCAAAAGTGCCCCTCACATCAATTATAAAAGGACACATCCTCCCTCACTTCCTTGCATTACATTGTACCCTATAACTCGACTAACCCTTACCCATTTATACTTCCAACTTCCCTCCCTTAATCATAGAAGCCTTAGTTTGGGCATAAATCCAACTAATGAAGTTATTTTATACAAATCAAAAGGGGATACCCAAATAATAAGAAGTTAAAGCTTGAAATACTAAATGAAGCAATAGGTAATGGATTTCATCTCAATATCATTTTATAGAATAATATATTGATTTTATACACCCACCATTATTTATGTGGTGTATAAACAACCCCATTTGACTTTTTTATTTTATTAATTTACTCAATATCAAGTAAATTAATGTTTTTAAATGTTATTATTTCATGGGATTTATGATTTAAATGTTCTAAGTGGTATGGAACACCATGAATGTTTAAAGATTTGATTATCCAATCTTTTTCTCCAAGTAAATATTCATAATATTATTTTATATATTTATTCATATAAATTTTTTATAATGTAAATTTTATGTTTATTTTGAATTTCATAAAATGGTTTTCATAAAAAGGAATCTGTTTATGTTTTTTATGGAACTTTTCGACAAACAAAAAAATGGTATGTTTCACTCTTAATTTATAAAATCTCAATAATGTTTCTACTACTATGGCCATTAATTTATTTTATTTTATATTTATTTTTTTAAGGTTTCATGTTTCATTAAATGAAAATAAATCTTTATCTTTTTTGGTGTTTTGGAATTGAAAATAGGTTTTCAGTGATAAGGGAATTTTTGTATTGAAAATGGGTTCTTAAATGAAAAGGGTATTTTAAAGGAAAGTGTTTTCCAAATGTTTTTAATAGTATTTTTTCCTCAATAAATTTTCAGTGATCTAATTTAATAATTTTTCATCTATGTAAACATCCTTTGTTGAATTATGTACTTCATTGAGGTTTATCTCTTATGATACTATCTTACATACTTAGTAAATGGTTAATTTGAAGCTTTATTTTGTATGTATTGATATAAAATATAACTTGATATTAATTTTTTTAAGATATTTTAATTTAGTTGTATAATTTATTCATGTGAAGAATGAATTAGACATTAACTAATGGGTGGGAGGCTATATATAGAACAGTCCCTTGATGCATTAGTAGTCTCTTCGGAAAAAATTACTTTGCAACAAACCCTTCATATTTGTTTCCAAGTAGTTTTATATTTTATAGCATATAGATCTTGACACAAATCAGATGGATTTCTACCGACATTAATAAACTGTCTTGAGGATAGATCATGATAGTAACTATCTTGAGGATTTATCTTGATAGTGCAGACATCCCACATTATGAATTCTGTCATAATTATTATTCAATTTGATTATTCAATTTGTTATAATATTCATGTTCAAGTTTTAAGATCATGTGATTATTTATATGGAATTATTCCATCATATTTTCTTCTTTAAATATTTCTAATTCATTATTAATTAAACATAGCTTCTGATGTACTTTACCCTTACTGGGAATTTGAGTTCACCCCTTTCTAATGTTTTATTTTTCCCTATGATTATAATAAGTCTATTGTGATTGATGTAAGGGGTTAAGATGTGATAATAATTTTGTTTTCAAATAAAATTACTTTTTTATTTTAGGCATAAAATTTAATTTAAAATATCAAATATCTATCATTTTTACCAGGACTTAAAAAATATTAAGTCCTTATGGATTTGATCTCTTGTATCGTATGCCAATGTAATAAAGTAAGGCACTGACTCTAGGAAACTAGGGTTAGGTTCGTTACCTTGGGTGACATAGGCACACTATGTAGTAAATCTACATTCAATGTTGATGTACATGGGCAGTTATCCATGTTCTGATTGGGACACATCTTGGAAGAAGAGTGGGACCATATATCCTCTAGGTCCCCTTACATGTCGCGCACCCCCTTTCTCCTTTTCGAGGAACCTATAACCTCTCATAAAACCTTCGTTTGGACTCATATTATAGCCTATGAATATCATATACTAACTATATTTTCACTTATAATCTGATAGTGGACCCTATTGTGGCCTATGGAGTACGATGTGAGATTTTCTAGGAATGATTATTTTTTAGTCAGTAATTGATGATGACAGTGATTATGCAAGATCATTAGTGTGGTACCCCCTATGGCATTAGGGTATCTACTGAGTGGTACCACCCAATTAAAATAGGGTGTCGGTGCTCTATCTATTGAGTGGTACACCATATAATAGTAGAGTGTGAATCCCATATCCACTGATTGGTTCCACTATATGGAATTAGGGTTTGATTCCCTTATCTACTAAGTGTCACCCCTATGGCCTTGGGGTGGGGTTCCTATATCTACTGAGTGGTACCCCCTGACATACTAGGGAACATGTCCCCTATCTATCAATCTGTGCCCCAATCAAATAGGGAACTAGTCCTCCTTATATAAAGTGGAATCCCTCTAACACAATAGATCATGGGTCCTCTCCTTTGATATTGTGCCCCATCTACTATGCAGAAAAGTAGAATGATGTGGGCCCTCCACATGGCTAATTCTATAGACGGACACATGAGATGATGGGAACGATTATTGACCTTTAATGTTGATGGCAATCTTTCCCTAGGCTGGGATGTGATATGGAGATATCCTTTCTCTCACTTTTGGGATTATTTTTCTAATTATATATATATATATATCAATATCATTGTATTTTGTCACTATATTTATTTGGTTTGAGTTTTAAATTCTTATCATGTCTATTACTCTTCCCCTTCAGCTTTGGGGCATCATACTGGTTATGTATATACTCACCCTTTCATGGGATCTTTTCACATATATCGTGTCTTAGACTTAGGACAGAAAGGTTGGCGGTGATTAATTTGGGGCATAGGGTTATGTATCACATTCGACTTTGTAAAGTGGTTGGATAGTGGAGATTCGGTGCTAGGATCTCTCAACATTTACTTCACTAGTTTTTTCATGTTGTGACATATTTTTGTTTGGGTGTTTATTTTTCCCCTTTATTATTTAGTTTACTATATCGTAATCTTTTTCTTCCCTTGAGGATTCACATGCTTGGTTATTACTCTAGATGATTCATATTTTATTACTATTCCAATGAACATCTACATAGATATGACTAGGTGTCTGAATAGAGGTATATTAGGAAATTAAATCCCATATTAGTTATGTTATTCTCTGATTTTCACCATCCCTAGACTGTGTAGGTGGGCTTGGGGTACTTATGACTTGAGCCCCGTTCGGTTGGGTTGTGACAGATTCGTGTTAGAGAAATTTTTTCCTTCATATGGTGTTTGGAGTATTTCCCCTGATGAGTATATATTCTGAACATAAGGAAACAATTTCAAAGTGTCTCTAGTGTGGTTTTCAGGATAAGGAACCCCATGTTGGAATGAGGGCTGATGTATCCATTAACCCGGACCTTCACTACCTTCTTTTTGACTCCTCGTAACAAGACATTGGTTGTAGGGATCAATGGTACATTCATCATAAATGTTTGAGTCTCTTGAATATCCTTCTTTTTATATCTCTCTATTGATTATATATGCTCATTTGATTGTTGTAAGTCTTGACTAGATTTTCAGGATGCCTCTACGAGAAAAACCAGCAAGGTTACCAATTCTAGATCTTGAATATGATCTGATGAGTGATGAGTCCTTTGTTCAAGGGACATCATGTGAGGCTCTTCATTTATCTAGATAGGTAGTAGTACCCAAACATTTTGACCAGATGATCATACTATCTAAGAAGGATGAGGATGTCCACATGCTTATCATGCACCATGAGGTCCAATGCAAGAGGCCACTGAGGTTTCACAGTGATCCAGATCCTTAAGTGGTTCAGGATTGTCTAGAGTTGGTGATCCATGCATTTTTTGTAATCTGGTCACTGACAAATCATGTGGATGTGTTGGTAGCTATACTTTAACATAGAGTATATGGGCACTGGTGGAGTGTAGTTATGCAGATTAATGATGAGTTCACACTCTCATGGGTTACATCCATTATCTTTTCTTTGAGGAGTACTACCCCCTCTGAATTTCACTCAGTTCGAATTTAGGATCTTCTGGGGATTCATCCATGAGTGATGAAAGTGGTTTATTATGCTTCAAGGTTCACATTACTTATGTGTTGCTCCCTAAATATGATTCGGGAAGGCTACTTCCAGGCATAGAAATTTCAAAAAGTCCTCCATAGAGATATATAGGCCAGTGTAGTGCCCTTTTCCATTCCCAGTTATGTCAGGGTGTTAGAGTGGGTGTTGGTGAATGAGATATTTTTGTTAGAGGGATATTAGGAATATGAAGCTAGTAGTGTGTATTATAGGGATGATTCATCTATAGTAGCTAAAATGTACCAGTCGGTAGGATATCATCATAGGAGACCTCCCCATGACTAGAGTCAGGCACATGGTTATGTGGCAGAGGGACCATAAAAAGGATCATGGAATCCCAGAGAGGGGATATTTCATTCATGTTATGGGTGGGTTCATGTAGTGCATGATTTCATGAATAGAACTACTGAGGAGGGTAGGAAGATATCATATGAACCACCAAAGAATAGGTAGCCAAGTGATCTTGGATGTCCTAGTTGAGGAAATAGTGGACCATAGGAAGGAAAAGATGGAGGAGGTGTAGGTGGAGCTCCAAGAGTAGGAGATGTGGGTGGTGGAAGATGCTATCAGATCCTTCCACCACTGCCACTCGGTGGCCTGTGTCAGGATTAGGGATCTAGCAGTTGGGGTTGTAGACTATTATAGGATACGGATATATATGACCCAACAACACATGAAATGATTAGAGGCATGATCTATATTTATTTTAATCATTCTTCATAACCTGTATGCATTGGTGCGAGTCATTCCTTAATATCTATAGTCCTGGTGTGAGTGTTGGAGCTCCCAGTTAAGGCTTTAGAACATCATATTTTTAATGACACTACTATAGGGAATGATTATTCTATATATTTTATCTTTCAGAAGCATGAGATTACTCTTGGTGGAGAGAGGTTCTTGTGGGACCTTTTGGTCATTAGGATATAACACTATGATGTCATATTGGGCGTGGACTAGTTTTCCATGATCAGATCTGAGATTGAATATCATCACAGATGAGTCAGATGAATTCAAATTGATGGGATTAGATTCTCCAAAATGGGTGAGAGATATCTCGTGGTAGGGAGAGTGGGTTGTGAGATAAGAAGGTGGAATCCCATTGAACTTTAATATGAAAGTGTATCCCAAGGTGTAGTGAGATTTTCAGGCATCTGTATTCCATTACTCATGGAGGATTTTATGGATATCTTCAATGAGGATGTTCTGGGACTTCCCCTGAGGAGAGAGGTGGGTTTTTTCATCAACTTACATCTCTAGACTCCTCTAATATATTTTTAAGAATAACATATGGCCCATAAATATATCATATATCTATGGTTCTAGATGATGAACTTTGAGGGAAAGATTTTATCAGGCCTAGTGTGCCCTCTAGTGTAGCTCCAATATTGTTTGTGAAGAAGGACAACACGAGCTTATGGATTTGAATAGATTATCATTGCCTAAACTAGACGATTATGTTGAAAATATACCGCATTATGAGTATTTATTAACAATTTGATTAGTTTTGAGGTGCGAGATAGTTCTTAAAGATCAACCTATGGTCCGCCTACCACCAATTGAGGGTTTATGAGGTCGATATTCTGAAGCATGTATTATGGCACCTCTAAAAACACTATGAGTTCCTGGTGATTTCCTTCATTGTGATGAATTCCCCAACAATGTTTAAGTATTTGATAAAATAGATATTCTATTCATTCTTGTACAATTGTTTGGGGTCTCAATGCACAAAATACACGTATACAGTGTATTAGAGGAGAAGCATGTAGAGCACTTGAGGTTGGTCCTAGGATTTCTTTAGGAGAACTAGCATTATGGAAATCTCTTGAAGTGTTTGTTATGGAATCATAAATTTTTGATCCTATGGAATTCCATTTATGACCCTGGTATAGCCATGGACCCTATGAAGATTGATGCATTGCTTTCTTTGAATCCACCTAAGAGTGTGTTAGAGGTGCGAAGTTTTCTTTTCTTAATGGGGTACTATCGGAGTTTTGTGGACAAATAATAAAATATTTAATCCTCTTGGACATACCTGACTTGGAATAGACCTCAATTTACCAGTATTAGGATGTGATTGAGGACCTTCGGGGTGTTGAAGATAAGGCTAAAGAGTGATCATGTTTTGAGTCTACCGAAGGAGGCCATGGAGTAAATAGTGTATTATGATGCCTCACGAGATTGGATTAGATGAATGCGGATGCAGAGGTGGGTAGTTATTTCATATGGTTCAAGTAATTTTAGACCCCATGAGAAGCACTGTGTGAATCATGACTAAGAGATATATGTTTTATCCTTCTCTATGAGGATGTGGAGGTAATATCCTTTTGGAGAGTGTATTGTTGTCTACTCAGACCATCAAATTCATAGGTATTTCTTCACATAGATATTTTTGAGCCTAATACTGAATAAATAGTTTTAGTTTCTATATGACTATAACATTCAGACGTTTTATACATTGGGAAGGGAGAAATAGTTGTTGACTCCCTTAGCTGGAAGTCCTAGGCTTGTTTGGAGTCGGAGGAATCTCAATAGTTAGCTTCCTTGCTGCTAACCCTGGTCGAGTAGGAGGGTGTGTGAGTTCTTCAGTAGATGGTGTTGACTCGTCATCTCCTTCAGTATGTGAGAGATTCCCAATTTGGATACGTAAGCTGTGATGTCTTGCATGACCAAAAATCCTCAGCAGATTCACCTGATAGATTTTCTGAAGGAGGCAATCACTTCATTTTTTTTCTCGGGATAAGTGATGGTCCCAAGCATGATGCGAGAAGAGGTGATGATATGATTCCAAAAATCTAATTTGTATGTACATTTAGATTTTGGAATGATGTATAGAGACCATCAATAGTTGTTTTTGTGGTCCAGCATGAAACTGAGGGTGGAAAAGTTCGTCTCTATTTTCCTCACATGTAAGTAGGTGAACGATTAGCACTAGGCTCTGGAAAGTTTCTTATAGCCCCTTGAGATCCAGGAGTGGAAATGGGATGACTTATCAATGGAAATCATAACAATTCTTCCATAGATAGAGAGAGTCTACAATGCCATCTTGGTAGAAGTGGAATAACTCATGAAGTCATCACACTTCTATGTTATCACGGAGCATAGTTTCGTAAAGAGTTTGGAGAAGTTGTATGTATGGTAGATCAGTAACCTTCATTGGATACCCTTGAATATTTTCTTTGATTGTGATGAATGGTTCACTTTATAGTTTTTAGAGTCTTGCATGAGAAATTTGGGACCATGTTAATGATGATTATAGGCTTCCACACCCACACCCCCCTGATAGATGGTATTACCAAGAGCACTATCTAGGTGTTATAGGATATTATGAGGGAATGCATGTTATACTTTAGTCAGATATGTGAGGTTTAATTTATAGTGTTTTAATATAATATTAGATAACACTCTATTTTTGGCATGAAACATTTTGATTTCTTTTGTGGGAGACCCTGAAGGTCACCCTTGTACTAGACCTAGATTAGAGACTCATGTCTTATTGGTTCAGAGATGGTGTAGGTGATGATGGAGAAGGTCAATTTCATCTATTAGTAGATGGGGATAGCCCATAGTAGGAAGAAATATTATATTGATCACCATTGTAGGCCCATGGTTCTCGAGTAGGGAGACGATGTTTTCCTAGGATTCTCCCCACAAAGAGGATTTTAGAGATTCATAAGGGGTGGAAATCTATCCCCAATGTTCATCAGATAGTTTGAGATCTTGAAGAAGGTTTGATAGGTTTCATACCACCTATCCAAGCCCCCATAGTTATAATGGGTGAAGGATGTCTTCCACATTTTAGAGTTAAGAAGATATGTTCATGGCCTCATGCACGTCATTGAATCGGGAGAAATGTACAACAATGATGGATCCAATTTTGTAGATTAGCCTATAGTGATCGAGGATTGTCATGAGAGGATCCTATGAGGATGGATCATCCCATTTGTGTTTTTTGGAAGAGTGGGAGCATACAGGAGAGCACCTAGGAGTGGTAGATCCATATGTTAGATCATCATCCAGATCTTTTTTTTAGTTTTTTATTTTTAGGAATTAAAATAAAAAAGGGTAAATAATATAAAGACCTTGTTTTCTCCTTCTAATACTTTTTAATATATCTAGAAATATTTTTGGGGAAATGGATGAGATTTCATGGGATTCTGAGTCCTGTTGTGCCCAAAATAATTTTTATAAAATTATTAAAAATATTTTATATTTTGTAATAACATTCTCATAATGAAAAGTGGATAACTCTTAAATAGAGTCATGGATCAAAAATCCGAGACCATGGTTGATTCTGGAATGCATGTTTTACCCTAGGCACGACCAAGGTTTCCCTTAGGCATAAAAAAATGGGTAAGATACATGTTATAATGGATCTATAGCATTATCCTCCAATCCATGTGATCATTTAGTGGAGTTCCATTCAACCATTCATTGGTAAATCAAAATCAGATGATGACGAAACTCTAGATCCAGGCAAAAGTAAAATGCAGTGAACGTGAAATCTTCTCTAAATTAATTAGAAATCACATAATTCATCAAAGAATGATCAAATTTAGATAAGACTAATAGATTTGTGGAATCTTCCCCAATTGATTAAATATATTGGGCAAGATCTGGCTGTTTTTTATCTGCATTCAAGTTAAGCCTTTGCATGAGCTAGTGAACTGGTTTTAATTTGTTAAATCAATTTTTCTCACCTTAAGCATCAGAATATATATTTCCTATTAAATAATTCTGGAAAAGAAATCATTTTTAATATGATTCTTGTGCCATTATCCCTAAATTATTTATTTTAATCTTTAATGGACTACATGGTTGTGATTGATCATTGCCGGGTGGGACCCAACGTGATCAAACACTCAAATTCACAACAGATTTGTGTACGATGAGAAGTTTGAAAAATATATGATATATTTGGAGGATTTTTGTGTTTTAGATTTTTACTTCAAATATTCGATATTTGATGAAGGGTTCATAGTGGAACTGGGGATGAACACGGAACATTTGGGCATTGGACAAACCATTGGAAATCCATTTTCATGATAATGGATGCTCAAAAATGATGAAATAAGGGTTCCCCATCGATTTAAGTCAATCATGGGGTGTAGTTGGATGTGGAGGATCAAAATATAGAATTATTTTAAAGGATTTAACTTTATCTAATATTTAAAATACACACATTGTAGTTCAGAAGAATACATGGTGTGTGAACCCTTTGCAACAACGGCTAGGGTTTCATGTGAGAAGAGTGTCACATGCCTTTTGGTACCCCCACATGCCTTCTGACCCCAGTACTGGATACCTAGAATGTACTCTAGGATTAAAAATGCATGGGAACAACTAAGAACACACCATGTACCAAAGTACATGGGAATGGGAAGATCTACATGAACAATGCTAGACGCATGAGCAGGAACTCCGGTGGAGAAGGCATGTCATGTATTCCCACTACCCACCATGTGCCTTTACATGGAAAGATATCCATTTACCAAGAGGGAAACATACAAGAAGATAAGTTCAACCACATGTCATGTGGTTCCCTGTACACATAGTTCACCCCTTTCTCCTTTTTTATAAACCTTCAACATCTCATATCTCCTTTATTTGGTCTTAGTTTATGGCCCGTGAGTAGCCTATCCAGATTTTTGTCAGCAAAAAATGCAATGGGGTCCCCATTAGTGTCTTTTTGGATATGATGTTAGATTTTCTGAGCATGGAACCTCTTTAGGTAGTTATCGGCAATGGAAGTATCACTATTGTGCTACCACTTTATGGAATTAGAGTGTGGGTCCTCTATATACTTAGTGGTACCCCATCTGTTCTTAGGTTCTTTGTCCTCCACCAACTAAGTGGTAACCCCAATGTAATTAATATTTGGTTCATCTATAGACTAAGTGGTAACCCACTATGAAAATAGGGTGAGAGTCCTCTCTCTATAGAGTAGTACCCATATGTCATTAGTGTCCATGTCCTCTATCTATTGGATGGTACCCCTTGATGTACCAGGGCACAGGTCCTTTATCAATCATGTTACACCCCCTCCCTTATTGGATAGTGTGTTGGTCCCCATTAAACATAGTGGCATCCCCCCATGCACTATAGTGGGGTTCCTATAGTTGTAGATTTTTCCCCCTCGACTATGTGGAACAATGGCTAGGTTTGGTCCCTTCATGTGATTACTCATATGGATAGGAACATAAGATGATGGGAATCACTGATGAACCATTGAAACTAATGTAAATCTTCTTCTAGGCTAGGATGTGAGATATAGATCCCCTATTAATCGATTTTGTTCGTATTTTTTAGAGAATATATATTTTTGTATCCATATCATCAGATTTTATTACACTCATTCATTAGGTGGAGTTTTATATTCCTATCATGTTTCTTACTTGTTCACCAAAAAAATTTGGGGAATCCTACTATGTATGTATACAGTCACCCCTACATGGGGTTTCCCATGTGTGTTGTGTCTCATGATGATGAAGGATGCGTTTTCAAAGAAAAATGTGGAAGGATCACTACTGAAATGGATTACACACAATATAATTTTACACATCATGTACATTTTGAAAAATAGAAAAATTATAAATGCATTAATGAGTGATCTGATGTGTTGGCATATAAAAATTAGCCTTTGGCTATAACTATGATTATGTGGAGTATTTATGGATATTTACAAACACTTCTAGTTGACATGAAAGGCCATGAAGCTATACTTTGCTTCCATTATTCTTCGAGTATCCATTTTGTGTGTTCTTATCATGCCTAGTTTGAGTGAGTAGATTCCTATGTGTCTGGTGATGTGAGAGTATGGACAAGTGCCTTTAGGGGTTTTTCATATCATTTATTTTTAATTTTTATTTCTTCAACACCATTTATCAATTCCAATATACTTAATTTTTCAACTACCAGACCATTTCCTAGGATTTGAAGAGTATTACCATATTGTATCAATTAATTGACCTATTTTTTCTATCACTGATTATCCAATGAAAGAGGATAATATTGACCTTTTATATTATATAATTCATTTTATTCAATTTAAACATAAATTTTTAATTTTTAATTTTAAAATATTATCATATGTTAATAATCTGTTAGTAATTCCTTCTGAAATAAACTATTTCACATTTTATTTTTAAATACATCTTAAAAAAACCAATGGAGTTGATTTTATTTTCATATTTTATATTCAGGTCTTCTATTATATTAAAAACATTATATCCTTCTACATATATCAATTATTCAATTGGGAATATTACCAATTGGGGCCTTGATCCAAGAACATTCTAGGTGAAGTGAACTGGAAAGTATCCCAACAAAATGACTGTATGATCCAAGATACAAGCTTAATGATGATAATTTTTGAACTCGAGAGAGAGGAAAACATGGGGAACACAAAATTCAATAGTGGAATAGGTAATTATATTGTTTTAATGGTTTTAAATGTGGTATATGTTGAATATGAAATTTTCGGCTAGATTTGGTGGTCCATAATGAAAACAGACCATTTCAGTCATATCTCTAAAACCAAATATCCAATTGGGATAATATTTTACATTGCTTTTTGGAACACCCAAATATTAATTTTATTTATCGATGGTCTACCCCAATTCAGCCATCATGAATCTTGTTTTGGGACATTTTATGGGTTGATTCAAGCATGATATGATTTTTTCATGTTTGGAAATGTCCAATCATAATTAATATTCATTAAATAAATTCCAATCATTATTAATTTGGAAGACATGGAAAATTTCAGCAAAAACAAGGCTCCTAAAATAGATTTTTATGTTTGTGGTTCTTTTTAGAGGGAGTGGTGTTTGATTTAATTGTAATTTAATTCCTCAAATTTGAGGTTGTAATCGTATTTATTCAATTATAAGTTTTTGAATTTCATGTTAGTTTATTAATAAAAGTTCAAATTATCTTCATTTTCCTTAATATTTGTTAAATATTTTGTAACATTTCTTATTAGTGTGAGTTTATTCACACAGAAAAGAAATAAATCATTCACCCAATGGTGGGGTGTTTGTTATTTCGCTATTTTTATTCATCAATTACACCCTAATGGGTCTAGTTATTGCTTTTGTTGAGAGAATATCATCAATGGATAGATAACCTGCTCATGGTTTGATCCAAAGTAGTAAAAAGAGGCTATAATTGATGATATTTATCAATCTATAAATATTTATAATTTATTTTATTTCTGTTTTTCATTAAATGAATTTATTTTTCCACATATTTATTGAATTTTATTTCCACGCTTTACATGTGCTAATAAGCACCTATACCTTAGAGATCTCATGAAAATAATCGTAAAAGTGTATATGTTATTATAATTTGTTAGGTGTTAAAGTATTAATTGACGAAGCTATATTTATTTCATTGAATGAATCTTTCTTGAGTTAATGAAATCAAAATAATTTAGAATCAAATTCATCCAATTAACAATTTTCAAAATTTCATATGATAAACCCATTCTCAGAAATTGAATTCACTTTTTTATTTTAGTTCTCTAGAAAACCAACTAAAATAAACCTTAATGTTTTCCTCTTTAGATCGAAATAATCAGTGTAATGAGTGTCTATAGGTTCTTATTAGCTCTCGGAGGATTCCACAACCTCTTCTATGCTACAAGTGGTATCTTATACATTAGGTTGAATTTTGATTAGACCAAATTTTTTATTGTTTATGCTGACCGAAGTAATTCATATCAACAATCATTATATTCTCCCATATTTCTCTTTTCTGGCATCAAATTCTCTTATCTATCCCCTTTTTCACCTTTAATGGGGCATGTCCACCTATACCCATGACCAATCAAACCATCTAGTTAGGGTGGATTGTTATGGGGTTAGGGTGTCATGTACACCTATGGGATATTTCCATTAGATCATAATCTTCCTAATAATTTGGATTGAAAAATTGATCTCATTCCAATGGGGGTCTTCAATAAAATCAACTCATAAACCTTGGCAGGAACAAAAAGAGAAATCCAAATAAAGAAACCCCAAACATGGGGAATATAGTAAATCAAAACATGAATAAATACCGCACACCTGCATGGAAAAAATTTTCCATCTTGCATTATAAATTCTTCCTAATGAGAACCCCACTATGTCTTCAAACCACATTTCCAAATCCACCTTCCATTTTTCAATGGGATGGAGTCGTAAGTTACATATGTTCATGTCAAGGATTTCAATGACATTATTGAAACCATGTGCCCACCACATCAACTTGTGTTAGATAATATTAGGATCTTTCCATTCTCACTAATGGATAGAAAAAATAAATGGTTAAATAATCTGTGACCTGCATCAATATACTCCTAGGACAAATTTCAAAGACAATTCATCCAAAAATACTTCCCCCATCACAAAAAAAACTTCACTTAAAAGGTGCATCCATTTTTTTTTGAAAAATAAGGGTAGTCATTTTATGAAACTTGGGAAATTTTTAACGACACAGTCAACATGGAACCTCACTACGGATTCTCAATCCCTAAACAAGTTATAATCATCAATAAAAGGTTGGTTCTGGGAAAGAAAAAAATAATTACCGATATGTGTAATGGAACCTTCAAAAAGAAATCCCAAAATGATGCTTAAGAGTATATAGAAGGTCTTTACAAAAAACATGGGGAACAATTGTAAATCCTTAATATTTTTTGAATTATTTTTTTCAAATGAATTTATTATTTTTTTAATTTTCATTCACACAACACCGAAAATAGTTATTATATATATATTCAATAAATAATTTTATATTGTGTTATACACAATTCCCTGTTAGTCATATACTATACACAATATAAATATTTTCTTTATCTATATATAAAACTGAGGTAAGCTTACTTTTCAGGCAAGACTGACTTTCTTCGATGGCTTGCATAAGACGCAAGACCAAGTGTTACTGAAAAATAATATATTATTAAAAATATATAATAATATATAACTTAACATTTAAATTATATTTTATGAATATTATTAAATATCTGATTTAAATATATGGTTTTTAAAAAATATAAAATACATTAATTTTTTACAAAATATTTAAAAAATGATTATTAGAACCAATAGAATATAAATAGGGTATTTTTATAGAAAAATATTATTTTGATCACAAAGTTGTTTTAATCCTAATAAATTAAATTAATTAAAATTATTATGTAATTTAAATGTAATATATATGTTATATATTGAAGTAAATATTTTTTATATTCATCCAATAAATTTTATAAACATAAGATAAGAATAAAACTAATTTCACACATAAAACCCAATCTTATTATTAAGGAAATTTTACCACCTTTTAATAGAGAACCTATTTTAATTATAAATTATGACACTTTTATCAATATTATATGTCAAAATAAACTTCAAAATTTAAATATAATCATAATATTTTGTTTAGGGGAATTCTTTGTATTTTCTATCAAGTTGTTATTGTAAATAAATAGTTAAAAATATTAAATATTAATTCTAAAAGTCAGTTTAATTTAATTTCATTATATAGTTAAATTATATTTACTATTTTTTGAAAGTTGAATTAGATTAATTTTTATCAAAAAAATCTAATTTTGGCCATTGGAATCAATTTCACGTTGAAATTGACTATAAAAACATACCAAACTTCTGAACAATTTACTTTAAAAACCCACGTTGTTGTTTCGTCTATGGGATTATATTTATATTTACGTTTGAAAATTCAAGGATTTAAATTTGTAAAAATGGATTCAATATTCGGAACAAGAAATTTTATAATAATTTCAACATATTTTTTTACCAATAAGATTAGTGAAAGTAATTAAAATTAATTACAACGATTAAGGTTAAATTAATCTTAATAAGGGACTGAACCATAACTTTAAGGCCCAAAACGACCTATAAATGGGTCCAAAAGACATTGGATGGAAATATTTAGGCTATATACTCTCATATATATAGTTATTAAAATTATTTGATCCACTTTCAATAAAAAACGTGGTTGGGGTTTCCCTTTTTCCAAAATATTACAAGAGTGAAACTCCTCCATCACTATAAAAGGCCTCCTGTCCTCCGACTTCCTCACACCGCTTAGGACAATTTGGATCGACCAAAATCTTACCTAATGGCCCCCAAAAATCCTTTAATTCCCAATTTAATCCTCTCATTGGTAATAATTCCATCCAAGGAATCCATTTTAATGAAACCAAAAGGAGTTACCCAAAAAAGAGGTAACGTCCTTCCTTAAGCTCCAATCTTTTATTTTCATTATCTACCCCCTAAAATATCCACATTTCAGGATTATATAAAAAATAGTATCCTAAATATACTAATATTTATTAAAATTATATTTCTTTTTCCATAATTACAAAAATAACTATCTAATGGGTAATGAACATACCGTTCATGTACGCCGAACTACTGCCATGCAAAACTGTGATTGTTCGTTTTTCCTTTCCCACCTTTCAAGGTTGGGAATTATGATGAATAATATATTTATATATGATATATATGATATATGTAATATATTTATGCTTTTGTATTTATTTTATAACCCACTCCTTTATACACAACATTTTGTATAAACGTGATAACATCGTTTGGGGAAGTGTAGACCCCTTCCCGTCCAAGAGATGTGATTCGTTCACATGATACCAGGAATGTATAAAGGAAGGTTTTAATTAATAATATGTGAAATAAAAAACAACTATATGATATTAATGACATAATTTCCTTTCCATAAATTTAATATATATATGATTTTCTTTATTACCCATTCACACACATAATAAGTGATAACATATGTCATGTATATAATGACTACCGCCTCCTCGACAAGATTCGATTCCTTTTAAATAACTAGAATTATAAAAATAAGTATATCTAATTAAATAATATGTTATTTATTATATAACTACAATTCATGAAATATTTATATTACTTACTTTCTTTCCAAAATGGTCATTGAGAACTGGGAATATTACTCATGCATACGTATGGCCTACCGTCTCCATGATTGTAACATGGATTCATTTTTCACAACCATATTTAATGATTGATTATAAAAGTATAATTCATGTATAAATATGATGAATATTTAATGATTATTATTGTGGAAATATTTATATAATTACCCATTTGACCATTATCGGCTGACCAAATATGTTTTTCACACATGAACCGAATTTGGCCAAAATACCAAACATAAACACTATTTCTTATGTAGTTGTATACACCATTGTAAAATGTGATAGAAAATTAATAAAAATATTTTAAAAGGTTATGAAGAAATTAATTAATTATAATTTGTTTATTATTTATGTATATTAATATGCACAATAAAAGTCAGACGCAAGGTATGGTAATTTCATCTCACTCTTTATTTCGGTGAGATACATTCCTTATTCACTTCTCACTTATTTTGTGTGGTGTATATAATTACAATGAATGTATTATTTTCCTATTATATTTAAATATATTGGTATTTACAAAACCATTTTATTTTGTTTCTATCATGGGTTTTAGGTTTCAAAAGTTACCAAATTGGTAAATTAATTTTTACTCAATTTTCCATATTTGAGGCACATGCCATGTTATGCACCTATATTTTTATAGGAGGTTTATAAACATCCTTTGACGTTTTATTTCATTAATATCATTATTTTAATTATATTTTATGCTCAATGTAATTTAATTTTCATACATGGGGTTTATAGTTAAATGTTATGATGTAGTAAGTGTTTATTGAAACATCCCCATCACTTCTCAAGATTCTATACGATCATGTTTTTATTGATGAAAACATATGATCGATATTTCAAGAAAACTCATGAATTTTATTCTCCTCTGGATATTCATGATCTTTTTATGTACTAGTTCCATTTTCCACTATTTGGTACTTAATATAATTAAGAAATTATATTTTGGAAAATATATCCTTAACTATCTCTTCGGTCTGAAATATGTGTTCCCTCAAAATCCTACTTTCCAAAAAGTGATTCCAAGAATATTCTACTAATAACCAATGATATATAAAGGAAATTTTTAACTCTTTTTGTCATTTACCAATTCTTTCAAAGGAATATTATTTTCACTTTACAAATAATTGATTTTTCAAACCTTTTACCATGTAAAAGAAATATTCTTTTTAACTCATATGGCATGTACCAATTTACCCATAATCAATTCTTTGATGTTTAGTTTAAAAGTTCAAAAGGATAATTTTTATAAACTTTTGAAATATACTTTCAAAGAAATTATTTTCAAATCATTTTCAAGGTTTCTACATAATATTTCAATGTAATTTTCAAAAAGTGTGGTTTTGAAAAGGTTTCCTTCTTTCTTTTATAAGTTTTCATGGAAAAATGGTTTTAAAAAGGATTTCAGGCTCCTCCACATCTTTTCAAAGGAGAAATAGTTTTAAAATGTTTTCAAATCTTACATTATATGTTTTAATATTTATTTCCATTAAAATTATTTTCATAAGTTTTAACGTTTTAAGTCTAATTTCTCAAAGGAGAAAGGATGATTTCATCAAGTAGTGTTTTTGAATGATCACTAAAAATTATTTCCCATCAATGTTAAAATCGGTTGGTGTCACTCAGGATTTTTTGGGGAAAGAATTAAATGTATCCGTTGATATTATTTCTCTGAATGGAATACATTTTATGTCATAATGTTTATGAGATTTATTTATATTTCTTAGGTTATATGCTTATGAAACCCGATTCTTTTCATGGGTTATTATTTTATAAAATGATTATGAAACATGTCTCATTTACATAGGTTAAGATTTCATTACATGTTTACGACACACATTTCATTTCATAGGTTATTATATGATTGATTATGATCTTTTATAACATGTATGTATGATTTCATGATTAGTTGGGTGGGACCTATATCTTACTCTGATGGATTGGTGAATATTTATATAATATTAGATAGATTAAGATGGTAATGGGAGTGAACAATGACTACCAAGATGGTATGAGGAGTGAACTCGTGCTAAAAATATGTCCTTGTGAGTGAACCATGACTACCTGGGTGGTATGGGGAGTGAAGCATTCTTCTAATATGGTCTCTTCAGTGATTCCAGGTCTATTATAGAAATCATATTATTTTATTATATGTTTCTAGACAATCATTTTTTTATTCACATGTCAGGATTTCAGGGATTATTTTATTTATTTATTTATGATTCATGTATTATGAACTATCAAGATTTATTTCATGATTTATGTATATGATCATTTATATGTGGGGTATGATCGTAAAATGTTTTTATCACATTCTCATAGTCATATGATCATTACTATGCTTACATTTATCCCTTATTTACCCTTATTGAGAATCTAATATCACCCCCTTTTATGTTTCCTTCACTAGGTTATGAAGATGTGTATTAATTATGTTATGTTTAAGAAGGATTATAATCAATAAGAACCTAATGGGAGATAATGTAGCTCACTTATGTTCAAGTGTTCACATTTCCATGTCTCCCTGAGCACTAGACTAATACAGTCTTTGGGAATCTATTTTTAGTAATTTTTAAAGTATTTCAAAAATATGATATAATTTCAATGTATATTAATACTAGGTCATAATATTTTGTATGATAGTGAATGTTTAGTTAACCTTTGGAATCTAGGATGAGAAAAACATTGTGATAACTCTAAGTATGTAACGCCTCAACCCCAATTACCGAAATTCGATGCATTATTTTAATACATTGGAAAGATACAAGTAATCATGTCCCGAAAGACCAATCAATTTAGCAGTCTTGGAAAATAGATTACATACCCGAACATTAAGTTTCACATTCAATCAAAAAACACAAGATAAATAATCTGTTGAGAATGCTATTATTACCCTAGCTTAACCCTGCATATCAAACATAATACACTTCTTTGAATCCTGGGAAAACAAAACATAAGAAAGGTGTGATCTCAAATGCTCAGTAAGGATAAATAATTTAGTAGAAGATATAAAATTTTAAGTTAAAAATGTGTAACAAAAAACAGCCTTTTAAACATTAACTTGAAAATAATATTGTGAAAATAAATCAAACATTACCATATAAACATGCACATGGATATGCTAATAGTCTAATAATCACATGTAATAATTAATTTCATAATGAGGGAATGCCTAATGTCAACATAATTACCACATAGTTAAGGCCTCCTTCCAACACTAAAAAAATGTTTTTTTCAAGGACTTGTTCGAAAACACTAATTTTTCTCTTGAGACATACCGATGCATCAACGAGCTATAGTGGGCTCCACCCGTCACATACTAATTCCACTGCATTCCTCATATGAAAATGTTGAAACATAACATAAACATTTTTATTAAAACTAGCAAACCAGATTTCAATACATCAACCATAAACCATTAAGGGTATAGAAATATCACATCCACATTCAAACATATCCTAAATCATTCAATACAATATGGAAGATTTTATTATAATAAATCTACCTTAATCAAGAATAATATCCAGTAAAGGATTTTGACATTGTTGAAAATGATCAATAAATTTTTTCAAGAGAAATATACCCTTTTTGAAATCATTTACGAGCCACACATTTATCAAGGAATTCATTTAAAATATATTTTTGAAACAAAGTGTCCCATTTTACTTTGATACTTTTTCAAAGGAATTAATATTTTAAAACAATCATGTCCATATAAATAAATCCTTAAAACCATTTTGAAAACATAGAAATTATGAGAAAGATTTAGAAGAATAAATATTTATAACATTTAAAATTTTGTTTTAGTTAAAGAGTACCTTAAAATAATCATTTTGAAATTTCTTTTATGAGACATGTACATGGATAATAAATATTTCCCAGAAAAAACATACACATAAACATTCTCAGATAATAATGACATTGAGGAATTAACCCTAACATTGGACTTTCCTTTAGGGGAGGGTACGATTAACCTCATATATATTGACCATAGTATATTTTTAATTTATAACAGAACCATATTCATATTTATTATATCATACATGATTCATTTATGACTTTATACTACCCATTTAATAATGATTTCCATGTTAAATTAACATTTTGGGTAATAATCGCATTCTTTATCGTATGTGTTTTAACTTGTGATTCTTGATCGTATCACATAAATTGTGATTTAAATACATCCAGAATATAAAATAGTATTTATATATCATATATATTTAGATTATAAATTTGTATAATAGATATATATATGAAATTGAAAACATCGTTTATGGAGACGGTAGGCCGTACGTACGCATAAACAATGTTTCCATTTTCATATCGTATTTAATGGAACTAAGTGAATAAGACATATGTATGTATATATATATATTCAATATAATTATTAATTCATATATTTCACACTTATTAATAATATATATTTTTATAATCATCGTTGAATGGTGAATGTGGAAATGAATCTCGTCGCGTCGTGGAGATGGTAAGTCGTACATACACACGAGAGATAATATCATTTCCATAATGATTAAAAGGTGTGGAATTGGATGGTATATTAATTTTATAGAGACATTAGAATGTTATTTTAATTATTTATATACACGTTAAAATTCATTATATCCATCAAAATAACATAGTGTTGAATAACAAATTACACCACGATGTAGAGACGGTAAGCCGTATGTACGCAAGCATGGTGACATTATCATTCATAGGTTTGATAGAATAATGAATATTTATGTACCATATTTATAATAACATCAAATTATGTATAAGGTAATGGATTTATTGTTTTGGTATGGAAATAACAAAGAAAGAGAAACTGGAAGAAGAATATAACATTGAAAGTGGTGATAAAATTATTACCGATTCTTCAGGTGCCTCATATTTATTTGAACAAAAGGGCTCCTTAGGTTGTATTTCTGATCAAGGTAAGTACTCTAGGATTATTTTAGGATAGTTGGGAGGATATATTTTTAGGGGTTGGTTGAGACAAATGGATTTAGAGGTGTGAATTTGAGATAAGGGGAAGTGCCCTTTTATAAGAGGGGTGAGTGACACCTTAGAAAAAACATGAAATATTATTTTATTATACTATTATATTCTATTTATAAACGCTCAAAATGAATTTATTTAGAGACTTAGGTGGTTATGGGTCCAAATAATCTCGACCAATAGGTTTTAGACAAGTTTAGTTTACCATATTAACCTTATCTTTTATATTTAACACGTAGTTAAATAGTTTAACATTTACCATGTCTCCTTGTATTTTTATATTATATGGTTAATAAAATTACAATAAAATGCCAAGAGGACCCCAAGTGGTTCATTAATTACATATATATTATTACATAAGTCCTTTTTCCGAATCTTATATTTTTATGACTATTACATAAATTAATAATATAATATTTGTTTTAAAAACTCATTTATCTCAATTTTGACACTATTTAAAAATTGATTTGTTTGAAGTCATATAAACATTATCACTTGTAAATAAATTAATTAATCAACCCTAAAAAGTCATATTAACCTAGAGAATTAGTTTAATGTATCAAAACTTTCAAATTATATTTATTTTAATATTTAAAATATCATTTATTTGATTCTTTTATTGATAAGAAAAATATTGCATCATCATTGTGTTATAAATATATTTACTTATTTAATGTCTAAAAATTATAAATAAAATACCATTATGTATGAAATATTTTTATCATTATAATTAATATTTATAATAGTATTTATCTTATGTATATCTATATATTAAAAATGGTTTAGTTATTAAACTTTGAATTTTACAATTATAACTCTTCGTTAAATAAAATAATAATAAATTTCCTACTATAATATTTATTGATAAAAAGGATAATATTGTATTCCTATAGTTTATTTTGGTATGAATACACGTATTCCATAACATCAGGACATGTGTTAGGGTAATTATAACATAATTTTTACCTTTACTATCCATACTTACTTTTAACCATTATAAATAAAATTCAAAAGTTATTATTCACAAAAAAAATATTTTATTCTTATTGGACCACATTTTACATACTTATATCAACCTCATCTCTCCTATTTTTTAAATTCAAGTCACAAAAGCGGTAAAATTGGGTTTTATGCAAATTAACAAATGTGCCTAGAAGGTGGGTGAAAGACGGTAAAAAGTTCAATAAAATTTTATATATCTAATATTATTATAACATTATTCCAATGAATTAAATTGGAATAAAATAGGTATTATTGATCTATTTTTTCTTAAAATAAGTTTGGATAAAATAATTAATTAATTAATTAAAAAATTCAATTTTAAACAAAAACGCATTGTTTTCACTATTCATCAAAAATCGAAAGTTTTCAGAAAAATACCGAAAAATCACCCTCAAATAATTTTTATATTATGAATAAAAAAAAGAATTATATTTTACCAAATTTAAAACATATAAGTCTCATTAATTTATATAAAATTAAATCCCTATTTTCATAACCAAAAAGTGGGGTTTTAAAAAGTAAAAGTTGTCAAAAGATTGACATGTGTTTATGTTCAATTTAAATGTGAAATTAAATATAATGACCTAAATTATATTAAACAATAAAAATATAAGCTAATTATATTTTAAAACCACTCAAATTCATAATTTAACACTATTAATTATTTTGATTGAAAAACATTCATTCAATTAAAATTTAGTATTTTTTACTATTCATCATAATATGAAAGTTATCAGGAAATTACCAAAAATTTATCCAATCTAAATTTTTATGTCCTGATTCTAAAAAAGAATTTAATTTCACTAAATTAAATATAAAAAAGTGTCAAATATTTGATTCAAAAAGGTTTCTCTATTAGAAGGCGGAAAAACTTCATTTTTTAAAACATATTTCTTTTATCTGAAAATTGAATTTGTCCTTATATTATGTCTAGAAAACATAAAAGTTGAGTGTTAAAATTATATAGGATACATATAAAATTCAAAATGTTGTTAGTAATATTCATAACCTCTTTTTTAAAGGCTTGTTTGTTAAGTCATGGTGCGCTCGATCTTGGGGTTGTATGTAGCACATGCTCTAGAATTACATTAAATCGATAACTTACTATGAAATATCAGGGTGTTATATTCTACCCTCATTTGATAAATTGTGTCCTTGCAATTTGAAATTATTCTTTGAAAATAAAAGGTTGAAAAAGGATAATACCTTTGCCGAAAACCCACATCGGAAATAGGGTTAATAAATTTTTGTCTTAATAAAATGGAAATGGAAATAAAAAAGTTAGCATCAAACTATGATCTTGATTAGGAGAACGATGGTGGAAATTAGAGACACATTATAGGAAGAAAAACTTAAATATTTATATGGAGTGATTGAGGTCATCAATCACAAACAAGTGTAAAATTGAGGGCCTCAAACCATCAATCTATGATGATATAAAATATCATAGGTTAAACAAAACTTAATGTATTAGGATAACACATTTTTGGATTGAAGATCTCTTCCCTATAGTTTAAGAATTAATTTCATCATAGAATAAGAGAAAAAATATATATACTTGACAAGTAGAGTTTCATCCTTTAACTAATTCCTTCTACAAACTAATCTTTCACTCCAAAACATAATAGAACTCAAAAATATTCTATTTATCCTAATAGTATAGGTTTCCAAATATAAATATATACCATTTAATTGAAGAAAACTATTTTGTAATAACTAGGGAATTCTTGTCGGCAAGTGGTAGGTGATAAAGCCTTATAAGACTTTGGTTGTGGGTTTGATTCTTGTAGCTTTGTCTGATGCGACGGGTTATTATCCGACCTGCAGGTTATTCTTTTTGAAAAAATCCAAAAATAATCTTAAGAAATGTTTTATCCTTATACAATAGTATCCAATGTCAAACTAAATCCATTCCATCCTTTATAGTTATCCAAAATACTTCTGTCAAAATTCTCTCTAAAAGGTCTCTAAATTCCAAAATCAATTGAAACATCAAATTCCCCAAACAACATAAAGTTTATCTTATTATCACATACTGAGAATATGACTACCTTCATCATATTAAAACCTTTATGAAAATAAAAATTACTACAGTATAATATTTATATATATCACATTCTTCATATAAATAGAATATAAATCTTGAATCCAAAAACATAAATACATTAATTATTCCACTTCAACTGTAGTAACAACATAAGATTGTCATTTCTCCCTTGGCCTTTTATGAGGTAAATTTCTTTGGAGATTTGGACATTCATTTGCATAATGACCCATTTCTATACAATTGTAGCATTCAACATTGACATATTCTTTCTTTCCCTTTCAATCATGAGCCTGGTGACCTTTTTCTCCACATTTGTAACAAACTCCCATTCCTTTTAGGAAAGTACCAGGGTGTTTCTTCCCACAATTATCACATAAGGGAAAATATTTCATTACCCTTTTCCCATTATCTATCTCTTTCCCCACCGTCCATTATCTGTCTCTTTCTACACCATTCTCTTCTTCTCTTTCTTTACTTTAATTTCATTAGAAAGAGAGGATTTTGTTTGTGTCTTGATAGCACATGAGACTATATCTTCGTATGATGAGAAGGATTGTGAGAGTAATTCTTGATGGAAGAATGGTTTTAACCTATAAAATGATCAATCAACCTTACTCCTTTGGATGAGTATATAATCTGCAGTAGGCCTTTCTATCCTAGTAAAGTTAGCCTCATACTTTGCAGCGTCATCATCCTCCTTTTGCCACAGACTCAGAAATTGCCTTTCCAAATCAGCTCAATGGTCAAGAGGAAAGTATTTTTCTAAGAAAATATCTTTAAACTCCCTCTATTATATATTTGATACTTCTTAGTACTCCTTTGTGTTTTGAATTAATAACCACCATTGATATGCATCTCTCATGAGGTGATAAACTTCCATGAAAACTTTTTCCCTTCCTCTACTCCTCAAAGCATGAAATATTTTATCTAAGGAACTTATCCATTTCTCAGCTACCAGAAGATTTGTTATCCCATTTAATTTTTGTTGTTTTTTCCTCGTGAATCGGTCTAAAATTGATCCTCCATGTTTTCTAACAGGGTTCTCCATACGAGTAAGGTTATTATTCATAACTTGAGAGAGTTGTCTCAGAAATGTGATAAGCTGATCAGCACCAGTTTCATCACCATCTCCACTATAATTATATTGAGTAGGGGGTAAATCCCTACATGGATTACGTGTGTTGATATGGTTTCCATTCCTTCCACTAGGTGCCATTTCTAAATAATGGAATACACTATATTAGTTTATGAATCACAATACAAAATTCCAAACTTGTAAAATACTTAACATAAATTGAACAGTTTATGGATATAATCCATAATCCTAAAAATGCCTCTTTGAGGAGGTATATACACATAAATCCTTTATAATTTTATATAAAGAAAATGTGAACTATCCTATGAATATCCCCTAAGAGTGTCGTAACCAAGAGTGCATCAAGGCTCGTTGTCGTATACCAGGATACCCTGGGTCAAGCCCAAAACTCTTTGTCGGAGTATTCACTCCTAGGTGCATCTATGTCGGAGCCGCCTCTACCTGGTCGTATCAATATAGGGACATATTTCTTGAAAAACTCACAAAATCTCTACATTACCAAAATTATAGGAAGTTCTTCTACACTAATCCTCAAAATCAATCTTAGGGTAATGTTTTCTAATCAGTTTTTTTCTAAATCTAGTTTACAAGGATTTTACTAAACCTCCTATGATACCAACTATAATGCTCAGACCTCAGTTACCCAGATTTGGTGCATTATTTTAACACATTTTTAGGATACAAGGAATCATGTCTCAAAAGACTGATCAGTTTAGCAATCATGGAAAATAGATTACATACATGAACATTACATTACACATTCAAACATAAAACAAAACAGAAATAATTATTTGAAAATTCCATTATTTCCCTAGCTTAATTCTTCATATCAAACATAATACACTTCTTGGAATCCTGGGAAAACAAAACAAAAGAAAGGGGTGAGTTTAGATGCTCATTAAGGGTAAATAATTTAGTAGAAGCTTTAAACTTTTAAGGCAAGATGTGTAATAAAACCAATAGACTTTTAAACATAAGATTTAACATAATATGGAGAATATAAATCCAAAATTACCATATAAACATGAACATGGATATTCTACTATTCAAATAGTCACATCTAAAAATTAATTTCATAATGAGGGAATGCTTAATGTCGGACATCATTACCACATAGTCAAAGCCTCGTGCCAAGACTACAAAAAAGGTTTTGGTCAAGGCCTTGTGCCAGGACACTAATTTTTTTCTCATGAGACCTATCTATGCATTGAGGAGTTATAGGAGTCTCCACACGTCACATACTAAGTCCACTGTATTCCTCATATCAAAATTTTGAAACATAACATAAACATTTGTATTAAAACTAGCATATAAAATGTCAATACTTCAACCATAAACCATGAAGGGTATAAAAAAACACATCCACATCCAAACATATCATAACTCATTAAATACAATATAGAATATTTCATAATAATAAATTAACCTTAATCAATAATAATATCCATTAAATGATGTTGACATAGTTGAAAATTATCAGTAATACTTTTTGAGACAAATATCCCTTTTGTGAAATAATTTAAGAGTCGCACAATTATTAAGGAAGTGATTTAAAAGATATTTTTGAATCAAAGTTTCCCATACCACTTTGAAACTTTTTTAAAGGAATTAATATTTTAAAACAATCATGTCCATATAAATAAATCCTTAAAACCATTTTGAAAACATGAACAATAATGAGAAAGATTTAGAGGAATAGATATTTAAAACATTTAAAATGATGTTTTAGTTAAAGATTACATTAAAAAAATCATTTTGAAATTTATTTTATGAAACATGGATTTGGATAATAAATATGTCCCAGAAAACATTTATACATAAACAATCTTGGATAATAATGAGATTGATGAATTAACCCTTACCTTGTACTTTCCTTTAGTCAAGTGTACATTTAACCTCCTTTATAATGACCATAGTACGTTATTAAATTATACCAGAACCATATTCATATTTATTATATCATACATGATTCATTTATGACTTTATACCACCCATTAAATAATTATTTCCACGTTAAATTAACATTTTGGGTAATAATCGGTTTCTTTATCGTACGTGTTTTAACTTGTTATTCTTGATCATATCACTTAGATAGTGATTTAAATACTTCTATAATATAAAACATAATTTATATATCACATATATTTAGAATATAAATTTTTAAAGTAGATAGATATATGAAATGTAAAATACCATTTATGGAGATGGTAGGTCGTACGTACGCATAAACGATGTTTCAGTTTTAATATCGTATTAAATGGATCTAAGTGAATAAGATATATGTAAATATATATATATATATATATATTCCGTAGCATTATTATGTCATATATTACAAACTTATTAATAATATATATATTTATAATCATTGTTGAATGGTGAATGTGGAAATGAATCTCATTGCGTCGTGGAGACGGTAAGCCGTACGTACACAGGAGTGATGATATCATTTACATAATGATTAAAAGTTGTGGAATTGGATGGTATATTAATTTTATAGATAAATTAGAATTATATTTTAATTATTTATATACATATTACAAATCATTATATCCATCCAAATGACATAGTGTTGAATAACAAATTACACCATGATGTTGAGACGGAAAGTTGTACGTACGCACGCTTGGTGACATTATCATTCATAGGATGGATTGAATAATGTATATGGTTGTACCATATTTATAATAACATCATAGTACGTATGTGGAAATGGAGTTATTGTTTTTGTATGGAAATAACAAATAAAGGGAAAGTGGAAGAAGAAGATTACTTTGAAAGTGGAGATGAAATTATTACCTCTTCTTCGGGTGCCTCAATTTGGTTTGAACAAAAGGGGTCCATAGGATAGCTTTATGCTCAATGTAAGGCCTCTAGGTTGAAATTAGGATAGTTGGGAGGATATTTGGGTAGGTTTTTGCTAAGACAAATGGCTTTGTAGGTGTCAATGTGAGAGAAGGGTAAGTGCCCTTGTGTAAGAGGGGTGAGGGGCACCTTAGAAAAAACATGAAATATTATTTTATTATACAATCATATTCGATTTAGAAAGGGTAAAAATGAATTTATTTCGATAAATTGGTGGTTATGGGTCTAAATACTCTCAAACAATAGGTTTTAGACAAGTTTATGTTACCATATTAACCTTATCTTTTATATTTAACTCTTAGTTAAATAGTTTAACATTTATCATGTCTCCTTGTATTTTTATATTATATGGTTAATAAAATTACTATAAAATTCTGAGAGAACCACAAGTGGTTAATTAATGACAGATATATTATTTTTTAAGTCTTTTTTCTTAACCTTATATTTTTAGGACTATTATATAATTTTATAATATCGTATTTATTTAAAAAACTCATTTATGTCAATTTTTGACACTATTTAAAAATTGATTTTTTTAAGTCATAAAAACTTTATCAATTCGAAGAAATTTATTTAATCAACCCTAACATGTAATAATAACATATAAAATTATTTTAATTTATAAAAACTATAAAAATATATTTATTTTAATATTTATAATATCATTTATTTGATTCTTTTATTAATAAGGAAAATATTTCATTGTAATATTTTTTAAATAAATTTAATTATTTAATTTCTAAAAAATATAAATAAAATACCATGATGTAGGAAATATTTTTATCTATCTAATGAATATTTATAGTCTAATTTATCTTATATATAATCCAATATTAAAAATTATTTAGTTATTAGACTTTGAATTTTATAATTTTAACTCCTCTTTAAATTATATAATAATATGTGTTGTAATATAATCCAAGTGGATAAAAAGTATCATATTGTATTCCTAAGGTTTATTTTGGTCTAAATACACTTATCCAATAAAAGTATTAAATTTTTTTTGGTAATTATAATATAATTGGTACCTTTAATTACCCTATTTACTTTTAATCGTGGTAAATAAAATTCAAAAGTTAATATGCACCAAAAAATATTTTCATCCTACTGAACCAAATTTTAATTACTAGTATCATCTGTGTCTCTCATATTTTTTAAATTCAACTGACAAAAGTGGTAAAATTATGTTTTATGCAAATTTTCAAATGTTCCTAGAAGGTGGGTAAAAGACGGTAAAAAGTTCAATAAAATTATATATATATAATCTTATTATAAAATGGCTTCAATGAATTAAATTGAAAAAATATTGGTATTATCTATCTATTTTGAATTAAAATAAGTTTAGACAAATTGAATAAGAAGTCAATTTTAAACAAAAACACAGTGTTTTTCAATGTTCATCAAAAATTGATGGTTTTCAGAAAAATACCAAAAATTCACCCTAATCTAATTTTAATATTCCGAATACAAAAATAAATTATATTTTACCAAATTAAAAACATATAAGTTTCATTTTTTTTGTTTAAAATGAATTCTCATTGTCAAAACAAAAAAGAGGATTATTAAAAATGTAAAAACTATCAAAGGATTGACATGTGTTTATGTTGAATTTAAATGTGAAATCACATATAATGACCTAAATTATAATAAATGCAAGAAATATAATTTAATTATATTTTAAAACCACTAAAATGTATAATTTAACACTATAAATTATTTTGATTAAAAAAGTTGTTTTCAATTAAAATTTAGTTTTTTTCACAATTCATAAAAATATGAAAGTTATGAGAAAAGTACCAAATATTTATCCAAACTATATTTTTATATCCTAATTATAAAGAAGAATTTAATTTCACTAAATCTAATATATAAAGTTGTCTAATTTTGTATTTAAAAATGGTTCTCAATTAAAAGGCGGAAAAACTGTATTTTTTGAAAAATATTTCTTTTATCTCAAAAAATGAATTTGTCCTTATATTATGTCTAAGAAACATAAAATTTGAATGTTAAAATTATATACGATATATATAAAATTCAAAATGTAGTTAATACTATTCATAACCTCTTTTTGAACAGCTAGGTTGGTAAGTCGTGGTGCACTCGATCTTGGTGTTGCGTGTATCGCAAACTATTGAATTACTTTAAAGAGATAACATACTATGAAATCATGACGTGTTACAAATTAAAGTTATAAGGATAAGTATAATATTAAGGGAAAGTATAGGAAATTTTCATGGAATTTTGGTAAAGTATATAGTGAGTGGTTTCCTAGAAATACATCCCTGTCTATATTCTACAAGTGGATGTGGCTCTAGCACAAATTTACCAAGGTCTTACAACTCTGACATGATGTTACAGGCCTAACTCAGGGTAATTTGGTACATGACAATGGGCCTTGCAGCACACCTGGTTTGACACTCTTACGAGATATGCTTTAGAAATTCACAAACTATTCATAAACCATTATGAAGGATTTGATTAGAATATTACTATTAATAACCTATATGAAACCTATGTTGTCATCGATTAAAAGGTAGGTCTCATGATTTAGACATCCTATAAGTAATTTTTCATGATTATGTGGTTTTCTTCTATTGTATGCTTTTCATACCCATTGTTTTTTGGTTTTAGTCAAGGGAGGGAATCTGAAGAAACTACATTAACATTGAATGTGATGGAAAATCATTCCGATGATAAGTCAAATGGGATTACCATTAGAGTGAAGGATGTTGTGATCATGCCTAATCAATTTTTAAGGAACAAGATCAACAATGTGTACCTTAACCAACTCTTGGACTCACAAAAGAAGAGAAATAGGGAGTTCGCTAATATTTTAGGTTATGGAGCCCATGATGGAAAAAATATTTCGTTTCTTTGTGTGAATAATGTGGAAAGAATCACCCTTGTGAATGTATTAGATGAAAAATAACGTCTTTTACAATGTTAAAGACAGACAGAATGAAAATAACTGCAAAGAAAAAATGAACGGTTCAGGTAACCAAATAGATGGGAATATTGGCCTCTATAAGACATCATAAGAGGTTAAAGTTTTTATTTGTGGAAAGAATGGTCATCATGTAAATCAATTTCCAAAGGGAAAATCTTCTCAAAAGAATCAGAAAAGTATTATGAACAATGGTTATATTGCTGATAATGATGAGAATATAGAGGAAATGTGAAAGTAAATAAGAATTATTTAACATAATGAGGTACCCTCCATATTAATTATGGATGAAGTTTGATAATAAAGGTTTATATTTATTTGGATTCCAAAATTATGGAGTATAAATAGTTAAATATGCAAGGATTGTTCAGTTTATTTTTTCTAAGGGTTTATAAGATTATGTTGAATGTTTCCAATGCTATATAAATGTTGTTTAATGACAAGGTGATATTTTTTGAATAAGGTAATATAACTCTTAGTATGATCCTTTTTTAAAGATAATGTTTTTTTGGATAAAGATATGTTGGATAAGAATAAGTAAACTAGACAGTATTGAATACCTTAGAACTAATTAAGGACTTGTTATCAAGTTGTTTATGTTGTCATGTTTATAATGTTTTTTTGGATTTAATTAATTGGTCACACATACTTTTAAATAAGGAGAAATGAATATTTATAATAAGGATTTATGGTAATTTTGGTTATTACCATGTTTTAAGAGAATATATGATGGAGGTATTCGAATTATTGAAATGTGACCAATAAGAGCTACTTTTTGATATATCTGGAATCAATGTTAATCAGATTTTGTGACCATATCTCTAAATTTTTATATTTTCAGCATTTATAAGGGATATAAGGTTATCCAATTATGGAAAGATAAAGTTAATCATCATATGAAGTATTTATGTACTGATGTTGTGACGAAAAGTATAGCTAAAAGGCTATCTAATGATTAAGCTTATTTCAAGGAAGTCCATCATATTTAATTTTGAAATTATATTAATGTAGTTTTAGAATAACAAATCTAATATGTCGATCAAAATACCATCATGACTAATAAGGCCACGGGCCTTGGACCCATGACCGAATAAAGATAAGGGTTCCACGCCTACCAATGGCCTATGTGATGTTCTGGTTACTGTGTTATTTTTTAGATAGAAATTTAATGAATAAATGTCTTATTTTTAATTGATAACCTCAATCACTCCCTAATATTTATGATCTTCTTCAATGTCCATATTTTTAATTCCAACCAATTTTCTCCAATCTAAAAACCGAGTTATATGTTACTTTGGATAACCATCATTTTTTCAAATTTCTTTTTTCAAAAAAATGATTATGTATTTAGTTTTATGATGTGGGATTCTATGAGATTATCTTTTGGGTACTAAAACATTAATAACCTAGAAGAATTTTGAGGTAAAAAAATAGTTTATGTGGGGCAGAATGTAACACCAATAGATTTTTTGAATTACTTTTCTCGAATTAATTTTTTCATTTTTATATTTTTTATTTCATTCAACACTAAAAATGGTTATTTTGTATATATTAAATCACTATGTTTGGATTGTGTTATACATAATTCCAAGTTAATCATGTATCAAATGAATAATAATTGTTATCTTTCATTATAAAGAACACTGAGCTAATCTTACGATTCATGCAAGACCGACTTTCCTTGCTGGCTTGTGTAATACACATGACCTAGTGTTAAAGAACAATAATATATTATTAAAAAATAATATATTAAATAGCATGGCTGTTAAATTATCTTTTATGAATATTATTAACTAAATTTTTTATATATGTGGTTTTAAAAAATATAAAATGAATCAATTAGTTACAAATTATTTAGAAATAAATATAAGAACCAATTGAATATAAATTGTCTATTTTTATAGAAAACAATTATTATGTACACAAAGTTGTGTTGATCATAATAAATTAAATTAATTAAAATCAATAAGTAATTTTAATGTAATATATTGAAGGAAATATTTTTTATATTCATCTAATATATTTTATAATAATATGATAAGAATGAAACAAATTTAATACATAAAACCCAATATTTTTATTAAGGAAATATTCTAGACATTTAAAGGATAGCCTCCTTTAAATATAAATTTTGACATATTTTTAAATCTTATATGTAAAAATAAACTTCATATTTCAAATCAAATCCTTAAAATTAGGTTACAGTGAATTTTTGGTATTTTCTGTGACGTTTTATTTTTTAATGTATAGTTAAAATTACTGAATTTAATTTCAAAATTGATTTTTCATATTATTTAACTATATAGTTAAATTATATTTCATGTCGGTTTTATTGTTTAATTATATTCATTTTTTATCAATAAATACAATTTAGGACATTGAAATTTACTGTAAAACATTGCAAACTTTTGAATGTTTTTTCTTTAAAAATCCCAAATTCGTTCTATCTACGGGATTATATATAAATTCTTTTCTGCCACTTCTATGTTTTTAATTTGAAAAAATTGATTACATATTTAAAATAAAAATTATTTATAATTTCCAATATGTTCAATTTAATTTTTCCCCATAAATATTAGTGAATGTAGTAAAAATTAATTTCAATGATTATGGTCATATTAAGCTTAATAAGGGACCAAAGCATGACCTTAAGGCCAATAACGACCTATTACATTGTTCAAAATATATTTTATGGCCATATTCCAGCCCTATACTCATTTTTATTTACTTTTTTCTACTATTGTATCCACTTGAAAAACAATGGGGGTGGTGTTCCACTTTTTCCAAAATATTACAAGAGTGTCACTCCTCCACAACTATAAAATACCTCCACTCTTCCTACTTACTCACACCTTTAAAGACACATTTACTCTACCAAAACCGTTCCAAATATCTCTAGAAAATCAATATATTACTCTATGATTCCTCCCTTTGGATAAAAGTACATCCTAGGAATCCCTTTAGTGAAAATTGAAGAGAGTTTCTCAAAGAAGTGTTAACATCCAGCCTCAGCCTCCTTTCTTTTATTTTCTTTCACCACCCCCTCAAATATACTTATTTCCTTATAATATATCGAAAAAGTATCCTAATTATATTGGTATTTGTTATACTATTCTTTTTACCTACACTTACACACATGACCACTTAACAGGTAACGAACTTACCGTTCGTGTACTGTGAACCACCGCCTCGTGAAACGATAATTGTTCATTGTTCCATTACCACCTTCCAAGGTCGGTCCTTATTATTAGCACTAAATTTATATATTATATATATTAAATAAATATATAATTTAGTTTTTATTTTGTATATCTTTTATAAAACATTCCTTTATTCTTTCCATTACGTGTAATCACGATAACAACGTTAGTGGAAGTGTGGACTATCGCCCCCTCAAAGTGATGTGATTTGGTCACATGATACGTGGAATGTATAAGATAATGTTTTAATTAAAAAACATGACATAAAAAATAACTATATGAAATTCATGAAAAAAATACCTTTCTATAAATTTAATATATATATATATATATATATATATATATCATTTTCTTTTTTACCCTTTCACAAACTTAAAAAGTAATAAAATCGCTCATGGACGTGTGGACTACCGCCTCCTCAACAAAATGTGATTCTTATTAAATAAAAATATTTATATATTTAAGAATATTTTATTAAATAATAGGTTATTTATTATATAATGATAATTCTGTAATATTAATGTTACTTACTTTCTTTCTATAACGGTCATTGAGAAATGGGAATGTTACTTATTCGTACATACGATCTACTGTCTCCATGATTGTAATGTTGGTTCATTTTTCACAACCATATCTAATGATTGGTTTTAAATGTATTATTAATTTATAAATATGATAATTATTTCACGATTATTATTCTATATTTATTTATATAATTACCCATTTTACTATAGTTGACCAACCAAAGTCGTTTTAACACATGAACCGAATTTGGTCAAAACACCCGACTTAAACTTAATTGTTTATGTAATTGTATAAAGTATGGTAATAATCATATTAAAAGTAATAATTAAATTTTAAAATGTTCTTATAAAATTAAATAATTAACATATGTTAATTTTTGATGAATATAATGATGCATGAGACAAATCGGACTAAAAGTATGCGAATTTCACCTCACTATTTATTTTCGTTTGATACATGAACTATTCACCACTAACTTCTTTTTCCTAGTGAATACACTACCCATGAAAGTATTAAATTAATATTATACTTAAATATACAGTTACTTATAGAACCATCTTATGATCTTTCTGTCATGGGGTTAATGTTTTAGTAGTTAACAAATCGGTAAATTAATTTTGCCCCAAATTTCCTTCTTTGAGCCACATGTAATGTTATACACCTATATTTTTATATGAGGTGTAAAACTATCCCTAAAATTTTATATCATGATATAATTATTTTCATGATATTTAATGCTATATGTAATTTCATTTTCCTATATTGGTATTATGATTCAATGTTACCATGTTGTAAGAATTCATTAAAACAATTTCACTATTTATCGAGGTTGTTTATGATCATATTTTGTAGAATAAATCATATGATCCATCTTTCAAAAACACTCATGATATTTCTTATCCTATAGTTAGTCTTCATGTATTCATGAATTAGTACCATTTTTTCTTCTCTTCAATACTTAATATTTTTAAGAAATTTTTTAAAAAAAAATATAAACTTACCTCTATATTCAATCAGAAATCTATGTTCATTAAAAATCATTATTTCTGGAAAGGGATTCCATGAATAATATACAAATATCTTATGATATTTAAATGAAAATTTTCCCATTTTTGTCATTTAACACGATTTTCAAAATAATATTCTTATCATATTCTAAATAATTCCTTTTTCTAAACAATTACTGCAAATAAAGAATATTCTTTTTACTTTGTACAACATATACTGATTTACCCAATGTCATTTTTTGATGTTTCCTTTTCATATTTAAAAGATATATTTTTAAAAAAATTGTTTTTAAAAACTACTTTCAAATAAAATGGTTTCCAATTGTATTCAACCATTCTTTATATTTATTGAAATTATTATTCAATGAAAGTCGTTTTCAAAAGGTTTTAATGCTTCTTTTATATGTTTTCAAGGAAAAATAGTTTTCAAAAGGTTTTTAGGATCCTCTACTTTTTTTCTATAGAAAATTGATTTTAAAATGTTTTCAATTCTTCCTCTGTAAGCATTCATGTTTATTTCTATGAAATTATGTTCAAAAGTTATAACATTTTAGGAATCATTTTTTAGTGTTGAAAGGATAATTTCCACTTATACTTTTTTTAAAATATCTTTCAAAATTATTTCCTATCTATATTAAAATCAGTTGGTGTTACTCATGATTCTATATGGAAATGATTAAATGTTTCCACTGATATTCTTTCTATAAATGGTTATAATTTTAGGTCATGATTTATAAGAAATATATTTCCCTTTCATGGGTTATATTCTTGTGAAACCTGCTTCTTTTTATGGGTTATACTTTGATGAACTGATTATGTAACATGTCTATTTTCCATGGGTTAAGATATGATTACTTGTGTATGGCACCCATTTCATTTCATGGGTTATGAGATGATTTTTTTATGATATTCTAGCACATATATGTATGATTTAATTATGATATGGGTGGGACCTATATCTCTGGCCAATGCATTGGGTAAAGATTTATATCTAATGAGATAGACTAAGATGGCCATGATAGTGAACCATGACTACCAATATGGTATGAGGAGTCAAATCAAGCTACAAATGTGGCCCTGATGGCGAACCATGACTACCAAGATGGTATGTTGAGTGAACCAATACTTCTAAGATGGACATGGAAGTGATTCCTTGGCTACTATGGAAAATCATATTATATACTGATGTGTTTACCACAGTTCCATGTTTTATTCCTCTATTTTTATTTCATGAAATATGTTCTATAATTCATTATGATTCATGTCTTATGAACTATCATGCTTTAAGCCATGATTCTTATTTATGGTCATTATTTTGCAGGGTATGATCTTAAAATGTTTAGATCAAATTTTCATACTATTATTTTCATGTTTATGATTACATTTATCCATTGTTTACCCATTCTAAGCATCTGATAACACCCATTTTTATGATTACTTGACCATTTTTTAAAGATATATCTTACGTATGATTTTTCTAAGAAGGGTTCTAGTCAAGAAGAACATAGTAGGAGATAATGTATCTCAATTGTGTACCAGTGTTAATGTTTCAATCATTCCTAATGCACTAGACTAATATGGCCATTGGAATTTTTTTTAATGTTTTATGTATTCCAAAGAAATGATGTAATGACTATGTTCATTAAGATAGGGTCATTATAACATCACGTTATCATGATAATCTATCCAAATGTCATGGAATGCACACTCTGGGGGAAGAATAATTTCTCATTAAAAAACATATTTTACTTACTTAAAAGGTTGAAGATCTTGATTATATAAAAGTTCGAGAAATCCAAATTGTTGACAATGTTTTCGCAATGTCTGATAAACATGTCCACAAAACCAAAAAAATATTAAGAGTAACTTCCATAAAGAATTTTATTTTAGTAAAACCACTAGAAGATGTCAATTCTTTGAAAATTTTGTATCAAAAGTACCAAAAAACATTCATCCCAGGGTACAATTATCATACAAGGTTCCATTAGAAAGATAAACAACAACCTAATTAGCCACAGGACCAAACCCCTACGCTCCACAAAATTTTCAAACCCACATTCATTTTCAAACAAAACTAGTTCAATACCAACATACAACAATCCAAAACAAACCACCCATAACCCATTCAATAGGCCACCCAACTACCTAAATATCCACCTAGGATAAACCAACATACTCAAACATATACCCAATATTCCCATCTCTCTGTCCTTTAATAGGTGTGTAAACAAATGGAATGAAATGATTCTCATATTTCATCACTTATACATAAATAAAAAACCCTTCGAACTGGTAATGAATCCATGATTACTCAAGAGGTACCATACTAAACCTTATGTGGAGAATATATTTACACACAAATCTCTCATGAACAACTAAAATCAGTTGTTATATTAAAAAGTGGGAAATCAATTGAAAAACCAAATAAAACCATTCCAGAATAGTTAAAAGTGTCATCCTAACATGAAAATAATGAATAATCACCCGTAGATTCTAGAAAATATGATGATAGTGAGAAAGAACTACATCCTCACGAAATAATCAAATAACCATCTCTCATACCACAATTCATGAGAGGAAAATATAAACATGAAATAAGTGAAACATGAAAGGAAATATTCTCAAATGTTCAGTTGAACATACCCCTTCTCTATGTAATCTAGACCATTCCTACATACAAGAATTTCTTGAAGGACCTTTGTATAGTCAACTAAAATATCTCACACAAAAACCAAGTCCTCTTGGCTACTAATGTGAGCACTACTATCCAAGGAACCATTCTTACTAGGTTGAAATAACAGGTGTTTCTATACAACAATGTCAAACTAAGATAAAACAAAGTTCTCAATGACCTATTTGATCTAGGATCTAGTTTTAACTTCATTCAATATACAATGTATTTATAATTATGTCTTAAAGATCTCCAAGCAACTTCTATCACGCATCAAATTGTTGATCATTGTGTTCAATTTCCTAGGGATGTCTTAAAGGATGTCCTTGTAAATGTTGAAATTTTCATTTACCCTACTGACTTCATTTTCATTAACATTCTCCCAAGATTATGTTCTATGGAGAAAACCCCCATCATCCTTAGTCATCCATACTTAGAAACAATCAACTCATTTATCCGAGATAAAAATGGGAACATGATAGTAACCTTTGGAAAAATGAACCTTGATCTGAACATTTATAATGTATACAAACACACTAGGTATTATGAAGGAATCCATGAAATCAATTTGATATGTAGGGTTGATTATGTACCATAGTAACACCAAGGAATTGTGGATGTATTTATATGTTATAATGATATTGATTTATTTTGTTCACATGAAGGAAATTTTTATGCTTCTCTTGAATCTCTTTCAGATGACTCCATTATTGATTTTTCAGGATCACCAATCAATGATACCATTGGAGAAATAATAAAAATCAAGCCCATTCCCATTCCTAACACTAATCTATCTAATTTGGTGGATGAAACTTCTATCCAAAAGGAACCAATTCTGTCAAGAAATTTGGAAAAAGAAACTGAGTCCAATTCCAAGTACCATACTTCTTTTGGAAGTGTAAATCATCCTAACCTCAAATGTAAGTTCCTTCCTTATTCACTCAAGTTTTCATTATAAGGTTATAATAAAACTATCCCATTTTTAATTCCTCTTTATCTTAAAGCAAATATTGAGAGAATTCATCTAAATGATCTAGTATAGAACTTCAATGCAATTATATTGACTCTATATAATATTCATATGATTATACCACTCATTGGAACTCATAGGAGTTTTATATAATCTAACTCCAAACCATTTCATCAACCTCAGTATAGACTGAATACCAATATTATGTATGTGGTAAGTAAGGAACCTCTAAATTTGTTAAAAGAGGTTATCATCTACCCCATTACTAGGAGTGAGGGGGAAATCCCAATTGAAGTTGTTCAAAAGAATGATGAAATCATTGTGATTGCTGATAAGGATGGTGATCTTCTCCACATAGGGGTTTGTAATGGATAGAGAGTTTTAATTGAATAAGGAATTTAAAATAATGCAAAAATAAAGACAATATAAACTTTTTATTCATTTATAATGTCCTCAAGAAAGTGGTGGGTCATCAATTCAACTTTTTCCTAGATGAATACTCAGATTAAAATCAAATTGAGGTCTCCTTAGAATATCAAGGAAAAAAACCTCCACCAATCCATTTAGAACGTTTTCTTTTAAGCTCATTCCCATTGGGTTATGTAATTCCCCTAGTATATTCAATCTGTGCATGATGGGAATATTATCTGATGTGGTGATGGATTACTTAGAGGTATTTATGGATGAATTTTCTATCTTGTGGGATAAATTTTAGGGAATAATTGTAAACAACTAAGGATTTTGTTCATGTGTGAGGATATGAATCTAATCCAAATTTATAAAACATTCCATTTCATGGTAATGGATGTACTATTTCTCAGAAACCTCGTCACTCGTAGAGGTATTTATGTTGATATAGCTAAGGCTGATATCATTAATCACCTTCCATCTCCAAAGAGAATCACAATAGTAACATACTTTTTAGGACATTCTTGTTTCTATTGATCGTTCATTAAGAATTTCAGCTCCATTTCCAGCCCACTTTTTTCCCTTCTAGTAAAGGATTCTCCATTTTTATGGACAAAATGTTGTGAGTAGTCATTTACATTAGTCAATTAATCTCTTATCTATCTAACTATCATGAAATATCCCAATTGGAAACCTCCATTAAAACTCATGTGTGATGCGAATGACTTCACTATTGGAGCATTCTTATGAAAATTGTGTGGTAAAATCCCATTTCTCATTAAATATTTACGTAAATCATTAAATGATGAAAAAATAAACTACAACAACATTGAGATGGTGTTTCTTGAAATTTTCTTTTTGTTAAAAAATTCATGTCCTATATCTTCAGATCCCCCATCATTGTCTCCAAATATCATTCTTCCCTGAAATATATTTTCAAAAAACAAAATGCCATGGATAGATTCATTAGGTGGGTCCTTCATCATCAAGATTTTGATATAATAATTAAGTATAAAAAGGTTGTGGAAAATGTTTTAGTTGACTGCCTTTCTAGGATTTAATTTAAATACAACTCACATCACCTTTTTGTTTCTAATTAATTTCCTAATGAGCATCTCTCTTCTGTGAGTGATTCCCATCGTATGCTGATATACCAAACTAATTGGTTATGAGGGCCATTAAAAATGCCATCAAGACCCAGACTAAGATGAAATTTCATTCCAATTTAAACCACTATGTTTATCATGATCCTTATATTTTCATAGTTTATCCTAATAAATTCATTAGGAGATGTGTTCTTGAGTCTAAGTAAGAGTCCATTCCTAAATTCTTTCAAGGTGAGGAATTTAGAGGACACTTTTCCATAAATAAAACCATTTAAATGGTCCTATAAATTGGTTTCTACTATTATATACTCACTAATGATTCACACTAATTCTTCCAATGTTCTCCATGGTGTCAAAAATTACGATTCATAACCAAAAGGAATCAAAATTCCCTATGTCCAATTATGGTCATTGAAATATGTGATTTTTGGTGAATTGATTACATGGGAACCTTCTCATACTATAGGGGATATCTCAACATCCTATTAGATTTTTATTATGTATAAAAATGGGTTGAGTTCATTCCCACCAATTATAATGACCATCATGTGGAAATTTGATTCTACAAAGAGCATATATATTCTAGATTTAAAATTCTGAGGGCTATCATCTATGATCATTGAACCCATTTCAAGAACTGACCCTTATCAACATTCATTTATCTGTAAGGTATTTCTCAAAAAAATTCCACTACCTCCCATCAAAAAATAAATGGTCAAGATGAGTATGAAAATAGGTAAATTAAGCATGTTTATGAAAAAACTTTCAATCTCTCTAGTAAAGATTGGTCGGATAAAATCTTGAATCACATTTAGGAATATTTCACTATGTTTAAATCCATCCTTGTAATGTCACCAAAATAGGTTGGTTTATTGAAAATAATTCCATTTAACGTTTTAATATTAACATAAGGAATCTTGGGAAATCAGGAAAATGAACTATTCCCTTTCTGTGGCCGAAACAAAGATAAAATTAGATCATAAGGAAATTTAGGACCATAGTACTGAATCATTTGAAAATTAAATTATCAGTAAAATTAGATTTAATGCTTATCAATCATGTAATCTAAAATTAAAACACTTTTATGTAGGAAAATATATGTTCTTGTATAGTTCAAAACTTTATTTACACATGGGAACGTAACGGTTTAAATGCTCATGTCCATAAATAGTTCCTCATATAGAGATTTATCATACCACTAGTGGTATTGTATTCAAAGTCAGCGATAATAGGTTAAAAAAATTCATTGAATCATTTAGTAAAAATGAAATAGAGGTTTATTTGACTAATACAACCTGGGAACTATAAATAAGCTGATATATTTAGGTTCCATGTCGAGATAATGATAGTGAACAAAGATATTTCTAGGAGGAAACCTGAATTTTACCTATATATTGAATCAATGTTTGTAGTTCCAAAAAAATAGTTGTACAAACAAAAAAATCATCATTGAAGAGTCTTATCTGAGTGACATTGAGATCAAAGGAGTAATTAGTAGCATTCTGAACATAAACGTCAACCACCAAATGACTTTGTTCCATGTTTATTATTTCAACATTCTTTTTGAGTTCCTCTCCACTACCTCTAACCCCTTCAAATTTTTCAACTCATTAAATACTTGGGACAATGTTATTATATGTTGGGTGGTAAAAATAAAAGAATAAAATGTTTTTGGAAAATAAATTTTCAGTGTATTAATAGAATAATATGTTTCTTTAACCATAAACATGATAATATGTATTGTAAATTTTGAAACTAAACATGAAATAATTCTGCATGCCTTGATTTTCATTTTGATTAATTTTTGATCTCATGAGCATAAATTTTAGAAATTTTGGTTGTCTAATGTGATTTAACACCATTAATATTATCATCCATTTCATAAAAAAATTCAAAAATCATGTCTTTTGGATTGTGGGGTAATAATTTACATTATTGGGTCCCATAATAAATTGCAGTGGTTTGGTGATTATTTTAATTTTTTACATGAATATTCGAAAAATAATAAAATAAATGTAAATAGAAACAATAATAAATTTGCATGTTGTGAAATGGAATGACCTAATTTTTGGCTTTTAGCACATATCAATCATGACTCCATAGTTTTCTGGACCGAAGTTGGGAATTTTATCTCTATTTTTTTGTAATTTTAATTTTCTTATTGCGTTATCTCAAGATGATTCCCAAGTATGTGGGTATGATTTGGTTCACTAAGGTATTTAATCTTGTGAGTGATAATAAAAGACTTGTTATAGGATTCAAGTTGACTGTGTTCAATTTCAATTACCATTGAAAAAAGTGAAAAAATGAATACTCCTATAAACATTAACATTTTATTTCACCTAAAACGTCCATATTTTTTCCCTTGAATAAAAATGACCCCCATGTCTATTGTGACTCACAAAACATCATCATGTTTAAATAATATTTGAATAAATGTAGAAATGAATTTGAAAAAATAAATGGTCTTTGGATTGGGATATTATTATAATCATATATTTTGTTAGAATATTTTTATGCTTTTCATAATTATTTGGTATCAGTATTTTGGTGAGCATTGTATATTAAAATGTTTTTTCCAAAGAGAATTCAAATTTCATATTTTTGAAATAAATTATTATCGGGACTAGAAAAATCATTTTGGGGGTTTCATTTTCCAATTAAAGAGGATAATATTAATTTTTCATAATATAATATTCATGTGATTCAATGTGAATTATAATTTTTACTAATTCATTTTATATGTTGTGCTTGTTTTAAAAAAAATTAATTCATTCTTAAAATGCTTTGTTACATGGTACATTTATAATCACCTCCTAAAACACAAAATTATCTTGATTGTATTTTTATATTTGATTTTCATGTCTCACATTCTTTGAGGAAAACTATATCCATTTTGTGTTATCAATAATTCAATTGGGCAGATGACCAAATTCATCCTTGAACGAAGAACAGTATGGGAGAAGTAAACTAGAAAATAGCCTAATAAGATGACTTCATCAAATAAGATACAAGCCCGAAGTTTCCAAAATTTGATCTGGATATTGAGGAAATAATGGGAAACATTTCCTTCAATATATTCCATGTAGAAACCCACCCCCAGCTTGTAAAGACCCAGATTTTCCATGAATTTTTTTAATATATAGAATTATTACGAATCTGTGAAAATTTACAGTGTGGGATTCAGGGGCCCGGTGTGGCTGGAATGAACTTCTAAACTTTTTTTAAGGTACATTCAATATACCAGTGAGCGGAATTTTCTAACTTTTAAACTTGTTCCTGAATTAAAAATCTCAGAGCATTGTTGAATCCAAAGCTCCTACATTCTCATAAGGGAGTCTTCACTTCTACCGCAGAAGGTCTGAAGAAAAATTTAGGTTTTGGGACATTTAAAAGAATAATAAAATAACTTAGTTATTTTATTTTCTATCATATCTTTTCCTCCAACAGACAAGAGGAAACTTGGGACCAATGATGTTTCTAGCCATTAAATGGATTGACCCTTCAATCCTAACTAACATTGTCGTTGGGAATTAGAAAGGTTCCTAATTAATGAACCCTCATAAATCCCTCAAACATTAGGCACCCTCCCCCTCCCCTAATTATATGAATCATGGGGAGAGGTATCGGCACTAATTCACCAAGCAATGAAGTGCTGACAAAGTGTAAAGATACCAAACCCTTGGAGGCCGGAGCCAGTTCCTGTGGGACAGGATGGGTGACACTGAACCACGAACCAAAGGAAGATGTAAGAGAAGCATCGTCAGAAGAATATTGTGGTAATAAAGAACACTGGCCCACCTTCAAGTGCGGATGTTATACAATGGTGTTATAAGGTAGGGTTTTATCTTGTTTTAAATTCCATGAAATTGTTGAACCCTTTAATCCTCCCTCATGATTACAAGATAACATGGAGGGTGTGGGCCTAACGAACCTGGCCTAGAACCTCCTCTACCTTGATACCCTTGTGTTCTCCATGGAATACGACCAGCACGGTGGCACCGACCAGCTACGACAGAGGAGGCACACCATAACGCACTTCAAGATGAGGCCACTGAACTATGTTGCACCGATATGCGGAGTGGCCGACACCGGCCGACCGCGGATGAGGTGTGGCGCGTAGTCACGTGCCACTAGTGAGAAAGGTGTTGCATATCCTCAGCCACGGCGGTCAGAGGAGGCGGCCGACACATCGGTCATCCACGGAAGGAAAGGGAAGCATGACCAGCGCATCGCCAAGGGGAAAATGGTCACGACCGAAGACATGGAAGTGGAGAAACTCGTGCCTTCGGCGAGTTCCACAGTGACCAGGTGGCACCCACGTGGCGCCGCCACTTAACAAGACGAATGGACTCTAGGCTGTTCCGGAGACCGAGGGTCTCACCCCCCCCCCCCCCCCCCCACCTCGCGTTGGCTCAGGAGGACCGGAAATCTGTTCCCCCTTGTGGGATGGGTCAGGCCCGAACTAGGTCTGTGACAACTGGGCCCCGGTGACAGCACATACACCACGCCTTAACATGGTCGTCAGGTCTGGGCCTACCGGGTACCACTAATTGCCCCACAAACACGTGGGGCCCACCCCAGGGTCCACCCACGTGCCTGAACGGGTCATCAGACTAATGAATTTCCACCCTTATGATTACAAGATAACATGTAGGGTGCGGGCCTAACGAACCAAGCCCAGAACCTCCTCTACCTTGCTACCCTTGTGTTCTCCATGGAATACGACCAACACATCGGCACCGACCAGCTACGACGGAGGAGGCCCACCATAACGCACTTCAAGATGAGACCACTGAACTATGTTGCACCGATATTCAGAGTGGCCGACACCGGTCGGTAGCAGATTAGGTGTGGCGCGCAGTCACATGCCACTAGTGAGAAAGGTGTTGCAGATCCTCAGCCACGGCGGTGAGAGGAGGCGGCCGACACATCGGTCAGCGGTGGAAGGAAAGGGTAGCGTGACCAGTGCATCGCCAAGGAGTAAATGGTCACGGCCGAAGACATGGCGGAGGAGAAACCCATGCCTTCGGCGAGTTCCACAGTTACCAGGTGGCACCCACGTGGCTCCACCACTTAACAAGCCGAACGGCCTCTAGGCCGTTCCGGAGACTGGGGGTCTCACCCCCCCCCCACCCCGCGTTGGCTAGGGCGGACCCCACCATGGGTCGGACCGAAAGTCTGTGCCCCCTTGTGGGATGGGTCGGACCCAGACTAGGTCTGTGACAACCGGGCCCCACTGACAGCACAGACACCCCGCCTTAACATGGTCTTCAGTTCCTGGCCTACCAGGTACCACCAGTTGCCCCGCAAACACGTGGGGTCCACCCCAGGGTCCACCAATGTGCAAAAACGGGTCATCTGACTAATGACTATCCCCACAGGCCAACACATGTCATTTCCAGTGTGTTTTGTCCTCACTCACACACACCCTGGGAAACATCCCAGAAGGTTACCCATCCTGATCACTACTCCAGGGCAAGCACGCTTAACTATGGAGTTCTAATCAGGTAGGCTCCGAAAAAGGAAGGTGCACCTTGTTGACATGAGTCATATCATTTAGTCATTTAACTCTTTATCATTTGGGGATGTTACAATCACCCCCCCCCCCTTTAGAGTACAACGTCCTCATTGTGGGCCCTACATCTCAACCTAGGCAGTGCACCACACTTAAGGCTGGGTACCACCTCTGATACCAAATGTAGAGACCCAAAGCTTGACGTACATGGACATTACATTACTTTTGCGGAATACTTAATACATAACAAAAACAGAAACCAAAGGACCGTAATAGTTTAGTGCCTTTGGAAACATGAAACATAAACTTCTAATCTTGGTGAATGATCCTCAACATATCCCATAAAGATCTTCCCTTTTTTTTACCTAAAACCTTTCCTTATATCCTGGGGAAAAGAGAACATAAAAAGGGTGAGCTCAAATGCTCAGTAAGGGAAAAAATAGTGAACATAAAACAATCTATAGACATTTGAAAGCAAAAACTTGAGCATAAAATTTAAACATCAAAATCTTCAGCAAAGACATAAATCGTGGAAGTATGTAAGGCATATATCATAATGGAACATCAATCATGAAAAAATATAATGGGAATAAACCATGTAATTGTGGCAGCCATTCAGCACATGTCATGATTTCCATAGTAGCCAAGGCATTGCTTCCAAGACCATCTTAGTGGACAAAGTCCCTTTCTGAATCGAGTTCACTCCTGATTTCAGTCCTGTAAAATTGAACCAAATTAACTTACCGTTCCAGCCATGTCTATCTCATGAGATATAAATCATTACCCAATGCATTGGAGGGAGATATATGTCCCACCCATCTCATAATGAAATCATTCTTTCGTGTGCCACAAAATCATAAATCATACATCATAGCAAAACCCATGTAATAGAATGAGATTCATAAACATCATGCCATCATAACATAATCCATATAAAAAAATGGATATCTTTTCATCATAAGAAGAATCAAACCATGTAAATAATGGAGATATTATACTTGAAACATGAACATATTAAATATTGTCATTTTAGATGGAAAATAGTTTTGATAAAAACACTTGAAATGAATTATTGAGGAGAATATCCTTTCTTATTCAAAATCATTTTCTTTTCACAAAATGTCATGAAATTTTAAAAGAAAAGGGTTTTTTTTAAATAATCATGCAATATTGTAGAGGAAGCTTTATGAAAATGAAGAGTTATGAAACCGTAAAAATCCGTTCACGCCGTATAAGTTAAAAATAACATTCTCCTCGTACTTTTGTCGGAAAAGTCAATAAGTTCCTTGTATGGTAAACAAAAGAAATATCCCTTCCATAACATGTGGTAAAAGTATAAAAAGGGTAAAAAGGACTTTAAACATACATGAAAACATTTTTATAAAACTAGGACATGGGTGATAAATATAACCCCAGTAAATACTTACGAATAAGCAATCTTGGATAAAAATGAGATTTGCAAAATTATCCCTTACCTTAGGTCCAATATGCTTCGTACATTTCCGAACCTCCTGTATAATGATTTAAATAATGTCATTGACTTATTACAGAATCATATGCATTGTTATGATATCATATATGGTTCACTTATGAATTTATATTACCCGTTCTTTTGTAAGTTCCATGTTAAAGCAGCGTTTTGGGTTAAATCGTTTTATTTATCGTACGTGTTTGGACTTTTTGCTCTTGATATTATTACTTATATCTTGATTTACTTAATTACAGAATGTAAAACATGATTTACATATAATATATATTTCAGTATATACAAATATATATATATATATATATGATAGATCGATTAAATGGAATGAAATACACCGTTCATGGAGACGGTAGGTCATACGTACGCATGAACGCTGTTTTCGTTTCCTTATTGAATAGAATGAAATTAAGTAGATGACATACATATATATACACATAAATACAGTATCATTATTATTTCATATATTTCATGATTACTTATTATATATACTTTATAATCATTAATGAATGGTTAACATGGAGAATGAATCTTATCGCGTCGTGGAGACGGTAGTCCGTACGTACGCACGAGCGATGATATCATTCCCATGATCGTGGAATTGTATTGGAGTGTATGTATACTATTTCAGAATCAATATCACTTTAAAATAATTATATATAGTTATTATTTACACCATTATACCCATCCATGTAAGGTGGTGGTGCAAAATAGATTACACCACGGCGTGGAGGTGATATTCCGTACGTACGCACGCTCGGTGATTTCGTATTCCATAGGATGGATAAATGGTGAAATAGGGTTGTTTAATACTTATAATAACATATCAGTATATGAGTGATACTTATGTTATTACTTCATAATGAAACTACTAAAGACGAAGAAGTGGAAGAAGAAATAAAGTTGAAATAATCGGTAATGGACATTACCTCTTCTTTGAAGCGCCTCTTTGAGACCTCCTCTTATGGCACCAAAATTGGTCTTTGAAGAAGACCAGGACCTCTAGGATGTTTCTAGGGAAATGGAGAAGATAATTTGTAGGTTTTGGCCGAGATTTAAGGCTCCAAGTGGTGTGAGGAAGAGAGGGAGGAGGCGCCCTTTCATAAGGGAGGAGAGGGGCACCATTGGATTAACTAAAAATATTATTTTATTATAAAGTCATATTCAGTTTTTAATTGCTCCAAATTGAGTTATATCGAAGCTAAAGTGGGGATGGGTTGAAATCCTTTCATCCAATAGAATTTAGACAAGTTTAGGTTTCTATTTTAACCTTATCATTTAGATTTAACTTTAAGTTAAATAATTTTTCTTTTACTGTGTCTTCTTGTTTTCTTACACTATAAGGTTAATAAACATTCTATAACAAGGAAAATGAACCCCAAGTTGTTTATTTTTAATATATATAACCGTATCTAAGTAATATGGCCAAACCATATAATTTTAGGAATAAAATAACAATTAATAATATAATATTTGTTTTAAAAACTATTTTATGTCAATTTGGACACTATTTGGTAATTGATTTTTGTGAAAATCATAACAGAAATATTAGTTCGAAAAAAGTTAATTAAATCAATACTAGCATGTCATATTAACATAGAAAATTATTGGAATTCACAAAAAGTCTCAAATTACATTTATTTGGGTATTTATAAAATCAATTATGTCAATATTTCATTAATAATATAATTACTGCATCATTATTGTGTCATAAATAAATTACATTATATAAAGTCTAAAAATTACAAATAAAATACCATTATGTAAGAACTCTTTTTAGCTTTCTTATGAAGATTTATATTCGAATTTATCTTATATATAACCCTATATTAAAAATTATTTACTTACTAAACTTTGATTTTATCTATTTTAACCCTTCTTTAAATAAATTAATAATAAATGTCCTAATCTAATCAAGTGGGCCTAAATGGTCATATTTTATTCCTAAGGTTGTTTTTGGTCGAATTATACTTATCCAATAGAATTAGAACATTTGTTAGGGTAATAATAATATCATTTTTACCCTTAATTACCCTATTTACTTTTAACCGTGGTAAATAAAAGTAAAAAGTTACTATTCACCAAAAATTATTTTCATCTCGTTGAACCACATTTTACTTACTGAAATAAACCATGTCTCTCGGATTGTAGAAATTACATTCACAAAAGCAGTAAAATTATGTTTTATGTAAATTTGCAAATTCTCCTAGAAGGTGGGTAAAAGACGGTAAAATGTTCAATAAAATCTTTATATATATAAAATTATTATAAAATGACTCCAATGAATTACATTGAACATATATAGGTATTATGTGTCAATTTTGACCTAAAATAAATTTAAATAAAATAAATAATTATTTAAATAAAAACTCAGTTTTTAAATAGTAACCCAGTGTTTTTCCTATTCATCAAAAATTGAAAGTTTTCAGAAAAATACCAAAATTTTACCCTAGGCTAATTTCGATATTCTGATTCCAAAAATGAAGACCATTTTGAAAGATGAAATTTAAAAAATTTCAAAAAGTGGTTATTACTATTCATAACAGCTATTTTTAATAATATTTTAATAGCATATCGTTGTTTAGTGAGACTCGGTATTGCGTACAACACACGCTATCGAGGAAGGTCGTGATTGCGTGTAATGCAGCCAAGTTAGGGTTGTGTGTTGTGAAAGACTCCTTTGTTGTAGCGTACAACACAAGACATCAATAAAATTAAAAAGAATATTTTTCATAAAATCTCGGGGGTGTTACATTATACCCCCCCTTAAAATGAATTTCGCCCTCGAAATTCATCGGGGTTATAAATGGTTTACTACTCGAAAGTTTCTTTAATAGAAACCCACATCATAAAAAGGAATACAAAAACCAATCATTAAAAACTAATGTATGAAACATAACAGTTACCCAAATTAACTAATCACTGGGTTTCCACATAGGAGAATATAGGTGAAAAGATGGATATAGAAGAGAAACCTAACCATCATGTTCTGATGGAGAGTGGTAGAGAACATGGCTATGAAAAATCCAACAATCACAAAGCCATAGATTTGTGATGATCTAAGGTACCATCTGATTCATCGGATATAAGGGAACTCGGACAATATTTTTGGTTTTCAAGATCATTTCCCTAAAGTTGATGAATTAAAAGAAATACTTACATGATTTTGCAACAATTTCACTGTTGTTCGTGAATTGAACAATTTCCACTTCATCCCTTAAAGAAATGAAGTTGAATTTTTTATTCGTGATGTGTTAGCAGATCATGTGATAGAATGATGGGTCATTCCATCTATTTCAAACAAAATGTTAGCAGAAGTTATAATTCCATCTTATGGTTAGATTAATCGTATATGGTTCCAAAAATGAACTTATACCAAATATATCATACCGCTTAATAAAATAAAACTACTTTCTACTAACCAGGGACTTACTGTAGGCCAGTGGTAGGCGATAAAGGCCAGTCGTATTTCGGTTGTGGGTTCGATTCCCATAGCCTTGTCCGATACGATGGGCTATCGCCCATCCTGTAGTTTGTCCTTTTTCTAAAACTACATTACTATAACATCACATCAATAATATCGAAAAAACTTCTATCCTTAAACAATACTAACTTATGTCCAACATAATCCATTCCAATATTTAGTCTTATCAATAATACTGCAGTACACTCTCATAATATAGTGAAAACGATTACCAGAGATTTCATATAACAAGCATGTTAATACCATCATTGATCTTCATATATCATAAGATATGTCTTGTTGGTAACATTCCATACATTCGAAGGCCTTAATAATGTATTCTCTTGAAAAATTAATACCCATTTAAACTTAGTGAAAACATGAGTGTTGTCAAAAGTTAACTCTTTCCACATACCAAAACCCCAAAATTCTATATACTCAAACCATGATATAGATATTACCTTATATTAGTCATGAGCCCGTGAATACTCCCAAATATTTCATTTTCTCCTTATCCCTTCATTATGCGCATATCATCTTCTTTCAAAAAATATCTCAATCACATTCCATGGTTTCTGGTACCATAAAATTATTGAAAACCACAATAGACCATTACATAAATATTCCAATATTCTATGATACTATATACAACATTATTTTGGAATCCCATTACATAAACACTTAATCATTCCACCACATCGTTGTCATATTCAACATTGCCAATAGTGATCGCATGTGAGTTCCCTTTTTTCCTTTGCATTAAGTGGTTGCTCATGTAGATCATCATTAACCCTTGGATTAGGGCATTGAATAACATAGTGCCCCTTTTCATGGCACTTGAAGCATTGAAGTGTTGGTGGTGCGTTCTCTGTAGTCTTTTCTTTATTCACACCATTAGCAACCCTTTTTCCATTACTTCGACACTCAGCTGCTCGATGAACTTCTTTTCCACACTTAAAACATTTTCTAGTCCCTTTAAGACAATCTCCACCATACTTCTTTCCACACATTGAGCACAAGGAAACATTCATCTTCGTTTCACCATTATTCTGAGATTTCACCTTGAACTCCATCTTTCGTTTCCTGTCAAAACCATGAGATGGATATGTAACACTAACTTCTATTTATACCTTGATAGAACAATGCACAATTTCTTCATAGCTACTGAAGTCTCTTATAGCTAATTCCCTTCAAAGATTTTGTTTTAAGCCACTGAAGAATCGATCAACTTTACTTTCAGGTTGGATGATAAAGCCAGATGTATACCTTGCAAGCCTTGTAAAATTCGCTTCGTATATACCAACAGATTCATCATCCTTTTTCTTTAGTTCAAGAAACTCCTTCTCCATCTTTTTTCGAAGAATACGAGGGAAGTACTTATTGAAAAATGAGTTCTTGAACTCATCCCATTCCATGGACTCAATTTCAACTCTTGGCCTCGTATTCTTGATAAGATTCCACCATTGATCAGCTTCACCTTCCAAACGATATACTGATAAGATGACATTATCATGTTCAGAACATTGAAGAACTGAAAAAATCTTTTCAGTGGTACTGATTCATTGTTCTGCAACAAGTGGATCAGAAGACCCACTAAAATAAGGTGGGTGTTGCCTCATGAAGGACTCAATAGAATATTGTTCCCTTCTCTGCTCATTTGGAAGTCCAGAATGATTCATTGGTTGTGTAAGTATAGCAATAAGATTTTGCACTCCATCTCCCATAACATTTGTTTGTTCAGGAGGACAATCATTTCATTGTCCATTACATTGATCAACACAGTTCCTTCGGGTTTCAGCCATCGTCTAAAACCCAAAAATAATAGTGTGAGAGGCAAAAATCATGCTAGGTAAAACAACATAATAAAGGGGGAGTACCGTCAATATCTAACATCTTAGGTTAAATTCTAAGATCGTTACCGTAGTTATAGGACTATAACATATACGTATACTTATCCTTAGGGTCATCCCTAGACATACCTTAGAAATACCTCTAAGGATCTCTCTAAAGTTTTCGCATCCTAGTTTCCAAAGGTTAACTAAACCTTTCCTCTGATACCAAATGTGACAACCGGGCCCCGGTGACAGCACAGACACCCCGCCTTAACATGGTCGTCGGGTCTTGGCCTACCAGGTACCACCAGTTTCCCTGCAAACATGTGGGGACCACCCCAGGGTCCACCCACGTGCCCGAACGGGTCATTTGACTAATGACTTTCCCCACAAGCCAACACATGTCCTTTCTAGTGTGTTTTGTCCTCACTCACACACACCCTGGAAAACATCCCAGAAGGTCACCTGTAACACCCGAGACTTTTATGTTATATAAATCATCAAAGGAATCTTTTTACACACAACACTTCCTTGGCTTTCTTTACACGAAATCACGACCTTCCTGGATAGCTTGCGTCGTACGCAATACCGAGTTTCACTAAACAATGATATGCTAATAAAATATTATTAAAACTAGCCGTTATGAACAGTAATAACCACTTTTTGAAATTTTATAAATTTTATTTTTCAAAATGGACTTCATTTTTGGATTCTTAATATTGAAATTAGACTAGGGTGAAATTTTGGTATTTTTCTGAAAACTTTCAATTTTTGATGAATAGTGAAACCACTAAGTGGTAGTTAAAAAAAACTGAATTTTTCATAAAACTTAATTTTACCACTTCTGTGGGTGTAATTTTGAAAATCCGAGAGACACGGTTGATTTCATTAAGTAAAATGTGGTTCAATGAGATGAAAATAATTTTTTGGTGAATAGTAACTTATTACTTTTTTTTACCACGGTTAAAAGTAAATAGGGTAATTAAGGGTAAAAATGATATTATTATTACCCTAACACATGTCCTAATTCTATTGGACAAGTGTAATTTGACCAAAAACAAACTTAGGGATAAAATATGACCATTTAGGCCCACTTGGATTAGATTAGGACATTTATTATTAATTTATTTAAAGAAGGGTTAAAATAGTTAAAATCAAAGTATAATAACTAAATCATTTTTAATATGGGGTTATACATTAGATAAATTAGATTATAAATATTCATTAGAAAGCTAAAAATATTTCCTACATAATGGTATTTTATTTGTAATTTTTAGACATTAAATAATTTAATTTATTTATGACACAAAGATGATGCGGTAATTATCTTATTAATGAAATATTGACATAATTGATGTCATAAACACCAAAATAAATGTAATTTGACACTTTTTATGAATTCCACTAATTTTATAGATTAATATGACATGTTAGTATTGATTTAATTAACTTTGTTCGAACTAATCATTCTGTTATGATTTTCACAAAAATTAATTACTAAATAGTGTCAAAATTGACATAAAATAGTTTTTAAAACAAATATTATATTAGTAATTGTTATTTTATTCCTAAAAATATAAGGTTCGGCCAAATGACTTAGATAAGGTTATATATATTAATAATAAATAACTTTGGGTTCGTTTGGCTGCTTATAGTAAGTTTATTAACCTTATAGTATAAGAACACAAGAAGACACGGTAAAAGTAAAATTATTTAACTTAATGTTAAATATAAATGATAAGGTTAAAATAGGAACGTAAAGTTTTCTAAATTATATTGGATGAGAGTATTTCGACCCATCCACACCTTAGCTTTGAAATAAATCAATTTGGAGCTATTTAAAGCTGAAATTGACTTTATAATAAAATAATATTTTTAGTTTTTTTAAAGGAGCCCCTCTCCTCCCTTATAAAAGGGCACCTCCTCCCTCTCTTCCTCACACCACTTTGAGCCTTCAAGCTCAGCCATCCCTTGCCACTTTATCCTCTCCACTTCCCTAGAGACATCCTAGAGGTCCTGGTCTTTTTCAAAGACCAATTTTAGTGCCCTAAAAGAAGGTCTCAAAGAAGCACTTCAAAGAAGAGGAGGTTCGGACACGTACAAAGCGTATCGGACCTAAGGTCAGGAAGAAGGTTATTAAGTAGAATATTCCAAAAAGGGACTCTAGATATGATGAAATAAATGGGAGGCAAATTAGATGCTTTATGAACCAGTTGTTTATGTTTCCCAGTTTCTAAAGACACTATACCTATACGGTCCTTTCTTGGTTTTCTTATATGTTGTAATAAGTGTGCTTCAATTCTGAAGTAATAAAAATGTATGTAAAGTATGGGTCGTTATAGCTGGTATTAGAGGAAAGTTATAGTCAAACTTTTAAAACTAGGATGTGAAAGCCTTAGTAAGTACCCTAAGGATAAGTCTAAGCATAAAAAACAGTCTTATTGTTTTAGAAATGGCCATGAATAACCTGGGATAAGACCTTAAGTGTGAAATTTGATTCTTGATTATGTGGTTTTCCTATTATAATTAGTGTTGCTCACACTATTCTTCTTGGTTTTAGTCAATGGTTGGAACCCGAAGGAACCGTGTTAATGCGGAATGTGATGGGCAATGCAATGATTGTCCCCCTGAGCAACCAAAAGTTATGGGAGATGGAATGCAAAATCTTGTAGCCATGCTCACACAACTTTCTCAAGCTATGAATCATGCAGGACTTCCAAACGAGCAAAGGAAGGAGAAAAATTCTGTTGAATACTTCATGAGACAGAATCCACCTTCATTCAGCGGGTCTACAGATCCATTATTTGCTGAACAATGGATTAGTACTACTGAAAAGATATTTTCAGTTCTTCAATGTTCTGATCATGATAGAGTCATATTAGTAGTGTATCGTTTGGAAGGTGATGCTGATAAATGGTGGAATCTTATTAAGAATACGAGGAAAAGGGATGAAATTGAGTCCATGGAATGGGAAGAGTTCAAGAACTTATTTTTCAATAAGTACTTCCCTCGTATTCTCTGAACAAAGATGGAGAAAGTGTTTCTTGAACTGAAGCAAAAGGATGATGAATCTATTGGTACCTATGAAGAAAATTTTACAAGACTTGCAAGGTACGCTTCTGGTATTATTATCCAACCTGAGAGTAAGATCGATCGATTCTTTAGTGGCTTAAAACCAAGTCTTCGAAGGGCCTTATCCATAAGGTACTTCAATAGCTACGAGGAAATCATTCGATGTGCTCTCAAAGTTGAGATGGAGATTGGAGTAACCCATCAGTCATATGGGTTTGATAAGAAGAGGAAAATGGAATTCAAAGGAAAATCTAAAGAGCACACTGAAAAGAAGATGAGCTTTCTCTTATGCTCAAAGTGTGGAAAGAAACATGGAGGGAGTTGTCTTAAAGGGACAAGTAAATGTTTCAAATGTGGAAAGGAAGGTCATCGGGCATTTGAATGTCGTAATGATGGGAAGAAGATGTCTAATGATGCAAAAAAAGGAAGGGATGCACAGAATGAACCTACTACACCTCAATGTTTCAAGTGCAAGGAGATGGGACATTATTCCAATAAATTCCCTAATCCAAGGGTTGATGATGATGGTCGACGTCAACTAACTCTTAAGGATAAAGACAAAGGAAAGTCACATGTAATTTCTATCAGCGATGTAGAGTACGATAATGATGTGGTGAAAGTTACACTTATCATCCACTCTAAAGTAGCAAATGTTTTATTTGATTCTGGATCCACCCACTCCTTATTTATCAAGAATTTTCTAAGGGTATCACTGTATTACCTCAACAATTAGATGTTGAGTTAGCTGTGACAACACCTAATGGCACAACAGTCTCATCAAAAGTTTATAATTCTTCTCCGATTGAAGTTTGTGGGAAAGTGCTTCCTGCAAATCTTATGATCCTTCCTATAGTGGAATTTGATGTGATTCTTGGCATGGATTGGCTTTCTCTACATGGAGCTCATATCAATTTCCAAATAAGGGAAGTCACATTTCATATTCCAGATCAATCTATGATCGTCTATCGATGCAAGGATGAACATAACCTTCCAGTGGAAATTTCTTCCATTTTATGGGTATTGATTCCACTAAATGAAGGTTATTTATCTCAAATGGTTGGTGAGAAACTCATGATTATGAATATTCCCATTGTACGAGAGTTTGATGATGTCTTTCCGTATGAATTACCGTCTCTTCCACCGAATCGTGAAGTTGAGTTTTCAATAGAACTCGTACCGGGTGCTTTGCCTATTTCAAAGACACCTTATAGAATGGCCCCAATTGAGTTGCAGGAATTGAAGAAGAAACTCCAAGAGAATCTTGATAAGGGGTTCATACGCCCTAGTGCGTCACCTTGGGGAGAACCTGTTCTGTTTTTTATGAAGAAAGATGGATCAATGAGACTCTGCATTGATTATCGAGAACTTAACAAGATCACTATCAAGAAAAAATATCCTCTCCCACGCATTGATGACTTATTTGAACAACTACGCGGAGCTCAATACTTTTCCAAGATTGATCTTCGTTCAGGGTATCATCAATTAAGGGTCAAAAGGGATGATATAACAAAGACAGATTTCCGTACAAGGTATGGACACTATGAATTTATAGTGATGCCATTTGGTCTTACTAATGCCCCTGCTATCTTCATGGATCTGATGAATAGAGTATTTAGATACTATCTTGATCAATTTGTGGTAGTCTTTATAGATGATATTCTTGTCTATTCAAAGAGTAAGGAAGAACATGAAGATCACTTTAGAATTATATTGAAGACCCTGAGAAAGGAGAATCTTTATGCCAAATTTACCAAGTGTGAATTTTGGCTTCAAAAAGTTTCATTTTTGGGTCACATAATCTCAAAAGAGGGGATATCTGTGGATCTAGCAAAAATAGAGGTTATCGAAAGATGGTCGAGACCAACAACAGTAACTAAGATCCGAAGTTTTCTTGGTTTGGCTGGATATTATCGATGTTTTGTGAAAGATTTTTCACGATTATCTAATCCACTCACCAAGTTGACTCAGAAAGGAGTTAATTTTGTTTGGACGGAGGAATGTGAAGAGAATTTCAAGGAGTTGAAAAGAAGGTTATCCAGTGCACCTGTGCTCACACTACCTTGTAGTGGAGAATGGTTTGTAATCTACAGTGATGCATCCAAGAAGGGATTGGGGTGTGTTCTTATGCAAAATGATATGGTGATAGCTTATGCCTCATGACAGTTGAAAATACATGAGAAAAATTACCCAACTCATGATTTGGAGTTAGCCGTGGTAATCTTTGCATTAAAGATTTGGAGGCATTACCTTTATGGAGAAAGCTATGACATTTATACTGATCATAAAAGTTTAAAATATATTTTCACACAAAAGAATCTGAATATGTGCCAAAAGAGATGGTTGGATCTGATTAAGGATTACGACTACTCAGTCCATTACCACCCTAGGAAAGAAAATAAGGTGGCAGATGCATTAAGTCGACAAGACCATGTTAGTTTATCCATGATGAGGATCACAAAAGATCCAATATTTATGGATTTACAAAGGATGGATCTTGAAATTATAATGAAAGGGGAAAAATATTATCTTTCTCAAATGAATGTTCAACCATCTATAAATGTGAAGATTAAAGAGGCACAAAAAGAAGATGTCGAGTTACAAAAGAAGGTGATAAATGTTCCTGAATTCAACCTTGATTGTGATGGGATAATAAAGTTCAGGAATCGGGTTTGTGTTCCTCCCATCCCCGAATTAAATAAGGAGCTGCTGGATGAGGCTCATAGTTGTTCATTCTCTATTCATCCTGGAAGAACGAAGATGTATAGGGACCAGAAAGAATACTTATGGTGGGATGGAATGAAAAGATATGTTGCTGAATATGTCTCTCGATGCTTGCTTTGTCAACAAGTTAAAGATGAGAGACAGAAGTATAAGGGGATGCTACAACCATTACCCATACCCGAATGGAAATGGGAAAACATAACTATGGACTTTGTCAGAGGACTTCCTAAAACATCCAAAGGTAATAATGCTATCTGGGTCATAGTTGATCGTCTTACAAAGTCTGCACACTTCATTGCTATTAGAGAGGATTTCTCTATGGATCAGCTTTCCAGGATATATGTAAAGGAAGTGGTAAGATTACATGGAGTACCTCTTTCTATTATATCTGATCGGGATCCAAGATTTACCTCGAAGTTCTGGCGAAGTCTTCAGCATACTCTGGATACAGAGTTGAGTTTCAGCACTTCTTATCATCCTCAGACAGACGGTCAGTCTGAGAGAACAATTCAAACTCTAGAAGATATGTTGAGAGCTTGATCTATGGATTTCAAAGGTGGTTGGGATCAACACCTACCTTTGGTGGAATTTTCTTATAATAATAGCTTTCACTCCAGTATTCAGATGTCTCCTTATGAAGCTCTCTATGGAAAGAAATGCTGGACTCCAACTTGTTGGGATAAAGTTGGGGAAAGAAAGCTATTAGGACCTGATCTCGTTGATGAAATGGCAGAAAAGGTCAGATCTATTCAACAACACATAAGATCAGATCTGAGTCGACAGAAAAGTTATGCCGACAACCGAAGAAAAGACCTAGAGTTTGAAGTGGGTGATAAATTGTTCTTACGAATATCTCCCTGGAAGAGGGTTATAATATTTGGAAAGAAGGGGAAGTTGAGCCCTAGATATATCGGTCCTTTCAAAATACTAGATCGTGTTGGGAAGGTAGCTTACCGATTGGCGCTTCCACCGAATCTATCTCAAGTTCATGATGTGTTCCATGTATCTCTCCTGAGAAAGTACATACCTGATCCTTCTCATGTACTCAGCGCAGAAGTTGTACCACTGGAGCAAGATCTTTCTTATGAAGAACAACCGATAAAGATTCTAGATTTTAGTGAAAAAGTCCTATGAAACAAGACCACTAGATTGGTGAAAGTTTTATGGATGAACCACCAATTAGAAGAAGCTACATAGGAGCTTGAGGATATGATGAGGGAGAGGAATCCTCATCTGTTTGTTACAAAGTGACGAATTTCGAGGGAGAAATTCATTTTAAGGGGGGTAGAATGTAACACCCGAGACTTTTATGTTATATAAATCATCAAAGGAATCTTTTTACCCACAACACTTTCTTGGATTGCTTTACACGAAATCGCAACCTTCCTCGATAGCTTGTGTCGTACGCAATACCGAGTTTCACTAAACAATGATATGCTAATAAAATATTATTAAAACTAGCCGTTATGAATAGTAATAACCACTTTTTGAAATTTTATAAATTTTATTTCTCAAAATGGACTTAATTTTTGGATTCGTAATATCGAAATTAGCCTAGGGTGAAATTTTGGTATTTTTCTGAAAACTTTCAATTTTTGATGAATAGTGAAACCACTTAGTGGTAGTTAAAAAAAACTAAATTTTTCATAAAACTTAATTTTACTGCTTCTGTGAGTGGAATTTAGAAAATCCGAGAGACACGGTTGATGTCAGTAAGTAAAATGTGGTTCAATGAGATGATAATAATTTTTTGGTGAATAGTAACTTTTTACTTTTTTTTACCATGGTTAAAAGTAAATAGGGTAATTAAGGGTAAAAATGATATTATTATTACCCTAAAACATGTCTTAATTCTATTGGACAAGTTTAATTCGACCAAAAACAAACTTAGGAATAAAATATGACCATTTAGGCCCACTTGGATTAGATTAGGACATTTATTATTAATTTATTTAAAGAAGGGTTAAAATAGTTAAAAACAATGTTTAATAACTAAATCATTTTTAATATGGGGTTATACATAAGATAAATTCGATTATAAATATTCATTAGAAAGATAAAAATATTTCCTACATAATGGTATTTTATTTGTAATTTTTAGACATTAAATAATTTAATTTATTTATGACACAAAGATGATGCAGTAATTATCTTATTAATGAAATATTGACATAATTGATGTCATAAACCCCAAAATAAATGTAATTTGACACTTTTTATGAATTCCACTAATTTTCTAGATTAATATGACATGTTAGTATTGATTTAATTAAATTGTTTTTAACTAATAATTCTGTTATGATTTTCACTAAAATTAATTACTAAATTGTGTCAAAATTGACATAAAATAGTTTTTAAAACAAATATTATATAAGTAATTGTTATTTTATTCCTAAAAATCTAAGGTTCGACCAAATGACATAGATAAGGTTATATATATTAATAATAAACAACTTGGGGTTCGTTTGGCTGCTTATAGTAAGTTTATTAATCTTATAGTATAAGAACACAAGAAGACACGGTAAAAGTAAAATTATTTAACTTAATGTTAAATCTAAATTATAAGGTTAAAAAAGGAACCTAAACTTGTATAAATTCTATTGGATGAGAGGATTTCAACCCATCCCCACATTAGCTTCGAAATAAATCAATTTTTATCTATTTAAAACCGAACTTGACTTTATAATAAAATAATATTTTTAGTTCTTCCAAAGGAGCCCCTCTCCTCCCTTATAAAAGAGCACCTCCTCCCTCTCTTCCTCACACCACTTTGAGCCTTCAAGCTCGGCCATCCCTTGACACTTTCTCCTCTCCACTTCCCTAGATACATCCTAGAGGTCCTGGTCTTCTTCAAAGACCAATTTTAGTGCCCTAAAACAAGGTCTCAAAGAAGCACTTCAAAGAAGAGGAGGTTCGGACACGTACAAAGCGTATCGGACCTAAGGTCAGGAAGAAGGTTATTATGTAGAATATTACAAAAAGGGACTCTAGATATGATGAAATAAATGGGAGGAAAAGTAGATGATTTATGAACCAGTTGTTTTTGTTTCCCAGTTTCTAAAGACACTATACCTATACAGTCCTTTCTTGGTTTTGTTATATGTTGTAATAAGTGTGCTTCAATTCTGAAGTAATAACAATGTATGTAAAGTATGGGTCGTTATATCACCCATCCTGATCACTACTCCAGGGTAAGCATGCTTAAATATGAAGTTCTAATCAGGTAGGCTCCCTGTTTCGGTGCGGATGTGCGTCGGGTTACGCTGTTCCTCCAGGACGCGTTCGCGCGTGCACCCGTCAACCCGAGGGGATGGGCGCGCGGCTTGTGGTCCCGCAGTCCCGCTTTCCAAGGGCGGGCGGCATTCGTCCCTTATTCAGGGGCGTATGCTCCTTGATCGAAACCGGGATGATGGGATGTCGGCTCCTCCTTCCTTGGACGTCTCCTCGGAACTCGTCGCCTAATCCGGGTCTCCCTCATAGACTTAAGAATGTTCGTGAATCTCGTTCCCGGCGCCATATCTTCATGGACACCGGTTAATTACGCTGCTTCCGCCCGGACGCTCCAAGGGGTCTGGTCGGGGCAGCAACCTGCGGTGAGAAGGCCGGGTGGCTCTGGGTGCTGGGGGCGTGTCGTAACACTGCGGCTCTGCACGTCTGTCTTCCGTCCCTAATAGGGCTTCTCGAAGGCATGATGGCCTGAGGCATCCCGTACTGGGTGCGGGGAACTGTGTCACCTGAGGTTTTCCTCAGCTTCCCATGTTTAACACGGGGTATGCCGCGAGTTTAACGTCCAGCGGGGACGGCATCGGACCGATCAACACGAAAAGTGGATCAGATGACAGAACCCCTTGCGGGGAACCTCCGACGCTGGGGCCAGCACATGGGCGGATTCCCAAGTGATATGGAGTGGAGTGAAGTGGCATGACCCCACCGGGATGTGGCGGCCCGGGTAAGGATCAGGATGGATGATGGAGTGAAGAGCTTGGACCCCGTAGAGGCTTCCTACGTACCGCGCGTTAGCACAGATCAAAGTCAACGTAGTTCAGGTATACAGTTTAACGTCAAGCTGGACGTCGGCAAGCCGACTCACAGAGAGATCGAGGCCGCCGGGCGGAGGATTGAACCGAACCACCTCGCACAGAGGGGGATGGAACGGCTGGGTGGATCACAGTTTCACGTCATGCTGGACGATAAAAGGAGAAATGGAAGAAAGGGGCTGTGGTGAGGCACAGTGGAGATACACACGGGCAGTCTCCCACCGTGGCGGATTCATAGGTGAATCGACGCAAGCGTGAACCCTGGAGGGGTCCACTGATGGACGAACCGACGTAAATACGACCGGGACGACCAGGTGGCGGGCTTGGACCTCAAGAAGGCTTCCTATGTACCCTGTTTAGAAGACAGGGACCAAAGTCCACATAGTTCATTCTGTCAGGACTTACGCACTTGGGGCAGCCCGGATGCGGCGAAACTCAGTTGGAAGGGACTTGGATCGAAAGCAGAAGACACCTCGATCCCAGTCATACCCTCTACTGGCTTCGGCCGTGGGGAGGCGCAATGGAGATACACATGTGCAGCCTCCCACGAGAAACTAGGGGTTTGTAATACCCTGCCCCCGTAGGGAAAAGCCGCTCCCATTAAATCGTCCCAAAAGAGGGTCAATCCCGACATCCCTGCAGAGACGAGCGGGTGGGGGCCACATCCAAACCGGGGGAGACCCTGCGTGCGAGGCACGGGATCGAATGATGCGGACGGTTTAGCGTCTTGCCAGACGAAGTACAGTTTAACGTCGTGTGTTGAGGACGAAGCGGACAGTTTAACGTCTTTCCGGACGAAGTACAGTTTAACGTCGTGTGTTGAGGACGAAACACTTGGCAGTTTAACGTCTTGCAGCGCGGACGATGGTTCAGTTTAACGTCGTGCAGGACGTAAACGCCTGGCAGTTTAACGTCTTGCAGCGCGGACGTGGCACAGTTTAACGTCATGTTGGACGTATGTGCAGTTTAACGTCATGCGGGACGATTGCGCAGTTTAACGTCATGCTGGACAAATATGCAGTTTAACGTCATGCTGGACGATGATTGCTGCTGATGGGTCCGTGTCACTTCGCACGAGCCTGGAAGGCTGCACGGGAAGACAGCGCACGGTGCGGGCACCCAGGATGAGGATCATCGGGCGCCACGCAGGCGGGTACCCTCAGGGGGTCAAGGGAGGCGACCCTGGCGGATTGCGCGCAAAAGAGGATCTTTGCGCGCAAAACCGCGGGTCGGCGCGCAAACTGGCGGGCTGGCGCGCAATTGGACCAGCGCTTCGCGCGCGGATGAGTGGGATTGCGCGCACCGGGCTTCGGGTAGCGCGCGGGGGCAACGGCTCATTCTCTAACGAACGGCCACTTTGAAAATGGGGGGTGCGCGCAATCGTGTCGGATTGCGCGCACCCGGGGGCAATTGCGCGCAAGAAGCTTCTTTTACGCGCAAAGGCCTTCGGGTTGAAATTTATTCAAAGGAAAGGAGCCAAGGGGATTGCGCGCGAAGGCGAACCCCAAGGCTCTATTGCGGGAAAGAAAGGAAGTTACCTGAAGATCGGCATTGCGCGCGGAAGGGGTCGGATTGCGCGAACGAGCGACGCTTCGGATTCTGGAAACCTTCAAAACGTCGGGGGTCGCCTTGTATTTATAGGCAACCCCGGGCGCGGAATCCGGTCTCGGGCGCGCAATTCGCTTCGCGGGCGCGGAATCAGGACCCTGCGCGCAAAGGCGCCGCGCGGGCCGCGGGCGCGCAAAATAGCGCGCCGGTCCAGCGCATTGCGCGCATCCCGGGAGGATTGCGCGCCGCGGTTCAACTTTGCACGCGGGCCTCTGAAATTTCGCGCAAGCCCTCCGGGCCCTCCAGAACGTGCCTCTGACTCCAAATATCACTTCGCTTTCCGCATCCGGAGCTTCGTTTGGGAACAACGGACTTTTCCGGCGTCTACAAAAGCCCCCCCTCGGAATCTGATCGGCGAGAGGTCGCAACGATCGGGTTCCGAGGGAGACGCCGGAATGCCGAAATCCTGGGCTGCGCGGGACTTAGGCGCGCAAAAGGGGGCGCCGGGCGCGAAATTCGCTGCTGCGGTCGCGCAAAGCGCTTTCCGCGCAGCGCGGACCCCGGCCTCGCCTATAAATAGGGGCCCTGGGTCCCGCGTTCCGTACTCCGGCCTTCCGCGCGATAAGCTCAAACGCTCTCGTGCGCGAAATTGCCTTTTCCGGCGCGAAATTCGCCCGATCGGCGCACAAAAACCGTCCGGAATTCGCCTGCCTTTGCGCGAAAACCCGGAACTTTGCGCGACATTCTTCCCAATTGCGCGCCGTCCACTTGGATTGCGCGCCAACCTTCAAACTTCTCTACCAGCCTCGTCCGATCCCGCACGCCTTATCCCTTAACCCGCACGACTCCCGAAACTTCTGAGATGGCCGCGCACAGAGGAAATGAGGGGGATGCCGCCACTCGCAGGGCTGAGATGGCGACGAACGAGGAGGTTTACGGAGCCAAGGAGATTGTTTCCAACAATCAATCCTTGTTCGACTTACTAACGCCGGCCCAGAAGACATATCCACTATCGGACAACCTGCCGCTCTGGAACTTCGGCATCCTAGATGAGGTTCCGGTGCCAGGGTTCGAGATTGATGCGCCGCGGACCTGGGTGACCCGGGAGGACGAGCTTCTCCGCTATAACATCACCAACAATGGGCATCCTGCCAGGGAGACCAGACACTTGGATGTCTATGTCCTGAACCCGAGGACGCGGACAATTGATTGGGGTGAGCCTACTGCGGAGAATTCTCCAGCCCTCTACTCGAGCATATATCGCCAGAGCGTCACGGACGACACCAAGGGCTGGCTGAAGGACTGGGACTTGCGGTCTGGGGGAAACTTCACCAGTGAGTGGGCCTGGGCATTCTGGGTACGCCACACTTGCGATCACTTCGCAGAGGAGCTGCGGTACATCGGCCTGTTCGAGGCGGTGTGGACGTCGCAGTTCCACTTCTACCAGCAGTCCGAGCTCGGGCCGGAGCTGTTCACCCGATGGTCTCCGGATACCAACACCTTCCATCTTCACCATGGGGAGGTCGGCATCGGTCTCTGGGACATCCACTGCATCGGAGGTATCCCGCTGGAGGGTTACCAATACGATGAGTTCCTGCCACCGAACAACACCTGGGAGGACAGGTCACGGACTCCCATCCTGACCTGGCATCTGCTTGACCTGGCTACGCAGCGGCTCGGGATCAAAGACTTCCAGAAGGACATAGCCTACAAGGAATGGTTCGGCCAGTTCTTGGAGCATGACCCGGCGGTCAAGATGCCAGGCAGGGGGAAGCGGTGCCCGACCGCAGCTCAGAGGAGCCGGAACGGGTCGTACTGGCGGGTCCTGGAGACGGGTGACTACCGCTCATGGGGGTACAGCGTCATCGAGGCCCGGGACCCAAATGTCCAGTACGCGGCGTTCCTGGCCGCCTTTCTGAGTGGGTGGCTCCTGCCAGTGCGGGACGCGAGAATGGGCGTTCGCCCGGCGACACTGGCGATGGCAGGCGCTATGGCCGCCAACAAGAGATACAACCTCGGGGTCCCAGTGCTGGCGAGGCTGTATGCCATCCTGGGACGCATCTCACGAGGGGGGTCGCCACGAAGGATCTGTGGGCCCTTTCAGTTCTTCCACGGCTGGGTGGCTGCTCACCTCGGTGGGTACACGTTTCCGAACGCCATCATTCCTCCGGGCAACGGCCTGCGACCCTCCCTGCTGAACATCGCGGGGGTCGCTCCGATGACCCTAAGTGAGGAGGGCGTGCGGATCCGGATTGGCAATCATGCCAACTTCAACTTCAGTCCGTTCCCCACTCCCGTCGGCCAGATGATCGACAATGGGCAGGGTCCGCTGGAGCAGCATGAATACTTCCTGAACATGCGGGGCGGGGTGCTCGTGGCTCGGATCGACGGGAAGGTGATCTGCGAGCCTTACGTGCCAACCCGTTTCGCCAGGCAGTTCGGGTGCCTTCAACGGATGCCGAAGAGGGTATTCACTGCTGTCCGGGAGGAGACGAACCCTGGCGTCCTTCGTCAGATGTGGCTGATGTTTGCCGCTTTCGGCTCTGGCAACGTCATCACTCTCCCTCCTACCGGAGTTGACGCAGGCTTGGCAACCGAGTACGCCGAACATTGGGCCATCGCGTACCCCGAGGGGCTTCTACAGAAGCTAGTTCGGCGGCTCGAGGTTACCCGTGCGGAGACCGGGCGTCAAGGAAGGAGGCGAGGCGCCGCCACACGGGGGAGAACGGAGGCGCGCCAAGCAGCGGAGCCGGCGCGGGCAGGGACTTCGGCGGCGGGTACATGGCAGGCTGTCGCTACGACCTCGGCGCCCAGAGAGGGGGCGCGTACGGTGGTCGAAGAGCGGCCCGGGAAGTAGGTAAGGCGTCTGCTCGAACCCTCCCACGATGCAGTCTTCCCGGTGCTGTGGTCGGCCTGGATGACCCTGCGGCAGTCACTGGGGACCGACGTCATCTGGCGAAAGATACTCAGAGAAGGAATCTATCTGCCAGAGGTCGGGCGCCTCCAGATCGCCGACAGTGTGGACTTCAACCGGCAGTATGCATATCTGACGGCCATGGACGAGTACGCGCGCCAACGTGGTCAGCGTGCGGAGCCATCCCTTCTGGTGAAGGTGATGCTCGGTCTCGAGCCCGCTCCGGAACAGATGCCGCCGGGAGAAGATGACAGTAACGACTCCGAGGAAGAGGAGGAGACGGGGGAGGATTAAGGCTCCGAGGGAAGGTCCCGTCAGGGGATCCCACGGGAGAGCGGCGAGGTGGCCGGCTCTGACAACGTTGATGTCACTGAGCTCCTCGAGGTCCGCTTCTATCCCTACTCAATCTGCTTCATCCACTCTCTTATGCAGTTTCTAACCCATTTCTCCATCTTTCTCAGGAGCACATGGATGTCGGTCAGGCGTCCTCAGCGGGAGTAGGAGAGGCGCCAGCAGGACAAGGCGGGGGCCAGACACCCATCATTGAATTGACAAGCGCTGAGGGGTCCTCTACTGCAACTGTTCCTACGGCGACCGGGATAGCGGAAGATGACGCTCCGAACTCCCGTAAGTCTCCCTACTTTACTGCTGGTGCTTGCCGTTGACGATCCGTGACTAACCATGGCATGCCCTGCGCAGTGATCTCAACACTGGAGGCTCATCAGGTTGCCGAACCCGGGCCATCCACGAGTGGACCGGTGGCAGACATGCCGCCTGCTCCGGAACAGACTTCCCAAACCGAGCCGGCCCCACCAACTGCTGATCAGGGGGCTGCGGACGTCGGCGGTGCTGCCATCGGAGAGAGGTTGGGGGCTGACGAGGGTGTCAGCGCCGCTGGGGAGAGAGAAGAAGGTCGCCCGGATGTTGGGGAACCTATCCCTCGTGAGGACCTCCCAGGGGCGGACCCTGCAGCAGACCTGCTGGCTGCCTTCCCTGCCTACCGGCCTGCCGATCCCGAGGAGATGGACGACTCAGACACGGAGGCGGTCGAGGAGAGCCAGATAACGCGCCGTAGGGGGTGGAAGTGCATCCAGCGCTTCCTCAAGCGAGACCCGTCGGAGTGGCTGGGGCGCATGGGATCACTTCAAACCTGGCTGCGCTTCCTGTGTGCCGGGGGAGCTGATGCTCAACGCCTCCATCTAACGGTCCGTGATTTCATGGCCGAAAAGATGCGTGAGAGTTGCCGGCGTGCCGACGTCACACAAAGTCGGGACATGTCGGAGAGCACGCGGGCGCTCCTCGCGGCGGAGCAGGAAGTCCGGCGCCTCGAAGGGCAGGCGGCAGAGAAGGAGGCCTTCGTCGCAACGTGTACCGAGCTTGTGGAGCAACTAGCAGCCCAGCTGGTTGACGCCCAGGTACAGCTGACGGAGGTGGGCCAACAGATGGTCACAATCCAGGTCGAGCGGGAGCGTGCACAGGCCAGAATCGACGAACTGCGCGCTGCGACCGCCGACGAAGAGAGGGCACGCAGAGAGCGAGAAGCAGCTCTGGAGGCCACCAGCCAAAGGGTAGCGGCGTTAGAGAGACTCATTCAGCACGCTAATCCCTAAGGGCTTTGTTTTTCCATTCCCAAAATATTTGCTTCCGCTACTTTGATCCATCTGTATGAATCAATATATTTATCTGCATCTTTTGGTTTAACATGCTCAACCACAATTCGTTGTCTTGCGGGAGTGTTAACCAAGCATCAGGCATCCATAATCGGGCCTGGATCTCTGGAGAAAAGAGGGAGGTCATTCCTAGGAAAGGAGACCTCAGACCTAATCAATGTATCATCCCCTCAACTTGTTCCAACACACGAGCGGGACAACGCTAGGGGCGTTGAGATTTTATCCGAACATAGGGAAATGAGAAAGGGTGAATCGCGTGTCCCGAATCTGGACATCCACAACGGTCGGCCTTCCAGGAAATGCCCAAGACGGTAGGCGGACAGTGGATCGACCATAACAACTGCAATAGACGGGCCGAAAAAGGCCATCATTCATATTGCAGGAGGCGGACCACATGTCATCATGAATACCGCTTTGGGGTTCCTTCAGACACAAGGGTGGAAATCCCGATCAACAGGGCATGCGAAGCGTGGGGCGAAGTGACGATTTGTTCGGACAGAATCCAACGCTCTCAAAATTGTGCCACCGTGGGGAAAGAGTATTAGGCGGATGCACTAATCTGGCCGTGAGTCACCCCAATTCTCATACAGCACCTCTTTGATGAGGAAACCGTCGCTTCCCACCATTGCAATGGGGCATCCCGAGCTGGATCGGGGAGAATATCACAACTGCACCACTCTACCCGAAGTCAGGCCAGACGGCCGGCGACGAGGAGGGGCGGGACTTAACGATCCCTGAGGCTGGACCCGAGTTGGAATGCCCGGGCGTTCCTACGTACTCCATCAGGCTGGAGATCAAGCCACACGTAGTTCTGAGAGTGCAGTTTAACGTCATGCAGGACGTAGGACCCCATTTGGGGAGATCTTAGTTTAGGGTCGTAGAGCTCGGACCATAGGGGTAGATCTTAGTTTAAGGTCTTAGAGCTCGGACCGTAAGGGCTAGATCTTAGTTTAAGGTCTTAGAGCTCGGACCATAAGGGGAGATCTTAGTTTAAGGTCTTAGAGCTCGGACCATAAGGGGGGATCTTAGTTTAAGGTCTTAGAGCTCGGACCATAAGGAGAGATCTTAGTTTAAGGTCTTAGAGCTCGGACCATAAGGGGGGATCTTAGTTTAAGGTCTTAGAGCTCGGACCATAAGGAGGGATCTTAGTTTAAGGTCTTAGAGCTCGGACCATAAGGGTAGATCTTAGTTTAAGGTCTTTAGAGCTCGGACCATAAGGAGAGATCTTAGTTTAAGGTCTTAGAGCTCGGACCATAAGGAGCTCAAAGCACGCCACATCGTGGTCATATCCCCTGGATATGCGAAGATGCACTGAGGGATAGTGTCAAGAGCGTCGAGGTTTCGCCTGGCCGGAATGGGGGGTGGAAAATGTGAATCATGCGGCCATTCACTCAAGGACTGGGGGCACCGGAGTAACGATATGGGAGTACTGCCGACCGTGGCGGAAAAGCAGCATCAATATCGCACTAACCGTTGGTGGAATGAGGCAGCAAACGAGCATCGACCGCTCAATCGCAGGATTCATATCGATTTGCTGCCCGAGGCCATTGGGGGTACCGGCCCGAGTCGGTGGGAGAGCACTGAGGCATTGTGTCCGAACCGTTCACGGGGGCCCCACCCAGGGCATAGATGATGGGTCCGAATGAAAGGGAGCACGAAGCCTGAAAAGTGGAAGGAACCTGACCAAGCTGAACCTGACACTCCTGGCAATAAACCAGAGTGCTCTTGACACCGGTGGACCACGGCAAGGGGTCGGGGAACACGCCTTGAGGGTGACCTGAAGGCGGCGGACTCCCCAGAGAAGGGGGGATCTCTAAGAGGTGGGGGGCTGGACCCGAAGTTTCAAACATCCGGGCGTTCCTAAGTATCCCATAAGGATGGGAATCAAGCCGCACGTAGTTCTTAAGGCGCGGCGCAACACAATCGGGCACCAGCGCGGGGAAGAGTGCGGGTCTGACCCTCACACACAGAAGGAGCGGCATTTGATATTTCTTGTTTGTCCTTAAAGATGAATGGTTTTTCTTTGTGCGGCGACATGCCTGTGATTGAGAAATCTTTGGCGTCGCCACAATAATCAAGCCATGGAAGGCATTGATGAATGGCGTGGTCATTAACCAGCGCCCAACATGAGTGTCCCCTGAGGAGGACATCACGATGCAGTGCCGTTTCTCGTCGGGCGGCCAAGACGATCACAGTTTACGGTCGTGTGGTAGGACCAGACAACACAGTTTAAGGTCGTGTGGTCGGACCATGGGGGAATCCGATTATCGTGGTACGGCGGACACGGCGGAGGTGGGAACATACCCAGGTCTGCGGTCACGCACGATTCCAGGAGAAGAGTCTTGGGATAGGGGTCTGCGTATGTCCATCACCCAAGGGGCAGAGATGCTAGCCTCCAGATATACTGGGCCCAGAACGCGATTGTTCGAGCGACTCCCTCCTCCTTATGGGGACGAGGGTCCAGCTACGCACGGCCCTTAGGGAGGATATCCGCATATATCCTTGGTGCTCAGATCATGGGAGCCTCGAACGACATCATTACCCTGGTTGGTCTGCCTAACGTGTAGAGGTGTACTGGAGGTCAGTATGAAGAGAGTGTCGAGATTCCACTACAACGCATAAAGGCGGAGTGTGATGAGGACTGCGCAACCAATGTTCAGAGCCTGAAAGAGCCGACATGGCGATCAAGGATGTTGCTGACGCATTCGCAACACAGCATCCGATCGCGTCAGCCTAAGATGGGGCAAGCAAACGAGCATCAACCGCTCAATCGCAGGATTCATATCGATTTGCGGCCCAAGACCCGCCGGTAAATCGACCCGGAGCGGTGGGAGAGCACTGAGGCATCGTACCCAAGCCGCTAACGAGGATCCCTTTGAGTGAATGCTCGAACAAGAGGAAGCGCGAGGCCTGACAAGCAACACAGGACTTGTCGGGATTGAATCTGACACTACGAGTCATAGACCGAAGTACCCAAAACATGTTAACAGATCTCCGGAAAGGGTCGGAGGACTCACCCTGAGAGCAACCAAAAGAGGGCAGATCCCCATGATCAACCAAGAGACGGGGCTGGACCTGAAACATAAGCGTCCAGGCGGTCCTACGTATCCCATAAGGATGGGAATCAAGCCATACGTAGTTCTGGAGAGGCAGTTTAACGTCATGCAGGACGATGAGGGGTGTGAGGTAGTCCCACACACGGGGGAGGCGTACGGCGCGGCCAGTAGGCCGACGTGAATGAGGACATAATCCCCCGCTCACGCGATACGCCTCGCACAAAAAGAAGGGGAACTTGGGCCAGAGGCCCAACGCGGGGTAGAGATTCCCGGGAAATGAGGCTGGGCCTGAAACATAACGTCCAGGCGGTCCTACGTATCCCATAAGGATGGGAATCAAGCCATACGTATTTCTTGAGAGGCAGTTTAACGTCATGCAGGACGATGAGGGAAAAAGAAGGGGGGAGCAGAAGGCATCCCCAAACGTGGGGGGCGTACAGCGTGGCGAGAAAACCGACGTAAATGAGGACATAATCCCCCGCGCACGCGATACGCCACATACCCAGAGGCAACTGGACCAAGGGCCCGGGATGGGATGGAAATTCCCGAAGGATGGGGCTGGGCCTGAAACATGAATGTTCAGGCGGTCCTACGTATCCCATAAGGATGGGAATCAAGCCGCACGTAGTTCTTGAGGGGCAGTTTTACGTCATGCAGGACGAATGCTGAACAGTTTAACGTCTTGTAGCTCGGACGTAGTGCAGTTTAGCGTCATGCAGGATGAAGCACTTGGCAGTTTAACGTCTTGCAGCGCGGACGAATGCTGAATAGTTTAACGTCTTGTAGCCTGGACGAATGCAGTTTAACGTCGTGCAGGACGTGGGCACACTCAGACAAAGTACTGCTTGAGGAACCTAGCGTTGGTGGGAGGAGTGACACGCTCACCATCCATAGTCGCTAGGGAGTACGCGCCATTGGGATAGACCTCGTGGACAACAAAAGGTCCCTCCCACTTGGGCTCCAACTTGGGCGTCTTCCTGCCGGGGATCATCGGCGCTCTTAGGGCTAGCACTAGATCACCCTGCAGGAAGGAGCGGAGGCGAACCTTCTTATTGAAAGCTCGAGCCATTCTTCTTTGATGCCTCTCCAAGTTGTGCAAAGCGCGAAGTCTATTCTCATCCAGTACTTCCAACTCGACTAGACGGGCTTCAGCAACTCTGTCCGGCGCTTGCTGGTCGTAGACCGCAGTGCGCAAGGACGGCAACTGGATCTCGATGGGCAGGACGGCCTCAGCTCCATACACCAGGGAATAAGGGGTCATCTGGGTGGAATTGCGAGTCGTCGTCCGATAAGCCCAGAGGGCGTTGGGGAGCTTGTCCAGCCAACTCTTCTTGTTCTGACCAACCATCTTTTGCAGAATGTTAGAGAGGGTTTTGTTAAACGCCTCGATCTGTCCATTCTCCTGCGCATGATAGCGAGATGTATGGTTCGAGCGAATGTTATACTTGGCGTACAACTTCTTCAACTCGGCTGCTCGGAAATTGGTTCCGTTATCCGTGAGGATAGCGTGAGGCACTCCAAATCGACAAATGATGTTGGAGGTCACGAAGTCAGTGATCGAACAGGATTTGACCTCTCTGAGCGGAATCGCTTCTGCCCATTTGGAGAAGAAGTCCGTGGCGGTCAGAATGAACCGGCACTGGCGAGCTGTCACCAGCGGGTAAGGTCCCACAACGTCCAGTCCCCAGACTGCAAAGGGCCAGGAATACCTTGTGGTATGGAGAGGCTTCGGCGGCCGATGCACAAAGTTCGCGTGAACCTGGCACGCATGGCACCTCCTGGCATACTCGATGCAGTCATGGATCATAGAGGGCCAGAAGTATCCCAACCTCCGAATCTGGTGGGACAGCTTCGGCCCAGTCTGGTGGGCGCCACACGAACCAGCATGAACCTCTTGCATGACTCGTGGGATCTCAACTCCCTGAAGGCAACGGAGGAGAACACCATCAAATCCGCGTTTGTAGAGGATCTGCTCCAGGCCGGGACTGCTCTGGAGGACGAACTGCGATGCGCGGCGTCAAACTCGCTCGTGCTCGGCCCGATCCGATGGAAGAATGCCATGTTGGAGGTACTCAACCAAAGGCGTCCTCCAATCAGGGGCTGATCCGACTGTCATATCTGGGGTACTCGGGGCTTCGGGCATAGGGGCAACCGTGGTGAGATTACTTACCAACGGGCCGCGATCTTCTTCCGGGACAACAGGAGCGATGAGCCTGCGGCGCGTCACGCGGACGATCAGGTTGTCCTGTTCAGGCTCCGCAAGTGACGCAGCGAGGCTGGCCAAAGCATCTGCTCGACCGTTCTGCGACCGGGGAACATGGACAATTTCCGGCCGAGAAGGGAACCGGGCCATCAGAAGGAGGGTGCACTCCAACAATGGCACAAGTTCCGGCTTCCTGACAACGTAGTCGCCATTGATCTGCTTAACGACCAGCTCGGAGTCCCCTTTCACGCACAGACGGGGCACGTCGATCTCGAGAGCCAACTCGAGGTCGGTGATGAGGGCATGGTATTCCGCCTCATTGTTGGTACAACCCTCTGACAACAGGAACGAGTATGGCAGCACGGCTCGCTCCGGGGTAATGAAGACGATGCCCAAGCCCACTCTATTGAGCTTAGGATTATCGAGTCTTCTACCGGTGGGGCTCCGGGAGGCACCGTCAAAGTGCATCTGCCAGCATGGATCGGCTCGATCAACCGAGAGAATGGTCTCATCAGGAAAGCCTAGATCCAGCGGCTGATCCGCGGAGGTCGGGTGAGCTGCCAGAAAGTCTGCCAATGCTTGCCCTTTGATGGCCTTCTGAGACACATACCTGATGTCGAACTGCTGGAGAATCACAGCCCACCGCGCTAGGCGGCCAGTCAACATAGGCCGGCTCAGGATATATTTCAACGGGTCTACCCGAGAAACCAACTGTACCTCATGGTGCTGCAAGTAGTGCCGTAATTTCTGTACGGCAAATACGAGCGCCAGGCAGCTCTTCTCGATGGGGGAATACCTAACTTCCGCATCGAGGAGCATGCGACTGAGGTAATAGAGGCTATTCTCCGTTCCCTCGTTGTTCTTCTGGGCGAGAAGGGCACCCAGGGACCGTTCCAGGGCGGTCACATAAAGGACCAGCGGCTTTCCGGATACGGGCGGCATCAGGACCGGAGGTTGAAGCAGGTACTGCTTAATTTCCTCGAAAGCGGTCTGACACTCTTTATCCCATACATAGGTGGCACCTTTCTTCATGATCCGAGAAAAGGGCTTACACTTGCCGGCCAGATTCGCGATGAATCGGCGTATATAGGCTAAGTGGCCTTGGAACCCTTGCAGTTCCCGGACGGTACCTGGGGGAGGCATCTGGCTAATCGCCCTGATTTTCTCTGGGTCGATCTCAATACCCCGGTATCTTACCACAAATCCAAGGAACTTTCCGGAGGTGACCCCAAAGGCACACTTCAACGGGTTCATCTTCAGGCAGCGAGACCGGAGGAAGCTGAACACTTTCTCAAGATCTTTGAGATGGTCCTGACGCTGGCGCGATTTGACGACCAAGTCGTCGACGTAGCATTCCACCAGTGTGCCGAGGATTGGCTTGAATATGCGGTGCATCGCCCATTGATAGGTGGCACCTGCATTCTTCAGGCCGAAGGGCATGACCCGGTAGCAAAAGGTACCTTGGGGGGCCCTGAAGGCAGTGAACTCCTCATCCTCAGGGGCCATCCGAATTTGGTTGTATCCGGAGTATCCATCCATGAAGGAGAGGGCTTGGAACCCTGTCGTGGCATCAATCAACAGCTCTGTCACTGGAAGGGGAAAATCATCCTTCGGACAGTGGCGGTTGAGATCGCGGAAGTCGATGCAGACTCTAATCTGCCCGTTCTTCTTTCTGACCGGCACAATGTTGGCCAGCCATTTGGGGTACTGAACTTCCCTCACGAAGTTGGCTTTGATAAGCTTGTCAACTTCGGCCTCAACCACGGCACCGTGGGATGGGTGCATCTTCCTGGGAGGCTGATTGAACCCGCGATGGTTCGCCGGGAGACCAAGGCGGTGGACGACTACCTGAGGATCTAGCCCCGGCATCTCGTCATAGCCCCAAGCGAACACATCACGGTGCTGCCTGAGAAAGTCCACGTACTGCTGCCGCTCCTCAGAGGGCATGGCGGCACTAACCAATGTGGGTCTTGGATCGGCCTCGGTTCCAAGGTTCACCTGTATTAACTCATCGACCGTGGCGGGGACGCCCTCCTCAAAGGCTGGGGGTGCGTCTTCCATATCCTCTCCGCTCGGGGAGGGATCGTCCACGGGAGAGACTGCGTTGGAAACTGCATTGGGGCTACCAGATCCTGCTGGGCCACTGGTGCTGGCGCGGGCGGTCGCGGCCATCTCATCAGGAGACTCGCGGACCGTCAAGACCATGGCGACGTCCAACCGGTGAATCGGGAGGACGTAAGCGTCATCCAGACTTGCCCAGGGATCGCTTGCAACAGCAACAGGCTCAACCTCACCTGCCAGGATCTGCTTATCCTTGCTCTTGTAATAGTCCGCGTCCAGATAGCGGGCTTCACATGAGGCAAAAGGAGAGGCATCTCCTTGAAGCACGCCTACTCGACCATTAAGGGAGTATTTGAGGCATTGGTGGTATGACGAGGGAACCGCCGCGTGAAGGTGAAGCCATGGCCTGCCCATCAATGCGTTATACGCAGTGTCCTGAGAGACTACCATGAATTCGGTGTTGGCAACCAAGTCACCGAACTGGGTCTTCAAACGTATCTTGCCGACCGGGGTTTGCTCGGTGCGGTCGTACCCCTGGATCCTGAGGTCGGAGGGAATCAAGTCGTCCTCAGACAACCCCAATCTCCGGAGCGTCTGAGTTGGAATCAGGTTAATCCCGGACCCCGTGTCGACAAGACAGCGCCGGACTTCAAGGCCATTGAACTGGCCAGTGACATATAGCGGACGAATGTGTCCCTGTATAGGAGGGTCTTAATCCTTACCAGAGAACGAGATAACTGCCTGACATTCGGCGTCCTCGATCGTTTCGGCGTGAAAGGCCTCTGCAGCCGCAACCTCTGTCTCAAACTGGAGGGGGCTCTTCAGGGCTTCAGCGAGTGCCTCGCGCATCTCAGATGACAAGCGCAGAGCCTCAAGGATGGAGAGCCTTGCTGGGATGTCGGCCAAATGCTTCAGGACATCATACTTTTTGGCCAAGCGCGAGCCCCTGGTTGCAGGAGGTTGCTCTGCGGTTGGCGGCATGACGGGCCTTGTCGGTTGGATCGGCGGCCGACTGGTACTTGGCGCATCTCGCTGTTCACTGGTCGCAGTCCGGGAAATGGTCACCGTACTGGAGTCAGGAGGCCGGGATGGACTCGTGGCAGGGCGGAGCTGATCGCGACGCGGCTGAGGCGGTTCTGCCTGGTCCCACACCACAAACAGTGGCGGAGGCGAATCCGTCATCCCCGAATGGGGGGCCTGCGCGCGTTGAGCTCGGTTTTGAGCCTGCTGCCTAGTCTCAGTGGCGTGCACGGCCTGGCTGGAGGTACCAACGGCTGTGCCCCGGCGACTCCTGCTGCTGCGGTTCTTCCGACGGTGGCGACGACCGGGGACACTAGGGAGGTCCACCTGGTGTTCTTCAACGTCGGGAACCGAGAAGGGATTTACCAGCTCGACGGTATTAACCTAAGTGTACCCAATACCGTCATCGGACGAATCATCTATCACCGGGCGGATCCGAGGAGGGACCCTCATCTCCGGGGGCATGAAATCGCCGAGAGTACGGGATAGTGGCGGAACTGGCGGGGCGCGCTCTTCCTTCTTGCGCTGCCGCCGTTTGCTCCTCTTGGAAGAGGCAGGCTGGGACGACGATGCCGAAGCAGCACCCGCAGGTTCTGGGGGCTCAGGCTGATTCAAGCGTGCACGGATGATTCCATGGGCGCGAATGATCGTCTTGCGGGCCATCCAGTTTTTGTACTTCTGGGATCCGCGGTCGGAGACCAGCTGCCATTCGTCCTCGTTGCCACTATCGTCATCTGATCCCACGAACACGCCCGCCACTTTTGCTGGAGCTGGGCCCAACCTGATTACATTGTTGTTAATCTGGTCTTGGAGCCAGTCCTTAAACACATAGCACCGCTGGATGGTGTGCCCCAAGGCCCGATGGTAGGGGCAATAGCGGGGGTTATTCGTAAGATGTGCCTCCTCTGGCCTCCAACACTCAGGCAGTCGCACAATCCTCTGCTCCAGGGCGCTCCGGAAGTAACCGGGGACCTGATCCTCATGAAATGAGTAAGTCAGGTGTCGCGGGCCCCTGGGAGCGTGGTCTTGACGAGGGGCTGGAGGGGCCGGCCGAGGAGGTGGGCCCTGATTATCTCGCCTGGGTTGTGGCGGTACATTACGCGGAGGGGCCGGCCGGTTCTGGGGCTGCCGCTGCTGGGCCGGGAACTGAGCCCGTGGAGGCGGATTCCTGTGAGGCTGTGGAGCTGGCCTCACCGGCAGCAGCTCCAACGGCCTGGGGGCCTCTATCTGGACAACAGCAGCGGGCTCAGCCCTGCTGACTCTCCTTGCAGGAATCATAGGAGGCAGCGGGTGTGCCTGGCTGGCCTGTTGCAGGGCTTCCTCAAGACGTTGAGCTTTGTCTGAGAAGTCCCCGAACCCTCCGGGGTAATTCTGAGTAATCAGGGAAGGGACCAGCTCGGTCTTGACGTTCCTGACGCACATTGTCAGCAACTGCTCCTGAGTCAATGGCATGTCAAGGGAATACGTGAGACCCTTCCATCGGGCGACGAAGTCCGCGACTCGCTCATCAGGCCTCTGCTTGCACTTGAAGAGGTCTACGATACTTGTCTTCCGGGTCGTGGAACTGAACTGGTAGAGGAACTGTCTACGGAGGTCCTCCCAGCTGGTTACCGACCCGACGGGGAGCTGGCTGTACCAGAAAAATGCTGGCCCTTCCAGTGTCTGAACAAAGCAGCGAAGCTTAGCGGCCTCCTGCTGCGCCGGAGTCCCCAACATAGGCCCGCACCTCGAGTTGAAGTGGGATAAATGCTGTGGCGGATCTCCAGTTCCGTTGAAGGGGGCGAAAGTGGGATTCCCGAATCCCGGAGGCGCCGACATGTCATCCACCCATGCTGGGTAGGGCTTGCCGTCCGGTGGGATCGCCACCTGCCGAGTCTCCAAGGCTTCCAAGCGGGCAATGAGTGCCGCCATCGGATCGTCCGGACATGGGTTCCAGTCCTGGCGAGGATCTCTAACCACGAGCGCATTGCATTGCCCTTCAATTGGGTCGTCGACCGGGTCGTCGAACTCGGCAGCTCGTGGGATGGCGGGCGGAGCGGCCCTTGGGGCAGCGGGAGGAATCCGAGCGGGATCTCTCAGGTAGTCACGCCGCTCGGGAGGGTGTGGCGAAACATACCGCGCCCTCTTGCCATAGGCAATGGCCTCTCTCCTGTCGGCGAACACGGCGTAATCACGGTTTCCCGGGAGAGTCTCATCGAGGAGCGGTTGTTCCGGTCCCTGCTGTCCTGGCCTGGGATCACCGTAGTCAGGCCGCCGTTCTGCAGCGCGCTCGGCGAGGAGCTGGTCAACCAGCTTCTTCTGTTCGGCGAGCTGCTGACGTAGCGTAGCCTTCTCGGGATCCTCCTCTGCCCTCTGCATGGAGGCAGATGGGTCGGCGGGCCTTATAGCCTCGATGTGCTCTTTTCCTTTGCTGACGTTTCGGCTCAACGTCAGTGCTTCAGTGGGTGCGGGGAGCCCCAGGAGGTTCCTCTGATGACGAGTAACTCTCACCGATGGATCTGACGACGGCTTGTCTTCGGGGGGGAATCCCCCGTCGAGAAGTTCCAAGTCGTTCCCCTCTCCCGACAGGTCAACCATGTTGACCGTTTCTGTCCCTGGGGATATACCCTCAGGGCCACCCAGCGAATCGGGCTGTCGGCGGATCACACTGAAGCGTAGGGCAGCGTACTGCCCCCATCCACGGATATACACGTGGGGAGTGGCTTCCTCGATAACTTTGCGGAGTACTTGAAAACACTCAACGCATCGTTGTTGGAGGGCCTCGTGGTGCTCAAATGACCCGGGGTGCCGAACCGCGGGGAGCATGGCCAGGTCAATTTGACGGCACTGCTCACCAATATCCTCCAGGTGTGCTTGACTCCCGGGGTATGGCATTCGTAGGCGGTGAAGACAGGAGCGAGTCTCCCGGAGAGTTCGGCGGAAGCATTCGAACTCATCCGGGGTGAGCGATTCGGGTGCATCAAAGCCCGGTCCTGCGACTGGCCAAAACTTCTCAGGGAAGTGGCCCTCTGCAAGGACGGTCCAGAAGCTCCACGACTCAGGCTCGGGACCCAGGTCTCCTTGGTCCTCTTCAATGGCTGGGAACGGACGGGGAACTGGTAGTGGTGCCGAGGCGGGCCGCCGGGCCGACGGGCTGGCCGGCGGTGAATACGGCGAGCAGGCCGATTGGCCTCCATATCCCGGGCCGCCCTCTGAGGGTGGCGGTGCCCTGGCTACCACATCACGATAGGACGGGCCGGCGAGCGAACATCCTGCCGTAGCATCGGTGCTCGCCGAGGGCGCACCAGATCGTGGTTCGACCGTCGGTCCCCAGAAAAAGTCTCCGGCTTCTCTGATCGAGACGGAAGGCACTTCCGGAGGGGCCGGTACCAACCGCAAGCTTGATCCTTGGGGGTCTACCAGGCCCTCGTTACTCCGGATATACCTTCGGAGAGAAGCGGGGATCACATCGATCTCGCTCTCGGGGAGCACGGGGCTGACGTGCCGCATTCCTACCCCTGCCCTTGACTGGCGGGGTTGGGGAAGGGGCTCTGTCGCCGAATCGTACTCCGCCTCTGAGTCAGAGAAGCAAACCGGTCGGATCTCTGTCCGGAATTCCGTAACATCCTTCCCTCGGCGTCGACGCCTTGCCTTCCTGCCCCTGGGTGGTTCTTCGGGGCAGGGCTGATCTCTGTCCTGGTGTCCTCCGGCCGCACTGGTGCTGGGGCCAAGAGGACTGGGAACCAAGGTGCGAGGGGCACCGGGACAGATATCAAAGGGGACGCGGGGAAAGATGATTCCGGGCAGGCCTCCGGGCCGGGATCGGAAGGTGGGATGACCCATGCCTCCTGGATCGGCCACACAGAGTAGATCCTGCCGGTGAATAGCGCTACCGCGAGGTGGTCCGCGGTGGCTACTGCCAGTGCCAGCAACCGGGAGAGTCGACCCAACCTGCCTTTGGGGCGTTCGGGGCCTCGATCCAGGTCGGGCATAGGAGTTCCCCTGCTCAGGATGCGCAGAGGCCTGGCGACTGGAGCCAGCAGTGGCTTGGGCCAATGCGGCTGCTGTTGCTAGAGCCCCAAGGTGGGCATCCTCTTCCGCTCGTGCCCGACGTTGGCGTCGAGACAGACGAGTCGGGATGAGCGGCGCGGGCAGGTGGAGAGCCCGCTCTTCAACTGGAGAGGCCTGGCGGCGGTGTCGCCGTAGCCTGGCGGGAGTCCTTACCGTAGATCCCTGGAGCGAATCCCGGATAGGGTGATCCCGGGCATCTTCCACCTCATCCGCATAGGGAAGGGAACTGTCAGAGCGCTCCGGGGATAAACTCCCGAAGCGATTGGATGTTGAGGTAGGCAGCGGTGCCTCCCTGCGCGGCCCTCGGGGGCGGCGGTGGTGGCAAGGCGCAGCCTCCTCAAGGTCTAGGCGAGCCATTTCCCTAGTGGGGATGACTCCCTCTTCCTCGTATCTCCGCACCAGGGTGTTGATCACCCTTCTCTGGATGACCTCCGAGGGGGAGAGAGGGCGTGGTCGTCCCGCAATTGCGGCTGCTGGGACGACTGTGGAACGGGCAGGACCGCGCGGAGTAGCCGCGTCGGTGTTTCCCCTATCCCTGCGCCAGTGGGCGGGTGGCGATCGGGCACTGGATCGGGCGACCTGATTTCTGAAAGCAGGGAGAAGAACCCATTAACACTGACAGGAAAAAGGAATCGACAACCAACCATTAGCGCCATGACGCCTTCCGTGGGGGGAACCCAGGCCCTCGACGTTGCGAGACGGAGTGCCCGATTTCACTTCCCCAGCCCCTGGCGGGTAAGACTGAATGCTTGGCCGGGCAACATGCCGGTCTTCCAACACCTCTGAAAGCCATCGGTCTTCGTATCGAGGAGAAGAGATTCACGTCGGGTTCACCATTTTTCTGTTTCGGTGCGGATGTGCGTCGGGTTACGCTGTTCCGCCAGGACGCGTTCGCGCGTGCACCCGTCAACCCGAGGGGATGGGCGCGCGGCTTGTGGTCCCGCAGTCCCGCTTTCCAAGGGCGGGCGGCATTCGTCCCTTATTCAGGGGCGTCTGCTCCTTGATCGAAACCGGGATGATGGGATGTCGGCTCCTCCTTCCTTGGACGTCTCCTCGGAACTCGTCGCCTAATCCGGGTCTCCCTCATAGACTTAAGAATGTTCGTGAATCTCGTTCCCGGCGCCATATCTTCATGGACACCGGTTAATTACGCTGCTTCCGCCCGGACGCTCCAAGGGGTCTGGTCGGGGCAGCAACCTGTGGTGAGAAGGTCGGGTGGCTCTGGGTGCTGGGGGCGTGTCGTAACACTGCGGCTCTGCACGTCTGTCTTCCGTCCCTAATAGGGCTTCTCGAAGGCATGATGGCCTGAGGCATCCCGTACTGGGTGCGGGGAACTGTGTCACCTGAGGTTTTCCTCAGCTTCCCATGTTTAACACGGGGTATGCCGCGAGTTTAACGTCCAGCGGGGACGGCATCGGACCGATCAACACGAAAAGTGGATCAGATGACAGAACCCCTTGCGGGGAACCTCCGACGCTGGGGCCAGAACATGGGCGGCTTCCCAAGTGATATGGAGTGGAGTGAAGTGGCATGACCCCACCGGGATGTGGCGGCCCGGGTAAGGATCAGGATGGATGATGGAGTGAAGAGCTTGGACCCCGTAGAGACTTCCTACGTACCGCGCGTTAGCACAGATCAAAGTCAACGTAGTTCGGGTATACAGTTTAACGTCATGCTGGACGTCGGCAAGCCGACTCACAGAGAGATCGAGGCCACCGGGCGGAGGATTGAACCGAACCACCTCGCACAGAGGGGGATGGAACGGCCGGGTGGATCACAGTTTCACGTCATGCTGGACGATAAAAGGAGAAATGGAAGAAAGGGGATGTGGGGAGGCACAGTGGAGATACACACGGGCAGTCTCCCACAGTGGCGGATTCATAGGTGATTCGAAGCAAGCGTGAACCCTGGAGGGGTCCACTGATGGACGAACCGACGTAAATACGACCGGGACGACCAGGTGGCGGGCTTGGACCTCAAGAAGGCTTCCTACGTACCCTGTTTAGAAGACAGGGATCAAAGTCCACATAGTTCATTCTGTCAGGACTTACGCACTTGGGGCAGCCCGGATGCGGCGAAACTCAGTTGGAAGGGACTTGGACCGAAAGCAGAAGACACCTCGATCCCAGTCATACCCTCTACTGGCTTCGGCCGTGGGGAGGCGCAATGGAGATACACATGTGCAGCCTCCCACGAGAAACTAGGGGTTTTTAATACCCTGCCCCCGTAGGGAAAAGCCGCTCCCATTAAATCGTCCCAAAAGAGGGACAATCCCGACATCCCTGCAGAGACGAGCGGGTGGGGGCCACATCCAAACCGGGGGAGACCCTGCGTGCGAGGCACGGGATCGAATGATGCGGACGGTTTAGCGTCTTGCCAGACGAAGTACAGTTTAACGTCGTGTGTTGAGGACGAAGCGGACGGTTTAACGTCTTGCCGGACGAAGTACAGTTTAACGTCGTGTGTTGAGGACGAAACACTTGGCAGTTTAACGTCTTGCAGCGCGGACGATGGTGCAGTTTAACGTCGTGCGGGACGTAAACGCCTGGCAGTTTAACGTCTTGCAGCGCGGACGTGGCACAGTTTAACGTCATGTTGGACGTATGTGCAGTTTAACGTCATGCGGGACGATTGCGCAGTTTAACGTCATGCTGGACAAATATGCAGTTTAACGTCATGCTGGATGATGATTGCCGCTGATGGGTCCGTGTCACTTCGCACGAGCTTGGAAGGCTGCACGGGAAGACAGCGCACGGTGCGGGCACCCAGGATGAGGATCATCGGGCGCCACGCAGGCGGGTACCCTCAGGGGGTCAAGGGAGGCGACCCTGGCGGATTGCGCGCAAAAGAGGAGCTTTGCGCGCAAAACCGCGGGTCGGCGCGCAAACTGGCGGGCTGGCGTGCAATTGGGCCAGCGCTTCGCGCGCGGATGAGTGGGATTGCGCGCACCGGGCTTCGGGTAGCGCGCGGGGGCAACGACTCATTCTCTAACGAACGGCCACTTTGAAAATGGGGGGTGCGCGCAATCGTGTCGGATTGCGCGCACCCGGGGGCAATTGCGCGCAAGAAGCTTCTTTTACGCGCAAAGGCCTTCGGGTTGAAATTTATTCAAAGGAAAGGAGCCAAGGGGATTGCGCGCGAAGGCGAACCCCAAGGCTCTATTGCGCGAAAGAAAGGAAGTTACCTGAAGATCGGCATTGCGCGCGGAAGGCGTCGGATTGCGCGAACGAGCGACGCTTCGGATTCTGGCAACCTTCAAAACGTCGGGGGTCGCCTTATATTTATAGGCAACCCCGGGCGCGGAATCCGGTCTCGGGCGCGCAATTCGCTTCGCGGGCGCGGAATCAGGACCCTGCGCGCAAAGGCGCCGCGCGGGCCGCGGGCGCGCAAAATAGCGCGCCGGTCCAGCGCATTGCGCGCATCCCGGGAGGATTGCGCGCCGCGGCTCAACTTTGCGCGCGGGCCTCTGAAATTTCGCGCAAGCCCTCCGGGCCCTCCGGAACGTGCCTCTGACTCCAAATATCACTTCGCTTTCCGCATCCGGAGCTTCGTTTGGGAACAACGGACTTTTCCGGCGTCTACACTCCCGAAAAGGAAGGTGCGGCTTGTTGACATGAGTCATATCATTTAGTCATTTAACCCTTTATCATTTGGGGATGTTACAATCACCCCCCATAGAGCACAATGTCCTCGTTGTGGGCCCTACATCTCAACCCAGGCAGTGCACCACACTTAAGGCTGGGTATCACCTCTGATACAAAATGTAGAGACCCAAAGCTTGACGTACATGGACATTACATTACTTTTTCGGAATACTTAATACATAACAAAAAAAGACACCAAAGGACCCTAATAGTTTAGTGCCTTTGGAAACTTGGAACATAAACTTCTAATCTTGGTGAAAGATCCTCAACATATCCCACAAAGAACATCCCTTTTTTTACCTACAACCTTTTCTTATATCATGGGGAAAAGAGAACATAAAAAGGGTGAGCTCAAATGCTCAGTAAGGGCAAACATAGTGAACATAAAACAATCCATAAACATTTTAAAGAAAAAACTTGAGAATAAAATTTAAACATCAAAATCTTGAGCAAAGACATAAATCGTGGAAGTACGTAAGGCATATATCATAATGGAAAATCAATCATGATAAAATATAATGGGAATAAAACATGTAATTGTGGAAACCATTCAGCACATGTGATGATTTACATAGTAGCCAAGGCATTGTTGCCAAGACCATCTTAGTGGACAAAGTCCCTTTCTGAATCGAGTTCACTCCACGTTTCAGTCCTTTAACACTGAACCAGATTAACATACAGTTCCAGCCATGTCTATCTCATGAGATATAAATATTTACCCAATTCATTGGAGGGATATATAGGTCCCACCCATCTTATAATGAAATCATTCTTCTGTGTGCCACAAAATCATAAATCATACATCATAGCATAACCCATGTAATAGAATGAGATTCTTAAACATCATGCCATCATAACATAATCCATATAAAAAATGGATATATTTTCATCATAATAAGAATCAAACCATGTAAATAATGGAGACATTATACTTGAAACATAAACATATTAAATAATGTCATCTTAGATGGAAAATAGTTTTGATAAAAACACTTGAAATGAATTCTTGATGAAAATATCCTTTCTTCTTCAAAATCGTTGTATTTTCACAAAATTTCATGCAATTTTAAAAGAAAAGGTTTTTGTTGAAAATAATCATGCAATATTTTAGAGGAAGCTTCATGAAAATGAGTCCTTATGAAATCGTAAAAATCCGCTCACGCCGTATAAGTTAAAAATAACATTCTCCTCGTACTTTTGTCGGAAAAGTTAAAAAGTTCCTTGTGTGGTAAACAAAAGATATATTCCTTCCATAACACGTGGTAAAAGTAAAAAAAGGGTAAAAATGACTTTAAACATACATGAAAACATTTTTATAAAACTTGTACATGGATGATAAATATAACCCTAGTAAATACTTACGAATAAGCAATCTCGGATAAAAATGAGATTTGCAAAATTATCCCTTACCTTAGGTCCGATATGCTTCGTACATTTCCGAACCTACTGTATAATGATTTAAATAATGTCATTTACTTATTACAGAATCATATTCATTGTTATGATATCATATATGGTTCACTTATTACTTTATATTACCCGTTCTTTTGTAAGTTCTATATTAAAGCAGTGTTTTGGGTTACATCGTTTTATTTATCTTAAGTGTTTGGACTTATTGTTCTTGATATTATTACTTATATCCGGATTTACTTAATTCCAGAATGTAAAACACGATTTACATATAATATATATTTCAGTATATACATATATATATATATGATAGATCGATTAAATGAAATGAAATACACCGTTCATGGAGACGGAAGGTCGTACGTACGCATGAACGCTGTTTTCGTTTCCTTATTGAATTGAATGAAATTAAGTAGATGACATACATATATATACACATAAATACAGTATCATTATTATGTCATATATTTCTTGATTACTTATTATATATACTTTATAATCATTCATGAATGGCTAACATGGAGAATGAATCTCATCGCGTCGTGGAGACGGTAGTCCGTACGTACGCACGAGCGATGATATCATTCCCATGATCGTGGAATTGTATTGGAGTGTATGTATACTATTTCATAATCAATATCACTTTAAAATAATCATATATAGTTATTATTTACACCATTTTACCCATCCAAGTAAGGTGGTCGTGGAAAATAGATGACACCATGGCGTGGAGACGATATTCTGTACGTACGCACGCGCGGTGATTTCGTTTTCCATAGAATGGATAGATGGTGAAATAGGGATGTTTCATACTTATAATAACATATCAGTATATGATTGATACTGATTTTATTACTTCATAATGAAACAAATAAAGAATAATAAGTGGAAGAAGAAATAAAGTTGAAGGAATCGGTAACGGACATTACCTCTTCTTTGAAGCACCTCTTTGAGACATCCTCTTAGGGCACCAAAATTGGTCTTTGAAGAAGACCAGGACCTCTAGGATGTTTCTAGGTAAGTGGAGAAGAGAATTTGGCTGGGTTTCGCCGAGCTTTAAGGCTCAATGTGGTGTGAGGAAGAGAGGGAGGAGGTTCCCTTTTATAAGGGAGGAGAGGGGCACCTTTGGAATAACTAAAAATTTTATTTTATTATAAAGTCATATTCGGTTTTCAATAGCTCCAAATTGATTTATTTCAAATCTAAGGTGGGGATGGGTCGGAATCCTCTCATCCAATAGAATTTAGACAAGTTTAGGTTTCTATTTTAACATTATCATTTAGATTTAACTTTAAGTTAAATAATTTTTCTTTTACTGTGTCTTCTTGTTTTCTTACACTATAAGGTTAATAAACTTACTATAACAAGCCAAACGAACCCCAAGTTGTTTATTATTAATATATATAACCTTATCTAAGTCATTTTGCTGATCCTTATATTTTTAGGAAAAAATTAACAATTAATAATATAATATTTTTCTAATAAATTATTTTATGAAAATTTTGACACTATTTGGTAATTGATTTTTGTAAAAATCATAACAGAAATATTAGTTCGAGAAAAGTTAATTAAATCAATACTAACATGTAATATTAATATATAAAATTATTTTAATTCCCAAAAAGTTTGAAATTACATTTATTTTAGTATTTATAATATCAATTATGTCAATATTTCATTAATAATATAATTACTGCATCATTATTGTGTCATAAATAAATTAATTTATTTAAAGTCTAAAAATTACAAATAAAATACCATTATGTAAGAACTCTTTTTAGCTTTCTTATGAAGATTTATATTCGAATTTATCTTATGTATAACCCTATATTAAAAACGATTTACTTATTAAACATTGATTTTAACTATTTTAACCCTTCTTTAAATAAATTAATAATAAATGTCCTAATCTAATCCAAGTGGGCCTAAATGGTCATATTTTATTCCTAAAGTTGTTTTTGGTCGAATTACACTTATACAATAGAATTAGGTCATGTGTTAGGGTAATAATAATATCATTTTTACCCTTAATTACCCTATTTACTTTTAACTGTGGTAAATAAAAGTAAAAAGTTACTATTCACCAAAAATTATTTTCATCTCATTGAACCAAATTTTACTTACTGACATAAACTGTGTCTCCTGGATTTTTGAAATTCTATTCACAAAATCAGTAAAATTATGTTTTATGTAAATTTTTAAATTCTCCTAGGAGGTGGGTAAAAGACGGTCAAAAGTTCAATAAAATTTTTATATATCTGAAATTATTATAAAATGACTCCAATGAATTAAATTAAACATATATAGGTATTATGTGTCAGTTTTGACCTAAAATAATTTTAAATAAAATAAATAATTATTTAAATAAAAAGTCGGTTTTTAAATAGTAACCAAGTGTTTTCACTATTCATCAAAAATTGAAAGTTTTCAGAAAAATACCAAAATTCCACCCTAGGCTAATTTCGATATTCTGAATCCAAAAATGAAGTCCATTTTCAAAGATGAAATTTAAAAAATTTAAAAAAATGGTTATTACTATTCATAATGGCTAGTTTTAATAATATTATAATAGCATATCGTTGTTTAGTGAAACTCGGTATTGCGTACAACGCACGCTATCGAGGAATGTCGCGATTGCGTGTAATGCAGCCAAGTTAGGGTTGCGTGTTATGGAAGACTCATTTGTTGTAGCGTAAAACACAAGACATCAATAAAATTTAAAATAATATTTTTCATAAAATCTTGGGGTGTTACAAGGTCGGGTCCACCTGAGCCGGTTTGGGCCGGCCCAGACCGGGTCGGACCGACCTGGGCCCAACAGGACCCAAAAACACTAAAAGGGCCATATCTTGAGATCCAGACATCTGTTTGATGAACCGTCTGTGATGTTGGGATCCTTGGAACAATAAGGTACTATTGGTGTACTCAAATTGAGTTTTGTACATAGTTGGTTTATGGCTGGGTTCGATCAAAACTGAATCCAACCGGGCCCCCAGAACTAAAACGCTTATAACACACATACTGGGCCTCTGATTGACGCACTGTCTCCCAAATTGGAATCCTTACGATAATGCGGTACTTTGGTTTACTGCTTTTTAGATCTTAGTGGCAGTATAGGTATGACTGATATCTTGAGGGGAAGATTCTATAGAGCTCGAGCGCACTAGGTGCGAGAAATCCAATGGATGGCTGTAACGTGAAGAAAGAACGTTGATCATTTGTGGGTCAATATCTATCGATCTTGTGTGGGTTATAATCTATCTATCCTCTATGGGTTAGAATATATCAAATCCTATGTGGGTCAGTGCTCAGTGATCTGGTGTTGGTCAGCGCATACCGATCCTGTGTGGGTCAGATCATGTGTGGGTCAGATCATGTGTGGGTTAGTGGGGGTTATTACCTATCGATCCAGTGTTGGTTAGCAGTGGTGCCTCTTAACAGAATAAGATGATCTATTTTAAGACTAATCATCTATACTTTTATACTTAAGTTATACATTATTGTGAGCTCAGCCTTTTACCTTCTCGTTGTTATCTTCGATTTGTTACATGTGTGGTACTTAAATCTCCGTGGTGTTACCTTTGTGGTACTATTATCTCAGTGGTGTTACCTGTGTGATACTTCTATCATTGTGGTGTTACATGTGTGGTAGTTCTATCTTTCTGGTGTTACCTGTGTGGTACTTCTACATTAGTGGTGTTACCTATGTGGTATTCTTCCCTCTTGTATGAGATGGGTATATCTTGATAACATAGGTATATGTATGACCATATACCTAAGTATAGTTTAGGTTTATCTCTTTGTTCTTGAGATGGGAGTCTTGCTTTGTGATTTTTCCTTTGTGGAACTCTAGCAGACCTACGGGGGTCACGGGGTCCCTATTGAGTATCGTTATACTCACCCATGCACAGGCTACGCCCACACCTTGTTGTATCTTGTGTAGACTATGAACAACATTGATCATGACTAAAGGAGCCAGGACTGGACAGTGCTAGGAGGTGGACCATTTGGAGTAACGTGACATAGGGACTACTATTCGTGAGTTGTACCTACCCTATAGGTAGGATCCTCGGTGGATGATCCAGGAGCTATATTGTGCTTTTTAGTTGTATTTATACTTTTCAATTGTACTTGTAATTTTCCAGTTGGGCTTGTATTCTGGACCCTTTACTTTAAACACACATTTACTACAATAGTTTACATCATGGTTTCTTCTTGTTTTGTTCTTAGACTATGTGTTTATACATGTTTAAATGCAATTCCTTCTCACTATAGGGATATGCCTTTCTGGAGCTAGTCGCCATCCCCTGGCCTGTAGAAGGTGCGCTTGGGGTAGTCACAACATGGGCCCCGAGGGACAGGTCGTGACAATGTGGTATCAGAGGATTCGGTTCTACCGAAGAATTAGAACTATGATCTTTTCTATTTGGAAAATGTGTTATGTGTTATGAGTTTGGTTTTAGGTTTTTAGAATCCAATGTTTATGCGGTGACCAACATATCCATACACCAGGACCCTGAATTCTAATTTCTGACTCTGTACATGGTAACACTGATTGCATGTCTTTTTAAAAGTTTTTCTTGTGATTTCAGTGTGTCAGCTCACTAGGTATAACTCATTGACCATGGAACAACTTTTTTCTTTCAGGATGATTCCACGTAGATATCTAGCTAGGAATCCTGAGAGACTATGTGATGATGGCCCACCGAGAGATGAGGCCTCAGTTCAAGGACCTCTTATAGTGTTAGCACCTTCGGGTGGTGTACAAGTAGCACCACTACCCGTTGGCCAGCTGTTGCCACCACCCCCACCAACAGAGGGTGAATTCCAACTGAGCGTGTTGCATGATTTTCAGCAGCAGAGGCCTCCGAGGTTCTGAGTCGAGACATATCTATAGGCGGTTGAGGACTGGCTGGAGGCTGTGGCCAGAGTTTTTCACTTCGTTGGGACACCAGCTGATCTGATGGTGATCCTAACTTCTAGTCACTTCCAAGGAGTAGCTGGAAGATGGTGGAGTATGACACTCCAGTTACATGATAAGGTGACCCTCTTCTTGGTATAATTAGAGGGCCTTTTCAGGGTAGTGTTTTTCTCAGCGAATATATACTCAGTGCGTATACAGGAACTGCTGCACTTATAGTAGGGTATCATGACTATGGTCTAGTACTCTGCGAGATTCACTGCTCTCTCCTGCTACTCCAACGACATGGTACGAGACCCTTTCGTTAGGGGATGGACCTTTGATCATGGTCTTCGATGGGAGATCAAAGAATCTAATATATCAATCATTATTCCAATGCTGGCTGGGGTGCTAGAGTGAGCACTTTTGGTGGAGAGCTTCCTAGCTGAGAAGACACCAATAGCGAGAGCCACCAATGGACTTCAGGTAGCAGAGTCATCTGCAGCAGGTAGTAGATGGATGGTGTAGGGGCCCAAGCGGGCCAGGCCTTCTAGTGGGTGACCTTAAGATATAGGGTCGGTGGTGTGGGGTTCACGGGACAGAGGATCATAGTTGAGGATCATGTTGTGCTAATCGTGCGGTGGGCAGGGTCACATGGTTTGTGACTGCCCGACCAACCATACGAACGACCAGAAGACGGTCAATGGACCACCACGGCAGAGGTAGATATTCTTTCAGGGAGGTCTACAAGAAGCATGCAGATATGAAAGAGGGGCTGGTCGTGCATCAGGTAGTGGTCGGCGATTCATGGTTCTACTACCACCACATCCAGCTGGTCTACCCCAACCACATGGAGTAGGTGGACAAGGACATGCTCATCTCTAGGCAGTTGATGCCTATGACCACGACACTCCAGATATGATTATATTTACAATATGTGTCTACTCCACCTTACCTGAAGTACTTATAGATAGAGGTTCTAGTCACTCTTTTATTTCCACGGCCCTCATTCAGTGCTCAAAGATTTCGATGGAGTCGTTGGCTTGATCCTTACGGTTAGAGACGCCTACTAGATGGGATTCGATGATTACCCACTGGTTCCGGAAGTGTGATCTTACTCTAAGAGGCGAGAGCTTCGGCTGGGATCTTCTAGTAGCAGTGTCGAGGCCTTACGACATCATCTTTGGTATGGACTGGTTATCCATAGTCTATGTTCAGATTGACTATTTTAGGCACAATGTGTGGTGTGTCTGTGAGAATGGGACCTAGTTTTCCTTCACCAGTGAGATGGAACCTTTGCCATATAGGATGAACTTACATAGAGGAGGGTGTAGCTGATCACACATCAGTTGTCTAGCCTTACCCTCAGAGCAGCAGATGTTGAGAGTCTGAGCTATCCTATAGTGATGGACCAGTATGCCGATATCTTTCCTGATGATGTTTCGGGACTACCTCCACCTAGAGAGGTAGACTTTTAAATTGACATGTACCCCAGGACGACACCGATATCTATACCAGCATATCGGATGGCTCCCGTGGAGCTTTGTGAGTTTTGGGTATTGTTGGAGGACTTGCAGAAAATGGTGTTCATAAAGCCCAGTGTTTCACCATGGGAAGCCTCGATTTTGTTTTCTTAGAAGGCAGATGAGAGCTTGAGACTCTGTGTGGACTATCGTCACCTGAACTAGGTGATCTTTAAAAACAAGTATCGACATCCAAGGATTTATGATCTTTTCAAACAGCTGAAGGGAGCTCATTGGTTTTCGAAGATAGGCCTCAGATTAGGCTATCATCATCTCAGGGTACAAGATTAGTATGTGCATAAGACGCCCATAAGATGTTCGTATGGACACTATGAGTTCTTGGTTATGCAATTCATTGTGAACAGCTCCCCTACAGTGTTCATGGGACTCATTAGTAGGATATTTCAACCATACCTCTATCACTTTGGGGTGGTCTTCATCGATGAAATCTTGATATACTCTGGGTCAAAGGAAGAGAATGTCTATCATCTGAAGAAAGTTCTGGATACACTCTGAGAGCACAATATTTACTGTAATCTCTAGAAGATCCAGTTCAGGATACGAGAGGTCCAATTATTGGGACACATTATCTCTGAGGCTGGAGTTGTAGTGGATCCATCAAAGAAAGTGGTTGTACTTTCTTGGGAGCCACCAAAGAGTGTGACCGAGGTTCATAGTTTCTTGGGGTTGGATGGATACTACCAAATATTCATACCTAACTTTTCCATAGTTGTGTCACCTTTTTTAGCATTGAAGAAGAAGGGAAAACCCTTCGTATGTATGGAGAGATTTTAGTAGTGTTTTCAGGAGCTGAGGCAGAGAGTGATGAGTTCCCCCTTCTTGAGGATACCAAAAGAGGGTGTTCGGTATATAGTGTACCGTGATGCATCTAATACTGGACATTTATGTGACCTGATGCAGGCGTGAGCAGTGATCTCTTATGGTTCGTGACAGCTGAGGTTGCATGAGTAGAACTATGCTACCCATGACCTGGAGTTAGCAGCAGTGGTCTCCACCTTGAAGATGTGGCTACACTAATTTATGGGTGAATGGTTTATAGTCTACTCTGATCACAAAATTCTTAGGTATATATTCTCTCAGAAGGACCTAAACCTGAGACAGAAACGATGGCTAGAGTTCCTCCAACACTATGACTTTGAGATAGTATATGCTTCTTGGAATGAGAATGTAGTAGCAGATGCACTCAGCAGGAGGTCTAGTCTGCTGTTGCTAAGTGAGGTGACAAAGAAGATTGTCTCGTTGCAGATATCCTTCGTATATAGAGATGTATCATCTTTCCTCCACTCTATGATAGTGACACACCCACTCCTTCAGCAATTCAGGGAGGCACAACTTGGGGACACTTACTGTGAGGCTCAATGTCCTCAGATATCCTTAAGACGGGCACTTAATGGATTTTTTGATGGTGGGGATCACGTCATCCTCTTCAGAGGAAGTACCAATATACTGGTGGTGCTACGAGAGGAGGTGTTGAGGGAGTTCCATATGTCCCCTCTGGCAGTATATCCTGGTGTGGCGAAGATGTACCTGGACCTCTGACGTCAGCAATGGTGTCCAGGGATGAAGAAAGAAAAGGCAGATTTTGTTTCACGATTCTTCACTTGTTGGAAAGTGAAAGCCATGTATCAGGTTCCAGCAGCTTTAGCACAACCACAAGAGGTGAGAGAGTGGAAGTGGGATGGAATCTCCATGGACTTTATGACAGGTCTTCCACATACATCCCAGGGACATGATTCCATCTGGGTGATCATTGACCGACTCACCATGTCGGCCCACTTCCTACCTATCTGAGGGAAGGGATTAGTAGAGGACTTGGGACACCTCTATATACAAGAGATTGTGTAACTTCAAGGGGCTCTATTTAAAATCGTCTCTAACAATGATTCATGTTTTACATCCTAGTTTTGGAATGGATTACAGGAGGAGTTCAGCACTCAGTTGCGTTTGAGCACTGCCTTTCATCCGCAGACGGATGGTCAAATGGAGTGGACCACTCAAACTCTGAAGGACATGCTTCGTGCTTGCATCCTAGATTTTGGCTGAAATTGGGAGGATCACTTGCCCTTGGTGGAGTTCTCATACAATAACTGCTATCACTCCACCATCGGTATGGCACTGTAATACCCCGACACCAGTTACCCAGATTCGGTGCATTTTTACGTATCATTGGCATGATCACAAAAGATAAAGTCTCAAAAGACAGATTAGTTTAGTAGCCTTGGAAGTACTAGATACATTCATAAGTCTTACTTTGCATCATAAAATGAAAAACTACAACAACATTGTTTCCATAGACCACACTCATATCCCATCAGACTATCCCTGCAAATCAGTCATAAAATACTTCCTCACTTCCTGGGAAAATTAAAACATAGAAAGGGGTGAGATCAGATGCTCAGTAAGGATGATAATATAGCGGAAGCTTTCCTAAATAAGCATAAACATTTAAGGCAATGTATAACTAAAACAAAAGCCATTTAAACATGAACTTCTGCATAATATGGAAAAAAAATAAACTGAAATAATTCCATTTACTTATTCACATGGATATTCTACTAGTCGAATAATCACATGCAATATCAATAACAACTTTCATAATGATGGAATGCATAATTCCATACTATCATAACCACATAGTCAAGGCCTTATGGCAAGACTTATAGTAATATTTTGTCAAGGCCTTATGCCAAGACACTAGTTTGTATCATAAGACTTACCGATGCATCGAGGAGCTATAGTGAGCTTCACCCATCACTTATTAAGTCCAATGCATTACTCATATGAAAATCTTGAAACAAAACATAAACATTCATATTAAAACTAACATACTAAATGTCAATACTTTATCCACCAACCATGAATGGTATAAAAATAGCACATCCACAATCAAACAGAACACATTCAATATAATATGGAAGATTGTATTTTAACAGATTAACCTCAATCGATAATAATGAAGGATATTGACATAGATGAAAATAATCATCAAAACTATTTGAGAGAAATATCCCCATTTTCTTGAAAACATTTAAAAGTCACACTATTTTTCAAGAAGCCATTTAAATATAGTTTTTTGAATCAAATTATCCTATACCACTTTGAAACTTTGAAAAGGAATTTTAATTTTAAAACATTAATGGCCATATAAATAAATATTTAAAAAAAAAATTAAAACATGGACATTAATGAGAAATATTTAGAATAATAAATCGTTAAAACATTTAAAATGATATTTTAGTTAGAGTTCCTAACCAAAAGAGAGACACATGAATACAAACAATTGAGGTAATCAAAACATTATAATATCATGAGAATAAAGGGATTCATGATATACTATGTCAAAGTACATTATATACACCATATAAAATTGAATTGGTGTATAACAACAAAGAAGACTCAATGGAATGTAAATTGAGATGAAATCTTTTATAAAGACCGTATGCTTAAGTTAAGGATAAATAAACAACATAATTATGTGTGAAAAATATAGATAAACTCAATATTATTGGATATTTAGTGTAAATCAATCAGAGGACATTCACACATATTCTTTTAAAAACAACACCATTGAATTGGATGTTTAACTCAAAAAATGGAGATTGAGTTAAAATTACTCTTATCAAGATCATATCGATGACCTGAGAATCTATCAATGGAGTGATTATGTGTATCAAAATTATATCCATAGAAAGGAGAGTGGAAATAATGACATAAGAAAATGAATAGTGATTCCACAAATAGTCATGGAGTAAAATAATCATCGAAGTTTGTGTAAAGCCGAATGAGTGGAAATTAAAATTTCAAATTCCCTTATCGATTTGGTAATATTTGAAAAATACACCCATGAAAGAAGGATCATTCAATGATGATGTTAATATCCATAAATTAATGTATATTACACAATGAATACAATCATGGGTAGTACATACACCACATGCAATAAATAAGTGGTGAACAATAGAAATATCACGGAATTAAAAGTGAGATAAGAAACCCCTTACTTTGTACTTTTTCCTTGGTCGAGGGTAGGTTAACCTCCTGTGTAATGGTGAAATAATTTTTATTGAATTATACAAGAATAATATACATTAATATGATATCATATATGATCTTTTAGCATTTATTTGTTAATAATATCTTAGTGTTATCGTCGTTTCAGGTGTTAATGGATTCATTTTCCCTTATATTCTTTGTTAAGTTAGCCATATTTGTTATGGAAGGGATGTATCTTATTCATATCCAGAATTATGTCATGTTTCTAAACATTATTTTTAATCATCAAATTAAATTTAGTCTTGAATGGATACGATGGGGAATGAATCTCATCGCGTTGGTGGAGACGGTAATCCGTACGTACGCACGAGGGATAATATCATTATTTTGATATTAAAATAATATATAAGTTGATGGTATTTCATATATGCAGAATAATTATCATGTTATATTTATTATTTACATGAATTACACATCATTATTATACCCATCCAAATAATAATGTATTGAATAATAATTACTCCACGATGTGGAGACGGTAATCCGTACGTACGCACGTATGGTGTCATGTCATCCAAAGGATGGATAGAATAATGAATATGGAAGTACCATATTTATAATAAATAGAAGTATATATAAGATACTGGAGTTATTATTTTAGAATGGAAATAACAAAGAAAGAATAAGTGGAAGATGGAAAGAACTAGAAAGAGGGTGGTGAAATTATTACCTCTTCTTCCTGTTCTTCCTTTTGATTTGATCAAAAGGGATCATTAAGATTTCTTTCTGACCAAAGGAGGGCCTCTAGGATGAATTGAGGAAAGTTTATAGGATATTTGGGTAGGTTTTGGATGATCCAAAATGTTTTGAAGGTGTGAATTTGAGAGAAGGGGATGTTCCCTTTTATAAGAGGGGTGAGGGGCACCTTATGAAAATACATAAAATATTATTGTATAATAAAATAATTTTCTGTTTATAATGGATCAAAAGTGGATTATTTAAAGGATATGGTGGGGATGTGTATAAAAACACTCAACAAATTTGTTTTAGATAGTTTTGGGTCACTATACTAACCTTAACTTTTTTATTTAACTCTTAGTAAAACAGTTTGACATTTAACAAGTCTCATTGTATTGTTCTATTATATGGTTAATAAACATAATATATACTTCCAAACGAACCAAAAGTTGTTCATTAATGATAAAACTATCATTATATATGTCCTTTGGCGAAACAATAGATTTTTAAGAATATAATATAAATTAATAATACAATAATTGATTTAAATATTCTTTTATGTCAATTTTGACACTATTTGGTATTTTGTTTTTCCTAAATTCATAACAGCATTATTACTTCAACAAGAATTCATCTAAAAAATCCTAATATGTCATATTAACCTATAAAATTAGTGGAATTCATAAAAAGTCTCAAATTACATTTATTTGGATATTTATATTATCAATTATTTTAATATTTCATTAATTCAGTAATTACTGCATCACTATTGTGACGAAAATAAATTAAATTATTTAATGTCTAAAATTTATAAATAAAATACCATTATGTAGGAAATATTTTTAGTTTCATAATTAATATTTATAATTGAATTTATCATATGTATAACCATATATTAAAAATGTTTTAGTTATTAAACATTGATTTTAACTCTTTTAATTATTCTTTGAATTAAATAATAATAAATGTCCAAATCTAATCCAGGTGGACCAAAGAGGTTCATATTTTATTCCTAAAGTTGTTTTTGGTCTAACTATACATATAAATTAAAATTAGGACATGTGTTAGGGTAATAATAATATCATTTTTCCCCTTAATTACCATATTTACTTTTAACCGTGGTAAATAAAAGTAAAAAGTTACTATTCACCAAAAATTATTTTTATCTTATTGAACCACATTTTACTCCATGATATTATCCATGTCTCTTGGATTTTTGAAATTCAACTCACAGAAACGGTAAAATTATGTTTTATGTTAATTAACAAATTCTCTAAGGAGGTGGATAAAAGACGGTGAAAAGTTCAATAAAATTTTATATATCTAATATTGTTACAAAATGACTCTAATGAATTAAATTGAACTTATATGTGTATTATGTACCTATTTTAACCTAAAATAAATTTAAATAAAATAATTTTTTTTTAAACTATAACTCATTGATTTTAACTATTCATCAAAAATTAAATGTTTTCAAAAACATACCAAAAATTCACCCAAATCTAATTTTGATATTCTGAATTCCAAAATGAAGTCTATTTTACTAATTTAGAAACATAGAAATTGACTTTATTAGTTTAAAATTAATTCCCGTTGTCAAGACCAAAAAATGTATTTTTATGAAATAGTAACTACCAAAAGATTTATATTTGTTTATGTCCAATTTCAAAGTGAAATTACTTCCAATGACAATCATTTGATTAAATGGTAAAAATATAATCTTATAATACATCCAAACCATTCATATCTATAGTTGAACACAATAAATTATTTTCATTATAAAAAAATTTCAGGTAAAATATATTATTTTTCACAATTCACCCAAATATGAAAGTTATCAGAAAAACACCAAAAATTTATTAAAAATAATTATTATGTCCCGATCCAAAATAATAAGTTTTTTTTTCAAATTGGTTATATAAAAGTTTCAAATATTGGATTTAAAAAGGGTTTGCTGTTAAAAGGCGGAAAAATTTCATTTTTTGAAAAATACTTCTTTTATCTGAACAAAATGAATTTGTCCTTACATTATGTATAAGAAACTCATAATATAGATTCTAAAATTATAAGGGTTATATAAAGTTCAAAATTCTGTTAATACTATTCATAACCGCTTTTGAACGGCTAGTTTGGTATGATGTGGTGCGCTTGAACCCGATGTTGCGTGTAGTGTATGTTAGAAATTAATTTGAAGAACTAACATTCTATGAAATATTTGGGTGTTACATTCTTCCCTCCATTAATAAATTTTGTCCTCGCAATTTTTAAAATTGGGCTTGGGAATATAATGGAAAGTCCCACATTGGAAAAAGATTCAATAAAACTATCAATTTAAAAGAAGGAAAGAGAAGTACAGAGGTCACCCAAGATTACCCATACTAGGATTCCATGTAGAAAAACAAGGATATGGAAGATAAACTAAGTGTCATGTTCTGATGGAAAGGGATAGAAAACATGATCCGGAGAAAGTTAACAACAAGAAAACCACAAACTTGTGATGGAAAAAATGGTCATTAGTTTCCCAGTAGGAAAAGTAAATAAACATCATTTTTTTAAGTTACATTAATAAATATATGGAATTTATTTATGATAATGACTAAGAATATAAAGATATATACTTAATTTTTAAGTAGAGTTTTATTCTTTAATAAATTTCTACCACTAAATCATTTTTTTTAAATGATGAGTATTTAAGAAGGCTTGGTCACATAGGAAGAGATAGAATAAACTTTTAGAGAGTCACATGATCCACAAAGGATAAACAATATATTTACTTTGTATTTAGAGATTAATAAAAACCAAAACGGTTTGTACATGATCTGATGATCCCCCAAAAGGATACTCCTTTAGAGAAACACTAATCTTAGTTTCTAAAATTAAACCAACAATACCCAAAAGTTAATTAAATACCATTTAATAAACAATTGTCCGTAAAATACTTAATTATAATCCAAACTAATATTGAAACCCAAAACATATAAGAATTTGGTTAGGTAGTCTTCCATGTAAAATTGTATCTCCAAATGACATAAACTACTCTTAAAGTCACACACTTAAAATTAATTAACCGAATCACATATTCTATATTATAGGTTATCCATTTCCATAAATAACCCAACTCACTATAAATACACAATAACAACATAAATGAAAATCCACAATTACTCCTGAAATAAAATTCCATAGTATTCTATTTTCCTTGGGCATATAATGTTCCCAACAAAGAGAATGTCTTCCAAAATAACATTTATCACTTAATCACCAAATCATTTTACTCTACTAAGGGTATTCATTTGATAAGATATAGGATCTAAAATAAACTTATTATTGATCAATATATTCATTGAACAAAAAATATTAGTCACACTAACGAGGGACTTCATGTAGTCCATTGGTAGGTGATAAATCCCAATCGGACTCTGGTTGTGGGTTCGATTTCCACAGCTTTGTCCAACACGATGGGTTGTCACACGGTCTTCGTGTTGTCCTTTTTCAAAAACTATATTTTATAACATTACCAAAATGAGATAAATTCCTCAAAATAACTATAACAAAATTTAACCACAAATGTTATCTCATACCCTGCATTTTTTACCCAAAATATAATAACTTGTAATTTCCTAAAACCCAATAATCATATAAACCCAAATGGATATTTATAACTATATCCACAAGAGAATAGATAATTCTTCCTTAAATATCATTTTCAGATGACAAAGGCAGGGTTATAAATACAAGAGAAAAATCTTCCAAAGTAATCCCATCAACAAGCAGCACTATTAATTTTAAACATTTCTCCAACCATTTATATCAACATAGTTTCTTCTGTGGCTATGAAAATATCCTACAGAATCGTTAATTCACTCGGGTAATGGCCTGGTCCCCTACATTTATGGGAAATGACAGTAAATGGATTCATGGGACCATTTTTATTTTCTTCCATAGTACTCTTCCTTTTTCATTGGAAATTATTCACTTTATGTCCTTTTTTTTACACGTAAAGCATTTCTTTGTTCCATTGAGACACTTTCCTGGGTGTCTCCTTCCACATTTCCTCCACGATAGAAATTGAGGATTCTTTTCTCTAGGGTCTCCACTGTTGGAGCTCTTATCATTTATCACCTTTCTCTTCTTTGTTGAGTCCGGGAGTTGGTTAATATATAAGTTGTTGGCAATATTATTGGAAAACTGATTTGGCATTAACAAGATATCTTTTACACCTATCAACATTCCATTTTGTTGCTCATTTCCACTCTGTTCCCACCCTGTACATCATTCTCAAAGTTACTATGACTTCCATGTAATCCATCCATTGACTAAAACCAGAAAGGATTGTGTGAGTAACAGTAGTCATAAAATCATTTAGAGAATATCATGGCACCATATTTTCAATTTGAAACACCTTAAGAATAACCGAGGTCATTTTTTATCATATTATATTAATATACTTCAAATCAGTTTAAAAATATGTAAATTATCCTAATAATATCCCTCATGAGTGTCGTAACCAAAAGTGCAACAAGGCCCATTGTCGTCCACCAGTTCCCGTTCGAGTCTAGCTCAAAGCGGTGTTTTCAGGTTTTACCCCAAGGTACATCTGTGGCAGAGCTGCCTCTATCTGCTCATATCCAGACTAAGATGTATTGCTTGGAAAACTCACAAAATCACTACAATACCTAAATTTTAGGAATTTCCTCTATTCTAATCCTCAAAGTCTATCTTTGGGCTATGTGCTCTAATTAGAGTTTATCTAAATCTAGTTTCCAAGGTTTGTACTAAACGTCCTTTGATACCAACCGTAACTCCCCGACCCCAGTTACCCAGAGTCGGTGCATTATTACGTATCATTGGCATGATCACAAAAGATCAAGCCTCAAATGACTGATTTGTTTAGTAGCCTTGGAAGTACTAAATACATTCATAAGTCTTACATTACATCATAAAATGAAAAACTACAACAACATTGTTTCCATAGACCACACTCATATCCCCTCAAACTATCCCTATAGATCAATCATAAAATACTTCTTTACATCTTGGGAAAAATAAAACACAGAAAGAGGTGATCTCAGATACTTAGTAAGGTTGATAATATAGTGGAAACTTTCATAAATAAGAATAAACATTTAAAGCAATGTATAACTAAAACAAAAGTATTTTAAACTTTAACTTCAGCATAATATGAAAAAAAATGAAATAATGTCATTTACTTATTCACATGGATATTCTACTAGTCTAATAATCACATGCAATATCAATAACCACTTTCATAATGATGGAATGCATAATGTCATACTATCAAAACCACATAGTCAAGGCCTTGTGCCAAGACTACAAATAAGATTTTGTCAAGGCCTTGTGCCAAGACACTAGTCTGTCTCATGAGACCTACCAATGCATCAAGGAGCTATAGAGGGCTCCACCCGTCACTTACTAATTCCAATTCATTCCTCATATGAAAATTTTGAAACATTACATAAACATTCGTATTAAAACTAGAATACGAAATGTCAATACTTTATCCACAAACCTTGAATGGTATATAAATAGCACATCCACAATCAAATATAACTCATTCAATACAATATGGAAGATTTTATTGTAACAGATTAACCTCAATCGATAATAATGAAGGATATTGACATAGATGAAAATAATCATAAAAACTATTTGAGAGAAATATCTCCCTTTTTCTTGAAAACATTTAAAAGTCACACTATTTGTCAAGAAGCCATTTAAAAATAGGTTTTTGAATCAAAGTGTCCCATACCACTTTGAAACTTTTAAAAGGAATTTTAATTTTAAAGCATTAATGTCCATATAAATTAATCCTTAAAAACATTTTTAAAACATGGACATTAATGAGAAAGATTTAGAATAATAAATCCATAAAACATTTAAAATGATATTTTAGTTAAAGTTCCTATCCAAAAGAGAGACACTTGAATACAAATAATTGAGGTAATAAAAACTTTATAACATCATGAGAATAAAGGTATTCATGATATACTATGTCAAAGTACATTATATACACCATATAAAAGTGAATTGGTGTATAACAACAAAGAAGTCTCAATGGAAAGTAAATTGAGACGAAATATCTTATAAAGACTGTATGCTTATGTTAAGGATAAATCAACAACATAATTATGTGTGAAAACATAAATACCCTCAATATGATTGTATATTCAGTGTAAATCAATCAGATGACATTCACACATATTCTTGTAAAAACAACACCAATTAATTGGATGTTTTACTCAATAAATGGAGATTGAGTTAAAATTACTCTTATCAAGTTCATATCAATGAAATGAGAATATATCAATGGATTTATTTTGTGTATCAAAATTATTTCCACATAAAGGGGAGTCAAAATTATGACATAAGAAAATGAATAGTGATTCCACACATAATCTTGGAGTAAAATAATCACTGAAATATGTGTAATGCTGAATGCGTGGAAATTGAAATTTCCAATTCCCTTATCAATTTGGTATCTTACGAAAAATACACCCATGAAATAAGGATCATACAATGATGATGTAAATATCCATAGATTAATGTATATTACACAATGAATACAATCATGGGCAGTACACACACCACATGCAATAAATAAGTGGTGAACAATGGAAATCTCATGGAATTAAAAGTGAGATAAGAAACCCCTTACTTTGTAATTTTTCCTTGGTTAAGGGTAGGTTAACCTCCTGTATAATGGTGAAATAATTGTCATTGAATTATAAATGAATAATATACATTATTATGTTATAATATATGATCTTTTAACATTGATTTGTTAATAATATTTAAGTATTATCGTCATTTTGGGTGCTAACAGATTCATTTTCCTTTATATTATTTGTTATGTGATCCATATTTTTTATGAATGGGATGTATCTTATTCATATCCAGAATTATATCATGTCTCTAAACATTATTTGTTATCATCAAACGAAATTTAGTCTTGAATGGATACGATGGGGAATGAATCTCATCGCGTTCGTGGAGACGGTAATTTGTACATATGCACGAGCGATAATATCATTATTTTTATATTACATTAATATATAATTGGATGGTATATCATATATAAAGAATCATTATCATGTTATATTTTTATTTAAATTAATTACACATCATTATTATACCCATCCAAATAATAATGTATTGAATAACAATTACACCCCGATGTGGAGACGGTAATCCGTACGTACGTACGTATGGTGACATGTCATTCAAAGGATGGATAGAATAATGAATATGGAAGTAACATATTTATAAAAACATCTCATTATATATAAGATACTGGAGTTATTATTTTATAATGGAAATAACAAAGAATGAAGAAGTGGAAGAAGAAAAGAACATGAAAGAGGGTGGTGAAATTATTACCTCTTCTTCGTGTTCTTCCTTTTGATTTGATCAAAAGTTCTCCTTAAGTTGACTTTATGACCCAATTAGGGCCTCTATAATGAATTGATGGAATTTTATAGGATATATGGGTAGGTTTTGTCCAAGCCAAAAGGATTTTAAGGTGTGAATTTGAGAGAAGGGGAAGTTCCCTTTTATAAGAGGGGTGAGGGGCACCTTAGGAAAAACATAAAATATTATTTTATAATAAAATTTTTTTCGGATTATAATGGGTAAAAAGTAGATTATTTAAAGGATAAGATGGGTATGGTTCGGAAAATACTCAACCATTAGGTTTTATATAGGTTTGGGTTACTATATTAACCTTAAATTTTAGATTTAACTCTAAGTTAAATAGTCTGACATTTACCATGTCTCTTTGTATTTTTATATTATAAGGTTTATAAACATACTATCTACATCCCATAGAACCACAAGTGGTTCATTAATGATAAAAATTTCATTATATAAGTCCTTTGGATGAACCCTATATTTTTAGGAAAAGAATATCAATTAATAATATAATATTTGATATAAAAACTCTTTTATGTCAATTTTGACACTATTTGGTATTTTGTTTTTCCTAAATTCATAAAAGAATTATTACTTCAAACACAATTCATATAACCAACCTTAATATGTCATATTAACCTATAAAATTAGTGTAATTCATAAAAAGTCTCAAATTAAATTTATTTGGATATTTATAATATCAATTATTTTAATATTTCATTAATTCGGTAATTACTGCATCATCGTTGTGTCATAAATAAATTAATTTATTTAATGTCTAAAAATTATAAATAAAATACCATTGTGTAGGAAATATTTTTAGATTTCTTTGAAATACTTATAATCGAATTTATCTTATGCATAACCATATATTAAAAATGTTTTAGTTATTAAACATTGATTTTATCTCTTGTAACACTTCTTTGAATTAAATAATAATAAATGTCCAAATATAATCCAAGTGGACCAAAGAGGTTCATATTTTATTCATAAGGTTTTTTTGGGTCGAATTATACTAAGCCAGTAGAATTAGGACATGTGTTAGGGTAATAATAATATCATTTTAACCCTTAATTACCCTATTTATGTTAAACTGTGGTAAATAAAAGTACAAAGTGACTATTCACCCAAAAAAAATTATCATATTGAACCACATTTTACTCCTTTATATTAACTGTGTCACTCATATTTTCGAAATTAAACTCACAGAAGCGGTAAAATTATGTTTTATGGGAACTTACAAATTCTCCTAGGAGGTGGTAAAAGACGGTGAAAAGTTCAATAAAATTTTATATATCTAATATTATTACAAAATGACTCCAATGAATTACATTGAACTTATATGGGTATTATGTATCTATTTTGACCTAAAATAAATTTAAATAAATTAAATAATTATTTAAAAAAAATTTGGTTTTAAACTACAACTCAGTGTTTTTAACTATTTATCGAAAATTAAAAGTTTTTAGAAACATACCAAAAATTCTACCAAATATAATTTTGATATTATGAATTCAAAAATGATGTATTTTTTAACAAATTAGAAACATATAAATTTCATTTATTAGTTTAGAAATAATTCCTGTTGTCAAAACCAAAATGTGTATTTTTATGAAATAATAACTACCAAAAGATTGAAATATGTTTATGTCCTATTTCAAAGTGAAATTACTTCCAATGAAAAAAATTGGATTAAAGGGTAAAAATATAATCTAATTATATCTCCAAACCATTCATATGAATAGTTGAACACTATAAATTAGTTTGATTAAAAAAGTGGTTTTCAGTTAAAATATATTATTTTTCACAATTCACCCAAATATGAAAGTTATCAGAAAAACACAAAAATTTATTAAAAATAAATTCTTATCTCCTGATCCCAAATAATAAGATTATTGTTTCAAATTGATTATATAAATGTTTCAAATATTGGATTTGAAAAGGGTTCACCATTAAATGGCAGCAAAATTGCATTTTTTTAAAAATACTTCTTTATCTGAAAAAAATTGAATTGGTCCTTACATTATGTCTAAGAAACTCATAATATGGATTCTAAAATTATAAGGGTTATATAATCTTCAAAATTCTATTAATATTATTCATAACTGCTTTTGAACAACTAGTTTGGTAAGCCGTGGTGCGCTTGAACCCGATGTTGCGTGTAGTGTAAGTTATTGAATTAATTTGAAGAACTAACGTACTATGAAATCTTGGGGTGTTACAGGCACCATTTGAGGCCCTATACGGTCAAACTTGCAAATCACCTCAATGTTGGACAGACCCAGGAGAGTCAGCACTTATGGTTCCGGTGATGATACGGGCTACCACTGAGACGGTGAAGATCATCTAGGAGCGGATGAAGACTGCACAGAGTAGACAAAAGTCTTACACTGACAGGAGGTGGAGACCTTTGGAGTTCGAGGAGGGAGACCATTTCTTCCTACGGGTCTCACCTCGACGAGTTTTACGAAGATTTGGCCAAGGCAGAAAGTTATTACCGAGGTTTATCAGACCATTTCTGATTTTTTGGAGGTTTGGAGAGGTAGCATACCAATTGGAACTTCCACCTCAGTTGGAGAGGTTGCACGTCGTCTTCCATGTATCCCAGCTGAGGAGATATGTGCATGACCCATATCACATCATCGACCATGGAAATATGGACATTGATGATGGGGAAATTTTTACGGAGGTTTCAGTTGATGTTTAGGATCGACCGGATTGTGTCCTTCATGGTTGGTCGATACCACTGCTGCGCATTCGCTAGCAGCACGGGAACAGCCCGGGGAGCACTTTGTAGTGGGAGGCTCAGATTCATGCTTAGTACCCCCATTTGATTCCTTAGTCTATGTTGTGGATTTTGAGGATGAAAAGACCTAATGTGGGGAGAATGTAAAGACCCATATTTTCCATGTATTTGTTTTTTATTATATGGAATTATTATGAGTTTGTAAAAATTTACGGCACGTGATCCCAAGGCCCTGTGTGCCCAGAATGAATTTCTGAACTTTTTTTAAGGTAAGTTCAGTAAATTCACGAGTGGAATTTTCTTAATTTTGAAATTCTGCTTAGATTAAAAATTAGAGGGCACCATTGAATCCACAGCACCGATATTCTCTTAAAGGAGACTTCACTTCGACTGCAATAATAATGGGGAAAATGTTAGATTTTGGGACTTCTAAAAGAATAAAAAAATATCTTAGTTATTTTATTTTCTCTCATATCTTTTCCTCCTAGGAAAAAGCGGCAATGTGGGACCAACGATGTGTCACGACATCAAATGGATTGACCCTTCAATCCTAAGTAACAACGTTGTTGGGAATGAGGAAGGTTCCTAATTAATGATCCCTCATAAATCCCATGAACATTAGACACCCTCCCAATCTCCTATTTATATGGATCTTAGGGAGAGGTATTCCCACTTCTTCACCGAGAAACAAAGTTCTAAAAAAGTGATGAGATGACAAACCCTAAGAGGACAGAGTCGGTTCCAGCGAGACGTGACGACTGACACTAAACCACGAACCAAAGGACGACGTATGAGAGACGTTGTTGGAAGCCTATTGTGGGAATGAAGAACACTAAACCACCTTCAAGTGCTGACATCCTCCAACAGTTTTATGACATAGGGGTTTATATTGTTTTAAATTCCAAGAGATTGTTGAACCCTTTTAATCCTCCCTCATGAATACAAGCTAACGAGGAGTGCACGGGCCTAAAAAACTTAGATTGGACCTCCTATACCTTTCTACCCTTGCGTTCTCTGTGGAATACCGTCGGTGTGGTGGAAGTGACTAGATACGATAGAGGGGATTCACCATCATGAGCTGCAAGAGGAGGCCACAAAACTAGGCTGTGGCAGTTATCAGAGTGGCCATCCACGGTCGGCCACAGTGGAGGTGCGGCGTGCCGTCACACGCCTCCGGTGAGCAAGGGGTCATGGCTCATCAGCCGCGGCAGTCAGAGGAGGCGGCTAACACATCGACCGACCATGGAAGGGAAGGTAGGCATGAACAGAGTGTCGCCGGTATGCAAGGGACCACGGTGGAGGAGGAACTCGCACCTCCGGCGGTTTTTGCGGTGACAAGGCAACGCCCACGTGGTGTCCCCGCTTTACAAGCCGAATGGCCTCCAGTTCATTCGGGAGACTGGGGGTCTCACCCCCACCCCCCAAGACAGCTAGAGAGGACCCCACCACGGGCCGAACCGATAGGCCACGCCCCTTTTTTGGCCATACCACCACCATGCGGGCCACGACACCCCTTCCGAAACGCCCCCTTGTGGGTCAGGCTAGCCAAGGCTGGGTTGGGTCAGACCGGACCTAGAAACACTAAAAGGGCCATATCATGAGAACCATACATCCATTTTATGAACCATCTATGATGATAAAATCCTTAGATTAATAAGGCCCTATTGGTATACTCTAATTGTGTTTTGTAGATAGTTGGAGTATGGTCGGGATGGATCAAACCTAAATCCAATCGGGCCCCCGGAACTAAAATGATTATAACTCACAGACCGGGCATCCGATTGACGTACCGTCTGTCGTGTTAGAATGCTTACAACATGGTGTTCCTTTGTGTTACTCCATTTTGGGGAATATTGGCTTTAAAGGTAGTACCAATATCTCAGGGGGGAAGATTATACAGAGCTCAATCGCACAGGGTGCGAGGAATCCTACGGCTGGTTGTAACGTGAATAAAGAACATCGACCCTGTGTGGGTCAGCATCTATCGATCCTATGTGGGTCAGAATCTGTTGATCCTCTATGGGTCATCATCTATCAGATCCTATGTGGGTCAGTGGTCATCGATCCTTTGTGGGTCTGCGCATACCAATCTTGTGTCTGATCCTGTGTGGGTCAGCGGGCATTAGTACCTATCAATCCTATGTGGGTCAGTAGCAGTTTCTATTAACAGAATAAGATGATATAGCTTATGACTAATCATATGTACTTTTGTACTTAATTTATACCTGATTATGATATGATTCTTTTACCATCGTGGAGTTATATTCATGGTTTTACATGTGTGGTACTTCAATCTTTGTGGTGTTACCTATGTGGTACTTCTATCTTCATGGTGTTACCTGTGTAGTACTTCTATCTTTGTGGTGTTACCTATGTGGTACTTATATCTTGGTGGTGTTACCTTTGTGGTACTTATACCTTTTTGGTGTAACCTTTGTGGTATTCTTCCCTCATGAATGAGATGATTATATCTTGATAACATAGGTATATGTATAGTCATATACATAAGTAGAGTTGATGTCTATTGCTTTATTCTTGAGATGGGAGTTATTATTTGTGATTTTTCTTTGTGGAACTCTGGGAGACCTACGAGGGCCTCATAGTCTCTACTGAGTATCGTTATACTCAACCCTGCATGGGCAACGCCCACACCTTGTTGTGTCTTGTGCGGATGACGTACAACATTGATCGAGGCTGAGGGATACAAGAATGGACGGTGCCCAGAGGTCAACCATTTGGTGTGACATGATGCATGGACTACTGTTCATGATCTATACATACTCTATAGGTAGGATCCTTGGTGGGAGATCTAAAAGTTGTTGTGTACTTTTTAGTTGTACTTGTACTTTTCCAGTTGGGCTTATACTCCATCCCTTTTATATTCAGCACACTTTTACTACAATAGTTTACTTCGTGGGTTCTTCTTGTTGTGTTCATGGACTGTTTTTTTGTACAGGTTTAAAGGAAATGCCTTCCTGTTATAGGGATACTCCTTTTCGGTGCTAGTAACCAGCCCCTGGCCAATGGAAGGTGGTCTTGGGGTAGTCATGGAACAGGCCCCGGGGGACGAGTCGCGACACAGCAAGCTTAGAGTTTTTGTCTACAACTATTACATTGGAATATGGTACAAGTAAATAACGTACCAAAGGACCAAATAGTTTATTAGTCTTGGTAAATGAGATACATACAATATTCATGTATTAAAAATAAATACACTATTTACCATAAAAAAATTTCTTTTCAGGTTAAAAACATTATTCCACCTTGCGTATCCCTACATAACTTTTTTAGTACACTTCATGGATTTCTATGGAATGGAAATAAAATTATGGGTGGGCTCAAATTCTTGGTTAGGGTAAAGTAACATGGAAGAAATAATGAATGAATGGGAATAAGAAATATGGAAAGGTGAAAAACTAAGAAAACATTCCATGTAGTTAACAACTATAAAAGAAATGAGTAAATAATATAGCATGGTAAGAAACTAAAAACATATGGGATTAAAAAAATTAGATAAGGAAAAACATTACACAAAGATTATAAACTGGAACATATTCCATTTAGTCAACTAACTAAGAGTGAAATTAATCCATAAATATGTTGAGGCAAAATCTGAAGTATTATAATAAATGAATAAAAATTAAGGCAATTCTTAATTATTAGACATCATGTTTCGCAGTCACATGATAATTTTACCATAAAGATGGTTCAAAATGTAATGGGTAAAAACCCATTCTCTTAGGATAGCCAATTGATTTCATCCCATGAGACTAACAATTCAACTTGGGGCTTGTATTAACTAGTCCCCAACTTATAAATCATTAATTAACTGGTCTCCAACGCGTGGGGATTTCATTAATTTTTTGCCAACCAGTATAGTTCATGTCTAAAGAATTTGAATAAATAAAGTTCCTTATAAAATATCTATATTGAGTAAAAGATATTGATGTATCAATATTTCCACAGTTAATCAAATAACTATCAATATAAACATGATATGAAAAAATTTAATTGGGTTTAGGCAATAATAATATCTATGGTAAATGATATGGATAATTAGGGGAAATTCAATGTTCAATGATCATAGGAAATTTAATATTTCAACAGGACTAAAAGTTCCCAATTAAGTGAATTTCAATACTATCCATGTGAAAATAAATCAAAAAAAATAAATGGAAGATCGATTATGGTATCAATACTACATATCCCATGTGGATTAAGGAATAAGGGTTGTTGTTTTTGTTTAATTGGAATACTATAAAAATATCCTTTGAAATCATTCTTGATGAAAATATCCTTTTTATTTTGAAAAAAAATATTGTAAATAATTTTCATTGAGAAAAACATTAAAAACACATTCTTTAAAAAGTAACCTTTTAAAAAATGCAAAGGAATATTTTAATAAATGACTTTGGGTAAATTTTTAAATTCTATTTGAGGTAAAAAGAACATTCTTTATGGATGGTAAGAAGGATAAAAAAATGACTTGTTCAAAAAGATAAATGAATATTCTGTTTTAAAAAATTGGTAAAAGAAAAAAAGGTTCAAAATTTATTTACTAATTCATTTCCAAATTGATAAAACATTTTTAAAAGTATTTTAATAGAACATTCTATTTAGAAAAAAACAGGTTTACTAACTAAATATAGAAATGAAGTTGGGTTTTCTTAAAATAAATTTGTAAAATATTTTTTTACTACCAATGATTGTACAAATGGTAATATTACTTCAAAAATATCTTGAATATCTAGAGGATATGAATATGAAAAGAGTTTATAAAACAATTTTTTTCAATGCTTTCGTCGGGGCGTATATGTCTGTTGGAGGACACGCAGCTGTTTCCCCGCATTCCGACATTCCAAAGGCGGGCGGCATCCATCACCTATTTAGGGACGTTTTCTCTTTGATTGAAATAGGATGATGGGATGTCAGTTCCTCCATCCATGGATTCCTCTTCAGAACTGGTTTCTTAGTTCGAGTCTCTCTCATAGACTTAAGACGTTGTTTATGAAACGCTTCCCAGTGCCATGTCTTCGTGGATTCCGGTTAATTACATTGCTTCTGTCAGGGCATTCCAAGGGGTCCAGTCAAGGCGGAAACCTTTGGTTAGGAGAGTAGTCACGTTGGACATCACTGGCATGTCTGGATGATAAAACATTGATGCGTTTGAGTTTTTTTACCTTATGATAGGGCTTCTCAAGGGCACAAAATCCAGAGGCATCCCACGTCGAGTGCGGGGAATTTTTTGCCACTAGCATGTCTCTGAGGATTTCCTCATCTTCCGATATTTATCACAGGATATTTCATGAGTTTAACATCTAGTAGAGATATATCAGACTGATCAAAACATGGATGGGATTTGATCATATGGGTGTAACCCCTATAGGGAACACTGATTCTGGGGATAACGTGTGGTTAGTATCTCAATTGCTACTTGGAGTAGTGAGAATGTGGGTGACATGATCTCAATAAGATGTGTCGGCCGTGGTAAGAATCAAGATGGATATGGATTGTTTAGAATGGATGGAGAATGAGATAGAGCCAACACAAGGGAAAAAATTATTTTGGGATTGAGCCTTGAAGAGACTTCCTATGTATCCCCGTGGCAGGGAATCAATGTCTAAGTAGTTCGGTGGGGCGATGGGGCTCCTAAGGAGGCGACCCATGATAATGGACATATAGATGGGACCCATATAAAGTAGAACCTACGTGTTAGGGAATGACCTTCCTTAAACACATTGACTTAAGGGAAAGACCAGGATGAGACATGAGAGATGGGATTGAACCTCAGGGAGGCTACCTACATATCCCCGAGGTGGGGAATAAAAGTACACATAGTTCAGGATGGGGGTATAGAATCCAAGAGTATGCATAGGATGATGACCCAACGATATACTGGGGCTTACGCGTGGTTAGTAGCCCAGGTTGGTCTGACACCTAGGGGGTGGACCAGTGAGGTGGTTTCCAATGAAGCGGACTACAATGGGTTACCTTCAATTAAGGACTACAAAGGATTACCACTGGATGGGGAAAAACGGCTTGCCACTTTTTGGGGAACACAATAGCTTACCGTCAATTGGGGTTGGACCTTAGGGAGGCTTCCTATGTACCATTCCTATGATACAAGGATCAAATCAACATAGTTCAAATGGGTAAAGTATAACATCATGAGATATGGAAAGGGACATACAGTTTAACGTCATGCAGGATGTGGGTAGACTGATTTGGAGTGTTTGAGACCAATGGGTGTTGGCCTTGGACCTGCGAGAGGATTCCTATGTACATTTCCTTGGAGAGGATCATAGTTCGTAATGGTGGATACAATTTATCATCATGTGGGACAAAGATGAACTGACGTGAAGGAGTTGGAGCAAGTAGGTGTTGGTACTGAACCTCAAGAAGGCTTCCTACATACCTTTCCTTGCCAAGGATCAAAGTCCACGTAGTTCGGAATGGTTTGGGGCTTACACGCATAGGCGGCCCATAGAGGATGTCATGGTCGATGGTTACTCTAATCCCAGGTGAGTGATGGTCAATGTGAGAAACAAGCGGCATCAAAGACCTAACGATCACATCATGAAAGGTGTATCCATGGGAAGTGGAATGGGGATTACATGTGGTTAGAATCAAAAAAGAGGAAACATGGGCTTATGTGTGGTTAGTATCCCAGGAATATTAATATTGGGACTTACTCCAGGATGGAGGACCAAGGAAAAAAATTCCCAGAGGGAGTGGGACAGTATAATGAAGGTCCATGTGCCCCTATCGCCTCTAGTATTTGGCACCAATGAAGAAAGGAGGAGTATGGGTGCTGCCTCTTACAAGAAATTCCAGGGTCTTACATGATGATGGTTGCTATTTCTCACAGAAAGGTGTCACTCTAGCAAAGAGGATCTCATTATATGTGATAAAGATCTTACTCCCATGGAGACGAGTGGGAAAAGAGAATGTATGAGATGGGGCACCCCACATAGGGTGCATAGGGTGAGGCTACAGTTTAATTTCATGTGCTGGGGATGATGGCACTTAGTTGTTTGACATCCTGCATCTTGGATGAGGTGGGATCACTCCGTAGTTATAGGATATACATAACCGGAACCCTTTAACCCTTGGTGAAGGTAAGGCACCATCAATTCTATACTAAGGGGGTTTCATGGAGTGATCCATTAAGGGGATCACGTTAGCATGGCTATGTGAAGAAGTAACAACCATTAACATGCCTATGCGAAGAAGCATAAGGATAAGCAACACAACATAAAGCTTTGCCCAAGCGACCTTGAAATCACATCATAAAAACATGGAGGGTCGTAAGGGATAAAGGTGTGCGACACAGGTGTGTAGCACATAATAGGGGCTTGGACATGGTGCCTTAGGGTAAGGAAAACACATGGATCACACAAGGATGTTTGTGTGCAAAAGAGGGGGTTTTCCCGCAATAGGCACGTAAAAGAAAATAGCTGCACGCAAAAAGTTGGGTTTCATAGATAAAGGAGTATTGCATGCAATTAGAGGAGGTTTTCCACAGAAACCGCCAAGGTTTTCACACAATTAAATGAACTTGCGTGCAACTGGACAAACAATAAAGGACCTAGGTGAGGGTCAATCCCTAAGGGTTTCGCATAAAGGCAGACCCCCAAGAGACCTGTCGCAAAATATTATGTACATGAAAGTCATATTTAGTGTGCAGAACAGATTTATTATGCATAGGATAGATGGTTCAAATTCTTCATCATAGAAGAGAGTGGGGTGGCCTTCTATTTATAGGTGATCAGTAGCTTCAGGGGTGCACAAAATTCAGCCTGCGCAGAAAACCCGACGCATCCTTCGGCTGCTTGGAAAATTTTTGGTAGTGCATAAAAAATCTCTTGGGGATGGAAACCTGCACGCCATTGGAGTGACTTTATGTACCTTCTTCTGATTTTCCATGTGGCCTTTTATCTTGTCTTGGACCAATTCTCTTGCTCAAAATCTTCCTTTGGTTTTCCCAAAATGTCATTTCGAGTCCTTTGGTAGATTTTGGCTTCTACAAATGCCCCCCTTGGAATCAGATCTATGATGGGGAAAGGAGGTCAAATTCTGAGCGAAACTCCAAGACACCTGGCCCTGATGGGGGTGGCATGTAGAAAATAGCACATGTGGCACGCAATCATTTTTCACATGTGTGGAAAACCAAATTCACACCAATAAAAACCCTCTGGGGGGGCGACATGGTCCGTATGGGTTTCTTACACAATAATCTCTAGTTCTCTCTTGCGCATAAAATCTAGCTATCCTTTATGTGGAATCTGACTTTTGTTGCATGGAATTCCCTGAATTTGGTCACAATTTTTCACGCAACATCTGTTTTCTACACCACTCCCTTGGTTTTTCACACTTCCTTCAAATTTTTTGTGTGACACACTGATATTTTCACATGGGCTCCTTGTTTTTTCTAGACATTACCAAAAACGATGGTTGTTGATCAGGGTGGCACTGGGAGAGAAGCTATATATGCCACTTGGAGGGTCGAGATGGTTTAGAACCCTGAGTTTTATAGTGCCAATAAAGTTGTATCTGACAACCAAACTCTCTTCAACATGTTGTACCAATCCCAGAAGGGTTATGTGCTATCTGACAACCAACCGATATGGGACATTAGTATTTTAGAGGAGGTACCGGTGCCGGGATTTACAGTCGATACACCGCTGTCATGGGTGACCCACAAGGATGATCTTCCCCACTAAAACATCACAATTAATTGAAATCCTACCAAAGAAACCGGGCACATGGTCATCTATGTACTGAATCTGAGGACCAGAACCATCTCAGGAAGCGATCCGGTTGCCGAGGGTTCTACAACCCATTACGCAAGTACCTTACGATAGAGCATCACCAATGAGGCCATGTTCTAGCGGGAAGACTGGGACATGAGGTTTGGAGGTAATTTCACAAATGAGTGGGCCCAGACATATTGGGTACGCCATTCATGTGATTAGTTTGTGGTAGAACTGTGGCACATTTGAATGTTTGAGGTGGTGTGGACATCACAGTTCCATTTATACCGCTAGCAAGAACTTGTATCGGAGTTGTTTAGCAATTAGTCCCCTGATACCAACACCTTCCATATCCATCATGGGGATTTTGGTATCAATATTTGGTACATTCAATGTATTGGGAGAATCCCTTTGGATGAGCATCATTACAAAGAGTTTCTTCCCACATAGAATATCTGGGGGGACAGGTCGTAGACTCCCATCCTGACATGGAATCTGTTAGAGTTGGACAAGGAGCAGCTGACGGTCCAGGAAATCCTGAAAAAAATCCCTTATTCTATGTGGTTCAGCATGTTTCTGAAGAAAGAACCAAATATCAAGATGTTAGGGTGAGGATAACGGTGTTCGGTCATGGTGCATAGGAGCAAGAGCGAATCATATTGGAGGATCTTGGAGGTGGGGGAATATCAATCATGGGGAATTAGTGTGGATGAATGTTGAGACCCAAATTTCTGGTATGCTAGATTTCATGAAACTTTGGCTTCTGCTAGTAAGGGACACAAGTATGGGAGTCCGCCCAACAACATTAGTGATGGCCGACATAATGGAAACCAATCAGAGATTTAATATAGGGGTCCTTTTCTATCCCATCTGTATTCCATTCTTGGGCATATTTTGAGATGGGGATCACCAAGGAGGACCGGTGGTCCTTTCCAAATCAATCATGCTTGGATCGAGGCTCACTGTGGCAAGTATATCTTCCTAAATTCCATTTTCCCCCAGGTAATGGTATGAGACCTTCCATGTTGAACATTACCGAGGTCATGCCACTGAATATTGATGAAGAGGGGATAATGATAATGATCAGCAGTAATACCAATTTTACTTTTAGTCCTTTCCCCACCCTGGCTTTCTAGATGATATATGACGAGAAAGGATCGCTAGAGAAAAGATAATACTTTCATAGCATCAGAGGTGGGGTGCTTGTGGACCAGGTTGATGGAAAGATTCTTTATGATCCCTATGTGCTGTCAAGGTTTACCAGACAGTTTGGATGCCTCTAGAAGATGTCAAAGATGGTGTATACAAATTTCCATGAGGAGAAACACCCTTTCATTCTTCATTAAATGTGGATGATGTTTACAACTTATGGCTCTGATGAGGTAATTACCCTTCCTCCCACCAGAGTTGATGTTGACCTCTCAAAAAAATATGTCAAACATTGGGTAGTGGCATATCCTAAAGGACTCCTACAGAAGCACGTTTGGTAGCTCAAGGTGGCCACTGTGGAACCTGGGCGGTGAGAGAGAAGACAAAGCGCCATCGGGGAGGAATGTCTGGAAACAACTTGGGTAGCTGGGTTACTACAGGCCAGGACTTCAATAGCCAGAACATCATATGGTGCGGTCATTCCCTCATCGTCCAGCGGGGGAGGGGCTCGCTAACAACCTCATGGATAAGCCAGGGAGTTTCTTGGGAAGAAGATAAGGTATATGCTTCATCCTTCTGAGGATGTAATCTTCCATGCACCGTGGTCAGCCTAGTTGACCCATGCAGAAGTCAATGAGCACTAAAGCCCATTGAAAAAAGATGGTACGAAATTGGATCTAGCTTCTAGAAGTTGGACTAATTTGAATCAATGAAAAGGTGAAATTTCATCATTGTCATGCATATCTGAAGACCTTGGACGTATATGCATGCTATCAGGGTTGATGTGAGGAACCAACCTTCCGGGTAAAACTAATGCTTGGTCATGAGCATGATCTGGAACAAATTTCATCTAAAGATGATGACGGTGAAGAGGAAACTGAGGAGAGTGAATTAGAAGAAGAAGAAGAAGAAGAAAATGTAGAAGATGATGAGGATCTTGGAGGTAAAGGATTGTAAGGGAAGGCCCACCAAAGGAGTCCTCAAGAGAGAGGCGATATTGCTAGCTCTGATATGAAAATGGCTGAGCAACTCAAGGTATGACTCAATTATTATCCCAATCATTCGTCTTTTCATCATCTGTAATCATCAATCAGATTTTTTTTCTTTTACACTATTCAGATGCATGTTAGAGCTGTTCTGGATGCTTCATCCGAGGGGGGTGAGTACGCACTGATAGAACTAGGTGGCGAGATGAAACCCATTATTGAACTGACAAGCGCTGAAGGATCTCCTACAATGACAGCTCCTGCAGCGACTGAAACATCGGCGGATGATGCACAGATATCTTGTCAGTTTCATTACTCAGACACTTGTATATTTCATCAGAGAGCTCAAATGATCAGGTTATTAATTGTTTGTGTAGTAATCATGATATTGGAGGCTCGACAGGCTACTAAATCTAGACCATATGCAGAGAATCTGATGGTGATCAGACCAACCCAATCAGAACCTGCTTTTCAAACTGTGTTGGTCCTGGCACCTGGCGAGCAAGGGGTGGTGAACACCAGTGATGTCATTGTCGGGGTGGGGTCTGAAGTTCGAAGGGGTGACATTTCTGAAATGGAGATGATCAAGGAAGGTCGCCTGTATATTTAAGAGCCTAGTCCCTTGGGAGAAATTCCTGAGGGAGACCCTGTCGCTGATCTTCTGGATTCTTTCCCAGAATATCAGCCTACAAACCCTAAGGAGATGGAGGATTCTAATCCTAAAGCGGCTGAGGAATGTCATATGATGTAGCACCGGGCGTGGAAGTGTATTGGGTGCTTCTTGAAACATCAAATTTCTGAATGGGTGCCCTGAATAGGATCATTACGCACCTAGTTGCACCTTCTCTATGCCGAATGGGTGGATTCTCATCACCATCAAACAATGATAAATGGTTACATGGATTAAAAGGTGTGGGAGAGCATCCAATGTCTCACCATCGACCAATTACAGAACAGATCTATGAGCATAATAGAGTTCCTTGAGGCTGAGCGAGAATCACGGCACTTTAAAGAACAGGTGAATGAGTAATCCATATTTTTTGTAGAACAATCCATGATTATCGACCGATTGGAGGCCCAGGTGTTCAAAGCCCTGGAGAAAGTAGCACAATAAAACTGTCAAATGTTTGGGTTTCAATCTGAGCAGTAGTGAATGCATATCAGCGACAACAAACTTTGATCTGTAGCTTCCAATGAAGAGAGGGAGCTCAAGGAGTGAGAAGGAGTCCTGGATGCTACAAGTCAGAGTGTGGTAGCACTGGAGAAATCAATAAAAGGTTCTGATCCATAAGGTCCATGTTTTGGACAATTTTATAAACATTTCTCCCTTTGTTTTCTTATCCCAAACTGCATTCATAGACTTATTATCTTCTTGTTTGTTTATTTTGATTATCACATCTCAATAATAACTCTGGAGTAACCAGTAATCGAACCCTATGCTCATGTGGGTCATGATCAATGTGAGAAACAAGGTATGGCTACATCGTTACTTCATCGGAATATGAGAGTGTCAAACAATCATCGACATCTGGGGTATGAATGAACAGTTTGGGCTTCCAGGAAGAAATTGGGAGGCCTGACTAGAGAATGATGTTCTAAGAATATTCGAGTTGTTGTTTTCCAAATCTTCTCTAGTGGAAGAGTGGAGTAATGCTGGGGGTGCCAAAATCAATCAAAACATAGCAGAATGGAAAGTGTGAATCACAATAAATAAAATTCCGAACACTGGGTGGGGTGCGTGACAATGACGGATAATTAATGATTGTGTTTGAAACATAGTATCCCTATTGTGTTAGCCTGAAAAGGGGATGAAATATGAGGGCTGACCACTGACCATGTTCGAAGCATAGGGCCTAACTCAAAATGTTATCCATTACCCTTCTAGAATGTTGGCCCAAAACAATAGGTGAGCCATAAGCTGATCATCTGTATTGTTAGAGGGTTTCTTTAGATGAGAAATGGGATAAGGTTCCAAATAAAAGTCACTCAAATAATGTAGGTTGGAGTGATGGGTTGTTCGAATGGAGTCCAACACTCTTGAAATTACACCACCATGGTGAAAACACATTAGGTGGATGCATTGGTCTAATCAGGGATCAAACTCACATCTGAACAAGACCTCTCTGGTAAGGACCTAATGTTCCCCTAGGACTGGGTCACAAAAAGAATGTCCCACATGCCGCTATGTATCCCATATGGGTGAGAATAAAGACAAACCTAGTTATTAAGCATGGCATGTCCAGGGACCAACGCTGATAGGGTGAATCCTCTCTAGAGAGGGAGTTGAAACATCTCATAGTTATCATGGTCCATCCTAAACTTCTTCATGGTAGAACTGTAGTTTTAAGTCATGTGTTGAGTACATGGTCACCTAGAAAGGAAACGCATGGTGTGGTATGGATCCCGACATGAATGAGTACCGTAAGAGTCCACATCACACCACGTATCCTTGGAGAAATTATTTTTAGGTCAAGAGACCATAAGTGAAATTTTGGCTGGGACCAAGGCAAAGTTTCAGGGCATTCCTTCATACCCCATTAGGATGGGAATCAAGCCACACGTAGTTCAGGAATCATAGTTTAACATCATGCGGGATGAAAGGCCTTCACGACATAGCTGCACCAGTACACGCCCCACCAAAACTACTAATCCCAAATGACTTGTGCTCGATATGGGAAACAAAGAGTAGTGATGGGGTTTCCATGGTATAGGGAGGCACACATTATGGGTGGTGTAATTATAGGTGAATGACATATCAAAATTATTGAACCACCTGCTTAACACACATAGATGTACAGAGGTGTAAAACCGAGTGTGATGGAATTTCGCATGAACATAATGGGGTGGAACGATGTGATTCATGGCACCAGAGACATGGATCATGATGATGGAGGCATGAAAATGGAGGGTATCTATTGACCTTGTTCAAAATATAATATCCCTATTGTGTTAGCCTGGAATGGGGACAAACAAATGAGGGTTGACCGCTGACCATGTTCGAAACCTGGGACCTGTCACAAATGTTGTATGAGGTCTTCAGGGGAGTTGGCCCAAGATGGTAGGTGAGACAATGTGGCATGATACTAGGACATAAATGGGGGCCCATCAGACATGGAAGATTATGAGGATCCAAATAAAGGGATCATGAATCTTTCACATGAAATGAGGGAATGTCCATGTGATGATTCCACACTTTGGGATCTTTGTCATGATGTAGTTGATTAGGACAATAAGAAGCATTAGATAGAGGGAGTCGAATACCTTTCCAAGGAAAAGGGTCCTAGGGTTGCCCACTCCTAACATATGGTTGTATGGTGGAACATTAAGAGGGTACCTTATTTAATGAAATGATTGTAGGGTGGTGAAGTAGTCAAACCTGATGTGTAGTTCCCATAAGAAGATCATAGATTAGGTTCATAGAACTCGGGCCAAAATGGGGAGATACAAGGGAGAAACAAGGTGTGTTTGTCACAAAACAATATACAAATGAGAACCTTAGAGGTGTTCACCACACCAAATGCTTCCAAAAGAGTTCGAGATAAGGGGATGAAAAAGGGGGGAAAGATTTAATATTCTTGGGGCTGGACCAATAGACAGAATGTCTGGGCATTCTTATGTACCCCACTATGATGGGGATCAAGCCATAGGTAGTTCTCGAAGATGTTGTGCAGTTTGGTGCCCTGTGACAAGAACGACTAGATCTTAGTTTAAATGTCTTAGAGGTTATACCATAGATAGAAATGATGGAGGGAGACACGTGGTGCGACATTTCAAAACCCGACAAGAATTAGGACGTCATATCATATCGCACCATGTGCTCTCTGATGACGTTTTAGGACGAGGGACTGAAAATGATTGTTGGGATGGGCCCAAGGAAAATTTCCTCAGAATTATTACATAACCCATTACAATGGGGATCAATCCATACGTAGTTCTATAAGTGGCATGGTAGGGTACCAATTCCAGGGACAATAATGTCATGTGGGTCTGGCCCACACACCAAAAGAAGCATCATTTGATAGATATAGTTTTTTCTTTAGGATGGATGTGGATTTTTTTAAGCAATAATCTAGGATGGAGAGTCTAGGTTTCGCTATAGGAATCAATCCATATGCAGGCATTTCCAAATTATATGGTGGATAACCACTTCTAAACATGATTTCTGCTTGATTGAGTACATCACAATACAGTGTCATTTTTCGTTGTGCGGCCAGGAGAATAATTTCATACTTTAGGGTCATATGATAGTACCAACCAATGCATTTTAATGTCATGAAATAAAGAAGAAACAGTTTAAATTCATGTGGGACTAGGTAGCATTGTTTAATGACACATGTATTGGACACAAACTGAAGAAACGAGGTTTTAAGGGTGAATGTGCATGGTGTGATAAATAATACCCGATGTGAATGAGGACGAGGTCCATAACACACCACACTCAATTCAAGGGAAGAAACCTCAAGATGAGGGTCCATAAAAGGTCGTAGAATATGGGGATGGACCTAAAGATGAGATGTTGAGGTGTTATTACGTACCCCATTATAATGGGGATAAAGCCATATGTAGTTCTAGAAGTGAAGTTTAATGCCATACTGGATGAGAGGAAAGAGAGATTGGCTCCTAGAAAGGGAGTATGTGGTGCAGCTATTATAAATCCTATGTGAATGAGGATGTGGTCCCCCACCATACCACACAATCCTGTGAAGGCCATGTCCAAAATTTGAAACAAAAAAGGTAATTAGGGGGGACCTAATATGGACCCTTCAACAGGATAATCGACATTCTTATGTATCCTATAAGGATGGGAATCAATTTGTACATAGTTCTATGAATGTTGTGCATTTTTACGTCTTTCAGAATGGATGTAGAGAGATCTTATTTTAAGGTCTCTGATGTCGGACCCTAGAGAAACCAGACTCTTCCAAATGGGCGTGAACCTCAACTGAATCCCTAATCCCATGTGATCTATGATTGATGTGGTAAACAAGGGAAGATAAGGTCTTTGAAACACTTTGAATACATGCAAAGGGGAAATCAGTGTCGGGCCCTGAATGACTCCTCACGATGGATTTTTCCTCCTAACATGAAAATGTGCACTAAGGAATAGTACCAAGTGTATTGAAATTCCACTTTGACATGAAAGAGTGGAAAATGATGTGAATCATACAACCAATATTTAAGGCTTGATGTTGGTGGTGTGAATATGGAGGATAACTGTGTACTGTGTTCGAGACACAACATCTGTATCGTGCGACCTGAAATGGAAACAATAAATGAGTGTCGACCGCTGACATTATTCGCAACATGGGCCTTTCATCAATTTGTCGTTCGAGGTCCTCGAGGATGTTGGGATGAAATTATAAGAGATCCCTTAGGCTAAGTATCTGTACTGTTCTGGGCCCTTTTGGTTGTGAAAGATGATGAAATCTCAAATTAAGGGTAGCATGAAGCCTACGGATATGTGATAACTTATTCATGTAGAATCATACACACTAGGTCCTAAATAAGAGTGATCCATGGCACATTGGTGAACTGCTAAAGAGGTTCGAGGGGACCAAATTAAGAGAAAATGACTCAAAATTATGAGTGTAGAATAGAGGGACAAAGATCTCTCTGAAGAAAGAGGTTTGTGGCGTGGTTGTTATAAACTCGACATGAATGAGGACATAATCACATACCACACTACATTCCCCTCTCCTGGAAGAACACATGCCAGGGGGCCAGGAAGATAAGGAGTTTTCTATGAAATGGGGTTGGACTTGATGGCTAAATTTTCAGGTGGTCCTACGTATCCCATAAGGATGGGAATCAGACAATATGTAGTTCTGGAGGATGTTGTGCAGTTTTACGTCATGTGGGAAGGATGCAGATAGGGGAAATGTATCTCAACGAGGGATGTGTATGGCACTGTGAGTAACCCAACGTGAATGAGAACACAATCCCATACCACAACGTACAATCCCAAATGAGAACTAGGGACAATGGGCCGAAAATTTTGAGGGATCCAAGACAAGATGTCCCAACCAGTTCGTAGTTTAATGTCTTGCGGTGAGGAAGATGGTGCACTTAGTTTATGGTCATAAGGCTCAGACAACCTATGAAATTTAACATTATGCAGGATGATGAAAAAGGTAAAGATCTCCATGGAGAGGGATACATGGTGCGGTCACGATGTACTTGATGTGAATGAGGTAAAAAGCTTACACCACACCGTGTGTTTTGAACCAAGGGGAGATTTTGAAGTTTGTGGCTGGGCCTATGGATGAAATGTTCGGGCATTCCAACAAATCCCATTAGAATGGGAATCAATCCTTATGTAGTTCTGTAAGGGCCATGAATTTTAATATCATGTGTTGTGGATGTGGTAAGATAGAAGAACGAGGATAGGGACATGGTGTAGTCATCGTAATCCCGACATGAGTGGAGGCCAAAAAACATACAATACACCATGTGGGATCCTTTAAGAGAACAACACCCAGGGGGGATAGTTAAAGATATGAGTTTGGGTGCTGGACTCTAAGATGAGGCATCCGAGAATTCATACATATCTTATGAGAATGGTAATCAAGCCAGACATAGTTCTTGAAGTGGTGGTTTAACGTCCTTCTAGACAATGGATATGGGGAGATCAAAGTTTATGGTCATAGAGCTCAGACCATCTTGAAGTTTATTGTCATGTGGGACAACAAAGTAGTTTAAAGTCATGTAGGACATGCCATTTCAAGGTCTTGCAAGTCCAAGTTTCCTCATGAAAAGTATTTCTTGTGGAATTTGGCATTCATGGGAGGAGTTATATGCTCGACATCCCTGGTAACTAGGGAGTACACACCATTGGGGTAAACCCTATGAATGATGTAATGTCCTTCCCATTTGGGCTCCAGCTTGGGTGGTTTCCTATTAGGTATCATTGATGTTCTCAGAGCCAACACCTAGTCACCTTGAAAGAAATGGATAAGTTGGACTTTATTGTTGAAACATTTGGTTGTCTTGTTCAGATGCCTTTCCAAATTGTGTAGGACATGAAGTCTGTTCTTGTCGAATACTTCCAATTCAGCGAGAAGGATTTCATCAACCTTATTTGGTGCTTGCTGGTCATAGAAAGTTGTGTGTAATGAAGGAAATTGGATCTTGATGGGTAGGATGGCCTCTGTTCCATACACCATGTAATATGGGGTCACATGTGTGTAATTGTGAGTCATTGTCTGGTAGGCCCAGATGGCGTTGGGGAGTTTGTCCAGCCGAATCATCTTGTTCAGACCAACCATTATCTACAGGATGTTAGAGAGGATTTTGTTGAACACATCAGTTTAACTATTTTCCTGTGCATTATAGCGAGATTTATGGTTATAATGGATATTATACTTGGTGTATAATTTATTCCACTCTGCTGCTCGGAAGTTGGTGTCATTATCGGTGATTATGGCATGAGGGACTCCAAATTGGTAGATGACGTTGTAGATCACAAATTAAATGATAGAACGAGCCTTGACCTCCTTGAGTGTATCTGACTCTTCCCACTTGGAAAATAAATCTATAGAGCTCAGGATGAACATGCACTGGTGAGCTCTCACTGGTGGATATGGCCCCACAACATTGATTCCCCAGATCGCAAAGGGCCAAGAGCACTTGGTAGTGTGTAGAGGCTCTGGAAGCCGATTCATAATGTTGGAATGAATTTGGCACACATGACAACTCTTGGAAAACTCTATGCAGACACGGATCATGGAGGAAAAAAATACCCCATCCTCTGGATCTGGTGAGATAATTTCGGCCCGATCTGATGTGCCCCATAGAAACTAGTATTAACCTCCTACATTACTTGAGAAATCTCAACTCCTTGAATGAAACAGAGGATAACCCCATCAAACCCGCACTTCTAGAGGATCTTCTCATGAACAGGACTACTCTAGATAGTAAACTGCAATGTGTGGCGTCAGATTCCCTTGAGCTCGGCTTGATCTTCCAAGAGGCTACAATACAAGAGGTACTCAACAAAGGGGGTCCTCAAATCATGAGTCATATCTAGAGCTGCATCAGGGGGACCTGGGGGTCCTAACGTGGAGGCACTGATAGTAAGGTGGCTTACCTATGGGATATCATTATTGTCCAGAGTGACGGGGGACATGAATCTCCATTTTTCCACGTGAATAATCAAATCATCCTGATTAGGCTCCAGAAGAGATGTATCTATGATGGCCAAAGAGTCATCTCAACAGTTCTGGGGTGGAGGGATATGGGTAACTTCTGGCCGAGATGGGAACTGGGCCATCAGCTGGAGGGTACATTCCAATAGTGGTACGAGCTTTGTCTTTTTGATGATATATTCATCATTTATCTACATTATAACTAGTTGGGAGTCCCCTTTCACATGAAAGTGGGGAATGTCAATCTATAGGTCCCACCCAAGGCCAATGATGAGATCCTAGAACTTCACTTCATTGTTGGTACACCCTTCATATAGCAAGAATGAATACGGAAAAACAGCTTGTGCCGGAATGATGAATACGATACCCAGGCCCACTCTGTTAATTCTATGTTCATTGAACCTTCTGCTGGTAGGGATCCGGGAAGCACCATCAAAGTTCATTTTCCAACACAGAATGTCTTGGTCTACTGAGAGGATTGCCTCATTGTGAAAATAAAGGTCTGGAGACTGGTCTGTGGCAGCTGGATGGGAGGAAAGGATGTCTGCCAATGGTTTCCCCTTAATATCCTTTTAAGGGACAAACTTGATGTCAAAATTATGGTGGATCACTATCCACTAAACTTTACATCCTTTCAACATGGGGAAGTTCAAGAAGTACTTCAGTGGATCCACTTGGGACACCAGCTATACCTCATGGTGCTCCAAGTAATGTCACAGTTTCTACACTGTGAATACCAGCACAAGGCGTATCTTCTCGATACAGGAGTATATGGTCTCGGTATCTAGGAGAATGTATATGAGGTAGTATATATTGATCTCTATTCCCTCAATTTTCTTCTGGACAAGAAGGGCGCTAAGAGATTATTCCCAGGGCGGTCACATAAAGGACTAGCGACTTTCTAGAAACAAGTGGCATCAGGATCGGAGGTTTCAATAGATACTTATTGATTTACTCAAAATAAGTATGACATTATTAGGTCCACTTATGGAGAGTTACTTTATTTATGAGCCGAGAAAAGGTTTTACACTTATCGGCCAAATTTGCGATGAATCGGAGTATGTAGGACAAGTGGCCTTGAAAGCCTCGAAGCTCCTGAATGTTGCTTGGGGGAGACATCTGGATTGTGGACATGATCTTCTCTAAGTCAATATAAACTCTTATATATCTAAAAATTAAGCTGAGAAACTATCCAGAGGTAACCCTAAAGGCAAACTTCAATGGGTTCATCTTCATATGGTGATAATAGAGGAAGTCGAACACTTTCTCAAAGTATTTGAAATAATCCTCCCGTAGACGAGATTTGATCACCATATCAACCACATATCATTCCACCAATTTCCCATGAATCAGCTTAAATATGTGATGCATGGAATGCTGATAGGTGGAACCTGAATTTTTTAAACCGAAGGTAATTACCTAGTAGCAAAAAGTACCTTGTGCTTCCCTAATGGCTATAAACTCCTCATCCTCAGGGGCCATTTAGATCTGGTTATACCCAGAATACCCATCCATAATAGAGGGTTCTTGGAACCTAGTGGTGGAATCAATCAACAGTTCTATCATGGGAAGTGGAAAATCAACCTTAGGACAGTGACGGTTGAGATCCAGGAAGTCGATATAGACTCTGATTTGTCGGTTCTTCTTCCTGATAGGCACAATGTTGCTAAATATTTGGGGTACTGGGCTTCCTTGATCAAATTGGCTCTGATGAGCTTATCAACCATGGCTTTGACCATGACCTTGTGGGATGGTTTCATCTTTCTGGGAGGATGTTTGAACCCACGGTGATTTTCCAGAAGACCGAGATGGTGTACGATGACTTGAGGATCTAGTCCTAGACTTTCAACATAACTCCATGAAAATACATCATGATGCTGCTTTAGGAAGTCCATGTATTGTTGTTTCTCCTCAACAGAAATAATTACACTGATCAATTTGGGTTTTGGGTCTGTCTCGCTATTGAGGTTCACCTATACCAATTCATTAATCGTGGTGGAGACACCCTCTTTAAATGTACTGTAGAATTCTCTAAATCCTATTCTACACTTATGGAGGAGGGATCCTTAGTAGGAGATGATTATTTCGAGTCAAAAGGTCCATATGGGAAGCTGGTTCCATCCTAATTAATGGTGGACACTGCATCACGGGACTCCAGTTCTGTTGAAACCATAGCGATGAAAGTCATCGATCCAATCACATTTTGTCTTTGGCCCACGAGGCATCACTTGATGATGTCAAAGAAATAGTGTCACGTTGGCATAATCCAGTTTATCTCAGCCCAGAAAAACAAGAATGTATGGCTTATTTCCATTTCCATGGGATGCACATCCCGATACCTTATGGGCGTAGGGCCTCTGGGATCACCCGAGACTGATTTTTTTAGGAATACAAAGTGATCTTCCGGCATCGCTTGGACTTGGGAATGTGCTCACCCTCCTTCCATAATCAATGAATAATTGTCCCATATCCAGGTTCGTAGCCTCCAATTGGTGTATTAGAAATATGTATGCATTATACAGGTCTGTCCATGGGTTTGTCGCAATCGTAGCGTGTTCAACCTCATTAGCCTAAATATGCTTGTCCTTTCTCTTGTAATAGTCAGCATCCATGTAGTCATCTTCACAAGTGAAAAAGGGAGACATTTCACCTTGGAGTACTCCCACTCAACCATTAAGGGATTATTTAAGACATTGGTGATAAGATGAAGGGACTGCCACATGTAGGTGAAGCCATGGCCTACCTGTCAATGCATTGTAGGCGATGTCCTAGGAGACAACCATGAACTTGGTGATGGCTACCAGACCACCAAACTGGGTCTTCAGGTGTATTTTTCCAACTGGTGTCTATTTTTCTCTATCATAACCTTGAATTTTCAGGTTAGAGGGACTCAGGTCATCCTCGGACAGTTCCATTTTTCGGAGTGTCCGGGTCAAGATTAGGTAGATCTCAGAGCATGTGTTGACCAAAAAGTGATGAATCTCCACACTGTTGAAGTGGAAAATGATATAAATTGGGATAATGTTCCTTGTTATGGTAGAGGCTTCACCTTCTCTAGAGAAATTGAAAATGGCATGGCATTCAGCATGCTCAACTATCTTTTCATGGAAGGCTTCTGCACCACATACCTCTGTGTCAAACTGGAGGGGCATTTTTAAAGCTTTGGTGATGGATTCACACATATCCATTATTAGGAAAAGGGACTCAACGATATAGAGACACACAAGAATTTTGGAGAGATGCTTAAGGATGTCATAGTTTCATGACAAGCATGAAATTCTTCTTACATGAGGTCGTTATGCGGCAAGGGGTATGATGGGACCTTCTAGCTAATTTAGCGGCAGACTGGTGCTAGGAATGTCCTACTTATCATTAGACAAAATTTGTGGAGTGACTACCGGTTGTGGATCCGATGAATGAGGCTAGTTCATAACAAAGAGTGGCCGGTCAGGCATATTCGGGGTAGCTTTTCCTGATCAAGTAACACAAACGGTGTCGAAGGTGAGCCTGATGAAACAAAATGAGAAGGTTGTGCGTGCTGAGATCTATGTTGGGTCTGCTGTCTATTTTCGATGACATTCATGGCCTGGCAGGAAGTACTAAACAAGGCACTCCGATGAACCATATAGCCATAGCCCATCGACCCTGGTGATGGCTGGGGATGTTGGCTGGATCCGTCTGGCACTCCGCACCATCAAAAATCATGTAGGGATTTACTAGATCCATGGTATTAATTGAGGCATACCCTTGATTGTCACTTGAAGAATTATCCACTACTGGATGGATTATGGGGGGAATTTCAATCTCATGGGGAATTAAGACACTGAGAGTACGAGATGGCACTGACAATGGTGGGGGGATTTGTTTTCTATTATGTCGTTGATGCCTGCTCTTTCGGGACAAGGAAGGTTGAGCTATTGACACAAAAGTACTAGTTGAGGGTGATACAGTGTCTCCTGAAGGCTCAAGTCAATTAATATGTGTACGGATAATACCATGGTCACGAGTGACTATCTTACTAGACATCTAGTCTTCATAATTTTGGGACCCATGGTTAAAGACCTGATACCCCTCACCTTTGTTTTCACTGCCGCTACATGACTTCACGAATACAAAAGTCACTTGTGAAAGAGTTGGGCCTAACATGTCTATGTTGTTATCAACTAGGTTTGGAAGCCAGTCATTAAACACATATAATTGTTTGAGGTTATTCCCCATGATTCAGTGATAGGGGTATTAATTTGGGCGATCAGTGATATATGCCTCTTCTAGCCTCCTATATTCAGGAAAACGTTGAAGTCCATATTCCAAGGGGCTTTGGAAATGACTAGGCACTTGAGCCTTATTGAATGAGTATGTCTAGTTTCTGATATCCAAGAGGGGGATATTGGATCCCATCCCTGACAAGGGTCTAGAGGATCCTGTCGAGGAGGCAGAGTCTGGTTATCTCACCTAGTTGGTGGTAGCGTGTTACGTGGGGGAACCTACCGATTCTGAAGTGGGTGCTGCTGGGCTTGAGGCTATTCCTGAGGTGGAGGGAACCTACAATGATGTGGAGGTGTTTCCAATGGTAATAACTCTAGTTTCCAGGGGGCCTCTACTTGTTCAACCACGGTGGGCTCAGCCTTAGCGTCCCTTATTGCGGGAATTGCAGGAGAAAATAGACGTGCCTACGTGGCCTGCTGTAAGGCTTCCTCTAGACGCTGAGACTTATTAGAGAATTATCGGAATCCCCTAGGGTAGTTCTATGTAATGTGATAGGGGACTAGTTCTGTCTTTTCATTCCCCACACATATTGTTAGAAGTTGTTCCTGATCCAGCAGTATATCCAAGGAGTATGTGAGACCTTTCCACCAGGCGACAATGTCTGTGATGTGCTCATAAAGCCTCTACTTACACTTGAAGTGGTATGCAATACTAATATTTTGGGTGGTAGAGATGAACTGGTAAAGGAGCTGTCTACCGAGATCTTCCCAACTAACAACTAACCCAATGGTTAGCTGGTTGTACCAGACAAACGCAGGCCCTTCCAATGTCTATACGAAACATTAGATTTTGGAAGCCTCCTGCTGCGCTGGAGTTCCTAGAATGGGTCCACACTTGGATTTGAAGTGGGTAAAATGTTGTAGTGGGTCTCTCATCTTGTTAAAGGGGGAGAAGTTTGGATTTATAAAACCTGGGGTTGTTGGCATATCATCCACCCACACAGGATATGGCTTTACATCAGGCGTGATTGCAACCTATCGCATTTCCAATTCCTCAAGGAGAGAAATGAGCACCACCATCAGATCATCTGGGCATGGATTCATGTCTTAACAAGGATCCCAAACCACCAATGCATTGGAAGGTTTTTCAACATGATAAGCAATCCCAACGGCCCATGGAGAGGCTGATGGGATGACCTATGAAGCGGCTGGGGGAACCTGAGCTGGGTCTCATGGATTATCACACCGCTTAGGTGGATTTGGAAACACATATTGCGCCCTCGTTCAATATGTTCCAGCCTCTGTCCCTTCTATGTGGGAAGGATGGTCAAGGTCAACCTGAGTCAATTCATCGGGGGACTGTTGTACCTGCCCATGATTCCATGTCTAGGGATCACCATAGTCCAACTGCTGCTCCACAATGCATTCAGCAAGGAGGTTATCAACTATATTATTATTCTTGGTAAGCTATTGACACAATTCATATTTTTCAAGATCATCCTCTTTCCTCTACACTAATCCAGAAGTGTCATAGGGTTTGATGGCTCTAAGGTTCTCTTTTCCCATATTGGGATTCAGCCTAAGAACTAATGCCTCGGTGGGAATAGGAAGACCCATTATATTTCTCTCCTGGTGAGTAACCCTTCAAAATGGATCCAATAGTTGTGGCACTCCACTAGGGGTAAGTTCTCACCAAATAGATCTAAATTGTTCTCCCCCTCCGATATATCAGTTATGTTAATCATGACTTTACCTAGAGGAATATCCTCGATATCGCATTGTATATTAGGATGGATCTGGATAGAATTGAAATGGAGGGTAGCATACTGTAATGACCCGAATCCGGATCCCTTCCACTGGTGCCCCATACCCGGTTCGCCACATGACCTCAAGCGCATTTCCCCAAACTCCAGAGGTTTCCAACTAGCAGCGAGAGCCTTGGTATGTTATTGGGGAAACTATACCCTCATTTGGTAAGGTATACAAGGCAAGAAAAACAACAGTCAATAGTGGAAGTAGTAAATAGAATACAAACACTGAAACTAAACAGCAGAAGCAATGAACACATAATGATAATGATAATGATGCCGCAAGTACAAGTATCTATGTAAAGCAGAAAACACAACAATGTGCTGAAATACAACTGAAAAACAAGGTACAAAAGTAAACAACAACTCCAAAAGCATCGCAAGCCTAAGCTCGGTCCTATGCTCTCTAGCTCCAACTAGCAATCATGTACCTGATGTAGAAGGGCCACAATCCCTATCCACACCTTCAACCATATAACCTATTTGGGACGAAAAGCAGGACCCAAACAGGGTGTGAGACTAATCCTAGTAGGAAATCACCATGAGATCCGTGCCCTGCTGTCAATGAGTAATATAGCAAAAGTAAATGAAATAAATGCAGCAGAGAAACAAAAATACACTAAAGTAAACAATCCTACAAATCTCCCTTCACATTTATTTAGCAGTTCATTACAATCATTTAGCTATCAACCAAGGAACCTAGAAACAGCACTATACTCCCAAGGAAAGCAAGTAAGCACAACAGGTAACTCATCAATCTACCAAAACAGCAAGCATTACAAACCCATGCTTGTTCTTTGGCTGGGTGGACTTGTCACAACCAACCATCAAATAAAGCACTAACCCTCTGGGTGGCTCTTACTAGAAAACCCCTCTAGTCAAGTAAACGTACAAAGGCATAGACACTCTGGGAATCTCTCACCGTCAATTCCCCTGTGGTATTGTAACAAACGATATAGACTCTCTGAGGAAGAACTTATCTCTAATTCCCCTTATAGTCTCGCTACATAACTATGGAAACTCTGAGGAAGGACAAAGTCCCATTCCCATAGGTCCTGTGATTTATGCTAACAATAACATACTCTCTAGGGAAGCCCTAATCGTCAATTCCCCCTTTAGTCTACCACACTAGGTTCACTCATCCCTGAGTAGTTTAGTCATGCGTAATCAACTATTATCAGCCTATGTAAGTTCAGAAACTACTTGGATAATAGCTACAATGTATCCACAAGCACATAAACAGCAGGCAATACATGAAATCAAGTCAACAGGCATACCAGCCATGTGAAAAAGGGTTGCCTCGTAGGAAAAACCGCGCTAAACGGAAATAAACAGCAAAAAAAGGGGAAACACCCATGGGGTGGTCCTCAACCAAGCTAAAACGAAATTATTAATCATCCAATAACCTCAAGAATATAATAAATCTATGGAAGATAACAATACAGGATCAAAACCCTAACCCGAGATACCCAATGCATGGGTATCCGATACTTTTTCACCAAAAACTCTAGGACATTCAATGTAGGGAAACAAACCACCTACCTCGATCCCAGTAGATCGATATATGTGAACCATGATGATAGATTCCCCAAAGAATGATGTAGATCTGAGAAAACGCACAAAACACTCAACCTTCGATAACTTGAAAACGAGGAGGAATCAAGAAACAAGGCTAAAGAAGAACAGAGAACTCACCGCTGTTCTTCCAATGCAATCGACAGCGGCTGGAATGGAGGTCGGACGGAGGCACATCGTCTTGGTGAAGATTTGGCCATATGGTCTCTCTCGGACGAACAAAACCTGGAGAAGAAGACGCTTCTGTGCATCATGTGTGACCCCAGTCTGTTTAATGAAAAAAAAATGTACACGGTGTGTAATTTTAGAGTACACGGCGTGTACTATGTCTTTTCCGTACTCTGCCTAAATCGGCCTCCACATCACCCTTACACACCGTGTGTGTGGCCCCGGACACGGCCAGCACACATCTTTGGTGGGAAAAGAGTACACTGTATGTACTCAGAAATTACACGGCGTGTACTTCAAAAATTTCCAGAAAGTTCATTTTTCTCAAAAACTCCAGAAAAAGGAAAAGCGTACCTGAATAGAAGATTCGGGTTCTTACAAACATCCCCCTTTAAAAAATTTGGTCCCCCAATTTCCCTAACGAGGTGGAGAAGAAGAAACTTCGAACAGCTCCGTCCACTATGATCGCACATCGGCCTCCCTTTCCCAAGTCTCATCCTGTACTCGCATGTGATGCCATAGCACCTGTACCAGAAGAACAGACCGCCTGCGGAGAACCTTCGTAATGCGATCGTCAATCCGAATAGGATGCTCCTTAAACGATTCATATGCTTCAATCTTGTCTTCCTCGGGCAGAAAGACGTGATATGGGTTTTAAAGGTAACATCAGAGCTGAGAGACGTGGAAGAAGTCGTGCATGGCCCGATACCTATAAGGTAGCTGCGATTGATAGGTGACTGGCCCAACTCTCTTTAAGACCTCAATCGGCCCAACGTACCACGGTGAAAGCTTACCCTGTCTCTGAATCCTCTTGTGTCCCAACCTTGGGGTAACACGTAGGAAAACCTTGTCACTGACCTCGAATTCCAGAGGTCGTCTCCACTGATCAACATAAGACTTATGTCGAGACTGCACTATAGCCATCCTCTTCTGAATCAGCTCAATCTGCTCTGAAGTCTCCTGAACAAGACGAGGTCTCAGCAAAGCTACCTCTCCTGCCTCCAGCAAGCATAATGGTGATCGGCATGGCCTACCGTACAAAGACTCGTATGGCGCCATTTGAATGGTTGCTTGAAAACTATTGTTTTAGGCGAACTCCACCAGAGGAATGTTCTTCTACAAAGAACTGCAAAAGTCTAGGATGAAAGCTCAAAGCATATCCTCAAGAACCTAGATTGTGCGCTCAAAATGCCCATCATTCTGGGGGTGGTATGTTGTACTCAAAAGTACCTGTGTACCCAAGGCCTTCTGAAGTCCCTACCAGAACTGAGAGGTAAAGCGTGCATCCCTGTCTGAAACAATTTAGTGTGGAACTCCATGAAGACGAATGATCTCCCGGATGTAATGTCGTCCCAGATCATCGACAATGAAAGTCTCCTTGATTGGAAAGAAGTGAGAAACCTTTGTAAGCCTATCGAAAATGACCCACACAAAATCGTTTCCTCTCGACAATATTGGAAAACTAGTCACGAAGTCCATCGCGATGTCGTTCCACTTTTATTCTGTAATGTGTAGCTACTTTAAATGCTCTGCTGGTCACTGGTGCTCCGCCTTCACCTACTGACAGATGGAACATCTCATGACAAAACCAACCACATCTCTCTTCATACCTAGCCACCAGTACTGGCAGTTTAAATCACGGTATATCTTGGTGACGCTAGGATGAATTGCCCAAACTGAGGAATGGATGTCTCGCATCAGCTCGTCGCGTATATCTTCTGGCACCCATACGCGTCCCTGGAATGGGTAGCTGCTGTAAAATCCCTGCTGGTCGCTAGTGCTCCGCCTTCACCTGCTGACAAGTGGAACATCTCATGAAAAAACCAGCCACATCTCTCTTCATACCTGGCCACCATTACTGGCGGTGTAAATCCCGGTACATCTTGGTGATTCTAGGATGAACTGCCCAAACTGAGTAATGGAAGTCTCCCATCATCTCATCGCATATATCTTTTGGCACCCATATGCGTCTTCGGAAACACAAGATCTCATCCTCGACAACGGTCCACCCAGGAAGAGGTTCCTCTCCTGACACGCTTTCCCGTAGGACTATCCCTTCTAAATCTGCCAGCTGCCTCATTCGAACTTGGTCCAGAAGTGTAGAGGTAACAACCATATAAGATAGAAAAGTCTGCCCATGCCTGTCGTGCACCTCCAAATGAATCTCCGAGAATAGAGCCATTAGTTGCCACTCACTACTGGCCTCCTGAACTGCCTGTATCTAAGTTCTCCTGCTCAGTGCATCAGCCACCGTTTTGCCTTTCCCAGGCGTATAGGTAAGCTTGAAATCAAAATACTGGAGATACTCAACCCACCTCCGCTGTCTCAGATTCAGGTCACACTGTGTGAAGATGTACTTGAGACTTTTCTGGTCAGTGTATACCACAAAATGCTCTCCCATAAGGTAATGCCTCCATCAACGTAAAGCATGAACAACCGCAACCAACTCCAGGTCGTGCATAGGATAATTCCTCTCATGTGGCCTCAACCGCCGATATCCATACGCAATCACTCGATCCTCCAGCATAAGCACTGCTCCAAGTCCGATGCCAGATTCATCCTAGAAAACTGTATAGCTCTTGCCCGGCTCCAGAAAAACTAGGATCGGTGCTGAAGTCAATCTCCCCTTCAGCTACTGGAAGGCTAAGTCATAGGCTTCTGACCAAAAAAACTTCACCCCTTCTTAGTCAAGCCCGTCAACGGTGCTTCGAGGCGTAAGAAGTCCTTTATAAACCACCTGGAGTAACCAGCCAGCCACAAGAAGCTCCGTACCTCGAAGAAAGTATTCGGTTGCTTCTAGGTAACTCCTGTCTCTGAGATGACATAACCCAGGATGTGAATCTCGTCCATCCAAAAGTGGCACTTAGAGAGTATAGCATAAACCCGATGCTCCCTCAGTGTACTCAAAATGATCTCAAGATGGGTTTCATGGTCGTGTCAAGTGTGAGAGTACACCAAGATATCGTCCACGAAGACCACAATGAAGGAATCCAAGTAATGATGGAACACTCGGTTCATCGGCACCATGAAAATTGCTGGCGCATTCGTAAGACCGAACGGCATAACCGTATACTCGTAGAGGCCATACCTTCTCCTGAAAGCTGTCATAGGTATATCTGAAGGTCTAACGCGCAGCTGATGATAACCGGACCTCAAATTGATCTTCGAGAACACACGAGATCCTCGAAGCTGATTGAAGAGGTCATCAATACTTGGCAAGGGATATCGGTTCTTGACCGTCAACTGGTTTAACTTCTGATAATCCACATAAAGCCTAAGGGTACCGTCTGCTTTCTTCGCGAACAGAATAGGCGAACCCCAAGGAGAAGTACTGGGTCTGATGAAACCCTTTACCTGCAACTCCTCCAACTACTTATTGAGCTCCTGCAAATCAGGTGTAGCCATCCTATAAGGAGGAATGGACACCGATGCTGCTCCCGGAACGATCTCAATCGAGAATTCTAGCTCACTCTCTGGAGGCAAACCTTAAAAGTCTTCTAGAAAGACATCTGGAAAGCGATCAACCACTGGTGGAAAATCTAACTGTGAAGTACCCTGGTTATCCAAATAAAGACTATCAATCTAGGACATAAATCCTCCTAGCCCATGATGCTCGAGTCCGGCTCGACTCGCCTAAACATCCCACTCGCCCTTATGAAGGAAAGATTCACCCTCTGGTGATACGAAACTCACCCTACGACGATAGAAATCGACAAATGCATGGAAGGGAACCAACCAGTCCATACCGAGAATGAAATCATAGCCCGTCATCTCCAGGAGATAGGGGTCCCATAAAAAATGATACCCTGCAACCTCGAGAGGGCACTCCTTGTACTGACGTATGCTAGATGTCCTTGTTCCCAAAGGCATGTCGAGAGTCAACATGTCAGCAGACGAAAAGACACAGAGCTCAAGGATTTCCATGACAACAATAGAGATAAAGCTATGTGAAGCTCTAGTATCAAAAAGGGATGAAGATAAAACTGAGGCTACTAATATTGTACCTCGAACTGTAGAGGGTCCGAGATCCTACTCCTGATGAATCTTCTCTACAGCAAAATTTTGGCCGGTATTGCGGCCCTGTGTAGCCTAAAAACTCTGGGCTGCTCCTCGCTGAGCCTGACCACTGCCTCCATGGCCTCTACCCTGACCTGAACGACCTGCAGAACTCCAGCCCCCTGTCTTCTGTAGAATTAGTAATCCTGCTCTTGGACGCAGGGTCGAAAATGATCCTCCTTCACTAGCTGCTGGAAGGGGAACCTTGTAGAAACGCTGTAGGTGACCCATATTGGCGTAGGATCGGCACTCCACTAGGTCCCTTGGGAACTAGTGATTCTTATGCCCGCTCCTCCCACACTAATAACACGCCACTTGGGTTCCAGAAGAGAGGTCTCGCCTACCAGAAGAAATACCATGCTTCCTCGGGTCGCCTCGGGTAGACTCTCGGTGGCGCTTCCTATTGTCCGTCTGGAGGGAATCAGCCTTGGATGCTGAACCACCTTGTTCCACAGATCCAGTCTCCCTTAGGTTTCTCTCCATGATGAGTTCCTGGTTGACTATCAGAGTAATAGAAGTCAACTGAAAGACATTCACATGTGATCTGATCTCCGGTCTGAGGCCATCCTTAAACTTCCTTGCTAGAAAGAGCTCGTCGTTCCCTAGAATGGGAGTGAATCACTGTAACTCAGTGAAGTGGGAGGAATAATCCATAACTGAGAGAGTACCCTGCTGCAAGCTCATTAACTCCCTGGCTCTGTCGGCCCTCAACGTCGCTTGGTAGAAGTAGTCATAAAACGTACGCTGAAACTCATCCCAAGCCATAGCCTGCTGGCGCCCCGTCCGAGAGACTACGTCCCATCATCTCTTGGCGGAGTCTCGCAGCATATATGTCGTGAGCTTCACCCTCCTCTTTGGAGGCGTCTCTAGATGCTCGAAGATGGACAGCATGTCTTCCAGCCATGACTCTGCAGCCTGAGGCCCTCCATCCCCTATGAAACTGGGAGGATGCAGCTGCTGGAAGACCCGCGTCAGCTCTGCCATAGTCGGGGAAAGATGATGAACTCCCTGGAAGGTCTGCATTAATCTCATGAAACCCTCTCTGAACTGAGCATTGACACTAGTGTCTGGAATCACTGCAGGTTCCATGTCTGGAACGATGGGCAGAACTACTGGCAGTGCCTGATCGGTCGTATCAGGCGTATGATCACTGCCTGGTTCTTGGTGTGCAACAGGACGATGTCTTAGTGCCATAAATCTGAAATAAAAAAACACACCTTCATTAAAGATGAACATAGTTGCAACAAATGAGAGTAAAATGGAACATGAGTGAAAACCTTTAAATATGAAAAAAAACATAACTACACGGCGTGTAATACCGATACACGACATGTTTCCAGAAATCTTACCATGGGCACGTACCTTGGCCATACATGGCTGTGTAAACAACCCGACTACACAGTGTGTTATTAAACTACACGGCATGTACTGACCCTCTTCTCTGTGCCTGGTTACTGCTACATGACTAAGTCACACGGACTGTCCCAGCAAAATACTACATGGCGTGTTTGAGGCAGACACGGCATGTGCTGGATATACCTTACCTGGGCCGTGTTGTCAGCGACACGGCCTGACACACGGTCGACACTACATGGCATGTTCCCTAGGGACACCTCATGCACTTGAAGGGAAACCACAGCCCGTGTTGTTCGTGACACGGTCGGGTACTCCGCGGATCCTTACACGGCGTGTTCCGAACAAACATGACGTGTATAAGAGAAGATAACACCGACCCGTGTTTTTCACGACATGGCCAGGTACCTGGGAAAGGATACACGGCATGTGCATATAGAACACGGCATGTACTAAACATGTATTAACTGGCCCGTGTTTTTAGTTACACGGTCGGCCTTCTAGTTAACCCCTACACTGCGTGTTCATGAAAACCATCTGCAGCTCTGTGTCCCTGCCCACACGGTCAGTGACACGACCAAAAACTACACGGCATGTATCTATAAAGTACACGCCGTGTATTCTGGGTTTTTCTGGATAGTATCCTCAGAACTACATCGGAGCCGAGAAAACATGGAAAAAAAAGAGGTTAAGGTGCCAAATTCCGATCTGTGGGGGCCCATACTCCTCGTGAATCAAAGCTTGGCATCCTAACAATGCATGTAACAAGCGAATAGTATAAGAACTCACGACCCACCAAATTCCTATCCTCGAGGGCCCATAACACCTCTAATATCAATGTTTGGAATCTTTGATAAGAAGGCTCCAAAAAACGATACCCTATCAACATAGCAGGTATTCTATCACAGCATCTATCGCAACATCATGCATTGTCTATCACAAATCCTATCACAACAGCATGCAATCTCTAATGCAACCTAGATGGCATGGAAAAATGCATGGCATGTGATCTTATAACATGTGCCTATATGATGCATGAGATTGCATACCCTCATCTCATCGGGTTGCAATAAAATAGAACTGCAATCATATAAACAGCAACAACACAAAACAAGAGCATCACCCAACAGTGAAATCAATTAAACTGTAACATTCGCAAAACTCAAAATTTGCAATATTCAAGGTAACCTAGATTTTTCCCTATACACGGGTTCTAGAACACCTGGGCACAGGTATTTACCATTTACCTATTTTTTCCTATCCCTGTCTAATGTCGTTAAACAGTAAATTAATAGAAAAAGGAAAGAACACCTCTGATACCACTTTGTAACGACCCGAATCTAGAGCCCTTCCACTAGTGCCCCGTACCCGGTTCGGTACATGACCTCAAGCGCATTTCCCCAAATTTCAGAGGCTACCGACTAGCAGCGGGGGCCTTGGTATGTTATTGGGGAAACTATGCCCTCATTTGGTATGGTATACAAGGCAAGAAAAACAACAGTCAATAGTGGAAGTAGTAAACAACATTCAAACACTGAAACTAAACAGCGAAAGCAATGAAAACATAATGATAATGATAATGATGCATCAATTAAATGTATCTTAGGAAAGCAGCAAACACAACAATGTGCTGAAATACAACTGAAAAACAAGGTACGAAAGTAAACAACAACTTCAGTAGCATCGCAAGCCTAAGCTCAGTCCTATGCTCTCCAGCTCCAACCAGCAATCATGTACCCGAAGTAGAAGGGCCACAATCCCTATCCACACTTGCAACCATATAACCTATATGGGATGAAAAGAAGGACCCAAACAGGGTGTGAGACTAATCCCAGTAGGCAATCACCACGTGTTTCATTCCCTACTGTCAGTGAGTAATATAGAAAGAGTAAAGGAAATAAATGCAGTTGAGAAACAGAAATACACTAAAGTAAACAATCATAAAAATATCCATTCACATTTATTTAGCAGTTTAGTACAATCATTTAGCTATCAACCAAGGAACCTATCAACAGCTCTATACTCCCAAGGCAAGCAAGTAAGCACAACAGGTAACTCAGCAGTCTACCTAAACAGCAAGCAGTACAAACCCAAGCTTGTTCTTTGGCTGGGTGGACTCGTCACAACCAACCATCAAATAAAGCAGTAACTCTCTAGGTGGATCCTACAAGAAAACCCCTCTATTCAAGTAAATGTACAAAGGCACATACACTTTGTGAAGCTCTCACCATCAATTCCCTTGTGGTCTTGCTACGAAAGATATAGACTCTCTGAGAAAGCACTTACATCTAATTCCCCCAATATTCTCTCTACGTAACTAAGGACACTCTGAGGAAGCACAATTTCCCATTCCCATATGTCCTGCAATCGATACTAAGTATAATAGACTCTCTAGGGAAGCCCTAATCGTCAATTCCCCCTTTAGTCTACCACACCAGGTTCACTCATCCCTGAGTAGTTTCGTCATGCGTAATCGACTGTTAGCAGCCTAAGTAAGTTTAGAAACTACTTGGATAATAGCTAAAATTCATACAAAAGCATATAAACAGCAGGAAATACATGCAATCAAGTCAACAGGCATACCAGCAATGTGCAAAAGGGTTTCCACGTAGGCAAAACCGCGCCAAACGGTAATAAACAGCCAAAATAAGGGAAAACGCCCATGGGGTGATCCTCAACCATGCTAACATGCAATTATTAATCATCCAATAACGTCAAGAATACATGAAATCTAATGCAGATAACAAAACATGATCAAAACCCTAACCCGAGATACTTGATTCATTGGTATCCGACACTTTTGCAACAAAAACTCAAGGACATTCAACGTAGGGCAACAAACCACCTACCTCTATCCCAGTAGATCGATATATGCAAACCACGATGACATATTCCCCTTAGAACGATGTAGATCTAAGATAACGCACAAAACGCTCAACCTTCGATAACTTGAAAACAAGGAGGAATCAAGAAACAAGGCTAAAGAAAAACAAAGAACTCACTACTGTGCTTCCAACGCAATTGACAGCGGCTGGAATGGAGGTTGGATGGAGGAACGACAGCTCAGAGAATATTTGACCGTATGGTCACTCTCGGATGAACGAAACCTGGATAAGAAGACGCTTTTGTACGTCAGGCGCGACCCCGGTCCATTTAATTAAAGAAAAAAAGAAAGTACATGGCGTGTAATTTTAGAGTACACAACGTGTACTAGGTCTTTTCCATACTCCACCAAACTTGGCCTCCAAGTCACCCTTACACACCGTGTGTGTATCCCGGACACAGCCACCACACGACATTGGTGGGAAAAGAGTACACGACGTGTACTGAGAAAGTACACGACGTGTACTTCAACAATTTCCAGAAAGATCATTTTTCTCAAAAACTCCAGAAAAAGGAAAAGCATACCTGAAAAGAAGATTTGGGTTCTTACACATACTACCCCCAACCATGGACCTAAATTTGGGGGGAAACCTCCTTGATAATTTTTCAGAGCACTTTAATGCCTTGAATGCATCATTGCTGGAGGGTCCGGTGGCGACAGTGTGACTTAGTGCACTAGGCCACAGGGAGGGAAGCCAAGTTGACCATACAGAATTATTGGCCAATTTCCTCAAAGAGTGCTTGAATCATGGGGTAATCCACTCGCTAATAATGGAGACAAAAGTTCATTTCCCATAGGGTTTTGAGAAAGCATGCAACTTCCTCCTGGGTAAGCAATCCCGATGCACTGAAATTCATGTCCGCAATCGGTCATAACATTTCAGGGAAATGATCCACTACAAGGATTTCCCAAAAGATCCTTGACCCAGACTCAGGATCTAGCCATTGGTTTCCCCACTCAAAAACCAGGGGAGCCCGAGGGACTGGTAGCGGCACTGAAGCAGACCTCTGAGACGATATAATTTCTAGTGGAGAATACGATGAATTGGATAATAGGACACTGCATCTTAGGTTGTCCTGCAATGAATGTGATGAATGAGGCTCTGCATCTCAATAAGACGCGCTGGCCACCACGGCTTCCAATGCAAGGGTGGCGGTCACTAATGGCGGGCCAAGTTATTGTTCATCCTTTACTGGTCCCTAGAGTAACTCTCCATGATCTTTGGTTGAGGTGTAGAATGACCCTATTGACTATGGGGATGATTTTATTGCCAGACCCTAGGAATGGGCCAAATATTCCTCCTCTTGGATGTATCTGCAGAGGGAAGTCGGAATCTTTTGGACATCGCATTCTAGAAGGATGGGGATGATACTTCGCGTTCCTACCTCGGGCCTTAACACAGAGGATCTAGGTGAGGGTTCCATTGTTGAATCGCATTTTGCCTCAGAATCAAAGAAGCAGATGGGCCTAATTGTAGTCTAAATCTTCCCAGTATTCTTCTTATGGCATTGGTGACCTGCCTTCCTATCCCAGGATGGATCTTCAGGATAGGGTATCTTTTTTGGCTCGATGTCAACCTTCGGCCGAATTGATGTTGGGGTAGAGAGGACTTCCACCTGGGTGAGCCGGGGTGCGAGGAGTAGCTAGACAGATCTCAAAGGGGGCATAGGGAGGACCTTCGTGTCCACTAGTTGATGCATAGAGGGAATCTATGTGGGAAGTTACGGAGTAGGTAGGACCTCCTCTAGATCCGGTAGGAGCATGGCTAGGGCCTCCATGCTTATTTCCTTTGGTAACATAGGTGCGAGGAGTGTCCTCATATTGGTCAAGATGAACACGGGTAGGTCATTCGTGTTGGGTGCCCATGAAGCGAGGAAAACCTCCACTTCTTTGATCACTGGGATGAGGAGGACCATTGTTGGTTGCTCCATGGACATGGGGCATACCCCCATGTTGACGGTTGACCGGAAGTGTAGCATCTTTACACCGCATACTTGTGACAGGAGGAACGGATCCATACCCAAGGTCATGGGGGCACAAAATACTTTTGTAATGAGTGTCCATGCCATGGAGAGGACCTTCATTCAGATTGAAGGTGGCATGGGGGGACATCCATGATGATCTTGGGAGCGGGGGAGGGCATGAACTCTCATTGGTGATGGTACGGGGGGGGGGGGGGGAACTTCATAATTTATGTCATCACCGTGGGTCGGCCCACGACAGACGCAACCTACGTCAGTGACTAACAAATTCAGCCCAGCCTACCAATGGGGTAGTTGTGACCTCGATCTGGGCTAGGAAAATGAGGGACCCTACTCAACATAAATAGGGGACTGATGGTATGTGTTAGTGGTGGCACAGTCCCCGGTAGCTGTCGATATTGACACCCCTCAGCAGGCATCCTCCTCAGCCTTCACCCAATGCTAGCATCAGGTTAATCAGACCGGGGCCGGTGGTGCAGGTGCATAGATCACCAGCTCCTCAGCCCAAGCGGATGGGTGGCGGTGATGACATGGCGTGGTGGGATCCCTCCTTGGGATCCCCTAGAATGGGATTCCGGTCGGGCTAGCATAGACATATGTTACCTCATTGGTGTAGGGGAGGGAATCATCGAACCATTTTGGGGAGAGCCTCCTGAAATGATTATACGTTAGAGTGGGGAGCAGTGGCTCCCTATGGGTCCCTTGGTGGCATCAGTGGTGATGAGATGTAGAAGCCTCTAATTCTTTTTGGTCCATATCTCGGGTTGGGATAATCCCCTCCTCCTTGTTTCATCAAACGAGGTCATTAATCACCCTTCTCTAAACACTTTCAGATGGGTATATGGGGCGTGGGAGCCTAGTAGCCATTGACGTGGAGGCTACCATGGGGGAGATAAGGTTGCATTGAATTTCCATGATAACATTTCTCCTACCCCTGCGTCGGTGGGTGGGCTGTGATTGGTTTCTGGTCATGACAGCTTGGTTCTAGAAAAGAATGGAGATTTAACCATTAGTGTTGAAAGAAGGAAAGTGATGTTGAGTGCCCCAGCGTTATTCCATCTTCCATGGTTGGTAAGAAGGATCCACGCTGACAACGTCATAGACCGAGATGTAAAACATTCAAATACCCCAATTTCTAGTGAGTTTCACACCAGGCCCACTATTTTCTTGGTGGGACCTGGCACCAGGTACATGGATCTGGTGATACGCTAATCCACTGATGTCTCGAGTGCTAAAAATCTCCACACTTAGGAGAATAATTTCACGTTGGGTTCACTATTTTGGTTTCTAATGCTTTCTCTAGGGTGCACATCTGTCTGTTGGAGGACACACAGTTGTTTCCCAGCATTCCTACCTTCCAAAGGCTGGTGGCATCTGTCCCCTATTCTGGGATGTTTTCTCCTTGATCAAAATAGGATGATGGGATGTCAGTTCCTCCTTCCCTAGATTCCTCCTCGTAACTCATTGCTTAGTTCGTGTGTCCCTCATAGACTTAAGACGTTGTTCGTGAAACTCTTCCATGTGCCATGTCTTTATGGATGGTGGTTAATTACACTACTTCTTTCAGGACATTCCAAGGGGTCTAGTTAGGGCGGCAACCTTCGGTCAAGGGAGTAGTCACGTTGGACATCACTAGTGTGTCTAGAAGCTAGAACACTGATGTGTCTGAGTTTTTTCCCCTTAGTATAGGGATTATCGAGGGCGCGGAAGTCTGAGGCATACCACGTCGAGTGCGGGGAATTTTATTCCATAGGCATGTATCTGAGGTTTTACTCGGCTTCCCATGCTTAACATAGGGTATGCCTCATGTTTAACATCTAGAGGAGATGTATCAGACTGATCAGAACACTGACGTGATTGGATCAGATGGCTGAAACCCCTGGAAAGAAAACTGATGTTGGGGCTAACGTGTGGTTAGTAGCCTAATTTCTACTAGGAGCATCGAGAAAATGGGTGACATGATCACATCGGGATCTGTCGGCCTAGTTAAGAATTATGATGGATATGGATTGTTGATAGTGGATGAATAGTGAGATAGAGTCGATGCGGGGATGATGGTGTTGTTGGTCTTCAGCCTATAAGAGACTTCTGAAGTATCCTTGTGGCAGGAAATCAATGTCCACGTAGTTTGGTGGGGTGATAGGGCACATGATGAGGAAATCCGTGAGAATGGACGTATGGATGGGACCAAGAGAAATTGGATCCTTCGAGTTGGGGCCTAACCTTCTCGAAATACATTGGGTCGATATAAAGACTAAGATGAGACATGGGTGATGGGATTTATCCTCATGGAGGCTTCATATGTATCCCCTAGGCAGGGAATCAAAGTCCAAAAATTTTAGAATTGGGGTATAGAATCAGGGTGTATGCATAGGATGATGACTTGACGATATACTAGAGATTGCGCATGGTTTGAAGCCAGGGTCGTTTTGATGCCCGGGGGAGGATAAGATATGTGTGTCTCAGCAAATGGGACTACAACGGCTTACCGTTGATTGTGGACTTCAACATCTTACCACTGGATAGGGCTACAACGGCTTTCTACTAGTTGGCAAACACAACGAATTACCGTTGATTGAAGAACACAACAACATACCATTGATTGGGGTTGGACCTTAGGGAGGATTCCTATGTACCTTGCCTAGGAGACAAGGATCAAATCCCACATAGATTGAATGGGTATAGTTTAACGTCATGGAGGACAGAAAGGGGTGTAGAGTTTAATGTCATGCAGGATGAGGGTGGACCGACATGGAGTGGTCAGGACCGATGGGTGTTGGGCTTGGACCTCAGGGAGGATTCCAATGTACCTTGCCTTGGAAAAGAACAAAGTCCATGTAGTTCGGAATGGTGGATACAGTTTAACATCATGCAAGATGAATATGAACTGAGGTAAAAGGTCCAGGACAACTAGGTGTTGGGATTGAACCTCAGGGAGGCTTCCTGCATACCTTGCCTTTGAAAGGATCAAATTCCACGTAGTTCACAATGATTTGTGCATTACACGTTAAGGCATACCAGAGGGGATGTCATGGTCAATGCCTACTCTATGCCCATGTGAGTCCTGATCGGTGTGAGAAACAAGAGGCATAAAATACCTAATGATAACATTGTGAAAGGTGAGTCCAGGGGAAGTATAATGGGGCTTACACATGGTTAGTGGCCTAAATAGGAAATAGGGGATTATGCATGGTTAGTATCCCAGGAAGATGGATATTGGGACTTACTCCAAGATGGAGGCCCGATGGTGAAAAATCCTAGAGGGAGAGGGAAGGGATAACAAAGTTCCATGTTCCCCTATCACCTCTAGTATTAGGAACCGAAGAAGAAATGATGAGAAGGGGCATTCCCTTCTACAAGAAATGTTATGGGCTTACACAAAGATTGTTTCCCATCCCCATGGATAGGCACCGCTCTATCAAATAGGATATCATTCCATGTTAGGAAATTATCTCTCCTATAGAGATGAGTAGATGTAGAGAATGTCTGACATGGGGAACCCCACATATGATGAATGGGGTGTAGCCACATTTTAACGTCATGTGCTGGGGACGATGGTGCTTGATGTTTAACGTCTTGTAGTTCAGACAAGGAAGGTTCACTCTACACCCCTAGGACTTACATAACCAGCACCCTTTAAAGCTCAGCATAGGGAAGTCACCCGAAATTCCATAGTGAGGGGGTGTTGTGGAGTGATCCATTAAGGGTCCATGTTAACTTGGATATGAGAAGAAGGAATATCCATTATCATGCCTATGTGAAAAGGCATAAGGCTGATCAACGCAATGTAAAGCATCGCCCAAGGGACCTTGAAATCACTTCATACAAACCTGGTGTGTTTTACGGCAGAAAAGTGCATGACACAGGTTTGTTGTGCATAAGAGGGGCTTGGACATGGTGACTTAGGGTAAGGACAGAACATGGATCACATAAGGAGGTTTGCATGCAAAGAGGGGGTTTGTACACAATAGAAACGAAAAAGGGAACTGGTGCGTACAAAAATCCAGGTTGCATAGATAAAGGAGGCATGCGTGCAATTGGAGGAGGTTTTGCACGCAAGTAGCCGAGGTTTCCTCACAAGTAAACAGACTTTAGCACAACCAGACAAAAAATAAATGACTTGGGAGAGGGTCTATCCCTGAGGGTTTCGCATGAAGGCAGACCCCCAGGAGACCTATCGTATAAAATTCGGTACCTAAAATCCATCCTTTGTGTGTGGAAGAGGTGAATTACATGCAGGGGAGATGGTTCGAATTATTCATCCTGGGAGTCAGGGGGTGGCTTTTATTTATATGCGACCAGCAGTTGTGGGGTCATGTATAATTAAACCTACGCATAAAATCCAATGCCTCTGTCGACCGCATGGAATATTCCATGCTGAGCACAAAAATTATCTTTGGTGCAGAAACATGTGCACCATTGGGGTGGCTTTAAGCGCCCTCCTCCGATTTTCCATGCGGTCTTTCATCCTATCCTAGACCAGTTCGTTCGATCAAAATCTGCCTTTGTTTTTCCCAAAATGACAATCCTAGTCCTTCACCGGATTCTAGCATCTACAACAATGATCAAATTATATACATGAATAGAAATTCAAGTGGAAACATTCTAGAAAAATTATATTTTGATGTAATCCATTGAAAATACCATAACGTTGAAGTGAGAAACAAATAAATAATTTATTATGTATATCAACTATAAATCCATATAAGGGAAGAAGAAATACACCAGTATATAGTCAAAATAATTATACACATAATCATATAATATTAAAAACAATGAGAAAGTTGAATAACCCAAATAAAAGGAATTGAGTAATGAATTTTCTCTATCACTTGGTATGTTTTAATTCTAATACCCTTATATGAAATAATTAAAAATGAAAATATAACTACCATGAATAATAAATAATTATTTATATAATATATATAAATGGGTAGTAGATACACCACACAAAATATGTAAAGGGTGAATATGACACTTATCTCATGGATGTCAAAAGTTAGATGAAAAATCCCATACCTTGTATTTCCTTTTAGGTGAGTGTACATTAACCTCTGGTATAATGGTTTTAAACACATTGATTAATTATTTAAGAACCATATTAATATTTATTATTTCATATATTATCCTCTTATAATATCTTATTACCCATTTTTAGTAATCATTCATTATTTTCACTATTTCTGGTTGGTAATTGAAAAGTTTTTTCAGGTATGTCTTGACTTCTTATTTTTGGTTCCTTTTACATTGATCGTGATTTCATAATATCCATAATGTAAAACATATGGTAATTATCATATATAATCATTATATATGTATTTATAGTAATCCATAATGTTTGGAGATAACAAATGAAATGCACTATTCATGTAGATGGTAGGTCGTACGTCGCGTGAACGCTACTTTCATTTCATTGTAGTATTAAAATATTGAAAAGTAAATGATAAAAATATATATACATATATATATATATGTATATGAATATTTTTTTTATATTATCATATTATTTCGTATATGTTACATATGATTTTTAAACCTACCCTTTATACATTCCATGTATAGAGAAAATGATTCACATTGCTTTGATGAGGTAGTAGTCTACACTTCCACAAACGATGTTGTTGTTTTTACATAAAATGGAAACTATAAATCCATGTACTCTAAAATAATTATAGAAGATTAAATACATAGAAAATATTATATATATCATAAATGAAAAGTGTGTCCATCATAATTCCCAACCATGGAATCTGGTAAAGGTAAAATGGACAATACTTGTTTTTTCAGGAAGTAGTTCATCACACAAACGAATGGTAAATTCATCACCCATTAGATAAAAGTATATCTATGTGTAGGACAAACCCTTATTATAAAAAAATCTTTGTATATTAAGTATATTGATTTTATTATGTAATAATGAAATAAGAATAATTGATAGAGTGTGGAAATAAATAAAACTAAAAACCTTGAGGGATTGTGTTACCTCTTATTCTAGTAAATCTTTTTTGTTTTCACTAATTGTCTTCCTAGGATTGTTTTCATCACAATGGGAGTCTTCTAGGATGAGGGGAGGGATTTTGAGGATCTATTTTGGCAATATATTTTCAATCCAATGTGGCTTCAGATATATGAGGAAGTGAGAGGAGAGAAGTCAATTTTATGGTTGAGGAGGAGTTTCACTATTGTAAATTATATAAAAAGGAATTCCACCCATTATTTTCCCATTTAATGTGGCTCAATAATTGAAGAGATTTGAGATAATAGAGGATATGGTTGATATATGGACACCCAATGGATCTTCGAAAAGTGTTTAGGTAATTATAAATTTTCTTTTATACTTAATATGGAGTAGTTTTGTGAAATTCTAATCACATAAGTGATACAAATTAATTAAATTTAATATCAAATATGGGGAAACAATGTGGTCTTTTAAAGAATGAGCGTTCAAAACATTTCAAAATTTCTATATCCAATTTCAATGTGAAATTTATTCCCATGACCTAAAATGGATAATTAATAAAAAATGATATACTTAAAGATTAAAAGAAAATTAAAATATATTTTAACCTTATAAATAAAATTGATGAAAATGTAGTTTTGAATAAAAATTCTATGTATTTCACAATTCATTAAAAGATGAAAATTCACAAAAAATACCAAAAATTATCTCTAAGATAATTATTATGTTTTTCATTCAAATATGTTGTTTTTTTTCAAATATAAAATCTATAAATGTTTCTAAACTTTGAGGAAAAATAGGTTTTCCATAAAAAGGTGTTAAAAGTGCCTTTATAAAAACATTGATTTTTATCTAAAATATTGGGGTTGTTCTTATATTATGCTTATCAAATCTATTGGATGAAGATCAAAAATATCTTATTGAAATTAATATATATATATATATATATATATTAAATTTACATCACTCACTAATTTTAATTACTTTAGATTTTTTGGATAATGTTTATCTATGAGAAAAAATAGTTTTATATAAAAAGTACCCTTTATATTCAATGGGTTATACATTCATCTCAAATTATTTTGTAACCAATGAATTAATTTTCTATTTTTATAAAATGTGAATTTACAAAAGTTAATTAATACTATTACTAGTATCTAATTTAAAGGATTGGTTAATTATTATTATATTAAATAAAAATATTCTAATAATATATTATTGTTTTGCAAAACTTCATCTTACGTGTAACACAAGCCATTTAAGAAACTCATTGTTACATTTGATGCAATCTAAAATTTTATTTCATGAATTTTAAGATATCTAATATAAGGAATCTATTTAAAATAGAAAATATATTTTAATGTCTCGGGGTATTATATTCCCTTATGCACTCGGTGTTGTGGGTCATACAAGATATTCAATATAATGATCTCACTTTATAATTTCGGGGTGTTACATTATCCCTACCTTAATTAAATCGCATCTTACTAATTTAAACTCAATATTAATAATAGATTTTTTGATCATTCCTATATTTAAATCCCAAATCATGAGAAGGGTTCATAAAACACCCTATATAAAAGATATAATCGGAATTACAATGGTAACATGGAATAACATATTACTATGTGTCTATGTTTGAGAACATTAATGGGATATAGATATAAATACATGGTAGAAGGGCATATGTATTTATAGTAATTAATTGAGGTCATCCATCAAAGACATGTATATTATCTATGAAAAGATGAGGGCCTCAAAACCATAAATCTGTGATGATTTAGAAGACCATCGGTTCAAAGAAAATCAAGGTATTATGAAAAAAAATTCTTTTTCATAATGTTGAGTAATTCTTTTAATATATATGAATATAAATAAATATATTTAATTGATATGTTTCAATTCCATATGAACTATTCTATTATTTTTTTAAGATTATATCAAATTCTAATTCATCCCTTACATCAAAAAACAGATATCCAATACATAACATTGATTTGTGATCCAATAAAATAAACATTTAACAGATCATAATGCCTATAAAAGAGTGAAAACTCTTTACATTTGTCTCTAACAATTCACCAAATCCAATATCATTAAGACATTAATCACTAATCCTAAGAAAATATACACTATTAGTTCATAATAAATAGTTATTCAAGAAATATTTAAACTAAAAACAATGACATATTAACCATGATATTACGTAGGTTAGTGGTTGGCATCAAACCCTTATTTTCCATCAATTATTGGTTCAAGACCCATGGCCATTCCAGATTTTATGGGTTTTCACCCAACATATAGGTTTTCCTTTTCTAAAATTGTATTAATTTATTTCCTATAATAAATTTTATAGATATCCTTAAAATATAGTTAATCGCTAAATAGCCTTTTAAATATGGTTTTCAATACAAACCTCAACACACAAATACTTCATCCGTTTTATTTCAACATAGGTCCTTCCTTGGTCTAACCTTTATCCTAGGTCATTCATTATCATTATCTATTCATATCCTTCATAATATTTTTTAATGAAAATGTGAATTATCCTAAGATTGTCCCTAGGAGTGTCAAACTAGGTGCACAGTAAGGCATGTTGTCCTATACCATGTTACATTGAGTCAGGCATGATACACCTTGTTGGAGTTGTTACTCATATGTGCATCTGTTTCCAAACCACATCCACCTGTAGTATCCAGATAGTGATGTATTACTAGGAAAACTACATAAAAAATACCAAAATTCTAGGATGTTCTTCTATAGTTATACACAATGTATATCTTAGAGTATTATTCACCAACATTTTTTTCCTAAATCTCATTCCCAAGATTTCTTCTAAATGTTCTCTGACACAAACTATAGTGACCTGCCCCTAGAAATACCAATGTCATGTGTCTACTACCATTATATTGGAATAAGATACATTTAAATCTTGTCCCAAAGGACCGAATAGTGGAAAACATGATACATACACAAGTCATGTATCACAAATGAATACACTAATTACAACATAATTTTTATTTCACAGATGACAAATTTATCACCACTAGTGTATCCTTTCATATCATTCTTAGTACACTTCTTGGTTTCCTGGGGAAACAAAACAAAATAATGGTGAGCTCAAATGATCAATAATGGTAAAGTAATGTGGAATCAATAATGAATCAATGAGAATAATCAATATAGAAATGTAAATAACCAATAACACATTCCGTACAGTCAATAGCTAAAAATGGAGGAATAAATATTATATAAATGTATGTAATTGAAAACACAATCCATTGAAAAAACTAGATAAGGAAAAAATCCATATGGAAACGTATGAAACTGAAACTTATCCAATGTAATCAATGAACTGAGAATGAAATCCATCCATAGACATGCTGACACTAAATCTCATGGATTATAATAAATGAATATAAAATGAAGGCAATTCATAATTGTTGGATTTCATTTTTCACACACACATGATATCGTTACCATAAAGAAAGTTTAAAATGTACTGTGTGAAAACCAATTAGATTATGCTAGCCAATTTATTTCATCAGGTGAGACTGTCAATTATTGTTGGGGATTTTTTTAACTAGTCCCTAAATCATAGATCTCGTATTAACTGGCCTCCAACCTATAGGTCTTACATTAACATGTCCGAAAACTATATAGTTCTTGTAAAAAGAAACTAAATAAAAAATTTCATTATCAAATATCCATATGTTTTATAGCATATAGATTTATCAATATTCCCATAGTTAATAAAAAAAATAAAAACATAACTCTTTATGGAAAAAAATGACTATACTTTAGGAAATAATAATATAAATGGTGAATTATATTAATAATTAGGTTAAATTCAATTTTCAATGATCATAGGAAATTGAATATTTCATGGGGACAAAAAGGAATCAAGGAATTGAATATCAATACAATCATTTTACATATAATCAAAATACCATACAGAGGAAGAATAAGGATAGTACTAATAATATATATCCCATGTGGGGTAAGGAATAAAGGTTGTGTTATTTATGAATGGGAATGCAATAAAAAGATATTTTAAAAACCTTCTTGAGGAAAATATCCTTTTCATTCCCAAAAAATTTTCAAAATTCCTTTTCATTGGAAATAAATATTGTAAAAAAATTCTTTAAAAATTAACCTTTTAAAACATGAAATGGAATCTTCAAGGAAATGAAAGTGGGTAAATCTGAATATATTTGTCACGAACTGTCCCTCGGGGCCTGTGTTGTGACCACCCCAAGCCCGCCTTCCATAGGCCAAGGGCTAGCGACCAGCACCAAAAGGTGTGTTCCCTAAAACAGGAAGGCATTGCCTTTATAATCTGTAAACTCACACAAAACAAGGACACAACAAGATACCAAAACAAGTAAAATATATAGTAAAAGAGTGTGTAAAGTAAGAAAAAAGGGGCCAGAGTACAAGGCCAACTGGAAAGTACAAGAAAAACTGGGAAGTATAAGAATAACATAAAACAGTTCCTATGAACACCCACCATGTATCCTACCTGAAGGGTATGTACAGCTCTCGAACAGTCATCTCTGTGGTACGCCTCATCTAAGGTACACCTTGAGCTAACTCCAGTCCTGGTACTCTCATCCCCATTCAGCACTATATGTCGTCTGTACCAAATTCAACAAGGTGCAGGCATATCCTGTGCAGGGGTGAGTATAACGATACTCAGTTGGAACCCTGAGACCCTAGAAGGTCTCAAAAAATCAACAAATGATAGACCACAAAGCATGAAAACAACCGACAACCCTACTAATGTATATTCCCATACATATACCTAAGTTGTCGAGTAAACCCATCTCAATCATGAGGAAAAACAAGGCCCAAATCTCAACTGTCCCACAAAGGAAAAAATACCATGAAGGTAACACCATGAAGGTAAGTACCACAAAGGTAACACCACACAGAAGAATACCACAATGGTATCACCACGAAGGTATGCACCAAAAAGGTATACCACATAGATGATTACCACAAAGGTAAAGACTCAGATCACACAAGGTATAACTTAGGTAAGGTAGTAAAGATGATTAGATGTAACTACATAATCATATTACTCTGTTGAGAGGTAGACCCACCTAGGATCCTAAATCATCAAACCCACGTAGGATCCTAATTAATCCGACCCACGTAGGATCCTAGTACAGCAGACCCATGTAGGATCCTAGAGTGGTCCCATGTTAATTATCTAGAGAGGATCCATGTGAGACTCTCTAACATAGACCCACATAGGATCCCAAATCATAGACCCACATAGGATCCCTTTCTCATGTTACAGCTAGCCACAGGGTTCCTGCATTATGATCGCTTAAATCTGGGAGGGTCTGATTCTCAAGCCACAGGTTGATACTGAAACTACCATTTAGTCCCATGAAGAATTACCCCAAAGTACTGCCACATAATAGGGGTCACAACACAATAGATGGTGCGTCAATCAGATGATCGATCTGTAAGATATTTCCCTTTTACTCCTAAGGGTCCGGTTGGATTCGTGTTCGATCCAACCTGGCTATACCCCAGCATTATTGAAATATAAAGTGGGGTATACAAAAAAGGACTTCCTCGATCCAAGGTTTCTGGCACCGCAGACGGTTCATCAAACGGACCCCAATAGCTCAAGTTATGGCTAAAACAGTGGAAAGGGGGTCAAAGCTCGTCCGGGTCTAGTCCGACCCAGCCGGCTGGGTTCGGCCTGACCCGCTGGGTCCGGCCCGGCCCCCCGTCATGGCTTGGAACACTAGGTGGCATGCAATGGGAGGCCCGTTAGGTGTCCCACGCTGGTAGGCCCGCGCTGGCCCGTGGCTGGGTGACCCCGCGGTGGGGTCTGGCCTTGCCACCACCCAAGGGGACGCGCCCCTAGGTACACCGAACGACTGGTTTTTTCGGGTTGGGTAGCCGACCTGCCAGCACTATGTGGCGCTGGAAGCTCACACGAGGGACCCAGGGTCCCACTCGTCACCCCAACTGGATGGACGACCAGCCCTCCCCTGCAGCACGGTCACACTCCGCACCCCCACTGGCGGCTTTTAGTGAGTCGGCTGCCCTCCCTTTGCTGTCACGGCCACGTGCCATGTCTCCTGCACACTCGGCGACGTAGACGCGTGCCGCCATCCCATTCATGTGGCTGGATGTGTTCCAGCCTCCTCCCTTGCTCCGCCGTAGTCGACGGGCCATCACCCTTCTCCAGCGACGCGGTTGCGCAGCCACCGTTGTCACGGCCGGCCAAAGTGTTAGCTACCGCTCCTGAGTCTCACTAGTCCCAATCACTAGAACGGTTGCTAGAGACGTTCCTCAGGTCACCGGACATTCCCCAGTGTCCCATTCTTCATTCTGAAGACTTCTGCACTCGACTCCGTACGTCGCCATAGATTCAAGACCATCATAAACCACAAATGTTGAGGAGAGGTTCGGTCATGTTCATTTGGCCTCCACCCTCCACATTAGAATGCAAGAAAGTGGAATAATTGTTTATAAATCAAGAAGACTAACAATAACAAGATAAGGGGTATTCAAAACAACTTTCCCTACATCGATTACTCATTGGAAGTGTTGTGAGATGATGTCGGTGAAGGCGATGAGGGTTCCAATGATTGTCGCCTCTGCAACACGATTCTGATGTCAGGATCATGTGTTGTCCTCATTCTTGATTCCAAAGTATGTTCTTATTTGGAGAGAGCTTCTTCATTTGGAGGAAAATTTTCACCAAAGTTCTCCCAACTCTCATCTTTTCCAATGATTTCCAAACAGGAAAAATAACTTCGAACTTATTAAATTAAGTTTTGTTAATTTAATTAGATTTGGCAATCAATTATGTTAATGTTGTCATAATTAATTAATTGAAGGTGAAATAATTAATTAATTGAAGAGTTGAAAGTTTTTCCCACATTAAGAGGGGTTTGGGTGGTCCCCACCAAAAAATTGAAAATTGGGAGGTTTTCTAGTTCGGGGGGTCCCCACCTCCATAACTCAAAAATATAGGATTCAAAAGAAAAATAAGATGTTAATTATTTTATTTTTCTTCTTCCATGAAAGAATGAAAAAACTACTTCCTCCCTCAAGCTTTTGAGGTCAAGGTGATGGTCTCCTTAAGAGAATATTGGCACTGCGAGTTCAGCAGTGTCTTTGGATTTCAATTCTGAGCACCTGTTCAGAAGTTACAAAATGCCACTCTTTCGTTTACTGAACGTACCTGAAAAAAAAGTTCATAAATTCATTCCAGGAACTCTGGGCCTCAGATTCACGCGCCTTCAATTTTTGCGGACTTGTAATATTCCCATATAATAAAAAAATTACATGAAAAAATTTGGGTCTTTACATTCTCCTCACCATAGGACATTGTATCCCGGTAATCAACAACTCCATCTAAAGAAACAAGTGGGGGTATTGAGCATGTATATGAGCCTCCTGCTCCCATGTGTTCTCCTAGAGGTTCCCGTGCTACCAACAAACACACACTAAAGTTATAGATCACCCACTAAGGACTCTATCCTATCGATCCTCTATCTCCAATAGAACCTCCATAAAAGTTTCCCCATCGTCGATGTCCAGCTTGTAGTGGTTGATGATGTGAGATGGGTTGTGTACATATCTCCTCAGCTAGGATACGTGGAAAACAGCATGCACATGGTGAAACTAAGGGGGAAGTGCTAGGCGGTAAGTCACCTCACCAAATCTACTGCATACCTTAATGGGTCTGATGAACCTAGGAGATAACTTTCCACCCCGACCAAATCTCTAAAAACCTCATTGAGGTGAGACCCCAAAAAAGACATGGTCTCCATCCTTGAACTCCATAGGTCTCTATCTCATGTCGGCATAAGACTTCTGCCTACTCTATGCAGTCTTCCTCCACTCTTGGATAAACTGCACCTTCTCCATGGTAGCCCGTACCACATCTGGTCCCATGAGTGAGGACTCCCCTGTGTCAGTCTAGCACAAGGGCGATCTGAAAGGTTGGCCGTACAGATCCTTGAAAGGTGTCATCCCCATGGAGTAGTGATAGATTTTGTTGTATGAAAACTCCACCAAGGGCAAGTGATCCTCCCAACTATGACCGAAGTCAAGGACGCAAGCACACAACATTTCCTTGAGGGTCTAAATAGTCTATTCAGTCTGGCCATCTGTCTGAGGATGGAAGGCGGTGATCAAATGATTATGTGTATCGAAAGCCTCCTGCAACCCCTTCCATATCCAGGAAGTGAAATTTTCATCATGATCAGAGACAATCGTCGAGGGTACTCCATGTATCCGCACAATCTCCTTCACATAGAAGCATCCTAATCTCTCTACTGAACCCTTCTCTCTGATTGGTAGGAAGTGGGAAAACTTGGTGAGTTGATCGACGATCACCCAGATAAAATCATGACCCTTGGATGTACATGGAAGTCCTATCACTAAATCCATGGATATCCCATACCACATCAACTCTGGGACCTCTAATGGCTGAACTAATCCTGCTGGTACCTAATGCTCTGCCTTCACATGCTGACAAGTGAGGCACTAAGAGATAAACTTTGCTACTTCATTATTCATTCCCATCCACCAATGCTGTCGTTGGAGGTCCTGGTACATATTCGCCACTCCAGGATGTACCTCTAGAGGGTACATATGGAACTCCCTCAAAAACTCCTCATGTAAAGCCTCTGGTACCACAGTACACCCTATGAAGAGGATGACATGATCCACACCTTCAGAAAATCCATTAGGTGCTTGTCCTACGGATATCTGAGCACGTCGAGCCTTGGAGTTAGTGTCCCCATGTTGCGTCTCCATGACTCGCTGAAGAAGTGAGGGAGTGAATGTAAGAGACTGAAGAAACGTAGCTCCATCTCATTCCACAAATTATATCTATAAGGAAACTAGCTACTCTGTTGCCTCACCTAGAAGCTGTATACCAAATTTCCTCCTGAGTGCATCAGCTACAATATTCCCCTTCCCATGAGTATAGACTATCTCAATGTCATAGTCCTAGAGGAACTCAAGCCAACATCATTGTCTCTGGTTAAGGTCCTTTAGGGAGAAGATATACCTAAGACTCTGGTGATCAGAGTAGACTGTAAAACATTCTCCCATCAGATAGTGTCGCTGCATCTTCAAAGCAAAGACTACTACTGCTAACTCAATGTTGTGGCTAGCATAGTTCTTCTCATGTTTTCTTAGCTGTCAAGAACCATATACGATAACTTCTTGCTCCTGTATCAGAACACATTTGAGCCCGGTCCCTGATGTGTTGTAGTAGACTATGTACCCAACACCCTCCTCTGGAAGCCTTAAGATGGGGGCACTAGTCAGCCTCTACCTCAGCTCCTGTAACATCCACTGGCATCTCTCTGACCACACTAAGGGTTCCCCCTTCTTCATCAATGGTGATAAATTTACTGCAACTCTAGATAAATATGGCACAAATCTCTCGTAGTATCCGACCAAACCCAAGAAACTCCGTAACTCTGTCACACTCCTAGGTGGCTTCCATTAAAGTACCGCCTCAGTCTTCACTGGATCCATTGTAACTCCAACCTCTGAGAAGACATGTCCCAAAAATTGAACCTCTCAGATCCTGAACTGGCACTTTGAGAGCTTACCATAAAGCTGGTGCTCTGAAAGTGTGTCTAGAACTACCTGAAAATGATAGGTCTGCTCCTCCTCAATAGTCAAGTATATCAGAATGTCATTAATGAAGACCACACAAAGTGATCAAGATATGGATGAAAGATCATGTTCATGAGTCCCAAGAACACTTCTAGAGTATTTTTCATACCGAACAGCATGACCAAAAACTCATAATGTCCATACCGACATCTGAAAGTTGTCTTCTTCACATCCTCATCTCGTACCTTGAGTTGGTGATAGCCTAACCTAAGGTCTATCTTCGAGAACCCCCATGCTCCCTTCAGCTGATCAATGTGGTTTTCAATCCTCGGAAGTGGGTACTTGTTCTTCACGATCACCTGGTTCATGCACCGATAGTCAACACAAAGTCTCAAGCTCCCATCTGCCTTCTTAGAGAACAAAATCGGGGATTCCCAAGGAGAAACACTGGACCTAATGAACCCCTTGTTTTGCAAGTCCTCCAGTTGTACTCGCAGCTCACGAAGCTCTGCAGGATCCATCCGATACGCTGGTGTAGATATCGGTGTCATCCCAGGCTAAAAATCAATGTAAAAGTCCACCTGTCAGAGATGAGGTAGACCTGGAACATCATCAAGGAAAACATCTGCATACTGGTCCACCACTAAAGGATTGCTTGGACTCTCCACATCAATCGCTCCAAGGGTAAGGCTAGCCAACTAATGAGTGATTGACTGCACTCCCCTACAGGTAAGTCCATCTTGTGCTGCAAAGGTTCCCTTCATTCCAGTGAAGGTAAACCTAGTCCCATTTGTATGGACACACCATACTTTTCACTTAATATAGTCAATATGAGCATGGACTGTAGTTAACCGATCCAAACCCAAGATGACGTTGTAATGCATTGACGCCGCTACTAGGAGATCCTAGCCAAAGATCTTGCCTCATAGAGTAAGCTCACACAGCCAACACCAGTGTGTAATCGTCAAATCCTCTCTCATAAGAGTTTCTAGAGATAAGGATCGAGCCAATGGCTCCACCAAAATCTCTGAGCTCTGAACGAGGGCAGTGGTAATAAAAGAATTACTAACACCTATCTCTATAAGTACTGTAGCTATGATGGAGTAGACACAAATCATACCTTGTATCATCTCTGGAGTGCCATGGTCATAGGCCTCAGCTGCCTGGAGTTGAGATCACCCCTTTCACCTTCTCCCAGTGGTCGGGGTGGACCCCCTGGTGGTGGTGGCAGTAACACCTCGAATCGTCGCCCACCTCCAGCTGCACGGACAAGTCCTCTTCCACATCTGCCTGCTCCCTGCAGACCTCCTCAGTCAAACCTATGTCTTCATCTGGGTGGTCCTTCAACAGTCTACTGATCATCCGTAAGGCGGTTTGGGCAGTCACAAGCCAAGTGACCCTGCACACCGCATGTGTAACACATCATGCTCATCGCATGACTGGCTCTGTCTCTGGTGCCCTGCACAAATGACCCTGAATCCTGTGGTTGACCACCTGTAGGACTGGTCATCTTAGACCTATATGAAATATGTCTCCTACCAGATGAGGAAGATGTCGCTACGTCATGCCCGGTGGTGGGTCTCACTGCTGTTGATTGATCAAAAAGAAAATTCTCCACTAAGAGGGCTCTCTCTAACACCCCCACCTACATCGGGATGCTGAGAGAAATCATCGAATCCATGATCTTCCGCTTGAGACCCTTCTTCAAGGTCCAGGCCCTAATGAATGAGTCTCACACCGTATCAGTGGAGTAGCGTGAGAGGTCGGTGAACCTCGCTGAGTACTGATCCATAGTCATTTGTCCCTACTTTAAATAAAGAAGCTCATGTATGTGCACTGCGTGAAGGTTCGTTAGGACAAACTCTTCCCGAAATATGTTCTCAAAGTTTTCACAGAGAAGTGTCATCACATCATGAACCTGAAGCATCAAGACCCACCATCTACCTGTTTTTCCTGTAGAAGACTAGCGGAAAGAATCACCCTAAGATCAGCTGGTGTCCCTACCTATCGAAAGACTGTCCCCACAACCTCCACCCAATCCTCAGCCGTCGGTGGGTCCATCTCACCCCTAAACCTGGGTGGCCTCTAGCACTGGAACTCATGCAACACACTCAAGTAGTGTGAACCTTCTGTTGCAAGGGCCGGTGGCATCAGTGGCCCAACGGTTAATGGTACTGCTTGTGCCTCCACTAGTGCCCCTACTATTAAAGGGCCATGCATCTAGGCCTCCTCGCTCAGTGGGCTATCATCGCATACTATACCCGGAACCCTAGCTGGCTATCTACGTGCAGACATCCTGAAATGAAACAGGTGAACCAAGGTCAATAAGTTATACCTAGTGAGATGACTCAGATAAATCACAAAGAAATCATTTCTAAGCACACATTCAATTAGTGTTTTCATGCACTGGGTCAGAAATCCTAAGTCAGGGTCCTTGTGTATTGATACGTCAGCTACCGAATCAACACTAGATTCCCAACACTGATAACCACACTCATAACACTAAACACTATTATAGTTAAAAGATCAGAGTCCAATGTGCCATGGTAGAAACCACTCCTCTGAAATCAATTTTCACGACCCGTCCCCTGGGGCCCATGTCGTTACCACCCCAAGCCCGCCTTCCATAGGCCAGGGGCTGGTGACTAGCACTGAAATGCATATTCCCTAAAATGGGAAGGCATTGCCTTTATAACCTGTAAACTCACACAATCCAATCACACAGCCAGACACAAACACAAGTAAACTGCATAGTAAAAGTGTGTGTAAAGTAAGAATAAAGGTACCAGAATACAAGCCCAGCTGGAAAGTGCAAGGAAAACTGGGAAGTACAATAATAACTAGAAACATCTACTATGAACACCCACCAAGGATCCTACCTAAAGGGTAGGTACAGATCTCGAACAGTCATCTCTATGGAATGCCTCGTCTAATTTCCACCTCGAGCTACCTCCAGTCCTGGTACTCTCGTCCTCAGTCAGCACTGTCCATCATCTGCACCAAACACAATAAGGTTCGGGCATAGCCCGTGCAGGAGTGAGTATAATGATACTCAGTAGGGACATCGAGACCCTCGAATGTCTCACAAAATCCACAAAAGATAAACCACAAATCATAAAAACAACCAACAACCCTACTTAGGTATATGTCCATACATATATCTATGTTGTCAAGTAAACCCATATCAATCATGAGGAATCACAAGGCCCACCTTAAAATCCCAAAGCTCAACTATCCCATGAAGGAAAGACTACAACAAAGGTAACACCATGAAGGTATGTACCACAAAGGTAACACCACACAGGAGAATACCACAATGGTATGACCAAAAAGGTATGCACCACAATGGTACACCACCCAGATGATTACCACAAAGGTAAAGACTCATCTCACACCAAATATAACATAGTTACGATAGTAAAGATGATTAAATGTAACTACTCAATCATATTACTCTATTGAAAAGAAAACCCACATAGGATACTAAATCATCAGACCCACATTGGATCCTAATTCATCAGACCAGCGTAGGATCCTAGTATAGAAGTCCCACATAGGATCCTATAGTAGTCCCACGTGAATTTCCTAGAGCGGTTCCATGTGGGACTCTCGAACACAGAGCCATGTAGGATCCCAAATCATGGACCCACATATGATATCTTTCTCATGTTACAGCAAACCACAGGTTTCCCACACTATGCTTGCTTGATTCTGGGAGGGTCCACTCCTCAGGACACAATTCGATACACCAACTGACACGAATACCCGCTAAGAAGTATCCCAAAGGACCTCTACGCAATAGGGGTCTCAACGCAATAGACGGTGTGTCTATCGGAAGCCCAGTCTATAAGTTATTGGCCTTTTAGTCCCGATGGAATGGTTGGATTCATGTTCGATCCAACCAGGTTATACCCCAATTTTAACTAAATCTCATGTGGGGTATACAAAAAAGGACCGTCTCAATCCATGGTTTCTGTTGTCGTAGACATTTCCTCAAACAGACGCTTATAGCTCATGTTAGGGTCAAAAGAGTGGAAAGGGGGTCCAAGCTGGTCCGGGTCTGGTCTGACTGACCCAGCCCAAGCCGATCCGACCTGATTTGGGTCAACTCGGCCTGCTGGGTCCGGCCAGACCCGCTGGGTTTGTCTCCTCCTGCCGACGCGGCCTGTCCCGCGATGGGCGGCCCGCGCTGGGCGGCCCACTGGCACGCGGCTAGGTGGCCCCGTGGTGTGGTCCACCTTAGGCGTCACCTAAGGGGAGGTTCCCCCTGGGTACCCCGAACAGCAAGACCACTTCGGTTGGGTAGCCGACCGACCGACACCATGTGGCACTGGCAGCTCATACGCGGTACCCCGGGTCCCGCTCGGCTCCCCGGCTGGCCGAACGGTGAGCCCACCTCTACGGTGTGGTCGCATGCCGCAACTCCTGCCCTCCCAGCTACGAGGATGTGGAAAACCACCCCCTTCACACAGATGGCCACTTGTCAGCCGCCATCATCGTCAAAACCGACCGGAGTGCCGGCCGCCGCTCCCAAGTCTACCAGTGTCGGTCACCGGTACGGTTGCTGGCGACATTCCTCGGGCCACCTGGCGCGCCCCGGTGACCCGTTCTTCATTATAAAGACTTCCGCACTCAACTTTGGAAGTCTCCATAGATTCAAGACCATAATAAACCACAAAGGATGTGGAGAGGTTGGGTCATGTTCATTTGGCCCGCACCCTCTGCGTTAGAATGGTAGCAAGCAGAATAATTGTTCTTAAATCAAGAAGATTGACAAGAACATGGTAAGGGGTATTCGAAACAACTTCCCCTAAGTCAATTGCTCATTGGAAGTGTCCCTAGATGATGTAGTTGAAGGCAATGATGGTGCCAATGATTATTTCTTCGGAAACACGCTTCTGAAGTTGGGCCCGTGCGTCGTCCTCATTCTTGATTCTGAAGTACGTTCTTCGTTGGAGAGGGAATCCTTCGTTTGGAATAAATATTTCTCTAATTTTCTCCCATCTATCACCTTTTCCAACAATTTTCAACCAAGAAAAAAAAGGTGCAACATTTTAAATTAAGTTTTATTAATTTATATAGGGGTTTTCATCAATTAATTTGATGTTTGCATAATTAATTAATTGAAGGTGACACAATAAATTAATTGATGAGTTGAAGGGTTTCCCCACATTAAGAGGGGTTCGAATGGTACCCACCACAAAATTCAAATTGGGAGATTTTCTTTCTCGGGTGGTCCCCATCTCCATAACTCCAAAAGAGTGGTTTCAAAAAAAAATAAGATGTTAATTATTTCATTTTTCTTCTTCCATGAAATACTGAAAAACTAACTTATTTCCTAGACCTACTGTAGTCGAGTTGAAGGTCTCTTTTAGCGAATAGTGGCGCTGTGATTTCAACGGTGTCCTCAGATTTCAATTCCGAGCAACAGTTCAAAAGTTACAAAATGCGGCTATTGTGTTTACTAATCGTATGTGAAAAAAAAGTTCAGAAATTCATTCTGGGCACTCCGGGCCTCAGAATCATGCATTTACAATTTTCACAGACTCTTAATATTCCCATATAATATAAAATTACATGAAAAAATCCATTTCTTTAAATTCCATCTGAGGGAAAAATAATATTCCTTTAGTATGGTAAAAAGGCTAGAAAATGCATTATTCAAAAAGTGATAAGTAGATTCCTTTGATAATTTTGGTAAAATAAAAAAGAATAATAAAGTATTTAATAAAGTATTTAGAAAAAGTTAAATAATTTTAAAATCCTTTTAATATAACATGGTTTTTAGAAGAAAAAAATAGGTTCACTGACTGAAGAGAGAAATGACATGTGGTTTTCTTAAAAAAATTATAAAACATTTAACATAATAATGTGTGGAAATGGTCCAATCACTTGAAAAGGATAATGAATAACCATAGGTGATAAAAATGGAAATTTTTTATTTAAAAATGATCATATGATTTCCTCGAATAGAAATTCAAATGTAAACAATCTCAAATAAAATTAGATTCCGAAGTATACCCTTTATAAGACCATAATGTTGAAGTGATACTCAACTAATTAAATAATTATTCATATCAACATTAAATACACAGAAGGTGAGTGTAAATAAAAAAAATATATTGAATATAATTATACAAATAACCATAAAATATTGATGACAATGAGAGAGTAATATAACCCAATGAAAAGGAATTGAGTTATGAAATTTATCTACAAATTGGTGTCTTTTAATTCAAATACCCATAGAATAAATAATTCAAATTGAAACAAATAATACAAATAATAATAAATAATTCATGATATTATATATAAAAATGGGTGGAAGGTACACCACACAAAATATATTAGTGGTGAATATGACATTTATCTCACGAATGTAAAAAGTCAGGTGAAAAAACCCTTACCTTGTGTTTCCTTTCGGGTTAATGTCCTTTGTCCTCATGCATAATAGGTTTAATAATGCTAATAACTTATTTCGAAAACATATTAATATTTATGATATCATATATTACCCTCTAATAATATCTTATTACCTGTTTATTAGTAATCATTCATCATTTTCACTATTTCAGGTGTTAATTGCCTAGTTTTTAGGTAAGTCCTGACTTCTTATTTGTTGTTCGTTTTAAATAGTTCATTATTTCATAATATATATAATGTAGAAAATCATTTAATTATCATATATAATCAGTATATATTTATTTATAATAATCCATTATGTTTTTAGATAAGAAATGAAATGTACCATTCATAGACACAGTCGGTCATATGTACACATTAACGTTACTTTCATTTCTTTTTTGTATTAAATTAGTGAAATTTAAATGATATATATTTATATATGTATATATATATTATTAAAATATAATATTTATGTCATATATGTTACAAAGTTTTATTAAAACCAATCTGTATACATTCAATTTGTAGCGTGAATTAATCAAACCGCTTTGAGGAGGAAAAATTACACACTTCCACAAATGATGTTATCATTTTTACACAAAATTGAATATATAATGATATATGGTATAAAATAGTTATATAATATTATAGAAATATTAAATATCTTATATATCATATATATACAATGTGTCTAATATAATTTCCAACCATGAAAGGTGGTAAATCTAAAAGGAACAATCATCGTTTCGTTAGGTGGTAGTTCTCTGTACAAAAAAACAGAAAATTAATCACTTATTAGATAGATGTGTGTTTAAGTGTTGTTATAACCATGAAAAAAATCTTAGTATATTTATGATACTGATGTTGTTATGTAATTGTGTAATAAGAATAATTTAATGAGTGTAGAAAGAAATAAAACTAACAAACTTGATAATGTTTGTTAACTCTTATTCAGGTAACTGATTTTGGTTTAAACCAAAGAGATTCATTTGATTGATTCTTGAACAAGATGAGGATTATAGGATTAGGTTATGGATTTTTTAAATCTATTTGGTTCGATATTGGGCAAGCCAACATAGTTTGATACGTGTTAGTAAGTGGGAGGATAAGAGAAATTTTTATAGTGGAGGAGGAATGTCACTCTTATAAATTTTGGAAATTGGAATTCAACCCACGATTTTCCCATTGAATATGAAACCAATAATGTAAAAAATTAGATAAAAGGGAGTATATGGTAGAAATATGGATATAAAAAGGCTTTTTAACGACTTTATAGGTCTTTTTGGAGACTAATTTTATGGTTTGGTCCTTTCTTAAGCTTAATTTTACAATAATCTTTTTAGTTAATTTTAATTACTTTCACTGATATTTTTTGTAAAAAATAATCTGACCATATTATAAAATATAAATTATGCTGATTAAAAATATGGAATCAATTTTTATGAATTTCAGTGACATAAGTGGCATAAATTAATTTAAATTTAATCCCTCAAATGGGACAACAATGCAAGATTTTAATGTAAAAACGTTCAAAAAATTTCAATGTTTTTATATACAATTTCAATATGAAATTGATTCCAATGACCTAAGTTGGATTAATTTAAAAAAAAATTGATCAAATTACACTCTAAAACCAATTTAATATATAATTTAACTCTGTAAATAAATTTGAGGAAAAAAGAAGTTTTGAATAAAAATTCTGTGTTTTTCACTATTCATTAAAAAATTAAAACCTCACAAAAAATACAGAAATTTACCCTAAGATAATTTTTATGTTTATCATGAAAATATGAATTTTATTTTTACATATAAATCCTATAAATTTTCCAAAAATTGGATTTAAAATATCTTCAGCATTAAAAGGTGGTAAATTTGCCTTTATAAAATATTTATTTTTATGCAAAATATTGGGTTTGTTCTTATATTCTACTTATAAAATCTATTAAATGAACATATAAATTATTTTATTGAATAAATAATATATATATATATATATATTTATATATTTAATATCACCCACTAGTTTTAATTACATTAATTTATTAGTATAACATAGCTTTTGAAGCATAAACATTATTTTATATAAAAACAGGAGACCAGAGATCAAATCCGGGCGGATGAATATTTCTGGGTTACGATAGCAGTACTGTAGTAGGCACTGTTTGGTACTGTAGCAACCAGAACTATTCATCCATCTGGACCTTCGGGCCACCGGTTTGGTCCTTGGGTCCTGCAAGGCTTTCGGGCCACCCAAGGCCTTCGGGGCAGTTGATTCTCAAGGCCTTCGGGCCACCATAAGGAATTAAGGCCACCCCAAGGCCTTTGGGCCACATGAATGCAAGCCCCAGACACACTACAAAAAAGGATCAGCCCGAGAAGAGGATTCAGAGTAGGTGCACTCACCAGAGCAGAGCCAAATGGATTGTCAGAATGAGAGGGTATGGCTATGCCATCGGTACTTGCCTGTGCTTGCACGGGAAGCCTAGCTAGAGGGTCATGAAAAGGTGGAGAGATACTATCAAGATGCAGATGCTGGGGAGGGGAAGTTCCTTGTAGATAGTCTGGATGAATTCCCTAAGACCTTCGGGTCATGTAATCTCCTAAACCTATGGGCCAGGTAATGTCTAAGCCTACGGGCCTTGTAAGGGTTCCCACCTCATCCCTTGAAAGGGGGGTTATAAAAAATCAATAAAAAATGAAGGCCTTAGGACCATTCAGTTCAGGTATAAAAACTATCCCTTTATACTCAAATGGTTCTTATATTCAGTTATAATTAATTTGTAACTAATGAATTCCTTTTATATTTGTGTTAACAATATATTTTCATATGTTATTTAATACTATTCATAACCTCTAATTTAATGGATAGGTTAATTATTATTATATTAAATAATAATATTCTAATAATATATTGTTGTTTTGTAAAAACTTGGTCTTGTGTTTAACACAAGCCATTCAAGAATATTGTTTTTTCATGAAGAAAATGCTAACTCGGTATTGAGTGCATTGAAAGATACAAAATATTTCATATATATTTAAAATAGTAAAAATATTTTAAAGTCATGGGATATTATATTCCCATACACGATTGGTGTTTCATATCATACCCACTATCAGATACAATGTTCTCATTTTAGAATTTTAGTGTGTTATATTCCATATTTAATGCTGATTTTTGAATGGAGTTACATGTATTCCAAGTTGAATATAAAATTTTGGGCCAGATTTTGTGGCCTAGAATGACAACCCCCCATTTCGGCCATATATCCAAAAAATATCAAATTGGGATGATATTTTATAGAAAATTAGGGGACATCTATTGGTTCAATTTATTATTCTATGGACCTTCCCATTTCAGCTATCTAGATGATCATTTTTTCATGTTTTTTGGGTGGATGAAAGATGGATCCAATTTTTTTACTATTTTAGAAAAGTACACTCTCAATTAATTTTCCACCCACTTATACCTACCATCATTAATTGGGTTGACTTGAACTATTAGGGAGTGACCCAAATCTCTGTAAATGGAAACATAAGGTAGTGGTTATGGGGTTTTTGAGAGGTAGTGGATTATGATTTCATTATAATTTAATTCTTGAAATTTGTAGTTGTAATCACATTTATTTAGTTGTAAGTTGCTTCATTTCATGTTAGATTCATAATAAAATATCCCATTTTCCACATTTTCATTCATTTTTCTTAATTTGTAGATATTGTTTCATAATAGTGTGAATTTATTCACCCATAAAAGAGATAAATATGTCACACAATGGTGGGGTGTCATTTATTTCATTGCATTTATCCTTCAATTCCACCCGCATGGGTCTATTTCCCGCTTCTACTGGGAGAATAAAATCAATGGAGGGAAATTCCTCTTATGGGTTTCTCTAAGGGATTATCAAGGGTTTTTATTGGATGTTATTTATCACTCTATTAATATTTAATAATTTCTATTATTTGAGTTTTCATTTAATTAATTTCTTTATTTTTATTCCTTATATAATTTTATCACCACACATTTCATGTGATAATGAGAAAATTTACCTTATAGTACTCATGAAAATGATCCTACAACTGTTTACGTGATTTATAACGATGCAGTATTGACATACATTAACATTACATTACTTTTACGTAATACATAAAACATTACACAAACAAACGCCCAAATACCGTGTTAGTTTAGTGCCTTTCAAAACATGGAAACATAAACACTAGTACATAAATGAGTTACATCATCTCCCACGATGTTATTCATAACTATAAAACTTTTTAGGCACTTAAAAAATAATACATATATTCATAAAATGGGGGAAAGGAAACATAAAATGGGTGAGCTTAGATTCTTAGAAAGGGTAAATAAGGGATCTATGTGAGCATAACTCAAGAATAAGGATATGATAACATGATCATCAAAATAGAAGATCATACAGTGAATATCAAATATAAGTTACATGAATCATGGAATAAAGATTTTATGTTCATAAGACATGAATTATATTGCTGTAAAGAACATAATCTAGGAAATCATAACATATAAATAAAACATGGTATTGTGGAAAACACATAAGCTTATAATATGATTTCCATATTATCCAAGTCACCGCTTCTAATACCATATTAGTAGTACAGTTCCACTCCACATACCATCTTGATAGTCAACGTTCATTCCCATGGCCATCTTATTAGCATGATATCACTCCTCTTACCATCTTCATAGTCATGGTTCACTATCATGGCCATCTTAGAAGTCAAGGATCACTCCCAAGTCCATATTAGTCTATCTCATGAAATATAAATCTTTTCCCAATGGATGAGAGGGAGATATAGTTCCCACCCATATCATAATTAAATCATACATACGTCTGATGAAAGATAAAAAATAATCATATCTTAACCCATGAAATGAAATGGATATTATAAAAATGTAATCATATCATAACCTATGGAAAAAGGTAGGTTTCATAATCATCTCATCATAAACATAACCCATGAAAAGAAGCGGGTTTCAAAATCATTTAACCTGTGAAATATAAAAAGGTTTCAAAAACACAATTCTATCAAAATATAATCCTTTTTGATAAAGAATTTGAATGGGAACAACAAATAATTTACCATAAACCCATGGGTAACACCATTGGATGTTATCTTATATGGTAAATAATCTTAAAATATCATTAAAAACTTTTCTTGAGGAAAATATCCTTTATTCTTTAAAAAACTGATTTTCATAACATAAATCCATTAAAACAATTTTATTTTAAAGTTTCCTTGAAAAAATATATAGGATTATTTGAAAACAAAAAAAAAACATTTTTAAAATCCTTTTTCCTTGAAAATGATATTCAAGATTCTGTTCAAAATATTTTTGAAAATATGGTTTTTCAATATAATAGATTTCTAACCAAAGAGAGAGAGATGATAATATTTTACATAAAACCATTATCTTTAGTACCAAAGAGTGAAAAAATGGTACTAAAAAATGATGATATATTTAAAAAATATATTATATGGAAACTCATGAGTATTCTTGAGGTCTGTATCATAATATTTCAGTAAACACATATAATCACTAACAATCTCGACAAAGCAATGAGATTTCTTCAACAAACTCTTACCACAAGGTTACATGGGATCATACTCTCCGTGTAAGTAAATTAAATTAAATGATGCATAAAATATCATGAAATCAAGTTGATTCATGATATATCATGTGAAATGGAAGTATATAAACCTCAAAAAATCATTTAGGTTTATAATAAAACATGTTTCTTAAACAAAAGAAAGTTGAGACAAAACTATTTTACCAATTTTTATCTTTAAAAACTTAAACCCCAAGAAACAAGGATCATAAATAGAAATTTGAATACCCATAAATTTAATTATACTATACATAGAATAAAATCATGTGTAGTACATACATCAAACAAAAGAAAATAGTGGTGAGCATAGCATGTATCTCACGAAAATAAAATGTGAGATGAAATCCCCTTCCCTTATGTCTTAACTCTTGTCGTACTCATTAAAACCACCATTATAATAAATATAAATTTATTATAAAACATTTAAAAGACCATATTTTTATATCTCATACCATATATTATTTTATTATGACCTTCTATTACCAACTTGTTAACCATCCTATGTTATGTTTTCTCTTTTGATAAAATTCCCTTTGTCTTTTGCATGTGTCTTAATTTGTTATATCATTGGTCCTTATACATATACCATGTTTACTGAATTCAAACCATGATATAAATATCAAGTATATTAATTATATTTTTATTATAATAATATATATAATATAGAATTATGAAATGGAATACACCATTCCTGGAGACAATAAGCTATATGTACGCTTTAACGCTATTTCTGTTTAGTTTTCGTGTTGAAGGAAAGAATGTAATATATATATATATATATATCATCATTATAGTAGATTTATTATATCTTATATATAATATATATTCAATAAATTCATCCTTATTACATTCCATGTAGTGTATTAATGAATCACACCACTTTGATGGGGCGGTAGGCCGCACTTCCTCAAAAGAAATTATTATATTAACACAAAATGTAAAGATTAAAGATGTGTGTTTGTAAAATAATTAAATAATCTTTAATACATAAAAAATATTATATATAACATATATAAAAATAGTTTCTATCATAATTTTCACTATGATAGCTGGTAAAAGAAAATTTAACAATCATTGTATAGCGAGGCAGTAGTCTTCCTGCTCATAAACATTACGTTTGTTACCCATTAGATGGAAGTGTGTGTGCGTGAAGGTATAAATATTAACATAAAAAATACTATAATATTTGTGATACTATTTTTTTATATTATCATGGAATAATAATATTTCAGTTAGTGTAGAATCAAAATAAATAAAACAAGTTTGAGGGAGGGTGTTGCAACTTTATGAGGCAACTCCTTTTGGTTTCCACCTATGTGATTACTTGGAAGGATTTATGACTAATGTAGGCCTAATAAATTATTGAAAGGATTTTGGGGCGATAATTGGGCATATTTTTGGTTGGGCCAAAGTTTCTTTAGTGGTTTGAGGAAGTGGGAGGAGAGGAGGCTTTTTATAATGGAGGAGAGGTGGCACTATGGTAATGTTTTAATGGAATGGAACCCCATCCATATTGTTTCATTAATAGTGGTTAAATAATGTTTAAAAGTCAATAAAAGTAAGTATGGGGTAGAGATATTGACATTAAATGGATTTAGGACAAGTTTATAAGACGTTTTAGGCCTTAAGGTTATGGTTTAGTTCCTTATTAAGCATAATTTAACCTTAATCATTATAATTAATATTAATTACATCAGTAATAGTTTTGGTAAAAAAACTAATTTGACCTTATTAGACATTATAAATTATGATTAATCCAAATATGGGATCCATTTTTACAAATTAAAATCACATAAGTTCCAGAAATTAATTTCAAATTAATCTTGTAGTCAGGCCGACAATGCGGGTTTTTAAAGTAAAATAGATCAAAAGTTCACTAAGTTTTTATATCCAATTTCAGTGTGAAATTGGTTAAAATTAACTATATTGGATTAAATGATAAAAATAGAACCTAATAAAAAATTTAAACTAAATTAAAATATAATTTAACATTATAGATAAATTATATAAAAAGGTAGTTTTCAATAAAAATACAGTACTTTCACTACTCACCCAAAAAAGATATTTCTCAGAAAAACTACAAAAATTAGTCCTAATTTTTTTTACTTCATAAATTAAAAAATGATGTTTATTTTATCAAATTAAGATTCAAAATGTGTCTAAAATTAATTTTATTATTTTTCACAAAAGGATGTTAAATGTTTTTTATTCAAGAAAACAGTATTTTTAGACATAAAAGGACTCTACAAAAAATTATATCATTCATTATATATATGTTTTATTTATAAAAAACCACTATAAACAATAATTTTATAGTAGTTATTATTATTATATAACTATTTTTAACAACAAGGTTATTATCATTGTCTCATCTAAACAATTATAACATTAAAATGATGTTTCATAGAAACATTAGTGTTGCATGTAACATACCCCAAGTCGATGTTCCATGTAACATATGGAAATTACATGTTGTTTGAAAGAAATTTTTTACATAGTTCATTGAAATACATAAATTAAAATTTAAATTGGTCAAAAAAAGCTCTATTATCATGTGTTTGTGAGGTGTTAAACCATTACGTGATGAGGCTATCTTGATTTCATTGAATGAATCCTTCTCGAGTTAATTGAATTGATATAATTTAAAATGAAATCCGTCTGACAAACCCTTTTCAATGACCTAGGATCAACCCAATCTCATAAATTAAATTCACTTATGTCTTCTAATTCAATATTAATTCAACTAAAATAAATCCCAAATTTGGAAACATAAAATCCAAAACAATCATTATAATGAGTGTCTTTATGTTATTCTTAGATCTTTGAGAAATCAACAACCCCTTCTGTTCTATAAGAAATTTCTTCTATATTATGATAAATTTGAGCGGGGAAAAAAAATTGTGTCATTTCCGACGACCTATCTATGTCATATTAACACTCGTTATATTCTACCATATTTATCATTTATCACCTCAATTTCTATTATCTTTTCTCATTTATTTTTTTTCAATTTTCATAGAGCTTGTAATCCTATACCCATGACCAATCAAAGTATCTAGTTAAGGTGGATAGTCCTAGGGTTGGGGAGTTAAGTAAAACATGGTAAAAACTTCCATTAGATCCTAATATTCATAATATAATGGATTCAAAAATCGATCCCATTCCAAAGGAGGGTCTTCAAATATATCAACTCATAAACCTGTGTGGGAACCAAAATGGAAATCCAATTGAGGTACCCCAAAACATAGGGAATCTAGTTTATCAATCCATGATTTAATAGCTCAAAATTTCTTAGAAAAATTTACCCCTTTCATTAGACACTCTACCATAGGAGAATCCATTTATTTATTCAAACCACATTTCCTAGACCACCTTGAATTCTTGATGTGATGGACTCAGAAACTCTATACCTTCATGTCAAGGATTTCAACGACATTAATGAACCCATGTTCCCACCACATCTACTTGACTTAGCTAATTATAGGTTATTCCCATTATCACATAAGGATTGAAAAATTAATTGTTTAAACAATATGATACCTAGATAAATCAACCCATTGGAAATATTTCAAGGAGAATTTGACCCAAAAAAATTACCCCATCACAAAAAAAACTGCTCTAAAAAATTCCATCAATTTTTTTGAAAAATAAGGGGATTCATTTTACGAAACCTAGGAAGGTTCAATTACACACTCAACATAGTACATAACAATGGATTTTCAATCCTATAACTATTTTGAATATTCTATGAAGGGTTGGTTCTGGGAAACAATCAAATAATTGACATGATTTCCAATAGAAATTTCAAAAATAAATCCCCAAATTATTCTTACATGTATATATAAGGTCTGGCTAAAAAACCCAAAAAATGGGATCATCTCCTTACTATGAGATGCCACCCAAATTAGGTGGAATAAAAACTCTTATGGAAGAAGAAAGTCTCGGTGAACAACCTACTGGACTCACTAGAAAGGTAGAGGAGATCAATCATAGAAAGTTCCATGAAATCTAAATTATTGACCATTTTTCACAATTTGTGACAAACATGACCACCTGACCAACAACTTCTCAACCATACCTTCCATAAAAGAAGGAACTTTTCAGAGGAACACTATCATAGTGAAATTATTTGAACATTAAAAAAGAACATTACCAAAACACTTTCATCCTAAGGTATAATGCACATCCAAGATTTTGTATGGAAGATAACCAACAACCCATCCATAAACACAGTCAACCACAAGGACCGAACCCCAACCATCCACAAATTTTTCAAACCCATAATTAGTTTCAACAAAAAATATTTTAGTACCAATATCCTCATATCCTATACCAACAACCCATCTGACAACCCATTCATCAGGCCACCCAACATCCAAAATATTCACCTTGGAAAAACCAACCAACTCAATCCACTTCCCAATATGTCCCTCCACCAATCCCTAAAGAGCTGTGTAAATATGTATAAAGAAAGAGTTCTAATATTTCATCACATAAACATGCACTAAAAAAAATTAAAATTAGCAAGGAACAAATGCCAACTCTGGCGGTACCATCCTCAACCTTAAGGGAATAATTTGATTACACACAAACCTCTCATAAACAACTAAATGTAGTGACTATCTTCAGTAGTAGGAAATCCATTTTAAACATGAACAAAAACATTCTAAAACCACTAAAGGCTTCAACATCATAGGAAAAAATAAAGGTTGACCCTAATATTATTAAAAACCCAATGATAATTTAAAATAACCAAAACCTTACAAAAAAATCAAACAACTTTCTCCCTTCCGTCAAGGCATGAGAGGGAAATATAAACCTGAACTAAATGAAACATTGAGGAAACTATTCACACAAGTTAAGTTGAATAAAACCCTTATAAATGAAATCCAAACCATACCTACATACTCCATGTACTTGAAGGAACTATTTAAATTCAAAAGAATTTTCTCACTCAAAAACCAAGTCTGCATGGATGCTAATGTGAGAACCACCACCCAAGGAACCATTACACTTATGCTAAAAGACCATTTTTTCCATACATCAATGTCAAACTAGGAGAAAATAAAATTGTAAAATCCCTTTGTGATATTGGATCCAATGTTAACTTCATTACCTATAAAATCTATTTCAAATTTTTGATTTAATAGATCCAACCAACTTCTATTACAATTCAAATTTCTAATCGTATTGTTCATATGTTAGGGATCTTAAAGGATGTCTTGATGAAAGATGAAAATTTCATTTACCCTACTGACTTCATTTTCCTTAAAAATCACCCAAAAATAGGTCCTATGGACGGAAACCTGGTAATCCATGTTATTCTCTTCTTATAAACAATCAAATAAGTAATTCGAATTTGGAATTGGAGCCTGATAATAACATTTGGAAACATGAGACTTGATCTGAAAATTTATAATGAAAACACTCAAATTAGGGATTATGAAGATATCTGTGAAGTAAATTGGATAGGCAGTGTTTATTGTGAACCATAAGAATATCAAGGAGTTTTTTATGGATTATTAAGTCAACATGTGATTGATTTCTTTTGTTCATGTGAGGGAAATTTGTCTCCTTTCCTTGAATCACTTGTAGAGAACTCCTTTGATGATTTTCTAGGATCAAAAATCAATGATTTCATTTGTTAAGTCATAAAAATGGATTCCATACACATTTCTAACACTAACATATCCAATGTGGTGGATGAAACATATATCCAAAAGGAACAAATTCAATCATTAAATTTGTAAAAAGAAACTCATTTCAATGAAAAGTATCCTCCCATTTTTGAAATTGTTAACCAAACTAATTTAAAATTTAAGGACTTACCTTCCTCAATCTTGTATTAATTCATAAGGGATAATCAAAACTTTCCCCTTTTTCATTTCTTATTCTTTTTAATACAATAAATAAAGGATTATTCTTTGTTTTTGGAATGCACAAGAAAGGAAATTTATGGAACCTATCTTATTTTTTTGGGATCATCTCACTCATTGAAACTCATATGATTGTTCTAGAATCTAATTCCAAGCCATGTCGTCAACCTCAGTGGAGTCTGAATCCCAATATTTTGGATGTGTTTAGGGAAAAACATATAAAGTTTTTAAAATTGGGTAACATATACCCCATTGTTGATAGTTAGTGGGTAATCCCAATTCATGTTGTTCAAAGTAGACTAGAATCGTTGTGATTACCAAGGAGGATGTTGATCATCTACCCATAGGGGTCAGTAATGGATGCAGAGTCTTCATTGACTAAGTGAAGTTAGACTCATGCACTATGAAAGAACATTTACCCGTTCTATTCATTGATCATGTCCCCAATAAAGTGGTGGTTCATCAATTCTATTGTTTCCAAGATGGATGCTGAAGTTACATTCTAATTGAGGTCTCCTAAAATGATCATGGAAAAACAACCTTCACAAGTATATTCAATACTTTTTCCTTCAAGTGCATGTCCTTTTTTTATGTAATTTTTTTCTTCAATATAGGGATTCATTTTGGTTATCATCTCTTACATGGTGGTGGATTAATTATAGGTATTATGGATGACTTCTCTATCAATAGGGGTACATTTCAAGGTTTCCATGTAAAGGTTGAAAGTTTTTTTCTAGATGTGAGGAAAAGAATCTCATCTTAAATTAAGAAATAGGACATTTTATAGTAAATTGAGTACTTATTCTATTTAATTTGGTTACACCCCAAGATTTTATAGTATGTTAGTTCTTCAAAGTAATTCAATAACTTTCACTACACGCAACACCGAGTTCAAGTGCACCACGACTTACCAAACTAGCCGTTCAAAAGCGATTAAGAATAGTATTAACTGAATTTTGAACATTATATAATCCTTATGATTTTAGAATCTATACTATGAGTTTCTTAGACATAATTTAAGAATAAATTCATTTTTTCAGATAAAATAAGTACTTTTCAAAAAAATGCAATTTTAACGCCTTTTAATAGAGAACCCTTTTTAAATCCAACATTTAAAAATTTTATATATTCGATTTGACAAAATAAACATCTTCTTTAGAATAGGGACATAAGAATTTAGTTTCAATAAATTTTTGATGTTTTTCTAAGAACTTTCATATTTTGGTGAATATTGAAAAATACTATATTTTAAGTGAAAAAATATTTTTTAATCAAAATAATTTATAGTGTTCAATTATACATTTTAATGGTATGTATGTATAAATAGATTATATTTTTACCAATTAATCCAATTTTATTCCTTGGAAATAAGTTCACTTTGAAATTGAACGTAAACCAGTATCAATCTTTTTTTAGTTATTATTTCTTAAAAACACGCTTTTTGGTTTTGACAATGGGAATTAATTTTAAATTAATAGATGAAACTTATATGTTTTCTATTTGGTAAAATAGTCATAATTTTTAAATTCATGATATCAAAATTATCTTAGGGTAAAATTTTAGTATTTTTCTGAAAACATTCAATTTTTGATGAATAGTGAAAAACACTGAGTTATTGGTTAAAACCGACTTTTAATTTAAAAAATTAGTTATTTTATTTAAAATTATTTTAGGTAAAAATAGATACATTATACCTATATAATTTCAATATAATTCATTGGATTAATTTTATAATATGTTTAGATATATAAAAATTTTATTGAACTTTTTAGCGTCTTTTACCCACCTCCTATGAGCATTTGCAAATTTATTTAAAACTAAATATTACCAGTTATGTGAGTTGAAATTCAAAAATCCAAGAGACACGGTTAATATCAGTAAGTAAAATGAGGTTCAATAAGATAAAAATAATATTTTGTGAATAGTAACTTTTTACTTTTATTAACCACAGTTGAAAGTAAATAGGGTAATTAAGGGTAAAAATGATATTATTATTACCCTAACACATGTCTTAATTCTATTGGATAAGTATAATTCGACCAAAAATAAAATTATGAATAAATTATTAACCTCTTTGGTCCACTTGGATTAGATTGGGACATTTATTATTATTTTACTTAAAGAAGAGTTAAAAGTGTTAAATTCAAAGTTTAATAACTAAACCACTTATAATATAGGGTTACAGAAAATATAAATTCGACTATAAATATTAAATATAACTTTAAAAATATTCCCTAAATAATGGTATTTTATTTATAATTTTTAGACATTAAATAATTAAATTTTTTATGACACAATGATGACGTAGTAATTACCATATTAATGAAAGATTAAAATAATTGATATTATAAATACCCAAATAAATTTAATTTGAGAATTTTGATGAATTAAACTAATTTTATAGGTTAATGTGACATGTAAGGGTTTATTCAATCAATTATTTTCGATGTAATCATGTTGATGTGATTTTTACCAAAAAAGAAATACCAAATAATGTCAAAATTGACATAAAATTGTTTTTAAAACAAATACTATATTATTGGTTGACATAAAATTCCTAAAAATCCAAGGTTCAACCAAAAGAATTAAATAATATTTTATGTGTCATTAAGGAACCACTTTAGGTTGTCTTGTAAGTTTAGAGTACATTTATTAGCCATATAGTGAAAAAATACAAGAAGACACGGTAAAAGTTAAACTATTTAACTAAGAGTTAAATCTAAAAATATGGTTAAAATGGTAACCTAAACCTGTCCAAAACCTATTGGATGAGAGGTTTTGGACCCATCGCCACCTTAGCCTTTAAATAATACATTTTTTATCCATTTAAAACAAAAAATTATTTTATTAAAAAATAATATTTCAAACTTTTCCTAAAGTGACCCTCACCTCTCTTATAAAAGGGAACTTCTCCTTTTCTTAATTTCACACATACAAATCCATTTGGCTTGGCCAAAAACTGCCCAAATATCCTCCCAAAATTCCTCCCTTCATCATAGAGGCCTTCCATTGGTCATAAATCCAACCTAAGGAGCCCTTTTGATCAAACCAAAAGGAAGAACCTGAAAAAGAGGTAAATATTTCATCACATCTTTCAGGTTATTTTCTTCTTCCACTTCCTCTTTCTTTGTTGTTTCTGTTCTAAAATAATAACTATAGTATCTTCTATATACTGTTATGTTATTATATAAATAGTATAACCATATTAATTATTCTATCTGTCCTATAAATGACAATGTCACCATATGTGCATACGTACGGATTACCATCTCCACGTCATGGTGTAGTTTGTTATTCAAACAATTCATTATTTGGATGGGAATAATAATGAGTATAACTGATGTAAATAATAAATATAACATGTTAGTGATTCTTTATATATTATAAACCATCCAATTACATACGATTTCTCCATCAATATAACTATATTGTCGCTCGTGCATACGTACAGATTACCGTCTCCACGACGTGATGAAATTCATTTCCACGTTCATCATTCAATGATGAATATAAAATATATATAATTAATATGTATGTAATATATGACATAATAAATGTCATGACCCATCCCAATGGGGCTCGAGCCGTGACTCCCCAAGCCCACCTCTAATAGGCCAGGGGCTGGCGTCTAGCGCCGTTAAGGCTATCACTCACATTAGAGGCATTAGCCTTAGGTACCTGTACACACGCACCCACATACACCTCCATGAAATAGTGAAGAGATATATAAAACTGAAAAGAAAATTAATGTATACATATATCCAAAATCATAGTGGAACAGCTTTACACAGAGGGAAAAATAGGGCCCACCAAAGGAAAACTACAAAGTGTCCAACCTACTTGGAAGGAGGGGAAAACACTGCCAAAACACCTACCGGTAAGCTCCTCGGCACAAGTCTGGTAAACACCCCGGTCAAACACGCTCACTAATCTCCTCCTACTCCATGTCATCCTGGGACTCCATCGAAAGGCCTATGGTCTACACAAGACACACACATGTGCAGGTAAAGCCCGTGCAGGGGTGAGTACAACAATACTCCGTAGGAACCCGAAAAAACCCAAAACAAAAGAGAGAAACTGAAAGGAAACAGTATACTCATTCCATACAAAGGGATCCCATATGAGAGAGAAACTCCATCTCGTGACCATCCTTGTATAAACACAACTAGTAAGCTCAAACCAGGTGTATTCCTATACATACACCTTGAACATCCAAATATACTCAGCTCACGCACCAAGCCACATGAGGTACCAACCTCATCACCAACAACGGTTCAGAAATAGGAGAACACACTCAATATTCACTGTCATCCCATATGACACTCTTCCGAGAGATACAATCCATAAGGTCCAACACAAACATCTCAAACGCTCACCCGAGAGATCATGCTCATCGGATATCGTCATTGAGGAAACCTCACTGAAACAATATAAACACCACAGTCTTCAGATAGGGGATCGCTCCTAGGGTCCGCTAGGGGATAACAAAACCCCCACCGGTATACGAAAATCTAATAGATAGTGGATCACTCCCAGGGTCTGTTGGGGGATACCACAACCCGATCTGTCATTCATAGTTCTCACAGATAGGGGACCACTCCCAGGATCCACTGGGGATACCACAACCCGATCTCGCATTTGTAGGTCTCACTGACAGGGGATCACTCCCAGGATTTTTTGGGGGATACCACAACCCAATTTGGCATCCGTCCGAAACACTTCACTTAGATAGAGGATCATCACCCATGTCATGATGGCCACAACGATACCAAAACCCTATCTGGTACATCTCGCGATGTTGGGGATCGAAGTGACGATGTCGCAACCCTACAGAAACCTGGCCCTGAGTAGGGGATCGACTAACCAATGATACCACAACCCTACTAGAATCATCATGCTGAGTAGGGGATCGTATACTCGATGATTCCACAAACCTAGTGAGCACGGCCCATTGCATAGGGGATCATATTCCCAAAGATGCCACAAACCCTATAGGGTTAACCTGATGGATAAGGGATCACTGCCCGTGGATAAGCGGTCATAATGATACTAAGAACCCGATCTTGGGAAACGATGCTAGAGGATCTCCCTCCAGGTCCACTGGAGGGATGACACAACTCTAATAGATTAAAAATCCCATCGAGAGGATCAAAAACCTATACGAAGGTTGTGATGTTGTGTGGACCCTCGTAGGAATGAACCAAGGGAGTACCCTCAACCACTGCTGCTCCAAATGTTACTAACCCGAGCGACCCACCACAACGCCACCACGCTCACCTCCAAGGCAGATACTGAGGCCACCATCGTGATCCATGCAGAAAAACACGCAGGATAGGCTATTTACTCGCCCAAAATGGGCAACCGGTGAAAAATATACTATTCACCAAAACCAGCCTAGGTAGGTCCCATGACTAGATCCCAAAACTCATCAAAAAGATCACACCGTTACAATCCTCTCGAAAAAACACATTGGATTGACTATTCATCTTCCAAAATCGGACTCTTGGTGAGAATGTTGTGTTTCTCTGTAACTGCACAGACCCGGCCTCGTGGGGCCTACACCCAAAATTCTGTCCCAACACTCAAAAAACATCAATAAAAGTCCCCCATACCATTAGGGTCACAACGCCACTAACATCATGTCAATCGGACGCTCTGGGTAGAAGATACAACGGGCAGAAGTCGAATAATAATAAAATAGTATTATTTTATTCGATGTGTCAAGCTCCTGGGCCAGGATACCGAAACATAAAACTCAGGAACCCACACTAAAGGGTTTGCATCATCTCTAGGGTCAATCGGTATAGACGACATGTGAAAGGGACACCAATTTATCAAACTACGGGGGTTTAATGAACCCCCTGGACGAAGACTGGACCGGACCGGCCCACCCTGGCCGGTTCGGCCAGCCTGAACGGGCCCGCAACGGCCTGAACCGGCCCACCTCAACCGGTCCGGCCACCTCCGCCCCCATCCCGCCCCGGTCGGCGGCCCTTCGTTGCACTGTGGCAACCCCTATTGTTGGACCGCGGCCCTCGGCCGCGCTGCGCGGTGCGCCACCGCACTTCCGGCAGCTGTCGCTGACTTGCCATGCCAGCATGCCGTGGCTAGCCACCCCTCACTGGCGAGGCTTTCGCTGATCTTCGGGACCACCTCGGTGGTCCATTTTCTAATCCGCAGGTGCATGCACGACTCTCGGGACCCGATCTATCCTGCTACAAAAACAAAATGAAGCAATTCGAAGAAAAAACTAGATTCTGGAATTAAAACTCAAACCTCCTACCTCATGGGAGAAACGCCGAAGCTTCGGGTGTAGAAGGACGCCCGCGACGCCCTGAAGCACGATCCACTAACGATCAGCGCAGAAGACAAATGGTTGCGGCTCGAATTGGTGAAGAACTGATGAGGGAGGGGGGGTGTCATTGCCTCCTACGTGTGGAAGGATTTGGATAAGGGTGGGGGAGATGAAGGCATATTTTTTTATTTTTTTTATTAAACACTTGTTTTAACTCCCTGCAAACACGCCTCCGACCCGGAACCCGGCACCGACTAAAGTTATGTCCCACCTATGGTAAACATGGAATTCTGAATGTGAAGGAAGAATCTTATTTTCGAGCCAAGTTTCCGTTCAGAAGTTATTCGAGTCGATGCTAATAAATTAACTTTTTCATTTATTTACCAAAATGCCCCTGGTGGCTTTTCTAACAGCAGGCCCACACTCATTAATTTTACACACCTAATAGGGTAAACTGCACATTCTGGACACAACCATGCCCTCATATTCCCATTCTGAACTACCGTGTAGGAGATAACACACCCCTACCACGTGCATGGTATAAATGTACTTAATATTTTTTTAAAATTAATTTCGGGCACACCTGGCCTCAGAATCGCATGTTGTCTTTGTGACTGGCTCTAAAATTATTCATATGAATATTTCAAAGTCTGACATTGCCAAAACCCAAGTCACTACATCCTCCCCAACTTCGATCTTTTCATCCCTAAATAGCTATAAGCACAAGGAAGGCGACTGGACTCTCAACTGGGTCTCCCATGCCAGCGAGTTCGCCAACAAACACCCCTACCCGAACACATATGTCAAAGGAATCTGTACACCACACCTCAACTCTATCCTCTTTGGGTGGCACTTACTCACCCTCAGGGTTTTAATCGCGTCACAAAAATGAATCTCGGTGGGGGAAGGATCCCTCTTCATCACGCATTCAAAGCCCGCTGAACAAAACCCACACATGATCTTACCAATACCCTGAACAAAAACTTGAGTGAGCAATGGAAATGAATGAGTACCTCTAAACAGTGTCTATCAAACTAATGCAGAAAGTAGAAAGGACACAAGACATACCTCTATCCATCCGCGGAGCCTCTGGGTCAACACCCTCTAGGGCATGTAGTTTTCCTCGCCCTCGGACACCAGCTCCCTGAGCTTGGCATGGACCACCTGGGGGTGGGGGTGGTGGCAAATGATACCACCTACAACCTCCTGCTGCTCCACCAGCTCCATCACCACGTCCGCCACCTTGTGGAACTCCTTTCTCGAGTCGCTGCCTCTTCCATGGTGGTATGTCGACCAGCTCCCTCTCAGCAGCATGACAGGTAGGACAATCTCTAGCAATATATCCCCAACCGTCGCAAGAATAACACTGCCTCTCCTAGCACTGACCAAAACTGGCAGCGAGCCCTATAATCCCTAAGCCTCAGATTCTCCATCCTGGGGTCACCTCCTAAAACGTCGGCCACGTCCGGGCCCCTGAGTCTGTCATCGGTAACTAGATGCTAATCCGAGTGATGAAGTCTTAGCTCTCACGCCCCCAGCACTAACAGGAGGGATCTTCTCAGCCAAAAAGCTCTCTACCACCAATGCTCGCTCCAGCACTCTAGCATAAGTGGGCAGACACAATGAAATCAAACCTGCCTAGATGTCCCTGCATAACCCCTGCTCAAATGTCTGAGCTCTAAACAACGGGTCTTGAACCATATCCAGGGAGTAGAATGACTAGTCTGTAAACCTCGCAGAGTACTCCAACACAGTCATGCCCTCATGTCGAAGCTATAGAATCTCTTGATTCCGCACTGACCTCAGTGTCATTGGATAGAACACTTCCCTGAAGAGCCGCTCAAACTCTTCCCACGTGAGCGTCTCCTCATCGTGGGACTGCATCACCAAACTCCACCATCACTCAGCCGAACCAAGCAGAAGGCTCACCGCTAGGACCACCATCTGATATGGGGGTGTTCTCACTATGTGGAAAACTCAGGTGACCACTTCGAGCCAATCATCAGCTGCCTGATGTTTTGGATCACCCTGGAACCTCAGAGGTCACTACCTCTGGAACTCGTGCAATGCACATAGCCTATGCGCAACCTCATCCTACACTTATGGAACAACTAGATGATCGACCGGTGGTGGCGTAACTGGCAAACATCCTGGAGGTCCAGCCTCAAAACCTGTGCCCTGGTCTACAGCCCCTAGATGGGGTGGATCATCACCACCATCCTACTGCGGAACCCTCGATGGCTGTCGTCATGGAGGCATCCTGAAATACATTCAAGACGCACCACAGACAAAGAGTATATAGGGTGATATAACTCTCGGAGAACAAGGGAAACCCAAAAACCCAGTCCTATATGATGCATGTACCATTATTTCCCTTCAACCAGTGTGAATATGTCCCAAGTCGAAAGGCAGATTACCAGAGTCCTGGTGTATGGATTCATCGGCAACTGCACCAAAACTAGAGTCTCTGGCCAGAAATCCTAACTCGAAACATCATAACACTGCCGATATGAAACCCTAACCAAACTCACAAAAAGACCAGCTATGCTCTGTGATCCCAAATGTGGAACCTCCTATGATACCACTCTATCACGACCTGACCCAAATGGGCTTGATCTATGACCCCCCAAGCCTGCCTCAAATAGGCTAGGGGTTGGCGTCTAGTGCCAAGATGGTTATCACACAATGGGAGGCATTATCCTAAGGTACATGTACACACGCACCCACATACACCTCCATGCAGTAGTGCAGAGATATATAAAACTAAAAAGAAAATGAATGCATAAATCCATCACAAACCAGAGTGAAACAACAATTCAAAAAGGAAAAAACAGGGCCCACCAAAGGAAAACTACAAAGTGTCCAACCTACTCAGAAGGAGGAAAAAACACTGCCAAAACACCTTCCGGTAAGCTCCTCGGTACAAGTCCGGTAAACACCCTAGTCAAACCCGCTCACTAAGCTTCTCTTGCTCTGGGTCCTCCTGGGACTCCGTCGAAAGGCATGTGGTCTGCACAAGACACAAACATGTGCGGGAAAAGCCCATGTAGGGGTGAGTACAATAATACTCAGTAGGCACCCCAAAAACCCAAAACAAAAGAGAGAAACTGAAAGGCAGCAGTCTTCTCATTCTATCCAGAGAGAACCTAGACGAGATAGAAACTCCATCTCATGACCATCCTTGGCTAAACACAACTAGTCAGCTCAAACTAGGTGTATTCCCATACAATCACCTTGAACATCCAGATATACTCATCTCACACACCAAGCCACATGAGGTACCGACCTCTTCACCTACAACGGTTCACAAACGGGAAAAAACACTCCACATTCATTGTCATCCCATATGACACCTATCCGAGAGATACACTTCATCTAGTCCCAAACAAACATCTCAGACGCTCACCAGAGAGATCACAATCGTCAGATATCGTCACTGATGAAACCTCACTGAAACAACATAAACACCACACTCCTTGGATAGGGGATCGCTCCTAGGGTCCTCTAGGGGATACCAAAACCCGCACTGGTATACTACGATATCATAGATAGGGGATCACTCTCAGGGTCTGTTGGGGGATACCATAACCCAATCTGGCATTCGTAGGTCTCACAGATAGGGGATCACTCCCAGGATCCACTAGGGTAAACAACAACTTGATCTTGCATTCATAGGTCTCACAAAAAGGGGTTCACTCCCAGGATCTTCTGGGGGACACCACAACCCAATCTCACGTCCGTCAGAGAAACGTCACTCATAAAGAGGATCGTCACCCCTGTCACGACGGTTGCGAAAATACTGAAACCCTATCTGGTACATCTCACACTATAGGGGATCGAACTGACAATGCCACAACCCTATAGAAACCACGCACTGAGTAGGGGATCGAATAACCAATGATACCACAACCCTACTAGAATCCTCATGCTGATTAGGGGATCGTATACCCGACGATGCCACAACCCTACTGAGCACGGCCCACCATGTAGGGGATCATATTCCTAATGATGAAAAAAACCCTATGGGGTTAACCTGCTAGATAGGGGTCGTCAACCATCGATAAGCGGTCATAGAGATACCAAGAACCCGATCTAGGGAAACGATGCTAGAGTATCCCACTCTGGGCCCACCAGAGGGATGCCACAACTCTAACAAATTAAACATACCATCGAAAGGATCACAAACCTATACGAAGGTTGTGATGTCGTGCGGACCCTCATAAGAACGAACCAAGGGAGTTCCCTCAACCACTGTCGGTCCAAATGTCACTAACCCAAGCGACCCGCCACAACGCCACCCTGTGCACCTCCAAGGAAGATACCAAGGAAACCATCACAATCCATGTGGAAAAACATGCTGGATAGGTTATTTACTCGACCGAAACGAGCAACCGGTGAAAAAGGTACTATTCAACAAAACCAGGCCTGGTGGGGCCCACACCTAGATCCCAAAACTAATAGAACGGATCACACCATTGTGATCCTCTTGGAAAAACACACAGGATCGACTATTCATCTGCCAAAATAGGACTCCTGGTGAGAAAGTTACATTTCTCCGTAACCGCCCAAACCCGGCCTCATGGGTCCCACACACAAAACTCAGTCCCAACACTCAAAAACCATAAAGAAAAGTCCTTAGTATCTTCCAGGTGTCAACTCCACTAACAGAACGTCAATCAGATGCTCTGGGTAGAAGATACAATGGCCCGAATTCGAATAATAATAAAATATTATTATTTTATTCAACGTTTCAAGCATCTGGGCCATGATCTTGAAACTTAAAACTCTTGAACACTCAACGAAGGGTTCGCCTTGTCACCAGGGTCACATTTCCACGGATGGTATGTGAAACGGACACTCCGTTAGCAAACTGCAGGGGTTTAAAGAACCCCCGGACGAAGACTGGACTGGACCGGCCCAACCTGGCATGAACCGGCCTACAGCGGCCCGCCCCAGCTGGTTCGGCCACCACTGTCATCGACCCACCCCGGCCGGCATCCCTCTTACGCGCTGCGGCCTGCCCTTCCATGGGATCGTGGGCCTCTGCCATGCTGGGCGGCGCGCCGCCGCACTTCAAGCGGCCTCCGCCGCCATGCCGTGTTGACCCATTGTGGCCGGTTGCCCCTCGCCGGCGCCGGTGCCGCAGCTCCGGGGACACGCCGGCGAGGCTTCTACGGACCCCCGGGACTACCCCGGGGGTCCGTTTTCTGATACAATGGTTCTTGTGCAACCCTCGGGACCCGATCTTCCCTGCTACGACAATCAAACAAAGCAATTTGATGCAAAAACATGATCAGGGAATTAAAACTCAAACCACCTACCTCACGGGTGAAACATCAAAGCTTCGGGTGCAGAACGACACCCGCGACGCCTTGAATCTCGATCCGCTGATGATCGGTGCAGAAAACGGACGTTTTGGGCTGGAATCGGAAAATAACGGATGAGGGAGGGGGGTGTCGTTGCCTCCTGCACGTGGAAGGTGGGGGAGAAGGGTGGGTGGAGATGAAGGCTTTTTTTAGACACTTCATTTAACTCCCCACCAACACACCTCTGACCCAGCACCCGACTCCGACTAAAGTTATATCGAACCTAGGGTAAATACAAAGTTCTTAATGCAACGACGGACTTAGATTTTCTATCCGAGTCTCCGTTCAAATGTTATTTGAGCCGACACTCGTAAATTAAAATTTGAATTTATTTGCATGAACGCCTCTGGTGGCTTTTCTCATAGCAGGCCCGTGCCTGTAAAGTTTACACCCTGCATAGGGTAAACGGCACGTTCCGGACACAACCGTACCCTCAGATTCCCATTTTAAGCTACTATTTAGGATATAATAGACCCCTAACATGTGCATAGTATAAAAATACTTAATATTTTTATAAAATTAATTCTGGCCACACTGGGCCTCAGAATCGTATGCCGTCTTCGCGCCTAGCCCTGAAATTATTCATAGGAATATTTGAAAGTCTGGCAGGGCCATAACCCAAGTTTCTGCAATAATTCTACTGGAGAGAGATATATATACACACACTTACATATATCTTATTCACTTAGTTCTGTTCAATGCGACATGAAAACAGAAACAGTGTTTATGCGTACGTACGGACTACCGTCTCCATAAACGGTGTTTCCCATTTCATTTATATGTCTATTATACATATTTATATTCTAAATATATATGATATATAAATCATGTTTTATATTTTGGATGTATTTAATCTTGACCTAAGTGATAAAATCACGAGTAACAAGTTAAAACACGTACGATAAAGAAAGCGATTATTACCCAAAATCTTAATTTAAGATGGAAATTATTATTAAATGGAAAGTATAAAGTATTAAATGAATCATGTATGATATCATAAATATTAATATGGTTCTGTTATAATTTAATAACATACTACAGTCATCATACAAGAGATTAAACGTACCCTCGACTAAAGGAAAGTGCAAGGTAAGGGTTAATTTCACAATCTCTTTATTATCTGAGGTTGTTTTTACGTAAGTATCTACTGGGACATATTTATTATCCATTTCCATGTTTCATAAAAGAGCTTTCAAATGGATTATTTTTAAGATACTTTTTACTAAAACATCATTTTAAATTTTCTAAATATTTATTATTCTAAATCGTTCTCATTAATGTCAATATTTTCAAAATGGTTTTTAAGGATTTATTTATATTGACATGAATGTTTTTAAAATGTTAATTCCTTTGAAAAGATTCAAAGTGTTATGGTACACTTTGATTCAAAAATGTCTTTAAATGTCTTCCTTTTTAAATTGTGTGACTTTTAAATGTTTTCATGAAAAATAGATATTTCTCTCAAAGAGTTTTACAAACCATTTTCATCAATGTCGACATCCATCGATGGATTTTAAACTTGTTTGAAGTTGATTTATTATGATAAAAATCTTCGATATTGTATTGAAGGTTTTGTGATATGTTTGATTGTGGATGTTTTATTTTTATACCATTCATGGTTTATAGATAAAGTATTGACATTTTGTATTCAAGTTTTAATACGAATGTTTATGTTATGTTTAAACCTTTTCATATGAGAAATGCATTGGACTTAGCAAGTGACGGGTGGGGCCCACTATAGCTCCTTGATGCATCGGTTGGTATCATGAGAAAAACTAGTGTCTTGGTACAAGGCCTTAACCAAATCTTATTTGTAGTCATGGAACAAGGCCTTGACTATGTGGTTATGAAAGTCTAGTATTATGCATTCCATAATTATGAAAGTGGCTATTGGTAATGCATGTGATTATTCGACTAGTAGAATATCCATGTGAGTAAGTAAATGGAATTATTTTGATTGATATTCTCCATATTATGATGAGCTTTATGTTGAAAAAGATTTTTTAGTTTTATACATTGCCTTAAATGTTTATGCTTATTTATGAAGGTTTCTGCTATATTGTTATCCTTATTGACCATTTGAGCTCCCCCTTTCTTATGTCTTATTTTCCAGGGATATGAAGAAGTTAGTCATGAGTGACTTGCAGGCATATTCTAGGTGTCTTGGAGGTTTCTAATGAAATAAATTACTGTTGTTTTTCTTTTCATGTTTTAATGTGGAACTTCATTTATGTAATCTTTTTTCCAAGACTTCTAAACTGATCAGTTATTCGGGACTTGATTCTTTGTAACTATGCCAATGTTATGTAATAATTCACCGACTCTGGGTAATTGGGGTCGGGGAATTATAGTTGGTATCATAGGATGTTTATCAAAAACCTTGGAAACTAGATTTAGATAAACTCTCGTTAGAGAACATTACCCTGAGGTTGACTTTGAGGATTTGTATAGAAGAACTTTCTAGAATTTTGGAAAGGTTGAGATTTTGTGACTTTTCCATGAAATGCATCCCTGTCTGGATACAAGCAGATAGAGGTGGCTCTGGCACATATGTACCTAGGGGTAAAACATGAAAACACCGCCTTGAGCTAGACTCGAACGGGAACTGGTGCATGACAATGGGCCTTACTGCACTCTAGGTTATGACAGTCCTGGGGGATATGCATAAGATAATTCACATTTTCATTACATGAAATTGTGAAGGATTTAAGAGTCAATAATTCCTCAAAGAAAACATTTTTATGATTATGGATTATATCTATAAACTATTAAATTTACATTAGGTATTTTACTAGTTTGGAATGATGATTTGCTATTCAGAAACTGGCCTAGTGTATTCCATTGTTAAGAAATTGCGCCTAGTAGAAGGAATGAGAACTCCAGCAATACGTATGATCCAAAAAGTAAAAAGGGATCATATTTTTCCTGGTATTAAGACAACATTTGAAGGGAAATAGTCCCCCACGTATTCTAAACATATGACAAAATAGTGTCATGTGTGAATATGATAAGTATATAATTCTCTCAGTCCTATGGCTTTGAAGGGAAGCAAGAGAAGAAAATGATGGTAGGGAGAAAGATAGATAAAGGGAAGAGGGTAAAGAAGGATTTTCCCATATGTGATAAATGTAGAAATAATCCCCTTGGTAAATTATTTAAGGGAGTGAGTGTTTGTTAGAACTGTGGAGAAAAAGGACACCAAGTACGTGATTGTAAAGGTATGAAAAAGGTTTCAAATGTGAAATGATTCATCTATAAGGTGTTGGGATACTACGCGAATCAATGTCCTAGTCATCAGAGTATACCTGAAATGATGCTATTGGATAATAATAAAGTTATGATACAACCTCAGATGAAGAGGAATGACTAGTTTTCTTATGTTGTTATTATATAATTATTTCATTTTAATGTTGTATCAACAATATACTAGTTATATGAATTATGGAGATAAATAAGGATTGTGCTGCAGTACTATTTTATTGAGGATTTGAGATTATATGGTTCTATGAAAAGTGACTTAATAGTATGATAAACTTTTGAAAAAATACAAGGTTAATGTAAAGGTAATCCTTGATATGGTCCTGATAATGAGGTAGTGATTTTGGAATAAGAGATTTTTGATTTGGATAAAATATATTGGATATTCTTTACTTCCTATGAATGGATTAATAGTTTGTTTATTTCATCATTATTGGAATATTAAAAAATTTTGGATATAAGGAATATATCCAATATTATATAAAGGATAAGGAAGCATGAATGAAATCAATAAGGTTTGATGGTAATTTCAGGTGTTACCATGTTTTAAAATAATACATGATGAAGGTGTTCACATGTTATTATGTGGAAAAAAGATCTTAATTATGTTTAACTTACTTATAAATTTTTCACCATGAGTTTGTATAGATGTATTTTGGATAATTATAAAGGTTAGAATGTATTATGTTTGAAATTGGATACTATTGTTAAGGTTATTTTTTGATTTTTATAAAAAGGACAACACATAGACTATGTGACAATCTGTCGAGTTGGACAATGATGCGGGAATCGAACCCACTACCATAGTACCATTGGGATTTATCACCTACCACTAGACTACATGAAGTCCCTAGATTGTACAATATAGTTATTTTAAAGGGTTTGATAGGTGAATTATAAATTCATTATTATTTTTGAAACCCTATAATATTAGGATAAATAGAATTTTTTTTTTGAAATTTTTTGGAGTGAAAGATGAGTTTGTGGTAGGAATTAGTTGAAGGATGAAACACTACTTGTCAAGTATATATATATATATATATAATTTCTTTCCTCTTATTATATGGGTAAATTAATTCTTAAACCTTAGGTAAGGGATCTTCAAAACAAAAATGTGTTATCCAAATACCTTATGTTTTGTTGAACCGATGGTATTTTAAATCATCATAAATTGATGGATCTGAGGCCCTCAATTTTACACTTGTTTGTGATTGATGACCTCAATCACTCCCTATAAATATTTACATTTTTCCTCTAATTATGTTCTCCTAATCGAGATCATAATTTTGTGGTGACCCATTCATTTCCCTTTTCCTCTTATTAAGACAAAATGTTATTAACCCAGTTTCCGATGTTGGTTTTCCACAAAGGAATTTTTCTATTTTATTGACCATTTATTTTCAAAGAACAGTTTAAAATTACGAGGAAACATCTTATTAAAGGAGAGAAGAATGTAACACCCCAATATTTCATAGTACATTATTTCTTCAAAGTAATTCAATAACTTGCACTACACTCAACACCGAGTTTAAGCACACAACGACTTACCAAACTAGTTGTTCAAAAGAGGTTATGAATAGTATTAACTGAATTTTGAACATTATATAATCCTTATAATTTTAGAATCCATGTTATGAGTTTATTAGACATAATTTAAGAATAAATTCATTTTATTCAGATAAAAGAAGTACTTTTCAAAAAAATGAAATTTTACCACCTTTTAATGGCGAACCCTTTTTAAATCTAATATTTGAAACTTTTATATATTCAATTTGACAAAATAAACTTCTTCTTTAGAATCGAGACATAAGAATTTAGTTTCAATAAATTTTTGGTGTTTTTCTAAAAAACATTCATATTTGGGTGAATAGTGAAAATAATATATTTTAACTGAAAACAAATTTTTAATCAAAATAAATTATAGTGTTAAATTATACATTTTAACAGTTTGGATGTATAAATAGATTATAGTTTTACCATTTAATCCAATGTTATTCATTGGAAATAATTTTACTTTGAAATTGAACATAATCAAGAATCAATCTTTTATTAGTTATTATTTCTTAAAAAGAGACTTTTTGGTTTGGACAATGGGAATTAATTTTAAATTAATAAATGAAACTTCTATGATTTTAATTTGGTAAAATAGACTTAATTTTTGAATTCATAATATCAAAATTATCTTAGGGTAAAATTTTGGTATTTTTCTGAAAACTTTCAATTTTTGATGAATAGTTAAAAACACTGAGTTATTGGTTAAAACCAGCTTTTTATTTAAATAATTATTTATTTTATGTAAATTTATTTCAGGTAAAAATATAGACATAATTCCTATATATGTTCAATATAATTCATTGGAACCATTTTATAATAAGTATAGATATATAAAAATTTTATTAAACTTTTTACCCTCTTTTACCCACCTCCTAGGAGCATTTGCAAATTTGCATAAAACATAATTTTACCGCTTATATGAGTTTAATTTCAAAAATCTGAGAAACCCAATTAATATCATTAGGTAAAATGTGGTTCAATTAGATGAAAATAATTTTTTATGAATAATAACTTTTTACTTTTATTTACCACGGTTAAAAGTAAATAGGGTAATTAAGGGTAAAAATGATATTATTATTACCCTAACACATGTTATAATTCTATTTTATAAGTATAATTCGACCAAAAACAACCTTAGGAATAAAATATTAACCTCTTTGGTCCACTTGGATTAGATTAGGACATTTATTATTATTTTATTTAAAGAAGAGTTAAAAGTGTTAAATTCAAAGTTTAATAACTAAACCCTTTTTAATATAGGGTTACACAAAATATAAATTTGACTATAAATGTTAATTAGAAAGATAAAACTATTTCCAACATAATGGTATTTTATTTATATTTTTTAGACATTATTTAATTAAATTTATTTATGACACAATAATTATGCAGTAATTACCGTATTAATGAATGATTAATATAATTGATCTTATAAATACCCAAATAAATGTAATTTGAGACTTTTGATGAATTAAAATAATTTTATAGGTTAATATGACTTGTTAGTGGTGATTAAATATTTTTTTTTCGAAGTAATCAGGCTGTTATGATTTTTACAAAAAAAAACAAATACCAAATAATGTCAAAATTGACATAAAATTGTTTTTTAAACAAATACTATCTTATTGGTTGATATAAAATTCCTAAAAATCTATGGTTCGTCCAAAAGGCTTAAATAATATTATATATGTCATTAATTAACCACTTTAGGTTCTCTTGGAAGTTTAGAGTAAGTTTATTAACCATATAGTGCAAGAATACAAGAAGACACGGTAAAAGTTAAACTATTTAACTAAGAGTTAAATCTAAAAGATATGGTTCAAATGGTAAGCTAAACTTGTATAAAACCTATTGTTTGAGAGTTTTTCGATCCAGCCCCACATTAGTTTTTAAATAATTCATATTTTAGCCATTAGAGACCAAAAATTATTTTATTATAAAATAATATTTCAAAATTTTCCTAAAGTGACCCTCACCTCTCTTATAAAGGGGCACTTCCCCTTCTCTTACTTTCACACCTCTAAAGCCATTTGGATCGAACAAACCCTACCCAAATATCCACATAACATTACTCCATTCATCATAGAGGCCTTACTTTGGTCATAAATCCAACCTATGTATCCCTTTTGATCAAATCAAAATGAATAACCCGAAAAAGAGGTAAATATTTCATCACATCATTCAAGTTCTTTTCTTCTTCCACTTCTCTTTATTTGTTGTTTCCGTTCTAAAAAAATAACTATAGTATCATATATATACTATGATGTTATTATAGAAATGTTACAACCATATTCATTATTCTATCCATCCTATAAATGACAATGTCACCATACCTACGTACGTACGGATTACCGTCTCCACATCGTGGTGTAGTTTGTTATTCAAACACTTCATTGTTTGTTTGGTTATAATAATGAGTATAAATGATGTAAATAATAAATATAAAATGTTAATTATTTTTTATATATTATATACCTTCCAATTACATACGATTTCTCCATCAATATAATGATATGGTCGCTTCTGCGTACGTACGGATTATCTTCTCCATGACGTGATGAGATTCATTTCCACGTTCACCATTCAACGATGATCGTAAAATATATATAATTAATACGTATGTAATATATGACATAATAATTCTACAGGAGAGATATATATTTATATATATTTATACATATATCTTATTCACTTAGTTCTGTTCAATGCCATATGAAAACGGAAACATCGTTTATCTGTACGTATAGACTACCGTCTCCATAAACGGTGTATTCCATTTCATTTATATTTCTATTATACATATTTATATTATAAATATATATGATATATAAATCATGTTTTATATTTTGTATGTATTTAAATCTTGATCTAAGTGATACAATCAAGAGTAACAAGTTAAAACACGTATGATAAAGAAAGCGATTATTACGCGAAATGTTAATTTAACCTAGAAATTATTATTAAATGGATAATATAAAGTCTTAAATGAATCATGTATGATATCATAAATATTAATATGGTTCTTTTATAATTTAATAATATACTACGGTTGTCATACAAGAGGTTAAGCATACCCTCGACTAAAGGAAAGTGCAAGGTAAGGGTTAATTTCACAATCTCTTTATTATCTGGGGTTGTTATTACGTAAGTATCTACTGGGACATATTTACTATCCATATCCATGATTCATAAAATATTTTTCAAATGGATTCTTTTTAAGTGACTTATTACTAAAACATCATTTTAAATGTTTTAAATATTTATTATTCTAAATCATTCTCACTAATGTCCATGTTTTCAAAATGGTTTTTAAGGATTTATTTATATGGACATGAATGTTTTTATAATGTTAATTCCTTTGAAAAGTTTCGAAGTGGTATGGGAAATTTTGATTCAAAAATTTCTTTAAATGTCTTCCTTTTTAAATTGTTTGACTTTTAAATGTTTTCATGAAAAATAGATTTTTCTCTCAAAGAGTTTTACAAATCATTTTCATCTATGTCAACATCCTTTGATAGATTTTAAACTTGTTTGAAGTTGATTTATTATGATACAAATCTTCCATATTGTATTGAAGGTTGTGTTATATGTTTTACTATGGATGTTTTATTTTTATACCATTCATGGTTTATGGATAAATTATTGACATTTCATATGCTACTTTTAATATGAATGTTTATGTTAGGTTTAAACATTTTAATATGAGGAATGCATTGGAATTTGTATGTGATGGGTGGAGGCCGATATAGCTCCTCGATGCATCAGTAGGTCTCGTGATACAAACTAGTGTCTTGGAATAAGGCATTCACAAAATATTATTTGTAGTCTTGGCATAAGGCCATGACTATGTGGTTATTAATGTCTGGAATTACGCATTACATCATTATGAAAGTGGTTATTGATATTTCATGTGATTATTTGACTAGTATAATATCCATGTGAGTAAGTAAATGTCATTATTTTGATTTATATTTTTTATATTATGATGATGTTTATGTTTAAAAGGATTTTGTTTTAGTTTTATACATTGCCTTAAATGTTTATTCTTATTTATGAAAGTTTCCGCTATAATGTTATCCTTACTGAGCATTTTAGCTCACCCCTTTCTTATGTTTTATTTTCCCAGGATATGAATAAGTTAGTTATGAGTGACTTGCGGGCATAATCTAGGAGGCTTGGATGTTTCTAATGGAATAAATTACGGTTGTTTTTCTTTTCAAGTTGTAATGTTGAACTTCATGTATGTAATCTATCTTCCAAGACTGCTAAACTAATCGGTCCTTCAAGACTTGATTCTTGTAATCATGCCAATGTTATGTAATAACGCACAAAATATGGGTAAATGGGGTTGGGGCATTACACATTTGGTCTCTGGAAGAGGTATTTAATTTATTAATTAAAAGTTCAATATCAATCGTCACCTTTCCTCTCAGTAAACTATCATGAAATTGTGGTATTTCTTAATACATGATGGTTTATATAAAGGTTCATTAGAAATTTTATCTCTATTTACCAACCACATTTTGAACTTCTGGGGAATTATTCTCATTTTTATGGACATAAAGTTGTGAGTAATCATTATCGACAGTCAATTCATCTCTTTTATCTCCAATTATCATACAATACCCCTATTCGAATCATACATCTGAACTCATGTGTGATGTGAGTGACTTCATTATAGGAGCTTTATTAGGACAATGTTTTTCAAAAATTCTATGTGTCATTTCTTATGAAAGTAAATAATTAAATTAAGTACAAATCAACAACACCATCACTGAGAAATAATATCTTTAAATTATATTTTCCTTAGAAAAATTCAGCTCCCATCTCTTAGGATCTCCCATTATTGTCTTCATAGATCATTCTAACCTCAAATAAATTTTCCAAAAACAAGATACCGGGTCTATATTATTTAGGTGGTTCTTTATTATTCAAGAGTTTTGTATGACCATTTAGGATAAAAATGGTGTTGAAAATGTCATTGTTAATCACCTCTCAATAATGGAATTCAATGAAAACTCACATCACCTTTCTGTGTCTACTTCATTTCCTAATGAGAACCTCTATTCTATGAGTGATTACACATGGTATTATGAAATATAAAATGACGATGTTACCGGTGTCATTCCAAAATTCCCCATGACCCAATATATGAGGAAATTCTTTTTTGATGTAAAACTATATGTATCTGATGATCTTTGATACTTCAATTTCCTTAAAGATCAAGTCATTGGTAGATGTGTTTCTGAGTCTGATCAAGATTCTGTTCCTATATTCTATCATGGAGAGGCATGTGGAGTTCACATTTTCACAAATAAAACCACTAAAATGGTCCTATAAAGTGGTTCCACTAGAAAAAGAGCATAATGATTGAATTTTTTAGAATGGATACTTCATTGATAGTTTATAAGCATGATATAGAAGTGGTGTAAATGTATATATATTCCTCACATATAAGTTTTTTAAGTGGGTAGGTCTTGTGATATAGGATGATGATGGGATAGGCTATCAGTTACTTGTCTCAAAATATCCATTCCCATTTTTTTGGGATGGGCAGAGGCCCTAATTTTATAAACCACTTCCCCCTTATATAAGATGGGTTAGGCCCAAACTATAAAATTGATGTTGGGTGGGACAGGATATAAGATTTTCCAACCCACAATCTAGATGGTAAAGGCTACAATATTTCATTACCTCTAGCTTGATATCGATACTAAGATTTTCTGGAGTAGGAAATCCTATGGTATGTTCAAGTGAGGATCCTCTTGATATCGGGTATTATTTGACATTTCTGCAAATTTATATATTAAATTCTTTTTTTCTATTGTTTATATTTTATAAAAAAATATAAATTTATTTTATTATATATATATAATTAAATGAGTATACATCTTTACACAAGCACCTGATTATTTTTTAATAAGTTAAGGCATATCGGTGGTTCCCTATTGAGTACGTATGCTCTCATACCCTATATGAAAATTATAGTGGAAATTTATCTCATCCTATGTTTATTTTTAGGTAACTCATTTGGAGTGGATAGTGAATGGATATTATATTTATGGGAATTGATGATGTCTGACCATCATTGAGTCTCGATATCAAGTGGAGTCTCTTGGTGTTATTGAAAAATGTGTGGATTTGATTCACATGGTTTTACTATTAATTTCTTCATATTTATTTCACATATTAAAGCTCCAATTTTTTTCCTAAGGAAACATTTGGTATCACTTTTTATGTATAATGTATTTTATATTTGTTTTGTTAATTTTATAGTATTTTGTTGGTTCATGGGACTGGGTTGATTGAAAAACATTTCATCTAACTATTATGTTATATTTTTCTATACATTTATATTTTCATAGATTACTGATGATAGTGTTTTGGACACATGCCCCTCAAATCCTAGGGCCAAACTGAAGTTTTAGCATTTCATGTGTTTAGTTTCTTTTATATTATTTTGGGGGAAACTAACTCCTATATATTTGGTGCTATTTAATTAATTAAATTTACATTCACACCTTTTTGTTTTTAATATCTTATTTATTATCTATTTATGTTTTATTTTTTATCATTTTATCTATTCCTTATGGTAATATTTCTTTTTTAAAATATCTTATATACCTAAGAACAATTCCATGTATCCTATTTAGTGGTTCATGTTTGGTGCCTCACTTAATATTCCACTTTTAAGTATTCCATATCTTGATTTTTGTTTTTTTAGTATGGAACTTTTTATGATTTTGGTACCAAATCATTATACTTTTTCTTTTATAGTAATTAATAGATATGTTGGTTTTAAAAATATTTATCATCTCTATATTTATTTTTATTTCTATCCTATATATTACCAGTATGTAAGTAGTCTAGTAGGGGCTATAGGATTTTCAAAAGTATGAAACAAATTACTATTTAAAACATAAAAGAAGGGAAATGTTGTTACAAAATTGTGTTTTCAAAGGTAGATAATTTTGAAAGTTATGATTTTTTAAAGGGCATATCTTATAATGTGATGTTTGGAAACCCATTTTCTTGAAATTGAAATGTTAAAAAAATTTATTCTAAAAAATATTTTGTTTTTGAAAATTGATTTGATCGTTTATTTTGAAATAGAGATCTGATTTTTCAATAACTATTTTTACCAGGATTCTTTTTAATGAATTTGAAATTCAATTGTAGTCTAGGAGACCTTTGTTCATTTTTTTAGTGAATTATATAAAAGAAATGGTGGCTCAATAGTATTATATTTGGATTTAATGTATAAAAGAGTGTATCTTGGGTAATATGATCTCTTTATATGAGAGAATTATTTAATTTTTCTGAGTCACACATTAGAAACAAGGTGGTTATTTCATATGAGTGATAACATTTTATTTGAATTTCTCATTTGGATAATAAATTTATTTTGGAATGAGAATATGATTGGGCAGTGTTAGAGGTCTGTTTCCGACGCTTTTTCTGGGGCGTGCGCGCCCGTCTGCCAGGGCGCGACAGGCGTGGCTTTCTTTATGTTGCCCCGCATTCCTACTTTCCAAAGGCGGGTGACATCTGGTCTTTATTCAGGGACTTCTTCTCCTTGATCGAAACCGGGATGATGGGATGTTGGCTCTTCCTTCTGTGGATTCCTCCTCAGAACTCATCACCTAGTCCGGGTCTCCCTCATAGATTTAATACATTGTTCGTGAAACTCTTCCCAGGGCCATGTTTCCATGGACACCGGTTAAATACGCTACTTCTGTCAGGACATTCCAAAGGTTCCGGTCAGGGCAGCAACCTTCAGTTAGGGGAGTAGTCACATCGAAGCATCAGTAACGTGTCGAACGCTAGGGAATTGGTTTGTCTGTCTTTTTCCCTTATTATAGGGCTTCTCGGGGGCGTGGAAGCCTAAGGCATCCCACATCGAGTGCAGGGGATCATATGACATAGGCATGTATCTGAGGTTTTCCTCAGCTTCCTATGTTTAACACAGGGTATGTTGCAGATTTAACGTCCAGCAGAGACGGATCGGCATGATCAGAACACTATCTAGAGTGGATCAGATTGGGGAATCCCCCTTGAAGGGATATCGATATCAGGGTCAGCCCGTGGGCATCTTCCCGGATGCTGTGGAGGGGAGTGGAGCGGCACGATCTCATCGGGATGTGGCGGCCCGGGTGAAAATCCTGATGGATGATAGATGGATGAATGAAGTGTAGGGGGGATGAAATGGAACCATTGCAAGGGCGACAACGAAGTTGTTCTTGAGCCTCGAAGAGACCTCCTACGTATCCCTATGGCAGGGAATCAAAGTCCACATAGTTTGGGATGGTGTTGGTGAACCGACGTGAAGGTGGACCTTGGACCGATGGTGTTGTCAGCGAACTGACGTGAATGTGGACCTTGGCCCGATGGGTGTCGTCAGCGAACCGACGTGAATGTGGACCTTGGACCTATGGGTGTCATTAGTGAACCGACATGAATGTGGACCTTGGTCCAATGGTGGGGGGCTTACACACTAGGCTTCCCAGGTATTGGTGGACCGACGTGAATAAAGTCGGAATGACCAACGGGTGGTGGGCTTGAACCTCATGAAGGATTCATATGTGCCATGCCTTAACATGGATCAAAGTTCTCATAGTTTGGGATAAAATGGGGGCTTGGAACACCGACAAGGATATGGTCTGGGACAATGATTGTCATGCTTGAACCTCATGGAGGCTTTCTACGTACCATGCCTTGACATGGATCAAAGTCCTCGTAGTTCAAATGAGATGTGTAATACAGTTTAAGGTCATGCTGGACGGGGGTGAACCGACATGAATGAGGTCAAAACGACCGAGTGATGGGCTTGAACCGCACGAAGGCTTCCTACATAACATGCATTGACATGGATCAAAGACCTCGTAGTTCAAATGGTGGTTTTCATCTGCGAACCAACGTAGAGGAGAACCCGTGGGTCCACTGGTGGTGGTCTTGGACCTCAGGGAGGATTCCTACATATCCTCGTGGCAGGGAATCAAAGTCCACATAGTTCGGGAGGAAATGGATGGTGTCTGTGAACCGACGTGAAGAAAGGACCTTGGTCCGATGGGAGATGGGCTTGAACCTCAGGGAGGCTTCCTACGTATCGTGCAATGACATGGATCAAAGTCCTCGTAGTTCGGGTTGGTCACAACGACTTTCCGTCAGACTGGAATGTAGTTTACCGTCATGATGGAAGAGGGTGGAACCTGACATGATGAGATGACGAGAAGTGGGCTTGAAACCCATGGATGCTTCTTACGTACCATGCCTTGACATGGATCAAAGACCTCGTAGTTCAAATGGATGTGCAGTTTAACGTCTTGCTGGATAGAGGCATATAGTTTAACGTCATGCTAGACGTGGGCATTGTCATGGTCGATGCTTACTCTAAGCCCACGTGAGTCATGCTTGGTGTGAGAAACAAGAGGCAGCAGAGACCTGACGATCACGTCGCGAAGGGTGCGTCTGTGAGGAGCGAAGAGGGGATTACGCGTTAGGTGTCCCATGGTGTTGGGACTAACTTTAGGATAGAGGCCCAAGGAAAAGGATGACGATAATTTTGGGCTTGAGCCTTGAAGAGACTTCCTACATATGCCCGTGGCAGGGAATCAAAGTCCACATAGTTCTTCTGATGACAGCTTACCGCTGATTGGGGGTTTCAACGGCTTACTGCTGGATTGGGTCACAACGGCTTACCGCTGGATGAGGATGTTAACGGCTTACCACTGCATAGGATCACAACGGCTTACCACTGACTGGGATCACAACAGTGGATGGGGCTTACGCAAGGAAGTTGCCCGGGTGCCCTATGGAGCGGCAATGGTGGATGGGGCATACACAAAGATGTTGCCCGGGTGCCGCTAAGGAGCGGCAATGGTGAATGGTGATTATGCTAGGAAGCTACCCGGGTGCCGCTAAAGAGCGGAAATGGTGAATGGGGCTTAAGCTAGGAAGCTGCCTGGGTGCCGCAAAGAGCGGCAATGGTGAATGGGGATTATGCTAGGAGGCTTCCCGTAATGTCTTCCTCATGTCTGGCCATGAGGGCATCCCAACTCACTGGTGAATTGAGGCCCTCACCTTTGCACTGGTGGTGGGCTTGAACCTCATGAGGCTTCCTACGTACCATGCCTTGACATGGATCAAAGACCTCGTAGTTCAGGATAGTCACAATGGCTTGTCGCTGGACTGGAATAGAGTTTATCTTCATGTGGGACGAAGGTGGAACCTGACATGAAGAAATGATGGGTGGTGGGCTTGAACCTCATGTAGACTTCCTACGTACCATGCCTTGACATGGATCAAAGACCTTGTAGTTCAAAATGGATGTACTGTTTAATGTCATGCGGGACAACATACAGTTTAACGTCATGCTGGATGGGGGCATACAGTTTAACATCATGCTGGACGTGGGCATTTTCATGGCCAATGCTTACTCTAATCCCACGTGAGTCGTGCTCGGTGTGAGAAACAAGATGCAGCAGAGACCTGACGATCACATCGCGAAGGGTGCGTCCGTGAGAAATGAAGAGGAGCTTATGTGTTAGGCAGCCCATGGTGCTAGAACTTACTCCAGGATGGAGGCCCGAAGTGCGGCAAAGTGTAGCAGGAGAGGGATTTGGGAAGGTTCCCCGTTCCCTATCGCACCCTCCACTAGCCTTGGCAGTGGGGAAGTACAGAGGTGGATGTGTCATACCTTCCGCAAGAGAGTCTTGGGGGCTTACACCAAGGTGGTTTCCCTTATCCCATGGACATACATCACTCCGATAAGGAGGATATCATTCCCTGTGGAGGGGTGATCCCATCTCCATGGATACTAGTGGGTGTAAAGAATGTCCGAGCCGGGGGGACCTGTATGCGAGGAACGGTGTTGTATCATAGTTTAACATCATGTGTTGTGGATGAGGTGCTTGGCATTTTAAAGTCCTGCAGCTCGGACGAGGTGGGTTTACTCCACACCCCGAGGAATTACATGACTGGTACCCTCTGCCCCTTGGGGGAGGGAAGGTACTGTAAAGGCCATGGTTAAGGGGGGTCGTAGAGCGAACAGTCATGGGGTCCACGTTAGTGTGGATATGCAAAGAAGCCATAGCCGTTAGCTTGCCTATGTGAAGAAGCATTATGCGAAGCAATGCTACGAGTGGTGTTGTCCTTGGGACTTTGAAATCACATCGTGCAAACCTGGAGGGTCGCACAGGAAGAGGTATTTCCATGCAAAGGGGTGTGCTTCGCGATGTGGAGTGTCTTGGCCTTATAATATGACAGGGGTTTGAATGGGAGGTGTTCACAAAGTGTAATAGTATTCACGGAGCTCTGCCTCGTGAAGCAGAGGTGCCTCGTGAAGCAAGGTGCTGTGAAGCAGTGTGCTTTGTGATGTACAACGACCCTACCTTGGCATGTGGATCACTAGTTCAGGATGGGTGTTTCGCGAAGCATAAATTATCCGTAGCTGCCCGAGATCCCTTGGGAATCTCCTTCCTTCAGGAATGCCCTTAGGCTTCGCGAAGGGAATCCCTCTCAGAAGAGGGGCTCAAAACGAGACAAGGCCAAGGCATCTTGCACATCAAAAATACCTCGCGGAGCTAATGATTCCTAGGGTGAAGGGTGCTTCACAATTCGGGAGTTGAGAAGCTGAAAGGTCAGATTGTCCCTTCTTCTGGACTCAGGGAGAGCCCAGTATTTATAGGCAAGGGGCACTGTCAAGAAGAGCTCACGCGGCGCGAAGGGGTGGAGGTGGATTTGTGGCGGGTTCGTGAACTTCAATGGGGTATGCAGAGTGTTACCGCGTCGGGGGCTTCGCGGCGGGCTCACGAACGTCAGGGTGTTCGCGTAGCAGTACCTCCTCCTTCGCTTCACGGCTGGTTCGCGAATGTCAGGGCATTCGCAGAGAGTTCCTGCCTCCTTTGCTTCATGGTGGCTGCGTTGCTCGGGGGAGCTCCACATCGGGGCTTCACAAGGCAGTGTGCGAGCTTCATTTACCTCTTCCCTTTGCGTTCAATATTTTGACACCAACAAATGCCCCCCCATAGACTCGGAGCCATGAAGGGATCAAGGGTCAAAGTCTGAGGGTAAATCGCCAAAATTATCGGTGGTTCGCGATGCGGACTCGCGAAGGGGAAGGGGGGATGACAGTGGCCGCGCAGTCTGGAGGCGCCACAATGCTCCGCAAGGGCAGGACGCGCTGCAATGCTCTGGGGTCGCCACATATAAATAGGGGGGATGACCTATCTTTTTTCCTCTCACAAATTTTTTTCCTTTTGCGCTCTCAACTTCGCGAAGCTCCGCATACTCCGCGTCTGCTTTCCGCGAATCGAGCTTTGCGGCGAACAGTGAGTCTCTGACTCTGCGACCACACCAAGGGAACTTCTGCTTGCAGGCCTAGGCCAGGCTCCGCGTCTTGGTTCTGCACCCGACCTTTGCGAGAGATCTTTTTTAGAAAACTTCGTGACCCAACCCGAGATTTTTTCGAGTTCTGAAATTGAAATGGACCATCAAGAAGCTGTGTTGGGGGTGCTTGCAGACGTTGCTCAGAGGGATGAGATGGATAACTGTCGGGGCCTTGGGGAGATGGTTCGAAGCCACTCGAACCATAATTCTATGACAGAACTGCTATCATAGAGTCAGAAGAACTATCCATAGTTCAAGAATCTACCCTTGTATGGCTTCAGGCTGAGGGATGAAGTCTTCATCACTAATGCGAGTAGGGACGAACTAGCTTGCTGGTTCAGGAGCACGTCATGCCAGCGCTAGTGGTTCAGGACAACCGATGGTCATGCGCGGGAGGACTTCACACCTATCACCACTGACTGTCTCTACAACCATGTGAACAATATTGACGGGAAGCCACTGCAACCGGAGATGTCCCCTCCTCTGTACCGCAACATGCTGAAGGCGGCTTTGCAGGATTCGAAGAAGGGGTGGTCCGATGAGTGGGACCTGCGCCAGGGCGGAAACTTCACCAATGACTGGGCATGGGCCTACTAGGTAGGCACCTCATGCGAGGAGTTTGGGGTCGAGCTGAGGAGAGTGGGTTTGTATGAGGCGGCATGGGCCTCCCAGTTCCACATTTACCAACCGAAACAGCTGATGTTGGAGCTGCTGAGCAGATGGTTGTCTAGGACCAATACTTTCCACCTACACCATGGGGAGGTGGGAATTAGTCTATGGGGTGTCCATCAGATTTCAGGGGTCCCGATCTCGGAGGTTATGAATGATGAGTTCCTCCCCGTCATGAGCGCGTGGGTGGATACGGAGCATATGCCGTGACTGGCGTCGGCGCTGATGGCACTGGTCCCTGGAGAGGACAAGGAGGAAGTGATAGATGTCCACTTTAAGAAGTGGTTTGAGCGGTTCCTGAACTTCCCGGAGAATCGAGAGTTCCCTCTGAGGCCTCGAACTTGTCCGAAGGCGGCTCAACGGGGCAAGGAGCACTCGTATTGGTGGCTCTTGGAGGACAGCCAATGGAAGACTTGGGGTTTCAGTGTCAGCACTGAACATCAGTTGATAGTCAGGATGGCGGCGTTCATCGCGCCCCTTATCTGTGGTTGGATCCTACCCGTGACGGATACCAACATGGGGGTGCATCCCAGCTCGTTCATCATGGTGTCCATGTTGGCCATGGGGCAGCAGGTCAATCTGGGGATTCCAATGCTCGCCAAGCTATACAGGATGTTACGGCACGTTAATGAGGGCAAGAAGCCGCCAAGGATATGTGGGCCCTTCCACCTTTTGTATGGGTGGATTGCGGTGCACATCAGAGGGATTTATGAGTATCCAAACCCTATCTCACCGTCGGGATCAAACTTCCACCCCTCCATTTTGAATGCGGCCAGGAGCTTCCCATTCAAAATAACCATACCGATGGTGCTAAACTAGGTGTGGAGGGCGGATGAGTTTAACTTCCACCCATTTCCATTGCCGATGGGGGTACTTACTGACAACGGGCATGGAACGGAAGAGCACCGGGCTTATCTCCTGGCCTTTCAAGGTGGAGTTTTGGTTGCATGAGTGGATTGTGAGCCACTCTGTGAACCGTACACCCCGCATCGGTTTGTGAGGCAGTTCTAGTGCCTGCAGCGGCTGACCCCATTGGTCTACTGGGAGGTGAGTCACGAGGATCACCCGTGTGTGATGAGGTAGTTGTGGCTCATGTTCACACGGTAAGACGAAGAGATGTTAATTGCATTGCCTCCATCCACCTCTGCTTTCGGATTGGTGATGGAGTATGCCATCAGCTGGGAGGCCGCTTATCCGGGGGAGATGTTGAGGCAGCCAACCATTTGGTTTGGTGACGGCGGGCCTCCCCTATCCCGAGGTTGGGGTCGGAGGGCAGTAAGGGCCTCTCGTAGTGGCGGGGTTGTCGTGGCGTCAAGACCTGCACCGGCCAAGGGTGTGGAAGCCGTAGTGGATCCGGTGATTCCAGAAGAGCAGGGCCATCCGGAGGGGCGGCTGCTGAGGGGATTCCGCAGGATATCCGCTCAGGCACTAGGTAAGAGGCTGCGTCATATCGACATGCCATAGGATGTCGTCTTCCCAGAGGCCTGGGACATTTGGGATGTCAATCGGCAACACCTCAGTCTGCCTGAGATGTGGGAACTCTTGAACTGTCGTGGGATGCTTCTGCCAGGTATAGGCCCAGTTTGGGCTGGTTTCACGGCGTCTCCAGCAGAGGCGGAGAAATATTTGGTTGAGCTGGAGGACTACGTTCACTCTAGTAGAGTCCCAAACCCAATGACAGACTGGGTGATGGTATTGCTGGATCAGACGGTTTCGCCACAACTGTCATCCACCAATCTGAGGGAGCGCTTCCCCATGCTGGAAGAATCAGAGGACTCCTCTCGGGAGGATGAGGCTAGTAGAGGGAGCCCGTTGGAGGAGGGAAAAGTCGGAGATCAAGACTCAGATTCTGATGGTTTCGCAGAGGCTCTCGAGGTAGCATTCTGAGATTCTTTACTCATAGTCCGTTCTCGGGCCATCATGGGTTTCTTACCGATGCTTGAACCATGCATGAGGAACTTGTACACAGGCCTCGCTCTCGCCCCTTAGCGGGTGATGATGTCGGACCTTTAGAACCCGCGCCTATGGATACATCTAGTTCTGCGTCTGGTGGGGCCAGAGCACCCGAGGTGGCTCATCCAGAATCTCAAGACCTTCCAACAATATACAGAGGGCCACACCTCAGGGCCCCTTTAGCATCGACTCAAGATCAGCACCAGGAGTTTGATCTCGGTAAGTTTCCTCTACTGGATTCATTGCTGTCATATGTAGATCATGCCAACAAACATTTATGTCCCTCTCTGTCGAGTAGTTCTCTGACTGGCATGGGCTACTGTGACAAGGCTGGTCGGGATGTCTGGCGGCATCCCTCCTAGGGGCATGCCGGTGATGGAGGAGATAGTCCCCCACCTAACTGAGCTGCAACACACACTATCTTTGGCGGGACCACCAACAGGGTCGTGCCTGAGGTTATTGAGGTAGATTCCAATGACGAGGATCAATCGGCCGACCCATGTCCTGCCACGCCTACTCCAGTGCCAGATGTTGCGCTGGATTTGACACCAGACGTAGATCCTGCCGAGGACTTCCTGAGGGCATATCCTGCGTACGAGCCTACCAATCGCATAGACTGGGACGAAACAGCCTCCGACAAAGAAGACAACAGCATTGTCTACTGCCGATCATGGAATCTAATCACGCGCTTCAGCAAGGACACCCCCCAAGTGCTATGGCTGAACAAAATGGACATACTTCTCTCGATGCTCTGCGAACTATGCACTGGGGGAGTGGATGCCCAACATCCTCAGGCGCTCATCCAACATCACATAGCCATGAAGATCTGGGAGTATGATCGTGGTCTCAGCATGGGCTGGCAGAGGAGGAAGGAGACAAACATCAAGAAGCTCCAGGAGGCTGAATGTGAGGTCCAATAGCTGCAGGCCTGGGCGAATGAGCACTCAGCCTCTCTTAATACAAAATCTGAGCTGATCTCACGGTTGAAGGCCCAGCTGGCAGAGGCGGAAGAGCATATGAGGTAGGCTTCTGGAAAGATGGCTGCCATTCAGGCTGGCATAGAGAGGTCCAGGGCCAAGGCTGCCGAACTGCACCCCGCCGCTGCTGAGGAGGAGCAGGATCTGAGTCAGTGGCAGTAATTCCTGGACGCCACAAGTCGATGGGTGGCGGAGCTACAACTCTCTTTTGACGGGGTCAACCCGTCCATGGGGGGAGTCGACCCCCGTGTACTGTAACCAATTGTAAACCTTTTAATGTTATTTTCGTGATTAAATTTTTCTTCTTTTGAATGTCGTAGCATGAACGATTTCCACTGTTTGCATCGTTTTATTACATCCCTACAATGTTTTCAGGATGTCCCGCAATAATTCCACAATCTCAGATGGTTCAAGCCTGATGTGAGAAACAGGAGATAGTTGCCTCATCGTCCCACCAAAAATAGGAGTGGAAACCAGGCTTTGGGCAACCGGGGTTTGGATAACCAGTCCGGATTTCCAGAAAAATAGGATAGATCTTGCCGGAGAAGGGAGTTCTCAAAACATCCAAATTAAAATTTCTTCAGCGTGATCTTATGCACGAACGGTGCAACACCAGGGGCACTGAAATCAGTTCGAACAGATGGAAATGGGACGTGTGAATCACGATACCCAAGATTCAGAACACTGTGGGGATGGCGTGATAATAAAGGACAAACTTTAACTGGGGAGGATAAATGGTATCCTTACTGCGTTAGCTTGAAATTGGGACAACAAATGAGGGTCGACCGTTGACCATGTTCGAAACACGGGACCATGTCACAAATTTTGTCGATCAATCCTTCGAGATGTTGGCCCAGGCCAGTAGGCGGACCCTAGGTTGAGCATCCATACTGTTAGGGGGTCCTTCCAAACATGACCAGTCTTCTGGAACGTTGGCCCAGGATGGTAGGTGAGCTGATGCAGCATGAGACCAGGCCGTTAGGGGGTCCCTTCATACATGAAAGGGGAAGAGGGTCCGAATAAGGGGAACACAGAGCGTGGAATATGAAGTGATGGTTTGTCCGAACAGAATCCAACACTCATGTAATTACAACCCCGTGGTGGGAGTACGCCGAATGGGCGCATTGGTTTGATCATGTATCATTCTTTTTTTGGGACAGGGCCTCTTTGGCGAGGGGGTCTGTCGCTTCCCAATGGGATCTTGGGGCATCCTGAACTTGTTCTGGGCAAAGTCATAGTTACATGGTCCTCTACGAGGGGTCCGGCCAGGGGGGCAGAAAGGGGATGAACAAGATTAATGATTCCTATGGGCTGGACCCTAGGAAAAATACCAGGGTGTCTGTACGTATCCCATGAGGATGGGAATAAAGCCACATGTAGTTATGGAAGTGCAGTGTAGTCATAGACCAACACTGGCAGGTGAAATCCTCTCTGGCAGAGCCTCTGGTGCATCCCATGATTCACACGGGGCATCATGAACTTGTTCAAGGTAGAACCGCAGTTTAGTGTCATGCATTGAGGACATATGGACTCATGTAGTTTAACGTCATATGATAGGATGTGGAGTGAAAGAGAAGAGACAAGGGATCATATGGTGTGGTAGTTTTGAAACTGACGTGAATGAGGACTTGGAGTCCAAATCACACTATTTACCCCCAGAGGAAACTCTCTAGGTCGAGGGAACAAGAGTAATGATTAGGCTGGGCTCGAAGTAGAGTGGTCGGGCTTTCCTACGTACCCCAAGAGGATGGGAATCAAGCCATGCATAGTTTTGAGGGGAAGATGAAAAGCCTGTCCGTGTTGGTACAAATCCTTCCAAAACTACTAAGCCCACACGAGTCATGCTCGGTGAGGGAAATAAGAAGTAGTGGTGGGAATTTCCCGACAAATAAAAGGGAAGGATATGGTGAAGGGACTCTCGGTGAATATCGGCCCCATAATACTAACGCGACCATGTGGCACACCTAGATGCACGAAGAGATAGAGCCGACTATGTTAGAATTCCACTTGAACATGAGGAAGTGGAAATGTGTGAATCATGACACTCGAGATTTGGATCACAATGAAAGCGGCATGATGATAGAGGATAAATTTTAGCTGTGGTGGAAAACGCATCATCCATATCGCTTTATCCTAGAATGGGGACAGCCAAATGAGGGTCGACTGTTGACGATGCTCGAAACGCGGGACCATGTCATAGATGTTGTCAGAGATCTGTACGGACGTTGGTCCGAAATGATTGGAGGGCCCTTAGGTCCAACATCCATGGAGATCCCTTAATCCTAGCATCCATGTCGTCCAAGGGTCCTTTTGGATGTGGAAGAGGATGAGGATCCAAATAGCGAGCTCACGATGCTTGGTCATGGGACGAGGGGAATGTCCCTATGAAAATCCCACTCTTCGGGATCTTTGTCAAAACACATCTGAATACGACAATGACGTGTATTAGATAGAGGGAGAAGAGTCCTTTCCCATAGGGAGGTCTTAGTTTAGGGTCGTAGAATTTGGACCATCTGGGGAGTGCTCGAGTTGAGGGACCAAACATGAAAGTTAGGCTGGGCCTGCGTGGAAGTGCTCGGGTGCTCCTACTTATCCCATGATAATGGGAATCAAGAAATACGTAGTTCTAAAGGGTGTCATGGTAAGATACCAGTGCCTAGGAAAAAGGGGAATTGCATGCGTGGCCCTTACACTAAAAGAAGCAGAATTTGATAAATCCTGTTTTCCTTTAAGGTGACTGTTTTTTTTGAAGCGACAGGCCTTGGTTAGCAATCCCTGGTGTCACCAAAAGAATCAAGCCGTGATAGGCATTAAAAAATGGCATGGCACGTGACCAATACCCAACGTTATGTCCTCTAAAACGAGGTCATCACAATGGAGTGTCGTTTTTTGTCATGAGGCCAGGACGATAATGTCAAAGTTTAGGGTCGTGTGATAAGACCAAGCATGCATTTTAACGTCAAGCAGCGCGAATGTAGCAGAGACGATGCTAGGAGTGTAATGTGTATGGTGTCGTGCGACATAACTGACGTGGATGGGGACATGTTCCCTCATCACACCATGCAGTCCCGTAGTCAGGGTCCTGAAGGCAAGATGCTGAACTCAAGCTGGATCCAAAGACAGGAGGTCTGGGCGTTCCTACACATACCATGAGGATAGGAATCAATCCAGACATAGTTCTTGGGAGATCTTAGTTTGTGGTCTTTAGAGCTCGGACCAGGGGTGGATGACAACTTTCCAGGTAAGCACAGACCTCGACCCGATCCCTAATCCCACGTGAGTTAATATCGGTTTGGGAAACAAGGGGAGAAGGTCTTTATCGCAATACCCAAAACATTCATCGAGGGGAAGTCAGTGAAGGGCCCCGAAAGATGCCTCTAACACAACTTTGTTCCCCTAATTCGCATATGTGCATGGAGGAATAGTACCAAGAGTTTGGAAACTCTACTCAGACATGATGAGAGTGGAGAAGGATGTGAATCGTGTAACCGACATTTTGGGCTTAATGGGGCTAGCGTGGCGATGGAGGATAACCGTTAACCATGGCGGAAAAATAGTCTCCATATCGCGTTATCCTGAGATGAGAACAACAAAAGAGCATCAACCGCTGACCATATTAACAACGTGAGATTTTTATCGATTTGTTGTCTGAAACCCTCAGGGAAATTGGCCCGTAATGGTAGAAGATCCCTTGGGCGTTGTATCCAGGCCGTTCATGGGGGTCCCTCTGGGTGTGAAAGATGATGAATGCCCTGATGAAGGAAAACACGAAGCCTGAAAAGCGAGTGCGGACATTTCCGAGTAGAATCTGGAATTCCAGGTAACTTAAACCATAGTACCCTTAGGTATATCGGTGAACCGCCGACAATGGTCGACGACGTGACTCATGAGAGGTAGAGCAAGGGGCCATGGTGGGACAGAAATTTTCAATAGATGGGGCTGGACCGAAATCTTAGACATTCTGGTGGTCCTACGTATCCCATAAGGATGGGAATCAAGCCACACATAGTTCTAGAAGATACCCAGGGGGAAGGATAGCCTCACGGGGATGTGTATGATGCGTCGCGTAGCCTAACGTGAATGTGGACATAATCCCTCACCACACCGCACAGTCCTGTAGGAAAGAACCTGTGCCAGGGGGCCCGAAAAGGCCAAGGGGCCCGAGGGTAGGCCTCGGTGAGGGAGGCCTGAGGCTAGGCCTTGGTCAGGACGGCCTGACTAACTTGCAGTTTAACGTCATGCAGTAAGAACGGGGGTCATGGGACCAGAGAGGCCAAGGGGCCTGAGGTTAGGCATCGGTCAGGGAGGCCTGACCAATTTGCAGTTTAACATCTTGCAATGAAGATGGGGAAAGAGATAACTGTATATCATATGTGGATGTTTATGTCATGGCAAGTAACCCTAAGTGAAAGAGGACGTAATCCTACACCACACCATACATCCCTTATAAGAGAATCGGGGTCGTGGGCCTGACCGTTGGCGCCCCCCGGAGGGAAGTTTGTCGCTTCGGGATGGGGTAGAATGAATCACTGAACTCGATGTTTGGGACATCTTGGGGTGGAATCGAAGATCCATGGAACTATTGACCATGTTCGAAACACAGTGTCTCTATGGTGACCTGATATGGGAGCAACAAATGAGCATCGACCGTTGACCAAAGTCGCGACACGGGACTTGTATTGGCTTGTTGCTCGGAAACCCTCGGGGGAATTGGCCCGTATCGATAGGAGAGACCTTGGGCGTTGTATCCAGGCCGTTCTTGGGGGTCCCTCTAAGTAAGGAAAGTGATGGAATCCCAGTCATGGAGTGGGTGAAGCATAGCTGTCTCCATCCGCGAAAGAGGCGAACATCTCCAGGGGGGACGTGAAGCCGGGTTGAGGATTGCTCGACGTGAGTGGGGGAAAAAGTGTGAACCCTTCCATATTTCTTGACCCAAGGGGAAGATTTTGGATTTTGGGCTGGGCCAACAGAGGAAATTTCTGGGTGTTCCTACGTATCCCATTAGGATGGGAATCAAGCCATACATAGTTCTTGAAGGCCATGTAGTTTAACGGCGTGCGGTGAGGACATGGGAGGATAGAAGAACGGGAGTGGGCACATGGTGTGACCTTTATAATCCTTGAATGAGTGGGGCTATGTAAGCCTACTCCTTTTCATGCAAGGATCCTCTGAGGAAACTATACCCAGGGGGGATAGTGAAAGAGAAGAGCTCGGGGCTGGGCTCAAGATGAGGCGTCCGAGCATTCCTACATATCCCATTAGGATGGGAATCAGGCCATACGTAGTTCTTGAAAGAGCAGTTTAATGTTGTGTTGGATGAGAGATGCATCTCATTTGGGGATATGTACGGTACGGCGGGTAACCCGACGTGAATGAGGATGTATCCCACACCACACTGTGCGATCCCGCAAGAGAGTCTAAGTCGACAAAGGACAAGGGGCCTGAGGCCGAGCCTCAGTCAGAGAGACCTGACCGGCATGCAGTTTAACATCCTACAGTAAGGACAGGGGCTAGGGCCTGGAGAGGCCAAGGGGCCTGAGGCTAAGCCTCGGTCAGGAAGGCCTGACTTGGTTGCAGTTTAACGTCTTACAGTAAAGACGGGGGCCAGGGGCCCGAAGAGGCTGAGGGGCATGAGGCTAAGCCTCAGGTCAAGAAGGCCTGATTGGCTTTCAGTTTAAAATCATACAGTAAGGACAGGGTAGACCTTATTTTAAGGTCATAGATCTCGGACCATTTTTCAGTTTACCATCTTTTAGGACGATATCGCAATTTCAATGTCATGTAGGACGGTGGTGCAGTTTTGGGTCATGCGTGACCGTAACATGTAGTTTAGGGTCGTGTGGGACCATACAGTTTAAGGTCGTGTAAGACCATATAGTTTAAGGTCTTGTAGGACCATAACGTGCAGTTTAGGGTTGTGTGGGACCGTATAGTTTAAGGTCATGTAGGACCATAACGTGCAGTTTAGGGTCATGCAGGACCGTACAGTTTAGGGTCGTGTAGGGCCATGGGGCTCAGGAAAAGTATTGCTTGAGTAACATGCCGTTGGTGGGAGGAGTTATGCACTCACCACCTGTGGTCACCAAGGAGTATGCTCCGTTGGGGTAAACCTTATTGATTATATAAGGTCCTTCCCATTTGGGATCTAGATTGGGTTGTTTCGTACCGGGAATCATTGGTGCTCGAAGGGCCAACACTAGGTCGCCCTGCAGAAAATAGCGAAGGCGAACCTTCTTGTTGAAGGCTCTGGCTATCTTATTCTGATTCCTTTATAGATTTTGCAGGGCACAAATCCTATTCTCGTCCAGTGTTTCCAATTCAGCTTGACGGATTTTATCCACCTTATCTGGAGCCTGCTGGTCATAGACTGTAGTGCGTAACGACGGCAGTTGGATCTCAATAGGTATGACAGCCTCAGCCCCATACACCAGGGAATATGGGGTCACCTGAGTGGAATTGTGAGTCGTCATCCGATAAGCCCAGAGGGCGTTGGGGAGCTTTTCTGGCCAACTTTTCTTTTTTTGACCAACCATTTTCTGTAGAATGTTAGAGAGGGTTTTGTTGAACGCCTCGATCTGTCCATTTTCCTCTCCATGATAACAAGAGGTATGGTTCAAATGGATATTTTACTTTGCATACAATTTCTTCAACTCGGCCACTCGGAAGTTGGTGTCGTTATCAGCGAGGACAGTGTGAGGGACCCCAAACTGATGGATGATATTAGAGCTCACAAAGTCGATGATGGGACTGGCCTTGACAACATTGAGTGGAACTGCCTCTTCCCACTTGGAGAAGAAATCTGTAGTAGTTAGGATGAACCTACACTGGCGAACTATCTCTAGTGGATATGGTCCCACTATATCAAGTCCCCACACCGAAAATGTCCAAAAATACTTGGTGGAGTGGAGAGGCTCCGGCGGCCGATGCAGGAAGTTGGCATGAACTTGGCATGCGTGGAATCTCTTGGAAAACTCGATACAATCATGGATCATAGAGGGCCAGAAGTACCCCAACCTCCGAATTTGATGGGACAGCTTTGGCCCAGCTTGGTGGGAACCACAGGAACCAGCATGAACCTCTTGAATAACCTGAGAAATCTTGACTCCTTGGATGCATCGGAGGAGAACACCATCAAATCTCTGCTTATAGAGGATCTGCTCAAGACTGGGACCACTCTGGAGGGTAAATTGCAGCGCGCGGAGTCGGATTCACTCGTGCTCGGCCCGATCGTCCGGGAGGCAACCATTTTGGAGATACTAGACAAAAGGTGCCCTCCAGTTGGGAGTGGCCTCAACCACTGTGTCTAATGAACTTGGGACCCCTGACGTAGAAGGTCCGGTGGTAAGATGACTTACCCGCAGGCCTTCATTGTCCTCTGGGGTGATGGGGGAAATGACTCTCCGATGTGCCACATGTATGATCAAATCATCTTGTTCGATTTCTGCGAGCGACGTAGCTAAGCCAGCCAAAGCGTCAGCTTGACCATTCTGTGACCGAGGGACATGGGTAACCTCTAGTTGAGAAGAGAACTGGGCCATTAGATGGAGGTTGTACTCCATAAATATCACAAGCTCTGACATCCAGACGAAATAGTCACCATTGACCTGCTTGATTACTAGCTTGGAATCTCCTTTCACATGTAGATGGTGCACATCGATCTCGAGGGCCAACTCGAGGCCGGTGATGAGAGCCTAGTACTCTGCCTCGTTGTTGGTGTAGCCTTCTGACAACATGAATGAGTATGGTAGGACGTCTTGCTCCGGGGTGATGAAGACGATACCCAGACCCAGTCTGTTGAGCTTAGGATCATTGAGCCTCCTACAGGTGGGGCTCCGGGAGGCACCATCTAAGTGCATTTTCTAACATGAGACAACATGATCAAATGAGAGGATCATGTCATCAGGAAAATACAGGTCCAGGGATTGATTTGCGGAGGTCGGATGGCCAGCTAAAAAGTCTGCCAATGCCTATCCCTTGATGGCCTTCTGAGCCACGAACCTGATGTCAAACTGTGGGAGGATCACCGCCCACTGCGCTAGTCAACCAGTCAACATGGGGCGGTTCAGGATGTACTTCAGTGGGTCTACTTGAGAGACCAACTATACCTCATGGTGTTGCAGGTAATGCCACAACTTCTGTACAACAAACACTAGCGCAAGGCAGCTCTTTTCGATAGGGTAGTATATGATCTCCGTATCGAGAAGCATGCAGCTGAGATAGTATAGACTGTTCTTCGTACCCTTGTTGTTCTTCTGGGTGAGAAGTGCGTTGAGGGACCATTCCAGGGCAGTCACGTAAAGAACCAACGGCTTTCCAGAGACAGGTGGCATCAAAACCGGAGGTTAAAGAAGATACTGCTTGATTTCCTCGAAGTTGGTCCGACACTCTTCATCCCATTCATAGGCGGCACTTTTCATCATGAGTCGGATAAAGGTCTTACACTTGATGTCCAGATTCCCGATAAATCCGTGTATATAGGCTAAGTGGCCTTGGAGACCTCGAAGTTCCCGAATATTGCTCGGGGGAGGAATTTGGCTGATGGACTTGATCTTCTCTAGGTCATTTGCAATGCCCTGGTATCTAACAACAAATCCAAGAAACTTCCTGGAGGTGACCCTAAAGGAACACTTTAACGGGTTCATCTTCAGGTGGCGGTAATGGAGGAAACCGAAAAATTTCTAATGATCTTTGAGATGGTCCTGACGCTGGCGAGATTTGACCACTAGATCATCCACATTTCATTCCACCAGCGTCCCGAGAATCGGCCTAAATATGCGATACATGGCCTGCTGATAAGTGGCACCTACATTTTTCTGGCCGAAGGGCATAACCTGGTAACAAAAGGTACCTTGGGGAGCCCTGATGGCAGTTGACTCTTTGTCCTCGGGGGCCATCCGGATCTGGTTGTACTCGGAATACCCATCCATGAAAGAGAGGGCTTGGAACCCGGCCATGGCATCAATCAATAACTTGGTCACTGGGAGGGGAAAATCATCCTTCGGGCAGTGGCCATTGAGATCGCGGAAGTCGATGCAGACTCTGATCTTCCCATTATTCTTCTTGAATGGAACAATGTTCGCAAGCCACTTGGGGTACTGGACTTCCTTGACGAAGCTGGCTTTGATAAGCTTGTCAACTTCGGCCTCAACCATGGCACCATGAGAAGGGTGCATCTTTCTGGGAGGATTCTTAAACCCACGATGGTTTAACAGGAGGCCCAGGTGGTGAACTTCTACCTGAGGATCTAGTCCTGGCATCTCACCGTAACTAAAGGAAAACACATCATGGTGCTTTTTGAGAAAGTCTACGTACCGCTGCTGCTCCTTGGGGGACATGACTGCACTGATCAATGCGGGTCTCGGATCTACCTCGCTACAAAGGTTCACCTATACCAGTTTATCAACTGTGGTAGAGACGCCTTCCTCAAAGGCGGGGGGAGAATCCTCCAAATATTCTTCTCCACCCATGGAGGGATTTCCCGCATGGGGAGATACTTCTGAGTTATCAAACCCTGACGGGCAGCTGGTGCCGGCCTGGGCAGTAGTGGTCATCATATCAGGAGACCCATGTGCCATAGAGACCATAGAAATGAAGGTTTTCAATCCTATCCCATCTGTCCTTCAGCCGAAGGGGCCACGTTTTATGACATCAAATTAGTGTTGACACGTCAGCCTGAGTCGGTTGATTCCAGCCTGGAAAAAGAGACACGTATGATGTATTGTTGTTGTCATAAGCCTGACATTCCAATACCGCATGGGGGTAGAAGGTTTCGACATCACCTAAGCCTGGTTGGTGTAGGTGTATGAGGTGATTTTCTATCGTCGCTTGGACATGAGAACATGCCTTCCTTTTATACCTGAAACAACAAAACACTGCCCCATGTTGGGGGTCATGGCCTCCAATCAATGGATTGGGAAGATGTAGGCGTCATCCAGGCCTGCCCAGGGATCACTTGTGATAGGGGCGGGTTCATCCTCACATTCTAGGATTTTCTTATCCTTGATCTTTTAATAGTCAGCATCCAGATAGTGGTCTTCACAATAGGTGAAAGGAGACGCATCTCCTTGGAGCACACCTACTCGACCATTGAGGGAGTATTTGAGCCATTGGTGATACGACGAAGGGACCGCTGCGTGCAGATGGAGCCATGGCCTGCCCATCAATGTGTTGTAAGCGGTGTCCTGTGAGACAACCATGAACTCGGTGCAGGAAATTAGGCCACCGAACTAGTTCTTTAGGAAGATCTTGAAAACTGGGGATTGCTCAGTCCTATCGTATCCCTAGATTCTGAGGTCGGAGGGAGTTAAATCATCTTCAGATAGACCCAGCTTTCACAGTGTTTGAGTCGAGATTAGGTAGATCCCGGAACCCATGTCAACGAGGCAGCGGCGGACTTCCACGCCATTGAACTGTCCAGTGACGTATAGTGGGAGAATGTGACCCTGTATGGGAGGGTCTTAATCTTCACCGGAGAACGAGATAACTACCTGGCATTCGGCATTCTCAATTTCCTCAGCGTGGAAGGCTTCCACAGCCGCTACCTCCGTCTCAAATTGAAGGGGGATCCTTAGGGCCTCCGCAAGTGCTTCATGCATTTCAGACGATAGTAGAAGGGCCTCAAGGATAGAAATCCCTACTGGAATTCTAGCTAGGTGCTTCAGGATATCGTACATTCGTGCCAAACACAAGCCTCTGCTTACAGGAGGTCGTTCCACAATTGGAGGCATATCGGGTCCTGCCGGTTGAACCGGTGGCTGGATAGTACTGGGTACATCCCCCTACCTATTAGTTGAGTCCTGGAGAGTAGCCGCCAAATTAGGACCGGACAACAGAGATTGGCCTGTAGCCGGGCAAGACTGACCGTGATACGGACGAGGCGGCTCTTCCAGATCTAGTAGCACAAACAGCGGTGAAGGTAGATCCGAGGGCATCAAATGAGGTTGCATGTGCTGAGCTCTGTGCTATGCCAGCTTTCTAGTTTCAGTAGTGTGCACGACCTAACTGAAAGATCCTGCTGACATTCCTCGATGAAATGTTTGGTTACGGTTCCATTGAAATTGATGTTGGATGGGGACATTGGGGAGGTTTGTCTAGCATTCCCCCTCGTCGGGAGTCATATAGGGCTTTACTGGCTCCACGGTATTAACCGAAGCGTACCCCTAGCTGTCGCTCGATGAATCATCCACCACAGGGCAGATTCTGAGAGGAATCCCCATTTCAGGGGGCATAAAGTCACCAAGAGTGTGGGATGAAAATGGAAGTGGTGGAGCGTGTTGCTTCTTCTTGCGCCGTCACTGCTTGCCCTTTTGGGAAGAGGTCGGTTGTGATGACGATGCAGAGGTACTGGCTACTTCCTACGAAGGCTCCGGCTGATTCAGGTGTGCCCGAATGATACCATGGGCACAGGCGATGGTTTTTCGAGCCATACAGTCGTTGTATTTCTGGGACCCACGGCTGGAAACCTGCTACCACTCACCTTCGTTGTCGCTACCGATCTCTGACCTTACGAAGACACCCGTTAATTGTGTCAGGGCTCGGCCCAACCTGACTATGTTGTTGTCGACCTGGTCTTGAATCCAGTCTTTAAACACATATCATTTCTTGAGGGTGTTCCCCATAATCCAATGATAGGGATAGTAGTTGGGGTGATCGGTGAGATTCGCCTCTTCCGGCCTTCTGCACTCGGGTAAGCACACAATCCCTTGCTCTAGAGCACTTAAGAAGTAGCCAGGGACCTGATTCATGTTGAACAAGTAAGTCTGGTGCCTTCTTTCCGGATAGGGGCCCCTGGGAGCATGGCCCTGATGAGGGGCCAGGGGGGCCTACCGAGGAGGCGGTGCATGATTGTCTCGCCTAGGTGGTGGTGGCGCATTGCACGGGGGAACCTGTCGATTCTGAGGTGGTCGCTGCTGGGAAGGATCTTGCACTTGAGGTGGAGGACCTCTCCGGGGTTGCAAATCCAGTGCTGCTGGCAGTAATTTTAGCTGCCTAGGGGCTTTTATTTGGGCCACCGTGGTGGGTTCGGCTCTTGCAGGCCTCCTGACTGGAATCACAGGGGGCAACAGACGTGCCTGACTAGCCTGTTGCAGAGCCTGCTTGAGGTGATGAGCCTTATCTGAGAAATCCTTTAACCCTCTAGGGTAGTTCTGGGTGATCAGGGAAGGGACCAGCTCTGTTTTAACGTTCCCTACACACATCTTCAGTAATTTATCCTGAGTCAGCGGCATGTCGAGGGAGTATGTAAGACCTTTCCTCTGGGCGATGAAGTCTGCGACTCGCTCATCAGGCCTTTTTTTGCACTTGAAGAGGACTGTGATGCTGGTCTTTCACATGGTGGAGCTGAACTGGTATAGGAACTGGAGGTGGAGATCCTCCTATCCGGTCACCGATCTGATAGGGAGATGGCTGTACCAGACGAATGTGGTACCCTCTAATGTCTGCATGAAACAACGGATCCTGGCAGCTTCTTGCTGAGTCAGGGTCCCCAACATGGGGCTATACCTGGAAGAAAAATGGGTTAAGTGCTGCGGCGGGTCCCCTGTCCCGTTGAAGGGCGAGAAAGTGGGGTTCCCAAAACCTGGGGGTGTGTTCATATCATCCACCCACATGGGATATGTCTTGACATCTGGTGGGACTGCCACCTTCCGTGTTTCCAACTCTTAGAGGCGGGCGATGAGTGCCGTAATAAGATCATCCGGGTGGGGGTCCATGTCTTGACGGGGATCCCTAATCAAAAGTGCGTTGTTGGGTTCTTCGACATGGTAGATGGCTTCAGCAGCTCATGGAGTGACTGGTGGAATGGCATGTGGGGCAGCTGGGGGAACCCGGTCCAGATTCCTCAGATTGCCCTGCCATTCAGGAGGGTTTAGCATGATGTATCGCACCCTCTTGCCGTGATTTCCGGCTTCTTCCCTGTCTGCAGAAGTAGCGTGATCAGGGTTTCCCGGAGGCATCTCACTGGGGGGGAAATTGTTCCTACCCATGATGCCCCAGCTTGGGATTACCATAGTCGGGTCGCTGCTCTACAGTGCGCTCGGCTAAGAGTTCATCAACTAGATTCTTCTTCTCAGCAATCTGTTGGTGCAACGCAGCCTTCTCGGGGTCTTCGTCCATCTTCTGTACAGAGGCGGACGGGTCAGAGTGCTTGACGGTTCCGACATGCTCCTTACCCTTACTGGAATTTCGACTAAGTACCAGTGACTCAGTGGGTATAGGGAGGCCTAGAAGGTTCCTATGCTGACGGGAAACCCTCCCTGATGGGTCCAATAGTGGTGGTACACCCTCAGGGTGTAAGTCTCTATTGAGAAATTCAAGGTCGTCCTCCTTGTCCACTATGTTAGCCATGTGGACCGCAACCCTTCTTGGGGGCATGTCCTCAATGTCGCATAGCAAATCGGGCTGCCGTCGGATAGGACTGAAGAAGAGGGCGTCATACTATCCCCATCCATGGACTTGTACATGGGTGGTAGCTTCCCTGATGACTCTGCGGAGTACTTTTGAGACTCTAAACTCATTTCTGTGGAAGGGTGCTCTGGCGGCCTGGCGACTCAGGGCACTGGTCCATAGAGAGTGCGGCCAAATCGATCATGAGGAATTGCTTGCTGATTTCATCAAAGTGCTCTCAACTCCTGGGGTACACTACCCACTCATAACGAAGGCGGAAGTGTGTCGCCCATAGGGTTTGGTGGAAGCACCCTACTTCCTCTTGGGTAAGGGACTCCGGCGCGCAAAAGTTCGGCGCTTCTGTCAGCCAAAACTTCTCCAGGAAGTGATCCACTGTGAGAATGTTCCAGAAGCTCCTGGGCTCGGACTCAGGGTCTGGCCCCGTATTTCCCCACTAGTCAACTGGAGGCGGATGAGGGACAGGTAGCGGTACCGAGGTAGACCGCTGGGACAGTAATCTGGGCGGGATAGAATACGGTGAACGAGCTGATTGGCCACCGAATTTCGGGCCATCCTCTGAAGAGTGAGGTATCTTGACCACGATATCACGATACGATGGGCTGATAGCCACAGCTTCTGGCGCAGGAACTGCTGTCTCCGGCAATGGGTCACGTCTTTGCTCTACCGTCGTTGGTCCCCAAAATATCTCTCTGTGATCTCTGGTAGAGGTAGAGGGTGCTTCTGGTGACGACGGTGGTGATTTCATGGTCGGAACCTGCAGGATTTCCCCAATTTACTCCTAGATGTACCTGCGGAGAAAGGCGGGAATCCGGTGGACTTTGCATTCTGGAAGAATGAGACTGACGCACCTTGTCCCTTACCCGGTCCTTGAAATGGAGGAGCGGGGAGAAGGTTCCATCACTGAGTCACATTCTGCTTCAGAATCCGAGAAACGAGTTGTTTTGACCTCTACTCGGGCCTTCCCAGGACTCTTCTTGTGGTGGTGACGACCCGCTCTCCTGCCCCTAGATGGATCTTCGGGACAAGGTTGATTCTCGACATGTAGTCCCGGAGCGGCGCTGGAGCCATGCCGGAGAGGACTCCCGTTTGAGACAGCAGGGGTGCAAGGGGCACCAAGGAAAATCTGAAACGGTATATGGGGAGGACCTCCATGGGTAGCACCCATGTGGGAGGAACCTCTGTTGGAACCGGAAGGAGCATGGGGAGGACCTCCATGCTTGGTGTGGGTGGAGCGAGGCTGACCTTCACCCCTCGGGTTACTAGGGCGAGGAGGACCTTATCCAATTGTAGAGAGGACGTAGGGAGGACCCCCACGTTGGAGAGGGACCAGATGGGAAGTGCCTTCACATTGATGGTTGGGGGTAGGATGAGGAACTTTGTTCCCTGTGTGGTGGGCGCGGGAGAGGCTTCCGCGCCGAGCGTCACTGCCATGGGGCATGTCTTCATTCGGCATGGGGGTATCATGAGGCATACCTCCATGATGAGCTTTGGAGCGGGGAAGGCCCATGCTCTATGGAATAATGGTACGAGGAGGCCCTCTGTACGGGCTGACATCACATCGAATTGGTTCGTGGCGATCACCGCTCGGGCCTGCGACCCCGAGAGCCAACCCAACTTGCCCATGGGGCGGTTAGGGCCTCAGTCCTGGTCGGGTGAAGGATTTACCCTACTCAGTGTATGCAGGGACTCCATGATGCATGTAGTCGGTGGTTCGGGCCACAGTAGCTGTTGACATCGATGCCCCTTGATGAGCGTCCTCAGCTCGGGCCCAACGCTGACATCGGGTCAGACAAGTTGGCACAGGTGGTGCAGGGGCATAGCCTACCTGCTCCTCTAGTAAAGCTAGACGGCGGTGCTGACGCGGCCTGATGGGGGCCCTTGGCTGGAGCCCTTGGATTGGGACTCTGATCGGGCTGAGCCGGACATCACCCGCCTCATCAGCGTAAGGCGAGGAGTCATCGAGGTGTTGTGGGGACAGGCTCCTGAAACGATTGAATGTTGGGGTGGGGAGCAGGGGCTCCCTATGCGGCCTTTGAGGGTGGCGTTGACGGCGGGGCCTAGATGCCTCCAGGTCCAGGCGGGCCATATCCCGAGTTGGGATGACCCCTTCCTCCTCATACCTACGTACAAGGTTGTTGATCACCCTTTGTTGGATGATATCTGACAGGGAGAGGGGACGTGGGCGTCCCATATTCATGGATGTAGAGGCCTTTGTGATGGCAGTGGAGCCACGCGGAGCGGCTGTGCTAGTATTGCCCCCACCCATGCGAAGGCGAGCGGGCGGTGATCGTGTCTCCATAGTAGCAACCTGGTTCCTGGGAAACAGGGAGATCAACTCATCAGCACTGTGAGGAAAAGGATCGACAACCAGTGCCCCAACATCATTCCGTCCTCCATGGTTGGTAAGAGGGATCCATGCCAACACGTTGCAGAACGGAATGCCCCACGTTCTACAGCCCCATATTCTGGTGAGTTTCATGCCAGGCCCGCTATTTTCTTGGTGGGACCCGACACCAGATATCTGGATCCGGTGACACGTCAATCTACAGAATATGGGGCTGTAGAACGTGGGGCATTCCGTTCTGCAACGTGTTGGCATGGATGCCAGGCCCGCTATTTTCTTGGTGGGACCCGACACCGGATATCTGGATCCGGTGACACGTCAATATACAGATGTCTCGAATGCTACTAATCTCTATATTGAGGAGAATAATTTCATGTCGGGTTCACAATTTCTGTTTCCGATGCTTTCGCCGAGGCATGCATGTCCGTCCGCCAGGGCGCGACTGGTGCGACTTTCTTTTTGTTTCCCCACATTTCCGCTTTCCAAAGGTGGGCGGCATCCGCTCCTTATTCAAGGATGTCTACTTCTTGATCGAAACCGGGATGATGGGATGTTGGTTCTTCCTTCTGTGGATTCCTCCTCAGACCTCATCACCTAGTCTGGGTCTCCCTCATAGATTTAATACGTTGTTCATGAAACTCTTCCCAGTTCCATGTTTCCATGGACGCCGGTTAATTACACTGCTTCTTTCAAGACATTCCAAAGGGTTCGGTCAGGGCATAAACCTTCATTCGGGGGAGTAGCCACATTGAGGACGTGTCTGAATGCTGGGGAATTGGTGTGTCTATCTTTTGTCCATTATTATAGGGCTTCTCAAGGGCGTGGAAGCCCGAGGAATCCCACATCGAGCGCATGGGATCATATTCCATAGGCATGTATCTGAGGTTTTCCTCAACTTCATATGTTTAACACAGGATATACCATAGGTTTAACATCTAGCGGAGACGGATCAGCCTGATCAGAACACTAGCTGGAGTAGATCAGATTGGGGAATCCCCCTTGAAGGGATGCCGATATCGGGGTCAGCCCGTTGGTGGCTTCTCAGATGCTGTGGATGGGAGTGGAGTGGCACGATCTCACCGGGATGTGGCGGCCCAGGTGAGAATCTGGATGGATGATAGATAGATGAATGAAGTGGAGTGTGGATGAAATAGAACCATCGCAAGGGCGACAGTGAAGTTGGTCTTGAGCCTCGAAGAGACCTCCTACGTATCCCTGTGGCAGGGAATCAAAGTCCGTGTAGTTCGGGATGGTACCGGTGAACCGACGTGAAGGTGGACCTTGTCTTGATGGTGTTGTCAGCGAACCAACGTGAATGTGGACCTTGGTCTGATGGGTGTCGTCAGCAAACCAACGTGAATGTGGACCTTGGTCGGATGTTTGTCATCAGCGAACCGACGTGAATGTCGACCATGGTCCAATGGTGTGGGGCTTACACACAAGGCTACCCAGGTGTTGGTGGACCGACGTGAATGAAGTTGGAATAACCAACGGGTGGTGGGCTTGAACCTTAGGAAGACTTCCTACGTGCCATGCCTTAACATGGATCAAAGTCCTCGTAGTTTGGGAGAAAATGGGGTCTTGGCACACCGACAAGGGGACGGTCTGGTCCAATGATTGTCAGGCATGAACCTCAGAGAGGCTTCCTACGTACCATGCCTTCACACATATCAAAGTTCTAGTAGTTCAAATGAGATGTGGAATATAGTTTAACGTCATGCAGGACGGGGGTGAACCGACGTGAATGAGGTTAGAACGACCAGGTGATGGGATTGAACATCATGAAGGCTTCTTACGTACCATGCCTTGACATGGATCAAAGACCTCATATTTAAAATGGTGGTTTTTGTCAGTGAACTGACATGGAGGTGAACCTGTGGGTCTACTGGTGGTGGGCTTGAACCTCAAGGAGGCTTCCTACGTATCCCCATGGCAGAGAATCAATGTCCGCGTAGTTCGAGAGGAAATAGTGGGTGTCGGAGAACCGACGTGAAGAGAGGACCTTGGTCTGATGGGAGATGGGCTTGAACCTCAGAGAGGCTTCCTACGTACCTTTCCTTCACATGGATCAAAGTCCTCATAGTTTGGGTTGGTCATAACGGCTAGCCGTCAGACTCTAATGCAGTTTAACGTCATGTTGGATGAGGGTGGAACCTGACATGAAGAAATGACGGGCAGTGGGCTTGAACCTCATGGAGGCTTCCTACGTACCATGCCTTGACATGGATCAAAGACCTCATAGTTCAAATGGATGTGAAGTTTAACGTCATGCTGGACAGGGGTATACATTTTAATACCATGTTGGACGTGGGCATTTCCATGGTCGATGCTTACTCTAAGCCCACGTGAGTCATGCTCGGTGTGAGAAACAAGAGGCAGCAAAGACCTGACGATCATGTCACGAAGGGTGCGTTCGTGAGGAGCGAAGAGGGGATTACACGTTAGGCGGCCCATGGTGCTGGGACTAACTCTAGGATGGAGGCCCAAGGAAAAGGATGACGATAGTTTTGGGCTTGAGACTTAATGAGACTTCCTATGTATCCCCGTGGCAGCGAATCAAAGTCCACGTAGTTCTTCTGATGACAGATTACCGCTGATTGGGAGTTTCAATGGCTTACCACTGGATTGGGTCACAACAGCTTACTGTTGGATGAGGATGTCAATGGCTTACTGCTGCATAGGATCACAACGGCTTACCGCTGATTGGGATCACAACAGTGGATGGGGCTTATGTGAGGAAGTTGCTTGGGTGCCGCTAAGGAGCGGTAATGGTGGATTGGGCTTACATAAAGATGATGCTCGGGTGTCGCTAAGGAGCGGCAATGGTGAATGGGGTTTATGCTAGGAAGCTTCTCGGGTGCTGCTAAGGAGTGGCAATGGTGAATGAGGCTTAATCTAGGAAGTTGCCCGGGTGCCCCAAAGAGCGGAAATGGTGAATAGGGATTACGCTAGGAATCTTGCCGTAATGTCTTCCTCATGTCTAGCCATGAGGGAATCCCAACTCACTGGTTAATTGAGGCCTTCACCTGTGCACTGGTGGTGGGCTTGAACCTCATGATGCTTCCTACGTACCATGCCTTGACATGGATCAAAGAACTCGTAGTTCAGGATAGTCACAATGGCTTGCCGCTGGGCTGGAATACAGTTTAACGTCATGCGAGATGAAGGTGGAACTTGGCATGAAGAAATGATAGGCAGTGGGCTTGAACCTCATGGAGAATTCCTACGTACCATGCCTTGACATGAATAAAAGACCTCGTTGTTCAAAATGGATGTACAATTTAATGTCATTAGGGACAAAATACAGTTTAACGTCATGCTGAATGGGGGCATACAGTTTGACGTCATGCTGGACGTGGGCATTGTCATGGAAAATGCTTACTCTAAGCCCATGTGAGTCGTGCTCGGTGTGAGAAACAAGAGGCAGCATAGACCTGACGATCACTTCGCGAAGGGTGTGTCCGTGAGAAATGAAGAGGGGCTTACGTGTTAGGTGGCCCATGGTGCTGGGACTTACTCCAGGATGGAGGCCTGAAGTGTGGAAAAGCACAGCGGGAGAGGGATTTGGGACCAAAGATGGAAGGTTCCTCGTTCCCAATCGCTCCCTCCACTGTCCTTGGTAGTGGGGAAGTACGGAGGTGCATGGGTGCTACCTTCTTCAAGAGAGGCTTGGGGGCTTACACCAATGTGGTTTCCCTTCTCCCGTTGACATACGCCACTCCGATAAGGAGGATATCATCCCCTGTGGAGGGGTGATCCCATCTCCGTGGAGACCAGTGGGCGTAAAGAATGTTCGAGCTGGGGGGACCCTGCGTGCGAGGCACGGGGTTAGATCATAGTTTAACGTCATGTGTTGAGGATGAGGTGCTTGGCATTTTATCTTCCTGCAGCTCGGATGAGGTGGGTTTACTCTGCACCCCTAGGACATACATGACCGGTACCCTCTGCTCCTTGGGGGAGGGAAGGTACCAGCAAGGCCGTAGTCAAGGGGGGTCGCAGAGCGAACCATCGAGGGGTCCACATTAGAGTGGCTATGCGAAGAAGCAATATCCATTAGCATGACTTTGCAAAAAAGGATTAGGCGAAGCAATGCTATGAGTGGTGTCGTCCATGGGACTTTTAAATCACATCGTGCAAACCTAGAGGGTCGCACGGGAAGAGTAATTTCCAAGAAAAGGGGCGTGCTTCGCGAAGTGGAGTGCCATGGCCTTAGCATGGGGCAGGGGTGTGAATGGGAGGTGCTTCGTGAAGTGGAATAGTATTCGCGGAGCACTGCCTCGTGAAGTAGAGGTGCCTTGCGAATCAAGGTGCTGTGAATCAGTGTTCTTCGCTATGTACAATGACCCTACCTTTGCATGTGGATCTCTAGTACATGATGGGTGTTTCAAAAATCCTAAACGCTCTGCGGATTCTCGGGTTCCCTTGGGAATCCCCTTCCTTCATGAATGCCCTTGGGGAATCGCGAAGGGAATCCCTCTCAGAAGAGGGGCTCAAAACGAGACAAGGAGAAGGCATCTCGCGAAGCAAAAATACCTCACGAAGCTCATGATTCCCAGGGCGAAGGGTGATTCGCGATTCGGGAGTTGAGAAGCTGAATGGTCGGATTTTCCCTTCCTCTGGACTCAGGGGGAGCCTAGTATTTATAGGCAAGGGGAACTGCGAAGTAGAGCTCACACGGCGTGAAGGGGCAGTGGTGGCCTCGCGGTGGGTTCGCGAACGTCAATGGGGTTCGCAGAGCATTACTGCCTTGGGGGCTTCGTGACGGGCTCGCGAACGTCCGGGCGTTCGCGGAGTGGTACCTCCTCCTTCGCTTCGTGGCGGGTTTGCGAACGTCAGGGCATTCGCGGAGCATTCCCGCCTCCTTTGCTTCGTGGTGGCTGCATTGCTCGGGGGAGCTCTGCATCGGGACTTCGTGAGGCAGCGTACGGGCTTCTTTTCCTTCTTCCCTTTGCGTTAAATATTTTGGTGCCAACAAGGTAATTTTGTCTTTAAGGAATGAACATGAATAATATGATGGGTGGTTTGGGATGCGTATGAGTGTGTTACTATATGGGTTTCTCCAAAATGGGGTATTCTACGGAATCTCAAATTTTTTGGTTTAATTTTGGTGGTTTTATGATATTTGGGTTATCATTTAAGAGTGTAATATTATAGATTAATATTTTTGATGATTATTTGGACTTTATAACAGGTTTTATCTTGGTTTGGTATTGTATTCATATTTGGTTGTTATTGTTCAATGAGTACATTGAGATTATAATAGATTGTTTATTGGATAACTTTTATGGGCTACTCAAGGATATTTTTGGGATGCATAAAGATCTATAATGAATAATTTATTAATTCATGACTTTTTAGGTGATTTTTTAGGTTATTCTGAGAATATGTTGGACATTTATTTTCTAAATAAATAACAAATAGTAGTAATTTATTTTCAGAATTATAAAATAATTGTTTCAGGATTTTATTTTCAAATATGAAATTTATGAATTTTGAAAATGAGTTTTTGAAAGAACTGTGTATTACAGGGATTAGTACTTATTTTACATTAAACACATTTCATTAAGCCTTAGTAAAATGACTCTTATGATGTGTTTTTTTGTAGCTGTTGAGCACCCAAAAGAAAGGATGCATTACAATGGAAGATGTTTTTGTCTATTAAAAAATCTACTATTATTTTATGGAACCTTAGTGTCTAGAATGTATCATGTTCCATGTTTGATTTTTTTTTGAAAAATTACCTTGATTAATCATGTAATCCATTTATGCATGCTATATTTTCTTCTTTATATGATAAATTGAAACCCCTAGACATAAAGTTTAATTAGTGTGAACCTAACTTATTAAGAAAACACTTTCTTAAATAATTACCATTTGATAATGAGGGTGTTCATTTAATACCATGATAACCAAACAAATATATAATCCAATGATGAAAAAATAACATCAATTTAGGGTTTCATTGGTGGTGATGTAGTGATAGGGTTTGATAAGGGGAATCAAAATGATAGAACTTGTAAGTGCTTGTTCTTTAATAACAGATTAGTTTTAAAATGAAACTTATTGTTATGAAGTCTACCTTTATTTATTAACACTTAACATTAACTCTTTTTTTTGTTAACATAAGGTCTAAAATTCCTATCCTGATTTTATAAAACCACTTCTCCTTTTGGAAGATTAATTTTTCTTACTCTAGTAAAAGTATAAATTTCAATGAAAAAGTTAATGTGGTATTTCTAGAAATAAAATTTTTATATAGTTGGAATCAATTGAAAAGTATTCCCTTGACATAAATGCTACATCATTCCAAAAAACATAAATACTAATATTTTTACAATCAAAAAAAATATATCCAATAGGTGATAAAATAAATTAATTCCATAAGTTGTATGATATATGAAATTTAATAAAACATTTGTTAGAAAAAAGTACCCACTTCCATGATGAAATAAAAAGTGTGTCATTTTTATCCATCCATCATCCTAAATAATATCCAATGATCATCCACTAACTCAAATAGTAACTTTGAACTAACAAAATAAAAATAAATTGGGTCTACATACATATAAACTGTGCATATCTTGTAAAAAATATAACTTCTACTAGGATTATAATAAATTATACATTGGTAACCATTGTAATATAATTAGTGTTGTGCTAGTTTGAAATGAAACAATTGAATAATATTTGTTTTGAATAAAAAAAATACAATAATCAAAATAATTCTTTCACTATTGTTTAGTATAGATAGCTATTTTATTCATTGTAGTAATGAAAATAGTTACTGTTATGGAAGCGATAGATTCTACAATGGGGTATTTATGACGAAGTATTTATCATGGGTTGTTATAGTGTGGTTTGACTATATAACCATGGGAATTAGGTTGTGTGATATACCATATACCATTATATTTTTTTTATTTCATGTACACCACCACCTGAGTTGGGGAACCATTCTGATTTTCATATGGTGTGGGTTTCTGATGGTTTCCCAAACATCCAAGTTATATATGAAATGATTGGTTGATTACTCTCCCTTCCCACATATCCATTTTGGAATATAACATTTTGTACCTGATCAAGTTTTATATATATGTGGGATATAATGGATCAGTAGATTTTAGTAAAATATATTTCACCATCCCTCATTAAATTTCAGAATTCAAAGATTAATTTATTCTATTTAAAACATCATGTTTTTCGATTCTAGGAAATAGTATAAAATAAAATCATTATAGGAACACAAACCAATACCCAAATACCTCTCCAAATATTACATCCATTTCAAAAATACTGTAATTAGTTTATTTTCTTAACATTATCAATCATAAAGATACAAATTAATTTCCACTACTATAAATCACTATCATAGTCATTAGAATTGATGAAACCAATTAATACAAGTTCCATTTTCCCATGACTAAAATGTAGAGACTACAATAATTGAAACAAAATTTTGAAAAAACAATTAGCTGTAATCACTAAATAGGGGATAATAAAGTGAAATATTGTAATACGTTAACAATGATAATATCTTTAGAAGCTCAGGCATATATCGAAATTTGAAATAAATAAATTTTCTAAATAAAAAAATAGTAAAATCAACCAACACCCACAACATTCATATGTTAAACATGCCAAACCAATTCAACCATAGAAGTAAAATCATCATTAAAATTATAAATTATGTACATTTACCAAAAAAACTCTAATAAAATTATGGGTAACTGGAAAAAAATCCATGAATATAAAATTAACTACTACAATCCATGGGTGCTAGCACTAATTGTTGTTTAATGAATATAGAAGAATAATGCCATAAGAAATCTTGGTTAGTGTTACATAAATTAAAAAATAAAAATTATTCATATAATAGGATATAATGTATTTTAAACTAACCAATTAAATGTTGAGTAATAACTGAATAAATATAGAAACTGAGGATAGATAAAAGGTGCTGGGGAAGAAATCGGAACACACATGTATAGGGTTGAATGAGAGATGGAGACAAGGAGGAAACATATTTAATTTAGGAGGAATAATATTATAAGGGGTTTTTTAAACCATTAGTATAACTGATGTATACCAAAGGTTAATACTACTGTTGGTATAACTTTAATACATGACATTCTATATGAGAATATTTTAGAAATCATTTGCTATAGCCTTTACTAAATAAACATATAAAATGGATAATGTAAACCATTGGTATAGAGGGGTCCATACCAATGATTTATATAAACATTTGGTATTGTTTTATTTGAATATCCGAATTTTACAATATTGATTTATTAACTTTAACCATATTATAATCTATATAAATTGTTAGTGAATAGTGAATCATATCGCTTGGTGATGTGGTATTCCTCTGTACACACGATCAACATTATCATATCCCTAAAGGAATGGTAAGTTAAAAAGGATTGTATTGTATAATGACTTCAGTGGTATTATTATGTTATAAATATCATATATATATATACAAATTCTTTAGATACTTAATCCTACCTAACCGTGAGAGTTGGTAATGGAAAAATGAATGACATTGGATAGAGAGGTGGTAGTCCTCTGTACACATAAACAATGATTTCATAACCCATTTGATGGAAGTGGATATGTTCATAATAAATTTCATTATTATAAAACAAAATCATTGTATATGTAATATATTGATTTTATTATAATATAATGTTTTAAAAATAATTGTGGGAGGTGGAGAAAAATGAAAAATAAAAATTCTCATTGAATAACAATACCTCTTCTTCAGGTATCCGCCTTTGGTTTTCACAAAAAGCCTTATTATGATAGATTTTTGAAAAAAAATAAGGATTTTCCGATGATGGGAAGGAAGTGGGAAATTTATTTGATTGTGTATTGGCTGAAACAAAATGGTTTGAATCAATTAAGAAGATATGATAGGGGTAGCCTTTATAAGTGAGGTTAGTGGCACACTTGTAATTTTTTTGAAAAGATTCAATCATATCAATGTTTTTTGAAATCCACAAGACAAAAAATGGAAAATTCCCAAAAATCGAAGATATAAGGTGGAAATGTGGCTATAAATGTGTTTTATTCATGTTGGTAGGTCATTTTTAACTGTTATATTCTTACTTTATACCCCTTGATAGATCTGTTGTTAACTTAACTATGAAAATTTATTTTTAATATTTTCACCCTTCAATTATATGAAAAATAATGTTGACCTTATTAGAAAGTATAAATTATTTTGATTCCAAATATGGAATCCATTTTTATAAAATTCATTCAAAAAATATCTAGACTTTAATTTAAAATTAATTATATAGATGTGATAGGGAAGTTGGGTTTTAATAGGAAAATGTTAAAATGTTTTAAATGTTTTTATATCATAATTGAACATAAAAATTATTCAAATAAACAAAATTGTATTAATTGAAAAAATAGAACTAATTTTACTTTAAAACAAATTTATAATATAATTTAACCCTGCGAGTTATTTAAATGAAAATGCAGGTTTCAATTAAAATTCTGTATTTTTTACTGTTCTTCTAAAAATGAAATATTTTAGTATAATACAAAAAAAATCACCCGAAGAAAAATTTTATATATTTATTTCAAAAATTAAGTTCATTTTTGGAAAAAACCTAATAGTGGTAAAAATTAATTTAGATTATGTGCTCAAGGAATGACTAAACCGTCTATTTGAAAAATACTTTTTTTTAAAAATAAATTTCTTTTTCTAATAAATGATTCTTATTTTTTTACTAAATAAAAGATTGAAATATTTTTTATAATTTAGTTAATGCTATTAATACCCACTAGTTTGATATCTATATTATAAATCTTATATTAAATAATAATATTTTAACAATATTTCATGTTCTGTTATAACTCAGTGTTGCGTGTAACGCAATCTAAAATCATTGTTGCATGTAATGCAATATAAAATTAGTGTTTCTAGTAAAACATGATAAAATCAGTGTTTTATGTAATTTAATATATTGAATTTATTGGAATTATTGAAAAATAAATATATTGTAAAATCTCAAGGTTCTATATTATCTTCTAAGGAAAGTGTTGTGTGTCTCACATGCTATCGAATAAAATGTTCCTATTTTACAATCTTGAGGTATTTCAAAAGAAATATAAAAATCTAGTAAGATGGTGCTTTGAAGATATCCTAGTTCTCAATATCATTGAAAAACTCATGAAAAATGATTTATATAAAAGAATGATGTTGGAGTTTTCTGCATGCATCTTATTAGATCATAAAGTACTGGCCACATTAGTTTTCAAAAGATTAGAGGTTTTAATTCTTTGAAGTTTGATGCAAGAAAATATTGTTAATCGGGTGTGGTTTATTTGATGTAGATCATCGGGCAAACCTGATCAGACATGAATCATTGAAAGTTCTATTTTTTTAGGTATTCTAGGTTTGTAGTTTTTTATTCCTCATAGTGTAACAAATATGAAAGAAATAGGAAGAGGCTCAAGATATCATATTCTAATATCTTGGCAATGAAAAATGGGGAGATCATATTATTTATCAAATGGAAATATGAAGAATTTCATAAGTTCTTTCACAATAGATGTTGATCGGATGAAGAATTTTTTTGAGGATAAATAATTTAATGTTTTCTATTAGATAGATATGATCATACTATATGTAATTTCTGAGTTTATATAAAGTGAATTTTTTATCCAAAAACATCATATACAGATCTTTGGGAAATTAACTTTTCATAAGGCAGAAGGTTTTGTGGTTGCTGAGATATTGTAGTGTTGAAAAATATTGAATAATTATAAGAGTCAATATCATAGAATTTGACACTGATAATTTATTAGATGCATAGTTCTATTGGATATAATATGATTGGATTAGAAAACATAAGAACAATACAATCAAACCGAGTAAATGGATGAAAATGTGAGATATATTGAAGTTACTATTGGATAGACGTTGTATTTTTCTGATATATTTATAAGTTGACCCAATTTATTTATCCATTTTAAATTGGCATGGAGCATCAGTTTGAGAAATTAATTTTTTGTTTTGGTTTTCATTTGATCATGAAAAAAAGTATGCTTTTTTAAATTAAGTCAAAAGAATTAGAATGATGAATAGTATTCTGGACTAAGATGTTTCAGAATATCAATTTCCCAATAGATATTTTGAAACATTATAAAGATAAGAAATATTTAATGTATTTATTTTTTTGAGAATACAAGAATATTCAAGAAGGATTTAGAATATTTGAGAAGATTCCAAACAAAATTCAAATGATCATGAAACTTAGAGTTAAGAAATTTGAGTGAGTGGGAAATGATATTGGTTTCCCAGCATTTCTGTTTTGGAGAACCTATAAATTTATATGAAACGTACATCATACTTTTACACTATTCACTGGTACATAAAAACTGATACACTTCTATTTTTGGGGTCAGAACTACATTTCTAACTAATTTCGTTTCATATTGAAGAAAAGCTTCCAGATAGAGGGTCCTTATAAGATTAGAAAGAGTCAAATCTGAAAGTCTAAAATTTCACAGATTGAAAATAGGGACATTAGTCTGAGACTATCAAAACTATGTTTTTTGACACTTATAGATCATACATTGGCTAATAAGACACATATTTATGGCTTGATCATTATACAACATAAATTTTCAAAGGTAATTCTCTTTTTTCAAATCCCATATTGTATGAACAATTTTGTAAACTGACATGGGTCTGTATAATCATTCCATCCTAGAGATAGAAGTTTTATAATATTATTTGACACATGTTGTATCCGTATATTCATAAAAAAAAATTATAGACCAATGGGAGTGGATAATACAATTATGCATGTTACCACACAAAGGATGAACATTGTAAATATTTTGTGTCTTATTTACATATCTACTTTAGCATAAACATGAGTTTTCTAAATTTATACAGGATTAAGTCTAACAAGATGTTGTGTTTGTGTCTCTTGGAGATGAAATTTTTTAGAATACAATCACTTATTAACCCCCCCCCCCCACACACACATACTAATTTCATGTATATAACAATCCTTATGAACATCAATTAGTATCAAAGGGAAAGTCCCCTCTTGGAATCCTTACCATGTAAAATATCAATTCCATCAAAAATAAATTGATTCCTATATTTGATGGGAAAAAATATTATGGATATAAAATCAGAATGATTCCCTATCTTCTATAACTGAGACTAGAAGTTAATGATGCTACATCAATTGGGTTTCTATCAATTTTGAATGATTCCCCAATTACTTCTCTAGAAAATAAAAATATGGACATTTATGGAAAATTTTGAAAAGTAGTTCTTTTGTCTCAATCATAATTTTTTTTTGTAATGTAATGGGTCTCAAAAAAAAATCTAGTAAAATCTAGAAATTATTTTCTATGGGAATACTAAATTGATTGGACAAAAGCTAAAAATCAATCATAGTAAGTTTTAATACATAAAAATTATAGATAAAAAAATATTTATGGGCACTTCACCAGAGTAAATGAATTTGTTTACAATATCATGGGTTTTAGAGATGTCTTGTAAGTTTCTACAATTATAATGAAACACATGAGAATCTTTCTAGATGTGGTTCATTCTGAAAAAAAAAATTCCTTAAGAGATAAAGATGATTTATCTCTTGATGCACTATATAACATTCTTTTATCTTATTAAATGATAGAATCTCTAGTTTTCTAAAAGAAGATGAAATATTAAATGGATTTTGAAGCCATGATAAAGATGGATGTGAAATATGTTGAAGATGTTGTTCCTTGCGATTTAGACGATATGGAGGATATAAAGTTGAATGAAAAAATCATGTTTATTATCTCCAATAACTATCTAAATGAAAGAGAAAACTATGGAGGAAAAAATACTCTAAAATAGTTTGAATATGGTGGAATAATGAATTTTTCTATGACAATTCCCAAGAATAAGGTTGGTGAATTTGAAGATCATTCACAAGAATAACCTCATTGGAAGAAGTTTTAAAAATAATCCAAGAATGAAAATAATTACATTGTTGGATAGAATAAGTTCACTTAAATAGAATAATTATGATAAGTATGAGATTATAATCTAACATAGATGATATTTATTTATTAGATGATGAAAATGAAAGATTCGTAAAATTTTAAAGAAGAAGGAGGAGGTGGTGGTGGTGGTCAAAAATACTATAGAGAGTGTAATCTCAAACTGTAACATGTTTATAGTCATGAGAAAAATACAACTTTCAAGAAATAAATTAGAATGATGAAGATATAAGGTGAAAAAGATGATATCATATAGGAAGAGGAATAAATTCAGGAGATCATAAGTTACAAAATAATAATTTATGATCATGGGTAGATGGTTGAAAATATTAGTAAGTGGTTATAATCTGAGGAAGTGGAAGTTCAAAAACACAATGACATCTTCTTAAGGATTAACGTACCTTAATATATTTGAATAAATGTAACATCAATGATTCAGAAGTAAAAACTAAATCATCTAAGGCTATATAAAAATATTACTTCATTTATCATTGAATACTAAAACAACTAAAAACAATAGGTTTCTTGATTTTACTAACCTTTTCAGATTATAGTGAAGGTTTTGGTAAAGATTGGCATGAGAAGGGATATAAGAAACTGATCACATTATTAGAAGTATAAAATTACCTTAGCATGAAAGATCGTCCATGCCCATCATACGTTAGAGAATAAAAAATTTATCAACCTCATAAAAATTTTGACATAGAATGATCCTATATAATAAAATTGTGATTTTATGGTTTTTGTAAGAACTATGGATTTTAAGGGGATAGATCATACAACCTATGGAATAATTTTTCACTTCACATTAGAAGGCAGGAACAGTTGGGAAGAAATGGTGGAACAAGAGTGTGAGACATTCCTATAACACAGAATGTTGGAATAATAAAATTTAAAGGTGCATGAAAATATCCAACGAAAAAAAATTTGACCTTCTAGAAGAAGTATGTGGAACATGTGACCAGATTGGCCATTATACCGATGAATGTATGCTAATACTTTTTGGGAAAATTTATTATTATTGAAAATAAAAGTATAATGGAATGAATAAAGTTCAGGAAATAGATTTTTTTGAGACAAAACATAATTAATGTAAGAAAGATCAAACCATGGTTACATGACAGTGTATTTTTATTCCAAGATGATAGGTGATTGGAATCTTTTGAATGATTTTGAAACTCATGAGTCATGATTTGATGCCTTTTGGAATTATTTTTTATCAAGGGTCAAAGGAATTCTACTGGAATATATTGAATCAGAAAATTTAAAATATAATTATGTTAAATTTTTTTAGAGGATAAAAAAACTTACATAGTGTAAGTCATGTTTTTTATGATGGGAAAGAACTTATTTTGAGAAAATATTATTATATCATCAGAATTTTTGAAAATTTCAGAGTTGTTATGAGAGGATAAAGAACCATTAGAAATATTTTTTTTATTGGAGATCTTGATAACTCATGTTATCTATGTTCTATAGATGATAATTAGTCATGTCATCATAGACTCTCCACCTTGGGCAGAAAATTATGGACATAATTTCTAATGGAGACGTTACATGAAATTTTCTATCATTTAAAAGAAGATAAGATGATGTTTGTATAGATTATTAGAAAGAAAATATTATCAGTAAAATCCATAAGAAATTTGAGATTCAGCCTACTAGACCACTTGAACATTTTTATTTATATCATTTTAGAATGGTGAGACTCCAATAAATGAAAGTATAATTGTACATTATCACAATTATTAATGATTTCACACATATGAACAATATCATGTTAATGAAACCAAAATTAGAGGCTATGGAAATGTTTAGATTCTTTAGAAGAGATGTTGAGGGAGAAATAGTGGTTTATAGGGTGATGTTATAAACATATAATGGTATATAATTCACATGAAATTATTTTGAATCTTATCTGATAAATCAAGAAATATAACATTAGTATAGTTCTCCCCACACCCCCACTAAAAATTGGAGTAGTAGAAAAGGAAAAATTATTTTTTTTGAAATGGGAAAAATCATGTTCTCAAAATAGAATCTGTAAAATTTATTCTGGAGAGAAGTAGTTAATACTAATTTACATGTACAAAACGAATTTTTTTCAGTTAAGAATACAACATGACTTCCTATGACATGTGGTATAAAAAACCCTCATTGAAATTTCTCAACGTTTTTGGAAGTCTGTGTTTAATAGAAATAAAAAATCAGGATCATGAATAATTTTATGAGAATGTTGAAGAAAGAATTTTCATGTGATATTGACCTAGTGGAAAAATGTACCTATTTAGGAACAATCATTTAAAAAATTATGTAGATTGAAATGATTTAAATGCTATTTAAAATCAAAATTCTGTAGAATTTTTTTTGAAAAGGTTGTGGAAGGGAAATTGAAGGTTTAAAAGGAAAATTAATATGAGTCAAGATAGTAATATCATGACTTAGATGAATCAGGTTATGGGTAAAGTGAAGTTGGAAGAGAAACATTGAAATTTACTACTTTATAGAAACATGTTGAAACTAGAAATATTTTTGGGAATCAAAAATCTCTAGTGTAGATAAGATGGAGGTTTGTATTACAAATTAAAACATCAATTTTTTTAAAAATTGCACCAAAATTAGTTTAATAAGAAGTTAAACACAAAAAATGTTTTGATGAGATGAATAAAGAATTATATCAGATCTTTAAAAACAATACATGGTGACTTGTTCCACATCCTTCAAATAATAATGTTATTGGGAAGATTGGTAAATAGAAACAAGTTGAAAAAACATGGATTTATTTCAAGAACAAAGAATGTATTTTTTGTAAAGAATAAGAATAGGTGGAAGTTTGGTAATTTGAAAAATTCATTTCACCAAATGAAAGATTAGAAAATATTAAAAAAAATTCATGTATTTTTTATAAATAGAAGTTACAAATTTTTCATATGGATGTAATGTCAGGTGTTCTAAATAAGGATGTTAAAGAAGAAGTTTACATCGAGAAACCATGTGGATTTCTACTTGATAATGATTGATGAAATGTTTTTAAATTGAGGAAATATTTCTATGGTTTGAAGAAAGACCCATGTTCTTGTTATTCCAGATATAATTTTATTTTTGAAAATGTGGAATTTTTCAAAAGGAAAGGTTGATATAAACTTATATGTGAAATATGTTTACACCGGAACCCTGATTATAATTGTTTATGTGGATGATATAATTTTTTTTTGAGATGAAAATATGTTAGTAAATAATTTTCATAGGAAAGGAATTTGAATTTTTAAATTTCAATTTTGGGATAATTAACATTCCACATGGGTTTAAAAATTGAACACAAAGAAAAATAGAGTATTTTATCTTTACAGAAGTTTGCCATGGAATTTTTATAGAAGTTTAGTATGGCAGAATAAAATGAAGTTTCTACACCTATTTTACCTAGGATAAATATGATTAATGTTTAATATGGGAAAAGTGTGAATCATAATTGTTTTTAATAGTTAATAGGATGTGGAATCTACATTATATCTTCAAGATTTGATATTGTTTATGCTTTGATTTTGTGTGCCAGATATCAAAATGATCCGAAATAATCTCATATTTTGGAAGTAAAAAGACTTTTGAGATGTGTTAATGTGAAAAATTCATTTGGGTTCATATAAAAAATATATTGTGATATAAAATTTCATTGTTTTAATTATTATAATTGTGCTAGATATTGTAATCTTACAAAATGAACATTAGGTAGAACATATTATTTAATACAATGTTCAGTGAGTTTGCATAGTAATAAAAAGAGTTCTATAACATTGTGCACCAAATAATCATAATATTTTTAGCTAACCTGGAGGTTACACAAAATTTTGTGGATGAATGTTATATTGTAATATATTAATGTTGAATTTTTCAAACAATTAAAGCTACTTTTTGATAATCAAAGCCCAATTTATCCTTTTAAAAATCATATTCAAAACTCAACACCAAATCACATTGATATTAAGTTTTACATATCTAAAGATAATGTTTTTGGGGGATATTTTTTGATAGAATACATTTCAATAAAATATCAAATTGATGAAGTTTTTAAAAAGTTATTCCAATAGGGAGATTTAAATAAATAGGTGAAACATCATTTTTTTCCTCTACTAAATACATCCTAAATAACTTAAGGATTCCCCCTACCGTACATTTTATTTTTTATACAATGAGTGAATTTTTTTAAAACAATGTCTTATAACGGAGGTGGGAATTAATTTTATTATTTAAATGAAAATGATGCTATAGTTATCATAAAATTAAGGAGAGAAGTATAGTGAGAGGTAAAGTGAAATTTAAGGGGGAATTAGTCTTTATATGGAAAAAAATTATTTTTCACAAATGGATATAAATCCTTCAATGAAATATTTTATCCATTCATGTGGTGTCAAGACACTCCCTTTTGAGAAATTTTGGGTTTTGGTAAATGATTAAAAATGAGTTGTGAAAATGGTATAGTGTTGAAAAATCGTGTTTTGAACAAGTTGTTAATGAGAGTAAGAAAAAAATCCAAATGGGGAGATTTAATATCTATTATGAATTTTTTAAACATTATTTTTTGTTGAAAAATAAATTTTTTTATAAGAATGTTTCTTAACTCAGTTAACGATGTGTTTATAGAAGTAAATAAAATGTTGTTTTAAAGATAACGGATGTATGAATGGAGAATTTTTTTTAAAATTTTTTTATGAGATGATAAAATGGAAGATCCATCAGAAAAATTCATCAGACATCTTTTTTGTGTGAAATTATAAGTATTTATGAAGATGAAATTCATCTGAAAAAGGTTTTTATGGAAATTCAAAAGATGTTGGGAATCAAAGTCATATTTTTTTCTTTGTTATTGAAACATGGAATGTTGGAAATTTAGATAACTTCCCAGAACTAGTTATACGATAAATCACTGATCATAAATATCACAATATTATGATAAAATCCTGATACAGTATTTAGATAAAAAAATGAATTTGCAGTGTTCCAAATATAGCTTATCAAATTGGGAAGCATCACACAAAGAAATTTTCAAAAGAATGAATGTTTGAATTTGATGAATTTTTAATAAATGGAATGTTCCTAATCAGACATAGTTCATTAGATTCATATCAATGGACACACTTTATAGGATGAAAATCATCAAACCGCTACTTTTTTAGAAAATATGGGTTTTTCTTGAGTCTTCACAGTGTTGCGAATGAATTTTTTTTTGAAGATGCTCAGTATGTTAGATTTGGAATATCTGAGTGAAGAAAAAAAGGGTAGATCATCATTATTATCAACTAAAAATATGAGTAAGATATATAATATGGTCTGATAAATATGTTTTTAAAATATATAATGTTTTGAGTTTCCAATCTAATACATCTGATCAATTAAGAGGTCATTTATATGTTTATACAAATGAATTACATGATCCAAAAAATAGATGCATGTCATCAAACAATGAATTTTTCATAAATATGAAGGTGATTTGGTTACTAAGATCTTTTCAATTTCAAAAATAGGAAGTAAGTAGAAGTTTAAATGGATGATATTTTAATAATTATTGGTCATCAGATTTAGATTTCTATTAGAAACAGTAGGATCAGATTGGATAAAAGATGATAAGTATGACTAGATGGAGTAAATGAATGAAAATTTGAGTCATATTAATGTTTCTACCAAACAAAATTGTAGGTTCCTGAACTCATTGTAAATTGATACAATTTAGTCAACTATTTTCATTTGGATTAAATCATCAGAGTTATCAATAATTTGTTTTTTTATTTTCATTCGATCAAGAGGGAAATTGTGAGTTATTTAAATTGGGTGAAGAGATTAAAAATGATGAATAGAGTTCCAGACTGAGAAGTTATGGAAAATAAATTTCTAGTTATATTTTTTGAAAAGATATAATTATAATAAATATTGATTGTATTTATGTTTTAGATAATTCATGAAGATTATATAAGACTCCAGAATAGTTTAGTATCATCCCAATAAAATTCAAAGGAATAAGAAATTCAGAGATAAGAAATTTGAGTGAGTAGGAAAATAAATTTGATTCTTACCCTATCCTTTTATGGAGGTCCTATAAATAGAGATGAAATTACATTGTACTTTTAAACAGTTAACCATTACATAAAAGAAGATACTTTTCTTATTTGGTGTCAAAACTGAGTTTCTAATCGATGTTATTTTTTTGTTAATCTACTTAGAATATCAGACATATGAATATCAGATTATTCAAGATTAAATATATTTAGAGTAGGTATATTGTTTTGATACTCTTAGAATCATTCCATGATAAGATATTAAATAGAAAATATGATGATCAGACGCAGATTTCCGAATAAACCTTTTTGGAGAATAAATTTTAAAAGTTAATTTTTTGTGTCCCGCTTTTATACAGAAACTGTTTTAAATCAAAGAGAGTTGGTATAATAATTATTAACATGATATAGAATGTGTCCAATGAATTTTGATGCAATTTTTATTCACTTCTTCATAACAGTGAATTTTTAGAGAACTACGGGAATGTCTATGGTAAGGATGTAGATTCTCAAGCTGAAGCCAAACCTTGTAAATCTTGTGTGAATTGTTTATATTCCCATATCATTGTAAAAATATTTTTAATAAATTTATTATTAACAAAATATAGAATATTTTATGATTTACATTTTTTAAATATGAAATTTATAAAAATATAATCACAGATTCACCCTAACCCCCCAGTGATTCAATGATCCTTAAGAACTTTAGTAATTATGATGTATTTTAGCTCAAAAAATACCATGATATAGTTATAATTTGAAATTTCATGCCTTTATTCCCCATAAATTTGATTTATTCGTGATTTGTTATATAATATTATTACAAATTTCCATTTAGAGTCTTTAAATTAATATCATGTTTTTTCTATTTCATGATTGTTGCAACCATAGATTGTAATATTCATTTTTTTCCAATAATAAGTCTTTTGAATGTATTGTGAAATTTTATTGATAATGTAGAGTTAATTTTTGATATTATAGAAAAATTTAATATCATTCCATGTGCCATGTGTTACAATATTATGATTTTTTTAGAAGGGTCTTTTTGACCTTTATAAGGTTCCATCTCAATCTGAGTTTAGACATCCCACTGTGATGGGGTTAATATAAATTTATTCATATCCTTTGTAAACCTTGGTTATTTATGATATGTTCCATGAAACAATAGGTCACACTGTAATTATTATGTGAGAATATTAGTGTTTTAAAAATGATATTTCTAATTAGTCATACACATGATTATATTTTTGGGAATTATTGGAAGATTCAAGTGTTTCTAGAGTTGCAGTGCCCATGTCATGGACAAATTACTGCACCACAAAGAATATATGAGTAATTTTTTTAAAAAATAAATAAGAAAATGATAAAATAAATCATTTTCAGGTTTATTAATATTAATTAGATAATTATATTCATTATAAACTTATTCAGTAATTTTAACATCAAAAAGAAAATATTTTTAACTATACTCTTTTCTTATAAGGTTTTTACATAAATGAATAATGTAAAAAAATTATAATTTTGATGAGACAAAATGAATTTAATGTTTCAAATAATAATATCAAAATTAACTTACTGTGAAGTTTTTTAACTTTCAAGGAAATATTGATTTTTCATTGAATAGTAAAAAAATACAATTATTTGTAAAAACAATTATTTTAAATAAATAAATTTATTTAAAAGTCAAATTATATTTTTAATATGATATCATGTAAAATAAATATTCTTTATTTATAAGTAATCAAAAAAATTACTTTTTAATCAAAATTATGTTGGATTTTAGTATAAGATATTTTTGGGATTAAAAAAGGGGTTTTTCTGAAAACTGTTTTAAAATGAATAATGTTTCTCTATTTTAAATAATTAAAATCATACTTAATGAGGAATATTTTAAATTAAATTTAAATATTATATGTTAATATATGTCAACATATATTCATAAAATGATTAATATTAGTCATATAGTTAATAAAAAATTATATTTTTCTTCAAAAAATACACTTTATGAAAATGCTCTTTTTCATCGCATTTGATAGTTTAATATTAAAATAACTTTTCCAACTTCTATGAATTTAATTTTGTAAAATTTATCAATTATTTTTAATAAAAATAATTTATATTATCTAACAAGGTCATCTAAATTCTTTGCAATAATGAATAGTGAAAGCAGTAAAGATTAATTACCGCAATTAAGGTAAAAATGGATTTATTGGGGCTTAAACTACAAATATAAAAGTTAAAATGACATAAAAAATCTATAAAATATATTTCATGAAAATATTTAGACCATATAACGTCCAATTAATAATAATTTTTCATTTTTGATCCTTTTTTCATGTGAAAAACTTTGTTACGCCCTTTTCTTTTCAAAATTTACAATTGTGTCACAGACATCACTTAAAAAAGGACAATCACTATCCTATCCTTTTAACAGATTAAAATACATATTTATTCACCAGTACCTACCAAAATATCTTCCTTAATTCCCTACTCCTGACCTAGATCCCTTATTTCTTTATAAATCCCTCATATGATGTCTTTTGGTGCTTAACTATGGAGGTTTACCGAAGAAGATATATCATGCTTAACCAACATGGTAATGTTATTTCTTCTTATACCTCCTTCAAATATTATTTAATTATGATCATATAGTAATAGTAGTATATAACATATAATAATATTTTATTATTTCAATTTCATAACAAGAACCCATATCCTCTCTCATTAAATGGGATAGAAAATTATCATTTGTGGGTATGGTGGACTACTTCATCATGAACAGATGTCATTCGTTTTCCATTAACGCATATAAATACATATTTTAATGATGGATTTAAACTATATATCTATTTTTTGTAATATATTTACACTTCTTTAGTTATTATATCACATATACCTTCTAACTTTTCATTCAGTGGGGGAGGCGATATCATCCCTTGTGTGTACGGCAGACTACCGCCTCGTGAAGTGATGTTACAATTTTTTCACTAACGATTTACATGGAAGGTAATAAGGGTAAATTAAATGAATATATGTGATATAATTGAAAATATAATTTTATTCGCGAAATATTTATCATCATGAAAATAAACTATATCATTTTCTTTCTTCCACTGAAAAACTATAATGTCGTCCGTATACATGGGGACTACTTCCTCCATGATGAAATGTGGTTCATGGTTTCATCATCACATTACATGAATTATATATATAAGTATATTTAATGAAATAAAATGGTATATATGATATTATTATCATTTTTAAGGATAAAATATTTATTACCTTCTTTTTATATGATCATTGAAAAAATTAAATCTTTCTCATTAGTACGTACAACCTACCGTCTTCATGATCGTAACATAGTTTATTTTTTAGAACCATAATTCGTGATTGGTGTAAAAAGTACAATTTATGTATAAATATGATAAATATTTCATTATTATTATTCTGTATATGTTGAAATAATGACCATTTTGACCAATAGTCGTCCTACTAAAGTCGTTTTGACACACAAATCAAATATCATCGAAATAATCGATGTAAACATAATTGATTCTGTAATTGTATATGACCTGGTAATAATTGAAATTAAATGAATAATTAACATGAAAAAAGGATATTAAGAAATTAAATAATTAGCTTATATTTATTATTTAGGATAATAAATAGTGAACAATGAAAATTAAACTCATGGTAGGGGACTTTGATTCGATATGCATTCATTGAGGCATATTTTGATGTCATTCAACTATATTTTTTTAAAAGTATTATATAAACCCCCTTTACATTTTATTATTTTATGGGGTTTATCGTTCAAATATTTTGAAAGCAATGAGCTATTTTTTTAAAAAATATCCTTTAATGTTTTCCTTTTAACTCTCTTTTTCTTTCATGTCCGTGTTTGTAAAATGATTTTATTATACACATGAGTGTTTTATGAAGGAAATTGATGTCTTCTGTTAAATATTTTTAGGAAAATAAGAATATTTTTAAGGAATTGTAGTTACCAATGTTTTTTCTACATATATTTTACATTTTTTAGATAAAAATTCATTAAACTACAAAAACACAAGCTTGTGGTCCATAAAGCTATAGTGAATTTGGAAACATAGAAAAATAAAAAATAGTGCACGGGTAAACTGAATCATCTCCCACTAGTTTCTTCATAACTATAACCCTTTATAGACATATCATACATAATACATTTCTTCACATCATGGGTAAAGGGGACATAATAAATGGTGAGACTAGATACTCAACAAGGGTAATAATGGGAGATACATGAGAATAACATGAACACAAGGGTATGAGAATGTGAACATAACATTGTAATACCATTCCATGCATGTCAAAGATCATATTCTTGTTACATGACCTAAATATTGGTAGTTCATATAATATTAATCATAAATAAATCAAATAACATATTCCATGAGAGCATAACATTGGTATAAGACCTAAAATAGTGTCATGCACTTAATAATAGAAAATCATTTCCATAACAGTCATGTTTCACTACCATGGCTATCATAGTGGAATGGGGTCACTCTATAAACCATAATAGTGGTTAATGTTCACTCCCAAGAGCATCATAGAAGAAAACTTACCTTTCTAAATAGGGTCAAAAACCTATTACCATCCATTTTAACTCATGACATATAATATAATACTCTTTGCATTGGAGAGAGGTGTAGGTCCAACTCATCTCATAATGAAAATCAGACATATTTGTTCCACATGATCATAAAACATTAATCATATAAAAACCCATGAAATTAAATGGGTTTTATAAACATTTCATCACGTTATAACATATGAAAAATTAATAGGTTTCAAATTGATTTCATCATTTCATCACAGCATAACCCGTGAAAAGAAGTGGGTTTCATAATAATTTCATCATGGTATAATCCAGGGAATAGGAGTGGGTTTCACAAAAACCCACAATATACATAAATAATTTATATAAAGAAAAATAATGGTATCATTCGATAATATCCCTAGAAAATAAAAATGTAACTGATGTGGCCTTAGAAACACATGTTTTGCTACATGTTTTTAATTAATTTTTACCAATCTAATTATTTATTTTAACACTTTTTAATAAATAATGGCTCTTGTGTTTTTATTATTAACATTAATAATTAATAAATTTTTATAATTAATCGTGTATTATAATCTTAAAAATAATTAATTTATTTGTTACTTTAATTTTATAGACTAATTACTTTTATTTAGATTTTTGTGTTTGTTCTGCGTAGTTAATAATTTAACATTAATTAGCTAATTAATTAATTCGGCATTTTCCTTTAGATAATGAAGCTTTTATTTTACATTTCATGTACTGAATATTAATTAATACAATATAATCTAAATTTCAGTTGACATTTAACAATTCATTATTTATTAATTTAGTTTTATAAATGTTTTACTCTTGTTTTATTTCTTCAACTTAATTAATTATCATAAATTGATTATTAAAATAATAGTTATCTGATTTCTTTAATTAATTTGAAATAGTAGTCTTTTATAAACAATTAAACTTTGTTTTATAATTGTTTTAATTTAATATTAACTTTTAATAATTTAATTGTTTATGAATTCAATTTTTTAGTATAGTAATAATTTAATTTATGCGAATTGAATTTATTAATAATTTAACTTATCTTTATCTGGTTTTGTAAGTTTATTTAAATTTATGAGTATCTTTATTTTAATTTGTTTTAATTAATTTTTAGTTGTTATTAATTATTTTATTCATATTCTATTTAAGTTTTAATTTATTATATCTTTTTTTTTACCTCCAAACACGGACGCACCAAAAAACCATGCATTGTTCCTTACATTTACTGTCTCACCGGTTCTTTCATTTTTGGACACACCGTATCTCCACCTTTATTGTCTCACCATTTTATGATACGGTGGCACCGTAAAATATTGGCACTGGTTCCCTTCATCTCACCTTCACGGTGCCATAATAAATGTCTCACGGCAAACCTATTCTGCTACCATATCCTCTTTTATGGTCTCACCTCCTCAAAACTATCTCACTGATCCATCACACTGCTTCCTTTCTTCAAGCGTATCCTCATCACGGTTCCTTGCTCAACGTAACCTTTGCCATCGGTACCAAGCTGTGTCAACATTTCCCCTTGGCACTGATTTTTCCTCTCCTTTCACTATTTTACATTGCCACCACATACCATCTTCTTCCCTTCCACCGTTAACCTCCTTGTCACGGTTCCAAAACAATCCTCATGCACCATTTCTTCAGCAACCATTCTTCATTTCACCTCCAATAGAACTGGTGCCTCACTCTTCACGGTAGCAAGGAAATCACCACATCAGAATTGTGCTGTGAAGCTGAGCTGTACGACACGAGGAATTACTAAATGTTTATTCATCCATGCTTGATAAAGGCCTAGGCGAGGAAGTTCTGACTGTCAGGGTTCGTACGGAAAAGCAAAGCCTCTATGATGCACTGTTGGAAGTACACGCTGCCACTGGAGGATATGTTCGCCACTTGTTTTGAGAGATTGAAACCTACTACTTCTGAACAGTCACCACAGGTTGAGGAACCGTAGCCTGCTACTGAAGGATCTGTCACTGTTGTGACGTGACATGGATCTTTCTGTCATCACCAGTGTTTCAGATGTTCTTTCCCGCTACATGAGGAGATGTTCTTCCATCATAAGAGATATGAAGCTGTTGAGGCTGAGGCAAGACTAATCCAAGGGTGCAACGAGCCGTACAAGGAGCCGAGGGTGACGCTGCCAAATCCGAGACTAAGTCTTCACGCTACTGGACTGCGACGCCGCCTGAGGATGATGCTTTGCCGTTGAAGGAAGCTGTAAAACTAGATCTAGAATTTGCCTCCTGAGGCGTGGTGGAGAGGAAGACATGGAGGGGGAGAGTAAAAAAATATAATAACAATAATAAAGTAAAAGTAAAATATATAATAATTAATTAATTAATTAAATTTAATACAAAATATTATATTTATATATAACAATAATATTAAAAATGAGTAGATAATTTATGAAAAAAAATATAAGACAAACTAATAATATTTTATAAAATTAAAATATAAACAATAATATTTTATAAAAAATGTATTATTAACTAAAATTAATATATTTAATCTTATTTAATTTCATTTGAATAAATATAATAATTAAATTAATAAATAAATTAATATTAGCCTAATTTAAGATATTAATTACATTTTTTTAACTAATTATTAATTCATATTTTAATGAAATAACTTAATGAATAATATTATATTAAAAACATAATAAATTTTATGTCAATTAAAGATTTAAAAATCAATTAATAACTATAATATAAATAGTTAATTTTAAATAATAATTATCAGTTTAGGTTTTTATAAATAAAATATAATTAACCTTTTAAGCTAACATTAATTTTAAAAATAACTATAATATTTTATTTACTTTATACTGCTTGTTTTGTTCTCTATATTGAAGGTTCATACGAGAATTGAAATCCTATCTAGATTCACTAAACTAACTCACTTGGAGTTAGTTTCGTGAGTAAAATTTGCGTGATGTGCCTGTCGCGAAAGAATGCACGTGAGCAGTGAAATAGGAAAAGACGAGTCCGAGTCGGTGAAAAGTGTGCAGTGAAAAGAAGCATGTGAACTGCTGATATTTAAAGCATATCAGGATAAAATTTTAAGTGATGCTCATTCACAAGCAACACACACCATTTTTGAGAGCGAAGACTTCTGGGAGATAGCAGAGCTGCACTGGAGACGAGCTTGAGGGCTTGGAGCCCGAGTGCAGAATAGTATTCGAGGAGTTCTTCATCCTTCGTGTTAGAATTATTATACTTTGTTCTACTATGCCTTCATATCCTGTATTTATAATGAACAAATTAATTGGCTAAATCTTCGATCTCAAGGAATTACTACTTCTACTGGTTACTTTTCATCCTTTTTACTTTAATACAATAATGTGTTCAGTATCAATTGGCAAGATTGATGCTGACTTTATTCAATTGCTTTGCACCACTAGAACTTAATTTTCAAAATTCTACAATCAAATCAGCGAGATTGATCATGGACACTGCTTTAAAAAAATAATAAATTCACAATTACTTCGGGACTTATGGCGAGTTCGACCTGTGGTCATTATCTTTTAGAACTTTTCACAGTTGATTTGTTTTGGAGTGGCGAACTCTGAAATCAATCATCCTGTGTGACTTAACTCTTGGCGAGGGAGATAAGTCATTCTCTTTTTGGTGGTGCAATGTAGTAACTTTTATGTGAATTGGAATACTTTTAAAACCAGTAGAATGGAGATTTTTCCCCAGGCATTTTACTTGATTGTTCACTTATCAGCATTTTATATCTCTGTTTCTTAATATTTTTAGCCTGTTCCTAGTTTCATTATAGTTTAGAACAAAAACTCAAAAATACTGTTGTGTTTCATTAGTGCACAATTTAATTTTTTTAAAAAAAATAGAAAAACTATTCCATTGCTGGCAATAGTGGAATCTTTTGAACTTTTTAGAAGAATAGTGGTCAAATTTTCCTTCTCTGTGGATTTGACCCTGATTCCCACATATACTGTAGTTTGTAGGATTACAAATTTTAAACATTGACTTGATTCAACAACGGTTTAGGTCAGTAACATAAAATGATGTCATCTTTTATGGATAATGATAATGAAAAGACACTTGGAACATTTCTTGAGGAAAATTACTTTCATTTAAAAATGAATATTTAAAACTAAAAAAATTTAAATCATTTAGGAAATTTTATAATTTCAAAATAATATTTAAATCATATAAATAATGTTTTAAAAATCATTTGAAACTATTCATGTTGAAAATATCCTTTCCTCTTTGAAAAACTCTTTTGAAATCATAAAATAATTTAAAATTACATTTCATATTGAAATAGTTTAATTAAAATTTTATAAAATCCCAAATATTAAGGAAAATTTTTTATTTGAAATTTTATTTGGAATCATTTAAGGCTACCTTAAAATCATTGAGTAGTTATAACAACCATAAATTTTATTCATGTCGTGCATGTTAAAAAAAAAATTCATTTCCCATTTTATGGAAAAGAAAAAACGCATTCTTTAAAAAACAACATAAAGAATCCTTTCAAAACATTTTTCAAAAATTTAAACATGTTTAAATAAATTTAATAAATAATTTGATAAAGGTTGAAAATATTTTTGAAAAAAAAATAGAAAATATGGTTTTGGAAGAAAAAGTGCTTTTGACAACAGAGAGAAATAAACGATATTTTTCATAAATATATTCTTTTAAACTCATGAGTTTATAAAGAGAATAAAAAAGAAGTGAAATCATTTATTATCATGAAATAATAATATGATATAAAAATTCATGAGTTTCTTGAGATATAGATACTAACATTTAATCATCAAGATTATAATAATAAATAATCATGATAAATGATGAGATTGTAACATTGAACCTTCATAGCTTTGGTATCTTTTGAATCCTAGGAACAAATAAGGAATAACAATCAATGGAACATTAAATATCACTAAAATAATTAGATTAGTGATTTAACATGTTAGTGGGGAAGTATATACACCTCTTAGAAGAATATTGGGGCATAACATAACCATATGTCTCAAACTCAAAAAATTGAGACAAAGACCCCTTACCGCTTTGGTAATCATAGAACCATAAACAACATAAAAGATAGATCCTAAAATGGATATGTAAATACAAATAATTTAAAGGCTTATAATCATAAAATAAAATCACTAGAGGTATACAAACAATATAAAACAAATATCTTTTGAGTTTGGCATGTGTTAAATAGTGGTAAAAAGTGAGAATGAAATCTCTTACCATAAGTCTTGATATCCTTCATACATATTAAAACCAACTGTATAATAAATATTTTTTTTCAATAAATATATTATATAAATATATATATATTATACCATACATGATTTACATATTTACATTTATTATATATTTGTTAACAATATCATTTTAGAATCATGTCTCCATTAATAACTGCTTTGTTTTTTTGCGTATGTTTGGATTTGTTATTATATTGGTACTATTACATTAATCATGGTTCCATTATATCCAGAATAAAAATTATGAAATAATTATAAAATTTTTATATCAATTATGATTTTATTATAAATTATGAAATATGGTTTCAAGAAATTATGTATGTTACGATCATAGAGACTGTAGGTCGTATGTATGCATGAGTAACCATTCCATTTTGAAATGATTATTATTTAAAGGAGGAAAGATCATATTTTATGAATTATATTTATATAATAAATCTAATATTATTATTTTTAAATATACTAGTATATATCATCCATTTTGTGTGGTGGTGCAAATAGAGTCACATTTCTTCATGAAGGTGTTAGTGAACACATACATGAACAACGTTATCATTTTTCAGTGAGTGAAGAGAAAATAATATAATGAACTTCAGAAATTATAAATATGTCCGTCATTTCATAATTATTTCATTTATATCAAATATATTCCTTAACATTACCCTTTTTATCTTCTATCTGATGTTTTATTGACAAACTAATCACATCGCTCCGCGAAGTGGTAAGTCATCGTACATACAAGAGACATTTCGTATCCCCTACGAAATGGAATTTAAAAACCTAGTATAAGAATAATGATTATATAGGTATAATTATGTCATAAATATCATATACAGACTTTATATCCATCATCTTACCCAACCGTGAATGTTGGTAATGAAAAAATGAATGGCATCTGTTCATGAGGCGGTAGTCTGTTGTACACATGAATGATGATTTTATAACCCATTTCAAACAAGTAGATAAGGTTATAGGTTATTAACATACCATAAAAATATATAATTATTTATATTATATATATTTTTTAAATCATAATGGTTTAATAATAATTGAATAAGGTGGAGGAAGAAATAAAATAAAAGCGCTTGTTGAAGAATGTTACCTCTTCTTCGGGAAAACACCTTAAATTTTCAAACAAATCCTTTAATGATTGAATTTAATCAAAAAATATGGATTTTATTTTTATAAGAGGGTATTTGGGATTTTATTTTTAATTTTATTTCCTGATCCAATGGTTTTTATGATATAAATATGAGAGGATATGAGGTAGCCTTTTATAGGTATGGTGGGTGGTACACTTGTGATTGTTTGGAAAAGAAAAGATGTACCAACATTTATATAATGAAAAAGGCACCATAATGAATTATTATATAACCTTAAATATTATAGTGTCTTTATAGGTCCATATAATATATTTTATAAAAACAATTATTCTATTTTAACCCCTGTCTTTTATAATTAACTCAAAAGTAAACCGATTTTTACCTTAAGTGATGTAATTAATTTTTGATGCTTTCATTCTTCGTTCTTGTCAAAACTTATGGTGAACATTTTAGATAATATAAATTATTATGATTCCAAATATGCAATCCATTTTTCCAAATTCAATTCACACAATTCTAAAAATATAGTTTAAAATTAAGCTTTTATTCATGATAGGAAAGTGGGTTTTCAAAGACAGAATGTTCAAAAGATTACAAAGTTTTTATATCTAATTTCAATAGGAAATTGATTAAAATAACCTAAATTGGTTTAATAGAGATATAATTTAAATAAATTTATTTTAATTAAAATTTAAATTATTATTTACCTTTAGAAATAAATTATAAAAAAATATTTTTCAATTAAAATTCATTATTATTCACTATTCATCCAAAAATTAATTATTTGATAAAATTCCGAAAAAAATCACCATAATATAATTAAATAATTAGATTTCAAAAAAAATTATTTTTTATAATAAATGTTCAAAAATATTTAAATATTAAATTCCTAAAAAACTCGTTGATGCAACGAAAATGAGGGTTTTTGAGAAGTGTTCTATTTAAAAGCATAATATTATTTTTTTATTAATTCTATGTCTAAATAAAATAACTATAATAATATTAATTAAAATTTATTGATATTTAATCTATAAATTTTATTTGAATAATTTATCATTAGGTAATTTTTTAATTAATTAAATTGGAGAAATATTATTCACTTTAAAATAATTCTCAGCAAAAAAACTTTTTTAACAGATAAAAATAAACATATACTAAACATCAATATAGATTTTATTAAAAAGTAGTTAGGTTGATTAAATATAAATAAATAATACTTACATTACATTAAAACAAAATTTGGTATTTATATTACTTAGTTTTTTGTAAATAAAGGACAGTTTTACACAAATATGTATTTTTCACTATTAAATGAAAAATCAATATTTCTGAAAAATCCAAAAACATCACAATGAGTTAATTTCAATCTGATGATTTCAAAAATGCATTCAATATTATCAAATAAATTTTCTAATATATCTATAATATTTTCTTATATAAATAAATAAAAATATTTTTTCAAGGAAAACTATTTTTTTATTAATATAATTACTTTCCTAAAAATCAACTGATTATATACTAAGCATTTATAAAAAATAATATTGAGTAGAAAATTTATATCTACATTTCATACAGAAATTAAAACTATTCATACCCTCCTAATTTCTATGTTATAATAATTTTATTACATGGTTCAATGAATTTTGGTAAACGTTTCATGCACGCTATCAAAGAAACACATTGTTTCATGTAATACAAGCAATCTAAAAATTTATTTTAATTTGTAAAAAAATCATAAAATGTCAATTTTTCACATTCTAACCCCCCCTAAAATGCTTTTCCCTAAAAAATTATTAGTCATCAAAGGGTTAAATTTTTAAAATTACATCATAGAAACCCACATCATATAAATGAATAATAAAACATCCTTTAAAAAGGGAATGTTGGAAACCTTATAGTTACTGAAAGTAACTCATAACTATGTTTTCAAATATGAGAACATAGGTTGGAAATGAAAACATGGACATAGAGGAGAAAACTAACACCGAAATATTTATGAAGAGTCAAAGAGAACACAGTTAAGGGAATGTTATTAACCAAAAATCCAATAACCTAGGATGCATGAAAAAGGTTATTGATATCATCAATAATCATGACAACATGACAACATTTTATTTCAAGTTCCTTTTCTTAATGTTCATAAAATACATTTCCATCTAAACTAAGAACATAAAAAATGTACTTGATATCATTTTATCCCATATATATAATTTTTTCATTGGTTGTGCCTTGATCATTTTCCAATTCATCTCATACATTAAGAGACGAATTTTTTTCAAGTCTGAATCACTAAATAAAATCTATAAAGCAATGATAAGTCATTCCATAAATATCAATTTAAAAAAAGGTCAACCCTTGTTATAAAAATTGGATAAATCATAATATAGGGATGTAATACATTAATTTCTAAAATATCATCCAATGTTCATGATGAACAATTCCATAAATTTTTATCCATATGACCCTTCCGAAATTCAAAATTTATAAATAATGACACTAAATTTCCCCAAATCAACTTAAAAGTAACTCCTCATATATCTTAATGGAGCTCATCATTTTAACATACAAATAATGTGAATAAATTCATCATTTATTCTCTTGAGTCATGGTAATAAACCTAATTACTATAAAACCTTATTAAAAACATACATGCTTCCTCATTCCTTACATAAATAACAGATTATTGAATATTTTCTCTAAATCCAAAAATGTTATAAAATCCATCAATGATATCATAAAACAATTTTTATATAAATAATTATTCAATTCTAAAGTAATCAGTGTTCTCAAATTTACATAATAATATCCAACAATTATTTATCCCAACATCATTATCTCAACATATGAAACATATTAAGGGTTATTGTCCCTTAATAAAAACATAAACTTTATGTTAAATCACTTTTCTAATACATTAGTTACATCTAATATATATTTTCAAATCCTTACCAAAAAACATACACTGAACAATCCTTATATGTTTCATGATTCTTGTAACATAACCTTTGGATTCCATTACATAAATAATTCAATCATCCCACTTCCTTCTCAAACCATTAAAAACGATTCATCATGTTATTCCTTAATACCTCTTTTGCTTCATATGTCATTTATAGTCTCTACATCCTTAAAAATATAGCCATTAATCATAAAAAAATTCTGATTCTCTTCATGATCTTTCCCCTAGGATGTATTTCTTATTAATTCGAATACATTCCATATTTAAAACATTCAACAATTAATGATACCTTAGGGAGACCATTATTCTCAACCTTTATGTTAACCAAAGTTTTCATTTTGAATTTTTAGTTACCTTCATTGTGTCCTTCTTTTAAACACCAAAAACATCTTCTCTTCCCAATAGAATATTCCCTTGAGTGATTCTTTATACATGTTCGACATATAATAAACTGAATCATATTTACTCCATGGTCTCCTCTAAAAAAACTCCCAAAAAACTCTACCCTTATCTTCATTAGTGAGTTAAATATTTTTATATGGTTCAGATTTTAATCATTCTCCATGATAAATGATTTGGAATAAAAAATATTTTTCACTCCAGTCATCATCCCATTTTTTCTCATTAGAAATTTGTTTTCACATTCAATGTAAACCTAGTTCCTTCTGGTTCCCACTATTGGAGAAATCCAAAAAACAAAGTGTGGGGAATTTTAATCGTAATGGGAAACGAAAATATCATTAAAATCACTTATAGTATATATAAAACATGAAAACATTAATTGAATATATGTAACCATAGGTTTATATTAGGTTATTTACAATCATCATGTTTTTTAATCCATCATGATGGTTAGTAAAGATTTTTTGAAATTCCAAAGTATATACCATAGGTGTGTCAGAACAGTTTGGCAGTAAGTCCTATTGTAATGCACTAGGTGATGATTAATTCTATGTCAATGCTCTTCATTCAGAGTTATTACGCCAAGGTACCATTATTCTAGACCCAAATCCATAGGTCACATATAGAATGTGATGCAATTTCATAGAAACGACTTTCTCTACCCTTTATCGAAATTCCAGTATATTTTCATATACATTGACTCATCCTCAGAATTATCCTTATATAAATCCCTACACATATCTTTATATATATTAATAGGCATAACACTGGTGTTTTATTATCCTAGTTTCCAAATGATAACTAAACATTTCCTTTGATACCAATTATAGTGACCCCTAATTTTTATATAAATATATTAAATCCATTTGGATGAATGTTCATTACATTATACAAACACACACCTGGGGACTATAAAAGTATTGTGCCTCCAAAAACGTGAACCACAAAAAAATGGTTCATAGGTAAACTATATCATCCCCCACTATGTTATTAATAACTATAACCCTTCATAGACATATAATACACAATAAATTTCATCATAACCTTGATAAAGGAAACATAAGAAAGGGTGGTCTCATATTATCAGTAAGGGTGGTAAAGGGATATTCATAAGAATAACATGAATATAAGCATATGATAATATCAGCATAAAATTTGAAAACCACACTATATCCATTAAAGATCATAATCTTGATACATGGAATAATTATTGGAAGTTCATAATACATGATTCATAAAGAAATAAAATAACATGAGCCATGATAGAATAACATTGACTTAGGACATAAAATAACGGTATACACATAAATATAGAAAATCATTTCCATTATAGTATAGTATCACTACCAATGATATCATAATGGAATCAGTTCACTTCTCAAACCATCATAGAAGTAAATGTTCACTACCAAGATAATCGTAGCTGGAAAGTTTATTACTAAACCATGTTCATTCACCATTATAATCCTATTTGTCTCATGAGATAAAAAACATTACACAATGAATAATATAGGGCTGACAGATCTCATCATGAAAATCATACATATGTGTTTCATACTATCATAAAACATTCATCATATCATAAACAATGAAATGAAATAGGTTTCATAAACATATCATCTTGTCATGGAATATGGAAATGAATAAGCTTCATAATTATTTTACCATTTCATCAAAGTGTAACACATGAAAATAAGTGGCTTTAATAATAATTTTCTCATGGTAAAACTCATGGTGGAGAAACGAGCATTATAAACATCTTTTAAAAAAAAACATAACCCATTCAGAGAAAGAATATTAATTTTATATTTGGATCATATCCCTAGTAATAAAATGTAACATCAAAGGATATCATCTTAGGAGGAAAATGATTTTGAAAATACATGTGGAACATTTCATAAAGAAAATAACTTTTCTTGGAAAATAATTTTCTATAACAAAAATATCTCTAAAAAATTGGAAATATTTTTATTTTAAAATATTTTTGAAAACATAAAAATGAATATTTAAAAAAAATTAATCATTACTTTATTAAAATAACCTTTCCACATTAAAAACACATTTAAAAGAATAAATCATTTTAAAAATTCTTTTCACTTTAAAATAATTTATTTCAAGCCTAAAAAATTTCCCAATTATTTCGGGAAGATATTTATTTGATAATAGATAATAAAACATATAAGTTATAATTGGATTCATTGAGTGGTCATTATAGTGGTAAATTTTAACGCCCCAACCCCGGTTACCCAGAGTCAGTGCATTATTACATAATATTGGCATGATAAAAAAATCAAGCCTCGAAAGACCGATTAGGTTAGTAGCCTTGGAAACACTAGATATATTTATATGTCTTACATTACATCCTAAAGTGAAAAAAACTACAACAACATATTTTCTTCATATCCCCTCATACTATCCCAACAGGTCATTCATAAAACACTTCTTCACATCCTGGGAAAAATAAAACATAGAAAGGGGTGAGCTCAAATTCCCAGTAAGGATAACAATATAGCAAAAACTATCATAAATAAGCATAAACATTTAAAGCATTATATAAATAAAGAAAAGGACTTTAAAACATGACCTTAAATATAATATGGTAGAAATAAAATGAAATAATTCCATTTACTTATTCACATGGATATTCTACTAGTCGAATAATCACATGCAATATCAATAACCACTTTCATAATGATGGAATGCATAATGCCAGACTATCATAATCACATAGGCAAGGCCTTGTACCAAGACTACAAATAAGATTTTGTCAAGGCCTTGTTCCAAGACACTAGTTTTTCTCATGAGACCTACCGATGCATCAAGGAGCTATAGCGGGCTCCACCCATCACTTATTAAGTCCAATGCATTCCTCATATAAATAGGTTTAAATATTACATAATCATTCGTATTAAAACTAGCATACTAAATATCAATACATTCTCCATAAACCATGAATGGTATAAAATTAACACATCCACAGTCAAACATATATCAAAACATTCAATACAATATGGATGTTTTGTATAATAAATCAACTTCAAATAAGCTTAAAATCCATCAAAGGATGTTGACATAGAATAAATCAAAACTATTTGAGAGAAATATCTCTTTTTATGAAATAATTTAAAAGTAAAATAATTATAAAAGAAAACATTTAATTTGAAAATATTCTTATAATCATGTAAGGGAAGCTTCGGTGAATTTATAATGGCTGAAAATAGCCGCACCCGCCATATAAGTTAAAAAAATATATTCTTACCTTAATTCTGTCGAAATGGTTAAAAAGGACCTTGTTTGGAAAACGACGGAAGGATTCCTTTATAAAAGTCTTATAAAAAGTAAAACGAGGGTATAAATGACTTTAACCCATATTCTGTAAAATAGTTATAATGTTTTGAAAAACATTTTTAAGAAACATTTATGTGGATGATAAAGAGGTCCCAGTAGATAATTACGTATAAACAAACTCGGATAATGAAGAGATTTTGAAATAAACCATTACCTTGTATTTTTCCTTGGTTGGAGGTAGGTCAACCTCCTGTTTAATGGTGAAATAATTTTTATTAAATTATACAACAATCATATACAATAATATTGTATCATATATGATATTTTAACATTGCTTTGTTAGTAATATATTTGTATTATCGTTGTTTCGGGTGTTAACTGATTCATTTTCCATTATATGATTTGTTACATAAGCCATGTTTGTTATGGATAGGTTGTATCTTAATAATATCCAGAATGATATTAATTCTTTAAACATTACTTTTAACCATCAAATGAAAATTATTCTTGAATGGATACGATGGGGAATGAATCTCATCATGTTCGTGGAGACGGTAGTCCGTATGTATTCACGAGCGACAATATCATTCATTTGATATTAAAATAATATATAATTGGATGTTATATCATATATAAAGAATAATTATTATGTTATATTTATTATTTACATTAATTAGACATCATTATTATACCCATCCAAATAATAATATATTGAATAACAATTACACCACGACGTGGAGACGGTAAGTCGTACGTACGCATGTATGGTGACATGTCATTCAAGGGATTGATAGAATACTGAATATGGTTGTACCATATTTATAATAACATCACAGTATATAGAATATACTAGAGTTATTATTTTATAATGTAAATAACAATGAAAGAAGAAGTTGAAGAAGAAAGGAACTTGAAAGAGGGTGGTGAAAACATTACCTCTTCTTCGTGTTCTTACTTTTGATTTAATCAAAAGGGATCCTTAGATTGGAATTATAATCAAACTAAGGCCACTAGGTTTAAGTGAGGGAAGTTAATAGAATATTTGGGTATGGTTTGACGGAGCCAAAAGGCTTTTAAGGTGTTAATTAGAGAGAAGGGGGAGTGCCATTTTATAAGAGGGGTGTGGGGCACCTTTGGAAAAGCTAGAAATATTATTTTATAATAAATTCATATTCGATTTATAATGGATCCAATGTAGATTATTTAAAAGTTAAGGTGGGTATGGGTCTAAATCCTTTCAACCAACAGATATTAGATTGGTTTGGGTCACTATATTAACCTTATCATTTATATTTAACTCGTAGTTAAATAGTTTGACATTTACCATGTCTCTTTCTATCTTTATATTATATAGTTAAAAAACATACTATATACCTCCAAGAGACCCCCAAGTTATCCATTAATGTTACACCTATCATTATATAATTTATTTGGATGAACCATAGATTTTTAGGAATAGAATATCAATTAAAAATATAATATTTGTTTTAAAAACTCTTTTATGTCGATTTTGACACTATTGGGTATTTTGTTTTTGATGATTTCATAACAGCATTATTACTTCAAAAAAAATTATATAACAAATACTAATATGTAGTATTAACCAATAAAATTAGTGGAATTCATAAAAAGTCTCAAATTACATTTATTTAGATATTTATAATATCAATTATTTTATTATTTCATTAATTAGGTAATTACTGCATCACCATTGTGTCACAAATAAATTAAATTATTTAATGTTTAAAAATTATAAATAAAATACCATTATGTAGGAAACCTTATTAGCCTTATAATGAATATTTATAATCGAATTTATCTTATGTATAACCCAATATTAAATTTTTTTTCATAATTAAACATTGATTTTAACTCTTTTAACTCTTCTTTGAATTAAATAATAATAAATGTCCTAATCTAATCCAAGTGGACCTAAATGATAATATTTTATTCCTAAGGTTGTTTTTGGTCGAGATACACATGTCCAATAGAATTAAGACATGTGTTAGGGTAATATTAATATAATTTTTACCCTTAATCACCCTATTTAGTTTTAATCATGGTAATTAAAAGTAAAAAGTTACTATTCCCCAAAAATTATTTTTATCTTATTGAACCAAATTTTACTCCTTGATATTAACCGTGTCTCTCGGATTTTCGAAATTCCACTCATAGAAGTGGTAAAATTATGTTTTATGTGAATTTCCAAATTCTCCTAAGAGGTGGGTAAAGGACGATGAAAAGTTCAATAAAATTTTTATATATCTAAAATTATTCTAAACTAAATCTAATGAATTATACCGAAATTATATTGGTATTATGTATCTATTTTAAAATTAATTGAATTTAAATAAAATAAATAATTATTTAAATAAAAATTCGTTTTTATACTATAACTTAGTGTTTTTTTCACTACTCATCAAAAATTTAATGTTTTCAAAAAAATACAAAAAATTCACCCTAAGCTAATTTCGATATTCCAAATCCAAATATGAAGTCCATTATGAAAGATAAAATTTATAAAATTTCAAAAAGTTGGTATTAATATTCATAACGACTAGTTTGATTGGTTGTGGTGTGTGTTAGAACTCTAAGTTGTGTACAACACACGCTACTGTATTATTTAAAGAGAGCGTACTGTGGAAGCTTGGGGTGTTACATTCTCCCCTCCTTCAAATAATTTCATCCTAGAATTTTTTAGAATATTACTACATAAAAAGACTCAGGTGGTTCTTCATCATAAGTTCCCCGGGTTCCCACGTTGTCTCTTCCATATTATGGTTACTCTATAGACCTTTTACCAAACGACTCGTCTGGTTTCTCTGCACTCGTTCTCTCGTATCAAGAATCCTGACGGGCTCTTCGCAATAAGACAGATCGGGTTCCAGTTCTAATTACTCATAGGTTAGTATATGTGTTGGGTCAGGCATGTATTTTCTCAACAGTGATATGTGGAACACATCGTGAACTTTGGAGAGACTTGACAACATTTCTAAATGGTAAGCTACAACCCCAATTCGTTCTAGAATTTCGAAAGGTATGATGTACCTAGGACTGAATTTACCTTTCTTACAGAAATGTATTACTCCATTCCATGGAAATACTTTCAAGAAAATATGGTCTCCTACCTGAAATTCTAAATCCTTCTTTCGGTTATCAGCATAGCTCTTCTGCCTACTTTGAGCTGCTTTGATGTGGTTTTTGATTACCTTCACATTTTAATCATTTCCTCCACCAATTCTAGGCCTACAAGTTTTCTTTCACCTAAGTAATCTATTACAACCCAAGATTTTATAAGATATATTTGTTTTAATTTCTTTCATATCTTATGTTTTACGCTACACCAAGATTATCTTGCGCTATACGCAACACCGTATTAGCTTGCACTATACGCAACACTAATCTTGGATCGTGTTACACACAATTTTATGTTTGTTTGATAGTAGTTATTCTACGAAACATTGAGTATATATATATATATTCAATGTATTTTGTTATACACAACAACAAAGGAGTCGTTCACTACACGCAACCCTGACGTGGCTTGCATTACACGCAATCGCGACCTTCCTCGATAGCTTGTGTTGTACGCAATACCGGGTTTTACTAAACAACTATACATTATTATAATATTATTATGAACTAGCTGTTATGAATAGTATTAACTAAATTTTTAATTCTATAACATTATTATTCATCTTACACATTTTCTAGAACATGGTATAAGAACAAAATAAATTTTTCGGGTAAAATAAGTATTTTTCAAAAAATGTTGTTTTGTCGCCTTTTGATGGCACACCCACATTAAATATATTTTTTGACATGTTTATAAGTTAAATTTTATAAAATAAAATTAGTCTTTGGAATACAGATATAAAATTTTACCTTGTATAAAATTTTCATGTTATTCTGATAACTTTTATATTTTAATGAATAGTAAAAACATGCTATATTTTAAATAAAAACAACTTTTTTAATCGTAATAAAGTATGTTGTAAAATTATAATATTGAATGGTATTAAAGTATAAATATAATATATTTTTACCATTTAATATAATTTATGTCATTAGCATTGATTTTAGCTTGAATTCGTAGGATAAATAAATTCAATCTTTTGTAATGTTTTAAACAAAAACCCATTTTCTTTCGACAACGGGATTAATTTTAATTTAATATCTACCACATCTGTGTATTGAATTTGGAAAAATGGATTCCATATTTGGAACCAGTGGGTCCAAATTATATTAATAGACTACTCTTTATTTTTGGGCATTATGAATAGTAACTACGGTAAATTTTATTTACCATAGTTAAAGGTAAATCGGGTAATTAAGGGTAAATATAAGATTATAAAATTACCCTAACACCTAGAAAAATCCTATTGGATGACTAAAAGTAGACCCATATCACCTAAGGGTCGGATTAGAATCATTTAATGGACCTTTGTCTATGAAAATTACTTAATTATTATTAAAACCAAAGAAAGTGACAACATGTCACTCTCTTAAATCTTATAAGTATATTAATTTTAATTTAGTGATAAACTTCATGAAAAATAGAAGATGAATAGTCGCAAGAAATATAATGAAATTATCTACATCATATTAATTTATTTATAATTTTTATGGATTAAATAATTATCATTAATTGTGACACAATAGTGATGCAGAAATTGTTTATCTAGTGAAAAATCAAGAATATAGTTTTTATTAAACTAATAGTGACCATAAAAGGCACAAAACCCAGACCAAAACTTATTTTTCATGTAAATTTAAACCATAATCATCCAATGGTTTAATATTTGACCATTGGGAGCCTTATAAGAGCGATTATGATACTTATATTATTTTATTTTAAATGATGCCAATGTTATCACCTTCATAATTTAATAAATATAACAATTTAAATATTGTGATTTTAAGATGATAAATTCGAGTAAAAGTATTATTGTGAAATTTAATAGATTTATATTCATCATAGGATTTTATTTTTAATTTTTATGCAACAAATAAGTATATTAAATAATTATACAAAAATGATGTAGTAATTATTTTGTTAAGAGATAAACCATATAAATGGTTTTAAAAAATAATAAAATAAATATTATATGAACTATTTAATGTGCTCCACTAATTTTATAGATACATATGACCTTTTATGAATCTATTAAAGCTTTTATTTCTAACATATCTTCTATATATATTTTATTTAAATTCAAGTAAATGAATAGTGTCAAAATTGACACTATTGTTATTTTATAAAAATAACATATTATAAAATTTTTTAAAAATCTCAAAAATATTTACAAATTATAAATTTAAATTTAAATGGTATAAAATGTCATAAAGTATCCAATTATGGACAATTCACAAAAAATAAGTAATTATTTGTTATAATTTAAAATTTAGAATGTTATAACCAGAAATAAAATTAAATTGATTAAATAAGGATAAATCAAGTTGATAATGTTTAAAATAAATTCTTAACATGTCTAAATTTTATTGTTTGATGATATTACAACCCTATATCATCTAATATTCGAATATGAGTCATTTTTGGAGGTTTTTAAGTGGGTTTAGATTTATTATAAATTAATATTTTTAAGATTTCCAAAGGTGCCCCTCTCCTCCCTTATAAAAGGGCATCTCCTCCCTCTCTTCCTCACACAAATTTGAGCCTTTAAGCTCGGACAAACCCTACAAATTTCCCTTCTCAACTTCCCTAGAAACATCCTAGAGGTCTTGGTCTTCTTCAAAGACCAAGTTTCATACCCTAAGAGGAGTATTCAAAGAGGCGTGTCAAAGAAGAGGTAATATCCGTTACCGATTCTTCCAATTTTCATTCTTCTTAAACTTCTTCTTCTTTAGTTGTTTAATTATGAATTAATAACATCATTATCCATCATATACTGATATGTTATTATAAATATGAAACAACCCTATTTCACCTTCTATCCATCCTAAGGAAAACAAAATCACCGCGTGTGCGTACGTACGGAATATCGTCTCCACGCCGTGGTGTAATCTGTCTTTCCACCAACACCTTACATGGATGGGTATAATGGTGTAAAGAATAACTATATATGGTTATTATAACATCATACCGGTTCTTATATATTATACCATCCACTCCAATTCTATAATTATGGGAACGATATCATCGCTCGTGCATACATACGGACTACCGTCTCCACGACGCGATGAGATTCATTCTCCGTGATTAACCATACATGAATGATCATAAAGTTTATATAATTAATAATAATGAAATATATGAAATATTAATTCTACTGGATTTATGTATATATACATATGTATTTCATCTATTTAGTTTTATTCAATTCAATAAGGAAACGAAAACAACGTTCATGCGTACGTACGGCCTACCGTCTCCATGAACGGTGTATTTCATTCCTTTTATCGATCTATAATATATATGTATATTATGAATATATATTATATATAAATCATGTTTTACATTCTAAAATTATGTTAATCATGATTCAAGTAATAATATCAAGAAACGACAAGTCGAAACACATACGATAAATGAAATGATTTTACCCAAAACGCTACTTTAACATGGAATTTACAAAAGAACAGGAAATATAAAGTCATAAGTGAAACATATATGATATCATAACAATGAATATGATTATGTAATAAGTCAATGACATTATTTAAATCATTATACAGAAGGTTCGGGACCATACAAAGCATATCGTACCTAAGGTAAGGGATAATTTTGCAAATATCATTTTTATCCGAGATTCCTTATTCTTAGTATTTACTGGGGTTATTTCTATCATCCATCTCCCTGTTTTATAAAAGTGTTTTCATGTATGTTTAATGTACTGTTTTCCCATTTTGACTTATAATACTTGGTATGTAAGGAATCTTTCTTTTGTTTATGTTACAAGGTACTTTTTGACTTTTCCGACAAAAGTATGAGAAAAATGTTATTCTTAACTTATACGGCACAAACAAATTTTTACAGTTTTATAAAGCCTTATTTTCATGAAGCTTCCTCCAAAATATTTCATGACTATTTTAAACAAAATTCTTTTCTTGTAAAATTTCATGACATTTTGTGAAAATAAAATGATTTTGAAGAAGAAAGGATATTTTCCTCAAAAATTTATTTCAAGTGTTTTATCAAAACCATTTTTCATCTAAGATGACATTATTTCATATGTGTATATTTCAAGTATCATGTATCTATTATTTACATGGTTTCAATTTACTTATTATGAAATGATATTGATTTCTATTATATGGATTATGTGATGATGGGATGATGTTTATGAAACCCATTTTATTCGTTGGGTTATTATGAATGATGTATGTTTATTTTGTGGCACAAGTAAGAATGATTTCATTATGAGATGGGTGGGACCTGTATCTCCCTCCAATGCATTGGGTAAAGATTTATATCTCATGAGATAGACATAGCTAGAATGGAAAGTTAAACTAGTTCAGTAATACAGGACTGGAACGAGGAGTGAACTCAATTCAGAAAGAGACTTTGTCCACTAAGATGGTCTTGGCAGCAATGCCTTGGCTACTATGGAAATCATATCACGTGCTTAATGGTTTCCACAATTACATGTTTTATTCCCATTCTATTTTACCATGATTGATGTTCCCTTATGATATATGCCTTACTTACTTCCAAGATTCATGTATTTTCTCAATATTTTGAGGTTTATATTTTATGTTCAAGTCTTTGCATTCAAATGTTTATGGATTGTTTTATGTTCTCTATGTTTACCCTTACTAGGCATTTGAGCTCACCCCTTTTCTATTTTCTTTTCCCCAGGATATAAAGAAAGGTTTTAGGTAAGAAAAAAAGGGGAATATCTTTATTGGGAGATGTTGAAGATCTTTCACCACGATTAGAAGATTTTATTCCGAGTTTCCAAAGACACTAAACTATTATGATCCTTGTGTGTCTATTTTTGTTATGTATTAAGTATTCCGCAAAAGTAATGTAATGTCCATGTATGCCAAGCTTCAGGTCTCTACAGTTTGTATCAGAGGAATGGTTTATTCAACCTTTGGAAACTAGGATGCGAAAACGTTAGTGAGATCCCTAGAGATATTTCTAAGGTATGTCTAGGGATGTCCCTAAGGTTAAGTATACGTATAGGTTATAGTCCTAGAATTGCGCTAATGATCTTAGAATTAAACCTAAGATGTTAGATGTCGAAGCCACTCCCCCTTGATTATGTTATTTTCCTTGTATGATTTTCACCTCTCACGCTATTCTTTTTTTGTTTTAGAAAATGGCTGGAAACAAGAAGATTCACGATAATGGAGGATATGACGGACAATGGAATGATATTATTCATCACCAACCAAATGAAATGGGATTTGGAAGTCAAAACATCATTATTATTCCTAATCAGAAATCCCATAATATGATCAATAATCTCAACTTTGGTAAGTTTCTCGACTCAGATAATAAGAGAAAGATGGAGTTTCATGATGATCATAGAGGAAAGAAAGTTCAATTTCCCTCATGTAAATCATGTGGGAAGAGGCATCGGGGAGATTGTTTCAAAGGAACTGGAAGATTCTTTGGGTGTGGAAAAGAAGGATACAAAGCTAGTAAGTGAAAAGGAAAAGGTTCAGTTAACACCATGGACAAGGATAATGGTATTGCTATGACATCAACAATGATTAGATTTTTTAAATGCGGAATGTATGGGCATTATGAAAACCAATGCCCTAAGGGAAAATATCATGAAGAGAATCAGTATGGTCATATGAGTAGTATTTATATGGATGATGATGAAGAGACTACAAATGAAATATGAGTTGAAAGAAATGATGAATCTCAGCCAATGGTTTAAGAAGTTAGTGGAATGATTGTATGTTTCTAAAGAATAATGTATGGTACTATGGAATAAAGAATCATCTAAGGATTATTACACTATTGTTTTTCCTAAAGTATTTGAAAGTATATGTTGAATGGTACCGGTAACCATGGAAGGTTATTCAAATATTTTTGGAATGTAGATGATATGCACATAATGAAGGGATAAGACGATAATGAGATGTTTGATTTTATTCATGAGCTCATGACTGATATAAGGACTAAGTGATATTATGGTTTGATTATATATATTTTTTTGGATTTTGGTATGTGGAAGGAGTTACCTTTTGACAGTATTCATGTTTTCACTAAGGTTCTATGGTAATTTATGTTTCAAGAGAATATATGACTAAGGTATTCATGTGTTTGGAATACAACCAAAAAGATATATCTTATGATATATGTGGGATAAATTCTTGTATTCACATTCTTGGTAGATAACCTTTCTAGTAATTGTTTTCTTTATAAAATGAGCTTGGACCGAAGTATTTTAGATAAGCCTAAAGATTGGAATGGATTATGTTGGACATAAGTTAGTATTGTTTAAGGATAGAACTTTTTTTGATTTTATTGATGGGATGTTATAGTAATGTAGTTTTAGAAAAAGGACAACATGAAGGACGGGTGACAGTCCATCGCGTCGGACAAGTCTGTGGGAATCGAACCAACAACCGAAGTGCGACTAGCCTTTATCACCTACCACTGGGCTACAGGAAGCCCCTGGTTAGTGGAAAGTAGTTTTATTTTATTAAGCGTTATGATAAATAAAGTATAAGTCCATTTTTGGAACCATAAACAGTTAATCTCACCATAATATGGACTTATAACTTTTACTAATATTTTGTTTGAAACAGATGGAATGACCCATAATTCTATCACATGATCTGCTAACACTTCACAAAAAACAAATTCAACTTTATTTCTTTATGTGATGAAGTGGAAATTGTTCAATTCATGAACAACAGTGAGATTGTACCAAAATCAAGTAAGTATTTCTTCTAATTAAAAATTTTCAACTTTAGGGAAATGATTTTGAAAACCAAAAATGTTGTCCTAGTTCTCTTATATCCGATGAATCAGATGGTACCTTATATCATCACAAATTTATGGCTTTGTGATTGTTGGCTTGTTCATAGCCATGTTCTCTACCACTCTCCATCAGAACATGACGTTTAGATTTCTATTCCATATCCATATTTTCACCTATGTTCTCCTATATGGAAACCCAATGATGAGTTACTTTGGGTAATCATTCCATTTCATACTTTATTTTTGGAAATTAAGTTTTAGTATTCCTTTTTACAATGTGGGTTTCTATGAATAGTAAACGATTTATAACCCCAACGAATTTCAAGGGAAAAATTCATTTTAAGGGGGGTAGAATGTAACAACCCGAGATTTTATAAGATATATTCGTTTTAATTTCTTTCATATCATCTGTTGTACGCTACACCAAGATTATCTTGCACTATACGCAACACCGTATTAGCTTGTAGTATACGCAACACTAATCTCGGATCGTGTTACACACAATTTCATGTTTGTCTGATAGTAGTTATTCTATGAAACATTGAGTATATATATATATATATTCAATTTATTTTGTTATACGAAACAACAAAGGAGTCGCGCACTACACGCAACCCTGACTTGGCTTGCATTACACGCAATTGCGACCTTCCTTGATAGCATGTGTTGTACGCAATACCGGGTTTTACTAAACAACTATATATAATTATAATATTATTATGAACTAGCCGTTATGAAAAGGATTAACTAAAATTTGAATTTTATAACATTATTATTCATATTACACATTTTCTAGAACATGCTATAAGAACAAAATAAATTTTTTGGGTAAAATAAGTATTTTTAAAAAAATGCAGTTTTGTCGCCTTTTGATGGCGCACCCACTTTAAATCTAGTTTCTGACATGTTTATAAGTTCAATTTTACAAAATAATATTATTCTTTGAAATAAGGATATAAAATTTTACCTTGGATAAAATTTTCTTGTTATTCTGATAACTTTCATATTTTAATGAATAGTAAAAACACGCTATATTTTAATTAAAAACAACTTTTTTCATCGTAATAATTTATGAGGTTAAATTATAATATTGAATGGTCTTAAAATATAAATAGAATATATTTTTACCATTTAATATAATATATGTCATTAGAATTGATTTTACCTTGAATTCGTAGGTTAAATCAATTCAATCTTTTGTAATGTTTTAAACAAAACCCCATTTTCTTTTGACAACGGGATTAATTTAAATTTAATTTCTACAACTTCTGTGTATTGAATTTGGAAAAATGGATTCCATATTTGGAATCATTGGGTCCAAATTATATTAATACACTACTTTTTATTTTTGGGCATTATGAATAATAACTACGGTAAATTTTATTTACCATAGTTAAAGGTAAATCGGGTAATTAAGGGTAAATATAAGATTATAAAATTACCCTAACACCTTAAAAAATCCTATTGGATGACTAAAAGTCGACCCATATCACCTAAGGGTCTGATTAGAATCATTTAATGGACTTTTTTCTACTAAAATAACTTTATTATTATTAAAACCAAAGAAAGTGACAACATGTCACTCTCTTAAATCTTATAAGTATATTAATTTTAATTTAGTGATACACTTCATGAAACTTCAAACATGAATAGTCTCCAGAAAGATAATGACATTATCTACATCATATGAATTTATTTATAATTTTTAGGGATTAAATAATTATCATTAATTGTGACACAATAGTGATGTAGAAATTGTTTATCTAGTGAAAAATCAAGAATATAGTTTTATTAAACTAATATTGACCATAAAAGGAAACAAAACCTGACAAAAACTTATTTTTCATGTAAATTTAATCCATAATCATCCAACGGTTGAATATTTGACCATTTTGAGCCTTATAAAATCTATTATGACACTTATATTATTTTATTTTAAATGATGCCAAAGTTGTCACCATCATAATTTAATAAATATAACAATTTAAATATTGTGATTTTAAGATGATAAATTCGAGTAAAAGTATTATTGTGAAAGTTAATAGATTTATCTTCATAGGAGGATTTTATTTTTAATTTTTATGCAAAAAATAAGTATATTAAATAATTATACAAAAACAATGTGTTAATTATTTTATTAGGAGATAAACTAAATAATTGGTTTTAAAAATAATAAAATAAATATTATATGAACTACTTAATGTTCTCCACTAATTTTATAGATAAATGTGACCTTTTATTAATCTATTAAAGCTTTTAGTTCAAACATATCTTCTGTATATATTTTATTTAAATTAAAATAAATGAATATTGTCAAAATTCGAAGTATTGTTATTTTATAAAAATAACATATTATATTTTTTTTAAAAATCACAAAAATATTTAAAAATTATAAATTTCAATTTTTTTGGTATAAAATGTTATAAAGTATCCAAATATGGACAATTCACAACAAATAAGTAATTATTTGTTATAATTTAAAATTTACAATGTTATTACCACAAATAAAATTAAATTGATTAAATAAGGATAAATCAAGTTGATAATGTTTAAAATAAATTCATAACATGTCTAAATATTATTGTTTGATGATATTACAACCATATATCATCTAATATTTGAATATGAGTCATTTTTGGTGGTTTTTAAGTGGGGTTAGATTTATTATAAATTAATATTTTTAAGATTTCCAAAGGTGCCCCTCTCCTCCCTTATAAAAGGGAACCTCCTCCCTCTCTTCATAACACCAATTTGAGCATTTAAGCTCGGCAAAACCCTTCCCATCTCCCTTATCAACTTTCCTAGAAACATCCAAGAGGTCCTGGTCTTCTTCAAAGACCAATTTTAGTACCCTAAGAGGATGATTCAAAGAGGTGTGTCAAATAAGAGGTAATATCCGTTACCGATTCTTTCAATTTTCTTTCTTATTCAACTTCTTATTATTTAGTTTTTTCATTATGAAGTAATAAAATCAGTATACCTCATATGATGATATTTTATTATAAATATTAAACAACCCTATTTCACCTTCTATCCATCCTACGGAAAACAAAATCAAGGCGCGTGCGTACGTACGGAATACCGTCTCCACGCCGTGGTGTAATCTATTTTTCCACCAACACCTTACATGGATGGGTATAATGGTGTAAAGAATAACTATATATGGTTATTATAACATCATAATGATTATGATATATTATACCATCCACTCCAATTCTATAATTATGGGAACGATATCATCGCTCGTGCGTACGTACGGACTACCGTCTCCACGACGCGATGAGATTCATTCTCCATGATTAACCATACATGAATGATCATAAAGTTTATATAATGAATAATAATGTAATATATGAAATAATAATGCTATTGGATTTATGTATATATATATGTATGTCATCTATTTTGTTTCATTCAATTCAATAATAAAACAAAAACAGCGTTCATGCGTACGTACGGCCTACCGTCTCCATGAACGGTGTATTTCATTCCTTTTATCGATATATAATATATATGTATATGAAGAATATATATTATATATAAATCATTTTTTACATTATGGAATTATTTAAATCAAGTTATAAGTAATAAAATCAAGAAACGACAAGTCGAAACACATACGATAATGAAATGATTTTACCCAAAACGCTACTTTAACATGGAATTTACAAAAGAACGGGTAATATAAAGTCATAAGTGAAACATATATGATATCATAACAACGAATATGATTATGTAATAAGTAAATGACATTATTAAAATCATTATACAGGAGGTTCGGAACCATATGAAGCATATCGGACCTTAGGTAAGGGATAATTTTGCAAATCTCATTTTTATCCGAGATTGCTTATTCTTAGTATTTACAGGGGTTATTTCTGTCATCCATGTCCATGTTTTATAAAATTGTTTTCATGTATGTTTAAAGAACTTTTTACCCATTTTTGACTTTTACTACATGGTATGTAAGGAATCTTTATTTTGTTTACATTACGAGGTACTTTTTGACTTTTCCGACAAAAGTACGAGAAAAATGTTATTTTTAACTTATACGGCACGAATGGATTTTTACGGTTTTATAAAGCCTTATTTTCATGAAGCTTACTCCAAAATATTTCATGAATATTTTAAACAGAATCCTTTTCTTTTAAAATTTCATGACATTTTGTGAAAATAAAATGATTTTGAAGAACAAAGGATATTTTCGTCAAGAATTCATTTCAAGTGTTTTATCAAAACCATTTTTCATCTAAGATGACATTATTTCATATGTGTATATTTGAAGTATCATGTCTCTATGATTTACATGGTTTCAATTTCCTTATTATTAAATTAAATTCATTTCTTTCATATGGATTATTTGATGATGGGATGATGTTTATGAAACCCATTTTATTCGTTGGGTTATTATGAATGATGTATGTTTATTTTGTGGAACAAGTAAGAATGATTTCCTAATGAGATGGGTGGGACTTATATCTCCCTCTAAATCATTGGGTAAAGATTTATATCTCATGAGATAGACATGGCTGGAATGGAAAGTTAAACCGGTTCAGTAATACAAGACTGGAACGAGGAGTGAACTCGATTCAGAAAGGGACTTTGTCCACTAAGATGGTCTTGGAAGCAATGCCTTGGCTACTATGGAAATAATATCATGTGCTTAATGGTTGCCACAATTACATGTTTTATTCCCATGATATTTTATCATGATTGATGTTCCCTTATTATATATGCCTTACATAATTCCAAGATTCATGTCTTTTCTCAAGATTTTGATGTTTAGATTTTATGTTCAAGTTTTTGCATTCAAATTTTTATGGATTGTTTTGTATTCTCTATGTTTACCCTTACTGGGCATTTGAGCTCACCACTTTTATGTTTTCTTTTCCCCAGGATATAAAGAAAGGTTTTAGGTAAGAAAAAAAAGGGAATATCTTTATTGGGAGATGTTGAAGATATTTCACCATGATTAGAAGATTTTATTCTGAGTTTCCAAAGACACTAAACTATTACGATCCTTCTGTGTCTGTTTTTATTAAGTATTAAGTATTCCAAAAAAGTAATGTAACTTCCATGTACTTCAAGCTTCGGGTCTCTACATCATCCCAACAGTTTGGTGTGCGCCATCTCTTTCCGTATAACACTTCATATGGTGTCATACTAATACTTGAATGGAAGCTATTGTTATAGGAAAATTCTACCAGAGGTAAATATTTATCCCACGTACCCTAAAAGTCAAGTGAGAAAGATCTCAACATGTCTTCTAAAGTTTGAATAGTCCGTTCTGATTGTCCATCTGTTTGAGGGTGGTAGGCAGTGCTCAAACTAAGTTCAGTATCCAAGGCCTTCTGGAGACTCTTCCAGAATCCTTAAGTAAAACAGGGATCACGATCAAAAAACAATCGATAGGGGCACTCCATTAAGTCTCACAACTTCATTAATATATAGTCTTTATAGACGTTCAAGTGGTAGATATTCCCTTATAGCAAGAAAATGTTCTGGCATGGTAAGACGATCGACAATGACCCATATTGCATCAGTATTTCTAGGAGTCTTTGGTAGTCCCATGACAATGTCCATCATGATATTATCCCATTTCCACTCCGGTATGGGAGGAGGTTGCAATACTCCACCATTCTATTGCCTTCCAGCTTTCACTTGTTGACAAACCATACATCTTGACACAAAATCAGCAATCTCCCTCTTCATGTTGTCCCACCAAAAATGTTCCTTCAAATATCTATACATTTTGGAGCTCCCAAGGTGTATAGATAAATTGGAAATATGAGCATCATCCAATAATTACACTTTTAGATCAGGTATATCGAGAACACAAAGTCTCCTCCCAAATATAAAAATTCCATATTCATACACAAATTCACTCAATCTCCCATCATTCACAGCTTTAATTTTCTTTTTAAACTCTTCATCATCGGTCTGATAACTCTTTATCCTTTCTATTAAATATGTTTTGGCAACCATTGGAAAAAGTATCGATGTTTCACCTTCCATGGTTATTCCCATATCCAACTTTACTACAACCATGAAAATTGGATCTCTTTCAACTCTCATTTTGTTCAAAACTCCATAATCCTTTCTGCTCAAAGCAACTGCTGCCTTATTTTCCTTTCCTAGGTGGTAGTGTATTGTGCAATCATAATCCTTGAGTAGTTCAAGCCATCTCCTTTTCATCATGATGAGTTATTTCTGTGATAAAATATACTTCAAACTCTTTTGATCAGTATAAATCTCACATTTTTCACCATAGAGATAATATCTCCATATCTTCAAAGCAAATATTACAACAGCTAACTCAAGATCATGAGTAGTACAGTTTTTCTCATGAATTTTCAGCTGTCGTGATGCATAGGCAATAACCCTATCATTCTGTATAAGGAAACAACCAAGTCCTTTCTTTGATGCATCAATATAAATAACAAACCCATCGTTCCCCGATGGTAGAGTCAATATAGGAACATTGACTAATCTTTTCATTAGTTCTTTGAAACATTCTTCACACTCTTTTATCCAAACAAATTTAACCCCTTTATGTGTGAGCTCTGTTAATGGGTTAGCCAACAGGGTAAAATTCTAGATGAAATGTCGATAATAACATACTAAACCAATAAAACTATGTACCTCAGTTTTAATCATTGGTGTTGGCCATTCTTGGATTTCTCTTGTATTAGAAGGATCAACAAAAATTTTATCCTTAGAGACAATATGGCCAAGAAAAGAAATTTCCTGAAGCTAGAATTCACACTTTCTAAACTTCCCATATAATTCATGTCTTCTTAGAGTCTTCAATATAATGCACAAATGATTTTCATGATCTTCTTAGCTTTTGGAGTATACCAAGATATCATCAATAAATACCACTACAAAGTCATCAAGATATTCCTTGAAAAACCGTGTTCATTAGATCCATGAAAATGGAGGGTGCATTAGTCATCCCAAAAGGCATTACTGTAAACTCATAATACCCGTACCTGGTTTGAAATGTTGTCTTAGGAATGTCTTACTTCTTCACACACAACTGATGGTATCCAGATCGAAGGTCAATCTTTGAAAAGTATTGAGCTATATACAGTTGGTCAAATAAATCATCAATGTGTGGCAAGGGATACTTGTTCTTTATTGTTATAGCATTGATTTCTCTATAGTCGATACATAAACTCATAGATCCATCTTTCTTCTTAACAAAAATAACATGGGATCCCCATGAAGAAGCACTAGGGTGAATAAATCCCTTATTACTCAATACCTCTAGTTGTTTATTTAGTTACACTAATTCCACAGTGGCCATTCTATAAGGGGTCTTCGATATGGGCCTTAATCCAGGAATTCAATCAATAGACAACTCAATTTCTCATTCTTGAGGATGTCCAGGTAAATCTTCTGGAAACACATCAAAATATTCTTTCAAAATAGGTACATCCTCTATTTTTACATTCCTTTTCTCACCCATAGTTATTTTATTCTCTTGCTCCCCAATAATTGAATTTAGTTGAGCTACTGGGGGTGGATCTATATAAGAATTAGGTGGTGATGATTCTGATATAAAGATAAGGTGTTCCTTATCATCATTATCAAAAATAGTAACCTCCTTATTCTTACAATAAATCTTCGCATCATAGTCTGAAATCCAATCCATACAGAGGATTATATCAAACTCAATCATAGGTATGACGATGAGATCAGCAGATAAAGAACATTTATGTGCTCTAATGAGAACCGATTCATTGAACTTTGTAGCAATGATACTTCCCTTATGAGTTTTAACTATCAACTCCCTTGTTAAATCAAATTGGAAATATCTAATTTTCATAGAAAACTGGGAAGATATGAAACAATGTGATGATCCAGAATCAAATAATGCATTTTCTAAAATTGAGGAAACCATTAAATTACCTGCCCCCACGTCTTTCGAAGTTTCTACCTCAGCAGTAGTGATAGCATAAGCTTGGCCTTGATCCCTTGGCCTTTTCTGAGGTAAGTTCCCCTGACGCTTAGGATATTCATTTGCATAATGTCCCATATCCCTATAGTTGTAGCATTGAACATCAGGAGCTTCCTTCTTCCCCTTGCAAACACGATCATGGGGGCCTTTTTTACCACACTTGTAACAGACTCCTATTCCTTTCAAGCAATTACCAGGGTGTTTCTTCCAACATTTACGACAGGATGGATATTCATCTTTTCCCTTCTTCCCCTTATTTCCATTTCTATAGTGATCAGCAAATCTCTTCTTCTCTTGCTTTTCTTTAAAGTCATATTACTTGGAGAATTATTTTTCTGTCTTGATAGCACATGAGACAATATCTTCGTACGACGAGAAGGATTGTGAGATTAATGATTTACGAAGAAATGGTTCTAACCCATCAAAGAAACGATCAATATTACTCTGTGGGTTACGTATATAATCTGATGCATGCCTCACTAACCTTGTAATGTTAGCCTCATACTTTACGACATTCTCATCCCCCTTTTGTCTCAGACTCAAAAATTGACTTTCCATATCTTCTCGATGGTCACTAGGAAAATATTTTTATAAGATAAGCTATTTGAACTCCCTCCTTTCCATATTTGATACGTCATCATCTTCCTTTGTGTTTTGAATCAATGACCACCATTGATCAGCATCTACAGTGAGGCGGTAAACTGCCATGACAACTTTTTCCCTTTCACTACTCCCCAAGGCCTGAAATATTTTCTCTAGGGAACTTATCCATTGCTCAGCTACCAATGGATTTGTACTCCAATTGAATGTTGGTGGTTGTTGCCTCATGAAGCGATCTAACATTGATCCTCCATGCTACAGATCAGTGTTATCCATACAGGTAAGGTTATTATTCATAACTTGAGTGAGTTGTCCCAATATAGTGATAAGTTGATCAGCACCAGTTGCACCACCATCTCCACTATAATTATCTTGAGCAGAAGGGAAATCCCTACATGGAGTGCATGCATTGACATGGTTCCCATTTCATCCAATAGGCACCATTTAAAAATAATGGCATAAACTAGATCAGCTTATGAATCAAAATACATAATTCCATACTTGTAAAACACTTAACATAAATAGAATAGTTTATAGATATAATCCATAATCATAAAAATGTTTTCTTTGAGGAAGTTTATACTCATAAACCCTTCATAATGGTTTGTAATGAAAATGAGAATTATCCTAATCATATCCCACAGGAGTGTCGTAAACAAGAGTGCAGCAAGGCCCGTTGTCATGCACCAGTTCTCATTCGAGTCTAGCTCAATGCGATGTTTTTGGGTTTTACCCCTAGGTACATTTTTGCCAGAGCTGCCTCTACCTGCTTGTATCCAGATAGGGATGTATTTCTCAGAAAACTCAGAAAATCTCTACAATACCAAAATTCTAGGAAGTTCTTCAATACTAATCCTCAAAGTCTAACTTAGGGATGTGTGCTCTAATCACAGGTTATCTAAATCTAAATTCCATGGTTTGTACTAAACATCCTCTGATACCATCTGTAACACCCTGACCCCAGTTACCCAGAGTTGGTGCATTATTACATAATATTGGCATGATCACAAAAGATCAATTCTTGAAAGACTGGTCAGTTAGGTAGCCTTGGAAACACTAGATATATTCATAAGTAGTACATTACATAATAATGTTAAAAAAACTACAACAACATCTTGTCTTCATATCCCCTCATACTATCCCTGTAGGTAATTCATAAAATACTTCTTCACATCCTGGAAAAAATAAAACATAGAAAGAGGTGAGTTCAAATGCCCAGTAAGGATAAAAATATAGCAGAAACTTTCATAAATTAGAATAAACATTTAAGGCAATGTATAACTAAAACAAAAGCCTTTTAAACTTGAACTTCAGCATAATATGACAAAAATAAAATGAAATAATTCCATTTACTTATTCATATGGATATTATACTAGTTGAATAATCACATGAAATATCAATAACCACTTTCATAATGATGGAATGCATAATGCCAGACTATCATAATCACATAGTCTAGGCCTTGTGCCCAGACTACAAATAAGATTTTGTCAAGGCCTTGTGCCAAGACACTAGTTTGTCTCATTAGACCTATCGATGCATCAAGGAGCTATAGCGGCCTCCACCCGTCACTTATTAATTCCAATGCATTCCTCATATGAACAGGTTTAAACATAACAGAAACATTCTTATTAAAACTAGAATATAAAATGTCAATACTTTCTCCATAAACCATGAATGGTATAAAATTAACACATCCACAGTCAAACATATCACAAAACCTTCAATACAATATAGAATTATTTTATAATAAATCAACTTCAAATAAGCTTAAAATCCATGAAAGGATGTTGGCATAGATGAAATAAAAACTATTTGAGAGAAATATCTCTTTTTTTGAAATCATTTAAAAGTCACGTAATTATAAAAGAAAAAAATTACTTCGAAAATATTCTTATAAGCATGTGAGGGAAGCTTCGACGATTTTATAATGGCAGAAAATATCTGCACCCGCCGTATATGTTAAAAAAAATACATTCTTACCTTAATTCTATCAAAATGGTTAAAAAGGACCTTATTTGGAAAACGACAGAAAGATTCCTTTATAAACATCTTATAAAAAGTAAAAAAACTGTATAAATTAATTTAACCCATATTCTGTAAAATAGTAAGAATGTTTTGAAATACATTTTTAAGAAACATGGATGTGGATGATAAAGAGTTCCCAGTAGATAATTACGTATAAACAACCTCGGATGATGAACAGATTGTGAAATAAACACTTACCTTGTACTTTTCCTTGGTTGGGGGTAGGTTAAACTCTTTTATAATAGTGAAATAATTGTTATTAAATTATACACAAATCATATACATTAATATGATATCATATATGACCTTTTAATATTTCTTTGTTAGTAATATATTTGTATTATCGTTGTTTCGGCTGTTAACTGATTCGTTTTCCTTTATATAATTTGTTACATAAGCTGTGTTTCTTATGGATAGGTTGTATATTATTCATATCTATAATGATATTAAGTATTTAAACATTTTTTTAACCATCAAATGAAAATTATTCTTGAATAGATACGATGGGGAATGAATCTCATTACGTTCGTGGAGACGGTAGTCCGTACGTACGCATGAGCGATAATATCATTATTTTGATATTAAAATAATATATAATTGGATGGTATATCATATATATAGAATCATTATCATGTTATATTTATTATTTACATGAATTATACATCATTATTATACCCATCCAAATAATAATATATTGAATAACAATTACACCACGAAGTGGAGACGGTAAGCCGTAAGTATGCACGTATGGTGACATGTCATTCAAGGGTTGGATAGAATACTGAATATGGTTGTACTGTATTTATAATAACATCACAGTATATAGAAGATTCTGGATTTATTATTTTTTAATGGAAATAAAAAATAAAGAAGTTGAAGAAGAAAGGAACTTGAAAGAGGGTGGTGAAAACATTACCTCTTCTTCGGGTTCTTCCTTTTGATTTGATCAAAAGGGCTCCTTATGTTAGATTTATGAAAAAAGTAAGGCCTCTAGGTTGAAGTTAGGGAAGTTGATAGATTATTTGGGTAGGTTTTGGCCGATACAAAATGCTTTGAAGGTGTGAATAAGAGAGAAGGGGGATTTCCCTTTTATAAGAGGGGTGAAGGTCACCTTTGGAAAAGCTAGAAATATTATTTTATAATAAATTCATATTCGGTTTATAATGGATCCAAAGTGGATTATTTAAAGTTTAAGGAGGGGATGGGTCGAAATCCTTTCAACCAATAGATTTTAGACAGTTTGGGACATTATATTAACCTTATCATTTATATTTCTCTCTTAGTTAAATAGTTTGACATTTACCATGTCTTTATGAATTTTTATATTATACATTTAATAAACTTATTATATAACACCAAGAGACCCCCAAGTGGTCCATTAATGATACAAGTATCATTATATAAGTCCTTTGGATAAACCTTAGAGATTTAGGAATAGAATATCAATTAATAATATAATATTTGTTTTAAAAACTCCTTTATGTCAATTTTGGCACTATTGGGTATTTTGTGTTTGATAATTTCATAACAGCATTATCACTTCGAAACAAATTTATATAACCAATAATAATATGTCATATTAACCTATAAAATTAGTTTAATTCATAAAAAGATTCAAATTACATTTATTTTGATATTTATAATATCAATTATTTTATTATTTCATTAATTACTTAATTACTGCATCACCATTGTGTCATAAATAAATTAAATTATTTAGTGTCTAAAAATTATAAATAAAATTCCATTAAGTATTAAATCTTTTTAAATTTCTAATTAATATTTATAATAGAATTTATCTTATGTATAACCCAATATTAAAAATGTTTTAGTAATTAAACTTTGATTTTAACACTTTTAACCCTTCTTTGAATTAATTACTAATAAATGTCCTAATCTAATCCAAGTGGACCTAAATGATAATATTTTATTCTTAAGGTTTTTTTTGGTCGAGATACACTTTTCCAATAGAATTAGGACATGTGTTAGAGTAATATTAATATCATTTTTACCCTTAATTACCCTATTTACTTTTAATCGTGGTAAATAAAAGTAAAAAGTTACTATTCAAAAAAAATTATATTCATTTTATTGAACCAAATTTTACTCCTGGATATTAACCATGTCTCTCGGATTTTCGAAATTCCACTCATAGAAGTGGTAAAACTATGTTTTATGTGAATTTCCAAATTCTCCTAGGAGGTGGGTAAAAGACGGTGAAAAGTTCAATAAATTTATATATATATATAATTATTCTAAGCTAACTCCAATGAATTATATTGAACTTATATAGGCATTAAGTATCTATTTTGACCTTAATTTAATTTAAATAAAATAAATAATTAATTCATTTTTAAACTATAACTCAGTGTTTTTTTCACTATTCATCAAAAATTGAATGTTTTCAGAAAAATACCAAAAAATCACCCTAACCTAATTTTGATATTCCGAATCCAAATATGAAGTCCATTTTGAATGATAAAATTTATAAAATTTCAAAAAGTGGGTATTGCTATTCATAACGTCTAGTTTGATTGGTTGTGGTGTCTGTTAGAACTCGAAGTTGCGTACAACACATGCTACTGTATTATTGAAAGAGAAGCGTATCGTGGAAGCTTGGGGTGTTACATAAATACTATTCATGTCGTTTATATTAGAAAAGAAAGATTATTTTCAAATTTTTAATATAATTCAAAAGGGAATTGATTGTAAAATGTCATGAATATTACATTCAAAAACATTTTTAAAAAGTAATGTAGGGGTAGAAATTTATTTAAAAAATCATCATATAAATTTTGAAATTATTTTTTTAAAAAATTTATAGAAATAAAAATTTTGAAATTTTTTGTTTGATTAAAGAGATAAATAAGTAGATTTATCTTTAATTTTTTTTTGAACAATTGAGTGCATAAAGATAAGGAAATGAAGTAAAATACATGTATTCCTATTAAATAGTAATAAGGGAAGAATATTCATGAGTTTTTTGAGAGATAGATTTTAATATTTTATCATCGAAATAATAATTACAAACAATCCTGGTATATAATGAGACTATAACATCAAACCTTTACCGCTTTGGGGTCTTTTGAATTGTAGTACCAATTAAATAATAACATGCAATGAAACTTTTTTATGTCATTAAATATTGGAATTTATGATATAACATGTAAAATAGGCAGTATATATACATCATAGAAGAATATACACGCATAACATAACCATATTTCCCAAAGAAGGTAAATTGAGACAAAAAGACCACATTTATTTGGTAACCTTTAAACTGTAAGCCCCTTGAAATAAAGATCGTAAAACAAATATGTAAGTAAAGAAATTCCTAGGATAAAAATCATAATATTTTTTCATGGAAACTGTGCATGCCACATAAAAGAAATAGGTAGTGATAATGGAATGTGTGTTACATAAGTAAAAAGTGATATTCAAATCATTTACCTTAAGTCTCAAATTTATTCTTACATGTTTGAACCTATTATATATTAAATATAATTTTATTATACCACTATTACAGAATAATACTTATATATATGATACCAAATATTACTTACTTATTTCCCCTTATTACCTATTGATTAACAATTCAATTTTATAATCACGTTTTGGGTAATAACTACTTTGTCTTTCATGTATGTTTTGATTTTTTATCTTCTTGGTCCTATTAAATTGATAATGGTTACATAATATTCAGAATAATAATAACGAAATATCTATAATATTTATAAATCAATAATACATTTAACACAATCCATAGTATGGAAATGAAGTACATTATGGTCATGGTGATAGTATACTGTGCGTATATATGATGTAACGTTTCCATTTCCCAAAAATCATTATAGAAAAAAGGTAAGTAATTTATTATTTTTCCATAATGATCATAGTATCATAAATAAAATATTTTTTCTTTGAAAATTCATATACATATCATCCATGTGGTGTGGTGATGAAAAGAGATTTTCATCGCTTCGTGAAGGTGATAGTCCACACGTACACAAATAACGTTATCATATTTTAGTCTGAAAAAAGAATATGATTTGTTATATTTTTTTAAAAAAATAATGTGTAATTTATTTCATTATTGGTTCATTTATTTCACATATATTAACTAAATTTATCCTTATTATCTTCCATGAAACGTGTTAGTGAAAACAAACATCACCGCTTCATGAGGCATTAGTCTATCGTCAAACAAGTGACATTACAGTATCAACTATGGAATGATAATTAAAAAGGTATATATGATATAATTATCCTAGTTATATAATTATGATATAAATATAATATATGTATAATATATCTAGAATCATACCAAATTTTTGAGTGGTGGTAATGGAAAAATTGATGACATCGATTCGTGAGGTCCTAGTCTGCCTAACACGGGAATGATGTTTTCAAAACTCATTTGATGGAAGTGGAGATGATTTTAGGTAATTACCTTAACATAAAAAAATATCAGTATATGGATGAAACTAAAGTTATTATATCATCATGGTTTAATTAAACTTGAAGGAGGTTAAGTAAGAAATAAACTAAAATCTCTTATTGAAGAATATTATCTCTTCTTCAGGTATCCTCTGTAGATTTGAACCAAAATCCAAAAATGATTTGATTTATGCCCAAATTAAGGATTCTAGGATGAGATTATGGAGTTTTTTAGGTTTTTTGTGTAGGTGTTTTCTGAAAAAAGGGTTTCAATGTGTTAATAATATAGGATAAGTGGTGTCCATTGAAAGTGAGGTGGGTGGCACACTACTTATTATTTAGAAAAGAGAGTTGTATCCACGTTTTCTCTAGAAATACGGATCCAAAATAGATTATTATCAGGACTTAGAAATTTTATGGTCTAAATATGTCCATTAAATAGATTTTATACAAGTTTTTATGTCATTTTGTCCCTTATCCTTTTATTTTAACCACCTGCTAAACCAATTTTTACCGTAAGTATGATATTTAATTTTTACTATTTTCACCGTTAATTTTGATTAAAAATTAAGATTAACTTAATAGATAATATAGATTATTATAGTTCCAAAAATGGAATCATTTTTTCCAAATTCAATTCACATAACTAAAAAAATTAATTTATAATTAATCACACAAACATGGCAAGAAAGTGGGATTTCAATGAAAAACTGTTCAAAAGATTACAATGTTTTCATATCCAAATTAAAATAAAATTAATTAAAATGAACTAAATTAGATTAATAGATATTAATTAATTTAAATTTGAAACCAATTTAATATATAATTTAACTTTAAAAATAATTTAAATTAAAATACTTTTTTAAATTAAAATTTAGTATTTTTCTTTATTCATCCAAAAATTAATATTTACATAAAATTATCAAAAAATCACACTAATATTACTCATAAATAATGATTTCAAAAATAAATTTTTTTATATTCATTTATTTTTTCTAAAATTGTGAAAAATTAGATTTTAAACAAAACTTATAAACGTGATGAAAATTCTTGTTTTTGAGAACTATATATTTTTCGAACCCAATATGATTTTTTATTAACTCTTTGAATCATAATAATAATTTTATAAATCTAAATTAAAATTTATTTGTATTATATATATATATTAAATTTAAGGTAGTATCCATTATTTATTAATTTAATTATTTCGATTAATGAAACATTATGTACTTTAAAACACTTTTTAGAAAACAAAATTCTTTTTTAAACATAAAAATATAAAAATATTAAAATCTGATTCCAATTTTATTAGAAAGTGATTAGTGGAAATAAAAGAACTAAATAATACTTATGTTTCTTTAAAACATAATGGGGTACATAAATCACTTAATTTATTGAAGTGAAATAATTGTTTTACAAAAAACTATATTTTCATTATTCATTGAAAAAATATATATTTTAAGAAAAATCCCAAAATTTCATCATATGTTAATTTTAGTATGATTATTTTCAAAATTAAGATAATTTTATAAAATAAATTTTCATAAATATATATAATATTATCTCATAAAAATAAATAAAAAACCCTTTTTGAAGGAAGCATATTTTTTATGAATATAATTACATTACAAAAAAATGATTGATTATTTACTATGATTTTATAAATAAATTTATATTGATTAGGAAATTTATATATATATTTCATAAATTATTTAATACTATTCATACCCGCCTGCTTCAAGCTTAGGTTATAATAATATTATTTCATGGTTCATTGAAGCTCGGTGTCACATGTCCTACACATTATTGAAAAAAACTCACTATTTCATACAACATAAGATATATAAATGTTTAAATAAATTTTAAAAAATGGGTTCATGAATAAGAAGTATGATACACAAATGATTTACTGAATTTACAAATGAAAAAATAAATTTTCTATTATAACGTATAATAACAGAATGAAATTTCTCACCACCATAAATTTTATTTGAAATTGGGCTTCCTTTATTGTACATCACGTTTTCATAAATAAAACCCCACATTCTCTTTGTCATTGTATTTTTCTATTGAAAATAGGTTTTTAAATTAAAAGGGAACATGGGTATTGAAAATGTTTTCTAAATATAAATAGTTATTTTTATATCTGAAAGTGATTTTCATACAAACTTAAATGATTTTATCAACGATTTTATAAAGGAAAGTGGAAATCATTAAATGAGTTATTCCTAATATGGTACTTTTAAATTTTTTATATGATGGTTTCACCCAAATATCACTGGTTGTGCCTGATATAGCTTGTAATATGGGTTCACCCTGATAGGTATCTAATTCATTTGGTAATGATTATGATCTCATTATAATTGTACTGGAAGTTAGTTGTATCATTACCCCAATTTATAAGGGTTTTTATGGGTTCTATAAGGATTCAATGAGATGATTTCCCCTTGAACCTACAATAATTTTCTACGATTTCTAAGTATTTTTAATTGAAATAATATGATTTCAAAAGTCAAGATAAAGAAAAATGATGTCATTTCTTGAAAAAAAAATTGTTTTTAAGAAAAGGGTTTTCATTGGTTTTCATGTTTTCCACTGGACTAATGGACTTCATCTTTTTATATAACATAATGATCTTTTTGTTCTCATCCCATGTTTAAAAAAAGAATTAATAGGTTTTAAGGATAGGTAAGGGAAATAAAGAAGTCATGTTTAATACCCTGAATATTTTTGAGGAAAATGATTCATTCTTCATTTTAAAAGTTTTTTATTATGGTAAAATTGATAAAATATGAAGTTAAAACATTGTAAATTTATGGTTTTTTGTTTTTTATTAGTTATCAGATAATTATCTAAAACTCTATATCTAAAAATCATTAATTCAAAAAGACTAAATTCCTAAATTAAACATCATGATTATGTTAGGTTAAAGGTTGGGTTCTTATTGTTTGAATTATATGATAGTTTACATAACATAACAGTTTAGTATAATGATAAAATCATACCCTTGAATGATTCTACTTTATGGTTATGTGTAAATGATATATAATTTTAATATTAAAATGTTTTTTATTTAAAATTTGTTTTTTAGAATGGTTTTATATAAAAAAAATATGGAATCTTTAGTGAGAAGGAAATGAGAGGAAAATATCCTTCTAAATTAGTACATTGGGAAGGTATAAATAGTAACATAACAGTTTGATACAGTGATGGATGAGTTGAAAAAATATCTAAATGGTTGTGGTATCCATGCAAGAGAGGAATTTGATTTACCATGATGAAACATGTCTATAGTAGAGCAATTCATAAGGAAACCTCTACCATTATTTAGAGGTTCATCTTTACCTATGGTAGAGGAAGGATGTATCAATACTCTAGACATGATATTTGAATTCATGGGATGTTCATAATGTTAAAAGGTAACTATTGGAATTTATCATTTTTGAAGTTAAATGTGATTGATGGTGGTTTATGGTAAATAATTCCAGAGAGAAATATGATGTTTATTCCATTGAATAGGGAATATTTAGGTATATTCTGTTTGAGAAATATTTTTTATGGTTGTTCGACTCCATATAAAAGAAGAATTCATGGCATTGAGGAAAAAAAATAAAGATTTTGTGGCCACTTTTTTAGCCAGTTTTACAAGATTTCTTGGGTATATACCAGATTCTATTTGGGACATTGATAATAAAATTAATAAATTTTACTTAGGTTTGAATAATATTCTATAATGATTATTTTCCACATGAGAATTTAAAATATTTGAGAGGTCTATTCATTGTTCTGAAAATTTTAATAAGTAGTTTTCTAATACTAATGTGCCTCATGATGATGAATTTAGAAATCACTCAGAATGGAAGGAAATTACATATGATACATCTAAAAAATATAGAGGTTAGAAATTTAATTTCACATCTTTTGGTAAGTGTGGTGATAAGAAACCTCGATATTTTATTATGAAATCAGAGAGGCATTACCGATGTGGATTGTTTGGTCATATGTCCCTGATTCCAAAGAAAATAATAATAAATAATATAAAAATAGGCTAACAGATTATAAGGAACCATCCTTAAAACCTTACATAACCATGAATTAATTTAATAATTTGTATTGAGGATTTTTTCAGGTTTAGAGTTTTAGAGATTTAGGAAATAACTATTACATCTCAAAAGATTACAAAGTAGACACTACTACTAAGTTTCTATAAAATAAAAACTCTTAAAAAGAAACATGTCTAGTTCCATGTTTTAGATAGCATGTCTTTCCTTGATCCCATCCTTGACCCTATTCATCTTTAAGTACTGTGGAAAACATTTCAAAAACTTGGTATGAGCATAAAAATCCCAGTAAAGGATACACAAAGAAGGAAAACTGTTAGTTTTTTCAAAAAACAAGTAAACCATGAATACTTTATCAAAGAAATACTTTTCACATTTATGAAGTAGTAAATACTCTTCACTGAATAAAAGATAAATACTTATCCTTTGAAACCAAAAGATTACCATAAACCCATATAAATAACACATAACATATAAAGGTAACATGGGACATAAAAATACTTAAATGGAATAACCATACGGTCGACTTTCACACATATCACTAAATGGAATAGCCATATGGCCAACTTCCATACCCAATGCATTTGAGGTTATAACGTAACCACTCGTCCTAGTATTCACGGCACTACCCGTCATATGGTTTATCATGTAACCACCCGTCAAATGTCCGAGTACCTTTATAAAATCATAACACGTAAAACAATTATAAAGGAAAGAAAATATATCCACATTTCAATCACAATATATCACTTAAATATATTAAAATAAAAAATCCATTATCAAAACCATTTTCAATACCAAAATACATAAAAGATTATATGGTATTTATTTACTTTTAAAGACATTACGACTTATTGAGGAAACCAAGGATCAAATAATACTCGCGGTGGAGGAAAGGTCGTCATCACTACATACGTTAAAAGGAAATATACTTTTTGTCATTTAGTAAAATGATTCGTACAGAAAGGATTCCTTTTTAATAAAATTAAAAGTCAAAGGGGTTTATAAACCGTATAAAATAAATTTGTGTATAAAAAAAATATGCCTCAATGAAAGGAGATTGAGACGAAGTCCCATATAAAGACGGTATCCTTATATTAAGGATAAATCAATTACATAATTCTTGTGTGAAAAATATAAATAAACCCAATATAAGTGAATATTAAATGTAAAACAATCAGATTCGTTCACACATATTCATGTCATGACATGTTCAAGGAGTACAAGTTTAACCCAAAGGATTGAAATTGAGTTAAGAAGTTCCTTTGCAAAAATTCTATAGCCTGACGACGTCACATTAAAATCCATAAAATTAGTTGATGAGATAGAAAATGGCATCTCATCACTTGGACATAAAATTTACATCAATAAGGATATAGAAGAACATATCCCCACATAAGAAGATGTAAATTAAAAGACCTAACAAAAAGAAGTCTTTTAAAATGAGGAGGGTGAAAGGATCTCTTACCGATTTGGGTAACTTTCGAAACGTACACCCCATGAAAGAAGGACCATAAAAATAGATTTAAATACCCATAAATGAAATTATATTACACAAAGATTATAATAATGGGAATTACATACACCACTAAAATTAAATGGTTGAAAATGTAGCATAAATCTCATGGGAATAAAAGTGAGATGAAAAATCCCTTATGAAAACTCGGCAGCCTAACAGCGCCACTTAAAACTCCCAAAAATGGATTTATGAGTTCAAATATGGTCTCTCATAATATGAACATAAAATTTACAGAATGAGGAATATAAAATAACATCCCCAAAAATAAGAAAGTTGAGCTTCAAATAAATTACATAAAAGAGAGTAATTAAAAATAAAGAGAGAGGTAGGATCCCTTACCTCGTGTCCGACATGACTCGATCATTATTTAATCTCTTGAATAATAAACTATAGTTAATTTATACTTGATTAAAAAACTTTTTAAATTCATTATTCTTTTTATATCATTTATTACCATTTTATTAACATCATGTAATTATTTAAGTTAATAACGGTTGTTTTGTCGATCATTGGTACTTGAGTCAAAAATAAACTTCTTATAATTACAAGTTGTTCATGTGGTAAAATATCCATTATATACAGAAATATATTCATGATTTTTATATCATATATCTCATATATATCCATTATATAAATTCATTTATAATATTACATAACATTTAGAGGTAAGAAATCAAATGCACTGTTCATGGAGATAGTAAGCCGTACGTACGCATGAACGCTACTTTCATTTCTATTTCATATTTAATGGAATGAAATAATAATGATATAAAGGTATATTATAATTCCAGTATAATATCACATATATAATATCATTAACCCCATCCTTTATACGTCCCACATATGGCATTAACGAATCAAATCACTTTGAGGGGGCAATAGTCCACACTTCCTAAAATGAAGATATCGTGTTTACCCATAATGGAAACCATAAGGGTGTGACATAAATGAAAAATATATAAGAATATAGAAAAAATAAACATAATATATATAATATATAAATATAGTGACATCTTAATGGCCACCATGAAAGGTGTTCGAAAAATATTGAACAATCTTCATTTCATGAGGCAGACATTCTCCATCCACAGAAACAATATGTTATTTAACCATTAGACAGAGGTTTGTGTAAGTGTAGCTATAATAATTCTCATAACAACATCCTAGTATACTGATTATTCTGTTGTTGTTACAAAATAAAGGAATAAAAAGAGTTTATGGGGTTGGAGAAGCAAAATAAAACAAAATAACATAGGAGAAGACATTACCTTTAAATCAGATAACTCTTTTTGATTTGAGCTCAAAGGCTTCCTTGGAAAGCATTCTACCCAAATTTAGGCATCTAGGAGTAAGTGAGTGATGTGGAGAGCCAAAATGAGCATAGCTTGGCTGATCCAATGGCTTTAGAGGTGTGTGTAAGGTGGTATAGGTGGGGGCCTTTTATAAGAGGGAGGAGGGGCACTCTTGGAAAGTTATAAAAAGATACTTTATTATAAAATGAGTTTCAGATATCAAAGGTCACACAATTATATATTTCTAGGATAAGGTGATAAGGGATCGAAATCTACCCATCCAATGGGTTTTTGACAAGTTTATGTCTTAGATTTTACATTATCTTTTTATTTTATTTAAATCATTCATTAATGAGGTAATCGCTGCATCATCATGGTGTCATAAATAAATTAATTTATTTAATGTCCAAAAATTATTAAAAAATACTATGATGTAGGAAATATTTTTATATTTCCAATTAATATTTATAGTGAAAAATATTACTTGTATAACCCAATGTGAAAATTGTTTTAGTAAAACAATTCATTTTGTGACATTTTTATTTTAACTTTAAATAAAAAGTTATTAATGTCATTTTCTTACCCAAGTGGCTCCATGGGGTCCCCAGGTTGACCCATGGATTTTCTGGGTCGGCCATGACTCATCCAATAAGGTTAGGACATGTTTCAAGGTCATTACATATTATTATAACATTATTTTTACCTTAAAATACGCTAATTACCTTTAATCACGATTAATAAAACATAAAAGTTACTATTCACAAAAAAATTATTTTAATCCCATTGAACCACATTTTACATCCTAATGACAACCATGTATGTTGGATTTTTGAAATTCAAATCACAGAAGTGGTAAAGTTTCATTTACACGAAAAATCAGTTTTTTAACTACCATTTTGTGGTTTCACTATTCAACAAAAATTGAAGTTTTTCAAAAAATACCAAACATTCACCCTAAACTATATTTGATATTCCGAATTCAAAAATTATGTCTATATTAACAAATTCAAAACGTATAAGTTGCATTAATTAAATTAATAATTAATTCCTGTTGTCAAAACAAGTAGCGTGTTTCTAAGAAACAATATCTATTAAAAGATTGACACGAGTTTAAGTCCAATTTCAAAGTAAAATTATTTCCAATGACCACCATTGGATTAAATGGTAAAAATATATTCGAAAAAAAATTTAATATCAATTAAAAATATAATATATCCATATAAATAAATCATATTTAAAGGAGGTTTTGAATTAAAATGCAACATTTTCACTAAAAATGATCTTTATCAGAAAAATAACAAAAATTTACACAAAGTAAATTTTGATGTCCAGATTCTAAAGAAGGATTTTATTTTGTCAAATTCAACATATAAATTTTCAAAAGTATATTTAAAAATGGTTCTCCATCAAAAGGAGGTTAATCTACCTTTTAAAGAATATTAGAAGATTTATGCTTAAAATTGGATTCATTTGCATTTTAAGCCTCTAGAATTTATTGGATAAAAATAAAAATATTTGACAAACATATATAATCATTTTGTAGTTAGTTCCATTCTCTCCCGCCATTACAATGGCTAGGCGTTAACTACCATTTAAAATAATATTATTTTATTATTAGAGTGCAATGTAAGATTTCAAAGAAACTTGTTGTTGCATATTGGGTACGCCATCGAGCATAGTGTTCCCTTTAAAGTAATATTAATATTTTATTCACAAATATGGATAAATATGAAAATTTCATATTCTTTATTTACCTAGGGTGTTACATCCTTCCCCCCTTCTGGGAATTTCATCCACACAATTTTAAAATTGAGCTTGGAAACTTCATTGAAAATCCCACATCGGAACAAGAGTCTGTAAAACTATCACTTTAAAATAAAGAAAGAGAAGTACAAAGGTCACCCGAGTTAACCCATACTAGGATTACATGTAAGAAAACATGGACATGGAGGAGAAAACAAAGGGTCATGTTCTTATGGAGAGTGATAGAAAATATTTTTAGGAGAAAGTTAACCATAAGAAAATCACAAACTTGTGATGGGTTAAACGGTATTTGATTCCCCAGTAAGAAAAATTAACAGACAAAATTTTTGTTTTAAGATACTTTTCATTGAGGAATTTATTTATAAACTTAACTAAAACATAAGGAAACATACTTACTTGTCATATTGACTTTCAACTTTTACTATATTTCTTACACAAAATCATATTTTCTCCAAAAGACGTGTATTTGAGATGACTTGTTCACATAAAGAGAGCTATAATCAACTTCTAGAGAATCACCTAATCCACAATGGAGAACTGTATACTTCACATGTACTTAGACCTTAACCAAAACCAAAACCAAAAAGGTTAGTATGAGATCAGATAATACCCAAAAAGGATAATTCTTTATAAAAAAATATATTCTTAATCTCCAAAATTTGTCAAACAATACCCAAAGATCAATAAAGACCATTCCATAAAAATCTATCCATAAAATTCTTCAACGTAATCACAACTAAGACTGAAACCCAAATCTCTGAAGGATTTAATCACATAGTCTTCCAAGATAAACCTTATCATTTATCTCCAAATAACATTAGTTACTCTTAAAGTCTCATACTGAAAAGTAATTAACCTAATCACATATCCTCCAGGATAGGTTAATAATTTCCATAGATAACCCAAAATCAACTTATTCTAGATTCATAAGATCATATAACTAAAAATAATCAGTCAAACTAACCAGGGACTTCATGTAGTCGAGTGGTAGGTGATAAATACCAGTTGCACTTTGGTTGTGGGTTCGATTCCCACAGCTTCGTCCGACACGACAGGTTGTCACACGGTCTATGTGTTGTCCTTTTCCCAAAACTACATAATTCTTATAACATTCCCCAAAAAGTGATAAAATCTTCAAAAATAACAATAACATAATTTAACCTAAAGTTTATCTCATGTCATTCATATTCCATCATAACATATAGTAACCCATAATTACCTCAAAATTAAGGATCATATAAACCCTAATGGTTACCTTTATAATTATTACCTGAACTTCCATGTCGAGTTGGTTCTCTCATACATGGTGCATTAGAGAACTCACCAAGGTTCAAGTAGTTGATCATGACTCCTGATAGTTGGTTTTGAATAACCATGAGATTTCTCATCGAATCCCCCATTTCATCCAGTCACTTAATCAGAGAACCACCATAGTTTCCTTCAAACCCATTGTCACTTTGGTGCCTGCAAGATCCATCCATTTACTAAAACCAAAAATGTCAGTGTGAGTATATCAGCAAAATCATCATGTACTAATGAGGATGATGGACACTAAGATATACTTACTCATTTACTTTATCTAAAAACAATGACTCCTTTTTAAAACCTAAACATTATGGTAATGTCACTTATGCTTAAAGAATACCCTAACCTCTAAAGTTATCTAAACCGACCTTTCATACCAACTATAAGGACCCGTCCTTAAAACCTTACATAACCATTAATTAAATGAATAATTCACATTGAGGATCTTTTCAGGTTTATAGTTTTAGAGACTTAGGAAATAACTATTACATCTCAAAAGATTACAAAGTAAACACTACTACTATGTTTCCATAAAATAAAAACTCTTAAAAAGAAACATGTATAGTTCCATGTTTTAGATAGCATGTCTTTCCTTGATCCCATACTTGACCCTATTCATCTTTAAGTCCTGTGGAAAAAATTTCAAAAACTTTGGATGAGCATAAAAATCCCAGTAAAGGATACCCAGAGAAGCAAAAATGATAGTTTTTTCAAAAAACATGTAAACCATGAATACTTTATCAAAGTAATACTATTCAACTTTATGAAGTAGTAATTACTCTTCACCGAATAAAATATCACTACTTATCCTTTGTAACCAAAATATTACCATAAACCCATATAAAGAACACATAACATATAAATGTAACTTGTGACATAAACATACTTAAATGGAATAACCATACGGTCAACTTCCACACATATCACTAAATGGAATAGCCATATGGCCAACTTAGATACCCAATGCATTGGAGGTTATAATGTAACCACCCTTCTTGGTATTCATAGCACCACCCGTCATATGGTTTATCATGTAACCACCCATCAATTGTCCAAGTACCATTATAAAATCAGAACCCATAAAATAGTTACAAAGGAAAAAAAATATTTTCACATTTCAATCACAATATATCACTTAAATATATTGACTTAACAAATCTATTATCAAAACCATTTTCAATACCAAAATACATAAAAGATTATATGGTATTTATTTACTTTTAAAAACATTACAGCTTGTTGAGGAATCCAAGGATCAAATAATACTCGCGGCGGCGGAAAGGTCGTCGTCACCGCATACGTTAAAAAGAAACATACTTTTTGTCATTTAGTAAAATACTTCACAGAGAAAATATTCCTTCTGAATAAAAGTAAAAGTCAAAGGGGTTTATGCATCGTATAAAAGAAAATTCTGTATAAAAAAAATATGCCTCAATGAAAGGAGATGGTGGCAAAGTCCCATACAAAGATGGTATCCTTAGTTTAAGGATAAATCAATTACATAATTCATGTGTGAAATATATAAATACACCCAATATAAGTGGATATTAAGTGTAAAACAATCAGATTCATTCAAACATATTCATAGCATTACATGTTCAAGGAGTACAAGTTTTACCCAAAGGATTGAAATTGAGTTTAGAAGTTCCTTTGCAAAAAAACGACAGCCTAACGGCGTCGCATTAAAATTCATAAAATTAGTTGATGAGAGAGAAAATGGTATCTCATCACTTGGACGTAAAATTTAAATCAATATGGATATATAAGAACATATCCCCACATAAGAAGATGTAAATTAGAAGACCTAACAAAACAAATTCATTTAAAAAGAGGAGGGTGAAAGGTTCTCTTACCGATTTGGGTAACTTTTGAAACGCACACTCCCTGACAGAAGGACCATAAAAATTGATGTAAATACCCATAAATGAAATTATATTACAAAAAGAGTATAATAATGGGTAGTACATACACCACTCAAAGTACATGGTGGCAAATGTACCATAAATCTCACGAGAATAAAAGTGAGATGAAAAATCCCTTATGAAAACTCGGCAGCCTAACAGCGCCACTTAAAACTCCCAAAAATGTATTTATGAGTTCAAATAGGGTATCTCATAATATGAACATAAAATGTACAGAATTAGGAATATAAAATAACATCCCCAAAATTAAGAAATATGATCTTAAAAGAAATGACATAAAAGAGAGTACATAAAAAGAAAGAGAGAGGTAGGATCCCTTACCTCGTGTCCGACATGACTCGATCATTATTTAATCTTCTTAATAATAAACTAGAGTTAATTTCTACTTGCATAAAAACATTTTTAAGTTAATTATTACTTTTATATCATTTATTACCATTTTAGGAACATCATGTAATTATTTAAGTTAATAACGGTCATTTTGTCGATAATTGGTACTTGAGTCAAAAATAAACTTCTTATAATTACAAGTTGTTCATACTGTAAAATATCTATTATATCCAGATATATATTCATGATTTAGATATCATATATTTCATATATATCCAGTATATAAATGTATTTTTAATATTACATAACATTTAGAGGTAAGAAATGAAATGCACCGTTCATGGAGACGGTAAGCCGTACGTACGCATGAACGCTACTTTCATCTCTATTTCATATTTAATGGAATGAAATCATAATGGTATAAAGGCATATTATAATTAAAGTATAATATCATATATATAATATCATTAACCCCATCCTTTATACATCCCACATATGGCATTAACGAATCAAATCACTTTGAGGGGGCGGTAGTCCGCACTTCCTAAAATGAAGATATCGCGTTTACCCATAACGGAAACCATAAGGGTGTGCCATAAATGCAAAATACAGAATCATATTGAAAAAAAAAACATAACATATATCATATATAAATATAGTTACATCTTAATGGCCACCATGAAAGGTGTTTGAAGAATATTGAACAATCATCGTTTCGTGAGGCAGAAATTCATCATCCATAGAAATAGTATGTTCTTTAACCATTAGATATAGGTGTGTGTAAGTGTAGCTCTAATAATTCTCATAAAAACATCCTAGTATATTTAAGATACTGGTTTTTTTAGAAAATAAATTAATAAAAAGAGTTTAGGGGGTTGGAGAAGCAAAATAAAACAAAATAACATAAGAGAAGACATTACCTTTAAATCGGATAACTCTTTTTGATTTGAGCTCAAAGCCTTCCTTGGAAATATTTTTTCTCAAAGTGAGGCTTCTAGGTATAATAGAGGGATTTGGAGAGACATAATGAGCATAGCTTGGCCGAGCCAATGGCTTGAGAGGTGTGGGTAAGGTGGTAGAGGTTGGGGCCTTTTATAAGAGGGAGGAAAGGCACTCTTGGAAAGTTATAAAATGATACTTTATTATAAAATGATTTTCGGATATCAAAGGTTTCACAATTATAAATTTTGAGGATAAGGTGATAAGGGATCTAAATACACACATCAAATAGGTTTTTGACAAGTGTATGTCTTAGAGTTTACATTATCTTTTCATTTTATTTAAATCGTTCATTAATGAGGTAATCGCTGCATCATTTTGGTGTCATAAATAAATTAATTTATTTAATGTCTAAAAATAATAAGAAAACTACTATGATGTAGGAAATCCTTTTATATTTCCAATTATTATTTATAGTGAAATATATAACTTGTATAACCCCATGTAAAAATTGTTTTAGAAAAACAATTCATGTTTGTGACATTTTTATTTTATCTTTAAATAAAAAGTTATTAATGTCATTTTCTTACCCACATGGCTCCATGGGGTCTCCATGTTGACCCATGGATTTTCTTGGTCGGCCATGACTCATCCAGTGAGGGTAGTACAAGTTTCAAAGTCATTTTATATTATTATAACATTATTTTTACCTTAAATTACACTAATTACCTTTAATCGCGATTAATAAAACTTTAAAGTTATTATTCACCAAAAAATTATTTTAGTCCAATTGAACCGCATTTTACATTGTAATGAAAACCATGTTTGTTGGATTTTTGAAATTCAAATCACAGAAGTGGTAAAGTTTCATTTAAACAAAAAATCAGTTTTTTAACTACCACTTAGTGGTTTCACTATTCATCAAAAATTGAAGTTTTTCAAAAAAAAATAACAAAACTTTACCCTAAACTATATTTGATATTCCGAATTAAAAAGTGATGTATATTTTATAAAATTCAAAAAATATTAGTTGAATTAATTAATTTAATAATTAATTCCCACTGTCAAAACAAATAGCCTGTTTTTAAGAAACAATATCTATTAAAATATTGACACCAGTTTAAGTCCAATTTCAAAGTGAAATTAATTCCAATGACCACCATTGGATTAAATGGTAAAAATATATTCTAAATAAACTTTAATACTAATTAAAAAGATAATCTATCCATATAAATAAATCATCCTAAAAGGAGGTTTTGAATTAAAATGCAACATTTTCACTAAAAATGATCTTTATCGGAAAAATAACAAAAATTTACACAAAGTAAATTTTGATGTCCAGATTCTAAAGAAGGATTTTATTTTGTCAAATACAACATATAAAACTGTCAAAAATATATTTAAAAAGGGTCCTCCATCCAAAGGTGGTTAATCGACCTTTTAAAGAATATTAGAAGATTTATGCTTAAAATTGGATTCATTTGCATTTTAAGCCTCTAACATTTATTGGATAAAAGAAAAAATATTCGACAAACATATATAATCATTTTGTAGTTAGTTCCATTCATTCCTGCCATTACAACAGCTAGGTGTTAACTACCATTTATAATAATACTATTTTATTATTAGAGTGAAACGTAAGATTTCAAAGAAACTTGTTGTTGCGTATTGGGTACGCCATCGAGCATAGTGTTCCCTTTAAAGTAATATTAATATTTTATTCACAAATATGGATAAATATGAAAATTTCATATTGTTTATTTACCTGGGGTGTTACATCCTTCCCCCCTTTTGGAAATTTCATCCTCGCAATTTTAAAATTGGGCTTGGAAACTTCATTGAAAATCCCACATCAGAACAAGAGTCAGTAAAACTATCACTTTAAAATAAAGTAGGAGAAGTACAAAGGTCACCCGAGTTAACCCATACTTGGATTCCATGTAAGAAAACATGGACATGGAGGAGAAAGAAAAGGGTCAAGTTCTGATGGATAGTGATAGAAAACATGTTTAGGAGAAAGTTAACCATAAGAAAATCACAAAGTTGGGATGGGTTAAACGATATTTGATTCCACAAAAGGAAAAATTAACTGACAACCTTTTTGTTTTAAGTTACTTTTCCCTGAGGAATTTATTTATGATCTTAACTAAAACATAAGGAAACATACTTACTTGTCATGTTGACTTTCAACCTTTACTATATTTCTTACACAAACTCATATTATCTCCAAAAGACGAGTATTTAGGATGAATTGTTAACATAGAGAGTTATAATAAACTTATAGAGAATCACCTAATCCACAAAAGAGAACTATATACTTCCCATGTCTTTAAACCTTAACCAAAACCAAAACCAAAAAGGTTAGTATGAGATCAGATAATACCCAAAAAGGATAATCCTTTATAAAAAAAACTATTCTTAATCTCCAAAATTTTTCAAACAATACCCAAAGATCAACAAAGACCATTCAATAAACATCGATCCTTAAAATTATTCAATGTAATAAAAAATAATACTGAAACCCAAATCTCTAAAGGATTTAATTACATAGTCTTCCAAGATAAACCTTAAAATTTATCTCCAAATAACATCAGTTACTCTTAAAGTCTCATACTGAAAAGTAATTAACCTAATCACATATCCTCCATGATAGGTTAATAATTTCCGTAGATAACCCAAAATCAACTTATTCTAGATTCATAAGATCATATAACTAAAAAGAATTTGTCAAATTAACCAGTGACTTCACGTAGTCCAATGGTAGGTGATAAATATCAGTCGCACTTTGGTTGTGGGTTCGATTCTCACATCTTCATCCGATGTGACAGGTTGTCACACGGTCTATGTGTTGTCCTTTTTCCAAAACTACATAATTCATATAAAATTCCCCAAAAAGTGATAAAATCTTCAAAAATAACAATAAAATAATTTAACCTCAAGTTTATCTCATGTCGTTCATATTCCATCATAACATATAGTAACCCATAATTACCTCAAAAGTAAGGATCATATTAACCCTAATGGTTACCTTTATAATTATTACCTGAACTTCCACGTCGAGTTGGTTCTCTCGTACATGGTGCATTAGATAAGTCACCAACGTTCAAGTGGTTGATCATGACTCCTGATAGTTGGTTTAGAATAACCACGAGATTTCTCATTGAATCCCCCATTTCATCTAGTCTCTTAATCATAGAACCACCACAGTTTCCTTCAAACCCATTGTCACATTGGTTCCTGCTAGATCCATCCATTTACTAAAACCAAAAATCTCAGTGTGAGTATATCAACAAAATCATCATGTACTAATGAGGAATATGGACACTAAGATATACTTACTCATTCACTTTATTTAAAAACTATGACTCATTCTAAAATCCTAGCCTTTATGGTAATGTCACTTATGCTTAAAGAATACCCTAACCTCTAATGTTATCTAAACCGACCTTTGATATCAACTATAAGGACCCTTCCTTAAAACCATAAATAAACATGAATTAAATTAATAATTCACATTGAGGATCTTTTTAGGTTTAGAGTTTTAGAGATTTAGTACATAACTATTACATCTCAAAAGATTAAAAAGTAGCCACTACTACTAAGTTTCCATAAAATACAAACTCTTAAAAAGAAACATGTCTAGTTCCATGTTTTAGATAACATGTCTTTCCTTGATCCAATCCTTGACACTATTCATCTTTAAGTCCTGTGGAAAAAAATTCAAAAACTTGGGATGAGCATAAAAAGCCCAGTAAAGGATACACACAGAAGGAAAACTGTTAGTTTTTTCAAAAAACAAGTAAACCATGAATACTTTATCAAAGTAATAATTTTCACCTTTATGTAGTAAATACACTTCACCAAATAAAAGATCACTACTTATCCTTTGTAACCAAAAGATTACCATAAATCCATATAAATAACACATAACATATAAAGGTAACTTGGGACAAAAACATACTTAAATGGAATAACCATAAGGTAGACTTCCACACATATCACTAAATGGAATAGCCATATGGCCAACTTCGATACCCAATGAATTGGAGGTTATAACGTAACCACCTATCCTGGTATTCACGGCACCACCTGTCATATATTTTATCATGTAACCACCAGTCAAATGTCCAAGTACCATTATAAAATCATAACACATAAAACAATTATAAAGTAAAGAAAACTTTTCCACATTTCAATCACAATATATCACTTAAATATATTGACATAACAAATCCATTATCAAAACCATTTTAAATACAAAAATACATAAAATAGTATATGGTATTTATTTACTTTTAAAAACATTATGGCTTTTTGAGGAAGCAAAGGAACAAATAATACTTGTGGCGGCGGAAAGGTCGTCGTCACCGTGTAGGTTAAAAAGAAACATACTTTTTGTCTTTTAGTAAAATTCTTCGTACAGAAAGGATTCCTTTTGAATAAAAGTAAATCTCAAAAAGGTTTATACACCATATAAAATAAGTTTTTGTATAAAAAAATATTCCTCAATGAAAGCAGATTGAGACGAATTTTCATACAAAGACGGTATTCTTAGGTTAAGGATAAATCAATTACATAATTCATGTGTGAAAAATATAAATAAACCCAATATATGTGGATATTAAGTGTAAAACAATCAGAGTCATTCACACATATTCGTATCATGGTATGTTCAAGGAGTACAAGTTTAACCCAAAGGATTGAAATTGAGTTAAGAAGTTCCTTTGCAAAAATTCGACAGCTTAACGACATCACATTAAAATTCAAAAAATTAGTTGATGAGAGAGAAAATGGTATCTCATCACTTGGACATAAAATTTACATCAATAAGGATATATAAGAACATATACCCACATAAGAAGATGTAAGTTAAAAGACCTAACAAAAAGAAGTCTTTTAAAAAGTGGAGGGAGAAAGGTTCTCTTAACGATTTCGGTAACTTTCAACACATACACCCCATGAAAGAAGGACCATAAAAAATTGATGTAGATACCCATAAATGAAATTATATTGCACAAATAGTATAATAATTGGCAGTACATACACCACTCAAAGGAAATGGTGGAAAATGTAGCACAAATCTCACGGGAATAAAAGTGAGATGAAAAATCCCTTACGAAAACTCGGCAGCCTAACAGCGCCACTTAAAACTACCAAAAATGGATTTATGAGAATAAATAGGGTCTCTCATAATATGAACATAAAATTTACAGAATGAGTAATATAAAATAACATCCCAAAAAATAAGAAAGTTGAGCTTAATATAAATGACATAAAAGAGTGTATTTAAAAAGAAAGATAGAGGTAGGATCCCTTACCTCGTGTCCGACATTACTCGATCATTATTTAATCTCCTGAATAATAAACTAGAGTTAATTTATACTTTCTTAAAAACCTTTTAAGTTCATTATTCTTTTTATATAATTTATTACCATTTTATGAACATCATGTAATTATTTAAGTTAATAACAGTCATTTTGTCAATAATTGGTACTTAAGTCAAAAATGAACTTCTTATAATTACAGGTTGTTCATTTGGTAAAATATCCATTATATCCAAAAATATATTCATGATTTAGATATCATATATTTCATATATATCCAGTATATAAATTCATTTATAATATTACATAACATTTATAGGTAAGATATTAAATGCATTGTTCATGGAGACGGTAAGCCGTACGTATGCATGAACGCTACTTTCATTTCTATTTCATATTTAATGGAATGAAATCATAATGATATAAAGGTATATTATAATTCCATTATAATATCATATATATATTATCATTAACCACATCCTTTATATGTCCCACATATGTCATTAAGGAATCAAATCACTTTCAGGGGGCGGTAGTCCGCAATTCCTAAAATGAAGATATCGTGTTTACCCATAATGGAAATCATAAGGGTGTGCCATAAATGAAAAATACAGAAGAATATAGAAAACATAAACATAATATATATCATATATAAATATAGTGACATCCTAATGGCTACCATGAATGGTGTTTGAAGAATATTGATCAATCATCTTTTCGTGAGGCTGAAATTCTCCATCCACAGAAACAGTATGTTCTTTAACCATTAGATAGAGGTGTGTGTAAGTGTAGCTCGAATACTTCTCATAAAAAAATCCTAGTATATTGAAGATAATTTTTTTGTTACAAAAGAAAGGAATAAAAAGTTTTTAGGGGGTTGGAGAAGCAAAATAAAACAAAATAACATAAGAGAAGACATTACCTTTAAATCGGATAACTCTTTTTGATTTGAGCTCAAAGGATTCCTTGCAAATAATTGTGCCAAAATTGAGGCTTCTAAGAGTAATATAGGGATGTGGAGAGGGAAAATGAGCATATCTTGGCTGAGCCAATGGCTTGAGAGGCGTGGGTAAGGTTGTAGAGGTGGGGGCCTTTTATAAGAGGGAGGAGGTGCACTCTGGAAAAGTGATAAAAATATACTTTATTATAAAATGATTATCAGATATCAAAGGTCCCAAAATTATATATTTCTAGGATAAGGTGATACGGAATCAAAATACACCCATCTAATAGGTTTTTGACAAGTTTATGACTTAGATTTTACATTATCTTTTCATTTTATTTAAATCTTTCATTAATAAGGTAATCACTGCATCATCATGGTGTCATAAATAAATTAATTTATTTAATGTATAAAAATTATAAAAAAATATACTATGATGTATGAAATCTTTTTAGCTTTCCAATTACTTTTTATTTTAAAAAATATGACTTGTATAACCCCATGTAAATATTGTTTTAGTAAAACAATTCATGTTTGTGACATTTTTATTTTAACTTTAAATAAAAAGTTATTAATGTCATTTTCTTACCCACGTGGCTTCATGGGGTCCCCATTTTGACCCATGGATTGTCTTGGTTGGCCATGACTCATCCAATAAGGGTAGGATATGTGTCAAGATCATTTCATATTATTATAACATTATTTTTACCTTAAATTACCCTAATTACCTTTAATCGTGATTATTAAAACTTAAAAGTTGCTATTCAACAAAAAATTATTCTAATCCCATTAAACCGCATTTTACATCCTAATGAAAACCATGTCTGTCTGATTTCTGAAATTCAAATCATATAAGTGGTAAAGTTTCATTTAAATGAAAAATCAGTTTTTTAACTACCACTTAGTAGTTTCACTATTCATCAAAAATTGAAGTTTTTCAAAAACAAATACCAAAAATTCACCCTAAACTATATTTGAAATTCCAAATTCTAAAATGATGTCTTTTTTACAAAATTCAAAACATATATGTTTCATTAATAAATTTAATAATTAATTTCTGCTGTCAAAACAAATATCATGTTTTTAAAAAAACAATATCTATTAAAAGATTGACACTAGTTTAAGTCCAATTTCAAAGTGAAATTAACTCAAATGACCATCGTTGGATTAAATGGTAAAAATATATTCTAAATAAACATTAATCATAATTAAAAATATAACATATCCATATAAATAAATCATATTAAAAGGTGGTTTTGAATTAAAATGCAACATTTTCACAAAAAATGATCTTTATCAGAAAAAGGACAAAAATTTACAAAAAGTAAATTTTGATGTCCAGATTCTAAAGAAGGATTTTATTTTGTCAAATACAACATATAAAATTGTCAAAAGTATATTTAAAAAGAGTTCTCCATCAAAAGGTGGTTAATCGACCTTTTAATGAATATTAGAAGATTTATGCTTAAAATTGGATTCATTTTCATTTTAAGCCTCTAACATTTTTGGGATAAAAGTAAAAATATTTGATAAACATATATAATCATATTGTAGTTAGTTCCATTAATTCCCTCTATTACAATAGATAGGAGTTAACTACCATTTAAAATAATATTATTTTATTATTAGAGTGAAACGTAAGATTTCAAATAAACTTGTTGTTGCGTATTGGGTACGCCATCGAGCATAGTGTTCCCTTTAAAGTAATATTAATATTTTATTCACAAATAAGGATAAATATTAAATTGTCATATTATTTATTTACCTGGGTTGTTACATCCTTCCCCCCTTTTGGAAATTTCATCCTCTCAATTTTAAAATTGGGCTTGGAAACTTCATTGAAAATCCCACATCGGAACAAGAGTTAGTAAAACTATCACTTTAAAATAAAGAAAGAGAAGTACAAAGGCCACCCGAGTTAACCCAAACTAGGATTCCATGTAAGAAAACATGGACATGGAGGAGAAAAAAAAGGGTTATATTCTTATTTAGAGTTATAGAAAACATGTTTAGGAGAAAGTTAACCCCCAGAAAATCATAAACTTGTGATGGGTTAAACGGTATTTTATTCCCCAATAGGAAAGATTAAAAGACAACATTTTTTTAAAGATACTTTTCATTGAGGAATTTCATTATGAGCTTCAATAAAACATAATAAACATACTTACTTTTCATGTTGACTTTAAACTTTTACTAGATTTCTTACACAAACTCATATTTTCTCCAAAAGATGAGTATTTAGGATGACTTGTTCACATCAAGAGAGTTATAATCAACTTCTAGAGAATCACCTAATCCACAAAAGAGAACAATATAATTCCCATGTCTTTAGACCTTAACCAAAACCAAAACCAAAAAGGTTAGTATGAGATCAGATAATACCCAAAAAGGATAATCCTTTATAAAAAAAATCTATTCTTAATCTCCAAAAAATTTTAAACAATACCCAAAGTTCAAAAAAGACCATTCAATAAACATATATATATATAATTATTCAACATAATCAAAACTAAGACTGAAACCCAAATCTCTAAAGGATTTAATGACATAGTCTTCCAAGATAAGCCTTAAAATTTATCTATAAATAACATCAGTTACTCTTAAAGTCTCATACTGAAAATTAATTAACCTAATCAGATATCCTCCATGATAGGTTAATAATTTCCATAGATAACCCAAAATCAACTTATTATAGATTCATAATATCATCTAACTAAGAAGAATTAGTTAAACTAACCAGGGACTCCATGTAGTCCAGTGGTAGGCGATAAATACTAGTCGCACATTGGTTGTGGGTTCTATTCCCACAGCTTCATCCGACGTGACAGATTGTCACACGGTCTATGTGTTTTCCTTTTTCCAAAACTACATAATTCTTATAACATTCCCCAAAAAGCGATAAAATCTTAAAAAATAACAATAACGTAATTTAACCTCATGTTTATCTCATGTCGTTCATATTCCATAATAACATATAGTAACCCATAATTACCTCAAATGTAAGGATCATATAAACCCTAATGGTTAACTTTATAATTATTATGTGAACATCCATGTCGATTTGGTTCTCTCGTACATGGTACATTAGAGAACTCACCAAGGTTAAAGTGGTTGATCATGACTCCTGATAGTTGGTTTAGAATAACCATGAGATTTCTCATTGAATCCCCCATTTCGTCCAGTCTCCTAATCAGAGAACCACCGCAGTTTCCTTCAAACCCATTGTCACTTTGGTGCCTGCTAGATCCATCCATTTACTAAAACCAAAAATGACAGTGTGAGTATATCAACAAAATCATCATGTACTAATGAGGAAGATGAACACTAAGATATACTTACTCATTTAATTTATATAAAAACTATGAATCTTTCTGAAATCCTAGCCGTTATGGTAATTTCACTTATGCTTAAAGAATACCCTAACCTCTAAAGTTATCTAAACCGACCTTTGATACCAACTATAAGGACCCATCCTTACAACCTTACATAACCATGAATTAAATAAATAATTCACATTGAGGATCTTTTTAGTTTTAGAGTTTTAGAGATTTAGGACATAACTATTATATCTCAAAAGATTACAAAGTAGACACTACTACTATGTTTCAATAAAATAAAAACTCTTAAAAAGAAACATGTTTAGTTCCATGTTTTAGATACCATGTCTTTCCTTGATCCCATACTTGAACCTATTCATCTTTACGTCCTGTGGAAAACATTTCAAAAACTTGGGATGAGCATAAAAATCCCAGAAAATGATACACAAAGAAAGAAAATTGTTTGTTTTTTCAAAAAACTATTAAACCATGAATACATTATCAAAGTAATACATTTCACCTTCATGAAGTAATAAATACTCTTCACCGAATTAAAGATCACTACTTATCCTTTTTAACCAAAAGATTACCATAAAACCATATAAAGAACACATAACATATAAAGGTAACATGGGACATAAACATACTTAAATGGAATAACCATAAGGTCGACATCCGCACATATTACTAAATGGAATAGCCATATGGCCAACTTCCATACCCAATGAATTGGAGGTTATAATGTAACCACCCATCTTGGTATTCACGGCACCACCCATGATATGGTTTATCACGTAACCACCCATCAAATGTCCATGTACCATTATAAAATCATAACTCATAAAACAATTATAAAGGAAAGAAAATATTTCCACATTTAAAACACAATATATCACTTAAATATATTGACATAAAAAATCCATTATCAAAACCATTTTCAATACCAAAATAAATAAAAGCCTATATGGTATTTATTTACTTTTATAAACATTACGGCTTGTTGAGGAAGCCAAGGATCAAATAATACTCACGGCGGCAACAAGGTCATCGTCACCGTGTACGTTAAAAAGAAACATACTTTTTGTCGTTTAGTAAATTTCTTCGTACAGAAAAGATTTATTTTTAATAAAAGTAAAATTCAAATGGGTTTATACACCGTATAAAAGAAAGTTCCTTATAAAACAAAATATGCCTCAATGAAAGGATAATGAGACGAAGTCCCATACAAAGACAATATCCTTAGTTTAAGGATAAATCAATTACATAATTTATGTGTGACAAATATAAATACACCCAATATAAGTGGATATTAAGTGTAAAAAAATCAGAGTCATTCACAAATATTCATAGAATGACATGTCCAAGAAGTACACGTTTATCCCAAAGGATTGAAATTGAGTTAAGATGTTCCTTTGCAAAAACTTGACAGCCTAATGGCGTCACATTAAAATTCATAAAATTAGTTGATGAAAGATAAAATGGTATCTCATCACTTGGACATAAAATTTACATCAATAAGGATATAGAAGAAAATATCCCCACATAAGAAGATGTAAATTAAATGACCTAACAAAAAGAAGTCTTTTAAAAAGAGGAGGGTGAAAGGTTCTCTTACCGATTTGGGTAACTTTAAATACGTACACCCCATGAATGAAGGACAACAAAACATTGATGTAAATACCCATAAATGAAATTATATTACACAAAGAGTATAATAATGGGTAGTACATACACCAATCAAAGGAAATGGTGGCAAATGTAGCATAAATCTCACGGGAATAAAAGTGAGATGAAAAATCCCTTACGAAAACTCGGCAGCCTAGCAGCACCACTTAAAACTCCCAAAAATGGATTTATGAGATCAAATAGAGTCTCTCATAATATGAACATAAAATTTACAGAATAATGAATATAAAATAACATCCCCAAAAATAAAAAAGTTGAGCATCATAGAAATGGCATAAAATAGAGTACTTAAAAAGAAAAGAGAGGGGTAAGATCCATTACCTCGTGTCCGACATGACTCGATCATTATTTAATCTCCTGAATAAAAAACTAGAGTTAATTTATACTTAATTAGAAACCTTTTTTAGTTAATTATTCTTTTTATATCATTTATTACCATTTTATGAACATCATGTAATTATTTAAGTTAATAACGGTCGTTTTGTCAATCATTGGTACTTAAGTCAAAAATAAACTTCTTATAATTACAAGTTGTCCATGTCGTAAAATGTCCATTATATCCAGAAATATATTCTTGATTTAGATATAATATATTTCATATATATCCAGTATATAAATTTATTTATAATATTACCTAACATTTAGAGGTAATAAATGAAATGTACCGTTCATGGAGACGGTAAGCCGTACGTACGCATTAATGAAACTTTCATTTCTATTTCATAATTAATGTAATGAAATAATAATGATATAAAGATATATTATAATTCCAGTATAATATCATATATATAATATCATTAACCCCATCATTTATACGTCCCACATATGGCGTTAACGAATCAAATCACTTTGAGGGGGCGGTAGTCTGCACTTCCTAAAATGAGGATATCGCGTTTACCCATAATGGAATCCATAAGGGTGTGCCATAAATGAAAAATACAGAAACATATATAAAACATAAAAATAATATATATCATATATAAATATAGTGACATCTTAATGGCCACCATGAAAGGTGTTATAAGAATATTGAACAATCATCGTTTCGTGAGGCAGAAATTCGCCATCCACAGAAACAGTATGTTCTTTTACCATTAGACAGAGGTGTGTGTAAGTGTAGCTCGAATCGTCCTCATAACAATATCCTAGTATATTTAATATACTGGTGTTGTTACAAAAGAAATAAATAAAAAGAGTTTAGGGTGTTGTAGAAGCAAAATAAAACAAAATAACATAAGAGAAGACATTACCTTTAAATCGGATAACTCTTTTTGATTTGAGCTCAAAGGATTTCTTGGAAATAATTCTGCCAAAAGTGAGGCTTCTAGGATTAAGAGAGGTATGTGGAGAGAAAAAATGATCATATCTTGGCTGATCCAATGGCTTGAGAGGTGTGGTTAAGGTGGTAGAGTTGGGGGCCTTTTATAAGAGGGAGGAGGGGCACTCTTGGAAAGTTACAAAAAGATACATTATTATAAAATGATTTTAGGATATCAAATGTCCCAAAATTATATATTTAAATGATAAGGTGATATGAGATATAAATACACCAATAAAATAGGTGTTTGAAAAGTTTATGTCCTAGATTTTAAATTATCTTTTTATTTTATTTAAATCGTTCATTATTGAGGAAATCGATGCATCATCATGGTGTCATAAATAAATTAATTTATTTAATGTCTAAAAATTATAAAAAAAATAATATTATGTAAGAAATCCTTTTATATTTCCAATTACTATTTATAGAGAAATATATGACTTGTATAACCCCATGTAAAAATTGTTTTAGTAAAACAATTCATGTTTGTGACATATTTATTTTAACATTAAATAAAAAGTTATTAATGTCATTTTCTTACCCAAGTGGCTCCATGGGGTCCCCATGTTTACCCAAGGATTTTATTGGTTGGCCATGACTCATAAAATAATGTTAGTACATGTTTCAAGTTAATTTCATATTATTATAACATTATTTTTACCTTAAATTACACTAATTACCTTTAACCGCGATTAATAAAACTTAAAAGTTACTATTCACCAAAAAATTATTTTAATCCTATTGAACCGCATTTTACATCCTAATGACAACCATTAATGTTGGATTTTTGAAATTCAAATCACAGAAGTGGTAATGTTTCATTTAAATGAAAAATCAGTTTTTTAACTACCACTTAGTGGTTTCCTTATTCATCAAAAATTGAAGTTTTTCAAAAAAATACAAAAAATTCACCCTAAACTATATTTGATATTCTGAATTCAAAAATGATGTCTATTTTACAAAAATCAAAACATATGTGTTGTATTAATTAATTTAATAATTAATTCCCACTGTCAAAACAAATAGTGTGTTTTTAAGAAACAATATCTGTTAAACGATTGACACTAGTTTAATTCCAATTTCAAAGTGAAATTAATTCCAATTACCACCATTGGAGTAAATGGTAAAAATATATTATAAATACACTTTAATCTCAATTAAAAATACTATCTATCCATATAAGTAAATCATATTAAAAGGAGGTTTTGAATTAAAATGCAACATTTTCACTAAAAATGATCTTTATCGGGAAAATAACAAAAATTTACACAAAGTAAATTTTGATGTCCAGATTCTAGAGAAGGATTTTATTTTGTCAAATACAACATATAAAATTGTCAAAAGTACATTTAAAAATGGTTCTCCATCAAAAGGGGATTAATCGACCTTTTAATTAATATTATAAGATTTATGCTTAAAATTGGATTCATTTGCATTTTAAGCCTCAAACATTTATTGGATAAAAGTAAAAATATTTTACAAACATATATAATTATTTTGTAGTTACTTCCGTTCATTCCCACCGTTACAATGACTAGGCGTTAACTACCATTTAAAATAATATTATTTTATTATTAGAGTGCAACTTATGATTTCAAAGAAACTTGTTGTTGCATATTGGGTACGCCATCGAGCATAGAGTTCCCTTTAAAGAAATATTAATATTTTATTCACAAATATGGATAAATATGAAAATGTCATATTCTTTATTTACCTGGGGTGTTACACAGATATCCAACCAATTGTGATATGTATTAGTTACAGTGAGTTAGTTCATTATGCTAACATTTTCCCAAACAAAGAAAATCTATATAAAAATCATCAATATTGGACGAATAAGGCTGTGGGAAAATATTTTTCTACTACTGTGGTTAATGTTGAGCCATTAAATGATGTGGTGATAGGTATGATACTTTTGTGTTCGAACTATTTCAGTACCATTTTTGAATCTAGGTCTTTTCATTCTTACATTTATGACAAATTTTAATGTAAATTTGGAATATCACCACATGAATATGATATATATATTTGGGTAAAAAGTCCTAGTGGAAGTATTAATTTGGAAAAAAAAATTATAGGAATCTTCCTATTGTCATTAGTAGGATGGCCTTGACTATAAATCTTGCTGAACTTTCCATAGTGAGTATAATATCATTTTTGGTATGAATTAACTTTCATTTTATCATGATGATATAGATTTTATAGAATATAATGTTTTATTCAATGATCTCATACCTTTGATATCATATCTTGATGATGGGAAACTGATAAGAGATGGTAGTGAAAGTTACCTAGCTCATATTTTTAAATAGAATGAAACTGTTCAAATAAATCATGCGGAGATGGTGATGGAATAAATGGATGTAGTTTCTGATGATTTTTTTATTTTTATTCTTGATTAAGAGGTTGAGTTCACTATTGACTTAGTGCCATATATTATTCTTATTTCAAACCCACTAATTAATTGTCTCAAGCATAACATTTTGAATTGAAAAATAAACTACAGGAGTTAGTAGATAAAGGTTTCATTAGACCTAGAACTCCACCACAATTTGATCCTTTTTTAAATAAATATGGTTCAATGGGACTTTTCATTGATTATAGAGACTTGAATAAAATCACTTTTAAAAACAAGAGTCCCTTTCCTCATATCGATGATTTTTTTGATTGAATCCAAGGAGCTCAGTATTTTTCAAAGGTTGATCTATGGTTTGGGTACCATTATCTAATGGTTAAAGAGGATGACATTATTATGAAATAATTTCATACATGTATGGGTATTATGAGTTTTTATGTATCACATTTTGGATTTCCAATACACCAATTGTATTTATGAGGATCCTTAATACAATTTTTCATTAGTTTAGTGATAAGATTGTGGTTATGTTTATTGATGAAATTTCGGTATACATTAAAATTCAAGAGGAACTAGAAAGACGTGTATTTTTTTACAAATCATAAAATTAAAAAAAAAACAATATTATAAATTTCATAAGTATGAATGTTGAATGTAACAAATTTCATTCCTTGTTCACATTGTTTCAAAAATTTGAAAAATTATTTACCATACTAAAAAAAATGATTTTGAATAATGGAAAAGAAACAAAAATAACACAGATATTTGTATTTTTTAATGTAACACCCAAATTATTTTAAAATAAATTTAATGAAATACATGAAACACTATGTCCCTGAGAAACAACTCCTATTTTATGGAGATACTTATAACCTTATTGTTAAACTAAAATTTTCCTCTTTTATGATTTGAATTTTGAAAACCGAACTTACATGGTTGCAATCAGTAAGATATTTTGAGTCTATTAGGGTCAACTTAATTTTTTTTCAAAGAGTAACTTACCCATATGAATAGTAATGTTACCCTTATGAAGATTAATGTGACCATTACTAATAGTAAATTGTACAAATAAATAGTAACCTCACCCATAAATGTATAAATAATATCTTTTCATCTTATAAGTGACAATATGATCATAGTATAAGTGTTGGTATTTTTTATAAATCATAAATATTTAATAAATATTTTATGATTAATTTATAATTAAAATTAAAATTAATTTTCATGAAATTTAATCATAAATTATTATTTTATTTTCTTATGGTTATAATATAATTTTATGAGACCTTCATAATTTTTTTATGATGATATAAATTCATTTATAGTTTTAAAATTATTATTTTTTGAATAAATTTTAATTTTATTTAAAAATTAAATTTATTATATTTAGAATATCATTTTAATGAAGTGGAGTTCATCTTTGAATCCTAAAAGTTGATAATTTTTTGGGTTGAATTTTGGGGATTTTTATGAAACACATTATTTTTTTAAGAATAGTGAAATACGATAATTTACCGTATATATAAATTATAAGTTAAATAAAATATTCCTAGAATCATGGTTGATGTAAGAACCCTTTGTTCAAACTCACATGCTCTATTTACTGTTTTTATTTACATGAACCAATATTATTTCTTTTATTGATCAAAATAATAAAATAATGATTAGATTAATGGAAAACCCTCTTCGCATCCGCTATAAGTACCTCCCCTTACCACTTCTTCTCCTCAAACCTCTAAAGCCTTTTACCGTGTAAAAATTATTGAAAAATATATTCACAATCCCCTCCCCCATGGCTATGTTCTCTTGGTCTCATCAAAAGACCATAAACGTTTCCCTATGGAGGCTCTTAAGGTGAATTAATTCAAGAGGCAAATTCCTCTTTATGTTTCATTTATTTTCATTTCAATATCTTTATTTTCTTTTTTTATCCCTACCTCACCACATTTAAATGGTATGGTAACTCTAGTAACTTAAATATACTATAATTTTGTTATGTTACTGGAGTAATTCATCATCATCTCTCCTTCCCCTTACATGTATACAAAGAATGAAAATATCGTCCGAGATGTGTTAATTTATCACATTCAAGGAGGATGAAGTTTTTCAATTTAATTTATCTTCTTTAAGACTGGTCATGAAACCACTTTTATTATTGAACCAGATTATAATATAGGTATTATGTCTTATGTAATGTTTTGGAATCATTTTTAACACATGATATTAATTTATAAATCAAAATGAGTTCATCGTAACCGAAATCCACCAAATTAAACCCAAACGACAATCCTTAAATAATTATCTAATGAATCATCCTTATTGTATAAAACCAAATGATATATAATATCACTTTTACCTATGTAAGATAATTGGTAACATATAAGTTCAATTCTGGATAATTACCCCCACTTTATACATCCTTTCTCACATGTATAGAAGTAAACCGGACATGAAAACCAAGGAAACCAACACTGTCAAATAATGAAATTTAATCTATTAACTAATAAAAAAATCCATAAATAAAAATAATAAGGTTTTACTAAATCAATTACATGATTAAGATGTTATTTATATATTAATTGGTGAATCTAATTTCATTATCCAGGACATTAAGATCAAGTGGGGAACACCTTCGGTCCTTCGAGTTATTCTTTCTCTATTTTTACCCAAATTTAATTCTATTATATTTTTATGTACATATTCTAAATGTTGTATATATGTTCCAAAATCATATTTCAATATCTACTCATCATTCCTTTTTGGGGGATATACATGTTTTAAAAATTTCCTTACTCAATTCTACTGATAAGCAAGTCCATTTAATTGGAACTTTCCAAATTCATACCCATTTTAAAGTGCACTCTGTAATCTATTTTGATCCACCATTATTTTTATAAAATCATTTTTTTAATTATGAAAAAACTATTGGTTAACTTATGTTTTTATATAAAAATTATTCGATTTTTTATTTTTAAAATCTCTTTGATATTATCCTTTAACCGCAATATAATGTTTTAATTCTAAATATTCTTATATACTCTTTTTACATTTTATAACATCAGTTTTTCATGTATTATCATTATATATGACTATTTTCCCTTATTAATGTCCATTTATTATTTAAATCATTCCCTTCATGGAAAACATTGTGATATTCCCTTATGTTTTGTCTTTTGACCAGATTATGCTACCCAATTGTTATAGTGGGAAACCCTTATGTTTATGCTTGATTCCTTATATGTGATTATTTATATTGTACACATATTCATGAACGTGGAATGGTTAGTGTGATTAGATAGTTCTGAAATTCATTGGGTAATATTTAGTCTCATGTGACATTATGTGCAATGGTCTTGGTGGTTAGCCTTAACTCGTGTTCTATGTGTAATGGTCTCAGTGGTTATACTTGACTCATGATCCTCTATGTGCAATGATCCATGACTCATTCTAAAGTCATGATTTATGTTTTTATAAATTACTATGATTTAATGATTATATGATCCAATGTTCTATATGTTATGAATCCATTATTTTAATCATTTTCAATGCCTTTTTATATCATTATGTTATTCCTTTTAACCCATGTGTTAAGATTTATTAATACATTTATTCCCATTCTGATCTTTTTATCCCATCACATTGTTCATGTTATCCCTAGGTTATCCTATGCATATGTAAGGAATAAAATGAAGTTAGGAGCTCATATTTGATGATGAATTAATAAATTTTTTATTTAGTCCCTTGTTTTCGGTTATATGTAACTATTCTTCCAAAGACACTAGAATTTAAAATCCTTGGCATGTAATTTGATGTTTAATTATGCTTAGAATCATGAAATGATATGTGTAAATGGTTGGGGTCACTATAGTTGGAATTAGAGAGAGTTTTAGTAATTTTTGGAGATTAAGAATAAAGCGCTTTATTGAGAACATTGTGGATAAAACTAATTCTATGAAATAATACCTAGATTTTTGTTAGTATAGTGTAACTAGTTTATCAATAAAATATATCCCTGTCTAGATACTACAAGTGGATTTGGTTCTAGAACAGATATACCAAGGAGTAACAACTCCAACAATGTTTTTTGAGACTGACTCAGGGTAAAAAAGTACCTAAAATCTGTCCTTAATGCACCCTCTGGATTGACACTCTTCGAGAATATTCTTTGTTAAATTCATAAGCTCATTATGAACCATTGTTAAGGTAGAAAGAAAGTCCTCTAAGAATATATTTTAGGAAACAAATCATGGATAGGCTAGATTGAAACCTAGGAAATGAGAGGTTAGGATATGCTTTCACTTTACAAGTTTCTCCTTCTGTGTTCAATGCTTCCTTTAAATATGATAATTATATATGTATTAAATCCCTCCTAAGTTTATTTTCCTTTTAAATTTGATTGATGGAAATAGGATAAGTACCTTCACATGTTTTCAACATAGAATCTAAAATGAAATTTCAAAAGTGAATGTTCATAAGGGGGGAAAATGTAACACCCCAAAGATTTAAAAATAAATTTAATGAAATGAATGAAACACTAAGTCTATATTAAACAACACTTTTTAAGGAGATAATTATAACCTAGAAATTAAACTAAAATTTTCCTCTCCAATGATTTGAATTTTGAAAAATGGACATACATGGTTTCAATCAGTATGATATTTAGAGTCTGTTAGAACCAACATAATTTTTCGTGAATAGAAAATCACCCTTATGAATATTAATGTTACCCTTATGAATAGTAATAGGACTCTTATGAATATTAAATCATCAAATTAATAGTAACATAACCCATGATTGTATAAATAAAATGTAGGCATCTTATAAGTGATAATATGATCATAGTATAAGTGTTGGAATTTTTTTGAAATTTATAAATATTTCATTACATTTTTAGGACTAATTCAACAATTTAAATGAAAATTTATTTTTAAAAAATGTAATTAGAAATTATTATTTTATTTTATTATGGTTATAATAGAATTTTATGAGACCTTGATTATTTTTTAAGTTTTTATAAATTCAATTATAGTTTTAAAATAATTATTTTTGGAATAATGTATGATTTTATTTGAAAATTAAATTTATAATATATTGAAAATAATTTTTATAAAATAGAGTTCATTTTTGAATTCAACACATTGAAAAATGGTTTAGGTGAACAATTGGTATTTTTTTAAAATACCTGATTTTTATGAATAGTGAAATAACTTAATTTAACGTATATATAAATTATAAGTTAAATACACTATTCCTAACAACCTCATTGATGTAATACCCTTTGGTTTGAACTCAAAATATCTCTTTAATTTTTTTATTCACAAAATTCGATAATATTTCTTTTCATGGGGAAACTAATAAAATAATGATTAAAATAATGGAAAACCCACCTCTCCTCCACTATAAATACCACCTTCTATCCTCATACCTTTCAATATTTGTACCTTGTCCAAATTCTGATCAAATATCTCCCCAAGCCCCTCCCCCATATCTAGGAACTCTTGGTCTCATCAAAAGTCTAATACCTCATCCCTAAGGAAGCTCTCAGTGAGGATTAATTTAAGAGGTAAATTCCTCATTCCATTTATTTTATTTTATTTTCAAAATATTTCTTTTATTTTTCTATCCTCACCTCCCCTCATCCACATGGTTTGATTACTCTAGTAAATTATATGTACTATAATTTTTGCATTCTAGTGTAATAATTCATCTCCATCTTTTCTTCCCACTCATTTTATACTATGAATCAAAACATCATCTCAGATTTGTTAATTTATCGCATTCAAGGAAAAAGAAGTTTTCAATTTCATTTATATTCTTCGAGGATGGTCATGAAAGAAATTTTATGGTAGCACCAGATTATAATAAATGTATAATATCATATTTAATGTTATGTAATCATTTTCTAAACATGATATTAATTCAAAAAACAAAATTTGTTCACTATGTTTGAAAACCGCCAAATTAAACCCAAACCACTATCCTTAATTATTTATCCAATGATTTATCCTCATACCATAAAACCAAATGATATATAAGACCAATTTAACCTATGGAATATAATTGATAACATATAATTTAGATTTTTTATAATTATCCCCACTTTTTACAACCCTTCACACATGTATACAAGTAAACTGATCTTAAAAAAAATAAACCAATGCTCTAAAGCAATGAAATTGAATCTCTTAAGCAATCAAAAAGAATATAAATGAACATAATAAGGTTATAATAAATCAATTACAAGTATATTAGGTTTTCGAAATATTAATTAATGAATCTAATTTGAGTATCTAGGACATGAAGATCAAGTTTATAACACCTTAGGGTATAAGTTAATAGATTTTATATGAACCTACATTATTCCTTTGAGTAGTTATTTCTCTCTTTTTAACCAAATGACATTATATTTTATTTTTATGTACATCTTATAAATTATATGTATATTTTTGAAAGACATGTATTAAGATCCACTCATCCTTTATCTTCAGGGATATATATGTTTTAAATAGTTCCCTACTCAATTCTTCTGATAAGTTAACCCAATTCAAGGGTACTTCTCGAATTCTTACCCATTTTAAAGTTCACTCTATAACCTATTTTGAAAAAAAAATATTTTTATAAAAAAACCCTTTTTACTATGAAACCCTTATTAGTTAACTTCATGTTTTATATAAATGATTATTCTATTTTCTACTTTAAAAGATCTTTAATATTTTCCTTTAACCGCACTAAAATGTTTTAATTCTAATGTTTCTTAAATAATATATTTACATGTTATCACTTCAGTTTTACATCTCTTATACTGATCTATGACCTTTTTACCCTAATAATTTCTATTTATGATTTAAATACTTCCCTTCATGGACACCATTATGATATTCCCTTATGTTATGTCTTTTGACATGGTTATGATACCCAATTCTTAATAGGGGTAACCCTTATATTTATGCTCGATTCCATATGTATAATCCTTCATGCGGCACATAAATTGAATAAAATGTTATGATGGGTGTTCCCAAATATTGCTTCAATGCATTGGGTAAAGTTTACTCTCGTGATATGTTATGTGCAACGGTCTTGGTGGTTATTCATGACTCGTGCTCCATGTGCAATGGTCTTGGTGGTTAACCTTGACTCATGCTCCTCTATGTCAAAGGAGCCTTGAATCATGCTAAATAAATGTTTTATTTTTCTTCCACATTACTATGATTCCATTATTATATTATCCCATGTTCTATATGTAACATTCAAGTTTTTAAATGAAATATAATGTCAAAAATCATATATGATACACCACATCATGTTTAAATGAACAAAAACATATTGTTATTATAATGTTTCAATTATAACATATTCATTAGAATGGTGTGATTGAATAGTATTAATTGAATAATGAAAATATTATTTTACACATTTTTATATAATGTTTCATTTGTTTGAAAATTATTTATAAATGAAAATAAAAAATAATTGAATATAAAAGATGTGTTTTTATGAAAAACTATTTAAATATAAATAATTGTGTTTATAAAATAATTAAATCATAATTTTAAGAATATTTTAATGAAAAATAAATTCAATATAATGTTTAAAATAATCCAACATATTTTCCAGACATTATATAACAACAAATACAATTTTACAAATGAAATGAGTATTTTTTTTTCTAAAAATGCAATTTCAACGCCTTTTGATGGGGAAACCTTTTTAAATCCAGTTTTTGAAACTTTTATATTTTATATTTGGTAAAATGAACTTAATATTTTTAAGAGGGGTATAAAAATTTACTTTGGTTGAATTTTTTTTCCAAAAAGATTCATTTTTTAAGGAATAATGAAAAATACAACACTATAGATAAAAACTAATTTTTCATTTAAATAATTATTATAATTTAAATAGATTTTTAAAGTAATAATAGATCAATATTTTATTTATTAATACAATTTAGGTCTTTTGAATAATTTATTTCATTGAAATTAGATATAAAAAGTTATTGACATTTTTGAATGCCTATTTTACCCAGCTTCTAGCCACATTTGTGTGATTAGCATTAAAAATAATTTTACAACTTCATTGAATTGAATTTTAAAAAATTGATATACAATGTTGTAATATGCATAAAAAATTTGGTTCAATAGCATCCAAATAATATTTTGTGAATAGTAACTATAGTATTTTATTTACCAAAGTAAAATAGTAAATGAGGTAAATAAGGGTAAAATTATTGTTATAATATTAAATAATTAGCCTAATAGTTTCCCTAATCTTATTTGATGAGTTATTTTCAAGAAAAAAATAATTTTTTAGAACTTGTGACCATTTTATGCCACTTGGGTGTGATTATGACATATATAACATTTAATTTAATGTAAAGTCAAATATTTCATAAATATCTCTCTTCTTACTAAAAAAATTACCTATGGGGTTATATATGTCACGACCCGCCCTCGGGGTCCGTGCCGTGACTACCCCAAGCCCGCCTTCCATAGGCCAGGGGCTGGAGACTAGCACCAAGGCGTAAATCCCGGTAAAAAGGGAAGGAATTGCCTTTGTAAAGTAAACAAACACCACAGAGTAAGCAAGCGGAAAGTAAACACTAAGCAAAAGCAGAGTACAACTGAAAGTGCGGAAAAGTAAATGGGCCAGTATACAAACCCAAACTGAAAGTAAAGTACAACTCGAAAGGGAAAACAAAAACTGTAAAGTAAAAGCCGCTACATCGAGCTGTCCACTGGAAATCCCACCTGAAGGGTGGGTACAGATAGCTCCACTGCTCCACGGGTCCCGCCGTCCGCTCCGAGCACGTTCTGCCCAGTGGTCCACCTCCAGGTACCGTCCTGCTCTGCAAGCCTCAGCTATGATCAACGATGTCCGTCGTCTGCAACCAACACAACGTAGTGTGGGCAAAGCCCGTGCAGGGGTGAGTATAAGCTACTCAGTAGGGACCCCAAGACCCCTGAAGGTCTCTCAAAATCCACAAAGGATAAACCACAAAGAAAGGTACAATCACGAAGTAACAACCGACGCTGCTTAGGTATATGCCCATACATATACCTAAGTCATCAATTTCAAATACGCTCCAACCTCCGAGCCCAAGTACAACTCAGTCCACACAAGAAAGTAAACGTATTCCACACAGGAAAGCAAAACGTAATCCACACAGGATAACACAACACAATCCACACAGAAAAGCAACAGGATTCAGCTCACATAGGTATACTTCTTCGAAAGACGATAAAGATGATCTCTGATCCATCTAAGTCGTCAGACCCACGAAGGATCGATAGGTAACTAACCCCCGCAAAAGACCCACACAGGATCGGGCCCACACAGGACCTGTAGGCGCTGGTTCACACAGGACCGCTGAGCGCAAAGACCCACAGAGGATCAGACCCACATAGGATCGGGCCCACACAGGACCTGTAGCACTGATCCACGTAGGATCGCTAAGTGCTGTAGTCATCGTCGTCGAATCCACACAGGATCGGGCCCACATAGGACCTGTAGCACTGATCCACGTAGGATCGCTGAGTGTTGTAGTTGTCGTCGTCGAATCCACACAGGATCTCTGTACTGTCGTCGTCACAGTCACAGTAGGAGTAGCAGTAGCAGTAGTAGTCACAGTCGCAGCCAGCACTAGGGTTCCCGCACACAGCAAGCTCGTTCGGAGGGTCCACTCCACGAGCCAAGAGGCTGATACATCAACTGTGACAAAGTCCAGAGTTGATGTATCCAAAAGTTCCGTATCTTAAACAGGAACTCAACGCAACAGACGGCGCGTCGATCGGACGCCCGATCTGAGAGTTATTGGCATTTTCGTCCCCGGGGCCCGGTTGGTTTTTAAGGCAAAACCAACCCGACCGTACTCCACCTGCTTCCAAACATCGGGCGGAGTATGCGAAAAGATCCATCTCACTAATAGGAACTCAACAAAGCCGACGACACGTCAAACAGACGTCCGTAGCTCAAGATATGAGTGTTTCCGCTCCGAAGGCCCGGTTGGTTTCGTGTAGGAACCAACCCGGCCGAACTCAAAGTATTCCGAAACCCTGTGTGTAATATACCGAAACGATTGTCTCAATCCAAGGATCGCGTTGCCGCAGAGGGTTCGTCAATCGGAGGTCCGTGGCTCATGTTATGGCCAAAAGACCGAAACCGTCTCGAAAACGGGGGGTCCGGGTCCGGGCCGACCCGAACCGGGTCGACCCCGGTCCGACCCGACCCGGCCGGCGGCGGTCCGGCGCGGCGGCCTGGCGCCGCTGTTGCCACACGGGGGGGGGGGGGGGGGGGGGGCAAGGCCCCCCGCTTCTTCAAAAAAAACAGCGCGACTTTTAGCCGCGCCTTTTGGAGTTCCGGCCCCCCATGTGGGGGCCTGCTTGTGGGAACAGGGGGGCCGCCTGCCCCCCCTCAAGGAAACCGCCCCCCCCCCCCCTCGTGGGGGGCCTGCTTTGAAGAGAACCGGGGGGCGCTGCCCCCCCCCCCCCCCTTGTGAAACCGCTACCCCCCCCCCCCCAATTAAATGGGGGGGGGGGGGCTTTTGAGCGCTGGCCGGGGGAATTAAATTCCCCCGGCCTTTGACCTTCCGGCCGGCCATCTGGCCGGCCGGTTTTTATTCAATGGGACCGGAAAACCGGTCCCCTTTCTGGCTTACGACGCCGGCGGCCCGGCTGCCGGTCTTCTCGTCCCGCCGCGGCCCAGAACCGGCCGCGGTGTTCATCGTCCGGCGCGGTGCGACGGCACCGCGCCCCTCCGCCGCGCCTTTGATTTCCTTCGACGCGGCGCGACGACATCGCGTTCTTGATGATCCTTCCACGGCGTGGCGCGATGGCGCTGCGCAAATAAGCTGGGCGAATATCCGCGTGGTGCGATGGCACCACGCCATCTTGTTTCATCCGCAAGATAAATCAACAAGAACAAAGGAGGGGATTCGACCGTGTTCATGCGGTCCGGCCCCCTCACGTTAAACGATAACACATATTTAAATATCCTCACGTTATTCATGCTAGAAACACGAACAAGAATAAATAAATAAACAAATAACAACAACCCCTACCTTGAAAATTGACGTCGCACGTCGGGTATCGCGGAGAAAGGTGTCGCGGCGTCGGACGTAGATTCCGTGGACGTCGGGGTGCGTCCGAGGAGGAAACGACATCTCTTCACTTGTCGCTATGACGAAGAAGGGAGGTACGTTGTCGTTGGCGACGATCACCACGGTCGGTGACTTCTCCCTTGTCGAGGAGGAAGATGAAGACGGAAGAATCCGGGACGCCGAGTCTTGAAGGTCGTGGGGTCGATGTTCTTCGTCGGAGAAGAACCGTTCTTCATGTTCTTCGTCGAAGACGAAGAAGATCTTCAAGTATCTCAAAGATTCTCCCAAACCTCTCAAGCAACATAGAAACTAACCAAAAAAAAATTAATCTCACACTTAATTTATTAACACAACACCAATCTTTGAAATTCAAGAGTTTGAATTTCAAAACTCAAATTAAACTCACTTATTAATGTCATAAGTTATAACTCAAGTTCACGTCATTAATTGTGAGTTGGGGGGTTAGAGGATACGAAGGGGTGGGGTTCGTGTGGGCCCCACCACCCTCTTAACCTCCCAAGGGAAGTTGGGTAGTTACCCAACTTCCATCCAATGGATAAAAAAACACTTAAGGAAAGATAAAAATAAAAATTGAAGTTAAATTTTTATTTTAACATTCACAATTTATTTTACAACTTCCCTCGTGTAAACGCAACCTTGGAATAGGCGTTCTTAAGCAAATATCGGCACTGCGAGTTCATCGGTGTCCTCAGATTTCAATTCCGAGCACCGGATCAAAAGTTAGAAATTCCTGCTCGTTCGTTCACTGAACGTACCCGAGCCAAACTTCGGAAATTGATTCCGGCACACCGGGCCTCGAAATCAGGTGCCGTCTGAAACCACGCTCTTGTAAAATTACAAAGAAAAATTAAGAAAAAATTTCAATTGAATTTTACGGGTCATTACATTACTCCCACCTCAGGGCTTTACGTCCCCGTAAAGATACAACAAAAACTAGGAGAACAAATAAGGGTACTGAGCACGCATCTGAGCCTCCCGCTCCCATGTGCTCTCCTGGAGATTCCCGTGCTACCATCTGATGCGCACAAGAGGAATCTATCACCCACGCAGGACCCGTTCCTGTCAATCCTCTATCTCCACCGGGACCTCCATAAAAGTCGCCCCATCGTCAACGTCAAGCTCCCCATGGTCAATGATGTGCGTCGGGTCGTGCACGTACCTCCTCAGCTGGGATACGTGGAAGACGTCGTGCACCCGGTGCAACTGAGGTGGCAGAGCCAGGCGATAAGCCACCTCGCCAACCCTGCTGAGGACCTGGAAGGGTCTGATGAAGCGCGGAGATAACTTGTCGCCTCGGCCAAATCTCCGAATACCACGTCGAAGTGAGACCCGCAAGAAGACGTGGTCACCATCCTCGAACTCTAGTGGCCTCCGCCTCCTATCACCGTATGACTTCTACCGGCTCTGTGCTGTCCTCATCCGCTCTTGGATGACCTGGACCTTCTCTGTCATGGCCTGGACCATCTCCGGTCCCACCAGTGCTGACTCCCCAGGGTCTGTCCAGCACAAAGGAGATCTACAGGGTCGGCCGTAAAACGCCTCATATGGTGCCATCCCGATGGTGGAGTGGTAGCTGTTGTTGTACGCAAACTCCACCAAGGTAGGTGGTCCTCCCAGCTACGACCAAAGTCGAGGACACATACGCGGAGCATGTCCTCAAGAGTCTGAATGGTCCTCTCCGTCTGACCATCCGTCTGAGGGTGAAAGGCTGTGCTCAGACGTAGCTGCGTCCCGAACGCCTCCTGTAACCCCTTCCAAAGCCGGGAAGTAAAGTGAGCATCTCGATCAGAGACGATAGATGATGGCACACCGTGGAGCCTCACAATCTCCTGAACGTAGAGATGTCCCAAGCTCTCCACTGAGCCCTGCTCTCTAATGGGTAAGAAGTGTGCCGACTTGGTGAGTCGGTCAACAATCACCCAGTTGGAGTCGTGACCTCTGGAAGTGCGTGGAAGTCCAGTCACGAAGTCTATAGATATGTCATCCCACTTCCACTCCGGAACCTCCAAGGGCTGTACCAAGCCTGCTGGTACCTGATGCTCTGCCTTCACCTGCTGGCAGGTGAGGCATCGAGAAACGAACTCTTCTACTGCCTTCTTCATGCCCGGCCACCAGTGCTGTCGTCTGAGATCCTGGTACATCTTCGCCACTCCAGGATGTACCGCCAAAGGAGAAGTGTGAAACTCTCTCAGCACTTCCTCTCGCAAAGCGACTGGTACCATGGTACGTCCTCTGAAAAGGATGTCGTGCTCTGCTCCAAGGGAGAAACCATCAGATGTCTGTCCCGAGGATATCTGTGCACGCCGTGTCTCACAGTCAGCGTCCTCACGTTGTGCCTCTCTAACCTGCTGTAGTAGAGGAGGGGTGACTGTGAGAGACTGGAGGAAGGCTGGTCCATCTCTATCCACGAAGGATATCTGCAAAGAGTCTAGCTGCAAAGATTTCTCCTTTTCCAAAAAGTGAAATCCGTTCTCATCCCCTGGATGAACCACGTTCCTTGCCTAAAACAGTCAATCCTGTCATGATTAGTTAAATCATGGCATGGATGACGTCGTAAGGCCTCGACGCTACTACCAAGAGATCCAACCGTTACTCTAGCCTCCAAGGGTTGAGTCACACTGTCGGCATCAGTGTGTGGTCACTGGGTTTCCTCCAGTACGAATCTCGTAAGTGAGGGTCAAGTCAACAGTTTTTTTAACCTGCACCTCTTAGTAAAAACAAACAAAAGACAAGAAAACAAAAGTCACAAAGGCAAGTGTCTTTATTACTTCAACTTTAAGTACAAGGACATAAAGCAACACAAACTACGAAGCTAGAGGCATTATGGGCAAAGGCCTCTATGCCTGGAGCTAGTCCCGCACTAGTCCACCCACTTCCGGAGCTCCATGATCGTAAGCTTCAGCTGCCTGAAGCTGTGCTCTCCCCTGAGGTCGGGGTGGACCTCCTGGTGGTGGTGGTGGTAGAGCCTCGAAGCGTCGCCCACCACCTGCTGCTCGGCCAGCTCCTCTGCCTCGTCCTCCTGCTCCTTGCGGACTGCCACGGTCGAAACTCTGCCTCTGCCTAGGTGGTTCCTCAACCGTCTTCTGCTCCTCTGCATGGCGGGTTGGGCAGTCACGAGCCATGTGGCCTTGCCTGCCGCATGCATAGCACTGTCTTCCACTCGAAAGACTTGCTCCGCGCTGTGTGCCCCGCACTGCTGAGCTAGTGTCCTGAGGTCTTCTGCCTGAAGGTCTGGTCTTTCTGGACCCCTGAGTCATCCGTCGACTGCCTGCTGCAGATGACTCTGCCACGTGCCGCCCTGCGGTGGGTCGCTGCACTGGTGTAGACTCAGCAAGGAAGCTCTCGATCAGAAGGGCCCGCTCTAGTACTCCTGTCTGAGTCGGTATGCTGAGGGAAATCAGCGATGCCCTGATCTCGTGTCTCAAAACCTGCTCGAAGGTCCGGGCCCGGAAGAATGGGTCCCGTACCATGTCGGTCGAGTAGCGCGAGAGATCAGTAAATCTCGCCGAGTACTGAGCGACCGTCATGCTTCCCTACCGCAGCTGAAGAAGCTCCTGGATACGCACCGCACGAAGGGTGGCTGGGACGAACTCTGAGCGGAAGAGGCTCTCAAAGTCCATCCAAAGTAGAGATGCCACATCGTGCACCTAGAGCATCAAGCTCCACCATCGTCCTGCTGCTGCGTGTAGTAGGCTCGCAGCGAGAATCACCATGAGGTCTGCTGGTGTCCTCACTAGCCTAAACACACGTACCACTGCCTCCAGCCAGTCCTCTGCTGCCTGGGGATCCGTCTCCCCACGAAACCTGGGTGGTCGTTGGCGCTAAAACTCATGCAGTGCGCTGAGGCGACGTGCATCGTCAGCGGCTGGCGCTGGAAGCATCGGGGGCTCGGCGGGTAGAGCTACCGCCGGTGCCACTGCTGACAAAGGGCCCTGCACCGAGGCCTCGTCGCTCGGTGGGCTGTCATCACACTAGACTCTCGGAACCCTAGCTGGCTGCCGTCGTGGGGCCATCCTGAATAGGAAACAGGTGCGCCATGGTCAAACAGTATACATGGTGAGATGATATAAGTAATCACAAATAAAACTTTGAAACACACATGCAATCAATGTTTTCGTGCATTAAGTTGGAAATCAGAAGTCAGGGTCCTGGTGTACGGATACGTCGGACGCCGCACCAACACTGGACTCCCTGGACTGATAAACACACTCAATACGCTAAACATTATTGCTTCACATAGAAAAGATCAGAGTTCGTGGTAGAACCGAACTCCTCTGATACCAATTTTTCATGACCCGCCCTCGGGGTCCGTGCCGTGACTACCCCAAGCCCGCCTTCCATAGGCCAGGGGCTGGCGACTAGCACCAAGGCGTAAATCCCGGTAAAAAGGGAAGGCATTGCCTTTGTAAAGTAAACAAACACCACAGAGTAAGCAAGTGGAAAGTAAACACTAAGCAAAAGCAGAGTACAACTGAAAGTGCGGAAAAGTAAATGGGCCAGTATACAAACCCAAATTGAAAGTAAAGTACAACTCGAAAGGGAAGACAACAACTGTAAAGTAAAAGCCGCTACACCGAGCTGCCCACTGGAAATCCCACCTGAAGGGTGGGTACAGATAGCTCCACTGCTCCACGGGTCCTGTCGTCTGCTCCGAGCACGTTCCGCCCAGTGGTCCACCTCCAGGTACCGTCCTGCTCTGCAAGCCTCAGCTAAGATCAACGCTGTCCGTCGTCTGCAACCAACACAACGTAGTGCGGGCAAAGCCCGTGCAGGGGTGAGTATAAGCTACTCAGTAGGGATCCCGAGACCCCTGAAGGTCTCTCAAAATCCACAAAGGATAAACCACAAAGAAAGGTACAATCACGAAGTAACAACCGACACTGCTTAGGTATATGCCCATACATATACCTAAGTCATCAATTTCAAATACGCTCCGACCTCCGAGCCCAAGTACAACTCAGTCCACATAGGAAAGTAAACGTATGCCACATAGGAAAGCAAAACCTAATCCACACAGGATAGCACAACACAATCCACACAGGAAAGCAACAGGATTCAGCTCACACATGTATACTTTTTCGAAAGACGGTAAAGATGATCTCTGATCCATCTAAGTCGTCAGACCCATGAAGGATCGATAGGTAACTAACCCCCGCAAAAGACCCACACAGGATCGGGCCCACACAGGACCTGTAGGCGCTGGTTCACACAGAACCGCTGAGCACAAAGACCCACACAGGATCGGACCCACACAGGATCGGGCCCACACAGGACCTGTAGCACTGATCCATGTAGGATCGCTGAGTGCTGTAGTCGTCGTCGTCGAATCCACACAGGATCGGGCCCACACAGGACCTGTAGCACTGATCCACGTAGGATCGCTGAGTGCTGTAGTCGTCGTCGTCGAATCCACACAGGATCTCTGTACTGTCGTCGTCGCAGTCACAGTAGGAGTAGCAGTAGCAGTAGTAGTCACAGTCGCAGCCAGCACTAGGGTTCCCGCACACCGCAAGCTCGTTCGGAGGGTTCGCTCCACGAGCCGAGAGGCTGATACATCAACTGTCACAAAGTCCAGAGTTGATGTATCCAAAAGTTCTGTATCATCCACAGGAACTCAACGCAACAGACGGCGCGTCGATCGGACGCCCGGTCTAAGAGTTATTGGCCTTTTCGTCCCCGGGGCCCGGTTGGTTTTTAAGGAAAAACCAACCCGACCGTACTCCACCTGCGTCCAAACCTCGGGCGGAGTATGCCAAAAGATCCGTCTCACTAAGAGGAACTCAAAAAAACTAACGGCACGTCAAACGGATGTCCGTAGCTCAAGATATGAGCGTTTCCGCTCCGAAGGCCCGATTGGTTTCGTGTACGAACCAACCCGGCCGAACTCAAAGTATTCCGAAACCCTGAGTGTAATATACTGAAACGACCGCCTCGATCCAATTATCGTGTTTCCGCAGACGGTTCGTCAATCGGAGGTCTGTGGCTCAAGTTATGGCCAAAAGACCGAAACCATCTCGAAAACGGGGGGTCCGGGTCCGGGCCGACCCGGCCCGACCCCCCTGGGGCGGCCCGAACTGGGTCGACCCGACCCGGGTCCAACCCGACCCGGCCGGCGGCGGTCCGGCGCGGCGGCGACGGCGCGGCGGCCTGGCGCCGCTGTTGCCACGCGCGAGGGGGGGGGGGCAAGGCCCCCCGCTTCTTCAAAAAAATGGCGCGGCTTTTAGCCGTGCCTTTTGGAGTTCCGGCCCCCCATGTGGGGGCCAGCTTGTGGGAACCGGGGGGCCGCCTGCCCCCCCTCAAGGAAACCGCCCCCCCCCCCCTCGTGGGGGGCCTGCTTTGAAGAGAACCGGGGGGGCGCTGCCCCCCCCCCCCCCTTGTGAAACCGCCCCCCCCCCCCCTATTAAATGGGGGGGGGGGGGCTTTTGAGCACTGCCCGGGGGAATTAAATTCCCCCGGCCTTTGACCTTCCAGCCGGCCATCTGGCTGGCCGGTTTTTATTCAATGGGATCGGCAAACCGGTCCCCTTTCCGGCTTCCGACGCCGGCGGCCCGGCCATCGGTCTTCTCATCCCGCAGTGGCCCGGAACCGGCCGCGGTGTTCGTCGTCCGGCGCGGTGCGACGACACCGCGCCCCTCCGCCGCGCCTTTGATTTCCTTCGACGCGGCGCAACGACGTCACGTTCTTGATGATCCTTCCATGGCGCGGCGCGACGGCGCTGCGCAAATAAGCTGGGCGAATATCCGCGTGGTGCGACGGCACCACGCCATCTTGTTTCATCCGCAAGATAAATCAACAAGAACAAAGGAGGGGATTCGGCCGTGTTCATGCGGTCCGGCCCCCTCAGGTTAAACGATAACACATATTTAAATATCCTCACGTTAGTCATTCTAGAACCACGAACAAGAATAAATAAATAAACAAATAACAACAACCCCTACCTTGAAAATTGATGTCGCACGTCGGGTATCGCGGAGAAAGGCGTCGCGGCGTCGGACGTAGATTCTGTGGATGTCGGGGTGCATCCGAGGAGGAAACGACGTCTCTTCAGTTGCCGCTATGACGAATAAGGGAGGTACGTTGTCGTTGGTGATGATCACCACAGTCGGCGACTTCTCCCTTGTCGAGGAGGAAGATGAAGACGGAAGAATCCGGGACGCCGAGTCTTGAAGGTCGTGGGGTCGATGTTCTTCATCGGAGAAGAACCGTTCTTCACGTTCTTCGTCGAAGACGAAGAAGAACTTCAAGTCTCTCAACTATTCTCCCAAACCTCTCAAGCAACAAAGAAACTAACCAAAAAAAATTAAGCTCACACTTAATTTATTAACACAACACCAACCTTTGAAATTCAAGAGTTTGAATTTCAAAACTCAAATTAAACTCACTTATTAATGTCATAAGTTATAACTCAATTTCACATCATTAATTGTGAGTTGGGGGGTTAGAGGATATGAAGGGGTGGGGTTCGTGTGGGCCCCACCACCCTCTTAACCTCCCAAGGGAAGTTGGGTAGTTACCCAACTTCCATCCAATGGATAAAAAAATACTTAAGGAAAGATAAAAATAAAAATTGAAGTTAAATTTTTATTTTAACATTCACAATTTATTTTACAACTTCCCTCGTGTAAACACAACTCCGGAATAGGCGTTCTTAAGCAAATATCGGCGCTGCGAGTTCATCGGTGTCCTCGGATTTCAATTCCGAGCACCGGATCAAAAGTTAGAAATTCCCGCTCGTTCGTTCCCTGAACGTACCCGAGTCAAACTTCGGAAATTGATTCCGGGCACACCGGGCCTCGGAATCAGGTGCCGTCTGAAACCGCGCTCTTGTAAAATTTCCAAAGAAAAATTAAGAAAAAATTTCCCTTGAATTTTACGGGTCTTTACAATATAAGTGATATATTAGACTATGAGTATTCCTTATGAAGCATAAAATATTAAATAAATCATGGTAATTTCTTTATAATTTTTCAGAATTACATAATTAAATTTATTTATGACATTATGATGATGCAGTAATAGATTTATTAAGGAAAGAATCAAATAAATGATATTAATAATATTAAAATAATTATATTTTGAAATATTTGACACCATAAATGAATTTTATAGATTACTATGACATTATAATATTGATTTAATGTATTTTTTTAAGGCATAAAGTTGTTATGATATTTTAAAAAAGGCATGTATTGAATAGTGTCAAAATTGACATATTTCATATTTTAAAATATAAAATGTTTAATTGAATGATTTATAATTTATAAAAAAACAATTATTCATCCAATAAGTTGATGTAACTCTAGAAATTTTTTTAATTAATCATTAATTTGTCGTTTGGAATGATTTGGTAATGATTTAAGCACTATAAGTTTAAATTGCTTGATAAAACTGTAAGAGTTTAAAGGGGATGAAACAAAAAGATACAGATTAAAAAATATTCAAAACTTGTTTAATTTTAATTGGATGATGAGGATTTGATCCAATGTCATCATATATTATTAATAAATCAGTTGGGGGCCATTTTTAATATAAAATGTATTTATATTAGTTTAATACTTTTTATAATTCCAATAGTGCCCCTCCCCTATCCTGTAAAAGGGAACCCATTCCTCTCTATTACTGATACTTCTAAAACCATTTGGTTTGGAAAATATATTCCTAAAACCATTTATATAATCCCTTCCCACATTATTTAACACTTTTTAGGCATAATAACCTCTTTATAGGTGTTAAGGTGTTAAGAAAGGTGATCATATGAAGGAAATGTAATGTTTTTATTCAAGTGATACTATTTTATTTCTTCTTCCACTTCCTTTAAATATTATTTTTACAATATTAAACAATAAATATAGTATTAAAAATATGATTAGATGTAATAATTTTATTATCATGACCTCAATCCACATCCAATTTTATCAAATGGGAAATGAATATTTCATTCCTCTGTAAGACTGACTACCACCTCACAAACCGATATAGTTCGTTTTCTATAACCGTCTCACATGACTTGTTATAATTATGGAGTTAATATTAATATGTTATATTAGTGACATATTAATCATTAAAATATAATAATATATCAATTATGTTCTTACGTTCCACGCCCACAAAAATGATAACTTCGTTCATGCGTACCTGTGACCTATCACCTTTCCAAAGCGATGTGACTCGTTTTTATTCACCATATAACTTATATGATATATATAATTATATTTAAATTATTAATATGATATTAATGATTTTATTATAATTCTTAAATGGTAAAACAATACTTACTATATTTCCATATGATCAATGAAAAATGGAAAATGTTACTCATGTGTATGTACATCTTACCGTCTCCATGATTGTAACATTATTCATTTGTTATATCCATATTTAATGAATGAATTTAAAGGTATAATTGATACAAAAAAGTGATGATTATGTCATTAATGTTATTCGTTATAATATTTAATTATGACTACTTGAACTAATGATATCATATCATGTTCATTTTTCAAATCAAGTATCGAATATCGACAAAACGTTCGATATGAACTCAAACGATTACCCAGTTATTATAACATGGTAATTAATGATATAAAAGAAATAATAAACATTAAAAGGTAAATAAATTAAAAATTAACCTATGTTTATTATTAATGAATTACAAGGAAAATATGTGATGTGTCGACCTCATGGTAAGGGACTTCGTCTCAATCTCCTTTCATTAAGGCATATATTGATGTTATGCACATTTATAATAAAATTGTATATACAAACCCTTTGAGGTGTTATATTATAAACTACTATATTTTAATAATATTTAATGTTTTTTAATGTTATTATTTAATTATTTTTATTCAAGTGTTTATTAAGTTTTAAGGGACTCTAATAAAAACATCATCTTAAATGTTTTAATGATTTATTCTTCTAAATTAATCTTATTAATTTACATTTTTTAAAAATTGTTTTATGGATATATTAAAATGCGCATAAATGGTTTAAATTATTAATTCTAGATTTTATTTTAAAATTTTCAATGTGTTATGGGAATATTTGATTCAAAAATATCTTTTATAAGTGATTTAAATTGGTCTTTGAAAATGGATTTGTTATTTTAGGAATGTAAATGAAATTTTATGAGTGAAATGTTGAAAATTGAAATCTTTTATGAGTTAGTATGTGTAAATTTAACAAGTGATCATGATATAGATTATATGAGATTTTGATCCCCCAATATAGCTCCGAGGTGAGCTCAATATATCTTATACGAAGGGTTGAGCCCCATTATAGCTCATGAAAGACAGGTGATCCTGATATAGCTTATAAAATGGGTGAGACCCATTATAGCTCTCGAATGCATTAGGTAATCTGGAGATGGAAGTTGATAGTATGGTTATTCCATTTGTAAGGTTGAATTTAAGTGTGATATGGTAATTATATCCCAAGTCAACTAAGTTATTTTTCTATGCTTGCTAATGAGTTTTTATGAAAATGTTTTAATGGGTTTTATTGTTTTAACTAGACTTACAGTTTATTTTCTTTATGTCCATTACTATGATATTTGTTCTAATCCCAAGTTTAAAAAAATTCCCACGTCTTATGATTGGTAAGGACAGAGTGGATTCCATTATGAATGTATTAAAGACATGTCTTGAAAAGAAATCATGTTTTATTTTAAATGGGTTTCCTTTTGTTTGAAAATGGATACTGAGTATAAGTGTCCGATTGTAATGTATGAGTTTAATATGTAAGATTTTTCCCTTATCCTCTAAAACTATAATACTAATAGATCTTTTGGAATGAAATAAAATAAATTCTATTCATAATTCACTAGAATAATTTACATTTAAGGTCGGGTCATTAAAATTTGTTTCAGAGCAGGGTTTAAACAATATTGGATATTATGATGTTTTCTTAAGAGTTTTGGATATCATCATGAGTTTATTATTTTAATTTTTATAATATGTTTAATGTTATAAAAATAAATTTGAGGCTTCAATCTTTAAAATTTCAAGGTGATTAAAATTATTTTTTGAGACATTCATTTTTTGAGTTAATTATGGTTTCTTTAATTTTTGGGATACAAAATGAAAGGTATGAGATAATATTTTAGGGTAACACATGTTATATTTATTTTTTAGGAATTTATTTTGGGGATTTTATAAGAATTATATAGTTTTATAAAAAGGGACAACCCGTAGGAATGATGACCACTTGTCATATCGGAAAAGGATGCAGGAATCAAACCCACAACCAAAGTGCAACAAGGCTTTATTGCATAACACTGGGCTACAAAAAGTCCTGGGTTAGTAAAAAATATTTTTTTTTGTTAAATGGTTTTATGGATTAATAATAAGTTTACTTGGGATACATATATTTTATCTAATATATAACTATGGGACTTAAAACTGATTTGGGGATTAAGTGAAAAAATTTATTTTCAAAGACCTTTAGTATTATGGGAAATTTATATTATTAAGTTAAATAGAATACAATAAGATTTTAATTGAAGATTAATGGATGAATTTTATTATAAAAGAATATATTATTTGAAATTTTGGACTTATCGAGAATTGTGCTATTTATGGAAATTATTTTCCAATCATGGAGAATATGCAATTAGGTTAATTACATTTTGGTATGATATATTAAGATTGGTTGGTGTTGTTTGAAGATAAATGTAAAAATTTATCTTGGAAGAATATTTGATGAAATTATTCTTAGTTTTGGATTTCAATCTTTTTATGGGTAATTTTGAGGAATTTTTGGGATAATTATTAATTGAATGGTGTTTGTCGATCTTTGGATATTACTATTAAATTTAGGATATTGAAGTAGATTTTCATCACCTAAGGTTTATTTTTTTGGAAAATATCATATCATGTGCTAACCATTTTGGTTATGTTTAATGTCTACTGAATAGAGAAAATGATAGTTAATCTGTTTTGGATTATGTGATTCTGTAGAAGTTGATTCTAGTGCTTTAGGCAATCATCTTAAATACTCATCGTTTGGAAAAATAAAAGAGTTTGTGGTGGAATTCAATTAATCGATGAATATCTACTTTTAATGTAAATAAATTTACTTATGTTCTTATTCTAATTAGTAAAATAATTCCTCAACTTTATGAAAAGGATCTTAAAACAAAAATGTTTTATATTTACTTTTCCTACTATGAGGTTAAATACCATTTAACCCATAGAAAATTTATAGCATTGTGATTATTAACTTTTTCCTGAAAATGTTTTCTATCACTATACATCATAACATTATGGTTAGTTTTTCTTCAATATCCATGTTTTTCTACATGGAATCCTAGTGTTTGTTATATCTTGTGACCTTCGTACTTTCGTTTATTTCTTTTAAAGCAGTAATTTTATTAATCCTTTTCCATTTTGGGATTCTAATAAAGGTATTTCAAAAATCCATACCTTATTTACCGACCCTAAATTAAAATTATGAGGACGTAATTTTCAAAATGGGGGAGAATTTAACATGTCTAGTTTTTAAATGAAATACCATCTTTAATAGTGTACATGATACACCACATCATGTTTAAACGAACTAATTGGTATTATTTTAATGTTTCATTTATAACATTTTTTTAGAATGGTGTGAATGAATAGTATTAATTGAATAATGAAAATAAATTTACCCAAGTTTATATAATGATTCATTGGGTAGAAAATTAATTAGAAATTAAAATAAGAACTAATTGAATAAAAATGATGTGTTTCTATGAAAAATTATTTAAATGTGAATAATTGTGTTATAAATTAATAAAATAACACTTTTTGGATTATATTAATGAAATATAAATTCAATATAATGTTTAAAACTAATCCTGTGTATTTTTTAGACATGATATAATAACAAATTCAATTTTACATATGAAAGAAGTATTTTTTTCTAAAAATGCAGTTTTAATAACTTTTAATTGAAAACCCTTTTCAAATATACTTTTTTTACACTTTTATATGTTATATTTGAAAAAATAAACTTCATCATTGGAATTGAGAAATAAAAATTTACTTTGGTTGATTTTTTTTCAGAATGGTTTCATTTTTTAATGAATAGCGAAAAATACTACATTATAGTTAAAAACTAATTTTTCAGTTAAATAATTATTATACATTAAGAAGTATTTTAATTTCATGATAGTTAAATAGTACAAGTATGAATACAATTTAGTTCATTGGAATAATTTTTATATTTAACTTAGATATGAATTTTTTTTACATTTTTGTACGTCTCTTTTACTCGCCTTCTAGCCACATTTGCAGAATTACCATTATATGTAATTTTACCGCTTCTGTGAATTAAATTTTGAAAAAAATACATACATGGTTTTAATAAGTATGAAATTTTTTTCCAATATGATCAATATATTATTTGGTTTATAGAAACTTAAGTATTTTATTTACCATGGAAAAAGGGTAAATGAGATAAATAAGGGTAAAATTAAAATTTTAATATTAAAAAATTACCCTAAAACTTGTCATAATCTTATTTGATGAGTCATTTTAGACCAATAAAATACATTGGCTAAAATTTTGACCTTTGTATGCCACTTTGGTATGATTATGACATTTATAACATTTAATTTAAAGTAAAGGAAAATATTTCATAAATATGTCTCCTCTTAATAAAAAAACCTAATGTGGGGTTATATAAGTGATATCTTTGACTATGAATAGTCCTAATAAAGATAAAATGATTTAATATATAATTGTAATTTATTTATAATATTTAAAAATTAAATAATTAAATTTAATTATGACACAATGATGATGGAGTAAAATATTTATTAAATAAATAATCAAATAAATGATATTAATAATATTAAAATAAATATAGTTTGAAATATTTGATAACATACATGAAGGTTATGGATTACTATGAAATGTTATGATTTAGTTAATTTATTTTTTCAATGGAATCATGCTTTTATTATATTTTAAAATAGTCAGGTAAAGAATAGTTTCAAAATTGACATAATTCAAATTTTTAAATATAAAATATTTAATTAAATGATATAAAATTTCAAAAAAAATATAATATTCCACAAAAAATATGTTATAACTCTAAATATGTAAATAATGAGTCATTCATTGGTCTTTTGGAATGATTTGAAAATTATTTTAACCCTCAAAGAGTCAATTACTTCATAAAATGGTGAGAGTTAAAAGTGGTTAAAACAAAAAAGATAAGGATTAAAAAATATTCAAAACTTGTTTAATTTTAATTTAATGATGATTATTCGACTCAAAATCATCATATAATAAAAATAAGTTTGGAAACATTTGTAATAGAAAATGAATTTATATTAACTTAATACTTTTTATAATTCCAAGAGTGTCCCTCCCCTCGCCTATAAAAGGGCACTCATTCCTCTCTATTACTTATACATACAAAACATTTTGGTTTGACCAATATCTACCTAAACCCCTTCTTATAATACGTATTCACTTTATTTCAGCATTATTCTAGGCACAACACCCTCCATAGAGGTGTTAAGGTTTTAAGAATTGTGATCATCTGAAGGAAAGTTATTGTTTTTATTTAAGTGTTTCTATTTTATTTCTTCATCCACTTCTATAAAATATTATTAATCCAATATGAAATAATTACTCTAGAATCATAAATATGCTGAGATGTTATATTTTTAATATCATCAGCTAAATCCATATCCAATTTCATCAAATATGAAATGAACATTTTTTTTGTGTGTACAACAGACTACTGCCTTTCAAACTCATATAGTTTGTTTTCCATAGTTGTATCTCATGACTAGTTATAATGATGTAATTATTGTTAATATTTTATATTTATGACATATTAATCATTATATGATAATAATATATCAATTATGTTCTTAATTTCCATGCTGATAAAAATGATAACTTCATTCATGAGTACGTGTGAACTATCATCTCCACGAAATGATTTTATTCTTTTTTATTCACTATATAACATCTATGATATATATAAGTATATTTAAATTATTAATATTATATTAATTATATTATGATCATTATAGAAAGGTAAAAAAATACTTACCTTCTTTCCATACAATAAATGAAAAAATGAAAATGTTACTCATGCTTACGTATGTCTTACCGTCTCCAAGATTATAACATTGTTCATTTTTATTATGCATATTTAATGATTGGATTTAAATTTATAATTAATAAAAAAAAGTGATTATTATTTCATTAATTTTATTATGGATATTTTGTACTTAGGACCACTTAAACTAATGACATCACATTATGTTCATTTTCAACTCAGGTACGGAATATCGACACAATGTCTGACATGAACTCAAATAATTAACTAATTATTATAACTAGTTAATTAATAACATAAAAAATTAATAAAAATTAAAAGGTTCTGAAGAAAATATAAATTTACCTTAGTTTATTAATCAGGAAGAACAAGGAACATATGTGATGAATAAAACTCATGGTAAGGGACTTCGTCTCAATCTCCTTTGATTGAGTCATATCTTGATGTTATTCACCTTTATCACCCTATAAGGTGTATATACAACCCTTTTGACATGTTATATCATGAAATAATACATTATCATTATATTTAATGTTTTTTAATGTTATTCTTTAATGGTTTTTATTCAAGTGTTTCTCAAGTGGTAAGGTACTCTTTAACTAAAACATTATTTTCAATGTTTTAACGATTTATTATTATAAATCAAACTTATTAATGCCAATTTTTTCAAAATGTTTTTATGGATTTATTTAGATGGACATAAATTTTTTAAAATCTTAATTCTAGAATTTATTTTTAATGTTTCAAAGTGTTATGGGAAACATTTATTCAAAAATATCTTTCATAAATGCTTTCAATTGGTTTTTGAAAATGGATATATTATCTTATGGATGAAAATGAAATTTTATTATTGACAGGTTGAAAATTTAAATCTATTATGTATTGGTACTTTTACATTTAATTGGTGAGATTGATATAGCTTATACGAAGGTTTGATCTCCATTATAGCTCATGGGTGATCCTGATATAGCTTATATGAAGGGTGAGCCCCATTATAGCTCTCTATTTCATTGGGTATTCTAGAGATGGAATTTGACCTTATAGTTATTACATTTGTAAGGGTGAATATATGAGTGATATGGTAATGATGTCCCAAGGAACCTATGTGATTTTACTCTTCTTGAAAATGTGTTTTTAAGAAAAAATTTTAATATGTTTTCATGTTATCACTAGACTAATAGTTTATTTTCATTGTGTCCCTTAGTGATCTTTTTGTGATCATCCCATATTTTAAAATGTTTTTCATAGGTCTTAATATTTGTAAGGAAAAATAATATTCCATGATTAAATTATTGTATATGTGTCCTGATAATAAATCATGTTTTATTTTAAAAGTGTTTCCTTTGGTGAAAAAATGGATACTGAGTATAGGTTTCCACTTCTAATGTATGAGTTTACTATGTAAGAGTTTTTCCTAATTCTCTAAAACAATAGACCTAAAAGTTATTTGGAAGTGAAATAAAATAAATACTACTCAAAAGTCTCTATAATTAGTTATGTTTAAGGCCTGGTCTTTACCCTATATGTTATGAATCTATATATTTACTCGTGTTCCATGCCTTTTATATAATTAATTTATTCCTTCTAACCCATGTGATATGATTTATTATTAAGTTTATTCCCTTAAAGGGAGTTTTAGCTCATCCCTTTGTTCACATTTTCCCCAGGATATCCTATGTAGATATAAGGGCTCAAAGGAAGTTAGACTATCATAATGGATGAATAATATTGAAATTTTTTATTTATTCCTATGTGTTTAGTTTTATGTACCTAGTATTCCAAAGACACTAGACTTTACAATCCTTGGATTGTAATTTGAAGTTTAATTATACTTAAAATCATGTAATGATATGTGTAAATGGTTGGGGTTGCTATATTTAGTATTAGAGCAAGGTCTTGTTAATTTTGGAGGTACTTTAGTAACAACCTTAGGGATAAGACTAATTCTAATAAATCATCCTTAAATTATTGTTTGTATAGAATAAGTGGTTTATCAAGAAAATACATCAATGTCTGGATTATACATGTGGGCGTTGTTCTGGCACCGATGTACCTAGGAGTAACAGTTTTGACAAGGTGTTCCAGGCCAAACTCGGGGTACCATGGTACCCGACAATAGGGCTTACTATCCACCTAGTTTGATACTCCTAAAGGATATTCTTTTTTATATTAATAATCTTAGAATGAACCATTATTAAGGGAATAAAAAAATCCCAAAATAATATATGTATAGAAATAGATTATGGATAACCTAGGATGAAACCTATGGAATCACAAGATAGGATATACTTTTCCCTCACAAGTTTATCCTTTTATGTTGAATATTTCCTTCATATATTATTATTAGCTATATATTCAATCCCACCTAATTTTTTTTTCTTTTTATATTCAATGAATAGAAATAGGATAAGTACACACACTTGTTTTCAAATTAGAATGTAATATGAAATATCAGGAGAAAAATATGATAATGGGGAAGAATGTAACACCCCAATAATTTACAAATAAATTTAATGAAATTCATGAAACACTAATTCTATGTGAAAAAACAGTTTTTTTAATGAGATATTTTTAAAATAGCCATTAAACTAAAATTTTCCTCTTCTATTATTTTAAGTTTGAAAAAAGGACATACACAGATTCAATCAGAAAGATATTCCTAGTCTGTTAAGATCAACTTAATTTCTAGTAAATAGTAACTTACCCATATGAATAGTAATGTCACTCTTATGTATATTAATATGAATTTTATTAATACCAAATCGTCTAAATCAATAGTAACCTCACCAATGAATGTATAAATAAAATTTAGGAATCTTATAAGTGACAATATGATCATAGTAAAAGTGTTGTTTTTTAAGTGATAAATATTTAATTACAATTTTATGATTAATTTAATGACATAAATATAAATTTAATTTCATATAATTTAATCATAAATTATTGTTTTATTATCTAATGGTTATAATATAATTTTATGAGACATTGATGATTTTTTAAGGTGTTATAAAATTAGTTATAGCTTTAAAACGATTATTTTTTGAATAAATTATGAATTTATTTAAAAATTAAATTTATCACATTTATAAAATGTTTTTTATAATATGGTGTTAATTTTTGAATTCTACATTTTGAAAAATTATTTGGATGAATTTTTGGGACTTTTCTGAAATACTTGAGTTTTTATGAATAGTAAAATACTATAATTTACCGTATATATACATTATAAGTTAAATACATTATTCCTAACATCATGGATGATGAAATAAACCTTGGTTATAATTCACATTCTCTCGTTAAAATTTCTAGTCACAATAACCAATATTATTACTTGAATTGGGAAAAATAATTAAATGATGATTAAAATAATGGAGAAACCCACCTCTTCTCAACTATAAATACCACCCCTCGCCACCTCTTCTCCTCACACCTATCAAGCCTTATTCCTTGTCCAAATTCTGATCAAATATCATACCAAGCCCCACCTCCACCTCCAAGATCTATTGGTCACAAAAAAAAGGACTAATACCTCTTCCCTATGGACACTCTCTGGGAGGATTAATTCAAGAGGTAAATTCCTCTTTCTGTTTCTTTTATTTCCTTTTTATGATCATCCTTTTCTATTTCTATCCTTACCTTACCTCCTCATATTTTTATGATAACTCTATTATCATACATATACAATAATTTTGTTTTTATAATATAATAATTTATCATCATCTCTCATTCCCCCTCCTATTATACTATGAATGAAATCATCATCCGAGATGTTTTAATTTATCACATTCATGGACGACGAAGTTTTAAATTTCATTTAACTTATTCATGTCTGGTTCTTAAACATATTTTATTGTAAAAACATATTATAATATATGTAAAATATCTAATTTAATGGTATGGAATCATTTTTTACACATGATATTAATTTATAAAATAAAATTATTTTGTTGTGTTCGAAAACCACCAAATTAGACCCCAACGACTATCATTAATTAGTTATCTAATAATTAATCCTCATGACAAAAAACCCAATGATATATAAGAACAATTTAACATATTTAGTATCATTGATAACATATAAGTTTAATTCTAGATAATTAACCACACTTCATACAACCTTTTTCACATGTATTCAAGTAAACCGATCATGAAAACCAAGGAAATCATTGCTCTCAAATGATGAAATTGAATATCATAACTGATAAAAAAAACATAAATAAATATAATAAAGATATAATAAATAAATTAAATGTATAATAGGTTCTTTATTTATTAATTAATGGATCTATTTTGATTATCTAAGAAATTAAGATTAATTGAAGAACACATTCTGGCTTAAAATAAGAGATTCTACCCAAACCTCCATTATTCCTTCAAGTTATTCTTTCTAACTTTTTACAATAATGAAATTATATTTTATTTTTATTTCAATATTCAAAATTTTGTTTATATTTTCCATATTCATGTATCATGATCCATTCATCCTTCCTTTTCAGGTATATACATGTTTTAAAAGGTTCCCTACTCAATTCACCCAATAAGAAAACCCAATTTATGGGAACTTCCTGATATCTTACCCATTATAAAGTTCACTCTATAATCTTCTTTAAGCCAAAATTGTTTTTATAAAATCATTATTTTTATTATAAAAACCTTATTGGTTTAGTTCTGGTTTTATATAAATGAATATTCCATTTTATATTTTAAATTCTCTTTAATATTTTCCTTCTACCGCACTATAATGTTTTAATTATACAGTTTCATAAATACTCTTTTTACATCTTTTCACATCAGTTTTACTTCTCTTATCATGATATATGCCTAATTTCTCTTTTGACTATCCACATATGATTTAAATCCTTCCCCTCATCGACACCATTATTATATTCCCTTATGTTATGTCTTTTTACCAGATTATGATACCCAATTCTTACCATGGGTAACCCATATGTTTAAGATTGATTCCTCATGTATGATTATTTATTTGGAACACATTTTCAGGAACATGTAAGGATGGGTGTGACCAGATAGATCTCCAATTTATTGTGTAATGTATTTTCTCATGAAACATTATGTGCAACTGTCATAGAGATTTTCCTTGACTCGTGCTCTATGTGCAGCGGTCTTGGTGGATAGTCTTGCCTCATGCTCCTCTATATTCAACAAATCATGAATCATGATAAAGTCATTTTTTATGTTGATGTCACATTACTATTATTACATGAATATACAATCCAGTTTTATATATGATATGAATCCATAATTTTAATCATGTTTCATGCCTTTTTATATCATTATTTTATCCCTTCTAACCCATGTGTTAAGCTTTATTCTTAAGTTTAATCCCTTAATAGGTTTTTTAGATCATCCTTTTGTTAATGTTATCACCAGGTTATCCTATTCATATGTAATGGATCAAATGAACTTCTGTGTTCATAGTGGATGATAAATAAGTAAATATTTTATTTAGTCCCATTTTTTAGTCTTATGTTCCTAGTCTTCCAAATACACTAGACTTTATGATACATGTCTTGATATTTTAAGTTTAATTATGATTAAAATCATGTAATGATATGTGTAAAAGGATGGGGCCTCTATTGTTGGTATAAGAGAATATTCAATTTATTTTTGGAGATTTTGAATAGATATATTTATTATGAACCTTAGGGATAATATTAATTCTAATAAATAATCCCCAAAATATTTTTAGTTAGATTAAGGGGTTAATTAAGAAAATAAATCCATGTCTAGATAAGACAGGTGGATGTTGTTCTAGAAAATATGTATCTTGAGAAATAACTCTGACAAGGTGTTATTGGTCTGACTCAGGGTAACCTAGAACCTAACAATGAGTTGTATTTTTTACATGGATTGACACTCCCTAGGGATATGCTTTGGTAAATTCATAAGCTCATTATGAACCATTATTAAGGGAACAAAAAAACCATAAGAATATATGTTAGGAAACATATAATGGATATCCTAGACTAAAAACTGGGGAATCAAAAGTTAGGATGTACTTTTCCTTTACAAGTTTATGCTTCTATGTTCGATGTTCTCTTTTTATATTCTAACTAGATATGTATTCAAGACCACCAAATTTTGTTTTTCATATATAGTAAATGGAAGGAAATAGTAGAAGTTCCATCACATGTTTTCAACATAGAATGTAATAAAAAAAATTGAGATCGAAATTTCATAAGGGGAAAAGAATGTGACACCCCAATGACTAAAAAATAAATTTAATAAAATTCATGAAACACTAAGTATCTGTGAAATAATAATTTTTTTAAGAAGATAGTTATAACCACGTCATTAAACTTATTTCTTTTTACTTATATGATTTGAATTTCATGAAATAGATATACAGGGTTGCATTCAGAAAGATATTTAGAGTATGTTAGGATCAACATAATTTTTGGAGAATATTAACATACCCTTATGAATAGTATTGTTACCCTTATGAATTTTAATTTAACCTTTATTAATAGTAAATTGTCCAAATGGATAGTAACCTCACCCATTAGTGTATAAATAAAATTTATTCATCTTATAAGAGACAATATGATCATATTATAAGTGTTGGTATTTTTTGTAAGTCATAAATATTTAATTAAAATTTTATGATTAATTTAATAATTTAAATGAAAATTTATTTTCATAAAATGAAATAATAAATTATTATTTTATCTTCTTATGGTTATAATATAATTTTATGAGACCTTAATTATTTTTTTATGGTGTTATAAAATTAGTTATTACTTTAAAATTATTAATTTTTGAATAAATTATGATTTAATTAAAAATTAAATTTATCATATTTAGACTATTATTTTTATAAAATAGACTTCATTTTTAAATTATTAATTTCGAAAAATGTTTGGGGTGATTTTTTTTATTTTTTTGAAATAAATGAGTTTAGGATGAATAATGAAATATTATAATTTACTGTATATATGAATTATAAGTTAGATATAGTATTCCTAACATAATTTATAATATAAAAACCCTTGTTTTGAACTCACATGATCTATTTACTATTTTTTGGTCACAAGTACCAATACTATTTCTTTTCTTGAGAAAAATAGTAAAATAATGATTAAAAGAATGGAATAACCCTCCACCCCACCACTATAAATACCACCAATCACTAGATATTCTCCTCACACCAATCAGGACTTGTTCCTTGTCCAAATTCATCTCTGATATCTTCCAAATACCCTCACCCACTACCTGGGGATCCTAGCCTCATAAAAATACCAAAACCTCTTCCCTAACGAGGCTCCCAAGGTTGATTAATTCAACAAGTAAATTCCAATTTCGGTTTATTTTCTTTTCTTTTCTATATATTACATATATTTTTATATCCTGACCTCCTCTCATTAAAATGGTATAATAACTCAAGTACGTTACATACTCTATAATTTTTTTTTTCTGATAATTGAATAATTCATCAGCATCTCCCCTTCCCCCCTCCTTTTATACTAAGAAGGGAAACATCATCAGAGATCTGTTAATTTATCACATTCAAGGATGACTCATCTTCATGTCTAGTCATGAAACAAATTTTATGGTTAAAATAGATTATAATATATGTATTATATCTTATGTAATTTTCTTAAATAATTTCTTTCACAAGATATTAGTTAATAAAACAAAATGATTTCATTGTATTCAAAAACCGACAAATTAAAACCAAACGAAAATCAATAATTATTTATCTAATGATTCATCCCCATGCCATAAAAACAAATGATATATATTTCCAATTTAACCTATGTAAGATCATTTATAATATATAAGCTCAAATCTATATAATTACCCCCAATTTCTAAAACCTTCCTCACATGTATACAAGTAAACTGATCATGAAAACCAAGGAAACCAACACTCTCAAATGATGAAATTGAATTTGTTCACTTATCTATAATGCCATAAATTAATATAATAATGTTATAATAAATCAATTACATGTATAATATGTCATTTATTTATTAATTAGTGAATCTTATTTTATTATCTAGGACATTAAGATCAAGTGAATAATACCTTCAGGCTTAGGTAAGGTATTTTACACAAACATTCATTATTCCTTCAATTATTTATCTATCTCTTTTTACCCAAATGAAATTCTGTTTTATTTTTATATAAATATAATATATTTTGTGTATATATTCCAAAATCATGTATCAAGATCCATTAATCCCTCCTTTTTAGGGATATATATGTTTTAAAAGGTTCAAAACTCAATTCTCCCGATAAGTAAGCCAAATTTACGGGAACTTACGGAATTCTTACCCATATTAAAGTGCACACTATATTCTATTTTGAGCCACTGTTATTTTTATAAAATCACTATTTTTATTATGAAAAACTTCTTGATTAACTTCTTGTTTTATATAAAATATTATAACATTTTCTATTTGAAAATATCTTTAATATTTTCTATTAGCCTCACTAAAATGTTTTAATTATAATGTATCTTAAATACTCTTTTTAAAAGTTATAAATTTGGTATAAAATATATTATACTGATTGATGAATATTTTCCTTTATTCATTTTCTTGTATCATTTGAATCCTTCCCTTCATAGACACCATTGTGATATTAGCTTATATTATGTCTTTTGACAAGATTATGATACCCAATTCTTAACATGGGTAGCCTTTATGATTATGCTTGATTACTTATGTACGATTCTTTATGTGACACGAATATTCATGAACATGTTATGATTTATTAACCTAGATATAAATCCAATGAATTGGGTATATTTTAGTCTCCTTATATGTTCTATGCAATGGTCTTGGTGGTTAGCTATGACTCATGCTCCATGTGCAACGGTCTTGGTGGTTAGCCTTGACTCATGCTCCTCTGTGTGCAACGAGCCTTGACTCGTGCTAAAGTCAAGTTTTATGATTATTAATCATTACTACGATTAAATTATTATATGATCCCATGTTTTATATATTATGAATCCATATTTTTAATTATGTTCCATGCATTTTTTATATCATTCAGTTTTTCCTTTTAACCCATGTGTTAATCTTTATTATTACATTTTCTCACATACTGGGATTTTTAGTTCATACCTTTTTTCATGTTATCCCCAGGTTATCTTATGTTTATATGAGATCTCAAAATAAGTTAAGAGATAATAATTAAATATAAGTTAAGAAATTATTTATTTAATCCCATGTTTCAAATTTTATGTACCTAGACTTCCAAAGGCACTAGAATTTATGATCATTTCCATGTAATTTGATATTTAATTATTCTTAAAATAATGTATTTTTATGTGTAAAAGGATGGGGTCACGATATTCTTAGATTATTTAGTTAATACTGGTTGTTTTTTGAAAACATTTCTTGGAAATCTAGCATGTCTACTAAGATAACAATAAAATGAGTTCAATTCTTTAAGAAAAAGAACGTGATAATTGTTTTTAAGAACTAAAAAAAATTCCAAATGCTCTACTTTTGGGAAAAACTTATATAAATGGAGAATTTATCATCCAAAGTGATATTTCATAAAAATGAACTAGTTTTTTATTAATGAAAAATGAGTAGGTAATTCTATATGTTTCACATCAGTTGAAACCTCATTAGTTATATTATCCTACGCATAATATGAAATTATCTACTTTTATTTTTTCTATTAAAATTTCAGGGCATCATTTTTATGTAATAAATTCAGGGTTTTATACTAATCAAAAATTTTTGAAGTATATATTCATTCAAAACTAATTGACAATGATACCAAGATGATTGATAAAACTGATCAATTTTTTTCATGGTTCATTACCATTCTACAAAAGAAAAAAAGTGGTTGATGATTCCAGTTAAAAAGATATAATGGTAAAAAAATCATGTTACATTGGAAATTTGATCATTTTTTAATGGCATGATAAATTTTTTCCAATATGTTTTGAATATATTGATATCCCCTATTTTGTTTCATGTTTCAATGTAGTCAAATTTTTCAGAATGAATTAAGCAAGATCAGATGGATGATCATTTTTTAGCAAGAAAAGGTAGAATCCATTAATAATTGAATGTTTTCTTATTTTAATTTTGATGAATAATGTTTTTATTATATTAAATAATATTAGGTGTTTTTTGTGATTCTAGGTTTAAGAGACAGTTTTTGAGGAATTCTAATAGTTCTCTATTTTCTCTTCATCTAGGGAGAACTAAGATATACAGAGTCCATCATGAGTCATAAGGGTGGGATATAGTGAAAATAGATATTTTTTAAATTACCACAATGTGTTGGAAATTTAAACAGATTAATGTAGAATGAAAATTACATAAGGGGTTTCATCAACCTTTTCTAGTGGTGGAGAGGAAATAGGAAAATATATCAATGTATTTCATGGTGGTATTATCAAATATTTTAGAGGTAATAATATGAGTGGGTTATTGTTAAATGATTAAAAATATCTTTGAATTTTTTTCATTTTGAGATATGATTTCATTTTATTATCTTTATCAACTATATATATAGGACAAAGTTAGTTCACATGGATTTTTTCTGTCTATTTCTTCAGACTGTGATCCTAGATTCAAATCTAATTTTTGGAAAAGAATTTAGAAATATTTGGGTACTAAATTAAATTTCAGTATAGATTTTCATACTCAAATCGATGATTAGTCAGAGAGGGCGATTAAAACCGTAGAATATATTTTTCATTATTGATCAATGGATTACCCTGGAGATTGGGATCAACATAATTTTTGGGTTGAGTTTTCATATAATAATAGTTCTAACTTCAGTATACAAATGGATCCTTTTGATGACATATATGGAAAATGGTTTCAATCACACACCTTCTAAGATGAAGTTGGGGGATAGAAGTTTATGGGACAAGATTTGGTAAAGTAAATAGATGATAAGTATTAGTTGATTCAGTAACATTTGAGGACGGCTCAGAGTTGGCAAAAAAGATATGCAGATAACCTCAGGAATTATATTTCTTTTGAGGTAGGTGATCATGTCTTTATCAAATTATCTCCATGGGAAAGTGTTAATAATTTTAGTAAATATAGAAATTAATGTGTGTGGTTCATTGGAAAATATTAAATATTAGATAATTTTGGATCAGTTTTCTATTATGTTTCCTTGCCTATGAGTTTATCCTAGCAACACAACTTGTTTCAGGGTTCATTGTTAATGAAGTATGTGCCAGATTCATACATGTTTTGAGCCAGAAAGTAGTTTAGTTCGAAAAGAAACTTTAGTATGAAGAAAAAAATATCTAGATTCTTGACTATAGACAGAATTTGTTTCCAAATAAGGTGATTCACCATTCATAAGGTTTATGAAAAATCCATATGATTTAAGAGGGGACATGGGGATCCGAAAATAATATAACAGAATGATATCCCAACTTGATTAATAAGTGGATAAAATATGAGGATGTAATTTCAAAAGGGGGGGAATAATTTAGCAACCTCTTTAATGATATAAAAATTATTTTCATTTTTATTAATATGAATTAGCAATACATATTGATTGTAAAAATATTATGAAAATTTTAATCAAAAGGGAAATAGTTATAACAAAACTATTTTCATATAAGAATTTTTTTTAAAGATTAATTTATGAATTTTATAACTTAAATAAAAAACATAGAAATTCATTTTTTAAATCATAATATAAAAATTAAATCATTGTATAATTTTTTATTTCTTGGAAAATATTGATTGTTTAGTCAATAGTGAAAAATAACTATTTTTTAAAAATTCCATTTCTTTGTAATAATTTAACTAATTTAATACTCCCATTATATTATATAATATTATATAAAGTACTGAAATTATTATTTAGTTATATTTAATCAACAAAATTACTTATAAATAAAAATTATATTCCATTTAAGTATGAGTTTGTTTTTTGGTTTATAAAGAGGATTTCTTTAAAAAATGTTATAAAGTGCATCATGATTCACCATTTAAATTATCTAAAATAATCCATAGTGGATAATGTTATAAATGAAATTTATTTATTTTATATCAATAAATATTAATTTATTTTCATAAAATAATAATTATTATTAATATTGTTAATATAAAATCATATTTTTATTGTAAAATACACTTCCTCAAAACCATTTGTTTCATCGCTCCAATGGGTTTAATTTTAGATTAAAATTATATACTAATATGATTTTAAGTCAGTAAAATGAATTATATATTTAGAATAATCATAATTTATATAATCTAATAAGTTTAACATACTTTTTGATGATAATTATTAGTGAAATAAGTAAATATAAATTACCATGATTAAGGTTAAAACAGATTTACCAAGGGGTTAAACTAAAATTATTAGGGTTAAAATTAACTAAAAACATTAATAAAATATTTTTTCTGGATATATATAGACCTTACCATGTTTATTTATAGTTAATTTGTAATGAACCAGACCCAAAAATCCACCCAAACAGTGTTGAACGGGTCGGGTATTACTACTTTAGGCGCACCTCCCCGAATGCCAAAGGCATCCGGCTAGCAGAAAGGGTCTTATAGGTAAAGTGGGGAGACTATACCCTCTTGAAGGATAATAATAATGGTACTGGTCCAAGTATAATAATAAAATGCAGTGAAAGAAAGTCTCAGCAGACTCAAACCAGACCCGCAGAGCAGAAGCACATTCAATATCAATAAATAACAGAAGCAATAAATATAAACAACAATAGCAGAAATAAACACAACAACATGATGATCACTTGTAACTACTGCAGAGCAACAAAACATGCATCCAAAACAGGTCATAAATATCCATATGTAAAGGTTCCAATGGCTAACCAATAGTAGCTACAAAACAAGTGAGCATGGTGATATAGGAAAGTAAGAAAAACAAAGTAATACCATCTAGGAAATACCTCAAGGTCCATACCATCTCCATGAAACAGCTAATGCAGCCCAACTCTTGAAGTTGGCCTCTTTCCTACATGTAAATCCATAAAGTCTACACGCGTCCTGAAGGGCCCATGCAGGGTGTGAGACGAATCTCAGTAGGATACTACCAAACGGTGGGTATCTAATATAAGTGTTTAAGCAGCCATGAATTTATAAGGAAATCATTAAACAGAATGATACACAAATAAACTCAAACTCCGCTAGTGCTCAACAGCCACCATGGAGTGTCACATGCTTCAGCCAATGTTGGAATCTCTATCATGTAACCCGACACCATGTGCCCCCTGAAACTGCATGTCTCAAGTACCGAGGTCCCGAAGGCATGCCCAAGAAAGAGTATCCCGGAGGAACAACGATGTCTGTCCTCAAAAAAATATCTGCAGGGACAGTGATGTCTGCCCTAAAATAATGTAGCCGGAGGGACAACGATGTCTGCCCTCAAAATAAAGTATCTAGAGGGACAACAAAATCTTCCCTCAAATGACGGCGAGCCTCTGCCCCCAACCCGATATCCTCAATGCTATCCCCTAAAGGCTCCTTCACCTCCCATGTGGCTTCCTATAGAAAGCACCCCAAACCAAAAGTACCTAAACCGCAACTAACGGGGGCCTCTACCCACACGAGTGGTCAAAACCAACTCATCACAGAGTATCTCTATGTGCACACTACTCAAAGTTTTCGGGTGAGCGGTAATCACCAAAATAGTACCCAAGCGACAACATCTCTGACACCTCGTGTCCCTATGAAAATTCCGCTCAATTTTGTTGGCATTTTCATCCCTGTAACTCGGGCTACGCCCAACCTGACAACCATCCTACCTCAAATCGACACCCATGACGCCGAATCTTGTAGCCAGAACCACCCAAAGTAACTCGGGCCAAGCCCAAACTATGATAAGCATCACTAAAGAAAATCCAATCCAATCCCAACAAAACCCAAATGGTTCCAACATATACAATTCCACAATTACATACATCATCAAAATATTTACTTTTAAACAGGTAAACAACTCAATAGTTGAAATGCACTAACTATGTGTCGTCTCATACCAACACTGAGGTCTCTAAGGCCTCTCACAATACATAACAATGTTCAATATACTAAACTCAACAGTTTATAACAACACAATTCAATTAATACCATTTTGGCGCCCTCAGCCAAAATTCCCCATTTTAGCAACGACCCCACGCTCAACCCCGCTCAAGCAGAATAGGTAATGGGCATACCCAAAGGCATCCCACGAGTCTAATAAACAGTTTAATATGCAATACTAGATAAAAATGGGTCCCCCTAAAAATACCTGAAAACGCGTTGAAGGCCGCACCACCTAAATGACCACGAAAACACAAAAAGAGGTATGCACCTCCTACCTGAGACTTGTACGATGTTACTCCTCTGATAATTGCCTCCAATTAGGTCTAAAATGTGGTAGATCTATAAAAGAATCAAAACTGCTCAAACCCCAATAACTCATTCTAGAAAAAAAAAAGAAAACGGCTTAAGAGGAATCAAGGCCTTACCGAGGGGGTTCTAATGGATCAAACCATGATCGAAACAGAGTTCAAACAGAGATCCAGTAGAAGGAACAAGGTCAGGTTTTCTTGGTTCGCGAAACATGGCGACACAAGGAGGTTCTGCCTCAAAAATGAGTCTACTACCCGTTTTAGGAAAATAAAAAAGAAATTACATGGCATGTACTTCATGACTACACACATTGAATATCATTTAAATATTTATATGGCTGCTAGAATTCTACTGACTTACTTTACAGAACCTACAAACATGACTACACGGCGTGTACCGAGGGGTACACGGTGTGTACTTAGTTTCTCTTCTCTTCCTCTCTGACTTACCCACACACCATGTATATACCTCATACATAGCTAGACTACACAGCCTGTCCAAGGAGGACATGGCGTGTACATGGTTAAATGATTCTGCACGGCCAACAGGCCCACAAGAGATATATAAACGCCACATGGTCAAGGGTACATGGCGTGTCTATAACTACACGTCGTGTAGTAAGAAATTTCTAAAAGGTCATCACACGGTATGTACTTGGTAAGCACACGGACAGTACTCGCCCAACCCATACACGGAGTGTACATAAAAGTACATGGATTGTAGTTTAGAAATTTCTAGAAACTGCCCAATTTATCTAGATTCCTCAGAAACAAGTCAAAAATTCAAACAGTGTTGGGATTTTGATTAGTTCAAAAATCAAGGGTTTCTAAAATCTCCCCACCTTAACATATCTCATCGCCAAGATATCAAACAAAACACAGAGATGGCACAAAACATATCACCCCTAACAAAATAACACGAACTACCCCGATCTGGAAGGTTCTGGCTAAATTTTTCAAGTGGCTCCCCACCTAAGGAATTGCCTAACTCAGTCTCAACCCGACAAAACTCAAAACAAAAAAGGTTCACTAACCTGTTTTCTAGACCCAGAGTCCTTCCATGATGCATCGTCACCCCTATGCCTCATTGGTGCTCCTGTGTCATTCCCAATACCCAACGTATCTCATACTGCATCGGTGTCCGCCTCTATGAGGTCCTGCATCCCATGGATGCTCAAAATGAACCTGGTGCCTAGCACCTCAAGTAACTTGCATCCTCGATGCCCCGATGCCTAATGCACCTCAATTAACCCACATTATTGATGCCTCAATGCCCATGGCACCTCAAGTAACCCGCATCCTTGATGCCCCAAATGCTACGCATAGCATATATATATTTAAGTATACCACACACTCGATATGGTTCCAATCCCATTGACTAGCACCTAGTTAGTCCACAATAATCCTGTGCACCTCGTGCACTCAAAACGGACATGCCTCAATAGGTCATGACAAAAAAGAAAATGAGAAATCACGGCCACACCCACGGTGTAACTCAAACCATCATCACCTCACCAGCCTGCTCAGCCTCTAGCAGCTCCATGGTGTTCACCTGGCCTGAAGCACGACTTCCTGATGCCTGACCTCCCTACGGTGCTGCTCCAGTCACCATCTGCTGACCCCTCAGCTGGGTCTCGATGTCTCTGTCACATGCTCCGCGTGCAACTAAACCTTGGTTACCCTCTCCTGGTACCAAACCTGAACCAACTCCGGATTCCACAGGCTGTCCTGGTCCCAGTCTGCCAGCTGTCTGGGAAGGATGCAAGCAAAACCTCTCCAGATACCGAACCTTTCCACATGCCTGACACTCCTTTAGAGGCCTATCACATTGAGTCTGAACATGTCCTGGCTTCCCACACTTTATGTAAACCACTGTAGAACTTCTACGAGGAAGTCTAGTTTAGTCCTTGTCCCGACTACCCTACTGGAACTCATCATGTACTCGCTTCCTACTGTCTGAACCATCACCTAGAACCGTTCCTCGGCCAACTTGGGGCCTATCCTAATGGTTCCCCTCTGCTATAAGTGTATTTTTCACCGCCTTTGAGAAAGAACCTAGCCTAATGATATTCACCTAGATCCAAATGGAATGTCGTAAGCCGTCCTTGAAGCGCCTCACCCTTGCAGTGTCACCGCTTACCATACTAGGTGAAAAGAGATACAACTCAATTAAAGTAGCTTCATAGTCCATGATGGACATGTCTCCCTACTGAAGGCTCAATAACTCCAGATCTCTCTTAGTCCTCGGTGTCTTTAGGTAAAAGTTCTCAAATAACTTGTCTGAGAAGTCCTTCCATGCCAATCCCTTAGGCCTATGAGCTTGAACCTGCACATCCCACCAATGCTTTGCTGGTCCTCTCAGCATGTAAGTCGCCAGCTTGACCCTCAACCCTAGAGGTGTCTCGAGCTGCTCAATAATTATATGCATGCTCTCTATCCAGTTCTCAGCCACCTATGGACCTCTCTCACCCTAAATAAGCGGGGGGTGCTATGACTGGAACTCCTGTTCCAGGTATTCCATAGATGGCTTTGTACCCTACGCTCCTCTGTCGATCCCCTAAAAAACACATACCAGGCTTGCTCGGAGTTTCTCATCAATCCATGGTCTAAACGTTCCCAAACCCGGTTGCTTCCCAGCCTGTACTGGATCCTGAACCTAATCCTATCCCTGAGCCTATACCTACAGCTCATGTTATGCCTATACCGAATCCTGAACCTGATCCTGCATCTGCGGCACTGTATCCTCACTCGCCTGAGGCTCCATCTAAGTCGGCTAAAATAAATCCACTAAATACCATAAATGTTCAGAAAATCCACATATATATAAAAGTATATATTCAATGTAGATAAGTAAAGCAGTAAAAGGAAGCGCATAACTACTACCCTTACTCTCCCCCACCGCAACCCATGCCCCACGGCATCCCAGCCTCAGGGCCTCCTTACCCGCCCCTCAACAGAGCCAAGTAACAAAAGTACCTCAGGCCATACCCATCTTGAAAACTAACATTGCCTCAAACTGAAGAACGATTCACCCAATCCTGGTGATAAAAATCACGTCAACCGATAGTACCTTCCTGCTCGCACCAGATCCAAACCCAAATACCCCATCGGATGCAATTCTACAATATACAAATCATAGACTAGCACATTGAAATAAACAAGAAATTCTATTAGGAATTTCACCTTTTCACATTTCATGAATACAAAGCACGGGAATTTGATATTATTCACATGGAATTATCACTTCACAAATCATATGTACAGTTATGAAATTGAAATACCCTAAAAATGTGCCTATCAAAAGCCAAGAAAACAATCCTTGCCATACCGGTCCAAGGTCCAACTCTCTCGTACCATACCGGGTCAGGGTTCACATATCACAATCAATAAAATTATACACCAAGTGAGACACCGAGGTGAAAATCATATAAACTATAATCTGAACAAAAAGAAAGCAGCAATTCCCACCCAAGGTAACTTGGTTCATCCCTCATACATGGGGCTGCAGGAACTCAAGAACAAGCTTGAAACCCAGTTCCAGTAACATCCTATCTCTAGTCTACCATATCCCAAATAGTAAAACTAGTAGAAATAAAATGATAGGTCTAAATATCATCAGTAGACAACAATAAACTGCTACTAAATCCCCTTCAAGAACTCCTCTGATACCACTTTGTAACGACCTGGACCCGAACAGCCACCCAAAAAGTGATAAACGATTCGGGTTCTACAACCTTAGGTGAAACTCCCCGAATGCCAAAGGCTACTGACTAGATGTGAGGGTCTTATAGGTATAGTGTGGAGGTTATACCGTCTCAGAGGATAATAGTAATGGTACTGTTCTGAGTATAATAATAAAATAAAGAAAAAAAAGACTCATCACACTCGAACCATACCCGCAGAGAGGAACCACAATCAATATCAATAAACAACAGAAGCAATAATTATAAACAGCAGCGGAAATAAACACAACAACATGAAGATCACTTGTAACTACTACTTAGCAACAAAACATGCATCCAAAATAGGTCATACATATCCATAAGAAAAGGTGCCAATGGTTAACCAACAAAAACTACAAAAAAAGTAAGCATGCTGATACAAGAAAGTAAAAAAACAATTTAACCCCAGCTAGGAAAGACCTCAAGGTCTATACCACCTCCATGCAACAGATAATGCACCCTAGCTCCTGAAGCTGGCCTCTTTCCTACACGTAAATCCATAAAGTCTGCAGGCGTCCTGAAGTACCCATGCAGGGTGTGAGATGAATCTCAGTAGGGTACCACCCAACGGTGCGTACCTAATATAAGTGTTTAAGCAGTCATTCCTTTTGTAACATCCCGGTTCCAGAAGCCACCCAGAGGCGCCCCATACCCAGTTGGTCAGAAGGCCTCAAGCACATTTCCCGAAACACCAGAGTCTACCAACTAGCAGTGAGGGCCTTGGGTGTGATAGTGGGGAAACTATGCCCTTATTGGCAGAGTACACAGTGGAAATAAATAAACATGCAATAGAGGAAGAAGTAATAACCAACAATGTAACAGCGGAAGACTATATCAAAAAACTGGAGCACATATGTATATACAAAATGATGCATGATACATAACTAGGAAAAATGCCTAACAAGTCACAATGCTGGAAAAAACTAAAGTACCAAAACAAGTGTAAAATAAATGTAACATCTCCTCAGCATCGCGAGCCAAGAATCGGTCCATGCTCTCCTACTCCAAGAAATAAAGTTCCAGAAGTCGAAGGGCACTTGCCCTTGTCTATACCTGCAAAAACATAGTATTCTTGGGCCCAAAATCATGGCCCAAACAGGGTGTGAGATAAAATCCCTGTAGTAATTCACCTGAAGATTTGTGCCTAACAGTTAGTGAGTGTATGGAAGGTAAAAGTTCAATAAGCAGTAAATAGAAACAGCAAGAAATAGGCAATAACAGTAAGTAGTAAAACAGGATGATACATAGAAGTAATCAATCCACAACCAATAAATAACAGTGAAACAAACAACTAAATATCTGGAAACCCCCTCGTAAGTACTCACAGCCATCCCCTCTAGTCCTATCCAAGAAGTACCACAACCCTCTGGGTACTGCACTCAGCCTAACCCATCTGGCTTGGTCATATGCATTTATAAGACTCTCTGGGGAAGCTCACTTGGTCAATTCCCTTTATAGTCTAGGGTAGTCAGGGACTCTCTTGAGGAAGATCACGCGGTATAACCTTCTTAGTCCCAAGGTCTAGAGACTCTCTGAAGAAGCTATCTTGGTCAATTCCTACTACAGACTCAGGTATACCACAGACTCTATGAGGAAGCTCACTCGGTTAATTCCTCCTCTAGCATGGGAAGATTCATAAAGAAATTAAAACATGGTAAGACTCTCTGAGGAAGTGCACTAGGTCTACCCTCATGTAGTCTATAAAATCCAAGACTCTCTAGGAGCTCACTCAGTTCATCCCCTCTGTAGTCTGTAATATAAAGGCTCTCTGGGAATCTCACTCGGTCTATCCCTTATAGTCTATAGCACCAGGTTCTCTCAGCCCCGTGCTAATCAGTGCATAATAATTCTATAAGGCTAAAGTACACCTATAGAGATAATTGGTTAACCAAAGTACACCTATAGAGCTACTTAGCTAAACAGTCTACAAGGCAACAAGCATGTCATGAATTTCACTTCAACCTATAACCACAAGGCATGAAACGGGTGTAGCAGCCAAAGGAAAATGAAACCCAAAGGTTGTAAACAGAACAAATCAAGGGAAAATACATCCAAGCACAACAAATTATCCTCTAACAAGGTCCATTTACCTCTAATCAAGCATACAAGCAAGGCAGGAAAACAACAAGGGAAAAAAGGTAACAGGCAATACCCCGTTCACGTGTATCGGTGTAAATTCGCACATAAAACTCAGAGACATTGAATGGTAAGGCACAAACCACCTACCTCGATCCTAGGAGATCAATATAATTGAACCACGATAGCTGATTCTCCTTAGAATGTCGTAGATCTGAGAAAAAGCACAAAATGTTCAACCTTAGATAACTTGAGAGGGAGGAAGAATTGGAAAGCAAGGTTCAAGAAGAAGGAAGAACTCACCACTGCACTTCCAACACAATCGACCGTGCTCAAATCAGAGAATGAATGGAGAGGTGGGAGCTCGGGGAAGATCTTTCCGTACGGGTCGCTCTCGGATTAACCAGACCTAGAAGATGACAAATATTGTGATGAGGCGCGACCCCGGTCCATTTAGTGAAAAAAAATACACTGCGTGTATTTTTTAATTACATGGCGTGTAGTGGGTTTTTCCATACTCCGTAAAAATTGGACTCTATTTCACCCCTACACCCCATGTGTGTGGCCCGGGCATGGCCAGCACCTGGCTTCAAGCCGGCAGAGATTACACGACGTGTACTCAGAAATTACATGGCGTGTACTTTGATATTTTCCAGAAACTCCAAAAATTCTAAAAAAAACTCCAGAAAAGGAAAGGCATACCTGAAACAATGATACGGGTTCTTACAAACATCCCCCCTTAAAGAAATTTGTCCCTGAATTTCCCTAGAGAGGCGTAGAAGAAGAAACCCCGAATAGTTCTGGCCACTATGATTGAACCTAGACCTCCCTCTCCTAAGTCTCATCCTGTACTCTCCCGTGCTTCCATAGAACCCATACCAGAGGAACAAATCGGCCTCGGAGAACCTCCGTGCTATGATCGACAATCCGGATAGGATGCCCCTCAAACGATGCATCCGCTTCTAGCTCAACCTCCTTGGGTTGGAAGACATGAGATGGGTCTGATAAGTAACATCTGAGCTGAGAGACGTGTATGACATCGTGCATAGCCTCATACCTTTGAGGTAGCTGCAACCGATAGGCAACCTGACCAACTCTCACCAGAACCTCAAACGGCCCAACGTACCGCGGTGAAAGCTTACCCCGTCTCCTAATCCCCTTGTGTCCCAACTTTGGTGCGACACACAAGAAAACCTAATCCCCGACCTCAAACTACAGAGTTTGTTTCCGCTGATCAGCATAAGATATCTGTAACACCCCAAGCTTCTACGGTACACTTCTCTTTGAATAATGTGATAGTGTGTGTTGTACGCAACACCGAGTTCTAACACACCATAACCAATCAAACTAGCCGTCATGAATAGTAATACCTACTTTTTGAAATTATATATATTTTATATTTCAAAATGGACATCATTTTTGGATTCGTAATATCGAATTTAGCCTAAGGTGAAATTTTTGTACATTTCGGATAACTTTCATATTTTGATGAATAGTGAAAATTACTAAATTTTAATTAAAAACAACCTTTTTAATCAAAATAATTAATAATGATAAATTATGAATTTTAGTAGTTTTAAAGTATATTTAGAATATATTTTTACCATTTAATATAATGTTTGTCATTGGACATAATTTTACAATTAAACCGAACATAAACAAGTATCAATCTTTTGATAGTTATTATCTCTTAAAAACACGCTTTTTGTTTTGACAGCGGGAATTAATTTTAAATTAATTTCTGCTACTTCTGTGTTTTGAATTTAGGAAAATGGATTCCATATTTGGAATCAGGATGTTCAAATTGTGTAAATAGGTAACTTTTATTTTTAGACATTTTGAATAATTACTGCGGTAAATATTTTATTTACCATGGTTAAGGGTAAATCCGGTAAATAAGGGTTAAAAAATAATATTATAATAATACTAAATTACCCTAAAACGTGTCTTAAACCTATAGTTTGATACATGGTCGACCATTTACATCTTTGGGTCGATTTTGGGACCCCATGGATCCACTTGTAAGTGATAATGACACTTTATTTTAATTAAGTTAAAATGAATACAAAAATGACACAAGCATATATCTTTTAGAAAAACAATTGTTACATAGGGTTATATATGTTGGATTTTAGATTATAAATATTCATTAGAAAGATAAAAATATTTCCTACATAATGATATTTTATTTATAATTTTTAGACATTAAATAATTTATTTTATTTATGACACAATGATGATGCAGTAATTACTATAATAGTGAAAAATTAAAATAATTGATATTATAAATACCCAAATAAATATAATATGAAACTTTTAATGAATTAAACTAATTTTTTAGGATAATATGATATATTAGGATTGATTTAATTGACTTTGTTTGAAGTAATCAATCTGTTATGAGTTTCACAAAAATCAACTATTGAATAGTGTCAAAATTGACATAAAAGAGTTCTTAAAACAAATATTATATTATTAATTGATATTAAATTCCTAAAAATCTAAGGTTCGGCCAAGAGACTTATATCATGATAGGTTCATCATTAATGGACCACTTGGGAGTCTCTTGGATGTATATAGTATGTTTATTAACCATATTATATAAAAATACAAAGAGACATTGTAAAAGTGAAACTAATTAACTTAGAGTTAATACTTAAAGATAAGGTTAATATAAGTACCCAAACCTGTCTAAATTCAATTGGTTGAGTGGTTTTAGACCTATCCCCACCTTAACCTTTGAATAATCAACTTTTGAGCCATTATAAACCGAATATGTATTTATTATAAATTAATATTTCTAGCTTTTCCAAAGGTGCCCCTCACCCCTCTTATAAAAGGGCACTCCTCCTTCTCATTTCCTCACACCTTCAAAGCCTTTTGGTTCGGCCAAACTCTGCCCAAATACTCTCCCAACATCCCTAAATACAACCTAGAGGCCTTAGTTTGATCATAAAGCAAACCTAAGGAGCCCTTTTGATCAAATCAAAAGGAAGAACCCGAAGAAGAGGTAATGATTTCACCACCCTTTTCCAAGTTCATTTCTTCTTCCACTTCTTCTTCCTTTGTTGTTACCATTCTAAAATAATAACTCCAGTATCATATATATACTATGATGTTATTATAAATATGGTACAACCATATTCAGTATTCTATCCACCCTTTGAATAACATGTCACCATACGTGCGTACATACGGCTTACCGTCTCCACGTCGTGGTGTAATTGTTATTCAATATATTATTATTTGGATGGGTATAATAATGATATGTAACTCATGTAAATAATAATTAAAACATGATAATGATTATGTATATATGATATAACAACAATTTATATATTATTTTAATATCTAAAGAATGATATTGTCGCTCGTGCGTACGTACGGACTACCGTCTCCACGAACGCGATGAGATTCATTCTCCATCGTATCCATTCAAGTATAATTATCATTTGATGATTTAAAAATGATGTTTAAGGACTTGATATCATTCTGGATATGAATAATATACAACCTATCCTTTACAAAAATGTCTTACGTAACAAAACATATAAAAGAAAACAAGTAAGTTAACACCCGAAACAACGATAATACTAAGATATTATTATAAATAGATATTAAAAGATCATATATGATATCATATTAATGTATATGATTCTTGTATAATTTAGTAACAATTATTTCACCATTATACAGGAGGTTAACCTACCCCAACCGAGGAAAAGTACAAGGTAAGGGATTTTCTTATCTCACATTCAATTCCGTGAGATTTCCATTATTCGCCACTAAATTATTGAAAGTGGTGTATTGTGTACTGGCATTTGATATATATTATCATGATTATCTTTATATTCATGTTATTCTGTAAATAATTTGGTGGTTATTAACTTTTGGCCATACGACTCAGTTGATTAACGTGGTAAGGGGTTTTCATCTCACTCCTTATTCCCGTGAGATTCATGCCATATTGCCACCATCACCTTTTTGTGGTGTGTGTACTGCCCATAATTATATTATTTGTGTAATACACCTTAATTTATGTGTATTTACATATTCATTGTATGATACCTCTTTCATTGGTTGTATGTTTCATAAGTTACCAAATTGGTAAGGGTTTACTTTACAACCTCTTCATTATCCAAGGTTGTTTATACGTAATAATCTACTGGGATCTCTTTATCATCCACATCCATGTTTCTTAAAAATGTATTTCAAAACATTTTTACTATTTACTAGAATGTGAGTTAAAGTCATTTATACCCTTTTTGACTTTTATAAGTGGTTTATAATGGAATCTTTTGGTCGTTTTCAAAACAAGGTCCTTTTTAACCTTTTCGACAGAATTAAGGTAAGAATGTTTTTTTAACTTATACGGCGGGTGCAGCTATTTTCCGCCATTATAAAATCTTCAAAGCTTCCCTTACAAGCTTATAAGATTATTTCCAAAGAAAATGTTTTATTTTATATGGATCTTAAATGATTTCAAAATAAAAGGAGATATTTCTTTAAAAAGAATTTTGATTTCATCTATGTCAACATCCTTTGATGGATTTTAAGATTATTTGAAGTTGATTTATTATGATACAAAACTTCTATATTGTATTGAATGTTTTGTGATATGTTTGACTGTGGATGTGCTATTTTTATACCATTCATAGTTTATGGTGAAAGTATTGACATTTCGTATGCTAGTTTTAATACGAATGTTTATGTTATATTTAAACCTTTTCATATGGGAATGCATTGGACTTAATATGTGACGGGTGGAGCCCACTATAGCTCCTCGATGCATCGGTAGGTCTCATGAGACAAACTAGTGTCTTGGAACAAGGCCTTGACAAAATCTTATTTGTAGTCTTGGCACGAGGCCTTGACTATGTGGTTATGATAGTCTGGAATTATGCATTCCAACATTATGAAAGTGGTTATTGATTTTTGCATGTGATTATTCGATTAGTAGAATATCCATGTGAATAAGTAAATGGCATTATTTCATTTTATTTATGCCATACCATGTTGAAAGTTCATGTTTGAAAGGCTTTTGTTTTAGTTATACATTGCCTTAAAAGTTTATTCTTATTTATGAAAGTTTCCGCTATATTGTTATCCTTACTGGGCATTTGAGCTCACCCCTTTTCTATGTTTTATTTTTCCCCAGGAAGTGAAGAAGTAAGTTATGAATGACCTGCAGGGATATTATGTGGGGATATGAGTGTGGATTATGGAGACAATATGTTTTTGTAGTAGTTTTTCGTTTAATGATGTAATGTAAAACTTATGAATATAACTAGTGTTTCCAAGGCTACTAAACCAATCGGTCTTTCGAGATTTGATCTTTCTTGTGATCATGCCAATGTTATGTAATAATGCACCGACTCTGGGTAACTAGGGTCGGGGCGTTACATTTGGTATCAAAGGAAGTTTAGTACAAACCTTGGAAGCTAGATTTAGATAAACTCTGATTAGAGCACGTAGACCTAAGATGAACTTTGAGGATTAGTATAGAAGAACTTCCTAGAATTTAGGTATTGTAGAGATTTTGTGAGTTTTCCGAGCAATACATCCCTGTCTGGATACGAGCAGGTAGAGGCGGCTCTGGCACAGATGTACCTAGGGGTAAAACCTGAAAACACCGCTTTGAGCTAGACTCGAACGGGAACTGGTGCACGACAACGGGCCTTGCTGCACTCTTGGTTACGACACTCCCGGGGGATATGCTTAGGATAACTCTCATTTTCTTTACAAATAATTATGAAGGGTTTATGAGTATATACTTCCTCAAAGAAAACATTTTTATGATTATGGATTATATCCATAAATAGTTCAATTTATGTTAAGTGTTTTATAAGTATGGGATTATGTATTTTGATTCATAAACTGATCTAGTTTATGCCATTGTTTAGAAATGGCGCCTAGTGGAAGAAATGGAAACTGTATCAATGCACGCACTCCATGTAGGGATTTCCCTCCTGCTCAAGATAATTATAGTGGGGCTGGTGATGCAACTGGTGCTGATAAGCTAATCACCATACTGGGACAACTTACTCAGGTTATGAATAATAACCTTACCCGTATGGAGCACCCTGATCCGCAGTGTGGAGGATTAATGTTAGATCGATTCATGAGGCAACAACCACCAACGTTCAATGGGAATACAAATCCCTTAGTAGCTGAGCAATGGATATTTTCCCTAGAGAAAATATTTCAGGCTTTGGGGAGCAGTGAAAGGGAAAAAGTTATCATGGCAGTTTACCGCCTCACTGGAGATGCTGATCAATGGTGGTCATTGATTCAGAACATGAAGGAAGATGATGAAGTATCAAATATGGAATGGAGGGAGTTCAAAGATCTGTTTTTTAGAAAAATACTTCCCTCGCGACCATCGAGCAGATATGGAAAGGCAATTTCTGAGTCTGAGACAGAAGGAGGATGAGAATGTCACAAAGTATGAGGCTAACTTTACAAGGTTAGCGAGGTATGCTGGAGATTATATTCGCAACCCAAGAAGTAAGATTGATCGTTTCTTTGATGGTTTAAAACCATTTCTCCATCGAGCATTAGTCTCACAATCCTTTTCATCGTACGAAGACATTGTCTCATGTGCTATCAAGACCGAAAAGGAATTCTCTAAGTCTTATGACTTTAAAGAAAAGAAAGAGAAGAAGAGACCTGCTGATAAATCTGGGAATGGAAATAAGGGGAAGAAGGGAAAGGTTGAATATCCATCTTGTGGTAAATGCGGGAAGAAACATCCTGGTACTTGCTTGAAGGGAATGGGAGTCTGTTAAAAGTGTGGTGAAAAAGGCCACCAAGCTCATGATTGCAAGGGGAAGAAGGAAGCTACCAACGTTCAGTGCTACAATTGCAGGGAGATGGGGCATTATGAAAATGCATGTCCTAAGCGTCAGGAGAACTTACCTCAGAAAAGGCCAAGGGATCAAGGCCAAGCTTATGCTATCACTACTACAGAGGTAAAAGCTCCAAAAGACGTGGTGACAGGTAATTTAATGGTTTCCTCAAGTTTAGCAAATGCATTATTTGACTCTGGATCGTCGCATTGTTTCATATCTTCCCAGTTTGCTAAGAAAATTAGATATTTCCAATTTGATTTAATAAGGGAGTTGTCAGTTAAAACTCCTAAGGGAAGTATCATTGCAACAAAGTTTTGTGAATCGGTCCCCATTAGAGCACATAAATTTTCTTTATCTGCTGATCTCATCTTCATACCTATGATTGAGTTTGATATAATCCTCGGTATGGGCTGGCTTTCAGACTATGATGCGAAGATTTATTGTAAGAATAAAGAGGTTACGATTCTTGATGATAATGATAAGGAACACCTTATCTTTAGAGCAGAATCATCACCACCTAATTCTTATTTAGATCCACCCCCAGTAGCTCAACTTAATTCAATTATTGGGGAGGAAGAGAATGAAATAACTGTCGGTGAGGAAAGGAATGTTCAAATAGAGGATGTACCTGTTGTGAAAGAATTTGTAGATTTATTTCCGGAAGATTTACCTGGACATCCTCCAGAACGAGAAGTTGAGTTTTCCATTGATTTGATTCCTGGATCAAGGCCTATATCGAAGACCCCTTATAGAATGGCCACTATAGAGTTAGTCGAACTAAAGAAACAATTAGAGGAATTGAGTAATAAGGGATTTATTCGCCCTAGTGTTTCTCCATGGGGAGCCCCTGTTCTTTTTGTTAAAAAGAAAGATGGATATATGAGGTTATGTATCGACTACAGGGAGATCAATGCTATAACGATAAAGAACAAGTATCCCCTACCTCATATTGATGATTTATTTGACCAACTGCATGGAGCTCAATACTTTTCAAAGATTGACCTTCGATCTGGATACCATCAGTTGTGTGTGAAGAAGGAAGACATTCCGAAGACAGCATTTCGAACCAGGTACGGGCATTACGAGTTTACTGTAATGCCTTTTGGATTGACTAATGCACCCTCTGTATTCATGGATCTGATGAATAGAGTTTTCAAGGAGTATCTCGATGAATTTGTGGTGGTATTTATTGATGATATCTTGGTATACTCCAAAACCTACGAAGATCATGAAAATCACTTGCGCATTATCTTGAAGACTCTGAGGAGGCATGAATTATATGGAAAGTTTAGCAAGTGTGAATTCTGGCTTCAGGAGATTTCTTTTCTTGGCCATATTGTCTCTAAAGATGGAATCTCTGTTGATCCTTCTAAGACCAAGGCAATCCAAGAATGGCCAGCACCTACAATTATAACTGAGGTACGTAGTTTTATTGGTTTGGCAGGTTATTATCGACGTTTCGTCCAGAATTTTGCCCGATTGGCTAACCCATTAACGAAGCTCACACGTAAAGGGGTTAAATTTGTTTGGACAAAAGAGTGTGAAGAATGTTTCGAAGAACTGAAGAGAAGATTAGTCAATGCTCCTATATTGACTCTACCATCGGGGAATGATGGGTTCGTTATTTATAGTGATGTATCGAAGAAAGGACTTGGTTGTGTCCTTATGCAGAATGATAGAGTTATTGCCTATGCATCACGACAGTTGAAAATTCATGAACAAAACTATCCTACTCATGATCTCGAGTTAGCAGCTGTGATCTTTGCTTTGAATATATAGAGGCACTACCTCTATGGTGAAAAATGTGAGATTTATACTGATCACAAGAGTTTGAAGTATATATTTTCTCACAAAAAGAACTCAACATGAGGCAAAGGAGATGGCTTGAATTACTCAAGGATTATGATTGTACGATACACTACCACCCGGGGAAGGCAAACAAGGTGGCAGATGCTTTGAGTAGAAAAGACCATGGAGTTTTGAACAATATGAGAATTGAAAGGGATCCAATTTTCATGGATCTAGTAAAGATGGACATGGGAATAACCAGGGAAGGCGAAACATCATTTCTTTTTCAAATGGTTGCCAAACCATCTTTACTAGAAAGGATTAAGAGTTCTCAGACCGATGATGAAGAATTCCAAAAGAAGATTAAAGCTGTGAATGATGGGAGATTGAGAGACTTTGTGTATGAAGATGGAATTTTGAAATTCGGGAAGAGACTTTGTGTTCCCAATATACCTGATCTAAAAAGGGAATTGTTGGATGATGCTCATAGTTCCAATTTCTCTATACACCCTGGGAGCACCAAAATGTATAGAGATTTGAAGGAACATTTTTGGTGGGACAACATGAAGAGGGAGATTGCTGATTTTGTGTCAAGATGTATGGTTTGTCAACAAGTAAAAGCTGGAAGGCAACAGCCTGGAGGAGTCATGCAACCTCTTCCCATACCGGAGTGGAAATGGGACAATATTACGATGGACTTTGTCATGGGGCTACCAAAGACTCCTAGAAGGAATGATGCAATATGGGTTACTGTTGATCGTCTTACCAAGTCAGCACATTTTCTTGCTATAAGAGAATATCTACCCCTTGAACGTCTAGCAAGACTATATATTAATGAAGTTGTGAGAATTCATGGAGTACCCTTATCAATTGTTTCTGATCGTGATCCCCGTTTTACTTCAAGATTTTGGAAAAGTCTTCAGAAATCCCTGGATACTGAACTTCATTTGAGTACTGCTTACCTCCCTCAGACAGATGGACAATCAGAAAGGACTATTCAGACCTTAGAAGACATGTTGAGATCTTGCTCACTTGACTTTCAGGGTATGTGGGATCAATATTTACCACTGGTAGAATTTTCCTATAACAATAGTTTCCATTCGAGTATTCAGATGGCACCATATGAAGCGTTATATGGAAAGAGATGTCGTACACCAACCTGTTGGGATGACGTTGGTGAAAGAAAACTTGTAGGCCCAGAACTGGTGGAGGAAACAGTGGAAAAGGTGAATGTAATCCAAAATCACATCAAAGCAGCTCAAAGTAGGCAGAAGAGCTATGCCGATAATCGAAGGAAGGATTTGGAATTTCAAGTCGGTGATCATGTTTTCCAGAAGGTATCTCCATGTAAGGGAGTCATACGTTTTGGTAAGAAAGGTAAATTGAGTCCCAGGTACATCGGACCTTTCGAAATTCTAGAACGAATTGGGGTTGTAGCTTACCGATTGGCAATGTCGCCAAGTCTCTCCAAAGTTCACGATGTGTTCCACGTATCTCTGTTGAGGAAATACATGCCTGATCCAACGCATGTACTCACCTATGAGGAATTAGAACTGGAACCCGATCTTTCCTATTGTGAAGAGCCCGTCAGGATTCTTGATACGAGAGAACAAGTTCTGAGAAACCGGACGACGCGTCTGGTAAAAGTTTTGTGGAGAAACCATAAGATGGAAGAGGCAACGTGGGAACCCGAGGAACTTATGATGAAGAACCACCCGAGTCTTTTCATGTGATAAGTATTCTAGAAATTTTAAGGATGAAATTATTTGAAGGAGGGGAGAATGTAACACCCCAAGCTTCTACGGTACGCTTCTCTTTGAATAATGTGATAGCGTGTGTTGTACGCAACACCGAGTTCTAACACACCATAACCAATCAAACTAGCCGTTATGAATAGTAATACCTACTTTTTGAAATTATATATATTTTATATTTCAAAATGGACATCATTTTTGGATTCGGAATATCGAATTTATCCTAAGGTGAAATTTTGGTACATTTCGGATAACTTTCATATTTTGATGAATAGTGAAAATTACTAAATTTTAATTAAAAACAACTTTTTTAATCAAAATAATTAATAATGATAAATTATGAATTTTAGTAGTTTTAAAGTATATTTAGAATATATTTTTACCATTTAATATAATTTTTGTCATTGGACATAATTTTACAATTAAACCGAACATAAACAAGTGTCAATCTTTTGATAGTTATTATCTCTTAAAAACATGCTTTTTGTTTTGACAGCGGGAATTAATTTTAAATTAATTTCTGCCACTTCTGTGTTTTGAATTTAGGAAAATGGATTCCATATTTGGAATCAGGATGTTCAAATTGTGTAAATAGGTAACTTTTATTTTTAGACATTTTGAATAATTACTGCGGTAAATATTTTATTTACCATGGTTAAGGGTAAATCCGGTAAATAAGGGTTAAAAAATTATATTATAATAATACTAAATTACCCTAAAACGTGTCTTAACTCTATTGGTTGATACATGGTCGACCATGGACATCTTTGGGTCGATTTTGGGACCCCATGGATCCACTTGTAAGTGATAATGACACTTTATTTTAATTAAGTTAAAATGAATACAAAAATGACACAAGCATATATCTTTTAGAAAAACAATTGTTACATAGGGTTATATATGTTGGATTTTAGATTATAAATATTCATTAGAAAGATAAAACGATTTCCTACATAATGATATTTTATTTATAATTTTTAGACATTAAATAATTTATTTTATTTATGACACAATGATGATACAGTAATTACTATAATAGTGAAATATTAAAATAATTGATATTATAAATACCCAAATAAATATAATATGAAACTTTTAATGAATTAAACTAATTTTATAGGATAATATGATATCTTAGGATTGATTTAATCGACTTTTTTCGAAGTAATCAATCTGTTATGAGTTTCACAAAAATCAAATATTGAATAGTGTCAAAATTGACATAAAAGAGTTCTTAAAACAAATATTATATTATTAATTGATATTAAATTCTTAAAAATCTAAGGTTCGGCCAAGAGACTTATATCATGATAGGTTCATCATTAATGGACCACTTTGGGGTCTCTTGGATGTATATAGTAAGTTTATTAACCATATTATATAAAAATACAAAGAGACATTGTAAAAGTGAAACTAATTAACTTAGAGTTAATACTTAAAGATAAGGTTAATATAAGTACCCAAACCTGTCTAAATTATATTGGTTGAGTGGTTTTAGACCTATCCCCACCTTAACCGTTGAATAATCAACTTTGGAGCCATTAGAAACCGAATATGAATTTATTATAAATTAATATTTCTAGCTTTTCCAAAGGTGCCCTTCACCCCTATTATAAAAGGGCACTCCTCCTTCTCATTTCTTCACACCTTCAAAGCCTTTTGGTTCGGCAAAACTCTGACCAAATACTCTCGCAACATCCCTCACTACAACCTAGAGGCCTTAGTTTGATCAGAAAGCAAACCTAAGGAGCCCTTTTGATCAAATCAAAAGGAAGAACCCGAAGAAAAGGTAATGATTTCACCACCCTTTTCCAAGTTCATTTCTTCTTCCACTTCTTCTTCCTTTGTTGTTACCATTCTAAAATAATAACTCCAGTATCATATATATACCGTGATGTTATTATAAATATGGTACAACCATATTCATTATTCTATCCACCCTTTGAATAACATGTCACCATACGTGCGTACGTACGGCTTACCGTCTCCACGTCGTGGTGTAATTGTTATTCAATATATTATTATTTGGATGGGTATAATAATGATATTTAACTCATGTAAATAATAAATAAAACATGATAATGATTCTGTATATATGATATAACAACCATTTATATATTATTTTAATATCGAAAGAATGATATTGTCGCTCGTGCGTACGTACGGACTACCGTCTCCACGAACGCGATGAGATTCATTCTCCATCGTATCCATTCAAGTATAATTATCATTTGATGATTTAAAAATGATGTTTAAGGACTTGATATCATTCTGGATATGAATAATATACAACCTATCCTTTACAAAAATGTCTTACGTAACAAAACATATAAAAGAAAACAAGTAAGTTAACACCCGAAACAACGATAATACTAAGATATTATTATAAATCGATATTAAAAGATCATATATGATATCATATTAATGTATATGATTCTTGTATAATTTATTAACAATTATTTCACCATTATACAGGAGGTTAACCTACCCCAACCAAGGAAAAGTACAAGGTAAGGGATTTTCTTATCTCACATTCAATTCTGTGAGATTTCCATTATTCGCCACTAAATTATTGAAAGTGTTGTATTGTGTACTGGAATTTGATATATATTATCATGATTATCTTTATATTCATGTTACTCTGTTAATAATTTGGTGGTTATTAACTTTTGGCCATACGACTAAGTTGATTAACGTGGTAAGGGGTTTTCATCTCACTCCTTATTCCTGTGAGATTCATGCCATATTGCCACCATCACCTTTTGTGTGGTGTGTGTACTGCCCATAATTATATTCTTTGTGTAATACACCTTAATTTATGTGTATTTACATATTCATTGTATGATACCTCTTTCATTGGTTGTATGTTTCATAAGTTACCAAATTGGTAAGGGTTTACTTTACAACCTCTTCATTATCCAAGGTTGTTTATACGTAATAATCTACTGGGATCTCTTTATCATCCACATCCATGTTTCTTAAAAATGTATTTCAAAACATTTTTACTATTTACTAGAATATGAGTTAAAGTCATTTATACCCTTTTTTACTTTTATAAGTGGTTTATAAAGGAATATTTCGGTCATTTTCAAAACAAGGTCCTTTTTAACCTTTTCGACAGAATTAAGGTAAGAATGTTTTTTTTAACTTATACGGCGGGTGCGGCTATTTTCTGCCGTTATAAAATCTTCAAAGCTTCCCTTACAATCTTATAAGATTATTTCCAAAGAAAATTTTTTATTTTATATGGATCTAAAATGATTTGAAAATAAAGGAGATATTTCTTTAAAAAGAATTTTGATTTCATCTATGTCAACATCCTTTGATGGATTTTAAGATTATTTGAAGTTGATTTATATGATACAAAACTTCTATATTGTATTGAAGGTTTTGTGATATGTTTGACTATGGATGTGCTATTTTTATACCATTCATAGTTTATGGTGAAAGTATTGACATTTCGTATGCTAGTTTTAATACGAATGTTTATGTTATATTTAAACCTTTTCATATGGGAATGCATTGGACTTAATATGTGACGGGTGGAGCCCGCTATAGCTCCTCGATGCATCGGGAGGTCTCATGAGACAAACTAGTGTCTTGGCACAAGGCCTTGACAAAATCTTATTTGTAGTCTTGGCACGAGGCCTTGACTATGTGGTTATGATAGTCTGGCATTATGCATTCCAACATTATGAAAGTGGTTATTGATTTTTGCATGTGATTATTCGATTAGTAGAATATCCATGTGAATAATTAAATGGAATTATTTCATTTTATTTATGCCATACCATGTTGAAAGTTCATGTTTGAAAGGATTTTGTTTTAGATATACATTACCTTAAAAGTTTATTCTTATTTATGAAAGTTTCCGCTATATTGTTATCCTTACTGGGCATTTGAGCTCACCCCTTTTCTATGTTTTATTTTTCCCCAGGAAGTGAAGAAGTAAGTTATGAATGACCTGCAGGGATATTATGTGGGGATATGAGTGTGGATTATGGAGACAATATGTTGTTGTAGTAGTTTTTCGTTTAATGATGTAATGTAAAACTTATGAATATATCTAGTGTTTCCAAGGCTACTAAACCAATCGGTCTTTCGAGATTTGATATTTCTTGTGATCATGCCAATGTTATGTAATAATGCACCGACTCTGGGTAACTAGGGTCGGGGCGTTACAATATCTGCTGAGACTGTGGTGTAGACATCCTCTTCTGAATCATCTCTATCTTCTCCGAAGTCTCCTGAAAAAGATGATGTCCCAGCAAAGCTGCATCTCCTGCCTCCAGCCAGCATAAGGGTGATCAGCATGGCCTACCGTACAAATCCTCATATGGTGCCATATGAATGGTCTCCTGAAAACTATTTTTGTAGGAGAACTCCACAAGAGGTATATGGTTCTCCCAAGAACCGCCGAAGTCTATAATGCAATCTCGGAGCATATCCTTAAGCACCTGGATCGTGCGCTCGAAATGGCCATCAGTTTGGGGATGGTATGTGGTACTCAAAAGCACCTATGTACCCAAAGCCTTATGAAGTCCCTTCAAGAACTGAGAGGTAAAGTGCACATCCCTGTCTGAAACAATGGAGTGTGGAACTCCATGTTGTCATACAATCTCTCGGATATACAGTCATCCCAGATAATCAACACTGAAGGTTTCCTTGATCAGAAAGAAGTGTGCAACCTTCGTAATCTTGTCGATTACAACCCAAACAACATCACTTCCTCGAGGTGTCCTCGGTAACCCAGTCACGAAGTCCATCATGACATCGTTCCACTTCCACTCCAGAATGGGTAACTGCTGTAAAAGCCCTGCTGGTCGCTGATGCTCTTCTTTCACCTGCTGACAAGTAGAACATCTCATGACAAAACCAGCAACATTCATACCTAGCCACCAGTACTAGCGATGAAGATCCCAATACATTTTGGTGATGCTAGGATGAACTTCCCAAACAAAGGAATGAAAATCCCGCATCAGCTCCTCGCGTATGTCTGTTGTCACCCATACGCGTCCCTGAAAACGCAAGATCTCATCCTCGCCTACTGTCCATCCATGAAGAGGGTCCCCCCCTGACACACTCTCCCACTGGACTAAGGCCTCTGAGTCTGATAGCTATCTCTTTCGTACCCAATCAAGAAGTGTAGAGGTAACAGCCAAAGAAGAAAGGAAAGTATATCCCTACTAATCGTGCACCTCCAGATGCATCTCAGAGAAAATATCCATATGTTGTCACTCATTGCTAGCCTCCTGAGCTACCTAAATCTGAGTTTGTCTGCTCAACGCATCTGCCACTACAGTGTTTCTAGGTGTGAGAAGTCCTTAATGAAGCGTCTATAGTATTTGTCTAGCCCTAGGAAACTCTGCACCTCAAAAACGTTCTTCGGTTGCTTCTAGGAAACTACAGCTCTCACATTCTCCAGGTCCACAGATACTCCAGCCTCTGAGATAACATGACCCAGGAAGTGAATCTGATCCATCCAAAATTGGAACTTCGATATTTTAGCATATAGACGATGCTCTCTCAGTGTACTCAGAACGATCTCAAGATGTGTGGCATGGTCCTGTCGAGTGTGAGAGTACACCAAGATATCATCCATGAAGACCACGAAAAAGGAGTCCAAGTACGGATGGAACACTCAATTCATCAATACCATAAAGACTGTCGGCACGTTTGTAAGACCGAACGGCATGACTGTATACTCATAAAGACCTTACCTGCTCCTGAAGGCTCTCAGAGGAATATCTGATGGTATAACATGCAACTGATGATAACCGGACCTCAAGTCGATCTTCGAGAACACCCGAGCTCCTAAAATCTGATCAAAGAGGTCATTGATCCTCGGAAAGGGATATCATTTCTTGACCGTCAACTGGTTCAGCTTCCGATAATCCACACAAAGCTGAAGGGTACCATCTGCCTTCATTGAAAATAGGACAGGCGAACCCCAAAGAGAAGTACTGGGTCAGATGAAAACATTCTCCTGCAACTCCTCCAACTACTTCTTGAGCTCCTGCAACTCAGGTGTAGCCATCCTATAAGGAGGAATGGACACTGGTGCCGCTCCTGGAATGAGCTCAATCGAGAAGTCTACCTCACACTCTGGAGGTAAACCTGAAAAGTCTTTTGGAAAGACATCCCTGAAACGATCCACCACTGGAGTAAAGTCTAACTGTGAAGTCCCCTGGTCATCCGGATAAGGACTGGAAATATGGGATGTAACTTCCCCTATCCCATGATGCTCTAGTTCAGCTCTACCCACCTGGACATCCCACTCGCCTCTATAAAGGAAGGATCTGCCCTCTGGTGATGTGAAACTCACCCTGCAGTGATAGCAATCAACGACTACCTGGAAGGGAACCAACCAGTCCATCCCAAGAATGACATCATAGCCCGTCATCTCTAGGACATAGAGGTCCCATATGAAATGACACCCCACAACCTCAAGAGGGCACTCTCTGCACTGTCGTACACTAGATTTCCTCATTCCCAACGGTGTGTCAAGAGTCAACAAATTGGCAGACGAAAAGATACAGAGCCCAAGGCTCTCCACAACCACAACAGAGATAAAGCTATGGGAAGCACTAGTATGGAAAAGAGATGAAGATAAAACTGAGGCTACTATGATCGCACCTCGAATAGTAGAAGGGCTGGGATCCTGCTCTTTATAGGTCTGCTCCATGGCAAAAGACTGGCCTACACCATAGCCCCGCGCCCCTGGGTGACCGCTCTAAGGTGATCCACTCTGCTGTTGCTGATGACCTGGTGACTGACCACCATGGTCGGGACCTCCACCTCGGCCTAAATGGCCGGAAGAACTCCAGTTCTCTGACTGATGGGAAACTGGTGAAACATCTCCAGAACGCGGGGTCATAGAGAGGCCTCTACCACCAGCTGAAGGTGAGAAGATGTGACAGAAACGCTGAAGATGGCCCATCTTGTCGCAAGATCAAAACTTCATCAGATCTCTCTAGCACTGAGTCCTAGTATGCCCACTCCTACCGCACTGGTAGCATATAACCTGGCTGCCAAAAGGTGCATCCCGCAAACCTCGATCTCCTTGAGAAGACTCTCTGCGACGCTTCCTGCTGTCCGTAGAAGGAACACCAGCTCTGGATGATGAACCGCCCGGGTTCACTGCTTCAGAGTCTCTCAGATTGCGCTCATTGATCAGCGTCTGGTTGATGATGGAGGATATCAAAGTCAACTGGAAGATATTTACCTGGGAACAGATCTCCTACCTGACACCGTCCTCGAACTTCCACGAAAGGAACAACTCATCACCTGCTGGGATCGGTGTGAAATGTTGCAGCTCAGTGAAATGAGATGAGTACTCCATAACAGAGAGGGTACCCTGCTGAAAAATCATAAACTCCCAAGATCGATTGGCCCTCAGGGTCTCCGAATAGAAGTAGTCATAGAAGGTGTGTCAAAACTTGTCCCAAGAGATATCCTGCTGATGCCCTGACCGTGAGATCACCTCTCACCACCTCTTGGCGGTGTCCCGAAGCGTATAAGTATCCAGCTTTACCCTTTTCTCTGGAGGGATCTCTAGGTTCTCAAAGATGGTCAGTGTGGCCTCTATCCACAACTCTACAGCTTGAGGTCCCCCATCCCCTGAAAAAGTAGGAGGATGCTGCTGCTGGAAAACCTGGGTCAACTCAGCCATCGACGGGGCAGGAGGCGGTGCTCCCTGGAAGGTCTGCATCATCCTCAAGAAGTCCTCCCTGAACTGCGCCTCGGTGCCTACAAAGGGTATGACATCTAGTTCCAAGGCTAGCTCGACTGGAGGATCGGCAGGAAGTCCCTGATCAGCCATATCTGGCATTTGATCATTTTCTAATGACAGACGTACAACCGGAGGACATCTCAGAGGCATAACTCTGAAAGATCAAAAGTATACCTTAGATCACAAAAACAAAGACAGAGAACACAAGAGTACAAGACAAGAACAGGGGAAGAAAAACACAAAAGATTACAAAACACAACTACGCGGCATGTATAAAAACTACACGGTTTGTCTTCTTAAGCCACTGACATGGGCGTGTACCCCTACCCTACAGGTCGTGTAACACCTCTAACTACACGGCGTGTTGACCCAACAGACGGCGTGTACTTGAAGACTATTCCCCTCCTCAAGTCTCTTTACATGGCTAACTCACACGGTTCAAACTAACCTCAGACTACACGGCATGTTCCCTTGGGACACGACGTATACTAGACACTGACTTGGTGGCCCGTGTTGTTAGTTACACGACCGTCTACACATCTGGCCCTTACACGGCATGTTCCAAACAAACACAGCATGTATAGGAGAAGGTGACATTGTCCCGTGTTGTTCGTGACATAGCCGGGTACCTCGGCAAGACTACACGGCGTGTTCCAAAAGAAACATGGCGTGTCTTAGAGAAGGTCACGCCAACCCATGTTGTTCGTGACATGGCCGGGTACACGGCTCTGAACTTACACGGCGTGTACCTACCGTACAGGGCGTGTTCCCGATGTTTACTTTTCACGACAATGTGTTCTGCTCACACGGTCAGTTACACGGCCTGAAAACAATACAGCGTGTATCCAAAAAGTACATGCTGTGAATTCTGGGTTTTTCTGGTTAGTAACTCAGAAACTGCATAGAATCCCAAAAACACTAAAAACAAATAAAATAGGTGCCAAATTCCGATCCGTGAGGGGCCATACTCCCCACGAATCAAAGCTTGGCATCTCCCACAGTCATATACAATAGAAAACAGGATCATTATCCACCATGTTTCTATTAATGAGGGCCCATAACACCTCATGAACCAAAATTTGGCGTTCATTTTAAGAAAAGAAAAAAAACAGTTTTCTAACATAACAGCAGAGAATCTATCAAGAATCTATCACAACAGGATGCATAATCTACACAAAGTCTATCACAACAGCATGAAATCGCTAATTCACCCTAGATGGCATGACAAGAATGCATGACATGTGATTTCTACAAGTACCTAGATTATGCATGAGATGGAATACCCTCATCTCATCGGGGTGCGACAGAAATAGAACCGTAATATCAAAACAATAACAGTACAAAGCATGTGAATCACTCTAGGTGAAATCGTATCAACCGTAAAATCTCAAAACCAGAAAACTACAATAATGAGGTAGTATGGCTTTTCCCTGTACACAGGTTAGCTACTCCTAGGCACGACTGGTTACTAAGTACCAAATCCATCCTATCCCTGGCTAATGTCTCCAAACAGTAATGAAAGAGAAAATAATTCCTCTGATACCACTTTGTAACATCCTGGTTCCAGAAGCCACCCAGAGGCGCCCCGTACCTGGTTGGTCACATGGCCTCAAGCGCATTTCCCCAAACGCCAAAGGTTGTCGACTTGCAGCGAGGGCCTTGGGTGTGATAGTGGGGAAACTATGCCCTCATTGGCAGAGTACACAGGAGAAATAAATAAACATGCAATAGTGGAAGTAGTAATAACCAACAATATAATAGAAGAAGACAAAATCAACAAACTTGAGCACATATGTATATATAAAATGATGAATGATACATAACTAGGGAAACAACCAAACAAGTCACAATGCTGGAAAACACTACAGTACCAAAACAAGTGAAAAATAAAAGTAACAGCTCCTCAGCATCATGAGCTGAGACTCGGTCCCATGCTCTCCTGCTCCACGCAATCAAGTTCCAGAAGTCGAAGGGCACTTTCCCTTTTCTATACCTGCAATAACATAGACTGCTTGGGCCCCAAAGAATGGTCCAAACAGGGTGTGAGATAAAATACTAGTAAGAATTCACTTGAAGATCTGTGCCTAACAGTATGTGAGTGTATGGCAGGTAAAAGTACAATAAGAAGTAAACAGCAACAACAAGCAATAGGCAATAATAGTAACCAGGAAAACATGATGATACATAGAATCAATCAATCCACAACCAATAAACAGCAGTGAAAAAAACAGCTTAGGAGACGTAAACCCCCTGGGAAGTACTCGTTGCCATCCCCTCTAGTCCTATCCAATAAATACCACAACCCTCTAGGCAGTGCACTCAGCCTAACCCCTCTGGCTTGGTTGTACGCATTTATAAGACTCTCTGGGGAAGCTCACTCGGTCAATTCCCCTTATTTTCTAGGGTATTCAGGGACTCTCTTGAGGAAGATCACACAGTCTAACCCTCTTAGACCCAAGGTCTAGAGACTCTCTGAGGAAGATATCTCGGTCAATTCCTCCTATAGCCTCAAGTATACCACAGACTCTCTGAGGAAGCTCACTCGGTCAATTCCTCCTTTAGCCTGGGAAGGTTCTTAAAGAAATTAAAACAAGGTAAGACTCTCTAAGGAAGCTCACTCGGTCTAAACTCATGTAGTCTATAAAATCCAAGACTCTCCAGGAGCTCACTCGGTCCATCCCCTCTGTAGTCTGTAATATCAAGACTCTCTCGAAAGCTCACTCGGTCTATCCCTTATAGTCTATAGCACCAGGTTCTCTCAGACTCGTGCCAGTCAGTGCATAATAATTCTATAAGGCTAAAGTACACCTATAGAGCTACTTGGATAGCCAATGTACACCTATAGAGCTACTTAGCTAAATAGTCTACAAGGCAACAAGCATGTCAAGAATTTCAATTCAACCTATAACAACAGGGCATGAAACAGGTGTAGCAGCCAAAGGAAAACGAGACCCAAAGGTCATAAACAAAACCAAGCAAGGGAAAATACATCAAAACAAAACAAATTACCCTCTAACAAGGTGAATTTACCTCTACTCAAGCATACATGCAAGGCATGAAAACAACAAGGGAATAAAGGTAACACGTGATACCCCATTCATGGGTATCGGTGGAAATTCGCACATAAAACTTAGAGACCTTAAACGGTAAGGCACAAACCACCTACCTCGATCCTAGGAGATTGATATACTTCAACTACGATGGCTGATTCTCTATAGAATGTCGTAGATCTGAGAAAATGCACAAAAAAATCAACCTTAGATAACATGAGAAGGAGGAAGAATTGGAAAACAAGGTTCTAGCAGAAGGAAGAACTCACCATTGTGCTTCCAACACAATTGACCATGCTCGAATCGGAGAACGGATGGAGAGGAGGGAACTTCGGCAAGATCCGACTGTATGGGTCACTCTCAGACAAACTAGACCTATTAGAAGACAAATATCACGATGAGGAGTGATCTCTGTCCGTTTAGTGAAAAAAAGTACACAGCGTGTATTTTTAAAGTACACGGCGTGTAGTGGGTTTTTCCATACTCTTCCAAAATCGGCCTCCACATCACCCCTACACCTAGTGTGTGTGGCCCGGGCACGGCCAGCTCACGGCTTCGAGCTGGAGGAGAGTACACGGCGTGTACTCAGAAAGTACACGGCCTGTACTTCGAAATTTTCTAGAAACTCCAAAAAAATCTCAAAAACTCCAGAAAAGGAAAGGCATACCTGAAATGAAGATCTGGGTTCTTAAACCTTTATAAGAAAATCATTAAATACAACGACGTACAAATAAACACAAACTTCACTGTTGCTCAGCAGCCTCCATGGAGTGTCACTTGCTTCGGGCAATTCCGGAATCTTTGTCATGTAACCTGGCACTATGTGCCCCCCTAACACCGCATGTCTCAAGTACCGACGTCCCGATGGAACACCCAAGAAAGAGTATCCTGGAGAAATAGTTATGCTTGTCCTCAAATAAATAGCTGGAGGGATAGAGATGTCTACCCTCAAATAACGTAGTTGGAGGGACAACGATGTCTGCCCTCAAAATAAAGCATCCAGAGGGATAGCGATATCAGCCCTCAAATGACAGTGAGCCTCTTCCCCCAACCCAATAGCCTCAATGATATACCTTTAAGGCTCCTCACCTCCAATGTGGCTTCCTACGGCAAGCAACCCCAAACCAAAAGTACCTAAATCACATCTAACGGATGCCTCTACCCACACTAGTGGTCAATACCACCTCATCACGGAGTCTCTCTATGTGCACACTACTCAAAGTTCCAGGTGAGTGGTAATCACCAAAATAGTACCTGACCCACAACATCTCTGACACCTTATGTCCCTGCGAACCTGCCACTCAAGTCTGATGGCCTTGCCATCCTAGTAACCCGGGCCATGCCCAACCTGACAGCCATCCTGCCTCAAACTGATGCCCATGACGCCCAATCTCATGGCTAGAACCACCCAAAGTAACCTAGGAGAAGCCCAACCTGTGATCAGTATCACTCGAGAAAATCCAGGCCACTCCCAACACAACCAAAATGGTTCCAGCATATGCAATTCAGCAATTACATACATCATCAAAAGATTTACTTTTAAATAGGAAAACAAATCAACAGTTGAAATGTGCTAACTATGTGTTGTCCCATACCAACACTGAGGTCTCTAAGGACTCTCACTATACATAAAAATGTTCAATAAACTAAACTCAATAGTTTATAACAACACAATTCAATTAATACCGTTTTGGTACAACCGGCCAAAATGCCCCATTTGAGCAATGACCCCTCGCCTGGCCCCGCTCAAGAAAAACAGGTAATGGGCATACCCAAAGGCATCCCACGGGTCTAATAAATAGTTTAATTTGCAATACCATATAAAAATGGGTCCCGCTCAAAATACCCAAAAATGTGTTGAAGGCTGCGCCACCCAAATAACCACAAAAACACAAAAAGAGGAGTGCACCACCTACCTAAGACTCATACTATGTTACTCCTCCGATAACAGCTTCCAATTAAGTCTAAAACGTGGTAGATATATAAAATAATCAAAACTACTCAAACCCCAATAACTCATTCTAGAACAAAAATCAATCAAAATGGATCAAGAGGAATCAAGGCCCTACCGAGGGGGTTCCAGTGGATCAACCCGTGATCGAAATAGAGTTCGGACAGAGATCCGGGGGAAGGAACAAGGTGCGGCTGGCTTGTTTAGTGAAACCCGGCAACACAACGAGGTTCTGCCTCAAAAATGAGGCTAATGCTCGTTTTAGTGGAAAAAAGAAAGTACACTGCATGTACTTCATGACTACACGCTGTGTATATCATTCTGTTCATATAGCGGCTGGAATTCCACCGAATTAATTTCGAGAACCTTCCCACATGAGTACAGGGCGTGTACCTAAGGGTACACAGCGTGTACTTAGTTTTTCTTCTCTTCCTCACCGACTTACCCACACTCCATGTATATCTCTCATACATATATAGATTACATGGCGTGTCCAAGGAGGACATGGTATGTACTTGGTTAAACGATTCTACCTGGCCAACAGGCCCACACGCCATGTATGGCCTCCACACGATCAAGGGTACACAGCGTGTCTATAACAACACGCCATGTGTTATGAAATTTCTACATGATCATCACACAGCTTGTACTTGGTAAGCACACAGCTGGTACTCACCCAACCCATACACGGCGTGTACTGAAAAGTACATGGCGTGTATATTGGAAATTTCTAGAAACTTCCCACTTCCTCCAATTTCCTCAGAAACAAGTCAAAAATTCAAATAGGGTCAGGATTTGGACCCATTATAAAAGCCCAGGTTCTTACATAATGGTCCATTTTTTGAGCCTTTTGGAATGTGATAATTTAGGATACACATTTTTGTTTTCAAAGTCTACAAGTGCTCGACACAACTCACTTGTAAAAGGATTCCCCATATCTTATCCTCTTGACACCTTAAAATATATTATTATTTTACAATACCAGGACAAATATCTTCATTAAATTACTAACCGGGATTTATATCACTTCTTTTGTTTAGAAATACATCCTAATGAGGCCTTTGTGCCTACATAATGAGGTTTCCCGAAGAAGAGGTATCGTTCTTAAAAGGGTGTCTTTATATAATTTCTTTATCTACCTCCTCAAAATATTATTAAATTATTCAAATACAATAATAAATGTATCTCCCATATAAATAGAGATTATTATGTTAATTTAATAACATAAATCCATATCCTCTCCCATCAAATGGGACATGAAATCATCATTCGTGTGTACAGCGGACTACAACCACACAAACCGATGTCCTTTGTTTTCCATTATCTCCTATCACGACTTGTTATAATGATGGATTTAAAATATATATATAATATTTGAACATATTTATATTTATTTAGCTGTAAAATCAAATCTACCTTATTACATTCAATTCCATTAGGGATACTTCAACGTTGGTTGTGTCTACGTCAGACTACCGCCTCAAAAAGCAACATGATTCCTTTTTCACTAACACGTTGCATGGAAGGTAATAAGGATAATATTAATAATTATATTAATTTAATATTTATCATTATTAAAATATAATATATCATTTTCTTTCTTACACTAAAAATGATAATGATGTTCATGTATTAGTGGACTACTGCCTCTATAAAGCAATGTGATTCCTTTTTTGAACACCACATCACAATAATGATATATATATAAGTATATTTAAAAATTAATATTATATTTATTTTGTTATTATAATTATATAAATATAAAATATTACATACCTACTTTCCATAGTGATCATTGAAAAATAGAACTGTTAATTATGCATATGTATGGCTCGTCGTCTATATGATCGTAACATAGTTAATTTTACTTAATATTATTTCATGATCTATTTTATAAGTATAATTTATAAATATATATGATAAATATTTCATTATTATTGTTCTGTAGATTCAGAAATTTTGACCTCTTAGACTAATAGTCAACCTACCGAAGTCATTTTGACACATAATCCAAATATCATCTAAACATTCAACATAAACAGAATTTATTAAGTAATTGTATATGAAATTGTAATAAGTTAAATAATATGAATAATAAACTTAAAAAAGATTATTGATAAATTAAATAATTAAAAAATTTTATTATTCAAGATTATAAAAAATTAATGAGATAAATAAAACTCATGATAAGGGACAACATCCCAATTTCCTTTCGTTAAGAAATATTTTGATGTTATAAACCATTATTCATCTATCAGGTGTATATATAGCCCATTTGAAAAGTTATATTAAGAATTATTCTATTCCCATGGTATTTAATATATTTAAATGCTAATATTTCTTGGGTAATGTGATTCAAAAATTTCTAATGCTATAGTGGACATTGATTTAAAAAAATATATTTGGTTGGTTTCCTTCAAACTCTCTTTTTATTCCATGTCCATGTTTTTTAAATGTTTTTATTATGGATATGAGAGTTTTATAAATGGAATTTATATCATTCTTTCTATTTTTTCCAGAAAAAATTAATCTTTTTATATAATTTTTTACTATCTTTTCAGACGAAAGAAGGAATATTCTATTGTAAGCTGTACAACAATTATGAATTTCCTAAAACCATAACCATTATTTGAATCTTAGATACCTTTAAATAAATTTATATTTTATTCAAATAAAACCTCTCCAAAATAATTTCGTGTAATTATGGTATTGAAAATGGGTTTTTAAATGAAACTTTTATTTGGATATTGAATGTGGGGTTTAAAATGAAATAGGTATTTTGATATATATAAATGTAAATTTCATACTTTTTAAAAGTGTTTTTCAAGGGTTTTATGTTGGAAAGTGGAAAACATAAAATGTCTTATTCATTATATGGTACGTGGAAATTATCTATATTATGGGTGTACCTAGATAGTTCCAAGTGTATCTGATATATCTTATAAGATGTGTTCTCCATGATAGAGCTCCAATTCATTGGGTAATGATTATGTTCCTTGATGAATTATATTAGAAGTTGGTTGTATGGTTATTCCCATTAGTAAGGGTTCTATAAGAATTATATGAGATAATGTACCATGAATCCTACATGAAATTTCATTGTTTTCTAATTATTTTTCATGGAAATATTTTTTAATTCAAAATGAATTGTAATGATATATTTTAAAATTAAAAATGATGCACTTTTTGGGAAAAATGATTGTTTTTATGAAAAGGTTTTCATGGGTTTTCTTGCTTTTTACCAGACTAATGGAATTATTATTTTTATGTCCCTCACTGATATTTATGTTATGATCCCACATTTCAAAAAAAATCATATTTTTTAAGGATGGTTAAATTATAGGAAGAATTCAAGTTGGAAATCATGAATATATTTCCTGAAAATAAATCATAACATATTTTAAAAGTTTTATAATATGGTAAAATGGAATTCAATAGGAAGTTTCCGTATTTAAATTTACTGTATTTTTCATATATGATTTATGAATTAATTCTCTAAAAGTATAATATTGAAATGATCCTAAAATGTATGAGAATTAATTTTTTTATTTAAAACTATCGATTAAGTAATGTTTCATGATGAGTTTTTATAATATTTTTTTCACTATCATTTGAATAATCACAATGTGAATGTCGTGTCACACCATGAATGCAAACAAGGAAAAATTCAGTGGTTCTAAAAATTCAAGAATCACCATTCCATAAAGGAATATTATTTCATAACCTATTCATTTGTTGTGGGGAAGTTATAGTTAAATTGAAAAATCATAATGTGAATGTACAAGTCATGTCACAACCTAAACAATATGTTGAATTTGAATATAAAGGATGACGTGGATTTCCATTGATGTTTGGTTAGGTTGTTAGGAAACTAATAGATACTTATTGAAATTAAATGTTGTAGATCTGGTGGTAGAATACCCATGATCATGTTTTGATTTAAATGAATTTGGAAGATAGTTTTTCTTTTTTGAATTTAAAATTTTAAATTAAAACAACTTTTATTATTGAAGGATATACTTTAAAAAATATAATGAAATAGATATTAAATAGATGGTTGTATGAATATCAGGAAGAATATAGGATCATAAGTAGAAGACTTTTGAATACCTAAAATTATGTTTATAATTTTGCATTGATGAATTTCATATAATATTGGGACTAAAAGACATATTGTGTTGTGAATTTTTTTAAAATAATAGAATTGATGAATATATAATCTTATAGAACACCCTTATCAATTTTTCTTGATAACCTTATCTAAAATATTAAATTATTTACATGTGTATTGATTCCATCTCTATAACCATATTAAAATTAATTCACATAAGAATATATATGCTATAGAACATGGTTGACTAGTGATCTCTTGTTAAATCCTGTTATAACATACTTGTGATGTATTGGTTAATTATCATTACAACACATCATTAATATATTCTCCTTGGATGTACATTTTTATGGGAAAAATATGTAAAACTCAATAATTGATGTTATTTGTAATTTTACTTTTCAATGTGATTATGAAATAGATTCATGTTGTCTTTGCTAAAATTAAGATAAGATTCTGTTTGGTCTAAAGAAAAGAATAAATTCTTTGAAACACAAAATTAACCCCCCCTCCCACCCTCTCTTTGTTTTTTTAGTTTGAGAATTGGGGTTAAACAAGTGGAATTAGATTCCAGGGGTATTTATAAAATATTTTATAAGGAATATATTTTCATGGAGAACACTATGAAAGAAAATTGAGTTTCGTTATTTGATGTATGAAATTATCAAATATGAAGGAAATTAATGGGATACCATCTATGATATATTGGATGAAATTTATATTCATCGTAAGTTTATGGAATTGGTGTCAGTAATTTCATATGAATGTCTATGATAGAAGTCAATAATAAGATGATGAATAATGATTCCAAGGATTATAATCCCTTATAAGAAGAATTTCCCAATCATATTTATATGATGGTGATGAAGTTTTTGACATCATCTTTTATTTGGGATAAACTAGATAATATTTTATAATTATTCACAAAATTAAATGAGGATTATTTAAATATGATTTTCGATGTAAAAATGTATAGTTTCCTTAATCATCCTACTAGAGTTTTTAGTTCTACTCATGGACCTAACTAGGAAATAAAATATTATTAGATAGTGAATAAAATTTTCAAAATATTTCATCCAATATACAATCCAAAATTATCATCTCTTGAGTAGAATAGTCATGGTGAGTTTTATCTTGATGATATACAGATCATGTTAGTTACATATGAGATGCAGGTGAAATAGAAGAGCTCTTTAGAATATTTATCAAAAGAAATAAAGTCCATGGATGTTAAGAGTCAAGAATTTTAGGAGGTCCAAAACTAAGATGATGTAGGTAATGATATCTTATACCATGTTGCAATAAATATTAAATGTGGTAATGAAAATTTAAAGTTAAGCTATTGTTTTCATGTTTTTATTAGGGGAGGGTTGGAAACATCAATACTATGTGTCAAAATAGGTTTCATAGTGGGGATAGAGATTTTTATTTCACTCCAAAATAGAATAATATATTTCCTCCTATAAAAAACTAAAACTCTAAAAATTTAATTGGAATGAAGTTTTATAGGAATGTTTTTGTTAGAAAATAATAATAGTATTCTATGTAAAATTCATTAAAAGGTATTATAACTAAGACTGCCTAAGATGTAGAGTATAGAATGATGGATTCATTATACAATTAAAAATTGAATTATATTTCATTAATCATATAAAGGGAGTTTTAGTACAAGAAGATTAATTTTAAAGGACTCATAAAGATCTTGATTAAAAAGGAGTGAATAATAATAAATTAAAATTTTTTGAGAAGGAATATTCATGTCGGGTTAATGAAATTCAAACAATTTTTTTAAATTTGATATAAAATATGAATTTGTTTCAATTAAATCTGAAGAATTTATAAATTAAATATTAAATATTGAAGAAAAGATTATATCATAGAGTATATTGACTTATATATCAAATAGAAAGTCAAGAAGATGGAAACACTTAAGGGGGAGGTTTTATACTTGATAAATAATATTAAATCAGAAGATAAAACAAAATTATTAAAGTTGAAACTTCAATATAAGAAATTATTGGATTGGGTTTTGAAGTAAATGGTAGATTATATAGAAAAAACTATTGAAGAAATGTTCATTACTCAAATATAAGTTGTGTAGAAAATATTTTATTAGTTATGATAATTGAAGGGAAAATTTTCTCAATAGGATATTCCCATTGATAAAATGTCAATTTTTTGGTTTTATTTGAAAATATATAACTATTATGAGGTTGAAATTTATCTAAGAGTTTAATTTATTGAAAGTAAAAGAAAAATAGTTTGAACATATATATCCTATGTGAGAAATAATAGCATCTATTTTTATAGTTTTTAAAGAATAAATATTAATCATAAAGTTTTATACTTTATGGAATATATAGGATAATATTCTTACATAAGACAAATAAAAGTGGTTGAAATAAAAACTAATTCTACCCCTCTGAATAATATATTTTATCCTCTTAATTAAAAAGAATCTTACTTAATAGATTTATATTAAAATAATGAGATGAGACCAAATAAATTCTCCTCTCATTTGGGATTATCTTGAATGAAATATAAAAATTTATTAAAAATGGGGACATGGATGAAATTTCATTTAAATAAATAAATAATAGAAGCACCCTAATTCTTTATAGGGGTTGTTCATTCCATTTAATATTTAATATAAATATTTTAAAAATATATACAGTGTAAATTGGATGAAACATTACATTTTTGAAATGATGGTTCATTGATTATAAAAGGATGTGTTAATTATCAGTTCATAGGTGATGAATAAAAGAATATTTTTTCATTATATGTATGGAATTATTCATAACTTATTAATAGTTACTCAGCTTTGTGACTTAGGTTTGGAATTCACATTAACTGAAAGGGATTCAACATCAAAGGAAAGTTACTAAATTATTAAATGAATGGATTGAGAACATATATTAATCTATGTAAATTTTTAATAAAATAGAATAAATATATTCTATTAGTAAAATAATAATAAAAATTGTTTCTTCAATGGATGGGCCACATTAATCAAAAAGGTATATAGAAAATATAAAAATTCATAGTAGTAATGGATATATAGAAAATGATGTGATATTTAGAAAATATATGTGAATCATGTATGAGAGTAATGATGTTTCAAAGTCTATATCATCAAAAATATAAGTGTTCTTTAGGTTTTTTAAATTTGATTCATGCTGATTTCGGTGGCCAAATTATCTAGGTAGGAACCTATGGTGAATGTAATTTCATTCGGTTTTTTTTTTTGAATATTGTAGGATGGAATGTTTCATGTCCATAAGATCAAAAAAAATGTACAGAATTTCATAATAATTTTCCATATAAGATGAAAAAATTAACCATAATAACTATAAAAAATTATTTTATGAGAAATTTGAATGAAGTACATATACTATGAGGTTGAAAATGACCCTAAAAACATGGAATTTTACATGAATTTTTTTCATAACTCCCTAATATAATGGGGTTGTGGAAATAAATGATTTCATGGTCAACAACATGGAAAAACGATTCTTATTGATTAGGGTATCTCACATCACCAATGTCAAAAAGAGGTAAAATTTAGTTTTTATAATTACAACATTTTATTACTTAGTTAGGGGGAAATGATGTTATATGAAATGTGATATAGTTTTAAATCATCTATGATGTATCTCAGGGTTTATTGAAGAATGTTTTTATCCAAAATAAATTGGTATGTTGAATAATGTTTTTTGATTTAGTGGATAAAGGTATTTTCTTAGTCTCCTCAACAAAGAGTAAGGCCTAAAAATATTTCAAAAAAGATTTAAAAAAGTTAGCAAGATAAGAGATGTTAATTTTATTGATAATGAATCAAAAAAAATTGTAGAATTTCTATTTTTGAAGAAGTAATTAAAGAAGATAAAAAACTAATGTATAAAAACTAAAATTTTTATAATGATAATGATTCTGAGATTTTATTTATATAGGGACAATGTGAATAAGTTACTTATCCTTTTACTCCATCATAATGGATAAGGGATCATGTTAACCCATGAAATATAATTGGAGACAAATCTATTATAACAAAATCTTGATGAATGAAAATAATAGATAATGTTGTTTTATTATATGAGAAAGAATACACTTAATTTGAATAAGTAATAATAGAGGAGTCATGGATAAGATCTATGATAAAAAACATTATGTAGGATTGATAAAAATAATACTTGGGATATTTTATACATATTAATGAAACATATTGTGACTATCATAATTTGTTTCTTTAAAAAAAACTAGATACAAATGAAAAATTAATCTAGAAAAAATAAAGTTATTTTTCAAGTTATATGGTCAACTTAATAGTGATAATGTGAAGGTACTTTATCACCAGTGAAAAAGATAAAGTCTATTAGACTCTTCTTATAAGTGGTTTTCCAAATAAAGTTCAATGTATTTTAAATGGAAGTGATGATATCATTTTTTAATATAGTTATTAAAGAAGATTTATATATTAAATAATTTTTTGTTTTTTATTGGAAATGATGATTTAAATTTGTGAAAATTGAAATATTACATTTATTATCTAATTAAAACACTATGTGCTTTGCAATAATAGTTATTTAATTTCTTGAGAAATATGTATATGAAGATAGTAGGGGTTGATCAACACCAATATGGAAAAAAAATTAATATTTTAGGATTTTAAGGTGTTGATGTGTGTTGATAAAATAATTTTCACTAGAAGAAAGAATAATTATATTGAAAATTTTACTAAATTTATGAGTTTTGAGTTTAAAATATTAATTATTAGGGAGTGGAACTATTTTGTCGGGCTATGAGTTCATAAGGAAAAAAGGGAATACATATATCTCTTAGGTGAATTATACAAATGATGTTTGGATAAATTTTAAAATTGAATGGTGAAATATTTTTTCAACTCTGATAGAAGGTGGAAAAACATATAAATCATGATGATATTGAGAGGGTAGGCTATAATTTATATAGAATAATAATTGAAATTTTATACTATATAACTATATCCAGTCTAGATATTTTCTATGTTACATGCTTGGCATCAAGGTTTAAAATTTTATCAAATAAAAAATATCTCTTGGAGATGAGAAGAATAATGAGGTATGTTTGTGGTACTCTAAATTTAGTTATGTTATTAAAGGATATTTGAAACATGGATTTATTGTCTTACTCATATTTTTATTGGGATACTGACATTGTGGATCAAGAATTCAAAATTGGTGGAGCCTTTTGAATTAAAATAATTTTTTTGGACTGTTAAGAAATAACAAGAATATTTTTCCGTAATAACACATGATATGGAGTATATCTCGCCCAGAAAATCTTGTAAGAAACTTATTTGGATGAGGATGAAGCTAGAATATATTGAATATTTGGTGCAACATCCAATGATGATTCAAATAATAATAAATGTGATATAAAATTAATAAAGAATACGGCACAAAACTCTTAACAAAATCACATATATATGAATAATCATTTTATAAATGAGAAGGTGGGTAATAACATTTTTCAATTTCAAATTCTTGGAATTCAATATAAGTTGGAATATTTATTCACTAAACATTTGAAAAAAAAATTATTAGAGATTCATTGGTTGAACATTGTACTATAACCATTCTCCTCATATTATGTAGGTTTGAGTTTTCCCCATTCCCTATTGAACATATATGGTTACTTCTTATTTTTTAGGGAAACAATAATTTCTTATACATGAATTTTGGGGGGATACTATTAATTTTCATTAGTGGTTACATGTAACTAATCAGAGAAATATGGAAATCATTGTAGAATTTAGTTTTATCACTTATTTACCACATAGATATTTAACTACCATAGGCTGGGAGATTAATTTAATTCTCTTTATGTATTTAGTTTAAATTTGGAGATTATATAATGGGGGAAAATAATATTTAGGTATGAGGTATGTTGATTATTTGAAGGAAGAAAATTATTTTATACTTATTTATAAAAAATCCAATGGGGGTAATGATTCCACTAAATGTTTTAGTATTAGAAATATATAAAATGAGAAGATGTTCAGAAGTATTGTGAAAGAGTTAGAACAATATATAGTTACTTATGGATTTTATAGAAAGAAGTATTTTCTTTTTAGGATCCATGTATCTCTATATGAAATTTATATTTTTAGGGATCATTTGGAACATCATAAGTTTCAATACCATCATGAGCCTTGATGTCAAACTTTTATGGTTGTTACTATTCTTTGTAAAATTTGGTACATCATTCTATGTGACATGATACATTAGGTCATGTTGTGAAAGTTCTATTATAATTTTAATGTTTCTGGAAAGGTTGTGGTTGTATTGTGGTGCACCTGATTTTAGTTTAAGGATTTATACGTATATTTAAGTTTTTATGAAGTTTTTATGTTTGAAAAAATGTATAAATGTTGTTATATGAAGGAAATATGGTACAATTCATGTTATACTATCTTTTTTAGGATCACACTATAAATACTAGGTCACATCACAATGGGATACTAGGTGAAATTTTATAGTTCCTGAATTTTAACAATCATCATGTTGTGAAGGAAGTTTGTGTCATGACCTATTTGATTTTTGAGGGAATATATAGAAAAACAAACACTCTACACACATGTCACATTCCAAAAGAATTAATCTATATTATTCAAACATAAATCATGATGTGGTATTCCTTTAATAGATGGGTAGCAGTTTGGGAAACAAATAACTACTTATTAGAATTCAATGGTGGATATATAATTGAATAATACCCAAGGTATTGTTTCTATTTAATGAATTTTGGAGTTTAATGGAACTTTGAATGTGAAATTTTAAATTTATACATACTCTATATTTTGAGGATTTATTATGTAGAATAGAAAAAATAAATAAAATAAATATAATTAGATGATAATATTAGGATGAAGATTGGATTAGAAGTAGTATACTATTGAATACCTATATTCTAAATCATAATGTGTGGGAATTAATTACATTTAAAATATAGACTGAAATAAAGAGAGTGTCATGAATTTCATTGATGAACATGAACTGAAGAATAAATAATCCTATAGGAAAATCATACCATTTAGTGTGGATATCTTTTTCTAAAATATTCAAAGACCAAACAATGTGTGGATTCTATCTATATAACCCACTTGAAAGTAATGCGTATATGTGAGGAAGAGGGTATATACCTTAGTTAAGTAGTGATATATTATTAAATATTATAATCACATACATTGAATTATTAAATAATTGGAATATTAACACATCATTTGTATTTTCTACATGTATGTATCTTGTTATCAGTGAAACAAGTTAAAATAATGTTTGTATGCACTTATCTATTTTATATTTTATTGTCATAAATAAATAAATTCATGGGTACTTTTCCAATGAAGTTAATGATTTTTTTTAAATAAACCAATAAATTTCAAGACACCCTAATTCGCTCATTCCCCCAAGCTATTCAGGGGTACCATTATGGTTCAAAAATGACGATTCGAGTTACTAATAGAGAATTCTTAAGAAATTATTATTAAGTTAATTTCAAATTGTGTGTTCATTAATAATAATCATTTCTATTATGGAATATAAAGGGTTTTAAAACATATATTAAGGTGTTGTTTTCGTATCATGTAATAGTAGTGTTAATTTCCTAAATAATTATTATATGTGTTATGATGAATAAAAAGCATATTGTTAGTATGAATTTATTTAATTAAATAGAATATTTTGATAATGGATTTCTTATGATTTCTATAAATTGTTGAAAGGTTGATATGAATTTTTGGAAATAAAATATTTTTCCATAACACATAAATTAATATGAAATTTATTTATTTATTATAAAATACAACCTACCTAAAACTATTATATGTTAAATGGAATGTTTAATAAATTATATAAGCATGTTAGGATGTATGATATGTTACTAAATTTGTTATTTTAAATTCATCATCAAAATTATTTTGAACTTATTCTATATGTGTTTAACTATATACATGATTCCATAATTGTGTTAGACCTATAACATAAGATAATTTCATTTTTCCTATTTTATAATTTAAAATTGTGGTTAATTTATATTAAAATAATTAATGAATTTTTGGTTGAAGATTGTTAATCATTATATATGAGAATGAAACAAGCCTAATTTCTTTTTTGATTTTAAAGCATGTTTTATTGGTGTTATTAATGCTTTACTTGGTGAATTTTGTTTTAACTTAGTATCCTTCCTTGTTCCTTCGGATCCTATTTCCTAAAATATGTTTTTTATTAATGTAAAATTTTCAAAATAATTAATATTTTTGTTTAAGAGTTTTTTGTGAGTTAAATTACGGTTGTTTAAGGGTTATGATGTTAATATAACATTATGAGGATTGATGTGTTTTTATATGGAGGATTTAGTTGATATGGAAAATTTGATATTATGTTGTAAGAATAATTTTTGTGGTTGGTTGGGTATATTTGGTGTTCGAAGTTAGTATTATATGGTTATGTGTTGTAGTGGAATAATGTAAGGATGTATTAGTTGAGAATGGTAGTAGTGTGTTTGAATTTTGGATGTGGTTCTCTACAAAATGTTGTTATTTTCTATATTGTTCATCTGGCTCATATGGATTATTATAATTTTTTTTATTTGGTTTTGTGTTAAAGATATTTTTTTCAAAGTATCATCAAGATGTTAATCATTAGAATAAGAAATTTGAATCATGAAATAGAGTGTTATTAAGATTTCAATTGCAATAAGGTACAAAGTTATTCGATGGGGAATATATCCCAAAGTCTGAGGAATGGATAATGGGGATTGAAGTCTCATTTGTGTTAGTAATGACCCGAAATCAATTTTGTGTTTCCTTAGTGTTTATATTTTTTTTGGATTGTAAATTTACTATGGAAGAATAATAAGAATGGAAACATTAAAGGGATTCCTTAGGGAGAGTTTCTTGATGTAAAACCGTCATTTTCCATGGATATATTATGTTATGTTCTAGAATGACTTATGAGATTTTTTGATCCATTTAATGGTTTAAACATGGATCTGGGATGTGTTTGTGGTTGTTGGATGCATAAAAATGGGTTCTCGACCTTCTTAGTGCGAATTAAGATATGTCACAGTGGTAGAGAATTCCTTGGTGATCCATGTGAAAAAAATTCCTAATAAAGAGGGAAATCCATAGTTGTGGTGATCATGGAGATATCATGTGGATTGTGTATTGGTATACCACACCATTTCCACAGTTTAGTCTATGGTGATATAAATCATCATGTGGTTGGGAAAAATGTCGTAGGAGATGGCCATATTTATCAAGGTGTTTAAGAACACCATGTCCATGTTAGAGGTTGTGGTAGTGGTCACATGGGTTTTAAAACAGATTAAAACGTCATCATTCATTATCTATCTAGTCTGTTTCAAGTGGAAATGATAAAACATTGAATGAGGGGTCTTTAATGTGATATTAATTTATTATTTTTCACAATTAATCAATCTTTGATCCCATATTAAAAATTCCATATTTTCCAAATTAATATCATTGCGCCTAGGAAAACCATGGTCTTATCCATATATGGCATTCATATGAGCTTGGGGTTACTCCCATGTGTGGGTCGATCATGCAACTCCATGGGTCTATTTAGAGGCTCCATCTATCTTCCATTGTTGCGTAATCTAGTTTGGGGTGATTCGGTTGAAAACTATAGTGTTTCATTATCGTTTTTTCCATATACTTCTATCCTTTTTAATGATCATGGATTTATGGTATTATGGCTTATACTATGGCACTTTTTGTATTATAGCAAGGACATTCCCATATTTAGTGTGATAATAACCAATCTTGAGGGTCATTTGTGTTCTAAGAAATATTAATGGGAATTCTCTTAGTGAATCTTATTTAGTGATCTGTTATCCTTCTATACAGGATGTTACCTTCTTATAATTTGCATTTATAAACTCAAATTGGATCTTGGGGAAGGTTATTAGTGTATATCTGTGTGATCATCATTTGGGTTACTACATTCTTAGAGAACATTGATGTTGACATCTATGGTCTTGAGGTAACAAGATTCATTCTCTATCAATCCTTGACTATTAATTTTCATGATTTCATCATTTATTATTGAAACCAAATATTGAGAAATGTTGCATGAAGGTGTGTGAGTGGCCCTTGAAATACATCCGTGATATGTGTTCTTAGAATTTTTTTAGAGTCTTGAGAACTATTATTAATTTTCCTTATTTTTCTTTACTATGATTTGTATTGTTTCTTGAATTTCACAGCCTGTGGAACCTTGTGTCATGTATGATAAAGAACATGTGTCTTGGTATTATATGGACAAAAACTTTAAGGGGATGTATGAAAATCTAAACAAGGCTATAAACTATAGATCATTTCATGGTATGAGTCAGATCGAGGCTACTTTAGTCGACATGGGAGTATACCACATAGGTATGTTGAGTATCATTTGGTTACAGTCCAATATATGAGATTTCCATTCAAGGGTGATGTTCATATCCCAATATATATAATATTTAATGTGGTACTTACCATCATCTGAGGATTTTGACCGCCATTAAGCTAGGGTGTACGATGTTCCTATTACCAACCACTATCTGGGTGGTGTATGTGGAATTCCTAAAAGGGGAAACTTGAAGACATGATAGACAGGCATAGGGTATTATTAATTCCTCGACTAGTGGAATGTCTTGTGATGTGTGGTGATATACATCGACATCCTTATAAACATCGTGCTAGAGCAGGTTGGGTCAGGGTTTGTGGTAGCTTGGTTAGGGCATAATGACTCGAATGATGTATGGTTATAAGTTTTTTGATCCATTTACTTTAAATAATGACATACAATATTATATATTTATTATTATCTTATTTAATTATTCTTTGGTGGTGTCCTAATAGGTTTATAATCATACCTTGCATGGGTATCTTGATGCTTCTGCAAACTTCAGGATCTGGGAATCTAGGGAGGGAAAAGGACCAATGACAAGAAGTTAGGAGATGGAGCATGGTGTTTAAAGGTAGTACCAGGATAGAAACTGGAGGGATACCATGGAATTTTATTTACTTATCTATCATTTCCATTCACTTATTGACCTCCCACATTTGTGGTTCATGGTTATTATTTTGTATGTATTGATATTCTTTCCATTCCATTTGTTATAGTATAACTTATTTATAGGATGTCTTCATATGTGTTTTAATTTATACAAGTATTTATTGATACTAAAGTTATAGTATTCTCGTTCATGGAATTCAGATCTCTGTTTCTATTTGGGAACATCTTGTGTATGAGTATGAATAAATAAGGATATGTTTCACTCTATCTTAGACCTGGTGATTCGGTTTGGAGCATTAGAAAGTGATATCATGGTTGTGTTTTCTTTTTCTTTTTCATTAGAAATTTTATGGTGGTTTCATAAAAAGGATCTTAGGATATGTGGGACTTTAGTAGGAATGTTATATTTGTACATATCTAGAACATTTATAGTACACCTCTATGTTACGTTGATAGGATTGATGATTTCTATTTTCCTATTGTAGTTTGATGTTGATTCTAGGATATATTGTGTAGTTATGATTTAATTGGGATTACATGTGTTCATAAAACATGACTAGGAATTAAGGATCACATTTCATATATTAGCATGTTGATAATTTCATAATAGTTATTTAATTAATTCCCAGATTTGAATCCTTATCTTGAGTGATATATTCATGTTTCTATGATATCCGTGTACTCATATTGGATTAATTAATCCTAGTATACTTTTTTGAAACTAGTTAAGGATTGTGAGTTTTTTGTATGTATTGATAACATTTACTTGTATATTGGGTAGCTCTAGGAGGGATGTACCTTGAGATATAGGTATCCTACTTGGATAACCTCTATGTGACCTCATAGAGGTATTATTATCAATCTTGAATTAACCACTTCAGATGTCATGAAAGTTCTTTTGAAAATACAGAAATAATGCTATAGAGATGTTTAATGGGACCATTAGTGGAGTCATCCCAAGATGATCTCATTAGTGATGATTTTTATTTATAACCACTAGTGATTTAAGATGATGTACCCCAAAAATAACCTATATCATCTCAAGTGACTCAAGTTATAGAGCCAGTTCATCCAGGAATTTTTCATATTTTTCCCGTTCATGGTTGAAGAATTTTTAAGTCCATGAACAATCAAGATTAGGACTACCTGATATGTTATCCACCATCCCATTTAGGTACTATAAAAACATATGATATAGGGGACGAGATAGAAATCATCAAGAGTATTTCTGATTTCGTCTCGACTTATGAGGATGGGAGAGTAGTAACGATGACCTTCATATTCCATGAAACTTTTAAGAGATGGTGGGAAACAATGATTCAGGATGTAAGAAAAAAGGGTCTTACATAGGCAACTATCAAGGAGTTTTTCATTGGGGATTATTTTCCTAACATGATGAAGTTAGACCATGCCAAATTATTTATGGTGTTGCAGAAGGGATTTATATCTATCTCCTTATATTATTTTTATTTCATAGAGCTACTGTGTTTTTCCCCTTTTGGTAGGAAACAAGGGCCAAAGGGTCATAATATCGAGATATGGCTTTGTCCTAATATCCAATAGCATATTATGAGCTTTGATCCAACCTCCCACCTAGAGGTTTTACGAAAGGCCTTAACTATCGAGAACGTCCAAAATAAAGATAGCATAGAAAACTTATTTCCAACACCTAGCAGGTTGATGAATGAGCTTCCACTCACCACTATGGGAGCCTCTTCTAGTATTTATAAGTGAAATAATGATCAAAATTTTTAGGGTTGTATAAATATGGTTCATAGTAGTACTTCTGTGGTTTCATGTGTGGGAGGTGATTCAACCAGTTATATCTATTGTGGGAGAAGATGGAATCATATAAATTCCTACAAGATGTATCCTATAGAGTGACATTGATGTGGGAATGTGGTTTATCTATGACGTTTTTAATCTAGGGATTCTCATAAAAGTTTTTTGATATCAGGGAAATCTGGGGTGGAGGACCTTAGTAGATGATTTATACTTTCCAGACCTCGATTACTTATCCAAAATAATATGTAGCTAAGGTAGATCAGTTTTTTATAGTATATCAGGCTCTATTTAATGGATGTGAGGTATTTTATATGTGTTTAGGTATGGTCTTGATCACATTTATTATATATAATTCATTTTCATATACTAGTGTTTCCAATTCCTTTATCTCTACCCAATTTTTAGTTGGATTAGACATACTAGTTTGAATAACATCATAGATACATTCTCTCGACACACTTTAAGGGACTAAATTAGAACATATTTAAAGGTTTCTAGAAGGTCTCGTAGTTATTTCTATCTTAAGAAATTTATGGGATTTAATGGCCCTAGAGATAACCAGATTCAATTTGATCTTTAGGATGGACTTCAATAAAAGATATCAGGAATAGATAATTTTTTATTGAAGATAAGTGTCGTATATGTCTCCTAAGGGGGAGATGTTGGTAATGATAGGTGACTAGAAGTTGGGATTCAGTAGAGTGGATCTATATTTGATTCATATTGGTGCTACTACATCATATCTAATATGCTTAACAGTTTCCGAGGAATCAATGTAATCCCCATCATCTTTCCCTCTAGTTGTAGATATTTATCATGTTGTGTTTCCAAAATAATTTTCTAGTATTCCTCTTGATTGAGGTTTTGAGTTTGAAAAATTAATTATTTCATGGGTGAAACCTAAACCAATTCAACTTTCTCATGTCATGTTAGAAAATTTTATGGAACATAATTTTAGTCATGATGACTAAGAGTAGAATGGCTTTATCAGACTGAGCACATCTGCCTAGGGTACTCCAATATTATTCTCCAAAAAGTAGGATTGTAATTTTCAGCTCTATCATGGTTATAAAAGGGTGAAATAGGTGATGGTGAATAATAAGTATCCTTTTCTAAGGATTAATGATCCATTTGATTATTTGGAAGGATTTCATTGTTTTTTCAATATTGAATTTTAACATGGTGTTTGTTAAATATATACTCATATATTCATGGACCTATAAGTAGTGTTCTATACATCTCAAGATAGTAGTTAGTACAATTCAATCTCATAAAATATTTTCCATGTTATCATAGTGTCACATTTAGATTCAGGAGTTCTGTTTCATAGGGAATATAGTGTTAAAAGGTAAAATTTCTCTACACCAAGAGAAGGTTGATCCATTGATATATTTGGATAATCCTATAAATTTACTTGATATTAGGAGATTAATTGTATTATTAGGATACTAATGTCAATTAATCATTGATTTATTAGGTTTGGTAGTGTCTTTGATAGTTCAGAACAAGAAAGGGGTGATGTTAGACTAGTCGAACCAATGTGAGGAAGAATTTCTTGAGTTGATGAGGAGATTACTGATATCCCCAGTAATTAATTTTCTAGAACCTAGGATGGAATATGTTGAATTTTTTGATTCCTAGGGATTTATATTCAATGGTTTTATTATGTGAGAATATTAGGTAGAAGTATATGTGTCCTGTTAGGTATTTCCTTGAGAGTCGAATTATTCAACTGATGACATGTAGCAAGTAGTTGTGGTCCACACATTCAAGTGTTGGTAAAACTATCTCTTTCTTAAAGAGATATTTTTCTACACTAACCACAATATTATTTAATATATCATCTATTAGAGTGAGAAAAATTTGGGGAAGATACTCTGGGTGGAGTATCTTTAAATTTTATACTCTCTGATGGCTTACGCACTAGGTAAAGGAAGCATCGTTGAAGATTATCTTAGTTCAAAGACACAATATTACCTAGTACTTGGATATAAAAATTATTAATAATATTGTCATATGATATTATTTTTGGCCAAAAGGAGGAAGTATGTTACTAGGGAGTTATAGGAAGTGACATGTCAACCAATGGTTATCATGTAAGCTTTAGTAGACTTGATGAATACCATATAGGTGTTACATTTAGAGTGTGTGGACTTGTAAATGTAGTTTCCAATTGTTAATCTAGAAATAGTTTGGTTCATAGAAGATGAATATGTTCTTTATTTCAATGATAGATTTCTAGTTTCTACTCTAATTATGCATGATGTTATAATAGAATCCAATTCCTCATGGTGGATAGTGCATCCCTGGCCAATGAAGATGTACCAAGATATCATATTATAGTTTAGTGCCCTTGTATGAAGTGGGATATCACTAGTTTGGTTTCATTATATATTATTTTAAAAAGAATAAATGTTGAGAATCAATGTATTTGTGGTTTACTCTAACCACATATAGTACCCCTATAGAAATGGGATGATGTCATTATATATTTGGTTATAGTGTTGTTGAGGACCTCAATAAAATCATGATGTTGAATGGGTGGTAGTGGATTTACTTTCTACTACTTCCCATTTATTCCAAATCCAAGAGACTTATTCTAGGGATGACTTAGGAAAGATATATTTTTGAGGTGTTTTTATATCATTATAGTGTTCCCTTGAGAATTATATCAGATAGATATTCATGCTTCATGTTGTAGTTCTCTAAATACCTTTGTAAATAACTTGGGACTTCGATGAGATTATGATTAGCGTATCCTACATATACTTAACAAAAAACTGAGAGGATGATATGGGTCCTTTATGATATGTTTGGAGATTTTTTCCTTATCATTAGAGAAGATTTGGATGAGTATATAGCCTTGGTGGAGTTTCCATATAATAATAGTTACTAGTCATTGATCCTAAATGAATCCTTTAAGGCTCTCTATAGTTAACCATGTTTCTCAACATTATATTGGAATGAGGTGGGTGAGGCAACTGTAATAGGTATATGCCTAGCTATAGAAATTTTAGAGAAATTTTAGTTTATCTAGAAGTGGTTTTTCATCACCCAAATCAAACAGAGATTATATACCGATCATAGGAGGATATATTTGGAGTTCACTAGTGGAGACCAAGTTTTCTTATATGCGACTCCTTGATATTGATTTCAAAATATTTAGAGGAAAGTAAATCTAACATCAAGATTTTTTTGGACCATTCAAGATCATCAGGAGTATAGGGATAGAGTCCTACCTTTTGGGTCTTCATCATTTTTAATGATGTATGCAAGATGTGTGACCTATATCTCTGACTTGGATATACATGCCTGATCCTGCACATGTTATATATTTTGAGGATATTTAATTGAATCCAAATGCAACGTATGAAGAATAATGAGTTTGTATAGTCATCTAGGGAAAGAATATTTTTTGAGGGAATATGGTTCCACTTTTTCAGAACCTATGGAGTCACAGATAGGTCCAAGAGTAGACTTGGGTGTTTGAGTCAGATGTTCAGGGATAATAGCCCATGTTTTTAGAGATTGACCATGGTGATACTTCACAAGGAAAATAATTCATTATATGGTAGAATTATAACACCCTCATTTTCAATGGAGAGGTTAATATAAGTTTCATCATGTCTAAAGTGTAAGTTTGAGCCTTAGGTGGAAAAAACATGCTTCTGGGATGATTTTGTGGTTATTTGGAGATTAAAAATGAACTTTAGATCTTTTCCCTCTAAAATGGACTACACCATAGATGGTTTGCAAGCCATGGCAGTCCATGTTTGTTAAAAATCCTATAAAAAGGGCATTTCATGGTCATGGTTCTTAGAGAGAGATAATTTGGGCCAAATCATGGTGACATTCCCATATCCGTATTGGAGGACACTATGAGGTAAAATATTCTATGGTTAAAAAAACACCATAGGGGATTCCCATATTACTTAGGGAGTTTAAGAAAACCGTGACCATGGTAGTGAGAATAGTGGTTTTCATGTGGGTTTTGAAATATCCCATACCATCATTGTTATTCATGTATCATTCATATTTAAAATTGGAATAGAGGAATATTGAATGGGGGTCTTTATGAGATATTAATATATTCATTCATTTATTAATTGTTCCACAATACTATCTTGATTGTTCCTCATTTTTAAGATGAATTTATTGATTCTCCAGAAAACCTAAATACTGACATTATGTGGCCTTCATCCGAGCACTAGTTTATCCCTTGTTTGGATCTATCTTTTATCTATTTTGTTTGATATAAGGTATCTTATTATCTTCCATTTATGGTGCTTTTGGTTTTGGTTGATTTAGTAGATAACTCTAGTAATTCATTCTAGTTCTCAATATATACTTTTATCCTTCTTGAGAAATCATAGAGTGATTCTATTATGTCATGGATTATGGTTCATTGTGTAGTTGAGAAAGGTAATTTCCAAATTTTTTGTGACAAAAACCTTTATTAAGGGTTTTTTTAATTCTGTGATAAATCAATGGTGATTCCCTTAGTGATTATACATTGGTCAATGTTTTTCCTTCTAGTCGTGATGTTTCCCTAATATAATCTCCATTATTGAACTCTCATGTGACCTTGTATTTAGTTCTTTGGGTCTTATGGTGTGAGAATGATTCATGTGGCTACCTTCGTGGAGATACATGATTCTTTAGTCAATGGTCCTGGTTTTGGAAGATCCATATCGTATAGGGACTTTTATATGATGTTTTCCTGATTTTAACTTTTTTTCTTGAAACCCATGATTGATAAATGTCACATGTGGGTGTCTGGGTGGACCTTGAGACACATCCTTGATATTTTTTCTAATGATTTTCTTGTATCCTATTGATAACTATTCTTGATATGAATAATTATTCCTTTATTTGATTTTTATTGTTTGGTGAATTTAATAGCCAATGGAACCTTGTTGTAGGTATCAAAATAAACTTTTTTATCCGTATTAGTTATATGACCCCTTTGAGGGGGGAGAATGTTAATTTGAAAAAAGGATATGAACTATAGATAATTTTATCATATGATTCAGATCATAGACATGTCATATGAAATGGGATTAAACCATTCCATGAAGTTTAGTGTCCTTTAGATACCGACTAATGTGGGATATTTCCAATAATGGTGACATTCACATACCAATAAATCAAACATGTTAAGTTGGAATTACCATCATATGGGGATTATGACTACCATCACGGTGGGCCATGTGGTGTTCTTGTTAACAACCACCATCAGGGTGAGGCATGTGGTATTACTTAAAATGTAACTTGGAGATAATACTGATAGACCTAGGGTTTCAACCAACACTAGGTCATATAGAACATCTTATTATGTGTAGTAATAGACCATGACATCCTTACAAGAATCATACTGAAGTAGGTGGAGTTGGGATTTGTGATGTCTTTGTTAGAACACGATGAATTGGAACATGTGTAGTTTTATGTTTAGTTATGCATTTACTTTATATCATGACATCAAATTTTGCATATTTATTCTTCAATTATTATAAGGATGTATTGGTGGTTTCCTACTGAATTTATACTCACACACTTCATAGTCATCTCGATCATGTGCAGAATTCATGATTAGGGACTTAGGGAAGGTAAAATGGCTAGTGATGGGGTTATAGTTGATTAAGATTGGTTTCAAAGGTAGAATTAAGATGTAATTTGGAGGGATATTATGGTACTTTATTTACCTATATTTCTTGCTTGTAGTCTAAATTAATTTTATCTTTGAGGGTTCTTAGTTAATATTCTATATGTATTGATATACACTCTATGTCATTTATAGAATTTCTTATTTATTCTATTGGGTTAATATTTATTATTATGTATAATTGTACCTGTTGATTTTGAGGGTATAGTTTCCATACTAATGGGACTCAAACCTTCACTGTTATTAGGAATCCTCATGCTTATAGGGACATATTCCTAAGGCTATGTGTCACTTCATCTTAGACCTGATGATTCAGTTCTAGGTATTATAATTGAGCTATTTAAAAAAGACTTTATTTCACTTATGTGGATGGATAATTTTATGAAGGTGCTTAAGGAGATACAACAAGGGTAAGAGAGTGTGTGAGTTTTTTAAAACCACTAGATGGTTTTGATAGGTCATATTTTTATGTATTTTATCATGTGAGGAGCATTGGGAATGAAGGTTTTAGTCATCTTTGAGGTCATATATTTAATGACCCATCATTTATATGTATTTTAAGTCCTTATTAGAGTTTATGGATCAAATTGAGGTTATATAAAATTAAATTCCTATGGTTTTATTTTTTTTGAACACCCCTATCGAGTTGTTAGGAATGAATAGATTTATTATCTATATTGTGAGTCCCATGTCTGTGGAGGTTCTGTGGGAGGAGATCTTCAATAATTAAATTGTGTCTTTGTTCTATAGGTTTGAGTATTTTAAGGTGTCTTGTGTTCATGGTTTTAATTTTCATCCATGGTATTTTCATAGTGAAATTACTATATAACATTCATGTTCTTCAACATATCTCTCAATCCTTATATGGTCATTATTTTTCATTCAAGAATTCCCTCAGTAGTTGGTTTCAAAGAGTTAACTAATTCCACATATGTGGATATCAACTCTTTTTTAGAATGTTTGTTCCAAATATATTTTTAAATTATAATGTAAATGTGTTTTTTTATTTAAAAGTTTTATTTTAGTAAATTGGTTTTAGTTTTTAAAAGGGTTAGTTTTATTAATACATTGGGTTTTTTAAGTAATTAGTTTTTATTTTAAAGGATAGTTTTTTTGTAATGTTGTTTGTTGAATTAAAAGGGATAGTGGTTAAAGGTATTATTTTCAATTTGAGGTGGTTTTAATTATATTCCCCAACATTATTTTGTTTATATTTGTGTTTCATTGTTATTTGAGAGTTATCACTCATGTTTTTTAGGTTTTTACATAAATATTTGTTAAGGAAGATATTTTTTCAAAAATAAAATTTTGAATTGAGGGTGTTAATAGTTTTTCAATCCTATTCGAGAGGTATATCTCCATAATATTCAATAATTAGGTCTTCTCTATCCTTGTTTTATTTATATTATATAGGTAAAGAATCATTTTATAGGTATCTAATTAAATGGTATGGATTTTTCGAGTCCTTTAATATCTTTTTTCTGGGTTTTAGAGGTGTGTGGTGGAATCTTAAAGGTAGAATAGTAAGAGAGAAATAGGGTTTTCACTAAATTTATTATATTCATAATGAATCGAATCATAACAATATGGGTTTTCCTGTTATTTATTAGCTGATGGAGAGAGAATTCATGGGTCTAGTGTGTTTCACCATTGTAAGTGATTATATTACATTGATTGATATTTTGTGGCATAATTATTTTTCATTGATTATTTTGTGTGCCTAGTCCTGGTAGGGTTCCATTAGATATTCCATGATTTTCTATGTTATGGTGTGGAAAATCATGGTGTGATTCTAGTTTAATCTTATGTGAGTATCTTTTTACTATGGTGATGTGTTTTATATCATGAAGGATTTTGTTATAAGATTCTTTGGTTTTTAATTTTAGGGGATAATTTCACCAAGTAGGTTCTGTTACACCATGATCATGGTTTTGGGGGTTATTAATTTTGTAGTTAAGGAAAAGGATTGTGTTGTTGTCTTTATAGACTTGGGAAGTTCAATATAATCCTTTATATTATTTTATTTCATTATGTTTTCCAGTTTTTTTGTAAATTTATATGTTCCTTTAGATTATTTCAAATTCATTCAACCATCATCAATCTCAAGGCTACCCAAAGAACATTTTGGTTCATTTAGTGTAATATTTTAATGATATAATGTCTTTTTAATTGGATTTCAAATTTCCTTTTGTTTGAGGACCTTCTAATCCATTTTAAAATTGTTCTTATTCCACCTCTTCTTAAATGTCCTGGAATTTGGGGTGTTTTGGTTTTAGTGGATTGTGTCTTATGGTTTAAGAGAGATATGTATTTCTATGTGGTATATGTACTCACTCTATATGGGGTTGGATCAATGGGAACTAATTTTACCAAATTATTTTCTCTTTCAAATACCCCAAAGAATATTAATAAATCTAAAAAATTTATAATAAATAGATCCTCTTATAAAATCCCAACACAACACAAGATGTGAAAAGTGAAAAATAATCATGAACAATGGGACATGGTATTTTAATAATATTTACCTCCCAAGATGTGTAACTATAACCGAATTGGGTTTGGATCATGAATGAGACAAAGATATTAACTAATATCATAATGTGAATATAGATAGGGAATCTACCATCCTTAACCTTAAGTCTATATCCCAACCATTATATATTATTCATTCTTGTTTTATAAAGAATCATACTGGTTTACAATGGAAATCTCAACCAAACCCAAAAATAATATCTACCTCTATATTCTCAGATGTCACTATTTCAAATGAATAGATATTCTTCCTTAGTCAACATATTTTACTACCAATGGTTGAAAAACTTTAATAGCATGAACATCATCCTTGTTCATCCAAAAATAGAATGACCAACACATGTAAAATACAGATTACTTTATCTTGGATTCATCCTCATCTAAAAAAGATTTTCTATAACCAAAACATAAAAAAATACAACATAAACACAATTATTTTCCCATAATTTCATGATCCTAGACTCACAGAATCAATAGTAGTAGTATAAGTGTAACTCCATGACCCTAGTTACCCATAGTTGGTGCATTATTACATAACATTGGAATGATCACAAGGGATCAAATCTCAAAAGACCAATTATTTTAGTAGCCTTGGAAACACTAGATACATTCATAAGGTTTACATTACATCATAAAATGGAAAACAACAACAACATTGTTTCCATAGACAACACTGAGATCCCATAGACTATCCTTGCAGGTCAGTCATAATATACTTCGTCACATCCTGGGAAAAATAAAACATAGAAAGGGGTGAGATCAGATGCTAAATGAGGATAACAATATAGCAGAAAATTTCATAAATAAGCATAAACATTTAAGGCAATGTATAAAACTAAAACAAATCCTTTTCAACAAAAACTTCATTATAATATGGAAAATATAAATCAAACTAATGTCATTTACTTACTCACATGGATATTATACTAGTCTAATAATCACATAAAATATAAAATAGCCACTTTCCTAATGATGGAATGCATAATTCTAGACTATCATAACCACATAGTCAAGGCCTTGTGCCAAGACTAAAAATAAGATTTTTTCAAGGCCTTGTGCCAAGACAGTAGTTTGTCTCATGATACCTACCGATGCATCAAGGAGTTATATTGGGCTCCACCTGTCACTTACTAAGTCCAATGAATTCCTCATATGAATAGGTTTAAACATAACATAAACATTCGTATTAAAACTAGTATACACAATGTCAAAACATTCTCCATAAACCATAAATGGTATAAAAATAGAACATCCACAATCAAACATGTCATAACTCATTCAATACAATATAAAATATTTTATTATAATAAATCATCCTCAATCAAAAATAATATCCAGTAATGGAGGTTGACATATTTGAAAATGATGAGTAAAACTTTTTGAGAGAAATATCATTTCTGTAAAATAATTTAAAAGTCACACATTTATAAATAAATAAATTTAAAAGATATTTTTGAATCAAAGTGTCTCATACCACTTTGAAAAATTTGAAAATAATTATCATTTCAAAACATTCATGTCCATATAACTAAATCCTTAAAATCATTTTGAAAACATGGACAGTAATTAAAAAGATTTAGAAAGATAAATATTTAAAACATTTAAAAATATGATCTTGAAAAAGAGTACCTTTCACAAATCCTTAAAATATTCATTTTTATGAAAAATTGACATGGATGATAAAAATGTCCCAGTAAATACTTACACATAAACAATCTCGGATAATAAGGAGATTGAGGAATTAACCCTTAACTTGAACATTCTTTTATTCGAGGGAACGTTTAACCTCTTGTATGAAGATTTTAGTTTGTTATTAAATTATAATAGAACCATATTAATATTTATGATATCATACATGATTTATTTTTGACTTTATACTACCATTTAATAATAATTTCCATGTTAAATTAACATTTTGGGTAATAATCACTTTCTTTATCATACGTGTTTTAACTTGTTAATATTGATTTTATCACTCAGATCAAGATTTAAAAACTTCTATAATATAAAACATGATTTATATATAATATATATTTAGAATATAAATATGTATAATAGACATTTATATGAAATGAAAAACACCATTTATGGACACGGTAGTCCGTACGTACGCATGAACGTTGTTTTTGTTTTCATATCGTATTGAACGGAAATAAGTGAATAAGACATATGTAAGTACATATATATATATATATATTTAGTAGCATTATTATGTCATATATTACATACTTATTAGTAATATATATTTTTATAATCGTCGATAAATGGTGTACGTGGAAAGAAATCTTATCGCATCGTGGAGACGGTAATCCATACGGACGCACGAGCGACAATACCATTTCTTAAAGGTGTGTAATTGGATGGTATATTAATTTTACAGATACATTATCATGTTATTTTCATTATTTATATACGTATTATTCATCATTATATCCATCCAAATAACATAGTGTTGAATAACAAATTACACCACGGTGTGGAGACGGTAAGTCGTACGAACGCATGCATGGTGACATTATCATTCATAAGATGCATAGAATAATGAATATAGTTGTTCCATATTTATAATAACATCACAGTATATATAAGATACTGGAGTTATTATTTTATAATGGAAACAACAAAGAAATAGTAAGTTTAAGAAAAAGAGAACTTGAAAGAGGGTGGTGAAATCATTACCTCTTCTTCGGGTTCTTCATTTTGATTTGATCAAAAGGGCTCCTTAGGTTGGATATATGACCAAAATAAGGCCTCTAGGATGAATTTAGGATAGTTGAGAGAATATTTGGGCAGGTTTTGGTCGGGAAAAAAGGCTTTGAAGGTGTGAAATTGAGAGAAGGGGGAGTGCCCTTTTAAAAGAGGGGTGAGAGGCACCTTAGGAAAAGCTAGAAATATTATTTTATAATAAATTAATATTCAGTATATAACGGCTCCAAAGTGACTTATTTAGACGATAAGGTAGGGATGGGTCAAAAACTACCCAACTAATAGGTTTTAGATAGGTTTGGGTCACAATATTAACCTTATCTTTTAGTTTTAACTCTTAGTTAATTAGTTTCACATTTACCACGTCTCTTTGTATTTTAATATTATATGGACAATAAACATACAATAAACTTCCAAGAGAACCCCAAGTTGTTAAATAATGATACAAATATCAGTATATAAGTCTCTTGTCTGAACCATAGATTTTTAGGAATTGAATATCAATTAAAAATATAATATTTTTTTTAAAAACTCTTTTATGTAAATTTTGACATTATTTGGTATTTTGTTTTTTTTCTAAATTCATAACAACATTATTACTTTTAAAATAATTCCTTTAATCCACCCTAATATGTCATATTAACCTATAAAATTCCTGTAATTTATTAAAAGTCTAAAATTTTATTTATTTGGGTATTTATAATATCAATTATTTTAATATTTCACTTATAAGTTAATTACTACATCATCATTGTGTCATAAATAAATTAAATTATTTAATGTATAAAAATTATAAATAAACTTGAATTATGTAGGAAATATTTTTATCTTTCTAATGAATATTTATAATTTAATTTATCTTATGAATAACCTTATATTAAAAAAAATTAGTAATTAAACTTTGATTTTAACTCTTTTAACTCTTCTTTGAATTAAATGATAATAAATGTCCTAATCTAATACAAGTAGACCAAAGAGGTTCATATTTTATTCCTAAGGTTGTTTTTTGTCTAATTATACTTATTAATAGAATTATGACATGTGTTAGTGTAATAATAATATCATTTTTACCCTTAATTACTCTATTTACATTTAACCGTGGTAAATAAAAGTTAAAAGTTATTATTCACAAAATATTATTTTTATCTTATTGAACCACATTTTACTCCTTTATATTAATCGTGTATATCATATTTTTTAAATTCCACTCACAGAAGAGGTAAAATTATGTTTTATTGAATTTGCAAATACTCCTAGGAGATGGGTAAAAGATGTGGAAAAGTTCAATAAAATTTGTATATATCTAAAATTATTATAAACTGACTCCAATGAATAACATTGAACTTATATTGGTATTATGTATCTATTTTGACCTAAAATAAATTTAAATAAAATAAATAATTATTTAAATAAAAATTTGGTTTAAAACTATAACTCAGTGTTTTTCATTATTCATCAAAAATTGAATGTTTTCAGAAAAATACCAAAAAATTCACCCTAAGCTAATTTTGATATTTCGAATCCAAAAATGAAGTCCATTTTACTAAATTAAAAACATATGTGTTTAATTTATTAATTTAAAATTCATTCTCGTTGTCAAAACCAAAAGGCGTATTTTTAAGAAACCAAATCTATCAAAAGATTGACACTTGTTTATGTCCAATATCAATTTTAAATTACCTAAAATGACCAGAAATAGATTAAATGGTTAAAATATAATCTATTTATACTTCTAAATCATTAAAATCTATAATTTAACACTATAAATTATTTTGATTAAAAAAGTTGTTTTCAGTTAAAATGTACTATTATTCACTATTCACCCAAATATAAATGTTATCAGAAAAAACACCAAAATTTTATTGAAGATAAATTATTATGCCCCGATTCTGAATAAGAAGTTTATTTTGTCAAATATAATATATAAAAGTTTCAAATATTGTATTTAAAAAAGGGTTCATCATTAAAAGGCGGTAAAAGTTCATTTTTTGAAATAAATACTTCTTTTCTCTAAAAAATGAATTTATTCTTACATTATGTCTAAAAAACTCATAATATAGATTCCAAAATTATAAGGATTATATATATAATTCAATAATTAGTTAATACTATTCATAACCTCTTTTGAACGGCTAGTCCAGTAATCTTGAGGGGCGCTCAAACCCGGTGTTGCGTGTAGTGCAAGTTATTGAATTACTTTGAAGAAATAACGTACTATGAATTCTTAGGGTGTTAAATTCTTCCCTCCATCAATAAATTTATTTCTCTTAATTTTAAATTTTTCTTCTAAAATAAATGGTTGAAAATAGAAAATACCTTTGTGGGAAAACCTACATCGGAAATCGGGTTAATAAAATTTAGTCTTAATAAGAGGAAAAGGGGAATGAAAAATTCACCACCAAATTATGATCTCGATTAGGAGAAAATTGTTGGAAATTAGAGACACATAATTTTAGGAAAACTTAAATATTTATAGGGAGTGATTGAGGTCATTAATCACAAACAATTGTATAATTTTTGGCCTCAAAGAAATCTATGATGATTTAGAATACCATCCGTTCAACAAAATGTAAGGTATAAGGATAACACATTTTTGGTTTTAAGATCCCTTCCCTAATGTATAATAGTTAATTTATCCATAAAATAAGAGAAATATATATATATATATATATATATATATACTTGACAAGTGGAGTTTCATCCTTCAACTAATTCCTTCCACAAACTCTTCTTTCACTCTATAAGATTTCAAAAAAAATCTATTTATCCTAATCGTATAGGGTTCCAAAAATAATGAATTTATAATTCACATATCAGAACCCATAAAAAAGAAACTACATTATAAAATCCAGGGACTTCACGTAGTCCAGTGGTATGGGATAAATCCTAATCATACAATGGTTGTGGGTTTGATTCCCGCAGCTTTTTCTGATGCGACGGGTTGTCACATGGTCTGCATGTTGTCCTTTTATAAAAATACAAAAATAACCATTCAAACTTAATCCTTTCCAACCTTTAGACTTATCCAAAATATTTCTATCCAAAATCACAATCCAAAATTTATAAGGAGGTTAAACACTATGAAGATCCTTTTTTCCATGAAATAACATGGGAACACCTTCATCATGTATTATTTTAAAACATGGTAACACCCTGAATTACCATAAAACCTTATTGATTACATTCATTATCCCTTATTCCTTATAGAATACTGGATATATACTTCTTCCATCAAAAAATGTTGTAAACTCCAACAATGACGGAATATACAAATCATTAATCAGTTTCAAGGTAGTCATGAATATCCAATATAATTTATCCAAATCAAACATGTATTGTTCCAAAATCACTACCTCAGTATCAGAACCATATTATGGTTTATCTTTATCTCAACCATATATTTTCCAAACATTAAACCTACTATTGAGTCACTTTTCTTGGTTCCACACAATCTCAAGTCCTTAATGAAATAGTACTACAGTACAATCCTTATATACTTCATAATTATTATAACCAGTACACTGTTGATACAACACTCAAATGTCATAATTCTTTAATAACAACATAAGAACTCTAATAATTATTCCTTGTCTGTGGTAGTATCACAACTTGATTATTATCCAATAGAATCATTTGGGGTATACTCTGATTATTTGGACATTGGTTCGCGTAGTGTCCCAACTCATTGTAGATAAAGCATTGTACATTTGAAACCCTTTTCTTACCCATGCAGTCACTTACTTGGTGTCCTTTTTCTCCACACTTATAACAAACTCCCATTCCCTTCAGGCAAGTTCTGGGGTGTTTCTTCCCACATTTATCACATATGGAAAAATTATTATTATCCCTTTTCCCTTTATCCATCTTTCTCTCTTCCATACTTTTATTCTCTTGATTCCCTTCAAAGCTATAGGACTCAGATAATTCTTTACTTGTCTTATTAATACATGATACTATTTCATCATATGCTGAGAATACATGGGAGACTATTTACCTTCTAAATTTTGGCTTAATACCATGAAAAATATGATCCTTCTTACTCTTTGGATTATATGTATTGCTGGAGTTCACATTCCTTCTACTCGGCGCCATTTTTATACAATGGCATGCCCTAGGTCAGTTTATGAATTCCAATGAATAATTCCAAACATGTAAAATACCTAACGTAGATTGAACCGTTTATGGATATAATCCATAATCAGAAAAAAAATTTCTTTGAGGATGTATATACTCATAAACCCTTCATAATGGTGTGTAAAGAAAATGAGAATTATCCTAAGCATATCCCCCAGGAGTGTCGTAACAAAGAGTGAAGCAAGGACAGTTTTCGTGCACCAATTCTCGTTCGAGTCTAGCATAAAGTGGTGTTTTCGAGTTTTACCCCTAGGTACATCTGGGAAAGAGCCGCCTCTACCTGCTCATATCCAAACAGGGAATTATTGCTTTAAAAACTCACAAAATCTCTAAAATACCAAAATTCTAGAAAGTTCTTCAATAATGATCCTCAATTTCCATCTTAGGTCTATGTGCTCCAGTCAGAGTTTATCTAAATCTAGTTTCCAATGTTTGTACTAAACTTTTTCTTATAGAAACTATAATGCCCCAAACCCAGTTACCCAGAGTTAGAGAATTATTACATAACATTGGTATGATCACAAGGGATCAAATCTCGAAAAACCGATTACTTTAGTAGCCTTGGAAACACTAGATACATTCATAAGGTTTTCATTACATCATAAAATGGAAAACTACAACAACATTGTTTCCATAGACAACACTGAGATCCCATAGACTGTCCCTACAAGTCTGTCATAATATACTTCTTCACATCTTGGGATAAATAAAACATAGAGATGGGTGATCTCAGATGCTCAGTAAGGATAAAAATATAGCATAAACTTTCATAAATAAGCATAAACATTTAAGGCAATGTATAAAACAAAACAATGCCTTTTCAACATAAAATTCATAATAATATGGAAAAAATAAATCCAAATAATTCCATTTACTTACTCACATGGATATTCTACCAGTCGAATAATCACATTCAATATCAAAGATCCACTTTCATAATGATGGAATTCATAATGCAAGACTATCATAACCACATAGTCAAGGCCTTATGCCAAGACTACAAATAAGATTTTGTCAAGGCCTTGTGCTAAGACACTAGTTTGTCTCTTGAGCCCTAAGATGCATCGAGGAGCTATAGCGGGATCCACACATCATTTACTAAGTCCAATTCATTCCTCATATGAATAGGTTTAAACATTACATAAAAATTTATATTAAAACTAGAATATGAAATATCAATACTTTATCCATAAACCATGAATGGTATAAAAATAGAACATCCACAGTCAAAAATATCATAACTCATTCAATACAATATGGAAGATTATCTTATAACAAATCAACCTCAATCAAAAATAATATCCATTAAAGGATGCTGACAAAGTTAAAAATAATGAGTAAAACATTTTGAGAGAAATATCCTTTCTGTAAAATAATTTTAAAGTCACACAATTATAAAAGAAGTAATTTAAAAGATATTTTTGAATCAAAGTGTCCCATACCACTTTGAATCTTTTTAAAATAATTATCATTTCAAAACATTCATGTCCATATAAATAAATATTTAAGATCATTTTGAAAACATGGACATTATTTAAAAAGATTTAGAAAGATAAATATTTAAAACATTTAAAAATATGATCTTGATAAAGAGTACCTTTCACAAATCCTTAAAATATTCATTTTGAAATCATTTTTATGAAAAATGGACATGGATGATAAAAATGTCCCAGTAAATACTTACACATAAACAATCTCAGATAATAATGAGATTGAGGAATTAACCCTTACCATGAACATTCCTTTAGTTGAGGGTACGTTTAACATCCTATATGAAGATCATAGTATGTTATTAAATTATAGAGAACCATATTAATATTTATTATATCATACACGATTCATTTATGACTTTATACTACCCATTTAATAATAATTTCCATGTTAAATTAAGATTTCGGGTAATAATCGCTTTCTTTATCGTACATGTTTTAACTTTTTAATCTTTATTTTATCACTTAGATCAAGATTTAAATACTTCAAAAATATAAAACATGATTTATATATCATATATATTTAGAATATAAATATGTATAATAGACATATATATGAAATGAAAAACACCTTTTATGGAGATGGTAGTTCGTACGTACGCATAAACGATGTTTCCGTTTTCATATCGTATTGAACAGAACTAATTGAATAAGACATATGTAAGTACATATATATATATATAGTAGCATTATTATTTAATATATTAAATATGTATTAGTAATATATATTTTTATAATCGTCGATTAATGGTGAATGTGGAAAGAAATCTCATCACGTCGTGGAGACGGTAATCAGTATGTACGCATGAGGGATAATACCATTTCCTTAAAGGTGCGGAAATGGATGGTATATTAATTTTACAGAGACATTATCATGTTATTTTCATTATTTATATACATATTTCTCATCATTATATCCATCCAAATAACATAGTGTTGAGTAACAAATTACACCACGGCGTGGAGACGGTAAGCCTTACGTACGCACGCATGGTGACATTATCATTCATAGGATGGGTAGAATAATGAATATAGTTGTTCCATATTTATAATAACATCACTGTATATATAATATAGTGGAGTTATTATTTTATAATGGAAACAACAATGAAAGAGTAAGTGGAAGAATAACATAACTTGAAAGAGGGTGGTGAAATCATTACCTCTTCTTCGTGTTCTTCCTTTTGATTTGATCAAAATGGATACATAGGTTGGCTTTATGGCACAAGGAAGGACTCTAGGATGAAGTTAGGATAGTTATTAGTATATTTGGTCAGGTTTTTTCTGATCCAAAAGGCTTTGAAGGTGTGAAATTGAGATAAGGGGGAGTTCCCTTTTATAAGAGGGGTGAGAGGCACCTTAGGAAAAGATAGAAATATTATTTTATAATAAATTCATATTCGGTTTCTATAGGCTCCAAAGTGACTTATTTCGAGGATAAGTTTGGGATGGGTCGAAAACCACCCAAAAATTAGGTTTTAGACAGGTTTGGGTCACAATATTAACCTTATTGTTTAGTTTTGACTCTTAGTTAATTAGTTTCACATTTACCATGTCTCTTGGTATTTTTGTATCATATGGTTAATAAACATACTATAAACATCCAAGAGTACCCTAAGTGGTTAATTAATGATACACATATAATTATATAAGTCTCTTTTCTGAACTTTAGACTTTTAGGAATTTAATATCAATTAATAATATAATACTTGTTTTAAAAACTCTTTTATGTCAATTTTGACACTATTTGGTATTTTGTTTTTTCTAAATTCATAACAGAATTATTACTTAGAAAATAATTCAATTAATCACCCCTAACATTTCATATTAACCTATAAAATTCGTGTAATTCATTAAAAGTCTCAAATTATATTTATTTGTCTATTTATAATATCAATTATTTTAATATTTCACTAATAAGGTAATTACTGCATCATCATTTTGTCATAAATAAATTAAATTATTTAATGAATAAAAATTATAAATAAAAAACAATTATGTAGGAAATATTTTTAGATTTCTAATGAATATTTATAATTGAATTTATTATATGTATAACCCTATATTAAAAATGTTTTAGTTATTAAACATTGATTTTAACTCTTTTATCTTTTCTTTGAATTAAATGGTAATAAATGTCATAATCTAATCCAAGTGGACCAAAGAGGTTCATGTTTTATTCCTAAGATTGTTTTTTGTCTAATTATAATTATCCAATAGAATTAGGACATGTGTTAGGGTAATAATAATATTATTTTTACCCTTAATTACTCTATATACATTTAACCGTGGTAAATAATAGTAAAAAGTTACTATTCACCAAATATTATTTTTATCTTATTGAACCACGTTTTACTCTTTTTTATTAATCATTTCTCTCGTATTTTCGAAATTCCACTCACAAAAGTGGTAAAATTATGTTTTCTGTGAATTTGCAAATTCTCCTATGAGATGGGTAAAAGAGGGTGAAAAGTTTAATAAAATTTTTATTTATCTTAAATTATTATAAACTAACTCCAATTAATTACATTGAACTTATATAGCTATTATGTATCTATTTTTACCTAAAATAAATTTAAATAAAATAAATAATTATTTAAATAAAAATTTGGTTTAAAACTATAACTCAGTGTTTTTCACTATTAATCAAAAATTGAAAGATTTCAGAACAATACCAAAAATTCACCCTAAGCTAATTTCGATATTACGAATCAAAAAATGAAGTCCATTTTACTAAATTCAAAATATATAAGTTTCATTTATTAATTTAAAATTAATTCTCGTTGTCAAAACCAAAAGGCTTATTTTTAAGAAATAATATCTATCAAAAGATTGACACTTGTTTATGTCCAATCTCAATGTCAAATTACTTAAAACAATAAGCATCGGATTAAATGGTAAAAATATAATCTATTTATACTTCTAAACCATTAAAATTTATAGTTTTACACTATAAATTATCTTGAATAAAGAAGTTTTTTTCAGTTAAAATATAATATTTTCACTATTCACCCAAATATGAAAGTTATCAGAAAAACACCAAAATTTTAATGAAACTAAATTCTTATGTCCCTATTCTAAAGAAGAAGTTTATTTTTTCAAATATAATATATAAAAGATTCTAATATTGGATTCAAAAAGAGTTCATTATTAAAAGGCAGTAAAAGTGCATTTTTTGAAATAAATACTTCTTTTATCTGAGAAAAAATGAATTTGTTCTTACATTATGTCTAAGAAACTCATAATATAGATTCTAAAATTATAAGGATTATATATATAGTTAAATATTCATTTAATACTATTCATAACCGCTATTGAATAGCTGGTTTAGTAAACTTGTGGTGCGCTCGAACCCGGTGTTGGGTGTAGTGCAAGTTATTAAATTACTTTGAAGAAATAACATACTATGAAATCTTGGGGTGTTACAATAAGGTAAATCTATCCTCAAATATCATATTATTCCCATTGTTCATCCTTTTCAATATAAGGGAATCATAGGCTAATGCACTCATTTTATTTATTTTTCTTTTCCTTGGAAGACAGTTGAATATTCAGGATTAGTAAATTGTCATCTTTTCAAAAAATAATATATCACACTACTCTCCATTTACCTTTTTTTTATATACTCAATAAAAAATCATGGGAATAGATCCTATTATTAAATTATATAAAAACCGATTAAGTTACAAAACCTAATTCTGGTGTGTCCAATTCCACAATATAACTACATTGGTCTACTCCCCATAATAAAAAATCTATAATTAATTTTCCAACTAATCACATGGTTTTTTTTCATAATTCTCTCAAAATATTATTTACTAAATTTATAAAATACATATGATCTTCTCATTTAAATATCTAAATTTTTTGAATTTAATATTCCACTATATCATTTTCCTATTAATTACATTTGAATGAAAATATACACATATAGTAGTGTTGTGAGATCCTTTATTACATCATTAAGGAATAATTAACCATATTTAGAATAATATGATTATGGTGTGGGATCACAAATTGTGTTAATATTCATCCATCCATCACAAAATAGCACATAACTCAACTTCCATGCCATCTCTTTGCACCGTGAATTCATCCAATAATATCATTTGATCTTTAATAGATGTATTGCTCTATCATTGTTTTTTTATGCCAAATATATTAGAATTTTCTTCATAAATTTATATATAAAAATTTTATCATCCAAACTTTTTATTCTGGTGGGATGATCATTTTCTTGTCACAATCCTTATTCTTCAACCACCTCTTATATCATCATCTTATTTAAGGATATTTAAAACATTTAAAATAAATAATGCATTGTCGTATTTAATTTATTTATATTTCACATATAGTTCTTCATTTAAATACCTATAAAAATTTCCTCTAAATTATTCATAGAATATCTAGTGAAATAACCTCAAAAATAATTATTAGTATCTTATATGAGAAAATTTTATTCTTATATAGACTTTCAAATCACTACATTAATCCTATGAAGCTCAAATTTATTCATTACTAAAAATTAATCTAACATATTCTTCTGAATCTTATTAGTTAATATGATTCAACACAAACATAATCAAATACAACCTTCACAAATCGTTATTAATAGTTCTGTTTATTCTAATTAATCTAACATACCCTATGAAAATTCATATATAATCATTCATAAATAATGAAGAACCAATGTTATTATTTTAAAGTGATTATATTATAGGCTAATTCAAACAAGAGTTCACATGAACCTCTTTAATCTTATATAGGAATAATTTAATTCTAGGAATCCTTTAAAAAAAATTGTATTATTCTGACATGAAGTTCAGTAAATCTTATTTTTCAAATCTATATTCCAAAAACTCTAGAATTTAAAAGAAACCCTTCTAAAGACCATTCAATACTCTTTTAATGACAATAGTTTTTCTCAAATGCTTCAAATAATATTAGAATATTAATAAGAATATTTATAATGCTTTATAAGATAATCAAAAACCAATTGAATCTAATATATAACCAATTTGAGTATTTATATGTAACTTCATCTATTTTAAAAAAAATACTCCTTATTTTACTATAAAATATTGTGTAAATAATATCATCTAACTGACACTTCAATTCCATTCATAGTTCTTCATTCCAAAAACATAAGGATAAACCATATTAATTCATAGAGGCCTTAGATTCTCTATTTCTAGCTTATGAATGGATATGTTGAAATATGTGTAACCATGATCCATATTTAAATTTACCACATTAATCAAAAAATTCCTCCTTATTTTCCTATGAATTATTCTTTAGATAATATCATTCAAGTGACACTTTAATTTTGTGTATAGTTCTTCATGCTAAAAAATAAGACTAAACATCATTAATCCCTGGAAGCCCCTCATTCTTAATTTTTAACATATGAATAGATCTCCATTATCATGTGTATTCAAACTTATTTACTTAAATTTCCTATATGTTGGGTCCTTCATACTCAGTCATACTATATTGACTTTACCAGCCTCCCAAGTACATTATTTCTTATTCTATATTAATAAAATACAATACTTTCCAATGAGCTTGTACCTGAGTGGTAGTGGCTCCTCCTTGACATCCAAAAGACTTGGGGTCAAATCTGGGTGGGGTGAATTTCTAGGTTACAGTAGTAGTACTATATCATTAAATATTGTAGGTATTGTGTGGTACTATAGTAGCCTAAAAAATTCATTTGATTTTTCCCTTCGGGCCACTAGTTTAGTCCTAAGGGTTTTAGGGCCTTCAGACTACCAAAGGCCTTCAGGCCACAAGGCCTTTGGGCCACCATGGGATTTCAATCCACATGGATTTTGGGCCACAAATGGTCATTGGGAACAGTGCTTCCAGGCTATATATTCCACGAAGCAGCTTGAGCATCCCACATAAGAGAAGGCCCAGAAGAGGATTCTGAGCAATGTAAAAACCACCAGAGTAGAGCTTAATGAATTAGAAGAATGAGAGTGTATGGAATCTTCCATTGGTACTAGGCACCATGTATCTCTACATGGGGAAATGATAGCTAATCATCTATACGAGGTGGGTATCTAGGCACCTTTAAGATGTCTATTTTCGGGATGAGTTATTTCATGTGTTTCAAGTCAGTGATTTCCAAGGTCATGTGTTAGGCCTTGTGCCTGTGGGACTTCGGGTCATGTATGGGCCTTATACCATGGACCTACATGTCATGTAATGGTACCCCCTCAACCCTTAAAAGGGGAATTATCCAAAAATTAGTAAAAATATAATTCCTTCAGAATTTTAGAGTATTAATAAAATACGCACAATCCTTTAGTCACTTCAACCTCCCCCTTTATATTTGTTTCAAATGCTCATTTAAATTTTCAATTAAGCTAAAGTCGATATAAACCATTATGTTTTTCTATAATTATTGAAAATATTTGAAAATAATCTTAAATAGGTGTGTAATCACACTTATCTAAAGTAGTTTGCTATAAATTATTCAATAATAAGTCTGCATGATATTTCCTAGTGCAGAACACAAGAGTGATTGAAAAAAACATCATAGAAATCCAATGACATATAAACATGTGATACATACATAAAATATCTATTCCAGATATTGTTCAAGGTTCTTTTTCAAATAATTACATGCACTCAACTAAATAAATACATCAAAACATCCAATCAAAAGATTTTTTCTATATATTTTCCTTTTTAGTTGCTTTTATAATCTGTTCAAAGCATTATTTGACATAAAATTATATTTAATTCAGCTAAAACATTTGATTAGAAATGTGTGAAAAACATTCCTAAATTTCATATTTTCCTAGAAAATATAATTTTCAAATAAATTATTTATGTTCTTAAATTTTTCCCATATTTTGAACTTCCCTATCTATTTTTGAACCCATCAATTATTCATCAAGGAACATCTTATTTAAAATGATTCACAAACATATATTTTTGATATCAATAGAAGTATTTCAATGAAACAATAATAAAATCATTATATCATGTAATTAAGAGATAATTCTAAAACCCAGAAATTATTCCATCTCACCTCGATAATATCATCATCTTTAATTCCATATATAGAAAGAAACTCAAAAAATATGGCAATAATGTGTTTTATTCTTTGATTCTTAATGACAGAAATGAGGTTGAGAGTTTATAATAATCCCAACAACTCTTATCATGTCAAAAATATTTTTTATAAATATTATTGATTTCTAATAGATTTATTTTTCATATATAATCGTTGGTACACATTTTTTAATTTACTTTCACGATATTCTTCTCATTTTGAATTGTATTTTACACATTAGTTTTCAAGGAACATGTATTATTCTATGTTTAATCCATATTATTTTCCATTTCTAACTATTATGGCTATATGATCGTTCATTCCTTTGTGTTATGCTCATATTTCTTGGAACTTATACATGAAATCAGAAAAATTATTTCGACTAAACTATTTTGAAACCACTCTAAAATTTTTAATTCTTTATTATAATTGTATTAGGCCAAACTAATCCTTTTGTTTCTTTCTTATATTGATTTTCACTATTGATCCATCTTTCTTTGATCAATATTGATGTTAATGGATTACTTTAAATGATCCATGATGTGGTATTTCCTTCCAAAATAAAGGTATGTTTTTTTGTACCATATATCTCATCAATATTATTGGGTGTGTCTTACTTAGAAATAGTTTTTTTTACCCCGAGGATATCTTAACATAATTTCCCTGATTAACTCCCAAATTCTTTGACCTTATTTATTCAAATTATATGATTTGGGATTTTTTGGTGTGAACTCAAAATCATTATCACAATGACCACATGTGTTAAAATTCCTCTAAAATTTTCTATCCTTCTAAAGCTATCTTTATTGAATAGGTTTACCATTTTATGTGTTCATTTTCTCAACTCAGTAGTATTCATCCTAGTTTTAGATATAATCTCCCATAATATATTTATCCCCTATCTTATATGAAATAAAATGTTATTCCAATAATTGATGGATTTGTTCCAAAACTATTCAAAGCAAAAACAATCTCCAATAAATTTTGAATTTTTTCTTTTATTTTTAATTTATCCAGCATGAACATATTTCTATTTTTTTATTTAAAAATTCATTTTTTAAAGAATTTTTTTTGGAAACTCTTATTTTTCTAATGTGATAATCTATCTTTTATTCTTTGGTGGTTTTTTAAATTTTTCGATTCCCATATTTTTCAATATTCTACTTTATAACATGTATTATCCATTATAATAGAATTAGTGCATACAATATCTTATAATGAAATGGTTACATTTTTTTAAAAATATGGTGAATTAAAATCCATATGATTTCAATATCTTATTTCCACTAGATTGAATCATTTCAGAGATAATACTCTTATAAAAAATTATTATGGTGTCATATATTTTCTCAGAAGCTTAGGAAGGCTCAACATGTGTCAATTCTAGATTTAATAATTTTACTTACATCTCAAGACACTTCATGTTATGGGTTTTTCTATTTTATAATAGATCATACTATTTTTTCCCTTTCCCTGTTTATCTTATTAAAATTATATTCATTTATTTTTCTCCATTCTCTCAAAGAACTACCAATCTCTCTTAAGTTTTTTCCTTTGATTTCTAACTAAGTATTCGTGACACCAATGGATTCACACAATTCCAAAATATTACCTTAAATAACTTCATTAAATTCATATTTCTAATCAATTTATTTATGGAATTGTTTTTAATTCAATGATAATTTCTATTCATGCTATAATTTAATATATGCATTAGATTCAATAAGTTTGATGAGATCATTTCAATTTTTACACTAACTTACCAATTTTTATTATATTATAATCCAATTCAATTTATGTTTTCTATCCTAAAAAACCTTGATAAACATCAATATATATGTGAAAACTTCCAATGGGACATTTTTCAAATAATATTTTACTTCAAAAAAATATACACCATATGATTTACTAAGAAAAATCTTATCAGATTTTGGCATTGATTCTTTAAGAGAATAATTCTCATAAGATAGAATATCATAATTAATATTTTGATTTCCTTGAATAATTAGTTGATCCTATTTATCTTTTATCACTTTAAATATCTTTATCAACTTCATAGCCTTTTTATTTGTCAGGATTTTTACTCCATGTTCGTATTGAAAGGTATGAAAATAATATTTTTCATTTTAGGAATATCAAAACCTTATTAAAATATATAAATCATATATAATAAATTAAAATAATTTGGAACAAAAATAGATTCCATCATAGGTTCAATATTTTTTATTTCATTCTAGTTATAGTCTATAATAGTATATACAATCATACTTAGAGTGAGTGAATCATTGTTATCCGATTTTACAAAACTATTTTCTTATTTAATTACACCTCATAAAATTTGAACCATTTAACCTATTAGGATTAATGGATCTACTTATGAATTTCCAACCCAAAACATAACCTCAAATGTATTAAATAAATATGAATAGTAGTTTATGGTAATTTTACAAGGTTTTCCTCAAATATGGGTGGCTACGCCACCACCATTTTTAACTTCAGTTTATTATGCATATATTAACTAATATAATAAAGTGAATACTGATTGGGAAGGTTTCATAATTAACTGTAAGGTTATCTCCTATTAGTTATACAGTATCATAATAAGTTTTTTCACGACTCCATTCAGTTCACAATTATATTGTCAAACTCACTAATGAATAAGATAATCCCCTCCCTTCAGGGATGACATTAAGCAATATGATAATATTTTCATCCTCAACCATGTTCATGAAAACGAATGGATGAATAAAATACTAACACTAAATATGTATTTTTTCATATTACTTCAAAATGATCAACACATATATATAGAGGGATCCTTCATATTGTATTATTCATCATTCAAATATGATATGAAATGAATAGAATATAATCAATACAGTAGTAACATATTGGTCTTACCTCAACTTCAACAGCCTCAACACATACAATCTATAGTATTAGTGGTGGTGTGTTCTTTCTTGATTATCTTCTTCAACCCCTTATTATGCCTTTTCTATATAATGAAATAATATTCTATTATTCTGTAATTCTTTCTTCTTCTTAATCTTATGTTATAATAGAATATTTTGGATTAGTGATATGTTGGAATCTAAATTTTAGTCTATCTATCACATTCCTCATTTTCATCCATATTATTCCTTATATATGCAACCCAAAATCATGATAGTTATTCCCATAATTAAATTTTAGAAATCCCAATTTAGGAAAAAATCTTGATTCCGGAACTTTCATGTCCTCATTTGAAATATGTGTTTTTATTCCTCATAATCCTAAATCCATAAAAAAAATACATAATAGAACATTTCTATTTTTTGAAATTAAAACAAATTATTGTTCAATAAAATTCCTAAATTACCATGGCTCTTTAAAATTATTCTCTAAAATTCATGAATTCAATTTTCTATAAAAAAAATTATCTTTATTTAAATTTTCATGAAAATAAGAATAGGTATTTGAAGTTTCACATACTTTCTAATTGAATGAGTGAGTTATAATTCTATTCAAAAACAATATAGTTATAGTGTGAGACTATAAGATATATCACAATCTATATTTCCATCTCAAAACAATATAATCCTTAACTATTATGGCTTCTCACTATATTGTAAATCGATCCATAAATCACACTTCATCTTAAACAATGGTATGGGTCAATCATTATAATGTGGCTATTCCAAGTATTATAGAATCAATTTTATCCTTTATAAATCATTTTATTCATACATAGTTTTCATTAAGATGTGATCATAATTGTCATATTATAATCAATTTCTTAAACTTGTAATTGTATAGTGATTTTCCTTCATGATACCTAAAAATTTTAAAATCATAAAATCATTGTAAAAATTACTTTTCTGATATTTCTATTATAATTTTTCATTTGAATTCCTATAACATCAGCATAAATATTATTCTCAGAATATCTTGTTAAATCACCACAAACATAATTTGATGTATCTTACAAGGGAATTTTTTATTCTTACATAGACTTCTAATGATTAAACTTAATCAAACACAAATCCAATTTATTAAATCATACCAACAAGTTCATCTGATGTAGCCTTCGTAATATTATGAGTTAATATAATCTTAAACTAAATTAATCTAGTAAATCTTTGAAAAATCACTATTTACACTTACATGGTGTATACTTAATCTTACACTAAATTAATCTAGTATATCCTTGAAAAATCACTATTTACACTTACATGGTGTATACTTAATTTTACATAACAATTTAAAACAATCAATTAATCCACTATAGCCCATAGAGAATTGGGATTAATATTTCTATAGTTATAATTTCATAGGATTATACATACTCAAGTAACATTATTAATGTTCAATATTAAGTAAGATTAAATTAATCATATGTATCATTTTATGTTTTTTGAGTATTTTTATAATAAATATGGAATATCATATTCTTCTAAACATCATTCCAAAATTCCCAAAAATGATCTCCAACCAACTCAACTTCATTCCAACCTCTTTTTTTCATTTTAATTTCTCTCAAAATGATTCCAAGGACTTTATAAAATTCTTAATAGTTTTTTTAATTCATTATATCATAAATCCAAATTAATTGTGAAATATTTAAAGTCATTATATTATATCTAGTTAGTTTTAATTTCCTTAATAAATTCATTCTTATTTTCTTATAAATTATTCACCAAATAATATCATCCATGTACACTTCCTTTTTTATAGTTCCTTATTCCAAAAAATATATCAACAGACCTTGTTAATCTATAGTATCCTCTCATTCTATATTACCAACATATGAATATATATCTGAGAGAAAATGTATTTTGGATCCTTTACTAAAATTTCACACATAATGGGTACTTCATTATCACTCGTCCAATATTGACTTTATTTACTTCTCAAGACCATCATTACTTTATCACAATAGATAAAACACTAAAAATTTGTTATTCACTTCAATGTATGATATAATATATGTTTATGTAAGGTTTTTATAGATTTTTTAGTATGTGGATATCAATTTTCCATCTTTCTTTCAACGTGGTGTTGATCAGATTTCAGTGAGGTATCAGATTACAAAACTCTAATCATATCACCTAAAAATAGATTCTTGATTGGATTTATATGTTTTTTATTCATGTATAAAATTATATGATATAAGAAGAGGTAGTTTTATGGATTCATCTTTAATAAATAACTTAAATAAATGTAAATAATTTGATTAAATTAAAAAAAGGTGTGAATATGTGATGATTTACCAAATGAACTACATAATATGATGGGATTAGGAGTTTATATTATCATGTAAATACTTGAAAACCCAAATCAAGTTATGAGTAATAACATGAATCAAATAAACCAACCTTCTTATCATAAGAGATGAACAATTTGTGTTGAGTCCTTTATTCAACAAAGGACTCCAACATTTAGTGTATTTTATAATCCCCTAATTGTAGATTTTGGATTAACTATCATTAGAAATAATTCATTCTCCTCCAATGCTATGATTAAGAGAAAGTAACATTGATAGTATATCAACTATAGGGAGAATCTATTCATTTGTTAACACTAATAAAAAAATTAAAATACCAAGGAAGAAATTGAACCCATGGAATTAGATAGATTCAAAAAGATATTTTTCATTAAATAATTTCCCCACACTATCTATTATATAATGGAAAAGGAATTAAATTTACTAAAGAAAAAAATTGATTGAATCTATCAAGGATTATAAAGAGAACTTTATAATTATTTCTTGATACACTTGAAACTATTTCAAGAAAAATACAATGTTGATCACTTATTAAATGTATTAAAGATGGGTAGTTTAAATTTTTTTAGTGATTTAAGACATAAACATCTATGAATAAATCATTGTAGGTTCCCTCAAAGTAAATATAATGATTGTTTATTATAATTAATCCCATGGAACTTGAGATAATAAGAAAAGAATGGACTATCATATAATCCTTATGGAATTAAGAAAATAAAACTACTCACATTCCATATGTTTGGGAAGAAGCATCCAAGAAACATCTTAAATGGATGAAATACATAATACAAGTTTAGAAATGGGAAACATTAATCTAATGAATTTCATAAAGTGTTAAAGAATATAGAAAATTTAATTGATTAAAATATAGAGCTGATTAACCATCATCCTATGGTTTAATAATTCAATTATAAGAAAGTAAGATACTATGAAAACCACTTCCAAAATCCAAGGATTGATAAAGATAACTAATTATAGAAAGTTTTATTTCTAAGAGATAAATGATTGGATTATGTTTTAACTAATTAAAAAGTGTATCTTAATAATGAATTAGTTACAAGTGTGTTGGTTGTTAATTAAATAATAGATAATGTATTATTTGATTTTGGTTCTACACATTATTTCATTTCAAGAAAGTCTAGTTACACTATATAAAAACCACCTCAAATCCTAGAGGTTTATTTATTAATGAGAAAAATAAACATATAAATTAAAACCTATCAATCATATTACTGATCCCTATTCAATATATGAGGATCAAATCTCCTAAACAGCCTTTTCATACTCATTTTAGCAAAATTTATTAAAATATTGAGCATCGATTGGTTTTCCTTATATGTAGCACATTTTAACTGTTAGGAAAAGGAAATCATTATCCAAATCCAAAATAATCAAATGATTCTATATAAATTTAAGTAGTTGGATGAATATACATTGGAATCTTCTTATCAATAAAATATATTATATCCTTGTGAAAAAGTATATATAGAACATATGATTGAGAAAATGTATATGATCACTCTTGAAGGAATTCCCATTGTAAGGGAATATAAAGTTGTATTCAACCAAAGAGTTCACATGTATTCCTCTTGAACATCAGGTTAAGTCCCCAATTAAATGTATACCTAGAGTTATGCTAATATTCAAGAGTCCATTTATATTAGACACCATTGAAATAGAAAAACTAAAAAATTATCTATAATTTAATATGGGCAAGGGTTCCATGTACCCAATTTCATTAGCAAGGGGACCACTAGTCTTCTTTATTAAGAAGAAGGATGGGCTGATGTGTCTCTCCATTGACTATCATGATCTTGACAAGTTTATGATAAAGAAAAAATATCCCCTACCACATATTGATTACTTGTTTTTTATCATATATGGGGATATCATCACTTCTCTAAAGTATACCTTCAGTAGGCGTATCATCAATTTATGGTAAGGAAGGAGTATATCCCCAGGACTACAATTCAAAAAAGGTACAAAAACTATAAGTTCTTTGTAATGAACTCAAGACACATTAATGTTCTAGAAATCATTATGTACATAATATATAGTGTTTTTAAAGATTTCCACATCAATTTTGTGGTAGAATATATAGATTATATTCTATTATACTCCTAAAGTAAGGAGGAATAAGTGTAAAAATTATGTATTAAACTTGGAACTCTGATAAATAATATTTTATATGAAAAGTATAATAGATGTGAGTTTTATAGAGAGAAAATGTCACTATTGGGTCATGTCATCAAAATCTATCTATTGTATATAGATCATTTAAAGACAAGGGTAGTTAAGGAATGGCTCAGACCAAAATATATAATAGATATCTATAGTTTCTTCAGACTATCTGGGTACTATTAGTGATTAGTTAGAAAATTTTCACTATTTTCACACCCACAGTCATAGCCTTCCCAGAATTGTGTAAAGATTTTTTAGATTGATCAATGTGAAGAGAGATTCAAGGGGTTATATGAAAGAATATTCATTTCTCCCATACTCACACTAAATTCCAGTGGGGAATGATTTTTAATCAATAAGGATGCTTTAAAGAATTATGATTTCCCAGACCCGCACTTTCTAATTGAGTGATAAAAACGGAAACATTTTTATACATCACATGAATTGCATCAAAATTCCAAGATAATATGTTTAGTTTGTTTGGTAACTAGGTAAATTTTTAACTAAAAACATGGTACAATAAAATTTCTTTAATAAGTATTCTCCATGCATTTAACTTTCTTATACATATCAATTTCATTCATAATCCTGAGGATAAGTGGAAGCATAAGAAAATGGAGACCTATAAACCCCAGTAAGGGATTAAAAAAAGAGCATAAATAAACCATAAATTTAAAATATGAGGTTTGGTATGAGAACATAAACATGAGGAAAAAGGTCATAAAATGATTATAAATACTATAGAGATAACATGATCGTAAGTGAAAGAGGCATAACATGGAAATGTAGCTACAACATAATCATGATACATTTATAAACATATCACCATAGCTCATAAAAATGGTGACTTAAAACATACTACCATGGAATTTGGAAAAGGTATCTTTACCCTGTGTATTATAGCACTATTAGGGTGTACAGTTCATATAACTGAGGTTACTCACCAAGGTATCATAAAACATTACCAAGGAATGATTCCAAGGTATCATAAACATATAATATCTAGATATTACTTCTTTAATCAATGCTATTGTATCTTATGACTAACATACAGTAGTTAAATCCATTATATCTTTGGAGTAACTTACATAACTCCAACACTTTACCTAATTCATTAGATCATTATCATACCACACCCTTTGTATATCTTAATTAATGTGTACCATGTATGGGAATCTTACTTAAATCCATCAAAACTCATAGAATTAACCCATGGAAAACAAATTGGTATCCATTTAAAGTAAGCATATTTTAAAATACCATTTGATCAAGATAAATAATTATATAGTATTTAAACCATATAGAATAAATGGTATATGGTTTAGTTAATAATTTTTACACTCAATCTATGTATTTGTATCTAGGAGAGTACCTTCAATAAAAATAAGAAACAAGTGTATTAACGAGGAAATCTATTTAAATAAAATATTTTCTTAAAAACATTTTTTGATAAGGGAAGATAGTGGTAGTGATGGATAATTACTTATAGAGATAATAATTCCACCATAAATTGTATACATAGGATCATGGGAAAATATAATAAAGGAATAGTCTATGAGCAATACAAATAATGGAAGAGAACATGTTTAGTGGTGATAAATCAGGTAGTAAAGAAACCCTTCATTATGGATCATAATGTGTATGGGAATTATAAAAGGAAAATCCCATATGAGTGTCAAACAAGGTTCACAGTAAGGACCCACTCACCATGCACTAAAATGATGGTAAGGATACAACCAACCGAATATTTTTAGCGGTTTAATACCAAAATAAATCTTATCTAATACCATATCCAATTAGATTATCCACACAGTGATGTATTTTCTAGGAAAACCACACACACATTTCATTGCAAAATTTAGAATGGTTTTATGGATATTGGAAACATTGAGGATTACATCATCTTATAAAGGTTTATAATGATAGGGAATAGTGATATATCAGTGATCACATAACAAGTAAATTATAACAATGATTCATATTAACATTTTCAATTAAAATAAGGACAAACTAATAAGTATCACAAAATAATGGCAATGGAGGGGTGGGGAACCCTTGTTCATCATAGTAACAAATTAAAAAAATCTATTATGAGAGATAAATTAAGTATCTAATTAAAAATGCATCATATTCATAGTAATTTTGGTATTTAATATGACTTTAAAATTTTAGAATAAAATGGTTATAAAAAATAAGATCATGAAATTAAATAATTAGATGAAATAATCACTTACCTTATGAGGATTCTTTTTAAATCAAGATAGATACTCCTCAGAACCATGGAACCACTTAAGAGGGGCTCTTTATAAAGATATTGGGAGTGAAATCATGATCAAATTATTTTGTATGGAAACTGTGCACTAGAATGATGGATAGGATATAATCATCCAACTCTTTTCAGGGTTTCAATACATTGATGTGTATTTTACAAAAACACATAAAATTTTATTATCTTAACAGGGGTGTCGTTGCTAGGAAAACTACACATGCTTTATTTTTTCAAATTTAGGGTAGTTTTGTGGCTACGGGAAACTGTGAAATGTAAATTAGCTTTTAAATGTAGCATAATGATTGGGATTGGTGATATCTCATTGAAAACATAGTAACTAAATTATTATAATGATGTATATTAAAATTTTCCATTTAAATAATAATGAACTAACGATGCTAACAAAATAATGGGAAATGAGGGGTGACGACCCTTATTTGGTATAGTAACGGCTCAGGAAGAATCTATAATGAGATTGAAATTATATCTATCATTAAAAGGACATCATATTCATAGTAATGGGGGTATTTAAAATCACTTTTCAACATAATAAATTGAAAATCAAAGGCTTATATAAAATAAGAACTTGAATCGAAAGCAGTAGAGGTAAGGATGCCTTAACTTTAGAGGATGCTTATTAAAGATATAAAGGGACTTATTATAACCTTGAACTACCTTTTAGGAACTCCTGAGATGGATTTTAAGAGAAAAATCATGACCAAATAATTTTTTTTGGAAATTGGGGAGGGAATGGGGGTATTTATACTTGAGGACAATTGGTTTTAATGGTTAAAATATAGGTTATTTTATTATATAAACCAACCAATTGTGGGTAAATTGAATTAAAACCAATTTTATGGATAATTAATGAGTTGGATATTGTTTTTGGATGTTCAATTAATTATTAAACAAAACCTTACCTTCAAAACAACACAATTAATTCACACAAATCAAAAATAATTTTTATCTTAGAATTCTAATTTTTTGTTATGAAATTTAAAGTATAAATTTAGAAATAATAATTAATATGTTTAAATTAATTTTGATAATTGATAAATTAATTTTTTGTTAATTAAATTTCATCGTGAACATTATTTTATTTTTACATAATAATTATTTCATAAAATCAAACTAATTTATAAAGAAAAAAAATTCAGGTTTTCACCAACAAATATAATTTGTTAGAAAATTCAAAATAAAATACCCTTAGTTAATTTTTATGTGATGAATCCCAAAATAATATTTCTAAAATTAAAATAATTCTGAAAATAATATTTTTTTTATCTTTTAAATAATATCATAATTTATTGAAATTTTGAAATTCCTGAGAAAATTAAACATTATGACCATTATAAAAATTACTTAATAAATCATTAAAATATATTATCATTTAAAAATAGTTTTGTATTGTTGTTTCATGAAAATTAATTTTACCTAACGCTTCTAAATTTTTCATAAAACACATTTTTAACAGAATATATTTATTATCTCCAAAAAATTAATTCAATTTATATTATATCATTAAATAATCCCTTTACTATTTGTAGTTGTAGTTTTCCATGATATGTATAATTATTATAAAATTCAAATGTATTTCTATTTGTCCATAATAAAACATTAAATATAAAATAGTGTTCTTTTAATTACATAATATACTTTTTGGGGCGTTACATGAATGACCTGATATGTGTGCTCATGAAAAATTATAATGTTAAATAATATGTGTCTGAATAGTTAAGGGTGAATGAGAATAACTATCTGACACACGATATGGAGATGGTTGTAGTAATCTTAGAATTAATTATTTAAAAAAAATTATCTATAGAGAGAAATGATATATATATATATATATGGAAAAAATATCCTTATGTATATATTAAGATAGAGGGACCTGAACATGTGCCTGAAATAATGGTAAGATATAATCATGGATTATGGTTACTCAATAAATTATCATCCTAAGAAGTTGATAAAAGTGGAATATGTTTTAATTAGAAAAGATCATGCAACCTTATCTGTAATAAGGATTGATAATGTTACATTATTCCATGAAATATAATGAAGGGACATGTGTCTCATAATAAAAGGAACACCATCCTAATTATCTCAAATGATTTATGAACCATCCATTCTTGAAAAAATTAAGGGAGAATATAGGAATTAAGTGGAGATATAGAAGAAGGTATATTCTATAAGGAAGGGGATATATTTACAATTAATGATTTATGAAAAGGATTTGGAAGAATTGTCTTAAGACTATTTGTATCATTAGATTATGTGATGAATAAGTAGATATTGAATAATGCTCAAAGATTAACATTTTCAATCTACACAGGGAGTAAAAATATGTATTGAGATCCCTGAGAAAACTATTTATAAGATAATATTAATAAGGATGTTATTTTATATAAATAAAGGTGTATGGAATGTTATAATGTGAAGTGATAATGGAAAATCCCATGTTATGATACATACATTGGAAATAGGAGACCAATGCTACGGATTTTATCATGGTTCTTCTGGATAAAACTTAATTAAATAATTATATATGGGTGGTGGTAGAATTAATTATAATTACTTCTCATTTAATTTCCATTCAGAAATAATTTCAAATTAATTAAATTTAGTTGATATACATTAGAGAAGTGGTGAGGCTGCATGGACAAATACTATTGATTATATTTGATTGACATCTGAGGTTCACCTCAAAATTTCTAAAAGGCCACAAATATGATCTAAAAACCTAGTTGGCCATTAGTATAACCAATTACCCTTAGAATGATATATAGTATCAGATGAAAATTTGGATGTTGGAGGATATTTTGAGAGCTAACTCAATGGAATTTAGACGATGGGTCCAATAGCTTCCTTTGGTAGAGTTCTCATATAGTAATAGCTTTCACTTGGGTATTCAGATATATCCTTATGATGATATCTATGGAATGAAACTCAAGACTAATGTATTCTAAGACGATATTGGAGAATAGAGTCTACTAAGACCCAAACTAGTAGAGGAGATTATTGTGATGACCATGTTCATTCCACAACACATCAGAGAAAAACAAAGTTTGTTGAAGAGTTAGTCTAATAACCATTGATAAGACATAGATTTTGAAGTTAGAGATAAATTATTCCATCATATATGTCCCTATAAAAAATTCATTAGGTTTTGTAATATAGTAAATATAATTCATAGTTTTATTATTTCCTTTTAGATTCATGGTCTCATCAGAGCTATGGAATATCAACTAGCACTCACATCAAACTTGTGTCAAGTATTGTATGTGTTCCACATAGCCCTCTTGAGGATGTACATAAAAAATCTATCACATGTTCTAAACAAATAGGTAAAAAATTGATAATGATATTTCTTATGCGGAGTGGTTAGTGAAGATATCAAACTATAGATACAACGTTCTATTCAACAAGACAACTCACCTAGACAGAGTTACTTTTAGAACCATAAGTATGCAGAAGAAAAATTGGAACCATAATACGTGGTGAATAAAAAGTACACTGTGTTTTTTTAACCATAGTATATTAAATGAAATCATGATGTTGAAATTTCTTAAGGGTGAAGAGAATAACAAACTGAAAACTCATCCTATTAGTAAAACAAACTCATGTTTCACAATGATAATTTTATAATGTTTTATAATTAAATCACATGGAAAGACTATTATATATCATTGGAAAATTACACATCATTTTATAATTTTTTTATAATAGATATGAATAATATAGGGAGTTAAATGTAAAATATTATTCCATACAATAATTTAAACTTCATATGATAGAATTATTCCATAAAGATCTCTCATTAAGTAATGGCAGTAAAAAGAAATAGAAGTGTTAGGAATATGATAGAAATTATCAATAAAGTACAGAAACATTTTATGAGACATAGGGAATGATAATGATTGAGAATTGTGGATTATATAAAGTCTATAAAGTGTAATGTGTTCATTAGGATCTTACTATTGCAATGTGATCGTTATAAAACCTTTGGAATAGAAATATAACCCAATAGAGTAGTTAATTACTACATTAAAATTAAATTCAAAAGTATTATAATTATATTAAAAATAGGTTATTATATTTTCTAATAATCTTCGTGGATCATTTTTTATGATATTATTTTATATAGAATTCATTAAAGTGAATAAATATTTTTCTTCCCTTCAAAATAGTATTTCATAGAAAAAAATAATTTTTATTTAAAACAATTATTTCTTATATTTAGTAATTTTATTTAATAAAATAAACATTATAAATTAAATTATAACAACATAATTACGTTAGGGTAAATTTTTTATATTTTTCTAAAATACATTATGTTTCATTTAATAGTAAAAAATATATATTTTGTGCATATGGTAGATTTTATAAAAAAATAAATATATATTAATTTTTTAATAATTAATATTATTGAATAAATGTATAAATATATGTTTTTTATTTAATATAACATATATAAATAAATAAAAATGATTTTCCAGACTGATATATAACATTCTAAAGTATAAAATGGAAAGTAATGTTCTTAAAAATAATATTTTGTTGAAAAATAAGTTTTCCATGCCCATAGTGATTTTAAAATATTGATTTCAGTTCTATCATGAATGAAAGTAAAAAATAAATTCCTTAAATATCAAAAATCATTATATAAATCCAATGTTAAGATAATGGATTTTTATTTATAATGACCAAGATTTAAAAAGCATATATTTAAAAATTAATAAACAATTATCCTTATATTTCAAATAATACCCAATTATATACCATATTAAATTCACTCTCAATCCTATTATCACATCCCAAACTCTCTTAATATCTCATTAATCCCTTTAAAAAATTCCCCATTATCTCACGGAATCACCCCTCTATGCAAATGAAGTGATATTTATGGTAAGGGTTTCTCTTCCTATTTTTTTCATTCAAATACATCATTTGTAGTATGATTTTTAATTTTCAAGATACTAAATGTCATACACTAAAAATAATTCCATTACTTTCCAAATATTTTTTTATCAATGATATAATTTCATTCTCTCTCATTAACCTCATTCTATTATCCATTTTTTATACTTTTCATGCAGCCAGAAAAATTCTTCAAATATACATTCCATGCTCTTTCATTATGAATACTCAATACTATTATCATTAATGGGTATTCATATAAATATAATTTTACATATATTATTTCTTATTTCCATGTATGAAATTCACATTGAATCTCATGGTTTTTAAATATATAATTTCTCTTGACTTTAAGATCTTATGAACATATTCATTATTATAAGAAAAATATTTTCATTCTCCATTGAGTATTGATGAAATAATTTATTATGATTTATTATCTATATGTAACACATAAATTTAGACATATGAAGGGTTTTCCTTGATTTATCTCAAATTCATTGGGTAATAACTTGGTCTCATGATATGATATATATGGTGCATGGGAAATTATCCTCCCACATTATATAATGTTGTCTTAAAGGTGATCACTGACTTATGCTTATAATTAATTGTTTTATATTTTTTCCCACATTCCTTCAATTTAAAGATCCTATCATGTCATCCTTTTTTATTTCATGTTTCCATGTAATTATTATTATATATGTTATTAATATATTCCATTTATCTCATGTATATAATACTTACTTTGATTGTTCTCTTACTGAAATTTATAGCTCTCTCCAATTTCATTTTTCATTCCCCAAGAATTCCTATTTAGAATTAAAAGATCAATGGGATATAGGATCAAGTGATTATGTTTAAATAAATGTGATGTATTTTTTTAAAGTAGTTTTATTTAAGCATCAAATATTCTAAATACACTATTCATCTAGATACTTTGTGTTTGTTTTATAGACATTTATGTTTAAAACATTAAATAAAATGTGTGATGAGATTTAGGTTGATAGATTTTTTATTGGGTTTACATGCTCATATTGTATATAATGGATAGTCATTAGTTATTTACACCATTATTTTACTCTAATATGAGGGTATATTCTACCCATGGTACCACCCTAAACCCTTTCTACTAATAAACAGCCTCTCACGTATGGGTAGGTACACCAGAGGACTCATAGAGCTCTGGTCTAATTAAAACTGAGTAAGTCAAGGATGTAGATTTAAAAAATGGTATAAGATCATATTTTTCATTTTCATACTATTTTTTGTGTTTTGGATATGTAATAGGAATATTTTGGATATTGTGATGGACCTTGGACTTGGATTCTATGAAAAAAAAATTAATTATATATCCAATTTTACAGGTCTATGGGATTCATTTTCATTTTTTTAAATTTTATGACTATGATAAATATTCGTGTATGATGTCTGTATTTATTAATTTTATTTTATTTTTTTCTCTTATCATGTTGGTAAGATGAATGTGTTCCAACTTAAATCTTATAATGTAAACACACTTGAAATCCCAGTGCTTATAAGTGATTAATATCATTGAAAATTAGGGTTCAATTGATTAAAGTTTCAATAACAACTTATATGTTGTTTTACCATATAACATTTTGGTGACATTATACTCATTAAAACCATGATGGTTTCCTCTATATAGGTCATGTGGTTCCCAATGTGTTATATTTCTTAATATAAACTATATAGTCCCTCTATGCATGGGTTGTAAAATGTCCCTTGATGGGTCTGTATAGGAATTAGATACCTTGATACAAGTTCTGGAAAGAAAATGTGTATGGTTACATAAAATGTAAAAAAACCTATGTGTTTTTTTCATATATATAATTGGTGGATTCTACTTAACCAATACATATGTCTATGTATTATTCAATACAAGTCTCCTTATAGGTTCACTAGACTATGGGGTTAACTCACAATGTGATTATTGATATTTATATGGGTATGAGAACCCTAGAGTTTTTATTTTACAACATTAGTTTCCTTATGATATTTGAGTTAGAAGCATAAATATCTCTCCATGAGTTACAAATTCAATGATATATGATTTCTAGTCTTGGTGGGAGGTCCTAGTTTATTTAATATGTGTATTATGATATTATTAATTTTAATGATATGATTGAGTAGCATAGAATTTTTCTGATTCTATTGAGATAGTTTGGATACATGAGGGTAACCTAAGATAATGGTTAGCCCAAACTTGTGAATTACATAGACACTTGAGGAATGTGTAGATTTATTGTCTTTAATATTTATTCATGGTATGTGTTATTGAGAAACAGATATAGGCATGGTGATTATTTAGGTATTATGAGCGTAAGATCATGAGTGGTTCTTGTACCATGATGAGTCTAGCATGCATGAGGGCCACAGTTAGTTGGATATTGGGATAGTGAGCCTAATATTTATGAGATGGGAGTTAGTGTGGTTTAAATCAGGTGATATGGAATGGAAACCCTGGGTTTGTGCCTATTTCATAACAATTAATTTTGGTAATGAGGTATGTTGAGCACCATTATAATAGAAAACTTGTGTGGTAGAACGAGGCACATGTAAATGGTCTTATAAGTTAGTTTCACAAAATTTGGATCCTAGAGAAGCTTTTTTGAGATGTTTTAGTGTGGGAATAATTACACAAATTTTATAGGATAATTATATGCGTTCCCATGTCGTGATTGGAAACATCATTAATGGATTAGAATGTTGTAGTACATATAATTTGACCGTGCATCATGATAGGGGTTGATAAGATGGGTGAGTGTAGCTTAGTAAGAGTGACACACATGGAATATTATGATTTTTTATCAATATAATTTAGGAATGTTTAGTGTAAAGTTGTATTTTTGGGGTCACATCATAGGTTTTCTAAATACGTGGTACTTGTTTTGGGAGTTTTATAGTAGACATCAGGAATGATGTCCTCATGGACCCACCTGAAAGGTGTTTTTCATTTTGGTAATGGAACTTGGATGAAAGTGACAAGGATATCTGTGGTAAGTAAAAATAACAAGATGTGTGTATCAAACAATGGGAACTAGTAAATATTAGCACATGAAGTAATTAATATCTGATAGGCATGGAATGATATTTATGTGGTATGATCTGGTGTGTCTTGTAAGATCCCAACCATTTATGGAGATTTCTTGGGATCTTTTATAAGTACTCTTTTTCTTATTTTTATAGTAAATTTTGTTTGGGTTGTACAATGGGGGTGTTTTGGTGAAAATTTGGGAAAAATGGATGAAGGAGGGTAGGGCACAGTTGGCACATAGTTTTCCCTAACTGTGCATCATGGACTAGTAAACCATGGTACCCTGGATAGAGAGGTTTTTCATAGGTATAAAAAAGTTTTCAAATCATGTTCACTAAAAAGAGAAACTGTGTACTCCCCCACCCCCCAATAAGGGGCACACAGTTAAGGCAGACAATTAGGGGAAACCGTGTTCCCTAAGAAGAAAACTGTGCACGTGAATTAAATTAACCCAAGAATTAGTTTAGAAATTTCTGTAAACATAATATTTATCAAAAATAGGACCTTTCTAAACCCCTAATTAATTTCCATGATTATGGTGCATCCTAGATAGATTCCAAACAATTCTGACCTACTTTTTTTGTGATCTCAATCCCGAATTGAAGATTTTCACCCCTCTAGATAAGAGGATCTCATTCCATGTGGTTTCCTTTCCATTTCTTATTCATCTTCCATAAATTGAAGGTTGTTCTTCCCATTTTTTGGTTGTATATAGATATATTGAGGGATCTAGATGTAGGAAGTTTGGAACTAGACTCGAATTGAGGGATCATAATTGTTCAATAATGGAATTATGTTTTAGATCGGGATCTTGCACTACATTTTTATTCCATTCAAATTTGGAATTATATATTAGGTGATCACTCATCAATGAATATATGTTGGTGGTATATAATTAAAATCTCAAATTGTTGATTGTAATTATGTGAATGTAATTGTATATTACTAGTAGTAAGTTTAGAAATTGAGTTCTTGATTGAAATGATTAATTTGGTGAATTATTTAATTGGGGAAAATCAGAAATTGGGGATATTGGGATTGTAGAAATTGGATAATTAATTAATTAATTAATTGTGAGATATTTAGATTATTGATTTGGGTAATTAATTGTTGACTTATTTATGAGATATTGAGATTGTTGAATTAAGATAATAAATTATTGAATTATTAATGATTTATTAAGATTATTTATTTGGATAGTTAATTATTGAGCTAATTATAAGATGATGATATTTTTTATTTGAGATAATTAATTGTTGAGTTAATTATCAGAATATTAATTTGTGATTCCAGGATAATTAATTATTGAATTAATTATGGGATATTGAGTTTGTGAATGTTTATTAGTAAATTGTAAAATCAATAAATATGATTGATGTACTTAATTAATTGGGGAATTAAATAATGGGATTGATATGATGAACTAATTTTTGAATTATTAATGAGAATGAGAAGACTAATTAATTAATTGAATTAGTTTGAATTGGTGAATCGTAAAAATGGAATTCAAATGTGATATAGAATTAATAAATTGTAACAATGGAATTCAACATTGTATTATAATTAATAAATGGTAACAATGGAATTCATGATTAATTTAGAACAATGAATTGTAATAATGGAATTCTTCTTTTAATTGAGAAAAATGAATGAAAAAAATGGAATTCATGTGTTAATTGGGATAATGAATGGTAACAATGATATTCATGTGTTGATAGAGATAAATAATGGCAACAATGGAATTATGAGAGATAATATCGCTTGTGAATAGTTTGGGCTTCAGCATAGGCCAAAGAAGGAATTGAAGTATGGGTGTTGACGAGAACCTGGGGGATTATGCGGTTAAATAAATAATAATTAAAAATGTGATAAGTTTTTACACATGTATTGTAATTATTACTTTATACAACTAAAATCACTATTATTAAACTATATATTATTTTATACACCATTGGTTATGGCCTATTGAGTTTTACTCATACCCTACTCGGGATTCATGATTGGTACTCAAATATAATTCACATTTTTAGGACAATATAAGGGAAAAGGACATGTATTAGAGGGATGATTGGGATAAAGCAAGGATGAGGGAACCAAACATGGTTCGGGACATGCATGGTCATTTTAAATGTCATTAATTTTGAGTTGCATTTTGTCACATGGAATGTAATTTAACATGGGATGTCTACTGCTTACTTTTCATATTGTATTTACAATGTTGGTCATCTTATGATACTGGATAGTCTTGGTCATGTTATATAAATATTTGGTTATTGTCTATTTATTTCTTCTGTTTTATTACTTTAAAAAAGAGGATATAGTATCCCAATGACTGATATTGTACCCTCTCTACTATTTGACATCGTCTGACATACGATGTGGCTCAGTTGAGGTCATGTGACCAACCTGCTTAGGGAACTGGTGTGTGGCACCTGGGATGGGACATTAAAATGTGGAATTTGATCTAAATTTTCTTTTCTTTTATTTTTTATTTCTATTTGGGAAAGGTAGATAGGTTACTAGGAATATTGAGGACTTTTTTATGAGCTTGTTCATGGGAGTAGCTAACCCATTTATGGTGGAGAACCCAAGTGAGCAGGTTTGGATTGTTGTTATTTCATTTTGTTTTTAAAGATGAATATTATTTCACCTTGTGTGATTCACTTGTTGTGTTGTGTGATTATTGTTTCAAATAATTATTGAGATTGAATCGTGGGCTGGTATGGAATGAGATTTGATTTTTCATGCATCATTTTAGGCACTTATGATTACTATGACATGAATCATATTAGGATCTCATGGGGAAATAGGTTATAGGTTAGTTGTTAACTTTAACAGTTTTTCCTTGCTTGTGAACTAAAAATTAAAATGGAACCTAACATGAAATTGAGAAATATAGTAAAATTATGAAAGGTGATAAAAATTGGGTTTCCAATGAGAAACATTAATTGAGAATTAGTTTAATCTTTATTAACCATGACCTGGGTGTAGGATAATTAAGGGTAGTGATAGAGCCTCAGTTCTGACTATGTGGTGGAGTTTAGGGGAATTACTTGATGTGACTTATTATGTTAACTATTATGTAAATGTTATAATGTGGTGTTATGTGTTCCAAGATGTGTGTTTGGAATTACAGAGAGATGCCTCCATGATGATGCTTATTGAGAGGAAGAAATGAGGACATTGGTAGGGATGATCCTACTGTGATGGAACTTAAGAAACTGGTAGTTTCAAGTGAGTATTTAGAAGATAAGTTATGATAGATCATCAATCACATCATAAAACTCATGGAAGTATACCAACAATGGGTTTTGAAGAACATGCCTAGCTTTAATAGGGAGTTCTAGTTTAATCACCCTCTGACTTTTACTAGAGAGGGTGGACCTAAGGGATTTGAGTTCTGGATTGAGTACATTGAGACTATACATGACCATTTAGAGCATCATGATGTGTGGAGAGTCAAGTTGGATTCTTATATTCTATAAGGAATAGTGAAGCACTGATGAGACATTCAGGAATGGACTAGAAAAATTGATGTAATTTTATGTAAGGTCTTCTTGGTGAACATTTATCATGATATTCTCAGGAAGGTGAGAGAAGATGAGTTCATGCAACTAACTCAGAGGGGGAATTTTCTTGATGGACTATGATGGACGCTTTACAGATTTTAAGTTCCTTTCTACAAAATTGGTAGGGGATGATATTTCTATGACAATACATTTACATGATGGAATTAAATGTGATATTATGTCCCAGGTTAAACTCTTTCGGTTAAAGAAGTTTTCTAGGGTGGTGGATCAGAATCTCATGACTTATGGGGGCCTGAGGGAGGATTATAGTGTAGGAAAGGTGGTTTCTTCTAGGTGATTATAAGGAATGACTAATGAGATATGGAAGTTTTTCTAAAAGTTTTTTTCTAGGGTGATAGCAAGATATGTGGTAAGGGGGAAGTGTCAATCAGACAAGAAATTACCCAGATTGTATGTCACTAGTGTAGTAGTAAAAGACACTATCATAGACATTTTCCCTAAAAACTATTTGAGTGTTGATCTTGTGGTAATATAGTACATCAATAGTATTTATACAGGAACTTGTGATAGATGGGTTGTGATGGAGGATCCAGATAGAACCAAGGTGTGGGATGGGGATCTTCTATAACATATCTGTCTAGAAACTGGAGTTCTACTAGTCGAGGCTATAGAGGGATTGGATGTGGGGGTTCTAGAAAACATCCGTCGTATCAACTGAGTGGTACAACACGGGGGACATAGGTTTCATCATAGAGAATAGGGGTAGGATAGTTTAATGTTATTCGGACTACACTTGTGAAGAGTGAGGTTGGATCATCGATAGTGAGAGGTCTTATTATTGTAGTTTCAATGCTAGCTAGTGCATTATTTGATACCGGTACCTATCATTACTCTATTTCTACACAAATTTTGAATGGTTTGAGCCTAGTGGTGGAGTTCTTGAGTGGGTTGTTGACTATTAACACCTCTCTAGGAGTCCGGTCAAGATACATTTTCTTGTGTAGGGGGTGTTCTCTCGAGGTTGGAGAGTATCTCTTTATGTGTGATCTTCATATCCCTGACGTGTCAGGGTTCAAACTAATTTTGGGTATGGAATGGTTAGCATCCTATGGGTGAAAACTATATTCACCGTGGATATTGGGATATTCATGTGGGATGAGGGGGTCCAATTACTCAGTAATTGGGAGAGATCACAACCTAGGTTTCAAGTCTACTACTGGATGATGGATGTGTAAAGAATGATTTCATTCCACCTATAATACATTAGATTTAGGATAGGTTTCTTCAATACATATTAGAAATTAAAACTAATTGAAATATTTAAGTCAAATAGATCTCATTCTAGGAGTTGAGCCTATTTCTATTCCACCATACATAATGGAACTCACAAGGCATCAAAAGCTCAAGAATTTGCTAGAGTAGTTGGAGGATAAGGGATTTACCCATCCAAGTATGTCACCTTGGGGTTCACCTGTGTTGTTTAAAAATAAGGATGAATGGATTTTATGATTGTGTATTGATTATGAAAATTTGAATTAGATGACTTCGAAGAACTAGTATCCTCTAACACACATTGACAATCTATTTTACTTGTTTAAGGGATATTGTGTATTCTCGAAGATTGGCTTGAGATCAGGGTATCATCAGTTGAGAGTTTGACCTTATGATATATCGAGAACTAAATTTAGAAGAAGGTATATCCTTTATGACTTTTTTGTATTGTTGTTTGGGTTAACAAAAACACCTGCAGGGTTTATGTCCATGATGAACAGGATCTTCAATCCGAACCTAGATCAGTTTGTGGTTGTGTATGTGAATGACATCTTAGTGTACTTCATGACTCATGATGATCATGCCCAACTTATTGATATCCTCTTGAGTACATTGAGAGAAAATCAGCTATATTCCAATCTATCTTACATTCAGTTTTGGATTGATTAGTTACAATTCTTGGGTCGCATCATCTCAGAGGAAGGAGTTTCTATAGACCCATAGATGGTTCAGGAAGTGGTTTTTTGGGAGAATCCAAATCATATGTTCGATGTTTGTAGATTTATAGTGTAAGATGGATATTATTAGAGTTTTATTTAAGGAATTTCCAATTTAAAAGCACCACTTTCAGGATTATCCAAGAAGGTTATAATGTTTGATTGGTCGGAAGATTGTGATAATTCATTCAAGGAATTAAAAAAGTGTTTGACATCAGAACCAATTTTTGATTCTACTAGAGAAAGGTGAGTAGTATACGTTGTTATTTTATTCTTATTGTATAGGGATTGGATAATTGTTTATGTAGGGAGATCAATTTTTAGTGTATGGGTATTCGTAGTTGATTCCACATCAACAAAACTACCCTACACATGACCTAATATTGGTTGTAGTGGTTTGTTTTTAAAATTGTTGGATTCATTATCTATTGGATGATAAGTTTATGGATTATACTAATCAAAATATCATAAAGTATATCTTACCCTAATGATATTTGAATCTCTGACAAAGGATATGGGTAGAGTATTTGCAGTTATTCGATTTTGAGCTACCATATACACACAGAAAGAGGAATAGTGTTGTTGATCTTGTTAGAAAGAAAATTCATATTCAGGCAGTTCAGGAGTCTAGTGTTGAGCAGAAGATGATGGATTAACTAATTGAGATACATGTAGTGGTTTAGGATATTCAGGAGCAGGTGAATCTTTTTTGAGTTTTTGTAGAGTCTATTCTTTTTATATGGATCATAAATAGACAATATAAGGATCCATAGTGTTTTTCCTTGATGTAAATCCTAAAAGGTGGGGAGTTACCTTCCAATTGGACCATAAATAAGGATGAGATCACATATGTCAGGAATTGGGTTATTGTGCATAAGAGTCTGTAGGAGGATCGTATGCATGAATTTCATGCCTTGAAGAAGTTGGTACATCAAGGTGTGACCAAAATGTTCCATGACCTGTGAATAAATGTTTTGTGGTCATTCATGAAATATGAGATAGTAGGGTTTATGACACAATGTTACACATGTCAACAGGTGAAGGCTGAGCATCATTGATTTATTGTTCTACTAGAGTTGCTTCCCATTCCAGAATGGAAGTGGAACGATGTTACCATTTATTTTTTGGTGGTTATATTAAGAAATACAAGAAAGAATGATGTTATTTAGGTTATTGTGGACCATTTGAAAAAGGTATCACAATATCTTCTAGTACGGGAGACTTTCTTAGTGGATCTATTGGGAGAATTGTATGTTTTGGAGATAGTCTGTCTACATGGGGTTCCATAGATTATTATTTCAGACCATTAATTGTGTTCTAATTCAAGATTTTGATAGGTATTGTACAAGGTTCTCGGTACACAGGTTTTGCTGAGTATGAAATTCAACCCACAGAAAGATGGGAAGGCAGAGTGTACTATGCCGATGCTTGAGGATATGTTGTGAGAATGATTCCTATACTTTGGTGGGTTATATGAGAAGTACCTTGATTTGGTGGAGTCTTTTGATAATAACAGTTATTAGAAAACTATATAGATTCCACCATATGATACTCTTTAAGGTAGACCACATAGATCACCTCTCTACTGGATGGATGTAGGTGAGCCTGAGATATTAGGACTATGTCTCATGTAGAAGATTCTTGATCTGGTTTAGTTAATTTGAAATTGTATGGTTATGGCCCAGAGTAGGCAAAATTTGTGTGCTAATAGACTCGACGGGGCCTAGAGTTTACAAAGGGGGCCGTGTATTCCTTTGGGTTTCACCTAGATTAGGTTACTATAGAATACTAAGATATATAGTGTTAGAGCCCAGGTTCATTGGACCATTTGAGGTTGTGGATATAATCGTGTTGGTGGTGTACTAATTTGTTCTTCCATAGAGATAAAGTGTTATGAATAATGTTTTCCATGTTTTAGAACTATGGAGGTATCAGCCCTACCCATCTCCTGTGACTGATTTGTATAATGTTTATCTTGAGATAGATGTGTCCTTTGAGTTTTAAATATTTGAATTGGATTGTAGTGAGAAAGTGTTTTAGGGAAAGGCCATGCAAATAGTTCATGTATTGTGGTAACATGGTAATATTCACAAGGAAACATGGGAGAGATAAATAGATATGATGGATCATTAGTTCAATACTTTTGACTCGAAATCTTAAAAAAGCTTTGGAGTACAACTCGGGGATGAGCTACTATATTATGGGGATATTGTAAGTTCCTAACCTCTTTTGGAGATGTCTAGGGCTCCTTTATAGGTAATCTTTCTTCATATGTAGAGTAATTTTCATTAGGGTTTTAGTTTAGGGTATGTTTGGGTGAAAATTTTAGAGAAATGGAAGAAATAGGGTATTTCATGGTTGGCGTACAGTTTTCCCTTACCATGTAACCTGGCCCAGCGAACCGTGCAAACCTGGATAGAGAGGCTTATCATGGCTGGCTAATGGGTTGTAAAACCTTACACCATAAAAGAGAAAATGTTCACCCCCCCCCCCCCCCAGAAGAGACACATGGTTAAGGTGCATGGTTAGGGGAAATCGTGCACCCCGAGCAGTAAATCGTGTGAAGGAATTAAATTAACCCAAAAATTAGTTTAAAATTATTCCAAACCCCCATATTAATCCCAAATCAACTCTAGATCAACACCTAACACCTTTTATTGATTTTGGAGCCTCCCAGCTAGAATCCAAGACATTCCAACCTTTGTTCTTTATGATCTGATTCCTAGATTAAAGATATGCACCCCTCCCAGTAAGATGATATCATCTCATGTGGTTTTATTTCCATTCCCCATTCTTCTTCCATCTGTTAAAGGTTGTTCATCCCTATTTTGGGTTGTATCTAGATATATTGTTAGATCTAGATCTTGTAATTTTTTATATAGATCCATAATTGAGGGATTTTAATTATTCTATCTTGGATTTAGGTTTTAGATCTGGATATTGTGATATGTCATAATTCGGTTTAAATTGGAGATTTTCTATTAAGAAATTTCCCATCAACGAATTGAGGTATGTGGTCAATAATTTAAATGCCAATGTATTTATTGAAATTATGTATAGGTAATTATATTTTTTCTATAATACTTTTAGCGAGTTAGTTCACTATTGAATTAATTAATTTAGTGAATTATTTAATTGTGGAAAATGTTAAATTTTGGGTATTGGGATTATAGACTTTGTATAATTAATTATTGAATTATTTCTGGGATATTGAGATTATTGATTTGGATAATTAATTTTTAGTTAATTATGACGTATTGAGATATTTTATTTGAGATAATTAATTGTTCAATTAATTATTAGATATTGAGATTATTGATTTGGATAATTAATTGTTGAGTTAATTATACGATATTGATATTGTTGATTGAAGATAATGAATTTTTGAGTTAATTGTGAGATTTTAAATTCTGATTTGGGGATAATTAATTATTGATTTAATTATTGGAATATTGATTTGGGTTTTTTGGATAATTAATTGTTGAATTAATTAGGGGATATTGAGTTTTTAAATATTTATTAATTAATTGGAGAATTAATTGATGATATTGATGTTATTAATTATTTGGGGAATTAATTAAAGGGATTGATGTGATGAACTAATTTTTTGAATTAATAATGAGAATGAGAAGATTAATTAAAATTTTAATTTATTAATGGAATGAATTTGAATTCATGAATGGTAATAATGACATTCATATGTGATATAGAATTATTGAATGGTAATGATTTAATTCATTATTGAATTATAATTAATTAATGGTAATAAAGGAATTTATGATTTCATTTAGAATAATGAATGGTAATAATTAAATTCATGTGTCAACTAAGAATAATCAATGGTAAAAATGGAATTCATGTGTTAATTGAGAAAATTAATGGTAATAACGATATTAATTTATTTATTGAGTTAAATAATGGTAACAATGGAATTTTGAGATATTATATCCCTTAGGGATAGTTTGGGCTCCATCATGAGCCACAACATGTATTGAGGTATGGGTGTCCATGGGAACCTGGGGGTTTATGTGGTTAAATAAAGATTAATTAATAATGTGATAATAATTTAATTATACATTATAAGAATTTTTTTATTAAACTTCATGCACTATCATTTGACTAGATATTATTTTAGACTCCATTGGTGGTGGCCTACTGAGTTGTAATAACACCTTACTCAGGATGCCTAATTAGTACGTGAATAGACTCTATGTTTGTAGGATAGGATAAGGGAAAATGATCTATGATAGAGGGTTGATTGGGGTGGATCATGGATGAGGGAACTAGAAGTGGTTGTGTTATATCATTTCTCATTATAGTCTATTTATTTCCACTGGTGTTTTACTCTAAAAAATAGGGTATATTCTCCCCATGACTGATATTAGACCCTTAATGCTAGTCAGAAGCCTATGGCGTATCGGGAGGCACTCCTAAGGTCATGTGACCATCCGTCTTAGGGCACCAGTGTGTGTAACCCAGGTTGGGATGTTACATGTATCATGATAAATGGTCCATTTGGTGTACAAGCCCCTATAAATTTTCGTTCTCATGGGTATCACATTGACATGTGTAACATGGAAAATAACATTTGTTATGAATATAAACTCAGGTGTGAGATCCAAGATCTTCATGAGAATAAGTGGGTTATTCTTGGGTGTGATGCCAAATGAGTGATAAAAAATATTTACCAGTAATATCAATTGATTGGTTTGACTTCACGGAATTGAGAATTCAAAAGTTCCACAGGAAGTGGGGATTTTTATGAAATTTCTCAAAATGATCAGGGATATGATTCATAAGTATTTTAGATATTCTATATTTTAATTTGTTATGGTGTGGTATTGTCCTGACAATAACTACATATAAATATTATCCAGATCCTACAATCTAGTATTCGGTGCTAAAAATCATTATGTTTATGGATTTGATACAGATAAACATGACCCAATTTTTTCCAACCAAAATATAAAACATCTAATTGATATACTAGGTCACTTACATACCAAAGGAACTTTTAAATATATATTTTTATAAAATTTTTAGAGACTCTTTAAATGGGAAAATATCTAAATAATATGCATTTTTCTAATGAAAAAAAATCATTACAAACACACACATGGTTTTTTAAAGGAAAAATCGATATCTTGAACTCCATATATATTAAATTTTATAATAATCCTTAGGAACTTTCAAAAAAAATTAAGATATGGTATTAGAAAATAAAATCTTACAAAGGGACATATAAAAAATAAAATAAAAGTTTTAATCCATTTCAATTCTATGAGATAACATAATATATTTTTCCCTTAATACAAAAAAATTGAATATAACTAATTTTTACCTAGTGTAACATCCCAGGTAAATAATGAATAAAACATTTTCGTATTTATTAATATTTACGAATTAAATATTAATTTTACTTTAAAGGGATTGCTATGTTCGATAGCGTACCCGATACGCAACGATGAGTTCCTTTGAAAACTTACGTTGCACACTAGTAATATAATAATATTATTTTAAATGGTAGTTAACATGTAGCCGTTGTATTGGCGGGAATGGATAGAAATTACTAAAATATCATTATATATGTTTTTAAATGTTTTTACATTTATCCAATAAAAGATAAAGGCTTAAAATACGAAAAGAATTCAATTTTAGGCATTTATACCCTAATTTTCACTAAGGGTTCACTTATCACCTTTTGACGACGAACCGTCATTAAATATAGTTTTGATCAATCTTATAAATTCTATTGGACCAAATATAACTCTTCTTTAGAATCGGGACATCAAAATTTACTTTGTGTAAATTTTTGGTATCTTTCCGATAAAGTTCATTTTTTAATGAATAGTGTAAAATGTTGTATTTTAATTCAAAACCTCTTTTTAATCTAATTTATTTATATGATTATATTATCATTTGAATTGGTTTTAAAGTGAAATTAGATAATATTTTTACCATTAAATCCAATAGTGGTCTTTGGAATTAATTTCACTTTGAAATCGGACTTAAACTAGTGTCAATGTTTTGATACTTATTGTTTCATAAAAACACGCTATTTGTCATAACAGCGGGAATTAATTATTAAATTAATTAATGTGACTTATATGTTCTGAATTTTGTAAAATAGACTTCATTTTTGAATTCGGAATATCAAATATAGCTTAGGGTGAATTTTTGGTATTTTTCTGAAAAACTACAATTTTTGATGAATAGTGAAACCACTAAGTGATACTTATAAAAACTGATTTTTCGTTTAAATGAAATTTTACCGCTTCTGTGTTTTGAATTTTAAAAATCTGACATACATGGTTGTCATTAAGAATTAAAATGTGGTTCAATGAGATTAAAATAATTTTTTTGTGAATAGTAACTCTTAAGTTCTTAATCACGATTAGAGGTAATTAGTGTAGTTTAAGGTAAGAATAATGTTTTAATAAAATGAAATGACCTAGAAACATTTCCTACCCTCATTGGATGTTTCATGGCTGACCAATATAATCCATGGGTCAACTTGGGGACCCCATGGAGCCACTTTGGTTGGAAAATGACATAAATACCTTTTATTTAATGTTAAAGTAAAAAATGACACAAACATGAAATGTTTTACTAAAACAATTTTTACATGGGGTTATACAAGTCATCTGTTTGACTATAAATAGTAATTGTAAAGCTAAAAATATTTCCTACATCATAGTATTTTTTTTATAATTTTTATACATTAAATAAATTAAAGTATTTATGACATCATCATGATGCAGCGATGACCTCATTATTTAACGATTTAAATAAAATGGAAAGATAATGTAAAATCTAAAACCTAAACATGTCCAAAACCTATTAGATGAGTGGATTTAGAACCCTCATCACCGTATCCTCGAAATACATCAATGTGGGACCTTTAAAATCAGAAACGATTTTGAAAATAAAGTAACATTTTGTAACTTTACAAGAGTGCCCCTCCCCTCCTCTTATAAAAGGCCCCCACCTCTACCTCCTTACCCACACTCCCAAAGCCTTTGTCTCGGCCAACCCCTGCCCATTTTATCTCTCCAATTCCCTCTATTACTCCTTGAAGCCTTACTTTGGGCATAAGTCTTCCCAAGGAATCCTTTGAGCTCAAACCAAAGGGAGTTACCCGATTTTAAGGTAATGTCTTCACTTGAGTCCTTTTTTTTATTTTGCCTCTCCAACCCCCTAAACTCTTTTTATTAATTTCTTTTGTAACAAATACAGTATCTGAAATATACTAGGATGTTTTTATAAGAAATATTCGAGCTACACTTACACACACCTACATCTAATGGTTAAATAACATACTGTTTTCGTGGATGGCAAATTTCTGCCTCCCGAGACGATGATTGTTCAACATTCTTTTAACAAATTCAAAGGTGTCCATTAAGATGACACTATATTTATATATGATATATAATATTTTTATGTTTTCCTTAAGCTTTTTTATTTTTTATTTTGTTCATACCTTTAGGGTTTCCATTATGGGTAAACGCGATATCTTCATTTAAGGAAGTGCGGACTACCGCCCCCTCAAAGTGATTTGATTCGTTAATGCCATATGTGGGACGTATAAAGGATGGATTTAAACTTATTATCTATGATGTTATACTGGAATTATAATATAACTCTATATAATTATTATTTCTTTCCATTAAAGTATGAGATAGAAGTGAAAGTAGCGTTAATGCGTACGTACGGCATACCGTCCCCATGAACGGTGCATTTCATTTCTTATCCCCAAATGTAATGTACTATTAAAAGTAAATGTATATAATGGATATATATGATGAATGATACATCTAAATGATGAATATAATTCTGGAATTAAAATATACATACCTCTCATTTAGTTTTAATTCCATTAAAATGACAAAGAAATGAAAGTAGCGTTCATGCGTACGTAAGGCTTACCGTCTCCATGAACGGTGCATTTCATTTCTTACCTCTAACTGATTATGTAATATTATAAATGCATTCATATACTGGATATATATGATATATATGATAACTACATCACGAGTATAACTCTGTATATAATGGATGCATGAACAACTTGTAATTATAAAGAGCATATTTTTTACTCAAGTACCAATGATCGTTAAAATGACCCTTAATAACTTAAATAATTACATAGTGTTCTTGACATGGTAATAAGTGATATAAAAGGAATAATGAACTTGAAAAAGGTTCTTAAGCAAGTAGAAATTAACTTAAGTTTATTATTTAGGACGTTAAAGAACGATCGAGTCAAGTCGGACCCGAGGTAAGGGACTTCGTCTCAATCTCCTTTCATTGAGGCATATTTCATTTTATACACAACTTTATTTTATACGGTGTATAAACCCCTCTGACTTTTACTTTTATATAAAAGGAATCTTTTTCTACGAAGAGTTTTAAAAAATGACAAAAAAGAATGTTTCTTTTAACGTACGCGGTGGCAACAACCTTTTCCGCCGCCGCGAGTATTGTTTGGTCTTTGGCTTCATGAACAAGCCGTAATGTTTTTTTTAAAATGAAATAAATACCATATACTCTTTTATGTATTTTGGTATTGAAAATGGTTTTTATAATGGATTTTTTATGTCAATATATTTATGTGATATATTGTGATCAAAGTGTGGAAATGTTTTCTTTCCATTATATTTGTTTTATGTCTTATGATTTTATAATGGTACTTGGACATTTGACGGGTGGTTACATGATGAACCATATGACGGGTGGTGCCGTGAATACCAGGATGGGTGGTTAAGTTATAACCTCTAATGCATTGGGTATGGAAGTCGGTCGTATGGCTATTCCATTAAGTTTGTATGGAAGTTGGTTGTATGGCTATTCCATTAAGTGATATGTGTGGAAGTCGACTGTATTGTTATTCCACTTAAGTATGTTTATGTCCCAAGTTACCTTTATATATGTTATGTGTTCTTTATATGGGTTTTATGGTCATCCTTTGGTTACAAAAATGTAAGTAATGATATTTTATTCAGTGAATAGTTTTTACTACTTCATGAAGGTGAAGGTATTACTTTGATAAAGTATACATGGTTTACTTGATGTTTGAAAAAATAATAGTTTTCATTCTTTGTGTATCCCTTACTGAGCTTTTTATGCTCACCCAAAGTTTTTTTGAAATATTTTTCATAGGAATTAATGTGGAATAGGGTCAAGTATGGGATCAAGGGAAAGTCATGCTATATAAAACATGGAACTAGACATGTTTCTTTTTAAGAGTTTTTTTTTTTATTTTATGGAATCTTAGTAGAAGTGTCTACTTTTTAATCTTTTGAGATGTAATAGTTATGTCCTAATTCTCTAAAACTGTAAACCTGAAAAGATCTTCAATGTGAATTATTCATTTAATTAAATATTAAGTAAGGTTTAAGGCCGGGGCCTTATAGTTTGTATCAGAGGTCGGTTTAGACAACTTTAGGAGTTAGAAAAGTGTAAAATTATAAGTTAATTTATGGTACAATTAAAATGATATAGCATTTACAGATTACCATGTTTCTTCGCCTAAGATATTTCTGTGATAAGAATGGTTTTTCATAGAGGAGACTGAAAAACTTTTCTGGGAAGGCATACAGAGGGAAATAACCTTTCAAATTAGTATCCTGAGATGTTCAGAGTCAAAATTGAACAGTTTGTTGCAGTGATGGCTCAGTTGATTTAGGTGATAAATGTTGGTTGTGTTTATTGATGATATTTTGTTGTTTTCTAAAAGTAAAGTGGAGCATGAAAGTCATTTAAGGGTTATCTTGCAAACCTTAAAAGAAAAGAAACTATATGGGAAATTCAGAAAGTGTGGGTTTTGGTTACAAAAAATTTCATTCCTGGGTCACATTGTTTCAAAAGATGGCATAACTGTTGATCCTGCTAAAACAAAAGTTGATGAAGAATGGAAAAGACCCACAAATGTAACTGAGATACGTAGTTTTCTTGGTTTGGAAGGTTACTAGAGAAGGTTTGTTGAAAAATTTTAATGGTTATCTAGTCCAATGACTAAGATAACTCGGAAGGGTGTTAAGTTTATCTGGAAAAATGAATGTGATGATTGTTTTCAGGAGTTGAAAAGAAGATTGGTGAATGCTCCAGTTTTGGCACTTCCTTCCAGGAATGGTGACTTTCTTATATACAGTGATGCTTCGTTGAAGGGACTTGGATGTTTCCTTATGCAGAATGATCAGGTAATTTCTTATTATTCACGTCAGTTGAAAACTGATGAGGTAAATTACCCTACACATGATTTGGAATTAGCTGCTGTTGTTTTTGCTTTAAAAATTTGGAGGCATCATTTTTATGGAGTAAAGTGTGAAATATATACTGATCACAAAAGTTAAAAGTATATATTCACTCAGAAAGAATTGAACATGAGACAGAGGAGATGGATGGAATTAATCAAGGATTATGATTGTACAATTCACTAACATCCAGGAAAAGCAAATAAAGTGGCCGATGCTTTGAGTCAAAAAAGTAATGCTTTATTAACCATGATACGTTTGGAACGAGATCCTTTGGTTTTTGATTTGATGAACTTTGGCATAGAAGTTGTTGGTGCACGAAGTTCTTCTGTTTTGTTTCAGGTATCAGTGAGATCATCCCTATCAGACAGAATTAAGCAAGCACAGAGGGAAGACAGTGAGTTGCAGAAAAAGGTAGAGCTGGTTCAGAAGGGTAAGTTGCCTGAATTTAACATTGATAGTGATTGTGTTTTGAGATTTGGGAAGAGATTATGTGTGCCTTATGATTCATAGTTGAAGAATGATTTGTTATGTGAGGCTCATAGTTCCCCGTTTTCAGTTCATCCTGGCAGTACTAAGATGTACAGAGATCTGCGGGAGTATTACTGGTGGGATGGAATGAAAAGGGATATTGCTGATTTTACTATGAAGTGTTTGACTTGTCAGCAGGTTAAAGCAGAGCGGCAGTTACCGAAAGGGATGCTTCAACCTTTACCAGTGCCAGAGTGGAAATGGGAGAATATATCCATGGACTTCGTTGTGGGATTACCGAGGACATCTCGAGGTAATAATGCAATATGGGTTATTATTGATCGCTTGACTAAATCTGCTCATTTCCTTGCTATACGAGATACTTTTTCCCTAGATCAACTTTCTCGTTTGTATCTTAGAGAGATATTCAGGTTACATGGAGTTCCTCTCTCCATTGTATCTAACCGTGATCCCAGGTTTACTTCTAACTTTTGGAAAGGCCTTTAGAATTCGTTGGGTACTGAATTAAATTTTAGTACAGCTTTTCATCCTCAATCAGATGGGCAGTCAGAACGAACAATTCAGACCTTGGAGGATATGCTACGAGCTTTTTCGATGGATTATCAGGGAAGTTGGGACCAACATTTTTCTTTGGTTGAGTTTTCATATAATAACAGTTTTCATTCCAGTATACAGATGTCACCATTTAAGGCATTATATGGGAAGCGGTGTCGAACTCCAGCATTTTGGGATGAAGTGGGTGAAAGGAAGCTGATGGGACCAGAATTGGTAGAAGAGATGGCAGAAAAAGTTCAGTTGATTCAAAAACACATGAGAACCACTCAAAGCAGGCAGAAGAGTTATGCGGATAACCAGAAGAAGGATCTATCTTTCGAGGTAGGTGATCATGTTTTTCTCAAGGTTTCTCCATGGAAAAGTGTGATGAGATTTGGCATGAAAGGAAAGCTGAGTCCAAGGTTCATTGGACCATATGAAATTCTGGAGATAGTTGGATCAGTTGCATACAGAGTGGCATTACCTCTGAGTTTATCTCAGGTACACAATTTTTTTCATGTTTCGATGCTGAGAAAGTATATGCCAGATCCATCTCATGTTTTGAGTCCAGAGGTAGTTCAGTTGGAAGAGAACCTATCTTATGAGGAACAACCGGTCCAGATTCTTGACCACATAGAGCAAGTGTTATGAAATAAGGTAATCCACCAGGTAAAGGTTTTGTGGAAAAACCATATGGTTAAAGAGGCAACGTGGGAATCTGAAAATGCTTTGAGGGATAAATACCCCCCTTATTTTGATAGGTGAATAAAATTGCGAGGACGCAATTCTCAAAAGGGGGAAAGGATGTAACATCTCAGGTAAATAATGAATAAAACATTTTCGTATTTATTAATATTTACGAATTAAATATTAATTTTACTTTAAAGGGGTTTCTATGTTCTATAGCGTACCCGATACACAACGATGAGTTCCTTTGAAAACTTACGTTGCACACTAGTAATATAATAATATTATTTTAAATGGTAGTTAACATGTAGTCGTTGTATTGGCAGGAATGGATAGAAATAACTAAAATATGATTATATATGTTTTTAAATGTTTTTACATTTATCCAATAAAAGATAAATGCTTAAAATATGGAAAGAATTCAATTTTAGGCATTTATACCCTAATTTTCACTAAGGGTTCACTTATCACCTTTTAACGGCAAACCGTCATTAAATATAGTTTTGATCAGTCTTATAAATTCTATTGTACCAAATATAACTCTTCTTTAGAATCGGGACATCAAAATTTACTTTGTGTAAATTTTTGGTATCTTTCCGATAAAGTTCATTTTTTAATGAATAGTGTAAAATGTTTTATTTTAATTCAAAACCTATTTTTAAACTAATTTATTTATATGATTAGATTATCATTTGAATTTGTTTTAAAGTGAAATTAGAAAATATTTTTACCATTAAATCCAATAGTGGTCGTTGGAATTAATTTCACTTTGAAATCGGACTTAAACTAGTGTCAATGTTTTGATACTTATTGTTTCATAAAAACACGCTATTTGTCATGACAGCGGGAATTAATTATTAAATTAATTAATGTGACTTATATGTTCTGAATTTTGTAAAATAGACTTCATTTTTGAATTCAGAATATCAAATATAGCTTCGGTTGAATTTTTGGTATTTTTTTGAAAAACTCTAACTTTTTATGAATAGTGAAACCACTAAGTGGTACTTATAAAAACTGATTTTTCGTTTAAATGAAATTTTACCACTTCTGTTTTTTTTTTATTTCAAAAATCCGACATACTTGGTTGTGATTAAGAAGTAAAATGTGGTTCAATGAGATTAAAATAATTTTTTGGTGAATAGTAACTCTTAAGTTCTTAATCGTGATTAGAGGTAATTAGTGTAGTTTAAGGTAAGAATAATGTTTTAATAAAATTAAATGACCTAGACACATGTCCTACCCTCATTGGATATGTCATGGCCGACCAAGACAATCCATGGGTCAACTTGGGGACCCCATGGAGCAACTTTGGTTGTAAAATGACATAAATACCTTTTATTTAATGTTAAAGTAAAAAATGACACAAACATGAAATGTTTTTCTAAAACAATTTTTACATGGGGTTATACAAGTAATATATTTGACTGTAAATAGTAATTGGAAAGCTAAATAGATTTCCTACATTATAGTATTTTTTTATAATTTTTATACATTAAATAAATTAAATTATTTATGACATCATGATGATGCAGCGATGACCTCATTATTTAACGATTTAAATAAAATGGAAAGATAATGTAAAATATAAGACCTACACATGTCTAAAACCTATTGGATGACTGGATTTAGAACCCTCATCACCTTATCCTAGAAATAAATCAATTTGGGACCTTTAAAATCCGAAACACTTTTGAAAATAAAGTAAAATTTTGTAACTTTACAAGAGTGCCCCTCCTCTCCTCTTATAAAAGGCCCCCACCTCTACCTCCTTAACCACACTCCCAAAGCCTTTGGCTCGGCCAACCCCTACCCATTTTGTCTCTCCACTTCCCTATATTACTCCTTGAAGCCTCACATTGTGCAGAAGTCGTCCCAAGGAAGCCTTTGAGCTCAAACCAAAGGGAGTTACCCGATTTTAAGGTAATGTCTTCACTTGAGTCCTTTTGTTTTATTTTGCCTCTCCAACCCCCTAAGCTCTTTTTATTCATTTCTTTTGTAAAAACTCATGTATCTTAAATATACTAAGATGTTTTTATAAGAAATATTCGAGCTACAATTACACACACCTACATCTAATCGTTAAAGAACATACTGTTTCCGTGGATGGCGAATTTCTGCCTCCCGAAACGATTATTGTTCAACATTCTTTTAACACCTTCAAAGGTGGACATTAAGATGAAACTATATTCATATATGATATATAATATGTTTATATTTTCCTTAAGCTTATTTATTTTTCATTTTGGGCATACCATTATGGTTTCCATTATGGGTAAACGCGATATCTTCATTTAAGGAAGTGCGGACTACCGCCCCCTCAAAGTGATTTAATTCGTTAATGCCATATGTGGGACGTATAAAGGATGGATTTAAAGTTATTATATATGATGTTATACCAGAATTATAATATACCTCTATATAATTATTATTTCTTCCCATTAAAGTATGATATAGAAATGAAAGTAGCGTTCATGCGTACGTACGGCTTACCGTCTCCATGAACGGTGCATTTCATTTCTTATCCCCAAATGTAATGTACTATTAAAAGTACATGTATTTAATGGATATATATGATTAATGATACATATAAATGATGAATATAATTCTGTAATTAAAATATACATACCTATCATTTAGTTTTAATTCCATTAATATGACAAAGAAATGAAAGTAGCGTTCATGCGTACGTACGGCTTACCGTCTCCATGAACGGTGCATTTCATTTCTTTCCTCTAAATGATTATGTAATATTATAAATTCATTCATATACTGGATATATATGATATATATGATATCTATATCATTAGTATAACTCTGGATATAATGGATACATGAACAACTTGTAATTATAAAGAGCATATTTTTTACTCAAGTACCAATGATCTTTAAAACGACCGTTAATAACTTAAATAATTACATAGTGTTCTTGACATGGTAATAAGTGATATAAAAGTAATAATGAACATGAAAAAGGTTCTTAAGAAAGTAGAAATTAACTTAAGTTTATTATTCAGGACGTTAAAGAACGATCGAGTCAAGTCGGACCCGAGGTAAGGGACTTCGTCTCAATCTCCTTTCATTGAGGCATATTTCGTTTTATACACAACTTTATTTTATACGGTGTATAAACCCCTTTGACTCTTACTTTTATACAAAAGGAATCTTTTTCTATGAAGCGTTTTACAAAACGACATAAAATAATGTTTCTTTTAACGTACGCGGTGACAACGACCTTTTCCGCCGCCGCGAGTATTATTTGGTCTTTGGATTCCTGAACAAGCCGTAATGTTTTTTTAAATGAAATAAATACCATATACGCTTTTATGTATTTTGGTATTGAAAATGGTTTTTATAATGGATTTTTTATGTCAATATATTTATGTGATATATTGTGATCAAAGTGTGGAAATGTTTTCTTTCCATTATATTTGTTTTATGTCTTATGATTTTATAATGGTACTTGGACATTTGATGGGTGGTTACGTGATGAACCATATGACGGGTGGTTCCGTGAATACCAGGATGGGTGTTTACGTTATAACCTCCAATTCATTGGGTATGGAAGTCGGTCGTATGGCTATTCCATTAAGTTTGTATGGAAGTTGGCCGTATGGCTTTTCCATTAAGTGATATGTGTGGAAGTTGACCATATGGTTATTCCACTTAAGTATGTTTATGTCCCAAGTTACCTTTATATATGTTATGTGTTCTTTATATGGGTTTTATGGTAATCCTTTGGTTACAAAAATGTAAGTAATGATATTTTATTCAGTGAAGAGTTTTTACTACTTTATGAAGGTGAAGGTATTACTTTGATAAATTATACATGGTTTACTTGATGTTTGAAAAACTAACAGTTTTCATTCTTTATGTATCCCTTACTGAGCTTTTTATGCTCACCCCAAGTTTTTTGGAAATATTTTTCACAGGAATTAATGTGGAATAGGGTCAAGGATGGGATCAAGGGAAAGTCATGCTATATAAAACATGGAACTAGACATGTTTCTTTTTAAGAGTTTTTTTTATTTTATGGAATCTTAGTAGAAGTGTCTACTTTGTAATCTTTTGAGATGTAATAGTTATGTCCTAATTCTCTAAAACTCTAAACCTGAAAAGATCCTCAATGTGAATTATTCATTTAATTCAATATTTAGTAAGGTTTAAGGCAGGGGCCTTATACCTAGACATGAAATAAATTTTACTTCACAAATTTATTAGTAAAATACATTATAAAATGTATAAAAAATCATTATCATGATGTTTTATTAGTAAAATTTATATTCTATTAAAATAATCTTAAAATTATACGATTTACCTTTAAAGGGACAAATCGTTCCATAAAAAATATCATTAGTTTACCTTATGAAATAAAAAAATCCATGAAAAATAATTATCAATAATTAAAAAAATCATGACTTTTACATTAGATAAAATCATATTTGGACACTTATTCAAACCATTATATGAACCCTTACAAATGGAATAACCCAATCTGTTAATTCCAGCATAATTATCTGAAGGGCATCATCATTACCCAACGAATTAGAGATATATATCTGGCTCACCCATCATAATAAATGATGTCTGAGGACCATAAAATACATCAAACATATAAAATTTTAATTTCAGTTACCATAGTCATAAAAAAATACTATTTAACACTTAAAAAAATCTTTTTTAGATATTATACATTCATTTTCTTTACAATCCAATTTTTAAAATTTAAAAACTAAGAATAAAGGGAAGGATGATTTTTCATTGAATTAGACATGGAAGCATATGAATGAATAAAAACATCAAATTATAGTAGATTTGGTGGTAATATCCATCAATATTATATATATTAAAACATAATAGTCATTTTTCAATTTATAAATAATGTGAAAACAACACATATAAAATTTGTAAATAGATTATTTTTGAAAACCATTGAAATAAAATCAAAAGATGTATAAAATTTTGATTATAATTTTATTTATGTTTACTTAAATAAATCCATAAAATTAATTTATGAATATGGATATGGAAAAAACATTTTTAAATTAAATCTATAAAATATTTAAAATGTTGTTTTAAGGTATGTTGTCTCTTACCTCAAGTTTGACATGTCGTATACATTATTTATACTCCTGAATAATAAGACTATCGGAATTATTTACTTTTTTAATAATAATTTTCAAATTTACTATTCTTTTTTTTCATATATATACATGTTATATTTAATTAATTAATTGATTAAGTACACCCTAAACATTTTGAGAAAATCCATTTATAAGTCAAAATGGCTTGGGTAGGTTGACTATGGTCGAAGGGGTCATTGTTCCATCATATCCATAATATTAATAATTATTTAATTATCATGTTTCTACAATTTTAGAACCATGGTGCATAAGAAAAATAAATCGCATAATTTTGATGAGGTGGTATTCCACAGATACACCCAAATTATGTAATCATTTTAAAACGGATGGAATGGTAAAAAATAGATGATATATTATATTTAATAAATTTTAATAATCACATTAATATGTTAAATATTATTTTAATACACAATAATAACCAACCATGAAATTTGGGGATGAGAAATGAAATATATTACTTCATGGAATAGGTAGTCTACACGTAAGCACGAACGATGTTTTGGTTCCCTATTAAATAGAAAATGAGATGAATATGTATATAAAATTAATATAATAACATATTATTATATGGTATATACTGATTTTAATATATATTAATAGTTATGATAAAGGTTTAGGTTTTATAAAAATAATAAAAATGAAAACACTCAGTTAAGATGATTACCTTGGTTAAGACGATTACCTCCTCTTTGAATAACCTTTATTGGATATCTCTTAAAAGACCCTAGGGGTGGTATTTATATATTACCATAAACTATAGAATTTCTCTAAAGATTACATGGAAATTTTATTTAGGGTATTTTTGATCTATTTCACTCAATTTGGTGTGAATAATAGAACAGAGGTGTGTCCCTTTGTGGTGAACGAAAGGACACACCTAGAATTTCATAAATGATTAAAATATAATAAATTAATTTTTAATTTGAAGTTGAAGAAAGAGGACAAAAATTAGAATATAATATAGTTTTTATTTTATATAATTTTAAAAAATAAAATTCAGATAATATTATGTATCATTTTAAACTTTATCTTTGGGTTTAACCCCTTCATTAATCAATTTTAACTTTAACCATAATAACAACTTTTTCAAAATTAAAGGCAAATATATTTACCTCTATGTTAGAAATTGGAACATAAGTGGTCAAGGGATGATATTTTATACAATATATCATCCCAATTATCCCATTTTAATATTTTTATTATTTTTATATCATTTAATAGTATATTATTTAATATAAAATATCATTAATGTCATGTTAATAACTATTCACATATTTTGACATTAAATGATTAAATACAAGTATGTAATTATAACATAAATATTTAAGGATATATTATACATTATTATTAACCTTCTAATTCTTTTTACATAAAATATAATAAAAATATATTTTTAGGGGGTTTTAAATCATTTACTTCGAAATTTCTACTCCTTGAACAAGCATGGTGTCGACATTGTGTAATCATTTATGGTAAATATAACACCACTAAAATTTAAAAATTGATTAAAAAATATATATAAAGTAATTTAGTTTACTATATAAAAATTTATTCTTTAAATATGTATATTTACTCACATCTATGTCATGAAAAATTATTCAATATGTTATTTTGTCTTTTCCCTCCTTGTGCAGGAACTGCACAAGCATTTGGATAATATTCATGTTATATAACATAAAAATTCATAAATATAAATCTATATAATCTATTGAATTTCATATTAATTATTAATATTGATAAAATATTTCTTACTTATCAAATATTATCTTTACAACACAAAAAATTATTTTTCATGTGTTATGAAAGCATTATGTCGACACTAAAAATGATTTTCATATTTCTCATGAAATAAATAACAATTTAAATTTTTTGAATTAATTTTTATGATATTTATCGTTCATTAAAATAAATTATTTTTTCCATATGTTTCATAATTTTTTTTATCTTATTTATGTCTTGGTTATAAAAAATTTGTCGTATTTCAAAACAGCCAAATTTTTATAAAATTCACTGAAAATGTGAATTCTAAATAAAAATATTAAAAAATAACCCAAGTATAAATTTTACATTATAAAAAAAATTTAATTCCATTTCATCAAATAAAACTCATATATGTTGTATAATGTACTTTGAAAATAAACCTACATATGAGATGAAAAGAGGTTTATAGAAAAATTCATTTTTAAGCATGAATTTTTTTTTGTAAAACAAATAAGCGCAATGTAATTAACAATTTATTTAATTATCTTTATTTAATAATAGGTAAATTATGAAATTTTTAAATGAATTAAAAAAATGGGTATTTTAAAATACATGAAAATAAAATATAGTTTTCTAAATAATTGGTATTTTTCATTATTCACTTAAAAATAAATCTTTTCATAAAAATCCTAAAATATCATCCTAAGATAACTTATATATAATTATTTAAAAAATTATATAATTTTTATAAAATAATATTTCTAAAATTTTATTAAATTAATTACAATATTCTCTCAAAAAAATAATAAAAACTTTTTTTCAAGAAAATGTACTTTTGAAAAATAAAATAAAATTCCAAAAAGTTGAGTGTATATTTCAAAATAATTAATCAATAAATTTTCATATATTATGTATATTATATATATATATTTAATAATCAGGTTACTCATACACATACCGACCAATTCAACACCAAGGTTATAACTGTCATATTTAATATAATATAATTTTTTGGTTTGTTTATGCTCGGTGTTGTGTGACATATAGGCTATTGAACATAGTCTTATTATAAATTCTCAACATGGAACATTATCACCCCTACCTTTATATTTTTATTCCCCTAAATTTTATCTTCATCTTGGTAATCATTGGTTTAACTGTAACACCCCAAAAATTCTAAAATAATTACACTTTATTTGATAGTGTGTATGACATGCAACACTAAGTGTATAAAGGAATATAAAAAATGAATACATTATGATATATTTAGTATGATAAAATTTTAAATCAATTATATACCTTCAAATGCATGCAATACTGATTTAGCTTGTGTCTCATGCAACAACGAGTATCTTCAATAACTTATATTTCACACAATATTGAATTTTAATCAATACTATAAATATTGTAATTAAATAGTAAAATTATCTCATATCCGTTAAAATAGAGGTAATGAATAGGATTAAATAAATTATGAAAATCATTGGTTGAATTTTTTGGATGCCAACTATTTAAAATTGAATAAGAAAACCTATTGAATATAAAATAAATGTTTTTATGACAAATTATTTTTATGAATTAATGGTGTTTTATCTTAAAAATTAATTTTTCACTATGTGTGGAAGTTATTAAAGATAATTATATATTATAAAAAAATCATATTAATTCAGTATTTTTTTTGGCATAACATTAGAACAAATCCAATTTTATTCATAAAAATTTGTATTTTTCTAAAGGCATATTTTTAACATTTTAATGGTGCACTTGTTTTAAAACTAAATTTATTACACTTATAAATTTAATTTTCAAAAAAAAAATTTTATCATTGTGATATGAAAATTATATTAGCTTAATTTTAGTACTTTTACTGAGAAGATTAATTTTTTGATGAATAGTTGACAATATGGGATCTTAATTGAAACCCACCTTTTTATTTAAATAATTTATAATTTTAAATTATATTTTTTTATTGGTTTTAAATTCATAATAGAAAATTTATAAACCTATTAATACAATTTAGTTAATTTGAATCATTTTTATTTTTAATTTAGGTACAAAAACATTGTTTCGTTTTGAACATTTTCACTTTAAAAACCTATTTTCTCATCTCGTCTATGAAATTAATTTTAAATTAATTTCTTCCATATATATAATTTTAATGTAAACAAATGAATTAAATATTTTTAATAAGTATATTATATAATTTATAATAGTTACAACATTATTTTTTACCTAAGTTATTTTTGAATGTAGTTAAAATTAATTACAGTGATTAAGAGAAAACAAATTTACCAAGGGACTAACCTTTAAACATAAGGGGACAAATGACCTATAAACTTTTAAAACACCCACTATATGGACATATTTAGAACATATCTTATATATTATATAGTTATTTTACAATTTTATCTACTTTATATCAAAAAATAATTGTTGTAATTCCCTCTTTAAAAACATTACAAGTTTTCCACTCGCCCCACTTATAAAAGGCCTCCCCCTATCCTACTTCTTTGCACCTCTAAAATAAATTTAGTTCAAAAAATAAATAAAAAAATAACTCCATAACATCCCTCCCATAATCATATGATCCTTATAGTAGTAAAACATTCATCTTTGGAAGTCATTACTGGAAACCTAATGAGGATATGCGAAGAAGAGGTAATGTTTTTCTAAAATCTATTTTTATTTTATTTCCTTCTCTACCTCCTTCAAATATTATTATATCATACTTATATAATAACCTCAGTATAAAAAATATAATTAGATGTTTTTATTTCTAGTTTAGGACCTAAAACCACTCACACTTCCATCAAATGGGTTACGAAAATGTCGTCCGTGTATATAGAAGACTACCACCTCACACACCGATGTTGTTTTTTAATCCATTACAACATATCAAGGTTGGGAATAATGATGGGCATATAGTTTATATATGATAATTATGATATTTATGATGTCTTTATTCTATATAATTTTTATATTATATATACCTTCATTCATTCCATTTAGTGAGAATATGATAACGTCACTCATGTGTACGATAGACTTTTTCATCGCAAAGAAATGTGTTGCGTTCATGCTCTACATAGAATATATTAAAGATGATTTTAAAAAATAAATGGCATATATATGAAATAAAAAATATAATTTAATAATAATTTATATCAATATATAATTTCATTTCATTTCAATGTAATATGATAAGAAAATGAAAACATTGTCCATGCGTACATACGACCTACTGTCTCCATAAATAGTGTATTTCATTTCCTATTACAAAATTTTATGGATTATTATAAATAAGTATATACTGAATATATATGATATTTAAATAATTTTTAATATTATTTAGAGGATGAAATCATGATTTAATTAATATGAAAAAAATAAGAAGTCAAAACATACTCAAAAAACAAGGCATTTAACACATAAAATAATGAAAATAATGAAAGATCTTTAACAAATGGGTGATAAGATGTTATGAAAGAATAATATGTGATATTATAAATATTAATATAGTTGTATTGTAATTTAGGAAATTTTTTAAAACCATTATATAGTAGTTTAATGTTCATTGAACCAAAATGAATCATAAGGTAAGGGATTTAGTCTAAATTTACATTGCATTGAGAATTAGTTGTTATGATGAAAAAATTACCCTTTATGTGGTCTATATAATTCCCCATTAGAAAGTAATATCAGGATTTACTTTATTATTTATGTTATTATAATTTTCAATTTAAATTATTTAATCCAAGTGTATTAGACTTTAAAATTACTAAGTGGTAAAATTTATTTTGTAGTCTCAGTTTATTTTAGGATTAATAACATTAATTTGCAACAACCACTTCCTTATAATAATTTATCTTTATAAATTTAATTTATCTTAAATATCACTCTTATTTTACAATGTATATTATTATTTCCTAAAAAATATACCAATTTTATATATGGTTTATATTTTGAATTTTATTTTTCATATTTTTAGAAATTTTGATAAATATGTATTCTTTACCCAATATGGATATTTGATTATAATGCATAATATTAAATAGATAATTAAATATTTGAGGAATTATTTGGACCTTAAAAAAAGTGGGATATAGTTAATGATATCCCTATAATGCATCATTAGTCTAATAAGATGAATTAGTTGGCCAAATTAGATGGGTTTTTACCCAGTAGTTTTAAACATTCATGGGAATAGATTATAATGGAAATGGTTTTATATGCAAGGAAACATGGTGTTCAATAATTAATAATTTCATGAATTTCGATTTTAGTTATTATTTTCCATGATATTTTTAGTGTGAAAAAATTTATGGATGAATTAAATTCTTAACTTATTGATTAAATGGAATGTGTCTTCTTCTATATACCTTTTCGTATTTATTATTCATTATTGATTCCTGATATCTCCTGTTTTACATAACCCTTAATGATAATTTTTTCTCACTCTTGTTTTGTTTCATTTCCCCATGTTGTAAATAAGAGATCATTGAAGGAGTTTTCAAGGATGAATTTTATGAGTTTTCTAATGTATTTCTTTTATTATCTTTCCAATGTAAAATGGGTAACATGTATGAAATCTGGTTTTCCAAAACTATGAATATTTTGAGTACATCAAGATATGATTACTTATAATCATGATAATGTAATAAAGTAAGTCACCGGCTCCAGGTATTCGGGGTTGGGTTCATTACAGTTGGTATCAAAGGATGTTCAGTAGAATCATTGGAAACCAGATTTAGGAAAATATAGATTAAGGAACATAACCCTATGATATTATTTGAGGAGAATTATATAAGAAAACCTCAAAAAATACATGTTTATGATTATTATATTAGCTGCAAATATTTTTTCTAAATTTTTGTTAATTATTTCACTAGTTTTTTTATTATACATTATGTGTCACAACAATATGATCTAATATGGTGTTTGTATTCATATATAAATGGTTCCTAGAATAAAAATGAGAAACCCACCAAGTAAAATGCTCCAAAGAGTAAGAAAAATCATGTCTTTTATGATCATAAGGCAACTTTTTAAGGGAACTAGTGTACCAAACATTTTAATCATAGGAGGACATAGAATCATGTTCTAATGAGACATATAAAGAGTTATTTATGTACAATGGATTTGGAGAGAAGTATGAGCAGAAGATGAAAACTAATAAAAATATGGATTAATGGAATAATGGAAAGAATTTTATTCCAATATGTTGTAATTCTGGAAAGAAACACCAAGTGACTTTCTTTAAATGATTTTGATTTTCTTATATGTCAAAATAATAAGGGTCACCAGGAAAAAAATATATAAGGAATAAATAATTCATTGTTATTGAGTGTTTAAAATATAAGGATATGGGTAAATATGAAAATAAATTCCCCATGAATCAAGGAAATGTACATTAGAATAAGATAAGTGATCATGGTCAAACATTAGATATTGATTCAAATAGAGTGGAATGATTAGTATGATTGTGTAATCATATCAATGAAATATATTGTGTAGGTATTTTATTAATGACATTATCATCATATGAATTATGAAATATATAAGGATTATAATATAGTATTATTTCCTTAAGGATTTTGAGATCATATTTGGAATGGTACCAAGAAAAATGATTCCGTAGAAAGTTTAGCTTCATGAAAACATATGATTAATGAAAATAAAACCCTTAAAATGTTCCTAATATTCAGATAGTGATGGTTAGTTAAAGATATGATTGATATGGGTAAATTAAATTTTTTATTACTAACCATCTTGTAAATGATTAATAATATTTTTTTAAAGTGGTCATTCGATCGTTGATGGAGTCTATAACATTTTGTATATAAGGAATATATCCAACAACCTATTTTCTACATTCATAAAAAATATTTATGCATGTTTTCAAAATATCTTTATGGTAATTCATTTTATTTCCTTGTTTTATGATAATACATGACGAATCTATTCACATGTTTGGTATGTGATGATTAAAAGACACATTATATTGTCTAGGGAATATAATGTATATTTAGTAAGCTTAATTTTAAATTTGAGCAAACATATTTTGGATGAGGTTTGAGGTTAACTACTTTTGGAATGGATTAAGTTTATCTTCCAGTTCTATCATATAAATTTTCCCAATAATTCTAGTTTTATTAATGATTTGAGTGATATCTTGCTTCTATTTTATCAATCATATGATCTATTAACGGGTAATTTTAGTACTTCAAGAATAAATGTTCATTTTTTGATATTATTTTCTTGGAGTAAGGGATCAATTGTAAATTGTATGAATAAAAACAAAAGGATAAAAATTGTGTTTATTAAAAAGATATTTATCAAATATATTTCCTTAAATTCACATAGAATGATATAATTCCTCAAATCTCAATAAAAAGTGTCTCGAAACAAAACTTTTATCCTTATACCTTAATTTTTTTTAAACATATGGTTTTTTAAATTATAACATATATATGGATTTAATGACCTCAAAATTACATTTCTCATTAACATGTTTTTTAATAATGACTTCAATCAATCCCTATAAATATTTATGATTTTCCTCCATGCCCATATATTCACTTTCCACTAATGTCCTCCAGCATTGAAACATAGTTTTATGTTATTCAATATGACCTTTGTACATCCCATTCTCTCTTATTAATAGGATGTTTTAACAACCCTTCTTATGATGTGGGTTTTAAAAAATATTTATTTATAAATATCAAATGTTGGAATAATGATAACAACTTTAAATTTCTAGGTTTCAATTTATTTAACGTGTGGAGAGTGTAACACCCCAAAAATTATAAAAAATAAAAATTTATTTGATAGTGTATATGAAATAAGAATAGATATTATTATTACGACCTAATAAATTGTTCTATATTTACTATTTTAAAATAAAATAAATATATTTTATATCTCTTAATTCTTGAAATACTAAGTTATCTTACAACACACGCAACAATGAATTTCTTCGATAGCTTGCATTACATGCAAGACCATATTTTATTGAATATTATTATTATAATAATTTCAAAGGAAATTATCTCATATTAATTAAATTGGTGGTAATTAAAAATATTAACTAACTCATGAAAATATATGGTTGGATTCATTATTTACCAATTAATTATAAACAAATATGTAGACTAATTTAAAATAAAGGAATTTTTTTATAAATAACATTTTAAACCACTAAAGGAATTTTTTCTTTATAAAAAAATTATTAATATTATTTTAATTTATTAATTAAATTAATATATTATAAAAGTTTTTTATACAAATTCAATAGATTCTATTGGAATAAGGTAAGAAGAAATCGAATTTTACACATAAAAAGTTGTATTATTCAAAAGATAGTTTTTTTGGCTTTTACTAGCATAATTTTTTTTAAACTAAAAATTGACACTTTTATAAATTTTATTTGAAAAAATAAACTTAGTTTTTAAATATGTAATATAAAAATTATATTAATGTGAATTTATGGTATTTTTCTAAGAAGTTTTATTTATTGATGAATAGTGAAAAATACAGAATTTCAATTGAAAATCACCTTTTTCTAAATAATTTGTAATCATAAATTATATTTTTAATTATTTTTATACTCATAATAGATCAATTATTAATATATTAATCCATTTTAGGTCATTTTTAAAAATTTCATATTGAATTTAGCTATAAAAAAATTGTAAACTTTTGAACATTTTCACATTAAAAACCCACTTTTACGTCCCTTCAACGGGATTAATTTAGAATTAATTTCTTCCAGTTTTATGATTTAAATATGGTAAAATAAATTCTCTATTTTTAAAATTAGTAATTTCTAATTAATAATTATCCCAAATTAATATTTTACTAAATTTATTAATTAAATTAGTTAATTAATTACAGTGATTTAGAGAATACTGAGTTTACCAATGGACTAAACTTTCAACATAAGGGGAAAATGGCAAAGATACTTTTAAAAACCAATTTTATAGATTTATTTCTATCCTTTTCCTTCTAGTATGGTTTTTTTTAATTATTAGATCCAAATTAAATGGAGAAAATGTGGGTGGAATTCCTTCTTTGAGAAATTTACAATTTTTTCACTCACCCCACTTATAAAAGGCCTTTTACTCTCCCCCTTCTTCACGCCTATCAAACCCACTTTTCTCTGTCCAAACCCGTCTCAAATAGACCCCAAAATTCCCTAAACACAACCATGAATAGTTATCTTGGGTATAAATTGAACATAGTGAGGCTTAGTGAAAACCTGATGAGGATACCCGAAGAAAAAGCAAAGTTTTTCGAAAAGGGTTTTTATATTCTCTCCTTATCCACATCCTTAAAATATTATTATATAATGATTATATAATAACCTCAATATCATAAATATAGTGATATATTTTTATGTACATTTTATTACCTACAACCACACACACTTCCCTAAAATAGTTTATGAAATCATAGTCCATGTGTAAGGAGGACTCCCACCTCATGAACCGAAGTCGTTCTCTTTTCTGTTAACACCTAGGTAGGTTATAATAATTTAAATACTATATATATATATTATATTTATGATATTTGGTATTTATTTATTCTTATATAATTTTTTTATTACACTTATCGTAATGATTTCCATTTTTTGGGAATATGATAACACCGCTCGTGTGTATGGAATAATACTGCATCGCGAAGCGATGTGATGAGTTTACAGATTACATGGAAAGTATTAAGGATGTTTTTAATAAATATATGTGATATATATGAAATAAAAATTTTATTGGAATGATATATATATATATATATCATTTAATTTACTTTCTTTCAAATATGATAAGAAAACGAAAATAGTTTTCATGTGTGTGTATGGCCAACCGTCTCCCTAAACGGTGTATTTCATTTCCTATTACTTAATTTTATGGATTACACTAAATAAATATATAATGAAAATATATGATACCTGAATCATGTTTTACATTCTGGAGATGATTAAATGATGATCTAACTAAGAAGAACCAAAAATAATAAGTCAAAACATACTCGTAAAACAGTGATATTAACACCTAAAATAATGAAAATAATGGAATATATTTTGAAAAAGTGATAAGATGTTATAAAAGAATCATATATGATAATATAAATATTAATATAGTTCTTTCTTAAGTAAAAAATATTTTAAAAACCGTTATAAAATTTTTTAATGATCATTCAGCCAAAAGGAAGCATAATATAAGGTATTTTGTCTCAATTTACATTCCACTGAGACTTATTTTTTATTATGCACCAATTCACTTTTATTTGGTGTATATACTACCCATTTGAAATGAAATATCATCATTAAATCATTATTCATGGTATTTTATGTTTAAAATGGAATTATTTAATCTAAGGGGATCTAACATGAAATTTAAATTTTTTTAAATTTTATTGTTCAATCTCACAGTCTTTTTTGATTGTTAACTTTTATTTAAAACAATCACCTAATTTTAATAATTTATAATTATAAATTTAATTTATCTCAAATATCCATGTTATTGATTAATGTATAAGTTAATTTCCTAAACTATATACTAGTTTTATATACAGTTTATAATTTTCAAGTTAATTTGTATCTAGTGAAATATTGATAAATCCATATTCTTTACTCAACATAGATATTTGATAATAAGGCACATTATTGAATATATTATTATATATTTGTGGAATTATTTGAACAAAATACATGTTTCAGTCCCTATTAATGATGGACCCTTGATGTATTAGTAGTATCATGGGACGAATTAGTTTTCCAAATCATAGGGGTTTTACCCATGACTTTTAAACTATCCTAAGAATGGATCTTGATGGTAAACATTAAATATACCTGAGAAACATGGTTTCTAATAATTAAGAATTTCCTACATTTAGATTTTATTTATTATTTCCAATTATATTTTCACTATAAAAAAATCTATGTATGTGTATCATTCTCATCTTTTTGAATAAATGGAATGTGTGTTCAGTTATTTACCATTCTATATTGATTATTAATTATTGATTCCTGATAGCTTCCATTGTACATAACCCTTTGTAATAATTTAAAATATCCATTATTTGTTTCCCTCCCCATGTTATGAATAAAATATATTCCAATGGTTTATCAAATATTCATATTATTAATTTGTAATGTTTATTTTTTTATTTCCAATATAAATTGAGTAACAAGAATTTAATCTAGTCTTCCGAAACTGCTAAACTTTTTGATCCTTTGGGATTTGATTCCTTATAATCTTTCCAATGTAATAAATTAAGGAAAAGTATCTAGGCTTCTAGGTTCAGTTTCATTACATTTACAATTTAGAATACCATAGATTAAGTCCCACATCAAAAAAATGGTTAATAAAACTACTTTTGAAAGAGTGAAAGGAAAATATAAAGGTCATATAGAATAACACATAACTAGGTATCCAAATATGATAACATTAGTGGGAATTGAAAATATAGACCTTGATGGAAAAACTAATTTCCAAGTAATTATTGTGATTCACATATATTATGATCCTGATAAAGTTAACAACCATAAATCTGTAAATAAGTACATGATAAATAAGACTATAAGTTTATCAAAAATGACGAAAAAATAATAAATTTTTTATTTAAAAATCATTTTCCTAAATGTGTGGGGTTATTTTTTCCATCAAGATAGAGAATATAGGAAAATATTATTATATGATTTCATTCCATTTTAGAAGTAAAATTTATCTTATTCGTCATGATTCAATAAGTTTTAATCATATCTCATCTCTTACACCATGAAATGAATATTCCAAAATAATTTTTAATTTATATTGCACTAAAATTAGAATCTTATGATCATAAGATTCAAAAAAGGATAAAAAATAATTCTTCCTTTCTTTAGTCATTAACCAAAACTAAATTTTTTAGAAAAAGTTAAGATAAATATACAGTATAAATAAAACATAATAAGATGAAATACAACATCAATCTTTAAATACTCAATAATAACACCAAAAGTAGAACATAAATAATTCAATAGATAACTAACATAAAATTCTTCAAAATGGACCTCATTAAGTTTGAAACCCAAAAATTGGAAGGTTTTAATCACATACTCTTTCAAGATCAATTTATCATTTATCTCCTATAAATATTTTGTCACTCATAAGGTCATATACCAAAATTGAATAGTCCATGATCATATAATCTCAAAAGTATCATATTTTTTCCATAAATAACCTGAATTGAAATAAACCTAATTTAACATCAAATATACTTCCAAAATATAATTCAAACTTTATTCTCCAAGTAAAAAAATCATCTCAAGAAAAAGTATTTTCATTTACCTTAATCACATAATTTTGATAAAATAGAAAACATCTCTAAAAATATCTTTAATCGCTTAGTCACCATAAGGTGTGTCAATATCGTGGTTGTATATATATATGATTAATAATATATTCCAAACATATAATAACCCTTTTATCTCAATCAACCATAGTTACCTTAACATAAAATATCATATTAATCATAATGGATATCAATATCATTAACCATATTTCCATTAAAAATAAAAGTGTTGTTCGTAAAATACTATTTTCACTAAAACACATACTAAACCCGATGGTTGTGATACTATAAATTCAACCCAAATTCTCTTAATCATCTTAAAATCTAATCACTTAAAATTTTAAAGGGGTTGCCTATGCCTTTAAACTTATGACCATACGTAAACATAAAAACATGTGATAGTTTCTATAACTAATAAGAAAAAAATACATGAACATTACCAAATATCCAAAGATTCACATGAAAAAATATTAAACTCAAAAGTTGTCTATACCCTCATTAGAAACCAATTATAATAGCCCTAAAGCCCCACTCTGAGATCTAGTGTTAAAAAATAATATTTTCATTTCTGATATTAATACTTATAAATGTGTCCCAATTTTACGCATCCAAAATTTACAACATCTAACATAAATATTGGATTAATTATAAATATAATAACTATTTAGGTTTAGAGTTTTATAGAATTAGGAAAAACTATATAAATATGGTAATTTCCACACAATATTGATGTTTTTCACAAAACAAGATCTTTATTAAGACACACTTTCTTAGTTCAAGGTTACTTCCAATTTGGAACTATTAATTTATTAAATTTTTTACTCATAATTAATTCATATGAAAAATAATTTTAATATATGGGATAAGAGACATAATGATTAGTAAGGTATATATTAAAAAATAAAAGAAACCCATTATTCTATTTCAAAACCATGAAATCATTTAAGAGTGTTATCATTTAAAATAATAAACTTTGAGAACAAATAATCATTTAATTACTCATGAAATTAGATTTCATTCCCATGGTTTTTTCTAAAACACTTTATAAAAAATATTAGAGGAAAAATAATATTCGTAAGGATTTTTAGAAAAATAGAAAATCTATGAAAAACAATTTCATAAAAACATAACTTTTTCCCTTAATGGGAATAATCATTCCTTAAATAAAAAGATCATTATCTAACCTTATGAAATCAAAATATGTCCATGAAAAGTTTTTATAAATCATATAAGAATCATGTGGGTTCCTTGGGAAATCATTTTTTTATAACCCTTATATGAAACCATAAAAATGGAATAACATTCTTGGTTAATTAAAACTTATTTCTCTAGAGAATATAATCATTACCCAGTGTATTCAAGAGATATATCATGCTCTTCCATCGTCATAAACAATTTTCAAGGACCATAACATACATTAAACACTAAAAAACATGCATTTCCATCCTCAAAACCATAAAAATATACTTTTAACCCATAATCAGTTTTTATATATTGATATATTCATTTACATTAAAAAACAATTCTCCAAATTAAAATATGAAGAACAAAGGGAAGAGGATTCTTCTTTGAAGAAAACATGGAATATTATAAATATATAAAAACATTAAATAATTCTTTTGGAGGTTAATAAACCTCCCAGCTTCATATCTGTTAAAATAGAACATCCTTTTCCCTTTTTTAAAATAGTCAAAATGTCCCATATAAAATATGTAAAAAAATTCCTTTCTAAAACCATTAAATGAAAATTAATATAGGCACATAATTTCCTTTGTAATTTTATATATTTAAATATTAATACACAAAGAATATGATTATAAGAAAATGTACATGGAGGAAAAATATTTAGAAATTTAATCTTTAAAATATTTAAAACCAGGTTTTAAGGTAAATTATTTATTACCTTGAGTCTGACTTGTTACATAAATTCCTTATATTTATGAATAATAATATTATGTAATTTATTTAATTGGTTAAAACTAGTTTTAAGGGTTATTATTTTATTTATTTCACTTATATCCCTGTGGTATTTAATTACATAATTGATTAAGTTCACGCCGAACATTTTGAGAACATTTAGATTATAAGTCAAAAATGGATTAGGTAGGATGACTATACTCAATGGGGACATTATTCAAAAATAATCAAAATCATAATCATGAAATAATTATCATGTTTTATAAATTTTATAACCATCTATGAGTGGTTTATATGAGTAATGAATCATATTACTTCATGGAGGTGGTAGTCCATAGGTATGCACGAACGGTGTTATCATTTTTAATGTATGGAATGGAAGGAAAATAGATGATTTATTATCTTTACATAGTGGTAAGTATGTCAGGAATATGTTATATATAAATAATATTATCCATAACAACCATCCATGAAAGGATGTGATGATAAACAAAATGCTTCTCTTCTTGGATGTGGTAGTCCACACATACACACGAACGATGTTTTTATTGCACATAGAATGGAAAAAGAGGTGAGTACGATTATGAAATTAACATAATAAAATTGACATATATTGGATATACTGATTTTATTATGTTAGAATGGTTAGGCCAAAAATGAAGGATGCAGAAGATGAAGTAAAATGAAAATTCTTGGTTAAGACCACTACCTACTATTTGAAGAACCTCTTTTGGATCTCTAATTAATAACCTTATGGCTCTATGCCACTATGCACATGCATACATATTCTATATATAGAAATTTCACATTGACTGAGATTTGAACCCCGTACCTCTTTCTTATTCTCCAAAGAGTTTACCACTCTAGTAGGCTCTTCATGTATTGAATAAATAGAATTAAATATACTTATATGTATATATATATTAACGGAAGAAACAAATAATACATAACAAATAGATACAAACTAAATAAATGATATTATTAATTAAAAATAAATAGATATTAATAAATAACAAATAATAATTAATAATTAATAATTAATAATGAGCAATGAATAAAGAATAATGAATAATGAATAATAAATAATAAATAGCAGATATCAAATATCAAATAATAAATAATAACTAATATATAATATATAATAAATATATAATATGTAATATGTAATATGTAATATGTAATATGTAATATGTAATATATAATATGTATAGATACTAAATTAATTAAAAAATAAATTATTATATGATAAATATATAAATAATTATAAATAATAGATAATAAATAATAAATATCAAATTATAAAAAAAATGAATATATAATGAATATGTAATGAATATGTAATTAATATTATTTTAATAATAAATTAATATAAAAATAATAAGTATAAAAAAATAAAACAATAATAATTAATGTATAAAAAATAAACAAGAAATAAATAATAAATAATAAACAAATAAAAAGGAAATAAATAATAAAATAATAATGAAATTAAATAAATAATAAATACAAAAAAAATCATAATAAACAAATAACAAATAAGATGTTGATAATAAATTAATAATAAAATAATAGTAAATTGATAATAAATTAATAATAAATTTAATATAAATTAATAATCAATGAATATACAATAACTAAAAAATACATAAATAAATAATAAATAATACATAAATGAATAATAAATTATAAATAAATAATAAACAATTAAATAATAAATAAATAATAATACAACAAATAAAAAAATCAATAGAAAAATAATAAACAATAAACAATAAACAATAAACAATAAATAATAAATAATAATAATAATAATCAATTAATTAATGAAGTAAATAAATAAATAATAAACAACAAATAATAAATAAATAGAAAATTAATTAACTAATTAAAAATTAAAAATTAAAAACTAATTAGTAAATGAATAATAAATATTGTATAATTAAATAATAAATAAATAAATAAATAGTAAATAAATAAATAATAAATCAATCAATAATAAATAAATAATAAATTAATAAATAATAAATAAATAATAAATGAATAATAATAAATAATAATAAATAACTGATAAATAAGTAATAATTAATTAACAATAAATAAATATTAAATAGTTATTTAATAGTAATTTGATAATAGTAATATATCAATGCATAATAAAACAATAATAAATAACTATTAAAATAATAAATAATGATTGAATAAATATTAAAATATAAATAATAAATAAATAATAATAATAATAATAATAATAAATGTATATAAATTTATATAAATATATATACATATAAAAAAATAATATAAATATATACAAACACAAATTTATGCTAAATAAATATATATAGGCTCATTGAGATATATAATTGTACATTAATACAAATATATATATACACACAAGTAAATATACATATATAAACAAAAGTAAATATAAATATATCTAAATATATATTTACACATATATGAAATATAACTATATAAACGTAAATATGTTTAAATATTTAAAAATGTATATGAACATACACAAACATTCATAAATTCATCTATATATATATATATAGTTGATAAAGCACAAATATTGCAACACAATCAAGTAAATGGGAATGTAAATCAATGGAATAAAATCATAAATGACATAAAAATCATATGAAGACACTGATAAATATGAAAAAATATTCTTATATTTAATTATAAATAAAACCAAATTGTGAAAAATGATAAAATATCAAAACCATAACATCTACATTACTATCTTCCTTGGGAATAAATTTAGTCCCCACAAAAAAATATAATAAGACCGCCTTAAACAAGGATGAAGTTACAGGAAATGATAAATAATTGTGATACCCCGACTAAAAACTCAGTTTTGGGGGCCTTATGGGCCTTAAGGGCATCAAAAAAAAGGTCGAGGTTACCCTATAATAATAGGGTGTAGAGTCATCACATCCTTCGATTCTATATGTGGTAAAGCCTAAACAGACACCAATAACAAAAGTTATGGTCGTTTGGGGTTTTCATTCGATTTCATACTTTTCATGAAAATATAATAAATATTATTATTTTAACTATTAAAAAAATCAAATATAATGTAGTATTAGTCCATTTTATAAGCTTTGATTTGATGGGTTGTGGAGTTGAAACAGACTCTCAGATCAAAAGTTATGATCAATTGATGACGAAGTCTGATTTTCATGTTATTAAAAATTTTCTTAACTTTAAAATTTTTATTAACTAATAATTATAAATATTTATTAATTAATTTTAAATAAAAAACTATATATGATATTAAATAATAAACCATAAATCATAAATAAATTTATAATTTTTTGAATTTTTTCCTTTAATTTTGTGGCGGTTTTTCTAAAAATGCCTCTATTTCATGATGGTTTTCCAAAAACCATGACTATTTCCCTATTCTTTTTTTAAAAAAACGTCTAAAAATAAAATAAATTTTTTCCATGGAATAAAAATTCAATAATTTAAAATAAATTTAAAAAAACATTTAACATCATTTTTGAAAGCTGACATAAGAAACCCTCCGCTAAATCAGTTTTTTACAATTGCATAGATGGTGTTTTAAGAAATAAAATATGACTATAATATTTATAATGATGTTATAAGGAGGTTTTTGTAGTGTTTTTTATGTAATTGCCTCATGGTTTTGTGAAATATATAAGAGAGGTGGGTTTTTTAGTGAAGGAAATGACACACATGAAATTACTTAAAATATTGAAATATATTCAATTATTTTTTCATGTGAAAGTGGAACCAAATGGATAAAATTTAAAGATAGTATAGTTTAATTTTTATTTACTTTAAACCAATAAAATTTTGGTTGGTTTATGTGTTATTTTATCCCTTGTAATTGGGTTTAACCTCTTCATTAACTAATTTTATCCTTAACCGTGATAACAACTTTGTCAGTACAACATGTTATAAATTTACTCATAAGGAACATCATGGCTCAAAAATGTTAAAGGTATCATATATTAGGCCATTTAGATTCCCACATATCCTATTTTAATATTTTTTTTATTTTTAAATTATTTAACAATATATTATTTAACATAAATTCCATTAATGTAATTTTAAGAATTATTCAATTATTTTGACTTTAACGACCTAGATATAGTTATTTAATTAGAATATAAAATATTTGACCATCAATTATACATTAATATTAACAAATAAATTCTTTTTTATACCATAATTCATCCAAACAATTATTAATGTTTAAGTTTCTAAAATCAATAACTTTAATATTGTACAGCTTGAACAAGGATTGTGCCAGGGTTGAGTAAGCATTTAAGATTAATACACCATCACTTAAAATAAAAATAAATTAATTAAGTATAAAAAAAATATTTATATTCATTAAATATGTATATTTAATCACATATATTTCCTGAAAAATTATTTAATATCTTATTTTAACTTTTTCTCGCCTTTCATAATCACCGCAAAATAAATTCAATGATTTTCTTGTTATATAACTCCATAATTCATAAATATAAGTATATATCATCAACGAAACATAATATTAATTAATAAATTTAGTAAATGACTTATTACTCCTCAAATATTATATTCAGGATTACAAATCAGACTTTTTTAATGTCACACAAGCACTCCTTACACACTGAAAAAGATTTTAATATTTATCATGAAATAAATTCCTAATTATTTTTTTCTTTTTTTTTATTATTTTTGTATTATATTATCATAAAATATTTTTCAATGTGATTCAAAATTTTTTAAAACATATGTATTTTGTGGTGATATATAAGATATCGTATTTCATAAAAACTGATCTTTTCACTATTCACCAAAAAAGTAACTTCTTCAAAAAAATCAAAAAAATTCAACTTGAGATAAATTTGATTTTATAAACCCAATAATAAAGTAAAATTCATAAAATTAAATTCCTATAACATTCAAAAATTAATTATAATATAAACCTACAAAACGCGAAGAAAAATGGTTTTCCAAATAAATTAATTTTTCAGTAAAAAATGTTTAATATAAAAATGAAGCATAATGTCAATTCGTATCAAACTAATTATATTTTAAACAAGAGGGACTAATTTTGTTTCAAAATCAATTAAAAATAAAGTATTACCTTTTAAGTACTTGAAAATAGAAGAAAATCATTTATAAAATCTTTATTTTTAACTATTCATTGAAAAATCATTCTTTTTTAAAAAATCCAAAAATATCATCCTTAAATAATTGTTCTATGGTGGTTTAGAAAATTATATAATTTTCATAAAATAATCTTTCTAAAATTTGTATAAATTAATTATAATATTTACTCAAAAAAATAAAAAAAATATTTTTTTAATATATTTTTGAAGAATGTATTTTTTAACGAATAAAATAACTTTACTAAAGATTCATGTCTTACTTCATAACTATTAATAAATAAATTTAAATTGAGTAGGAAAATAATATATATGTTTCATATTTTGGTTACTCCTACTCATATCCCCCAATTCAATGAATAGGTTTTAATGGTGATATTTAAAATAAGTTTTTTTTTGTTTAGGCACGGTGTTTCATGTCATATATGCTATCAAACATTGTATTCATTTAAAATATCAGTGTGCTGTAATAAATGTGAGATTTAGGTAGTACATCATGTCTTAATGACTAACACAATTCATGGGGGTGCATGAGGAGACTTCTCTTGGATGATAATTGTTATGGTGGGGAGGTTGTAATGACTCGTGTAATTAAAGGTTAGTAAAATCAATAGAAATTTGAAGTTTTGATCCATGATAAATTACTTTTATATAATTAGGAGTGGGGAAAAAATATAATATTTCTAACAGATTAATGTTTTTTGGATATGGTTGAAGTTTTAGGTAATTCCTCCGGTTCATGGGTAAATATTGGGAGAAGGGTTAGTCTAATGGACCATGTATGTGAAAATGTAAATTATGACCTGGTAGAGGCCATCAGAGTGTTGGAATTGATTAACAATTGAACCATGTCAAATGTATCATATTGAGATATAATTTACTATTAATTTTTCATAAATTAGGGTTTTGGATAATTCTTTGTGGAGTTTAATCCTATTAAGAATAATTTGGAAATAGTTTCAGCATTTTTTATTTTTAGTTAATTTTTTAATTTTACTATAATCCTGGAAACTTATGTATCACATGTATGAGTAAAAATTACATTACATGTAACACCCCAAGACTTTAAAATATTTTCCTTTTAGAATACATTTAATTTTGTTCCAAGATTTATTTCTAAAAAACATCAAGTTAAGCTTCTGTTACATGTGACATAATTTTTAGCTTTCTCTACACCAAACACAATGGTTAGCTTGTGTTTCACACAACAATAAATTTCCTTGATGGATTCCATAACACAAAAGGATGAGTTTTACCTCACAACAAAATATTATTAAAAATATTATTATTTAATATAATAAGATATAACTTATCATTCAAACTAATGTTAATGAATAGGTTTATCTAAATTAGCTTGTGTTGCACACAACAATAAATTTCCTTGATGGCTTCTATTACATGTGACATAATTTTTATATTAATTAATCCAATTTAGGTAATTTTAGTCATTTACATTTTGAAATTGGATATAACAATATCTCGTACTTTTGAACATTTTTACTTTAAAACCTGGCATTTGTCATCCCATCTACAGGATTAAATTTATATTAATTTCATTCACATATGTGATTTAAATTTAGAAAATTTATTCTAAAATATGAATCATAATAAGTTATAATTTTTAAAAGGATCAATATAGTTTCTAACCAAAAATATTAGTGAAAGTAGTTAAAATTATTTACAATGATTAAGAGAAAAATTAGTGTATTAAGGGACTAAACCTTAAACATAAAGAATAAAATGGCCTTGAAACATGTCCAAAATCCATTTGTTGGACATATTTCAAACCTATATTCCCTTCTATCTAAGTTTTTCCAATATTGGATCTACTTGACATGTGAAAAATATGGGTGGAATTCCCTTTTCTGAAATTTAAAAGAATTTCACTCCTCATCCACTATAAAAAGGCACTCACCCTCCCCCTTATTCACACCTATAAATAACTTTTTATCTCTAAAAAACTACTCCAGTAATATCCAAGCATACCTCACCTCATACTAGATGCATCATATTCCGCAGAAATCTATCCAAGGAAGCCATTTTTGTGAAAACCAAAAAGAGTTTCCAAAAGAAGAGGTAACATCCTTCCTCAAGCTCTTTTGTTTAATTTCCATTCTCCAAAGAAACAAAAATATTATTATTCCATTATTATATAATAAAATAATTATTTTAAACATATTGATATGTTATTATTATAATGTTTATACTTACACATATGCACACTTCCATCTAATGGGTAATTAACTTACAGTTCTTGTGCACAGAGAACTATCACCTCATGAAACGATGAACTAAATTTGTTTAAAACAACCAACATAAACTTAATTGTTTGTGTAGTTGTATAAAACATTTTAATAAGTAAAGAATATTTAATAATATAAATAAAAAATATTATAAATAAAGTAAATAGTTAAAATAATTTTATTATTATAGAATATAAAGGCACATGGGAAAAGTTAGACTCAAGGTAAGGGATTCTTGTCTCACTTTTCTTTCCATTAGGCATGCGCCATTTTCACCACTTACGTCTCTTGTGTGGTGTATCAACTAAATAATTTGAGATATTATATCATGAATTATTTTATCTTCATGGTATTTAAAACTATCACTTAATTTTATTCCTTTATTAGGCTTATGATTCAAAAGTTTAAAATTAGTATTGGACACATTGGAATTTTAAAATTATTTTCCTTAAGAATAATTTTAATGATCTTTCAATAATATTTCCATTCATGAACATCAACAGCCATTATAGGTACTTATCCTGCACTGATTAATTATTGATAAATCCATATTATTTATTCAATATGGATATTTGAATATATGTCACATTGTTTATTAATTCAAATGAATATTCGATATATGATGAATTCTTTGGGCATAAAAGGCACTAGTTGGGGACCATTTAAAGTAAGCCCCTTGATTCATAAATATTCTCATGGGATGAATTTATTTGGGGAAACCCTTTAAATTTATAACCATAATGTTTTAAACTATCTTGAGAAAGGAATTTATAGTAGATTTAAAGTTGGAAAATCCAAATTGGTTTTTAACAAGTATGTTTTAAATGGTATTGTGAAAGGTCTTGACGATAGTGGTTCCATGTACATATGAAAAATGGAATCTATTAATTAAGAATTTACTTTATTTACAATTTAGTTATTATTATTTATCCTTGAGATTTTTTATTTGACATATCTATATATGCATTCTATTCTAATATTTTTTGATTAAAAGTCATGTGTTTCAGTTTTATAACATTACATACTGATTATACTTTATCTAGTTACTTGAATGGAATTTAATATCAATTATTTACCTAGACATGTTAACTAATATTCATTTTTTATTATTTTTTACTTACCATTATAGAGAATTTGAGATCACCCTTATTGTGTTTCCCTTTTGCAGGCTATGAAGAAGAAATCTATCAATAAGATTTCAAGGATACAGTTTATTTCATTTTATTATGTATCATGTTTTACTTTATATTTTCTAATTTAATATGGGTATCATATATGTAATCAAGTTTTCCAAAAGTGATAAATTGATCAGTCTAATGGGATTTGATTCCTTATAATCATGAAAATGTAATAAATTAATGCATTGGCTCTTGGTTTCTGAGGCCGGGGAGTTATAGTTGGTATCAATGGAAGTTTAGAAGCAACCTTGGAAACTATATTTAGAAAACATATATTAGGGCACATTACCCTAAGATAGTATTTGAGAATAAGTATCGAAAAATATCCTGGAATTTTGGTAAGGTTGTGATTATGTGGGTATTCCTTGAAATACATCCATGTTTGGATATTACAAGTGGATGTGGTTCTAGTATAGATGTACCTAGGTTTAACAACTTGGAAAAGGTGTGTGGAGCCTGACTCAGCATAACATAGTAAAAAAAAATGAGACCTACTATGCACCTGGTTTAAAACTCCTTTGGGTACCCATAGGATAGTCCATTTTTTATTTAAAAATCATTATGAAGGATTTAAATGTAATGATATCCCCATAGAAATCATGTTTTTTATTATCAGATTAACTATGAATAAATTTTTCAATTTATGTTATGTGTTACACAATATTTAGAGTTATACAGATTTTATAGTTTTATAATGTAATCTATTTTATTCCATTGTTTAGAAATGGAATTAGGAAGGAAAAATAATATCAATACCCATGGAAATGTAGAGATTACTCTAATGAGGAAACCAATGTAGAAGGTATTGGAATAGAGATTATTATGGGTATATTAGGCCAAATTAATCAGTTTATGAAACATAACCTTTTCCATATTGAGTAACCTTTTCCAATGTGAGACTCTGATGTTGGGTGACTTTATGCGACAGACTCCCCCATCATTTAGTGGGACTACTAATCCAATAGAAGATAAGAAATGTATTGTGTCTTTGGAGAAGACTATTATGACATTTTAATGTAGTGTAAACGAAATAGTCACGATTTTGGTGTATTTTCTAAAAGGTGATGCTGATCAATGGTGGTCTCTGATCTAGAATACATGGGAGGATAAGGAAATAGAACTCATGGAATGGAAATATTTTATTGATATATTATTAAACAAATATTTCCCCTATGAGAAACAGACTAAAATAAAGAAGAAGTTATCTAGAATTAAGAAAAAGGATAAAGTATGTGTTGTAGAGTATAAAGGATCCATTACAAGGATATCTGGGTATGCTACAAATCACATACATAACACATATCACAATATTGATCACTCTTTTTAATGGATTGATCCAATTCTATGATGGGAACTAGTCTCCCAAATATTTTAATCATATAAGGAAATTGTTTTATGCAATATCAATATAGAGAAATAATTATCTATTTATTATTTCATAGAATGGGATCTATAGAATAATAGGAAGGTGGATCAGAAAATGAATAAGGGGAAAAAGAGAATGAAGGATTTTCCTGCATGTGATAACTGTGGAAAGAAACACTCTCGTACTTGCTTTAAGGGAATGGTATTTCATTATATGTGTGGAGAAAAAAGAAGACTAAATTCTTTATTATAAAAGAATGAAATAAAATTCAATTGTGTAATACTTCTACTATAAAGAGATTGGACACTATAAAAATCAAATCCCCAAACATTAAGGGAATATACCTCAGATGAAGCCAAGGGATCAAGGTCAAACATTTATTTTTTATACTAATAAAGTGGAATGATTAATAACCCTATGTATTCAGATCCTTGAGTAATTGTAAAAGTATTTTATCATTGATGTACTGGTTATAAGAATTATGAAATATGTAAGGATTGTACTATGGTACTATTTCAATAATGATTTGATATCATAGGTTGAGTGGTACTTAGGAAAGTGATTTAGTAGAATTTATTTTTTTTAAACACTGTTGAGGGAAAGATAAACCTTAATATGTGTCTAATTTATAGACAATGATTCTTGGAAAAAGATATTATTAATATGGATAAAGTAAATTGGATACAAATAAACTCCTTAGAACTGATTCTAATGTTTAAAATCATAATACATGGAAGGGTCATAAGGTTAACCATTTATGAAATGGTTTAAATTGTTCTTTGGATAAGATCTTAGACATTATTTTATTACATTTCTGTATGAATCATATTGTTGTAAGAGATGAAGTAGAAATAGTTCATGGTTTAATCAAAGGAAAATATTATGCTTATAGAAATATATATTTATTTATATTCATAGATGGTGAAAGAAGTATTCAACTCTATAAAAGGTGTCCTAAAATAATAATGTCATCCAATTTGTTTCATATTAAATGAATCAAATTGTTGTTTAGATCATCATAGATCTATGGTTTTGAGCACTTAAATTTAAATTGATCACATACTTTCTTGTGACCAATTACTATAGCTATTTACACTTTTCTTTCGTGTCTATATTTCTATTTAACACTTATGATCTCCTACTTGGGACCATAGTAATGTGAGCATTATACTTACCTATCCCTCTTATTAATAAGATGTCTTATTAATACTATTTAGGATGAGGGTTGTTTCATGAAGAGTATTTACAAATATCAAATCCTAGATTATGAAGATCAAACTTAAATTATGAGGGCGCAATTCAATTATGGTGGGGTGAATGTAACACCCCAAGACATTACAATATTTTCCTTTATGAATAAATTTAATTTTTTCATATCTTTCATTATACGAAACATTAAGTTAATTTTATGTTTAAAAGGAGATAATGCTTATATTTCTCAATACCGAACACTGAGTTTATCATGAATTACATGCAAAATTGACTTTCCTCGATGGCTTCTGTAATACAGAACGCTGAGTTTTATCGTACAATAATATATTATTAAAAAAATTATTATTTAATATAATAAGATATAACATTTTTTTTAAATTGATAGTTATGAATTGGTTTAATTAAATTAAGAAAATTCAAATTTTAATTCATTAGGCTATAGATAAATTATAAATTAATATAGAACCCAAATTAACATAATGGGAATGTTTTTTAAAAAAGACTATTTTTATCTGTAAAAGGATATTTATCTTAATAATTTAAATTAATTACTATTAGTGGAAAATTTTAATGAAATTTATTTATTATATATTCAATCACATATTTCTGAAATGTATCCAATAGATTATATAGACATAATATAAGAACAAACATAATATTACACATAAAAAACTATACTTTTATAAAAGTAATTTTACCATATTTTAAAGGAGAATCTATTTTAAATATGTATTCTATGACTTTTATAAATATAATATGATAAAATAAACTGAATTTTATAAATTTAAAGATAAAAATTATGTTAGGGTGAATTTTTTGTATTTTTATGGGATGTTTCATTTTTTGATGAATAGTGAACATTATTAAATTTTACTTCAAAACATATTTTTATTCTACTTTAATTATAAGGTTAAATTATAATTTTTTGTTGGTTTTAATGTTTAGTTAGATCAATAGAATATCATTTAAAAAAAATTAGGTTATTTTAATCAATTTTACTTTGAAATTAGATATAAAAACATCTCAAACTTTTGAATATTTTTACTTTGAAAACCTAAATTATAATCTCGTCCATGGGATAAAATTTAAATTAATTTAACCCAAAAAATTTATATTAATTTTGGAATTTGGATTAAATATTTGGAATAATAATTATTAATAATTTCAAATATGTTAAACATAGTTTTTGACTGAAAACATTAGTGAAATAAATTAAAATTAATTACAACGATTTAGAGAAAAATTAGATTAACAAGGGACTAAACCTTACTATTAAGGACTAAAATGTGCTAGAAACTTGTAAAAATACATCAGATTTTAATATTTCAGCCCTATAATCAAAATTCTATAAATTTATTCTATTATTGGATCCACATGACATGGGAAAATGAGGGTGGGATTCCTTTTTCACAAAATTACAAGAATGTCATTCCTCATCCACTATAAAAAGGCTCTCAACCCCACCCCTAATTCACACCTCTAATGAATTTTGGATCACCCAAAATCTAATAAAATAATCTCCTAGAATCCCTCCTATAATCCTAGAATCATCCCTTTGTGCATAAATCCATCCAAGGAATCCCTTTTGTGCAAACAAAAAGGATTTACCCAAAGAAGAGTTAACATCCCACCTCAATCTCTTTTGTATTATTTGTATTCTCTACCCCTAAAATATTATTATTACATCATTATATAATAAAATTAGAATCATAAATATACAAATATTTCTTTATTTCAAGGGTATATCTATTCTTACACACACTTCTATCTAACAAGTAACTAACTTATCGTTCCTTTGTACAGTGAACTACAACCTCATAAAAGAGTGATTGTTTTTTTCCATTACGACATCTCATGGTGGGATTTATGATCTAAAAAATATTTATATATGATATATGTGATATTTATGTTTTAATAATTCTTATTTAATTTCTATATAACACATACTTTACTTCATTCCATTTTTTGTAAATGTGATAACATCGTTTGTGGATGTGTGGACTACCGCCTCCTAAAAACGATGTGATACATTCACACATTATATGGAATGTACTAAGGATAATTTTAATTAAAAATATTTTACATAAATGAAATATATATTATATTAATTACATAATTACATTTATTTAAATATAATATATCATTTTCATTATTACACATTCCACATAATAAAAATGTGATAACATCATTTTTGGACGTATCGACTACCGCCTCTTCGATGTGATGTGATTTCATTTACATAATAACAATTATATATATAATTATATATGATTAAATAACATGAAATTAATTATTTAATTACCTATATATAATTATAAAATTTCACTTACATTCTTTCCATAATGATCATTAAAAAATGGGAATGTTACTCATGTGTTTGTACAACCTACCATCTTCATGATTGTAACGTTGGTTCATTTTTAATAAAAATAATTAATGATTGGTTTTAAATGTATAATTTAAGAATAAATATGATAATAATATCATGATTATTATTTTTGATATATATATATATATAATAACCCCTTTGTCCATAGTTGACCTACCACAGTTGTTTTTAACACATGAACTCAATTTGGTCAAAACACAACATTTTAATTTAATTGTTTAATTAGTTGAATATGACATTATAACAAGTGAATTGAAAGAAATAAGAAACATTATAAATATTCTGAAGTAAGTAAATAATTAACATAAGTTTATTATTCTGAAATATTAAGTCACACATGGAATGTTAGACTCATGGTAAGGGATTCTTGTCTCACTTTTCTTTCTATGAGGCATACACCATTTTTACCACATAATTCTTTTGTACTATGTGACTACTTCCCATTTTGAAATATTATATCATAATTATTTTATCTTCACGGTATTTAAAACTTTCATTTAATTTTATCCTTCATGATTCTTATGATTCAAATGTTTCAAAGTGGTATGGGAAACTTTGGAATGAATAAATATTATTTTCCTCAAGAATAATTTTAATGATCTTTAAATGGTATTCCCTTTCATCAATGTCAACAAACCTTGTTGTAACTTATCCTATACTAAGTAGTTATTAAAAAATCCATATTATTAATTCAATATATATTTTAAATTAATGTATATTTATTTGTTAATTAAATAATTTATTTGACATATGAGGAATTCTTTGGACATATAAGACACGGGTTAGGGATTGTTTTAAGTAAGCCCCTCGATGCATCGATAGACTCATGGGAGAATTAGTTGTAAATATACTTCTCATTTGTAACTAGTATGTTTTAAAATGTATTTTGGAAGGTCTTTATAGTATAGTTAAGGTTGTAGAAACAAAATTTGTAACACCCCGAGATTTTATGAAAAATATTCTTTTTAATTTCACTAATGTCTTGTATTGTACGCTACACCAAAAGGAGCTTGCACAACATGCATCCTTGACTTGCCTTTCATTACACGCAATCGCGACCATCCTCGATAGCGTGTGTAGTACGCAATAACGAGTTTCACTAAAAAATGATATGATATTAAAATATTATTAAAACTAGCCGTTATGAATAGTAATAACCACTTTTTGAAATTTTGTAAATTTTATTTTTCAAAATGGAATTCATTTTTGGATTTTTAATATCGAAATTAGCTTAGGGTGAAATTTTGGTGATTTTCGGATAACTTTCATATTTTGATGAATAGTGAAAATTACTAAATTTTAATTAAAAACAACTTTTTCCATCGAAATAATTAATAGTGATAAATTATTAATTTTAGTGGTTTTAAAGTATATTTAGAATATATTTTTACAATTTAATACAATGTTTTTCATTGAATGTAATTCCACATTTACACCAGACATAAACAAGTGTTAATCTTTTGATAGTTATTATCTCTTAAAAAACACGCTATTTATTGTGACCGCGGAAATTAATTATTAAATTAATTAATGAAACTTATATGTTGGGAATTTTGTAAAATAGAAATCATTTTTGAATTTGGAATATCAATTATAGCTTAGGGTGAAATTTTGACATTTTTCTGAAAAACTTCAATTTTTGATGAATAGTGAAACTACTAAGTGGTAGTTTAAAAAAATTAACTTTTTCATAAATCTTAATTTTACCACTTCTGTGAATGGAATTTCAAAAATCCGAGAGACACGGTTGATGTCATTAAGTAAAATGTGGTTCAATGAGATGAAAATAATTTTTGGTGAATAGTAACTTTTTACTTTTATTTACCACGATTAAAAGTAAATAGGGTAATTAAGGGTAAAAATGATATTAGTATTACCCTAACACATGTCCTAATCCTATTGGACAAGTTTATCTCGAGCTGAAACAACCTTAAGTGTAAAATATTATCATTTAGGCCCACTTGGATTAGATTAGGACATTTATTATTATTTAATTCAAAGAAGAGTTAAAAGAGTTAAAATCAAAGTTTATTTACTACAAAATTTTTAATATAGGGTTATAAATAATATAATTTAGACTATAAATATTACTTAGGAAGATAAAACTTTTTCCTACATAATGGTATTTTATTTGTAATTTTTATACTTTAAATAATTTAATTTATTTATGACACAACGATGATGCAGTAATTACCTTTTTAAGAAAATATTAACATAATTGATGTTATAAATGCCAAAATAAATGTAATTTGAGACTTTTTATGACTTACACTAATTTTATAGGTTAATATGACATGTTAGTGTTGATTTAAGTAACTTTTTTCGAACTTATCATTCTGTTAGAAATTTCATAAAAATCATGTACCAAATAGTGTCAAAATTGACATAAATTAGTTTTTAAAACAAATATTATATTATTAATTGTTATTTAATTCCTAAAAATCTAAGTTTCAGCCAAATGACTTAGATAAGGATAGATATATTAATAATAAACAACTTGGGGTTCATTTGGCTTGATATCGTAAGTTTATTAACCATATAGTGTAAGAAAACAAAAAGACACGGTAAAAGTTAAATTATTTAACTTAGAGTTAAATCTAATTAATAAGGTTAAAATAATAACCTAAACTTGTCTAAATCCTATTGGATGAGAGGATTTCGACCCATCCCCACTGTAGAGACCCAAATCCTGACTTACATGGACATTACATTACATTTGCGGAATACTTAGTACATAACAAAAACACACACAGAAGGATCGTAATAGTTTAGTGTCTTTGGAAACTCGGAATATAATTTTCTAATCGTGGTGGAAGATCTTCAACATCTCCCATAAAGATATTCCTTTTTATACCTAAAACCTTTATTTATATCCTCGAGAAAAGAAAAAATAAAAGGATGAGCTCAAATGCTCAGTAAGGGTAAACAAAAGAAATATCAATCACATCGTATACACAAGCACATAACTTTTGGAAATCTTAACCTGCAAAAGAGATCATAATTTCATAACATGGGATAAATCATGGCGGTGAAATGTAATCACAATAATCATAACATAAAACATGAAACATTGTGGCATTCACACATAATCATAGAGAATCATTTTTTGTTAGTCAAGACTCATTGCCAAGACTATCTTAGTAGAGAAAGTCCCTTTCTGAACCGAGTCACCCTCGTTTCAGTCCTGTTTCACTGAACCAGTATAACCTACCGTTCCAGCCATGTATATCTCATGAGATATAAAATCTTTACCCAATGCATTGGAGGGAGATATAGGTCCCACCCATCTCATAATGATACCATTCTTATGTGTTCCACAAAATCATAAATCATACATCATTTAATAACCCATGTAATAAAAATGGGAATCTTAAACATCGTGACATCATAAAACAATTCATATAAGATAAAGGAATTCATAAAAATAATTCCATTACAACATGATCAAATAAATGTAATAATAGGGATAAAAACAGAACCCTTTATTAACTTAGATGGAAAAATAATTTTGATAAAACACTTGAACTCCATTCTTGAGGAAAATATCCTTTCTTCTTCAAAAACATTTTTTCCTTACTTAACATGTCATAAAACTTTAAACTAAAAGAAGTTGATTAAAAATAAACTTGAAAACTTGTAAATTAAGCTTCTTGGAAATAATTTTTTAAAAATCCATTCATGCCATATAAGTTAAAAGAAAACATTCTTCTCGTACTTTTGTCGGAAAAGTCAAAAAAGTACCTCGTACAAAAAAAACGACAAAAGATTCCTTTCATATTCTTTACTAAAAACTCACTGAAGGGTAAAATTGGATTTAAACTATTGTAAGTGGATGGAAATAATATTAAATATTGAGGAAACATGGATGTGGATGATAAAATACACCCCAGTAAATACTAAAGTATAATCAATCTCGGATAAAAATGAGATTGTGATATTTCTCTTACCTTAGGTCTGACTTGCTTTTTACGTGTCTGAACCTCCTGTATAATGATTTAAATAATGTCATTGACTTATTACAGAATCATATTCATTGTTAGTATATCATATATGGTTCACTTATGACTTTATATTACCCGTTCTTTTCTAAATTCCATGTTAAAGAGCGTTTTGGGTAAAATTGTTTCATTTGTCGTCCATGTTTTTACTTGTAATTATTCATATGATTACTTAGATCATGATTACATAATTCCAGAATATAAAACATGATTTATATGTATATATTAAGAATATACATATATATAATAAATCAGTAAATGGAAAGAAATACACCGTTCATGGAGACGGTAGTCCGTACGTACGCATGAACGCTGTTTTCGTTTCCTTATTTAATTGAATGGAATTAAGTAGATGACATAAATATAAATATAAATAAATCCAGTATCATTATTATGTCATATATTTCATTAGTACTTATTATATATACATTATAATCATTCATGAATGGTTAATCATTGAGAATGAATCTCATCGTGTCGTGGAGACGGTAGTCCGTACGTACGCACGAGCGATGATATCATTTCCATGGTCGTGGAATTGTGTTGAAGTGTATGTATACCATTTCAGTATCAATATCACTTTATAATAATCATATATAGTTACTCATTACACCATTATACCCATCCAATTAAGGTGGTGGCGGAAAATAGATTACACCACGGCGTGGAGACGGTATTCCGTACGTACGCACGCGCGGTGATTTCCTTTTCCCGTTGGATGGATAGAAGGATAATTAGAGTTGTTTCATATTTATAATAACATATCAGTATATAATAAATACTGATGTTATTACTTTATCATGAAACAACTAAAGAAGAAGAAGTTTAAGAAGAAAGAAATTGAAACAGATCGGTAATGGATATTACCTCTTTTTTGAAGTGCTTCTTTGAGACCTCCTTTTAGGGCACTAAAATTGGTCTTTGAAGAAGACCAGGACCTCTAGGATATCTCTAGGGAAGTGGAGAGGAGAAAATGGCAGGGGTTTTCCGAGCTTGAAGGCTCAACGTTGTGTGAGGAAGAGAGGGAGGAGGTGCCCTTTTATAAGGGAGGAGAGGGGCACCTTTGGAATAACTAAAAATATTATTTTATTATAAAGTCAAGTTCGGTTTTAAATAGATCCAAATTGATTTATTTCGAGGCTAAGGTTGGGATGGGTCGAAACCCTCTCATCCAATAGGATTTAGACAAGTTTAGGTTATTATTTTAACCTTATCAATTAGATTTAACTCTAAGTTAAATAATTTAACTTTTACCGTGTCTTTTTGTTTTCTTACACTATATGGTTAATAAACTTACTATATCAAGCCATACGAACCCCAAGTTGTTTATTATTAACATATATATCCTTATCTAAGTCATTTGGCCGAACCTTAGATTTTTAGGAATTAAATAACAATTAATAATATAATATTTGTTTTAAAAACTAATTTATGTCAATTTTGACACTATTTGGTACATGATTTTTATGAAATTTCTAACAGAATGATAAGTTCTAACCAAGTTACTTAAATCAACAATAACATGTCATATTAACCTAGAAAATTATTTTAAGTCATAAAAAGTCTCAAATTTCATTTATTTGGGCATATATAACATCAATTATGTTAATAGTTTCTTAAAAAGGTAATTACTGCATCATTGTTGTGTCATAAATAAATTAAATTATTTAAAGTCTAAAAATTACAAATAAAATACCATTATGTATGAAATCTTCTTATATTTCTAATGAATATTTATAGTCTAATTTATCTTATGTATAACCCTATATTAAAAATGTTTTAGTAAATAAACTTTGATTTTAACTCTTTTAACTTTTCTTTGAATTAAATAATAATAAATGTCCTAATCTAATCCAAGTGGGCCTAAATGATAATATTTTACACTTAAGGTTGTTTTTGGTCGAGATACACTTGTCCAATAGAATTAGGACATGTGTTAGGGTAATATTAATATCATTTTTACCCTTAATTACCCTATTTACTTTTAACCGTGGTAAATAAAAGTAAAAAGTTACTATTCACCAAAAATTATTTTCATCTCATTGAACCACATTTTACTTACTGACATCAACTGTGTGTCTCGGATTTTTGAAATTCCATTCACAGAAGTGGTAAAATTAAGTTTTATGAAAAAATCAGTTTTTTAACTACAACTTAGTAGTTTCACTATTCATCAAAAATTGATGTTTTTCAGAACAATGCCAAAATATCAACCTAAGCTATATTTCATATTCTGAATTCAAAAATGAAATCTATTTTACCAAATTCATAACATAGAAGTTGCATTAATTAATTTTATAATTAAATCCCACTGTTAAAACAAATAGCGTGTTTTTAAGAAACAATATCAATCAAAAGATTGACACTTGTTTATGTCTGGTTTAAATGTGAAATTACATCCAATGACCAACATTGTATTAAATTGTAAAAATATATTATAAATATACTTTAAAATCACTTAAATTAATAATTTATCACTATTAATTATTTTGATTGAAAAAGTTGTTTTTAACTTAAATTTAGTAATTTTCACTATTCATCAGAAAATGAAAGTTATCCGAAAAGTACCAAAATTTCAATCTAAGCTAATTTCGATATTAAGAAACCAAATATAAAGTCCATTTTGAAAAATAAAATTTACAAAATTTCAAAAAGTGGTTATTACTATTCATAACGGCTAGTTTTAATAATATTTTAATAGCATATTGTTGTTTAGTGAAACTCGGTATTGCGTACTACACACACTATCGTGGAAGGTCGCGATTGCATGTAATACAAGGCAAGTCAAGGATGCGTGTTGTGCAAGCTCCTTTTGGTGTAGCTTACAACACAAGACATTAGTGAAATTAAAAAGAATTTTTTTCATAAAATCTTGGGTTGTTACATTCTACCCCCCTTAAAATGAATTTCGCCCTCGAAATTCGTCGGGGTTATAAATGGTTTACTATTCGAAAGTTTCTTTAATAGAAACCCACATCTTAAAAAGGAATACCAAAACCAATCTTTAAAAACGAAAGTATGAAACGTAACGGTTACCCAAATAAACTAATCACTGGGTTTCCACATAGGTGAAAATATGGATATGGAAGAAAAATTTAACCATCATGTTCTGATGGGGAGTGGTAGAGAACATGGATATGGAAAATCCAACAATCACAAATCCATAAATTTGTGACGATCTAAGGTACCATCTGATTAATCAGATATAAGATCACTAGGACAACATTTTTGGTTTTCAAGATCGTTTCCCTAAAGTTGGAGAATTTGAATTAGAATAAATACTTACTTTATTTTGGTACAATCTCACTGTTTTTCGTGCCTTGAACAATTTCCACTTCATCTCTTAAATAAATGAAGTTGAATTTGTTATTCGTGAAGTGTTAGCAGATCATGTGATAGAATGACAGGTCATTCCATCTGTCTCAAACAAAAGGTTAGCAAAAGTTATTAAATATACATAAGTCATTCTATAGTGAGATTAATCATATATGGTTCCTAAAATGGACTTTATACTTCATATATCATACTGCTTAATATAATAAAACTATTTTCTACTAAACAAGGTCTTCCTGTAGGCCAGTGGTAGGCGATAAAGGCCAGTCGCACTTCGGTTGTGGGTTCGATTCCCACAGCCTTGTCCGACGCGATGGGCTGTCGCCCGTCCTGCAGGTTGTCCTTTTTCTAAAACTATATTACTATAACATCCCATCAATAATATCGAAAAAACTTCTATCCTTAAACAATACTAACTTATGTCCATCATAATCTATTCCAAACTTTAGGCTTATCCATAATACTGCAGTCCACTCTCATAACATAGTGAAAACAATTACCAGAGATTTAATACCATCGTTGATCCCCATATATCATAAGATATGTTTTGTTGGTCAAATTCCAAACATTCAAAGTCCTTAATCATGTATTCTCTTGAATACCTTAGTGAAAACATGAATGCAGTTAAAAGTTAACACCTTCCACATACCAAAATCCTCAAAATTCTATATACTCAAACCATGATATCACTTAGTCCTTATATCAATCATGAGCTCATGAATACTGTTAAACATTTCATTTTCTCATTTTCCCTTCATTATGCGTATATCATCTTATTTACAAAAAATATCTCAATCACTTTGAATACCACATTAGACCAACACATAAATATTCCAATACTTTATGATACCACATTATTTTGGAATCCCATTACATAAACACTTAATCATTCCACCACATCGTTTTCATATTCAACATCACCAATAGTGATTGCATGTGACTTCCCTTTGTCCTTTGCCTTCAGGGGTTGCTCATGTTTATCATCACTAACCCTTGGATTAGGGAATTTATTAGTATAATGCCCCATTTCCTTGCCCTTGAAGCATTGAAGTGTTGGTGGTGCATTCTCTGTAGTCTTTGCTTTATTCACATCATTAGAATCCCTTTTTCCATTACTTCGACACTCAACTGCTCGATGAACTTCTTTTCCACACTTAAAACATTTTCTAGTCCCTTTAAGACAATCTCCACCATGCTTCTTTCCACACTTTGTGCATAAAGAAACATTCATCTTCTTTTCACCATTATTTTGAGATTTCTCCTTGAACTCCATCTTTCGTTTCTTGTCAAAACCATGAGATGGATATGTAACACCAACTTCCATTTCTACCTTTATAGCACAACGCACAATTTCTTCATAGCTACTGAAGTCTCTTATAGCAAATGCCCTTCGAAGACTTGGTTTTAAGCCACTGAAAATCGATCAACTTTACTTTCAGGTTGGATGATAATGCCAGATGCATACCTTGCAAGTCTTGTAAAATTCACTTCGTATATACCAACAGATTCATCATCCTTTTGCTTTAGTTCAAGAAACTCCTTCTCCATCATTGTTTCAAGAATACGAGGGAAGTACTTATTGAAAAATAAGTTCTTGAACTCGTCCCATTCCATGGACTCAATTTCATCTCTTTGCCTCGTATTCTTGATAAGATTCCACCATTGATCAGCTTCACCTTCCAAACGATATACTGCTAAGATGACTTTATCATGTTCAGAACATTGAAGAAATGAAAATATCTTTTCAGTGGTACTGATCCATTGTTCAGCAACAAGTGGATCAGAAGACCCACTGAAAGAAGGTGGACGTTGCCTCATGAAGGACTCAATAGAATATTGTTGTAACGCCCCGACCCCAGCTACCCAGAGTCGGTGCATTATTACATAACATTGGCATGATCACAAGAAAGATCAAATCTCGAAAGACCGATTGGTTTAGTAGCCTTGGAAACACTAGATATATTCATAGGTTTTACATTACATCATAAAATGAAAAACTACTACAATAACATAAAGTCTCCATAATCCACACTCATATCCCCACATAATATCCCTGCAGGTCATTCATAATTTACTTCTTCACTTCCTGGGAAAAATAAAACATATAAAAGGGGTGAGCTCAAATGCCCAGTAAGGATAACAAAATAGCGGAAACTTTCATAAATAAGAATAAACTTTTAAGGCAATGTATAACTAAAACAAAAGCCTTTCAAACATGAAATTTCAACATGGTATGGCATAAATAAAATGAAATAATGCCATTTACTTATTCACATGGATATTCTACCAATCGAATAATCACATGCAATATCAATAACCAATTTCATAATGTTGGAATGCATAATGTCAAACGTTAATTTCATTGTCTAGGCCTCATCCCAAGACCTAGGGGTTACTTCTAACCGGAACCCAACCCGGAGTGCCTCTAATAACTGGACACCAACCCGGAGTGCCTCTAATAACCGGACACCAACCCGGAGTACCTCTAATAACCGGAGACCAAACCGGAGGGCTTACTTTTACCAGTCCCTAACCTGGAGAGCTTACTTTAACCAGTCCCCAACCTGGAGGGCTTACTTTAACCAGTCCCCAACCTGGAGGGCTTACTTTTACCGGTCCCCAACCCAGAACATACTTGTTTAGCACATTCATCTGAAGAAAAGTTTTAAATATAACATAAACATCCGGATTAAAACTAGCATACGAAATGTCAATAGTTTCACCATAAACTATGAATGGTATAAAATAGCACATCCACAGTCAAACATATCACAAAACCTTCAATACAATATAGAAGTTTTGTATTATAATAAATCAACTTCAAATAAGCGTAAAATCCATTAAAGGATGTTGACATAGATGAAATCAATATTCTTTTTAAAGAAATATCTCCTTTTAATTTGAAATCATTTAAGATCCATATAAAATAAAATATTTTCTTTGAAAATATTCTTATAAGCTTGTAAGGAAAGCTTTGAAGATTTTATAACGGTGTAAAATAACCGCACCCGCCGTATAAGTTAAAAAAAACATTCTTACCTCAATTCTGTCGAAAAGGTTAAAAGGACCTTGTTTTGAAAACGACGGAAAGATTCCTTTATAAACCTCTTATAAAAAGTCAAACAAGTGTATAAATGAATTTAACCCATATCCTTGTAAATAGTAAAAATGTTTTGAAATACATTTTTAAGAAACATGGATGTGGATGATAAAGATATCCCAGTAGATTATTACGTATAAACAACCTCGGATAATGAAGAGATTGTGAAATAAACCCTTACCTTGTACTTTTCCTTGGTTGGGGTAGGTTAACCTCCTTTAATTTAGGTAACTCACTTTGGTTGGAACCAAAGGACTTCTTGAAATGCTTTCTGCCTAAGGGGAAGCTTCAAGGAGGAGGAGAGGGATTTGGGGAGCTTAGTTGGGCAGAGTTTGGACGAGCCAAGTGGCTTGAGAGGTGTGAGGAAAAGAGAAGGAGGAGTGCCCTTTTATAAGAGGGGTGAGGGGCACTTTTGGAAAAGCTAGAAATATTAATTTATAATAAATTCATATTCGGTTTCCAAAGGCTCCAAAGTTGACTATTCAAAGGATGATGTGGGGATAGGTCGAAAACAACTCATCCAATAGAATTTAGACAGGTTTGGGTACTTATATTAACCTTATCTTTAAGTATTAACTCTAAGTTAATTAGTTTCACTTTTACAATGTCTCTTTGTATTTTTATATAATATGGTTAATAAACTTACTATATACATCCAAGAGACCCCCAAGTGGTCCATTAATGATTAACCTATCATAATATAAGTCTCTTGTCCGAACCTTAGATTTTTAGGAATTTAATATCAATTAATAATATAATATTTGTTTTAAGAACTCTTATGTCAATTTTGACACCATTCAATAGTTGATTTTTGTGAAACTCATAACAGATTGATTACTTCTAACAAATTCAATTAAATCAATCCTAATATATCATATTATCCTAGAAAATTAGTGTAATTCATTAAAAGTTTCATATTATATTTATTTGGGTATTTATAATATCAATTATGTTAATTTTTTACTATTTTAGTAATTACTGCATCATCATTGTGTCATAAATAAAATAAATTATTTAATGTCTAAAAATTATAAATAAAACATCATTATGTAGGAAATCTTTTTAGCTTTCTAATGAATATTTATAATCGAAAATCCAACATGTATAACCCTATGTAAAAATTGTTCTTCTAAAAGATGTAAGCTTATGCCATTTTTATTTTTATTTTAACTTTATTAATATAATGTGTCCCTACCACATACAAGTGGCTCCAAGGGGTCCCCAAATTGACCCAAGGATGCCCATGGTCGGGTATGTGTCCACCAATAAGGTTAGGACACGTTTTAGGGTAATTTTGTATTATTATAATATTGTTTTTTAACCCTTATTTACCGGATTTACCCTTTAACCATGGTAAATAAAATATTTACCGCAGTAATTATTCAAAATGTCTAAAAATAAAAGTTACCTATTTACACAATTTGAACATCCTGATTCCAAATATGGAATCCATTTTTCTAAATTCAAAACACAGAAGTGGCAGAAATTAATTTAAAATTAATTCCCGCTGTCAAAACAAAAAGCGTGTTTTTAAGAGATAATAACTATCAAAAGATTGACACTTGTTTATGTTCGGTTTAATTGTAAAATTATGTCCAATGATAAACATTAAATTGAATGGTAAAAATATATTCTAAATATACTTTAAAACCACTCAAATTCATAATTTATTATTTTGATTAAAAAAGATGTTTTTAATTAAAATTTAGTAATTTTCACTATTCATCAAAATATGAAAGTTATCCGAAATGTACCAAAATTTCACCCTAGGCTAATTTTGATATTCAGAATCCAAAAATGAAGTCCATTTTCAAATATAAAATATATATAATTTCAAAAAGTAGGTATTACTATTCATAACGGCTAGTTTGATTAGTTATGGTGTGTGTTAAAACTCGAAGTTGCGTACAACACACGCTACTGTTTTATTCAAAGGAAAGCGTACCGTGTAAGCTTGGGATATTTTTTTTTTTTTTGATGTCCCCATTTAGTCAAAAAGTTTGAAATATTGTATTTAAAAAGGTTTCACTATTAAATGTTGATAAAAGTGCAATACTGAAAATGAATCTGTTCTTTCATTATGACTAAGAAACTCATAATATGGATTCTAAAATTATAAGGATTATATAAAGTGAAAAATGTAGTTAATGCTATTCAAGACCTCTTTTAATGCTTTTTTTTTGTAAGTCATGGTGTGATTGAACTCGGTGTTGCGTGTAGTGCAAGTTATTGAATTATTTTGAAGAAATAACACACTATGAAATCTTGGGGTGTTACATTCTCCCCTCCTTCAATAAATTGCGTCCTCGCAATTTGAAATTGTTCTTCGAAAATAAAAGGTTGAAAATAGAAAATATATTTGTGGGAAAACCCACATCAGAAATTGGGTTACTAAAATTTAGTCTTAATATGAGGAAAAGAGAAATGAAAGGGTCACCACCAAATTATGATCTCGATTAGGAGAACATTGGTGGCAATTAGAGACATATAATTGGAGGAAAAACGTAAATATTTATAGGTAGTGATTGAGGTCATCAATCACAAACAAGTATAAAATTTAGGTCCTTAAACTCATCAATCTATGATGATTTGAAATACCATCGGTTCAACAAAACATAGGGTATTGGGATAACACATTTTTGACGTTTCAAATATCTTAGTTGAAATCCCACATCGAAAAATGAATTAATGATGCCTCTATTTAAAATAAAGAGTGGAAAGTATGAAGATTACCGAAAATAACACATACTAGGGTTCCATGTAGGAAAATATGGATATGGAGGAGAAATTTAACCATCAATTATCTGATGGAGAGTGGTAGAGAACATGGCTATGGAAAGGTCAACAATCCCAAAGCCATAAATTAGTGATGATTTAAGGTACCATCTAGGACAACATTTTTGTTCTATGTTCCTTTTATTAATGTTGAGGAATTTATTTATGAGATTGGCTAAGATCATAAGGAGACATACTTACTTTATAATTAGAGTTTTATCCATTAATAAATTTCTACCAAAAACTCATCATTCACTCGTAAAAAAAATTCTATTTATACTACTCATAGAGGGTTCCAAAATAAACGAATTTATAATTCATCTACCAGATCTTTTTAAAAAAACTGCTTTATTTAATACAGGACATCTCGTGGGATAGTGGTAGGTGATACACCCTTGTCGCCCTTCGGTTGCGGGTTCAAGTCTTGCGGCCTTGCCAGTCGTGACGGGTTGCCGCCCGACCCCTGGGTTGTCCTTTTATGGTAATCAAAAATTAATCTCAAACTAGAATTTATCCAAAATACTTCTATCCAAACTCACTGTCCAATATTTATAAGGAAGGTAAACTTAATGTAGATCCTTTTTACCCCGTAATAGCATATGAATACCTTCATCATGTATTCTTTTAAAACACTGAAACATCCTAAATTATCATAACACTTATTGGTTACATTCATGCTCCCTTATTCCATATAGAATGCTGGATATACTTCATCAATCCAAAAATGTTTTAAACCCCAATAATGATGGAATATACAAATCATTAATCAGCTTCAAGGTTGTCAAGAATATCCAATATAATTTATCCAAATCAATCATGTATTATTCTAAAATCACTACCTCAGTATCAGAACCATATTATGGTTTATCTTTCTCTCAACCATATATTTTCCAAAAATTTAACCTTCTATTGAGTCACATTTCTTTGTTCCACACAATCTCAAGTCCTTAATGAAATAGTACTGCAGTACAATCCTTATATACTCCATAATTATTATAACAAGTACATTGTTGATACAACACTATATTGACATAATCAACATAAGAACTCTAATCATTCATCTTCATCTATGGTAGTATCATAACTTGATTATTATCCAATAGCATCATTTGGACATATTCTGATGACTGGGACATAGGTTCGCATAGTGTCCAAACTCCTTGCAAATGAAGCATTGTACATTTGAAACCATTTTCTTACCCTTGCAGTCACGTACTTTGTGCCCTACACTTATAACAAACTCCCATTCCTTTCAGGAAAGTTCCAGGGTGTTTCTTTCCATAGTTACCACATATGGGAAAATTCTTCTTTTCCCTCTTCCCTTTATCCATATTTCTCTCTTCCATCCTTTTCTTCTCTTGCTTCCCTTCAAATCCATAGGACTCAGCAAAATATTTACTTATCTTATCAACACATGATATTATTTCTTCATATGATGATAATACATGGGAGACTATTTCTCTTATCAATTCTAGCTTAAGACCATGAAAGATATGATCCTTCCTTCTCTTTGAATCATGTGTATTTCTGGAGTTCTCATTCCTTCTACTGGGCGCCATTTCTATACCATGGCATAAACTAGATCAGTTTATGAATCAAAACACATAATCCCATACTTATAAAACACTTAACATAAATTGAACTATTTATGGATATAATCCATAATCAGAAAAATGTTTTCTTTGAGGAAGTATATACTCATAAACCCTTCATAATGATTTGTAAAGAAAATGAGAGTTATCCTAAGCATATCCCTCGGGAGTGTCGTAACCAAGAGTGCAGCAAGGCCCGTTGTCGTGCACCAGTTCCCGTTCGAGTCTAGCTCAAAGTGGTGTTTTCGGGTTTTACCCCTAGGTACATCTGTGCCAGAGCCGCCTCTACCTGCTCGTATCCAGACAGGGATGTATTGCTCGGAAAACTCACAAAATCTCTACAATACCAAAATTCTAGGAAGTTCTTCTATACTAATCCTCAAAGTTCATCTTAGGTATACGTGCTCTAATCAGAGTTTATCTAAATCTAGCTTCCAAGGTTTGTACTAAACTTCCTCTGATACCAACTGTAACGCCCCGACCCCAGCTACCCAGAGTCGGTGCATTATTACATAACATTGGCATGATCACAAGAAAGATCAAATCTCGAAATACCGATTGGTTTAGTAGCCTTGGAAACACTAGATATATTCATAGGTTTTACATTACATCATAAAATGAAAAACTACTACAATAACATAAAGTCTCCATAATCCACACTCATATCCCCACATAATATCCCTGCAGGTCATTCATAATTTACTTCTTCACTTCCTGGGAAAAATAAAACATTTAAAAGGGGTGAGCTCAAATGCCCAGTAAGGATAACAAAATAGCGGAAACTTTCATAAATAAGAATAAACTTTTAAGGCAATGTATAACTAAAACAAAAGCCTTTCAAACATGAAATTTCAACATGGTATGGCATAAATAAAATGAAATAATGCCATTTACTTATTCACATGGATATTCTACCAATCGAATAATCACATGCAATATCAATAACCAATTTCATAATGTTGGAATGCATAATGTCAAACGTTAATTTCATTGTCTAGGCCTCATCCCATGACCTAGGGGTTACTTCTAACCGGAACCCAACCCGGAGTGCCTCTAATAACCGGACACCAACCCGGAGTGCCTCTAATAACCGGACACTAACCCGGAGTACCTCTAATAACCGGAGACCAAACCGGAGGGCTTACTTTTACCAGTCCCTAACCTGGAGAGCTTACTTTAACCAGTCCCCAACCTGGAGGGCTTACTTTAACCAGTCCCCAACCTGGAGGGCTTACTTTTACCGGTCCCCAACCCGGAACATACTTGTTTAGCACATTCATCTGAAGAAAAGTTTGAAATATAACATAAACATTCGGATTAAAACTAGCATACGAAATGTCAATAGTTTCACCATAAACTATGAATGGTATAAAATAGCACATCCACAGTCAAACATATCACAAAACCTTCAATACAATATAGAAGTTTTGTATTATAATAAATCAACTTCAAATAAGCGTAAAATCCATTAAAGGATGTTGACATAGATGAAATCAATATTATTTTTAAATAAATATCTCCTTTTAATTTGAAATCATTTAAGATCCATATAAAATAAAACATTTTCTTTGAAAATATTCTTATAAGCTTGTAAGGAAAGCTTTGAAGATTTTATAACGGTGTAAAATAACCGCACCCGCCGTATAAGTTAAAAAAAACATTCTTACCTCAATTCTGTCGAAAAGGTTAAAAAGGACCTTGTTTTGAAAACGACGGAAATATTCCTTTATAAACCTCTTAAAAAAACTCAAACAAGTGTATAAATGAATTTAACCCATATCCTTGTAAATAGTAAAAATGTTTTGAAATACATTTTTAAGAAACATGGATGTGGATGATAAAGATATCCCAGTAGATTATTACGTATAAACAACCTTGGATAATGAAGAGATTGTGAAATAAACCCTTACCTTGTACTTTTCCTTGGTTGGGGTAGGTTAACCTCCTTTAATTTAGGTAACTCACTTTGGTTGGAACCAAAGGACTTCTTGAAATGCTTTCTGCCTAAGGGGAAGCTTCAAAGAGGAGGAGAGGGATTTGGGGAGCTTAGTTGGGCAGAGTTTGGACGAGCCAAGTGGCTTGAGAGGTGTGAGGAAAAGAGAAGGAGGAGTGCCCTTTTATAAGAGGGGTGAGGGGCACTTTTGGAAAAGCTAGAAATATTAATTTATAATAAATTCATATTCGGTTTCCAAAGGCTCCAAAGTTGACTATTCAAAGGATGAGGTGGGGATAGGTCGAAAACAACTCATCCAATAGAATTTAGACAGGTTTGGGTACTTATATTAACCTTATCTTTAAGTATTAACTCTAAGTTAATTAGTTTCACTTTTACAATGTCTCTTTGTATTTTTATATAATATGGTTAATAAACTTACTATATACATCCAAGAGACCCCCAAGTGGTCCATTAATGATTAAACTATCATAATATAAGTCTCTTGGCCGAACCTTAGATTTTTAGGAATTTAATATCAATTAATAATATAATATTTGTTTTAAGAACTCTTTTATGTCAATTTTGACACCATTCAATAGTTGATTTTTGTGAAACTCATAACAGATTGATTACTTCTAACAAAGTCAATTAAATCAATCCTAATATATCATATTATCCTAGAAAATTAGTGTAATTCATTAAAAGTTTCATATTATATTTATTTGGGTATTTATAATATCAATTATGTTAATTTTTTACTATTTTAGTAATTACTGCATCATCATTGTGTCATAAATAAAATAAATTATTTAATGTCTAAAAATTATAAATAAAACATAATTATTTAGGAAATCTTTTTAGCTTTCTAATGAATATTTATAATCGAAAATCCAACATGTATAACCCTATGTAAAAATTGTTCTTCTAAAAGATGTAAGCTTATGCCATTTTTATTTTTATTTTAACTTTATTAATATAATGTGTCCCTACCACATACAAGTGGCTCCAAGGGGTCCCCAAATTGACCCAAGTATGCCCATGGTCGGGTATGTGTCCACCAATAAGGTTAGGACACGTTTTAGGGTAATTGTGTATTATTATAATATTATTTTTTAACCCTTATTTACAGGATTTACCCTTTAACCATGGTAAATAAAATATTTACCGCAGTAATTATTCAAAATGTCTAAAAATAAAAGTTACCTATTTACACAATTTGAACATCCTGATTCCAAATATGGAATCCATTTTTCTAAATTCAAAACACAGAAGTGGCAGAAATTAATTTAAAATTAATTCCCGCTGTCAAAACAAAAAGCGTGTTTTTAAGAGATAATAACTATCAAAAGATTGACACTTGTTTATGTTCGGTTTAATTGTAAAATTATGTCCAATGATAAACATTAAATTGAATGGTAAAAATATATTCTAAATATACTTTAAAACCACTCAAATTCATAATTTATTATTTTGATTAAAAAAGTTGTTTTTAATTAAAATTTAGTAATTTTCACTATTCATCAAAATATGAAAGTTATCCGAAATGTACCAAAGTTTCACCCTAGGCTAATTTTGATATTCAGAATCCAAAAATGAAGTCCATTTTCAAATATAAAATATATATAATTTCAAAAAGTAGGTATTACTATTCATAACGGCTAGTTTGATTAGTTATGGTGAGTGTTAAAACTCGAAGTTGCGTACAACACACGCTACTGTTTTATTCAAAGGAAAGCGTACCGTGTAAGCTTGGGATATTTTAATTTTTTTTTTTGATGTCCCCATTTAGTCAAAAAGTTTTAAATATTGTATTTAAAAAGGTTTCACTATTAAATGTTGATAAAAGTGCAATACTGAAAATGAATCTGTTCTTTCATTATGACTAAGAAACTCATAATATGGATTCTAAAATTATAAGGATTATATAAAGTGAAAAATGTAGTTAATGCTATTCATGACCTCTTTTAATGCTTTTTTTTTGTAAGTCATGGTGTGATTGAACTCGGTGTTGCGTGTAGTGCAAGTTATTGAATTATTTTGAAGAAATAACACACTATGAAATCTTGGGGTGTTACAATTGTTCCCTTATCTGCTCATTTGGAAGTCCAGAATGATTCATAGCTTGTGTAAGTATAGAAATAAGATTTTACACTCCATCTCCCATAACATTTGTTTGTTTAGGAGGACAATCATTGCATTGTCCATTGCATTGATCAACACAGTTCCTTCGGGTTCCAGCCATCGTCTAAAACCCAAAAAGAATAGTTTGAGAGGAAAAAATCATGCTAGGGAAAAAAACATAACAAAGGGGAAGTACCTTTAATATCTAACATATTAGGTTTAATTCTATGATCGTTAGCGTAATTCAAGTACCACAACCTATACGTATACTTAACCTTAGGGACATCCCTAGACATACCTTAGAAATATCTCTAGGGATCTCACTAACGTTTTCGCATCCTAGTTTCCAAAGGTTGACTAAACCTTTCCTATGATACCAACTTTAGAGACCCAAAGCCTGACTTACATGGACATTACATTACATTTGCGGAATACTTAGTACATAACAAAAACACACACACAAGGATCGTAATAGTTTAGTGTCTTTGGAAACTCGGAATATAATTTTCTAATCGTGGTGGAAGATCTTCAACATCTCCCATAAAGATCTTCCTTTTTATACCTAAAACATTTCTTTATATCCTGGGGAAAAGAAAAAATAAAAGGGTGAGCTCAAATGCTCAGTAAGGGTAAACAAAAGAAATATCAATCACATCGTATACACAAGCACATAACTTTTGGAAATCTTAACCTGCAAAAGAGATCATAATTTCATAACATGGGATAAATCTTGGCGATGAAATGTAATCACAATAATCACAACATAAAACATGAAACTTTGTGGCATTCACACATAATCATAGAGAATCATTTCTTGTTAGTCAAGACTCATTGCTAAGACTATCTTATTAGAGAAAGTCCCTTTCTGAACCGAGTCACCCTCGTTTCAGTCCTGTTTCACTGAACCGGTATAACCTACCGTTCCAGCCATGTCTATCTCATGAGATATAAAATCTTTACCCAATGCATTGGAGGGAGATATAGGTCCCACCCATCTCATAATGATACCATTCTAATGTGTGCCACAAAATCATAAATCATACATCATTTAATAACCCATGTAATAAAAATGGGAATCTTAAACATCGTGACATCATAAAACAATTCATATAAGATAAAGGAATTCATAAAAATAATTCCATCAAAACATGATCAAATAAATGTAATAATAGGGATAAAAACAGAACCCTTTATTAACTTAGATGGAAAAATAATTTTGATAAAACACTTGAACTCCATTCTTGAGGAAAATATCCTTTCTTCTTCAAAAACATTTTTTCCTTACTTAACATGTCATAAAACTTTAAACTAAAAGAAGTTGATTAAAAATAAACTTGAAAACTTGTAAAGGAAGCTTCTTGGAAATAATGTTTTAAAAATCCATTCATGCCGTATAAGTTAAAAGAAAACATTCTTCTCGTACTTTTGTCGGAAAAGTCAAAAAAGTACCTCGTACAAAAAAACGACAAAAGATTCCTTTCATATTCTTTACTAAAAACTCACTGAAAGGTAAAATTGGATTTAAAATATTGTAAGTGGATGTAAATAATATTACATATTGAGGAAACATGGATGTGGATGATAAAATACACCCCAGTAAATACTAAAGTATAAACAATCTCGGATAAAAATGAGATTGTGATATTTCACTTACCTTAGGTCCGACTTGCTTTGTACGTGTCCGAACCTCCTGTATAATGATTTAAATAATGTCATTGACTTATTACATAATCATATTCATTGTTAGGATATCATATATGGTTCACTTATGACTTTATATTACCCGTTCTTTTCTAAATTCCATGTTAAAGAGCGTTTTGGGTAAAATTGTTTCATTTGTCGTCCATGTTTTGACTTGTAATTATTCATATGATTACTTAGATCATGATTACATAATTCCAGAATATAAAACATGATTTATATGTATATATTCAGAATATACATATATATAATAAATCAGTAAATGGAAAGAAATACACCATTCATGGAGACGGTAGTCCGTACGTACGCATGAACGCTGTTTTCGTTTCCTTATTTAATTGAATGGAATTAAGTAGATGACATAAATATAAATATAAATAAATCTAGTATCATTATTATGTCATATATTTCATTAGTACTTATTATATATACATTATAATCATTCATGAATGGTTAATCATTGAGAATGAATCTCATCGTGTCGTGGAGACGGTAGTCCGTACGTACGCACGAGCGATGATATCATTCCCATGGTCGTGGAATTGTGTTGAAGTGTATGTATACTATTTCAGTATAAATATAACTTTATAATAATCATATATAGTTACTCATTACACCATTATACCCATCCAATTAAGGTGGTGGCGGAAAATAGATTACACCACGGCGTGGAGACGGTATTCCATACGTACGCACGCGCGGTGATTTCCTTTTCCCGTTGGATGGATAGAAGGTTAATTAGAGTTGTTTCATATTTATAATAACATATCAGTATATAAGAAATACTGATGTTATTACTTTATCAGGAAACAACTAAAGAAGAAGAAGTTGAAGAAGAAAGAAATTGAAACAGATCGGTAATGGATATTACCTCTTTTTTGAAGTGCTTCTTTGAGACCTCCTTTTAGGGCACTAAAATTGGTATTTGAAGAAGACCAGGACCTCTAGGATATATCTAGGTAAGTGGAGAAGAGAAAATGGCAGGGGTTTTCCGAGCTTGAAGGCTCAACGTTGTGTGAGGAAGAGAGGGAGGAGGTGCCCTTTTATAAGGGAGGAGAGGGGCACCTTTGGAATAACTAAAAATATTATTTTATTATAAAGTCAAGTTCGGTTTTAAATAGCTCCAAATTGATTTATTTCGAGGATAAGGTAGGGATGGGTCTAAATCCTCTCATCCAATAGGATTTATACAAGTTTAGGTTATTATTTTAACCTTATCAATTAGATTTAACTCTAAGTTAAATAATTTAACTTTTACCGTGTCTTTTTGTTTTCTTACACTATATGGTTAATAAACTTACTATATCAAGCCAAACGAACCCCAAGTTGTTTATTATTAACATATCTATCCTTATCTAAGTAATTTGTCTGAACCTTAGATTTTTAGGAATTAAATAACAATTAATAATATAATATTTGTTTTAAAAACTAATTTATGTCAATTTTGACACTATTTGGTACATGATTTTTATGAAATTTCTAACAGAATGATAAGTTCAAACCAAGTTACTTAAATCAACAATAACATGTCATATTAACCTAGAAAATTAGTTTAAGTCATAAAAAGTCTCAAATTACATTTATTTGGGCATATATAACATCAATTATGTTAATATTTTCTTAAAAAGGTAATTACTGCATCATTGTTGTGTCATAAATAAATTAAATTATTTAAAGTATAAAAATTACAAATAAAATACCATTATGTATGAAATCTTCTTATATTTCTAATGAATATTTATAGTCGAATTTATCTTATGTATAACCCTATATTAAAAATGTTTTAGTAAATAAACTTTGATTTTAACTCTTTTAACTCTTCTTTGAATTAAATAATAATAAATGTCCTAATCTAATCCAAGTGAGCCTAAATGATAATATTTTACACTTAAGGTTGTTTTTGGTCGAGATAAACTTGTCCAATAGAATTAGGACATGTGTTAGGGTAATATTAATATCATTTTTACCCTTAATTACCCTATTTACTTTTAACCGTGGTAAATAAAAGTAAAAAGTTACTATTCACCAAAAATTATTTTCATCTCATTGAACCACATTTTACTTACTGACATCAACCGTGTCTCTCGGATTTTTGAAATTCCATTCACAGAAGTGGTAAAATTAAGTTTTATGAAAAATTCAGTTTTTTTAACTACAACTTAGTAGTTTCACTATTCATCAAAAATTGATGTTTTTCAGAACAATGCCAAAATATCAACCTAAGCTATATTTCATATTCTGAATTAAAAAATGAAATCTATTTTACCAAATTCATAACATAGAAGTTTCATTAATTAATTTTATAATTAAATCCCGCTGTTAAAACAAATAGTGTGTTTTTAAGAAACAATATCAATCAAAAGATTGACACTTGTTTATGTCTGGTTTAAATGTGAAATTACATCCAATGACCAACATTGTATTAAATTGTAAAAATATATTATAAATATACTTTAAAACCACTTAAATTAATAATTTATCACTACTAATTATTTTGATTGAAAAAGTTGTTTTTAACTAAAATTTAGTAATTTTCACTATTCATCAGAAAATGAAAGTTATCCGAAAAGTACCAAAATTTCACCCTAAGCTAATTTCGATATTACGAAACCAAAGATAAAGTCCATTTTGAAAAATAAAATTTACAAAATTTCAAAAAGTGGTTATTACTATTAATAAAGGCTAGTTTTAATAATATTTTAATAGCATATCGTTGTTTAGTGAAACTCGGTATTGCGTACTACACACGCTCTCGAGGAAGGTCGCGATTGCATGTAATACAAGGCAAGTCAAGGATGCATGTTGTGCAAGCTCCTTTTGGTGTAGCGTACAACACAAGACATTAGTGAAAATAAAAATAATTTTTTTCATAAAATCTTGGGCTATTACACCCACTTTATCTTCGAAATAATACCATTTGGAACCATTATAAACTGAATTTGACCTTAATATAAAATAATATTTTGAGATTTTTCTAAGATTTCCCTCTCCTCCCTTATAAAAGGGAACCTCCTCCCTCTCCTCCTCACTCCAATTTGAGCATTCAAGCTCGTCCAAACCCTGCCAAACTCTCTTCTCCACTTCCCCAGTATCATCCTAGAGGTCCTGGTCTTCTTCAAAGACCATCCTTAATTCTTTAAGTGGAGGTTAAGTGAATGCGCGTCAAAAAGAGTTAATATCCATTACCGATCTTTTTCAATTTCATTCTTCTTCAACTTATTCTTATATAGTTGTTTCATGATAAAGTAATAACATCAGTATTTCTTATATACTGATATTTTATTATAAATATGAAACAACTCTAATTAACCTTCTATCCATCCTATGGAAAAAGGGAATCACCGCGCGTGCGTACGTACGGAATACCGTCTCCACGCCGTGGTGTAATCTATTTTCTGCCACCACCTTAATTGGATGGGTATAATGGTGTAATGAGTAACTATATATGATTATTATAAAGTGATATTGATACTGAAATAGTATACATACACTTCAACACAATTCCACGACCATGGGAACGATATCATCGCTCGTGCGTACGTACGGACTACCGTCTCCATGATGCGATGAGATTCATTCTCAATGATTAACCATTCATGAATGATTATAAATTATAAATAATAAGTACTAATGATATATATGACATAATAATGATACTGGATTTATTTATATTTATATTTATGTCATCTACTTAATTCCATTCAATTCAATAAGGAAACGAAAACAGCGTTCGTGCGTACGTACGGACTACCGTCTCCATGAATGGTGTATTTCTTTCCATTTACTGATTTATTATATATATGTATATTCTGAATATATATATATAAATCAAGTTTTATATTCTGGAATTAAGTAATCATGATCTAAGTAATCATATGAATAATTACAAGTCAAAACACGGACGACAAATGAAACAATTTTACCCAAAACGCTCTTTAACATGGAATTTAAAAAAGAACGGTTAATATAAAGTCATAAGTGAACCATATATGATATAATAGCAATGAATATGATTCTGTAATAAATCAATGACATTATTTAAATCATTATACAGGAGTTTCGGACACTTACGAAGCAAATCGGACCTAAGGTAAGGGAAATATCACAATCTCATTTTTATCCGAGATTGTTACTGGGGTGTATTTTATCATCCACATCCATGTTTCCTCAATATGTAATATTATTTCCATCCACCTACAATTTTTTAAATCCAATTTTACCGTTCGGTGAGTTTTTAGTAAAAGATATGAAAGGAATCTTTTGTCGTTTTTTTGTACGAGGTACTTTTTGACTTTTCCGACAAAAGTACAAAGAATGTTTTTTTAAATTATACGGCATGAATGGATTTTTTAAGTCATTTTTTCCAAGAATATTCCATTAAAAGTTTTCAAGTTTATTTTTAATCAACTTCTTTTAGTTTATAATTGTATGAGACGTTATGAAAGGAAAAGTGTTTTTGAAGTAGAAAGGATATTTTCCTCAAGAATGGAGTTCAAGTGTTTTATCAAAATTATTTTCCATCTAAGATAATAAAGGGTTCTGTTTTTATCCCTATTATTACATTGATTTGATCATGTTGTGATGGAATTATTTTTATGAATTCCTTTATCTTATATGAATTGTTTTATGATGTCATGATGTTTAAGATTCCCATTTGTATTACATGGGTTATGCAATGATGTATGATTTATGATTTTTTGGCACACATAAGAATGGTATCATTATGATATGGGTGGGACCTATATCTCCCTCCAATTCATTGGGTAAAGATTTTATATCTCATGAGATAGACATGGCTGGAATGGTAGGTTATACCGGTTCAGTGAAACAGGACGGAAACGAGGGTGACTCGGTTCAGAAAGGGACATTGTCCACTAAGATAGTCTTGGAAATGAGTCTTGACTAACAAGAAATGATTCTATATGATTATGTGTGTATTCCACAAAGTTTCATGTTTTAAGTTATGATTATTGGGATTTCATTTCACTACTATGATTTATCCCATGTTATGAAATTATGCTCTCTTTTGCAGGTTAAGATTTCCAAAAGTTATGTTCTTATGAATATGATGTGATTGATTTTTTTTTGTTTACCCTTACTGAGAATTTGAGCTCACCCTTTTATGTTTTCTTTTCCCCAGGATATAAAGAAAGGTTTTAGGTGAAAAAAAAAGAAGATCTTTATGGGAGATGTTGAAGATCTTTCACCAAGATTTGAAGATTATATTCCATGTTTCCAAAGACACTAAACTATTACGATCCTTGTGTGTGTGTGTTTTTGTTATGTACTAAGTATTCCGCAAATGTAATGTAATGTCAATGTACATCAAGCTTCGGGTCTCTACAGTTGGTATCAGAGAAAAGGTTTAGTCAACCTTTGGAAACTAGGATGCGAAAGCGTTTGTGAGATCCCTAGAGATATTTCTAAGGTATGTCTAGGGATGTCCCTAAGGATAAGTATACGTATAGGATATAGTCCTATAACTATGGTAACAATCTTAGAATTTAACCTAATATGTTAGATATTGAAGTTACGCTCCCTTTATTATGATTTTTTCCTCTAATACTATTCTTTTTGGGTTTTATAAAATGGATGGAAACAAGATGATTCACGATAATGGAGGATATGATGGACAATGGAATGATATTCTTCATGAGCAACCAAATGAAATGGGATTTGGAAGTCCAAAAATCATTATTATGCCGAATCAAAAATCTCATAATATGATCAATAAAGTAAAATTTGGTAAATTTCCTGACTCGGCTAATAAGAGAAAGATGGAGTTTCATGATGATCATAGAGGAAAGAAAGTTCAATTTCCCCTATGTAAATAATGTGGGAAGAGGCATCAAGGAGAATGTTTCAAAGGAACTGGAAGATGCTTTGGGTGTGGAAAAGAAGGACACAAAGCCAGTAAGTGCAAAGGAAAAGGTTCAGTTAACACCAGGGATGAGGATAATGGTATTTCTATGACATCAACAATGGTTAAATGTTTTATATGTGGAATGTACGGGCATTATGCAAACCAATGCCCTAAGGGAAAGTCTCATGAAGAGAATCAGTATGGTCGTATGGGTAGTATTTATGTTGATGATGATGAAGAGACTACAAATGATATGTGAGATGAAAGAATTGTTGAAGCTCGGTCAATGGTTTAAGAATGTAGTGGAATGATGACATGTTTATCATGTGTAATGTTGTATAAGTAATCTCATGGTACTATAGAATAAAGAGACATCTAAGGATTGTTACACTGTTGTCTTTCCTTGAGTTTTGAAAGTGTATGATTAATAGTACCAGTATCCATGAAAGGTTATTCAGATATTTTTGGAATGTAGATGATATGCGCATAATGAAGGGATAAGAAGATAATGAGATGTTTGATTGTATTCATGAGCTCATGATTGATATAAGGACTAAGTGATATAAGGGTTTGAGTATAAATAATTTTGAGGATTTTGGTTTGTGGAAAGTGTTAACTTTTAACTGCATTCATGTTTTCACTAAGGTTCAATGGGTATTCATTCTTCAAGAGAATACATGATTGAGGCCTTTGAATGTTTGGAATGTGACCAACAAGACATATCTTATGATATATGGCGATCAACAATGGTATTAAATCTCTGGTAATTGTTTTCACTATATTATGAGAGTGGACTGCAGTATTATGGATAAGCCTGAAGATTGGAATGGATTATGTTGGACATAAGTTAGTATTGTTTAAGGATATAAGTTTTTCGATATTATTGATGGGATGTTATAGTAATATAGTTTTAGAAAAAGGACAACCTGCAAGATGGGAGACAGCCCATCGCGTCGGACAAGGCTGTGGAAATCGAACCCACAACTGAAGTGCGACTGGCCTTTATCGCCTACCACTGGACTACATGAAGTCCCTATTTAGTATAAACTAGTTTTATTATATTAAGCAGTATGATATATGATGTATAAGTCCATTTTAGGAACCATATATGATTAATCTCACTATATAATGACTTATGTATATTTAATAACTTTTGCTAACCTTTTTTTTGAGACAGATGGAATGACCCATCATTCTATCACATGATCTGCTAACACATCACGAATGACGAATTCAACTACAAGAGATGAAGTGGAAATTGTCCAAAGAACGACAAACGGTGAAACTATACCAAAATCACGAAAGTATTTCTTCTAATTCCAATTTAATCAACTTTAGGGAAATGATCTTGAAAACCAAAAATGTTTTCTTAGTACTCTTATATCTGATGAATCAGATGGTACCTTAGATCATCACAAATTTATGGCTTTGTGATTGCTGGCTTTTCCATATCCATGTTCTCTACCACTCTCCATCAGAACATGATGGTTAGATTTCTCTTCCATATCCATATTTTAACCTATGTGGAAACCCAGTGATTAGTTTATTTGGGTAACCGTTACGTTTCATACTTTTGTTTTTAAAGATTGGTTTTAGTATTCCTTTTTACGATGTGGGTTTCTATTAAAGAAACTTTCGAATAGTAAACCATTTATAACCCCGACGAATTTCGAGGGCGAAATTCATTTTAAGGGGGGTAGAATGTAACACCCTGAGATTTTATGAAAAATATTCTTTTTAATTTCACTAATGTCTTGTGTTGTACGCTACACCAAAAGGAGCTTACACAACACGCATCCTTGACTTGCCTTGCATTACACGCAATCGCGACCTTCCTCGATAGCGTGTGTAGTACGCAATAACGAGATTCACTAAACAATGATATGATATTAAAATATTATTAAAACTAGCCGTTATGAATAGTAATAACCACTTTTTGAAATTTTGTAAATTTTATTTTCAAAATGGAATTCATTTTTGGATTCGTAATATCGAAATTAGCTTAGGGTGAAATTTTGGTGATTTTCGGATAACTTTCATATTTTGATGAATAGTGAAAATTACTAAATTTTAATTAAATACAACTTTTTCAATCGAAATAATTAATAGTGATAAATTATTAATTTTAGTGGTTTTAAATTATATTTAGAATATATTTTTACAATTTAATACAATGTTGGTCATTGAATGTAATTCCACATTTACACCAGACATAAACAAGTGTTAATCTTTTGATAGTTATTATCTCTTAAAAAACACGCTATTTGTTGTGACAACGGAAATTAATTATAAAATTAATTAATGCAACTTATATGTTGGGAATTTTGTAAAATAGAAATCATTTTTGAATTAGGAATATCAATTATAGCTTAGGGTGAAATTTTGGCATTTTTCTGAAAAACTTCAATTTTTGATGAATAGTGAAACTACTAAGTGGTAGTTTAAAAAAATTAATTTTTTCATAAATCTTAATTTTACCGCTTCTGTGAATGGAATTTCAAAAATCCGAGAGACACAGTTGATGTCAGTAAGTAAAATGTGGTTCAATGAGATGAAAATAATTTTTGGTGAATAGTAACTTTTTACTTTTATTTACCACGGTTAAAAGTAAATAGGGTAATTACGGGTAAAAATGATATTAATATTACCCTAACACATGTCCTAATCCTATTGGACAAGTTTATCTCGAGCAAAAACAACCTTAAGTGTAAAATATTATCATTTAGGCCCACTTGGATTAGATTAGGACATTTATTATTATTTAATTCAAAGAAGAGTTATAAGAGTTAAAATCAAAGTTTATTTACTAAAACATTTTTAATATAGGGTTATAAATAATATTATTTCGACTATAAATATTCATTAGAAACCTAAATGATTTCCTACATAATGGTATTTTATTTGTAATTTTTATACTTTAAATAATTTAATTTATTTATGACACAATGATGATGCAGTAATTACCTTTTTAATAAAATATTAACATAATTGATGTTATAAATGCCCAAATAAATGTAATTTGAGACTTTTTATGACTTAAACTAATTTTCTAGGTTAATATGACATGTTATTGGTGATTTAAGTAACTTGGTTCGAACTTATAATTCTGTTAGAAATTTCATAAAAATCATGTACCAAATTGTGTCAAAATTGACATAAATTAGTTTTTAAAACAAATATTATATTATTAATTGTTATTTAATTCCTAAAAATCTAAGTTTCGGAAAAATGACTTATATAAGGATAGATATATTAATAATAAACAACTTGGGGTTAGTTTGGCTTGATATAGTAAGTTTATTAACCATATAGTGTAAGAAAACAAAAAGACACGGTAAAAGTTAAATTATTTAACTTAGAGTTAAATCTAATTGATAAGGTTAAAATAATAACCTAAACTTGTCTAAATCCTATTGGATGAGAGGATTGCGACCCATCCCCACTTGATCTTCGAAATAAGACCATTTGGAACCATTATAAACCGAATTTGACCTTAATATAAAATAATATTTTGAGATTTTCCTAAGATGCCCCTCTCCTCCCTTATAAAAGGGCACCTCCTCCCTCTCCTCCTCACACCAATTTGAGCATTCAAGCTCGGAAAAACCATGCCAAAATCTCTTCTCCACTTCCCCAGTATCATCATAGAGGTCCTGGTCTTCTTCAAAGACCATCCTTAGTTCTTTAAGTGGAGGTTAAGTGAAGGCGCGTCAAAAAGAGGTAATATCCATTACCGATCTTTTTCAATTTCATTCTTCTTCAACTTCTTCTTCTTTAGTTGTTTCATGATAAAGTAATAACATCTGTATTTATTATATACTGATATTTTATTATAAATATGAAAAAACTCTAATTAACCTTCTATTCATCCTACGGAAAAAGGGAATCACCGCGCGTGCGTACGTACGGAATACCGTCTCCACGTCGTGGTGTAATCTATTTTCCGCCACCACCTTAATTGGATGGGTATAATGGTGTAATGAGTAACTATATATGATTATTATAAATTGATATTGATACTGAAATAGTATACATACACTTCAACACAATTCCACGACCATGGGAACGATATCATCGCTCGTGCGTACGTACGGACTACCGTCTCCACGACGTGATGAGATTCATTCTCAATGATTAACCATTCATGAATGATTATAAAGTATATATAATAATTACTAATGATATATATGACATAATAATGATACTGTATTTATGTATATTTATATGTATGTCATCTACTTAATTCCATTCAATTCAATAAGGAAACGAAAACAGCGTTCATGCGTACGTACGGATTACCGTCTCCATGAACGGTGTATTTCTTTCCATTTACTGATTTATTATATATATGTATATTCTGAATATATATATATATATATCATGTTTTATATTCTATAATTAAGTAATCATGATCTAAGTAATCATATGAATAATTACAAGTCAAAACACGGACGACAAATGAAACAATTTTACCCAAAACGCTCTTTAACATGGAATTTACAAAAGAACGGGTAATATAAAGTCATAAGTGAACCATATATGATATCATAGCAATGAATATGATTCTTTAATAATTCAATGACATTATTTAAATCATTATACAGGAGGTTTGGACACTTACGAAGCAAATCGGACCTAAGGTAAGGGAAATATCACAATCTCATTTTTATCCGAGATTGTTTATACTTTGGTATTTACTGGGGTGTATTTTATCATCCACATCCATGTTTCCTCAATATTTAATATTATTTCTATCCACCTACAATTTTTTAAATCTAATTTTACCCTTCGGTGAGTTTTTAGTAAAAGATATGAAAGGAATCTTTTGTCGTTTTTTTGTATGAGGTACTTTTTGACTTTTCCGACAAAAGTACGAAGAATGTTTTTTTAACTTATACGGCATGAAAGGATTTTTTAAAACATTTTTTCCAAGAATATTCCATTAAAAGTTTTCAAGTTTATTTTTAATCAACTTCTTTTAGTTTATAATTGTATGACATGTTATGAAAGGAAAAGTGTTTTTGAAGTAGAAAGGATATTTTCCTCAAGAATGGAGTTCAAGTGTTTTATCAAAATTATTTTCCATCTAAGATAATAAAGGGTTCTATTTTTATCCCTATTATTACATTGATTTTATCATGTTGGGATGGAATTATTTTTATGAATTCCTTTATCTTATATGAATTGTTTTATGATGTCATGATGTTTAAGATTCCCATTTGTATTACATGGGTTATGCAATGATGTATGATTTATGATTTTGTGGCACACATAAGAATGGTATAATTATGAGATGGGTGGGACCTATATCTCCCTCCAATGCATTGGGTAAAGATTTTATATCTCATGAGATAGACATGGCTGGAATGGTAGGTTATACCGGTTCAGTGAAACAGGACTGAAATGAGGGTGACTCGGTTCAGAAAGGGACATTGTCCACTAAGATAGTCTTGGCAATGAGTCTTGAATAACAAGAAATGATTCTCTATGATTATGTGTGTATTACACAAAGTTTCATGTTTTAAGTTATGATTATTGGGATTTCATTTCACTACTATGATTTATCCCATGTTATGAAATTATGCTCTCTTTTGCAGGTTAAGATTTCCAAAAGTTATGTTCTTATGAATATGATTTGATTGATTTTTGTTTTGTTTACCCTTACTGAGCATTTGAGCTCACCCTTTTATGTTTTCTTTTCCCCAGGATATAAAGAAAGGTTTTAGGTATAAAAAAAAGAAGATCTTTATGGGAGATGTTGAAGATCTTTCACCAGGATTAGAAGATTATATTCCATGTTTCCAAAGACACTAAACTATTACGATCCTTGTGTGTGTGTGTTTCTGTTATGTACTAAGTATTCCGCAAATGTAATGTAATGTCAATGTACATCAAGATTAAGGTCTCTACAAAATTGGTTTGTAACCATTATGTTTTAAACCTTCTTATGAATGGTCTTGACGGTAATGGTTCTATGTACCTATGTAGCATGGCGTCCAATAATTAAGAATTTCCTTTATTTATAATTAAGTTATTTTTATTTATCCATGATATTTTTTTCTTTGATATATTTATGGCTGCCTTTAATTCTCAATTTTTTGATTAAATGGAATGTGTTTCAGTTTCATACTTTACCATATTGATTATATCATATCTAGTTATTTGAATGGAATGTATTATCAGTTATTTTTGTTAACATTTTGGTAAATATTCATTATTGATTCCATTTTACTCACACTTAATGATCATTTGATCTCACCCTTATTATGTTTCCTTTCCCCAGGTTATGAAGAAGAAATATTTGAATAAGATTTCAAGGATGCAGTTTATTTCAATTTAAAAGGTATTAGGTTTTATTTTCTATTCCCCAATATAATATGGGTATTATGTATGTAATTTGGTTTTCCAAAACTACTAAATTGATCAGTCCTTTTATATTTTATTCCTTGAGATCATTTCGGTGTAATAAAATAATGCAAGGGCTCCAGGATTCTAGGGTCAAGTCATTACAATATATATAGAAAATTAACTTATTATGGGAAGAAAATATTTTAAATTAGAATTATTTTCTAAAATAAATGTTTTATTTATTGAAAATACGTTACATATCTGGGGAAAATATATTACGTATAATGTAATATGTTACATATTAAAAGTTTTCTATTTTAAAAATGTTATGTATGAAAAATATTTTTTGTATTGGGAATTTTCCTAAGTAAAATATGTTATGTGGGGAGTAATATATTATACATCGAGTAAAAAATATTACATATATATTTTTAATTAATTTAAAAACATTATGTATTCAAAAGATATTATGTATTTGGTAAGATATATTCAATATTGATTTCCTTTTATGGAAAATATATTACTTATTGGATAATATATAATGCATATAAGATTTCACTATATAAATTATCTTACATATTAAAATTATTTTATATATAAAACCATAACTAAGTGGAACATCTTATATATTCAAATAATCTTTTTTAATGAATATTTCACTATGGAATATATCATACTTATTAAAAATATATTATGTATCCTTTTTTCCAAAGGGAAATATATTACGTATCAGAATTTCACTAAGGAAAATATATTATGTACAACTAATTATATAACATGTATGTTATAATATATTACATATTATAATTTTACTAATTGAAATATGTTAGATTATAAAATCATATTACATATTAGATAAAATATGTTACACATTTTATAAATATGGTACATATGGGGTTTTCAATATGGAAAAACATTATGCATCGAATGTGTGTTAAACACAGTTCAAAATATATTTTATGTGAGGTAAATATCATATGTAAGAACTTTTTCAATGGAAAAAACTTATCTATAACTCATATATATTATGTATGGAAGGGAAAACATGAATTTTGGAAAACACCCAAATGTAAGATATTAAATATCTTATGTAAAGGTTCATAGGGAGAGATACATATGATAATTTACAGAAGGTTCTAGATATTGTAAAATTATTAAAAAGGAAATTGTATTTATATAATTTACCAGATATTAGATAAAGGATTCAAAGACTTATTATGGTAATATAGGGAATTTTTAGATTTTTCCAAAGGGAACTCGACCAAATAGAACTCTCATTCTTCTCTAATTATAAAATTTATATCTTCATTATTTCTCAATGGATTCAATTATTGATTAATCCATAAGATTTTTTTAGGTAAATTAATAACTCTATTATAATTCTTTATAAATGAATACCATGATTTCTCACTTTTAAATTACACAACCCAAGCTAGGGCTTGGGTGATGATTCCTTCATTGCATAGTGGAATCATCCTAATATTGAATGGTTTTTTTCCTGGATTAGATAAAAGTGATCTTCAGAGGAGGATCACACTAAAATTTGTGTAGATTAAAATATATATGTCACTAAAATGCATTATTTAGTGTTTTTTTATCAATAGGAATGAAATTGATAGAATTATATAATGACTAGAATGAGGATTTTATATTCTAATAGTCTATACGGACTTTGGGGGTGATGGGAAACCCTTTTATTAAGTATTTTATCCTTAAAAGACTTCTAGTGAGGTCTTTCTAAAATATGACCAAGAAATTAAATGAAAGGATAGTTATGGAAATATATTAAGAATAATTTATAAATTGATTATGAATGTTTTATAATTATTTTGGATGATATATTTCCTATAGTTAGGCCCCAGTGATAATATATGATTTTCTAATAGTCCTGGATGAAATCTAGTGAGGGTAGTAAAGAATAAATTAAGTAGAAAAAACTCTATAGATAAGGAAGGTGGTCCCTTGAATATCTTAAAATATTTTTATATATTTTTATATATCATCTAATATGTGGTATCATAGCTTTTTTCACATAAAATTTAATTTTGAAATGAAATCTTCCTTTATCTCCCATTAAATAAAAAAACTGTTAGGATCCAGGATAAACTGCAATACACTAATTAGTGTCTCATCCAACGATGGCAAATGGATCGCTAATAAATGTTTAAGATGAGATATAAATACACTAAGTGGTGTAAATAAAATAAGACAAACATGGTGTCCCTAGTATGCATGCCCTAAGACAACCCCATATAAAGGATAGTGCAGGATAAAGAATGATTGATCTGATCATGAAATTATAGAACCATGAGATACCTGATATCCATTAGGTATGTTTTATTGGGATGTTGGGGGATAATTCCTCCAATACTAGTATATGAGTACTTGGGTGATCATGCTCTAGGGTTGATTTATATAATGGCTGGGTGACAGGATCAAACAATGATGACTTGGAAAGTGATATAGGACATATACCTTCTCTCTAGAGTGACACTAGTGTTACTTTTCCTGTTAGATCAGTAACATAGTGATATGAAGATGGTGATTTTGGGTCATGTTATTCCCCCATGTGGTAGGATTCATCATAGATTTATAGATGAGATAAAGGAATCTAGGTAAGGTTCTTAGCTATGATATGACTTAGTTGAACCATGGTGGGTTCCCAAATCTTGTGTTTTCCCCTAATAGGGTAGTGTAGTGAGGTTAGACTTGTAGAATATTTGGAAATATATAGTGGAAATGATAGGTTTTTTGGTTGAGGGGCCAAACTTGTTTATGTGTAACAATTTCAAGTGAATGTAAATTCCATATTATTATTATGATGAGATATATGGGTGGATTACCCCTCCTAAATATGATATGTGATATAGGTGTGAGGTTACATTCCCCCCAATGTGATATCAGATATATGGTTCGAGTGACTTTTTTAATGATGTGATATGAGATATACATATGGGGCACCTTTCCCCCTAATGTGATCTGGTATATGTGATAGGTACGCCTTTGAACATGATGATATTTGAGATATAAGTGTGGGGTTATTTTCCCTATGATGTTATATGATATTTATGGGTGTTTTTTCATTCCCCCATAGTATGATATATGATATTTACCGGTCGTATTCCATTCCCTAATGTGTTTTATGATTCCTATGAGGGGCTGCATTCCCCACTGTTGTAATATGATATATGGTGTGAGAACCTTTACCCTGGATAATTTTTATATTAGAGATGATCTGGGTGGATTGCCCCCCCTGATTGATTGGGCATAAATGTTTATTGCTGATATTATATTAATGGATAAATATCCCAATGATATTTTTGTAACAATATTATAGACATGCAGCATTGGAATAAGAATGTATGGTTGATATCCAGTGTAAACTTAGAACCCAAGGATTAATGTTACTATTGATTTTTATTTTTTATTCATTTTGTGAGCATGTCACATGTTCATACACATCGGACATAGTTATATTTGGGATTTTTTTGTGACCTATTAAGATTTAATCACACCCTTCTTTGGAAAACATGTCACTTTGGTACTCAAGAAAACATAATTTTTCAAAGTTTTTTGTATGAAAGAGGATGAATATTGCCTGATTAGGTTGAATCATCATAGAAGGGGTTTGGATACTGGGATGAGGTGAGGATAAATATGTTTAGGTGATCCAATTTTTATTTAATTTAATGTATTTACTCTATACATATGATAAGTCTAGTGGGTGAATAGTTGGTACATTTTCTTGCATTATTTTCTATTCATTGGATATAGTATATATATGTTTTATTTTATCTACATACTCGGATTATTTTTAATTTATGATTCTTAGTTATTCCTATTTTTTACTTTAATATGAGGCTATAGTCCTCCCATGGTAACACCTTTGACCCTCACTACTAGTCAGTAGCCTTTAGAGTATTGGGAGGCACACATGAGGTCTTGTGGCACTCATATCCAGTTACTTTAGGGTAAATATAGAATCCCACACTTTTCATACATAGACATCACATCCTAATATATGAATATTCAACACATAACATAATAATCCAAGCCAAAATCATATAGGATGAGCATATTAGGATGTATGGATACATAAATATCTGGATCATAAGTACACCACATCATCTCCAATTATACTCTTCCAAACTAGCACCCTTCTTAGTCATATTAATCATAATACATTTCTTCATAACTTATGGAACGGAAACATAATAATGGGCGATATTTAATTCTCTATAATGGTAAATATGGGACATATAAATCGATGATAATAAGAAAGAATTATGGTATGATATCATTAATTTAACTTACACAGTTCATACCCAATCTATCATGGACCATAATCTTTATTCATGGGATAAAACATTATCATTTCAAATACATGAATCACAATAGTGAAAAATCATTACAAATCAATCCTGAACCATATGTTCATGTCATATAAGTTTGGCTCCATCATTTGAATGGGAAAAAAAATATACGTCAAGGTAAAATACTAAGACTATAAAATAATAATAGACCAGTCATCAATAATTGTGTCTAATATTGGCTCAAACATAAAGTAAAGTGCTGAATTTGTCATATATCTCATTCTAAATGAGAGTTAGATGAAAATCCCTTACCTTAATCCTCAAATTCCTTAATAAATTTTCTAGCATTGTGTATATTAAATATATGTTTATTATAATTAAATTATAAAATTTTAATCATATATATTATATTATGTATGATTTACTTATAATGTTTTACCACCCATTTATTAATAATTATCTGTAAAAGTCACTATTCGAGTTGATAACTATATCATTTTCCATATATGTTTTGGCTCAGTGGTTTTGGTCCTTATACTTTGATTGTTTTTAAATAATATAATGAGGTTTATAATTATATAAATATCATATATATTCATTATAGAAATATTTTTATTATTACATATCTGTTATAGATAGGAAAACCAATTACACCATTCATGATGACTATAGGTTGTACGTATACATGAATGTTGTTTCCATTTTCTAGACGGATGGAAAAAAATAAAGGTAAATAATATATAACCATTATAGAATCATTTTTATTTACAATATATCATATATATTCATCAAATATATAATTATTTCTATCTATTTCAAAAAAAACAAAAAATAAAACTCATCACTTTGTGGGGGTGGTAGTCCGCATATATTCATGATTGATATTAAAATTTTCCAATAGATTTTAATGTATGAATGAATATGTTATATTATAATTATTGGAGTATATATATCATAAATAACATATATGAATATTAAATCCATCCTTATCTCCATCACAAGAGGTAGTGATGGAAAATGAATTACTTCGGTCTGCAATGAGGTAGTCCATCATACAAATTATCGACAATTTACTTTCTCATTAGATGGAGGAGGATATGGGTAAAGTTAATTAAATTAACATAAAAAATATCAGTATATTATTTATACTTTTTTTATTATTTCTTCATATTTGAAAAAAAATATTGAGGTGGAATAAAAAAATAAAATAAAAATGATCGGTTGTGTATGATAACTATTATTCAGATAACCTCTTAGGATTTCAACAAAATCCTTACTAGATGAGATTTATAAATAAAATAGCCAATAACAAATGTGAAGGAAAATAATTAATTGATTCAGTTAAGTATTTTCCAAACCAATAGGATTTTTATGTGTGAAGATGAGAGGTGTGTGGGTTCCACTTTATAACTAAGTCGAGTGGCACAATTGTAATTTTAGAATGTTTTATAAGATTTCCATGTCACATTCTATGACACATGGATAAAAAATGGATAATAATAAAATATTTTGTGATATAAAGAATAAATATTTCCATACAATATGAATTATAAATGTTTTTAGGTTATTTTAACTCTTTTCTGTTTAGTTTAACCATCTACAAAACCAAATTTAACCTTAACAACATTAATTTATTTTTACTATTTATATTAAATATTATGAAAGAGATTTAATTTTAAATTATTACCTAACATAAATCATACTAATTAGAAATATGGATTCTATTATATGAAATTAAATTCAAATAACTACCACAATTTAATTAAAAATTAAACCCCCATATACGATGAAAAATAGTTTTACAAAGAAATTTGTTCATGTGTATAAAAAAAATTGAAAAAAAAATTGATTTCAATTACCTAAATTGGATTAATAATAATATAATTAATATAATTTTACTTTTAAAAATATCTTAAAAAATGTAACATGTAGATTCTTTAAATGAAAAAGTACTTTTTAAAAAAAAATCATAATTTTTCAATATTCATTGAAAATTATTCCATTCAGAAAATTTCAAAAAATTAAATCTAAGACAATTTTTAAATGTTGATTTGAAAAATGAGGTTTATTTTTTGAAATAAATTTTATAAAATTGGTAATGATTATTTTTATTACTTGTTCACTCTAAACTATAAAAATCATTTTAAGGAAAAATGTATTTTTGAACCATATATAGAATTTGCTAAAAACTAAGTACTTATTTTCCAATATATTTTATATATATAAAACATTTATACATAATTTTCCAAATATATTTATTCTTATTCATACAAATAATTTTAAAATCTATGTTAAAATGTTCAGGTTTAAATAATAATATTAATTGTATTGTGTGGTTCACTAAGACATGATGGTGTGTCTAACACAAGTTATTGAAGAAATTAAATTTATTTTAAAAGAAACAATTTCATAAAAACTCAGGGTATTATGTTAAATAAGTTTATAGTTTTCCAAAATACAAAAATTTATCCCAAATATTATGTAACATATATTTATTTCTGAGAATATTTCAATGAACCTTCACCACATCAATTCAATTTCTCTAACTTCATCTAAGTTTACATTCATCCAAGTTTAATTTCATGAAAATAATAGTCTACATTTTAAATAATCACATGGATGGATATTCTTGACTAACATTCTAAAATTATTTTTAGAGATAAAATATCCAGAATTATCTACACTCTATGGAAATCATCTTTAAATTCCACATATTCAAATATGCATTATCCACATATATATATGATATATCAAATAACTATCTCATTATTCTCTATGTGAATGAATCTCAAAAAAACCAATGTAATTTACATTTATCCCATTTCCTCATAAATTAAATCATTAACCACTTTATCTTATTTCAATAATGTTTAAAAAAATTCACTATTAAAATTTAATACATCAGACCATACAACTGGTTTTTAAATATAGATACTAGCAGTAACTAACTTCCAAGATATACGATGACAATTTAACCCTCATGAAATATCCATACCTCAACAAAAATTGTTACCATTAATTTTTTAATCTAACATTATTCTAATAAACATTCTTGGGAACTCCAACCAACTTCAAAAGTTTCCTTATTCTAAACATTAATTTCATCCATAATAGAACTATGATCATTTTCACTTATTTATAAAAAATTACATAAGAAAAATCAGGTTCCACATAGTAAAAGTAGTTCCAATCCTATGGTTAGTATAACTATCTTTATAATTTCTATATGATTAGTACATCAGAAAATATTTAACAGTGCGCTTAGTTAATCCAGGTACCATAGGAATAGTTAGTTTCCCAGTCTACCAGAGGAAGTCGACCACCATAGGGAAGGTTGTTCGAGGATTCCAATATAGTATTCAAGGTATTTTAGTGGTTTATTAATCATCATTTAATGTATTTATACCTCTTTGTAAACATCTGGATCTAGGTAAGGTGTATGTCATCACAAAATCTATTACTGATAATATAGAGGAAAAATATATAGTAAAAGGTATGATTATTGTATCTTGTACTTTATTATATGTATCCTTAAAATTAAATACTTTGATATAATTTTAGGTAATGGATAATTAACATATTTATGATCCTAAATTTATTGTTATAATAGGATTTTATATTTCTCATTATCTACTAGGTTTGACCTTTGGAAGGGAAATAACCCCTAGAACTTAACTACATATTTTTAGATTATAAATTTAAAGGTTTCTTTGAGATATATGGACCAAATTGGTTCGGGGAAGTGAGGGAGGAGGTTCCCTTTAATAATTAGGGTGAGGGGAACTTTTGGAAATCAACAAAATATTAAAATATAATAAGGCTATTCTAGAGGAAAAGACTTAAAATGGACTATAAATTAACATGGTACTAAATTTTAGACCATATATAATCCCCATTGTGATTCATTAATATTTTTTATTTTTAAACAATTTAATAAAATATTAATTCAATAAAATATCATTATTGTCAAATTTGATATTATTCATTAGATTTGACTTCAGATACATAATGACAAAGTGGGAATTAGAATATAATTATTTAAAACAATTATAATATATACTATAGATCTATAATATTCATTATAAACATTTAATCATCCCAAATATATCAAAATTAATACTTCTAGAATCAATTATTTTATTTTCCTGTTAATTAAATAAACATTGTATTAGCATTGCAGAAGCATTTAAGGTAATTATATAATTTCAAAAACTAAATATAAGTTTCAATAATGAAAAAAAATTCATTAAGATCGAAATATACATTTACATTTTTTCGTATCTTTATTTTTTCTCTATGTGAACACATAAAATATATTAAATACAAATAGATTGATATTTTGTAACTATCATTGATTTAAATAATACATAAGTTGTGGAAAAGTATCCATTAAACAACTCCAATTCGATATTATGGTGATAGGGGTCAAATAATATTCATAGAATAATTTTTATACAAGTTTAGGTCACATTATTACCCTTATATTTTGGTTTTAACCCTTATTTAATCTCTTTAACTCTAACCATGACAACATGGATTTTTACTATTTGAGGATCAATATTATTGCTATAAAATGAGAAAAGAACCATAAATGAATCATGAATAATATTTTCAATATTATCATAATAATTTGGCCATATTTTGGATTTTTAAAAAAATTTATATCATTTAATAAAATATTTTTTTAATATAACATTAAAGTCAATTATGAAACTATTCGTTACTTTCCCTTTTACAAAAATCAATATAACAAGATATCTTTGAAAAAACTCTTTTAAACCCTCATTTAAATGTCAAAGTTATCTATAAAATTCATTTATGTAATTAATTATCTCTAATTATATTTATTTTAATATTTTTTATATCATTTATTTTATATTTCCATTAACTAAACAAATAATGCAACATCATTGTGTAAGCATTTAAGGTAATGATTTATTTACAAAAAATAAGAAATAAATTATCAAGATTAATATAAATATTTTATATTTAAAATAGATATTTATAGTTGAATATATATTCTGAATAACCACATATTAAAATTTAATACTTATTAAAAACATTGGTGTGATAAGTTTTACTTTTCATAAAATAAAATACTATAAATGGATTAAATTCATCCAAGTGGATCCATGAGGTAAAAATTTTATCCTAATGATTATTTTGGTCAAACATAACTAATAAAATAATATTAGTACAAGTTTTTGGGTAATTTTATAATATTTATAATATTATTTTTACACTTAATTACATGATTTACTCTTAACTATAGTAATTAAAATTATTAAGTTAAATATTCATATCATCCAAAACTAAAAGGTAACTATTTACTAAATTTATAACTTATGATTTTAAATATTTAATCCATTAAAATTAATCTCGTAGATTAATTTAAAATTAATCTCGTACATAAATTTCTACAATTAATTTAAAATTAATCTCGTAGATTAGGTGAGAAAAAGGGTTTTTAAAGTCAAAACATTCAAAAGTTTGAAATGTTTTTATATCCATGTTTAATATAAAAATGGTTTAAGTGACCTAAATTTGAATAAAATATTTATTATTGATCAAATTTTACTTTAAAACCAATTTATAATATAATTTATCATTAAAAATTATTTAGATGAAAAGTCGGTTTTCATTTAAAATGTGGTATTTTTTTCACTATTCATAAAAAATGAAACTTATCAGAAAAATAACAAAAAATTAACCAAATTAATTTTTTATATTCCACTTTCAAAAATTATGTTTATTTTTTCAAATAAAAATTATAAAATTATCAAAATTAATTTTTTAAAACAAGTGTGTCATTTAAAGGCGACGAAACTACCTTTAAAAAATATACCGTTTTTATGTGAATTGGATTTATTTTTATCTTATTCCAATAAAATATATTAGATTAATTTCAATACAAATATTGAATATATAGTATATGAATTTTATAATTAGGTTATTACTATTCATTCCCTCTAATTTAATGGCAAGGTTATAATAATATTTAATTGTTTGTTTAAGTTGGGTATTGCAGGTAATGAAAGATATCAAATAGATTAAATTTAAAAAGTTTCATATCATAAAATCCTAGGGTGTGACATTCTCCCCACCTTCAATAAATTGATTCCAAAAAAATCAAATTTCACTTCAAAAATCAAAGGTTGATACTTGATAATTCCCTTGTGGGAAACTCACATCATAAATAGGGTTTAAAAAATATCATCTTAATAAGAGGGAAAAGGAAATGAGGAAACAAAAAAATAGTCTTTTTAATAGGATAACATTACTGGGAATTGAAAACCTGTACATGGAAAAGAAATCTAACTACCAATTTCTTATAGATAGTGATAGGGAACATGGTCATTAGAAAGTTACCCATCACAAAACTGTAAATTTTTTATCGGTTAAATGACCATTGATTTCTCAAAAAGAAAAGTACACAGATAATGTTTTTGTTCCAAAATAATCTTCCCTAGAGTTGAGGGACTCTTTTAATATTCAGATATTCACTTGAGATAATAAACTTACTTGATTACATTCCATGTCATGGGAAAAATATCATCCTTTGGTTGTTCTTATATATATATATTAACTTTACTTCGTACACATAAAGATGGATATTCAAGATTAATTTTTATGCCTAAAGAACTTTTAATGAATCATAAGGTACATAAGTAATACCTTCATCCTCTAAATATTTTCTGAAACCAAAAATGTTAGCACATAGAATCCATTAAACCATACTTTAACCTCAAAAAATAATATCCAATGTTCAATTTAATCCATTCCAACATTAAGACTCATCCAAAATACATCTATATAAATTCACAGTCCAAAAAGGACTCTAAATTTAAAAAATTAATCTTAACATTAGATTCTCAAAACAACATAATGTATCTCTTATTGTCACATACCAATTTTTTGATCACCTTAAAACATTAATTAAAACTTTCATGCTTCCAAATTCTTAAAGAAAAAGTATTGAAGTGAAATACTTATATATCTCATGATTATTATAACCATAATATCCTTGATAAAATAATTTTAAAATATAATTCTTGAATCCAAACATAAGAATATTAATCAATCCTATTTGTTTGTGGTAGTAGCATAAGCTTTACCAAGGTCCATTAGCCTCTTTTGAGGCATATTCCTTTGATTCTTGAGACATTTATTTTCACAGTGTCTCATCTTCTTATATTTAAAGCTTTATATATTTGAAACCTTTTTATTACCCTTGAAATCACAAGAATAATTTCCTTTCCCTCCAAACTTCTAAAAAAATCCCTTTACTTTTAATAAAATACCAGGGTTTGTATTTCCGCAATTATCACATGAGGGAAAATACTTCTTTATCTTCTTTTCTTTATTCATATTTTTTTATATTGCACTATTTTTATCATGATTCCCTCTAAACCCATAATACTTATAAAATTCTTTCTTTGTATCAATTTCACACGATACTGTGTCCTCATATGATGAGAAAATGTGTGAGACTAGTTCCATTCAAAATATTATCTTAAACCCATCGAATAAACAATCATTCTTAATCTTTGGATTGTGTTCATTGATGTGGTTCTCATTCCTTCTACAAAGGGCCATTTCTAAAGGTTGTAATACACTAGACTAGATCATAACTTTATGAAACATAATGTATAATCATATAACTAGTGAATCACATAACCTAAATTGAAAATTTGGGTATAACTAATCTATAAATTACAAGCTTTATTTCTTTGGGAATATTTACAATTTTTTTCCTAAATTTTCATTCTCTAATCTATGATTTTCTAAATTTATTTCCCATTGTTTCTATTAAACATCCTTAGATTATAACTATAAAATACCCAGACCCCAATAGCCCGGAGTCGGTGCCTTACTTCATTTCATTAGCATAAGATATAAGAAATCACATCCCAAAGGACCAAATAGATAAGTAGTCTTGGTAAACTAGATACATGCATGATTTTCACTTACATTTGAAATATAAAATTACAACATAATTTTTTTTATTTTTAGAGAATACCTTTATTCCCTCTAGCATGTCCTTTTATAACAATCATAGTACACTTCATAGATTCCTGAGAAAAATAAAATATAAGAAAGGAGTGATCTCAAATGCTCAGCAAGGGTTATGTACAGAATAATCTATTATGAATCGTTAAGAATAATCAATATGGAAAGTTAAATAATTTATTTCATATGCAATTTAATCAATAAATAGAAAACAAAATGCATCCATGGATTTTTTTCAGAGTTAAAATATCATAATGATAATTACAGAATTATAAATTCTTGTAATAATGGAAGTCATGTATCTAGCACATTAACCATTATTATCAAGATGTTTTACAAGATAGTTTAAAACCACTGGGTAGAAAACAGTTTGCTCTGTCCAACTTCCTCTCTACTATCAAGACCTTTCACAAGATAGTCTAAAAACTACTAGGTATAAACAAATTAGGATTTTATAATTGATTTGTATCATGAGACCTACCAATACATTGAGGGGCTATAGAGAGCCCCACCCATGAGTTACTAATTACAATGCATTCCTTATATTAAAGGGTTAAAACATAAATAAAATAAAAATTTGTATTAAAAACTTCCATACAAAATTTGAATACTTAAACCATAAATCATGAATAGTATCAAAATAGCACATCCACAGTCAAACTAATCATAAAAAAATAATAAAATATGGTAATTTATATCAGAATATATTAAACTCAATTAATTATAAAACTCAATAGAAGGTGTTGACATTGAAGAAAATACTCTAATAAAATCATTAAAATTTAATTAAGTAAAATGCCCTTCTTAACTTTGGAAATCACTTTTAAAACACTTCATAATTATAAATTAAAACATTTTATTGGAAAATAATTAATAAAAATATTAAATAAAGTTATAAAGAATTAAGGAATCATGATGGAGGGAAAATATGCTCCTACCATGTAAGTTAAAAAACATTCCTTCTGTATTTTTTATGAATAATTCTCAAAGAACCTTTTTTAAATGGAAAATTATTCCTTTTGAATCATTTTTAAAAAATTAAAAAGGGTTCAAAATGAAATGAAAAAAATCATTGGGGAATATTAAAAACATTTTTGAAACCATTTTTAGAAAACATGGAAATGGAGTAGAAATATTCCCCAGTGGATACTTAGATAAAAAAATCTTAAATAACAATAATATTTTGAAATAAACCCTTACCAATTTGTAATTAGTTGAATTTTATGCACCATAAATTAAAATGAAACTTTAAATACTGTGAATATAGGTAGATTCATGATATTATATTAAAGTGGAAGTATATACATCATTAAAAATAAATAAATGGTGAATAAGTCATGGATCCCATAGAAATAAAAGTGAGACAAAAATACCCTACCTTATGTTTCCTTAATTTGAACGAGATTTAACCTCTTGTATAATGGTTTTAAGCATTTTATTAACTTATATAATAATCTTATTCATATATATGATATCATATATGATCTTATTATATTATTTTACCACCCATTTATTGATAATATTTCATTATTACCCTTGTTTGGGGAGTTAACTGCTTCATTTTCCTATGCATGTTTTTCCATGAAGTTCTTAGTTCTTTTTCATAGGATATAGATCCAACATATTGAAAATGATATTAATGTTATAAATATAATATTTAATCAAAAAATGTATTTTTAAATCCATTCTTGAATTTTTGATATGAAAAATGAATTGCATCGCGTCGTGGAGATGGTATGTATTATCTGCACACAAGTGACAGTATCAATCCCTTGATGAGTGAAATGATAAGGAAGTGTATGGTATATTAATTTTTACATAATTAATATCATGTCATATTTATTATATATATCAATTATTTCTATTGGTAGGCATTGAAAACTCAATAAAGTGCTGAATTGAGTTCCTATAAAAATTTCTGTTAAATATTGGCTATTTAAAAAAAATCCCCAAATTAAAAATATAATATAATTTAGTTTTTAGTGAATTTATAAGAGTCTTTAATGTTCAATTAATTTCTCAAGATATTTATTAGTTCTCAGCGATACTTATATAAAAATTAATATAACTTTTAAAACTAACCTACGGGTTCAAAACAGTTATAAACACTTGTTAAACTAACTATCAGAGTTTAAATTAATTTCAATGAAATTTATTATAAAACATAGTAAAAGAAAATAAAAATATACACAGTAAAAATTAAAAAAAGTTGTTCAGTCCCAAGATAAGACATAGTCCTCTCCACTTGGTGATCACCTTCCACCAAGTAGTTTATATTAATAAACAAGTTTGATAAACACCATCGATTGGGGTTCAGAATATCATGTAAGTCTGTCTAGGTCACACTTGACATCTACCATACTTTTTTGTGGAAAAAGGAAAAATTAGGTCACATGTGACCACTTCTAGAGTTCTACGTGGGATATAAAAGGATAAACTGAGTGTGATATTTGAGGATATAAATTATCCTCCAATTATACACAGGAGTCAGTGTGTGTATAACTAACAGATACACACACTGCTCAGAAATGTAAATAAATTAACACAACAGAGATAAAGATGTAGAGTTAGGTTTAAAAGAATTTTTATGTTATGCAGTGCAGATCTGGACTCATTTGATGTAGTGTAATTGAATTTCAAGTCTTCTTTTAAAATTTTACTCTAAAACAGAGTGTCATAGCCTCTGTGTTCTAGATTCTAAGAGTATGAGATGTTCATATTCTTGTTCAAAAGATGTTCAGATCAGCTCATCATGTTTATCTTAACTTCTTGATCTCCCTGTGTGTTCTTCCTTTTGATTTCTTGGGTTTTGGAATTATGCTCAAAGGTTGCATTAGTTCTTCTCTTTTATGCACTTTCTTTTCTTACTGTTATTCTCTATGTCTTGTTTCATCTCTCGAATGATCCAGCTTGTAATTATTTTATACTTCAAGGTCCATCAGACATAATGATCTCCCCACATGTATGTACCTCGTACTATCCTTTGAATATCCAAAAAACAACATTAAATAGTGTCATAATCATTAATTTATCCAAATATAACCATTATATATAAATTTGAATTAATAAAATAAAAATAGTTTTTATGACTATCGGTGAGTCATAAGTATCAATGAATCATTAGCATTAGTCTGTCAGCATCGGTATATCGTCATTGGTGACTCTCTGTATCAGTGAGGCATTTTCATTGGTATCGGTGACTTTGGGCATCAGTCTATCATCATCGGTGACTCTCTGTATCGGTGAGTCATTTTTATCATTATCGGTGACTCTGGTCATTGGTGATTCATTTGTACTGTCGATCTATCCAGGCATCAGTGATTCATTATTAGTGACTCATTTTGAACTATCGTTGTGTTTCCTATTGGTGACTCGTCAATCGATAAGTCCTTCGAACTATTGGTGTGTCACCCATCGGTGACTCATCCATCGATGAGTCACTTGAACTATCAGTGTGACCGATCATCAGGGACTTGTCCATCAGTGTGTCGTTTGTTCTATAGGTGAGTCATGCATCGGTGTCTTCTTCGATTGGTGAGTCCTCCAATGGTGACTCCTTTGAACTATCGGTGTTAGGGACATTGAAAAATGTTGACCTCACCTGTTTTGATAACCTCAATCATGTATTCATATGTATTGAAAATCCCAATTATGTTTTCATTCTCTATGATAGTGTTAAGTTTCATTGATCTATACTTTAATTCTTTCAAATCTGTGATCAAACCAATAATAATCTTTAAAATAGTCTTTGAAATATGTTAATCCTCATTTATCCATGTTTATACAAGTTATAAATTAATTCTAACACAATCGTATGTGTTCTGCATAAAACAGATAAGTAATCTGCCAATAGCTACTGATAAAGAGCTACCGGTAACCAGTCTACCGATAGACTTAGTCTACCGACAGACAGCTACCGATATACTTAACACAGAGCTACCGATATACTTAACACAGAGCTACCGATGTGCTTATAAATATAAGCTACTGACTTACAGAAATCTACCGATACAAATATAGAGCTACCGGTGTAAGTATAAATAGCTACCGATGGAATAAGAGTCACCGATGGACGAAGCTACTGACAGACTCAGAGCTACCGATACACGCATGAAGCTACCGACGCATGGAGCTACCAACGCATGCAGCTACCGACGCATGGAGCTACCGATAAACAAAGTCACCGATACAATCATGTACTAACCGACGCATAGAGCCACCGATAGAGTCAAAGCAACTAATGACATTGAGCTACCGATGTTCAAGCTACCGATGTCCAAGCTACCGATGTTGATTACCTACCGATCACTCGACTCACTGTTTGAATTTCTTTATTTATCTTTATTTAATCTATCTAACGGTCATATCATACATTTTAATGATTTGTCAAATATCTAATAAAGGTTGTCGGATGTCAGGAATCCGTACCTCGTACCTGCAGAAAGGAAATCTTTTATGTCCCCTGTTACGTGACATAAATACAAGAAGACTCTGCTGAAGAGAAGTGAGACAACACACACAGAAAAAAAGGAAGACATACGACATACTCAAGAAAAGATCTGTGCATACAAGAAGAACCAATCAAGAACACAGAGAAGCTCATAGACAATCAAGCATACTCGAGAAGTGTTCTGTGCATACAAAAGAATATCGAAGAGCTTCATCGACTACATTTTTCACTCTGTGAACCTGGAGCATACGACACTCTGTTTCTCAAACAGAAACGAGAAGAAGACTCAGACTCACTTCTGATTGAATCCAAAGGATTCCAGAGCTACACTGAAATCACCAGAACCACTTCTAAACTCTACATCTCTTGTTATGTGATTTATTATTATACTTTTCAAGCAGTGTGTGTTATGTGCTGTATCTAACACATATACTGTCTCCTATACTTAAACTGGAGGATTTGTAAATCCTAACCAAACTATTTCATTCTATTCTTTCCCACGAATAACAGTGGTAGAGGTCGTGTGTGACCTGGACAGCTGGTTGCTGTTGTACTGTTTCCCACGAAGAACAGTGGTAGAGGTCTTGGACCTGGATAGTTGTAAACTGTTGAACCCCGATCCAGGGTGTGGATTATTTTTATATAAACTGTTGAGAGGACTAAGTCTTGGCTTGAGACTGAACCTCTTGGTTACATTTTTTGTGCCATCTCTTTCAAAGTTTTATTCCGCTGCTAACCACTTTAAAACCAATATTGTTTTTAAAGTTACTTTGATAATTAAATTAGCAAGTGTTTATGTTAAGTGCAGATTAGTAAGTTAGTTTCAAAAGATAATCACACACTCCTATGTTGATTAACTGGGAATTAATCAATCCCTTGAGAATCTAACAGAACCTCTACTTTAATATAAATTCACTACAGTTTAATTTATTATTTAATTTGGGGGTCTTTAAGACACTGTTTTTAAATACAGAAATTTTAATTGGTACTCAATTCACCCCCCTCTTGAGTAAACCACTCCGACCAACACTTGGTATCAGAGGATTGAAAATACTTTCTAAAAGTACTCTGCTTTTGAACTGTGATTTTAGTTGTATTTTAAAGTTCTTAAAATTTCTGTTATATCTAAATTTTTATCTCTTTAAAATTTTCTCATCATGGACAATAGACTTGAGGGTGCTGCTACTAACCGGCCACCTTTCTTCAATGGAACTAATTATGATCAGTGGAAACTGAAAATGAAAATTCATCTAGAAAGCATAGGTTTTGATATTTGGACTGCTATTGAATCAGAATACAAAATTCCCACTACTGCTAGATCTACTTGGGATGAACCTACAAAGACTGCTTACAATAACAACTGTAAAGCTATGAATGCCTTATACTGTGCTCTAGGAGATGAAGAGTTTAATAGAATTTCTTCTTGTAAAACTGCATATGAAATTTGGGATACAGTAGCTGTTTCTCAAGAAGGAACAACGAATGTTAAAGAAATGAGATTGAACACTTATACTATCAAGTATGATAATTTTAAAATGAAGCCTGACGAACCCATTTCTGACATGTATCTCAGGTTCAATGAAATTGTCAATACAATGATCTCGCTGGGAAAAGATGTCTCATCGAAGGACCAAATTATGAGAATTTTGAGATGTCTACCTGATAGATGGAGAGGCACATCTGTCTCAATCAGAGAATCATGTGACATTGCTGCTCTACCTGTCAAGGAACTGATTGGAAAGCTGATGATGTATGAAGAAGAGCTTAAAGTGAATAAGGAGGAAGAAAATGAACCTGCAAGAAAGTCTGTCGCTTTCAAATCCTCAACTTCAAAGAATAAGGACAAAGAAAAGAGTCAAGCTGTAGTTGAAAGTTCAAGCTGTGAATACAGTGAAAGTGATTCTGACAGTGATGCTGAGATGGCTCACATTGCTAGAAGATTTAAGAAATTTTATAGGAAAAAGAAGTTCTTCAGAAAAACAAATTATAAGGGTAAGTATGATCACCAAGGTAAATGGAAAAAGGATTGGAAGAAGAATGACAAATCAGATGATGTTGTCTGCTATGAGTGCAAGAGAAAAGGACACATTAAAGCCGACTGTCCAAAGCTGAAGTATAAAAAGAAATATGAATATAAGGACAATAAGTTTAAGAAAGCCATGAAGGCTACGTGGAGTGCTTCTGAGGATAGCTCTACTGAATCTAAAAGCTCTGAAACTGAACACAAAAATAAGGAAAACATGTGCTTTATGACAAACACTTCTCAGGTAACTGCTGAAACTCCTGCTTTAAATTATTATTACTCTGGAGATAATGCAGAATCTGACTCTGATTCTGGAACAATGTCTAAAAATGAATTGGTTGAGTACTGTGATATGCTGGAAGAGACATGTAATGAACTTAAGGATAAATAAAAGTCATTAAAGAAATAGCATGCTCTCACCACTACAGTTAAAACCGAACTGACTATTGAAAAAGAGAAGAATGCTCAACTGTTAAAAGAAAACACTGAACTGAAACTATCTAATGAGCAACTCAAGAAAGACTTAGAGAAGTTCACCAATGGCAAAAATACACTAACACAAATTCTAGGAAAGCAAATAGAACCTAAATATACTACTGGTATAGGATACCAACCTGGACAAAGGAAAATTGCCAAAACTAGATTCATTTCTAAATCTGGACAGAATGAAGGTAATTTTGGAACTTCATATGCTTCAACCAGTTATATACATAGCTATGGATCTAATAAAGTTTATCTTTCAAAGCATGTCAATTATACAAATTATATGAGACCCATTAGACAAATATGGGTACCTAAAGTGTTATTGGCTAACCTGTCTGGACCCAAGAAAATCTGGGTACCAAAATCATCTCCCATCTGAATCTGTTTTGTAGGGAACTTTCTTAAAGAGCTCCTGTAAAGAGACCTGGTATTTGGACAGTGGATGTTCAAGACATATGTCAGGAGACTTCTCTTGTTTCAAGAGTTTAATAAAAGTTGATGGAGGCTTTGTCACCTTTGGTGATAACTCTAAAGGAAAAATCATCGGCCTAGGCCAGATTGGTAACACTGATTCAATTTTGATTTCTAAAGTTTTATTTGTTGATGGCCTTAAATACAATTTATTAAGTATTTCTCAGTTATGTGATGATGGTTTTCATGTTAAATTTGAAAATGATTCTTGCAAAGTTTTTAATTCTAAGAATGTTCTGGTATTTTCTGCCTTAAGAAATGAAAATGTTTATGCTGTTAATCTGAATTCTTTAGCTAAGCAGAATATTACTTGTTTGAATGCTTTTCATAAAGAATCTTGGCTATGGCACAGAAGATTGGGACATTGCAACATTCACTCACTTAGAAAACTCTCTAGAAAAAATCTAGTTAGAGACCTACCCAAATTAGAATTCCCAAATGATAAAGTGTGTAACCCCTGTCAAAAGGGAAAACAACACAAAGTTTCTTTTAAATCAAAGAAAGAAGTTTCGACTTCTCAACCACTTGAATTGGTTCACATGGATTTTTTTGGACCATCAAGAGTTTCTAGTTTAAATGGGAAGCACTATGTTTATGTTCTTGTAGATGACTTTTCTAGATATACTTGGGTATATTTTCTAGCTCACAAAAGTGAAGCCTGTTCTTCTTTTGTTAAATACTCTAAATCTGTAGAGAACCTTAGTGGACTTAAGATTAAAACTTTGAGGAGTGATCATGGTCGTGAGTTTGAAAATCAATATTTTGAATCTTATTGCTCACACAATGGCTATACTCATAACTTCTCTGCCCCTAGAACACCCCAACAGAATGGTGTAGTAGAAAGAAGAAACCGAACCCTTAAAGAAATTGCTAGAACCATGCTCAATAAATATGATCTACCTATTTATTTTTGGGCTGAAGCTGTAAATATAGCTTGTTATGTCATTAATAGAGTCTTAATTAGACCTGTTCTTAAGAAAACCCCTTATGAATTGTGGAACAATAGAAAGCCTAAGGTTAATTACTTTAAAGTTTTTGGCTGCAAAGTATTTATTCTGAATACTAAAGATAATATGGATAAGTTTGCTTCCAAAAGTGATGAAGGAATTTTGCTGGGTTACTCTATTTCAAGTAAAGCCTATAGAGTATTCAATAAGAAAACTAAATGTGTGGAAGAATCTATTCACATCAAGTTTTATGAAACTGATCCACATGAGCCTAAAACCTCTCTTGAAAATATTGAAGAAGACTTATCTGTTCTGGACAAAAATGATAAATCTAAAGAACCTGTTATCAAAACATCCAGTTCTGGACTTTTTCCAGAATCTGCTTCTGTTGAACCCGAACCTATAGATGAACCTGAAATTTCTAGTCCAACCTTTACCAGATCAACGAGGATTCTAAAGAATCATCCTTTAGAAGATGTTGTTGGTAATCTTGATAGAGGAACACAAACTAGAGCTTCTCTAAGAAACCAGGTTGAACATCAAGCTTTTCTTTCACAGCTAGAACCCAAAAATATCAATGATGCTATCAATGATGAATTCCGGGTAATAGCTATGCAGGAAGAATTAAATCAGTTTGAAAGAAACAAAGTCTGGGAATTAGTTGACAGACCTAAGGACACTATGACAATAGGCACAAAATGGGTTTTTAGAAATAAAGTAGATGAATCTGGAAATATAGTTAGAAACAAAGCTAGACTAGTTGCACAAGGATATAGTCAAGAAGAAGGTATAGACTATGAGGAAACTTTTGCACCTGTAGCTAGACTAGAAGCCATTAGGATCTTACTTGCATATGCTGCACATCTGGATTTCAAGTTATATCAAATGGATGTGAAAAGTGCATTTCTAAATGGTTTTATAATTGAAGATGTTTTTGTAGAACAACCACCTGGATTTACTAACCCCCATTTTCCAAATCAAGTTTTTAAACTTTCTAAAGCTTTGTGTGGTTTGAAACAAGCTCCAAGAGCTTGGTATGATAGACTTAGTAATTTCCTTATCTCAAATGGTTTTACTAAAGGGATTGCTGATCCAACTATTTTCATTAAAAGAATTTCTAAAGATATTTTAGTTGTAAAAATATATGTTGATGATATTATTTTTGGATCTTCTAAACACTCTTTATGTACTGATTTCTCAAAAAGTATGCAAAATGAATTTGAAATGAGCTTAATGGGAGAACATAAGTACTTTCTTGGATTTCAAGTATTTCAAAATGAAAATGGTATTATTTTGAATCAAAGTTAATATACAAAGGATCTTTTAAAACGTTTTGATCTGGATAGTATCAAGGAAAGTGAAACTCCTATGAGTACTACCTATAAACTGGATGCAGATGAAACTGGGAAACCAGTTGATCAAACAAATTACAGAGGTATGATTGGTAGTTTACTTTATCTTACTGCTAGTCGACCTGATATTATGTTTAGTGTGTGTATGTGTGCTAGATTTCAAGCTAATCCAAAAGAATCTCATTTGCTTGCTGTTAAAAGAATTTTTAAATATCTTAAACACACGGTTAACTTAGGTTTGTTTTACCCAAAAGGAAAATCCTTTGAGTTAATGAGTTATTCAGATGCTGACTTTGCTGGTTGTAAGTTAGATAGAAAAAGCACATCAGGAACATGTCATTTTCTTGGAAAATCTTTAGTTTCTTGGTGTAGTAAGAAACAGAACTCAGTTGCATTATCTACTGCCGAAGCAGAATATATAGCTGCTGGTAGTTGCTGTGCACAAATTCTGTGGATGAAACACACTCTTCTGGACTATGGATATGTTTTTAAACATGTTTCAATCAACTGTGATAACACCAGTGCAATAAACATCTCTAAGAATCATGTATCTCACTCTAGAACCAAACACATAGATGTAAGACACCACTTCCTAAGAGATCACTATCAAAAAGGTGATATTTCTCTTGAATTTATTGGCACTGAACATCAATTGGCTGATATTTTCACTAAACCTTTAAGTTCGGATAGTCTAAGTTACATAAGACACGAATTGGGAATGTTTAATCACAACCGATGTGAAAATCCTCACTGATGTGAAATTCTCACCGATGTGAAAATCCTCACTGATGTGAAATTACCACCGATGTGAAAATCCTCACTGATGTGAAATTCTCACCGATGTGAAAATCCTCACTGATGTGAAATTCTCACCGATGTGGAAATTCTCACCGATGTGAAATTCTCACGGATGTGGAAATTCTCACCGATGTGAAATTCTCACCGATGTGAAAATTCTCACCGATGTACAATTCTCACCGATTTGTTTTTCTCACCGATGATTAACTCACACCGATGCAATATTTTAAAACTTCTGTCTACCACCAAGAATATGAATCGTTTTATTTCATTTTATTTTATTTTAGTCGTTTATTTGGAATTCCTAAAGGATAAAAACTAAGTCTAAGCCACTTCCTACCTCACCGAGCTCAAAACCTCTCACCTTCGAACCTTTGCTCCCAAATCGGCCAAGAACCCTAAACCCCCGATGGCAAAAACTAAGCTTCCTATCATCAGAGATGAAAGTGGAGAACCAAATGCTAAGAAGCAGAAGACACAGCATAAAGCCAGTGTTAGTGAAGTCAGAACTAGATCGGGAAAGCGACCAGTGAATCCTCACTTGCAGAATAGAGACATTGTAATCGAGAAGGAACTGTGCGTGGAATGGCTACTACCTAGCAAATCGTTAGTACTAGAAATTCCGGAGGACCAGAAATGGGTGGATTGTTTCTCGAATAACAATGGCCCATACTACCCGAAGTTGGTAAAACAGTTCTATGAGTTTGTAACCTTCGAGAAGGCTGAAAATGAGAATCGGGTAAGCTCATTTTTAAATGGAAAAGAGATGTCTTTTTCTTTATTAGAGTGGGCTGAGAGTTTGAAAGTACCACATGAAGGTGTCTCTGGGTATGTATCAAGAGCAATGCCACCTAGCAGTGATATCTTTGATTATGAAACCGCCTTACAAGAGCTGACTGGTAATGGGACTCAAAGGCAAGTGGTTGTTGCTGAAATGGATGGAGAGAATCGACTGCTCTTCAAGTTTGTTCAACATGTGTTGATACCGAGGCGAGGAGATTTTGAAAATCTGAGATATCAAGATATCTATCTTCTTCATTTTCTAAGACATGGTGTAAAAATCAATCTGTGCAGATTGTTAATGCTTCAAATGGAAGACATGATTAGACCAAAGTCAAAGACTAATGCTTTGTTCTTTGCCAAGCTGATTTCATTAATGATAAAAGTGAAAGGAATAGCTGAGTCTCAGGATGAGACAGTTGTAGTCAAGAATAATTTTTGCATCACCTCGACTGTATGTAAGTACATGAAAATTAACTGGAACCCATGGAAGGGAGAATGGGTCAGTGATGATCAGAAGATATATAATAGGTTTAATCCTGAGGATCATCCCTCAAGACCAAAGGATGAGAGAGATCCGAGTCTGAGACCTGATGAAGAGGAACCTGTTTATAGTGATGAAACAGAAGAAGAATAAGAAGAAACTCCCATGGATGTTGGAGGAGATCCAGACTTGCCCCCAAGTCCTGTTGCAGAATTGGTTTATTCTAGGAAAGGAAAGGTAGAGGAAATTTTGTCTACTCATGAGGAAGACCAGTCTGTGCCTCACCAAGAAGAAGAGGAAAAGGAAAATGTATCTGAATCGCCTACTTCTGGTAGTTTAAGTATGAGTCCTTTGATTGGAAGCTCAGCTATGCCGACTGCTGAAGTAGAAAGAGATACAGAAGAAGCTGTACCTGTATCAGAAGATCTTCTAGATGCTGCACCTATGGAACTTGTAGTAGAAGATTCTGATGAAGAGAATCCAGCACTGAATGCTGTTGTGATACATGAGAATGCACCCATTGAGGGGGAGCACCAATCTTTTCTTGGAAATGTTACAGTAGCTGTTGAGCTTGGAGACTGGGTAGAAGACCCAGGGTTTATAGTCTGTGGTTTGGATTATCCGGATTCAGATAATGAGATGTCTGTGAATAGGCCTAAAACCAATTATGATCTTGCTTCTGAGTTGTTGCCAGATGATGTAGTCAGATTTCATGATCTGAATAAGCTGAAAGAGGACCTCAAAACCAGTTTTGTTGAAGAAGTGAAGTTAATGGAAACCTCTCTTGCATCCTCAATTAATTCAATAATGACTGATTCTGTAGTTAGTTTGACCTCAGCAAAGGGATCTGCTGTAGTTGTTTCAAATGATTTTGTCTCTAAATCTGATCTTGAATCCATGAAGAATGAGCTGAAAGAATCATTCAGTGTATCAGTTGCTGAGATGAAGCAAAGATTTTATGAAGAAATGAAAATGTTAGAGAGATCCTTCGAGCTATCTATGGCTTGTAATTTATCTTCTTTTATGTCTGAGCTTATGGAAGAAGTGAAAGAGTGCCAGACTCAGTCTTCTAGGATCGAAGAAGATCTTGAAGCTCTCAAGACATCAGTTGTTGCTTTGGATTCTTATATGAGCTCCAAGTCTCAAGCGGACAAGGACCTAGCTTATGTGAAGAGTGTAGTAAGCCAGTTTGTCTCGGTGTTTGAAAGTTTCAAAACCTCAGTGAAGGATCATGTTCAATTACAAGACTCTCAAGTTCAAAGCCTAATCAGTGGTTTGTCTAAGAGTTTTAAAGAAACTGTTTCCTTCTCTCTTGGCCCTCTCACATCCAAACTATCAGTTGATCTGAATCAATTTCGAGCAATGTTGAAGGAGGAGATTGGTTCTATTTCAACCAGTGGATCTGTGGACTCATCAGAGCTGAGCCGAGTGGTGCTTTCTACAAGAGATTCTGCGAGAGAAATAATGAAGATTGTTTAAGATTATATGAGAGAATCCTCTGCCTCTCAGGAAGCCATAAAGAGCAAAGTGGAATACTACTTCACCAGAATTTTCACCAAGAATCAACTCGATCACCACTTCAAGCTGATGTTGGAAAATAAGAAGCTACCTCCAGTAACTCAAGCTTTCAGAGAACAAGTGAGCAAGCTAAGAGAACTGACTCCTGCCTTGGAAAAATTCATGGAAAACAAAGATGATTTCATCTCTGCTATGGAAAGAGGAGGAGGAATTATTATGGATTTTAGAAATCTACTGCTGCCCTTCTTGCATGTTGATGCCAGACCAGTCATCATACCTCCTACTTTGCCTGCTTCTGCCTCAGCTGCTTCTACAGTCCAGCTGACTCCTGCTCAAGCTATTCGAAGCCTCACACCTATGATAACCCAAAGATCTTCAACCTACAGGCCTGACTCTGTGTCAGTGGCCCAGCCTCCTTTGATCCTTTCTGGCATTCCAAGACCTTCACCTAAATCCTCACCACCCGAACCTTCTTCTGATCCCAAAGGAAAATCTCACGTGGAAGAGGTGGAATGATCCAGTGGCCAGGATTTTTGATAGGAATTCATTTGTATTCTGTTTCTGTACTTTTTGACTACTCTAATACAGAAGAACTCTTTTTACTTCTCATGTTTTTATTTGTCTCCTATATATGCTTTCCCACTTTTTGATTATCACAAAGGGGGAGAATAATAAGGGGGAGAAAAATAACAAGCGGGGGAGAACAAACTGAGAGAATGAAAAATATTTTCAATGGAGAAAAATAAGGAATAAGGGGAGACACATTACCCTTTTTTCATTTTTACCTCTGATACCTTATGTCTATTTAGTACCTTATGATTGTTACCTCGGATAACTTATGTCTATATCATACTATTTCTATTATCTCTGATGTTGTTTTCAATAAGAAAATTGAATTCAATATTATACTCTTTACTATTATATTTTCACTATGTTAACTGCCCATATCATAAATTGTGATTATCAAAAAGGGGGAGATTGTTGACCTCACCTGTTTTGATAACCTCAATCATGTATTCATATGTATTGAAAATCCCAATTATGTTTTCATTCTCTATGATATTGTTAAGTTTCATTGATCTATACTTTAATTCTTTCAAATCTGTGATCAAACCAATAATAATCTTTAAAATAGTCTTTGAAATATGTTAATCCTCATTTATCCATGTTCATACAAGGTATAAATTAATTCTAACACAATCGGATGTGTTCTGCATAAAACAGATAAGTAATCTGCCTATAGCTACTGATAAAGAGCTACCGGTAACCAGTCTACCGATAGACTTAGTCTACCGACAGACAGCTACCGATATACTTAACACAGAGCTACCGATACACTTAACACAGAGCTACCGATGTGCTTATAAATATAAGCTACTGACTTACAGACAGCTACCGATACAAATATAGAGCTACCGGTGTAAGTATAAATAGCTACCGATGGAATAAGAGTCACCGATGGACGAAGCTACTGACAGACTCAGAGCTACCGATACACGCATGAAGCTACCGACGCATGGAGCTACAGACGCATGCAGCTACCGACGCATGGAGCTACCGATAAACAAAGTCACCGATACAAGCATGTACCAACCGACGCATAGAGCCACCGATAGAGTCAAAGCAACTAATGACATTGAGCTACCGATGTTCAAGCTACCGATGTCCAAGCTACCGATGCTGATTACCTACCAATCACTCGACTCACTGTTTGAATTTCTTTATTTATCTTTATTTAATCTATCTAACGGTCATATCATACATTTTAATGATTTGTCAAATATCTGATAAAGGTTGTCGGATGTCAGGAATCCGTACCTCGTACCTGCAGAAAGGAAATCTTTTATGTCCCCTGTTACGTGACATAAATACAAGAAGACTCTGCTGAAGAGAAGTGAGACAACACACACAGAAAAAAAGGAAGACATACGACATACTCAAGAAAAGCTCTGTGCATACAAGAAGAACCAATCAAGAACACAGAGAAGCTCATAGACAATCAAGAATACTCGAGAAGTGTTCTGTGCATACAAAAGAATATTGAAGAGCTTCATCGACTACATTTTTCACTCTGGGAACCTGGAGCATACGACACTCTGTTTCTCAAACAGAAACGAAAAGAAGACTCAGACTCACTTCTGATCGAATCCAAAGGAGTCCAGAGCTACTCTGAAATCACCAGAACCACTTCTAAACTCTACATCTCTTGTTCTGTGATTTATTATTATACTTTTCGAGCAGTGTGTGTTATGTGCTGTATCTAACACATATACTGTCTCATGTACTTAAACTGGAGGATTTTTAAATCCTAACCAAACTCTTTCATTCTATTCTTTCCCATGAATAACAGTGGTAGAGTTCGTGTGTGACCTGGACAGCTGGTTGCTGTTGTACTATTTCCCACGAAGAACAGTGGTAGAGGTCTTGGACCTGGACAGTTGTAAACTGTTGAACCCCGATCCAGGGTGTGGATCATTTTTATATAAACTTTTGAGAGGACTAAGTCTCGGCTTGAGACTGAACCTCTTGGTTACATTTTTTGTGCCATCTCTTTCAAAGTTTTATTCTGCTGCTAACCACTTTAAAACCAATATTGTTTTTAAAGTTACTTTGATAATTAAATTAGCAAGTGTTTATGTTAAGTGCAGATTAGTAAGTTAGTTTCAAAAGATAATCACACACTCCTGTGTTGATTAACTGGGAATTAATCAATCCCTTGAGAATCTAACAGAACCTCTACTTTAATATAAATTCACTACAGTTTAATTTATTATTTAATTTGGGGGTCTTTAAGACACTGTTTTTAAATACAGAAATTTTAATTGGTACTCAATTCACCCCCCTCTTGAGTAAACCACTCCGACCAACAAAAAACTTATAAAGTGACTGACTTATATAGAATAGTACCAGATTAATTGAGATTCATAATTACATGTAAATAGACTCTTGTAAATATACTGAAACATAAATATCCATAATTTATTGACTTATTGAAATGTATTATACCATGTGACATAATTTATTCATTTATAAATATTCACTGACGTGATTATCATTACTTAAAACATAATATGTGAATTATGATGATGTGTAAAATGGCATGATTTGTGATTATTGAAACAACTATCTCACCAAGGGTCCAACAATCTCCCCCTTTTTTATAATCAGAAATCATGGAATTAATGAGTTATACATGATGTTAATGAATAAGAATTACTTGAATTATCATACTAAACAGTGAGTTTGAATTCTCAATATAACTATAAGGTCTTTCCTTTTGTGCTCCCCCTCAATAATTGTATTTGAGCATATATATAGGGTTATTACAACAGAGTTATATCAGATCACTTCCATGCTCCCTCTTTGTAAGTTGAGTAAGCTTAATATATATTTTGTTTTTATTACATTCCATATTTCCAAGGCTAGAGTGCCCCCCTTGGGTTAAGAGTTTAAGTCATTCATATATTTCTCCTTTTTTGGATTAGCAAAAAGGTGAAAAGAAACATAAATAGTAAAGAGAAATAACACAAAGAAATATGAAACACAGTGAAGTCAAATTGATATTCATGAAATTATAAAAGATTACAACCATCAAAATACATGCATCAAAAAAATACAAGTACAAATCCCTATCAAAGAATGATCCACAACTAAGGCTTGGGATGTTGAGGAGATTTCCCTTTGTCTGAAGGGTCAATGGTGGGTTCAGGAGGTGGTGTTTTGGATGTAGTAAGGGTTGATCAAAGGGTTACACCAGGTAAAGCAACAGATATAAGAACATTATCTACAAGCCTTGGTCTCTGCTCTGACAGAACACGACTTTGAGGCTGCTCTTGGATCACTAACCTAACCTTAGATAAATCTTGATATATTGTCATATGATTATGAGGTAGGGAACCAGGTCTGATGGTTGCAACTTCATGGACCACTATAGCTTCATCCTGTACATGCAAGTAGGGATTCAAAAGTTTGTTAAAATAATTGATGATTTCACCCTCATACTGCATAGCCTTTTCAAAACCCTCCTTGTTTTTATTTTTCTTTTAAAGGTAGAAAAATTTTATTGATAAAAAAGGGGGGTTACACAAGTCTAAAGTAAGGAATTTTGCTGACATCCCGACCATAAAAATGGACTAATTTGGAAGGTATACCATCCATCCAATGTAAGTCGTGAGTAACTCCAAGATTGGCAAGCCCATCAGCGATCATGTTGGCTTCGCGGAAGGTGTGAGTGGAAATGAAGTTAAGCCCAACAAGATAATTCAAACTATCCATCCAGCGAGTAGTAAGAGGCTAAGCAAGGTGGATGGTTCAATTCCAAATGGCCTGAATGATTGTAGTGGAGTCGCTCTCTATCCAAATATTGTTCCATCTGTGTAATCTAGAAAAGGTGATGGCATGGATGACGCCCATCATCTCAGCTTCCGAAGTAGAAGAAGAACTGCAAGAGCCATAGAAGCATCCAAGAATCTGGTCCAGGTGATTTCTGAAGACGACACCACTACCCGCTGGTCCTGGATTTCCTTTGGAGCCTCTATTAACATTGATTTTAATCCATCTCGGAGGGGGGGGGGAGCCAAAACACTTCAAGAGTGGAGTGGGGGCGAGGGTAGATCCCCTCTACCACAACACGTCTAAGGATCCCAAAGTCACGGACAGAATTATTGTAGTGAGCTTTTTGGATAGAAGATGCTTCGCGAATAGCCATGAGGATTCTCGTTTTCCTACATTAATTTTAAAAGAAAAATTGCGTAAAATTATTTCATTTCTACCATACTAGATAATATGAAGAAGTTCTATGACAGCTGAAACCAAAAGGTTTTTGATTTGTTGAGACGTATACAATTCCAAGCAACTCTGAATCTGCATGTTGATGGTATCAAAAAGTAGCCATCTGCACTCAAAAATGTCAACAATATAATGCAAGAGAGTGGTTGTTGTGTCACAGGAGAGAAAGAGATGATTAATATCCTCTCTATGTTGATTTCACATACGACATTTAGAACAAAGAGTAATCCTGAAAGTTTTTAAGCAATTATCTGTGGGGACTATTTGATGGGAAATAAGCCAGACTAAAGTAAATCTTGAGGGTTTTATCCAAGATTTGTGGAATTTATCTAGCCAAGGGTGATTATTGTCAACATTGTTGAAAAGGTACTTATAATATCCTTTGGTGTTAAGAATCCCATTATGCGCAAGTTCCCAAATAAGTAAATCATTAATATTAACGAAATGATAATTATCAACAATTGGAGTAATATTCTCGGGGAGATCGAGGTTATGCGTATGAATGATCGAGCCGATTGAATACTGAAGATGGGGAGGGGATTGGTTGTTATCTATCAAGGAGATCAGGGGAACGCCAGTCTAGTTATCAAACCAAAATTTTAAGTTGGATTCCTTAGTGTCCATCCATCTAGTGTTAGACATAATAGACATGAAATTACTTTTGATGGAGGACCAAATTGAGGACTTAAGTGAGTAGGAACGATTGTTTCTAAACTTGTCAAGGAAGCGATCCCTGAGGAAATTCATGGAGGATGAAGTGTTGTGAATAATGTTCCACGTAAGTCTATCTTAAAGAGCCTCATTGAACTTAGAGAGATTTTTTATGCCAATACCCCCTTTATCAATAGGTTTTCAGCAAGAGGCCCAGGGGATAGTCACCAGTTTCCTCTCCAAAGTGATACCAGCCCAAAAAAAAATTAATAGCAACATTAATGCATTTTAAAAGACATTTTGGCCATTTATATATCATCATGGAATAAAAAATTTTAGAAACAATTGTGTATTCACAAAACAAATTCTCCCAGCCATCGAAAGGGACTTACCCTTCCAAGAGGAAAGATGTCTAAGAGTATGGTCCTCAATGTGAGAGAAATAATCTTCTTTAGTTCTACCCCAAAATATAGGCACACTAAGGTAGGTAAAGGGCAGAGAGCCTTCTTTGACGCCAATGATATTTGATATGGAATGTTTTCTCCCCTGAGGAAATTCTTTACTGAAAATGATAGAAGATTTATTCCAGTTGATGTGTTGACCAGAGACATCCTCATAGTGGAGAAGGATATCTTTAAGCTTGAGAATGTTCCTTTTGTCTCCCTGGGTAAAGATTATAATGTCATCGTCATAAAGAATATGTTAAGGAACTTGTAAATTTATGTAGGCAGAGAAAGGTTTTACAGTTCTTTTAGCAATCTCCTGGGAGATCAACCTACTCAGGTAGTCTTCCGCAATGGAGAATAGAATTTCAGAGAGAGGGTCACCCTGTCTCACTCCTTTAGTGAAGTTGAAATAACCTCTAGGAGAGCTGTTAATGAGGATGGAGATGTAAGCAGAGTTGAATAAATATTTGATTCTATTATTGAAAATTTCATTGAATCCTAATTGTGAAAGAACTTTATATATAAAGCTCCAATCAATGGTATCAAAGGCCTTCGAAATATCAAGTTTGATGGTAACACTTCCACCTCTACTCTTTTTGTTTAAAAGATTAGTGGATTCAGAGGCCAGACAGATGCAGTCTTGGATAGATCTACCTTTTATGAAACCAAATTGGTTCCAAGAAACTATTTTTCTACAAATGGATGTCATTCTATTGGAAATTAATTTTGTGATGATTTTGAATAAAGAATTGATAAGGGAAATGGGTCTGAAGTTCTGAATCACATTAGCATTCTCCATTTTGGTGATGTGAACAAGGAATTGGGAGTTAAGACCATATGGTAGAATACCTTTGTAGAAGATGGCTTTAACCAGATGATAGACGTCTTCATGAAGAATATCCCAATGTTTTTTATATAAGCCATTATTAAAACAATGCGGTCCAAGGGCACTATCAGGATTAATACTAAAGACAGTGTCTCTGATTTCATGATCAAAAGGGATGCTATTCAGAAGAGAGTTATCTTCCTCAGAAAGAAGAGTTGGAATGATGTCAGGTTTAAGTTCTTTATCAATATTATCACCATTGAAAATATTTTCAAAATAAGAGACTAAGTGATTGGAAATTCCTTCATCAGTGTCAGGAATTAGGTCCCCATTTCTAAGAAAGGCTAGGGGTTTATAGGCTTTCCTAACCCTATGGAGAGCGTTATAGAATTTAGTATTCCTATCCCCATCATTAATCCATTTGGCTTTGAAGATTTTTTTTTGAGATTATCCTTGAGTTTGAGTAAGGAGATTATTTTAGAAGTAATGGTTATTTCTTATTGAGAGTCCTGAGAAAATTTTGAAGAAGAGTTGACATTATGAAGTTGGTTAAGTTCATTTTTAAGAAGGTTGATGTTATTGTCCATTTCATAAACCTTGATTTTGCACCAACTTTTAAGAATTTGCTTTAGCATTTTTAACTTCATCAGGCAAGAAAACACGTCAAACTGACCATGCATCTTATTCCAAGTGTTCTTGATGATGCTTATACATTCAGGGTCAGTAGACCAAGCAGTGTTATATCTAAAAGTATCCCTCAATTTTCTTTTTTTGTAGGTGAAAGAAAGAAGGATGGGATGATGGTCGGAGGCAATTCTCGCAAGGGTAATGCTAGAGATATTGTCCCAACTATCAAGGGTGTGGGAATTAGTAAAGGACCTATATAATTTACTGGCTAAATTTCTATTATAGTGATTCCTATAACAAGTAAATTTATCACCTAAGAGTTTAACCTCTGTGAGATTGTTCATTTCAATATAGGCATTAAATTCCCTAGTGGAAATAGGAGCAGTAGGGGGACCAATTTTATCAGTCGAAGCTAGGATGGCATTGAAGTCACCAATAATAAACCAAGGATGACAAATAGAAGCATTAATATGGGAGAGATCATTCCAAAGATCTCTTCTATCTTGATACCTATTGTAAGCATGAACAAATGTAGATAAAATGTGTGTGTTCTCAAAGATGTAGTCACATGGAATGGCTTGACTCGAATAGCTATATATGTTAACATTTTTCAATGCAGAACGAGAAAAGAGACATAAAGATTCAGAAGGGGCTCCATTATTACAAGCCCCTTAGAAATAGTATCTAGGAGGGGCTTGATGTGAGCATGAGGCAAATTGAATTTTAGGTTCATCAATAGCAATAAGTTTTAGATTGTGATTATTGGTGAATCTTTTAAGGATGTTGAAGGAGTCAAGATTAGCAATTCCTTGACAATTCCAAAACAGAATATTCATTTAGACTTATTCTTAGTGGGGTTGTCCCCATTTTATTAGAAGTTGCAGTCTTAGACCTGGTGGGAATTCCATATGAGTGATCTTTCATAGCATTCTCATGATTAACCTGCAATGCTAAGTGCATGGGAAAAGTAGCAGCAGCTGTATCTCTACCCTGCATGTTAGAAAAAATTTGTATGGGTAGAGTAGGAGAGTGATGCTTGCTATCAGTTTCCTTGAGAGTAGAAAACTGAAGTCCCTTGTCCTATACAGAAACTGAATTGGGAACAGAAGGTTCTGCAGTTTCAAAAAACATGGTTTTCGGTCGTGTGGAGTGCTCTACATCAGAAACGGAATGAAGAGGAGGATTATGAGTGGTCTGATTGCTAGAAGAATCCTTGAAGGTAGTAGGATGAGAATCCTAGACCTGTACCGAGATAGGTATGGGAATAGCAGGTCTTAGAATTTTATAAGGCTTGGGGACAGGTTGTGCAGTGTGTGACACAGTAGAAACCTACTTCATGTCCTTACAAATTGGTGAGGAAAGGAGAGCAGCAATGTAGTTGGGTTTGGTAGTCTTGTTCTTCTCAGCACTGTCCAATGAGGAATGAGTTTTAGAGATATTAGAGGGGTTTGGAGAGTTCATTAGAATGTTTTCAGATGAGGAGTTTTGTGTGTCAGAGTTATCATTGTCCTCTAAATTATAGGCACTAAAATTGTCAGTATGAGAGTAACTATTGGGGACATCTTTGATAGCATTTTTTGAGCCAGGATTGAGTGTAGATGAGTCCAAAGTAGGACCATTAAGGGGGTAAACAAGGTCCAAGTTGGTCAAGGGATGGTAGAGGATGTTAATAACATCCTTCTCAATATACCTCTTAATGTTTTGAGTCAACAATTCAAGTTCTTGGTCTTCACCTAAATCAGCCCAAGACTTTCCTTTAACAGAATCAAGTATGCCAAATGAATCGGCTTTAACAACCCATTTTTCTTCCCTCTTCATGGATGTTTCAGGTTTGTCAGCAGGACTATCTTTCTCTCTTCTATTTTTACTGACCTCATTCCATCCAGAATTGTTGGTTTGTGGGGGTTGATTGTGCACTCTCCTACACTGGTGAATGGAATGTCCAAACAATTTACAGAGCTCACAAAAAGAAGGAAGTCTTTCATATTCAAGCCTCACCACTGTCTTATAATCTTGGGTAGTAAAGATGATAGTTTTTGGGGGTTTTGATTCAAGTTTAACTTCAATTAGAACCCTATCATAGAGGCTTAAATCCCCATTCAAGGTTCTATGATCTATCTTAAGGGAATTGCCTATACAAATAGAGATATAGTTGTGGATCTGAGGATGCCAGAAAAACCAATTGAGGTCAAATAACCTAACCCAAACCTGTGTTGTGTTCTTACTATGATATTTGGGGTTAAAAGAAAAGTCTCATTCCGAGATTCTTAAGATACATGGCTTAAAATTAATGTTTCCCATATTTTAAACACAATCAATCTTGGTTTGTGCAGAAAAATGCATATGAAAATAACCCTTTCCAAGTTGAATGAGTTTCCATTTAGCAAAACCCCAGCAGCAGATAATCTGATTCATGACCCATTTTCTTCACTTCTTCTCCTAGCATTGAATTATGTCTCACAATAGTCTTGGGTATAGTGATTAGGTTGGGTTATATCTCTTGAATTACCATTCTTTCAATCCTTGCAGCATTTTCCTCTGAAATACTCATAGAAGTATAAGATTCATTTTTGACACCAATGGAATATCTCACAAATTCACACACATCGGCCTTGAATTGTTCAAGATTAGCCTTGGTGACATAGTCACTAAGCAATGAAGATACAACTGGCTCATCAAAATTTGGTAAGATAGGTGAAGTATGAGCAATCGGGTCCACATCAACTTGTGGAGAAGGAGGAGCTGCGATCTCCTCATCTGAATCATAATCTATCCCAAGAATGATATATCTTGGATTTTTATTCCACTCACCAGAACAAGTACAATATCTAGGCTCTACAGTATCAATTCTCACTCTACTACCTTTAGTATCTCCCTCATCATGAGCTTCACCTTCTTCTTCTTATTGACCTCCAACTAAAATAATATTCTGAGGCACTGGTACTATCTGAACCTCAGCTTCTTCTTAAACTCCAGCCACTCCAGCCACTCGAGGTTCCTCCTCATTATGAGGCATATTTGCAATCAGAGCTTCACCTTCTTCATCTTGACCTCCATCCTTAATATCATTAATTTTCTTAATGATACCTTGAGCATCATCAAGGTGGTCATGTCCATCCTAATTTCCATCATCTCCATCAGTATGATCAACAGCATCATTTCCAATAGGATCAACATTATCCTATCTACCAGCCTCATTATCATCTCTATGTATAGACTCCTCAGGTGAACTGACTACATCTTGTCTAGATTTTAGTGATTCACTCACATGCTCACCTTCATCATCCTCATCATCATCATCATCCTTATCATCATCATCAGTCTTGATCACATATACTTCAACTCCAGATACTTCATTCTCTTCCTCATCTTCATCATCCAACAAAGGTTCATGAGAATGTAGTTTTAATGGTTGACTTGTAGGTATATATGACATTTCTTTAGGACTTTCATCAATATTTGTGTCACTCCTATCATCTATAAGAGACCCATCTTGTCTTGAAAACTTAGGCTCAACTTCCTCTTCATCTGAATATATGACCTACTCACCAGTTTTAAGACCTGGATCAGCTTCATCCCTTGGTATGGTAGGATGATCAATAGGATTATAATCCTCATAAATTTTCTCCTTATCTGCTACCCACATTCTCTTCCATAGGTTCCAAAATATATTTATCCTTTTGTAGATATCTTATGAAGGAAAAAATCACTACAAGCAGAGATCGCCTCATCTCCATCCTCCACACATCCTAGCTTCTCCAACATTGCATAAATCATCCATGGGTAGTATAAAAAAGTTTTCTTCTTAGAGGGTTTGATCATATCACAAATTTTTACCATAAGTTACCTACATATATTCACTTTTACTTCATTCTTCAACAAAAAAATTAGGAAGACATAATGATACTTCAAGGCATCAAAATATCCATTCTTTGAGAAGATTTGTTGTTGGATAAATTTTAAGAGAATTCTGGCCTCTCCATCTAACTCGGAAGCTATCAACCTCCTTGACTCCTCATTTCTAGTCAACTATTTCAATGCATTTTCATAATAAAATAAATCTAAAGTTTGTGGAATATTACCATGGTAGTCTGCAAATATTCCCTCATGCAGCATCTCAAAGCATTCGGCCCACTCTTTTGAATAAAAAGAAATCTCATTTACCTTTACCATAGACTTCATCTGATTCTCCACAACTCCTTCCAAAAAGACTTTTAAGTTGAGATAAAATTGGTGTACCATCATGGGATAGAAAGGTCTCTCATTTTTTGAAAATCAGCTTATCCACCCTTGTAATTCCAAAACTTTCAGCAAGACAAACTTTCTCAAAAAAAATCACTCGATAGACACTTCTTTCTCTAGAGTTACTATGTAGCTTCCCAACCCTGGATTCACAGAACTTGTAGCACTGCTTGATTCTCCATTCTGATACTTGGAGAACAATGATTCACTTGGTCCTTCCATCGCATGCTTTTTCCTCACCATTCTAAATATTCAGGTTCTAATAAATAATTCTAAAGGTTGAAGGCTTGAAGGTAGAGTGGGTAGTGAAAGTTTGAAGTGTAGATCGATTTAATTTTATCATTTAGGGATTATACTTCATAGAAATACAAAATAGAATAACGGTAAATTAAAAAATAACTAAATTATGTTGTTTTACTTAAAATAAAATAGATAAACCAATTTTTAAAAAAAAATCCCTATTGGTATCAGTTTCAGTCTAATGGTATCGGTATCACCTGATCGGATTCATCTGATTGATTTCCCATGATCGGTTTCACCTGATAAGCTTCATCTGATCGGTTTCTCCTAATCGGTTTCACCTGATCAGTGTCACAGAAAAACAGATTTTTCTAAGGGGATAAGATTGTATAGTATACATAGATTTATCATTCCTAGTTTATGTCCGATGTAGCTCATTCTCTTAGAGTTTAAGGGTTTGGTAAAAATTTCAGCAAGTTAATGCTCAGTCCCAATAAAATAAAGAGTTATATCACCATTTTGATAGTGGTCTCTCAAAAAGTGATGTCTTACATCAATAATTTTTGTTTTATAATGAGAAATTGTATTTTTAGAAATGTTAATAGCACTTGTATTGTCACAATTTTTGGGGATATATCTGAATTGAAATCCATGGTCTAATAAAGTGGGTTTCATCCAAAAAAAATTTCACAGTAACTACCAGCAATAATGTACTCTACTTTAGTAGTTGATAATGCAACAAAATTTTTCTTTTTACTACACCATGAAATTAAAGACTTTCCAAAAAAGTGAAATGTTCCAGATGTTATTTTTCTATCTAAGTTACATCCACCAAAGTCATCATCATAATAACTAACCATATCTAAAGGTTGTCCTCTAGGGTATAACAGCCTTAAATTATTTGTATATTTTAGGTATTTAAAAACTCTTTTAACAGCATTTAAATGTGACTCTTTTGGGTTTTCTTGAAATATTTCACACATACACACACTAAACATGATGTCTGGCCTACTATCAGTTAAGTAAAGAAAACTCCCAATAATTCCTCTATAAGAAGTTTGATCAATTGATTTCCCATTTTCATCAAGATCCAGCTTACATATAGAACTCATAAGTGTTTCACTACTCTTATTTCCATAAAATTCATATCTTTTAAAAATATATATAGTGTATTTACTTTGATTTATTATAATACCATATTTTTTTAAAATATTTTAAATCCAAGAAAATATTTAAGTTCACCCATCAAACTCATTTCTAACTCACTTTTCAGTATTTTTGAAAAATCATTTCATAAATAATTTTTAGAAGATCCAAAAAAATATCATCTACAAATATTTGAGCTATTAAAATATCTTTATAAATTCTTTTTATAAATAATGTTGGATCTACAACTCCTTTTGTAAAACCTTTAGAAATAATAATGTTACTTAACATATCATACCAAGCTCTTGGATCTTGTTTCAAACCATATAAAGCTTTAGTTAATTTCAAAAAATAATTTGAAAAATGAGGATTTATAAAACTTGTGGGTTTTTTAACAAAAAAAACCTCAATTATATAACCATTTAAGAATTCAGTTTTTACATCCATTTGATAGAGTTTTCAATCCATGTTTGATTCATAGTCAAATAAGATTCTAATCACTTCAAGCTTAGCTACCGGTGCAAAGTTTTACTCATAATCAATTTCTTATTCTTGATTATAGCCATGTGCAACCAACCTAGATTTATTTCTTACTATATTTCCAGCTTCATCTACTTTATTCCTAAACATCCATTTAGTTCCTATGGTAAAGGTATCATTTGTTCTGTCAACAAGCTTCCGGAATTTATTTCTCTCAAACTCATTAAGCTCTTCTTTCATATCCATCACCCAAAATTCATCATTGATTGCATCATTGATATCTTTAGGTTCAAGTTGTGATAAAAATGCTTAATGTTCAACCTGATTTCTCAAATAAGCTCTATTTTGAGTTCCTCTATCTAAATCTCCAACTACTTCATCTAAGGGATGGTTTTTAAGGGTTATATTTGGTCTAGTAAAAGTAGGGATAGTTATTTCAGGTTCATCACTTGGTTCTGGTTAATTTTGGCTAGAATATAAGGAATTTCTAGAACTATAAGTATTGATAGATTCCTTTATAGGATGGTTAGAGGTTTTTTAATTATTTACAAATTGTACATATCCTCTTCAATATTTTTTAGTAAGTTCTCTGGATCATGTGGATCTATTTCCTCAAACTTGACATGTACGGATTCCTCCACATATTTGGTTCTTTTATTAAAGACTCTATATGCTTTTCTTGATGTTGAATATCCAAGGAATATTCCTTCATCACTTTTAGAGGAAAATTTTTCTAGATTATCTTTAGTGTTAAGAATATAAAGTTTACATCCAAACACTTTAAAATAATTTACCTTGGGTTTCCTATTATTCCACAACTTATAATGAGTTTTCTTAAGGATAGGCCTGATTAAGACTCTATTTATTATGTAACAAGCTTTATTAATAGCTTTAGCCCAAAAATAAATAGGTAGGTCATATTCATTGATCATAGTTTAGGAAATTTCTTAGAGGGTTCTATGTCTTCTTTCTACTACACCATTATGTTGAGGTGTCCTAGGGGTAGAGAAGTTATGCCTATATCCATTTTGTGAGAAAAAAGATTTTAAGTCATGATTTTCAAACTCATGGACATGTTCACTTCTTATGGATTTAATTTTAAGTCTACTAATATTTTCTATAGTCCTAGAATACATGGTAAAATGAGATCATGCTTCTCTTTTGTGAGCTAAGAAAAAGGTCCAAGTATACCAAGAAAAGTCATCTACATGAACATAAACATAGTTCTTCCCATTGAGACTTAAAACTCTATATGGTCCAAACAATTCCTTGTGAACCAAATCAAGAGGTTGAGAAGTTGTAACATCTTTCTTAGGTTTGAAAGAGATTTTATGTTGCTTTCCCTTTTGACAAGTATTGCATACTCTATTGTCTATAAACTCTAATTTGGGAAGGTCCTTAGATAAACCTTTTCTGGTTAATTTCATAAGGGAGTGTACATTACAATTTCCTAGTCTTCAGTGCTAGATACATGACTCTTTTTTAAAGGCACTTAGGTAAGAAACATTCTATGATGCTAGTGGGTCTAAGTTTACAGCATATACATTATCATTTCTAAGAGTAGTAAATACTAAGTTATTTTTTTCATAAAAAACATGGAATTAAACATTTTTAAATTTGAAAATTAAATCCATCATCACACTATTGATATACTCTAAGAAAGTTATATTTTAATCCATCAAAATAGAGTGCTTTATAAATTGAAATAGAGTTAGGGTTACCAATCTAGCCTAAGATGATGATTTTTCCTTTACCATTTTCACCAAAATGTGACATTTCCTCCATCAATTTTGATGAGATTCTTGAATCATGAGTAATATCTAATCATGTGTCTTAAAAATCCATTGTCTAAGTACCAAATATTTCTATAGGAACTCTTTAGGTAGTTTACCTACAAAAAAATTCATCCAATAAAAGATTTTGGTACCCATATTTGTTTGGGTCAAGAAACATTAGTAATAAAGGGTTTAGGAACCCAAAATTGTCTTATCAGTTTCCTATATGTAGAATGTAAAGTATTAAAAAATAAAATTTATTTGGTCCATAAAAACATGACACAGTAAAAGATTTTTTAGAACTACAACTTGCAGTAAAAACTTTATTTTTGGATAGAGAAGAAGATTTTCCCGATTTAGTTATAAAATGTGTTTTAGAGAAATTTATTTTTCTTGGCTAATATCCTATTCTAGTAGTATACCTAGGAGATATCTATTTACCAAGTAATTGAGTAAGTGTGTTTTCCACATTAGTAAACTTTTCTAGATCCTTCTTTAATAGATCATTAGATAACTTTATGTCATTATTTTCCTTTAGCGGTTGTGCATTTTTCTCTTTCTTGACAGTAAGTTTAGATTTAATATTTTCATAGAGTGCATTATATTTCTTTAAAGATTTATACTTATCCTTTAGTTCATTACAAGTTTCTTCTAGCATATTACAATACTCAAACAGTTCATCATTTGTCATATTTTCATATTCAGATTCATCTCTAGAATAATAGTCATTAGGTATAGGAGAGATTAAGAGTACCTCTGAGGTACTTTTCATAAATCACAATTTTTCCATATCTTATTTCTTATTCTGAGAGGAAGAAGATTCACTAGAGCTGTCCTCAGATGCACTCCAGGTGGCCTTCATTGTTTTCTTATATTTTCTATCTTTATATTCATACTTCTTTTTATACTTTAATTTAGGATAGTTAGCTTTGATATGCCTTTTCCTTTTGCACTCATAGAAAACTGTTTATTTTGATTTGTTAAGCCTCTTCCAATCCTTTTTCCAATTTCCTTTGTTGTCATATTTTCCTTTATAGTTTGGTTTCTTGAAGAAATTTTTCTTTCTGTAAAATTTTCTGAATCTCCTGGCTAGCTGGTCCATTTTATCATCATTATCTAAATCTGATTCTTCACTACTTATTCTCTCAACAGCATCTTGAACTTTCTCTTTGTCTTTTCTTTTGGAAGTGGTAGTCTTGAAGGCTACAGATTTTCTCTTTAGATCTTCCTCCACTTGATTCACTTTTAGTTCCTCTTCATACATAATTATTTTTGCAATTAGTTCATTCACTATAATTTTATCAATGTCTCATGATTCCATTATAGATAATGAATTTCCCTCTCCATCTCTCTGGTAAGCATCATAGAATCCTCATGATCTACTTCTTTGTTGTGAAAACTCTTCCTAAAGAAACCATGGTGTTCACAATTTCATTGAACCTGAGATACATATTAGAAATAGATTCATCAGGGTTCATTCTAAAATTTTCATATTTAATAGTATAAGTATTTAATCTCATCTCTTTCACATTATTTGTTCCCTCAAGGGAAATATCTAAAGTTTCCCTAATCTCATGAGAATTTTTACAAGTAGAAATGAGATTAAATTCTTTATATCCTAGTGCATAGTATAGAGCATTCGTTGATTTATAGTTATTGTTATATGAAGTCTTGGTAGCTTCATCCCAAGTGTTTTGAGCAGTTTCAGGGATTATATATTTACTTTCAATAGCAGTCCAGATTTCAAATCACATGCTTTCTAAATGTATTTTATTTTCAAGCTTCCACTGAGCATAATTTGTTCCATTGAAAAAAGGTGGTCTATTTATAGCATCTCCATATAATCTATTGTCCATAATACAATTTTGGAAAATATTTCAACTAAATATAAATTTAGAAATAACAAAAATTTTAAGATCTTTTAAATGCAACTACAATCACAGTTGAAAAAGTTTGAAAAATATTTGAAAACCAAAAAATTCTTAGGTTCCTGTGATATGAAATGTTATTTAGAGTAGAAAACTCAAGAGGGTGGTGAACTGAGTTCCTATAAAAATTTATATTAAATATTGGCTATTTAAAATTTCCCCCAATTAAAAATATAATATATGCCAGTTTGTAGTGAATTTATAAAAGTCCTGAATGTTCAATTAATTTCTCAAAAGATTTATTAGTTATCATCTATACTAATCTAAAGATTAATATAACTTTTGAAACTAACCTACTGGTTCAAAATATTTATAAACACTTGATAAACTAACTATCATAGTTTGACATTATTTGAATGAAATTAGTTATAGAACATAGTAAAAGAGAATAAAAATAGACACAGCAGAAATTAAAATAAGAGGTTCAGTATCAAGTTGAGACTTGGTCCTCTCCACTTGGTGATCACCTACCACCAAAAAGTTGAAATTAATAATCAAGTTTATTCCACACCCTGGATCGGGGTTCATAATAGCATGTAAGGTTTTCCAGGTCACACTTGACGACTACCACAGTTCTTCATGGAAAAATCAACAAACAGGTTACACACGACCTCTTCCACAGTTTTATGTGGGATATAAAAGGATAAATAGAGTGTTATATTTAACGGTATCAAGTATCCTACAGTTATTCACAGGATTCGGTGTGTTTAACAGATAGATACACAAACTACTCAAAAATATAAATAAATGAACACAACAAAGCTAGAGATGTATAGTTAGGTTTATAAGGCTCTGAGTGTTATGTGGTGCATCTCTGGACTCATTTGATGTAGTGTAATTGAAGTTTTAGTCATCTTCTGGAAGTTGACTCCAAAATAGAGTGTTGTAGCCTCTATGTTCTAGCTTCCAAGAGTATGAGATGTTCAGATTTTTGTAAGAAAGATGTTCAGATCAGCTCAGTAGGTTTATCTTTACTTCTTGATCTCCCTATGTGTTCTTACTTTTGAGTTCTTGGGTTTTGGAAGTATGCTCAAAAGTTGAAGGAGTTCTTATTTTTTACATGCATTCTTTTCTTATTGGTTTTCTCTGTCCTTTCTCATCTCTCGAATGATCCATCTTGTAATTAATTTATAATTTGAGGTACATTTGACATAATAATCTCTCCATGTGTATTTACCTTGTATTGTACTCAGAATATCCTACAAACAACATGAAATAATGTCAGAAGCATTAATTTATATAAATTTGACTATTAGATATAAATTTGAATTAATAAAATAAAAATTGTTTTTATGACTATCGGTGAGTCAAAATTATCAGTGAGTCATTACCATCAATCTGTCAGCATCGGTGACTCTCTGTATCGGTGAGGCCTTTTCATCGGTATTAGTGACTTTGGGAATCAGTCTGTTTACATCGGTGAATCTCTATATCGGTGAGTCCTTTTCATCAGTATCGGTGACTCTGGGTATCAGTGAGTCATTAGTAATGTCGGTCTATCCAAACATCGATGAGTCATCATTGGTGACTCATTTTGAACTATCATTGTGTCATCCATCAGTGACTTTTCCATCGGTAATTCCTTTGAACTATCGGTGTGTCGCTCATTGGTGACTCGTCCATTGGTGAGTGGCTTGAACTATTTGTGTCACTGATCATCAGTGAATTGTCCATCGGGGTGTTGTTTTTTCTATCGGTGTGTCTTGCATCGGTGTCTTCTTCGATCAGTGAGTCCTCCAACAATGACTCTGTTGAACTATCGGTGTCAGGGACTTTGAAAAACTTACAAAGTGTCTTTATTATACAGAATAGTACCAGATTAAGTGAGATTCTTAATTACTGGTAAATATACACTTGTAAATATATTCAAACACAAATATCCGTAATTTATTGACTTATTGAAATTTATTATACCATGTGACATAATTTATTCCTTTATAAATATTCACTGGCATGATTATCATTATTTAAAACATAATATGTGAATTATCAGGATTTGTAAACTGGTATGATTTGTGATTATTAAAATAACTATCTCACCAAGGGTCTAACAACTTCCTTCATTAAACCCATTCGAAAAAATTGGTGATGAAAAATAGATTACACCATTGTGTGGATATGGTTATTCATACGTACTCATGTGCAGTGCTTTTATTTTTTATAGGATTGATAAAATGTGGAATATGGTTATTTCATAGTCATAATAAAATCTCAGCATATATATAATACTAGATTTATTACTTTATAATGGAAATAAAACATTAATAGTAAGTAAAAGAAGAAATAAACATGAAAGATTTGATAAAGACGGTTACCTCTTCTTCGAGGAACTTCCCTTCTTAAGGGGTCTAGGTTTGATATTTTGGAAGGACCAGAACCTCTATAACTTAACTAATAATTTTTAGAAGAGAAATGTGTAGGTTTTTTTATAAATATGACTCAAATTAGTTTGAGTAAGTGAGGGAGGAGTTCCCTTTTATAATTTAGGTGAGGGGAACTTTCGGAAATCCTTAAAATATTAAAATATAATATGGATATTCTATAGATAAAGACTTAAAAATGTTCTATAAATGAATATTGGAAGAAATTTTAGATCATATATTATCCCATTTGTGATTGTTTAACATTTTCTGTGATTTTTAAACAATTTAATAAAATATTAATTCAATAAAATATCATTATTGTCAAATTTGGTACTATTAATTTAATTTGACGTCAAATATATCAAGACAAAGTGGGGGTTAGAATTTAATGATTTAAAACATTTATAATATATTCTATAGATCTATAAAATTCAATATAAATATTAATTCAAGCCAAATTTATCAAAAGTAATACTTTTAAAATTACTTATTTTATTTTTCTGCTAATTAAATAAATATTTTATTAGCTTTGCAGAAGAATTTAATGAAATTTTATAATTTATAAAAATTAAATACAAATTTATATAATAAAAAAATTTATTACGATTAAAATAATCATTTATTTTCATTCATATGTTGATTTTTTTCCTTATGTGGACATGTAAAAGATATTAAATACAAAGAGAGTGACATTTTGTAACTATCTTGAATTTAAATAATATACAAGTTATTTTCATGGAAAAGTGTACATTTAACAACTCAAATAATATATTAATGTGATAAGGGTTTAATAATATTCATAAAATAATTTTTATAAAATTTTAGGCCACATTATTACACTTGTCTTTTGGTTTTAACCCTTATTTAATCCCTTTAACTCTTATTGTGAGAACATAGAATTTTACTTTTTGAGGATCAATACTGTTACTGTAAAATGAAAAAAGAACCATAAAGAAATCATGGATGATATTTTAAACCTTATCTCATAAATTTTTATGAATTTCATATTTTTATAAATTTTATATCATTTAATAAAATATTATTTATTTTAATATAACATTACTGTCAGTTTTCAAATTATTCATTACTTTGAATTTAAAAAAAATCAATAAAACAAGATATATTATAACCAACTCATTTAACACATCACAAAAATATAATAATTATCTAGAAAATTATTTTATGACATTAATTGCCTCAAATTATATTTATTTTATTATTTTTAATATAATTTATTTAATATTTTCATTAATTAAGAAATTACTACATCATCATTGTGTAAGCCTTTAAGGTAATTATGTATTTCCTAAAAATTAAAAATAAATTACCAAGATTAAGATAGATATTTTATCTTTCAAATGGATATTTATAGTCAAATATATGTTCTGAATAACCACATATTAAAAATGAAATACTTATTAAAAGCATGAGTGTGATAAGTTTGACTTTTCTGAAAATAAAATATTATAAAGGTATTAAAGTCATCCATGTGGATCCAAGAGGGCATAAATTCAGTCTAAGCATAATTTTTGTCGAAAATAACTAATCCAATAAAATTATTATAAGTCTTAGGGTAATATTCTAAAATTTATAATTTTATTTTTTCCCTTAATTACCTGAATTACCCTTAAACATGGTAATTAAAATTATTAAGCTTACTATTCATATTGTCGAAAAATAAAAGAAACCATTTTAATAAATTTGGACCATCTAATTCCAAATATTTAACCCATTTTTTAAAATTCAAAACATGTAAATTTCAACAATCAATTTAAAATAAAATTAATAGACGAGGTTTGAAAATATCTTTTTAAAGTGAAAACATTCAAATTTTTGAAATGTTTTTATATATAGATTCAATATAAAAATGATTCTAATTAACTAAATTGGATTAATATATGTATAAATGATATAATTTTACTTTAAAACCTATTTAAAAAAATTAACATTATAAATTATTTAGATGAAACGTCAATTTTCAATTAAAACGCAATATTTTTTTCACTATTCATTAAAAATGAAACTTATCAAAAAAATACCAAAAATTTAAGCAATGTAAATTTTTATATTATTATTTTAAAAATTAGGTTTATTTTTTCAAAAATAATTTATTAATGTGTCAAAATTTAGTTTTAAAACATGTGCGCCATTAAAAGGTGACAAAACTGCCTTTAGAAAAATATAGCTTTTTACCCATAAAATTGGATTTATTCTTATCTTATGCCAATAAAAGATATTGGATTAATATAAAAATATGTTATTGAATATATAATATATAAATTTCATAATGTGGTTAATAGGATTCATTCTGACCAATTTAACAGCTAGGTTATAATAATATTTCATTGTTTGTTTAAGATGGGTATTGTGTGCAACGAAATCTATCAAATAGATTAAATTTAAAAAGTGACATATTGTAAAATCCTAGGGTGTTATAAATATTATACCATATTTTCCTTAGTATAACCAACAAATTATAATTTTTTCAGATTTTGATTCACGCCTATTTGAATCCAAATGTCTTGTGAATGCTTCACATCCCCAAATATTAATAAATACCTTAATGGTACATTTCCCAGTACATATCTCATAAGGTGTATTTAAAACTAATTTAGGTGTAATTTGGTTTCGTAAAAATGTTTCATTCTCCATAGTATAGTACCATAATTTAATGGGAATGGTGAATTAACTCATCATTGATTGAACCATGTCTAAAAATGTATGATTTGTCTTCTTAGACACATTGTTATATTATTGTGTTCTAGGATGAGTGTGATGTAAAATAATTCCACAAACCTTTAGATAATAAATAAATTACATGTTCAGGTATTCAACACCCTAATTTGATCATAGGATCTTTATAATTTTTCCTAGTAGATTCTATACTTTTTTAAAACTATTTAAACTTTTTAAAAGCTTCATACTTGTGTTTCATTAGAAACATGAATCCATAATAACTAAAATAATTATTAAATGTAACAAAGTACCTAAAACCTCCACTTTATTGAGTAATCATTTCTCTATATACATCACTATATATAAGATCAACCAGTCCTCTAGCACTTTCACCTTTTCTAGTATAATCTTGTTTCTGATGAAAGTCAGAGGTCTAATGCTTGATTGCAGGGGTTGAGTTGTGTAAAATCATTCACGTCGGGTTTAATAATTCTAAACAGTCTCTAATGGGTTTTGTTTGGGGATCTGAAAACTCCCAGTGGATATCAATCCATGATGACTCATGGACCAAGTTTCCAAAGGCAATCATTCTTTGGGGAACTTGGCTAGCGAAACTTAAGAACTCACATTGGTCAAGAGGATGGGAATTCAAGATCATCACACACTTTAGGGGTGAGTTATTGTCTATTCTAGGACTCTCTTATAGGTTTATGATATGTTTGTGGATCGTTTTTTCATTCCCATGTATGTATAATATGGAAAACATTGAGATAATGCTCAATTATAAACATGCATGGGTCCAAAATCATATGTATATAACTGAGGTTTTCCATTGATAAGGATATATGTATGTATCTATGTTCTTCAATCAATGGTTCCCTTTTATGGATGGATTAGAGATTCTTTGGTCGTTCATTATGATGATGTTAGTTTTAATCCATGTGGATAACTTTGGAATTTATTTTCATCCAGAAATACATATGTTATTTTGATGTCAGGATCGAACCCATATAATGGGATTCCTATGTATCTTCATGAAAGGAATCAGAACCCGCGTAGTTCAGTGCCACTTAGAAGGTCACATCACCTTTTAAATTCATTCTATGAGGACCTAACCATGTACTTTAACATCATGTGGCAAGGACATCCAAGTAAAAGTTTCTCAGTCAAGCATGGTGTGGGACTTACGTTGAGGTTCCTCAGAAGTGATATAGTTTCCCAGGTGGATATATCCCTACTGGGAATGTGACTTGAAGAACATTAGGGTGAATTTGGATGTTGGGTTTGGACATAAGGTGTAGAGACCCGAAGCTTAACGTACATGGACATTACATTACATTTGCGGAATACTTAGTACATAACAAAAAACACACACACAAGGATCGTAATAGTTTAGTGTCTTTGGAAACTCAGAACGTAATCTTCTAATCGTGGTGAAAGATCTTCAATATCTCCCATAAAGATCTTCATTTTTATACCTAAAACCTTTCTTTATATCCTGGGGAAAAGAAAACATGAAAGGGTGAGCTCAAATGCTCAGTAAGTGTAAACAAAAGAAATATCAATCACATCGTATACACAAGAACATAACTTTTGGAAATCTTAACCTGCAAAAGAGACCATAATTTCATAACATGGGATAAATCATGGCAGTGAAATGTAATCACAAAAATCATAACTTAAAACATGAAACTTTGTGGCATACACACATAATCATAGAGAATCATTTCTTGTTAGTCAAGACTCATTGCCAAGACTATCTTAGTGGACAAAGTCCCTTTCTGAACCGAGTCACCCTCATTCCAGTCCTGTTTCACTGAACCGGTATAACCTACCGTTCCAGCCATGTCTATCTCATGAGATATAAAATCTTTACCCAATGCATTGGAGGGAGATATAGGTCCCACCCATCTCATAATTATACCATTCTTATGTGTGCCACAAAATCATAAACCATATATCATTACATAACCCATGTAATAAAAATGGGAATCTTAAACAACGTGACATCATAAAACAATTCATATAAGATAAAGTAATTCATAAAAATAATTCCATCACAACATAATCAAATCAATGTAATAATAGGGATAAAAACAGAACCCTTTATTATCATAGATGGAAAATAATTTTGATAAAACACTTGAACTCCATTCTTGAGGAAAATATCCTTTCTTGTTCAAAAACATTTTTTCCTTTCTTAACATGTCATACAATTTTAAACTAAAAGAATTTGATTAAAAATAAACTTGAAAACTTGTAAAGGAAGCTTCTTAAAAATAATGTTTTAAAAATCCATTCGTTCCGTATAAGTTAAAAAAAACATTCTTCGTACTATTGTCAGAAAAGTCAAAAAGTACCTCGTACGAAAAACGAAAAAAGATTCATTTCATATCTTTTACTAAAAACTCACCGAAGGGTAAAATTGGATTTAGAAAATTGTAGATGGATGGAAATAATATTACATATTGGGAAAACATGGATGTGGATGATAAAATACACCCCAGTAAATACCAAAGAATAAACAATCTCGGATAAAAATGAGATTGTGATATTTCCCTTACCTTAGGTCCGACATGCTTTGTAAGTGTCTGAACCTCCTGTATAATGATTTAAATCATGTTATTGACTTATTCCAGAATCATATTCATTGTTATTATATCATATATGGTCCACTTATGACTTTATATTACCCGTTCTTTTGTAAGTTCAAGTTAAAGTAGCATTTTGGGTAAAATCGTCTCATTTGTCGTTCGTGTTTTTAACTTGTAATTATTCATATGATTACTTAGATCATGATTACTTAATTCCAGAATATAAAACATGATATATATATATATATATATATTCAGAATATACATATATAATAAATCAGTAAATGGAAATAAATACACCGTTCATGGAGACGGTAGTCTGTACGTACGCATGAACGTTGTTTTAGTTTCCTTATTGAATTGAATGGAATTAAGTAGATGACATACATATAAATATAAATAATTCCATTATCATTATTAGGTCATATATTTCATTAGTACTTATTATATATACTTTATAATCATTCATGAATGGTTAATCATTGAGAATGAATCTCATCGCGTCGTGGAGACGGTAGTCCGTACGTACACACGAGCGATGATATCATTCCCATGGTCGTGGAATTGTGTTGAAGTGTATGTATACTATTTCAGTATCAATATCACTTTATAATAATCATATATAGTTACTCATTACACCATTATACCCATCCAATTAAGGTGGTGACGGAAAATAGATTACACCACGGCGTGGAGACGGTATTCCGTACGTACGCACGCGCGGTGATTTCCTTTTTCCGTAGGATGGATAGAAGGTTAATTAGAGTTGTTTCATATTTATAATAACATATCAGTATATAAGAGATACTTATGTTATTACTTTATCATGAAACAACTAAAGAAGAATAAGTTTAAGAAGAAAGAAATTGAAAAAGATCGGTAATGGATATTACCTCTTTTTGACGCGCCTTTTCTTAACCTCCACTTAAAGAACAAAGGATGGTATTTGAATAAGACCATGACCTCTATGATGATACTAGGGAAGTGGAGAAGAGATTTTTGCAGGGTTTGGCTGAGCTTGAAGGCTCAAATTTTTGTGAGGAAGAGAGGGAGGAGGTTCCCATTTATAAGGGAGGAGAGGGGCACCTTTGGAATAACTAAAAATATTATTTTATTATAAAGCCAAATTCGGTTTTAAATAGCTCCAAATTGATTTATTTCGAGGATAAGGTAGGGATGGGTATACATCCTCTCATACAATAGGATTTAGACAAGTTTAGGTTATTATTTTAACATTATCAATTAGATTTAACTCTAAGTTAAATAATTTAACTTTTACCGTGTCTTTTTGTTTTCTTACACTATATGGTTAATAAACTTACCATAAAAAGCCAAAAGAACCCCAAGTTGTTTATTATTAATATATATATCCTTATCTAATTCATTTTTCCGAACATTAGATTTTTAGGAATTAAATAACAATTGATAATATAATATTTGTATTAAAAACTAATTTATGTCAATTTTGACACTATTTGGTACATGATTTTTATGAAATTCATAACAGAATTATAAGTTCTAACAAAGTTACTTAAATAAACAATTACATGTCATATTAACCTATAAAATTAGTTTAAGTCATAAAAAGTCTCAAATTACATTTATTTGGGCATTTATAACATCAATTATGTTAATTTTTCTTAAAAGGTAATTACTGCATCATTGTTGTGTCATAAATAAATTAAATTCTTTAAAGTCTAAAAATTACAAATAAAATACCATTATGTAGGAAATAGTTTTAGCTTTCTAATGAATATTTATAGTCGAATTTATCTTATGTATAACCCCATATTAAAAATGTTTTAGTAAATAAACTTTGATTTTAACTCTTTTAACTCTTCTTTGAATTAAATAATAATAAATGTCCTAATCTAATCCAAGTGGGCCTAAATGATAATATTTTACACTTAAGGATGTTTTTGGTTGAGATACACTTGTCCAATAGGATTAGGACATGTGTTAGGGTAATATTAATATCATTTTTACCCTTAATTACCCTATTTACTTTAAACCGTGGTAAATAAAAGTAAAAAGTTACTATTCACCAAAAATTATTTTCAACTCATTGAACCACATTTTACTTACTGACATCAACCGTGTCTCTAGGATTTTTGAAATTCCATTCACAGAGGCGGTAAAATTAAGTTTTCTAAAAAATTCAGTTTTTTAACTACCACTTAGTAGTTTCACTATTCATCAAAAATTGATGTTTTTCAGAACAATACCAAAATTTCATCCTAAGCTATATTTCATATTCTGAATTCAAAAATGAAGTCTATTTTACCAAATTCATAACATATATGTTGCATTAATTAATTTTATAATTAAATCCCGCTGTTAAAACAAATAGCGTGTTTTTAAGAAACAATATCTATCAAAAGATTGACACTTGTTTATGTCTGGTTTAAATGTGAAATTACATCCAATGACCAACATTGTATTAAATTGTAAAAATATATTCTAAATATACTTTAAAATCACTCAAATTAATAATTTATCACTATTAATTATTTTGATTAAAAAGGTTGTTTTTAATTATAATTTAGTAATTTTCACTATTCATCAGAATATGAAATTTATCCGAAAAGTACCAAAATTTCACCTTAGGCTAAATTCGATACTCCGAATCCAAAAATGAAGTCCATTTTGAGAGCTAAAATTTCTAAAATTTTAAAAGGTGGTTATTACTATTCATAACGGCTAGTTATAATAATATTTTAATAGCATATCGTTGTTTAGTGAAACTCGGTATTGCGTACTACACACGCTATCGAGGAAGGTCGCGATTGCATGTAATGCAAGGAAAGTCAAGGATGTGTGTTGTGCAAGCTCCTTTTGGTGTAGCGTACAACACAAGACATTAATAAAATTAAAAAGAATATTTTTCATAAAATCTTGGGCTGTTACATTCTACCCCCCTTAAAATGAATTTCGCCCTCGAAGTTCGTCGGGGTTATAAATGGTTTACTAATCGAAAGTTTCTTTAATAGAAACCCAAATCGTAAAAAATAATACCAAAACTTGGCTTTAAAAACTAAAGTATGAAATGTAATGATTACCCAAATAAACTAATCACTGGGTTTCCACATAGGTGAAAATATGGATATGGAAGAGAAATCTAACCATCATGTTCTGATAGAGATTGGTAGAGAACATGGCTATGGAAAATCCAGTAATCACAAATCCATAGATTTGTGATGATATAAGGTACCATCTGATTCATCAGGTATAAGATCACTAGGACAATATTTTTGGTTTTCAAGATCATTTCCCTAAAGTTGAAAATTTGAATTAGAATAAATACTTACTTTATTTTGGTACAATCTCACTGTTGTTCGTTCCTTGAACAATTTCCACTTCATCTCTTAAATAAATGAAGTTGAATTTGTTATTCGTGAAGTGTTAGCAGATCATGTGATAGAATGACGGGTCATTCCATCTGTCTCAAACAAAAGGTTAGCAAAAATTATATACATAAGTCGATATATAGTTAGATTAATCATATATGGTTCCTAAAATGGACTTATACATCATATATCATATTGCTTAATATAATAAAACTAATTTCTACTAAACAGGGACTTCCTGTAGGCCAGTGGTAGGCGATAAAGTCCAGTCGCACTTCGGTTGTGGGTTCGATTCCTATAGCCTTGTCTGACGCGATGGGTTGTCGCCCGTCCTGCAGGTTGTCCTTTTTCTAAAACTACATTACTATAACATCCTATCAATAATATTGAAAAAAGAACTTCTATCCTTAAATAATACTAATTTATGTCCAACATAGTTCATTCTAGTCTTTAGGCTTATCCATAATAGTGCAGTCCAGAGATTTAATACCATCTTTGATCCCCATATATAATAAGATATGTCTTGTTGGTCACATTCCAAACCTTCAAAGGCCTTAATCATGTATTCTCTTGAATACCCATTGAACCATAGCGAAAACTTGAATGCAGTTAAAAGTTAACACTTTCCACATACCAAAATCCTCAAAATTCTATATACTCAAACCATTATATCACTTAGTCCTTATATCAATCATGAGCTCATAAATACTGTCAAACATTTCATTTTCTCCTTATCCCTTCATTATGCACATATCATCTACTTTCCAAAATATTTGAATCAATTTTCATGGTTACCGGTACCTTAAAATTATTGGAAACCACAATAGACCATAAAAGTACCTCAACAACATTATTCTTGAATACCAATACATAAGCACTTCAGTCCATCCACTTCAATGATTGTCCTGGAAGAAGTCCTTCCTTGATTTAGAAGTAACTTTTTAGGTCAGGGCATTGAGTTGGGTAATACCCATGTTCTCCACAAATAAGACATTGAACTCCATAACAGTCTGTCACTCTATGACTCTTTTCTCCACACAGATAACATTGGTCCCTCCATTTTAGGTATTCCTCAAGGTTCTTCTTCCCTTCTTTAGAAATCTCAATCTCCCTTTCTTTATGCTCCTCAACATGCGAACATGCATAATAGTTTATCTTCCTCTTCTTTGATGAATTAGGCATACCACTAAATTTCACCTTGTTAATCATATATCGCGATGAATAATTTGGCATAATCACAAGATCTTTCTCTCTAGGAATTACACAATTTTTTTGCTCATAGTCACCAATTTGTCCATTGGATTCAATGTTAATTGAATTCCTTCTGGTTCACTCCATTAACTAGAACACAAAAAGAATCTTGTGAGAGGAAAAAATCATGCTAGGGAAAACAACATAATAAAGGGGGAGTATCCTCAATATCTAACATCTTAGGTTAAATTCTATGATCTTTACCGTAGTTCTAGGACTGTATCCTATATGTATACTTATCCTTAGGGACATCCCTAGACATACCTTATAAATATCTCTAGGGATCTCACTAAAGTTCTCGCATCCTAGTTTCCAAAGCTTGACTAAACCTTTCCTCTGATACCAACTGTAGCGGTCTGGAATTACTTCCAGTGGACTATAATTGATACCTATCAGGGCACTCCATGGGTGGCTACACACCCTGGGTGGGACACACCACCATCCCCAGTGGCATCCATTTCCTCATGAAGCCCTTGGGCGGAGAGCCATGCTTCGTCCAACGCTCACATGTGAGAGTTCCCAAAGATCGGATACATTTCTACCTCCTTTTCCTCTGATACCAACTGTAGAGACCTGAAGCTTAACGTACATGGACATTACATTACATTTGCGGAATACTTAGTACATAACAAAAAACACACACACAAGGATCGTAATAGTTTAGTGTCTTTGGAAACTCAGAACGTAATCTTCTAATCATGGTGAAAGATCTTCAATATCTCCCATAAAGATCTTCCTTTTTATACCTAAAACCTTTCTTTATATCCTGGGGAAAAGAAAACATGAAATGGTGAGCTCAAATTCTCAGTAAGGGTAAACAAAAGAAATATCAATCACATCGTATACACAAGCACATAACTTTTGGAAATCTTAACCTGCAAAAGAGATCATAATTTCATAACATGGGATAAATCATGGTAGTGAAATGTAATCACAATAATCATAACTTAAAATATGAAACTTTTTGGCATACACACATAATCATAGAGAATAATTTCTTGTTAGTCAAGACTCATTGCCAAGACTATCTTAGTGGACAAAGTCCCTTTCTAAACCGAGTCACCCTCGTTCCAGTCCTGTTTCACTGAACCGGTATAACCTACCGTTCCAGCCATGACTATCTCATGAGATATCAAATCTTTACCCAATGCATTGGAGGGAGATATAGGTCCCACCCATCTCATAATTATACCATTCTTATGTGTGCCACAAAATCATAAACCATACATCATTACATAACCCATGTAATAAAAATGGGAATCTTAAACATCGTGACATCATAAAACAATTCATATAAGATAAAGTAATTCATAAAAATAATTCCATCACAACATAATCAAATCAATGTAATAATAGGGATAAAAACAGAACCCTTTATTATCATAGATGGAAAATAATTTTGATAAAACACTTGAACTCCATTCTTGAGGAAAATATCCTTTCTTCTTCAAAAACATTTTTTCTTTTCTTAACATGTCATACAATTTTAAACTAAAAGAAGTTGATTAAAAATAAACTAGAAAACTTGTAAATGAAGCTTCTTAGAAATAATGTTTTAAAAATCCATTCATTCCTTATAAGTTAAAAAAAACATTCTTTGTACTTTTGTCGGAAAAGTCAAAAAGTACCTCGTACGAAAAACGACAAAAGATTCCTTTCATATCTTTTACTAAAAACTCACCGAAGGGTAAAATTGGATTTAGAAAATTGTAGGTGGATGGAAATAATATTACATATTGAGGAAACATGGATGTGGATGATAAAATACACCCCAGTAAATACCAAAGTATAAACAATCTCGGATAAAAATGAGATTGTGATATTTCCCTTACCTTAGGTCCGACTTGCTTTGTAAGTGTCCGAACCTCCTGTATAATGATTTAAATCAAGTTATTGACTTATTCCAGAATCATATTCATTGTTATTATATCATATATGGTCCACTTATGACTTTATATTACCCGTTATTTTGTAAATTCATGGTAAAGTAGCGTTTTGGGTAAAATCGTCTCATTTGTCGTTCGTGTTTTTAACTTGTAATTATTCATATGATTACATAGATCATGATTACTTAATTCCAGAATATAAAACATGATATATATATATATATATATATTCAGAATATACATATATAATAAATTAGTAAATGGAAATAAATACAACGTTCATGGAGACGGTAGTCCGTACGTACGCATGAACGCTGTTTTCGTTTCCTTATTGAATTGAATGGAATTAAGTAGATGACATACATATAAATATAATTAATTCCAGTATCATTATTAGGTCATATATTTCATTAGTACTTATTATATATACTTTATAATCATTCATGAATGGTTAATCATTGAGAATGAATCTCATCACGTCGTGGAGACGGTAGTCCGTACGTACGCACGAGCGATGATATCATTCTCATGGTCGTGGAATTGTGTTGAAGTGTATGTATACTATTTCAGTATAAATATCACTTTATAATAATCATATATAGTTACTCATTACACCATTATACCCATCCAATTAAGGTGGTGACGGAAAATAGATTACACCACGGCGTGGAGACGGTATTCCGTACGTACGCACGCGCGGTGATTTCCTTTTTCCGTAGGATGGATAGAAGGTTAATTAGAGTTGTTTCATATTTATAATAACATATAAGTATATAAGAAATACTGATGTTATTAATTTATCATGAAACAACTAAATAAGAAGAAGTTTAAGAAGAAAGAAATTGAAAAAGATCGGTAATGGATATTACCTCTTTTTGACGCGCCTTTTCTTAACCTCCACTTAAAGAACTAAGGATGGTATTTGAAGAAGACCAGGACCTCTAGGATGATACTAGGGAAGTGGAGAAGAGATTTTGGCAGGGGTTTCCGAGCTTTAAGGCTCAAAGTTGTGTGAGGAAGAGAGGGAGGAGGTGCCCTTTTATAAGGGAGGAGAGGGGCACCTTTGGAATAACTAAAAATATTATTTTATTATAAAGCCAAATTCGGTTTTAAATAGCCCCAAATTGATTTATTTCGAGGCTAAGGTGGGGATGGGTCGAAATCCTTTCATAAAATAGGATTTAGACAAGTTTAGGTTATTATTTTAACCTTATCAATTATATTTAACTCTAAGTTAAATAATTTAACTTTTACCGTGTCTTTTTGTTTTCTTACACTATATGGTTAATAAACTTACGATAACAAGCCAAACGAACCCCAAGTTGTTTATTATTAATATATATATCCTTATATAAGTCATTTTACTGAACATTAGATTTGTAGGAATTAAATAACAATTTATAATATAATATTTGTTTTAAAAACTAATTTATGTCAATTTTGACACTATTTGGTACATGATTTTTATGAAATTCATAACAGAATGATAAGTTCTAAAAAAGTTACTTAAATCAACAATAACATGTCATATTAACCTATAAAATTAGTTTAAGTCATAAAAAGTCTCAAATTACATTTATTTGGGCATTTATAACATCAATTATGTTAATTTTTCTTAAAAAGGTAATTACTGCATCATTGTTGTGTCATAAATAAATTAAATTATTTAAAGTCTAAAAATTAAAAATAAAATACCATTATGTAGGAAATCTTTTTATCTTTCTAATTAATATTTATAGTCGAATTTATCTTATGTATAACCCCATATTAAAAATGTTTTAATAAATAAACTTTGATTTTAACTCTTTTAACTCTTCTTTGAATTAAATAATAATAAATGTCCTAATCTAATACAAGTGGGCCTAAATGATAATATGTAACACTTAAGGTTGTTTTTGGTCGAGCTACACTTGTCCAATAGGATTAGGACATGTTTTAGGGTAATATTAATATCATTTTTACCCTTAATTACCCTATTTACTTTTAACCGTGGTAAATAAAAGTAAAAAGTTAATATTCACCAAAAATTATTTTCATCTCATTGAACCACATTTTACTTACTGACATCAACCTTGTATCTTGGTTTTTTAAAATTCCATTCACAGAGGCGGTAAAATTAAGTTTTATGAAAAATTCAGTTTTTTAACTACCACTTAGTAGTTTCATTATTCATCAAAAATTGATGTTTTTCAGAACAATGCCAAAATTTCATCCTAAGCTATATTTCATATTCCGAATTCAAAAATGAAGTCTATTCTACCAAATTCATAACATATAAGTTGCATTAATTAATTTTATAATTAAATCCCGCTGTTAAAACAAATAGCGTGTTTTTAAGAAACAATATCTATCAAAAGATTGACACTTGTTTATGTCTGGTTTAAATGTGAAATTACATCCAATGACCAACATTGTATTAAATTGTAAAAATATATTCTAAATATACTTTAAAACCACTCAAATTAATAATTTATCACTATTAATTATTTTGATTAAAAAGGTTGTTTTTAATTATAATTTAGTAATTTTCACTATTCATCAGAATATGAAAGTTATCCGAAAAGTACCAAAATTTAACCTTAGGCTAAATTCGATACTCCGAATCCAAAAATGAAGTCCATTTTGAGAGCTAAAATTTCTTAAATTTTAAAAGGTGGTTATTACTATTCATAACGGCTAGTTATAATAATATTTTAATAGCATATCGTTGTTTAGTGAAACTCGGTATTGCGTACTACACACGCTATCGAGGAAGGTCGTGATTGCGTGTAATGCAAGGCAAGTCAAGGATGTGTGTTGTGCAAGCTCCTTTTGGTGTAGCGTACAACACAAGACATTAATAAAATTAAAAAGAATATTTTGCATAAAATCTTGGGCTGTTACATAAGGGAGGCTTCCTATGTATCCCATTTGGTAGGGAATCAAAGCCCATATAGTTTGGCAAGTTGGTTCTTACACCAGTGGGGATGTCTATAGAGTGCCACTCTATTGGGAATATGTCTCTTTAAAGGCTAATGAATGGATTCGGGTATTATACCTTATACTAGGCCCATGTGGTTGGATATGGTTGGGGCTTAAACCTCATAGGACTTTTATTTGAGTAGAACCCATTCTGCATATCTTTTTTCTACGTGGATATATCCCTCGATGGTTCGCTCCATGACACCCCCTCGCCACGGCTTTTCTTATCCCCTCCCTACACCAAGGAGCAGAGGGTACCGATTATGTAAGTCTTAGGGGTGCGGAGAAAACCCACCTCATCCGAGCTGTAGGACGTTAAGCTACCAAGCACCTTCTTCCTCAGCACATGACATTAAACTATGACCTCTCCCCATGCCTCGCACGTAGGGTACCCCCACCTTGACATTCTCCACACCCACTGGTCTCCACAGGGGATGATATCCTCCTTATCGGAGTGGTGTTTCTCCATGGGGAACGGGAAACCATCTCGGTGTAAGCCCCTTGATTTCTTTTAGGAGGTAGAATCCATGATCTTACTTTCTTCTTCGGTCCCCAGGGCCAGCAAGGGTGTGATGGGAAATGGTGCTTCTCCTTTCTTTGGTCCCAAATCCCTCTCTCGCTGCATTTTTTCGCCTTTAGACCTCCCTCCTAGAGTAAGTCCCAACCTCTTTGGGCTGCTAACCACGCATAAGCCAATGTTTCCTCTTTGGGTTGCGATCACGTGTAAGCCCCACTCCACTTCCCATGGACGCACATTTCACGACATGATTTCCAGGTCTCTTCTGCCTCTTGTTTCTCACACCGAGCATGAATCATGTGGGCTTAGAGTAAGCACTGACCCTGATATCAACATCATGGGTAGCCTAGAGTGTAAGCCCCACATGCACCATCCAAACTATGAGGACTTTGATTTTTCCAAGGCAAGGTATGTAGGAAGCCTCCCTGAGGTTCAAGACCAACACCCAGTTGTCCCGACTCCCCTTCGCGTCGGTTCAATAGCCCATTTTTTCACCTGAACTATGAGGACTTTGATCCCTACTAAGGCAGGGTATGTAGGAAGCCTCCCTGAGGTTCAATCCCATCACCCATCGGTCATTCTAACCATCTTCACGTCGGTTCACCAACATCACGGGCAACCTAGAGTGTATTCCCCATGCCCCAAAACCATTAACTAAGAGGTATTTGATCCTTTCTAAGGCAGGGTACGTAGGAAGCCTCCCTGAGGTTCAAGCCCACCACCATCCATCGGTCCCATTCATCTTCGCATCGGTGCACGAAGCCGCCATCATAATGGGAATCCTAGAGTGTAAGCCCCACACCCATACCATGAACTATGAGGTCTTTGATCCTTGCCAAGGCAAGGAACGTAGGAAGCCTCCCCGAGGTTCAATCCCACCACCCATTGGACCCTAGGTCCTCCTTCGCGTCAGGTCACCAACACCCTAGGCCGCCTAAGAGCGTAAGACCCAAAACGCTGCATCTGAACTACGAGTTTTTTGATCCTTACCAAGGCAAGGTACGTAGGAATCCTCCCTAAGGTTCAATCCCACCACCAATTGGACCCCAGGCCCTCCTTTACATCGGTTTACCAACACCCACCTATTCTGACCCCCTTCACGTCGGTCCGACCGCATCCTGCATGACGTTAAACTGTGGACCCCATCCAGTGGTAAGCCATTGGACCCCATCCAGCAGTAATCCATTGTGACCCTATCCATTGGTAAGCCGTTGAACCCCAATCAGCAGTAAGCCATCATCCAATTAACTACGTGGACTTTAATTCCCTTCCACGGGGATACGTAGGAATCCTTTCCAAGGCTCAAGCCCAAAACCATAATCTTCCTCATGGAAGTCCCATCCCATTCACCATCCCCTTCATAAAACCTTCCATCATCCATCGTGATCCTCACCCGAGCCGCCACATCCCGGTGGGATCACGCCACCCTATTCCCCATTCCATTTAACAGCATTTGGGAAACCACCCACATGTTGGCCCCAATATCGGTGTTCCCTCTAGGGGGTTCCTCCATCTGATCCACTCTAGTCAGTGTTCTGATCAGCCCAATCTGTCTCCGCAAGACGTTAAACTCACAGCCTACCTCATGTTAAACATGAGATTCCTGAGGAAAACCTCAGAAGACATGAATTTGGCATAACCGTCTCCACAGGACGTTAAACTTGTGGAATACCCTGTGTTAAACATGGGAGGATGAGGAAAACCTCAGATACATGCCCATGGAATATGATTCCCTACGTTCGATGTGGGATGCCTCAAGCTCCCGCACCCACGAGAATCCCTATAATAAGGGACAGGAGACATACACACCAATTCCTAGTGTCCAGACATGCCAGTGATGCCCAGCCTGACTACTCCCCTGACTGAAGGATGCTGCCCTGACCGGACCCCTTGGAATGTCCTTAGAGAACCAGTTTAATTAACTGGTGTCCATGAAGATATGGTGCCATAAAGAGTTTCATGAACAACGTCTTAAGTCTATGAGGGAGACCCGGACTAGGTGATTAGTTCCGAGGAGGAATCCACGGAAGGAAGAACCGACATCCCATCATCCTGTTTTGATCAAGGAGCAGAAATCCTTGAATAAGGAGAAGATGTCACCTGCCTTTGGAAAGTGAGAATGTGGGGAAACGAAAATCGTGCCTCTCATCCCCGAATGAGACCGACGCGTGCGCCCTGGTGAAATCATCGGAAACAGAAATGGTGAACCCAACATGAAATTCTTCTCCTCAATATGAATATTAGTAGTGCTTTGGGAATCAATGGATTGACGTTTCATCGGATCCAGATATCTGGCATCGGGTCCCGCCAAGAAAATAGCAGGTCTGGGATGAAACTCACCTGAAGTTGGGGCATTAGAACGTTGGACATCCCGTTCTGCGACATTGTTAGCGTGGATCCCTCTTACCGATCATGGAAGACGGGATGGCGCTGGGGCATTTTTCATTGATTCCTATTTCTTTCAAGACTGATAAGTTCATCTCCCTGCTTTTCAAGAATCAGGTTGCTTCCTCAGGAACGTGATCACCGTCTTCCCATCTACGCAGGGGCAGGGGCAACGCTATCACAGCTGCTCCGCGTGTCTTCACCGCTTCCACAACGGCCTCTGTGTCTACGAACGTGGGGAACCCACACCCCATATCCCCATAGGAAATTATCCAACGAAGTGTAATTAACAACCTCATGCGTCGTTACGAGGAGGAGGGCATAATCCCAACCCAGGATATGGCCCGCATAGATCTGGAGGCGTCCACTCCTCGTCATCAATGCCGCCCCTGAGGGCCGCGCAGGGAGCCATTTCTCCCCACCCCGACATACAACCACTTCGAGAGCCTGTCCCCGGAGTGCTTTGATGACTCCCTGCCTTATGCTGACGAGGTAGGTGATGTCTGACCTAGCCCAGTCAGAGTCTCAATCCAGGGGCTCCCAGTGAGGGCTCTTGCCCGTCCGCATCAGTGCCGCCACCAAGTCTTGCTGGAGGAGGATCAGGTAAGCTATGCAGCTGCACCACCAGCCCCAGTTCATCGGACCCAACGCCAGCGTCGGGCGCAAGCTGAGGAGGATGCCTGCCAATGGGCGTCGATGGTTACTATGGCCCGAGCCACCATTGATTCATATCATCAGGTCCCTGTATACACTGCGTAGTGGAACCTCTACGATTGACCAGGATCGAGGCCCCAACTACCCGATGGGCAGGATGGGTCGACTCTCGTGGTCGCAGGCACAAACAGTGGTCGTCGTGAACCACCCGCTGCGATGCCACCCCGTACAGAGGTCCTCTCCACACCACCACTACAGATAGAGTGGGCCTTCCTCACTTCGAGGCTCGGTATGGAGGTTCTCCCTATGCCACCCCTAATCCGAATGGAGGTCTGCCCCGCGACAGTGATACTCGGCACGGAAGCCTCTCTTGTTCCCATTACATTGGATATAGAGTCATTCCTCCTACTACTGACCGTCAGGGTAGGGACGTTGCCCGTACAGCATCTCTCCAATGTGGGGATCCTCCCTTCATCCTCTCAGCAGCTAGTGAAGGTCTTACTCAACCTGGAAACCAGAGGGGTGAAGGCCAGCCTCACTCCACCCGCACCAAGCATGGAGGTCCTCCCCATGCTCATGCCAGTCCCAGCGGAGGTTTTTCCCACTCTAGTGCTATCCATGGAGGTCCTCCCCATTACCCTTCGGCATTTGTCCTGGTGCTCCCCACACCTGACTTTCTCGAGTATAAACCCTCTCCGCCCCAGCACCAGTGCGGCCAAAGGAACCCGTGTCAGGAATCAGCCTTGTCTCAAGGAGCCACACAGGGGAAGGAAGGTGGTTTTTTTCCATCATAAGAAGAATTCTGAAAAGGTTCAGACAGAGATCAAACCAGTCCACTTCTCAGACTCTGAAGTGGAGTACGAATCAGCTCGGGAACCCTACCCTCGCTCATCCAAGTCAAGGGTCGGGGCAGGGATGAGGCACATTAGCCTGGTGCTCCCGGAATGTGAGGTCCACAGGATTCCCACCTCCCCTCACAGGTATATCCAGGAGGATGAAAATCTGGCGACCCCGCAGGTTGCGGTTATGCAATCACCACCATCATCACCAGAAGCGCTCTTTACCTCCATAAAAGATCACAGAGAGCTATTCTAGGAACCAATGGTAGGATAGTAGCATTGCAGCCTATCACCATCAGCCCTAGCCCCTAATCCAGGAATAAAGGCTGTCATCCCCTCTTATCGCGATGTAGCGGCCAGATCGTTACATTCTTCAGAGGAAAGCCTGAGAATCAGCAGTCAGTCAGCCCGCTCTCCGTACTCTCTACAGGCTAGACTGTCGTCCCCACGGTCGGCCTCAGTACTGCTTCCGGTTCCTCAACCCCCTCAGATGACAAGTGGGGAAATCAAGGGTCAGACCCGGAATCTGAGCTGAGGAGCTTCTGGACCATCCTCGTGGTGAACTACTTCCCTGAGATGTTCTGGCCCGTGGCAGCACAGAATTTATGCATACTAGAATCCCTCTCCCCAGAGGAGTTTGAATTTTTCTGCCAAACCCTCTGGGCGAATCACTTCTGTCTTCACCACCAGTGTGTGTCTTATCCCAGGAGCCAAGTTCACCATGAAGACATCGGCGAACAATGATGTCTCGTTGATCTAGTTGTGCTCCCTGTGGCCCAGCGCCCCGAGTCACTAGGCCGCCGCAAGGCCCTCCAAGAGCAATGTGTTCAGAGTTTTAAGGTACTCCACAGGATCATCAAGGAGGCATCCCCCCACATGCAAGTCCATGGCTGGGGACAAGTTGTTTCCCTCCTCTTTAGTCCTATTCGGCGGTAGCCCGACTCGCTATGTGATATTGAGGACATGCCCCCAAGAAGGGTCACGGTCAACATGGTCGACATAGTGGACGAGGAGGATGAGCTAGAGCTTATCGATGGATACTTACCCCTTGATGGTGTTCCGCCACAGTTGGATGCATCGGGGAGGATTACTCATCAGTAAAAGAACCTCATAGGTCTCCCTACGCCCACTGAGACGTTGGTACTCAGTAGGAATTCCAGTAAGGGAAAAGAGCATGTCGGAGCTGTCAAGAATTCTGACCTGTCCGCTTTAGTGAAGAAGATGGAGGAGGACCCCGAGAAGGACATGTTTCACTTGCAACATGCTGAGTAGAAGAGGTTGGTCGATGAACTCCTGGCTGAACGCACTACAGAGAGATGACCCGACTACAGAAATCCTAGGTCAGGGCAGCAGGGGCAGGAATAGTTTCCCCTCGACGAGCTACCCCTAGGCAACCCTGATCATGCCGCCCCTATAGACAGTGCTAAATCTGAAGCTCATGGCAAGATGGCATGGTATGTCTCACCAAAACCTCCTGAACGGTGTGGTAATCCAAGGAACCCTTCTCGGGCTCCCCCGGTAGCCCCAAGGGTAGCTCCACCAGCCGCTCCACGAGCCGTGGAGCCTATCTACCGTGTTGAAGAACCCGGAAACGTGCTCGTGGTTAGGTATCCCCATCAAGACAAGGACCCCCACCCAGATGATCCTATCACAGCACTCATAGCCCGCCTTGAGGCATTGGAAATGCGACAGGTGGCAATCCCACCATTTGGAAAGCCATACCCGGCATGAGTGGATGATATGTCAGTGCCTCTGGGTTTCAGGAATCCCACCTTCTCCCCCTTTAATGGGACGGGGGACCCACAACAGCACCTATCCCACTTTAACTCAAGGTGTGGGCTCATGTTAGGGACTCCAGCGCAATAGGAGGCCGCCAAGCTCCGTTGTTTTGTTCAGACATTGGAGGGACTAACATTCATCGGGTACAGGCACCTCCCCATCAGATCCGTAACCAGCTGGGAGGACCTTTGCAGACAATTCCTCTACCAGTTCAGTTCCACCACCTATAAAACGAGCATCAAAAACCTCTTCAAGTGCAAGCAAAGGCCTGATGAGAAAGTCGCGGACTTTATCGCCTAGTGGAAGGGGCTCACATACTCCCTTGACATTCCACTGACTCAGGAGAAACTACTGACGATGTGCGTAGGGAACATCAAGACAGAACTGGTTCCCTCCCTAATCACCCAGAACTACCCTGGAGGGTTCTGAGACTTCTCCGATAAATCTCAGCGCCTGGAGGAAGCCCTGCAACAGACCATCCAGGCACGTCTGTTGCCCCCAGTAATTCCAGCGAGGAGAGCTTCCAGATCCAAGCCCGCTGCGGTGGCACAAATAGAATCCCCCAAAAATCTTGAGTTACTACTAGTAGCACCAGCCCCGTAGCCTCGTAGAGGCCCTACACCTCTAGCGCAGCCTCCGGCTCAGCATCTTCCTCATAATCGGCAAGCGCCTCCGTGTAATGCGCCACCACTACCCAGGCGGGACAACCAGGCTTCGTCTCCTCAACAGGCCCCTCTGGCTCCTCGTTAGTGCGAGGCCCCAAGGGCCCCCTTTCTAGACAGAAGAAATCAGACCTACTAATTCAGAGAGAATCAGGTTCTTGTCTATTTTATAATTTCCTTAGAGTAGGGGATTGTACGATTTCCTGAGTGAAGAAGGCCGGAAGAGGCGAATTTCACTGATCGCCCCAACTACTGCCTCTATCATCTGATTTCGGGGCACACCCTCAAGTAGTGTTATGTGTTCAAAACTAGATTCAAGACCAGGTTGATAAAAACATAGTCAAGTTGGGCCCAGCCCTAGCACAAGTGGCGGGTGTCTTTGTATGATCAAATAGTAGTAGCAATAGCGAAGGCGAGTGGTAGCAGGTTTCCAACCACGGGTCCCAAAAGTATGATGATTGGATGGAACACAAAATGGTTGCACGTGCCCATGGTATCATTCGGGAAAGCATGAATCAGTCAGAGCCTTCAGAATCTATGGCCACCACTTCTGCATCATCATCTCAGCCACCTCTTCCTAGGGGACAAGCATCAGAGGCGCAAGAAGAAACAACGTGCCCCGCGAATGCCATCGTCATCTAGAACTCTCGGTGACTTTATGACCCTGGAGATGGGGATTCCTACCAGAATCTTCCCATTAGTGGCTAACTCTTCAAGTGACAGTCAAGGGTACGCTTCGGTTAATACCGTGGAGTTGGTAAACCACTATATGACTCCCGATGATGGGGAGTGCCAGGAGAACCTCCCCAATGTCCCGAGCCAATGCCAACGGTGGTGGAACCATAGCCATATGGGTCATCAGGGCACATTAGTTGGCACCTCTATCCAAACCGTGCATACCACTGAGACTAGACAGCAGGTCCAGCGCAGAACTCAGCACGTGCAGCCTTTTCATCTAGTGTCGCCAAGACCGCCTCCACCACCGTTTGTGCTACTAGATCAGGCAGAACCACTTCGATCGTGCCACGACCAGCTTTGCCTGGCTACAGGCCGATCTCAGTCATCTAGTCCCCATCCGGTAGCTACTCTTTGGGCTTTGACTAGCGAGCAACGGGGCATACCCAGCACCAGTCACCCGCTGGTCCAGCCGGCAGGGCCCGCCATGCCTTCAATCGCAGAGCGGCCTCCTGTAAGTAGAAGTTCACGCCTAGTGATTAGTCACTAAAAGTGGCTAATATTAATTTTTAATATCTTTATATTCATTGTTCCAAAGTCCATAAACATTTTTTTAGTACATTACAAAAATAGAACTTCATTTCTCATATAAAATGAAATTCCTGTTTAAAATGAAAATTTGGGCCCAATAATTCATTTGTTTGTAGATGAAATTATATTCATTTTCTGAATTTTCAATTTTGGGATATGATTTATCACTTTGTTTGGAAAATTTTATCTTTTAGGTCTGATGGATGAATCCCAAGGGAAGATGGATAATGTTTCACCCGAATGCAGAAATTTGCTGGAGAAAGCATAATGGGCCTAAGGCCCATCAAAAAAATGTGGGGCCCACAAACCAAGCCCAATGGAGATTAACTTTATAAAGTAGAAATATAAACATATGAGGATAATTTTATTCAACAGTGTCAGAAGCTAATTTTGAAGTTTTCATGATGATAAAGGGATCTGAAGCTGAGATTTAAATGGTGGACCCGACATTAATGCGCATAAAGCCGTCCCACCATTTAGACTATAACAACCAAAAGGATAAGCCAATTTTCCTGAAATATTTACAGATGATAGAGGACACAATGAAGAAGATATTTTTCTTTTACGGAAACTGATTATTCTGGCTCCTTCAATTCCAAATTCACATGTCAAAATGGTGGACGAATCTGGATGAAATTTCCGGGTCAATTTCAAAACGTCAAAATCCATTAATTTTCTCACCTTCATTTTGACTCTCTAAATTAATGGGGATGGAATTTATTGTGGTGGGTTGTCTCTAAGGCTCATAATATGACTATATAAGGAGCTGGTGGTGAAATAATTATCGTCTAACATTTTTCTATGAATCCATGTTTTTCTTTCATCCATTGTATTTCTTTCAATTGTAATTTCCTGCTTTCAATTTGTAATCGCATCGTCAAGTTTTCCCATGTAATTTTTTCATTCACGTTTATTATTTTAATAAAATTTATTATTCTTATTCACTTATTCTTTTCCATTTCTTTACACATTGATACCGTTGAATCAAGGTGTGAATTTATTCACACTAACACTTGTGAATTTCTCACACAACGGTGGAGTGTTCATTTTTATTAATGTTTTTCTTCTTCTTCAATTCCACTTCTTTAAGTCAAATTCTCGCTTCCATTGATAGAATAACATATATGGAGGGATAAAAATTTATGGTTTGGTCCTAGAGAGTTTCATGAGATGGATTGGATGTTATTTCATGTACTTTAATTTTTAAATCTGTTTGTTATTTTAAGATTTCCATTCGATGAGTTATGTTCTTCTTCATCTTTACCATGTTTAACGATGACACATTTTGAGTGATAGTATGATGTATTTTCTTTGAGTGCTCAGTAAAGTGATCCTCAAAGTGAATTGGTGATTGGACTTGTAATTTTGTAGGGATTAAATTGGTGAATGATTTGGGAGAATTATCTCATTGTTTGGATACGTCTTCAATTAATGACATGAAATCTTTAAGAAACGATATACATCCAATCCACAAAAAGCAAAAACCTAGGATAAAACCATATTAATTAATTGTTTTAGATCAAGTAAATTTGTTTTTTTAATTTTTATTTAAATTAAATAATTAGTTATCCAATCAATTCAAACCCAAGTTGGCCACTTCACAGCCCAACCTCCATAAAACGTGTGTTTCTAAATGTTACTACTTCGGTCCCTATGGATTCAACCCCTACTTGTACTTCAACGACTGCTTTTAACCATAGGGTAAATTTGGGAAAAACCAAATTTTGGCACCGTTTCCAGGCACCCAAGTAAGTACCTTAGACAATCATCTTCTTTTCTCACCCCAAATTCTCTATTCTCACCCTAATTTCTCTTCTCTTTTCCCCTTTCTGTTTCTGTGTGTCCAATAAATCCCAAAAACAACTTTAAATCAACTCCAATGGATTATCTTCAACAATACCCATTAATATACCAAGGCTATAATCAACTGGAAAATCAATATTTTGAATCACCTCACCTAGGGAATTTTATTGACGAAACCTTAATTGAATACCCCACACCAGATGAGATGTACAATCAATGGGATGCTGAATGTTTAAAAGATCAATTTCCATACCTATCAAGAATGATTGAAAAGATAAATAATGAGGAAGTACATGATGTACAAACATATATATACCCTAATCCTGAAAAAATTCTTGAACAATTGTGTGAACAAATGGATAAAATGAATTTAGAAGTTTCATCTTTCAGATTAGAATTACAAAGCTTTAAGACTTTTGAGGAACCCATTCCCACTCAAGATGTTCTTTCCTCATCATTGATAGATGAATATTTTATCCCAAAAACCTCCCATGAATTGAAAAAAGAACTAACCTTTGTATATGGGATAACTTAACAAGATCAAGAAAATGTTGAAGGGTATTTAAATCAGGAGGAAATTAATTTTTTGGATTCACAAGGGGAAAATTTTTCTTAATGGATTGAGTGTTCAGAATATTGCTCCAATAACATTTTTTGGAATCACCGATCATTGAACCATTGGGAGATATAATGAATATTGAGTCCATACCCACTCATGAAATTCAAATGGAAAATTTTAGGGATGAATCATTTTTTCAAAAGGAACAAATTCTTTCAAAATGTTTTGTAAAAGAAACAAATTTGGATTAAAATTTCCATTCATATTTGGGATAATTCAATGAAACTAAACTCAAAATTATAATCCTTCCTTCCCCACTCAATAATACCTCTATTTATGAAAATCTATACCATTCAATTATCATCCGTTTTCATCAAGAATCTCAAAAAGTAGGAATGAACCCTGAAATCTTAGGAAATACTCCAAATGAAACTCAATCAACCATTACCAAAATTCCATGGACTTTCACACTCATTGTTAATCATGGAATTTCACATGGAAAAAATTCTAAAAAAATACTTAATCTAAATCTTGTTGAGGTTGAGAAAGATGGTTTCATTAAAATTTTTAATGTTGGAATTGGAAAAGTTAGGGGGTTCAATTCGAGCTAACGACGTTAAACAAAAGTGCTGCATGGGAGGCAACCCATGGTTTTCATGTTTTTAATCATTTTGAATCATTTTCTTTTTCATATAATAAATTACCATAGACTATTGACTTGTTCTACTTTTATGAGTAAGGATGGGTATGAAAGGGGAGCGCCATATTCATTCGTTTCATGTGTCATGATCTCTGAGTAATACCTTACCCAGAAAACTAAAAAGAAGACAATGTATCATCAGTTTATTTTGTTTTGTTTTATTTTTATGTTTTTATAGGTTAAAAAAATAAAATGACATGTCGTAAGTCATAAGGAAAATCCATTCACCACTATCTAAGCCATTGAGACTCAAATCCAGGAGTGAAGGGAGACTGTGGCACGCACTATCATCATCAACCACCAGGTGACTTCATTCCAGGATTATAATTTAAAATTTACTCTTTGAAATCCTCTCATACCCCCCTTCTAACTTTTCTTTTCTTTAAACACTGGGGACAGTGTTATTCTATTTTGGGTGGAGATGAAATAAAAAATGATTTTTTTTGTGAATAAGAACATGCATGAAAAGAAAAATTCCATTAACCTTGAACATGATAACACACATTGAAAACTCTCAAATTGGATATCAAATAATTTTGTATGACTTGATTCTGATTTTAATGCAAGTTTAATTTTATTATCATAGTTTTTGGAAAGTGCGGTTTTCCGATGTGATTTTTCAAGGTTTACATTTTCATCCTCTTAATAAAAATTCCACAATTCACGTCTACTGAATTGTGGGTGTATATTTGAGTTTTTGGGTCCGTTTCATTGTAGCATAGGATTCTAGGGTCACTTTTAGTTTAATTTGAGTATCTAAAAAAACAAAAATAAAAAAAACAAAAAAAATATTTGACCACATAGAGCAATGTTTTGTCCAAATGTGTGGCATCCGTCACTTAGGTATCGCGACTCTATAGTTGTCTTTCCTATAGTTTGGCTTTATATCTCTATTTTAGAGCATGGAATTGACAATATGTGTGGCGTCCGGCACTTGGGGATCGTGACTCCATAGTTGTCTTGCCCAGAGTTAGTCTTTTCATATCTATTGTGGTTAAAAAATTAAAATCAAAAAAATCAAAAAATTAAGAAAAAATGGATACTCATCTTAAGGTTTAATGTGATTCCCATCTAGAGCTTCCATGTTTTCCCCTTAAACAATAAAATGGGCCCCATATCTTTTATGATGCACAAAACTTTATCATGCTTAATTGGAATTGGATGAAATGTGGCGATGAATTTGAAAAAAGGAATGGGCTTGGGCTTGGTATATGCATATGGACCTAGCTTGTTTTAAATGATTTTGATAGGTTTCATAATTTTTTTTGGTATTATTTATTTGGGTGAGAAATTTGTATTAAAATGTTTTTGGAAAAGGAGATTTGAATTTCAAATTTGATATTTATTTTGCTCGATACTAGAAAAACTCAAATTGGGGGGTGTGATTAGTCACTTAAAGTGGCTAATATTAATTGTTAATATCTTTATATTCATTGTTCCAAAGTCCATAAACATTATTTTTAGTACATTACAAAAATAGAACTTCATTTCTCATCTAAAATGCAATTCATGTTTAAAATGAAAATTTGGGCCCAATCATTCATTTGTTTGTAGACAAAATTATATTCATTTTATGAATTTGAAATTTTGGGATACGATTTATAAATTTGTTTGGAACATTTTATCTTTTAGTTAATATGGATGAATCCCAAGGGAAGATGGATAATTTTTCACCCGAATGCAGAAATTTGATGGAGAAAGCATAATGGGCCTAAGGCCCATCAAAAAAATGTGGGGCCCACAAACCAAGCCCAATGAAGCTCAAATTTATACATTAGAAAGATAAAAATATTTGGATCATTTTATTAAACTGTGGATAGAGATAATTCGGAATGTTTCATGATGATAAAGGGATCTGAAGCTGATATTTAAATGGTGGACCCGACATTAATGTGCATAAAGTCGTCCCGCCATTTCAACCATAATCTCCAAACGGATAAGCCAATTTTCCTGAAATTTTTACAGATGATATAGGACACAAGGAAGAAGATATTTGTCTTATACAACCACTGATTATTTGGCCTCCTTTATTTCCAAATTCACACGTCAAAATGGTGGACAAATCTGGACGAAATTTCCGGGTCAACTTCGAAACGTCAAAATCCCTTAATTTTCTCACCTTCCTTTTGACTCTCTAAATTAATGGGGATGGAATTTATTGTGGTGGGTTGTCACTAAGGCTCATAATATGCCTATATAAGGAGCTGGTGATGAAGGAATTATCATCTAACATTTTTCTTTCAATCCATGTTTTTCTTTCACCCATTGTATTTCTTTCAATTGTAATTTCCTGCTTTCAATTTATAATCGCATCGTCAAGTTTTCCCATGTAATTTTTTCTTTCTCATTTATTATTTTAATAAAATTTATTTTTATTCTTCACTTATTCTTTTACATTTCTTCACATGTTGATACCGTTGAATCAAGGTGTGAATTTATTCACACCAACACTTGTGAATTTCTCACACAACGGTGGAGTGTTAATTTTTATTAATGTTTTTATTCTTCTTCAATTACACTTCTTTAAGTCAACTTCTCATTTCCATTGATAGAATAGAATATATAGAGGTATAAAAATTTATGGGTTGGTCCTAGAGAGTTTCATGAGATGGATTGGATGTTATTTTCATGTACTTTAATTTTTAAATCTATTTGTTATTTTTATATTTCCATTCGATGAGTTATGTTCTTCTTCATCTTTGCCAAGTTTAACGATGACACATTTTGAGTGCTAGTACGATCTATATCCTTTGAGTGATTAGTAAAGTGATCCTCAAAGTGAATTTGTTATTGGACTTGGAATTGTGTAGGGATGAAATTGGTGAATTATTTGGGAGAATTATCTCATTGTTTGAATAAGTCTTTAATTAATGACATGAAATTTTTAATAAAAGAAATGCATCCAATCCATAAAAAGCAACAACCTATTATCAAACCATATTAATTAATTGTTTTAGATCAAGTAAATTTGTTTTTTTATTGTTATTTTAATTAAATAATTAGTTATCCAATAAATTCAAACCCAAGTTGGCCAACCTCCATAAAACGTGTGATTCTAAAGATTACTTCTTCGGTCCCTGTGGATTCGACCCCTACTTTTACTTCAATGACTGCTTTTACCGGTATGGTAAATTTGGGCGCAACCAAATTTTGGCACTGTTTCCAGGGACCCAAGTAAGTACCTTAGACACTCATCTTCTTTTCTCACCCCAAATTCTCTATTCTCACCCTAATTTCTCTTCTCTTTTCCCCTTTCTGTTTCTGTGTGTCCAATGAATCCCAAAAACAACTTTCAATCAACTCCAATGGATTATCTTCAACAATACCCATTAATATACCAAGGCTATAATCAACTGGAAAATCAATATTTTGAATCACCTCACCTAGGGAATTTCATTGACCAAACCTTAATTGAATACACTACACCAGATGAGATGTACAATCAATGGGATGCAGAATGTTTAAAAGATCAATTTCCATACCAATTAAGAATGATGTAAAAGATAAATAATGAGGAATTCCATTATGTACAAACATCTATCTACCCTAATCCTGAAAAAATTCTTGAACAATTATGTGAAAAAATGGATAAAATGAATTCAGAAGTTTCATCTTTCAGATTATAATTACAAAGCTTTAAAATTTTTGAGGAACTCGTTCCCACACAAGATGTTCTTTCCTCATCATTTATAGATGAATCTTTTATCCCAAAAACCTCCCATGAATTGAAAAAAGAACTAACCTTTGGATATGGGATAACTGAACAAGATCAAGAAAATGTTGAAGGGTATTTAAATCAGGAGGAAATTAATTTTTTAGATTCAGAAGGGGAAAATTTTTCTTCATGGTTTGAGTGTTCAGAATATTTCTCCAATAACATTTGTTTAGAATCCCCGATCATTGAACCATTGGGAGATATAATGAATTGTGAGTCCATACCCACTCATGAAATTCAAATGGAAAATTTTAGGGATGAATCGTTTTTTTAAAAGGAACAAATTCTTTCAAAATGTTTTGTAAAAGAAACAAATTTAGATTCAAATTTCCATTCATCTTTGGGAAAATTCAATGAAACTGAACTCAACATTATAATCCATCCTTCCCCACTCAAGAATCCCTCTATTTATGAAAACCTAGACCATTCAATTATCATCCATTTTCATCAAGAATCTCACAAAGTAGGAATAAACCTTGAAATCATAGGAAATACTCCAAATTAAACTCAATTAACCATTATCGAAATTCCTTGGACTTTCACACTCATTGTTAAGCATGGAATTTCACATGGAAAAAATTCTAAAAAAAGACTTTATCTAAATCTTGTTGAGGTGGAGAAATATGAGTTCATTAAAATTTTTAAAGTTGGAATTGGATAAGTTGGGGGGTTCAAGTCAAGCTAACGACGTTAAACAAAAGCACTGCATGGGAGGCAACCCATGGTTTTCATGTTTCTAATCATTTTGAATCATTTTCTTTTTCATATAATAAATTACCATAGACTGTTGACATGTTCTTCTTTTATGAGTAAGGATGGGTATGAAATGGGAGTTTCATATTCATCTGTGTCACGTGGCGTGATCTCTGAGTAATACCTTACCCAGAAATCTAAAAATAATACAATGTATAATCAGTTTTTTTTTTATGTTTTTATAGATTAAAAAAATAAAAGGACGTGTCATAAGTCATAAGGAAAATCCATTCACCACTATTCAAGCCGTTGAGACTCAAATCCAGGAGTGAAGGGAGACTGTGGCACGTACTATCATCATCAACCACCAGGTGACTTCATTCCATTAATATCATTTAAAATTTACTCTTTTAAATCCTCTCCTTCCCCCCTTCTAACTTTTATTTTCTTTAAACACCGGGGACAGTTTTATTCTATGTTGGGGGGAGATGAAATAAAAAATGATTTTTTTTTGAATAAGAACATGCATGAAAAGAAAAATTACATTAACCTTGAATATGATAACACACATTGAAAACTCTAAAATTGGATATCAAATAATTTTGTATGCCTTGATTCTGATTTTAATGCAAGTTTATGTTCATGAGCATAGTTTTTGGAAAGTGCGGTTGTCCGATGTGATTTTTCAAAGTTTACATTTTCATCCCCTTAATAAAAATTCCACAATTCCATCTACTGGATTGTGGGTGTAAATTTGAGTTCTTAGGTCCCTTTCATTATAGCATAGGGTTCTGGGGTCAATTTTAGTTTAATTTGAGTATCCAAAAAAACAAAAACAAAAAAAACAAAAAACAAAAAACAAAAAACAAAAAAAAATTGACCACATAGAGAAATGTTCTGTCCAAATGCATGGGGTCCGGCACTTGGGGATCGCGACTCCATAGTTGTCTTGCCCATAGTTTGGCTTTATATCTCTATTTTAGAGAATGGAATTGATAATATGTGTGGGGTCCAAAACTTGGGGATCGTGACTCCATAGTTGTCTTGCCCAGAGTTAGTCTTTTCATATCTATTGTGGTTAAAAAAATAAAATCAAAAAATCAAAAAATTAAGAAGAAAAAACGGATACTCATCTTAAGGTTTAATGTGATTCCCACCTAGAGATTCCATTTTTTCCCCTTGAACAATAAAATGGGCCCCATACATTTTATGATGCACAACACTTTATCATGCTTAATTGGAATTGGATGAAATGTGGCGATGAATTTAAACAAAGGAATGGGCTTGGGCTTGGGATATGCTTATGGACCAAGCTTGTTTTAAATGATTTTGATGGGTTTCATCATTTTTTTGATATTATATATTTGGGTGATAAATGTGTATTAAAATGTTTTTGTAAAAGGAGATTTGAATTTCATATTTGTAATTTATTTTGCTCGGGACTAGCAAAACTCAAGTTGGGGGGTGTGATTAGTCACTGAAAGTGGCTAATATTAATTGTTAATATCTTTATATTCATTTTTCCAAAGTCCATAAACATTGTTTTTAGTATATTACATAAATAGAACTTCATTTCTCATCTAAAATTCAATTCATGTTTAAAATTCAAATTTGGGCCCAATCATTCATTTGTTAGTAGACAACATTATATTCATTTTCTGAATTTGAAATTTTGGGATATGATTTATCAATTTGTTTGTAACATTTTATATTTTAGGTCTGATGGATGAATCCAAAGGGAAGATGGATAATTTTTCGCCTGAATGCAGAAATTTGCTGGAGAAAGCATAATGGGCCTAAGGCCCATCAAAAAAATGTGGGGCCCACAAACCAAGCCCAATGAAGCTCAATTTAAACTGTAGAAAGATAAAAATATACGGATCATTTTATTCAACGGTGTAAGGAGCTAATTCTGAATTTTTCATGATGATAAAGGGATCTGAAGCTGAGATTTAAATGGTGGACCCGACATTAATGCGCATAAAGCTGCCCCACCATTTAGACCATAACATCTAAATGGATAAGCCAATTTTTCTGAAGTTTTTACAGCTGATAGAGGAACAATGGAATAAGATATTTTTCTTCTACGACCAATGATGATTCTGCCTCCTTCAATTCCAAATTCACACGTCAAAATGGTGGACGAATCTGGACGAAATTTCCGGGTCAACTTCGAAACGTCAAAATCCCTTAATTTTCTCACCTTCCTTTTGACTCTCTAAATTAATGGGGATGGAATTTATTGTGGTGGGTTGTCTCTAAGGCTCCTAATATGCCTATATAAGGAGTTGGTGGTGAAGGAATTATCATCTAACATTTTTCATTTAATCCATGTTTTTCTTTCATCCATTGTATTTCTTTTAATTGTAATTTCCTGCTTTCAATTTGTAATCGCATCGTCAAGTTTTCCCATGTAAGTTTTTCTTTCACATTTATGTTTTTAATAAAATTTATTCTTCTTCTTCACTTATTATTTTCCATTTCTTCATACGTTGATACCTTTGAATCGAGGTGTGAATTTATTCACACCAACACTTGTGAATTTCTCACACAATGGTGGAGTGTTCATTTTTATTAATGTTTTTCTTCTTCTTCAATTCCCCTTATTTAAGTCGACTTCTCAATTCCATTGATAGAATAGAATATATGGAGGGCTAAACATTTATGTCTTGGTCCTAGATATTTGCATGATATAGATTGGATGTTATTTCATGTACTTTAATTTTTAAATCTGTTTGTTATTTTAAGATTTACATTCGATGAGTTATGTTCTTCTTCATCTTTTCCACGTTTAACGATGACACATTTTGAGTGCTAGTATGATCTATTTCCTTTGAGTGCTTAGTAAATTGATCCTCAAAGTGAATTGGTTATTGGCCTTGGAATTGTGTAGGGATTAAATTGGTGAATGATTTGGAAGAATTATCTCATTGTTTGGATACGTCTTCAATTAATGACATGAAATTTTTAAGAATATAAATGCATCCAATCCACAAAAAGAAACAACCTAGGATCAAACCATATTAATTAATTGTTTTAGATCATGTAAATTTGTTTTTTTAATTGTTCTTTAAATTAAATAATTATTTATCCAATCAATTCAAACCCAGGTTGGCCACTTCATAGCCCAACCTCCATAAAACATGTGTTTCTAAAGGTTACTTCTTCGGTCCCTGTGGATTCGACCCCTACTTGTACTTCAACGACCGCTTTTACCGGTAGGGTAAATTTGGGCACAACCACCTAGCACAGAAATTTGATGTTCTCAAGCACCTCTTCGGCATCCCAGCGAGGCTCTCCATCCTTGAAGCCCTTCTCCTGTGGTCATATATTCACAAGGCCCTCACTGAGGCTTTAAGAATCCCCCTCTAGTTTTAGACGGAGGTAGCAGCTGCAGAAGACTTTGATGCTGAAGCGGTCGAGAACGCTGAATTCTAGGCCATAATTTCATTCTCTAGAGAGGATGAAGTCTCCCCCATACAGGGGCACATCCGCTCGTTGTACATCTCTGGCCAATTTAACAGTTTGGAGGTTCGCTTTTGTCTTGTTGACACCGGCTCCGGGATCAACTTTATCCCGACACAGGCGTTGTGGAAGCTAGGGTTGTCCAAAGATGACCTGACTCCCTCTGATTTAAGAATCTAGGGATACGAAAGGATAGAGCAGACCCCAGTCAGCAAGATCTGTTTGAAGACCCATGTCGGCGGTCTAGTTTCCAGCACCGAGTTCATGGTTGTCTCCTAGGAAACCACGTACAATGCATTGATGGGCAGACCATGGCTCCACCTACACGCGGTGGTCCCCTAATCGTATCACAAGTGCCCCAAGTACTCCCTTAATGGTAGAGTAGGAAAACTCCAAGTTGGTGCATCTCCTTTTGCCTCTCATGAAGCCCACTACCTAGACGCTGACTATTAAAAGAGCATGGATAAGAAAATTCAGGTAAGTGAGTTTGAGTCCGTCACGGTCACAACTGACCCTTGGGCAGGTCTGGATGATGCCTATGTCTTCCCAATCCATCGATTGGAGGCCAAGACTCTTAACATAGGGCAATGTTTGGTTGTCTATGGTAAAAGAGTAAAGCATATTCCCAAGTCCAAGCAACGGCGGAAAATCACCTCATACTCCTACACAAACCAGGCTCAGGTGATCCTGAAACCTCCTACCCCCATACGGTATCGGGATGTCCACCCCATGGAAACTGCAGTACGTCATACGTGTCTATTTCGCTGGGATAAAATTAACCAAATCAAGATGACACTCCACTATTGCTTTGATATCATCAAGCATGGCCCCTTGGGTAGAAGAATAGATGGGATCAGATCGACTGCCTTCATCCCTATGGTATCAGCAGCACGTGAATCCCCTGATATGCTATCCACTACTATTCAGGATGGTACCAGCCTTCCATCAGAATCTGCTGAATTGGAAGAATCTTCTCCCGCTAAGAATACCTCCTCCGTAGGCGAAGAAGAGAATCTGGAGGATTCTCCCCCCACCATTGAAGAAGGCGTCTCCGCCATGATCGATGAACTGGTACAGGTGAACCTTGGTCGTGAGGCAGATCTGAGACCCGCATTGATTAGTGTCGCCATGTACCTCAAGGAGTAGCAGCAGTACATAGATTTCCTGAAGCAGCACCATGATGTATTCACCTGGTGCTACGACGAGATTCCAAGGCCAGATCCTCATGTAGCATCCACCGCCTCGGTCTCCTGATAAATCATCGTGGGTTCAAGCAGCTTCCCAGGAGAGATGCACCCCTCTCACGGTGCCATGGTCAAGGTCAAAGTTGGAAAACTCATTAGATCCAACTTCATCAAGGAGGTCCATTACCCCAAGTGGCTAGCCAACATTGTGCTATTTAGGAAGAAGAATGGACATATGAGAGTCTTCATTGAATTCTGGGATCTCAACCATCACTATCCGAAGGATGATTTTCCCCTTCCAGTGACAGAATTGTTGATCGATGCTACAGCTGGGTTCCAAGCCCTCTCCTTCATGGATGGTTACTCCAGATATAACCAGATACGAATAGCCCCTAAGGATGAGGATTCTACATCTTTCAGGGCACCCCAAGGAACTTTATGTACTAGGTTATGACATTCGGCCTGAAGAATGCAGGTTCCACCTATCAGTGGGAAATGCACAGCATATTCAAACCAATCCTCAGGATATTGGTGGAACTTTATACAGACGATCTGGTGGTCAAATATCACCAGTGACAAGACCATCTCCAGGACCTTGAGAAAGTGTTTGTCTTCCTCCGTTCCCACCACCTAAAGATGAACCCACTAAAATGTTCCTTCAGGGTCACCTACGGGAAGTTTCTTGGCTTTGTTTTTGGGTATAGAGGGATCAAGATCAACCCATAGAAGATCAAGGCCATCATCCAGATGCCTCCCCTAAGAAATATTCAGGAGCTTCGAGGTTTTCAAGGACACTTAGCCTACATACGTCGAATCATTGCAAAGCTGGCCGACAAGTGTAATCCCTTTTCCCGGCTCATGAAGAAAGGCTCTACCTACGAATGGGATGAAGAGTTCCAGACCACGTTCGAGGGAATTAAGCAGTATCTACTCCAGCCTATGGTCTTGATGCCACCCATCTCCAGAAAACCACTGATCTTTTATGTAATTGCCCTAGAATGATCTCTTGGCGCCCTTCTCGCCTAGAAGAGAAATGAGGGGATGAAAAATAGCCTCTACTACCTCAGCCGCATGCTCATCGATGTGGAGACTAGATACTCCCCCATCGAGAAGATCTTCCTTGTGCTGGTATTCGCAGTACAGAAATTGTGACACAACCTATAGCACCACAAGGTACAGCTGGTGTCTTGGGTAGACCCGTTGAAGTACATTCTGAACCACCCCATGTTGAACGGTATTCTATCACGGTGGGCGGTAATCCTCCAACAGTTTTACATCAGGTTTTTTCCTCATAAATCTATCAAGGGACAAGCACTGGCAGATTTTCTAGCTGCCCATCCAACCCCTGCGGACCAGTCCCTGGACTTGGATTTTCCTGACAAGGCAATCCTCTCGGTAGATCAAGTCATCCCATGTTTGTAGATGCACTTTGATGGTGCCTTTCAGAGCCCCACCAGCTAGAGGCTCAACGATCCCAAACTCAAAAGAGTAGGCCTGGGTATTATATTTATTACCACGGTGCAAGAAATTCTTCCGTATTCATTTATATTGTCAGAAGGTTGCACCAACAACGAGGCAGAGTATCATGCTCTCATCACTGGCCTCGAGCTGGCCCTCGAGATTGATGTAACCCATTTTCATGTGAAAGGGGATTCTAAAAAATTCATCAAGCAAGTCAACGGTGTCTATGTCGTCAGAAAGCCAGAGCTCGTACCATTTTTGGAGTGCACCCTCTAGCTAATGGATCGTTTTTCATCTCGGCCAAAATTTACTCATGTCCCTCGATCTCAGAATGGTCGAGCCGATGCCCTGGCTGGCCTGGCTGCATCACTTGCAGAACCCGAGTAGGATGATCTGATTATACACGTGGCACACCAGAGAGTCATTGCGCCCGTCACCTCAGATGATGAAGATGGCCTACGAGTAATCCATCTTACAACTAGATCCTACATGTTAGGACCCCCAGGTTCTTAAAGTGTAGTGGTCAAAGCGACTCCCGACTGGAGATCCCCTTTTGTCGAGTATCTCCAAAATGGTTGCCTCCTAGCTGATCGGGCCGAACATGAGTGAATCTAATGTCGCGTGCTACAGTTTACCCTCTAGAGTGGTCCCATTCTTGACCAGATCCTCTACAAGCACGGGTTTGATGGTGTTCGCCTCTATTGCATCCAAGGAGTCGGGATTTCTCAGGTCATGCAAGAGGTTCATGCTAGTTCCTGTGGGGCCCACCAGGCTGGGCCGAAGGTGTCCCATTAGATCTAGAGACTGGGGTACTTATGGCCCTCCATAATCCACGGTTGTATCAAGTTTTCCAAGAGATGTCACACATACCAAATTCATGCTAACTTCATGCATCAGCCACCAGAACCTCTCCACTTCACCATGTAATCTTGGCCATTCGCAGTATGGGGACTCGATGTCATGGGACAATATCCACCAGGGACAGTTCACCGGTGCAAGTTCATCCTGACCACCACAAATTTCTTTTCTAAGTGGGAAGAAGCAGTTCTTCTCAAGGAGGTCAAGGCCCATTCTATCGTTGAATTCATGAGCTCCAACATCATCCACTGGTTTGGAGTCCCTCATGTTGTCCTCACTGATAACGGCACCAAATTCTGAGTAGCTGAGCTGAAGAAATTGTACGCCAAGTACAACATCCGTTCGAACCATACCTCCCGCTCTCACGTGCAGGCGAATAGACAGATTGAGGTTTTCAACAAAACCCTCTCTAACATTTTGCAGAAAATGGTTGGTCAGAACAAGAAGAGTTGTCCGGACAAGCTCCCTAATGCCCTATGGGCCTATTGTATGACGACTCGCAATTCCACCCAAGTGACCCCCTATTCCCTGGTGTATGTAGCTAAGGTCATCCTACCCACCAAGGTCCATCTTCCCTCGTTACGCATAGCGGTCTGTGGCCAGCAGCCACAAGATAAGGTAGCTGAAATTCTTCTAACTGAATTAGAAGCACTTGAAGAGAATAGGCTCCATACCCTACACAATATAAAAAGTCATCAGAATAAGATAGGTAGGGCCTTCAACAAAAAGGTTCTCCTCCACTATTTTCTGAAAGGTGACTTTGTATTGGCCCTCAGGGCGCCAATGATCCCTGATAGGAAACCACCAATGTTGGAGCCCAAATGCGAAGGACCTTACATAATTCACAGGGTTTACCCCAATGGAGCATACTCCCTGGTGACCATGGATGGTGAGCATATAACTCCACCCACCAATGCCAAGTTCCTTAATAAATACATTCCATAAGACTACATTTCCTACACGACCTTAAACTGGATGGTCCTGCATGACCCTAAACTGCACTCCAGTTCCGCATGACCTTAAATTGTCTGGTCCTACATGACTTTAAACTATGCATCATCCTTCATGACGTTAAACTACATTTTTATAACTACGTATGGCTTGATTCCCATCCTCATGGGATACGTAGGAACACTCAGACACCTCGTCTTAAGCCCAGCCCCCAAACTCTTCTCTTTGACTATCCCCCCTGGGTATAGTTCTCTCTAAGGATCCTTTCATGATATGGTGTAGGGTTCCTTAGCCCCACTCATACAAGGAATATAATGGTCTCACCATGTGCCCACTCCCATTCTTCTATCTGTTCACATCCTCACCTCATGACGTTAAACAACACGGCCTTAAAGAACTACATACGGCTTGATTCCCATCCTCATGTGATATGTAGAAACACCCGGACAATTTGTCTGTTGGCCCAGCCCAAACACCAGAATCTTCCCCTCAGGGCAAGACATATGGTCGGGTGCAGACTTTTTCCCCAATTCATGTTGAGCTAATCTCGATCTAGTCATACATCCTGCTCCCTAGAGACGTTTTCCTCTTTCATAGATGGGTAAAACTATGCTTCACCCACTCCTTTGATTGGGACTCCATCATCTTCCGCATCCAAAAGGGCCCCCAAATGGTATGGATGCTAGGTATCAGGGCTCTCTTACCACTTCGGGCCAACGCTCTAGAAGATGTTGATCAACAAGCCGATACAAGTCCCGCGTTGTGAATATGGTCAGCAGTCGATGCTCATTTGTTGTTCCCATTTCAGGTCACTATAGGGACGTTGTGTTTCGAACATGGTCAATAGCTATCCTGTGAAATTGGAACTACCCCAAGATGTCCCAAACATTGAGTGTAGTGGTTCGTTCTACCCCATTGTATCTCCAAGCGACGAACTCCCTTCAGGCAAAGCCAGGTTTTAGTCCCCCATATGACAGGGAGAATCGATACTGGCTCCTTGTTTCCCACACCGAGCACTGCTCACGTGGTCTTAGGAGCTGTGATGAGGTGGTAACCATACAAGAGGACATATGGCCTTCTATATGAGGCCCAGCCTCAGGCCGCTTGGCCTTCTCGGGCCCTGGCCCAAGTTCTTTCTCGGATTGTATGGTGTGGTGTGGGATTATGTCTTCATTCACATTGGGTTACTTGTTGTGTTGTACACATAACTAGATGAGATACCTTATCATCTCTTCGTCCTCACTACAAGATGTTAAACTGCAAACTAGTTGGGCCTTTCCAACCAAGGCCCAGCCTCAGGCCCCTTGGCCTTTTCGGGGCCCCAGCCCAAGTTCCTATTTAGGGTTGTACATTGTGGTATGGAATTCTGTCTTCATTCGCGTCGGGTTACTCTTCGTGCTGTACACCCCCCCCCCCTCGTTAGGGTATCTTGCCCCTATGCGCCATCAATAACTTCATTTGGCTTGATTCCCATCCTCATGGGATACGTAGGACCACCCGAATGTCTAGACTTCAAGTTCAGCCCCATCTCTCAGAAATCTCCCTTTCACCTTGGCCCCATGGCCTACCCTTTCCTAAGGAGGGGAATATATGGTGTGGCATTGGATTATGTCTTCATCCACATTGGGTTTTTAATGACCACACCATTTTCCTCTCCCTCATGGGAGTTCTCTATCCCTGTATTCTATACTCATCCCTTCAAATCAATTACTATCATGTTGAGCACCCTCTTCGACCCTCTTCGTCTATTCACCAATGTGCCTAAAGGTACTCTGGTTTAGTACCTAGAATGTCGGGCTCTACTTGGACATGCTTGCACCCATTTATCAGGCTTCGTGTTCCCCTTAATTTGGGCTTCCATCACCTTTCACACCCGAAGGGACCCCCAAGTGGCATGGATGCCAGGCATAAGGGATCTCCTACCATTATGGGCCAATGTCCTCGAGGGTCTCATACAAAAAATAGATACAAGTCCTGCGTTGTGAATATGGTCAGTGGTTGACGCTCATTCTTTTTCCCCATTTCAGGATAACATGATATGGATGGTATATTTAGAACATGGTCAACAATCATCCTCCATCGTCACACCAACCCCATTAATCCCAAAATGTTGGTTACATGATTCATGTCCTTCTCCACCTCATCATGTCCAAGTATAACTTTGAAACTCTTGGTACTATTCCTCAGTGCACATCTGCGGAGACGGAAAAGAAGATCCATTAGGTATTGATCGTTCGTTTCAGTCCTTAGCTGTAGAAAAAAATCCGCGATAAGGAAATTGATCGGGGCTTCACTGGTTCCTTCTCCGTATTTCTTGTATTGGGAGTCAATAGGGGAAAATTCACCTTGACTACCCGAGTACTCAGTAGTATTTGGTGTTCAGCAGCTTCACTTGACCTTGATAAGACTTAAGGTTCTTTTCGTCCTTACCCCTTGTGAGAACTACGTATAGCTGATTCCACTTCATGGATACATAGGAACACTGGAACGTTCTCGTTTTTGGGTCTCCAGCTCAATTGGAAGCTAGGTTCTCCTACCTCTTACCCTCTATCTATTTAGGCCCCTTAGCCCAAGGCCCCTTTCTCGGAATTGTGTTCGGTGTGGTATGGGATTATGTACTCATTCACATTGGGTATGTATTATTGCACCGTACACATTCCCCATTTATCATCGTCTTTATTACGTCTGTGTCGTATGATGTTAAAATGCATGCTTGGTCCTATCGCATGACCCTAAACTGTGACATTATCGTCTTGTCCGCACGATGAAAAATGACACCGCATTGTGGTGTCCTCACTCAAGGGGACACCATGTTTGGTATCGGTCACACGCCATACCATTTTTCAATTCCTGTACACGGCTTGATTCTTGTGGCGATGTCGATACTTTCTACCCTTGGTGTGATGCTTCACAAAAAGAAACCATTAACCTTAAAGTACAAACAAGATTTATCAAATACCACTTCTTTTGGTGCAAGGGCCACACCTGCACACCCCTTTTATCCCTGGAATTGGTAGCTTACCGTGCCACCTCCAGAACTACATGAAGATTCATCCCCATCCTCATGGGGTATATAGGAACATTTGTGCACCTTTCCTCAAGCCCATATTAACTCTTGTTTCTGGTCCCTTGACCTAGAACCTTCCTAGGGAACACGTGGTGGTTGGAACCCCCAGTTCCCATTCACTTAGAGTTTTATAATTACCCCACCATGTGTATCTCGTGTTTCCTACCATCCATGGTCCAAGATCTTAGACCATAAACTAAGATCCATTTTTAGAACTATGTATGGCTTGATTCCCATCCTCATGGGATACGTAGGGACACCTAGGCATTTCACCTTGAGTCCAGCCCTAGGGATCATAAATCATATTCCTCCCCATTTCTGGCCCCCTGTCTTGACCCCTTGTGGGGAACCATGTAATTAAAGCTTTGCCTTAAACAAGTTCAGGATGCCCCACAATGATATTGGGAAGCGACAGATCCCTTTCCAAAGAGGTCCTGTCTAAAAGAAGGAATGATCCATGATCAGACCAATGCGCCCCTCTAATGTGCTTCCACCACGGTGGCATAATTTCAAGAGTGTTATATTCTGTTCGAACAAACCATCACTCTGCATTCCATGATTTGCGTTCCCCTTATTCAGACCCTTGTCCCCCTTCATGTCAAAGGTAACCCCCTAACAGTATGGATACTCAGCCTATGGCCCACCTATTGTTCCGGTCCAATGTTCTAGAAGGGTATTGGATGACATTTTGAGTTAGTCCCTATGTTTCAAACATGTTCAGCAGTCGGCCCTCATTTTCTATCCCCATTCCAGGATAACGCAATAACGATATTGTGTTTCGAATGCGGTCAGTAGTTATTCTTTTTTATCATGCCACCCCCACAGTGTCCTAAATCTTGGGTATCATGATTCACACCTTCCATTCCCCAGTTCAGATTGATTCCAGCACCCCTGGCATTATCCCGTTCGTGCACAAGAGCACATTGGGAAAATGGTAATTCGGCTATTTCGATAGCTTCATCCTCCTGTCAGGTCTCTCCCATTTCCTCCTGGAAATCCCATCCGGTTATTCAAACCTCAGAATCCTGAAGCTAGGTTGACGCTCCTGCGATAAAGCGAAGTAATAGTACGAACATCCCTTGTTTCTCACATTGGGGGAGACCCGTGTGCGCTTAGGAATGGATTGATATTTATTCCAGGATTGTGGTCGGATGCGTTAAAACAAACGGACAAGTAAATAAATTCATCCATACATGTAATTCAGAATAAGAAGCAGTAAGGAAAAATGAGTTTATGAGTTCAGAAAAATAGGGGCCTTAAGGGTCATATTCTTGGATGGATCGTTCCAGTTCCGCTAGCCTTGTTTTGGTGGCTGCCAGGATTTCTTCCCACCCCCTGGGGACTCTCTCTTCATTAGTGGCCACATAGCGTAGTCCACTGAATATAGCCCATGATTTCGCCTATTCAGTTTGAAGTGCGGATATTTTGTGACCTGCCTCCACTAGTTTCTCTTGGGCATCTTCCATATGGACCCTCAACTACTCCACAAGATCAAAAAAAATTCAATGAATATCTCCTTTGCTTTCACCTATTCTTCAAGGCGTCGGGGCTCTTGTTCTGCCACTATGAATGCTTGGATACTCCTTGACTCCTCCCAACACTGGGCAACGTCAGAGCAGCGGCTCCTCTCACGCAGCTTCTTGGCCATGTAGTCACGGATCATCGAATGAAGGTGTTGAGCATCTACCCCTCTAGCACAGATAAAGCGCAGCTAGGTTTGGAGTGATCCCATCTGTTTCATCCATTCTGTAGGGGGATGACTGACAAAGCTCTTGATGCGCTTCCACCCTTTGTGCCATGTCATTCGGCTCTCCTCGGCCGCCTCCGAGTCTGAATCATCAATCTCCTTGGGGTTTGTTGGCCTATAGGCGGGTAAATCAGCCAATATACTAGTATTAGGGTCTTCTTCGGGTGCCCCTCCCAAGGGGTTGGGCTCTTCAATGCCTGGGTGACCGTCCCCCCTCACCTCAGTCTCGGTAGTTCCCTCGCTGACCTACGTCCCTACCCCGACATGAGTACCGTTGATGTCCACCACTCTCTGCTCACCGAGTGTCGGGGTTGGCTCAGTTTGAGAAGTGTGCCCCGAATGGGATGACACATTTTCAGTTGAATCAATTGCAGACGACACGGGTTCGGCAGCCCAACAAGCCTCCAAGGCTGTGATTACTGCACACACAAGGAACACCCTGATCAATTGAGCTCTCCAATGGTGATTAACCAACATTGAAGTAATAAACTTTTAGGATCCCAAAGCATCATCCTCTAGTGGTCTAGACACTACAGGAGCTGCCATTGTAGGGTATCCCTCAGTGCTCGTCAGTTTAATAATGGGCGTCGGTTCCCCACCTTGTTCTATTGGCGCATCCTCCCCTTCGCATGGAGACCCTTGGTCAGTGCCCATATGCTCATGAATAGGATAAGGAGATCTAACTGAGGGATATGAAAGATGATGAGAGGAAAAGGATAGATAAGGGCTGAGACGTACCTCAAACAGCTCGGTTATATCCACATCAGAGCCGACGATCTCGCCGCTCTCCTAGAGAATCCCTTGGTGGGACACCCCCTGAGATCCTCCACCTTTAGGATCTTTTTCTTCTTAACCCCCTCCTTCACCTTATCCTTCTTCCTCCACTTCCATCTCAGCACCTTCCAGCTCATCTTCGCTATTATTATACTCTGACTGCATCTTTTCAGGATCATGCTCTTGGTTGAGCATTACCTTCACCAAGAAAGATGGCTCCTCACGTCGACCTCGTTGGCATGCATCCGCGTCCATGGTCATCAGATACGCATGCTGACGATTAAATTTTACCCTGTCTACAACCCAAATAATCCCAACCTCTGACAGCTGGATTCTGTCTCTCATTATCTTTTTCCAAAGAGCTTCGGTACTCATCGACTACCACAGGGTTATCCAGGATGACTATTGAGCCAGGAAAATTGTGACATGGGAATGTTGAAGAAGATACCTTATCTGCTTCCTGGGAACTTCCCAGTACACTTCATGATCTCTTCCCTCCATAGGTGACGAGGGAACGTCCATGCCATGCGACATCCCTGCCGCTGAAGTCCCGGCTTGTGCGGGCTCAGCAGCTCGATGAGCTTCCAACCTTTGCTCCCTAATAGCACCTTGTCTGCTCTCTCTCTGCCCAAGCTCTACATTGGCTACCTTGATCTGTCGGACTCGCTTCCAAAAAATCCCCTCAAGGTACGTCATGGACCAGTGCTCAACATATTCGGTTGAGAGGCCAGCATAAACTCCGGTGGGAGGAAAGGTGATAATGTCACCAGAGCCCTGAGCTGTGAACATTAGCCACATTTGGCGAAGATTTCAGGGGTGCCTATCTTATCTAACATCTGTGTAAACCTTCTTCGGTATCCGTTGAAGGCATCCGAACTGCTTGGAAAACCTGGACGGAATGTAGGGCTCGCAAAAGATCTTCCCATCAATCTGGGCCATGAGCACCCCACCTCTAATGCTCTGTAAGTATTCCATTTGCTCCATTGAGCCTTTCACGTTATCTATCATTTGGCCTGTCGGGGTGGGGAATGGACTAAAAGCGAAGTTGGCATGATTTCCGATTCTGATCCTTACTCCCTCCTCGTTCAGCGTCAACGGCATGACCCCTATGATGTTCAGCAAGGAAGGTCACAGGCCATCACCTGGAGGACGAATGGTGTTTGGGAAGGTATACCCACCACAATGGGCCACGATCCAGCCATAAAAGATCTAGAATTGGCCACAGATCCTCCTCAGTGATCCTCCTATCAAGGTTTTTCCTAGACTGGCGTATAGGTGAGCCAACACGGGGACTCCCAGATTGAATCTTTGATTGGCGGGAGGAATTCATTGTATTGATGCATGTCCAGAGGGATACCCCTGATGCAATGGATATTCCACAGGCTGATGCCAACTTCCCCATGATGAAGGTGGAAGGTATTGGTATTGAGGGACCATCGAGTAAACAACTCTGGCCCAAGATCAAGTTGGAGGTTGAAGTGAAATTGTGATGTCCACACCGCCTCGAACAAACCGATGTGCTGCAATTCGGCCCCAAACTGGTCGCACGTCTGGAGAACCCAATATGCCCTGGCCCATTCACTAGTGAAATTGCCTCCCGACCACAGATCCCAATCCTGCATCCAGCCTTTGTTCTCATCAGTAACACTCTGATGGAAGGTTCTTGAGTAGAGGGCTGGAGAACTCTCCATGAAAAGGTCACTCCCCGAGATGGTCCTGGTCCTGGGATTTAACATGTAAATGTTAAGGTTCTTGGTTTCTCTATGAGGATGGACATTGTAGGTGACGTTATATCAGGGTAGTTCATCCTCACGGGTCACCCATGACCATGGTGTGTCGACCTCAAACCTCAGCACAGGTACCTCCTCCAGGATTCTGAAGTCCCAGAATGGCAGATTGGAAGACAGTGCATACTCCTTCTACACTGGGATCAGCATTTTTAATAGATTATGGTTATTGGATACGACCCTTCAGGTGAGATAAACCTCAGGTTTGGTGACCATCTCAACCCTTCGAGCAGCAGATGTGGCTTCCCTCTCACTGTCAGCCCGATTGGCGGACATCTCCTACCGGCAAGATTTTAAGGAGTTAGCGCGAAAAAGCAGGAGTTGGCGTGAAAAATCAGGAGCCGACATGAAAAATCAGGATCTGGCACAAAATAAAATCAGTGGCCGCCATGAAAAAATCGGCGTTGGCATAGAAAATCCCAGGTTGGTGCAAAAACTGTAACAGCCCTAGATTTTATGAAAAAAATATTCTTTTTTATTTCACTAATGTCTTGTGTTGTACGCTACACCAAAAGGAGCTTGCACAACACGCATCCTTGACTTGCCTTGCATTACACGCAATCGCGACCTTCCTCTATAGCGTGTGTAGTACGCAATACCGAGTTTCACTAAACAACGATATGCTATTAAAATATTATTATAACTAGCCGTTATGAATAGTAATAACCACCTTTTAAAACTTTAGAAATTTTAGCTCTCAAAATGGACTTCATTTTTGGATTCATAGTATCGAATTTAGCCTAAGGTGAAATTTTGGTACTTTTCGGATAACTTTCATATTCTGATGAATAGTGAAAATTACTAAATTATAATTAAAAACAACTTTTTTAATCAAAATAATTAATAGTGATAAATTATTAATTTTAGTTGTTTTAAAGTATATTTAGAATATATTTTTACAATTTAATACAATGTTGGTCATTGGATGTAATTTCACATTTAAACCAGACATAAACAAGTGTCAATCTTTTGATAGATATTGTTTCTTAAAAACACGCTATTTGTTTTAACAGCGGGATTTAATTATAAAATTAATTAATGCAACTTCTATGTTATGAATTTGGTAAAATAGACTTCATTTTTGAATTCGGAATATGAAATATATCTTAGGATGAAATTTTGGCATTGTTCTGAAAAACATCAATTTTTGATGAATAGTGAAACTACTAAGTGGTAGTTAAAAAACTGAATTTTTCATAAAACTTAATTTTACCGCTTCTGTGAATGGAATTTCAAAAATCCGAGAGACACGGTTGATGTCAGTAAGTAAAATGTGGTTCAATGAGATGAAAATAATTTTTGGTGAATAGTAACTTTTTACTTTTTTTTACCAAGGTTAATAGTAAATAGGGTAACTAAGGGTAAATATGATATTACTATTACCCTAACACATGTCCTAATTCTATTGGATAAATGTAATTCGACCAAAAACAACCTTATGAATATAATATGAACATTTAGGTCCACTTTGATTAGATTATGACATTTAATATTATTTTATTTAATGAATAGTTAAAATAGTTAAAATCAAAGTTTAATAACTAAAACATTTTTAATATGGGGTTATACATAAGATAAATTCGACTATAAATATTCATTAGAAAGATAAAAATATTTCCTACATAATTATATTTTATTTATAATTTTTAGACTTTAAATAAATTAATTTATTTATGACACAACGATGATGCAGTAATTACCCTTTTAAGGAAATATTAACATAATTGATGTTATAAATGCTCAAATGAATGTAATTTGACACTTTTTATGACTTACACTAATTTTCTAGGTGACTATGATATATTAGTGTTGATTTAATCAACTTGGTTCGAACATATAATTCTGTTATGACTTTCACAAAAATCATATATCAAATAGTGTCAAAATTGACACAAAATAGTTTTTAAATCAAATATTATATTATTAATTGTTATTTTATTCCTAAAAATCTAAGGTTCGTCCAAATGACTTAGATAAGGATATATTTATTAATAATATACAATTTGGGGTTCTTTTGTCATGTTATAGTAAGTGTATTAACCATATAGTGAAAGAAAACAAAAAGACACGGTAAAAGTTAAATTATTTAACTTAGAGTTAAATCTAATTGATAAGGTTAAAATAATAACCTAAACTTGTTTAAATCCTATTGGTTGATAGGATTTCGACACATCCCCACTTTAGCTTCGAAATAAGACCCTTTGGAACCATTATAAACCGATTTTGACTTTAATATAAAATAATATTTTGAGATATTCCTAAGGTGCCCCTCACCTCCCTTATAAAAGGACACCTCCTCCCCCTCCTCCTCACACCAATTTGAGCACTAAATCTCGGCCAACCCCTGAAAAAATCTCTTCTCCACTTCCCTAGTATCATTCTAGAGGTCCTGGTCTTCTTCAAAGACCATCCTTAGTTCTTTAAGTGGAGGTTAAGAAAAGGCGCGTCAAAAAGAGGTAATATCCATTACCGATCTTTTTCAATTTCATTCTTCTTCAACTTCTACTTCTTTATTTGTTTCATGATAAAGTAATAACATAATTATTACTTACATACTGATATGTTATTATAAATATGAAACAACCCTAATTCACCTTCTATCCATCCTACGGAAAAATGAAATCACCGCGCGTGCGTACGTACGGAATACCGTCTTCACGCCGTGGTGTAATCTATTTTCCACTATCACCTTACAAGGATGAGTATAATGGTGTAATGAGTAACTATATATGATTATTATAGAGTGATATTGATACTGAAATAGTATACATACACTTCAACACAATTCCGCGACCATGGGAACGATATCATCGCTCGTGCGTACGTACGGACTACCGTCTCCACGACGCGATGAGATTCATTCTCAATGATTAACCATTCATGAATGATTATAAAGTACATATAATATGTACTAATGAAATATATGACATAATAATGTTACTGGATTTATTTATATAATTATATTTATGTCATCTACTTAATTCCATTCAATTCAATAAGGAAACGAAAACAGTGTTCATGCGTACGTACGGACTACCGTCTCCATGAACGGTGTATTTCTTTCCATTTAATGATTTATTATATATATGTATATCCTGAATATATATATATATATAAATCATGTTTTATGTTCTGGAATTAAGTAATCATGATCTAAGTAATCATATGAATAATTACAAGTCAAAACACGGACGACAAATGAAACAATTTTACCCAAAACGCTCTTTAACATGGAATTTACAAAAGAACGGGTAATATAAAGTCATAAGTGAACCATATATGATATCATAACAATGAATATGATTCTGTAATAAGTCAATGACATTATTTAAATCATTATACAGGAGGTTCAGACACATACGAAGCAAATCGGACCTAAGGTAAGGGAAATATCACAATCTCATTTTTATCCGAGATTGCTTATACGTTGGTATTTACTGGGGTGTATTTTATCATCCACATCCATGTTCCCTTAATATGTAATATTATTTCCATCCACCTAAAATTGTTTAAAACCTATTTTAACCTTTGGTGAGTTTTTAGTAAAGAATATGAAAGGAATCTTTTGTCGTTTTTCGTACGAGGTACTTTTTGACTTTTCCGACAAAAGTACGAAGAATGTTTTTTTTAACTTATACGGCATGAATGGATTTTTAAAATATTATTTCCAAGTAGCTTCCTTTACAAGTTTTCAAGTTTATTTTTAATCAACTTCTTTTATTTTAAAGTCGTATGACATGTTATGAAAGGAAAAATGTTTTTGAAGTAGAAAGGATATTTTCCTCAAGAATGGAGTTCAAGTATTTTATCAAAATTATTTTCCATCTAAGATAATAAAAGGGTTCTGTTTTTATCCCTATTATTACATGGATTTGATTATTTTGTGATGGAAATATTTTTATGAATTCCTTTATCTTATATGAATTGTTTTATGATGTCATGTTGTTTAAGAATCCCATTTTTATTACATGGGTTATGAGATGATGTATGATTTAAGATTATGTGGCACACATAAGAAAGGATTCATTATAAGATGGGTGGGACCTATATCTCCCTCCAATTCATTGGGTAAAGATTTTATATCTCATGAGATAGACAGGGCTGGAACGGTAGGTTATACCGGTTCAGTGAAACAGGACTGAAACGAGGGTTACTCGATTCAGAAAGGGACTTTGTCCACTAAGATAGTCTTGGAAATGAGTCTTGACTAACAAGAAATGATTCTCTATGATTATGTTTGAATGCCACAATGTTTCATGTTTTAAGTTATGATTATTGTCATTACATTTCACTGCCATGATTTACCCCATGTTATGAAATTATGATCTCTTTTGCAGGTTAAGATTTCCAAAAGTTATGTGCTTATGTATATGATGTGATTGATATTTCTTTTGTTTACCCTTACTGAGCATTTGAGATCACCCTTTTATGTTTTCTTTTCCCCAGGATATAAAGAAAGGTTTTAGGTAAAAAAAAAGGAAGATCTTTATGGGAGATTTTGAAGATCTTTCACCACGATTAGAAGATTATATTCCGAGTTTCCAAAGACACTAAACTATTACGATCCTTGTGTGTGTGTGTTTTGTTATGTACTAATTATTCCGCAAATGTAATGTAATGTCCATGTACGTTAAGCTTCGGGTCTCTACAGTTGGTATCAGAGGAAAGGTTTAGTCAACCTTTGGAAACTAGGATGAGAGAACTTTAGTGAGATCCCTAGAGTTATTTCTAAGGGATGTCTAGGGATGTCCCTAAGGTTAAGTATACGTATAGGTTATAGTACTAGGATTACGCTAACGATCATAGAATTAAACCTAAGATGTTAGATATTTAAGATACTCCCCCTTTATTATGTTGTTTTCCCTAGCATGATTTTTGCCTCTCACACTATTCTTTTTGGGTTTTAGACGATGGCTGGAACCCGAAGGAACCATGTTGATCAATGCAATGGAAAATGCAATGATTGTCCTCCTGAACAAACAAATGTTATGGGAGATGGAGTGCAAAATCTTATTGCTATACTTACACAAGAAATGAATCATTCTGGACTTCCAAATGAGCAGAGAAGGGAACAATATTCTATTGGGTCCTTCATGAGGCAACGTCCAGCTTCTTTCAGTGGGTCTTCTGATCCACTTGTTGCTGAACAATGGATCAGTACCACTGAAAAGATATTTTCAGTTCTTCAATGTTCTGAACATGATAAAGTCATCTTAGCAGTATATCGTTTGGAAGGTGAAGCTGATCAATGGTGGAATCTTATCAAGAATACAAGGCAAAGAGATGAAATTGAGTCCATGGAATGGGATGAGTTCAAGAACTTATTTTTCAATAAGTACTTCCCTCGTATTCTTCGAACAAATATGGAGAAGGAGTTTCTTGAACTAAAGCAAAAGGATGATGAATCTGTTGGTATATACGAAGCGAATTTTACAAGACTTGCAAGGTATGCATCTGGCATTATCATCCAACCTGAAAGTAAAGTTGATCGATTTTTCAGTGGCTTAAAACCAAGTCTTCGAAGGGAATTAGCTATAAGAGACTTCAGTAGCTATGAAGAAATTGTGCGTTGTGCTATCAAGGTAGAAATGGAAGTTGGTGTTACATATCCATCTCATGGTTTTGACAAGAAACAAAAGATGGAGTTCAAGGAGAAATCTCAGAATAATGGTGAAAAGAAGATGAATGTTTCCTTATGCACAAAGTGTGGAAAGAAGCATGGTGGAGATTGTCTTAAAGGGACTAGAAAATTTTTTAAGTGTGGAAAAGAAGGTCATCGAGCAGCTGAGTGTCGAAGTAATGGAAAAAGGGTTTCTAATGATGTGAATAAAGCAAACACTGCAGAGAACGCACCACCAACACTTCAATGCTTCAAGTGCAAGGAAATGGGGCATTATGCTAATAAATGCCCTAATCCAAGGGTTAGTGATGATCAACATGAGCAACCACTGAAGGCAAAGGACAAAGGGAAGTCACATGCGATCACTATTGGCAATGTTGAATATGACAACGATGTGGTGGAATGATTAAGTGTTTATGTAATGGGATTCCAAATAATGTTGTATCATTGAGTATTGCAATATTTATTGATGTGGTATTCAAAGTGATTGAGATATTTTTTGGAAATAAGATGATATGCGCATAATGAAGGGAAAACGAGAAAATGAAATGTTTAATAGTATTCATGAGCTCATGATTGATATAAGGACTAAGTGATATCATGGTTTGAGTATATAGAATTTTGAGGATTTTGGTATGTGGAAAGTGTTAACTTTAAATTGCATTCATGTTTTCACTAAGGTATTCAAGAGAATACAAGATTAAGGACTTTGAATGTTTGGAATGTGACCAACAAAACATATCTTATGATATATGGGAATCAACGATGGTATTAAATCTCTGGTAATCGTTTTCACTATGTTATGAGAGTGGACTGCAGTATTATGGATAAGCCTAAAGACTAGAATGGATTATGTTGGACATAAATTAGTATTTTTTAAGGATAGAAGTTCTTTTTTTCAATGTTGTTGATGGGATGTTATATTAATGTAGTTTTAGAAAAAGGACAACCTGTAGGACGGGCGACAACACATCGCGTCGGACAAGGCTGTGGGAATCGAACCCACAACCGAAGTGCGACTGACCTTTATCGCCTACCACTGGCCTACAGGAAGTCCCTGTTTAGTAGAAACTAGTTTTATTATATTAAGCAGTATGATATATTAAGTATAAGTCCATTTTAGGAACCATATATGATTAATCTCACTATAGATCGACTTATGTATATAATTTTTGCTAACCTTTTGTTTGAGACAGATGGAATGACCCGTCATTCTATCACATGATCTGCTAACACTTCACGAATAACAAATTAAACTTCATTTATTTAAGAGATGAAGTGGAAATTGTTCAAGGCACAAACAACAGTGAGATTGTACCAAAATAAAGTAAGTATTTATTCTAAGAAAACTTTCAAATGATCTTGAAAACCAAAAATGTTGTCCTAGTGATCTTATACCTGATGAATCAGATGGTACCTTATATCATCACAAATCTATGGATTTTTGATTACTGGCTTTTCCATAGCCATGTTCTCTACCACTCTCCATCAGAACATGATGGTTAGATTTCTCTTCCATATCAATATTTTCACCTATGTGGAAACCCAGTGATTAGTTTATTTGGGTAATCGTTACATTTCATACTTTAGTTTTTAAAGCCAAGTTTTGGTATTCCTTTTTACGATGTGGGTTTCTATTAAAGAAACTTTCGAATAGTAAACCATTTATAACCCCGACGAATTTCGAGGGCGAAATTCATTTTAAGGGGGGTAGAATGTAACAGCCCGAGATTTTATGAAAAAAATATTCTTTTTTATTTCACTAATGTCTTGTGTTGTACGCTACACCAAAAGGAGCTTGCACAACATGCATCCTTGACTTGACTTGCATTACACGCAATCGCGACCTTCCTCGATAGCGTGTGTAGTACGCAATACCGAGTTTCACTAAACAACGATATGCTATTAAAATATTATTATAACTAGCCGTTATGAATAGTAATAACCACCTTTTAAAATTTTAGAAATTTTAGCTCTCAAAATGGACTTCATTTTTGGATTCGGAGTATCGAATTTAGCCTAAGGTGAAATTTTGGTACTTTTCGGATAACTTTCATATTCTGATGAATAGTGAAAATTACTAAATTATAATTAAAAACAACTTTTTTAATCAAAATAATTAATAGTGATAAATTATTAATTTGAGTTGTTTTAAAGTATATTTAGAATATATTTTTACAATTTAATACAATGTTGGTCATTGGATGTAATTTCACATTTAAACCAGACATAAACAAGTGTCAATCTTTTGATAGATATTGTTTCTTAAAAACACGCTATTTGTTTTAACAGCGGGATTTAATTATAAAATTAATTAATGCAACTTCTATGTTATGAATTTGGTAAAATAGACTTCATTTTTGAATTCGGAATATGAAATATAGCTTAGGATGAAATTTTGACATTGTTCTGAAAAACATCAATTTTTGATGAATAGTGAAACTACTAAGTGGTAGTTAAAAAACTGAATTTTTCATAAAACTTAATTTTACCGCTTCTGTGAATGAAATTTCAAAAATCCGAGAAATATGGTTGATGTAAGTAAGTAAAATGTGGTTCAATGAGATGAAAATAATTTTTGGTGAATAGTAACTTTTTACTTTTTTTTACCACGGTTAATAGTAAATAGGGTAACTAAGGGTAAATATGATATTACTATTACCCTAACACATGTCCTAATTCTATTGGATAAGTGTAATTCGACTGAAAACAAACTTATGAATATAATATGACCATTTAGGTCCACTTGGATTAGATTATGACATTTAATATTATTTTATTTAATGAATAGTTAAAATAGTTAAAATCAAAGTTTAATAACTAAAACATTTTTAATATGGGGTTATACAAAAGATAAATTCGACTATAAATATTCATTAGAAAGATAAAAAGATTTCCTACATAATGATATTTTATTTATAATTTTTAGACTTTAAATATATTAATTTATTTATGACACAACGATGATGCAGTAATTACCCTTTTAAGGAAATATTAACATAATTGATGTTATAAATGATCAAATGAATGTAATTTGAGACTTTTTATGACTTACACTAATTTTCTAGGTTACTATGATATATTAGTGTTGATTTAATCAACTTGGTTTGAACATATAATTCTGTTATGACTTTCACAAAAATCATATATCAAATAGTGTCAAAATTGACACAAAATAGTTTTTAAATCAAATATTATATTATTAATTGTTATTTTATTCCTAAAAATCTAAGGTTCAGCCAAATGACTTAGATAAGGATATATGTATTAATAATATACAATTTGGGGTTCGTTTGGCATGTTATAGTAAGTGTATTAACCATATAGTGAAAGAAAACAAAAAGACATGGTAAAAGTTAAATTATTTAACTTAGAGTTAAATCTAATTGATAAGGTTAAAATAATAACCTAAACTTGTTTAAATCCTATTGGTTGATAGGATTTCGACCCATCCCCACTTTATCTTCTAAATAAGACCCTTTGGAACCATTATAAACCGATTTTGACTTTAATATAAAATAATATTTTGAGATATTCCTAAGGTGCCCCTCTCCTCCCTTATAAAAGGACACCTCCTCCCCCTCCTCCTCACACCAATTTGAGCACTAAATCTCGGTCAACCCCTGCCAAAATCTCTTCTCCACTTCCCTAGTATCATTCTAGAGGTCCTGGTATTCTTCAAAGACCATCCTTAGTTCTTTAAGTGGAGGTTAAGAAAAGGCGCGTCAAAAAGAGGAAATATCCATTACCGATCTTTTTCAATTTCATTCTTCTTCAACTTATTATTCTTTATTTGTTTCATGATAAAGTAATAACATAAGTATTACTTACATACTGATATGTTATTATAAATATGAAACAACCCTAATTCACCTTCTATCCATCCTACAGAAAAATGAAATCACTGCGCGTGCGTACGTACGGAATACCGTCTCCACGCCGTGGTGTAATCTATTTTCCACTATCACCTTACAAGGATGAGTATAATGGTGTAATGAGTAACTATATATGATTATTATAGAGTGATATTGATACTGAAATAGTATACATACACTTCAACACAATTCCGCGACCATGGGAACGATATCATCGCTCGTGCGTACGTACGGACTACCGTCTCCACGACGCGATGAGATTCATTCTCAATGATTAACCATTCATGAATGATTATAAAGTACATATAATATGTACTAATGAAATATATGACATAATAATTATAATGGATTTATTTATATATTTATATGTATGTCATCTACTTAATTCCATTCAATTCAATAAGGAAACGAAAACAGCGTTCATGCGTACGTACGGACTACCGTCTCCATGAACGGTGTATTTCTTTCCATTTAATGATTTATTATATATATGTATATCCTGAATATATATATATATATATATAAATCATGTTTTATGTTCTGGAATTAAGTAATCATGATCTAAGTAATCATATGAATAATTACAAGTCAAAACACGGACGACAAATGAAACAATTTTACCCAAAACGCTCTTTAACATGGAATTTACAAAAGAACGGGTAATATAAAGTCATAAGTGAACCATATATGATATCATAAAAAATGAATATGATTCTGTAATAAGTCAATGACATTATTTAAATCATTATACAGGAGGTTCAGACACATACGAAGCAAATCGGACCTAAGGTAAGGGAAATATCACAATCTCATTTCTATCCGAGATCGCTTATACGTTGGTATTTACTGGGGTGTATTTTATCATCCACATCCATGTTTCCTTAATATTTAATATTATTTCCATCCACCTAAAATTGTTTAAAACCTATTTTACCCTTTGGTGAGTTTTTAGTAAAGAATATGAAAGGAATCTTTTGTCGTTTTTCGTACGAGGTACTTTTTGACTTTTCCGACAAAAGTACGAAGAATGTTTTTTTTAACTTATACGGCATGAATGGATTTTTAAAAAATTATTTCCAAGTAGCTTCCTTTACAAGTTTTCAAGTTTATTTTTAATCAACTTCTTTTATTTTAAAGTCGTATGACATGTTATGACAGGAAAAAATGTTTTTGAAGTAGAAAGGATATTTTCCTCAAGAATGGAGTTCAAGTATTTTATCAAAATTATTTTCCATCTAAGATAATAAAAGGGTTCTGTTTTTATCCCTATTATTACATGGATTTGATTATGTTGTGATGGAAATATTTTTATGAATTCCTTTATCTTATATGAATTGTTTTATGATGTCATGTTGTTTAAGAATCCCATTTTTATTACATGGGTTATGCGATGATGTATGATTTATGATTATGTGGCACACATAAGAAAGGATTCATTATAAGATGGGTGGGACCTATATCTCTCTCCAATGCATTGGGTAAAGATTTTATATCTCATGAGATAGACAGGGCTGGAACGGTAGGTTATACCGGTTCAGTGAAACAGGACTGAAACGAGGGTTACTCGATTCAGAAAGGGACTTTGTCCACTAAGATAGTCTTGGCTATGAGTCTTGACTAACAAGAAATGATTCTCTATGATTATGTGTGAATGCCACAATGTTTCATGTTTTAAGTTATGATTATTTTGATTACATTTCACTGCCATGATTTACCCCATGTTATGAAATTATGATCTCTTTTGCAGGTTAAGATTTACAAAAGTTATGTGCTTATATATATGATGTGATTGATATTTCTTTTGTTTACCCTTACTGAGCATTTGAGCTCACCCTTTTATGTTTTCTTTTCCCCAGGATATAAAGAAAGGTTTTAGGTAAAAAAAAGGAAGATCTTTATGGGAGATTTTGAAGATCTTTCACCACGATTAGAAGATTATATTCCGAGTTTCCAAAGACACTAAACTATTACGATCCTTGTGTGTGTGTTTTTTGTTATGTACTAAGTATTCCGCAAATGTAATGTAATGTCCATGTACGTTAAGCTTCGGGTCTCTATAAAAACAGACGACTGATCGCGGTGAATTGCGTGCAAACGCGGCATTTTTCACCCAGGCGGAAGAATTTTTCATGCACGAGAGCTCTGGATTATCACGTGAGAAAATCCATACATAATGGAGGGACTCGCGGAGCCTTTTATAGGCACGACGAGCAGGTTCCCCATGCACGCAAAAAGTGGATTGCGCGTTCCGAACCGATTTTACGGCCGCTCCAGTTTGAAGCGTGCAACGGTCCTAGGGTGCCCTATATCTCAGTATTTCCCTCGGAATCTGACCTTTGTGACCCCTCGCAGGCCCGATTCTGAGGGGGGCATTTGTAGATGCCAAAAATATGCTAAAGAGCTGAAGTAGGTTGGAACACGACAAAGCGAAGCCATATTTGGAACCAGTGATCCGTTCCGGGGGGCCTGGAGAGGCGGATCAAAAAAAATAAGGAGTTGCGAGAAAAAAAAACGTACCATTCCAGAAAAACTCTGGGTTTTGTGAGTGTTTTCCACGCGGGCATGCAACTTTTTTGGCGCCACCACCCGGCGCAATTGGTTTATGCACTTCTGACGCCCCGGTGTGCCATCTTTCGCACTGGCTGGTTTTTCGCACAGAACCGCGATCCCAAGTTCCTATAAATAGAAGTTTGCCTCCTTCCACATTTCCCCAAAGAATCTGAACTGTCTCCCCTATGTGTAATTCTCCTCTCGAGCATGAAAAAGATGGATTTTAGGTACTAATATTTTTCACCAGGTTGCCTGGAGGTCTTCCTTCACGTGAGACCCCTCGGTCTTGATCTTCTTCGAAGTCTCATTGACCCCCTTCCCCCGTGCACAATTCCTTCCAACTATGCGTAATTAGTTCTTCGGTGCACAATTCCTTTTGCACGCTGGCCTGACTTTTTACACGCCCACTGACCATTAGCGTACTGCACCCAGCCTTTTTCATGCCCATCACTCGATTACGCACCGGCCCAGACTTTTTCAGGCGTGTAATCCCTTTTCCGTGTCGGCCTAGCCCCTTTTTCGTGCAATGATCCCTTTTTCATGCAAGCCTCCCACCTTGTGCGACCGTGATGTCACTCTTCTGGGCATCATCTTCAGGCGCCTCCCATACCCACGGTGCTTCGCCATATACTCATTTCCCATGCAACCTCCTAGGTTCGTACGAAGTAACTTCAAAGTCCCCTGGACGATATCGCTCGTTGCGTTGCTTCGCCTCATGCTTCTTCACATAGGCACGTGAATGGATATTTCTTCTTTACATAGCCACACTAACACGGGCCCCTCGATGGTTCGCTCCATGACACCCCCTCGCCATGGCTTTTTCTTTCCCCTCTCTGCACCAAGGAGCATATGGTACCAGTTATGTAAGTCCTAGGGGTGCAGAGAAAACTGACCTCATCCGAGCTGCAGGACGTTAAACTGCCAAGCACCTTCGTCCTCAGCACATGACGTTAAACTATGACCTCGCCCCATGCCTTGCACACAGGGTACCCCCACCTTGGACATTCTTTATGACCACTGTTCTCCACATGGGATGATATCCTCTTTATCGGAGTGGCGTTTGTCCATGGGGAAAGGGCAACCATCTCGGTGTAAGCCCGTAGCTTTCTTTTAGGAGGCAGCATCCCTACCCCTCCTTTCTTCTTTGGTCCCCAGGGCCAGCAAGGGCGTGATGGAAATGGTGCTTCTCCTTTCTTCGGTCCCAAATCCCTCTCCCGCTTCACTTTGTTGCCATTGGGCCTCCCTCCTGGAGTAAGTCCCAACCTCTTCGTGCTGCTAACCACGCATAAGCCCCTGTTTCCTCTTTGGAATGTGATCACGTATAATCCCCACTCCACTTCCCACGGACACACCTTTCACGACGTGATCATCAGGTCTATGCTACCTCTTGTTTCTGACACCGAGCATGACTGACGTGGTCTTAGAGTAATCACTGACATTGACATCAACATCATGGGAAACCTAGAGTGTAAGCCCCACACGCACCATCCGAACTACAAGGACTTTGACCTTTTCCAAGGCAAGGTACGTAGGAAGCCTCCTTGAGGTTCAATCCCAACACCCAGTTGTCCCAACACCCCTTTGTTTCAGTTGAATAGCCCCTTTTTCACCTGAACTACAAGGACTTTGATCCCTACAAAGGCAGGGTACGTAAGAAGCCTCCCTGAGGTTCATGCCCATCACCCATCGGTCGTTCCGACTATCTTCACGTCGGTTCACCAACATCATGGGAAACCTAGAGTGTAAGCCACTTTCCCCAAAACCATGAACTACAAGTTCTTTGATCCTTGCTAGGGCAGGGTACGTAGGAAGCCTCTCTGAGGTTTAATCCCACCACCATCCATCGGTCCCGACCATCTTCACGTCTATGCACCAAGCTCCCATCATCATGGGTAGCCTAGAGTGTAAGCCCCACACCCATACCATGAACTACAAATTCTTTGAACCTTTCCAAGGAAAGGTACGTAGGAAGCCTCCCTAAGGTTCAATCCCACCACCCATTGGACCCCATGTCCTACTTTACATTGGGTCACCGACACCCTGGGCCGCCTCAGAGCATAAGACCCCAAGCACCCCATCTGAACTATGAGGTCATCGATCCTTGCTAAGGCAAGGTACGTAGAATGCCTCCCCAAGGTTCAAGCCCACCACCAATTGGACCCTAGGTCCTCCTTTACATCAGTTTACCGACACCCAAATATTCTGACTCCCTTCACATCGGTCCGTCCCTGTCCTGCATGATGTTAAAATGTGGACCCCATCCAGCGGTAAGCCATTGGACCCCATCCAGCGGTAAGCCGTTGGACCCCATCTAGCGGTAAGCCGTTGTGACCCTATCTAGAGGTAAGCCATTGAACCTTAATCAGCGGTAATCCATCATCAAATGAACTACATGAACTTTGATTCCCTGCCACAGGGATATGTAGGAAGCCTCTCCGAGCCTCAATCCCAAAACCATCGTCATCCACATGGAAATCCCATCCCATTCAACATCCCCTTCATGGAACCTTCCATCATCCATCCTGATCCTCACCCAGGACGCCACATCCTGGTGGGATCATGCCACCCTATTCACCATTCCATTTAACAGCATTTGGGAAACCACCCACATGTTGGCACCAATATCGGTGTTCCCTCCAAGGGGTTCCTCCATCTGATCCACTCTAGTCGGTGTTCTGATCAGCCTGATCCATCTCTGCAAGACGTTAAACTCGCAGCCTACCTCGTGTTAAACATAAGATGCCTGAAGAAAACCTCAGAAGACATGCCTTTGGAGTAACCGTCTCTATAGGATGTTAAAATTGCGGCATACCCTGTGTTAAACATGGGAAGCTGAGGAAAACCTTAGATACATGCCCATGGCATACGATTCCCCACGTTCTATGTGGGATGCCTCAGGCTCCCATGCCCTTGAGAATCCCTATAATAAGGGATAGAAGATAGACACACCAATCCCCAGTGTCCAGACATGCCAGTGATGCCCAGTGTGACTACTCCCCTAACTGAAGGTTGCTGCCCTGACCGAACCCCTTGGAATGTCCTGAGAGAGCAGTGTAATTAACTGGTGTCTATGAATATATGGAGCCAAGAAGAGTTTCACGAACAACATCTTAAGTCTATGAGGGAGACCCGGACTAGGTGAAAAGTTCTGAGGAGGAATCCATGGAAGGAAGAACTGAAATCTCATCATCCCATTTCGATCAAGGATCAGACGTCCCTAAATAAGGAGCAGATGTCGCCCGCCTTTGGCAAGCGGGAATGCAGGGAAACAAAAACTGCACCCCTCATCCCCGAATGAGATGAACGCACATGCCCTAGTGAAAGCGTCAGAAATAGGGACCCTCGCCCTCGAGGCTCATTTATCCTATACTATGGGTGGCCTTTTGGGTCTTCCATATTTGTGGGGAATTTAAAGTTGAGTTGAAGACTATGGGGATGTATGAAGTTATATGGGTGTCGCAGAATTACTCCAACTAAAATCAAAATTTTATCCCACAACTACTCAGTAGATGGAGCTTAGACACCAATACCTTCCACTTAGTGCATGGGGAAGTCGTCATCGGTCAGTGGGATGTCCAGTCCATTTAGAAGGTGCCCATTATGGGTGACATGTATGATGAGTTTATACCTCCCCCTTCATCATGGGATGACATAGAGAGGACCCATCCTCTTTCCAAGAAACTTATTGACAGGTCAAAGGATCTTTTGAAGAGTGACCCTCATCTGAAGTATGACGTCCCATTTTCTGATTGGATCAATACCTTTTCTATGTTAAGTGTCCAGAATCCCTACACAAGGAGGTTGAGAAATTTCCCAAATATTGAGACTCAAAGGAATATTGGTGCCTATTAGACCACACTTCAGGAGGGTCTGTTTAGCAAGTGGGGCTGAAAGATCATCCCCAATGTCAACCGACTATTCCGACTGGCAACCTTTATTTCTATGTTTCTGAGTGGATGGATATTGTTGGTGCATAATTCTAGTACTGGGGTTAGAGTCAGGAATTTTATAATGGTGGATAAATTTTCCACTAGCAGTTGTACTAACCTTTTTATCCCAATTCTGGAAAAGATTTACCATTTATTGGAATGGATCAGTGAGGGTAGGTTTCCATTTTAGCTGGTGGGTCCCCTATAAGTTATCTGGGGCTGGGTAGCATCCCATATGGGAGGATACATATATATCAACACTTAAAAAATCATGAAAGCTATAATATGACCATATATCCAATGCATAAGTGGGGTAATTCCATCAGACTGAAGTGAGCTGGAAACGATGGATCGGCTCAAACATCACGATCATTTTACCTATGTTTCTTATGTTCCCCATTCTGATACTTTGTAAAATGATGGATCTAGGGACCATGCTTGGCGAGGATATCTTATCACTTTGAGAGAAGGCATCTTAGTTTCAAGGATTGACGCAGATCTCATATGATAGGGGTATGCACCCTAAAAATTCATATGTCAATTCAATTATGTTTATATGAGGTGTCCTCTGAACATTAATAGTGAGTGCAAAGAGAAACACTTAATGATAGCTTGGCAGATCTGGTTGATGTTTACTTGGTAGGACACATGATTCCGAATTAGGATTCTTCCTTCCATGGGTTTAAGCACACACTTACCAAAACTTATGCTAAAGTCTCAAACCAATCATTCACCTAAAATCAGCTAAAAAACCAGTCCCCCTTTCCCAAGTCCAAAATGTGCCTAAGGCCAGAGGGAACCAAATTCCAACAATCAGGAATTCAAGGCCTAGGAAGAATCCAAGAAAATATATCTTTTCTGATCCCCTGAGTAATATTTTGAAGGCTTGGGGTTCAACTTTGCATTTTTTTGGAGAATATGGAGGTGGTTCTTGCGGATCCTGTCGAATCATTCCCACCCTCGACCCCTCCCATAGTTCCTTCTAGGGGATCATCCCCATAGCACACAATGAAGTGTCAATAGTCACAAAAGCTCCTGATACATCTACTTTCAAGTATAACTTGTGATATTTTCATCTCTTTACTTATTTACCATGCTATGTGATTCCATGTGGTGACTAATCACCTCACACATGAATTGGTGAAAATCTAGTGAGATATTAGGAAGTAATTGCCCAGGGGCCTATATCCTCTACTTCTTAAGAGAATAATGTGATAAATCTTGTGGTTGTAGCTATATTATATGGGGAGTCCTAAACAACTGAGGATATCATGTAGATCTCAAGCCCCATGGGTTTGAATTTTCTTGATCAAATGAATTATTCCCCAGTAAAAGGGGTGTCTTCAGGGGTGGACAATCCTGCTGAGCATATTGATCCTATCCTTCTAGGGAGCACAACTATCGAAGAGGGAGTTATTCAGGCTTGATTAGAATCATAATCAGCTATCGCCCCTGGTTATTTGAGGGTTCTTCCTACAAGAACAATTTCTATGAGTGATCTTTTAGAGGCCACTAACCTGGTCGAGAAAGATCCTACACCATGGGTGTCTTTGGAATAACCTGAATTCAACTTTCAGAAAGAGGATTAATATCCATTTTTTCAGGTAATGATGAAACAATGGTGTTTAGGGATGTTAGTGTCCTAGTAAGTGGAGGTGAGTTCTCCACCCTTCCATCCATTCACTTTTTTTTGTGTATTAGGTGTTAAATATTTCAATATTCTAATTCTAGAATTATATTCACAAGAATCTATGGTTGTATCTGATCTCCAGTATCTCAAATTTCTGATATCGCAACGAATTCGGTTGTTGCGTAATCAATCCATACCAAGGTTACTAAGTCAATAACATCTCTGGTGGAACTCATTATTGAATATATTCCTCTATCTGGGAGTGATTCAAAGGAAGACTATGAATGTATGGATAACCTTTGTGTCACCCATCAAAAAATATATAAAGATATCTAAAAGATGATTTCTTAGACCCCTCTCAAAAACATGCCGATGAAACTACCCAAATTATGTCACCTGTTTTCATTTATTGAGTATGGGGGTTTAATTATCATTCCATCCATGGAATAGTGAAATAGGTGATTTCTATTCATGAGTGAATAAGAAAGGTCCACTCTTGTCTTTCAACTATGGAGTCCATGGACCACCTTGTCACAGCTAAGTAGATACTTCTTGATGAAGCGTATGAGTATGTTGGGGTGGTCGTGAGGTGACAGGGTGAAGTTTTAGAGCATAAGACCTTAGCAGAGCAGCTTTATCAAGAGGTGGAGGGGCTTGGCCAGGAATCGGAGTGTCTCAAAAAAGATTTTTCTCACACCAAGATAGATATTATTGAAGGAAAATGGTTTCTAAGGAGGAGGAAAAGGTAATATTATATGCAGTTGAGAGGGCAGTAGCACTACAGGGTGGTTCTAATGCTAAGACTGCAACATTGTATGAGCTATGCCAAGACATAGAGAACTAGGACCAATCACTGCTTTAAATTTTTGAATCTTATGATCAAGATCTGTAATCACAATATTCTACTCATATAGAGAGACTCCAAGTTCTGGATGATCCTCTGTTATCATTTGATAAATATATAAAAACTTGTTTTCCCTCCCACTCTTATAATTTATCTCATCCAACAACACCAATCATTCATAACTATTCATATTTTGAAAGATAATCTCAACTGGATATCAATATCAATCACAATCTAGGATAGTCAAGTTTAGATGATCATGTAATGCTCTAATTTTTTTCTGAGTAGAGGGACTCAGTGAGCGTAATTTTGACCATTTCTTGGATTGCATGGAAAACCCTATAGACTTTGTTTCTTTTCTGTTACCACCCTAATTTTTTCCTAAGTCTACTATGGGGCGAGCTTAGCTGGTGTAACTCAACATTTTCTTAGTCCAACCTTTGTGGGTTTTTGACCTAATATGTTATGTGTATCCTTTTTTTTAATTTCTCAATTTTTTCCTAAACCATGAAAAGAATAGATTTAGAAAGTTGAGACTCAATTTTTACCCAAGGTTCCCTTTATAGGTTTTCAAACTTGAGAGTACCATGTCTCTTTTTTGGGGTATTTTAAAGTCTTGCAAGATGGACTCATGCAACTGATGTTTTAGGTCAAATAGCTTGGACCAAAACTCATGGGGTGATGAACCCAACAGGGAAAACTATCTGAGAATGTCCCAATACTATTTAGACATGAATGGGGGGTTATGGACCCTAGTTTTGTGATTTATTAATCTGAGACATGATATAGAGAAATTATATGATGATTAACCATAATAATGGTTTCTAGCATGATTTTGTTAAGGCATACAGAGGTAGGAGAAGCCTATCCTAGAGACGAATTTTTATTTGGTTTTTGTGTGAGAAACTTATGCAGAGCCAACTGGGGAATATTGTGTATAGTAAAAAAGTGGTTTCCCTAGGACATTAACCCTCCATTTTCAGTATCCAATTAATTTTTGAAAATTCATATTTCTCAAGACCGTGAAGGGTGGCTTGTCAAGGGAATGATGTTTGAAAATGATGATGGTGTCTGTATCAGCACTAGCCATGAATGAGAAACCACTCTTACACAAATTTGGATTGTGTAAATGAGGTATAGGTAGAATTTAGTTTAATATCATGCATCTAGGACATGTACTATGTTGTTTGATATCTTACAGCAAGGATATTTTAGGTATAAGATTTAAGGTCACTTAGCTTTAACTGAGGGATAAAAGATTTTCCAATTTCACAGTAATATATCCAATAATGTTCCCTCATACTCTACCACAAAGGGGGAGGGTTGTAAGCTATAAGCTAGGGGTTTTAAAATATTAAGGGTGATATGTGAGAAAATTTCATTGGGGTATATGGAGATAGGAGAAGCCTATCTTGGGTACAAATTTTCCTTTGGATAACAAGAATTTTTATGGGAGATGTATGCAGAGCTAATTGGGGAATATTTTTCATAGTAAAACAAAGGTGTTCCTAGGACACTGACCTTCCATTTATAATGTCCAGGGTGGTTTATGAAGATTCGGACTTCCCTAGAAACAAATTTAGGTTTTTAAAAGGAATGGTGCCTGAATATAAAAGGGGCATTCCATGTCAAAATTTTCTGAGATTGGATAGAAATGTTTCCATTAAGCACGTATGACCCATACATAAGAATGATTTTATCACCTTTTTTATGGATGGGCTCAATATATAAGTCTTGGGCATTACTATGAATATCTTCAAAATGAAAATCGGGTTGTATGTAGTTCCTGAGAAAGAAGCCTCCTATGAAGGTATGTCCCACACATAGGAAAAAGGGGATCTTTTTTATCTTTCTAATGGACCTAGAATTAAATATTCGAGTACCACTACATATCTTTTGATAATAAGAATTAGGCCAAATGTAGTTCTTAAAATTAATGTAGTTTTAGTGTCATGTGATTAGGACATCAGCCATACAGTTTAACGTCGTGTGGTAAGGATGACATGGGTTCTTGTAGTTTTAGGTCATACGACTAGGACCATATGTCATGGAAATGATGAGTAATAAGAGGCTCATTGGGCCCAAATTTTCTAACATTCCTTCGAAGTGAGGGAGAAATAAGATTTAATCCATGATTCAAGGGTTTATTTGATCAGGAGAAATGATGTGGGGAAAAAATTTAATTCGGGATTATGAAGATAAAAAAGGCCTCTCCTGGGGATAAATTTTCCTTTTGGTTGATAGACCATTTTTGTGGGAATATTATATAGAGACAACTGGGGAATATTTTTCATAGTAAAAAAAAGGTTTCCTCAGGACACTGACCCCCCTTATTCTCTAATGGACAGAAGAAGATTGTGAAGATGTGAAATTACCCAAGACAAATAGTATGATGAATGGAAGGAATGTGTTTGGGCGTGTAAGAAACATTAAAACCATGATTGAATATGGAGTGTAAAATTCACTACATAGATCTGAATCATATGTAAAAGGGGGATTTTTTGGATTCTTTGATGGATCCCTGAATGAGGAAACCCAATTTTAAGATCTTCTGCATAGGTCATTGATTGTATGAAAGGGGTGGGGACAATTCTATGTTTCTTTACACCATTGTTGGGACTATTACTAGGGGTCTAGGAATAACTACATATCTCATCAAATGATAATCAATCCATACATAGTTTTTAAGGTACCATGCAGTTTAACATCATGTAGTAAGGATATTTGGTGTTCCTTTTAAGGTCTTACTAATAGGATTATGGAAACCCTAATGTGGATTGATACATTTTGATCATGCATGTAATCCCATGCTGAAACTCCTAATACCACTTGATCTATTCTTGGTGTAAAGACCTGTAAAATTCAAGGGAAATTTTTTCTTAATTTTCTTTGGAATTTTACAAGAGCGCGGTTTCTGACGACACCTGATTCCGAGGCCCGGAGTGCCCAGAATCAATTTCCGAAGTTTGGCTCGGGTACGTTCAGTGAACGAACGAGCGGGAATTTCTAACTTTTGATCCGGTGCTCGGAATTGAAATCTGAGGACACCGATGAACTCGCAACGCTGATATTCGCTTAAGGAGACCTTTTCCGAAGTTGCGTTTATTGCGGAACGAAAGTTAGTTTTTGGGAGAATTATAAAAAGTTGAATAAAAAATGTGGAACACTTTTTATTTTACTTTTGTTGGTTAACTTCTCTCAAAAGAAGTTAGGGGTGGGAACCACACCCACTTAACCTCCCTTGAGAGGATTAAGTGTGGTGGGACCCACACGAACCTAAACCTTCCATCTTCTCTCAAACTCCCTTTAACCCCTCTTTAAATGACATGACAAATTGTTATTTAATTTTGGAGTTATCTTATTTGAATTTCAAACCTTTGAAATTCAATTTGTTAAGTTTGTGAATAAAATAAGACTCTATCTTATTTTATTTGGTTAGAATTGTTTAGCCATCTTGAGAGCTTTTGGGTTCTTCTCCTTCTTCTTCAAACTTTGACGAAGAACGCTCAAGCTTTGACGAAGAACGCTCAAGCTCCGACGAAGAACGCCGCTCCTCTCTTCTTTGTCTTCCGTGTCAACGAAAGGGAACGCCGCTTCCTCCTCGGACTTCCTTAGTCGGCATACGAAGATTCTCCAACGACGTACCTCTTCGGACGTACCTCTTCGTCATCGGATTTGACGAACGACTACCGCGACGCCCCGGCCTCCACGACGATTTCTTCCGCAGGTCGTTGACGATCTTCGAACTTGAACCCAAGGTAGGGGTTGTTGTTATTTGTTTATTTATTTATTCTTGTTCGTGGTTCTAGAATGACTAACGTGAGGATATTTAAATATGTATTATCTTTTAACGTGAGGGGGCCGGACCGCATGAACACTGCCGAACCCCCTCCTTTGTTCTTGTTGATTTATATTGCGGATGAAACAAGATGGTGTGGTGCCGTCGCACCACGTGGTTATTCGCACGCTTATATTGTGTGGCGCCGTCGCGCCGCGCCGTGGAAGGATCATCAAGAACGCGACGTCGTCGCGCCGCGTCGAAGGGAATCAAAGGCGCGGCGGAGGGGCGCAGTGTCGTCGCACCGCGCCGGACGACGAACACCGCGGCCGGTTCCGGGCCGCAGCGAGACGAGAAGACCGGCGGCCGGGCCGCCGGCGTCGGAAGCCGGAAGCCGGAAAGGGGACCGGTTTTCTGGTCCCGTTGGAGAAAAACCGGCCGGCCAGGTGGCCGGCCGGATGGTCAAAGTCCGGGGGAATTTAATTCCCCCGGCCAGCGCTCAAAAGCCCCCCCCCCATTTAATTGGGGGGGCGGTTTCATTGAGGGGGGCAGGCGCCCCCCCCCCCCCCCGGTTCCCCTCAAGCAGGCCCCCCTCGAAGGGGGGCCGGTTCACAAAATGGCGCGGCTAAAAGTCGCACCGCCAGCAGGATGCGGGGGCCATGCCCCCCGCGCGTGACCCCAGCGGCGCCAGGCCGCGCCGCCGCCGGCCGGGCCGCGTCGCCGCGCCGCCGCGCCGGTCCGCGCCGCCGCGCCGGCTGGGCTGGGTCGGACCCGGGTCGGGCCGACCCAGGGGGGTCGGGCCGGGTCGGGCCGGACCCAGGGGGGTCGGGCCGGGTCGGGCCGGACCCGGACCCCCCGTTTTCGAGACTGTTTCGGTCTTTTGGCCATAACTTGAGCCACGGACCTCCGATTGACGAACCGTCTGCGGCAACGCGATCCCTAGATCGAGACGGTCGTTTCGGTATATTGCACTCAAAGTTTCGGAATACTTTGAGTTCGGCCGGGTTGGTTCGTACACGAAACCAACCGGCCCCTCGGAGCGGAAATGCTCATATCTTGAGCTACGGACGTCTGATTGAAGTGTCGTCAGCTTTGTTGTGTTCCTCTTAGTGAGACGGATCTTTTGGCATACTCTGCCCGAGGTTTGGACGTAGGTGGAGTACGGTTGGGTTGGTTTTGCCTTAGAAACCAACCGGGCCCCGGGGACGAAAATGCCAATAACTCTCAGACCGGGCGTCCGATCGACGCGTCGTCTGTTGCGTTGAGTTCCTGTTGACGATACGGAACTTTTGGATACATCAACTCTGGACTTTGTGACAGTTGATGTATCAGCCTCTCGGCTCGTGGAGCGGACCCTCCGAACGAGCTTGCTGTGTGCGGGAACCCTAGTGCTGGCTGCGACTGTGACTACTACTGCTACTGCTACTGCTACTGCTACTGCGACTGCGACGACGACAGTACAGAGATCCTGTGTGGATTCGACGACGACGACTACAGCACTCAGCGATCCTACGTGGATCAGTGCTACAGGTCTTATGTGGGCCCGATCCTGTGTGGGTCCGATCCTGTGTGGGTCTTTGCGCTCAGCGGTCCTGTGTGAACCAGCGCCTACAGGTCCTATGTGGGCTCGATCCTGTGTGGGTCTTTTGCGGGGGTTAGTTACCTATCGATCCTTCGTGGGTCCGACGACTTAGATGGATCAGAGATCATATTTATCGTCTTTCGAAGAAGTATACCTGTGTGAGCTAAATCCTGTTGCTTTCCTGTGTGGATTGTGTTGTGCTATCCTGTGTGGATTACGTTTTGCTTTCCTGTGTGGAATACGTTTACTTTCCTGTGTGGACTGAGTTGTACTTGGGCTCGGAGGTTGGAGCATATTTGAAATTGATAACTTAGGTATATGTATGGGCATATACCTAAGCAGTGTCGGTTGTTACTTCGTGATTGTACCTTTCTTCATGGTTTATCCTTTGTGGATTTGAGAGACCTTCAGGGGTCTCGGGGTCCCTACTGAGTAGCTTATACTCACCCCTGCACGGGCTTTGCCCGCACTACGTTGTGTTGGTTGCAGACGACGGACAGCGTTGATCTTAGCTGAGGCTTGCAGAGCAGGACGGTACCTGGAGGTGGACCACTGGGCGGGACGTGCTCGGAGCGGACGGCGGGACCCTTGGAGCAGTGGAGCTATCTGTACCCACCCTTCTGGTGGGATTTCCAGTGGACAGCTCGGTGTAGCGGCTTTTACTTTTCAGTTGATGTTTTCCCTTTCGAGTTGTACTTTACTTTCAGTTTGGGTTTGTATACTGGCCCTTTTACTTTTCCGCACTTTCAGTTGTACTCTGCTTTTGCTTAGTGTTTACTTTCTGCTTGCTTACTCTGTGGTGTTTGTTTACTTTACAAAGGCAATGCCTTCCCTTTTTACTGGGATTTACGCCTTGGTGCTAGTCGCCAGCCCCTGGCCTATGGAAGGCGGGCTTGGGGTAGTCACGGCACGGACCCCGAGGGCGGGTCGTGACAAATTGGTATCAGAGGAGTTCGGTTCTACCGTGAACTCTGATCTTTTCTATGTAAAGCAATAATGTTTAGTGTATTGAGTGTGATTATTAGTCCAGGGATTCCAGTGTTGGTGCGGCGGCCGACGTATCCGTACACCAGGACCCTGACTTCTGATTTCCGACTTAATGCACGAAAACATTGATTGTGTGTGTATTTCACAGTTTTCTTTGTGATTACTTTATATCAGCTCACCAGGTATATTGTTCTGACCGTGGCGCACCTGTTTCCTTTTCAGGATGGCCCCACGACGGCAGCCAGCTAGGGTTCCGAGAGTCGAGTGTGACGACAGCCCACCGAGCGACGAGGCCTCGGTGCAGGGCCCTTTGTCAGCAGTGGCACCGGCGGTAGCACTACCCGCCGAGCCCCCGATGCTTCCAGCGCCAGCCACTGACGATGCACGTCGCCTCAGCGCACTGCATGAGTTTCAGCGCCAGCGACCACCCAGGTTTCGCGGGGAGACGGATCCCCAGGCAGCAGAGGACTGGCTGGAGGCAGTGGTATGTGTGTTTAGGCTAGTGAGGACACCAGCAGACCTCATGGTGATTCTCGCTGCGAGCCTACTACCCGCAGCAGCAGGACGATGGTGGAGCTTGATGCTCCAGGTGCACGATGAGGCATCTCTACTTTGGACGGACTTTGAGAGCCTCTTCCGCTCGGAGTTCGTCCCAGCCACCCTTCGTGCGGTGCGTATCCAGGAGCTTCTTCAGCTGCGGGAGGGTAGCATGACGGTCGCTCAGTACTCGGCGAGATTTACTGATCTCTCGCGCTACTCGACCGACATGGTACGGGACCCATTCTTCTGGGCCCGGACCTTTGAGCAGGGTTTGAGACACGAGATCAGGGCATCGCTGATCTCCCTCAGCATACCGACTCAGACAGGAGTACTGGAGCGGGCCCTTCTGATCGATAGCTTCCTTGCTGAGTCTACACCAGCGCAGTGACCCACCGCAGGGCGGCACGTGGCAGAGTCATCTGCAGCAGGCAGTCGACGGATGACTCAGGGGTCCAGACAGACCAGACCCTCAGGCAGACGACCTCAGGACACTGGCTCAGCAGTGCGGGGCACACAGCGAGGAGTCAGTCTTTCGAGAGGCAGACAGTGCTACTCGTGCAGCGGGCAGGGCCACATGGCTCGTGACTGCCCGACCCACCGTGCCGAGGAGCAGCAGACAGTTGAGGGACCACCGAGGCAGAGGCATAGGGTCGACCGTGGCGGTCCGCAGGGAGGAGGCGGACGAGGCAGAGGAGCTGGACGAGCAGCCGGTGGTGGGCAACGCTTTGAGGCTCTGTCACCACCACCACCAAGAGGTCCACCCCGACCACAGGGAGCTGGCGGGCAGAGACAGGCACAGCTCCAGGCAGCAGAGGCCTACGACTACGGCGCACCTGAGATGATTCGAGGTACTATCTGTGTCTATTCCACCCTTGCTGCAGTTCTTATAGACACAGGAGCGAGTCACTCTTTCATAGCCGCTTCCCTTGTTCGGAGCTCGGAGATTCCAATAGAGTCGTTGGCTCGATCCTTACGGCTAGAGACTCCTACGGGAGCAGACTCGACGATTACGCACTGGTGCCGGTAGTGTGAGATTACTCTATGAGGCGAGAGCTTCGGCTGGGATCTTCTTGTAGCAGCGTCGAGGCCTTACGACGTCATCTTGGGCATGGATTGGCTATCTACGGTCCATGCGCAGATTGACTGTTTTAGGCGCAAGGTGCGATGTGTACGCACCGACGGGAGCAGGTTCACCTTCACCGGCAAGAAGGGAGCCTTAGCAGCATAGGATGGACTTCTGCTGAGGAGAGGATAGCCCATTACTCATCAGTTAGCTAGCCTCATCCTTGGAGCAGTTGACGTGCGGAGTCCTGGTTTTCCTGCAGTGGTGGATCAGTTTGCGGACGTTTTTCCCGACGACGTTCCAGGGCTACCTCCTCGTAGATAGGTAGACTTTTATATTGAATTGTACCCCGGGACAGCCCCGATATCCACTCCAGCATATCGGATGGCCCCCGCCGAGCTTCGAGAGCTACGGGTACAGTTGGAGGACTTGCAGGGCAAGGGGTTCATCTGACCCAGTGTTTCACCCTGGGCTTCCCCGATATTGTTCGCCAAGAAGGCGGACGGGAGCTTGCGACTTTGTGTTGACTATTGTCGCCTAAACCAGGTGACAGTGAGGAACAAGTATCCACTACCGAGTATTTATGACCTCTTTGATCAGCTCAAGGGAGCACGGTGGTTCTCGAAGATAGACCTCAGGTCAGGCTATCATCAGCTCAGATTCAGAGACGAGGATGTGTAGAAGACGGCCTTCAGATGTCGGTATGGCCACTATGAGTTCTTGGTTATGCCTTTCGGTGTAACCAATTCTCCAGCAGTGTTCATGGCTCTCATGAACAGGATCTTTCAGCCATACCTCGATCGGTTTGTCGTGTCTTCATCGACGACATTCTGATTTACTCTACGACTGAGGAGGAGCACGCCTATCACTTGCGAGTTATACTAGACACACTCCGAGAGCATCAGCTTTATGTTAAGCTCTCGAAGTTCCAGTTCTGGATACGTGAGGTCCACTTCTTGGGACACGTTATCTCTGAGGTGGGAGTTGCAGTGGATCCCGCGAAGATTGAGGTTGTGTTAGCATGGGAGCCACCCAGGAGCGTGACTGAGGTTCGGAGTATCTTGGGACTAGCTGGTTACTATCGGAGATTCGTGCCAGACTTCTCTAGAGTTGAAGCACCACTCACAGCTTTGACGAAGAAGGGGAAACCCTTCGTGTGGTCAGACAGTTGTCAGCAGAGCTTCCAGGAGTTGAGACAAAGATTGACCAGAGCACCTATCTTGAGGTTGCCTGAGGAGGGAGTAGGGTACGTAGTCTACTGCGATGCATCAGGGACCGGACTCGGATGTGTTCTGATGCAGGAGTGGGCAGTGATCGCCTATGGATCACGTCAGTTGAGGCCGCATGAGCAGAACTACGCTACCCATGACCTGGAGTTAGCAGCAGTGGTCTTCGCTATGAAGACTTGGCGACACTATCTTATGGGCGAGCGCTTTACAGTCTTTTCCGATCATCATAGTCTCAGGTATATCTTCTCGCAGAAGGACCTGAACCTGAGATAGCGGCAATGGCTCGAGTTCCTCCAGGACTATGAGTTTGAGATAGTCTATACTCCTGGGAAGGGGAACGTAGTAGCCGATGCCCTTAGCAGGAGGATGGGAATTCAGCTACTTGAGGAGGTAACGGAGCATCTAGCCTCTTTACAGATATCCTTCGTGGATAGAGATGGAGCAACCTTCCTCCAGTCTATCACAGTCACCCCTCCACTACTACAGCGGGTCAGGGAGGCACAGCGTGAGGACGCTGACTGTGAGACACGGCGTGTACTGATATCCTCGGGACAGGCACCTGATGGTTTCTCCCTTGGAGCAGAGCACGACATCCTTTTCAGAGGACGTACCATGGTACCAGTAGCTTTGCGAGAGGAAGTGCTGAGAGAGTTTCACACTTCTCCTTTGGCGGTACATCCTGGAGTGGCGAAGATGTACCAGGACCTCAGACGACAGCACTGGTGGCCAAGCATGAAGAAGGCAGTGGCAGAGTTCGTTTCTCGATGCCTCACCTGTCAGCAGGTGAAGGCAGAGCATCAGGTACCAGCAGGCTTGGTACAACCCTTGGAGGTTCCGGAGTGGAAGTGGGACGGCATATCTATGGACTTCTTGACTGTACTTCCACGTACTTCCAGAGGTCACGACTCCATCTGGGTGATTGTTGACCGACTCACCAAGTCGGCACACTTCTTACCCATTAGAGAGCAGGGCTCAGTGGAGAGCTTGGGACGTCTCTACGTTCAGGAGATTGTGCGGCTCCACGGTGTGCCATCATCTATCGTCTCCGATCGAGATGCTCGCTTTACTTCCCGGCTATGTAAGGGGTTATAGGAGGTGTTCGGGACGCAGCTACGTCTGAGCACAGCCTTTCACCCTCAGACGGATAGTCAGACGGAGAGGACCATTCAGACTCTCGAGGACATGCTCCGCGCATGTGTCCTCGACTTTGGTCGTAGCTGGGAGGACCACCTACCCTTGGTGGAGTTTGCATAAAACAACAGCTACCACTCCACCATCGGGATGGCACCGTACGAGGCATTGTACGGACGACCTTGTAGATCTCCTTTGTGCTGGACAGACCCTGGAGAGTCAGCACTTGTGGGACCGGAGATGGTCCAGGCCACGACAGAGAAGGTCCAGGTCATCCAGTAGCGGATGAGGACAGCTCAAAGCCGGCAGAAGTCATATGCTGACAGGAGGCAAAGGCCACTGGAGTTCGAGGATGGCGACCACGTCTTCTTGCGGGTCTCACCTCGATGTGGTATTCGGAGATTTGGCCGAGGCGGCAAGTTATCTCCGCGCTTCATCGGACCCTTCCAGGTCCTCAGCAGGGTTGGAGAGGTGGATTATCGTCTGGCTCTACCACCTCAGTTACACCGGGTGCACGACGTCTTCCACGTATCTTAGCTGAGAAGATACGTGCACGACCCGACGCACATCATTGACCATGGGGAGCTTGACGTTGACGATGGGGCGACTTTTACGGAGGTTCCGGTGGAGATAGAGGATCGATAGGAGCGGGTCCTGCGTGGGCGATCGATTCCTCTTGTGCACATCATATGGCAGCACGGGAACCTCCAGGAGAGCACATGGGAGCGGGAGGCTCAGATGCGTGCTCAGTACCCTCATTTGTTTCCCTAGTTTTTGATGTATCTTTACGGGGACGTAAAGCCCTGAGGTGGGAGTAATGTAAAGACCCGTAAAATTCAAGGGAAATTTTTTCTCAATTTTCTTTGGAATTTTACAAGAGCTCGGTTTCTGACGGCACCTGATTCCGAGGCCCAGAGTGCCCGGAATCAATTTCCGAAGTTTGGCTCGGGTACGTTCAGTGAACGAACGAGCGGGAATTTCTAACTTTTGATCCGGTGCTCGGAATTGAAATCCGAGGACACCGATGAACTCGCAACGCCGATATTCTCTTAAGGAGACCTTTTCCGAAGTTGCGTTTATTGCGGAACGAAAGTTAGTTTTTGGGAGAATTATAAAAAGTTGAATAAAAAATGGGGAACACTTTTTATTTTACTTTTGTTGGTTAACTTCTCTCAAAGGAAGTTAGGGGTGGGACCCACACCCACTTAACCTCCCTTGAGAGGATTAAGTGTGGTGGGACACACACGAACCTAAACCTTCCATCTTCTCTCAAACTCCCTTTAACCCCTCTTTAAATGACATGAAAAATTGTTATTTAATTTTGGAGTTATCTTATTTGAATTTCAAACCTTTGAAATTCAATTTGTTAAGTTTGTGAATAAAATAAGACTCTATCTTATTTTATTTGGTTAGAATTGTTTAGCCATCTTGAGAGCTTTTGGGTTCTTCTCCTTCTTCTTCAAACTTTGACGAAGAACGCTCAAGCTTTGACGAAGAACGCTCAAGCTCCGACGAAGAACGCCGCTCCTCTCTTCTTCGTCTTCCGTGTCAACGAAAGGGAACGCCGCTTCCTCCTCGGACTTCCTTCGTCGGCATACGAAGATTCGCCAACGACGTACCTCTTCGGACGTACCTCTTCGTCATCGGATTTGACGAACGACTACCGCGACGCCCCGACCTCCGCGACGATTTCTTCCGCAGGTCGTTTATGATCTTCGAACTTGAACCCAAGGTAGGGGCTGTTGTTATTTGTTTATTTATTTATTCTTGTTCGTGGTTCTAGCATGACTAACGTGAGGATATTTAAATATGTATTATCTTTTAACGTGAGGGGGCCGGACCGTATGAACACGGACGAACCCCCTCCTTTATTCTTTTTTATTTATATTACGGATGAAACAAGATGGCGTGGTGCCGTCGCACCACGCGGTTATTCGCACGCTTATATTGCGCGGCGCCGTCGCGTCGCGCCGTGGAAGGATCATCAAGAACGCGACGCCGTTGCGCCGCGTCGAAGGGAATCAAAGGCGCGGCGGAGGGGAGCGGTGCCGTCGCACCGCGCCGGACGACGAACACCGCAGCCGGTTCCGGGCCGCGGCGGGACGAGAAGACCGGCGGCCGGGCCGCCGGCATCGGAAGCCGGAAAGGGGACCGGTTTGCTGGTCCCGTTGGAGAAAAACCGGCCGGCCAGGTGGCCGGCCGGATGGTGAAAGGCCGGGGGAATTTAATTCCCCCGGCCAGCGCTCAAAAGCCCCCCCCCCCCCCATTTAATTGGGGGGGTGGTTTCATTGAGGAGGGCAGGCGCCCCCCCCCCCCCCCCCCCCCGATTCCCCTCAAGCAGGCCCCCCTCGAAGGGGGGCCGGTTCACAAAATGGCGCGGCTAAAAGCCGCGCCGCCAGCAGGATGCCGGGGCCATGCCCCCCGCGCGTGACACCAGCGGCGCCAGGCTGCGCCGCCGCCGGCCGGGCCGCGCCTCCACGCCGGACCGCGCCGCCGCGCCGGTCTGCACCGCCGCGTCGGTCCGCCGCCGGCCGGGCTGGGTCGGCCCGGACCCGGACCCCCCGTTTTCGAGACGGTTTCGGTCTTTTGGCCATAACTTGAGCCACGGACCTCCTATTGACGAACCGTCTGTGGAAACGTGATCCTTAGATCGAGACGGTCGTTTCGGTATATCGCACTTAAAGTTTCAGAATACTTTGAGTTCGGCCGGGTTGGTTCGTACACGAAACCAACCGGGCCCTCGGAGCGGAAACGCTCATATCTTGAGCTACGGACGTCTGATTGACGTGCCGTCAGCTTTGTTGTGTTCCTCTTAGTGAGAAGGATCTTTTGGCATACTCCGCCCAAGGTTTGGAAGCAGGTGGAGTACGGTCGGGTTGGTTTTGCCTTAGAAACCAACCGGGCCCCGGGGACGAAAATGCCAATAACTCTCAGACCGGGCGTCCGATCGACGCGCCGTCTGTTGCGATGAGTTCCTGTTGACGATACGGAACTTTTGGATACATCAACTCTGGACTTTGTGACAGTTGATGTATCAGCCTCTCATCTCGTGGAGCGGACCCTCCGAACGAGCTTGGTGTGTGCGGGAACCCTAGTGCTGGCTGCGACTGTGACTACTAATGCTACTGCTACTGCTACTGCTACTGCAACTGCGACGACGACAGTACAGAGATCCTGTGTGGATTCGACGACGACGACTACAGCACTCAGCGATCCTACGTGGATCAGTGCTACAGGTCTTGTGTGGGCCCGATCCTGTGTGGGTCCGATCCTGTGTGGGTCTTTGCGCTCAGCGGTCCTGTGTGAACCAGCGCCTACAGGTCCTATGTGGGCCCGATCCTGTGTGGGTCTTTTGCGGGGGTTAGTTATCTATCGATCCTTCGTGGGTCCGACGACTTAGATGGATCAGAGATCATCTTTATCGTCTTTCGAAGAAGTATACATGTGTGAGCTAAATCCTGTTGCTTTCCTGTGTGGATTGTGTTGTGCTATCCTGTGTGGATTACATTTTGCTTTCCTGTGTGGAATACGTTTACTTTCCTGTGTGGACTGAGTTGTACTTGGGCTCGGAGGTTGGAGCGTATTTGAAATTGATAACTTAGGTATATGTATGGGCATATACCTAAGCAGTGTCGGTTGTTACTTCGTGATTGTACCTTTCTTCGTGGTTTATCCTTTGTGGATTTGAGAGACCTTCAGGGGTCTCGGGGTCCCTACTGAGTAGCTTATACTCACCCCTGCACGGGCTTTGCCCGCACTACGTTGTGTTGGTTGCAGACGACGGACAACGTTGATCTTAGCTGAGGCTTGCAGAGCAAGACGGTACCTGGAGGTGGACCACTGGGCGGGACGTGCTCGGAGCGGACAGCGGGACCCGTGGAGCAGTGGAGCTATCTGTACCCACCCTTCTGGTGGGATTTCCAGTGGACAGCTCGGTGTAGCGGCTTTTACTTTTTAGTTGTTGTTTTCCCTTTCTAGTTGTACTTTACTTTCAGTTTGGGTTTGTATACTGTCCCTTTTACTTTTCCGCACTTTCAGTTGTACTCTTCTTTTGCTTAGTGTTTACTTTCCGCTTGCTTACTCTGTGGTGTTTGTTTACTTTACAAAGGCAATGCCTTCCCTTTTTACCGGGATTTACGCCTTGGTGCTAGTCTCCAGCCTCTGGCCTATGGAAGGCGGGCTTGGGGTAGTCACGGCACGGACCCCGAGGGCGGGTCGTGACACTTGGTGTGAGAAACAAACATGTGGAAAATGTTTATTTCACCACATAGAGGTGATGAAATGAAGGATAGGGTAATTTTACATTTTTGATGGATGGACCACGATGAAAAATCTTGGTTTCACTCTGTATCTCATTCAAACGATAATCAAGCTATATTTAGTTCTTAGAAAACTCCTTGTGAAAATATGACCCCTACAAAGGAAGGAGGTAATTTCTATCATTAATTATAGTTGGACCTAGGATTAGAGATTTGGGTGTCACTATGTATCCTATGATGATAGGAATCCAGTCACACATAGTTTTGAATGGGAACTCTCTATGTAGGTATGATCCATACATAGAGGGGGTATTTTTTTATCATTTTATTGTTGTTGTTGGACCCAGTATTGGAGGTCTGGGTTTCATTACATATCCTATTTGAATAGGAATCAAACCACACATAGTTCTAAACATGCTTCCTTTCATAGATCTGACTCATGTGCAGGGAGAGGGAATTTTAATTGAAATAGACCTATAAATTGGATTTAATGTACTAAAATGCATGGCTGATTTTCACCTATCGACCGGTCAAAGTTCCAGTGCTCTGCTAATGTGTATAGTAGCACTTGGGTCGAATCCTCGGCGATGATACTTTGTAGTAGTCGTTTGTTTTTAGTTGATTGTATTTTGATTAGGGGGGTTTGTTGTAGAGCTTAATTGAAATGATTGATTGAATATAATTGATTTAAAAAATTGATAAATATTTTGGTGAGTTCATTATTAGGGAGTTAAGCTTGTGATATCCTTGAGCTTTGCTTTATATTGCATTTAAATTAACACCCACTTCAGAAGTTGATGTCGATTAGAATTCCTAAGTGTTAAAGCTTTAATACAAGTCTTAACTTAACTAGGATTCTAAAATCAATCAGTAATTGTTTATGGTAGTGTATTTATGGTTCCAATAATCCATGGAAACCACATGCTAAACAAAATATTTCATTAATCCATGACATATTAAGTCCAATATACAAAATGTTAAATTAATGAATACTCATCGAGCAAATACTCTCAATCACTTAACATCCCTAAATTTTGAATCACCCCAATGAGATATTTACTCATACATTTGGGTGTTTAATATTCTGGTTATAATAATTATGATGATAAATTAAGAATAGAATAAAAATAAATGGATTAGAAAAGAGTGGTATGTCGAACACACACACACGAACAATGATAATAATTAAAAATGGATTTTTGATTGAATGAGGAAGCACAATAAGGGAAGGAGATTCAACTGAATTTAAACTATTTTAAGAACATTAATATTAAAATACAGAAGTTGGAGTAGAATAAGAGATATTGAAGAAGAAACTTGCATTAAAACAGAATTACAAAAGAAAGGACTTACTAAATTACAAAAACGAAGAACACAAAAGTAAGTGAAAACAAAGAGAGGAGGAAAGGTCTCTCAAGTGAAAACTTAAGAATGGAAGGTCATCCCAAGCCTTTTGAAAAGATTTGGGCGTGCCAATATGATCTCCTCTATTCTGAAATTTCATCCCCTCTCAAGGAGAGAAGGGGAGAGTATTTATAGCCCTAGGAGTTGACTGTTTACATTCCATAAATACCCCTCCACTTGGATCGAAGATATGGACATCAATACAGCCGAATCTCTAGAAATCTCCTTATTCAAAGTTGTATATAATAAAGTTTTCCGACTAATCTCAAAATTTGGAGTCATTTGGACTTAAGTATCAAACGTTAGGGCCGGTTTATTAAACAAAGTAAAACTGTCCATTTCAATCCAGTCTTTTTGAAGTTCAGAATTTGAAAGGGTTTTTGAATATGAATATGCCCTAAAATCCGAATGGGTTATTAAAAAAAGTCTTCCTAATATATCTCCTCTTTCACATCGAAAAATCTCAGATATATTGGATGCTTACATCATGAGATATGTCATGCATACTATACTGATTTTAATTCTCGTCCAGAATGGTGGGTTGGATTTTAAAGCTTCATTTGGGCCACTTGTTCTTAGATTTGGGCCCTGAAATTTTTATCCAAGATGACATGTAGTGTAACCCAAATTAGTGTGGAGAGTTAATGTTTTTGGACATCTGTATTGATCACAGTAAATCAATCTTCAAGGCTGGTCCAGTTTGTTCACAGATTCTTTGGTCTTGTTTGTGAGGACCATATGACCCTTCAAATGGAAGAATTGGCTCATGGTACCTTCTAATGAAATGTTGTATATTTAAATTATAATCCTAAAAAACAAGAACCATACAATTTGGATCATTATAGTGATATTTATTATTAAAACATTAAACTGACTCAATTGGACTACTTCTAAAAATTCTCAAAAATTATACTTAATATTAAAACATTAATATTTCACACAAATTATGCACATTTCATATAAAATAAGTAAAGGGGGTATATAATAAGTCATGAAAATATTAATAACATCAAATCCCCCACACTTAGTTTTGTGCATGTCCTCATTTGCAACAAATATAAAAACATGACAAAATCATTTTCACTCACCAACAAATATTAAAATATTGTTTTCTCCAATCAGGGGAGGTTTAAACTATTTCACTCATCCATTTTGAAATCCACCACAAGTTGTTACGGAAAAAATGTTCCAAAACTAATTCATTTTTTCATGCTCAAATTTAGAAATGGAAAACGTGGACACTCAAAACTCACACCTCTCAAGATGATAAAATTCATTTTTGGAGGTTCACTCTTTCACCATCCAAAAGTGAAAATCATAGAGTTTGTAAGAGCTCTTAGCTTATAATCCCTATCCAAAGTGCTAAAAAATCAAGAGGTCTTTTGAATGGGTTTTTCTGTGGCTATGGGATGGTAGGAATATAATGTTCAAGAGAGAGAATAAGAGGGTTAAAATACCAACATAAAAAAACAATGCACATTTTTTTGAAATAAAACATGGAAGGAAATGAAAACACATATTTACAAGGGAATGATTCTGTGAATAAAGACACAATAAAGGAAGAAAATATGAAGGGGATGAGAAGATGAAATATTTACAAACCACCAAACTTCTCCCAATGATATAAGAATATAATTCAAGTATTCTTTTTTTCTTTTTCTTTTCTTTGTTTTTTTCAAAAGTTGAACTTGAGAAAAATCTCACACTCATATCCCAAACCATGTTTGATCTCCTCATGACACTAATTGTAATAGTTATAACAATATCAAAGGTTGAGGAAGAGTGATTTTTGACCTACCCAAGACACAACCCATTTTTTTCTTTTTTCTTTTTGATTTTTTTTTATTTTGATTTTTTTTTTGAATTTTTTTTGAACACTTTTCAATATCATTTGTACAATACATTCCCAAATCACACTGAATGACAACATCCCCCCCCCCCACACTAAAATGGATTCTTTCCCTCAATCAGATGATAACTAACCGGAAAGTAAGGAAATGATACCCAAAAATGAAATCCATTCCCCCCCACCCACACTTAAATTTCAAAAAATTATGCAATGAAAATCCATGTTGATATTGGGTGGGAAAAAGGTATTGGGATTGTAATGTGGATATCAAAGAAAAGGTTTTCATAGGCTTGAAGGGGATTTCAAAAGGAGGATTAATGTAAGGGAAATGGGAGGCTATTTGGCTATTGTGATTCTCATGTGGTTCAGAAAATGCCTCTATCATATTAATGCACACTAAGGTAGAAAATTCAGCTCGAAGGTCCACAAACTCAAGACTCACAAATGGGGGTGAAAACACACATTTTGAAAAGATGGCCATAGGTGGCCTTGGTATGAAAACAAATGTTTGTTCTCATAGTTTGGGAAAATCATTTTCCAAATAAAAAATTGAGCATTCAAAATTTGTTAATTTTGAAACAAAATTCTTTATCCAAAGTCATGATGGAAACACAAAATTTTTGAGATGAAACCATGTCTGTTAAATCCCCAAAATGGTTGGACAAAATTTCAAAACTCGATGGTGAGTAAGCATGACTCTTTATTTTGTATTTTTTTTATGTAATTGTGTTTTTTGATTTTTTTTAGTTTTTATGGTTTTTTTTAAAACTCACCCACACAAGAAAGATAAAAAGAAAGGGTTTGATGAAGAAAGTGGTAAAAAAATGAAAGAGAGAGGAAGAAGAAGAAAGAGAGAGATAGGGAGAGAGGGAGAAGAAGAGTCAAAGGGAAAGAGGTGCCCCCTGGTTTGGATTTGGTGGGTCTTCGTCTCCATCCAGTGGTGGGTTGACTGGAGAAGTTGGGTATCCAATGGAAGTAGATGATGATCTGAGATTGTGTGTCCTCTCATAGTGATGCTTTAATCGATTCCCATTAACCGTGAATTTACTTTTGGAATAGGGGTCTTGGGCTTGCACTGCACCAAATGGGTAAACATTAGTAATAACAAAGGCACCTTCCCAACGATAATTAAGCTTACCTAGGTGAAGCCGAAATCAAGAATTGAAGAGAATTACCTTTTCACCTTCATGAAATACCTTTATCAGGATGTGTTTTTCATGGATTACCTTAGTCTTCCCTTTGTACAAATTGGAATTCTCATAGGATTCAAGTAGAATCTCCTCCAGTTCAGCCAATTACAACAATCTTTCTTCACTATATTTTTCACAATCAAAATTACAGGTTTTCACAGCCCAAAAAGACTTATGTTGGATTTCAACTGGTATATGACTTGCTTTACCAAAAACTAGCCTAAAAGGAGACATGCTAATGGGTGTTTTATAGGCAGTTTGATAAGCCCAAAGTGCTTCACCAAGTCTTTCAGGCCAGTCTTTTCTGGTGGGTTTTACAATTCTCTCAAGCACTCTTTTCACTTCTCTATTAGAAAGTTCAGCCATGCCATTTGTTTGGGGGTGATATGCAGTTTAATTTTTATGTACAACCCCATTCTTTTTCAGAATGGATTCCATGTTTCTATTACAAAAATGGGTTCCTAAGTCACTGGTAAAGGCATGTGGTGTGCCAAATATTTGGAAGATGTGGGTCTTTAGTAACTCACTAACAGTATGAGCATCATCCTTCCTAGTGGGTTTGGCCTCAACCCACCTTGAAAAATAATAGACTGCAAGAAGAATGTATGAGAATCCATTGGAAGGGGGAAATGGTCCCATGAAATCGATACCCCAAACATCGAAGACCTCATAGAAAATTAAAGGCTTTTGGAGCATTTCATTTCTCTTGGAAATTATGCCAAAATTTTGGCAAGTGGGACATTATTGACAGAAATCATGTGAGTCCTTGAAGAGTGAAGGCCAGAAGAATCCAGAGTCTAGGACCTTTCGGGAGGTCCTTTGTGGTCCAAAGTGGCCACCTCCGGGAAGTGAGTGACAGAATTATAATATGGAAGAATGTTCATTTTCATCGACACATCTCCTTATTACCATGTCATCCCTAGTTTTCTAAAGTTTATTTTCTTCCCAAAAATAGTATTTTGAATCACTTTTCAACTTAATTTTTTGTTCTTGTGAAAAATTTTCAGGAAAAACACCAAAAACCAAGTAATTTACAATTGGGGCATACCATGGTATATTTGGAGTGAGAGATAAAAGGTGCTCATTGGGTAATTCAGGATCAATGATTTTTGAATGATAAGAATTAGAAATTCTACTCAAGTGATCAGCCATAGGGTTTTCTTTTCTAGGTCTATCTTTTATTTCAAGGTCAAACTCTTGGAGCATTATGATCTATCTTATTAGCCTCAGTTTGGAATCACTTTTCTTGAGTAAGAACTTTATAGCAGAATGATCTGTGAAGATTATGATTTTGGCACCTAAGAGATAGGGCCGGAATTTATCTAAGGCAAAAACAACTACTAAAAGTTCTTTTTCAGTGACAGTGTAGTGATATTTAGTTTCATATAATGTTTTTGAGTCATAATAGATGACATAAGGAATTATTTCTCTTCTTTGACCAAGAACAGCCCCAAAAGCTCTATCAGAAGCATCAAACATTAACTCAAAGGGTAAGGACCAATCAGGGGGTTGGATTATTGGGGCAGTTGTAAGAGAAGTTTTGAGTTCAATGAAGGCTCTCTTGAAAAACTCGTCGAAATGTAAAGTGACATCATTTTGGAGCAAACGAGTGAGTGGGAGGGAAATTTTACTGAATTTATGGATGAATCTCCGATAGAAACCAGCATGACCGAGAAATGAACATATGTCCCGAACAAAAGTTGGTTCAGGAAATGATTGGATGACTTCAATTTTGGCAGGATCAACTTCAATACCATATTTTGAAACTATGTGCCCTAGAACAATCCCATTTACAACCATGAAGTGACATTTTTCAAAATTTAACACAAGGTTACACTGGACACACTTTTGAAGGACTGGAGAGAGTGAATGCAAGAATGACTCAAATGACTCACCATAAATGGTGAAGTCATCCATGAAGACTTCCATTCAGTGCTCAATGAATTCTGAAAAGATACTCATCATACACCTTTGGAATGTTGCAGGAGCATTTCAAAGTCCAAAAGGCATTCTTCTATATGCATATGTTCCAAAGGGTCATGTGAAAGTAGTCTTTTCTTGATCTTGATGTGCGATTGGGATTTGAAAATAGCCAGTGTATCCATCAAGAAAGCAATAGTGTGACTTTCCGGCCAATCTTTCTATCATTTGATAAAGGAATGGAAGAGGATAGTGATATTTTCGGGTTTCAACATTCAATTTCCTATAGTCGATCCACACACGCCATTTGTTCTTCAATCGAGTTGTGACTACCTCTCCATGTTCATTCGTGAAAACAGTTATCCCACCCTTCTTAGGTACAACTTGAACTGGACTAACCCATTCACTATCAGAAATTGGGTAGATAATACCATCTTGAAGAAGCTTGGTGATCTCTTCCCTAAATACCTCAAGGATGAGTGGATTCAGTCTTCTTTGTGGTTGTCTAATTGGTGTGGATGATTCCTCAAGATGGATGTGATGCATGAAAAGGGAAGGGTTGATTCCTGGTATGTCATCTAGGGTCCACCCTAAGGCCTTTTTTCCTCTAACACTTGAACAGGTTTGGACTCCTCAGTTTCGGTAAGTGAAGAAGAGATAATGACAGGATAAGAGTGATCATGGAAAAGGAATGCATATTTCAGGTGTGTAGGAAGGGGTTTCAGATTAGTCTCATCATTAATTTTTGGGTTAGGAAACTCAGAAATGGAGGATGGGACTTCAGTTGCTTCAGATTCATTTTTTCCAATACTGTCCAAGGTGGAGCAGTTTTGATCAGAGTTGAGATGGGATTCAAGAGAGTTTTCAAGATCCTCTAAATTGATGGAGTCTATGAATGAAAGGTCCACATCAACTTCACCATTTATGACTTGGTTAATCCTAGTGCAGATTTCAAAAGATCCTATATCTTCATAACAGGATGAACATGATGGAATGGGGTTCAATTGACTCTTAGAAGTGTCCTCAGAAGCATGGATTGAGAATGTAGAGTGATCCTCAGATGGGTATCGCATGGCTTGTAAAATGTTGAACTTGACCAGTTGGTCACCGAATTCCATGGATAGGATGCATGAATGGACATCAATCTTGGTTCTCACAGTCATGAGAAATGGTCTTCCTAGAATTAGGGGAGATCGAGAAGATTTTATCTCACCTTCCATGTCAAGGACATAGAAATCAGCAGGGAAGATAAGATCATTGGCTCAGACAAGGACACCCTCAATTATTCCCTCAGGACTGGTTGTGCTTCGATTGGCTAACTGAATGACAACACCCGTTGGGTGCAAGGGACCTAGACTAAATTTGGAGAATATGGATTTGGGCATGAAATTAATTGAGGCTCTTAGGTCTATGAGTGCATCATCAAAGTTGGAACTTCCAATTTGGAATGGAACCATAAAGGTACCTGGATCTTTGCACTTAATGGGTATGGACAGCTGGGTGGAAGCATTTTCAAAGGTCCTAAGTTGCCTCTTGTGGTTACACAACTCCTTGAGAAACTTCGCATACTTAGGAATTTGTTTTATGGAATCTAAGAGGGGAATGTTGACTTCAACACATCTAAACCTATCAAGCATTTCAGGATCAGGTTCAAAGGACTTCCTTGGTTTAGAGACAGCTTTAGGAAAAGGAATTGGGTTCCTAAGTGGAATGAAAGGAGGTGATGGAATGGATTCAGATTCCTTTTTAATTTTCTTTTTCTTTTCATTTTCTAGGTCAACATTCAAAGGAGGGTTTGAGGATTTGTCTTGAGGCATAGCAAGTTTCTTTCCTGATCTAAGTTCAATTTCACTTACATTACCCTTGGGGTTGGGTAATGGTTGAGTTAGGAGTTGGGAATAATTTAATTGTTGTTGATAGCTTAGGTGGGATGCAAGTTGACCTATTTGAGTTTCAATGTTTTTATGGCTAGAACCGGTGAAGGAGGCAAGATCTTCCACTGCACTTTCCCATGGTTGCTTGGAAGAAGAGGCTTGTCCCAGATTGGGATTGCCTTGATTTTGGTTCTTGGGAAATTGATTTTATTAGTTTTGGAATTGGGAAGGCTCACTAGGATGATGGAATCCAGGAGGAGGATTGTTCCTTTGAGGTTGAGGAATCAAAGGATAAGGTTTATGGAAGTTACCAACACCTTGACCATATTGAAACTGGTTTGGGTTTTCAGGAGGGAATTGAGGGGGATGAGATATGGGATTACCATACCTAAGTCCTTGGTTATAGGGAGAAGAGAAGGGCTCAGAGTGAGGTTGGTTGAAGTTTCTAACAAACTGACCTGATAGTTGAGGGTTGGTGTTCCGTTGAGCATATACTGCATTGAGCTCCATTGGTCTAGATGAATTGGATTGATCCTCTTGAAGTTGTGGACATGTGTCATTTGGATGAGATAGAGAGTTGCAGATTCCACAGTTTTTGACAGGTCCAGGAAATATTGATTGTAGAGAAGACGAGGTTGGAGATTTTGTAGCCACAACTAGTTGTCGCACAAGACCTGTAAGTTCACTCATCCACTCGGTCATCTTGTTCATCTCAATTGATTGATTATCTTGGGCTTGTTTGACTTGAGCATGTGCTCGAGTATGTAATTGTTGTGTGTTTGCAGTCATGTTACTTATAAGATCTCTTGCAGCTGCGGGAGTTTTATCAACCAGAGCACCGCCACTTGCAGCATCAATGAGAGTTCTCTCCATAGCCAATAACCCCTCATAGAAGTATTGGATCAAGAGTTGGTCAGGAATTTGGTGGTGTGGGCAGGTTGCAACAAGCATTTTGAACCTCTCCCAGTACTAATGGAGTGATTCACTTGGGAATTGACGTATACCACTTATTTTCTTTCAGATAGAAGCTACACGAGAAGAAGGAAAGAATTTTTCTAAGAAAAGTCGCTTCATGTCATTCCATGTGGTTATGGAACCAGGAGGAAGGTAGTAGAGCCATGACTTAGCAGTGTCATCTAGGGAGAAAGGGAATGCTCGAAGTTTTATTTGTTCTTCAGAAACCCCTTGAGGCTTCATGGTAGAGCACACCACTTGGAACTCTTTAAGGTGGAGATGTGGATCCTCACCGGCTAGCCCATGGAAATGAGGAAGAAGATGAATCAAAACCGATTTGAGTTCGAAGTTAGCCTCTATGTTTGGATATTTAATACCAAGAGGTTGGTAATTCATATCAGGGGCAGCAAGTTCTTTAATGGTTTGTTCCCTAGGATTGGCCATATCTAATTCAATTGGTTGGATGAGGACTGGTTCTTGAATGAGTTGATTATCTCTTATTTTCCTCCTAATTTGGTGAAGTGTTTGCTCAATTTCAGGGTCAAACAAATCCTAGGGATTGTTTGGGAGGCTACGGGGAATTCAGATAGATTTTGGAAGAAAGAGGAAGATGGGTTTTTCTTTGTGTTTTTTTCAGTGTGATTTTTAAGAGGAAGATGGGTTTTTTCTTTGTGATTTTTTTTCAATTTTTTTTAAAATTTTGTTTTTTTTTGTTTTTTTTGACAATAACCAGAAACTAATCACTACTTAAAGCACCATCCCTAGCAATGGTTCCATTTAAAATGCACGGCCAATTGTCGCCTATCGACCGGTCAAAGTTCCGGTGCTCTGCTAATGTGTATAGCAGCACTCGGGTCGAATCCTCGGCGATGATACTTTGTAGTAGTCGTTTGATTTTAGTTGATTGTATTTTGATTAGGGGGTTTGTTAAAGAGCTTAATTGAAATGATTGAATGACTATAATTAATTTAACAAATTGATAAATATTGGGGTTAGTTCATTGTTAGGGAGTTAAGCTTGTGAAATCCTTGAGCTTTGCTTTATATTGCTTTTAAATTAACACCCACTTCACAAGTTGACGTCGATTAGAATTCCTAAGTGTTAAAGATTTAATCCAAGCCTTAACTTAACTAGGATTATAAAATAAATCAGTACTTGTTTATGGTAGTGTATTTATGGTTCCAATAATCCATGTAAACCACATTCTAAAAAAATATGTCATTAATCCATGACATATTAAGTCAAACATACACAATATTAAATTAACGAATACTCTTCGAGAAAATACTCTCAATCACTTAACATCCCTAAATTTTGACTCACCCCAATGAGATATTTACTCATCCATTTGGGAGTTTAATATTCTGGTTATAATAATTATGATGATAAATTAAGAATAGAAGAAAAAGAAAGGGATCAGAAAAGAGTGGTACGTCGAACACACACACGCACGAACAATGATGATAATTAAAAATGGATTTTTGATTGAATGAGGAAGCACAATAAGGGAAGGATATTCAACTGAATTTAAACTATTTTAAGAACATTAATATTAAAATACATAAGGTGGACTAGAATAATAGATATTGAAGAAGAAACTTGCATTAAAACAGATTTACAAAAGAAAGGACTTACTAAATTACAAAAACGAAGAACACAAAAGTAAGTGAAAACAAAGAGAGGAGGAAATGTCTCTCAAGTGAAAACTTGAGTATGGCAGGTCCTCCCAAGCCTTTTGAAAAGATTTGGTCGTGCCAATATGATCTCCTTTCTTCTGAAATTCCAACCCCTCTCAAGGAGAGAAGGGGAGAGTATTTATAGCCCTAGGAGTGGACTGTTTACGTTCCAGAAATACCCCTCCACTTGGCTCGCAGATATTGACATCAAGACAGCAGAATCTCGAGAAATATCCTTCTTAAAAGTTGTAGATAATAAAGTTGGCCGACTAATCTCAACATTTGGTGTCATTTGGACTTAATTATCAAAAGTTATGGCTGGATGATTAAACAAAGTAAAACTGTCCATTTCAATCCAGTCTTTTTGAAGTTCAGAATGTGAAAGGGTTTGTGAATATGAAGATGCATTCAAATCCGAATGGGTTCTTCAACAAAGTAGGCCACCTATATCTCCTCTTTTACACTGAAAAATCTCATCTCTATTTGATTCTTACATTATGAGATATGTCATGCATACTATACTGATTTTAATTCTCGTCCAGAATGGTGGGCTGGATTTTAAAGCTTCATTTAGGCCCTAAAATGTTTATCCAAGATTACATGTAGTTTCCCCAGAATTATGGTGGAGAGTTAATGTTTTTGGACTTCTGGACTGAGCCCAGTAAATCAATCTTCAAGGCTGGTCCAGTTTGTTCACAGATTCTTTGGTCTTGTTTGTGAGGACCATATGACCCTTCAAATGGCAGAATTGGCTCATGGTACCTTCTAATGAAATGTTGTATATTTAAAGGAGAATCCTACAAAACAAGAACCATACAATTTGGATGAGTATAGTGATAGTTATTATTAAAAAAGTAAACTGAATCAATTAGACTACTTCTAAAAATGCTCAAAAATTATACTTAATATTAAAACATTAATATTTCACACAAATTATGCACATTTAATATAAAATCAGTAAAGGGAGTATATAATAAGTCATGAAAATATTAATAAGATCATGTACCCTGCATCAATTTAGTTTGTATAATGGAGAGGGATAATTTTCTATATTTTGGGGTTGGGCCCAGGTCATAAGGTTTTGGCATCACTACATATCATGTGATTACAGGAATCAAGATACGTGTAGTTTTTTATGGAAATCTTCCTGCTTAGGTTTGACCCATACATAGGGAGGGGGATTTTTTTCTTTTGGGAGCCTATACTAGGATGTAAAATATAGGAATCACTATGTAATATATATGTATAGGACTTTTAACATACCAATAAGAATTCCACTAAAATATTTCCCCTGATATGGTTGGTTACGAGGCCTCAAGAACACCTCTCCATATGCCAGAGGTTGTCGACTATCAGTGAGGTCCTCGGGTGTTATAGTTGGGAGACTATTCCCTCATATCAGAGTAAGAAAACAGTAGAAATAGCTGAGTATCATACACAGGAGTAAATAAACAGTGTAGAATAAATAAATAACTTAAGTAGAACATGTTGTAATAATAAAATAAAATGCAATAAAAGCCCGAACAGCTATGTCATACATACAAAAATGGTCGCCCACTGGGCCGACCATACAGATACAAGAGTACAAAAGAAACTAAGATAAAATAAAAGGGGTCAACTAATAACTCTGCGCCAGAACACATAATCAGTCTATAGACACTATCGAACTGAACCATACTAATTATAAGATCCAACATGATTATCTCTTCTGGATCATGAAACAGTGGGACTCAACCATATCCACCATGAAACTAAGCTCAACCTGAAAAGTAGACATGAGGTCTACACATACACCAAGGTGCATGTGCAGGGGTGAGAAATAATCTCAGTAGTATACCCTGATGATAATCTATAAAAATACTGCTATAAGTGTATGAAAAAATAAATATGCTCATCCTATATGTGATGCAACTAAAAAATAAGTAAATCCAATAACGTGAAACCACAGTAGAACCACAGGTCTGTAATCCCAGTCAACTAGGAAAGTGACACCATGGATTTCCATATCTATATGTTTATACATGTATAGTCCCAAACCTATGAATATTTACATAAATATTAATATTCATGAGTAAGGTGAATAAAATAACTTAAAACCAATCTGCAGTCAATTCTTGGGTCCATAAACCTGATCACCTGTACATCTTGTGCAAGGGCACTAAGCTGGACATCGTGCCACTTCGTTCATGTATCATTAAGTCAATCTCTAGGTCTTTAATCCCAATTGATATATAATTTCTTCAACCAATGCTAGAAATTCCACTGAGCAATCTATGCCATCATAGGGGGATACTCGTCCTAACCTAGGGTTCACCTGTACTCACCTCTAATCATTGTAAATAAGTATTCCAAGGAAGTACATCCAGACATCTTGTAAATGGTCACTGATCTAGTCATCATACTACTCATTCCATGTAAATCCAATCTAGTGTCTGAGACATAAGTCTTGGTTCATAGGCAGTCAAAACATTGTGACTAAAATAAACTCTAAGGGTCTGAACCTTAGGCGATATGTTGGATATCTCACCATTGATAGATCATTCCCACCCCTTGAGATCTAAATATGAATTTAAAACATATGTGTGAGATTCCATGATCAACCACACAGATAAAGTAAAGTATCATAAGCCTAATCCCAAAGATAACATCTGGAGATCCTCATCATATGACAAATCAAGGAGAGCGTAGTCATACTCCATAAGCCACAGGTCAAAGAGAGCATAATCATCCTATATAAACCACAAGTCTAGGAGAACATAGTCATCCACCGACAAAGCCAGGTTGAGTAGAGCATAATCAACCTCATTAACCCACAATCTAAGGAAATCATAATCATCCTCATCACTCTAGAAAGCATAACCATCCACAAGTATCACTACTAAGGGATATGCCCATATATCATAGTCATAGGCTCAACATAAGGATACCATAAAACACCTCTAGAAATACTAAATATACAGGCTCAATATTCAAGTCTAAGATAGTAACTATGGATATGAGAGTTAATATCAGAAATAACATGGCTCAAAAGATGGATACCCGGAAATCATGTCTGGGAATCCTAACAAATAAGATAGATCCCAGGAAGAATGCCCATGCATCCCAAAGATAATGAAACATGCCTCGCATTGGTCTCAATAGAAACCAACTATGAAACACCTCTAAATAACATCACTACATCAACAATAAACATGTGAAAGTATAAAAAAAGAGTGAGGGTGGTTAAATTCTTAAACCCACCACCACTTCCCCAGCCTCATGGGCTTACAAATTCAACATGGGATCTAAGTTGACACCAGCTACCATCTCTACCAAAACCTGACTTACTAACTCAGGGTCAGTCAAACATTAGGGCACCCACTGGGTCCCTCAAATAAAAACACTGAAGAGGTATCCTACTCGGGATTCTAAAAAAAAGGTAAAGGATGAATCCCACATGGGAACCTCAAGTTCCAAGCATAGAGAGAGATTCCTACATGGGATCCTCAATAGAAAGGGTAAAGGAGGAATCCTACATGGGATCCCTAGCTGTAAAGAGAAGGGTGAATCCTTTATGGGATCCTCAATAGTAAGAAAACAGAGGCATCCTACCTGGGATCCTCGAAACAACACATAGAAATAAGGTGTCTTATAGGGGACCATTAACATCTGAGTATGAAGGAAGTAGCATCCTACATGGGATACTCTGAATGATACATAGGTAAGGGATGCTAAAAGGGATTCCCTAGGTCATTATTTAAGAAAATAAGTCCCTCATGGGATCCTTGGTAATAGTAAGAAGATAGGGTAATCATACAATTGATCTTATAGGTCGAAATTTAAACAGCAGAATCCAAGAGGGGATCCTCAGAACAATAAGTATCACAGCCTACTAAGCCATAAGGGAACATCTCACAAGGTATACATGCTCAAGGGAAAGCTAAAAAGGCATCAGTCAAGAGAGATAGATCATAGCTCATCTCAAATCAAAGGTCTCACTCTTAGTAGAAAATAGGATTTGATTACCAGATAAATAACTTATCTGTTTAGATAGAATACCCAAAACATTCATTAAGAGTCCTCAAATCACTCCACAGATTTCACCATCATGATCTACATGGAAAACTACTCATAATGGACTTCTCTTGGGTCAAAATATAAATCTGGTACATAAAACAAGAAAAGATCCTCAAAGGGTACCAAAGGAGGAGTACACAGTGTGTAAAGACCATACACAATGTGTACACTCATTGCTTCACATGGTCATGTACTTTTTCCTATACTTGGAATATAAATGTGAAAGTACACAGCGTGTGAAATGGGTTGCTTGGAATGTACCCTACATGGAGTACCTTCTTCTTCCCATCAAATTGCTTGTCCATGTAATTAACCTGGATGTGTACTTCTATACAGTGTGAGACCCACATGGGGTCTGGTTTTATACTCTACACGGTCATGTACCCCTACACTGGTAGCCTGGATGGGTACTCAACTACATGGATGAGACCAAGTTTATGGAATGTACAACATAATACATAGTATGCACTTCAAAAACTTCATCTTCCCCAAATGGAAAGAACACACTGTATGTGTTACCTGAAACACATGCCATGTAGATGGGTTTTCTGAATAGTTTACGTCTGAATCACTCTGAAACAACCATTTTCGCCCAAAAAATAGTATATTGGTCAATAAGGGTCCATAAGAAAGTATATAAGGGGATGTAAAAGAAAAAGTGGAAAATATATGGGGATTTACAAAAAAACATAAAAACAAACTACCTTTAGGTGGAAACTGCTGAAGATTTTCCCATTTCCACAGTCCACGGTTGTTGTAAGTCAATCTGGCTCATCTCGAGCTCCATGATGGTACCTCCACCTCTCCCTCTCTCTTTATCTTTCTCTCTATCCCTCTCTTATCTATCTAAGTTGAATTAAGGGGAAGCCATAGGGGTGTTCATGATAATCTAGGAGGAAAAGAAATAAAAAGAAAAAGAAAAGAAAGAAAATGAATAAAAAGAATAGGAAAAGAAAAAGGGGCCCTGGTCAGTCCCAATACCCAACTTGATTTTATACCTTTTATAGGAAAAAATACACATTTTGGACTCAACAGTGAAGATGGAATATCAATATGACGCTGTGTTAAAAAGATATGACCAAAAAAACCTGTGTGAATGAATTAATATTTAATTTATTAAGTATTAAATATTAATTGTTTGGCTAAAATTCAAATGGCTCGGATTTCCACCAAACTTCTATCCTAGGGTAAACACCTTATTCCAAGACCAATGGAGTGTTTATAAAAATTATTTGAGGTCATATGCTATGGTAAAAAATATTTTTACCCATTAGAAGCATCTGATAGTAAAAAAAAATATTTCTACTCAAAATTTATGTCCAGAAAAATATAGGCCATTACAACCTACCTACCATAAACCTTTGCATCCCCAAGAATCCTAGTGGTAAGACTATAATCCCGGATCGTAACCCAATCATTTTCACAAGAAAGCTATCTTGACCATCCAATGACTATCCTTATAGTTCCAACAAATATCTTCTACATGGAAGACATTTAACTACGACTAATCTAGTACTCCCCACCATAGATATACACTTATCATCATCTCAAAAAAACTCCAATACTAACGGCCCATGGAAAATTTTAAATTTAAATAGAAAACGAGAGTCTCCACCATCAAACGGACAATGGTGCACTCCCCACCATATGGCTTACCTTATACAGTTACTCGAGCATAACCTCAATAGGTTTCTTCCTCAACTAGGGAAGAAAATTTAAAATAAAATAAGCTTAGTGTAGGGCTAATGAAATGTCAACATAATCAATATGATGTTAATAAAGATCATGATCATCTCTAACCAGAAGCACACTAATATTTCTACTGAAAGGCATGTATAGCTCTCTTTGACCCATGCTCTGCATCTTGTTAAAACATGACAAGGATTCAGCCACGATCCAATCTTTTCATGGCACCTGATTTTTTCTATATGTCACCTCTACCATGGAGTTCCATTTACCATTTAAACCACAACTCCCAAGAAAGAAAGCCCATGGAATGTCATGAAAATATTGGTACTCTGATCACACTCGACCACTCAGTGATTTACAATTTAATGGCACCATGAACAAATAATGTGTACCTTTATCACCCCAATCACACTCTAGTGTGTCATTTAACATAAGGCTAAGATGACCGAGCTAAATGTCACATCATTTTTAACTATCCAAAAGCTCCGTTAGAACTCATCCTCAAAATAGAGAACTCCACCCATGCCATGATTTATTCCATAGCCACCCATCAACTGGAATTGTTCCAATCCTGGGCATATAACTGCACTTTTAATAAATTAAAAATAGTGGGAACACTGATCGACCAGTCCAATAAACCAAACAGTCCTACCCTTCAAATCCAGTCTTGACACCAAAGCACCCACGGTTTTTTTCAAAAGATGAAGGCATCAACATGCCTATAATAAAATACTTAAGCACCTACCATGCCTCAATCTCAAATGAGCATAAAACTAAGCTCACTACCTAAAAGACAAATGAAACCAATATCCAACCTCTCTCATGTAGTTTTCCCTCAAATAAAATGGGCATCGACCTATGAGGGTTTGAGTCAAAAATAAGGCCCTTTAGGTCTCCCACCCAACCTTACAGATCATGTCTCACAACTAAATCACAAGTTCTAACCACCTATACCAAAAGAAAAAACCTCTATAAAGAAGGTAAATATCACAACGACCTACGAGGGTTAAAACTAAAAACACGGCCTATAAGGGGCTGATCCTCATCGAGAATCCTTAGAAGGAATTGCTCCATGGAGTTCAAAATACCAACACATAAGAGACACTGAACTGACACTTGTCATGTATCCATATATGGTAATACCCCTAGAGATCTAGTTATTAATAAACGTCATGGTATCCATCAGCATCGTACACAGCAATTTGATTAGATAACCACTACCTGAGAAACAACACCCTATAAGGGTCCAACAAAAGGGAAACACATCCCATGTTGACATACTAGGTTCACTAAATTTCCCTTGCATGAGGAATGAGTTATCAGCCTAACACCAATGCCTCAAAAAGGATTCACATAACCTTCCATCAGAATAATATATATATATATATATATATTAGTAGGACCAAATTAATAGGCCTCATTCATTAGGAAAAACACACACTACCAGTCCAATGTGATGTGAATCCTATGTGCCAAATATTATGCATGAGTCACCTCTTCGATTTGCTGGTCAAGAGTCAAAATCCATCTATGGCCTCTTTCTAATAGACCAAGATCCAAAAATCTACAATAAATCATAACATCTACACAACATGTTCATCGCTCAAGGTGAAAATAATATACAACTGTAACATTGTAGATCAGAACAACAATCCCATAACCCTAGAAACAATGAATTCTTACTAGAACAAGTGTTATAAACCACCAGTCTGATATCCATCAAAGGTTATGACACATTCCTAATACTACTTTCCACCATATCCCAAAAAGTAAATGCTAGGAAAAGAACAAATCGGATACCACTTTATAACATCTCGGCCCAGATTCCACTAAAATGGTGCCCCAATTATGTTGGTTATGAGGCCTCAAGAATGCCTCCCCATATTCCAAAGGCTGAGACTAGCTGTGAGGGCCTAGGGTGTGATGATAGGGAGACTATGACCACATATCTGAGTAATAAAATGGTCAAAATAGATAAGTATCATACACAGTAGTAAATAAAAAGTTTTTGGAAGAAATAAATAACTGAAATAGAATATGTTGTAATAATAAATGAAAATTCTATAAAATCCCAAATAGATTTGTCATACATAAAACACTGGTCACCCATTGGGTTGACCATACAGATATAAGATTACAAAAGAAACTGAAATAAAAGTACAGGGCTCTACTACTAACTCTAAGGCAGAACACATACCCTATATCTAAACAATATCAAGTTTCCCCATACCAATCATAAAAACCCAAACGAGCAGCTCTTCTTGATCATGCAACACTGGGTCTTATGCCTATCCACCATGCAACTATTCTCAACCTGAAAAGAAAACATAAGTTATACACATACACTGAGGTGCATGTATAGGGGTGGAAAATTGTCTCAGTAGGACACCCCCAATGATAACCAATAAAAACGTTTTTATTAGTGTATGTAAAAGCAATGTGCTTATCCAAGATGTGACACAACTGAAAATATAAGTAAAGCTAATAAAATTAAACAACATTCGAACCCCTGGTCCATAATCCCGATCCACAAGGAAAATTATACCATGGATTTCTATATCTATATGCATATAAATGTATTGTACCATACCTATACATATATATATAAATATAAATATTCATGATTAAGTTGAATAAAATAACATAAAACCAATCTGAAGTTGATCCATGGGTCAGTAATCCCAATCGCCTGGAAAACCTATGCTAGGGAATTGAGATGGACGTCGTTCCACTAAATTCGTGTATCAAAAATCAACATCTGGGTCTGTAATCCCAATCAACATATACTTGCTTCATCCAATGATGGAGATTACTTTGAGAAACCCACATCGCTATAGTGGGATAATAATCCAAACCTTGGGTTCACCCGTTCTCGCCTCCAATCACTGTAAAGAAGAATTCCAATGAAGTACATCCAGACATCCATCAAATGGTCACTGAGCTAGTCATCATAATAATAATTCCATGTAAATCTATTCCAATGTCTAATCCATAGATCTCATCCCATAGGCGGTCATGGCATTGCGACTCGGATGAACCCTAAGGTTCTGGTCCTTAGGCGATCTGTAGGAGAGATCATCAGTGATACATCACACCCACCCCTCGAGATCTAAATATAAATGTCAAACATAGGTTCTAGGATTCCATGCTCAACCACGCTGACAAAGTAAAGGTACATAATCCTAATCCTAGAGAGAAAGTATAGAGATCCTCATCATATGAAAAATTGAGGAGATCATAGTCATCCTCCATAAGCCACGGGTCAAGGAGAGTGTAATCGTCCTCTATAGACCAAAAATCGAGAAGAGAATAACCATCCACCAAAAACTTTGGGTTGTAGAGAGTGTAATCATCCTCATTAAACCATGAACTAAGAAGATCGTAACCATCCTCATAACTAGAGAGAGTGTAATCATAAATGAGTACCATTACTAGGGTCCATGACCATATATCATAGTTATAGTCTCAATAGATGGATTCTAGGAAACACCACTGGAAATCCCAATAAAATAATAATCAAATATACAGGCACAATAGCTAAGTATCAGGTAGTACCCATGGGTATGAAAGTAAATATAATAAATAACATGGTTCAAAATCTAAATCCTAGGAATGAATGCCTAGGTATCCCAAAAAATAAGACAGATACCAAGAATAATGTCATGGAATCTCAAAGAGAAAGAAATATGCCTTGCATAAGGCTAAACAACCACCAACTAAGAAATTCCTATGGAAAATATCACTGCATCATAAATAAACATGGAAAAGTATAAACAAAATAGTGAGGGTGGATGAACACCTAAACCCACCACTACTGCCCCAACCTCATGGGATTACAAGTTCAGCACAGCTTCTAAGGTGACACCCACTACTATCTCTACCCAAACTCGATGTACTTACTTAGGGCCGGTCAAAAATTGGGGCACCTGATGGGTCCCTCAAATAAAAACATTGAAGAGGAATCCTACTTGAGATCCTCAATAGAAAATGTAAAGGATGAATCCCACATGGAATCCTCAAGGTCCAAGAATAGCGAGGGAATCCTATTAAGGATCCTTAGCTAAAAGGGTCAAGGAGGAATCCTACATGGGGTCCTCAACTGTAATGGGAAGGATGAATCCTACATAAGATCCAAAATGGTAAGCAAACAAAGGAATCCTACACAGGATCCTTGGAACAACACATTGGAAAAATGTTTCCTACATAACACCCTCTATATCCAAGTAAAAAAGAAAGAGGCATCCTACATGGGATCCTATGAATGATACATAGGTGAGGGATCCTACAAGGGATTACAGAGGTCAGTATGTAAGAAAATACAAGCCTTAGGGGATCCTTGGTAACAAAAAGAATATAGAGTCATCCTATAATGTCTCCTCTAGGTTGAAATGTAAACAAAGGAATCTTATAGGGGATCCTTAGAACAACAAGTCTCATGGTCTCCTGGACCAGAAGGGAACACATCACAAGGGAGACATCCTCAAGGGAAATATAAAAAGGCATTAGTCAAGAGAGATATCACATGGATCATATTAGATCAAATGTCTCACTCTAAGGAAAAAATGGATTTTATTACGAGAGGAAAAACTTATCCATTTAGATAAAAGTTCCAAAATACCTATTAGGAATCCTGAAACCAATCCATGGGTTTCACCATCATGATCTACATAGAAAACTAATCAGAATGGACTACTATTGGATCCAAATCCAAATCTTGGTCATAATACAGGAAAAGATCTTAAAATGGTGCCAAAGGAGGAGTACACAATGTGTAAATACCATACACGGTGTGTACCCTCAAGGCCCCACATGGGTGTGTACTTTTTCATGTACTTAGCATGTAAATGCCCAAGTATATGGTGTGTGAAATGGGGTAGACATAGTATAACCTATAGGGGGTTCCTTCTCGTGTCCCTCAAATGTATTGGCCATGTAATTGGCCTGGCCATTTAATTCTACACAGTGTGCGACCCACATAGGGTCTGGATGTGTAATCTACATGGCCAGGTACCCCTACACAGGATGCCCAGCTGGGTACGTAGCTACATGGATGAGAACCATTACACATCATGTACACTTGAGTACATGGTGTGTACATTTAAAACTTAGTCTTCCCCAAATGGGAATAACACACCATGTGTGTTCCCTAAACCACACGTCATGTATATGGGTTTTCCCAGATGGAAAACCTCCAAATCACTTAGAAACCCCCGTCTGCACCCCAAAAATAGTAGATCAGACCCTAAGGATCCATAATCAATCATATATGGGTATTTAAACTAGAAAATGGAAAATCTACAGGTATCTATGGAAAAACATAAAAATTACCTACCTTTGGGTGGAAACCACCAAAGCTTCACCCATTTCTGCAGTCCATGGTTTCTGCATGTCAATCTGGCATGTCCTGAGCTCCACAGAGGTACCTACCTCTATCACTATCTATTTATATCTATTTCTATCCCTCTCCTATCTCTCTATATTTCTAATTGGAATCCATAGGGGCGTACTCGATAATCCTAGAGGATAAGAAAGAAAAGAAAAAGAAAAGAAATAAATGGAAAAGAAAAAGGGGCGTGGGTCGACCTTAGTGCCCAACTTTATTTTATGCCTTGTATAAAAAAATTACTTATTCTAGACTCAATGGAAGAGAAGGAATCTCAATAATTTTCTACATTCAAAATATATGACCGAACGAACCTATGTGAGTGAATTAATATTTAATTTATTAAATATTAAATATTAATTATTCCGCTAAAATTTGAACAGCTCAAATTTCCACTAAACTCTTGTAGAAGTGTTTAAACACTATTCCAGAACCAACAGAGTGGTCATAAATATTATATGAGATCATTTTATAGGGTAAAAGGACCATTTTTACCCCTTATAATCATTTGTTAGCAAAAAAATCAAATTTCTACTCAAAAAATTTTTCTGTAAAAACATGGTCCATTATAAGAAAAAAGACTCACATAATTATTAATGAAAATTACCCTATGTAGTTTTAACCCATATGAAGGTTGGGTGAATTTTTTACTTTTGGGGTGGCTGGACTAGGATGTAAAATCTAGGCATCACTATGTATCCTATGTGGATAGCAATCAACCTGCACATAATTCTTGAATATGGAATGGTAGATGACCGATGCTAAGGGAAATTTTGTCTCATGTGAGAAAATTATGGTGTTTTGTAGTTTAACATCATACAATGAGGATATTGGTGTCATGTAGTTTATTGTCTTGTAACATGGATGATGTAACATGTAGTTTAATATCTTGAAATCAGGATGATTATGTCTTGTAGTTAGGGGAATGATGTTTTTTTGGACCAACAAGTAACATAATCCCAACATGAAAAGAGGCCTTGAGGGTAAATTCAGGTAAGAAAAAATATTGTGAATAGAGGTAAATTTGTGGTTGGTATTAACTCAAGAGGTCTAGGAATCACTACGTATCCTGATAATATAGGAATAAATCCACACGTAGTTCTTGAATAAGTCCTGTAAGATGACTGATGTTGATGGAGGTTTCCTCTATGGTGTGATAATTATGTTGTTATTTAGTTTAACATCATACAGCATGTACATTGGTGTCATGTAGTATATTATCTTAAAACTTGGACAAATATATCATTCTTTTTAAGGCCATGTGATAAAGAATGAATATGTAGTTTAATATCATGTCCCTTGGATGATTTACCATGCATTTTAACATCATGTGATTAGTACGATTGTAGATGCCGGAAAAGTCCGTTGTTCCCAAACGAAGCTCCAGATGCGGGAAGCGAGGTCATATTTGGAGTCAGAAGCGCGTTTCAGAAGGACCGGAAGGCTTGCGCGGAATTTCGGAGGCCCGCGCGCAATGTTTGAGTGTCGCGCACAAACCTCCCGGGATGCGCGCAATGCGCTGGGCCGGCGCGCAATTTTGCGCGCCCATGGCCCGCGCGACTCCCTTGCGCGCCGGGCCCGATTCCGCGCCCGTGAAGAGAATTCCGCGCCCGCGAACGATTTTCCGCGCCCGGGGTTGCCTATAAATATAAGGCGACCCCCGACGTTTTGAAGGTTTCCAGAATTCGAAAGGGCTCTCGTGCGCGCAATCCAACCCCTTCCGCGCGCAATGCCGATCTTCAGGTAACCTCCTTTCTTTCGCGCAAGAATGCCTCGGGGTTCGCGTTCGCGCGTAATCTCTTTGGCTCCTTTCTTTTGAACAACTATTCACCTAAAGGCCTTCGCGCGCAAAAGAAGCCTCTTGCGCGCAATTGCCCCCGGGTGCGTGCAATCCAGCCCGATTGCGCGCACCCCCCATTTTCAAAGTGGTTGTTCGTTAGAGAATGAGTCGTTGCCCCCGCGCGCTATCCGAAGCCCGGTGCGTGCAATCTCTATTTTCCGCACGCAAAGCGCTGGCTCAATTGCACGCCAGCCCGCCCATTTGCATGCTGACCCACGGTATTGCGCGCCAAGATCCCCTTTTTGCGCGCAATCCGCCGGGGTCACCCCCTTTGACCCCCTGAGGGTACCCGCCTGTGTGGCACCCGATGATCTTCATCCTGGGTGCCCGCACCGTGCGTTGTCTTTCCGTATGGCCCTCCAGGCTCACGCGAAGTGACACAGACCCATCGGCGGCACCACATTCGTCCGCGCGACAAGACGTTAAACTGCCAAGCACCTACGTCCAAGCTGCACGACGCTAAACTGTCTAGCCTCCCTCGTCCAAGCTCCAAGACGTTAAACTGTTCAGCATTCGTCCGCGCTGCAAGACGATAAACTACCAAGTGTTTCGTCCAACATGACGTTAAACTGTACCACGTCCGCGCTGCAAGACGTTAAACTGCCAAGCATCTTCGTCCTCAACACACGACGTTAAACTGTACTTCGTCCGGCAAGACGTTAAACCGTCTGCTTCGTCCTCAACACACGACGTTAAACTGTACTTCGTCCGGCAAGACGTTAAACCGTCCGCTTCGTCCTCAACACACGACGTTAAACTGTACTTCGTCTGGCAAGACGTTAAACTGTCCGCTTCATCCTCAACACACGACGTTAAACTGTACTTCGTCCGGCAAGACGTTAAACCGTCCGCATCACCCGATCCCGTGCCTCGCACGCAGGGTCCCCCCCGGTTTGGATGTGTCCCCCACCCGCTTGTCTCTGCAGGGATGTCGGGATTGCCCCTCTTTAGGGATGATTTAATTGGAGCGGCCTTTCCCCACGGGGGTAGGGTATTACAAACCCCTAGTTTCTTGTGGGGGGCTGCACATGTGTATCTCCATTGCGCTTCCCCACTGCCGAAGCCAGTAGAGGGTGTGACTGAGATCGAGGTGTCTCCTACTTTCGGCCCAAGTCCCTCTCCAACTGAGTTTTGCCGCATCCGGGCTGCCTCAGTGCGTAAGTCCTGACAGAACGAACTACGTGGACTTTGATCCCTGTCTCCTAAACAGGGTACGTAGGAAGCCTCCCTGAGGTTCAAGCCCACCACCTGGTCGTCCTGGTCGTATTCACGTCGGTTCGTCCATCAGTGGACCCCTCCTGGGTTCACACTTGCGTCGATTCACCTATGAATCCGCCCCTGTGGGAGACTGCACGTGTGTATCTCCATTGTGCTTCCCCACTGCCATTTTTTCTATTTCTCCTTTTATCATCCAGCATGACGTGAAACTGTGATCCACCCGGCCGTTCCATCCCCCTATGTGCGAGGTGGTTCGGTTCAATCCTCCGCCCGGCGGCCTCGACCTCTTTGTGAGTCGGCTTGCCAACGTCCAGCATGACGTTAAACTGTATATCCGAACTACGCTGACTTTGATCCGTGCTAACGCGCGGTACGTAGGAAGCCCCTATGGGGTCCAAGCTCTTCACTCCATCATCCATCCTGATCCTTACCCGGGCCGCCACATCCCGGTGGGGTCATGACATTTCATTCCACTCCACTTCACTCGGGAAGCCGCCCATGTGCTGGCCCCAGCGTCGGAGGTTCCCCGCAAGGGGTTCTGTCATCTGATCCACTCTTCGTGTTGATCAGTCCGATGCCTTCCCCGCTGGACGTTAAACTCGCGGCATACCCCGTGTTAAACATGGGAAGCTGAGGAAAACCTCAGGTAACGCAGTTCCCCGCGCCCAGCGCGGGATGCCTCAGGCCATCACGCCTTTGAGAAGCCCTATTAGGGACGGAAGACAGACATGCAGAGCCGCAGTGCTAAGACACGCCCCCCAACACCCAGAGCCACCCGGTCTCCTCACCGCAGGTTGCTGCCCCGACCAGACTCTTTGGAACGTCCGGGCGGAAGCAGCGTAATTAACCGGTGTCCATGAAGATATGGCGCCGGGAACGAGATTCACGAGCATGTCTTAAATCTATGACGGAGACCCGGATTAGGCGACGAGTTCCGAGGAGACGTCCACAGAAGGAGGAGCCGACATCCCATCATCCCGGTTTCGATCAAGGAGCAGACGCCCCTGAATAAGGGACGGATGCCGCCCGCCTTTGGAAAGCGGGACTGCGGGACCACAAGCCGCGCGCGCCCATCCCCTCGGGTCGACGGGTGCACGCGCGAACGCGTCCTGGCGGAACAGTGTCGGAACACAAACCCGGCGCACATCCGCACCGAAATAGAAAAATGGTGAACCCGACGTGAATCTCTTCTCCTCAATACGAAGACCGATGGCTTTCAGAGGTGTTGGAAGACCGGCATGTTTCCTGGCCAAGCATTCAGTTTTTACCCGCCAGGGGCTGGGGAAGGGAAATCGGGCACTCCGTCTCACGACGTCGATGGCCTGGGTTCCCCCCATGGAAGGCGTCGTGGCACTAATGGTTGGTTGTCGATTCCTTTTCCTATCAGTTTTAATGGGTTCTTCTCCCTATCTTCAGGAATCAGGTCGTCCGATCCAATGCCCGATCGCCACCCGCCCACTGGCGCAGGGGTAGGGAAAACACCGACGCGGCTACTCTGCGCGGTCCCACCCATTCCACAGTCGTCCCAGCAGCCGTAACTGCGGGACAACCACGCCCTCTCTCCCCCTCGGAGGTCATCCAGAGAAGGGTGATCAACAACTTGGTGCAGAGATATGAGGAAGAGGGAGTCATCCCCACCAGGGACATGGCTCGCCTAGACCTCGAGGAAGCTGCGCCTCGCCACCATCGCCGCCCCCGAGGGCCGCGCAGGGAGGCGCCACTGCCTACCTCGACGTCCAATCATTTCGGGAGTTTATCCCCGGAACGCTCCGATAGTTCCCTCCCCTATGCGGATGAGGTGGAGGATGTCCGGGACCACCCTATCCGAGATTCGCTCCAGGGATCCGCGGTAAGGGCTCCTGTCAGGCCACGGCGACACCACCGCCAGGCCCCTCAAGTCGAAGAACAGGCTCTCCACCTTCCCGCACCGCTCATCCTGACTCGTCTGTCCCGACGCCAACGTCGGGCACGAGCGGAAGAGGATGCCCTCCTTGGGGCCCTAGCAACAGCGGCCGCATTGGCCCAAGCCACTGTTGGATCCAGTTGCCAGGCCCCTGCGCATCCTGAGCAGGGGGACTTCTATGCCCGACCTGGATCGAGGCCCCGACCGCCCCAAAGGCAGGTTCGGTTGACTCTCCCGGTTGCTGGTACAGGCAATAGCCACCGCGGACCACCTCGCGGTAGCACTATTCACCGACAGGGTCTACTCCGTGTGGCCGATCCAAGAGGCATGGGTCACCCCGCCTTCCGATCCCGGCCCGGAGGCCTTCCCGGAATCATCTCTCCCCGCGTCCCCTTTGATATCTGTCCCGGTGCTCCTCGCACCTTGGTTTCCAGTCCTCTTGGCCCCAGCACCGGTGCGGCCGGAGGACGCCAGGACAGAGGTCAGCCCTACCCCGAAGAACCACCCAGGGGCAGGAAGGCAAGGCGTCGACGCCGAGGGAGGAATGTTATGGAATTCCGGATAGAGATCCGACCGGTTCGTTTCTCTGATACAGAGGCAGAGTACGATTCGGCGACAGAGCCCTTCCCCCAATCCCGCCAGTCAGGGGCAGGGGTAGGAATGCGGCACGTCAGCCTCGTGCTCCCCAAGAGCGAGATCGATATGATCCCCGCTTCTCTACGAAGGTATATCCGGAGTGGCGAGGGCCTGGTAGACCCCCAAGGATCAAGCTTGCGGTTGGTACCGGCCCCTCCGGAAGTGCCTTCCGCCTCGATCAGAGAAGCCGGAGACTTTTTCTGGGGACCGACGGTCGAACCACGATCTAGTGCACCCTCGGCGAGCACCGACGCTACGGCAGGATGTTCGCTCACCGGCCCGTCCTATCGCGATGTGGTAGCCAGGGCACCGCCGCCCTCAGAGGGCGGCCCGGGATATGGAGGCCAATCGGCCTGCTCGGCGTATTCACCGCCGGCCAGCCCGTCGGCCCGACGGCCCGCCTCGGCACCACTGCCGGTTCCCCGTCCGTTCCCAGCCGTTGAAGAGGACCAAGGAGACCTGGGTCCCGAGTTTGAGTCGTGGAGCTTCTGGACTGTCCTTGCAGAGGGCCACTTCCCTGAGAAGTTTTGGCCAGTCGCAGGACCGGACTTTGATGCACCCGAATCGCTCACCCCGGATGAGTTCGAATGCTTCCGCCGAACTCTCCGGGAGACTCACTCCTGTCTTCACCTCCTACAAATGCCATATCCCGGGAGTCAAGTGCACCTGGAGGATATTGGTGAGCAGTGCCGTCAAATTGACCTGGCCACGCTCCCCGCGGTTCGGCACCCCGGGTCATTTGGGCACCACGAGGCCCTCCAACAACGATGCGTTGAGTGTTTTAAAGTACTCCGCAAGGTTATCGAGGAAGCCACTCCCCACGTGTATATCCGTGGATGGGGGCAGTACGCTGCCCTACGCTTCAGTGCGATTCGCCGACAGCCCGATTCACTGGGTGGCCCTGAGGGTATATCCCCAGGGACGGAAACGGTCAATATGGCTGACCTGTCGGGAGAGGGAACGACTCGGACGGGGGCTCTCCCCCCGAAGACAATCCGTCGTTGGATCCATCGGTGAGAGTTACTCGTCATCAGAGGAACCTCCTGGGACTCCCTGCACCCACTGAAGCACTGACGTTGAGCCGAAACGTCAGCAAAGGCAAAGAGCACAGCGAGGCTGTAAAGCCCGCCGACCCATCTGCCTCCATGTAGAGGGCAGAGGAGGATCCCGAGAAGGCTATGCTACGTCAACAGCTCGCCGAGCAGAAGAAGCTGGTTGACCAGCTCCTCGCCGAGCGCGCTGCAGAGCAGCGGCCTGACTACGGTGATCCTAGGCCAGGACAACAGGGACAGGAACAACCACCCCTCGATGAGACTCTCCCGGGCAACCGTGATTATGCCGTGTTCGCCGACAGGAGAGAGGCCATTGCCTATGGCAAGAGGGCGTGGTATGTTTCACCACACCCTCCCGAGCGGCGTGACTACCTGAGAGACCCCGCTCGGATTCCTCCCGCTGCCCCAAGGGCCGCTCCGCCCGCCATCCCACGAGCTGCCGAGTTCGACGACCCGGTCGATGACCCGATTGAAGGGCCATGCAATGCGCTCGTGGTTAGAGATCCTCTCCAGTACTGGAACCCATGTCCGGACGATCCGATGGCGGCACTCATCGCCCGCTTGGAAGCCTTGGAGACTCGGCAAGTGGCGATCCCACCGGATGGCAAGCCATACCCAGCATGGGTGGATGACATGCCGGCACCTCCGGGATTCGGGAATCCCACTTTCGCCCCCTTCAACGGGACTGGAGATCCGCCATAGCATTTGGCCCATTTCAACTCGAGGTGCAGGCCTATGTTGGGGACTCCGGCGCAGCAGGAGGCCGCTAAGCTTCGCTGCTTTGTCCAGACACTGGAAGGGCCAGCGTTTGTCTGGTACAGCCCGCTCCCCGTCGATTCGATAACTAGCTGGGAGGACCTTCGTAGACAGTTCCTCTACCAGTTCAGTTCCACGACCCGGAAGACGAGTATCGCAGACCTCTTCAAGTGCAAGCAGAGGCCTGATGAGCGAGTCGCGGACTTCGTCGCCCGATGGAAGGGTCTCACGTATTCCCTTGACATGCCATTGACTCAGGATCAGTTGCTGACAATGTGCGTCGGGAACGTCAAGACCGAGCTGGTCCCTTCCTTGATCACTCAGAATTACCCCGGAGGGTTCAGGGACTTCTCAGACAAAGCTCAACGTCTTGAGGAAGCCATGAAACAGGCCAGTCAGGCACACCCGCTGCCTCCTATGATTCCTGCAAGGAGGGTCAGCAGGGCTGAGCCCGCTGCTGTTGCCCAGATAGAGGCCCCCAGGCCATTGGAGCTGCTGCCGGCGAGGCGAGCTCCACAGCCTCACAGGAATCCGCCTCCACGGGCTCAGTTCCCGGCCCAGCAGCGGCAGCCCCAGAACCGGCCGGCCCCTCCGCGTAATGTACCGCCACAACCCAGGCGAGATAATCAGGGTCCACCTCCTCGGCAGGCCCCTCCAGCCCCTCGTCAAGACCACGCTCCCAGGGGCCCGTGATACCTGACTTACTCATTTCACGAGGATCAGGTCCCCGGTTATTTCCGGAGTGCCCTGGAGCAGAGGATTGTGTGACTGCCTGAGTGTTGGAGGCCAGAGGAGGCACATCTCACGGATAGCCCCCGCTACTGCCCTTACCATCGGGCCCTGGGGCACACCATCCAGCGGTGCTATGTGTTTAAGGATTGGCTCCAAGACCAGATTAAAAACAATGTAATCAGGTTGGGCCCAGCTCCAGCACAAGTGGCGGGCGTGTTCGTGGGATCAGATGACGATAGTGGCAACGAGGACGAATGGCAGCTGGTCTCCAACCGCGGATCCCAGAAGTATAATAACTGGATGGCCCGCAAGACGACCATTCGCGCTCATGGAATCATCCGTGCGTGCTTGAATCAGCCTGAGCCCCCAGAACCTGCGGGTGCTGCTTCGGCATCGTCGTCCCAGCCTGCCTCTTCCGAGAAGAGCAAACGGCGGCGGCGCAAGAAGGAAGAGTGCGCCCCGCCAGTTCCGCCACTATCCCGCACTCTCGGCGATTTCATGCCCCCGGAGATGGGGGTCCCTCCTCGGATCCGCCCGGTGATGGATGATTCGTCCGATGACAGTGTTGGGTACGCTTCGGTTAATACCGTCGAGCTGGTAAATCCCTTTTCGGTTCCCGACGTTGAAGAACACCATGTGAACCTCCCTAGTGTCCCTGGTCGTCGCCACCGTCGGAAGAACCGCAGCAACAGGAGTCGCCGGGGCACAGCAGTTGTTACCTCCAACCAGGCCGTGCACGCCACTGAGACTAGGCAGCAGGCTCAAAACCGAGCTCAGCGTGCGCAGCCCCCCCATCCGGGGATGACGGATTCGCCTCCACCACTGTTTGTGGTGTGGGACCAGGCAGAACCGCCTCAGCCGCGTCGCGATCAGCTCCGCCCTGCCACGAGTCCATCCCGGCCTCCTGACCCCAGTACGGTGACCATTTCCCGGACTGCAACCAGTGAACAGCGAGATGCGCCAAGTACCAGTCGGCCGCCGGCCCAACCGGCAAGGCCCGTCATGCCACCAACCGCAGAGCAACCTCCTGCAACCAGGGGCTCGCGCTTGGCCAAAAAGTATGATGTCCTGAAGCACTTGGCCGACATCCCAGCAAGGCTCTCCATCCTTGAGGCTCTGCGCATGTCATCTGAGATGCGTGAGGCACTCGCTGAAGCCCTGAAAAGCCCCCTCCAGTTTGAGACAGAGGTTGCGGCTGCAGAGGCCTTTCACGCCGAAACGATCGAGGACGCCGAATGTCAGGCAGTTATCTCGTTATCTGGTAAGGATGAAGACCCTCCTATACAGGGACACATTCGTCCGCTGTATGTTACTGGCCAGTTCAATGGCCTTGAAGTCCGGCGCTGTCTTGTCGACACGGGGTCCGGGATTAACCTGATTCCAACTCGGAAGCTCCGGAGATTGGGGTTGTCTGAGGATGACTTGATTCCCTCCGACCTCAGGATCCAGGGGTATGACCGTACCGAGCAAACTCCGGTCGGCAAGATACGTTTGAAGACCCAGTTCGGTGACTTGGTTGCCAACACCGAATTCATGGTAGTCTCTCAGGACACTGCGTATAACGCATTGATGGGCAGGCCATGGCTCCACCTTCATGCGGCGGTTCCCTCATCATACCACCAATGCCTCAAATACTCCCTTAACGGTCGAGTAGGCGTGCTTCAGGGAGATGTCTCTCCTTTTGCCTCATGTGAAGCCCGCTATCTAGACGCGGACTATTACAAGAGCAAGGATAAGCAGATCCTGGCAGGTGAGGTTGAGCCTGTCGCTGTTGCAAGTGATCCTTGGGCCAGTTTGGATGACGCTTACGTCCTCCCGATCCATCGGTTGGACGTAGCCATGGTCTCGACGGCCTGCGAGTCTCCTGATGAGATGACCGCGACCGCCCGTGCCAGCACCAGTGGCCCAGCAGGATCTGGTAGCCCCAATGCAGTTTCCAACGCAGTCTCTCCCGTGGAAAATCCCTCCCCGAGTGGAGAGGATGTGGAAGACGCACCCCCAGCCTTTGAGGAGGGCGTCTCCGCCACGGTCGATGAGTTAGTACAGGTGAACCTTGGAATCGAAGCAGATCCAAGACCCACATTGGTCAGTGCCGCCATGCCCTCTTAGGAGCGGCAGCAGTACGTGGACTTTCTCAGGCAGCACCGTGATGTGTTCGCTTGGGGCTATGACGAGATGCCGGGGCTAGATCCTCAGGTAGCCATCCACCGCCTTGGTCTCCCGGCGAACCATCGCAGGTTCAAGCAGCCTCCCAGGAAGATGAACCCATCCCACGGTGCCATGGTTGAGGCCGAAGTTGATAAGCTTATCAAAGCCAACTTCGTGAGGGAAGTTCAGTACCCCAAATGGCTGGCCAACATTGTGCCGGTCAGGAAGAAGAACGGGCAGATCAGAGTCTGCATCGACTTCCGCGATCTCAACCGCCACTGTCCGAAGGATGATTTTCCCCTTCCAGTGACATAGCTGTTGATTGACGCCACGGCAGGGTTCCAAGCCCTCTCCTTTATGGATAAATACTCTGGATACAACCAAATCCGGATGGCCCCTGAGGATGAGGAGTTCACTGCCTTCAGGGCCCCCCAAGGTATCTTTTGTTACCAGGTCATGCCCTTCGGCCTGAAGAATGCAGGTGCCACCTATCAACGGGCGATGCACCGCATATTCAAGCCAATCCTCGGCATACTGGTGGAATGCTACGTCGACGACTTGGTGGTCAAATCGCGCCAGCGTCAGGACCATCTCAAAGATCTTGAGAAAGTGTTCGGCTTCCTCCGGTCTCGCTGCCTGAAGATGAACCCGTTGAAGTGTGCCTTTGGGGTCACCTCCGGAAAGTTCCTTGGATTTGTGGTAAGATACCGGGGTATTGAGATCGACCCAGAGAAGATCAGGGCGATTAGCCAGATGCCTCCCCCAGGTAACATCCGGGAACTGCAAGGGTTCCTAGGCCACTTAACCTATATACGCCGATTCATCGCGAATCTGGCCGGCAAGTGTAAGCCCTTTTCTCGGCTCATGAAGAAAGGTGCCACCTATGTATGGGATAAAGAGTGTCAGACCGCTTTCGAGGAAATCAAGCAGTACCTGCTGCAACCTCCGGTTCTGATGCCGCCTGTATCCGGGAATCCGCTGGTCCTCTATGTGACCGCCCTGGAACGGTCCCTGGGTGCCCTTCTCGCCCAGAAGAACAACGAGGGAACAGAGAATAGCCTCTATTACCTCAGTCGCATGCTCCTCGATGCGGAAGTCAGGTATTCCCCCATCGAGAAGAGCTGTCTGGCGCTTGTATTTGCCGTACAGAAATTACGGCACTACTTGCAGCACCATGAGGTACAGTCGGTTTCTCGGGTAGACCCGTTGAAATATATCCTGAGCCGGCCTATGTTGACTGGCCATCTAGCGCGGTGGGCTGTGATTCTCCAGCAGTTCGACATCAGGTATGTGTCTCAGAAGGCCATTAAAGGGCAAACATTGGCAGACTTTCTGGCTGCTCACCCAACCTCCGCGGATCAGCCGCTGGATCTAGGCTTTCCTGATGAGACCATTCTCTCAGTCGATCATGCCGATCCATGCTGGCAGATGCACTTTGACGGTGCCTCCCGGAGCCCCACCGGTAGAAGACTCGATAATCCTAAGCTCAACAGAGTGGGATTGGGTATCGTCTTCATCACCCCGGAGCAAGCCGTACTTCCATACTCTTTCCTGTTGTCAGAGGGTTGTACCAACAATGAGGCGGAATACCATGCCCTCATCATCGGCCTCGAGTTGGCTCTCGAGATCGACATGCCCCATCTGTGCGTGAAAGGGGATTCCGAGCTGGTCGTTAAGCAGATCAATGGCGACTATGTTGTCAGGAATCAGGAACTTGTGCCATTACTGGAGTGCACCCTCCTTCTGATGTCCCGGTTCCCTTCTCGGCCAGAAATTGTCCATATTCCCCGGTCGCAGAACGGTCGAGCAGATGCTTTGGTCAGCCTTGCTGCGTCACTTGCAGAGCCTGAACAGGACAACCTGATCATCCGCGTGACGCGCCGCAGGCTCATCGCTCCCGTTATCCCGGAGGGAGATCGCGGCCCGTCGGTAAGTAATCTCACCACGGTTGCCTCTATGCCCGGAGCCCCGAGTACCCCAGATATAGCAGTCGAACCAGCCCCTGATTGGAGGACGCCTTTGGTTGAGTACCTCCAACATGGCATTCTCCCGCCGGATCGGGCCGAGCGCGAGCGAGTTCAACGCCGCGCATCGTAGTTTGTCCTCCAGAGCAGTCCCGGCCTGGAGCAGATCCTCTATAGACGCGGATTTGATGGTGTTCTCCTCCGTTGCCTTCAGGGAGTTGAGATCCCACGAGTCATGCAAGAGGTTCATGCTGGTTCATGCGGTGCCCATCAGACTGGGCCAAAGCTGTCCCACCAGATTCGGAGGTTGGGATACTTCTGGCCCTCCTTGATCCATGATTGCATCGAGTATGCCAGGAGGTGCCATGCATGCCAGGTTCATGAGAACTTTGTGCATCGGCTGCCGGAGCCTCTCCATACCACCAGGTATTCTTGGCCCTTTGCAGTCTGGGGGATGGACGTTGTGGGACCTTACCCGCCGGCGACGGCTCGCCAGTGCCGGTTCATTCTGACCGCCACAGACTTCTTCTCCAAATGGGCAGAGGCGATTCCGCTTAGAGAGGTCAAATCCTGTTCGATCGCTGACTTCGTGACCTCCAACATCATTCATCGATTTGGGGTGCCTCACGCTATCCTCACGGATAACGGAGCCAATTTCCGAGCAGCCGAGTTGAAGAAGTTGTACGTCAAGTATAACATTCGCTCGAACCATACATCTCGCTATCATGCACAGGTGAATGGACAGATTGAGGCGTTTAACAAGACCCTCTCTAACATTCTGCAAAAGATGGTTGGTCAGAACAAGAAGAGTTGGCCGGACAAGCTCCCCAACGCCCTCTGGGCTTATCGGACGACGACTCGCAATTCCACCCAAATGACCCCTTATTCCCTGGTGTATGGAGCTGAGGCTGTCCTGCCCATCGATATCCAGTTACCGTCCTTGCGCACTGCGGTCTACGACCAGCAAGCGCCGGACAGAGCTGCTGAAGCCCGTCTAGTCGAGTTGGAAGCACTGGATGAGAATAGACTTCGCGCCTTGCACAACTTGGAGAGGCATCAAAGCAGAATGGCTCGAGCTTTCAATAAGAAGGTTCGCCTCCGCTCCTTCCTGCAGGGTGACCTAGTGCTGGCCCTAAGAGCGCCAATGATCCCCGGCAGGAAGCCACCCAAGTTGGAGCCCAAGTGGGAGGGACCTTTTGTTTTCCACAAAGTCTATCCCAATAGCGCGTACTCCCTAGCGACTATGGATGGTGAGCGTGTTACTCCTCCCACCAACGCTAGGTTCCTCAAGCAGTACTTTGCCTGAGTGCAGTTCGTCCCGCACGACGTTAAACTGCAGTTCGTCCCGCATGACGTTAAACTGCACATTCGTCCAACATGACGTTAAACTGTACCTTCGTCCGCGCTGCAAGACATTAAACTGCCCAGTGTTTCGTCCAACATGACGTTAAACTGTACCTTCGTCCGCGCTGCAAGACGTTAAACTGCCAAGTGTTTCGTCCAACATGACGTTAAACTGTACCACGTCCGCGCTTCAAGACGTTAAACTTCCAAGCATCTTCGTCCCGCACGACGTTAAACTGCAGTTCATCCCGCATGACGTTAAACTGCACATTCGTCCAACATGACGTTAAACTGTACCTTCGTCCGCGCTGCAAGATGTTAAACTGCCCAGTGTTTCGTCCAACATGACGTTAAAATGTACCACGTCCGAGCTACAAGACGTTAAACTGTTCAGCATTCGTCCTGCATGACGCTAAACTACACCTCAAGAACTACGTGCGGCTTGATTCCCATCCTTATGGGATACGTAGGACCTCCTGAACATTCATGTTTCAGGCCCAGCCCCATCCTTCGGGAATTTCCATCCCATCCTGGGCCCTTGTCCCAAGTGCCTCCGGGCATGCGGCGTATGGTGTGAACGCGGGGCTATGCCCTCATTCACGTCGATTTGCTCGTCACGCTGTACGCCCCCCACATTTGGGGATGCCTTCCGCTCCCCCTCTTTCCTTTTTCGTCCTGCATGACGTTAAACTGCACTTCAAGAACTATGTGCGGCTTGATTCCCATCCTTATGGGATACGTAGGACCGCCTGAACATTCATGTTTCAGGCCCAGCCCCATTTCTCGGGAATCTCTATCCCGCGTTGGGCCTCTGGCCCAAGTTCCCCTCCTTTTTGTGCGAGGCGTAACGCGTGAGCGGGGGATTATGTCCTCATTCACGTCGGTCTACTGGCCGCGCCATATGCCTCCCCCGTGTGTAGGACTACCTCACACCTCTCATCGTCCTGCATGACGTTAAACTGCCTCTCAATAACTACGTACGGCTTGATTCCCATCCTTATGGGATACATAGGACCGCCTGGATGCTTGTGTTTCAGGTCCAGCCCCGTCTCTTGGTTGATCACGGGGATCTGCCCTCTTTTGGTTGCTCTCAGGGTGAGTCCTCCGACCCTTTCCGGTGATCTGTTAACATGTTTGGGGTACTTCGGTCTATGACTCGTAGTGTCAGATTCAATCCCGACAAGTCCTGTGTTGCTTGTCAGGTCTCGCGCTTCTTCTTGTTCGAGCCTTCACTCAAAGGGATCCTCGTTAGCGGTTTGGGTACGATGCCTCAGTGCTCTCCTACCGCTCCGGGTCGATTTACCGGCGAGTCCTGGGCCGCAAATCGATATGAATCCTGCGCTTGAGCGGTTGATGCTCGTTTGCTTGCCCCATCCTAGGCTGACGCGATCGGATGTTGTGTTGCGAATATGGTCAGAGACGTCTTTGATCGCCATGTCGGCTCTTTCAGGCTCTGAACATTGGTTGCGCAGTCCTCATCACACTCCGCCTCTGTGCATTGTAGTGGAATCTCGACACTCTCTTCATACTGACCTTCAGTACACCTCTACACGTTAGGCAGGCCAACCAGGGTAATGGTGTCGTTCGAGGCTCCCACGATCTGAGCACCAAGGATATATGCTGATGTCCTCCCTAAGGGCCATGTGTAGCTGGACCCTCGTCCCCATAAGGAGGAAGGAGTCGCCCGAACAATCACGTTTTGGGCCCAGTATATCTGGAGGCTAGCATCTCTGCCTCTCGGGTGATGGACATACGCAGGCCCCTATCCCAGGATCCTTCTCCTGGAATCGTGCGTGACCGCAGGGCTGGGTATGTTCCCACCTCCGCTGAGTCCGCCATATCGCAACGAGCGGATTCCTCCCTGGTCCGAACCACACGACCTTAAACTGTGTTGTCTGGTCCTACCACACGACCGTAAACTGTGATCGTCTTGGCCGCCCGACGAGAAACGTCACTGCATCGTGATGTTCTCCTCAGGGGACACTCACGTTGGGCGCTGGTTAATAACCACGCCATTTATCAATGCCTTTCATGGATTGATTATTGTAGCGACGCCAGGGATTTCTTAATCACAAGCTTGTCGCTGCACAAAGAAAAACCATCCATCTTTAAGGACAAACAAGAAATATCAAATACCGCTTCTTCTGCGTGCGAGGGTCAGACCCGCACCCTTCCCCGCGCTGGTGCCCGATCGTGTTGCGCCGCGCTTCAAGAACTACGTGTGGCTTGATTCCCATCCTTATGGGATACGTAGGAACGCCCGGATGTTTGAAACTTCGGGTCCAGCCCCCCACCTCTTAGATATTCCCCCTTCTCTGGGGAATTCGCCGCCTTCGGGTCACCCTCAAGGCGTGTCCCTTGACCCCTTGCAGTGGTCCACCGGTGTCAAGAGTACTCTGGTTTATTGCCAGGAGGGTCAGGTTCAGCTTGGTCAGGTTCCTTCCACTTTTCAGGCTTCGTGCTCCCTTTCATTCGGACCCATCGCCTACGCCCTGGGTGGAGCCCCCGTGAACGGTTTGGACACAATGCCTCAGTGCTCTCCCACCGACTCGGGCTGGTGCCCCCAATGGCCTCGGGCAGCAAATCGATATGAATCCTGCGATTGAGCGGTCGATGCTCGTTTGCTGCCTCATTCCATCAACGGTTAGTGCGATATTGATGCTGCTTTTCCGCCACGGTCGGCAGTACTCCCATATCGTTACGCCGGTGCCCCCAGTCCTTGAGTGAATGGCTGCATGATTCACATTTTCCACCCCCCATTCTGACCAGGCAAAATCTCGACACTCTTGACACTATCCCTCAGTGCATCTTCGCATATCTAGGGGATAGGACCACGATGTGGTGTACTTTGAGGTTCTTATGGTCCGAGCTCTAAGACCTTAAACGAAGATCTACCCCTATGGTCCGAGCTCTAAGACCTTAAACTAAGATCTCCCCCTTATGGTCCGAGCTCTAAGACCTTAAACTAAGATCTCCCCTTATGGTCCGAGCTCTAAGACCTTAAACTAAGATCCACCCCTATGGTCCGAGCTCTAAGACCTTAAACTAAGATCTACCCCTATGGTTCGAGCTCTACGACCCTAAACTAAGATCTCCCCAAATGGGATTCTACGTCCTGCATGACGTTAAACTGCACTTTCAGAACTACGTGTGGCTTGATCTCCAGCCTGATGGAGTACGTAGGAACGCCCGGGCATCTTGACTCGGGTCCAGCCTCAGGGATCGCTAAGTCCCGCCCCTCCTCGTCGCCGGCCGTCTGGCCTGACTTCGGGTAGAGTGGTGCAGTTGTGATATTCTCCCCGATTCAGCTCGGGATGCCCCATCGCAATGATGGGAAGCGACAGTTTCCTCGTCAAAGAGGTTCTGTCTGAGAATTGGGGTGATTCACGGCCAGATTAGTGCATCCGCCTAATACGCTTTCCCCACGGTGGCGCAATTTTGGGAGCGTTGGATTCTGTCCGAACAAATCGTCACTTCGCCCCACGCTTCGCATGCCCTGTTGATCTGGATTTCCACCCTTGTGCCTGAAGGAACCCCCAAAGCGGCATTGATGATGACATGTGATCCGCCTCCTACAATATGAATGATGACCTTCGGTCCGTCTATTGCAGTAGTATGGTCGATTGATCCATTGTCCGCTTGCCGTCTTGGGCATTTCCTGGAAGGCCGACCGTTGTGGATTTCTGAATTCGGGACACGCGATTCACCCTTTCTCATTTCCCTATGTTCGGATAAAATCTCAACGCCCCTAGCGTTGTCCCGCTCGTGTGTTGGAACAAGTTGGGGGGATGATACATTGATTAGGTCTGAGGTCTCCTTTCCTAGGAATGACCTCCCTCTTTTCTTTAGAAATCCAGGCCCAATTATGGATGCCTGAAGCTAGGTTAACGCTCCCGCGAGACAATGAATTGTGGTTGAGCATGTTAAGCCAAAAGATGCAGATAAATATATTGGTTCATACAAATGAATCGAAGTATTGAGTAGCAGAAGCAAAATATTCTGTGAATGGAAAAAACAAAGCCCCTAGGGATTAGCGTGCTGAATGAGTCTTTCCAATGCCGCTACCCTTTGGCTGGTGGCCTCCAGAGCTGCTTCTCGCTCTCTGCGTGCCCTCTCTTCGTCGGCGGTCGCAGCACGCAGTTCGTCGATCCTGGCCTGTGCACGCTCCCGCTCGACTTGAAGTGTGACCATCTGTTGGCCCGCCTCCGTCAGCTGTACCTGGGCGTCGATCAGCTGGGCCGTTAGTTGCTCCACAAGCTCAGTGCACGCTGCGACGAAGGCCTCCTTCTCTACCGCCTGCCCTTCGAGACGCTGGACTTCCTGTTCTGCCACGAGGAGCGCCCGCGTGCTCTCCGACATGTCCCGACTTTGTGCGACGTCGGCACGCCGGCGGCTCTCGCGCATCTTTTCGGCCATGAAATCACGGACCGTCAGATGGAGGCGTTGAGCATCAGCTCCCCCGGCACACAGGAAGCGCAGCCAGGTTTGAAGCGATCCCATACGCCCCAGCCACTCCGATGAGGGTCGCTTGAGGAAGCGCTGGATGCACTTCCACCCCCTACGGCGCGTTATCCGGCTCTCCTCGACCGCCTCCGCGTCCGAGTCGTCCATCTCCTCGGGGTCGGCAGGCCGGTAGGCAGGGAAGGTAGCCAGCAGGTCTGCTGCGGGGTCCGCCCCTGGGAGGTCCTCATGAGTGATAGGTTCCCCAACATCTGGGCGACCTTCTTCTCTTGCCCCAGCGGCGTTGAGACCCTCGTCAGCCCCCGACCTCTCTCCGATGTCAGCACCGCCGGCGTCCGCAGCCCCTTGATCAGCAGTTGGTGGGGCCGGCTCGGTGTGGGAAGTCTGTTCCGGAGAAGGCGGCATGTCCGCCACCGGTCCACTCGTGGATGGCCCGGGTCCGGCAACCCGACGAGCCTCCAGTGTTGAGATCACTGCGCAGGGCATGCCGTGGTTAGTCACGGATCGTCAACGGCAAGCACCAGCAGTAAAGTAAGGAGACTTACGGGAGTTCAGAGCGTCATCTTCCGCTATCCCGGCCGCCGCAGGAACAATTGCAGCAGGGGACCCTTCCGCGCTTGTCAATTCAATGATGGGTGTCTGGCCCCCGCCTTGTCCTGCTGGCGCCTCTCCTACTCCCGCTGAGGACGCCTGACCAACATCCGTGCACTCCTGAGAAAGGTGGAGAAATGGGTTAGAAGCTGCATAAGAGAATGGATGAAGCAGGTTGAGTAGGGATAGAAGCGGACCTCGAGGAGCTCAGTGACATCAACATTGTCAGATTCGGCCACCTCGCCGCTCTCCCGCGGGCTCCCCTGATGGGACCTTCCCTCGGAGCCTTCATCCTCCCCCATCTCCTCCTCCTCCTCGGAGTCGTTGCTACTGTCATCTTCCTCCAGCGGCATCTGTTCTGGAGCGGGTTCTAGACCGAGCATCACCTTCACCAGAAGGGATGGCTCCGCACGCTGACCACGTTGGCGCGCGTACTCGTCCATGGCCGTCAGATACGCATACTGCCGGTTGAAGTTCACCCTGTCGGCGATCTGGAGGCGCCCGACCTCTGGCAGATGGATTCTTTCTCTGAGTATCTTTCGCCAGATGGCTTCGGTCCTCAGTGACTGCCGCAGGGTCATCCAAGCCGACCACAGCGCCGGGAAGACTGCATCATGGGAGGGTTCGAGCAGACGCCTTACCTGCTTCCCGGGCCGCTCCCCGACCGCCGCATGTGCCCCCTCTCCGGGCGCTGAAGTCGTGGCGGCAGCTTGCGATGTGCCCGCCGCCAAAGTCCCTGCCTGCGCCGGCTCCGCTGCTTGGCGCGCTTCCGTTCTCCCCCGTGTGGCGGCGCTTCGCCTCCTTCCTTGACGCCCGGTCTCCACACGGGTGACCTCGAGCCGCCGAACTGGCTTCCGTAGAAGCCCCTCGGGGTACGCGATGGCCCAGTGTTTGGCGTACTCGGTTGCCAAGCCTGCGTCAACCCCGGTAGGAGGGAGAGTGATGACGTCGCCAGAGCCGAAAGCGGCAAACATCAGCCACATCTGGCGAAGGACGCAAGGGTTCGTCTCCTCCCGGACAGCAGTGAATACCCTCTTCGGCATCCGTTGAAGGCACCCGAACTGCCTGGCGAACCGGGTTGGCACGTAAGGCTCGCAGATCACCTTCCCGTCGATCCGAGCCACGAGCACCCCGCCCCGCATGTTCAGGAAGTACTCATGCTGCTCCAGCGGACCCTGCCCGTTGTCGATCATCTGGCCAACGGGAGTGGGGAACGGGCTGAAGTTGAAATTGGCATGATTGCCAATCTGAATCCTCACGCCCTCCTCATTTAGGGTCATCGGAGCGACCCCCGCAATATTCAGCAGGGAGGGTCGCAGGCCGTTGCCCGGAGGAATGATGGCGTTCGGAAACGTGTACCCACCAAGGTGAGCAGCCACCCAGCCGTGGAAGAATTGAAAGGGCCCACAGATCCTTCGTGGCGACCCCCCTCGTGAGATGCGTCCCAGAATGGCATACAGCTTCGCCAGCACTGGGACCCCGAGGTTGTATCTTTTATTGGCAGCCATGGCGCCCGCCATCGCCAGTGTCGCTGGGCGGACGCCCATTCTCGCGTCCCGCACTGGCAGGAGCCACCCACTCAGAAAGGCGGCCAGGAACGCCGCGTACCGGACATTTGGGTCCCGAGCCTCGATGACGCGGTACCCCCATGAGCGGTAGTCGCCCGTCTCCAGGACCCGCCAGTACGACCTGTTCCGGCTCCTCTGAGCCGCGGTCGGGCACCGCTTCCCCCTGCCTGGAATCTTGACCGCGGGGTCATGCTCCAAGAACTGACCGAACCATTCCTTGTAGGCTATGTCCTTCTGGAAGTCCTTGATCCCGAGCCGCTGCGTAGCCAGGTCAAGTAGATGCCATGTCAGAATGGGATTCCGTGACCTGTCTTCCCAGGTGTTCTTCGGAGGCAGGAACTCATCGTACTGGTAACCCTCCAGCGGGATACCTCCGATGCAGTGGATGTCCCAGAGACCGATGCCGACCTCCCCATGGTGAAGATGGAAGGTGTTGGTATCCGGGGACCAGCGGGTGAACAGCTTCGGCCCGAGCTCGGACTGCTGGTAGAAGTGGAACTGCGACGTCCACACCGCCTCAAACAGGCCGATGTACCGCAGCTCCTCCGCGAAGTGATCGCAGGTGTGGCGTACCCAGAATGCCCAGGCCCACTCACTGGTAAAATTGCCCCCAGACCGCAAGTCCCAGTCCTTCAGCCAGCCCTTGGTGTCGTCAGTGACACTTTGGCGATATGTGCTCGAGTAGAGGGCTGGAGAGTTCTCCGCAGTAGGCTCACTCCCGACGATGGTTTGCGTCCTCGGGTTCAGGACATAGACATCTAAGTGTCTGGTCTCCCTGGCAGGATGCCCATTGTTGGTGATGTTATAGCGGGGAAGCTCGTCCTCCCGAGTCACCCAGGTCCGTGGTGCATCAACCTCGAACCCTGGCACCGGAACCTCATCTAGGATGCCGAAGTTCCAGAGCGGCAGGTTGTCCGACAGCGGATATGTCTTCTGGGCCGGCGTCAACAAGTCGAACAAGGATTGATTGTTGGAAACAATCTCCTTGGCTCCGTAGACCTCCTCGTTCGTCGCCATCTCAGCTCTGCGAGTGGCGGAATCCCCCTCATTTCCTTGATGCGCGACCATCTCAGAAGCTCTGGGAGTCGTGTGGGTTAAGGATGAAGCGTGCGGAATCGGACGAGGCTGGTAGAGAAGTTTGAGAGTTGGCGCGCAATCCTAGTGGACGGCGCGCAATCGGGAAGTCCGTCGCGTAAAACCCCGGGTGTTCGCGCAAAAGCAGGCCGAATTCCGGACAGGTTTGCGCGACGAACGGGTGAATTCCGCGCCGGAAAGGGCAATTTCACGCACGAGAGCTCGAATGCTTATCGCGCGGAAGGCCAGTGTACGGTGCGGGGGACCCAGGGCCCCTATTTATAGGCGAGGCCGGGTGTCCGCGCTGCGTGGAAAGCGCTTTGCGCGACCGAGGCAGCGAATTTCGCGCCCGAGGCCCTTTTTGCGCACCACAGTCCCGCGCCAACCAGGAATTCGGCATTCCGGCGTCTCCCTCGGAACCCGATCGTTGCGACCTCTCGCCGATCAGATTCCGAGGGGGGGCTTTTGTAGACGCCGGAAAAGTCTGTTGTTCCCAAACGAAGCTCCGGATGTGGGAAGCGAGGTCATATTTGGAGTCAGAAGTGCGTTTCAGAAGGACCGGAAGGCTTGCGCGGAATTTCGGAGGCCCGCGCGCAATGTTTGAGTGTCGCGCGCAAACCTCCCGGGATGCGCGCAATGCGCTGGGCCGGCGCGCAATTTTGCGCGCCCATGGCCCGCGCGACTCCCTTGCGCGCCGGGCCCGATTCCGCGCCCGCGAAGAGAATTCCGCACCCGCGAACGAGATTCCGTGCCCGGGGTTGCCTATAAATATAAGGCGACCCCCGACGTTTTGAAGGTTGCCAGAATTCGAAAGGGCTCTCGTGCGCGCAATCCAACCCCTTCCGCGCGCAATGTCGATCTTCAGGTAACCTCCTTTCTTTCGCGCAAGAAAGCCTCGGGGTTCGCGTTCGCGCGTAATCCCTTTGGCTCCTTTCTTTTGAACAACTATTCACCTAAAGGCCTTCGCGCGCAAAAGAAGCCTCTTGCGCGCAATTGCCCCCGGGTGCGCGCAATCCAGCCCGATTGCGCGCAACCGCCATTTTCAAAGTGGCCGTTCGTTAGAGAATGAGTCGTTGCCCCCGCGCGCTATCCGAAGCCCAGTGCGCGCAATCTCTATTTTCCGCGCGCAAAGCGCTGGCTCAATTGCGCGCCAGCCCGCCCATTTGCGCGCCGACCCGCGGTATTGCGCGCCAAGATCCCCTTTTTGCGCGCAATCCGCCGGGGTCGCCCCCTTTGACCCCCTGAGGGTACCCGCCTGCGTGGCGCCCGATGATCTTCATCCTGGGTGCCCGCACCGTGCGTTGTCTTTCCGCGCGGCCCTCCAGGCTCGCGCGAAGTGACACGGACCCATCGGCGGCACCACATTCGTCCGCGCGACAAGACGTTAAACTGCCAAGCACCTACGTCCAAGCTGCACGACGCTAAACTGCCTAGCCTCCCTCGTCCAAGCTCCAAGACGTTAAACTGTTCAGCATTCGTCCACGCTGCAAGACGATAAACTGCCAAGTGTTTCGTCCAACATGACGTTAAACTGTACCACGTCCGCGCTGCAAGACGTTAAACTGCCAAGCATCTTCGTCCTCAACACACGACGTTAAACTGTACTTCGTCCGGCAAGACGTTAAACCGTCCGCTTCGTCCTCAACACACGACGTTAAACTGTACTTCATCCGGCAAGACGTTAAACCGTCCGCTTCGTCCTCAACACACGATGTTAAACTGTACTTCGTCCGGCAAGACGTTAAACCGTCCGCTTCGTCCTCAACACACGACGTTAAACTGTACTTCGTCCGGCAAGACGTTAAACCGTCCGCTTCGTCCTCAACACACGACGTTAAACTGTACTTCGTCCGGCAAGACATTAAACCATCCGCATCACCCGATCCCGTGCCTCGCACGCAGGGTCCCCCCCGGTTTGGATGTGGCCCTTACCCGCTCGTCTCTGCAAGGATGTCAGGATTGCCCCTCTTTAGCGATGATTTAATTGGAGCGGCCTTTCCCCACGGGGGTAGGGTATTACAAACCTCTAGTTTCTTGTGAGGGGCTGCACATGTGTATCTCCATTGCGCTTCCCCACTGCCGAAGCCAGTAGAGGGTGTGACTGAGATCGAGGTGTCTCCTACTTTCGTCCCAAGTCCCTCTCCAACTGAGTTCTGCCGCATCCGGGCTGCCTCAGTGCGTAAGTCCTGACAGAACGAACTACGTGGACTTTGATCCCTGTCTCCTAAACAGGGTACGTAGGAAGCCTCCCTGAGGTTCAAGCCCACCACCTGGTCGTCCCGGTCGTATTCACGTCGGTTCGTCCATCAGTGGACCCCTCCTGGGTTCACACTTGCGTCGATTCACCTATGAATCCGCCCCTGTGGGAGACTGCACGTGTGTATCTCCATTGTGCTTCCCCACTGCCCTTTTTTCTATTTCTCCTTTTATCGTCCAGCATGACGTGAAACTGTGATCCACCCGGCCGTTCCATCCCCCTCTGTGCGAGGTGGTTCGGTTCAATCCTCCGCCCGGCGGCCTCGACCTCTTTGTGAGTCGGCTTGCCAACGTCCAGCATGACATTAAACTGTATATCCGAACTACGCTGACTTTGATCCGTGCTAACGCGCGGTACGTAGGAAGCCCCTACGGGGTCCAAGCTCTTCACTCCATCATCCATCCTGATCCTTACCCGGGCCGCCACATCCCGGTGGGGTCATGACATTTCATTCCACTCCACTTCAATCGGGAAGCCGCCCATGTGCTGGCCCCAGTGTCGGAGGTTCCCCGCAAGGGGTTCTGTCATCTAATCCACTCTTCGTGTTGATCAGTCCGATGTCGTCCCCGCTGGACGTTAAACTCGCGGAATACCCCGTGTTAAACATGGGAAGCTGAGGAAAACCTCAGGTAACGCAGTTCCCCGCGCCCAGCGCGGGATGCCTCAGGCCATCACGCCTTCGAGAAGCCCTATTAGGGACGGAAGACAGACATGCAGAGCCGCAGTGCTAAGACACGCCCCCCAACACCCAGAGCCACCCAGTCTCCTCACCGCAGGTTGCTGCCCCGACCAGACTCCTTGGAACGTCCGGGCGGAAGCATCGTAATTAACCGGTGTCCATGAAGATATGGCGCTGGGAACGAGATTCACGAGCATGTCTTAAATCTATGAGGGAGACCCGGATTAGGCGACGAGTTCCAAGGAGACGTCCACGGAAGGAGGAGCCGACATCCCATCATCCCGGTTTCGATCAAGGAGCAGACGCCCCTGAATAAGGGATGGATGCCGCCCGCCTTTGGAAAGCGGGACTGCGGGACCACAAGCCGCGCGCGCCCATCCCCTCGGGTCGACGGGTGCACGCGCGAACGCGTCCTGGCGGAACAGCGTCGGAACACAAACCCGGCGCACATCCGCACCGAAACAACGATGTACCATTTAGTTTAATGTCATCCGATTAGGATGATTGTGTCTTGTGATTAGACGGAATACTTTTTTAGGAACCTTCCTTTGGTAGGGGTCATGGTAAGTTTCTCTTCCATCGAGATCAAAGAATAAAATCCATTATAGTAGACTTTGTGTATGGAATAGGGTCCCTCCCACTTTGGGATCTAACTTTGGAGGTTTCTTTTTTAGTATCATCAGAGTCGCAAGGATTAACACTATATCTCCCTTGAGGAAAAACTGGAGGAAAACATTTTTTTTAAAGGATCATGTAATCTAATTTGGGTGGACTTCTAAATGATACAAGGTGTGAAATATCTTCTAACCCATTCAATCCAATTCATGTATTCATTTATAGTATTGATCATATGTGGATAACAGATCACATATGGTGATGTGGAGCGAGGAAAATTTATCTTTTATGGGAAGGACTACCTCTATCCCTTATATTAATGAGTATGGTTTCTCCTGTGTGGCAGTGTGGGTCATAGTTCAATAATCCCACAAGGAATGTAGGATATTATTTGGAAAATACTTTTTATCCTTATCTACCTTATTTTGGAGTATATTTTATAGGTTATTTTTAAAGGCCTCTATCTATCTGTTAGCCACTACATGGTAGCAGGGTGAATGGTTGGACTTGATTCCATACACCTGGTATAGTTTTTCCAATTCAACAGAATAGAAATTTGTTCCATTTTCCATCATTATTGTATGAGGGACAAAAAATCTGGTGATGATGTTGGATCTCATGAAGTTGACAATATTCCTTGACCTGACCTCTTTGAGGGGTATAGCTTCATCCCACTTCAAGAAGAAGTCAGTTTTAGTGTGAATGTACTTGAACTTCTTGGCCTTAGTGGGAGTATATCGTCCCATGAAGTCCATTCATCATATGAAAAAATGTTCAAGAGTATTTGGTTGTGTGGAGAAACTTCAGGGGTTGGTGAATGAATTTCAAATGAACATGATAGAAATGGAACTTTTTGTTGATTTTAGTGGAGTTCTGAATTATGGTGGGCTAGTAGTACCCAAGAATTTGTATTTTATGGGAATGATTGTTTCCTAAATGGTGGGAATTGTATGCTCTATTGTTCACTTCCTTCATGAAATCAGCAGTCTCTTCTTTTTCAAGGTTCTACTTAGATATTACCATTTGATGATTCATGCCATCATATAGAACAAAGATATTTGTTCATCTTTGGATTTTCTCTCTCCCGGCTATGTTTGGTGGGAGAACTCCTTTTGAAGGTAGTCCACAATGGGTTTCATCCAACTATTAGTAGGACAATATGGATCAGGGATGGGGATAATATCATTGATCTCTTCCATATTATCTCAATTGAAGGGTGATAACATCCAATAATGGGAAATTTCGGTGACTATTTAATCCCATTCTGGATTAGTTAGAGTTGTGGCCACATTTTCCAATGCATCAGATTGGGAATTTGGTGACCATGGTACATGAGTCAATATCATTTCCAAATGAAATTACTCCATTATTCCTAGGATGTGGTTTAGTAGGGGGATTAACTCTTCTATTTTTATGGAATAGTCCTCATTGATTTTCTTAATGACTAGTTCTGAATCACCTTTTATCTTTAAGTGATTGACTTGTACCTAAATTTCCAGATCTATCCCTACAATGAGTGCCTTATATTATACTTCACTGTTCATGTACCCTTCCAACAACAGGAATGAGTAAGTCAGGACTACCTTTGCTGGAGAGATGATCATGACTCCCAACCCCACTTTGTTGAGCCTAGGGTCTTCCATAATATTCCTTATCTAACTTTTTTATGCACCATTTAAATATATCTCCCATATTTGGGGGCCCTCTTGAACAAAGAAAACATCTTTATATCTAGTAGTTCAGTGTCCAATGAATTCATTTCTATTGAGGGGTTCTCATAAAAAAATTTAACACATGCCCCTTGACCGCTTTATAAGGCATGAACTGAATGTCAACCTATTGCAGGATGACCACCCATCGTGATAGATGCCCGATTAGCATTGGATGGTTGAGAATGTATTTGATTGGGTTGTTATGAGAGGCCAAATGGACCATGTGATGCTGCATGTAGTACCGCAACTTCTGGACTACAAAGATTAGTTCCAGAAATCACTTCTCGATATCTGAATAATGAGTCTCAACATTGATAATGGTTTAGCTGAGGTAATAGACTATTTTTACTACCGTAATAACTCTTTTGTGTAGGGAAGGATCTCAGTGATCACTCTAAGGATTTAAAATACAAAATATGTGGCCTTCCTTCGATAGGTGACATCAGCACTGGAAGGATTAAGAGATATTTCATGAGACTTTTGGATACTTACTAACAATAATTATTCCACTGATACGTAGCCCCCTGTTCATAAACCTAGTGAAGGGTATACATTTTCCTGCAATTTTGTCTACGAAGTGTCTAATTTAGGCCAATTTTCCTTGAATTATTCTCAACTATATGATGTTTTGGGGAGGTTACATGCTAAGGGTATCATTTTTCTTCTTAGGGACAACTTTGATGCTCTGGTGGCATACAAAGAAGCCTTTAAATTTTCCTGAGGGAATGCCAAAATCAAATTTCAAGGGGTTCATTTCCAGGTTGTGTTGTCACAGTTTGTTGAATATGGTTTCAATTTCCTCTAGGTTGTTATAGAATTGTCAATATTTAACCATCAGGTCATCAACATATAATTTGAAAAAAAAATCCCAATAATGGTTTAAAAATTTGATGCATGGTGTGTTGGTATATAGAATCAGCATTCTTCAAGACAAAGGGAATTACTAGATAGAAAAATAACCCCTAGTTGGAATTGAAGTCCATGGATTCTTCATATTCTTATGACATTCAGATTTGATTATATCTTGAATATACATCCATGATGGATTGATCCTGATATCTGGTGGTTTCATTGGTCAATAGTCCTGTGATCAGGAATAGGAAATCATCATTTGGACAGTGTCAGTTGAGATCCCTAAAATCTATACAAACTCTAATTTTCCCATTCTTTTTCTTGATGGGGTTGATATTTCCCATCTATTTGGGATATTGGACCTCCCAGATGAATTTAGTTCTAATGATATTGTCAACTTCAGCCACAATTATGGAATAATGTGTTGGGTTCATCCTTCTGGATGATTTGTTATAGCCCTGATGGTCCTCTGGTAGGCCCAAGTGGTGATTGTCCACCCCAGGATTGAGGCCCAGCATTTCTATGTAGTTCTAGGGGAACACATCCCAATGCTTCTAAAGGAAGGATTTATATACCTCTTGTTATTCAGAATACACGAATACACTGATCAATGTGGCTCATGTCTCTTCTTCTATACCAAGATTTATTTCTCTTATTTCATCATTGGTGGTAGATATTCCCTCCTCAAATGATAGAGGGTCATCTCTAAGGTCCTCCTCCTCCTCTTCTTTATTCTATTCATATTATTACTCTTGTTCCATATGGGGATTAAGTAATGGGATAATTTATCCAAATTTGGGGGATGAGTCGATATCTTGGCATTTAGAAGATAAAGCAACATCCTCTAACCCAACTAATAATACAGGATTTCCTTGAAAATCTGGATAAGATAGAGTGAGAGATGGAGAAGGAGTTTCTTTGTCCTCTTTAGTGGATGAGACAACCTCTTATGCCTGAACTAGTAAGGAAATGATGTCTTGGAGCTCTAGGGATGGAATGAGGGAATTTTACCATGATCTTTCACCACTATATGGGGAGTCAACAAACTTTTAAACACTGTTGGACTTAGTGATCAGGATTGAAACCATAAATACTGATGAATATTTTCCTGTATTTGGGATCATATACATGTACTAATTGATGGGAAGGATGTAATATTCATCGAGCTATTCGAAGGGATTGGTTGGGATCATTTATAGACCATTTGAGGTAGTGTCCCAAGAAAAACTTCAACCAAGGGTTGTTTTCCTTTCCTCTAATAGAATCCTGCATTGATATAATATGACTCGTAGGATTTGAATAGGGCCTTATTAGTGTGAAACATCTTGATTTTTCAATTAAAGAGGTATTTGATTCATTGATGGTGTGATGAAGGTATTATCATATGTTGATGAAACCAGGGCCTTCCTAGCAATATTTTTAAGTTTGTGTTCTACCAAACCACCAGAAATCCTGAGTCAGCTACAAGATATCCAAACTAAGCCTTGAGATTGATTTGGCCTAATGGATTCTACTCATTTTTTCATAGCCCTACAGTGTTATGATGGAAGGTGTTAGGTTATCCTCATTACAGCCCAGCTAGCGAGGTGTTCATATTGGAATGAGGTTAACTCCAAATCCATTGTCAATGAAAAACTTTCATACATTGACACAATTTATCATGCTAAATACATACAAGGTTCTAACATGTCCTTGTACAATAACATCTTCATCTTGATTGGTGAAGGAGATAACTACATGGAATTCCACAAGATTGGTCTCTATCAGAAAGGCCTTAGTAGAGGAAACCTCAACTTCAAACTCTTGACGGCTTAGAAAAACCTCTCTGGGTGCTTCCTTGAGGTATTTTGAAAAACTCAGGGCATCCATTATTGATATCTCGGTTGGTACCAAGGATAACTATTTTGAGGATTTCATAATTTTAGTTTAAAGTCCAGTGCTTCCCTAGGTGTGGATTCTCTTTCACAGGATCTTTAGGGTCTTGAGTATTTTATTTTTATGGATTGGCCCTTGAAATAGGAGTTTGGGGTGCTTCTATCCATAGTGGTTTGGGCCGAGTAGGTCTGCCTACCCATCTAGGGTGATCTGACGCATGTACCCCCTCCAATTGATATTCTAGATTGATAGGGCCTGGGTGAATTTTGATAGGTTCATGGGGATTTCTCTACTTCTATTTGACACACTTGAGATCTCTTCTATGGGTTTTTGCAACATTGAAATTCCAAGTTTGGACGTGGCTAGATTTCTTATTCCTACCGCGACTATGGATTCCCCAGTATCCTTGGCTCCTATGACCTCTTCCTCTAGTTCCCTAATTAGATGAGGGGAACTCGATTTCTTATTTATACTCATCATTGAATAAGGGATCCATTAAGTGAATGAAATTAATGGACACTACTACAAATAAGTCTTTTAAAAGTGCGAGAAATTTCTTTTAACAGTGCTAGAAAAGTGTTGTTAATCATGGAGAAGATAAAGGGGGGGTCTCCTTTAACAGTGCTATTTTGAGCACTAATAAAGGCCCAATTTATCAGAACATAATTAGAGCTGATAAAATGGGCCTTTATCAGGGCTCAAAATATCACTGATAAAGTCCTAGTTGCATGAGATTTTTTGTTTATTTAACAGCACACCCATCACTTGCACATGAACAAAGCACAGAAGAACGAAACATCACACACAAGAGTTTCACAAAAAATTCTATATACATTTACTTGAAATCATGAATACAAAACAAAACATTTCTATATACATTTCAAACAATGTTTTATATGGTTACAATTATAATTATCCAACAAATAGTTAAAAACATTAATATTTCATCCTTTGGCATTTGTGATCCCCTCTCAAAAATTATCATATGTGGTATTAGTTTCCAAACAAAGAATCCGAACTCAATAAAAAAATTACACCTATATATTAAAATAAATATTATGTTAATAATACAATAATGAAATAAATTAAACATTAATATGAAAGAATACATTAATAAAATGTCATTTTTTAATAAAAAAGACACATTTGAAGTTATACTAGTCACACCGTGCATCGTATTGAGGGAGGGTTGATTCCTACACGTCACAAATGAGTCATATATCATTGTTTTAAAATATTAAAATGATCTGAATGGGTTGGACGGTTTTGAGTATGTCACTTGTTCTTTTACTAAAATTAATATCAAATTTAAATGACACATTTGGATTTATATTGGTTACATAATTCTTTATATTGAGTTGTGTTTGATTCCTACACATCACAAAATGACTGATGGATCATTTTTCTAAAGTATCAAAACAATCTGAATGTGTTTGCTCGGTTTGCAGTATGTCACTTGTGTTTTTTCAAAAATTAATGTCAATTTTAAATAAAAAGAGACACTTTGAGTCATACCAGTCATATTGTGCATTGAATTGATGTGAGGTGGATTCCTATATGTCATAAATGACTTATGGATCATTGTCCTAAAGTACCAAAACAATCCAAATCTATTTCCTCAGTTTTTGGTATGTAAGTTGTGTTTTTTTACTAAAATGTCATTTCAAACTGGAAACACGCATTTTGAGTCATACTGGTTGCATCGTGCATTGTTTTGATATGAGACTAATTCGTACACATCATAAAGAACTTATTAATCTTTATCCTAAATTTTGAAGACAATTGTGGTGGGTTTTCTTGGTTTTCAATGAGTGACACATTTTGAGCTAAAATGTAAATTTTAAACTGATAACATTCACTTTTAACCATACTGGTCACATCATGCATTATATTGAGTTGATTTTGATTCCTAAACACCACAAATTACTGATGGATCATTTTCCTAAAGTGTCAAAATAATACGAATGTGTTTTCTCAGTTTTTAGTATGTCACTTGTGTTTTTTCTAAAATTAATGTCAATTTTAAATAAAAAGAGACACTTTGAGTCATACCAGTCGCATTGTGCATTTAATTGAGGTGTGTTTGATTCCTACATGTCAAAAATGACTTATGGATCATTTTCCTAAATTATCAAAACAATCCTAATGTTTTTTCTCAATTTGTAGTATGTTAGTTGTGTTTTTTTTACTAAAATGTCATTTCAAACTGGAAACACGCATTTTGAGTCATACCAGTCACATCGTGCATTGGTTTGATATGAGACTAATTTATACACATCACAAAGAACTTATGAATCATTATACTAAATTATGAAGACAATTGGAGTGGGTTTTCTTGGTTTTTATTGAGTGAGACGTTTTGAGCTAAAATATCAATTTTAAACTGATAACAGACACTTTTAGCCATACAAGTCACACCGTGCATTAGATTGAGGTGTGTTTGATTCATAAATTTCACAAATGACTCATGGATCGTTTCCCTAAAGTATCAAACCAATATGAATTAGTTTTCTTAGTTTTCAGTATGTCACTTGTGTTTTTTTCTAAAATTAATGTCAATTTTAAATAAAAAGAGACACTTTGAGTCATACCAGTCGCATTGTGTGTTGAATTGAGGTGAGGTCAATTACTACATGTCACAAATGACTTATGTATAATTTTTCTAAAGTATAAAAACAATACAAATGTGTTTTCTCAGTTTGTAGTATGTCAGTTGTGTTTTTTTACTAAAATGTCATTTCAAAATAGAAACACGCATTTTGAGTCATATCGGTTGCATCATGTGTTGGTTTGATATGAGACTGCTTCATACACATCACAAATAACTTATGAATTTTTATCCTAAATTATGAAGACAATTGGAGTGGGTTTTATTTGTTTTCAGTGAGTGACACATTTTGAGCTAAAATGTCAATTTTAAACTGATAACAGACACTTTTATCCATACTAGTCACACTGTGTGTCGGATTGAGGTGTGGTTGATTCCTATGCATTTCAAATGACTTATAGATAATATCCCTAAATTATCCAAATAACTGAATGCATTTTATCGGTTTTTAATAGTTCAGTTACTCTGATACCAACTATAATGGCCTAAACATTTCATACATTGATATCACATATTAGTATATTAATATTCCTTACATAAAAGAAAAAAATTAAACATAAATATGAACAAATGCATTAATTATATAGAAAATTATTTTACTATGAAAACATACAGATTACCTATGTGATTGAGCAGACACAGCATCATTGCTCTTCCTGAAAAGGCATGTCATGTGGATAGAAATCTTCTAACATAAACGAACCCTCCAAGGAATAATGAAAATAAAATCTACATTTAATTATATAATTTTTCATTAAAATAGAGATATTATATCGTAAAATTACCTTTACATATTTCCAAAGGGTTTATTTGGTCTAAATATAAGCTGATAATAAAACTAATGATTCTTTGTGCACTTCACTAATGTTGGTTAACTACCATTTATAAACACATCTATATCATCTTGTGAATATGAGTTTTTGTGAAATTCATGGTAGTACTGAAAAAATATAAATACAAAAAGTATTAATAAAATTTTTAAATTAAATAGTAATTATTTTTTAAAATACCTCTTCAGGGATGCTAGTTTTTTGATGAAATACAATCTATTTCATAAATTTACAAACATAATAACCACAGTCCTTTTTGTCTGTTTGTTTTGGACCCTGTAGAAACATTGAGAAGAATAAGTAATTTGTTTTGATATATGTTCTTATAGAGTAATATTATTATATAGACCCTTATACTTGTCCAATTGTAGATCTTGTTGACATTCTTGTCCATAGGCCCTAGATTCATTCTATGAAGTAGATGATATTTATGCGCTGCCCTATCATAACAAAATCCTCATTAAAAGATAATATAAATTATATAACTAGATGTTTAGTTCTAAAATGTTGGATCTAGTTTATTAAAAATTAACAAACTCAATCATGTTTGGTCAATTTTTTGGAGATCCATGCATTGAATCCAAAAAATAAATCATTGGAGTATCAAAATTGACCGCAATGAGCATCCAATGCTTCCTAAAAACACAAAAAGGAATGAGTAATGAAAAAAATGAAAATATAGTTGATATGATTACATTATAGAGTTTTACCACTACATCGTTGGTATTAAAAATAGTATGTTATCTGTAATTTTTTTTTCAAATGATTTGAGCATGGATGACATTATTTCACCCACTTTATCAGAATTTATTTCTTCTTTTAAAGAGGTGATGTGAGGACTAACGAGTCTAAATTTTTGTTCATTGGGAAATCCCTTCAATTTTTTTTTCATATATACACCTGTGAAAAATATGAAATATATTTAGTCATAATTATCATATTATATCAACTTTTGTAAAATCAAATCATGAAAACATACCTCATGTATACATTTACACCTGAGGTGCCTAGCCATTCATGCTTGAAGATTTCATTTACATTTTTAGCACTAATGTAATCTGATTCTTCCCCTCTGTATATATTTTTTTCAAAATCAACTGTGTGAATATTGTTGTCTATCAACGTTGTATCCACATGAGCTTGCAATGATATTAAATGTGGATACAAAATGGGATGGGTGAAAGTGCTCTTAATAGATCGTTTCAATCCGTTAATTGATCCTTGAGATATTTTTGATCTGATATTTTGTTTCACACCCTTCCTTTTTTTGTTCTATAATAACATTCTTCAGTTTAGACCTTTTTTATTAAAATTTAAAGGCTTATATTGAAAAATAAATTGGAAATGAGTACCTCCTTGTCGATATATTTTTTTACAAGAATTGATGGTCATGCGATTAATGTTCAAATAGCTTGTTTGACTATATGAATGTCTTCATCATCATTTGGAACAGGTAGCTCAGCACTAGGCCCATGAGCTATGTTAATCGACACTCTGACATGACCTGTTGTAAGTGGTCTATTTTGTAGCATGTCGTTTGGCATATTGAACACGGTATCCCTCGCTACAAGGTGAGGGGTGGGAGTTGATATATATAAATCACAATAATTTTCACCCTGTATAATATCAGTATAGAAAAGGTATCAGTATCTATGTGATTCACATTTCACAGAAACAATTATTAGAACATTGATTACCTTAGCTAAGTCAGGTTATTGAGGGGAATGGTTCACCTCAAAACTGGCGGGGTTGGGGCGGGATATTCATGCATGGGTTGTTCTTGAGTTGTTTCTTCTCTTCCCCCCCCCCATAAAACTTTCTATCAGCTCCCTGTATTATTTTAATTATTCTTGAAACATAGCTAATGTTTCTCTCATATTTTTCATTTCCTCAATTTGATCCTCCGCTTGTTTCTTTTTTGAAAATATGTTTGCGGTGTCACCCCAAAACCCACACCTCTGAAATGGCCATACTTTTCTAGCTACTTAAAGGATACTGAAAGTATGTATGAATCTGGTGTGGGTGTTTTTGATTCCTGTGACTATGTCAGATAAAAAATATAGTAAAATAAGTAATCATTGTTATGTAATAGTGATTTAAATCAAAACAAATTTAGATTATGTCATACTTACACATGTTTCCCACAATTTTTGTGTGTTTTCATCTATCAGTATCCCAACTTTATTTACACGAGCCTCATTTCATAGCACATGGCATGGGATAGAAGTGGCTTTTGATTTCGATTCATCAATCTGCAAATAAATAGGGGAACATGGTTATGGTGTTGTTTTATGTCACATAAAAGTATTACAGTAGATTTAAAGTTTGTACCAATTTTTTCCCAGGTGAAGCATACCCCAACCTTGCTTTACGGTAAGAGTACACTGGTTTTTCTGACTATTTCTTATTTTCAACACTCGTCATTTTTTCATAAATAAAAAAATTTCAATAAAAGTGATAAATACAAGTAACGTCAAACAACTTATTACTAGACACAATGTACCTGAAAATTTAGCTTGTCACGATGACTACTAAACGCATCCCACACTCCTTGGGATATCAAGTGTGCATAAAGAGGAGGTGTGTTTGGATTGATTTTCCCTTTAGCATCTTTAAGAAGATATTTTGTTAAAATTTTGTGGAAGCCCCTATGAATCCTTCATGAAACTCTTAATACATATTCCTTGTGTAAAGCATATACAATAAATGTACTCTACAAGGGATGATGAAGAGTAAGTCAATGTTTTAGTATTTTATTTTATTTTAATAAAATAAAGAAATGATATCATAATGTTACCATAATCTCTTCCCAAATTAGTGTCTTAAGCCTGGTGATAGCATGGTGCCACGACTATACATCAATTGGCACGCGTTGCTGAGTGATGATTACAATATAGCTACTAAACATGGATTTGTTGGGGTAACATATAGGCCTCGCTCATTCCATCCCACCTAATATTTGATGCCTTTTTGTTTTTCCTTCAGGATTTTGTCTAACACTGTCAAACTACAGTGCTCTTTTTTTTTACACTGGGGTTTCATTGTCTACCATTTACTAAGTTTTAGCATTATCATTATGTTTTTCCAGAATGCTAGCATTGGCACTGGGACCAGCAGCAAAATATTGAGAAACCTATTATACCTCATCACTGGGACTAGAAAAAATAGTTTGAGAAACCTGTTTTTCCTCTTCACTAGGACCAGTAGCAATAGTAGGTTGAGAGACCTGTTGTGCCTCGGGATTGGGTACATCATCAGGTGGAGAAGTCATTATCTGCAGAAGTGGTTTAACATTTAATTTAGATTACATAAAAGTAGCAGTGAACAGATAATAACATAATGTAACACAATGTATATTACAATAAAAAAATAACTTGATTATTGAACTCTCTTTTATTTAAGGTTGAAGAAATTTGACCCCTCTGTCGACTATGAAAATCCCTTCATTGTGGTCTCCTATGACATACAAAATGCCATCTACATTGGGACTACTGCGAAATGATTTTAAAGTACCAATGAAAGGGTCATCCTCTGTTGAATTTTCATCTGACCCTTTATTAGTTTTGGTCGATAACATAATACTTGACCAGTTTTGGTTTTTAGTATCTGGAACATAAATTACTTGTACTGCCTGTGATTCCATTATAAATGGTTCATCTTTCTCCCCTTCCATACTGAAATAAACTTTCATGAATCCCAATTCATCTATTTTAACATCACTTTTGTTATCAACCCACTTTAATTGAAAAATAGGCACTTGGAATTTCATATAATCCAACTCCCATATTTGTTTGATGATGCCAAATTATGACATATTGGAATAAATTGGATTTCTGTCCTTAGCACCAGAAACATGCATCGCTTCAGCTACAAGTGTAACTCCACTATTCTTAATGGTACTTTCTTCATCATTTTCATTAGTATATAATGTATAACCATTAATTACATAATCATTGTATGATAATACATACACACTTGGTCCTCCATCTATCCATCGAAGTCGTTTTGAAATTGAGTCTGGACTTTCATCTAAATTCTTCAAAATATGGTCCTGAATCCATCCTATAAAATGTCAATTATGTGTATCTTATATCCATTTTTTATCCCTATATGGATTCAAATTCATAATAATTTATTTGTGGGTTTGAACATATGGGTCAAAGTCGAAACTGTTATGAAAAACATAAAGGTGGGCCTGCTCCCGATCTGTAATATTGATTGTGACAACCTCTCTTCCAGAAATTCCTTCACCCTCAAGTCACCCAGTGTGACAATATTTTTATAGGACAATTATTTCCACACCATACAGGTATTCATTATATAATTCAATGGATTCCTCAACAATATATCACTCTACAATACAATCCTCTGGTTGACTTTGATTTTTGACATACCATTTCAAAATATTCATACACTGTTCAATGGGGTACATCTATCTATAATGTACATGACCACATAGTTGAATCTATCTCACCAATTGAACCATAAAATGAACCATCATATCAAAAAATTCTAGGGGGAAGAACATTTCCAATTCACATAATATGACGGCAATTTATCTTTCCATAGTTGGAAATTTTGCTGAGTCTATAACTTTTCTACATATACCTTTGAAGAAGAAATAGAGCTTTGTTAATGTATGGTGGACATTCTTTGGAAAAATGCAACGTAAATCTATAGGAATTAGTTCTTACATCAAAACATGGATTTCATGTGATTTCAGACCCTTTAACTTTAAATCACTCATTGACACGATGTTCTTGATATTTGATGAATACCCCTATGAAACCATTACGTCATTCAAGAAGTTGAAAATTTTGATATCTCTCCTGCCTGGAAAGAGTTTGAGTAGGAGGAGAAAGAAATTTTCACTTTTCACCCTTCACTGGTGCCAACTCTTCTCATATTCCCATATCAATCATGTCCAAACTAGACTTAATTTCATCCTTTTTTTTCTCGGGTTCATTTAGTAATGTGCTGATGACACTATCACATACATTTTTTCAACATGCATAACATCAAGAAAATTTCTAACATACAGACAATTTTAGTATGGAAATTCAAAAAAACTGATCTCTTTTTTCAACTGGTTTTAGTACGGTTTTTCGAAAACGGTTTACCAAAAGTAGTGTCCACATCTTTTACTTTCTCAAACAATTAATCACATTTTAGTAGAGATGGTGTTGTACATTATTCTGAACTTTCATCGAATGATGTCTTTCAAGATCAGTACTTATGTCGTTGGGGTAGAAATCTACGATGTCTTAGAAACACAGTTTTTATTGAATGTTTCAACCTAATTGACTGTGTAACTTGTTCTCAAATGGGACACCCTTGAGTTCATTTAATGTTATATCCTGAAAAATTTCCATAAGTAGGAAAGTTGTTTATCGTCCCATACAACTTTCCTATCAAAGTGAAATCTTCAATTTTGTATGCATCATACAACTTAAAACCTGAATCACACAATAATTTCCAATCCTCGATCAATAGAGCCAAATAAATATCAATATCATTACCTGATTTTTTTGGTCCTTATATAATCATAGATAACATGATTTATTTTTGTTTCATGTATAACCACAGTGGTAATTTATAATTTACCAACATAAATATCCATGTACTGTGACTGTTGCTTCAAAAACCAAAAAGATTCACTCCATCTGTAGATAATGCCAGACAAAGGTTTCACAGATCATTTACAAATTCAGGATACTCGTGATCAATTCGCTTCCAAAAAGGAGAGTCTGTCGGGTGATGTAGTTTCCCATATTTAATTCTTTTATATGCATGCCATGTCAATTTTCCTGTAGTCACCTCACTTCCATATAGGCTCCTAAACCTTGGAATGATTGGAATGTACCATACAACTTTCATAGGAATGGATTCATCTTTATTGTATCGAGAATTACCACACTTTGGGAATTATTTAAGTGATTTTTGGCCCTTTAGAAATAGTATAAACTCATTCGGATAGGCATGTATTCTTTCAGAGATCATACCCATCGATCGTAGCATTCATTTGGCATCGTATGTTCGTCTCGGGGGCTCATTATCTTCTAAGATAATTTCAATTAGGAGAGAAATTAGTTCCATAAAACTGGTGTCACTCCACCCATTGCCTTATTTCAAATTATACAACATCACTACAGCTGACAATGTTGTATATTTAGTGAAACCAGCATACAATGGTGTCTTTGCAAAAGTCTTTAAATTCTCAAACAATTTTGGGCAATACCATCTTTATCATCATTCACATCTTTAATCACATCCTCCATACGGTCATCTTAATTGTTTACGCTTGTAATCATATCAGATGATCTATAAAACACAATGTTATCCTAGCCATTACATACATTTATTTTTTCCCCATGTTTATTCCAACATGTATAACTTCAATCTATTCTGTGACAGATCAAGTGTTCTTTCAACTCCGCTGGACTAATTTTTCTTGAATAACAATAGTGTAAACAAGAAACAAAGGATTTGAGAAGGGTCATATGCATGATCGTTTGCAAACTTGATAACCATTTTCAAGACATCTTCATACTCTTTTTTCAACCGATTGGAATTCATCCATTCTTTATTCATATTCAGCCTATTTGATTTAGTGATATTAATATTTAACAAAATAATTACACAAAATATGTTCAATTAGGGTCATCATCCAACTATAATCAATGGAACTAGCTATGGTAAACAATACCTTTACCTTTCCATGCATTAATCAGGACCAAAGTAGATCAAACCCATCTTCCCAACCACCTGATCAATGGAACTAGCTATGAGAATCCCTTTCACTAGAATGTTTTAGTATCCCACATGTGATATATATTCATTGTTGTAAACTGGTTTTTTATTTTTTCTCAATAAACTTAATGCCTTGAGTCAAGAACTATGGTGATAAACTAATAGATGGTATTATTTTCTATAGAGTGCTTGTGGGTGGAAGGATTCATTACATGTGTTGTTATGGTTAATTTACTAGGGTGTCCAAAAAGTGTCCCATAGAGTCCTCTAGTGAAGTTGTTTTCTAAGATTCGGTGGAATTTCACAAGTAAAAAAGTGGTGATTACATTGAAATGGGTGAGTTTTGGATTGATATTCACTGGTGTAGGAACTATAACATGGAAAACAAATGGAATACCAATCATTCCAACAACTTCAACACTATACAAACACACAATTGTGCTCACAATCACAACACCATACAAGCCAAATAAACACAATTTAATATTTTACAAAGCATCCCTTATTCAATTACACTTGTTAATTAAAGGGTTATAATAGAAGTTTTATCATCTTTGGGCATTCATTCATTATCCAAGTATATGTAAACTACCAGTTTATATATTCAAATGTTCAATAAGAACCAACCAACAAGAAATTAATTTAGTGCGCAAACAAGGACCACCAATGGACACAATTTTCAGCAAGGATTTTAGCCCATATAATTCAAAACATAACCATCAATATCAAATAGTAATAATAGGATAATAAGAGGAATCAAATGAGTAAGAGGAGAAAAATCACTGCGAAGGTGTCATTCAGTGCGCGGTAGAGGTGCATTCGGGGCGGAGGAGAGGCACGTGGCAGGGGACATTTCTGACTGAAAATAAAACATAAAATGAGAACTCATAGGTTATACCAATCCAAAATAATTCCAATGATATTTAGGAATGATACATGTCTGGTTAAATAGTTTTATTAGTCAATAGTGGGATTTTATTTTCCATCTATTATATTTGATTCCTGTTTATTTATTTTTTCCATATCTACTATTTTCTTAGATGTTCAACTTATGAATGGGACATGTCTGGTTTTCAGGAGAAAGATCATTTTTAATTTACTCTAATTTAGGGGTAAAATATTCTATAGTAATTGTATATTTTTTCCATTGGATTGTTGCTATCCCGTAGGGATCATGAAAGCCTCTTAGTTGAGTGGAAAGTTAGGTCATTTGTTGGTTACGATACCAGCCTGGTCTGTATCATTACATTTCCAATTATAATTGACCCATGTCCATTTAAATATAGGATAGGGGTGAGACACTAATATATTCCCAACTCCACTAGAGTTTCTATGGGGGGTGTGTCCTGATAGTATTATATCTGGTAAATATTTTATAAATTGGACATTAGAGTAGTCACTGCTAAGGATTTCTTCATTTGTATGGTAGTAATGTTTGTTGAACCTAGTGTGTGAAGTAGACATTGGAAACTAATAGGTGGTTAAAACTTATATGATGATTTCATAACCCGTGGACAAATATATAGGAAATATCTTACAATCCTCATTAAATCTTAATAGGTTTGGTTTCATTCATCATATTGTTACAAGTGATGTGGAATGTGTAAATGATAAGATTGGGGGTTGGATGATGTGGAGATGTTGATGGAAATGATGATATGGCAGTGTGTTTAAATATTCACTATATGTTTTCCATTAGAATGAGGTTGTTTAAGGAATTATATTTAGGTCGGTTGTGTTATTCCATCATGAGGTTCAATAATAAGAGGTTCATCAAGCATCCAAGGATGTGCATCGTAAACTAAAACTAAAGGTTGGGAATGTAATGAAGCTATCATTAAGGGGGTTCTATATATAGGTTTTATTGAAGTATGATGGTTTTTTTGTAATTAATATGACTTAGTGATGGTTATATAAATTTGAGATTGTATTTTATCTATTCTAAACTAGAGATCTACTTCATGTTCATTTTGGGTGAGTTTTTTTAGGCTCAACATGATAGATGTAGATTCATTTTTAGGGTGTGTAGAAAGGACCTTAGAGTTTATAGAGATATTGAATATAAATTGATGATTTCTGGGTTTTTTATATTTGTATAAGTATATCATTATATGACTTGACAAAGGAGATTTTCAAGTTGATCTCAGTAGAGATAAGATTAATATGAAAAAAAATTAAATCTATAATTAGAGTTCTCTAAAATGAAATTTTATCTTATTGTGTGGTATATAGATTACCTTCATAATTGATACATAATATGACTAGTTTCTTAATAAAATTTAATCATGGGTATTGGTACTATTTTTTAGGTATTATTTCTATTAAAATACTCATCGATGGGTTGGATGCTCTATGGGGTTGAGGGTTTTTTCAAAGTAAATGTGTTCTATCGAGTTAAAGTGAATCATGGTATGAAGAATATGATTTTTTTCATAATGGTAATGAAAAATTGGATGAGTTTACTCATACATATATAATTCATGTATGTTCATACCATGTTGAAAATGATCACCCTGAGAAGATAGGTGAATCTAGGTGTTGCCTATTTAGAACTACTATCTTGAGGATGTTAACCGGTTTTATAGGATATTTTTAACTCATTTAAAGGAACTCAGTAAATCCTTCACTCTTAATGGTTCACTCACCAAAACTAACACAGATGAATAAATATAATGAAAACAAGTATTTTACATGGTTTACTATGAGGGGATACATCTAAGGAGAACACATCATTGATAAGCCAATGTGAAAAAATATAGTATACTCACCTTCAGTGGATTAAAATTTTAGTGACATTCATTTCATAACAAGGTTATTGTGAGGCACAATGAATAGCCACAATGAGATGGATGATTTGAGACATAATGTAAAAAAACACACAACCATGAGGCATACAAAACCAAGAAAAAAATCTAAACCTGGCAGCGACACCCCCCCCCCCCAAATCCCTATTGAAAACCCAAACACACACCAAAACCATTTCCAAAACAACAAATACCACTTTTACATAAACATGGCCAAATGGTCCTTTACACCAATGATTTACCAAAAATTTCCCAAGTTCCATTTTAATGCAATTTAAAACACAAAAAGTATATGAAAGTTCCAAATGGGCCCTTGAGTTTCAAACACACACACACCCAAACATTTCACAATTGCCATAAGGGACCTTATCCTTTCTAAACACACACCAAATCATTTTCAGAAAAAATTCTTCAAAACTTTAAAATGATAAAACCTTTATAAAATAAGATAAAAATTTATTATCAATTATAAAAACAAACCAAAAAATTTATAAACAATTATTTAAACAACCAAACCAGTTTATAAAAAAAATTATAACAAGCTAACCAATTTATGAATTTTTTTTTGCAGACCAAACAAAGTATAAATAATTTTATAAGAAACTCAAACAATTTACTAGAAATTCTATAAACAAATCAATAATATATAAATAATTTCATAAATGGGCCAATCAATTTATAAATAATTTTTTATAAACAAACCAAACAGTTTATTAAGAAATTTATAAACATATCAAAAAAATTACAAAAACCAGAAAACACCATAATAAACTATTCAAGAGTAATATGAAGGTGATATTCATGTTGAAAACATAATCAAAAAAACATTTTACATCCACTGAACACAATTCCCATAAGCATGCATAAACATAACTAGCGAAAAATACATCAAAACCATTTTTAACAAAACCAACTAACTTGAAAACACTATAGTAGATTAACTAAGTGTATTGAAAAGATCCGAATCAAGTTAAATATTTAACTAAAAACATTAAAGCATCAAATGGACTTAATGAAAAAGGAAATCATAGATTCACCTACCTCAGATGTGTGCAAATGCAACGGCGCTTCAATAGAAGGGAGAACATGACATCGCGGACCCTCTGCACACCCTAAAAACCAAAGGAAATGTATCACATATAAACCCTACCCATAATGGTTCATCCAAACCCTACACACCCTATAGAAACTAGGGAAACCATAATAGAGAATCACTGGGGGTAATCTGTGCACTGTAGAGGAGGTTGTCGGGATGGTCGTCGAATGAGGAGGGTGTGCCGGAGTACGTCAGGTGGACAAGGGGGTTCTACAAGGAAGAGGAGGAGGAGGAGGAGGCACTGGTGGTAGCATTGGAGGATGAGTCGGTGTCTGAAAAGGAGGAGGAGGTGGCAGAGGTGGCAGAGGAGGGGGGGTCGCGGTGGAGGAGGGCTCGACGGCGCAGGGGTCAGCTTCCGTGAAGGCTTGAAAGGTTGTGAGGGAGGAGGATCCTGTTAGTGTTCTTTTATAAAACTTGCGGGAACATTTATCCACACTAATTAAAAGCATTGATTAAGGTATGTTTTATCTGTGCTAAAATAAAAAACATTGATAAAACATTCCTTTATCAGCGCTAAAAACGTGTTGATAAAAGACCTATTTATCAACACTAAAATTATAGCACTGATAAAAACATCTTTTATCAATTCTTTTTTAGTGCTGATAAAGGCCATCTTTATCATGGCTAAAAAAGCGATGATAAAGGTATAATTTTAATAATTTATTTATATTATTATATATTTATTTAAAATGATATATAGGATAAATATATCTTTATTTATTAATAATTATAACTATAAATAAATATTTATTTATTTATACTTATAAAATTATAATTTAAGTAATTATAAAACTATAAGAAATATACTTATTATATTTATAATCATATAGATATATAAAATAAATATTTTATTTATATATATTTAAAATATTATATATATATATAACTATATTTCTTCTAATTTTATAAATATTTATATGAAATATATATTTATTTATAAATATTATTATAAATAAATAAATATTTATTTATTTAAATAATTATAAAAATATAACAAATTTATATATCTAATATTTATAATTTTTTAATATATATAATTAATATATTTATTATAATTTTAAAATTATTTAAATATATCTGTATTTATTTATAAATATAAATAAAATTTGTATTTATTTATCAATATTTGTATAAATATTTATAAATATATTTATAAATATATATTTATTTAATTATATATAACATATTATATATGAAATAATAAATATATTTTTTAAAAATTAAAAATTATTTAAATAAATATAAATTTATTTTTATTTATTTATAAATATTTGTATATATTTATAAATATATCTATTTAATTATATATTTATAACTTTACAAGTAGTGTAATAAATATATTTATTATAATTTTATAATTATTTACATTTATATTTATTTATTTATTTATAGTTATAATTATAACTATAAATAGTATATATTTAAAAATATTTTTATATAATTGTTAATATATATATATATATTTATAAAATTATAATATTATATGTATAATTTTATAATTATGTATATATATATATATATAGTTATAATTATAATTACAAATGCATTTGAAAATTATTTATATAAACCATTAAAAATATAATAAAATATATTTATTATTTAAATATATTTAATGTAATTTTATGAGTACATTTTTTAGAACATATATAGTTCATATGGGTGACATTATGAATTAATCAATATACCACATCAATGGACAATGTGATGTCATGTATAATTGAACATTCATGCATGATACAAATAAATCTCTAATAAATCTAATAAATATAAATCTAATAAATCTCTAACAAACCTAATAAATCTAATAAATCCAATAAATATAATAAATATATTTATTATTTAATGTAATTTATTATAATATTATAATTATTTAATTATATATATATATATATATAATGTATACAAATAAACATTATTTTTGAATATAAATGTAATAATTTTATATAAATTAATAATTTTTTTTATTAAAAACTTTTATCAGCGCTTTTAGCTAGTGCTCATAAAGGCTCACCCCTTTATCAACACTTTATTCTTAGCACTGATAAAAGTTAGTGCTTCCCTTTCCCTGTTTTGTGGTAGTGGGAACTGAAGATCAACTCATCATCCAATGAGTAATTTCTCTGGTTTACTGTTTCTGGTGATTTTGTTTGGAGGGGAGCTTCTCATTGTTTCAAATATATTGGAATAATTTCTAGGAGAGTCAAATCCAACTTTGGCCTTAATGTAAGTTCATCCTCCTGCACTTCCTTCACACCTTTCCAATCAGGCCTCCTTTTTAAAGGTTGGCTTTTGGAGGTTTATGGGGTTGATGACATCGAATGTGTTGCATCGAAAATGGCTAGAAGCATAGTTGGTTGTTTCAAATGTGCTCAGAGAATACCATGAGTTTGGATGATTTTATTTCAATTCATCCAAACATCAAAATTCTATGATCTTATGCTAATAATTTTTTCCAACTCACCTCCTTCCTTAGGGGCAGTAGCAGAAATATACATTACCAGTGTTGGTGGATTTCCCAACTTTACCTACCCAGAATTTACTATTTTCTATAGGTTTTATTTGAAGATAAAGTAATCATGAATGGTGTTCCATAATGTTTTTGGAAGGGTAATTAATTTGTATGGTCATTGAGACCTACCTTGTCAGGCCTGTTAGGTTTTGGAAGGTGGATTAAATCATTTTCCATAGTGGCTATAAAGTATCCACATAACTGATCATCGTGGAACAAGTAAAATTTGTTCTATATATCCTCAAATTGATTTTTCCAGGGTCCCCTCTACTTTTCCTGGTGAGGTGGGGGTTTCTTTTGATGCCCAGGGGTGCTGTATGAAATTGGATAGGTTTTGGAGTTGGTTTTAGCATGAAGGCTGGCTTAAATGTGACGAATTTTGCCTCCACCTTTCCTACTCGTTTCCCCAGGACTGGTGGGGTTATCTGGGACTTGAGCTTAGTATTTTGTTTTTAGTCGTCCATCTTTTGGAAATAGAAGATAAATCATGAAACCCACCTATACATTTCAAAAAAATGAGCAGTGTTCTTAGCTCTTTGTGAAGGTTCTCTATGCAAAGAGTGAGCATGTATTATTGGGGAAGTGGTAGGTGTAGGGAGTAGGTCATCCCTTTCCATATAAAAATGAAATCTGAGACTCTCTCATTTTCTTGTTGTTTTTAATTGAGATGTCATTGATTGTTTTATTTTATATAATTGAGTTGAACTAGAAGATTAATTTTTGATATAGATCCTCCCATCCCGTGATCGATCAAGCTAGTAAACAGGTATACTATTAAAAGATTGGCCCTTACAAGGTTCGTATGAAGAATCTGAGTTTCACTACTTCTTGTTGCTTGGGAGTTCCCATCATGGGATCACAATGGGACACATAGTGCCTCAGATGTTGTTCTAGCTCACCTGGTCAATTTAATATCAAAAACGTAGGACTCCAGAAATTTAGAGGTGGTGGGGTTTCACTCACCCAGTCAGGGTAAATTTTTCATTCTGGATATGGAGTATCCACCAAAGTGGATTGATGTCCCCCAGTTGGAACGGGTATTTGTGCCCAATCATAACCTCTATTTATCACAGAATATTACCAACAACCCTCATGGATGGGAATAGGGATTCATTTCTACTCCTAAGTGATCATCTATTTATGTGGATGAGTCTCCCCACTTAAGGAGGTGTGGTTGCGGTCCTAACTCCTAACTATTTTTGTGGACGTGATTACATATTAGCAAGTATATAGGATATGGTTGGGGATTGATTTATAACCCTCCATCATTGCTAAGATATGATAATATATATCCTTTGTTGGAATGGTAATATATGACAATTCCAATTTTAGAGTAAGAATATGGGCCTGCTCTGATCCTCCATTTCATGTGAGTAAGTACTGACAGTCCTCTAGTGTGGGGGCAGTAGTATGAGTCTTCCCTAGATTCAAAACCAGAATAAGTTGACTACTTTATCCAATTTCCATTGTATTTTCATGAAGAGATTGATATGAATCCATAAGTATTTTCATCTTCTTGTTGTTTTCTTCCATATTTTAAAGAGGTTATTGATATTAACAAGTAAGAATTTGAATCTATTTGTATTTTTCCATAGTATTTGACTGGAAGACTTCATGTGCATTAATAAGTATATGGGTATGCCTATAGTTTTTCGATGTATTTACATGAAAGGCTTGATGTAAATCTATAGATATATTCATCTTATCATAATTTTTTTATGTATTTACATGGAAGGCTTCATGTGCATCTTCAAGAATTTTCATCTACTCACAGTTGATTGTCACTGTATTTACATGGAGAGATTGATGTGAAATAGTAGGGATATGCATCTGCCTATAATTTGTCGTTGTATTTTTATGTAGGGTTTTATGTGAATGAGAAATAATATTCATATTCTCATAGTTTTCCATCATATTTTTATGATGTTCTTGATATAAATTAGCAGGAATTTGAGTCTGCTCATAGTTTTCTGCCATATTTGACTAACGGGCCTGATAAGAGTGATCAGTTATATACATATTCTTGTAGGTTGGTGTCATATTTACTTGGAGGAATTCTTCAATAAGAATAAGGATGATGTAATATTCCTAATTATCAAATCGTCTCCCTTTATAGATCACCCTTGGGACATAGGTCTGTTTGACTTCGGCTGGGGCCTGTAGGGAAATATCCTCTTCATGGTGAGGATGTTGGACCACACGATGTTAACGGTGACCATTACCAGTAGGTTCCATCAAGTGGGACCTTAGTGCTATTATGATGAAGTTATTTGTGATGAATTCATCATCCTCCCTAACATAATGGAGGAACTCATTATCACATTCCAAGGACAGGGTTCTGAAACAGGCTGAAACATCTATTGTAGTCCTCTGGTTATGGACCATCAACCATCACCGTGTGGATGGTTGGTGGTGTTTCATGGACAGGAGGGCCTATCAAGCTACCTCTAGGGTTGGGAGAGCTTCATTCTAGTGGTACTCTCAGACCAATTCATTTGAAACCCAGTGTTGAATACATTGGGTGGGAAACAACATCCTCTATTTTGTTGAGGACCTAGCTTGTGTAGTGGTTAATGCATGTGTCCACAAAATCTAGTGAGATTCCATTGGATTGAAGGGATTTATAGTGAAAATTTTATATAATATATGATAAAAATACATACAAAAACCCTATAAAATTATCATCTCATGACCAAATGTTTAATTGATGGTCTCATTTGTCCCTCTCCCATTTTGGATTCAAAAGAGGCCTAACATGGGGTAACACCGCCACCTTGGTTAAGGATTCATGTTGGGTTCACCATTTTGTTTCCCATAAAATTTAGGTGTTAGACGATTGATTACAGGGGGTTGAGTTTTGTATAATCATTCAGGTTGGTTTTACAACTTCCAAATAGTCTCCAACAGTTTTTGTTCATGGATCTGGAAACAGACAATGGCTCTCATATCCACGATGACTCATGGACCTACTTTACAAAGGGAATCGTTGGTTTGGGAACCTGGCCAATGACACTTAAAAACCCACATTGGTTGAGAGGATGAGAAGTTAGGCTCATCACAACCTTTTGAGAGGAACTATTTCCTATTATGGGACTCACATATAGATTTAAGATATGTTCTTGAATCCTTTGTTCATTCCCAATTATATATAATACAAATCACCCATATGTAACAATCAATTATGAACATGCATGGGTCCAGAATCATCCATATGTATCTGAGGTTCTCCATTGATAGGGATATATGTATGTATCAAAGGTTTTCCATCAATGGTAACCTTCTATAGATTCATTAGATATTCTTTGGTCATTTAGTAGGATGATGTTAGTTTTAAGCCATGTGGGGCTCTCTAGAGTTTATTTTCATCCAGGAAGACATAATTTATTTTGATGTTAGGATCGAACCCATATAATGGGATTCCTACATACCACATTAAATGAATCAGAAACCACATAGTTCAGTTCCACTTATTAGGGCATGTCACCTTTTAAGTTCATGCAACAAGGAATGAACCATGTAGTTTAATGTCATGTGGTAAGGACTTCCAAGTAAAACGTGATTGGTCAAGGATGGTGCAGGACTTGCGCTAAGGCATCCCAAAAGGGATATGGTTTCCCATGTGGATATAACCCTACTAGGAATGTTTCTTGAATATTATTAGGGTGAATTTGGGTGTTGGTTTATGACCTTAGAGAGTCTTCCTACATATCCCATTCGGTTGGGAATCAAATCCCACACATTTCAGTAAGTTGGGGATTTCACCTGTGAGGATGCCCCTAGGGTGCTGATTCATTATGAATATTGAACTTTGAAGGTTGAGTCATGGATTCATGGATTATACCTTATAGGTGTCACATGTGTTTGGATGTTGTTGGGGCTTACACCTCATAGGAGGCCCATTTGAGTGGATATGGTTGGGGATTACACCTCATAGGAGGCCCATTTGAGTGGGAATCGTGTGAATATATTGATCACCACTAACCTATAAGCCCAAGTGAGTCATGATAGGTGTGAGAAACAAGAATAATCAGTAGTTCTGAAGATCACATGATCAACTCTGTCTGCTGGAGGATGAGGTCTAGGCCTAGAGGGAGAGAGAATGGACATTGATGTGCCCATCTCCTCACTTTTTTTGGTATGCTTAGGAGGTGAAGAGGAGAAAGAGTTCCGCCTCTTACAATAAAGTCTAGGGGATTAATCCAAGAGGTATTCCCTACTGGTCCTTGGGGAAGAGTGGAGTGACCAGCACTAGCCCTCATCAAAGGGAAAATTCAGTGGTTCCCCTCAATCCCTGGAATAGGGTGGTTTACGTGAGCACCTCCAAGGTCGAAACCCTCGTTACTATGAGAATGTAGTCTTGAATACATTCCAAGGGTTATCCTTTTCATAGATGCCACCAACATGACTTCTCTTACCATGAGTATATAGACTTGAGAGGACGCGTTGATGTTCTCGATAATATGATTATACATATTAGGTGGATTTGGAAATGGCCTTGGCATGATGCCATTAGACAGGTTCGCAGAGGGTCTAAAGTGGGGCTCGATGATACAATAGAAGGGAGTGATGGGTGGTTGAGATTATAACTCCCTAGGATTACCCATTCCATGTAGCATGTTCTTATATAGGATGAGGTTTTCTCCACATATCATGTTTCTATGACGGTGATGGTACCATTTGTGTAGCATTGTGCTATGCAGACCTGGGTTCTTCCCACATAAAGGGTTGTTATGTAGGTCTAGGTTCCACCCGCATTTCATTTTACTATGTGGGGTATATTTCCTCCCATGTAGAATTTTCTATGTGGGGAAGGGTTCCACCCATATAGTGTTCTTCTATACGGGGTGTTGGTCCACAAAGGGGCTATATGTTTATGCCTCACAAAATGGTGTCTGCAAATGGGTTTTATGTTTTTAGATCTATGTATGATTTTTATTTCCCCCTTAATGTTATATGGTGGGTTTACTTGCTGGGAATCGATGGCACACTCCCAATTCATCTCTAAGGCTACACTTTTTTAGTCTCCTTCTCATCGCTCCTCTCTCCATCCCCTTTCTTGGTTCCCCTCAGTGGTCTTTTATAGAAGAACAGAGGGAATGGATATCAGCATGGTTGTTCATCTATGGTGGGCCATAAGACTTCTTTTAAAGGTTCCAAAGGAGGACACCCTAACCTGAAAATGATTTTTTTTACATTGGAAGATCATTCATGGGGATGGAAATCACCATCTGACCCCATAAACAACTTGGTTTCATTCGTGGGATCCAGCAGCACCGTCTCATCCCACAAATGATTTTTTTCTTGGGGGATAATCATTTGTGGGGGTGGAAATCAGTATTTATCCCCACAAGAGAATTGGTTTTGTTTTTAGGCATCGGTGGTATCGCATCATCCCATGAACGATTTCATTCTCAGGGTGCTTCATGAAGCGGTCGAATGCCATGTGGAGAGGCGATCCGTGCAGCGATTTTTACTACACGGACCCAGGCCTTCCTTTTCTGCTTTGTCCCTCTTGAATAATTTTCTTCAAATTATTCTTTTGGGTTTATTTATATCCTTTTTCATGTTCATTGAATTCTCTTCTTATTGTATGCGGAATTTTCATGACCCAAAAAATGTGTTTTTGTCATTTTTTTAAACAAACAAGATTTATAATTTTCAAATGATTCATAATATAATGAGTCCAATAATCCATCTATATTGAGTTAATGGATCTATTTATCATTTATATTCCTAAGGAAATAATTATAAAGATATGTGATATTAGAATCAACCCTCACATTCTTATTATAAATGTTATATACAGGATATCTGTATCTATAATATATTAACCATTTATCATATTCTAAATATGATAAACATTTTATTCTTATATATAGAAAAAATTGTGTTCTTAATAGTTAATGAAATATTATCTTGTCCAAATAAGATACAAAAATAAAATTTATGTTTATGGTGGAATCATAATAATAGTTATCCAATTATAGTGTAAATCTAAATGGTAATATCAAATCATATGTTCTAACTTCTAATGCATAAACTCTTTATCCATTATTGACATAATGTTTTACATCACCTTTTTTCAATTCCATTTTAAATCCAAGTATATTTTTTCATCACAAATGTGGGGATTAAAACTGTTATCTAATACCTAAGAGTCAGAGTTAGTGAAATTGGTCTCTATAAAATTCACATTTATATGATTATAATTATTTTATTTAAGAAAATATTTCAACCCTAGATACCCATTTTGTCCAATCTTATAGGTCATATCTATTATGGATCTCAATATTATTATCGTGTTATAATCCATAATATATAATAGACATATCTAAGTGTGGGAATCATTTATTATATATTTTCTTATAGGAAATTTAATGAAAGTATTCCCACTAAAAATGATATCCCTATATATCATATCTATTTAGTGAACCAAGATAAATATTTCAACATAACTTACAGTAGGTAACACGTAAATAATTCATGACTATATCTAGTAGAAAAAAACCTTTTCAATCATATCATATATGATTATTAGATAACTTCATGGATAAACTGTTTACCCAAATCCTCTAAGGATTCCCTCAATTTCAATCCTCTGGAATCCTAATGGATAGGGTTTCTGAGCTAGTGTAACATAAAGAATAAACTAAGAACAAGGAAACTAATGGTTAGGGTAACCTTGTAACTTTATTTCCATAAAAAATATAATACACAGGCTCCTAATGGTTAGGGTCATCTATATTGAATGATTGAGGTCTTGAAAAGTGAAACGTTGGAAGGAATATCACACTTAGTGTTTTAAGGGTTTTCTTTTAAAATTATCACAAATTTAATATAAAACATGTGCATATTTAATCCATTTCTTCTCATAAAACCTTTATTATCTCGTGTTTTATCTATTTTTGTAGGCATGCTTCTAATGATTTAGTTTTGGAATTACTATTCATCCACCAAATTAATGTTTTCACACCAAATTAATGTAACTCTTTACCCAACTCACATGTTTGTATTATTCACAAAATCACATAAGCTAAACATATTCATACATATCTGACTAGATATCATGTGTAAGGTGCATGAGCTTTTCAAGTAAATGAATATAGTTATATGTGATTGAAAATATCCACATGTGTAAGCTCGAAGTGGAATATAGCCATCCCGTACCTTTCTAAAATAAGGAATAACCCTCCAAGATAGATTATAGAACAACCCCAATTCCTTCTCCCCATGAAGACTTTACTCAAGAGATAATTCAATTCATGAAATATCTAACATCAAAAATTCCTAAACTCTATTAAAAGTTTATTCTCAAGCTTATAACTCTAAAAAACATAGGTCATGGTAGATGAAAAACTAAATTATATGGAGTCATACCTAGAATATAATACAAGGCTCTATCTCCTAAAATCAACTGATCATATATATTTAAGTTTATACATTATTCAATTTCTATAAAAAATTTATAAACATGAATAATATAAAAGTTAAAAAAAACACTTTATTTATTCTACCAAACATGAGAGACCAATAGTAACTTTTTTTATATTTTTTAAGAAGGGAAATTTTCATTTTATTATTTTTAATAATCATAATTTATAAAAAAAATTATAAATTATAACTAAAAATATAAAAACAATTATAAATATTTCTTACATGTGTCATATTTTATGACTACACTCGGTCATAAAATAAAACTGATACAAGATATTGGTTTTCCTATATACTAACCACATTTTATGTATAAAAATCAATCATAAAATATGATATAGATCATTGTTTATGATAGGTGTTATCATATAACATCATTTATATTTAATGATATATCAAGATATCATAAATACGACATGGGGCTCTCTATTTCAAAAACCTTGGATTGATTCGTATTGTGTGATATCAAATATTGTATGAAATGAGATAGAAAAAATTTGAGGGTTCTCAATACATCATACCTTATTATATTTTCTAATAGTATGATATGACTGAATAAAATAGAAGAAACCCTTCAAATTGTATATTATGATATCAACATATATGTATTAAAATATTAAAAATTTTAAAAAACCAATTGATACACATGATGAATCCTTAAAGAAAAACACACTGATATCACTGCTAAGTTTTGGGGGGTTATCTTATGATCATTGGAAATATAAGATGACCCATATAATGCTTTATCTATCTTCAAGAATCAACATACATGGTATTTATGAAGAATAACATATATGTATGCAAATTAAAAAATCCTCTATATTCTTAGAGTTATTTAATAATGATTATAGGAGTAGTAAACCATTAGATTTATACCTCTGAGGGGAATAAACCAGCCTTTTGATTCATGATTTCATCGTGAGGATTCCCATATATCAAGAGGGGTTCTAGAAACTTCACTATACATGATGAAAAATGCTACGAGAAGAAGATATTTTTAGAAATCTTTTCATGAAACTAATGATCATGATCACAACCAATGAGGGAAATAATTCTTTAATATATCCATCTTCTAATCTCCTCACTAAATAAAGAATGCATCGGCTATATGAAACATATTGATATGTTATCAAATGGAACCCTTAAATTATACCCCATTATTAAATTCATTAAACTAGTTCAATGTGAATGAAATGTAAGTTTAATCTATTCATAATGGATTATAAATTGAATGAAACCACATGGGGGTAAGGTGGAGGATGCATGAACTTCATGCATGTAATGATGAAACATATCATATGATATAACATAGGTAGTAAAGGAATCATTTCTACTTTGATATGGCTCAAACATATAATATGCTATGATATCAATCATATGGATATCACATCCTACAATCTAGGTGTATCATAATATACAACACAAATTATTTAAGTTCACATCAAACACATTATCCCATTATATTTTTCTATGACCAATAGTGGACAACACATCTCAACCAAAAATATGAATGTTTTAAAAGAGGGTTCCCTAGACAAAACATGAATAGTTTTTTTCAATTACCTTATCGTGTATAAAGAGATTTATGCATGATTTTATCTTATTATTTTTTATATAAAAAGGTTGTGGAATCTCCCAGTTATAATAAGAACCTTGAGATACTGTAGAATTAATCCTTCACATATGTTTTATACTCTAGATATATCATAATAATGAGACACATGTTATGTATTACTATTAGGTATTGGGGAATCATTTCCATTGAAATGCTTTCTCATGAAGTTTTCACATAATGATCTTGAGTAGAGGATATCATGAGGACTGGTCCACTAATAGAAGCACTATATGTTTTGGGTGTCATTAGATGTTCCTATCTGTGAGCATGGGTATTGGTCAGTTGAATTTAGACCATCATCAATGTGTATTATTTGATTAATCACTTCAATTTATTATGAAAACCATGAAATTTATGTTGTGGAATGGTATCTTGTATTGGGTGAATCATTGGTGGTATGGCATTGATTAAATGATAAAAATAGGGTCTTTTAATTTCAAAAAGAAAAAAATATATTTGGTTACTTGATTGGGATGGAAGTGCCTTGAATAAATCCATGGCCATGGTAGAGGAAGGAAAGTCCATCCAATATAGTCAATAAATATAAATAAATTGTTAAAGTTTGATAACACATAGTATGTATCATGCTTTATAAGATATCCATGTAAAAGATATTATATTACATGATAAGTGTTTATAGGAGGTTGTTGTTGCTATGACTTACACTACTATAAAATAGGCCTTTAACAGCGCTAGAATAGGACTTTATCGGTTCTAAAAAAGCACTGATAATTTAACATCGGTTAAAGTACTGAAGTTTTTATCATCACTAAAAAGCGATGTTAAAGTCCCCCTTTAACAACACTAAAAAGTGTTGTTAAAAGGGTCATTTAACTGTTCTTTTTTAGCACTGTTAAAGGGAACTTTTAACATCACTTCTTTGTAGCACTGATAAAGGGGTCCTTTAAGAGTGATTTTTTATCATTGATAAAGGTAGTTCTATTAAAGGGGGTAAAAAAATTCATACATCCATGAGCCTAACCCCTTTATTAGTGCTTCCATGACACCTTTAACAGCTCTCTCACCACCTTTATCAGTGTTGTTCACCCCACCACCCCTTTTATCAGTGTTTGGAGAATTTCCAACCTCATGTGTACCTTCCTAGATTCAAACCATGTACCTCTCCTTTGAATATGGAATGCCTTTACCACTACACAATGTTGCGTTTTTGCCTATTTAATGATATTTTCATTTATTTATAAATATATTTACATATATATCTTTTATTCAAATATTTATATAATTATTTTTAAATACTTTTATACAATATATGTATGTGTGTAATATATATATACTTATATTTATTTAAATATATTATATATTATATTCATTTATATATACAAGAATATAAAATAAATATATATCTGTTTATTAATACACAAATATATTTATATGTATATATAATGTAAAAATTGGTTAAATATTGTTTTAAATATATTTTTAGAATTTTTATTTCTTTAAATATATTAGAATATACATTTTTACATAAATATGTTGATATATGTATTTATATGAGTGATTTATTATAAGAAAATATAAGAAAACATGCATATATTTAATTATAAATAAAATTATGTTGTAAAAAATGATAAAATTTCAGAACCATGATATCAATATTAATATAATACCTGGGAATAAATTCATCCTCCACAAAAAAATGCAATAAAACTCCCTAAAATGAGGCTAAAAATCAATTTAATGTTAAAAAATCAGGGTACCCTGTCACGACCCGACCTGTACTGAGGCTTGATCCGCAACTACCCCAAGCCCGTCCCTACAGGCCAGGGGCTGGCAACTAGCACCGAAGGCACAACAAACTCGAGGAGGCTTTTTCCTAAGAACTTGTACACACACATGCAGCTAAATCAATAAAAATAGTGTAGAGGGAAAATAAAGCAATATAAAACATTGCTATATATAAACCAGAAATATGCATCGACCTCTAATCAGTACAAGTACAGAAAATTAAACTGAAAGGGAAAGATGAAAAATACATGCCCAACCAGAAAAGTGTCATAACCCAGAAAAAGGTGGAAAAGTAAAATAGCTGGGAGAGAACCCCCCTCCTGGATCCCAAGCTATGACCACTACACGTGGTCCAAGTACCCTTTATCCCTATGCTACTCTAAAGCCATGATCAGCTTGTTTATCTTCTAAAATATAACACTAACTACGGGTAAATCCTAAGCATGGATGAGTATAAAAATACTCAGTAGGATGCCCTGAAGGCTCAAGGGATCAGCAAGTGAGCTACTGAAGAGGGAAGCAGTAGATAGAACAAGGTACAGTAAAAGAGTACATCTCAACCCAACAAAGAAGTGAAGTAAGCTTGTCCAAACACGAGGGGATAGAAATGGTGAGAAGGTGAACTTCTCATCAAGTCTTCGCTACCTACAATAGGAGAGTAGACTTATCAAACCACGAGAAGATAGACACAGAAAGCACATGGAATACCCTGCGTGTCTTCTCCTCTCCTGAAAGGAGAGTAACCAAATCCTAAGGAGTGGGTACTGCAAATACGATATATATATATATACTCAACCAAAGAAACCCAAATGAGAGAGTAAGGGGATATCCATATAACTAGCTCAGCCCAGGAAAAGAGTCGCCAACAATTCTAGAATTAAACACCATCAATGCCCAGCATCCCTCATGTATGCCCTGAATTTCAAGATAAAGGGGCTCAATTACCGCACCTTGATACTATCCACTTTGGGCGGGTATGTCCCTCCCGCACAGTTTTAGGTCATTTCACAAGGATGTGTCTTGGTGGGACAAGCACCCCTATTTATTAAGAGTCCAAAGTCACATCAAACACATCTCGTCACTATGTCGTACAATCGAGAGATCATGTCACAAAGTCGTGAACCCACTATCAAACCCTGATGGATGATATACTTATAAAATTCATCGGTGAACCCACTGCCTAGCCCAACTAGAGGGTAAGCCCTGAAAGAGTAACAGGTGAATGCCACTACCCTGTTGCACTAGAGGGTAATCCCTAAAATAGATCGGAAAATACCATTACACAGCTACGCTGGAGGGTAATCCTTGAAAGATATAGGAAAATGGCACTGCCCAGCTGCGCTAGAGGGTAAGCCCTGAAACATATCGGTGAACGCCACTGCCAAGCTGCGTTGGAGGGTAAGCACTGAAAGAGTAACTAGTGAATGCCACTACCCAGCCTTGCTAGAGGGTAATCCCAAAAGATAACGGCGAACACCACTGCCCAGCCTCGCTGGAGTGTGAGCCGGGATTTCTTTAGTGATTCTGAAAACACCACTACTATCATTGGCATCATCAAGCATTGCCTCATATAGGCATCGCACTCACAACATCTCGCATCGTACCTATAAAACCACTACAGAGGTCACCATCGCGTTCCACCTAGAGAAACACTCAGGATAGGCCACTCTCAAGCTAAAATATGAGTTTAGAAGAAGTAGATATGAGAGGTAGAAGATTTGTAGTGGTATGCAGCGTGTGTGGGTCCAACACCACATTTGACCCATCCTCATCACTTGTCCATGTACCTAACCATTTCTGGGTACCAAAAGGGTTAACAAGTACCACTAGGTGAGTTAAGGTACTCCCAGAGTACGTGACACATTAGTCGCAAAGTCAACGATCACACGATGCTCATCGCTTAGCTGGAGGGTCATAATCATAGATTAGCTGACACTCCTCGAATGGTATAAGAACATTGACCGTATCTCTTCACACATATTCTCCGCTCTCACAAGATTCGAATATGACCTAAGCCATGGATTCTATTCAAACACATCAAAAGGATCTTCCACTGATATTCCCTTCATGTTTCTACATTTAATGAGATCATGAATAAGGCTCTTCAAAAATCATAAGTCATAAAAACGTAGCATATTCCTGAAATACACCTCATGGGGCCCATGAATCAGCCCTAAATTTAGGCAGTCGGATTACGTTGTTGCAATCCCCTCAGAAAAACACACAGAAATGAGTGCTCAAACACCCCAAACTGATGAAAAATGTAAAAGTGGCATTTCATCATAAAATGTGAAACCAGAACCTTTGGGTCCCACACCTTGTCTCCAACCAAATTCTCCAAAAAATAGTCTCAAAAGGTCCACACATGGACCAGGGTCTTGCTGCTACTGACGGCGCGTCAATCGGACATTCCAAACAGGAGTTAGGTCCAATGCAAGAATAATTAATTAATTAATTGTTAAAATTAAGTGTTTCATGCCACCAGGTAATTAAAAAAACCACAAAAGTCCCAAACCAACTTTGGAATGACTGCCTCAAATCTAGGGTCACAGGGCCTCTGACGGCGTGTCAAACGGACATCTGGTTTGATAGATACGCCCAATTCAAGCCTTAATAATAATTTATTATTATTAAATTAAAGTGTTCCAAGTCACCCACCCTCAGGAATGGAACTCAAAATTCCCAAAAGACATCTCAAAAACCCCTTTCTCGATGAGACAAACCCATTCCCATAGACGATGCGCAATTTGGTGGCTCATATCAAAAGATATGGCCTTTTTAAGACGAATGGACAAAACGGCCCGGTCCGGCCCACTGGCAGGACCCTAACTCTATTGGGTTGGCTTGCCCTGGGTAGCCTGGTCCAGTCCGCCAGCCCACAGCCCGGCTTCAGGTCCTACTCAGCTCACCATGGCCCGTTGTCCGTGGACCGTGCTGACACTGACCATTCATAAGGGCAGGTCGCCCTCTTGCTCCGCGCCCATGCAGAGACCCTCAAGACGCAGGTCCAGCCTCCTTGATACACCTAAGTTCAGTGCCTTAGGCTACTCCCACCTGTCTCCAATAGCACCTTTAGATGCTCCACCACCCGGCATCATTTTCCTGAGTCGTCGGCTCCGCTCCCCACCTACTCGGATCCTCCACTGAACGCCGCTACACCACATCGGTCAAAGCCCCGACGCTCCTCCACTAGACCACACCCCTGCCTCACCTGATCGCCACACTCCCGAACACTCCACCTGATGCCTGAATCCCTAGACTCTGCTAGACTCTACTCATCCACTGGTCGATGCACAATCATGCCTTCGAAGCAACTCTGTCGCGCGACACATCATGGTGGTTGCGCTCACCATCGGCCTTCGTCTCCATTCGGCTGCTCTGGTGGTCCATTCCATGGACCACCATGACCTCATCGGAGGTTTGTTTTCGAATTCAAAGGTAGATTCAGGATCCTCATGGCCATATCTTTATATTGATGCCCCTCGCTTGTCGATCTGTCAAGGTTTTGGTGTGTCCGAAATTTTGGATGAAGAACGCTTAAGAACAGTATTTAGAATGGGGATCGAACAATGGTTGTGTTCTTTTGGCCATCATCCTTATTCTCAAATTATAAAAATTTAAACAAATAATTTTATAAAAACTCAAGAAATCAATGAAGGTGTGAAAATTAACAAGAATCCTACATCATTTAGATGTTTCGTGGTTGGTGATGCATCCGCTCTGATTCCACTTCGATCCACTGAGGTTTCGGTAAAGATCACTCCTCGATCCGGAGAAGAATAGAAAAGAACATCGAATAATGGTAGAAAGAGAGAGATATATAAGGAAAAACCCCAAATCCAAACTCCTATATCTCTATTTATATAAAAACCCACTTAGCGTGGAATCTGAAACTGTCACGCCATCACATTTTATATTGTGCCGAGGTAAAACGCTCCATTTCGGACTCAATAGAAGTCTCATATTTCCATTCCAAGACATCATTCAAACGTAATTTTAAAGAACACCATGGATAAAAATCACCAAGTGGTTATTCCAAAATGACCATTTTTCCCTTGGGTGACTTTTCTCACAACGGACCTGTGACAACAAAGATTATACCCCTCCTTGGGTAAATGGAATGCTCTGAACTCAATCAAGGACTCAGATTTATTATCCGAGTTTCTATTTGAGAGTTATTTGGTTTTTGAACTATTACATGAAGGAATTGATAAATTAATTCATCCATTTACTTACCACTAATGAGAGAGTGGTCCGAACATCCCACTCCGACATACTTTATGCCACACCTAGGGTAAGAACCATGTTTTGGAACCAACCATGGTCTCAGATTTATGATCTGATCAACCTTTTAAGAGATATCCCATTTCCATGGAGAAAATAGTACAAAAACACTTAATATTTTTGTATAATTAATTTTGGGCACACCGAGACTTAGAATTGTACATCGTCTCAGTACTTGGCTCTGGAAATATATATAGAAATATTCCAAAGTCTTACAGGGAAAAAACTGGGTCTCTAAATCATTCCCTCCTTCAAGCTTTTTCATCCCCAAAAAGCAAAACTAGGAGAAACAACTCGGGATACTAATCTCACACCTAGCTCTCCCGCTCCCAAGAAAAATTGCACAACACCACGCTGGCACAATACATGAACCAAAGGGATGGTTCGTCCGCATAAGGTATTCTACTTTAGATGACGTTTGTAGAAATACGCACGTATCTCATCATTTGTGACACATAGAAGACGTTGTGTGCCTACTCCAGCTATTGGGGGGTAGGGTAAGGTAGTAGGAAAACTCCCCTTCTCTAGAACAATTTCTTAATGGCCTAAACAAACTAGAGGTATATTTTACTTACCTAGACAAACCACTACATTCCACATCGCGACTGGAATTACAGTTTGTCCCTAGAAAAGGGTCTCGTGATTCCATCCTTCAGAATATCCATCTGGTGAAACAACCAAGGATATCTGGTCATGCAATATTTCACAGTTGGTTCATCACAATTGATACTCTCTTACATGCTCGAGGAGTGAAGGAGTCAACACCATCTATTGAAGAAACGTTTCACCCTCCTACTCCACCAAGGTCATCCACAAGGAGGCTAACTGCTAAAAAACATCCTACACCTGGCGATCTTGGGATTTCCTGCTAGGGAATATACTAAAATGTTGTTGCTTTTTGGAGCATAGACTACATCGAAGTCATAGTCCTTTAGAAATTTCAACCAGCACCGCCATCTCAGGTTCAAGTTTCTCTAGGTGAAGATACACCTGAGACACTTGTGGTGTGCTAAAACCACAAATTTCTCTCTCTGAAGGATATCATCTCCACATTCTCAGGTAGAATACTACCACTGTAACGACCCAAACATTCATTAATGAAAATTCCTCTTATCTAATTAAATGTATTATTATGTAAAATGGTGATATAAAATGTGAATTTCATTGGATTTATGTTTTTGGATTTTAAAATACCATTAATAATTGTAATTGTTTCTAATATAGTTTTTGAATAGTGATCACATGATTACTATAAATATAGGGCTTTAACAAATCAAATTTACTCAGATAAAGGAAGCGATGGCCTCATCCAGTAAACTTGCCCCGTATGAAGCCCATATCTTGGAACTCAGAAAGGAGGTGGTGTCATTAGGCTTCTCTCTTGACCAAGTCCAAGTAGAGCTTGAACACGTTAATCTTGAGCGGAACCGACTACGGGAGAAGTGGAAGTTAATAGATATTACAACCTGAGCAATGATATCTGAGCCACCCCAAGAGTCTGTCACCATCACACACCTTACCCCTTGGTATTATGAGGGTGTTATAAGGGGTTATGTAAAAATACCCTAGTACTACTATTATGTATATTATTATTGTATAGAGAATATACATTCATTTTATTATTGTTACTTTGTAAAAAAAATTAAAGCGCAAATAGTATTTTTAGTTAATATTCAACTAAGAAATATATTTTGATGAATTAATAGATTTTTGAATTAAATAATATTTTAATAAAATATGATTATTATTATTAAATTACTTTTTATTAAATATAAATTATCGTATAATTTTATAAATGCAATTGTAATTTTTATTAAGGTTTAAAAGCTGTTTTTATCAAAACCCATGAATTTTCAATAAATGTTGGTTTCTATTTTAAAAGTAAAAATTCACATATTTAGAAAATTATTTATATAAAATTAATATTATTTTTGGAATCAGGATGTCGAAATTATCCAACGGTTAATTTTTCATAATTTTCTGAGATAGTTGAATTTTTGGGTAAAAATTAAATACCGTTTAAATATATAATGTGTTTTATGACATCACAATAACCCAATAGTGATGTAATAAAATACTATAAACATTATGTTCGGACAATATATGTTTTACCATTAAAATAATGTGATTTTGGGTTAATTTTATTTATTTTAAAAAGCTTTAGTGGACCCTCCAAGACTTGTAAAACATTTTGTCTTTTTAAATTGTTTTCCTTGAGAGTGTGACTCACCTCCACATAAGCAAACCTGTTATTTTAAGAAGTTAGGCCATTTTCCTTATAAAATATTATTTTACACTCACCTTTTGAAAAAACCATGGGCAAAAATCATGGGCTGGTTTGTGGTGTTGATTAGTTTAATTTGTGGTGTCCCAAACCTAAATAATAAAGAATTCCCTCTTCTTTCCTATATAAACCCACCCAAACTCCCACTTCCTCTTCACTCAAAGTCTTTGGAGTTCGTCCAAATTATTCCATCCTCTATATATAATCCTCCCAAGGTTCCCCAATCTCCTAAGAAGCCTCTCTCAAGCCTCTCCCAAGCCTTTGGAAGCACACTTCCAAGTAAGGGATTCTCACTTTCCTTATTTATGTCCAAGTTTCCTTATATTATTATGCCCTTTTATTTTAAATTATAAATATTGGGGTATTATTTTTAACCTCCACCATAATTCCCTATTTATGTTTGAATTATGGGATACCCCTTTCTATCTCATCAATCATTTTTATGAATTCTTACGTTACACCGTTACGCTGCCGAAATTCCCCCGATTTTCCAAGCCAATGTCATTGTGTAGTGAATACCATGCCAATTTCTCTATTAAGGGTATTCACCTTTATGAAGATTTGATTATTGATTATAAATCTCCATGTATTTATTCCACTTACCTTTATCATGGAATAAATTGTGATGATCTATTCCATGTTGTATGATCCATGTGGCACACTTATGCATGAAATAAAATGATTATGAAGGGTGTGCCTTAATAGCCCTCCAATGCATTGGGTAAAGTATAGTATCATGATGTGTCATGTGAAATTAGTATTGAATCATGATAATTCAATTGAAATGAGGGGTTACTCATGCTTCATTTTCAATGAGGTTTTACTCATTCTCCATGTGCAATGAGCCTTGGCTCATGCTAATTCAATGTTAAGTGTTGTTGCCACATTTCCATGTTATGATTATCATGATTTATCATGCCTTTATGTTCATGGTTATCTTATGCTCCATTTATATGCCTATTTAATAACATTTATTTCATTCCTCATGTTATTCCATGTTTATTCCCTTACTGGGCTTTATAGCTCACCCTTTTCTTATGCATGTCCTCAGGTTATCCCATGCAATGCTAAGTACGATGGAATGTAGTGGTCATGTAAAGGAAGTTTTAAATAAAGATGTTGTGTGTTTTATGTTATAAGTTTTCATGTAATGTTCCTAAACCCCAAATACACTAGACCTCTCGATCTTCTATGTTGTATCAAGTGAATATTTTATGTAATAAATTAGTTTTAAGTTTTTAATAAAATGTAGGTTTGTTTTAGTTGGTATCAGATGGTAGGTTTAGTTATATTTTGGGATTAGGATTAGAAAATCTCTAGTGATGCCTTAGATATGATACTAAGTATAATAAAAACATACCTATGTTTTGGTGGGTATTGATTAAGTGGTTTATCAAGAAAATACATCCATGTCTGGATATGAGTAGGTAGAGGCGGCTCTGGCATAGATGTACCTAGGGGTGAAAACCCCGACAAGGAGTTTCGGGCTTGACCCAGGTTATCCTAGTACACGACAATAGGCCTTGCTGCACTCTTGGTTATGAAACTCCTGGGGGATATGCATTGGTAAATTCATAAGATTAGTATGAACCATTATTAATGGAATTAAAAAAATACCCTAAGAATATATGTTATAAAGTAGATCATGGATAACATATATTGAAGCCTATATATTCACAAGTTAAGGAAATAAAAGGTATTTATAAGTCATATGTTTTGTCCTTGGATTACCCTTTATGTGTTACCCCTAACTTTCCTTTTATTCCAGCCAATGATCGGTAATAGGAGTACTCAGGCTAACAATCGATGTGAAGACCAATGTGATGACTATTCTAATGAGATTCCCAATCTGATGGGAGCGGGAATCGCAAACTTTGTCATGATACTCTCTCAGTTAACTCAAGAATTTAATAGAAACATGGTTCAAGAGGAACATTAAACCCCCCCCCCCAATAAAGAACAAGTCATTGTCGATAGATTCATGAGACAAAGGCCTCCTACTTTTAATGGATCATCTGATCCCTCAATCGTTGAACAATGGATCAACTCCATTGAAAAGATATTCTCCATTCTTCAATGTTATGAACAATAGTAGGTTCTTCTATATGCTTATCGTATGGAGGGTGAAGTCGATCAATGGTGTACATTGATCAAAAAAATGAAGCCTAAAGAGGATATCATGTCGTTTGAATGGAAGGATTTCTGGAAAAAAAAATTTGATAAATATTTTCTGTGCACCCTCCCGATTAAGATGGAAAGGGACTTCCTTGACATAAAGAAAAAAAGTCGACGAATCTATCAAAGTGTATGAGGAAAAATTTACAAGGCTTTCATGATATGCTTACAGCTTTATCATTGCCCCTAAATGCAAGGTTGGCCGCTTCTTTGGTGGGATGAAACCTATCCTGTGGAAAGCCCTGGTGATCTGTGACGTCGACAGCTATGAGTAAATTGTCCGATGTTCCCTCAAGGTCTAAATGAAGATCGGAAAACCTCAAGGGTATCATGGGTATAAGAAGCATAAGGTGGAATTCAATTCTTGTGGTCCGATGGATAAATCCAATGGTGCTAAGAAAATCAAGCACCCCACTTGCCAAACGTGTGGAAAGAAGCACCCTAGAAATTGCCTGAAGGGGATGAGGAAATGCTTTAGGAGTAGAAGAGAAGGTAACCTCACCATTAATGACTGAAAAGAAAAACCCACGGCTGTGAAAGAGGAGAGGAATGCTCCATTCAACTCTCAAGGCAGCAAGGGTGAGTTTTTTTCCATCACTACTACCGAAGTGAACCCCGAAAAAGAAGTGGTGATAGGTACTCTAGTTATTCATTCAAGAATAGTGATCATTTTTTTTATTCAGGTTCTACGCATTCTTTTATATCCTGAAAGTTTATTAGAAAAATCCCGACACCGCCACAAATCATGGGATTAAATATGTCGGTGAGTACAGAAAATATGGCAATCATTGCATCCCATGAATATAACTCCTCCCCTATATTAATCAGTGGATTGAACTTCCCTGCAAACCACGTCATACTCCCTCTGGTAGAATTTGATGCAATTCTTGGCATGGATTGGCTTTCCTTATATTGAGCCAACATAAATTATCATGAGAGGGAAATCACCCTCCATGTGGAGAATCGACCCCTGATTAAGTACAAGTGTAAGGAGTAAGATGAATCTTCTTTATCTCCATCTTCTCAAGAATAGATATTAATTACCTATAAGCACGCATATCTAGCTCAGATAATTGATTCTAAGGAGGTAATCATCCCTTAAGACATGCTTATTGTGAGGAAATTTGCTGAAGTGTTTCCCGAGGAATTTTCTGGTCTTCCTCCTAGAAGAAATGTTGAATTCTCAATTGATCTTATACCTGGGGTGTTTCCAATATCCAATACTCCATATAGAATGGATGTTGTGGAGCTTGAGGATCTGAAGAAACAACTATAGGAGAATCTAGATATAGGGTTTTTATGCCAAAGTGCTTCACCATGGGGTGCATCAGTCCTCTTAGTCAAGAAGAAGGATGGTTCAATGCGCCTTTTCATCGATTATCATGAGCTTAACAAAATCACGATAAAGAAAAATTATCCTCTCCCATGAATTGATGACTTGTTATATTAGCTACGTGGAGCACAATACTTCTCCAAGGTAGATTTGTGGTCAGGATATTATCAAGTAAGGGTGAAGAAGGAAGATATCCCTAAGACTACTTTTCCTACAAGATACGAGCACTATGAATTCATAGTAATGCCTTTCAGACTCACTAATTCTCCAGAAATATTTATGGACTTGATGGATAGAGTCTTTAGAGATTACTTTGACAAATTTGTGGTGGTCTTTATAAATGATATTCTAATATACTCCGAAACCAAGGAGGATCATGAGGAGCATCTAAGAACTGTACTAGAGACCTTTTGAAAGGAGAAGCTCTATGAAAAGTATAAAAATTGTGAGTTCTGGTTGAATAATGTCTCATTCTTAGGCTATATAATCACAAGAAATGGGATATCTATAGATCCATCCAAGATAGCTGCAATAGAGGGATGGTCGAGGTCAACATCGGTAACGGATATCCATAGCTTCTTGGGGTTAGCTGGATATTATCGATGATTTGTGAGAAATTTATTATGATTGTCCAACCCTCTTACCAAGCTAACTCGGAAGGGGGTAAAGTTTTCTTGGAGTGATGAATGTGAAGAAAGCTTCAAGGAGTTAAAAAGTAGGCTTATCACTGTGCTTGTGCTCACATTACCCACAAGTGGAGAAATTTTTGTGGTATTCAGTGATGCTTAGAAGAAGGTCATGGTCTGTGTGTTGATGAAAAATGACAGTCATTGCCTATGCTTCAAGGAAATTGAAATTTCATTTGCAGAATTATCCAACACATGATTTGGAGTTGGCTACGGTGATCTTCGCATTAAAAATTTGGCGGCATTATCTCTTTGGGGAGAAGTGTCAAATATATACGGACCACAAAATCCTCAAGTATATATTCACACAGAAAGAGTTGAAAATGTTCCAACGAATATGGTTAGATCTAATCAAAGACTATTACTATTCAATCCATTACCACCCTAGGAAAGCGAACAAGGTGGAAGATACTATAAGTAGAAATGACCCATCGATTCTATCATTGATGAGAATTGAAAAGGATCTAATCTTCTTATATTTGATGAAGATGGACATGGGAATCATAAATAAGGGAACATTATCAATAATTTCAAAAATGATTGCTCAACCGTCTCTTTTAGAAAAGTTAAAGGATGTTCAAAAGGATGATGTGGGAATTTAGAAGAAAGTGTAAGCTATCAGAGAAGGGAAATACTAAGAGGTAAATGTTAATAAAGAAGGAATTGTGAGATTTGGGAAAAGACTATGTGTTCCATCAAGTCTGGAGATGAAGAAGGAACTTTTGGATGATGCAAATAGTTAGAATTTCTCTATTCACCTAGGAAACACAAAGATGTATCGAGATCTCTAAGATCATTATTGGTGGGATAATATGAATAAGGAGATCGTTGAGTATACATAAAAGTGTATGGTGTGTCGGAAAGTGAAGGCAGAGAGTTAGAAGTATAAGGGGATGATGCAACCATTTCCCATACCAGCATGGAAATGGGAGAACATCACCATGGACTTTGTCACTGGACTTATGAAGACAGCTAGAGGAAACAATGCAATCTGGGTTATTGTGGATCGTCTTACAAAGTCTGTACACTTCATTACAATTCGGTAGGATTTCTCATTGGATCAACTGGAATGGATATATATTAGGGAAGTGGTAAGGCTTCATGGAGTACCACTATCTATTGTATCCGATCGAGATCCAAGATTCACCTCTAAGTTTTGGAAGAGTCTTCAATATGCTATGGATACTGAACTGAACTTTAGTACGGCCTATCATCCTCAAACTGATGGCCAATCTAAGAAAACTATTTAGACACTAGAAGATATGTTAAGATCATGTTCTATGGACTTAAAAGGAGGGTGGGACCAACATCTTACACTGGTTGAATTCTCCTACAATAAGAGTTTCCACTCTAGAATTCTAATGGAACCTTATGAAGCCATGTATGGGAAGAGGTGCAGAACACCGGCATGTTGGGATGAAGTTGGTGAGCGTAAACTGCTTGGACCAGAAATGGTTGAAGAAATGGTGGAGAAGGTGAAAACCATTCAGTAACATATCAAGGCAGCCCAGAGTCGACAGAAGAGTTATATAGATAACCGTCAATGATACCTTTAGTATAAAGTTAGAGACATGGTATTTCTATACATATATCCATGGAAGAAGGTCATGAGGTTTGGAAATAATGGGAAGTTAAGTCCTAGTTACATCGGCCCCTTCGAGATTCTTGATCATGTTGGCGCTGTGGCCTATCGACTAGCACTTCCACCTACCATGTCCAAAGTACATGATGTATTTCATGTATCCATCCTAAGTAAGTACATACTATACCCTTCACATGTACTCTCTTTATAGGTAGTACAGTTATATGATGATCTTTCTTACGAGGATCAACCAGTGAAGATATTAGATCGTAGGTAAAGAGTCCTACAAAATAAGACAATTCCCCTCGTGAAGGTGTTGTGGCGAAACCACAAGTTTGAAGAAGCGGCGTGGGAATCAGAGGAAGTGATGAAGCATAGTTACCCTCATCATTTTTACTATGGGAAAATGAAATTTCGAGGGTGAAATTTCTTAAGGGGGGGAGATTGTAACGACCCAAACTTTCATTAATGAAAATTCCACTTGATCTAATTAAATGTCTTATTATGTAAAATGGTTATATAAAATGTGAACTTCATTGGCTTTATGTTTTTGGATTTTAAAATATAGTTAAAAATTGTGACCATTTCTCATATAGCCATTGAATGGTGATCACATGATTAGTATAAATATAGGGCTTTAACAAACCCAATTTACTCAGACAAAATAAGTGATGGCCTAATCTAGTAGACTTTCCCCATATGAAGCCCATTTTTCAGAAATCAGAAAGGAGGTGGTATCATTGGGCTTCGCTCTTGACCAATTCCAAGCTGATCTTGAACATGTTAAGCTTGAGCAGAACTGACTAAGGGAGAATTGGAAGTTAATAGAGATTACCACCCAAGCGATGTTATCCGAGCCACCCCAAGAGTCTATCACCATCACACACCTTACCCTTAGATCTTATGTGGGTGTTATAATTGGTTATCTAATAAGAACCTAGTACTAAGATTATGTACATTATTCTTGTATAGAGAATATACATTGATTTTATTATTTTAACTTTGTAAATTGGTTTTAAAGTGAAAATAGTATTTTTAGTTAATATTCAACTAAGAAATATATTTTGATGAATTAATGGTTTTTTGAAAAAAATAAAATTTTAATAAATTATTATTATTATTATAAAATTAATTTTTATTAAATATAAATTATCATATAGTTTTATGAATTCAATTATAATTTTTATTAATGTTTGAAAGCAGTTTTTGTCAAAACCCATGAATTTTCGATAAATGTCGGGTTTTATTTTAAAAGTAAAAATTAGAATAATTAGAAAATTATTTTGATAAAATGAATATTATTTTTGGAATTAGGACTTCAAAATTATCCAACTGTTAATTTTTCATAATTTTCTAAGACAGTTGAATTTTTGGGTAAAAATTAAATACCGTTTAAATATATAATGTGTTTTATGACATCATAATGACCCAATAGTGATGTAATAAAATACTATTAAAATTATTTTCGGCCAATATATGTTTTAATATTAAAATAATGTGATTTTGGGTTTGTTTTATTTATTTTATGAAGCATTAGTGGACTCTCCAAGACTTATAAAACATTTTTCCTTTTTAAATTGTTTTCCTTGAGAGTGTGACTCACCTCTACATAAGCAGTCATATTATTTTAAGAAGTTAGGTCATTTTCCTTATAAAATATTATTTTCCACTCACCTTTGGAAAAAACCTTGGGCAAAAACCATGGTATTTTTTGTGATTTTGATTAGTTTAATGTCTGGTGTCCCAAACCTAAATAATACAGAATTTCCTCTTCTTTCCTATATAAACCCACCTAATCTCCCACTTTCTCTTCACTCAAAGCCTTTGGAGTTCATCCAATATCTTCCCTCCTCTCTCTAGAATCCTTCCAAGGCTCCCCAATCTCCCAATAATCCTCTCTTAAGCCTCTCCCAAGCCTTTGGAAGCACACTTCCATGTAAGGGATTCTCACTTTCCTTATTTATGTCCAAGTTTCCTTATATTGGTATGCCCTTTTATTTTCAATTATAAATATTGGGGTGTGATTTCACACCTCCATCATACTGACGTATTTATTTTTGAATGATGAGAGAACCCTTTCTCCCTCATCAACCATTTTTATTAATTCTTACATCACGTTGTTACGCTGTTGAAATTGCACCGATTTTTCAAGCCAATGTCATTATGTAGTGAATACCATGCCAATTTCTCTATCAAGGGTATTCACCTTTATGAACAATTACTTATTGATTATAAAGCTTCATTTATTTATTCCACATCCATTTATCATGTAATAAATGATGATAATTGATTCCATGTTGTATGATCCATGTGGCACACTTATGCATGAAATGAAATGATTATGAAGGGTGTTCCCTAATAGTGCTCCAATGCATTTGGTAAAGTATAGTATCATGATATGTCATGTGCAATGAGTTTTGACTCATTCTAATTTAAGTTCAATTAGGGTTTACTCGTGCTTCATGTGCAATGAGGGTTTACTCTTTCTCCTTGTGCAATGAGTCTTGGCTCATGCTAATTCCATGTTAAGTGTTGTTGCCACATTTCCATGTTATGAATATCATGCTTTATCATGCCTTTATGTTAATTTTTATCTTTTTCTCCATTGATATTCATATTTAATAACATGTATTGTATTCCTCATGTTATTCCATGTTTATTCCCTTACTGGGCTTTATAGCTCGCCCTTTTCTTATGCATGTCCTCAGGTTATCCCATGCAATGCTCAGTACGAGGGAATGTAAGGGTCATGTAAAAGAAGTTTTCAATAAATATGTTGTTTGTTTTATGTTCTAAGTTGTAATATAATGTTCCTAATCCCCAAATACACTATACCTCTCAATATTCTATATTGTATCAAGTGAATATTTTATGTAATAAATCAGGTTTAAGTGTGTAATAAAAAGTAGGGTTGTTATAACCACTACCAGCACCACATAGTGAGTTGCATAGTTCTATTTATGGGGTGTCCATCACCTTAAACTGTACTTGATAACAATATCAAGATTGACGTTGAGCACCCAAGGTACCAACAAATAGGGTAGGTGAGCTAAATCATCCAACCGAAAGAGTCTAGACACAGAAACACATGGAATACCCTGTGTCTTTTCCCCTCTTGGAAGGAGAGTAATCCCCAAAATAGTAACTCTTCCAAACCCATTAGTGGAACCTCAAGCAAAGGGAGGTAAAGAAAAAAATCCCCACTGGAAAAGCTAGGACCTTCTCTGACACTCCACCACACAACCCCCCATGAATTCACAAGTTAGAGGGACTCATCCACCACACCTCGATATTATCCTCTTTGGGTGGTACTAACTCTCCCTCATGGTTTTTCTCACATAAAAAATACATGTCTCAGTGGGGTAGGAACACCTCTTTATCAGGCATTAAAATCTATGTTGAACAACACTGACACAGGGTTACACTAACGCCCTGTGTCACCCTCGGTAACTCCTCAAGTAAGGATATGGAAGAAAATAGTACCTCATGAAGTGCCTAACAACTTATTCTAAAAATGGTATAAAAGACTCAAATCATACCTCTTATCTACTCACGTGTTGCAGGATTATAGACATCCATAGCACACAGCTTCCCACGACCCCTATCGCCAGCTCCTTGAGCCTGACGTGGGCTGCCTAGTGATGGTGGAAGGACCTTGCAATGTCGTCCACCAACCGCAATTCTTCCTACTCTCCTACCATCATTGCCTCCCTGGGGACCACCCTATCCTCACTTGGGAGATCCCCAATCATGACACTGCCTCTACCATGGTGGCACATTTACTAACTGCCTGAAATTTTCCATCATGGACCACATCCAAAGAGTACCAAGTAAGGTCTGAAAACCTAGTCGCGTACTCAACCACCATTGTACCTCCCCACTGAAGCTCCTATATCTCATGAAACCATATGGATTATAAGAAATAGGGGTAGTAATCCTCAATAAAAAACTGTTGGAAGTCATCCCATAAGAGTACTAACTCATCGTAAATCGGAGTATCCTGGCTCTACCAATGCCAAGTTGCTCCGAGGAAAAAAAGATTGGCTACCAAATCCACCATCTAATCTATCAGTGTCCGAAAAATCTTGAAGAGGAAAACTACTCACTCTATCCAAACCTCCACTTCCTGAGGGTATGGCTCACCGTGGAACCTCAGAAGTCTTTGACACTACATCTCACATAGAGTGATCAGCCGACGCTCATCATCGGCCTTCGATGTTGGTACTAACTGCTACTCCATAGGTGGAGGTACTGCCACTTGTCCTCCTGGAGAAAGGGTAATCATATGATGGATCCTGAATTGAGGCCTCATCACTCATGAAATCATCATCATGAATAGGAGCTTGTATCCTGGATGGCTATCATTGCAGAGGCATCCTGAATCCGATCAAGAGGTACCATGGTAAAATGAGGATATATATATTTATCAACAATGATGGGGAGAAGACTTAATAAGTATAGTCAAAGACTCAATCCTATATGATGCATGTACCAATGTTCCCTGTAACAAGTGTCTCATCACACGGAGTTGGCAAGTGGGTAATCAAGGTCCTAGTGAATGGATACGCCATCCACCGCACCATCACTAGACTCCCTGACCTAAGATCCTCCCTTGAGACACATTGACATTGTTTCCTTAAATCCCAACCAATTCCTTTTTAGGAATCGTCTAAACAATGTCCCAAATAACGAACCACCTATGATACCACTTTGTCATAACCCAACCCCTACCGAGTCTCGAGCCGCAACTACCCCATGCCCGCCTCCATAGGCCAGGGGCTGGCGACTATTGTCGAAGGCACAACAAACTCAGGGAGGCCTTTTCCTAAGAACATGTACACACACATGCAGCCAACTCAATGCAAATAGTGTAGAGGGAAAAGAAATCAAGATACAACACTGCTATATATAAACCACAAATATAAATCTACCTCTAATCAGTACAAGTATAGAAAAGTAAATTGAGAGGGATAGGGGAAAAATACACTCCCAACCAGAAAAGTGCCACAACCCAGCAATAGGTGGAAAAGTAAAACAGCTGAGAGAGATCCCCAATCATGGATCCCAAGATACGACCACCGAACTTGGTCCAAGAACCTCATATCCCTATGCTCCTCTGAAGTCATGATCAACCTGACTGTCGTCTGCAAGGGCACACTGAGTGTGGGAAAAGACCAAGTATGGGTGAGTATAAAAATACTCAGTAGGATGCCCTGAAGTCTTAAGAGAGCATCAAGTGAGGTATTGAAGAGTGAAGCAGTAGATAGAACAAGGTATAGTAAAATAGTATAGCTCAACCCAACAAAGAAGTGAATTAATCTCATCCAAACATGAGGAGCTAGAAATGGTGAGAATGTAAACTTCTCATCGAGTCTTCACTACCTAAAGTAGGAGATTAGACTCGTCCAACCATGAGAATCTAGACACAGAAAGCACATGGCATGCCCCGCACGTCTTCAACTCTCCTGGAAGGAGAGTAACCAAATCCCAAGGAGTTGGTATTGAAAATACGATATATATATATATATACTCAACCAAAGAAGCCCAAATGAAAGAGTAAGGGGATATCCATATCACTAGCTCATCCTAGGAAAATATTCGCCAATTGTTCTATAATTAAACATCATAAATTCCCAGTATCCCTCATGTCTTCCCTGAATGGAATTTCAAAGGTTCTCAATTACCGCACCTCGATACTATCCGCTTTGGGCAGGTATATTTTTCATGCACAGTTTTAGGTCCCATCACAAGGACGCGTCTTGGTGGGAAAATCTCCCCTATTTCTTGAGAGTCCAAATTCAAATCAAATATGTCTCTCCACTATGCTGCATAGTTGAGAGATCGTGTCATAAAGTTGTGAACCCACTATCAAGCCCTGTTGGATGATATACTTATAAAATTCATCAGCGAACCCATTGCCCAACCTAGCTAGAGGGTAAGCCCTGAAAGAGTAACTAGAAAACTCCACTACCCAGCTATGCTAGAGGGTATGCCCTGAAAGAGATCAGCGAACACCACTACCCAATCGCACTGGAGTGTAATCCCTGAAAGATATCGGCAAACACCACTGCCCAGCTACGCTAGAGGATAAGCCCTAAAAGATATTAGCAAAGGACACTGCCCAGCTAAAGTGGAGGGTAATCCCTGAAATAGTAACTGGTGAACTCCACTACCCAGCCTAGCTGGAGGGTAACCTCGAAAGATAATGGCGAACAACACTTCCCAGCCTTGCTAGAGGGTAATCTTGGATTTCTCTAGTGATTTTAAAACACCACTTCCATCACTATCATCATCAAGCATCACCTCATATAGGCATATCACTCACAACATATCGTATCATACCTCAAAATCCACTAAGGAGGGAACCTTCACGTTCCACGTGTAGAAACAGTCATGATAGGCTACTTGCATGCCAAAATCTGAGTTCAGAATAAGTAGATGCAAGAGGTAGAAGATCCGTAATGGTACGCGGCACTTATGGGGCCCACACCTTGTGTGACCCCTCCTCATCACTTGGCTATATACCTAACCATTTCTGGGTACCAAAAGGGTGAACAAGTACCATTAGGTGGGATAAGGTACTCCCAGAGTATGTGCCACATTTGTAGCAAATCCGATGAGTGTACGACGCTCATCGCTTAGCCGGAGGGTCAGAATCATAGATTAGATAACACGCCTCCTCAAATAGTCCTGGAACATTGACTGTATCTCTTCACACATCTTCTCCACTCTCACAAGAGACTAAGATGACCTAATATGTGGATTCTCTTCAAACATGTCAAAAGGATCTTCTACTGATATTCCTTTCATGCTTCCACATTTAATTAGATCATGAATAAGGCTCCACACATCCAAACAAGTCACACTATTTCGATCCTTGCAGAGAAACATGCAAGGTAGTCTATTCATTTTCCTCGAACGGAATTATGAATCATAAGTTGTAAAAATATAGAAAATGCCTCAAAGCCACCTTGTGGGGCCCATACCTCATCCCCAAATTTAGGCAGGTGGATTGCACTGTTTCAATCCCCTCAGAAAAACACACAGAAACAAGTGCTCAAACACCCCAAATGGATGTGAGATGAAAAGGTGGAATTTCATCATAAAACGTACAAACCAGGGCCTGTGGGGCCTGCACCTTGTCTCCGACCCAAATGCTCTGAAAAGAGTCTCAAAAGGTCTGCACAAGGACTGGGGTCACGCTACTGCTGACAGTGTGTCAATCGAACATCCCAAACTGAAGTTAGGTCTTATGCAAGAATAATTAATGAATTAATTATTCACATTAAGTGTTTCATGCCACTGGGTAACAAAACCAAACCTCTAAAGTCCCAAACCAACTTTGGAAGGAATACCTCAACTCCAAGGTCACAGTGCCTCTGACGGCACGTCAAACAGACGTCTGGTATGACAGATACACCCAATGCAAGATTTAATAATAATTTATTATTATTAAATTAAAGTGTTTTGGGTCACCAACCCTTAGGCACGGAACTCAAAATTATTGAAATAAATATCAAAAATTCTTTCTCGCCGAGACAAACCCATTTCCACAGACAGTGTGCAATTTGGAGGCTCATATCAAAAGATACGGCCTTTTAAGATAAAGGGACAAAATGGCCCGGTCCGGCCCACTGGCCGGACCCTACCTCTATTGGGATGGCCCACCCCTGTTGGCCTAGTCCAGCCCACTGGCCTGCAGCCCAGCCGTGGGTCCTACCCAACTCACCATGGCCCGCTGGCTATGGCCCATGCCGACACCGACCGACCATGAGATTCGGTCGCCCTCCTGCTAGGTGCCAATGTAGAGACCCACGATACGCGGGTCCCACCTCCTTACGGCCCCAAGGTCATCATCTCAGGATCCTCCCACCTATTGCCGATAGGGGATATCAGTACTCCATCGCCTGATGTCATCCGCCTGAGCCACCAGATCCACTCCCCACCTGCTTGGCTCCTCCGTCGGACGCTGCTACACTACACCGACCGAAGACCGGGCACTCCTCCGCTCGACCACACCCCGGCCTCACCTGAGCGTCGTGCTTCTGGCTACTCCACCTAACTCCAAAAACCCCAAACTCTGATGGACTCTACACATTCTATGCCCACCACACAACTACGCCATCGAAGCTGCTCTACCGCACGACACACCACGGCCGCCGCACTCACTGTCGGCCTCTGCCGCCTTTTTCCGCTCTAGTGGTCCATTTCATGGACCACCAAAACCTCATCATAGGTTTGTTTTCGAATCTGAAGGCTGATTCGGGATCCTCAGGGACGGATATCCACAACACCACCACTAACTCGTTGATCCGTCAAGGTTTTGGTGCGTTCGAAATTTTGGACGAAGAACGCTCAAGAATAGGATTTAGAAAGGGGATCAGATGATGGTCGTGTTCATTTTTTCATCTACCTTATTCTCAAATTATAAAATTTTAAACGATGAATTTAAAGAAAACTCAAGAAATAAACTAAGGTTCGAAAATTAACAAGAATCCTACCTCGTTTCGAGGTTCTGTCATTGGTGATGTGTCCGCTGCAATTCCACTTCGATCCGCCAAGGTTTCGGCAAAGATCACTCCTCAATCTGGTGAAGAACAGTGAAGAACACCGAATAATAGTAGATATAGAGAGAGAAAAAAAAGGGAAAACCCCAACTCTAAACTTCTATTTCTCTATTTATAGAAAAACCCACTTAGCAAGGAATCTGAAACCATTGCGGCCTCACATTTTATATCGTGCCTAGGTAAAATGATCCATTTCAAACTCAACATAAGTCTCAAATTTCTATTCTGATACTTCGTTCAAAAGTTATTTGAAAAAAACACCAGGGATAAAAATCACGAAGTAGTTATTCCAAAATGACATTTTTTCCCTTAGGTGACTTTTCTCACAGGGGCCCTGTGCCAAAAACGATTATACCCCTCCTAGGGTAAACAACATGCTATAAAGCCAACCATGGACTCAGATTTCTGATAAAAGTTTCTGTTTGAGATTTATTTTGTTTTTGAACTATTAAATGAATGAATTAATAAATTAATCCATCCATTTACTTACCGCTAATGAGTGAGGGGTCCTAACATCTCATGCCAACATAATTTATGTCACGCCTAGGGTAAAATACATGTTCCAGAACCAATCATGGTCTTAGATTTATGATCTGAACAACCTTTTAAGAGATATCCAATTTCCATTGCGTGAATAGTATAAAAACAGTTAATATTTTTGTATAATTTATTTTGGGAACACCGGGCCTCGGAATTGCACGTCGTCTCATCTCCTGGCTCTAGAAATATATGTAGAAATATTCCAAAGTCTTACATGGTAAAAACAGGGTCTCTACATGCACTAACTAAAAACTCAGTTTTGGAGGCCTTCTAGGCCTTTTTGTTCTAAAAAATGTGACAAAGGTTTATCTATGTCACTAAGTGTGTAGATATCATCATAGGAATTGATTTGATATATGGTAGAGCCCAAATGGATACCCGGATCAAAAGTTATGGTCATTTGAAGATCGAGTTACATTTTCAAATTATTTTAGATATTTATTTATTTATTTTTATTTTTTTATCTTCAAATTGATATTAAATGACTATTACTAAGTAATAATAATAAAATTATTAATTAAAAATATTTTTCTAATTATTTTACAATTTCTTTTCACTAAATATCTTATATATATTAAGTGTAAATGCCTATTTATCGTATCTAAAACATATTTTAAAAAATTTAAATTATATTTATATCAATATAAATATATTTATATGTTAATATATTATATTTAATGAAATATAATTCTTTATTGAAATAAACCATTATCAACTCTACTAAAAAAGCGCCGATAAAGTGGGAATTTATTAGTACTTCTAAAAAACACTCATAAAAACGCCCCTTTATCATTGCTTTTTTACAAGTACTGATAAAGGGTGGTCCTTTATCATCACTTTTAAAAAAACATTGATAAAGTTCCCCATTTAACAATGATTTTTTTAATACTATTAAAGACCCCCTTTAACAACGCTTTTACCTTGTACTATTAAAGCCCTATCAATAGATAAACCCAGTTTTGTAGTATTTTTATCCTTATCTCTTTAGGTTCTATGATGTGTTTCTAGATAACACTTTTGTTCTATGATTATGACTCACTACTATCGAGATAAGTCCCTATAGGGTCACATATAATGGGTATATGATGCACACTTATCATGAGGTGTAGAAAAATCAATTTATTCCCAGGTAAAATGTATTTATAATGGTAAACTAAGGTTGTATCATAGAGAGGAGTGCATAAAATCTATTTTCACTTGTTGGTTAGAGAAAATGAGCGGGGTTTTAAATTGTTTGATTTGTAAAATAAGAAAAATAAATGGAAGCAAGTAGTTTGAAAACGAGATGATAAAGAAGGTGGTGGTTTTAGGGTTGTATTTCTATTTATAATGTTATCATATTCCTTAAAAATAGTTTTCCTTATCTTATTATTAATTTATAAATGAAAGAATCATTAATTATTTTTCAATCAACCTTGGTTGAAATTTATTATTGATAGTTACCTAATAGTGGTGATTGTTTGGTCAGCCAACCTTTCTATGTGTGTGAAAATTTAGTAAACTACTCTTAAACTACCAAGGTAATACCCAATCAGGTATTTGTGCACTTGGGAAATCGATAAATAACTTTTTTTCCTCTACACACAAGCTAGTGACACTCACCACTCGATACAACCTATTCATTCAAGATAATATCTACTAAGTGTAGGGAGATTACAAATAATCAACCTAAGAAATAAACAATGAAAAAGTTTAAGACATTAAACACTAATTCATTGAAAATTCCAAATATCCACTAAAAACTGAAATACATTAAATAGAAAATATATTATTTTTATTAATATGTGAGGACACAATCATTACAAGTAACTCTTTCCCTTACCTAATCACTCAAACTATTACCCATATATTCGAAGCATAACAGAAAATAATGAGGAAATATAAGACATTATGAAACTAATAAAGGAGTAAAAATAATGAACGAAAGTATTAGCGGTTGTGACAGAACTCCATAAATCCACAAAATCCAATCCCCCTTTTCATTTCTATCTCATATTCCTTTTAAAGAGCCTTAGTTTCCAACTTCTTCAGTCATGGTCAAATCCTTAAGATCTTCATGTGTTTGAAATCTTCATTATTAATTTTCTCCCATGGTCTTTCTTTATTATATATAATCTCCAAATATCCAGGAAATCCATAGACTTCTTTCTCTTTATTCATACTTAAATAACTATTCATATTATTTTTCATGTTTAATCCACTGAATAGTTGCATAAATACTGATGTGGTATCTCAGGGCCGTAGTTTTAAATGCAAAATATTCCCCCAAACTCTCTTTTTTTCATCCTTCAATAAAACTATTTCAAAGTAAATTATCATTCATGAAAAAATATCCTTCATTATGTAAAATATCATATGAGGAGGAAAAATATACTACACATATGATGTTTCCCTTTGATAATTTTTCACTGCAGAAATCTCTTATGCACTGATGAAATGTCATACAAGTATCCAATTGAAAAATCCAAGGGATATTTAAACATCATACATCCTATTGAAATGTCTCACTCCATATGAATTTTTCCTTTTAAAACTTCAAATAGCATAATACATCTCCAAAATATCCTTCACCATTCATAAATGTACTACACAGACAACTAATAGGTGAAATATCCTTCATAAAGGTTCCTTAGAATAATTTCCTTATCCAAATTATTCTTAATTATAGCATGTTTTTTCTAGACATTGATAAATTATACTATGTTTTGAATTCTCCTACATGTATGACTTTTTCACTATGATTCCATACTCTATTATGTTTTCTTTAGCAATATTTTCTTGATTTTAGAAAAAATTAGATCTTCTTGAAATCAAACCTGCCCCCTCAAAATCACCTTCTGATATCCTGGAATAATATAAAAATACCCAAAGTTTAGTGTAGGATTTATTCTAATAATTCCAAATATAAAAAATCAATTAAAATCATAATTAAATCCATTTAATAATTAAATTAAAATTTATTCCTCATTCAAATAAATATAATAATTTTATTTCAAATGTTAAAATGGTGGGATTAAAACTATTGAAATGTAATAAAAATGCATGAAAAGTTTAAATTGTTAATTCCCCACACATAATCCTTGGACTCTCTAACAAGTGAACTTTATAATGATTACAAATAAAAATTCAAATAAAAAGACAATGTGAGTTCCCTTTTTCAAAACTATACTCATCAAGTTATCATTTCTCTTAACTGGTCATAATTTCATTTTCTTCTTTAAGTAAACTCAATTAATTTCCACTTCTTTTATCCTCTCATGTATATTTATATCCACCTTCTAGGAAATACTTTACTCAACACTCAAATATTAATATCAATCAATGTTTTCCTCATTAAAAGGTCATATAAGTTTCACCATATACCTGAGGAATTCCATCATATCTAATAAATGATTCAAATTTGTGTGCATATTATGAGGCATTTTCATGGTTATTATATGGCTTAAGGTGGGTGGTTTCTATTGAGAAAATTATATGGTATGCTAGTATTTTGGATCTATTTTTAAGATTAATGCATGATTTTTAGTTTCCTTCAGGATTGGATTATTAACTCACTTCTTCTTATATTGATTCATCTTTACAATTTTTTGTTTTATGTGATATCACACACCCCTTATCATTTCAGCAGTAATAAACATTCTCTTTCTGTGTTTCCTTCAATCGGTTATAGTTTTTTTTACACTTTATGGAAGAGAGGGATTATGATATTTTTCTTATGGTTGTTAGTTCTAATAGGACCTAAATAAGAAATTATTTCCTTTAATTTCATGTTTTATAGGGCCTTTCTTATAACCAACATTAGTGATTTCTTTCAAAAAACTTATACTGAAAAGACTTTATAGATTTCAGCATCTCCCAATAAATTTCAATTATTATTCCAATCCAACTATCCTAAAAACTTATATACTCAATTTCTTAGATATTAAACCCTTGGGAACGTTAGTATAAATGGTTTATTTCTTATATATTTCACCATTTGTATAATTTTTTAGCTTTTCATTCAGATCTAGTTCCCACATTTCTGTTCTGTAATAATTTTACTGATTTGAGTTTTTATAGGAAAAGAGAGGTACTTTTCTCTTAAAAACAGTGGTGAACTTCTATTCCCATACTTTTATAAGTCTAGGATATTTTTCTATCCTTATTATCATAATTTACATCAAAAAATATTATCATAAATGTTGAATTAGTTCCCTCTTTATCTAAAACTGAATTTGAAAAATACTTTGTTTTAGATTGGTTTCTCCCTTTCACTATGCCTGAATTTAACCTAGATCATACATTATCTTCCACATCAAGGTATATATAGATTTTTTTTTCTTTTAATATGGTTTCTTAACAAATTCATTCATGGTTTCTAAGGGTGATAGGGATTAATTTAAAGGTATACTTCAAAATAGAAATCATTATAAAAATTAGATTTAGTTTAAAATAATTCCTAGATCATTTATAACAAAATTTCCTTAAATAAACTAAGGTATTTAATATATCACTTAGAAATTTAAAGTTATTCAAGAATTTATTGGTTCTCTCAAGAAATATAGCATTGTAAAGAAGATTTATAAATTATTTTAGAATCCTCTTGGGTAAGTGGATTTAAAATGTAGGATAGTATATCATGGAATGATATTCAAAAATAAGTAATCCTTGAATGATTTCCCTCGTTTTGAACAAAAATTTCATTTAATCATTCATTTAAGGGGAGTTAAATGGGTTAAATTAGTTTCTCAATATTTTCTTATATTGTAGACTTGTAAGGGAATTAAATTTAAGATCCATGGGTTTCAAAAACACGCTTAAAATGAAGAAAAAAGAATACATAAAAAGTTTAAAATATAAATAATTTATAAAAAAACTTTTGAAAAAGTCATAAACTATACAGGTTTCATCCCCCACACCTAAATTATGAAATTTATTCAATTAATTCAAGTATATTTAACATGTAAGGAGATTTTAAATAGAATCATGGTATTCAATGAAATTTTAAGGAGAGGTGAAACCTAATGAGCCTTTATTTATAAATAGGTTGTAGGAGTTTGATTTCCTCCACTGTTAATTAAGTAAAATTCCCATGTAATATCTTTATCATGTTCTCACTAGTAGTGAATGGGTTCTTGTTTCCTTGTTTTATAACATGAAAAACACCAAAAGGATATATAAGAGTAACTATAAGTGGACATTCCCATCAAGAAAAAATTTAACCTAAAATTATTTTGAGTCTTGAATTATATAAAAACACTTGGTATCCTTGATAGAATTCCTTTTTTATATCAACTTTTCATTATCCACTCAAGTTCTTTCTTTGTAAATTATGTAATTCTCAAAATCTTATCTTATAATTTTCTCCAGTTCTTATCATTTCATTCTATGCTCTCTTCTATCTCTACCCAAATCTATATTCATATCTTTTAGAGCCTAATGTCCTTTATGTTTTAGTTATATAGTTAGGGGAAAACTCTTTCCATAAATCAAGTGGTATATACTTATTCTTATGGTTGTCTTTTGGGTTTTCCTATAATCCCATATGGTATCTTCCAACCTTTGGCTTTAGTCTCTTTTGTTATGTATTATAATCTTTCTAAAATTCCCATCATTTATCTATTGGATACATAAACTTGTTAATTTTTTTATGGATGGTAAGGTGGGATATCTTGTGATGTACTCTATATTTTCACAACAAGGACTTCATGGTTCTATTGAAAAAGTGGGTCCCTTGATCATTAATGATGGACCTTAGCACTAAAAACCTGTAAAATATGTTATCCCTAACAAAATCACACACAACATTAGCATCATCAGTCTTGGTGGCCTTATCTTCCACCTATATTAAGGCATAAGCCACAAAATTTAGAATATATGTGTTCTCAAAACACATGGAGAAATGTCCCATAAAGTATATTCCTCAAACATTAAATATTTCACAAAATAGTTTTGGGTTTTTATGGAATTTCATTTATTTTTAAAATGTTTCCAGTAAATCAACAAGTTTCAAACTTTTTAAAAATACATTTTCATATTTAAATAAAGTGTACCAATAAATTATAGATTCAAAAACCTAACTTATAGTTATTTGAGGTTCAAAGTGGCCTCCACAAGCTATTGTATGAAAAAAATAAAAAATGGACATTTTTTCACTTACAAGTAAAAATCTAATTATCACTTGATCATTAGATATTTTCCATATGTGTAGGTCTTCCTACAAATTAAATTTTTATTTAGATTTATGAATGATAATTTTTGGGGGTTTAAATGAGATTATACCTAAGAAGTTACCAAAAAAATTACCATGTTAGCATACCAAGGTACCTCACTTTCCAATAAATACATTTTTCTCATATAATGTTGCCATTTTATAGGTTTTTGGATATAATGTTTTCTTCAAAAATTTTGGGTAGAAAACTCAGGTGATCATCCACTTAGTTCTCATCTCCTTTATTATCTTTTATTTCCAAAATGAACTCCTATGAATGTAAAATATATCTGACAAACCACATATTCGAATCTACCTTCTTCATCAAGAATCTCACGGTTGCATGATTAGAAAAAACTGTGACATCAGTTCTAAGAAAATAGGATCTAAATTTATCTAAAGTAAAAAATGAATAAAGAATTTCTTTTATGTGGTTGTGTTATTGATTTGGGTAGCATCCAAGGTTCTCAAAGTAAATAAAATTACTTGTGGTCTACCCTCAATTATTTGATAAATAAATTCTACCACAACTTGTTTGGAAGCATCACAAAATAACTCAAATGGATTCTCCTAGTTTGGTGGTTGCATAACTGGTGGGGTAATTAATATACTCTCTAATTCAAAAAAAAATTCCTTGCACTCATTTTTAAAATAAAATTTATCATCCTTTAAAAGTAAACTAAAGAATAGAAGATAATTCTCACTTAATTCCTTGATAAATATCCTAAAATACTTAATTTCCAATGAAAGATCAAATATGTTTCATAGAATCCAAGTAAGGTAAATATGTATTACTTCAATTTTTTATTTATCCACCTCAATGACTTTTTTGTAAAATGACATTCCCTAAGACTATTACTTTTTTCACCATGAAATGAAACTTCTTGAAATACAAAACCAAGTCATTTTTAATGAATTCTTTCAAATATTTTTATAAATTGTTTGAGAAATGATCAAATTAATTCCCAAAGACAATAAAATAATCCAAAAATACCTCCAAGAAATATTCAATGTGATATAAAAATATACTTACCATACACCGATGGAATATACTTGGGGAATTACACAATCCAAATGACATCCTCTTATAGAAAAATGTGGTAAAGGGTCATTTTAAGGTTGTCTTATCCTAGTCCTATTAGGAAATGATCACCTGAAAATATCTTGAAAAGCTATATAAGAAACAATAAGGAGTGTTTTTTCCAACGTTTCTAACATCTAGTTAATAAATTGAATGGGGAAATGATATTAACTAGTGACCTAGTTCAACTTCCTATAACTGATGAAAACTCTCTAATTATTCTGTATTTTAATATATATATATATATATATAATCATTTTTCTCATTATTTAAAATGGTTTTAGTTTTCTTGGTAACTACATATATGGGGATGACCCTTTGTATATCATAGATTGGGTAAATGATGTATTCTACCAATATCTTCAATATCCTTATTCTCACTACCCTTATGATGGTGGGATTTAGCCTACTTTGAGGCTATCTAACATGTTTAGAATCTAACTCATGAAAAATTTTGTGTGATTATATTATAGGATTAATTCTTGGGATGTCACTTAAAATCCAATATATTTCTTGCACATTATATCTCAAAAGATCTATTAATTTATGTTCCTGGTTAATGGTAAGGTTTTTGGTTATGATCACTGGTATTTTTCTCCTTCTATCAAGTATACATACTTTTGGGAAGTAGTTTGAATTATTTATTCAATGTTTTTTCTAATAGTGAAATAAAATTTGGATTTCTTACTTCTATTGTGTTTATTTTTTGTACACAAGATGACATATAATATACCTAATCATTGAATAGTTACCTCATCATCTACATTGAAAATATATTCTTTAAAATTTTAAATAGATTTATTATCTATGGAATGTTCAATATTTTAGTGTTTACCTAAGTCTAAAAACTAATTTAAGATACCTAAATATTTTATGGGTTTAATCTCTTAAAAGTGGGAAAGAGTAAGGAGTAAATGATCAGCTAAAGGGTGCTTCATGGAGTCAAATATGTTGAAATAGAATATGCCATCTCCAAACTCCATGGTGAGTTTTCCTTCATGTATATTTATAATTGAATTAGTTTTATTCAATAATATCCTTCCCAAATTGATGGGTGAGTTCCCTGGTGATTTATCTTTCTCCATGTTCAGTACATAGAATTCAGTTGGGATAATAACATCTTACACCCTCACAAAGGCATCATCTAATAATCTTACTAGAAAAACATTAAACATGTTTTAAATATGCACAACTAATCTTGTTTGACTAAAGTCTCCCATCTACAAATATATAAACACCAAGTGAGGAGTAAGATTTATTGAAGAACCTATATAACATAAATCTTCTGAAAAAGTTATAGAAATGATGGAATTGGGGATAAAAATGTCCCTAGATATTAACATTTTATTAGGAATTATGCTGTGATTAAATCTAATACACTCCTTTATAAATTAATTATTTCATTACTTTGAATAATACTCTTTATGATTCAAATATACTTGAGAAACTTAGAAAAATTAGAAATATTCTTGAGAGCATCGAGAAGGGGTATGCTAATTTCTTATTTTTGAAAAGTTTCTAGGATTTATCTTTGTAGTTATTCTTCCTAAATCTTCTTAAACTAAACCATTCTTCATGAGAAAGGAATTATAAGGTGTTTATTATCCCTTTCCTACCTTTTCCATGGTGTCTCTTTTCCTTTATTCCTTTATGGTTCAACTATCTAGTCTTCTTTCTTTTCTTCTTCCTGGGGTGATTTGGATTGCTTCCCAGTTTCTTCAATAACTAGTTATGATTCATTATATCTAGACTCTTCCATAACATGCTCTTTAATGTCAGTTTGTGCTTGTTCAAGTTTACGTTCTTCATATCCTTATTCATTTCTAGGTTTATCTTTTTCATGGCTAGGAATGGTTGGGTGAATTCCCTTTCAACTTATGGTGGTTATCATGATCACATTATGCTTAGGGTTAGGGATTATTTGATTTTCCAACATGCCTTTGTTTTTGGATAAAATCTTTACCAGATTGATAGTATGATTTCTTAACTCTCAAACCTCACACTTAAGTTTCTAAAAGTTAAGCTCATATTGCTTCTCACAAGTAGTGGTGCACTGGTTGAAGACTTTTCATAAGGCTTATTTTTTTGGAAGAAGGGGGTTTTTATTAGTTATGTTGGTTATAAGATTGGTTGTAAGATAGATATAAAGGTGGTGAGTTTTTAAATTGTTGTTGGTAGGGTGGTTTTTTTGTATTAGTTCTGATATTGTGATCTTGGTTTCTCTTATTTATATAAGATTCCAAAATAGACTTGGGGATTTATCCTCTATCCTTGATTTTGTTTATGGAAATTTCATTGGCTAAAAGGATACTACACAACTCTATATGACTTGTTCTTTAACAGAGTTGTTAATGAAATGGTTAGATAATGAGCATAAAACACATACCTTAACCAGTTCTTTTTTATCAATTTTATATTTCAAATCCATCTATCTCACAAGTCTTGATAGTTCTTAAAGTATAGATTCTAATAATGGATATGAGCTAGAAGTTATTAAATCATTTATTCCTATTATACCAATACCTCTTGTTTTAAATTGTTGTGATTTTTGAGAAATATTCTCAATGATTCCATTGGATTTTTTTGGTGATTTTTTTATCAAGGCTCCTCTAGATGAGGCATCTAGAAGGTTTGTGTCATTTTCCAGTAGGCCTTGGTAAAATAATGCTAGAATTTGGTGATCTAATATAGTTTGATATTAGAAAATAGAATATGACATCTTGAATCATTCCCAATACACATAGATAGTTTCTCTAGAAACTTTTATGATAGGTTATAGATCCCTATTTATGGTTGTGATTCTGAAGATAGGGAATAATCAATAGAGAAATATTCGGTGTAGCTAATTCAAAACATGAATCTTTCATGGGTTTATATTTTATATGTCTTCCAAGGATGCTCCTTCAAGTGAAAATGGGAATTCCCTCTACCTGGCTATCTGCTCAGCTATTCTTATAGGATTCAAAATTGAGTTCACTAGTGTGAAATATTTAATATGATAGTTAGGATATTCTCCTATCAAACCATGAAATTTATCAAGTAATTTATTTAGTCAATTTATTAATTAAAAATTATTTTTCAAATATAGAATATAATTTTGGTTATTATGATTCATAAATTTTGGTTCATAGATGTCTCTGAGGGTCTGGGTGGGATTTCCATCTATGGTGACGGGCTCAGAGTAAAACATTTAGGGTTTCAATCAAGTATTCAAGGTTAATTTCCTCTAATTATGAGCACAAATTTATGTTTCTAAGTTTGTTTTATAAAGACCTTTCATGTTTATGGTTAAAGTCAAATAATTGATGATTGGAAGATAGAGTTATCTAAATTAAAGGTTATTTTTTTAGTTTTGGCATTGACCCCCAGAAAATAGAGATAATTTTTAAAACACACCTATAATGGGGTGTGGGAAAATAAATTAATTTCTCTTTTAAAATGTAGTTATAGTGGTACCCTAAGGTTATATCCTGGAGAGGAGGGCACTAAATCTATTTTCACTTATTGGTTAAATAAAAATGGGTGTTTGTTTTAAAAACAATTGACTTTGAAAACAATTAAAAAAATGAAGAATGCAGTTTGAAAGCAATATAATGAAGAAAGTTATGGGTTTAGGGTTGCATTTTCATTTTTAATTTCATCCTAATCTTTAAAAATAGTTTTAATTATCTTATTATTAATTTATAAATGAAATAATCTGATGATCCTACTTTGTGTTTGTGTTGTATTTGTTGCTAGTATTTCATTAAGATATGAATCACTTGATTTTAATGTGTATTGAAGAATAAACAAGTTTAGAAGTATTTTTTGGTGTCCCCAAGATTGGTAGTGTGTTAATATTGAAGTTACCAATAAATTATGTACATTTTATTGAAAAAACAATTATGAGGATCAATGATTCATCATGAATCTTGGAAATAGTTTAAGTAGCTGTAGTTTTAAAGAAGAAGCATCAGTTTCCCCATGTTGTAATTATAAGAAAGAACAGACTAACATGGAAACAAAAGATTTGGTAGTTCAATCAACTTCAAAGTATATGGACAACAATTTTACCTTAGATACTGATGAAGAGTTATCATATATGTTATGAAAATATTTTCCTACAAAAAAACTAGAAAATGTGGTGAAGATAATTCCTAAGACAATAAAAGTTGTATTGATTGGAGGATGACCTTATAATAAAAGATCACCCATATAGAAGAATAATCTAAGAAAATAGATAGTGTTTTGAAAAAAAAAGGTGATGGCATGGGTTGATATCACTAAACAATGTAATTAAAATAGTTATAGAGTTCAAGAGATTTAAGTAGATTTGGAGAACCTAGAGAAATATTTTGAATAAATAATTAAATCCAATATCAGTATATCTAAACAAATCAGAGCCAGAGAAGTAGAGAATGTTGAACTTTAAGAAAGATGCTCCAATTTTGATGATCAGTGGCTAAGTAAGATTTAAGAGAAATATGATTCCACTAAATAATTAGAAGAAAAGTTCCATGTAATAAAATAAAAATATAAATCCAGCATAGATTTCATTAATTTTCATCTTGATATCAAAGAAAACAAGATCAATTAGCTTGAAACCTTGATGTAAAATAAACTAGAAATTCATGATGAGGAAGTTATGAAGATTAATCAATAATTTGATGGTAGTCTGATGTTAATGGAGTTTGATAGAAGCATCATAAATAAGAAATTTATTGATCTTCAAGTAAAACTGAAATATTTTGAATATACTCAAGTTGGGTCTTTATAAAAAGATGAAAGAATTTTTCTTGCTACAAGATTTGCTTCTACACAAACTTATAAAGAGGATTATTATCCTAAAAGTCCTATACATACTATAAAGAACAAGTTAAAATCATTAAATGTTCAATATCAATCAATATCTAAGAACAAGATTGTTTGTACAACTATGTTAAATACCCTGAGAGTGGGTGAATCAAGGTATGACATATTAAAACAATTACCTCATTTAATCTTTTTTCATCATTAAACAAAACACTCTTCTCTCTCATTCCTGTAGTAGAGAAGAATATGAGAATTAAAACATGAACATGTCACAAAAAATTTACTTGTTTCACCATCACTGGGCTATGTCCATGGATCATACAAAGGAAATGTTCATATGTACAAAATACACAAAAGCTCACCTCGAATTACAAGGTTTGGAGCAGACTCACTATCCCTCCTGGTTTGCAACCAATCAAGATTTGAAAGCTCACTACTCTCTCAACTAAATTGTTCCCACTAATCCTTCAGATGAATCTTATTTTGATCACTTTAATCAATATGTTTTACAAAAAATTTGATGTATCATTATGTTCCACTTTTATCCACTTGATGAATAACACTTTACTATAGATTTACTAGGAAATCCCTTTTAAACACTTTCATGACGCTCACTACTTTCACAAAGCTCACATGTCCTTTGTGAAACTGCCCAATTATTCATAAGAGTATATTGATTTCATGAACCCCCCAACTTTTTTGAAGCTATAATGTTTCATAAATCTCACTTAGCCTTCGTGAATTAGAACACTTTCATGTATCTCAATTATCCTTCATAAAGCTCAATACTTTCACGATGCTTACAATTTTTGGCTAGCTTATATAGACTTTGTGAATGTCAATAATTTTTTGATTCTTATAACTTTTGGTCATATTTCATATCCTTCACAAACATCCTCTCTTCGTGAACTTTTTTACAAGGACAACCTTTATAAATTACCTTCATGAAATCAGATCCTTTGGATTTTTTCTAAGGATTTGTTTTTACAAATGAGAGGGTAGAGGCCTATTTATAGAAATTGCCTCCATTTCACGAAACTTCCAACCTTGCCACCACATTTTCAAAAAGATATAAAATATTTTTCAAAAATATCCATATTTTAATGAATCTCTAAGGAAATTTTCTCATTCATAAATATTCTCTTAGTCATATAGATTTATTGTCTTTCAATCACGCATTCACAAACCTTCAGACTTTCACAACACCAGCTGCCTTTGAGAAGCTCAACATCTTCACAAAACTAAAATCTTTATAAAACTCATTACTTTTACATATTTTTATGAGGAATTCATGAAAATCAAAAAAAATTGATGATTTAACCGTCCCCCAAATTTTGGACCCTAAAAATTTCACAGACATAGTGAAATGGTTCCACCTTGTATGCTCAACATTCTATACCACCTCCAAAGCATCCATTTCTTTGTATTGGATATTTGTAAACATATTGTGTTAAAAAAATTATGGAACTACACAAATGATCTTATCCACCTTCTTTTTTAAACAAACACAATCAATCCAAAAACACTACAATGTTACCTTGAGAGATTTGTTTCCAACAAAGGTACCATCCAATTCAAATAATGTATTCCTGTTTTTATGAAAAATACGGGTTAAAAATAAAAACCTATAAAAAAGTGGATAAATAAGTGAATTAAGTTACCACCACTACATTTTTGGTTAAGAAATATAAGTGTAAACTAATTTTCTCCCCTAAATAAACCATCAAAATAATAAAAATAAATAGAAATATAAATCATATCAATCAGTCCAAATTATTACTCAAAATAAAATATCAAGATTTTTTTGTTATTGTTGGTGTTGAAATAGATTTGGACACATAGAATATGATTTATGGAATAATATGTCAGTATATAAAAGTAAAAGTAATCATACATAAAGATGGAGAAAATAAGAAATGAATCAAATTTTATTAAAGGATGAAAAGAAGCTAATTGTTACAAACAAATTTGAAGGTTTGAAGAATCTCTATGGGATTTTCGGTGGAAGTGGTCATTTTGAAGAAACATGGATGTATAAATCATTCATGATTCCAACTAAAACACATTATAAGAAAATACAACAAGTGGTGAAAATAAAGATAATCCAGTCTTGGGTAATAAAAATGAATAATTATACTCACAATAAACCTAAGAAGTAAAAAAGGGTATTATGGAAGGATAGGTCATACCATGTATCACTGTAAGAGGGACATGGGAATCAAAATTAATGTAGGCAATCTTAAGTAAAAAATGGATAAACCATTCCAATATAAAAGTAAAAGGACTGAAATGTTAAAGAGTACACCTAAGAATCCATATAGAGATACCAAGCATGATGTGAATATTCAAATGATATAATTTTAATTTGGAAATATGATTTGGAGAGAGGAAATAAAATGGAATAGATAATTATAAAGGTAGATTCTAAAGGAAATCATAATATTCTATATGAATAAATCAAATTTCATGAGTAGTTTTCAACAAATGATGACTAGAAAATCTAATAAGTTTTATGTGGAAGGTGCAAGAAGACTATAAAAATATCATAAAATTGTTTTTTCATAACTCTAAATCGATAATATATGTGTAAAAATATATATAAACCACTAAATGATGAATTTTCCTTGATGTCCAGTGTAAACAAGAAATTTCCACACAGATTCACTAATAACAGAAGAAAAGATTCCATGCTACCCAATACTATTAAGAAAGCTAGTAGAGTCGGTAAAATGTGTTCACCCTCATATAGAGAATAAAAGAAATAATTTTTAGGTTTGATAATAAATCCTCAACCTTCTAGATCTTACAGAGAAATAAAGGATATCCACCTTATTCCCATCTACTTTGTGAGTGTTAATTACTTATTGTAAATTAAAGGTGTTTCGCATATTAAGGGGGGTAACTAAAATGAAAATTATTTTTATATATCTAAAATCTAGAAAATTAATTCCAATATTGATATAAGACACCATACTAGTTTGATTTATCTGTTTTATATTCAATATTATTTGTTGGAAAAGATCAAATATCAACCTTGATGAATATGATTGAGATATCATAGATGATCAAAAAAATTATGTTACCATCATGGATGTGATAATAAAAATAGGTATTCACAAAAATTCCTATCCATAAAAACAACTAATGAAAATATATGTCTCAATGAAGTGAAAGTGGATATCATCCCTTGAGGGGGAGTATCTAAAGAAGTTCCCAGAGCACCATATTTCATTCAAATTTGATATTTATGGGACTTACTTTTTCAAGAACTCATTGATGAGGTATTTGGGGACACTCTCCTATCCTTATTCACAAAAAATGAAATGAATTATGATATTAAGGGGGATAACATTAAATAAATCAATGACATGAACAAAATAATCTTGAAGTTTTTCTAGGACTTATTTCAGGAACATTACATGCCTATTATAATTGAATGTTTTTAATCTATGTTTTGAGATGAGTGCAGGAATTTCATGGTGAATGTATATTGAGGATATTATTTACAGGTGGTATTAGACAAGTTCCATTTGAATTATATCAATTGGAATTAGTTAATATCTATTATCCTAAAAAATTGAACAATCTTTGGTAAAGGATACAAGTTATGATATATCAATTGGTGTCATATTCTAAATTTAGAAAAGAAATAATTGACGTGTAAATTAAACCCTCTTTTTTTACACTAAAAATGGATCAAGTTGACTTAGTGTTGATTAATTGAAGGCACATTACTTATGAAATAAATTATATCATCCTCTCTAATCTAGTTTGAATTTTTTAACAATAAGGAGGAGAAAATAAAATTGAATAAGGAGAGAATAAATAAAGAGAACATATTGAAATATCATTTTCTATATTGGTATTGAAAACAAATAAGAAGTGGGGAGATTGATGATTCCACTTTGTGTTTGTATTTTATTTATTATAAAAAATTCATTAAGAGGTATATCCCTTTATGTTAATGTGTATTGAAGAAGAAACTAGCTTGAAGTACGTTTTTTGTGTCCCCAATCTTGGTAATGTGTAAAGATTAAAGTTCCTAAGAAATTATGTGCATTTAATTGTGAATGTTTTTATGAGGATAAAAGTTTCAACAAGAAGCTTGTAATTAGTTGAAGTAGTTGAAGTTTTGAAGAAGATACATCTATAAGAAGTTCAAATTCATATATTTTAGATGAAGTTAATTAATTATAATGATTAGTGAATGATTCTTCAAGTCTAATGAAATATTCCAATTACACTAACAGAGTGAAAATTATTTATAACATTTAAAAAGGTTGAATACCATGAAAATATTTATTTGAATGAATCAATGTTTTGAAGAATGCAATGAAATAATTTATTATTTCATGAGGAGTTTTATTATAAAGTCCATGAAAAAGGTACTTATATTCTTTCATAAGGAATATTAAAAAAGGAGAAAATGAAGATTGTAAATGTGGATGTTTAGGGATTTATTATGTTGGATTGGAATTTTAATACTTGTAAATTATCAATTATATTTTGGGACTAACTCAAAAGAATAGGCCAACCAAGTGAGAAAAGAAAGGTCAGATAAATCCTAATCATGTGGGAGTAGGCTCAACCATGTGGGAGAGAGAGCTAGGTTGGCTAGCTATGGAGGTAGGTGGTATAAATTCATAGATCCCACAAGGAGTTCATGGGGAAGCACATATCATGCACACAGGGCACACAAGTGAGGTCCTGATGGACCACACAGTTGTGTGGAGACCCCAGTACGAACTCGAGCTACTGAAGATGTGGTAAGTATTATAAAGAGACACCTGGATGAATAGAAGATTAATGTTGGATGAATGTGATTCCATGAACTATTCATCTGCTAAAAATGTTTTAATTATATTGAAACCTTCTGATCAGATAGATCATATTCATCTGATTAAATTTCTCCCCATCTTCAACCTCTTGATGGCCTAAGATAGACTACATGAGGCATTTCCAGGCCATGACATCCACTATATCTAGTGATCATGCGACTATCAAGCCGAACTTGACTGAATGAATCTTGAGATAACAATATGATGAACCTCCATTCATGAAAGCTTCTCTTTTCATAAAAACTTTAGACTAAAGTATGATCCAGCCGAGCATAAAACACAAATTTCATGTTTTCAAATGAGACAGTTCATGTTATGGATAGCACATGAACGTGAACCCATTATCATGATGTAAGGGTTCGAGTGCACAAAGGTAGATATACAAATATTTTTGGTATTTTGTCATGGAAACCTTCATTTGAAGAATCCAAAAAATCTTGAGATATTTAGTGGTTTTAAAAGAAGCCCTGACTCTGCTTATTTCTAAGAGTATGAGACAATGAATCACAGGGGATAAGGCAGTGGAACCACACCTATAAATATCGAAAAGTCAAGGCTGAGAGATATACTTCCATTATTATATTTTTCAAGATATAGTTTTTAAAAGAAAATATATAATATTTGTATAAGGCCTCCTGTATAATTTGTTCATGCGAAGGAAAAGGATCTTGTAAGCCTCTTAAGTTGTGAAGAATAAAAGGATCAAGATTTATCTTACCCTGTAATGTGAAACCCATCCGAATTTCCAAAAATATCACTACTTGTGTAGAAGAAGAAATTGTGTGACATAATTCCATGAAATAGAGAAGTTTTATACTCTCATATATGTGAATATATTCTCATGAGCTAACTTGGCTTCATGAAGTAGAACCAACACAAAAGAGAGCCTACATGCTCTTAGAGTTTTCAAAGGGGTGTTTTTTGAGAATAGGAAAATAATAATGATGATGAAAGATAAAATAATAATTTTCTCATGAAGTAAGAAGACATAAAATGAGATGGCCATGTATGAATTAACCCTTTCATGAATTGATACATAACAGTTCTCACATCAGAAGAAAGAAATTGATAATTCAGGCCTTTTATGTTGCACCAAGAAGAAATAAGGTTGGTTGAGATATTCCATTCAAGATGAAAATTATACATGCATGAGAAATTGTTGAGATTCCAACCATGTTACATACAACATGAATTCATGAGGAAAATTTTTGAGTAATTGATTGATCCATGCAAAGAACTACAATTTCATGTGAACACTATTGAGAAGAGTGAGGGAAACCAGAACTATAATTTGATATCTCATATTTTCCATCAAAGATAAAAAGCATAAGAATAATAGGTGTCCAAGTCAATACCTGATCATTATTATTTAGGTGATAGGAATTATAATATTTCTAGTCTGCAACATATTTATATTATTAAAAGTAAAGGAAAAAACCTACTTTATTTTTTCATAATTATGACATCTCATTGATTGTTATGAAGTAGATTTGGACAAAAATAATTTTTCACATATAGTAAATTGATCATAATTTTTTTTGTATATTAAAGAAGACTTGTATTTCACTAATGATCACTTCAAGTGGGAAAGCCAGAATATTGTATTATTGTTCTTAAAAGATAAATATTTCATTGTACATGGTTTATTCCAAGAAAAAGGGTCCAAGGTCATCCCCTTTCTTGTGTTTTATTTGAAAATAAAATGGATATTGTGAATGAGTGGGATAAAAACCCCCATACACTAAGGATGTAGTCATCCACATTAGCGACAAACCTCATTAAAATTATTGGTGTTATTTTTTCTTTATTATTTTGTGTGCATGTTTTCTAACCATATTTGAATAATATAATAGATCCATTCATTAAATAAGTGACAATGGTATACAAAGGGGATAAAATTTTTGAAGTGATAAAAAGTCATCTCATGCTAATTCAATCCCCCCCTATCAGTGTGGTTATCCCAAAGTGATATTAACTGACTCCTCAATTTATTTTCAATCACCCTTGGTTGAAATTTATTGTGAAGACCTACTTAACAATGGTTATTGTTGGTTCTCCTAGTAAATATTGAAGTAACCAACTATATCCACACATACTCCAGTGAATGTTAGACACTCACCAACCAATATAACATGTTCCTTTGAGAAGATCTATAAAAATTGGAGGGAGATTAAAAGTGATCTACCTAAGTAGAAAACAATAAAAAAATTTAAGAATTTAAACAAATATGTATTAAAATTACCAAAAAACCACTAAAAATTGAAATCATTCAACAGAAGAGAGTTTTTACACATTATGGTAAAAGGAATTAAGAATACAATGGAACTCCTTACCTTCCCCAACCACTTAAGATATTACCCCTCCATTAAAAGGTTAAAAAAGAATAATAGGGAAATATAATTCATTATGAAACTAAGAAATAAGTGAAAATAATGAATGAAAGTAGCAGTAGTTGCAACTAAACTCCAAAAAATCTGCATAAGCCAAGCCCCCCTCTTAGATTTAGGCTCATGTTCTTTTTCAATAGCCTTGATTTCCATCTTATACATCCCTATTCTAGCCTTGAAGATCTTCATGTGCATTAAATCTTCATCTTTCCTTTTCTCCATCTTTTTACTTTATTCTTCATGATCTTTAAATCTCCATTAAATATGAAGGTTTCATTATCTTGGTTCTTACTCAAAATATTCTTCATATGATTTTCCATGTGGTATCCCCTAAATAGTTGAATAAATGATTATTTGGAAGTCTGAGGCCTCATTTTCAAGTGTAGATTATTCCCCTCAACTCCATTTTTTTCATTCTTTAGCTGGATTATTTCAAATTAAATTATCATATGTGTCCAAAATATGCTATGTGGAGTAAAATATCATATGAGGAGGTAAAATGTCCTATGTATATGATGTTTAACTTTTCCAATTGTACACTATAGAAATATCCTATGTGTTGATGAAATGTCATGTGATTGACCAATTATCTCCTGAATAGGACTTTTTGCTTATAAAAATCCTAGGGATCTTAAAACAATATTACAACTTATTGAAATACCTCACAATGTATGAATTTTCTCTTTCTAAACTTCAAAAAACTTTCAATATCGTATGATAGCTCCAAAATATCCTTCAGCTTTCACAAATGTCCTATGTAGGCACCATGTAGGTGAAATATCCTATGTGAAGGTGTCATGGGATAATTTCCTCAATCAAGTTCTTTCTGATTCCAAAAAAATATTTCCAAATATTGATAAATTTCCCTATTAATTGAATTCTACTACACAAATGACTTTTTTATAGTGATTCCATACACAATAGGATAATTTATTTAGCCATATTTTATCAAACTCAACATGAATCAGAACTTCCTGAAATAAAATATGGACCCTCAAAATCACCTCTGGATATCCTAGAATAACATCAAAATACCCATATATAAGTGTATTCATTATTCTAATAATTAAAAAGATAAAATAATCAATTAAAAATCAAGTTTTAAAATTTTAATAATTAAATTTCAAATTATTCCTCAAACTAAGAAATTTGGAAATTTCATTCCAAATGGTAAAAATAGTGGGATTAAAAATATTGAAATGGAATAAAAAATGTTCAAAAATTTTAGCTTGTTAGTATCCAAAAGTTCCAAAAATTTAGAAAAATTGGAGTTTAGGATAAATTAGACCTCACATGTGGGGGACAATGAAATTAAAAGTGTGAATGATCATATGTAAATTAATTAAATGATATTATTTGAGTTTATAAGGATAATAATAATTGAATTTATTTCTCAAGCTATTCACAAGTTATTTAATTAGAAAAGTGAAATAAGAAAAAAAATTAAACATGTTACTCATTCAAGGTTCGTTAAATAACTATGGGTGGAATAAATAATTATAAAGGATCACGTTTCATCATGTGACACATTAGATTCATAATTTTTTTATGACACTTATGATTTGTTAACTAAGTGATTAATAGTGTTATAGGATAGTTTTTGGGTAAACTCTTTACAAGGGTATAAATGCAATTTCTAAAGTGTTTAACTTAGGTAGTTAAACCATTTAAAGACCCTAAAGTTGGGTAGGTAGCTTGTTGCCCAAATTTCTCTCTTCCCACTTCATCTCTTGAGGTTCAGATAGAGAAATTAAAAGGAAGAACAAGATCATATCAATTTTTTCAAATGAATCGATCAAATTTCATTCCTATGATCAAAGGAACTTTTTGAAGCATTTGATCATTTTGTACTAGTACATGAAGATCATAGAATTATGTTCTATGATATTTGGGGTTGAATATTGATGATCTAGAGGGATCTAAACTTGGGTTATTTGAAACTATGATGTCCCAGTGATGATCAACACACCCCAACATCGAACACATGTACAAGGTATCATTCATTTAATTATTCATATATAAATTCAATTTCATATGATTACTAGAATGAATCGGTTATACCCATACTGAATCAAGTGTCTTAGGATAGATTTGGTGTAAAATTTTAGAATTTACCTATTTTCATGCTTCTTCTTCATACCCAAATCATTCAATTGGTATCAAAGCAATCATGTAATTATTTTATGTTGAATTTTTAATTAGAATTTCTATAATTAGGATAAAGGGATACGATATGATCTCAACACCATAGATGAAATTTCTATCCATGTTTAAATGACTGAGAAATGGTTATTTGAATATCAGATTAATTTTAGAAATCAAAAAATAAAAATATATATATATATTATATTTTTTTTGTTGGGGAGTAGGAGAATGCCAATATAAGGAGGCACCAACACCAGGGCTACATCACTAAGGGAAGGGTTTTATCCTTGTGTGTCCACATGTATCAAGAAAACATAAAAAAATTAATATATTCATGGGTAGAAAAATCCAACCATGCTTTCATCAAAGTGGTTTCCCTATGTTTTTGTCACAAACCAGCCCAGGTCGACCCTGAACCGGTCTCCCGAGCCAGCCCGCGACATGGCCCGAGGGGCGTTCCCGATCCCCACGGGCTGGAAACTAGTGTCGGGCATCAAGACTAAACAAGAGGGAATTATTTTTTCCAATATAAATAAATAAAACAGCGGAAAAGTGGAAGAACGCAAAGTAAAATAAATGACCCTGAAAAGAAAGAACGGCCAACGAGACACACTAACCTGGTCTCAACCGAAACTCCTCGCGACTCCGAGAGTCGCTCACCAGTCCACAACCAGATCTCGCCCACGGAGAGTAAGCTCTAACCAAACCTGCAGCAAAACTAAAAAAAAGAAAACACTATAGGTGTTAGTATTAAATCTCAGTAGGTAGGCCCGACTAATTCTATTCCCAATGCACAAACCATTAAATTAAGAATTCATTAATTCCAAGTTTGAACTACATTGTACAAAGTATGGGTTTTTACACACACTTTCATTTCTAAATAAGTATCAGTCCATTGCCCTTTATAATTTAAAAACAATTTTTAATGTTTGAAAGGAACAGGTGCATTGCATTTTAAAACATTTTTTTTTGCAAACAATTAGTAAAGAAAACTTTAGTTATTAGCCAAAAAGGAAAATTACTCATAACACACAACACACGCTAAGGGTAATAGGAAAAATGGCACACACGAACCAGAAACCGAACTAGACTTCTCAATCGTGCACCACACACAAATAAACACTAAATAAAACATGAGTCGGACCTAGGAGATCGTGAACAATCTAGAAAATACTATACATCTGACTCATCCTGAAGGCATGCCCTAACTCGATGACATCATAACGCCCATACTACTACCCAACATAGCCCTGCATGGAATAACCGAGGGCCCAATCCCCATAGCAGCAATAACTCAGTATTCCCCTGCTATGGGGCCACTATCCAGTGCGTGGTCTATACTAGTGCAGCAATCGTTCTCAGAAGATTCACTCACTATGCCAAGTTCCCATGTTAACACATATAATAAAAGAGGGGTGAATCAACAATGCCAAAAAAATCAGTCATGATGGAAAAAAATCACATACAGCTCACGCAATCAACACACACCAAAGATCACCCCTGAATGGGTTTTCCAAAATAATTTATTTTATTAAAGTGTCAAGAAGGCCTTCACCAATTTTAAAGCAAAACCTCATTTCTCGAGAAAACCCAAAACACTTGTTCAAAAGAAATCATTTATCTTTAAAACTAGAAGTACATTTGAAATTCCATGGATTATGTTTAAAGTCCAAATGAGTATTCTTTCAATACTGGGTGTCTGCTCGTCGGGAAAATGTTTCAAATTTTCGGTATAAAATAAACATCTCTTTTCACACCAAATAATCATTTAAAATTTTATTATCTTATATTATTTCTAATTCATTAAAAATTAATAAAACAACAAGCATTTAATAAATTCTAAATCTAAAGGTAAGTGCAGTGGGGGACCTACCTCAACTTGTCGCTCGATCGTGACGACGCAACTCGCTTTACACTTGCGCATAAGCACGCGCAAACTGATAACCGCAGTGTCGTGGACTTTCCTTGACGACATGCTACAACAACCGCAACACTTTTAATGCCAAAAACCTTTACACAATTTAACCAAAACAAATTTTCACCCTTAATAATTATTTAATAAAACAATTCAAATTTTCACAAATAAATTCTAATGTGCAAAATACCGCTTTACACACTAGACCAGCCCAACCACCCTTTTTATAACCAAATGCACACAATGCCACCTCAAGAACTCAATCTGCATCACACATGTGATTAAAGAAACCACACACGTAGTGAAAAACTATTATAGCAGTTAAGAAAACCACAAGGAAAACATGCCAACCCATTTAAAATTACACCGTAGGACGAAAACACCAAAAATCCACTCAAATGATCATTTAAGACAGTACACACACCGACACAACACCAAAACACCAACTGCAACCCTTTTACACCCTAACAAATAATCTGCACATTTTATAAAACACTAGTGAATAGTCCAACATGGGTTTTCACAGCAACAACGTACTCATCTCATCAAAATGTACTAATAAACGCATTAAGACATAACAAACCTCAAGTAAAAAAAAGAAAATTAAAGCACAACAACCAAAATAATTATTAGGCTAACCACACAAAAAAAATTAAACTAACAATTAATCAGAGATGACATTCCAGCAACAAGTACCCATATTATAAACATGCTTCCAAATAAGATAAAATGAAAATCAAATCTCATTAAAGATCGACTTCGCACAATAGAAATTAATTACATAATATTCTAAATTAATTAACCTGGAAAATAAATTAATCAAATAAAAATTAAACATGGAACCACCTACCTCGATGTAGACCAACTTCGTGATTTGGCGCGAAACTCTCGCGGCTGGACATAAGCACCATAAGCAACCTCGATTTGACTCTAATTAAAACATTCAAACTAAAAACATCAGAACTAAACTAAACGTCACTCTAGATCCTAATTGCAACTTAAACAAATAGGAAGAACGAACAACCAGGGTATAACCCACCTATGGCAAGGGGGTCCGAGAAGCTGTCCGAGTGAGTTGGAGGCTGTCGGAAGGTGTCGTGCCGGCTGAAGCCTCTCCAGTAGAAGGCACAACAAAGGGAGTCACTACTAGGGGAGCCGCGCTAGGGGGTTTTGGTGAAAGATGGGTAACAGGAGTCAGTTTCGTCATCATAAAGGATCACTGGAAGATAAAGGGGGTGCGGCCAAGGGTGGTGCGTGCGATGGCTTCGAAGCGAGGAGGACAGCGTGGTGGCTCGGGGGTGCTGGTCGGCGTAGGGGAAGCGCACCGCAGGGTGGTCGTCGGGTATCTCGGTAGAGAGGGTGGCGACGTGAGGGAGCAGGAGGGTGGCGTGACGGTATGGGGTGAGCCGGAGGGGAGAGACGCTGGATAGCCGCGACCCGGCGAAGGAGAGGAAGCGGTAGGGGAATTTTGCGGCGTCGGTAGGGTTAGGGACCGCTGCGCAAAAATAGCAGGCAGGGGGGAAGTGTCGACTAATTTTTTTTTCTGGGTTTTAAAAAAATTAAAATATGATAAAAGGGGTTAGGGTTCGGATATTTTTAAAAATGGGTCTGGGATGCGTGAACGTCGTTCACGCATCCTTCGCCGTGGAAGGATGCGTAAACGGCGTTCACGCATCCCGGACCCCGACGGTAATGCGTGAACGGCGTTCACGCGTCCTTTGCTGACCATCTAAAGGAAGCATGAACGGCGTTCACGCATCCTTCGCGGACGAGCTGAAGGATGCGTGAACGGCGTTCACGCATCCGGCCGAGAAAAATTATAAAAGGAGGGGTCCCCCCCCAATACCCATTGTCCTCCTCTGATTTTTGTTGCGAAGCTCTGCAGAAATTCTTTCTCAACAAATATTTGCTGCTTTTATTGAGGTAAAATTTCTATTTAATAATTTAATTGTTTATTTGTGTTTATTTATTTCATTTGTATGTTTAATTGTGTTTATTTATTTCATTTGTATGTTTAATTGTGTGTATGATTTATTTATTTCATATGTTATGCATGAAATGTTTTGTATGATTTAATTTTCTTGATGTTGAATGTTCGTATGATTTAATTTTTTGAATGTCTGTTGTCTAAATATTGAATGTTTTATGTTATGTCTAAAATTTTTAATGTTTAGAAAAAGTAATTTATGTTAGAGAAATTTATTTTAATGGATGGTTTTGATGTAAGTGTAAATTAAATTACTTTTATTTACTAGTAATAATATTTTTAATCAATAAAGTATAAAATATATTTACTTATATTTTGAAAAGTAGAAGAATGCCCTAAAAACATTACAATTTCATAAAATTTAAAATAACAAAAGTGTTTATTATGTAAATCTCAATTAGATCAGTTATAATAAAATTTATTTAATGTTTTTAATAAATATATATATATATATATATATACACATGTAGTTAAATTTTTGTAAAAGATGTGTAGTATTTAATATAGATTTTATATAATACGGATAATATAATAAATATACCAAAAAACACAGTATGAGTGATGACTGATCTTGAGATGACCGACCATGCATAATTGAAATTGCATGTTTTATTTTGTGTATGTTGTTATTCAATTTGTAATAATTGCATTTTTTCGGTATTGATGACCTGTGAGTCATCTCTCAGTAAGTGTAAGGACCTGCGTGTCCGTTTAAATTAATTTATGTATTTCATACCCCTAGACCCTCTCACATGCATGTGAGTAAATTTGTAATTAAAAGACTGACGCCCCAAAGAGGTGTCGACGAAGAGGCATCCCCGAAGAGGTGTCGACGAAGAGGCATTTGAGAACTCGTTTGAGAGGAGGCGTTGCTGTTTGACAGGAGATTGGCGGTTGCTGCAATATTTGATAATAGAGACAGGAGTTTACCCATATAAATTGTGGTTAGTTTATCAGATAATGATAAACTAATCGCAAGTCTCAAGATCAAGTCATGATTATATATTCATAAGTAATCAAACTTTATGAAACATTATATTAAATTTGCTTTTGTGCTAAAATCACAATCACTATACCTTAACAGTGATAAATCAATACATAAAAAAGTCTCAAGATAATCAATTATTCAAAACCAAATTAAATAATTTAAAATTTTAATGTAGTGTATAATATTTTTAAATTTTTTTTTAATAGGTAATTATGTCTGCTCAAATATATTGCAACGGTGAGGTAATTTGTACCGAGCAGGGTTTTAGCTACAGTGTGCCACCTGTCAAAGTGGTAAATCTCCATGGTTGTATGACATTGGATGCAGTTCGTAATAAGATTCATAGTCGGTTAAAATTGAGTGCAGGACAAGAAATCACTTCAATTAGATACCGACAACTTCAATATCCTGAGCGTATGTGGCACAGCGACTACCCTATAGTCGATGATGAGGATTGGATGGAGGCTTCTCAGTTATTCAGGCAACAGTGTATTAATGGTTTGATGGAATTATTTATTGTCATTTCTGATATTGATGTGGTGCAATCGATTACTACAGAACCATGCTTTGTGACCTCTATAGAAGTCGGTCCTTCACAACAGTCTTCTTCATTGCCTCCTTCTCATACGACTCCTGTGGAAGAATGTAATGAGGAAGATCATCAAAATTTGGAAGGAAATGTAGATGACATCCCTTTCTGTGCTGATATAGTGCAAGAAAGTTTATCTGAGGAAGAAGAATCTGGGGAGTCAGCAGAAGATGATGTGGTTGGAAATGAACCTTCTGAGGTTCCTTTGAGAGACAGACATCCACTACATCCACCAGTTAGTGGTAATCAGCCTTCAGTTTTGAGTTCCTTAGTTGAAGGAATGTCTCGTGAACAACCTTTTGATTGGGATGTCATTACACCAGCTTCTGAATTCCCTGGCATTATAGGGAATATGCCTGCATCAAATGATAATGCCATATATGTTGGGCAGGAGTTCGAAAGTAAACAGGTCATGAAAAATGTGATAAAGCAATACCACATTGAGCGACATTTCACATTTGTGGTTTATGAGTCAAAGAAGACCAAATATCTCATTCGTTGTGAAAAATATGGGTCAGAATGTAAATTTTGATTAAGAGCACTATTTGATAAATGTTATGGATGTTGGAAGATAACCAAATTAGAAGGCCCACACACTTGTCTGCATCCCAGCTTGGCACAAGATCACTCTTCTCTTGATGCAGAGTTTATATCTACTGTTATTTGTGAGATGATACGAACAAGTCAGGATGTTCCTGTTGCCCTTATTCAGGAAAGAATTCAACAGTTGTATAACTATAAGGTATCATACAACAAAGCTTGGAATGCAAAACAGAAAGCCATTGTAAAAGTGTATGGTGATTGGGATGAGTCTTATGCGTTGTTGCCACAGCTTATGGAATTGTTGTCTCTCAATAATCAGATTGTTTATCAGTTGGACAGTGTTGAGTATGTATCCCAAAATCATCTAGTTGATCGGTCAAAGGTGAAGTTCAAGAGGATTTTTTGGGCATTCAGACCGTGCATTGCTGCATTTCCCTTTTGTAAACAATTTATTCAGGTAGATGGCACATTCCTTTATGGAAAGTATACAGGTGTTCTACTCATTGCTGCCACACAGGATGGTAATCGCGCTCCTCTGCCACTTGCTTTTGCTGTTGTTGAAAAAGAAAATTTTGAATGCTGGAGCTGGTTCTTGGCATGTGTACGTGTTCATGTCACGCAGAAACAGGGCGTGTGTCTGATATCTGATCGTCATCGAGCGATTATAGAGGCCGTGAGTAGTGATGGGGTTTCTTGGACTGAGCCGAATGCTTATCATCGTTATTGCATTAGACATATTGCAAGTAATGTGCATAAGCAGTTTAGAGATGAGGCCATAAAGAAGGCGATCCTCAAATTGGGTATGGTTTTCTAAACTTTCTTTTTTTAACAAAATTTACTATCCATTTTAATACATTATTATGTTATGCTTTCAGCATATGAACCCCAACAAGAAAGGTTTGATCGACGTCTTGAAGAGATCCGAACAGTTAATGAGGAGGTATATGAATATATGGTACAAATTTCAAAGGAAAAATGGTCATTAGCATACGATGGTGGCATGAGATATGGGCATATGACCACTAATATAGTGGAGTGCGTAAATGGGGTCCTCAAGGGTGTGCGCAAACTCCCAATCATAGGGTCAGTGCAAGAGACATTTTTTAGATGTGTTCACTACTTTGTTGACCGGTCCCAAAAGGCCTACCAGAGGATGGAAAATGGAATGCTTTTTACTCATCATTTTCAAAGTGATATTGACCGGATACGGAATGAGGCTTCACGATGGAATGTTATAGCCTTTGACAGGGAAAAGAGGAGTTTTCGGGTAAGAAAGTGCTACGACCAGGGTGCATGCACTAATGGTGGAGTGTTTGTCGTGATGTTGGATAATAGGTACTGTGATTGTGGCAGCTTTCAGGCATTGAGATATCCATGTGTACATGTTATTACAGCTTGCGCTTCGGTAAATATATCGTGGGAGCCATATGTTGACCCGGTGTATCACATGAGCACTTTGGTTAACTGTTATAGTGCTGCTTGGATGCATGTTGGTGACTTCCATTCTATCACATTGCCTGCTGATCAACCGACCATTGTCCCTGATATTTCCAGGTTTTCATAAGTCGGTTTTGGTATCATTTATAATTTTTTCAATGTGTGTCATTTTTAAAATTATTGGATTCATGCTACTAGGTTGCGGCCTCGAGGAAGACCGAAGTCAACTCGCATTAGAAATGAGATGGATTGGCCTCGGCAACGAGGAGGGAGAATACGATGCAGTATCTGCCACGCAGAAGGACATACTCGTAAGAGATGTCCCCAAGTGGCAGGACAGAGTTCCAAATCTCATCATCCATGATCGATTCTGTGTACCTGCTCTAATAGGAAGAGGTTGTGGTTGGTGTCGATGATGAAGAAGAAGAATAAGAAATAGAGGATGAGGATGAGAAGAAGTAGAAGACTAAGAGGAAGAGGTTGTGGTTGAATAACCTATTGTGGAAGTTTCTATAGTTACTTAGGAACTTGATCTATTTGGAATAATGTTAATGGTTATCTAATGGATAATGGATAAATTAACAAACGTAATTTCACAAATAAGAAGAAATAATTTATTTTTCACTTTTTCCTGTTAATTTTTAATGTGGATTAATGTTGATGGTTATTTAATGGATAATGGATAAATTAACAAACGTAATTTCACAAATAAGAAGAAATAATTAATTTTTCACTTTTTCCTGTTAATTTTTAATGTGGAATAATGTTGATGGTTATTTAATGGATAATGGATGAATTAACAAACGTAATTTCACAAATAAGAAGAAATAATTAATTTTTAACTTTTTCCTGTTAATTTTTAATATGGAATAATGTTGATGGTTATTTAATGGATAATGGATGAATTAACAAACGCAATTTCACAAATAAGAAGAAATAATTAATTTTTCACTTTTTCCTGTTAATTTTTAATGTGGAATAATGTTGATGGTTATTTAATGGATAATGGATAAATTAACAAACGTAATTTCACAAATAAGAAGAAATAATTAATTTTTCACTTTTAAATTATGGTTTTCTTATAAGATGTCTAGTTTTAGTAATGGCATCTGAGTGTCTGAGCATCCTTAACTAATGTTGATTGTGAGACTAGGCTAATGTTGATTGTGACACCAAATAAAAATGAATATATCATGATTCCACTATTAATAAGTAACGATGATATCATGTGTGCAGATGGCAGGTTTTCCATTTCTTACATCTCAGGCTACTCATGTATCACGACTGCTTTTAGAGGGACGTCCTGTGGCTCCCTTGAGTGTACGTAGATCTCACCATTTCCATCATACTTCACCACCTCCCGCTATCGTCCCACATCTTCGTCGAGCTGGATTTTATGGAGTAGCGATGTGCGACTTCACGTTTCTTGATCATCAGCTCATTGCCGCACTTGTCGAGAGATGGAGACCAGAGTCGCATACTTTCCATTTCAGTGAGGGAGAGATGAATATTACATTGCAGGATGTGGCTATTATGTTGGGCCTCCCTATCGATGGACATGCTTTGACAGGCCGAGTTCCATCAGATTTGCTTGAGCTTGTTCATAGACTTCTGGGCATAGAGGTCCAGGATGATGGCAGGACCATCGTCGGTGGTAGATTGCGGATGCCTTGGTTAGACCAGCACTTCACACATTTACCAGATGATGCTGATGACGTCACTGTGCTGCGCTTTGCACGCGCATATATTTTGAGGCTGATCGGTGGCACGCTTTTTGTTGACCACTCTACTACTTTTGTGCACCTGATGTATCTAGCTTTTTTAGAGGATTTGGACCAAGCAGGTCGATATAGTTGGGGGTCTGCCTGCCTAGCATATACATACAGAGCCCTATGCAGCGCATGTCGCATCGACAAGATGCAGATCACAGGATGCATGGTTCTTCTACAGATGTGGGTATGGGAGCACATACCTCGTTTAGCTCCACATGCCCGTGCGCCATTACCCGTAGATATTGTAGCAGAGGCTCCACGTGGACGTTGGTATGTTATTAATTCTTTCTAATATCTAACTTACTTGTAGAAAATTCTTTTATGAAATGTAAAAAAAATGTTATCTACAGGTGGAGTCAGGCGCATCGACATTCAGATTCTCCCAGACATGATGTTCACGCCTACAGACTTATGCTAGACAGCATTCGACCAGACGATGTAAGTGATTATTATTTATATTGTTAAATCTTTACTCTTTACTGTAAATCTATTCATTTATTAATTGATTATTCATTTTTTCTTTCAGATTACATGGATGCCATATACAGATGATATCCTTCAGAGTCTGCCCCCATACTGTACAGTGATGCTTGATATCGGCTCCTGCATAGTTCCACTGATTCATTTTCATATAGTCGAGTGGCATCAGACGGATAGGGTTATGAGACAGTTTGGATTCCTTCAGCCAGTTCCTGACCCGCCCAGTCAGTTGGATTCATTGCATTCCCTGAAGATGTCAGGGAAGAGAGATTTTGATTGGAGGAGCTACCATGCGAGATATGTTGCGTTATGGGACAGGCGACGGGAGTCCCAATTGCGAGGGGCAGGGACAGTACGCTTTCATTTGATGGATCAGATGGATTATGTAGGCTGGTACATCAGGTCTCCCATCAGATTTCTGACACGGCACGGACGGGGCTTTCATGACTTGGTATGCATTCTTTCTTTCACAGTTCAGCATATTTTTTATTCAAATTAGTTAACAACAGAATTTGTTTTCGCAGGATGCTCGTATTTGTCATCTACTTCATATGTCTGATCCAGTGGAGAGAGCTGCCTTTGACCCAGCATATTTTCACAGCCTTGTACGACAGATGCTACCGTCGATGGACGAGATTTATCATGGCATTTTCTTTGATCCACCACCTGCTGCGGAGGCCGCGGAGCCTGCTGCGGAGGCCGCGGAGCCTGCTGAGCCTCACATAGATGTACCTGGGGGTGACGACCCTGTTATGGATTCTGTTGTTCCACAGGATGAGGCTGCTCAGCTTGCTCAGCCACATGATATTATTCCACTGGAGGAGGGTGTTCAGCATGATCAGTCATATGCTCCTCCAGCTTCTCAGGCACAGCCACAGGTACTTACAGACGCTGACTGGATTGAGTTCGATGTTTTATTGCAGTCATCCGCAGCAGAGCAGCCATCTACTTCCTATATTGGTGAGAGTTCCAGCCAGCTTCCACTATCCTTAGATGCAGGCCAGGGTACAGGCGGTGAGACTGTACATCCACCGTCTGTCACACAGGAGGATGTGGAGGTGGCTGTCGATGAGGATGCGCAGCGTACGCCAGAGCACAGACGTAGACAGACACGGCGTGGATGCATCCAGTATACGCCTGACTGTGGGACAGAGGAGCATCCACACCGGAGGCGTATATTAGGTTGACATTTGATTTATGATACGTTTTGTATGTGTATTACTGTTATCTAGACTTCTATTATACCTTTAATAAGTGTCTTACTGTTATCAAATTATCTACCAATGTATATATATATATATATGTGTGTGTATAATAAATAATATGATTAAATTAAATGATAAATATTAATTATATTAATTATTTCGAATTGCAATAGAAGTGGTCACAGTTATGATGAGTGATGGTTCAGTCCAACCATGCAAAATGCATATGCTGATAAGAATAAAAGGCCACAACAAGTGTAGAAGAATGGAACAATAGTTGGAAAATCTTCCATTGGGAATATGCAAAACAATTAAGTCAAGAAAACTGTGAAAGAAACTATTTCCAAGAATAAGTTTGAGCTAAAATCCAAGGATTATTTCATGACAAATCTTGAAATTCATATCATCTCAAGAAGTTGAAACTTGAGGTATTCCAATCACACTTTATCCATTGTTCTTAATTATATTTCTCATTTCAATTAAGGGGGAGAGCTTGATTGATGGAAAGATGGGATGAAAAGGGGAGATTTATCTTTTCACTTGAACTTTTTAATATATTTGGTGAAGTATGTGCAGGATTTAGCATTTCATTGATAATTTTGATTATCTACCCTTGGTTAATAATTGATACACTCTAAGCATGATTTAACATTTATGGTTGTTTATGGACAACATTGAAAACTACAATATGAATTAGAAGTTCATTTGGCCAATTTTGAGAAGATACATATTCAGACTTTATAAAAGGAAACGATTTATACTGGTACGCAATCTAAAGAGTGAGATTATTGAGTATGCATCTCAAAACTTAGGTCATGTCCATGACATCACTTCTTCCACCTTATTTAGATAAAATGATATTTTTTAGAGAGCACATGCCTTAAAAAATATTACTCTTGGATCTAGAGAGCACATGCCAATAGGGTGGTTTAATATTCTAAACTCTATATGAAGTAGTAGGAAGAAGAGAAGTTTGAGATGAATATTGAAATTGGAATTCTCAGATCAGAAATTCCATAATACTCATATAAATTCAATAGTTCAAGATAAAGGTTAAATAATAATCCAAGGCTATTTATTTTATGAATAACATATTAAAAGACAAAGTAAAATTTATTGAAGAACTTTAGGAGGATTTTGTTGGCCTACAATTAAATATAGGATCAAGAGAAACTCTTGACTCCTAATATGATATTAGGAAATTAGGTCACACAAGTGATGCAAAAAAGGGAAATTATGGTTCATAGGTCCAAAAAATAGTTAAAAAATGTTTAGGGAAGAAAATGATACATCGTAATGCCACAAATGGTATGGTTATTGTTCATAAACAGAAAGCAGTAATGATTGGTGTCAGAACACAAGAGCCTGTTATGTGGATAAAGATTTATTTTGGTATGAATTAGAATCAGAATATTTAGTGATCTTAAGGAATAATGAGTGGTGTATTAGTGATGCACATGAATAAACCATTTATCAAATATTATTTTTGTGGAAATATGGGGAATTCTTAGAATGCTCATTCCATAGCCTTGAGGGTCACTATTTTAGGTTTAGAGGATTTAGACACATGGAAAAATATTTCTCATCAATAATGTATTTTTTAAATTCAACCTATTGAAATTTGTTTAGGTTTTTGATCCACTCAATATGAACTCTCAATCATTCCTCAAGTGTAGTTGGATGGATTCCTTTTTAAATAAAGTTAAAAAAATGTGTTAGATAAAATATTCCACCAAATTCCATATTCACTCCAAATACCAATCCTTATTCTTCATGAAAAATATAAATAATATATTTATACTTTTTTCATATATCTCTTCATTCATACTTTAGTGAACATTTTTGAAAACTCCTTTGCACATTTTTTTCTATTTAAGATAATCTTAAATAATTCTCACTTTTAAAACATGGATAATTATCCAAATATGAAATTAAATTGCATAACATGAATCCATAAAAATTATCCAAGCACCACCACTTCACATATTGACATATTGATAAAACATACAACCATTTTTTCCAACAATCTCCCCCTTTATCTTCTGTTGTTAATATCCATTCATATCATAAAAGTTAATATGTGGTAACATCAATTATTCTCCCCCTTATTTAAAATAAAATGAAAAGGATAATTGGACAATTTTAAACTCATATTTCTTCTCAAAAAAATCTTCACATATATTTTAAATAAGGGGATGATATGACATGATACTTGGAACAAAGCCTTTAGTTAATAAACACTATATCTATATGATCCATACTAGTGTAGAAAGAAATAATTAAATAACCAATATAATATAATCTACCTATAACACATACTCATATGTGATACTAAAATTAGATATTCTCAATTATCAGGATGAGTAATTTTAAGATAAGAAATACATGATCCTGCACACACTTCAAAAAACACATTAGAAAGTTCAAGTGCAAGAACAAATCCCCCTTTTCTCATTTTTTCATTAAATAAGTACTCAACCTTAATGAATATAATTAAGAAAAAATGTAAGATAATGTGATTGGAATACCTCAAATCTCTTATAAGATCCTCCTTAAGAGATAAACTCATTCTTCATCATGGGAATTTATGTACTCCATGATGAACAATACTTCTCCTTCAATTCCATTCAAGTAAACTCATAACACATAAAATAATAAGGAATAAGGAGGAACCTCTTGTATTCTATAGAGGAAACATTCAATGTGAGAGTTTTCTCTCATCCTTTATTTCTTCTTATTTCTAAGCCAAGCATGGGATGTGATTTATTTCTTATTACATGCTTCATGGATTATGCACATATTTCCTTCCCATGAATTTCCTCTTTATTTGGAATACATTTTCCCCCTCCTCCACAGCTGGTACAACCTCATTGTTTTTCTTCCAAATTTTTCATCTTCTCTTCCAAGATTCTTATTACGAGGGATTTGATTTTGGTTCTTTAAACACCATTTTTTGATACTCGTTTTTATCTTTAAAAACATTGAACTTATTTTCTATCTTAATATGACTTCTTTCAGGATACAAAAATTCCTTGTAAGTCATATGAGTAGAGTTTCTCCACATAGATTATTTACCCTTACATGTTTTCCTCTAAGTGAAATACCTTTCCATATGATCTAGGTTAGAAAAAATGAATCATTTAGGTATTCTGTGAGATGCGTGAACGCTGTTCACGCATCTCTTCTCTCGGGAAGATGCGTGAACGGCATTCACGCATCACGCTAGGGTCCGGGATGCGTGAACGCCATTCACGCATCCCAGACCCATTTTTAAAAATATTCGAACCCTAACCCCTGTTATCAAATTTTAATTTTTTAAAAACCCAGATAAAAAAATTAGCCGGAAGTGTCTGCATGGGAGAGAGGAAAGAGCAAGAGAGAGGAAGGAAAAAAAAGAAAAAAAAAGAAAGAAAGAAAAGAAAAAAAAGAGAAAAGAGAGAAAGAAAAATAATAATAAGAGAAAATAAAATAAAATAAAAAGATAAAATACAAATAAAATAATACAAAAAAAATTCTAATTAATCATAAAAAATTTCAATACTGATAATGAAACTAAAAAAACACTTAAACTAACCGACACATAATCAGAAAAATAGAGATAATTTAAATAGAAAGTTAATTATTTTATAATTGTAACATTAATTTAATACCAATGACCAAATCAAAACATTAACACAAAATAATAATAATAGTAATAATAATAGTTATAATCATAACCAAATTAACATATTAACTTAAATAATGACAACACGAATAATAAAAATAAAATTATAAAACCATCCAAAATAATAACATAATTATTAATTTATGTTGGACACCGCGCACGGTCGCGTGCGCGGTCGCGTGTGCGGGCGCGTTCGCGGTCGCGTGTGCGGGCGCGTTCGCAGTCGCGTGTGCGGGCACGTTCGTGCGCCTAGTCGCGATTACGGTCGAGCACTCGTAAAAGATCTCAAATTCTTTTTTAAAATTGAACTGGTTCAAACTGCACCTCAAAAGAACGACTTAAAATAATTAAATTAAAAGAAGTGTCAGTCGGGGTGTGACAATTCTCCCCACCATGACACTTTCTGCCCCCAGAAAATCCCAAGAGACTAGGTCAACCAAGGGTTCCAAGAAAGACCGCAAAGATACTTAAAACCAAACCTCAATTGCCCAAAGACCGAGCATTTAAAACGCCGATGACCTGAAACATCAAAGATCTCAAAACCAGAATCACCAAGAAAAATGACCAACAGCAAGGAATTCACCCCAAAATAGAACTACAACATGGAACACCCCAACCCCTAACTTAGAGATCACCGGGGCCGCTCGAGATCTCCAATAACACTCGTCAAGCGACCCACTATCTGAGCTAACAAATTTATCATGGACGAGGTCGGGCGGATCAAAAGCAATGGGTTGCTCCACCAAGCGCACTTTGAAAAAAAAGTCTTCCACAAGCTCATCCTATGGTGGTCTCCCCACTCTATTAGGATCCTTGTCAAACATCTGTTCTCTAATCCAAGGTGACTCACAAACCCAGACAAAACCTCCAACACTGGCTTGACCCTCTAAGCTCCCTAAGTTGAACCAAACCGACACAAGAGGAGACGCTGGCGAGACCCACAGTGGGTCTCCTCACCATTTTAAAATTTTCCTAACACCATGACACCTGCACGGGCATTCCCAGTTTACTTTTAGCAATACAGACTCAACTCTTCATCACAAACCCGCCAACACGGGCTGACCCACACAGACGATTCCCACACTGACCAAAACTCCACCACATTGGAGGGTTTTGACAGTGGAAACCCCTAACCAAGAGACGATCTGGACAGATGCACGTCAATTTCACAAGACATGAGCATCCCCAAACCGTGTGCAATTTTGATCCATATCTGACCACTAGAAGGGTTACAGAGCGCACTCGTTGCAAGAGGGATTCTCTGAACCTCTTTAAAGCCCGAGAGGAGCTTCCATAAGTCAAGACCACCACAAGGAGATGAGTCCCTTATGCCCCTCACAACGAAAATGAAACCTTCAAAGACGATACTGCAGTAAGGGAATTTAAGTCGCCTCCAACTCGTTACTGTAGCCTTAAGTCGGGCCAAGCTCATCCCACGTCCGACGAGTTTTGACTGCACACAAGCTTCACCCCGAGACCTATGGCTGGGGCCCTGATGTCTGAAGCATCTACCGCCTCGCAATCATAAGTTGACCACCACTGACTGGAACTTCCTCCGCTGGAAAAGTAGCTACATACTTCTCCTCGTGTCCCGAGTGGCCACTCCGTCAACATACCAACTAGGAATTTCAGCGAACGACTTAGGGTGTCCGACTGACCACACTAGAGGTAAGAGATTGAGCGGTATGTCAAACGCGCAGCGCAAACTGATGAGTGGGGCACTCTGAGAGAAATTCTCTTTTGTTCACACTCTTCATCGGATGAGGAACCTGCACTTACCACAATATGGACGAGGCCAACAACTGTTACGAACTTTAAGCTGATTGCTCCACACCACCTTTGAAGAACATGAAACCAGCTCGTTAGAAAGGTAAAACACACCTCCTTCTCTGCCTGTTGACTGGTCGAGAACGTACGAGATCCACCACTTTCTCTCGCCTTCACTTCCTTAGGTACGACTGTGGGATGAGGCTAGTCTTGAGGATCACTCATGACATCCTCATTTGCAACGAAAACGGAACGATCACTGTTTTCTAGTGTAGTCCCACTCCACTAGACATACTCAAGACAACTTGCACCCACACATCTTTTGGAGTTCCAAAAAAACTGGAGACACTTAAAACCTTTAAAAAGTATTCAACGTTATCCAACTGACCTCTACATCTATGAAGAATCGACACAACCGAGCAGAACCCAACTCCGCCACTCCACTGGGAGTCTGGGCTGAGCCAAGAATTGACAGACCTACTGGAAACCCATTGGACCTTTCTAGGGGGAATATCCCAAACAACAAACAAAAAAAACCTTCCACAAATCCAAACACATCACAAAAAAACATCTACATTCTATAAAAAAATCCAACAATTCCAATTGAAAACGTCAATTCATTTTCAAATAAAAACACTCACTTGAAAAACCAAGCACAATAAATTAAAACCCAATAACTATTTTGAACTCATCGCTTTCACTTTGGACTCGAAACCATTTTCCAATTTCAAAACCATTTAAGCAAAAAAACTTGTTTGAGAGAAAACCCCATTTTTTCAAGAAACAATATGCAACTTTTAAAATAAAACACTCACCACTGATATTCCTGGATGCCTCACAGATTTGCATTTATGTGCCACCCAGGCACCCATCCACACAATCCACCAACTATCCATTAATCACTTCCACATGCACATGCGAGAAGCCATAGGAATACCACTGGAAAAGAAACAAGGATCTTTTGCTTTCAAAACAATACATTCCCAATTTTTCCAAAATACCTTTTTCTAACTATTTCAAAAACTCAAGACAAATTTCCAAAATGATTTCCATTTACAAAACCACCCACTCTAATTTCAAACAACCCAAGACATCCTTTTAGTAATTCAACTTCGAAAAATCAATGCCAAATTCAAAAAACAAGGTCCAAGAGAAACGCACCCCAAATATCATGTCAACCGCACACCAAAATAAAATAAGAGAAACAGCAAAGTCCGCTTCACTTTTTAAAGTAAAACAATTTCGCATTAGTACCAAAATTGAAGTAAGACATCACAAACATTAAAGCACCTGGGTGGAGGACTAGTGGTCGTGTCTAACCCGGCTACATGGTTTAGTAGACCATGCCCTAGGCAAGCACCACCCACTAGGAGTGTCGAACCGTACTCTCAGGAATCACATGGGTCGCTACTCCATGTGACACCGGCGGCAATACCGGTTTACTCCTATTGCCATCCCCCATCCTCACAGAGCAAAGCCAAAACTTAAATCCCAAACTACCCCAGGTTACTCGAGGATCGGAATGAGCAAGAGTTCGCGATGCTCTTCCCACACCTACCACTTGAGTACCTACAATCCTATCTCCGATATACCTGACACCCCAAATAACAAGACCAAAAACCTCACTCTGATACCATTTTGTCAAGAACCAGCCCGGTTCGACCCTGAACCGGTCACCCGAGCCGGCCCGCGACATGGCCCGAGGGGCGTTCCCGATCCCCAAGGGCCGGAAACTAGTGCCGGGCATCAAGACTAAACAATAGGGAATGATTTTTCCCAATAGAAATAAATAAAACAGCGAAAAAGTGGAAGAACACAAAGTAAAATAAATGAACCTGAAAAGAAATAACGGCCAATGAGACATACTAACCTGGTATCGACCGAAACTCCTCGCGACTCCGAGAGTCGCTCACCAGTCCACAACCAGCTCTCTCCCATGGAGAGCAAGCTCGAACCAAACCTATAGCAAAACTAAAAAACAGGAAAACACTATAGGCGTGAGTATTAAAATTCAGTAGGTAGGCCCAGCTAATTTTATTACCAATGCACATACCATTAAATAAAGAATTCATTATTTCCAAGTTTGAACTACATTGTACAAAGTATGGGTTTTTACACACACTTTCATTTCTAAATAAGTATCAGTCCATTTCCCTTTATAATTTAAAAACAATTTTTAATGTTTGAAAGGAACAGGTGCATTACATTTTAAAACTTTTTTTTACAAACAATTAGTAAACCAAACTTTAGTTATTAGCCAAAAAGGAAAATTACTCATAACACACAACACACGCCAGGGGCAATGGAAAAAATGGCACACATGAGCCAGCAACCGAACTAGACTTCTCAATCGTGTGCCACACACAAATAAACACTAAATAAAACATGGGTCGAACCTAGGAGATCGTGAACAATCCAGAACATACTATACATCTGACTCATCCTGAAGGCATTCCCTAACTTGATGACGTCATAACGCCCATACTAATACCCGGCATATCCCTGCATGGCCTAACCGAGGGGCCCAATCCCCATAGCAGCAATAACTCAGTGTCAAGCAGGTCTTCACCAATTTTAAAGCAAAACCTCATTTCTCAAGAAAACCCAAAACACTTGTTCAAAAGAAATCATTTATCTTTAAAACTAGAAGTACATTTGAAATTCCATGGATTATGTTTAAAGGCCAAACGGGAATTCTTTCAATACTGGGTGTCCGCTCGTCAAGAAAATGTTTCAAATTTTCGGTATAAAATTAATGGCTCTTTTCACACCAAATAATAATTTAAAAATTTATTATCTTATATTATTTCTAATTCATTAAAAATTAATAAAACAACAAGAAATTAATAAATTCTAAATCTAAAGTTAAGTGCAGTGGGGGACCTACCTCGACTCACTGCTCAATCGTGACGACGCGACTCACTTTACACTTGCGCATAAGCACGCGCAGACTGATAACCGCAGTGTCGTGGACTTTCCTTGACGACACGCTGCAATAACCGCAAGACTTTTAATGCCAAAAACCTTTACACAATTTAACCAAAACAAATTCTCACCCTTAATAGTTATTTAATAAAAAAATTCAAATTTTCACAAATAAATTTTAAAGTGAAAAATACCGCTTTACACACTAGACCGACCCAAACACCCTTTTTATAACCAAACGCACACAACGCCACCTCAAGAACTCAATCTTCATCACACATGTGATTAAAGAAACCACACACGTAGTAAAAAAAACTATTACAGCAGTTAAACAAACCGCAAGGAAAACATGCCAACCCCTTTAAAATTACGCCGTAGGACGAAAACACCAAAAATCCACTCAAATGATCATTTAAGATAGTACACCCACCGACACAACACCAAAACACCAACTGCAACCCTTGTACACCCTAACAAATAATCTGCACATTTTATAAAACACTAGTGAATATTACAACAGAGGTTTTCACAGCAACAACATACTCATCTCATCAAAATGTACTAATAAACGCATTAAGACATAACAAACCTCAAGTAAAAATAGAAAATTAAAGCACAACAACCAAAATAATTAGTAGGATAACCACACAAAAAAAATTAAACTAACAATTAATCAGAGACGACATTCCAGCAATAAGTACCCATATTATAAACATGCTTCCAAATAAGATAAATTTTAAATCAAATCTCATTAAAGATTGACTTCACACAATAGCAATTAATTACATAATATTCTAAATTAATTAAACTGGCAAATAAATTAATCAAATAAAAATTAAACATGGAACCACCTACCTTGATGTAGACCAACTTCACGATTTGGCGTGAAACTCTCGCGGCAGGACAAAAGCACCATGAGCAACCTCAATTTGACTCTAATTAAAACATTTGAACCAAAAACATCATAACTAAACTAAACGCCACTCCATATCCTAATTGAAACTTAAACAAATAGGAAGAACGAACAACCGGGGTATAACCCACCTACGGCAAGGGGGTCTGAGAATCTGTCTGAGTGAGTTGGAGGCTGCCGGAAGGTCTCGCGCTGGCTGAACCCTCACCAATAGAAGGCACAACAAAGGGAGTCGCGACTAGGGGAGCCGCGCTAGGGGGTTTCAGTGAAAGGTGGGTAACAGGAGTCAGTTTCGTCATCGGAAAGGATCACCGGAAGAGAAAGGGGGTGCGGCCAATGGTGGTGCGCGTGATGGCTTCGAAGCGAGGAGGACAACGGGGTGGCTCGGGGGTGCTGGTCAGCATAGGGGAAGCGCACCGCAGGGTGGTCGTCGGGTAGCTCGGCAGAGAGGGTGGCGACATGAGGGAGCATGAGGGTGGCGTGACGGTATGGGGTGAGCCGGAGGGGAGAGACGCTGGACAGCCACGACCCAGCGAAGGAGAGGAAGGGGTAGGGGAATTTTGCGGTGCAGGTAGGGTTAGGGACCGCTGCACAAAAACAGCAGGCAGGGGGGAAGTGTCCGCGTGGGAGAGAGGAAAGAGAAAGAGAGAGGAAGGGAAAAAAAGAAAAAAAAAGAAAGAAAAGAAAGAAAAAAAAAAGAGAAAAGAGAGAAAGAAAAATAATAATAAGAGAAAATAAAATACAAATAAGATAAAATACAAATAAAATAATACAAAAATAATTCTAATTAATCATAGAAAATTTCAATACTGATAATGAAACTAAAAAAACACTTAAACTAACCGACACATAATCAAAAAAATAGTGATAATTTAAATAGAAAGTTAATTATTTTATAATTGTAACATTAATTTAATACCAACGACCAAATCAAAAAATTAACACAAAATAATAATAATAATAATAATAATAGTTATAATCATAACCAAATTAACATATTAACTTAAATAATGAAAACATGAATAATAAAACTAAAATAATAAAACCATCCAAAATAATAACATAATTATTAATTTATGTTGGACACCACGCACGGTCGTGTGTGCGGTCGCGTGTGCGGGCGCGTTCGCGGTCGCGTGTGCGGGAATGTTTGCGTGCCTAGTTGCGATTACGGTCGAGCACTCGTAAAATATCTCAAATTCCTTTTTTAAAATTGAACCGGTTCAAACTGCACCTCAAATAAACGACTTAAAATAATTAAATTAAAAGAAGTGTCAGTCGGGGTGTGACAGTTTTCATGGGGTGGAATCCACCTACAACATGAGAGGGTAAACATTATATTTTTTAAAAAATATTTTTTATATACATGGAATAACCTCAAATGTTCCACTTACTAGCTCCCACATTCCTCGTACAAGGAACACCCCTCCACCTACCTGGTTATACAACTTGGTCGACCCAGCCTGTCCAGCCCATCCAGACCCAGTTAGGGCCCAGAACCCCTTCGAGAACCGTTTTAAGACCCAAGAAGCTGGTGATAATTATTAAAATTTTATAATAATTTTTTTAAAATTATATAAATTTATTAAAACAATTATTTGGGAAATTAAAATTCAATTTTATGAATTAAAAGTAGTTTAATTTATTTTAATTTATAATAAATTCCCTTGAGCAGAATTATTTTCAAATTTAATTTTATTATGTGAGATTAATGTATTTCAGTTGATCATGATCTTATTTGACTTCTGTATTTTTTGTGTTTAATTAATTAATTATTTAATTATTATAATGTAAAATGTTTGTAAAACTAAATTAATAAATAAAGATATTCACATTTTCCCTCAACTTCATTATAGGTATAAGGTTCTGCATGTCTAAGAGATATTTTATTTATCTGTATCTTGTATCTCAAGACCCTCCCCACCTATTACTGAGTATTATTTTATAATAAGAAGGATAAAGAAGATGTGGTTCATGTTGAGGCTGGGAAAATCACTAGATGAGAGTTAGATATATTGGATGGGGTGAGTGTTGCAACCAGAGTCGAATGCAACTCAAGAAGTGTACCTTATGTCCCTGTTGATCCATCATTTTCTCGATGGTTCAACCATTATAAATATATCATTATCATGTTATTTATTTTTGATATACATATTTAATTATTTTTGAATGTATGGATGAAACATGATCACATAGTATAGTTAATGAGCATTCATAAATAAAATAAATGAGCATAAATGATTCCTATTAATGCATAGTTAAATTTGTCAGTGTGATCACATAGTAACAATCATGATAAATACAATCATATTTTAGTCATGGAGAAAAATTAAATGATATTAAAACCTTCAAATAAAATATTAATCCACAAACACCTCTCACCACTTAAATTAGAATGAAACTATAGTGTGAGGTACTCAACAGCTATAGTTGAGGGTGCCTCCTTCTATCATGGATTTTTAACAAGAGTGGTGGGTTAACTTAAATAAAATTGGCATCAAATAAATAATTGTATCGATACTGGTTCAATATTAGAGGCATTATTGAGATAATCCAAGTTAAGGATTTATAGGAGATGATAATTCACTCAAAAAATCAAAGAACCATGAGTTGATGTGATTTTCCATCCAAAATACTACCTTAGACTCTCGGAGTAGTGTAAATTCCATAAATCAAGCTATAAAGAGAGGTTTAAGGTTCATTTACCACTAGAATACATAAAGAATCTAACTATTTCAAATCTATTTGTTCATAAATATAAGGATTTAGATAAAATATTGGGAGGAAATTAATATTAATAAATCCATAATGTATAAATATTGATAATCAAGATAAAAGTACTAATCTACTTAAGTTTAATTTTGTCAAAAAAATGTTAAGTGATACCAAAAAATCACTATTTTCAATACTAGACAATGAGCATGTCCTTACCGACACTAATTTCCAAGATTGGTATAGGATCTTTCTCATGGTTCTATAATGTAAAAGGAAATAATATGTAATAGATTCCCCACTATAAGATGACCCACCTCATGAAGAAAATGAGTGAGAAAATGATGCTTACAAGAGACACATGGATGGTGTATTTAATGCATACATCATTATTTTATTATCAATGTCTACTGAGTAGCGAAAGTGATATAAGAACATGGATGTTTACTCTATGCTATCTAATCTATAATAAATTTGCAAGTAGAAAGTGAATAAATAAATAAATGATGTTATCATTACACCTAACACAAGTAAATTAAAAGACAGAATTCAAGATTGTCTTCATGTACTCAGGATAATAGATTACATTATTGATTAGAAAAGGTTAGATTCAAATTGAATCATGATCTTTTAATAAATATCATTCTCTCATCCTTTTCATCCAGTTATTTTAGTTTCATTGATAATTATAAAATGAAAAGTATAGAGAAGTGAGGAAGATCCTATCACAGGGCACCTATCAAACAAATTTAAGAACCCAAGAAAATAATGTGAAATAGTGGGACTCAATATGTCTCTGGAGATGAGGGTATTTTAGTATGTTTATTCCTATTGTATTGTGTGGATTTGGTTTATATTGAAAAAAATGATTGATATTTTTTGAGAATGAAATTTATAAGCTTGTTTGAATTCAGTTTTAATGATAATAGTATAACCTAAGATAATATCCTCCCTCACTTTTCAAATCATCATTCAAATTAACTCTTCTACACTCAATCTAATCGGTTGAAACCTCAAATGATTTACCTCACCCAGTGATTTCATCTTGAATAGAGAAATTCAATAACCACTACATTCTCTATCCTTTCCAAACTGAGGCATTGGATATCTCCAATCACTCTAGAATTAACCCAATTATCACCATTGTAGGCCATGAAGAATTCATAGGTGGAATGTGTGTGAAAAACTGAGAATGAGAAAAGTAGAACTTAAATGAATATAAAAATGGAAATATCCTATTATCTAGGCACTAAAACACTTATAGAAAAATAATCAGAAGATATATTAGCATTGAAGAACTAAATTAAATAAAAGGGGTGGGGAGATTCCCCTTGGATCGACCACTAAGGGCCTAGTTTTCCATTACTGGAGATTATAATAAAATAAAATAAATATAAAATTAAGTAGTAGAAGAACAATCGATCATCAATCCCCCCCAAACAATGAACAATGGACCTCTTTATATATATAGAAGAATTATTGCAGTTCCCTTCCATGTTTCATCAACTTCCCTTCCTACATGAGTAACAAAGCCTTCTTGTTCTCCCTTAGGATATCCTCAGGCCTTTGGAATATTCCTGATTTTCAATGCATCAACTCGCATTACTTTGATGGCCACCACATTTCCTGGTTTAGGGTTCAGATTCCACCATGAGGATCAACTCTCGAATCTTCTTCTTTCTATAATCTCCCTCCCACTATTATGGTCTTCTTCTTTAGCTAGATGAATTCCATGTGGGTTAGTATTTAGAGATCTCCCTCATATAGTTGACATATGGAAATGAAGTTGATTTTAGTTCATACCTATTTTCTATTTCATGATTTTTTAGTTTCTTTATATTTTGTAAAAATCTTAATGTCATACGATTTGGGAAGTATGATTCCTCTCTAGAAATTTTGATGTTGAAGTCTATGCGACTGTAGGCTATGAAAATTCATATTCTCTAGAAATATTTGTAATGAAGTTAGATGATAAATTCATATTCTCAATGGTCAATTTATATGGTGGGGAGAAATTCATAAAATGGGAAGCTCTAAATTCAAGTGACAGAAGTTATATGAGATTTTCAAAGTCATATGATTGAGTAGTATAATACTCAAATCCTAATGAAATGGACATCAGAGTCATACACTCAATCTGAGACAAAGTTGTATGATGGAACCAAATTCTTATAATATAGTGGATGTCATACACTTCATTGCATAGTCATACACTTGGTTGGTTGAAGACATGTGAAATGTTATCCATTGTCATTTTTAGACCTGCTAATATTATAAATTAAAATATAAAACTAAATTAATAATAAATTAATTTTCTTTTTATAGTATAAATATACAATTAAGAATAATTATAAATAAACTATAAAATATACTTATTAACTTAAATATATTTAGAACTTAAATTTTAATTCTAATTACTTAATTAAAATTAACTAAATAATAGATTAATCTATCAACTTAATTTCTATAATAGTAATAATTAAATTATTAATATAATTTTAAATATTAACTTAATTATTTATTTATTTATATCGTAATTTTTAATAACTTAGTTAAAAATAATAAAAATAATAACTTATTAATTATTAACTTAGTTAAATTAATAACTTTTTTAATAACTTATTTTTTAGCATAGTTTTATTAAGTAATTAATTATCAATTAACTAAATTTAATTTGTAATAAGTAATATAACAATTTAATTAAAAATAATAATTATTTTCCTTTGCATCACATTTATTTATTATATTTTATCTTTGAAGGTTCATTCAAGGGACATAAATGCATCCAACTGCATTCAACTAACTCAGTGGGAGTTAGTTAGGAGGGAAAATTAGTGCGATGTTCTTGTCGCGAAAAAACACACCTTTTGCAGTACGTGGGTGAAGAAATCTTGAAGTCGGTGGAAATTGTGGAAGTGACGTGTAGCAGATGACAGATAATACTGAAGTAGAGAAAGCAACATATTTAGTGATAGTGGGAAGACAGAGACATTCATACACTTACTCGGAGATGATTGAGAGCAGCAGATATGATCCTAAGCATTGCAGTCCTGGAACTCAGGAGCAAAGCATCCTTAGGGAGTTCTTTCTCCCTCACGTTTTAAATTTTAGTACTCTATTTCTGTAATTTTTCCTATTACTGTAGTGATAATGAATAGCATAGTTAGCTAAGTCTTCTAGTTCGGGGAGAGTTCTAGTCCTACTGGTATCTTTTTCATCCTTTTCATTTATCATTTTAATGTGTTTAGAATTGATCGGTGAGATCAGTTCTAAATACATACATCTGTTTTTCACCACAATACTGAATTTTGTGCACCTACAATCTTTCGGCGAGTTTTATTGTAGAACCTTTTTCTAAAAACATTAAACTCAAATTGAAATCTTTAGTACTCACGGAGAGTGTGTACTGTCGACTTTTAAAATAATTTTTATGAAGTTGTACTTCTTGGAGTGGCAAACTCTGATTTTTTCAACTTTGCGACTTAACTCTTGGCGAGGGAAGTTAGTCGCATAATTGCAATGGTACAAAGCAATACATCTCATGATTAGGAGATACGTTTAAAACCAGTAGACTAGAATAATCCCCGAGTATTCTTCTCTTCTGTTTGTCATTTTTCAGCATTTTATTTTCTTTGTTACATCTTATTTTCTGTTGTTTTCTTTTGCAGTATAGACTAGATTAGATTCATAAGAGATGTGTGGTTTATTTTAAAATTTATAAAAACATAAAAAAAATTAAAAATATATAAAAATCTACCTCACTGCTGACAAAAGTGAGGTTTTTAGGAAAGATTTGGTTAAAAATTCACCTTTCCTGTGGGTTCGACCCTGCTCACCACAAATACAGTAGTAAGTAGAAGATATAAATAATTAAATTTGACCAACTTCAATGACGGTTTAGGTCATTTTTTTGGTGCAGTAGTATCGGTAACTTAATTACTGCTTTCCAGACTACCGGTATCTTAGCTACTGATAGCAGGGGTATATTTGCTCTACCGGTATCCAGGTTACCGGTACTATCTATCGGTGACCTGCTCCAAATTTTGGTCTGGCCGGAAGTCATCACGGCCCTTAAAATTACATTTATTACTCTTACACTAGTATAGTAGTGCAGGGTCGATCCATAGAGAAGGAAGATGAGAATTCTAAGGTTTTTAAACTAAAAACCTCACTGTTGTCAGCAGTGAGGTAAACATCTTCTTACTTGTTATTTATTTTTATCTTATTGATGAAATGTAAATAGGATGAGGAAACTAAATTTCTTAAAAGAAATTGAAATTTACACTAATAATGATAAACTAGAGTAATACAATATACTAATATTAAGTATCAAGACAAAGAAGCGAGATCAACAAAGTACTCAGGAATTCTAAACTACTGGTTCGAATGGATTTTCTCTCCACAGCATACAATCGAATCATACATCAAGAAAGACTGAAGAATTTCCCTCACCAGGAAACTCAACCGGTAGATGATTAAGTCTTGGAGTTCGCCACACCAATACTTAATCGAACTGCTAAGAAGTTTGAAAAGGATTAAATTTGGAAATAAACTCACCATAAATTTCCAAAGTTAATGACATTAACATTCTGAAAGATTCATTCAAACACAACCTCGCCAGTCGAATTTGAATTAAAATTGTAAACATTGAAGTGTAAACGATCAAAATATTAGAAACAGAGTCAGTCTCACCAACTGATTCTAATTTCGTAAAAAGATAAGCTAATGAAGATTTAAAGATCATAACTAGATGGTTTTAAAATTCCCAAGCTAAGAAAGTTCAACCTATGATCATATTGATTAATGTAGTGAAAAACATCTGAGAACAGAGTACAAAAATTAAGAACAGAAGGAAGAAGTTCTCCCCAAGTACTGCTCTGCTCTCGGGCTCCTTGGTCTCCTGCTCATCTCTAGTGCTGCTCCCGGGAGTCTTCGCTCTCAAATACGGGTGTGTTCATGGAATGAGTGAGCCTCTCCTTTCAAAGTATGCTGCTTTCTCTGCTTAAGTATCATCTGTCACTTGCTGCTTTTCACCGCATGTCTTCCACCGACTTCAAAAGTTCTTCACTCACGTACTACAAAAGGTGTGTTTTTTCGCGACAAGCACGTCGCGTGAGTTTTCCTCTCGTAACCAACTCCAAATGAGTTAGTTGTGTGCACATAGATGTGTTTCCAACTTTGGAATGAACCTGCATGAGTTATAAATATAAAATAAATAAAAAAACACAAAAAATGAGAAAAAGTTATTTTTAAAATTTAAGTGTTATTTTTACTCGTTAATAGTTAACTTAAGGTTAATAGATAATTATTTACTTTTATAAAACATTATTATAAATTTATCAAAGGCTATTGATTTAATTAGATTAATAAATATAAATACTAAATACTAATTTTTTAAGTTTATCAATTTTAATTAAATAATTAAAATTAACATCATAAGTAAATGAATATTTAGAAATTTAATAATTTAGATTGTATTAATAATTTTATTATTACTATTTAAGAAATTAGTTTGCTAAACTAATTTATTAATTAGTTTATTTTAATTTAATAATTAGAATTAAAACTTAAGTTTTAAATATTTAAAAATTACTAAGTATATTTCATAGTTAACTTATAATTATTATTCATTATATAATTATACTATTAATAGTGTATTAATTTATTATAAACTTTGTTATTAGTTTAGCTTTAATTTTTAAAATATGATTTATCTTTTTGTTAAAATTATAATTATTTAAAAATCATACTTTTATAAATTATTTTATATTTATTTGACTTTTTAAAGTTCACTTTTACTTTAACTTTTATTATTTTCTTCTTTCACTTTTTACTTTACTTTTTTTCTTTTTGTTTTATATTACTTATACTATTATTGTTATCTTATATTATTGTATTTTTTATTCATTTTTTTATCTTCCCTTCTTCCTCCCCAAATTGGCGCACAGGGAGGGTTTCTTCCTCCTAGAAGCAGTGCCCTCATACAACTCGGCCTCCTCCTTGAGAGACCAGCAGGCAGTGGCTCAGTAGAAACGTAGCACGGCCGACTCCAACACTGCTCGGCGTCTCTCCCAACTCGGCTCAACTCCAGTGGACAGCAGCGACTTCAGCGGGCAATGATTCTGGTAACCTCCTCCACAGCAGAACCTAGCGGCATCTCCATCAGTACCCAGCGGCAACGAACCTCCTCGGATGTGCGACTCAGAGGCTTCAGTGGTGGAAACCCCATCTCCAAGCAGGGCAGTGGCGGTGATGAACTAGTTTGCACGGACCTCCTTGTTTCCGGCGACCCTCCTCAAACTTGAATCAGGGAAAGAGCGGCTCTTCAGTGAATAGCGGCGGCCTAATGGTGGACTCCCCAGCACCAGACAGCAGCCACCCTCAGTTCCTTCTCCAAGCCAGTAGTCTCCACCTCCTCTACTCCTTCAAGGGGTAGCATGGGAAACAAATGTGTCGGTGGAAGAATTGGCAGAAAAAACAGAAATGATCGGTGGGTTGTGTATCGGTAGCAAGGCTACCGATAGAAGGGGTTCATCGGTGGCAGTAGGGTAGCAGCGTATAAAATCTAACGGTGATGAAAAGGTTATCAGTGAGGCAGAGGCTATGGGTAACGGTGAGGTGGGCAGTGAGAAGTAAAGTCAGTAACGGTAGGGTGAAAAAGGGATAACATTGAGGTTTGGGAATAATGCTATCAGTGAGAGAGCTACTGATAGAGGAGAAAAGGGGTAACAGTGACGTAAAGCTCATTGATAAAATAAAAATAAAATGCTCACTGTTATAGCAAAGGGTCACCTTTAGACATGAAAATTAAGGCTAACGGTAGGCAGAATATTATGGTTACCATTACGCTGTTTAAAATAAATACACAAATAAATCATAAAATTAAAACTAAAATAAACTAAATAAAAAAACTTAAAATAATTAATTAAAAGAATTCTAATGCCGTGAATTCAAAACAGAATTTTTTAGTTAACCATTAAAAAATTAAAATAATTAATTGACAACACTTAATTTATTAACTGAATAATTAATAAACTAAGATTATAAAAGACTTAAATTAAAATAACTAAACACGCTAATTACATAGTAGCAGCAAATAAAAATAAAAAACATCGGTGACCCAATAAATCACCGCAAGAGCTCGTCTACCTCACCGATAAACTAAAACAATTATAAAATGAATTAAAAATCAATCTGCATACATAAAATAATATAATCATAGTCTAAAAACTCTTAATTAACTAATTAACTAATTTAACTAATAAAATTAAGGGCGAACCATTTAATTTTATTTAAAACACATATTATATACTTAAGTGCTTGGCAGGACGACTGAACTAATTAAATAATAAAGTTAACCTATTCTAAAGTAACTAAGTTAAAAGATTAATTATTAAAACAAAGTCTATGTTGATTAAAAAGGATTATGTAGATTAAATACTCACTGCTACTGATAAAATTAAAGGGATCCCTGGTAGAAATTAAATGCAACCATTATAGTTAAAAAGATGAGCTACCAGTAGGAAAGAGTGTCGGTGACAAAGGTCACCAATACATCTAAAAACAGGCTACCGGTAAGAAAAAAGAAAGCAGATCACCGATAGACAGTACCGGTAACCTGGCTATCGGTAGAGCAAATGTACCCCTGCAATCGGTAGTTAAGCTACCAGTAGTCTGACAAGCGGTAATTAAGTTACCTATTGAGTAAACTTTTAAAATTAAAAGTAAATTATTTAGAAAACTCAATAGTTATTAATAATAAACAGATAAAGATTAAGTAGAAAAATTGAAAATTAGTTATATCAAAAACAAATAAAGAATAAATTAATTATTTAAGGGTCCATAATTACATAAATTGTTAAAAAAATGAATATTTGAAAATTTTAATTATAAAAATACAAAAGTACAAATATTTAGTATAAAGTGATTAAATAATTAATTAAATCATTAAAAATTAAGTAAAAAGATGTGACAAAACTATGTAAAAATAGAGCCACATAAAATTCCCCCACACTTAACATTGTTTATCCTCAAACAATCCAATGTTTTATTCTCTTTGAAAAACAGTAAATTGTATTTATGATTAAGTTCAAAATGTAACATATCCAGCACTCAAAATCAGAGGACAAAACATAACAGCAGACCTTAAGAAATTGAATTACTCATATGAATATTTCTTAAAATAAATACCCACTAGTAATTAAGAAAGCAAAGACCATCCTTTAAAGAAGATGTCTTGTCTCATATGTGATACAACTTAGTGACTCACTTCAATCCAATCTCAGGTTCTAAATCCAAGAATGACAGGAGATAAAATATCAATGGAATTAAGACCTTAACTGTGGAACTTTGTACTTTGACTTTTTCACTTAGGTTCCAAAAATAATTTTTTTTAATCACCTCAATGACACAATCTAAATGATTTTCATATAAACTAATTGACCCCTTCTTCATTTGTCGTTCATCATTCCCGTCACCCTAATGAGCTCATTTTTTACCCTAGGCACTTTATTTATTTTTTCCAAGCCATGTATCATTGTGCTAAGCACTGTGCAATGCACTTATTCAAAGTGAATAGAGGGATTATAGTTAACAGAAACCCACCCAGCACCTAGGGTCTTAGAGACTCACCGTGGGATCCCAGATGCCCAAATTACTCCAGTTTTAAAAGATTTATATGAAATTCATTTACATTGGCTCATTAAAGCAATTACTTTTAATAATTAAAACAAGAATTAATGAAGCCCCTAGAATTAGAATCAAACTTCTAGTTCTAAAGTGTATGACCATAATTCCATAAACATATAACCCAACTCACTTTCAGAAGTAGGTCTTAAACCAAATTTCCATGAAATCGCTAAGCAAGACCACTCAACAATCATCCAACCTCATTAAATTTAGGTTCAAAGCAGAACTTAACTACCAGCAAGGACTTATCATAAGGAAAGACCCAATTGAGAAAAATGTAAAGCCTAAAATTATGCAAGAATTTTGAAAAAACAATTATCCATTTTTTTAATTTTTTAACAAACAGTTTGAAATTGCAGTTGGAATTGATGGGCTTACAATTAAGCACAATTAAGCTCAATCAAGAATTGACCCCCTCCCCCACACTTAAAACCCAACTTTGTCCCCAAATTTGACTTCTAAATATGGAGAAGAACAATTAATCAATTAAGGTTCAAAACAGATTTTCAATTAAGTAGATTTATGACATGTATAAAGGGTCTCAATGAAGTTCAAAAATTATTGTTTTCCACAATGAATAAATAATCAGCAGGTTCATTTGAAATTATATGCATTATCAATTAAATCTAGTGAAAAAAATTCAATATACCTCAAAAGTATCATGTGAAAGTGCACTATGTACTGGGTGAAATCATTTTAACAGATTGAGTTCAATAAAATGTTCAATACAATAGACAAAATTCATGCTAAACACCTCAAAGATACAAGAATATTCAAAACAAAATTTTTCAGACTACATGACCCCCCCCCCACACACACACACTTAATTTCATGCATTGAGAAGATTATTTCATTTTTTCAGCAAAGAGGCACATGCAGAATTTTTCAATTCAACTTAGTGATATGCAGCAGAATTTTATTCCAATATATGTAACAAATTTTCAGCAAAGCATTAAGGAGCAGAAAGAAGAAATAGAATTTAATAGTAAGGTACTTCCCTGAATATATTTCCATTACTCCTTCAGCATGGGAATTCCACTCCCTTTATTGACACAAGTAGCAGCATCCTAAAAAAACCGAGCATTGGAACTAGGAATAGATAACTAGCATAGACAGTGCAAACAGAAGGCATCACAACATAACTTTATTCAAAGTAAAACAATAACAGAAATGAAAATAATGAAAGAGCATAGGCTGACTCCCATGAAGCACTGATTTTTAAGTCTTCAGTTAGACTTTATTTAATTACAGTTTTTTTATTGAAAAAAAAATAAAAACCATGGGTTGTCTCCCATGCAGTGCTAGGTTTAAAGTCCCCAGCCAGACTCACCTAGCAACTAACTATAGTCACTATGTGGATGTGGTTTCATTAATAGAAACCACCACATGTGTTTGGCCCAATTATTTTTAACATAAATATTAACATTGTGGGCTCTAAAGCTAAACACAACCAAACTCTCATAGCCTGAAATAACCCCTATGTAGCACCCTTTAACAGTAGTGGGTATAGTGTTGTCCACTTCCAGAATGAGTTCAGAATTATCAATAATTGAGTTCACATGAAGGGATAACATATTACTAGATGCTTTAAAGGGTTTGGAATTATTTTCATGGCTATCGCTTTTAACTTCAACACTAACATGTTCAAGTTCAAGGGTGCTTGTGGGTGAATACTGATTAGTTGGTCCAAAAGGGGATTCAATAGAGTGTTGAATAGATTTATGATTATTGGAACTCGAGTGTAAATCCCCCTATGGAATAATATAAGTATCATGAGAAGGCTCAGCACCCTTCACAGGTGAGGATGGAAGTGATAGGCAAGGAAGAGAATTTATTTTATCATAAAAAGATTCAGGTTTAACAATGTTGTAAATCTCTTTCAAAAGATCCTCATCTGTTAACTCACATTGAACATCTACTGTTTCTATCAAATCAGTTCTGCAACCACCATCTAATGTGTGTTCAGCCACTTTTTCATGTTCAAATTCAAAAGGCTAATTTTCTAAAACAAGGTATGTAGTGTGTTCCAAGAAGTTAAAATCAGGGGGAGTAATGTTCAATTCAGCTTCAATAAAGTCATGTTCAAGATTGATCAAATTTAAACATTTACTCCCATGTATATCAACATTATTTTCTGGTTCAATACACTCAGTTTCAATCAAACAATTAATCTGAGAATAGGGAGATGAAATCTCATCATTTAAACTTTCTTCAAACATCTTTCCCTCATCCTCAAAATCATCCAACATCATTTCAGAGATTATTGGGTTTACAGTTTCAAAACATGGAAGAGGAGTTTTCAGTTCAAGTTCAATAATTTTATATTCTACTTTATCCAGCTTAAGGTTCTCTTCCAAAATGTTCCCAATATTTTGTTCAGACTCATTATTCACAAATTCAGCAAAGTCGGGTGAAGAGTTTTTAGCATTCAAGTCTTCAGTTTCAAGTTTGACTTCAACCTGAGTGACTTCATTATCAAAACTCCTAAAACAGTGATTTTTATCTAATGTAGGAATTATGAAAACAACTGGGCTATCTTTTTCAATCTGTTTCAATTCATCTTTAGAATTGTCCAACTCAACACCATTAAATCTCTTTATTGGATTTTCAATGTTGTGTACTTTTTTTAGTGAGTTGGTTATTTCTAGATTTAGTTCAATAGAATCAGATTTTTCAAAGATAATGGATTCTTGCCCAGTTTCACAGCCACTCTCTTCTTTCACTTGATTTTAAAATCTTTTATAAACATTTTCTTTTTCTTTTTCATCAAATTATTCTTGTTCTTTAACAATTTGTTTTAATTCCAAGAGCATGTTTTCCAATATTTTCAATCTTTGATCTTGCTCTTGAAAATATCTAATTTGAATTTCATGGGTTTTAGATAACAAATTGTTTATTAGTTTCACCCTAGCATCCAGTTTAGAATCGATTAGGTCAATTATAGCAAGGGTGTCAGGACTAAATTCAAAGTTTTTCTCATTCTCTTCAAAGTGAAAATCTTGTTGTGGCTGGTTATAGACACACTGCCAGGCAGTATGCCCATAATCTCTACAACAAATGTAGTAAGGTACTGGTTGATTCCAGTTTTTATGTTTTTCCATTTCCTTTAAACTATAAACATATGAGTTTAAACACACAAATATTCACAGATGAGCAGATTTTCTTTTCAAACAACAAAAGCAACAGATACAGTTCAAAGCAGTTTTTTTTAAATCAGATTTTTTTTAATGATTTTTTTATGTATTTTTTATTTTTTTCAAACCCTAGACTCTCAGTGCATGCCTTCCCCAGAAACAGTGCCAAATTTTGGTCTGGCTGTAGGTCTTCATGGCCCTCAAAATTACATTTATTACTCCTACACTAGTATATTAGTGCAGGGTCGATCCACAAAAAAGGTAGGCGAGAATTCTAATATTTTTAAACTAAAAACCGCAATGTTGTCAGTAGTGAGGTAAACATATTCTTACTTTTTATTTATTTTTATCTTATTGATGAAATGTAAACAGGATGAGGAAACTAAATTTCTTACAAGAAATTGAAATTTACACTAATACTGATAAACTAGAGTAATACAATATACTAATATTAAGTAGCAAGACAAAGAAGCGAGATCAACAAAGTAATCAGGAATTCTAAACTACTGGTTTGAATGGATTTTCTCTCCACAGCTTACAATCATATCACACTTCAAGAAAGACTGAAGAATTTCCCTCACCAGGAAACTCAACAGGCAGATGATTAAGTCTTGGAGTTCGCCACACCAAAACTTAATCGAACTGCTAAGAAGTTTAATAAAGATTAAATTTGGAAATAAACTCGTCATAAATTTCCAAAGTTAATGACATTAACGTTCTGAAAGATTCATTCAAACACAACCTCGCCAGTCGAATTTGAATTGAAATTGTAATCATTGAAGTGTGAATGATCAAAATATTAGAAACAGAATCAGTCTCACTAACTGATTCTAATTTCATAAAAAGATAAGCTAATTAATATTTAAAGATCATAACCAGATGGTTTTAAAATTCCCAAGCTAAGAAAGTTCAACCTATGATCATATTGATTAATATAGTGGAAAACATCTGAGAACAGTGTACAAAAATTAAGAATAGAAGGAAGAAGTTCTCCCCAAGTACTGCTCTGCTCTCGGGCTCCTTTGTAACACCCCAAGCTTTCACAGTACACTTCTCTTTGAATAAGACAATAGCATTTGTTATACGCAACTTCGAGTTCAAACACACCGCGACCAATCAAAGTAGCTGTTATGAATAGTAATACCCACTTTTTGAAATTTTATAAATTTTATAAATTTTATCTTTCAAAATGGACTTCATATTTGGATTCAGAATATCGAAATTAGCCTAAGTTGAATTTTTGGTATTTTTCTGGAAACTTTCAATTTTTGATGAATAGTAAAAAAACACTGAGTTATGGTTTAAAAACGAATTTTTATTTAAATAATTATTTATTTTATTTAAATTTAATTAAGGTCAAAATAGATACATAATAATTATATAAGTTCAATTTAATTCATTGAATTTAGTTTAGAATAATTTTAGATATATAAAAATTTTATTGAACTCTTCACCGTCTTTTACCCACCTCCTAGAAGAATTTGGAAAATCAAGTAAAACTTAATTTTACCGCTTCTGTGAGTGGAATTTTGAAAATTTGAGAGACATGATTAATATCAAGGAGTAAAATGTGGTTCAATGAGATTAAATAATTTTGGTGAATAGTAACTTTTTACTTTTATTTACCACGGTAAAAAGTAAATAGGGTAATTAAGGGTAAAAACGATATTAATATTACCCTAAAACTTGTAATAATTATATTGGAAAAGTGTATCTAGACTAAAAACAACCTTAGGAATAAAATATTATCATTTAGGTCCACTTGTATTAGATTAGGACATTTATTATTATTTAATTCAAAGGAGAGTTAAAAGAGTTAAAATCAAAGTTTAATTACTAAAACATTTTTAATATAGGGTTATACATAAGATAAATTCTATTGAAAATATTCATTAGAAAGATAAAAAATATTTCCTACATAATGGTATTTTATTTATAATTTTTAGACATTAAATAATTTAATTTATTTATGACACAATGGTGATGCAGTAATTACTAAATTAATGAAATATTAAAATAATTGATATTATAAATATTCAAATAAATGTAATTTGATAATTTTTATGAATTATACTAATTTTATAGGATAATATGACATGTTAGGATTGATTTAATTAACTTTTTTTGAAGTAATCATGTTGTTATTATTTTCACAAAAATCATATTCCCAATAGTGTCAAAATTGACATAAAAGAGTTTTTAAAACAAATATTATATTATTAATTGATATTCTATTCCTAAAAATCTAAGGTTCACCCAAAGGACTTATATCATGATAGCTGTATCATTAATGGACCACTTGGGGGTCTATTGGAAGTTTATAGTAAGTTTATTAACTATATAATATAAAAATACAAAGTGACATGGTAAATGTCAAACTAATTAACTAAGAGTTAAAACTAAAAGATAAGTTTAATATAATGACCCAAACATGTCTAAAATGTAACAGCCCGAGATTTTATGAAAAATATTTTTTTTAATTTTATTAATGTCTTGTGTTGTACGCTACACCAAAAAGAGCTTGCACAACACACATCCTTGACTTGCCTTGCATTACACGCAATCACGACCTTCCTCGATAGCATGTGTAGTACGCAATACCGAGTTTCACTAAACAACGATATGCTATTAAAATATTATTATAACTAGCCGTTATGAATAGTAATAACCAACTTTTAAAATTATAGAAATTTTAGCTCTCAAAATGGACTTCATTTTTGGATTCGGAGTATCAAATTTAGCCTAAGGTGAAATTTTGGTACTTTTCGGATAACGTTCATATTCTGATGAATAGTGAAAATTACTAAATTATAATTAAAAACAACTTTTTTAATCAAAATAATTAATAGTGATAAATTATTAATTTGAGTGGTTTTAAAGTATATTAAGAATATATTTTTACAATTTAATACAATGTTGGTCATTGGATGTAATTTCACATTTAAACCAGACATAAACAAGTGTCAATCTTTTGATAGATATTGTTTCTTAAAAACACGCTATTTGTTTTAACAGCGGGATTTAATTATAAAATTAATTAATGCAACTTCTATGTTATGAATTTGGTAAAATAGACTTCATTTTTGAATTCGTAATATGAAAAATAGCTTAGGATGAAATTTTGGCATTGTTCTGAAAAACATCAATTTTTGATGAATAGTGAAACTACTAAGTGGTAGTTAAAAAACTGAATTTTTCATAAAACTTAATTTTACCGCTTCTGTGAATAGAATTTCAAAAATCCGAGAGACACGGTTGATGTCAGTAAGTAAAATGTGGTTCAATGAGATGAAAATAATTTTTGGTGAATAGTAACTTTTACTTTTATTTACCACGGTTAAAAGTAAATAGGGTAATTAAGGGTACAAATGATATTAATATTACCCTAACACATGTCCTAATCCTATTGGACAAGTTTATCTCGACCAAAAACAACCTTACGTATAAAATATTATCATTTAGGCCCACTTGGATTAGATTAGGACATTTATTATTATTTAATTCAAAGAAGAGTTAAAAGAGTTAAAATCAATGTTTATTTACTAAAACATTTTTAATATGGGGTTATACATAAGCTAAATTCGACTATAAATATTCATTAGAAATCTAAAAAGATTTCCCACATAATGGTATTTTATTTGTAATTTTTAGACTTTAAATAATTTAATTTATTTATGACACAACAATGATGCAGTAATTACCTTTTTAAGAAAAATTAACATAATTGATGTTATAAATGCCCAAATAAATGTAATTTGAGACTTTTTATGACTTAAACTAATTTTCTAGGTTAATATGATATGTTATTGTTGATTTAAGTAACTTGGTTCGAACTTATCATTCTGTTATGAATTTCATAAAAATCATGTACCAAATAGTGTCAAAATTGACATAAATTAGTTTTTAAAACAAATATTATATTATCAATTGTTATTTAATTCCTAAAAATTTAATGTTCGGCCAAATGACTTAGATAAGGATATATATATATTAATAATAAACAACTTGGGGTTCGTTTGGATTGTTATGGTAAGTTTATTAACCATATAGTGTAAGAAAACAAAAAGACACGGTAAAAGTTAAATTATTTAACTTAGAGTTAAATCTAATTGATAAGGTTAAAATAATAACCTAAACTTGTCTAAATCCTATTGTATGAGAGGATTTAGACCCATCCCCACCTTATCCTCGAAATAAATCAATTTTGAGCTATTTAAAACCGAATTTGGCTTTATAATAAAATAATATTTTTAGTTATTTCAAAGGTGCCCCTCTCCTCCCTTATAAAAAGGCACCTCCTCCCTCTCTTCATCACACAACTTTGAGCCTTCAAGCTCGGCCAACCCCTGAAAAAATCTCTTCTCCACTTCCCTAGTATCATCCTAGAGGTCCTGGTCTTCTTCAAAGACCATCCTTAGTTGTTTAAGTGGAGGTTAAGAAAAGGCGCGTCAAAAAGAGGTAATATCCATTACCGATCTTTTTCAATTTCTTTCTTCTTCAACTTATTCTTATTTAGTTGTTTCATGATAAAGTAATAACATCAGTATTTCTTATATACTGATATGTTATTATAAATATGAAACAACTCTAATTAACCTTCTATCCATCCTACGGAAAAAGGAAATCACCGCGCATGCGTACGTACGGAATACCGTCTCCACGCCGTGGTGTAATCTATTTTCCGCCACCACCTTAATTGGATGGGTATAATGGTGTAATGAGTAACTATATATGATTATTATAAAGTGATATTGATAATTAAATAGTATACATACACTTCAACACAATTCCACGACCATGGGAACGATATCATCGCTCGTGCGTACGTACGGACTACCGTCTCCACGACGTGATGAGATTCATTATCCATGTTAACCATTCCAGAATGATTATAAAGTATATATAATGAATAATAATGGAATATATGACATGGTAAATCTACTGGATTTATGTATATATATATATGTCATCTACTTACTTACATTCAAGACAATAAGGAAAGGAAAGCAGTGTTCATGCGTACGTACGGACTACCGTCTCCATGAACGGTGTTTTTCATTTCATTTATCTATCTATTATATATATATATACTGAATATATACGATATATAAATCATACTCTATATTCTGGAAGTAATTAAATCATGATATAAGTAATAATAATGTCAAGAACACCAAGTCCAAACACCTACAATAAATGAAACGATTTTACCCAAAACGCTTCTTTAACATGAATTTACAAAAGAACGGATAATATAAAGTCATAAGTGGACCATATATGATATAATAAAAATGAATATGATTCTAGAATAAGTCAATAACATGATTTAAATCATTATACATGAGGTTCGGACACGTACAAAGCAAGTCGGACCTAAGGTAAGGGAAAATATCACAATCTCATTTTTATCCGAGATTGTTTTTACTTTGGCATTTAATGGGGTGTATTTTATCATCCACATCCATGTTTCCTCAATATGTAATATTATTTCCATCCACCTACAATTTTTTAAATCCAATTTTACCCTTCGGTGAATTTTAGTAAAAGATAAGAAAGGAATCTTTTGTCGTTTTTCGTACAAGGTACTTTTTGACTTTTTTGACAAAAGTACAAAGAATGTTGTTTTAACTTATACGGCATGAATGGATTTTTAAAACATTATTTCCAAGAAGCTTCCTTTACAAGTTTTAAAGTTTATTTTTAATCAACTTCTTTTATTTTAAAGTCGTATGACATGTTATGAAAGGAAAAATGTTTTTGAAGTAGAAAGGATATTTTCCTCAAGAATGGAGTTCAAGTATTTTATCAAAATTATTTTCCATCTAAGATAATAAAAGGGTTCTGTTTTTATCCCTATTATTACATGGATTTGATTATGTTGCGATGGAAATATTTTTATGAATTCCTTTATCTTATATGAATTGTTTTATGATGTCATGTTGTTTAAGAATCCCATTTTTATTACATGGGTTACGCTATGATGTATGGTTTATGATTTTGTGGCACACATAATAATGGTATCATTATGAGATGGGTGGGACCTATATCTCCCTCCAATGCATTGGGTAAAGATTTTATATCTTATGAGATAGACATGGATAGAACGGTAGGTTATACGGGTTCAGTGAAACAGGACTGGAACGAGGGTGACTCGGTTCAGAAAGGGACTTTGTCCACTAAGATAGTCTTGGCAATGAGTCTTGACTAACAAGAAATGATTCTCTATGATTATGTGTGTATTCCACAAAGTTTCATGTTTTAAGTTATGATTATTGTGATTATATTTCACTTCCATGATTTATCCCATGTTATGAAATTATGATCTCTTTTACAGGTTAAGATTTCCAAAAGTTATGTTCTTATGTATATGATGTGATTGATATTTCTTTTGTTTACCCTTACTGAGCATTTGAGCTCACCCTTTTATGTTTTCTTTTCCCTAGGATATAAAGAAAGGTTTTAGGTATAAAAAAATAGGGAAGATCTTTATGGGAGATGTTGAAGATCTTTTACCAGGATTAGAATATCATATTCCGAGTTTCCAAAGACACTAAACTATTACGATCCTTGTGTGTGTGTTTTAGTTATGTACTAAGTATTCCGCAAATGTAATGTAATGTCAATGTACGTTAAGATTCGGGTCTCTACATAAAATCTATTGGTTGAAAGGATTTCAACCCATACCCACCTTAGACTTTAAATAATCATGTTTGGAGCCATTATAAACTGAATATAAATTTATTATAAAATAATACTTTAAGTTTTTCCTAAAGAGCCCCTCCTCCCCCTTATAAAAGGACACCACTTCTAACCAATTCCACACACCTCTCAAGCCTTTTGGCTCATCCAACCTCTTCCCAATTAAGCTCCCTATTTCCCTCTCCTACTCCTAAAATCCTTACCTTAGGCAGAAGGTACTTCAAGAATCCTTTTTGGTTCAAACCAAATGGAGTTACCCGAATTAAAGGTAACGATTTCTCTTAGCTTCTTTTCTTTTATTTTACTTTTCCAACCCCTAAACTCTTCTTGTTCTTTTCTTTTGTAACAAAACCAGTATCCTAAATATACTAGGATATTTTTATGAGAATTATTCGAACTACACTTACACACACCTCCATATAATGGGTGAAAAACATAATGTTTCTGTGGATGGCAACCAAATGCCTCACGAAACGATGATTGTTCAATTATCTCCTACTGCCTCTCATGGTGGCCATTATGATGGCACTATAATTAAATATGTTATTAATGATATTTATTTTATATATAATCTTCTGTAATTCCATTTCATAGCATACCATTATTCATTTCATGTTGTATATATATACGATAATTTCATTTGAGGAAGTGCGGACTACCGCCCCCTCAAAGTGATATGACTCATTCATACCATAAATGGAACGTATAAAGGAAGATGTTAATGAAAATAAGTAACACATATAAGATATTATATTATACTGGAATAATAATATACCTATGTATCATTTGGTTTTGATTCCTTTTAAATGAAAAATGAAATGGAAATAGTGTTCGTGCGTACGTACGGACTACCGTCTCCACGAACATGATGAGATTCATTCCTCATCATATCCATTCAAGTATAATTCTCATTTGATGATTAAAAATAATTTTTAAGGACTTGATATTATTTTGTATATGAATAATATACAACCTATCCATAACAAACACGTCTTATGTAACAAAACATATAAAAGAAAACGAGTAAGTTAACACACGAAACAAGGATAATACTAAAATATTATTAACAAGGAAATATTAAAAGAAAATATATGATATCATATTTATGATTCTTGTATAATTTAATAACAATTATTTAACTATTATAGAGGAGGTTAACCTCCCCTCGACCAAGGAAAAGTACAAGGTAAGGGGTTTTTCATCTCACTCCTTATTCCCATGAGATTCATTCCATATTGTCACTATTACCTTTTGTGTGTCCATAATTGTATTCTTTGTGTAATACACATTAATTTATGTGTATTTATATATTCATTAAATGATACCTCTTTCATGGGTTTTATGTTTCGTAAGTTACCAAATTGGTAAGGGTTAATTTCACAATCTCTTTATTATCCGAGGTTGTTTTTACCTAAGTATCTATTGGGACATATTTATTATCCACGTCCATGTTTTATGAATAAGTTTTAAAAGGGATTATTTTAAGGTAATTTTTACTAAAACATCATTTCAAATGTTATAAATATTTATTCTTCTAAATCTTTCTCATTAATGCCCATGTCTTCAAAATGGTTTTTAAGGATTTATTTATATGGACATGAATTTTTTTTAAATGTTAATTCCTTTCAAAAGTTTCAAAGTGGTATGGGACACTTTGATTAAAAAATGTCTTTAAATTACTTATTTTATAAATTGTGTGACATTTAAATGTTTTCATGAAAAATGGGAATTTCTCTCAAAGAGTTTTACAAATCATTTTCATCTATGTCAACATCCTTTGATAAATTTTACACTTGTTTAAAGTTGATTTATTATGATACAAATCATCCATATTGTATTTAAGATTTTGTGATATGTTTGACTATGGATGAGTTATTTTTATTCCATTAATGGTTTATGATTAATGTTTTGGAATTTCGTATTCTAATTTTAATATGAATGTTTATGTTATATTTCATCCTCTTCTTAAGATGAATGTGTTGGAATGGTATGTTCCGGGCTGGGGTCCGGTTACAGGAGACCCTCCGGGTTGGTGCCTGGTTATTAGAGTCACTCCGGGTTGGTGTCTGGTTATTAGAGGCACTCCGGGTTGGTGTCCGGTTATTAGAGGCACTCCGGGTTGGTGTCCGATTATTTGAGTCACTCTGGGTTAGTGTCCGGTTATTACAGGCACTCCGGGTTGGAGTCCGGTTATAGAGGCTCTCCGGGATGGATTCCGGTTACAGAGTCTCTCCGGGATGGGTTCCGGTTATAGTTATCCCTTAGGTCTTGTCACGAGGCCTTGACACATAAATTAAAGTTCGGCATTATGCATTCCATCATTATGAAAGTGGTTAGTGATATTGCATGTTATTATTCGACTAGTAGAATGTCCATGTGAATAATTAAATGGAATTATCTCATTTTATTTCTGCCATATTATGCTGAATTTCAAGTTTAAAAGGCTTTTTTTAGATATACATTGCCTTAAATTTTTATTCTTATTTATGAAAGTTTTTGTTTTATTGCTTACCCATACTGAGCATTTGAGCTCACCTCTTTCTATGTTTTATTTTTTCCCAGGATTCCAAGAAGTGTGTTGTGATTGATATGCAGGGTTAAGCCAAGGTAATAATGGCATCCATAAAGATTATTTATGTTGTTTTTTATGTCTTAAAGTGCAATGTAACATTCATGTATGTAATCTATTTTCCAAGACTGCTAAACTGATTGGTCCTTCGGGACTTGATTCCTTGTAATCATTCTAATGTATTAAAATAATGCACCGACTCTGGGTAACTAGGGTCGGGGCATTACAGTTGGTATTAGAGGAAGTTTAACAATAACCTTGGAAACTAGATTTAGATAAAATCTGATTAGAGAACATTACCCTAAGATAGACTTTGAAGATTATTATAGAATAACTTCCTATATTTTTGGTATTGTAGAGATTTTGTGAGTTTTCCGAGCAATACATCCCTATCTGGATATGAGCAGGTAGAGGCAGCTCCGGTACAGATGTACCTAGGGGTAAAATCCAAAAACACCGCTTTGAGCTAGACTCGAATGGGAACTGGTGCACGACAACGGGCCTTGCTGCACTCTTGGTTACGACAATCCCAATGGATATGCTTAGGATAATTCTCATTTTATTTACAAACCATTATGAAGGGTTTATGAGTATATACTTCCTCAAAGAAAACATTTTTATGATTATGGATTATATCCATAAACTATTTAATGTATGTTAAGTGTTTTAAAAGTTTGTGATTAGTTATTGCTATTCATAAACTAATCTAGTGTATTCCATTGTTTAGAAATGGCGCCCAGTAGAAGGAATGAGAAATCCAGCAATATGTATGATCCAAAGAGTAAGAAGGATCATATCTTTCACAGTATTAAGACAACATTTAGAAAGGAAATAGTCTCTCATGTATTATCATCATATGAAGAAATAGTATCATGTGTTGATAACATAAGTAAAGAGTTCTCGGAGTCCTATGGATTTGAAGGGAAGCCAGAGAATAAAAGGATGGTAGAGAGAAAGACAGATAAAGGGAATAAGGTAAAGAAGAATTTTCCCATATGTGATAAATGTGGAAAGAATCACCTTGGAAAATGCTTGAAGGGAATGGGAGTGTGTTATAAGTGTGGAGAAAAAGGACACCACGTTCATGATTGCGAGGGTAAGAAAAAGGTTTCAAATGTACAATGATTCATCTGCAAGGAGTGGGGACACTACGCGAATCAATGTTCAAATCATTAGAGTATGCCCCAAATGATGATATTGGGTAATAATAAAGTTATGATACTACCACAGATGAAGAGGAATGACTAGTGTTCTTATGTTGTTATTAAAGAATTATTTCATTTGAGTGTTGTATCAATGATGTACTAGTTATATGAATTATGGAGATAAATAAGAATTGTACTACAGTACTATTTCATTGAGGATTTGAGATATTATGGTACTATGAAAAGTGACTCAACATCAACTTAATTTTTTTTTAAAATACAAGGTTAAAGGAAATGTAATCCTTAATATGGTCTTGATAACGAGGTAGTGATTTTGGAATAAGAGATGGTTTATTTGAATAAATTATGTTGGATATTCTTGACTACCTAGAAACTGATTAATGATTTTTCATTGTTGGAGTTTAAAACATTTTTGGATAGAAGGAGTATATCCAGTGTTCTATAAAGAATAAGGGATCATGAATGTAATCAATAAGGTTTTATGGTAATTCATGATGTTACCATGTTTTAAAATAATACGTGATGAAGGTGTTCACATGTTATTACATGGAAAAAAATGGGATCTTTCTTGTGTTTAACTTCCTTATAAATTTTGGACTATGAGTTTGGATAGTAGTATTTTGGATATGTCTTAAGGTTGGAATGGATTAAGTTTGAAATCTTATTTTTGGATTTTTATAAAAGGACAACATGCAGACCGTGTGACAACTCATCGCGTCGGACAAAGCTACAGGAATCGAACCCACAACCATAGTGAGATTGGGATTTATCGCCTACCACTAGACTACGTGAATTCCCTGTATTGTATAATGTAGTTTCTTTTTTTAAAGGGTCTGGTATGTGAATTATAAATTCATTATATTTGGAACCCTATACGATTAGGATAAATAGAGTATTTTTCAGTTGTATTATGTTTTGTAGTGAAAGATGAGTTGTGGTAGAAATATATTAATGGATAAAACTCCAATTATAAAGTAAGTATATCTCCTTATGATCTTATACAATCTCATAAATAAATTCCTCAACATTAAGAAAAGGAACTTAGAACAAAAACGTTGTCCTAGATTGTACCTTAGATCATCACAAATTTATGGCTTTGTGATTGTTGTCCTTTTCATAGCCATGTTCTCTACCACTCTCCATCATATATTGATGGTTATATTTCTCTTCCATATCCATGTTTTCCTACATGGAACCCTAGTATGTGTTAATTTCAGTAACCTTCATACTTACCACTCTTTATTTTAAATAGAGGCCTCATTAATCCATTTTTCGATGTGGGATTTCAACTATGATATTTTGAAATGTCAACCCCAATTTTCCAATACCGAGCATAAATTTCAAGGACGCAATTTATTGAAGGAGGGGAGAATGTAACACCCTAAGCTTTCATGGTACGCTTCTCTTTGAATAATACAATAACATTTGTTATACGCAACTTCGAGTTCTAACACACCGTGACCAATCAAAATAGCTGTTATGAATAGTAATACCCACTTTTTAAAATTTTATAAATTTTATCTTTCAAAATGGACTTCATATTTGGATTCGGAATATCGAAATTAGCCTAGGGTGAATTTTTGGTATTTTTCTGAAAACTTTCAATTTTTGATGAATAGTGAAAAAACACTGAGTTATGGTTTAAAAACGAATTTTTATTTAAATAATTATTTATTTTATTTAAATTTAATTAAGGTCAAAATATATACATAATACCTATATATGTTCAATTTAATTCATTGAAGTTAGTTTAGAATAATTTTAGATATATAAAAATTTTATTGAACTTTTCATCGTCTTTTACCCACCTCCTAGGAGAATTTGGAAATTCACGTAAAACTTAATTTTACTGCTTTTGTGAGTGAAATTTCAAAAATTTGAGAGACACAGTTAATATCAAGGAGTAAAATGTGGTTCAATGAGATGATAATAATTTTTGGTGAATAGTAACTTTTTACTTTTATTTACCACGGTAAAAAGTAAATAGGGTAATTAAGGGTAAAAAGGATATTAATATTACCCTAAAACATGTCATAATTCTATTGGAAAAGTGTATCTCGACCAAAAACAATCACAGGAATAAATTATTATCATTTAGGTCCACTTGGATTAGATTAGGACATTTATTATTATTTAATTTAAAGGAGAGTTAAAAGAGTTAAAATCAAAGTTTAATTACTAAAACATTTTTAATATAGGTTTATAAATAAGATAAATTATATTATAAATATTAATTATAAATATTAAAATATTTAATGTATAATGGTATTTTATTTATAATTTTTATACATTAAATAATTTAATTTATTTATGACACAATGGTGATGCAGTAATTACCGAATTAATGAAATATTAAAATAATTGATATTATAAATATCCAAATAAATGTAATTTGAGACTTTTTATGAATTATAATAATTTTATAGGATAATATTACATGTTAGGATTGATTTAATTAACTTTGTTCGAAGTAATCATGCTGTTATGATTTTCAGAAAAATCAAATTCCCAATAGTGTCAAAATTGACATAAAAGAGTTTTTAAAACAAATATTATATTATTAATTGATATTATATTCCTAAAAATCTAAGGTTAGTCAAAGGAATTATATAATGATAGGTTTATAATTAATGGACCACTTTGGGGTTTATTGGATGTTTGTAGTATGTTTATTAACTATATAATATAAAAATACAAAGTGACATGGTAAATGTCAAACTAATTAACTAAGAGTTAAAACTAAAAGATAAGGTTAATATAATGACCCAAACCTCTCTAAAATCTATTGGTTGAAATTATTTCGACCCATACCCACCTTAGAATTTAAATTATCCAGTTTTTAGCCATTATAAACTGAATATAAATTTATTATAAAATAATACTTTAAGATTTTCCTAAAGAGCCCCTCCTCCCCCTTATAAAAGGACACCACTTCTAACCAATTCCTCACACCTCTCAAGCCTTTTGGATCATCCAAACTATGCCCAATTAAGCTTAATATTTCCCTATCCTCCTCTTATAAGCCTTACCTTAGGCATAAGACACTTCAAGAGTCCTTTTTGGTTCAAACCAAAGGGAGTTACCCAAATTAAAGGTAACGATTTATCTTAGATTCTTTTCTTTTATTTTACTTTTCCAACCCCTAAACTCTTCTTATTCTTTTCTTTTGTAAAAAAACCAGTATCTTAAATATACTAGGATATTATTATGGGAATTATTCGAACTACACTTACACACACATCCATCTAATTGGTGAAGAACATAATGTTTCTGTGCATGGAAACCAAACGCCTCATGAAATGATGATTGTTCAATTATATCCTACCGCCTCTCATGGTGGCCATTATGATGGAACTATAATTAAATATGTTATTAATGATATTTATTTTATATATAATCTTATGTAATTCCATTTCATAGCATACCATTATTCTTTTCATGTTGTATATATATACGATAATTTCATTTGAGGAAGTGCGGACTACCGCCCCCTCAAAGTGATATGACTCATTCATACCATACATGGAATGTATAAAGGAAAGTGTTAATGAACTTAAGTAACACATATAAGATATTATATTATACTGGAATAATAATATACCTATGTATCATTTGGTTTTGATTCCTTTTAAATGAAAAATGAAATGGAAGTAGCGTTCGTGCGTACGTACGAACTACCGTCTTCATGAACGCGATGAGATTCATTCCCCATTGTATCCATTCAAGTCTAATTCTCATTTTATGATTAAAAATAATGTTTAAGGACTTGATATCATTATGTATATTAATAATATACAACCTATCCAAAATAAACATGTCTTATGTAACAAAACATATAAAAGAAAACGAGTAAGTTAACACTCGAAACGACGATAATACTAAAATATTATTAACAAGGAAATATTAAAAGATCATATATGATATCATATTTATGATTCTTGTATAATTTAATAACAATGATTTAACTATTATACAGGAGGTTAACCTACCCTCTACCAAGGAAAAGTACAAGGTAAGGGGTTTTTCATCTCACTCCTTATTCCTGTGAGATTCATGCCATATTGCCACTATTACCTTTTTTGTTCCCATAATTGTATTCTTTGTGTAATATACTTTAATTTATGTGTATTTACATATTCATTTTATGATACCTCTTTCATGGGTTGTATGTTTCGTAAGTTACCAAATTGGTAAGTGTTAATTTCACAATCTCTTTATTATCTGAGGTTGTTTTTACATAAGTATCTACTGGGAAATATTTATTATCCATGTCCATGTTTTATGAAAGAGTTTTCAAATGGATTATTTTAAGGTAATTTTTACTAAAATATCATTTCAAATGTTTTAAATATTTATTCTTCTAAATATTTCTCATTAATGTCCATGTCTTCAAAATGGTTTTTAAGGATTTATTTATATGGAGATGAATGTTTTTAAAATGTTAATTCCTTTCAAAAGTTTCAAAGTGGTATGGGACACTTTGATTCAAAAAATGTCTTTAAATGACTTCTTTTCTAAATTGTGTGACTTTTAAATGTTTTCATGAAAAGGGGGTATTTCTCTCAAAGAGTTTTACAAATCATTTTCATCTATGTTAATATCCTTTGATAAATTTTACACTTGTTTGAAGTTGATTTATTACGATACAAATCATCCATATTGTATTTAAGGTTTTGTGATATGTTTGAATATGGATGAGTTATTTTTATGACATTAATGGTTTATGATTAATGTTTTGGAATTTTGTATACTAATTTTAATATGAATTTTTATGTTATATTTCATCCTCTTCTTAAGATGAATGTGTTAGACTAGTATGTTCTAGGTTGGGGTCCAGTTACAGCAGACCCTCCGGGTTCGTTTCCGGTTATTAGAGGCACTCCGGGTTGGTGTCCGGTTATTAGAGGCACTCCGGGTTGGTGTCCGGTTATTAGAGGCACTCCAGGTTAGTGTCCGGTTATTAGAGGCACTCCGGGGAGGTGTCCGATTATTAGAGGCACTCCGGGTTGGAGTCCAGTTATAGAGGCTATCTGGGATGGAGTCCGGTTACAGAGGCTCCCTAGGATGGGTTCCGATTACAGTTATCCCTTAGGTCTTGGCACGATGCCTTCACACCGAAATTAAAGTTCAGAATTATGCATTCCATCATTATGAAAGTGGTTAGTAATATTGCATGTGATTATTCGACTAGTAGAATGTCCATGTGAATAAGTAAATGGAATTATTTCATTTTATTTCTGCCATATTATGTTGAAGTTCAAGTTTAAAAGGCTTTTGTTTTAGCCAAGGGAATAATGGTGTGATTGATATGCAGGGTTAAGCCAAGGGAATAATGGTGTCCATAAAGATTATTTATGTTGTTTTGTATCTCTTAAAGTGCAATGTAACATTCATGTATCTAATATATTTTCCAAGATTGCTAAACTGATCGGTCCTTCAGGACTTGATTCCTTGTAATAATTCCAATGTATTAAAATAATGCACCAACTCTGGGTAACTAGGGTGGGGGCCTTACATCCTTGGTCTCCTGCTCATCTCCAGTGCTGCTCCCGGGAGTCTTCGCTCTCAAAGACTTGTGTGTTCGTGAAATGAATGAGCCTCTCCTTTCAAAGTATGTTGTTTTCTTTACTTAAGTATCATCTGTCACTTGCTGTTTGTCACTGCATGTCTTCCACCAACTTCAAAAGTTCTTCACCCACGAACTACAAAAGGTGCGTTTTTTCGGGACAAGCATGTCGCGTGAGTTTTACTCTCGTAACCAACTCTGGATGAGTTAGTTTCATGCACATAGACGTGTTTCCGACTTTGGAATGAACCTGCATAAGTTATAAACATAAAATAAATAAATAAAACACAAAAAATGAGAAAAAGTTATTTTTAAAAGTTAAGTGTTATTTTTACTCGTTAATAGTTAACTTAAGGTTAATAGATAATTATTTACTTTTATAAAACATTATTATAAATTTATCAAACGCTATTGATTTAATTAGATTAATAAATATAAATACTAAATATTAATTTTTTAAGTTTATCAATTTTAACAAAATAATTAAAATTAACATCATAAGTAAATAATTATTTAGAAATTTAATAATTTAGATTGTATTAATAATTTTATTATTACTATTTAAGAAATTAGTTTACTAAGCTAATTTATTAATTAGTTTATTTAAATTTAATAATTATAATTAAAACTTAAGTTTTAAATATTTAAAAATTATTAAGTATATTTCATAGTTAACTTATAATTATTATTCATTATATAATTATAATATTAATAGTGTATTAATTTATTATAAACTTTGTTATTAGTTTATCTTTAAATTTTAAATTATGATTTATCTTTTTGTTAAAATTATAATTATTTAAAAATCATACATTTATAAATTATTTTATATTTATTTGACTTTTTAAAGTTCACTTTTACTTTAAATTTTATTATTTTCTTCTTTATCTTTTACTTTACTTTTTTTATTTTTGTTTTATATTACTTATACTATTATTATTATCTTATATTATTGTATTTTTTATTCATTTTTTTATCTTCCCTTCCTCCTCCCCAAATTGGCACACAGGGAGGGTTTCTTCCTCCTAGAAGCAGCGCCCTCATCCAACTCGGCCTCCTCCTTGAGAGACCAGCAGGCGACGGCACAGCAGAAACGCAGTGCGGCCGACTCCAACACTGCTCGGCGTCTCTCCAAACTCCGCTCAACTCCAGCGGACAACAGTGACTTCAGCGGGCAGTGATTCTGGTAACCTCCTCCACAGTAGAACCTAGCGGCATCTCCATCAGCACCCAGCGGCAACGGACCTCCTCATACGTGCGACTCGGAGGCTTCAGTGGTGGAAATCCCATCTCCAAGCAGGGCAGTGGCAACGATGAACCAGTTCACACGGACCTCCTTGTTTCTGGCGACCCTCCTCAAACATGAAACAGGGTAACAGCGGATCTTCAGCAAACAGCAGCGGCCTAATGGTGGACTCCCCAGCACCGGACGGCAGCCACCCTTGGTTCCTTCTCCAAGCCAGCAGTCTCCTCCTCCTCTGCTCCTTCAAGCAGTAGCATGGGAAACAGATGTTTTAGTGGAATAATTGGTGGAAAAAACAGAAATGATCGGTGGGTTGTGTATCGGTAGCAAGGCTACCGATAGAAGGGGTTCATCGGTGACAGTAGGGTAGCAGCGTATAAAATCTAATGGTGAGGAAAAGGATATCAGTGAGGTAGAGGCTACGGGTAATAGTGAGGTGGGCCGTGAGAACCAAAGTCAGTAACGGTAGGGTGAAAAAGGGATAATAGTGAGTTTTGGGAATAAGGCTATCGGTGAGAGAGCTACTGATAGCGGGGAAAAGGGGGTAACAGTGAGGTAAAGCTCACCGATAAAGTAAAAATAAAAGGCTCACTGTTACAGCGAAGGGTCACCGTTAGACATGAAAATTAAGGCTACCAGTAGGCAAAATATTATGGTTACCATTATGCAACATTTAACTGTTTAAAATAAACACACAAATAAAACATAAAATTAAAAATAAAATAAAATGAATAAAAAAACTTAAAATAATTAATTAAAATAATGCTAATACCATGAATTCAAAACAGAATTTTGAGTTAACCATTAAAACATTAAAATAATTAATTGACGACGCTTAATTTATTAACTAAATAATTAATAAACTAAGATTATAAAAGACTTAAATTAAAATAACTAAACACACTAATTACATAGCAGCGGCAAATAAAAATAAAAAGCATCGGTGATGCAATAAATCACCGCAAGAGCTTGTCTACCTCACCGGTAGACTAAAACAATTATAAAATGAATTGAAAACCAATCTGCATACATAAAATAATATAATTAAAGTCTAAAAACTCTTAATTAACTAATTAACTAATTTAACTAATAAAATTAAGGGCGAACCATTTTATTTAATTTAAAACACATATTATATACTTAAGTGCTTGGCAGGACGACTGAACTAATTAAATAATAAAGTTAACCTATTCTAAAGTAACTAAGTTAAAAGATTAATTATTAAAACAAAGTCTAAGTTAATTAAAAATGATTATGTAGATTAAATACTCACCGCTACTGATAAAATTAAAGGGCTCACCGGTAGAAATTAAAGGCAACCATTATAGTTAAAAAGATGAGCTACCGGTAGGAAAGAGTATCGGTGATAAAGGTCACCAATACATCTAAAAACAGGCTATCGGTACGCAAAAAGAAATCAGGTCACTGATAGATAGTACCGGTAACCTGGCTACCGGTAGAGCAAATGTACCCCTGCTATCGGTAGCTAAGCTACCAGTAGTCTGGAAAGCGGTAACTAAGTTACCGATTGAGTAAACTTTTAAAATTAAAAGTAAATTATTTAGAAAACTCAATAATTATTAATAATAAACAGATAAAGATTAAGTAGACAAATTGAAAATTAGTTATATAAAAAAAATAAAGAATAAATTAATTATTTAAGGGTCCATAATTACATAAATTGTTAAAAAAAATGAATATTTTGACAAATTTAATTATAAAAATACAGAAGTACAAATATTTAGTATAAAGTGATTAAATAATTAATTAAATCATTAAAAATTAAGTAAAAAGATGTGACAAAACTATGTAAAAATATAGCCACATCACCTGCAGCCCATTAAAATCAGACTCAGTGTAAGCATTATCAAAATTAATATCGAAATAAATTAAATAATAAAAAACATAATTTAAATCCTAATATCAAATTAATGTTAGGATCAATGTATGGATTTACTATAAATTCCATGAATGAATAAAACAATTAAAACTCAAGATTTAAACCATTTTAAATTTCAATTGAAGATTCACTAAAGTGAAAAAATAGGGAAATTGATCAGGTTTTATCTAAATTATAGTGTTGATTTTCAACGATTTTTTTAAAAAAAAATTAAAATATTGGATCTCATCACTCCCCCTCATAGATAGTATTGAATTATTATTAAATACATTGAATCTTTCCAAATAAAAATATTATCCTTCCTAAGTTAAAATATATACCATAAGTGAAAGAAAGCATGGATTCATCTATCATTGAAATTATCATGTCTCCTCTATGAATCTAATCATTTTCCCCACTTATTTTTAAGAAAAGGTTACAGTTCCAAGAGTGATGATAAAATAGATTTCAGTTGAATTTAAAACTTTAAAAGGGGGTACTTTCATTTATCCCTCTTTGCTAGGTTCCTTGAATTAAAGTTCCATTTTCCACTACCTTGATACAACTAAAATGAAATTACTATAATTCAATTTTCCCATTCTTAAATTGAGTTTAGTATTCCCCTCATATAAATATATTTTTTTATAATTAGTAACTCATTGAATTTTTCTCATCCATGTTTTATGAAAATCACTTATTAAATATACAAAAACTATTATTACTCATTAAACCAGTGCCTAATCATCTCATAACTTCATGAGGGATCCCAATTTTTCATTTTAATCTATTTTAAAGGTGCATACATAAATTTATTTTCAGTTATCTCCTTGAGGTGTACTTTTTTAAAAAGGCCAAGTAACCTAGGTTCAATTTCAAAATTCTAGTTTCCTCATGTCATAATTTTAATTACACAAAATTATTTTCTATCACACTCATTTTCTTACTTATAAAATACAAATTTTCATGAAATAAATGGAAGAATAAATTATAAATAATTTATTTCCAATAATTTCAAAAACAATTAAATGTAACGACCCCCTCCCCCCAAAGGTACCCCCCTGGGCTAGCAATGAGAGAAGGGGGATAATGATGCCTGACGACTGCCTCCAATAGGCCATGGGTTAGAATCAAGCACTAATGAGATATCATACACATAGATGGGAGGAATTACCCTCTAAGTTATAATAATCAAGAGAGATATGATAGAAACACTAAATAGATATTTCTAAAGATAAAAGTATAGAGATATCCAAAATACATGAATATAATGTCATACAACTGAACAATTGTAATAAAACTACAAGTAGAAAAAGATAATCCTTGACAGTGACTATGAAATCCCAACAATTCCTAAACAACCCATGAGTTAGTAAAGTCTAGCCCAATCATTAACCTACTCCTGTTGACCTGAAAAATATCTTATATTTACATAGGGTGAGAATAACATGTATACTCAGTAGGATCCCCCCTAGAGCCTCTTATACAAAAGATAAAGAAAATATGATAAATCCCAATGAACTATAAGTGAATCTAACTCAAATCTTAAACAGGTATGTCATGTTCCTAGCCTTACCATGGCTATATCTCAATAATTATCACATAAAAGTGAACATATAATATAATAACAAAATAGGTCACCCCGCTACCACTTCCCCACTAGTTTTTAGCTCTGCCCAAATGTTGCACATCCCGGTCCATATCTCTCCAAAAGAATCCAACCTAAAGACACTTGGGATAAAGTATCATAACATGTATCTCATGCATCACATCATCTCATCACATAACATGAACCTCATGCATAATATAATCTTATCATCTCATTCCACATCTCCATATATTAGCTAAGTAGTTTCCCACAGCCACCATAGCATGTATGTCATGTATTATACCTCAATCTATTACAACCCATACATGTTATACCTATAATAATCCATAGAATACTATATCCGGAGACATATGAGTGTGAAATTACCAAAATTAATTACATCCCTCTACAAACATATATGGGGAAATATAACCATTGATCATACTAGTACATAAAAATACTAGGAGAAAATAGGGGGTCGTAGGAGGTTGCCTGCCATCCATTACTCACCAACCTATATCTTGGGGAAAACACCCTCCTTGAGTCCAATGAGTGTTAGTAACCCTATCTAAATGGGTGAGGTAGTGTATGAAATTAAAAAATATACAGTATATAATATAGCTCATAACCACACTATGGTTATTAACCCAGTCTTAGGATCAACTACAAGTGTCATCACCTGGACACCTAGCTACCACTACTAAGAACTAGATATCCTATAAGCACACACATATTCAAGAAGACCTTCATTTAATTAATTATTTCCTTTTAACATTTTAATTTACATTAATTAATTCATTGTCCATGAATTAAAATTATTCTATTTCACATTTCATTAACCATAAACTAAATTCTATACCCTATAGGCATAATCAAACTAATTACATGGTTCTACAATATTATCAACATTTTCATTCCATTCAAGAACCAAAAACATGGGTCAAAACATTTATTATTCATTATCATTTCACAATTCTAGGTACTCTTGGAAACATCCTAATCTTCCTTAAAAGAGAATCATAACCAAGAACAACCAGTTGGCTCATGTAGTGGGGAGAGGAATGCAGGTAAACAAGCATCCCAACCATCCAGCCTTTAAATAATAGAATTATGAGGCAAGCATCCACTTTTCCAACACAATAATAGGAAACCCTAGATTCAACATGTTCCATAAATTATTGTGTCAACCCCAACATCACCATGAATATCACTACATATATCGCTATCATAGGCATCAACTTCTATCACAAACCTAGGCCTCTCTTCCCATGTCTTGTTACCGCCAATAGTCTCAGGTTCACATCATGCCACATAGAGAGTCCCACATCTAGAGAAAACATAGAAGACATCATAAAACAAATTGAGTCAATAGAGAATCTAGGCCCTAAAAAAGGCATCCAAGATTCATATGAAAATGGGTTTGCTCAACCCCAAAAAAATTATCTTTATTAAGAAATTGGTTTTATTACCATCTTGAATTAACTGATTAAATAATCATATGTTACAACTATGGTAACCTAAATCACTAGCTATTAAAAGATATAAATTATTTAAGAATTCTCTCAAGCATAAATTCCAGTTACACCAAAATAAGAAAGGGAATTTTAATTAAACATGCTTATTTATCATTGTCAAAAATAATAATTTTTAGCTTCATGTTCCTAAGAATATTCCATTAATATATGGAAGAACAATTTAAATTAAACATTCATTAAGCATTAATTTTGATTTCATATCAAACATGTATCACTATGAAAATTAATTTATGTTATTAATATAACTTTTATTTTATAGTGAATGTTTTATTATAAAACATAGAAATAATTTTAATTTATATAAAGAACACTGAGAATCATATGTTGATATGAACTAGTACAACTAGGAATAGCAAGGGGATGGAAAACACATACTAGAAACCAACAGCACTTTATTTCATTATTTAAGAATGTTACATTTAGTATACAAAAATTCCTATAATTAATCCAAAAAATAAAATGGGAATACTAAAAGAGAATAAAAATATTAAAATAAAAAAATTTGGGTAACCTATGTCCCCTAGAATCATCCCACCAACAAACAACACAATAGAAAAGAAACAGAGAGTTAGTAATACAATATTCATTCTAGAAATGATATTGAACCATGATTTGAATTGAACTGAATGATGAAGAGTAAGAATGATGGTGTATCTATAAGGAAACATGATCATAAAAATTTATGTTTTTAAACTAAAATAGTTGATTGGCATTATGACTATTAGTCAATAAAACAGTTACTCATTATTTTTGTTGGTTATATCGACACATTTAAATGATTTTTAGGATTGTTTAATAAAAAAATTTGTATTATTTTTAGAGACTAAAAACATATTCCATTAAAACATGATTTATATGGAATATTTAAATAAAAAAATCATGAAATAAACTTATAAAATGATTTTAAAATGATGATATATTTTAATGAAGCCTAAGAAAAAAGTTATAATGATTGGAATGTTGGTTTTTCTATTTAATTGTTAATTTTAATAAAAATTATGATTTATTTAAAAGTTAAAATTATCATACCTAGATAATAATTTTGATAAAATAAATTTCATTTTGGACTCATCACATCAAAATTATCTTAGCGTAATTTTTTTGGAATTTTCTAAAAAAATAATTTTGGGTTAAAAAGTGAAAATGTTGTTTTTATGAAATATGATAACTATTATGACATAATATAGATATGATCAATATTTAAAATGTATTAACCCTTGTTTTTTAAGACCCATTTTAGTGGGACTCATGTTGTGACTCTCCAATCCTGCCTCCAATAGGATAGGGATTGGCGACTAGGGCTGAGAAGGCATATCACTGACATGGGAGGCATTAGCCTAACTACCTATATGAATGAACACATCTCTAATCCTATAAAATGATGAAATGTAAAAAAATAGAACAACCATGCATGCATACATCTAAATCCCACAACCAGAGTATGATAGGAAGTAAAGTAAAGTAAATAGGGGCAAATACAAGCCCACCACAAAAGTCTATAACACAAGTCCAACCTAAAGTAAAGGGATTGTTGTCTGAAAGACACAGGAACACACCTCGGTCTCTCCAACCTCACTAAGAATTGTATGGGCCTAGAATATCTAGTAATCTATCACAAACCAACTGAGGCTGACCCTGAACTAGTCACCCAAGCCAATCTGCGGCAAGACCCAAGAGGCATTCCCGATCCTCCCAGGCTGGTGACAAGAACCAAGGGCATCAACAGAGTGACGATGGGAACAATTTATCCCAATATAAATAAATAAAATCAATGGAAATAATAAATAGAATCTCAAAATAAATAAACCAAACAAAAGGAATAAATAATTAGTGAAGAAAAATAAATCTAACCGAACATGATAACCACTATCTCTGTGTGACCCCACGAGTCAATCTCCAACTCAATGATCAAACGCCGCCTAAGGAAAATGCACCCAATATGGAACCTGCACATGGACTAAAAATAGAAAATAACTATAGGATTGAGTATTAAAACTCATTAGGAAATCCCGGTATTCTATTCCCCAATGCACTACCTTTAAAATTAAAGAAATGTCATTTCTATGTTTAAACTATAATATATTAAAGTATTCGTTTCTACAGTTTTTACTTAAAATCAAAGTACAATCCTTTTCCCTTAATCATTTTAAAAACCAGACTCTAACATTAAGTGTCACCATGCTATTTCAAGGGGAGAGTGAGTATTTCATTTAAAATGAGAACTAAAGAGTTTGAAACACATCTTCTTTTGAAAAATATTTTCATAGAAGTTTGGAAACCAAAACATCACTTTCCTTGGAAAAAAACACTAGAGTACCAAGGAAGTCATATAGTAAGGTAAATGTAAATAGGTATACAAGTATCTCAAAAATAGTTCAAACATCAAAAATCCACTAAACATTGGTGAACCTAGGAGATCGAGAATAATCCAGACAACACTAATACCTACGACCCCATCTATAGTAGCATGCCACATGCAATGAAATATAACGCTCTATATGCTCAACCACCCTTTCTCATGATAGGATAAGGGAAAATCCCATAGCAATGAACCCAATATATCCACCTACTATGGACCATTGGTTAGTACCATAACCTACTAGTGTAGCACTCATCTCAGACAATTCTCTCGGTATTCCAGGTTCTAATGTATCAGGTATTAAAGAGGGTGAACCATCAGATGTCGTCAAGCATCAAATTACAACCTATATTTATAATAATAATCACAGTAGGCCACACCCTGAGTCTCCCCATGGTCTACTCTCATTCCTTAGATTAAATAGATTATAAAGGGTTCCCAACTGAGGAACCCACATAATGGAACCTGAGGATTCCACACTGAGGACATCCCAACCATTCCATGTTGATGAGGCATGAAGAGAAACCAACAGAGATTTTCATAATTAAGCACTTCCCCTTATTTTCACAAAGTGGCCAAACAGGCCCTTAACAATCTATAAAATCATTCTTTACCAAAGATACAAATCAATTTCCAAATAGGTGCAAGACACACTGTTTACCATATAAAAGCATTTATAAAAACCCTTCAAAACATTTCTAACACACTTTCAAATAAAACCAACCTTTATAAAAGCCAACCGGGCTACAATTCCTTGTCACAAAACAAACCAATTTTAAAAAAAACTAACTTCACACTTCAATTAGCTTAAAACATTTTAAACCTTTTCAATAACCCCAAAATATATTATTTCACAAGAAACTCATTTATTATCAAAACCAAATAAAAATTTAAAACACTAAAAAAGAATCACAAAGGACAACAAGGCATTATAAATATCCATTGAGAATGATTTATTTAACAAAACAAGGGAGAGTAACTAAAAACAAGGCTTTAAGGAACATTTTCACACCAAATGACTAAACCACGATTTGATAATCATCACATATTAATTATAGGAGTTTCAAAAAAACATAAAATCAACTTTTCTTAAATTATAAAGGACTAGTGCATAGGAATCATACCTTGAAAACATGGATCGATGATAATACCCACTCAGAAATGCCCCGTGTGGGTTCTAAAGCTTAAATTCTACCAAGAAAAATCCTTAATTACAAACCCCTAACAAAACAAAGATAAAAAAAAGAATAAAATCAATCAAGTAGAACGGTATACCGATGGGGAGAAAAACGTGTCGGCAGAGGGAACCTATGACCGAAGGCGGGTCATCGGAGTTGCGCACACCGAATAGGGGGTCGCTGCTACCGGAGGAGGGTGGTGTCACTGACTATGCCGGTTGTGCATGAGAGGCCGCTGGAAAAAAAAATGGGGGGTCACACCTCTAGATTGAGCAGGAGGGGGTGTATTTTGGTAGTTTTCTGGCAGGGAGAGGGGCGGTGTCGGGCCGGGAGATAGCTGGGGAAGGCCGCATCAGGGTTGCGTGTTGGGGTCGTGACCATAGACCGAGCCGGATAAGCGACGTCGGGTAGTGAGCCGACCGGGGGAGGCCGCATGCACCGGTGGTGGGTCGCCGACATCGCACCGCTGAGCAGGGGAGGTCGCAACCGTAGGTGTCGTTGGAATCGCACACACCAAGACATAGGGAGGGGCGCTGGGAGGGAGAGGAGCCGCTGAGTAGGGGGGTCTCATAGGCAGCCAACAGAAAGGAGAGGGGGATATTGGAGAGGGGGGATTAGGGTTTTCCTCTTTTTTAACCTTAAATAATTTTTAATAAAACATTATTACCAATTAAAATTATAATAAATAAGAATAAGAATAAGAATGAGAATAATAATAATAATAATAACAATAAAAATAACAATAAGAATAACAATAACAATAACAATAACAATAATAATAATAATAATCATTATAATAATAATAATAAAAAAAGTATACATTTCATTTCAATAATAATAAAATTATTAACAATAATAAAAAATTTAAATGACACAATAATTAGCATTAATTTTAATTTTTTGAAGACGGACGGGTCATGCAGTTTTCTGGACAAAGCCGCGTGATATCATGCTCCGCCCGTGCACCCAACAATGTCGAACCCAAAATGCACACTTTTTAACATAATCTCAAAATTTTGTTCTGGGACTCATCCCAAATCCTAATAAAAATATTCAAATGTAGAAAATAATTAAATAAACTAAATACACGGGTTGGGGTGTGATAATTCTCCCCACCATAATGCTTTTCACCCCTATAAATCCACAACACTTTTAGTCGATTGATCAACACTTAAGGATTCCACATTAACACGATCCCACCTCTCAATCTGAGAACATTTCACTGACTACCCACAGAACAAAACCTCATTGCCCGAAACAGATCACCAGTAGAGGGGAGGCTCGAACGGGCTCCCCACCATTAGAATTCAACTAGAATCTGATTTATTTTAAGGGAAAACTCAAAGAGGCCCATGGTGGGTCTCCCCACCATTAAGAACCAACCTTAAAAACTACCAAACTAAAAATTCAACTTGAACCCCAATCCGGGACTTTCCCAATCTCAAGGAACACAACATGAACATTGAAACCAATCACTCCCATATAAAGGGGAAAAGAGCTGAACTGAATCCCCCCACATGGACCAAAAACCCTCACCACATGGGCAGGGAGGAAGGGGCTCAAATATTGGATCAATGAAACTACAACTGAAAACTACTTGTGACTCATCACTTTAGGATATAAAGAAACCAAAGTTGCAACTGATTCACATGGGTGCTCCACGCAAGGACACTGATTGGAAACCCTCATCCAAAAAGGTATAATCACTAACATTGCATGAGGGATAAATCCATTGTTCTCCTTGTAATAAGAGTAAATTTACAATGACGGATAAACCACAATATAAATGTTAAAACTGTCTCACCACAATGATAGAGGCACAACCTTAACCAAACTTCTCAAACCCCCAGGGGTTCCTGACTACACGCCATCTTCACTCTAAGGCCTTCAGTTGGAGCTCCGATGGATGAAGCATCTCCTGCCTCATAGTTAGGTTTCGATAATCCCAATAAGAAACATACATATTTTGATTATAAAAAATGAAAGGACAGAATTTTGAAATGAAAACCACACTGGCATTGAAAACCTAAGTTCATTAAAAGACCCATAACATTCCCATACATTTTAAAACCAAAAATACCATCAGTATAACTACCACGATAAGATATCCCTTACACTATAAAACAACTTAAACAATAAAATTTAAACAAAAACCCAATAATACATCACTTCAGATAATTTTATCCATGAAACTTTCTAGTGACACCCTCACATAATCGCCCCAAGTGACTCAAGCATCCACAAGCCTGGAAGGGATTCAAAGCATTTGTACATGATGTATTTTTGTGAAACATATTTCCACACTGGTAACACATGGGGATCTCTCGCTACGAAGAGGTTGATGAAAGATCCTAAGGCATTTTGATTCCACGACTTGCTCCATCAACTTCCAATCGCTTCCTCATATCCTTTCCAGAATCCTCACCAATACTCCTAGGAATTGAAGGAGGGAGGCATACATTGAGCACTCCTTCCATACCAGCTTCGACATGAAAAGATTGTCTCACCACATTGGCAAAATAAGTAAGGTTGGACTCTAACACCTTCGACTGCAGATCGGGAAGAAGAACCGCCTTGAAACATTGCGCCTCCATGGAGTCATCTATGGAATACCCTAAATCATAAGGGACTATATCTACAAGGCACTGGAAATAATCCAACCCTAATACATCACCCTATTGCAGAAAACACATCTCCATCCCCTTTATCACCCTATCTTTCTCAAATAAATACTGAATAATTAACAAAGGCTTGAAAAACTACCAAGTAAACTTTTGACGGTGCTTGTTCTGAGACACTGACTTCCACAAAATCCATGGAGAACCTTCAAGCATGAAATTTAAAAACTTGACCTTCAATGACTTGGTAAACTCAAAAAGGTTAAAGTCCCTTTTGACCTTTCTCATCCACTCCTCCACTATGGAAGGCTCAGTGTGACCATAAAAGAGAGGTGGATCTAGCTTCCAGAACTCAATCATAAAATCCTTAGGTTGATCAACCTCACTACGATCACCCATTGAAGTTCCATGGGAATAACCACTGGACAAGAAAAAGTCAAGAACCAAATAAAATTCAACTCAACACTAAAAAACCTCAAGATCTAACACTGCATAGGTGGAAAGCTCGAAACACATGAAAACAATCCATCGCAACATCAAAACATTCCAAAAAACATCTTTAATTTAAAACAAACTTGGTGGGTTAAACATTCTCCATTGGTATTATTTAGAGTCACACTCACATGCATGTTTCAGTGCCACCCCGGGCATCATCCACCATACTATATTGGGCATTCATCCCCATTTCTATATAAAACCATGCATGTGAGCACCCATGAAAACACCAAAGTCTAAAACAAAACAACTTCATTTTCCAAAAAAAATACCATTCATCCCATATCAAAAATCATGTAACTTCCAAAGTTACACTAACCACCAAGTCAAAAATCATTTTGTTCAAAACTCATCTCATTTATTTTAAAACAATCCTCAAATTAAACATGTTATTTCAAACAAAAATTTTCTTCAAAACTAATTTGTCTGATTCAAAAACTTTTCAGAAGTCAAAGGAGACTCAAAACAACTCAAAAATGGAACTAGTGTTAGTGGGTGACTTGGGAATATGGTTGGAAGACATATTCCAAACACGTCACCAACACAAAGATCCTTCTATGACTATGCCCCTAGATTCGCATGGCTTGCTAGGCTGTGTGGGATCATGAGGAATATTATCCCAACTCCCCTTGTCGTATCCCAATCACAAAAAATTCCCTAAAGAACCAGAAAACTTAACATAACTGGACTTCCCATGGGAATTTGAGGATCAGAATGAGCAAGAGTTCGTGATAATCTTCCCGCACCTACCCCTTGAGTCTCAAAAATCCTACTCGATCTACCTTGATATTCCTAAAAAACAAAGGGAACTCAGAAAAGTGAGGTCCACTAAGAGCCAACCTGCTTTAATACCATTTTTTCATGAACCAACCCGGGCCAACCCTAAACCGGTCACCCTAGCCGATCCGCGATAAGACTCGATAGGTGTTCCCAATCCTCCCGGGCTAGTGACAAGTGCCAAGGGCATCAATAGAGTGGTTATGGTAATGATATTTCCCAATATAAATAAATAATATCAGTGTAAATAATAAATATCATCTCAAAATTAATAAACCAAAAAAAGGATTAAATAAGAACTGAATAAAAATAAAACTAACTGAATGGGAAAACCACTATCTTTGTGTGACCCTGCGTGTCAGTCTCCAACTCAATGATCAAATTTCTCCCAAGGAGAACACAACTAAGCTAGAACATGCACAAGGACTAAAAATAGAAAAGAACTATAGGCATGATTATTAAAACTAATTAGGCTAGCCTAATATTCTATTCCCCAATGCACTACCTTTAAAATTAAAGAAACATAAATTCTAAGTTTGAACTGCAATATATTAAAGTATGAATTTCTACAATTTTTACTTAAAATCAAAGTACAGTCCATTTCCCTTAATCATTTGAAAAACCAGACTCTAACCTTAAGTTTCACCATGCCCTTTCAAGGGGAGAGTGATGATTTCAATTAAAACCAACACTAAATATTTTGAAACACTTATGTTTTTGAAAAACATTTTTATAGAAGTCAAGAAACCAAAATATCACTTTCCATGAAAAACAAAACACTAGAGTACTGAGGCAATCATATAGTAATGGAAATATAAATAGGTATACAAGTATCTCAACAACAGTTCAAACATAAAAAATCCACTAGACATAGGTGAACCCAGGAGATCGAGAATAATCCAGAAAACACTAATACCTACGACACCATCTATAGTAGCATGCCACATATTATGAAATCTAATTCTCTATATGATCAACCACCCTATCTTAGGAAAGGATAAGGAAAAATCCCATAGAAATGAACCTAACATATCTATCCAATGTGGGCCACTAGTCAGTACCATAACCTACCAGTGCAGCACTCATCTCAAACAATTCTCTCAGTATTCTAGGTTCTAATGTCTCAGGTATTAAATAGAGTGAGACATCAAATGCCTTAAATCATTAAATCACAGCCTATATTTATAATAATAATCATAGTAGGCCACACCCTAAGTCTCCCCAAGGTCCACTCTCATGCCTTAGAATAAATAGATTACAAAGGGTACCAAATCGAGGAACCCACATAATAGAACCCAGGGATTCCACACCGAGTACATCCTAACCATTCCATGTTGACAAGGAATAAGGAACAACCAATATAGTTTTTCATAATAAGAACTTCCCTTTATTTTTACAAAGTGTCCAAACGGGCCCTTAAATATTCCATAAAATCATTCTTTACCAAAGATGAAAACAAATTTCTGAAGAGGTTCAAGACATACCATTTACCATATAAAAGCATTTGTAAAACCCGTTCAAAAATATTTTGACACACTTTCAAAACAAACCAACCATTATGAAAATGCCAACTAGGATATAATTCCTTGTCACAAAACAAACCAATTTTAAAAAAAAACTAACTTCACACTTCACTTAGCTTAAAACATTTGAAACCTTTTCAAGAACCCCAAAATCCATTATTTCACAAGAAAAAAAATTATTATCAAGACCAAAGGAAGCTTTAAAACACTAAAAAAGAATCATGAAGGCCAACCAGGCATTATAAATATCCATTGAGAATGAGTTATTTAACAAAACAAGGGTGATTAACTCAAAACAAGGATTTAAGGAACATTTTCACACCAAAAGACTAAACCAAGGTTTGATAATAATCACATATTAATTATAGGTGTCTAAGAAAAACATAAAATCAATTTTTCTTAAATTATAAATGACAAGTGCATAGGAATCCTACCTCGAAAACATGGTGCAATGATAACACCCACTCAGAAACGCCCTGCCCGGGTTCTAAAGTGTGAATTCTACAAAGAAAAATACTTAATCACAAACCCTAAAAAATGAAGATAAAAAAAAGAATAAAATTGATCAATTATAATGGGATATCGATGGGGAGAAAAATGCGCCAGTAGAGGGAAGTCACGTCTAAAGGCGGGTTTCTGGAGTTATGCACACTCAACAAGGGGTTGCTACGATCGGAGGAGGGTGGTGGAACCAGCTACGCCTGTTGCACATGGGAGACTGCCAAAAAACGGGGGGGGGGGGGGGGGGGGTCCCACCTCTGGTTTGAGTAATAGGATGGGGGACACGTCCGGGTAGGTTGTCGGCAGGTAGAGGGGGTGGCGCCGGGTAGGGATCCGGCTAGGGAATACCGTGTTGGGGTTTCGTATTGAGGTCGCGACTGGAGGTTAGGTCGGAGAAGTGGTGCTAGGTAGTGAGTCGGCCAGGGGAGGCCACGTGCGCCAATGGTGGGTCGTCGGCGTCATTCCACTAAGCAAGGGAGGCTGCTACTGTAGGTGTCACTGGAGTCGCGCGGGCTGAGTAAGAGGAAGGGGTTTCGGGAGGGAGAGGAGCTGCTGAGTAGGGGGGTCACGCAGGCGGCCAACAGGAAGGAGAGGGGGAGATTGGAGAGGGGGGGAAATTAGGGTTTTCCTCTTCTTCTTTTTTTAAACTTAAATCATTTTTAATAAAACTTTATTAACATTTTAAATAATAATAAGAATAAGTATAAGAATAACAATAAGAATAATAATAATAATAATAATAATAATAATGAGAATAAGAATAAGAATAAGAATAATAATAATTATTATCATCATCATCATAATAATAATAATAAAAAAAATAACAATAAAAGAATACATTTAGTTTAAATAATAATAAAATTCTTAACAATAATAAAAAATTTGAATGACACAATAATTAACATTCATTTTAATTAAAAAGTTTACTCATTTTAATTTTTTGAAGATGGACAAGTCACATAGTTGTTTGGTCGAAGCCATGTGGTGTCTCTCTCCACCCGTGCACCCGATGACGTCGAACCCAAAATGAACACTTTTTAACATAAGCTCAAAAAAAATCATCCAGGACTCAACTAGAACCCCAAAAAAATATTCAAAACTATAAAATAATTAAATAAACTAAATACATGGGTCAGGGTGTGACATAATCTGTCAAAAAGTTGGTCATCTTCATAAGACATGACATGTGCGGGCAAAGTCCGTACAGGGGTGAGTATAAAAATACTCAGTAGGAAACCTTGAAACCAAAAAGCATACAACAAAGGAAATACAATCAGATCTACATAGGTATATGTCTACCACACATATAACAAGAATATCCAAATATACTCAAAAAATCCACACAGTCTAAAGGTAAGTCACAACTGTAGTATACCCGACCTAGGATTCCAAATCGAAGATCCACGAAGCATTCATCCAGGAGAACACACTTCTGAGTCTGATAGCACTGATGATGTTCATCCAGGAGGTGCTTCTCATCGGGTCTTGTCTTGAGAAATACATGATGACAGTCCGAAGAGATATGATACACAGATGAGGATCACTCCCAAATCCATGGGGTGATACAAATAAACTCAATCTGGATTAACCTATTATGTATAGGATCATCACCTGTGTACTGTTGGTTACGATGATAATGATAACTCCACTTAGGGAATGAATATGAATAGAGGATCTCGCCTTATGCCTCACAGATAGATTCCCAAAACTCTATCCAAGAAGTCCTACTGAAGGGATAATTGTCCTAGGAGTAAGAAATGATTCCATACCAACCTCCAGGGAAAGGATATAGGGAACTAACCCTAAAGAATATTGTCCAATTCATTGAGGATAAGAGATTTAAGCCATGTATAAAAGAGTACACAGTGTGTAAGAGGGTTCACACAATATTTCCCATGACCCCAGGTCCTGCCCGTGTAAACGGCCCGGGTCATCAAACCATGTCCTTGTAGAAATACATGGCGTGTTTTTTGCCTATGTACTCTACCCATGTGTCAGTACATGGCTCAGTCCGTATACTTGGTCCAACCCATGTCTGAGTGGGGGAGTGCATGGTGTGATCCAACCCATGTACTCCAAATCGTGTCATTTACCCTCTGAGGTATACATCGAGTCTCCTGGGAGAGACCACATGCCATGTGACAAGGTTTACATTCAGTGTGATGTTTATCTTCCTCCCGAAACCCTAGCCACTGATCAGGGGGCCCACACATTTTTTAATCCTAGATTACAGGACGTGTTGATCTGGTTTTTTCATAAACCCAAGTTCTTCATCAAAGTGTCCTAAATGATGCTCCAGCCTTTGATATGGTGGCTTCCTTTCCGCAAAAACAATGATTGAGGATCATTAAGTCATACCATCACAAAATCAACAAGATTTGGGCCTTAAATCCACTTGGAAAACAAGATCATCATCATTATTTGCTACACATTGAAGAACACAAAATTAGGTATCAACTGTCATTTGATTCATCACGGCTCCCATCATCGCACCACTGTTGTGTCATGTTAATCCTAGATCTATGATTTCAGATCATTATGCCAAGAAATGAGTGTGAAATGATTGACTGTTCAGTAAAACATTAAACTGAAATCCAACAAAGATTTCCCATGATGAACAGTGAATCGGGGGAGAGAATCACAAGAACAGTCCGGAGGAATGGACCTCAATCAATGTTCATGTTGATCTCAGTTCATTTCCATTAGAACGATAATCGAATAAAAAAAAATAATGAAGAAAAATCTCTTGATAAACCCTGAAATCATACCCATCCCAAAATATGATCAAATTGTGGATCAATATGTTCATTGATTGGTCCGTGTACATCATAGAAATCAAGAACGGGGAAGAATCAAATCAAAACACATGCCCTACCTCTACTCAGTTTGATCACCAATGAAGAATGGAGTTGCATTGTGATATTTAGAGATATCATTTGAATAAGTTGTGCATCAATCATTGATCCACGGTCTAGTGGACGTTTTCCTGATAGGAATCCTCTAACTCTCTCTAAAGTCTCTCTAACGTCTCCAAAGTTATGCAGTTAACCCTAGAATTCTGACATAATAGTATTTTTAAAGACTAGCCAGTCGTTATTTTAACACAAATGAAATAAATTAATTTATTTTAATTGTTTTATTCATTTTCATACCCGCAAAAACTTTTCCAAAAATGACCCGAAATGACCAAGTTTAAGTCGCGGCTAGGGTAAAACCCACATACTGAACTCAATAGTGCCCTCATATTTTTTATCTCGACATCTTTTTAGAAGTTATTTCACTTTTTTCAGAAAAAATTTTTGTGCGTGCTATTTAATATATTTAATATATTTCAAACATTTATTCTGGAAACATCAGGCCTCGGAATCGCATGTCGTCTCACTGTCGAATCTCTAAAATAATCCATATAATATCCAAAAATAATACATGGAAAATCCAAGACATTACATTCTCCCAAAATTAGGTATTTATGTCCCCAAAAATCCAAAACATAGGCTACTCAAACAGATGTGGGTGATGAGCATGAATCTAAGCCTCCTGCTCGCATGTGCCCTCATAAAGATTCTCATTCTGCCACTAGAAAGATAATAAAGGAATTGATCACCCACTAAGGATCTTCTCCTACTAATCATTGATCTCTACTAGGCACTCAGTAATGGTAGCTTTATCCTCGATTTCCAGCTCTCCCTGGTCGATAATGTGTGATGGGTCATGTAGATACCTCCTCAGTTATGACAAATTAAAGACATTGTGTACCCAATATAAATATAAAGGTATATCTAAGCGGTACTCCACCTCATCAACTCTATGAAGTATCTAGAAAGGTCCAATGAATCTCAAAGATAGCTTGTCGCCCCAGCCAAATCTTCACAATGCACATTGAGGTGAAACTTGTAGGAACACATGGTCTCCATCCTCGAACTCATAGGGTCTCTATTACCAATCCTCTTAATATTTTTAATGGATATATGTAGTCTTTATCCACTCATGGATGATCTACACTTTCTCGATTGTTGCTTGCACCAAATCTGGGCCCATGAGTGCTGACTCTCCTGGGTCAGTACAGTAAAGTTGTGACCTGAAAAGTCACTTATAAAAAGCCTAGAATGGTGCCATACCGACGGTGGAATGGTAGATTTTTTTTATGAAAACTCCCCTATTTGTAGGTGATTCTCCCAAATATGGACAAAGTACAACATGTAAACTCTCATCATGTCCTCTATAACCTGAATGGTCTACTCAGTTTGGTCATCAGTTTAGGGGTGGGACACTATGGTCAAGCATAATTGAGTCCTAAACAACTCTTGTAATCCATTCCAAAACCTAGATGTGAAGCAAACATCATGGTCAGAAATGATCCTCGATATAACTCTATAGATTAGGAATATCTCATGAATGTAGAGGTGTCCCAAGCACTCTGCTGAACTTTTCTCCTAAATAGATAGGAAGTGGGTCAACTTGGTAAGTCAATCTATGATCACCCAGAAGGAATCATGTACCCTGGACATATGCGATAAGCCCATCATGAATTCCATGGATATCTGAACCCACTTACACTATGTCACCTCAAGGGGTTAAGTTAAACCCACTAGAACCTAGTGTCTACCCTTCACTTTCCAACAAGTAAGGCATCGAGAGGTAAACTCTAAAACTCCTTTGTTCATCCCTGACCACCAAAAATGACATCATAGGTCCTGGTAAATATTTTCCATAACTTGGTGTACCACTAAAAGAGATGTATGAAACTCTCTCAGAACCTCTTCCCATAATTTCACCAGTACCATTCTAATCCATCAGGAGTGTGTCCAATGGATATCTGAGTGCTTAGGGTCTCACAGTCGGTATCCTCTAGTTGTGCCTCCCTAACTCACTATAAAATAAGAGGGGTAACAACCATAAACTAGAGGTAAGCTTCTCCATCCACATCCATAAACACTACACCAAAATCATCAATTAGTAGCGGTTTTTTAGCAGCGGTTTAAGAAATTGTTGTTAAGTTTTTTAAATAATTTCACTGCAGATTTTTAAAAACCACCACTAAAACTTTTAATTTTTTAAAAAACATGACACTTCTTCTTGAAACCCCCCTCACCCCCCCCCCTCAAACCCAACACCCCCACCCCTGATCCCCCAATCCCCCTAACCCCTATCCCCTCACTGTTGGTCCTGATCCCCGAGCCGCTGACACCCCTTCCCCTGCCGACACCCCTTCCCAATCCCGAGCTACCAACATCCCCTAACCCCCACCCCTAATCCCCCCCTCGATTCTGATCCCTAGTCGCCGAACTCTCTCTCCCTAGAACTGTTGTTGTGGCTAATCCCCATGTTCACCACCCAGTTACTGGTCCCCCTCGTCTCCGACCCTTTCTCATCGTCGCCACCCCTTCCACCGTCATTGAGTTTTTTTTCTTAATGGACTTCCTATGTATTTCCATATATTTGTTTTGAAATTATGGATCTTATGTATGTAATTTAGGTCAAGTGGTAAGGTGTGTGATTCCTTTCTATCCTTAGTGGTTTTTCTATTTATGGTGTCTAGATTCATCTTTGAGTTTTCTTCATAAGTTTGTATTTTTTACTCTTTTATGGAAGTTGGTTATTTGAGTTTGTTTAGTTATAAATATTGGTTTATGGATTATAGGAAAGTGTCTAATGGTTCTATGATAAGGATGATCTCATCGATGGTTTAATGGATAAGTGGTGTCAACCATCTTCACCTATATAATAATTTTATGCAAAGAATTTGTTTTCCAAATGGTTTCCAACACTTTAACAAGGTTTCAAAAAAGGAATAAATTACAAATTATTCCCTAGAAACATAAACTATAATATATATTGAATTAACATTGATCTTTGGGGATCATTTTAAAATTACTATTCCAATATTTCGGTTGTTATTTGTATTTTGAACTCATGAATAAATAGCAATTATAAAGACTTCCATACCAAAATAAGAACTAAAAAATTGGAGATGCTAACATTTGATGATTGAGATGGAAGTTATGGTAAGTCATTTTCAATTCATATATCTTATAATTTAATATTAGAAATGATTAATATTTTTAAGGATTTAATTTTTATTTAAATTTATATATTCCTTCTATTATTATAACTCTTATAGATTAGTTGTGTCATCTCATTGATTTATTTATAGTACTCCATTATAACATTTGTAATGTGAACATTCTACATGACCACTTTTTTCAATTGATAATTCCCTTTCATATCCATGTTATTTCACTTATATTAAGATAGTTTTTTTATAAATTTTTAAATAAGTCTTATTAATTCATTATATATCCTTCGTCATTCATTTGTATTCCATTTTTTATTTATAGATATTTTATATACTATGATGATGATAATGAGATTTAATTTTTAATTTCTTATAATTTAATCTCATATTATATGGGAATAATCTTCATTGATATATAATTTTTTTTTATTTCTTAATCATTTTCCAACATTGTGGAACCTTTTTCTCTTAGGAAAAATTTTATTCCATTTATTGGATATAATTTTTTAACCACCCAATCTATATTTTGGTAATATTTTAATGTTTTATAAAAATTATGTAATATTTTTTTTAAAACATATATACTATATCATCTTCAACTAATGAATTTTATTGTCTATAAATATACCGAATAGTATTAAACGCTATAAAAATATCTTATTTTATATTTCATCTCTATATTTTGGGAATACATTCATGGTATTATCCACATTCTATTTTTGGATGAATTTTTTATTCCTCATGATAATTATTATATGACTTATTCTATATTAATGGGTTGATAATGAAATAAAATTTGAATGATAGATAATTATTTGTATGTTCATGTGTTATATATATATGCGATGAGGGTGTCTAGAATTATATCCCCCTCTAATTATTTTTTTAACATTTTACATTAATGAGAATAAAATGTATGGTACATGCACTACAAGAAATGGTGGCATTTGGGATGGGATCCCATTGCAAATACCCTTTTGCGATGGGGCCCCGTCACAAATGACTCGTTGTAGAAAATGGCGTCACAAATAGGGTTTTTTGCGATGGGATGTAGCTTCTTCGTAAATAGTTTCATCGTGGTTTCTAAATACATTTTTGCGACAGGCCCATCGCAAATAGTTTTAAAAAATAAAATAAATAAAATAAATATTATTATTATTATTATTATTATTATTAAAATATTATTAATATTAGTAAAATAAATTAAATTATAAAATAATAAAATAATATTCATTTAATAATAATAATAATAAAGATAATAAAATAATATTTTTATTATTAATATTAATGAAATAATAATATTAATATTACTAATATAATAAAAAATTATAAAATAATAAAAACCTCAATATTCACAAAAAATATAATAAAATAATAAGAATAAAATAATAAATAATAATAATTAATAACATAATAAAAAAAATAAAAAAAAAGTAATAAAAAAATAATTAATAAAATAATAATAATAATAATCAAATAAAGTGATAAAATAATAAATAATTAAATAAATAATAAAAAATGTAATATTCACAACAATATAAAAATGCACTATTTAAAAATGTAGATAGTTAATATTACAAAAATAATTTACATTCAAATGTTTGATCATAAAAAATAAATAGATCACTGAGGGAGCAGATCGTCTAGAAAAGATGGTGGAGGGAACTACATCCCTAAACCATGAGTCAGACGTCGCATGTACTCCAACTTCTCTTGCTCTTAATGTTGGCACTATCAACGCATTTCCTCCTGCATCTCCTGTTTTTGTTGTTGCTGCTGCTATTGTAGGAACTCTTCATGTTGTTTCTTTTACCATTGACGCATATACTCATAATTCCTATGGATAATCTCTATAAGATCACTCTGAGCTCGCAACTGCTCCTGATACTGTGTATCAGATGATGACGACTCTCCACAAGCTCCTCTTGAGCTATATGCCGACATCATAGTGGTGCCATAATAATCCACAAGCGTCAATTGAGAGTCGATACCAACAACTCACCCTTTATCAAAGTCATAATGGGTCACCTGCATCCATGATATCTCATCAAATTGGTGGGCATTGGTCTAAGTATCGGTCTTTGCTAACTCCCAGTCTATTTCTGAGACATTGCGGCCTCAGATGACTCCTTTAATTTCAATTTAAAATTAAAATAGTTAAAATATTTTTTTTAGTTAAATTTTAAACTCAAACAGAAAATATAATGACCACAATCTGACACTAGTGAGCACCTCTAATATCTCTAGTGTTCTGATCACTAGACATGCTCCTGTAAACATCAAACTCTGAAATATTGAGATTTTCAACTTCCTATATGAATATAAAATAAACCGTTTATATTTAAAGTTATATAAAATATTTTAAAAAAAGTACTTACCATATGCTCCCTATGTGTACTGAATGTACGACAACCAGCTCGATGTGTCACCTCCTGTCTCCCCCAATTTTTTTGACCTATCGATAATCTCCTCTGAAAACGACCACCCAAATAGTGTGAACATAATCCATCCCAAACCTGGGATGAAATGTAATCAGGTTGGTGGGAGAAAAAAGACTCATCAAACTCTCTCACTCCTACTTTCTTCATTGCTTTCCTTCTCAAATTGTGCAAAAACTGACTGCAACGCTAATACATAATCACCTACCATGCCTTCCAGATAGCCCCACGCATGATCTTATCAATGGGATACAATAAACCCTTCAAATAATTTATAATATAAAGTTATTAATTAAATTAATTTCAAAATAAATATTATTTATTTACGTACCATCCAATGATCGAATAGGCGGTGTTGTACATTAATGGGAATCTGATCCCATGAGACCCATGCTTCAGAAAAATAATTGTGCAATATAATTCTCCCATGTCCAGTATTTATATGTGTAAAGATGGGAAAAAATAACAAATAAAAAAATAGTATATAAATAAATTATTGAAAACTAACTAAAATACACATGTAAACATAACTATGCACGTGTGGATTGAAGTCCAGACATGGACATCATTTGGGGATCGGATCAGGAATCATCAAATGCACAAGATCATGCCCCCTCCAAGTCCCCCTTGAACCGCCACTAGTCTGAGGGTCAGATGAACCGACATCCTACTCGTCCAAAGGTAAATCAGCTCCTTGTAATAGACGATACAGATCCTCGTCCATCTGAAACATGAAATGACTGTTGTTATCAAACAATTGAAAACAACTATTATATATAGATATATATTATATATTATTATAACCAACATTTAACTGTGTCAATGTTCATCTTCATTCTCATCTTCATATATGATGATGTTAATGTCATCATATTCCTCCCCATCATCATCAATTTACATATGACTTTTAGTTTCATTATCTATTGTCATTTCAAATTCATTTGTAACATCATTAACATCATCATCACCATTGACCCTTAACTGTGGGGTTTCATCATTGATATTTGTGTCTTTTCATGAAAAAGATAGATTTGGAGTAGTCTCTTGAAAAATTTTAATTCCTTCCACTTCAATGGAACCACATTCACTTTGAGTAAACTGATTTTCTTGAGATTTAATTTTTATTATACTCCACCAATCACTCAACTCTATTGAAGTAGCATAATATTTTGAATAATAAATTTGATGTGCCTGATGAGCCAATAAAAATGGTTCATTTACTATGATAAGACTTATATATTTAATATCAATGATTCTATAGGTTGGATGAACACACAATCCTCTCTCAGTATCCAAAAATTTACATTTAATCATTGTTATCTAATGTTGTCCCATATAACACAGTTCAATAATTTCTTCCAGCATACCATAAAAGTCAAATTCATTTTCTCTACGATGATATCCTATCAAGAAAACACCATTATTCATTGTTTTTTTATTACCCATATGAATGTGTATGAAATCAAAAACCATTAACCGCATATGAATTATAATATTTAACCATTTTAGATGGTGGGTTAATAAATAAAAACAATCGATTATCAATTTTATCAGCATGTTGAGATACCTGAAAATTTGTAAAAAAATTATCAATATAATAGATAATAAATTTATTTTATATGTTAAACCAAAAATAATTTATGTTAATAGTTTTTGAAACCAGTAGGAGAAGTTTTTTTATCACGTTCTTCAAGAGCGGTTGCTGTAATTTGTGGAAGTTGTTTCTTGATATGATTATCATATAACCTAAAAATAAAATTATATTAACTTAATGTAACAAAAATTATAAAATAAGTGATAGGTTCACTCACTGTACAAATGGTGTCATTTCTTCACAGTTAAGCAGAACATATGTATGAGCTCTATGAAGTTCATCATCTGAAATCCATTTTTCATGAACTCCACAAAATCCAAGTTCAGGTTGATTGAAAACTGATAATTGATTTCCCATTTCATCATCAACATTTCCCTCTTTATGGACCATATGGTTGTATTTTGAGGAATATTCAGATTGAAAGTAATGAGATCATAAAAAATAAATTTCCTCTTTAAAATAAGCTTATACAATTGAGGCTTCAACTGATGCTTTGTTACGTACTTTTTTCTTTAATTTCTACATGCAATTCTCGAATGGGTACATCCATCGGAACTTTACTGGACCTCTGCATTTTTCTTCATGCGTAAAATGTAATATCAAATGTTCCATTGAGTCAAACAATTTCAGTAGGAATATTTTTTTCATTTTATATAAAATTAAAACAACATCTTCTTACAGTCTTCTTAATGCATCATAGTCACTTATCGCCACAAAAATGTCTCAAAAAATATGATAAGCATGTTAGTGTATCCCAAATCATACAATTAAACATACCTCTTAATCCAATCGGCATAATTATTTCCATTATAACATGACAGTCATGACTTTTTAATCCAGTAATATGACCATTTCTAACACATATACCCAAATTGGAAGCATAACCATCTGGAAGTCTTAAATCTACAATCCAATGAAAAAAATAATAATGGATTATCTTTGGAGGTTGTATAAGATACTTTTGGCTTCATTAACTTCTGTGTTTTGACATTTTCAAATAGTTCAAGTTCTGGTCGCCTGCAAATTTGGGCAAGATCTAATCGTGCCTTTACATTATCTTTGGTCTTACCTGGTGTATCCAAAACTGTATGAAATAAATTATCAAAATAGTTCTTCTCAATATTTAGGACATCCAATATGTGATATACCAACAAATTAGAATAAATGGAAGATTCCAAAAAATGCTCTATTTTATCCAATTGTGTTCTTTCCTAAAGCCATCAATTTTCTGTTGGTTTATTATTGGTCCAAATGTGATGGGAGGTAATGAAGAGACAATTTATTTTAACTATATACCTGAGATCATTGTTGGAGGTCCATTTTGTTCAATTGTTCCTTTTTTGAAATGATTTTGTTCCTCCAAAAAGGACGATCAGTTGGAAGGAATTTGTGATGAAATTCGAAAAAACAAGGTTTTTTACCATTGATGAGCATAAATTCTTTACTGTATCTCATACTATTTGGACATGATTTTGGACTAGGTATACTCTAGCTAGATAGCATGCCATATGCTGGGAATTTAATAATTGTCTACATCAATACAGCTTTCAGCAAGAAATTTTGTTTCGCAGCAACATCAAATGTACTGTCACTATTACTCCGCAATGAATTTAACTCATCAATTAATGGTTTCAAATAAATATCAATATTATTTTTTGGATGTCTTGGAATTAATAGCGTCAAAAAGATATATGGTTCCTCCATCAATATCCAAGGAGGTAAATTGTAAAGAGTTATAAATATAGGCCAACATGAATACTGACTACCATAAGAACCAAATGGATGAAAACTGTCAGTAGAAAGACCCAATTGTAAGTTTCGGGATTCTAAAGAAAAATTTGGATGAACTTGGCCAAAATGTTTCCATGAATACCATCAGAGGTATGATTTAAGGTTTTAATTTTATGAATATTGGTTTTGTGTCGTGAAATCAGTGATATTGTGTTCTGAGACATAAATAAACACTGAAATCTGGGTGTAAGTGGAAAATATCTCAATTATTTTATAGGAATCAATCCAGACTTCCCTTTTTGATCCTCTTTATACCTCGATTTTCCACACGTGGGACAAATATGCAATGAATCATCTTCACCGTAATATAATATGCAATCATTTAAACTTGTATGAATCTTCTAATAACCAAGACCCAGATTATGAACCAACCTCTTTCTTTCATAGAAATTTGTAGGTAACACATTTTCTTTAGGTAGCAGTGTTTTTACCAAAGATAATATCTGATCAAAACAACTATTTGACATTCCATTATTGGACTTAATAGCCATAAATTTAGGAACTGCTTCAAATTTTCTTATCTTGCAACCAAGATATAAGGCATGCTCATTGGACCTCAACAGCTCATAAAAATGAGATGGCTCCAACTTAGGAGTTAAATTAATATCATCCTGAGTTTAAATTTTTTGAAAAGATGGACCTGCCACATCACGTACTAAATTTTGAAACCATGCTGGATCTAAAAACAAATTATTAGTATCTTATCTCGAACTGCATTCACCATATTGATACCAAAAAACATAATCTATTTGAAAACCAAAACACAATAAATGATCCCCAACATTGTCAAGTGTTTTAAACATCCTCATAGCACATTTTTTACAAGGACACTTAATTGTCCCTTCTGAAACAAATTTTGGTTTTGATGATGCAAATGATAAGAAATCTTCTACACCCTCAATATATACAGGATTTAAACCAAAACCTTTTGGATTCTTGTACTGATTTATCCAAATGAGATCATAAAATAATGATTATTTTCGACATAATTATTTCATATTTCTCTAAAAATATAAAATAATTAGTTTTTTTTATAATTTGAAATAAGAAAAATACTATCCAAAAAAGATAAGACAATTAAATTCAATTTTCTATCAAATGATAATAAATTCTATTATTTTATACTTATTTATAGTATTTTCTTAAACTTTTATACTAATATACAATAACTTATAATAATTTAAACTAATTAACACTAATTATTATTAATTATATCTAATTTTTACTAATAATTGTTAATTACCGGTGACATAATTTTCAACAGATTGGCGAAATCTCTTTTGCCCAACAACTCCTCTCCATTGTCTCTAACTAAATTCGCTATGAAAAATATACTCAGACATATATATATCCATACGTCTTAGCAGATTTTTCATAGTGATTTCAGTTAGAGACAATTGAGATGATTCATTGGGAAAAAGAGCCTCTTTTGCCCGATGGATCATCTCCTTGCAACTTTCCCTGACAGAAATCAGTATGAAAAATTTTCTCTGACATATTCATATCCTTTTTTGTATGCACAAGAATAGAGAGTAGTAAGGCCTCACCAAGATGTTCTCCATTATCGTGTATATGAAAATCGATATTTATACGTTAAGATAGATTTTTCATAGTGATTTCAGTGGGAGAAAATTATAAAGAGATAAAGCGTCGGGTAAAAGGGAGCCGCCAATCCACTAGAAATTATGACAATTTATTACTATTTGTTATAATTTATTACAATTTCTTGCTAATTGTTTTTAATTATTGCTGATTAGTTCTAATTATTGCTAATTATTAAAATTTATTGCTAATTATTAGAATTTATTACTACTTATTATAATTTATTACTAATTATTAGAATTATTAGAATTTATTACTAATTATTAGAATTTATTATGAATTATTACTAATTATTAGAATTTATTACTAACTATTAGAATTTATTACTAATTATTAGAATTTATAACTAATTATTAGAATTTATTAATAATTATTAGAATTTATTACTAATTATTAGAATTTATTTATTACTAATTATTAAAATTTATAATTTATATTAATTACTAGAATTTATAATTTATTACTAATTATTACTAATTTATTACTAATTATTACAAATTTATTATTAATTATTAGAATTTATTTCTAATTATTAGAATTTATTTCTAATTATTAGAATTTATTGGTAATTATTAGAATTTATTGTTAATTATTACAAATTGTTGCTAATTATTACAAATTGTTGCTAATTATTATAAATTGTTGCAAATTGTTATAAATTATTGCAATTTCTTACAAATTGTTGCAATTTATTACAAATTCTTGCAATTTATTACAAATTGTTGCAATTTATTACAAATTATTTGAAATTATTACTAATTATTAGAATTTATTACAAATTATTTGGATTTATTACAAATTATTAGAATATATTAAAAATTATTACAATTTATTACTAATTATTATAATTTATCACTAATTATTACAATTTATTACTAATTATTACAATTTATTATGATTTATTACTAATTATTACTAATTATTACTAATAATTACACTTTATAACTAATTGTTACAATTTATTACAAATTATTACAATTTATTACTAATTATTACAATTTATTACTAATTATTAAAATTTATTACTAGTTATTACTATTTATTAATAATTATTACAATCTATTACTAATTATTGCAATTTATTACTAATTATTAAAATTTATTCCGAATTATTAATAATTATTCCTAATTATTACAATTTATTCCTAATTATTACAATTTATTCCTAATTATTACAAATTAATATTAATTATTACAATTTATTACTAATTATTACAATTTTTTACTAATTATTACAACTTATTACTAATTATTACAATTTATTACAATTTATTACTAATTATTAGAATGTATTAATAATGTTTACTAATTCTTACAATTTATTACTAATTATTACAATTTATTCATAATTATTACAATTTATTACTAATTATTATAATTTATTTCTAATTATTGCAATTTATTACTAATTATTACAATTTATTACTAATTATTACAAATTATTACTTATTGTAACAATTTATTACTATTTATTAATATTTATTACAATTTATTACTAATTATTACAATTTATTACTAATTATTACTATTTATTACTAATTATTACAATTTAATGCTAATTATTACAAATTATTACTAATTATTACTAATTATTACAAATTATTACTAATTATTACTAATAATTAATAATTATTAGTAGTTATTAAAAATTATTACTAATTATTACAATTTATAACTAATTATTACAATTTATTACTAATTATTACAATTTATTACTAATTATAACAATTTATTTCTAATTATTACTATTTATTACTGATTATTACAATTTATTACTGATTATTGGAATTTATTACTAATTATTATTAGTTATTCCAAATTATTATAATTTATTCCTAATTATTACTAATTATTCCTAATTATTACAATCCATTACTAATTATTCTTAATTATTACAATTCATTACTAATTATTACAATTTATCACTAATTATTATAATTTATTACTAATTATTACAATTTATTACTAATTATTCCTAATCATTACAATTTATTACTAATTATTACAATTTATTCCTAATTATTACAATTTATTACTAATTATTTCTATTTATTACTAATTATTACAATTTGTTACTAATTATTAAAATTTATTACTAATTATTATAATTTATTACTATTTATTTCTAATTATTATAATTTATTACAAATTATTATAATTTATTACTAATTATTACAATTTATTACTAATTATTACAATTTGTTACTAATTATTACAATTTATTACTAATTATTATTATTTATACCTAATTATTACTATTTATTACTAATTATTACAATTTATTACTAATTATTACAATTTATTACTAATTATTACAATTTATTACTAATTTTTACTATTTATTACTAATTATTAGAATTTATTACTGATTATTACTAATTATTACTATTTATTACTAATTATTACTATTTACTACTAGTTATTACTATTTATTACTATTTATTAGAAATTATTAGTAATTGTTCGAATTTATTAGTAATTGTTCGAATTTATTACTAATTGTTGCAATTTATTACTAATTATTGCAATTTATTACTAACTGTTGCAATTTATTATTAATTGTTGCAATTTATTACTAATTTTTGCAATTTATTACTGTTTTTTTCAATTTATTACTAATTTTTGCAATTTATTACAAATTATTACAAATTATTACAATTTAATACTAATTATTGCAATTTAATACTAATTATTGCAATTTAATACTAATTATTCCAATTTAATACTAATTATTACAATTTAATTCTAATTATTACAATTTAATTCTAATTATTCCAATTTAATACTAATTATTTCAATTTTATACTAATTATTAATAATTAATATAATAACTATTAATTAATACTAATTTATACTAATCACATATAATTATTTGTAAAAATAAACATAAACAATGATAAATAAAACTATCTAATTCTAAATTAATTTAACAGTAACTAGTTAACAATAATTATAACTAAAATAAAATAAAATGAATTAATTAAAAAAAGATATAGATAAATACCTTAAAACTGAAGCTTTTGAATGATATAGGTGGCGAATAATGCCCCGAATTAAAATTTTAAACTATGAAAAAAATTTAGATAAAATTTTCCACTAGAGAGAGAGAGAGAGAGAGGTGTAGATAATTGAGTTGAATGAGGGAAAAAACAGGTGAGGGTATATATGGGTCAGATTAGTTGCGACGGGATTATTTGTGATGGGACTACCATCACAAATAGTACCATTTGTGACGAGACCCGTCACAAATACCCTCTGGTTAAAAAGTCTTCTGCGACAGAGCATGTCGCAAAAGACCACCTGCCAACATAGTATTTGTGATGGGATATATATCTCGTCGCAAATACTAAAAATGTTGTCGGGCATTTGCGATAGGCTACTATAGCATGTCACAAATACTCTTTCCCGGGTTTTGGCGCACAACGCGCGCCAAAGCTTTTGCAATGGGAACCATATTCCCGTTGCAAAAACCTTATTATTTGCGTCGGGCTGGTTCTCCTGTCGCAAAAACCCTTTCTGAAGGACTATTTGCAACGGGTCAATGACCGGTCGTAAATTACCCATCGCAATTGCTCGGTTTTCCCATAGTGATGTTAAATTAGTGTTGAAATAATTTCAAAATTCCTTAATAAAGAATTTATTAGGTTCTTTAATTCTTGATATGAGTCATTGTGCAAGTTTTATTGTTTTTTATTACTTCTATACACTTGTTTCATTTCCATGTAATATTTAGCTTGTTAAAAAATTTCTATTGATTTGGTACATTCCTATAACCATAAGAAAATTTCTTTTTTTGTGGCATAAAAATGATATTTTTTGTGGCATAAAAAAAATAATTTTTTTTATGTATGTTTAGGTGAATCCATTTGATCACCTTGATAAATTTTTGTGAATTTTTCTTTAACATGATTTGCTCTCAAATAGTATTGATATTGCTTTTCCTCTTGGAGATGTTAATTAAGGAGATTTAGAAAACTTATCGGTTTAGGAATGAATTTCTAGAAGACATTTATATACATATTTCAATTTAATCAATGAACCTGCATTAATGATCTTGGACTAGTTATATTGATAGAGGTGATTTTTAGAACATGGAATTTAATCAAAGCATAATTTATTAAGTATTATGTTATCATAATATGATAACTCTGGCATTTAATAATAAGAATGTAGTAGAAGAACATCTAGTTACATTTATAGGCAATTTAATGATGACTAACACAAAGTAAGTTGTCAAACTAGAAAATTTTTGTGATTTATTCATGAGGTCCTCCACCACTAGCAATGCTAGTGAAGCACTATGTGACATCCCCTCTAGTACTTACATGACTCTTCATATATAACTCTTCTTATAACTACTTGGGTTGTGATTTTTTCACTTTCATTTATCTCTTTTACTATTTAGAAATAGTTATGTGTTCTCATTTTTTTTAATAATGTGTAGGCACATTATGATATATATGGATAAAAGTTAGATCACATTACCAAGGAACACACCTTAGTATGCTAAGGGTTCAGAGGTGTTTTTAGATTTTTCAATTTCCAATCGATTTGTTTATGGGAGAATAAGATTTACATGTCCTAAATGTAAATTTAGAAGATGGTAGAAGAGAGATGAAGTTTATGAACACTTCATATTGAAGTAATTCCCTGCTCAATATTTGTGTTGGATTTGACACAGAGAATCAAACATTACAAAAAATTTGGGCACTGATGGCAATCAACTGAATGAGCTCCCAAATTTTTCGACAATGGAAAATGAAATGCAAAACCTTATAAATGATGCATCCAGTATTGCAAGACACTAACATCGACATCAAAACATATCAGAACAACCAGTTTAGGGTGCTACAAATAGAAATGTAAAAAGTGATTTTTTTAGACTATAGGACAACCAGATCAAGATTATAACATATAATTGGATCCTCCTCTTGATTCTGTGGAGACTAATGTAATAGAAAACTTCACTGATAAGATAGATGTGTTTCATGGTTTAGTTGACGACTGAAATAAAGAGTTGTATAGTGGATGTTTGAAATATTCAAAACTTTCTTTTCTGGTGAAGTTATACTATATAAAATGCCTATGTGGAATTACAAATAAAAAGATGTCCATGATATTGGAATTGTTTCATGATTCATTTCCTGAAGAAATTATCTCTAATTATTTTTATGATATGAAAAAATCTTTTAACAAGCTTGGTCTGAATTATACAAAAATACATGTGTGTCCCAATGATTGTATGCTTTATTGGGGGGAGGATTCAAGTAGATAATATTACAAAAATATTCTTCTTCTAAATGGAATTAAATGAGTAATGTTGGAAGTTTGAATCAACATACTACTATGAATAAGAAGAGAAGTAACACACCTATAAAGGTTTTGGGTTACTTCCCATTAAATCCTCGATTACAAAGATTATTCATGTCATCAAAAACTGGTGAGCACATAAAGTGGTGTTCTATAGATAATAAAAATGATGGGCTAATGAGACATCCAAGAGATTCATAATCTTAGAAGACATTTGATTCAATACATCCAGATTTCTTATCTGATCCTAGGAATCTTCAATTGGGATTAGTTGCCGATGGATTCAACCCATTTGGGACTTTGAGCACCAATTATAGCATTTGGGTGGTTAGTTTTATCCCTTACAATCTGCCTCCATGGATGTGTATGCAACAAATTTATTTTATCATTTTGATGACTATTCATGGAAAACAAATGCCTGGAAATGATATTGATGTATACTTTCAACCTCTAATTGAAGAATTGCAGGAGTTATGGAGCAACGATGTTGAGACATATGATGCATCTTCTAGAACAATGTTGAAAATGAAATCTTCTCTAATGTAGACCATTAGTGACTTCCCTAGACTTGGGAATTTAGCTGGTTGGAACACCTACATGGGTTTGGCATGTCCTGTTTTTAACTTTGATTTTGAGCCCGAATGACTACCTCACGGTAAAAAATTGTGCTTCTTGAGTCGTCGAAGATTTCTCAATTAATCTCATATATTTTGGTTGAACAATTCAAAATTCAATGGTTCTATTGATTGTAGACCACCTCTAAAGTTGTTTATAGGTTCTAAAATATTGTCACAACTTGGAAATGTTGAAATAGAATTTGGGAAGGTGCATCATTTGAATGATAGTGGGAAATGAGTTCAAAGTGCATCATCAAGTGAAATCGAAACACAGCAATGGAAGAAAAAAAGTATATTATTCAAACTTCCTGTATTGGGAATTTATTTTTTTGTGGCATAATCTTGATTTTTTGCATATTAAGAAGAATGTTTGTGACAATTTTATATTCACATTACTTAATGATCATGAAAAATTGAAGTACCATCTCAATGCTTGGAAAGACTTATAAAAAATGAACATAAAGTGTGATCTCTGGCCAAATGAGAATGGAAAGTATGATCTGGTAATTTTTTCAATGAAAAATAGGGATAAAGATACATTCCTTTTAATTTTAAAACATGTGAAGTTATCTGATGGGTATTCAAGTAACATCTCAAGGTGGGTTAACTTAAAGCATCATAGGTTACATGGATTTAAAGGTCGCAATTTACATATTTTGTTACAATGGTTTCTACCATTAGCATTGCGTACATTATTACTTGAAAAGGTTACTGCTGTTGTGCTCTAATTTTTCACATTCTTTAGAAAACTATGTGAGAAAACTCTACAACCATTTGAGATTGAAAACCTTTAGGAGTGATTTTTAATGACACTTTGTGCAATGGATATGATCTTTCCTCTATCATTTTTTACTCTAAGATGAATTTAACTATGAATTTGTTCAAGGAAGCTAAATTAGGAGGCCTCGTACATTATCGATGGATGTATCCAATTGAGAGTTACTTTATTCGTATGTTTTTCATTTAAGTAAACAATTCTTGGAACTTTATTAAATACAGAATTATGTTTTTTTATTTTATTTCATAGATATCTTGGGAATTTGAAATCATATATGAAAAATAAAGCTCAACCTGAAGGCTATATTTCTAAAGGCTACTTGGAAGAGGAGTGTCTTACCTTTTGTTCTAGATACTTGGATAATATTGAGAAAAATTCAATTTATTTGGACATGTTGACGACACATTGACTCAATCTCAAATACATAGGAAATCAAAAATCTTTCATGCTATTGGCTAATAAGTTGGGAGGAGCTCATATGTTACACTAAAAGAAATTGAATTATTACAGGCACATAGATATGTGATGATGAATAGTGAAATTTCATATCCATTTATTAAAGATTTGAGGATACAGACAAAGATATTAATGAGAGTTCAAACACAAAATGAGAAATATATAACAAAAGCTATTAATAAAGAGCTTTTAGAATGGTTTTCATGATGTGTAAGTTCATAAATATTATAATCAATACGGATATTAGGTTGACGAATATATTTTGTAAATATAATAATATATATTACTTTTTATAGATCATGAATAATGATACTTGAGATGAGTTTTCATAAGATTTGAAGTTTCTTACTTGAGGTCCTTTAAAACAAGCTAGAATGCTTGACTCTTACAATTTGAATGGATTTAAATTTTTTACAGTCGATCAGGAAGAGGGTTTGAAAACACAAAATAGTGGTATATTTATGTTTTTCAAAGTGGGATACTATGGAAATTTGACTAATATTATCAAATTAAACTACCATGGGAATTTTTTAGTTATTTTATTCAAATTCAATTGGGTCGGTATTATTAGAGGTGTTAAAAGAGATTCCTTTCAATTTACTTCTATGAACTTCTATTGCTTGATGAATGTTGGTGACTGTGAATTACATGATTTTTATATCTTATCATCTCAAGAGAAAATGGTATATTATGTAGAAGATGTCATGGATGAAGGGTGGAGTGTAGGTTCTCAAGTGAAACAAAGAGACTTGTTTGATATGGGTGATGGAGTAGAATATTTGGCCTCTGAAATTGAATCCCATCAATAGAAAGAAGCGAAGTTATTTTTCTATCATGATATTTAAAATATTAGACTTGAAAGGGTGTATTAAGTAGATGAAGTGATGATGGAGAGGAAAATGACATGATATAAGGATAAAATTATTATATGTTCAGTCATCCATTCATTTATCAACCACTTATGTCATTTTTGCAGTCATTTGTTATCATAGTTATGTATATATTTTTTGTAAGTATTTTTCATCTGTTATCATTTCTAATTTTTTCTACATGAATTTTTTGAAATATATGGTTTTAGGTTAATTATTTTTATTAAATGATAGAAATTCCAAGGATGAAGCATTATATTGATGTCAGTCGACTCTCATTCGACATTCCTTTGACCTTACTGACAGATGATGATCCATATGTCTCCTTCCCTATAGCATCTGAGGCATTATCTTCTTGCCCCTACACCATCTCTCATACCCTCCGTCAGTGTCCCATCAGCAGCTCAAATGATGCATCCCCATTCAGCAGCCTCAGCAGTGAGGGAGTATGCCGCCACTCTCAGTTCTTCATGGGGATATTGGAGGGTGACTGTTATAGGTACAAATTTTAATATGAATAAAGTTAGTGTACTGTATTTATACTACTAACTATTTTTTCATAAAATATGGTAACAATGCTACTACGAAGAAAAATATGAAAAGTTCAGATGTCTGTAATCTAAACAGACTAAAGATAGTTGTCCCATTTAACTGTTATGGGGTCCCTATGGATGAAGCTGCAGGATTATTTGGCCAGATTCTAGGCCAGTCAGTGATTGATCCGGTTACCCTTCTGATTAGATATGATTATTGGAGGCATATGCCTTCATCTAGGAAAAATAAAGTTTTTTATTTGCATATAAAGGTAATTTTAATAAATTATTTTTTAATTGAATGTCATTATGTTATTGAATTATAATATTTTTAAAATTAATCTCTTTTTATAGATGTTCTTCCACCTTCTCAATACTGATATGATAGAACGAAAGTGGACATTGAAAATTTTGAGCAAGAAATGGAAATATTTTAAATAGAGATTATGGAACAAATTCAATGATACTTCATTTATCACCCACCAACTGTATGATAAGGTACCCAATGGGGTACCTAGAGAGTAATGGAAAGTTTTTATTGATGGACATCATGATGAGAATCACATGGTATTTAAATATATATTATTATATTAATCTAATTTTACATTTATACATGAATATGACAAGGAGATGACATTTAATACATTACTATTAAATTACATTTTATTTATTTTATGATTTTTCAAGGAAGAATGTATCGAGTCAGGCTAATCAAATCATCCCACACACTTCGGGGTCAAAGAGTTTTTCTAGAAGCTGATCAACTCCGATAATCTTTTCATTTGTTTAAATATTTATAAAACAATATTATCTATTCTATATATTCAATTGTTTATCTATCTTTGTTTAATGCGGTCATAAATTTAGGGAACTAAGCCTCCTGAATAGAACTGTGGTTGGATGTTCATAAAAAATCTGATGGTGGTTATGTTAATGAGTATGTCAAAGAAGTTGGGGTATGAATTCATTTTTCATTATAATAACTTATTATCAATTGTCAATATGTTAATATATATTGCTTCAAATATGACTAATATTTGATTTATAGGTAAAATTTAATGGACTGTGGGATGTCAATCCCACGCGGTCCTACTCCATCTCCCAAGATGGCCTGGTTGGTAAAGTCCTTGGGAAGGAGCATCCTGGTTGAGTGTGTGGGATGGGTTTGGGACTATTACCATATAAGGTCTTTATCATCCCATCGAGGATTGTAGTTGCATATACTCCTATTTTTAGTCACTCCCTACCCTAAGATGCTCAGAAATATTTTGTTTCTATGAAAAGCATAATTCAGGAACAAGGGGGCTTATTTATCAACTTTACAGAAATCATTGGTTGATTTATATCAGAAGATGATCAAATTTGTCCCCAGTGATATTTCATCGATGACTGGTGGTGAGAAGGCAAATCACACAACATCAAAATCATTTAGTTCAAAAAAATTATTTATTTTAAGTTTAAATATAATTATACAACACTATTTAATTTTCAATATAATTGTCTTATAGGTGCCGGTAGTAGGAAGTAGAGATGGAGATGGAGAGGGTGATGAGAAAAGTTCATCATCAGGTAGTGATTAGTGGTCTTTTTGATGTCTTGGACTAATATGGAATGAGAGGGTTTGTTCATGTATCATTTGTGGCACAGAGTATTCACATGAAATTTTCATGATTTCCCATGTTTGAAGAGGCTGAAACCATTTATGGTACTTGTTTATATATGATTACTTTCCTTAATTCAAGTTTCTTGGGACTGTGTATATTAATATGGTCTAAGAAAACAATAGATAAATATATAGGTTTATTTTGGGCCTCTTAAGCTCAGAATAAGTTCTCTTTATCACTATAGGTAATTACAACTATTGAGCTATGTGATTGGATTCATGAAATATTTTTTACTTCATATGTGTGATTTTGTGTGCTTATGATAGGTGATACACCTGGTATCTGCATTTTTTTTTTCAGGGTAGTTCTAGGGATGTAGAATCTGTAGCTGGTTTTTTTGTAATTCGACATATAGCGGTGGTTTAAACCACTACTACATATGTAATATTTTTTATTCACAGTAGTTTAAACCACTGTTATATGTTGTACTATTATTTAGTGGTGGTTTTCTTTGTTTCAACAGTGGTTTTTTGGTAAAAAAGTTAGGATTTAGCAGTGATTTTTACCACCGCTAAATCCTTGTTATTGTTTTTGCTAGAAAACTACTGTTAAAACAAAAAAAATCACCGCTCAATACACTTTCTATGATTCTTACCAGAAACTGCCGCTAAATGGAAGGAACCATCATGTATTAGATTCTTACATCAACTTTAGCATAAGTTTTTTGAAACATTCATAGAACCATGTGGTGGTGGTTTAAAATTATACTACTCGGTGCTTTTTCTTATAGTGAAAGGATAACTGTAATGAGGCCAACTACTTTGACACCTTGTTCAACAACTATGAACAAGATCTCCTATTGAGAGCATATTCTAGCACGTTCCCCTTCCTAGGAGTATAGACAATCTCAAATACATAATCCTAGAGGAACTCTATCCATCTCCTCTACCTAAAGTTAGGTTCTTTCTGAGAGAATATGTACTTGAGACTCTTGTGATTGGAATAGATGATAAACTGCTCACCCATTAAGTAGTGTCTCTATATCTTTAGTGTGATAACTACTACTGCTAACTCAAGATCATGGTTCCTGTAGTTATTTTCATGTGGTATCAACTAGCATGAACCATAGGAAATCACCACCTTCCATTGCATCAGAACACAACCAAGAACATTTCCTAATGCATCACAGAACACTATGTACTCGACACCCTCATTCGGAAATCACATGATGGGAGTGCTCGTCAAACTCTATCTCAACTACTGAAAATCCTACTAAAACTTCTATGTCCAAACAAAATGATTCCCCTTTTGATTCCAAACTATCATGGGTGTTGATATCCTGTAGAAATTAGGTGTGCATATATGTTAATGGCCTAGCATCCTAAGGAAGCTCTGCAACTTTGTCACACTCTTGAGTGGCTCCCAAGATAACACTGCCTTAACCTTGGCTGAGTCCACTGCCACTCCATATTTTGAGATAACATGTCCCATAAAGTGGATTACCTATATCTAGAATTGGCACATCAAGATCTTTTCGTAAATATAGTGCTCTCTGAGTATCTCCAGAACCATCCCCAAGTGTATCACATGCTCATCCTCAGATGCCGAGTACACATGGATGTTGTTGATAAAGACTACCATGAACTGGTCTAAGAAAGGCTGAAAGATCTAGTTCATGAGTCCCAAGAACATTTTTGGGGTGTTCATCATGCCAAAGGGCATCACCAAGTACTTATAGTGACTTTAGAAACATCTGAATATCGTTTTTGGTATATCCTCATCTCGTACTCATAGTTGGTGATAACCTAATATGATGAAAACCTTTGATAACCATTGTTCCCCTCTCAATTGATCAAAGTGGTCATCGATCCTTGGTAGTGTATATTTTTCTTCACGGTCACTTGATTTAGAACCAGTAGTCCACACACAATCTCAAGATCCCATACGCCTTTTTGGAAAACAAAATCAGGGATGCCCAAGGTGAAACACTGGGTATAATAAATCCCTTCCTCTTAAAGTCCTCCAACTACACCCTTAGCACACAAATCTCCACAGGAGCCATTTGATATGATGGAGTAGATATTAGTGTTGTCCTAAGGTGTAGATCACTGGATAATTATATATCTCTATAGGGATATAAAAATGGAAAATCCTTAGGTAAGATGTCCTCATACTCCACCACTACTACAAGAAAATAGAAACTCATAACATCCATTGCACCAAGGTTTGGGATAGCCAATTGATGAGCAATTGGATGCACCCTCTTATGCATGAGTCTATCCTACACTTCTCGGGTTTCCTTTCCACAGAAAAGTAGAACCTAGTTCCATCACTACAGACACACCATACCCTTCACCTAAAACAGTTAATATGAGTGTGAACTGTGGATAACTAGTCCATACTAAGAATGATGTCGTAAGACCTCAATGATACTACCAAGAGATCCCAATAAAAACTCTCAACTCTAAGAGTCAATTCACATTTTCAACACAAGTGTGTGATCACTGAATCATCTTCAGTAGATGTGTCCAAGTGCAAGGGTCGAGCCAAGGGATCAACTGGAATCTCTAAGTCTGGAACAAGTTATGTGGAGAGAAAGGAATGACCATCACCTATGTCTATCAGTACTACAACTAAGTTATAAAAGACACAGATCATACCTTGAATCATTCTTAGAGCCTCTGGTTAATAAGCTTCAACTAACTGTAGTTTTCCCTTCCCATATCCCCCAGATCCCTGAACCTGGTGTGTACCACCTAGGGGTGGTGATGGTAACAAGTAAAAACATAGACCACATACTACTGCTCTCCCAGATCATCTTCTACATCCTCTTCCCTAGAGAACCGCCTTCTCATGTCATTTCCTCTACCTAGGCATCTTGTATAGGGCTCTTTGTTAGTTGTATAGCGGATCAAGAAATCTCATATAAGATGCCCCCTACTCTCACATGAGTATAACCGCATCTCTCTATGATGACTAGACCCCCCTATGAGCCCTGAACTGCATATCCTATATCCTAAGGCCTTTTCATGAAATATATAACACATCCATGTACCTGGGATTGATGTATTCTCCCTAATGTCGAGGTCTCAGCTCTTGTATTCCTGCCACTAGAAACCACTGGATATTTCTGCTCATCCAAGAAACTCTCAACCACCAAATCTCTCTCTAGTACCTAGCATAGGTTGGAATTCATAGAGGGATTAAACTAGATCAAATATCTCTATGAATACCTTTATTGAATGTTCAAGGCCTAAATAACTGATCTCTAACCATATCCATTGTGTACCTCGAGAGGTTGGTAAACCTTGATGAATACTCATCTACTGTCATGTTACCCTGATGAAGCTGCATAAACTTCTGGATACATACATCCCTCAGTGTTTCTAGAGAGAAATCCTATATGAAGATATGCTCAAACTCTTTCCATGAAAGAGTCAACTTATCGTGTGACTGGGTAACTAAACCCCACCATCACCCAATTGAGCCAAGAAGAAGTCTTACTTCCAGGAACACCATATGCTTTGCTGATGTCCTGACCAAACAGAAAACTTGATTCATCACCTCAAGAAATTCCTCAGCTACCTATGGGTTGGGATCACCATGGAACCTAAGGGGGTTTCTATCTCTGAAACTCATGAAGCACACTCATCATGTACACATCATCCACTGGTACTACGAGTACCACTAGCTGCTCAACAGGTGGTGGTATAGCTGGTGCACCACATGGAGGTAACATCTCAGGAACTGGTCCATGTATCGATGCCTCATCACTGAGGGGATCATCCTCATGACCATCATGCTGAATCTTATATGTCATTTATCATGGAGGCATCCTTAAAATAAACAAGATGTACCACGGTCAATAAGTATATGTGGATAGCTAAATCAATAAGGAAATGGAACCAAAAACCATTCTTATATGATGCATGTACCATTGTTTTCCCTTTAACCAATGTTATCATGTACCGAGTTGAAAAGAAGGTGACCAGAGTCCTGGTGTATGGATATGTTAGCCGCCACACACACATTGGATCCCCTTGACTAAAATCCAAACTTGAAACACTTAACAGTATTTCCCCAAACCAATCTCAAAGACTCTCAGTCCTCAAGTATAACTGGCTACTCTGATACTACTCTATCATGACCCATCCTAGTGGGGGCCATGCTACGACTCCCCAAGACCACGTCTAATAGGCCAACGGTTGGTGATAAGCACTTAGAAGGCATCTCATTGACATAGGAGGCCTTAGCCTAAGTACTTGTACACATGCACATATCTCCAATCCTATATAATATTGAAATATAAAAACAAATGAACAACCATGCATTCATACATGTAAATCCCACAACCAGAGTATGATAGGAAGTAAATCAATGTAAACATGGACAAATACAAGCCCACCACAAAAGTCTATAACACAAGTCTAACCTTAAAGTGAAGGGACTATTGTCTGAAATCCATAGGAACACACCTAGGTCTATTCGGTCTCACTAATCATTTTCTGGTCTTGGTCCATCTAGGACTGTGTCAAAAGGTCGATCATCTACATAAGACATGATAGGTTTGGGCAAATCCTGTGTAGGGGTGAGTATAAAAATACTTATTAGGACACCCCAAAACCACAAATCATATAACAAAATAAATACAAATAGCTCTACATAGGTATATTTTAAGAACCCGGACCTTATTTTCAGGTATGTTTTCCTTTTCCGGTCATTTTTGAGAAAAAGAGGAATTTCTAGAAATTTCTAATGTACACACCGTGTACTTTATCAGTACACGTCGTGTACTGGGTTGCCGTAGGAGGCCGTGTGCTGGCCGTATAATGGTCACACACATGACCATGTGGGGAACAGAGTACGAAAATGGTGAGTACATGCCATGTACTTCAAAATTACACACTGTGTACTTTATTTTTTTTCATTAAACGTACTGGGGTTGTGTCTAATCACCAGAAACATCTTCTTCTAGGTTTTGTTCGTTTGATAGCTCTCGTACGGCCATGATCTTCCTCCAAGACCTCGACTGAGCATCTAAACTCCGATTCGACCGTCGTCGATTGTATTGGGATCAACTTGGTAAGACCTTCCTTCTTCTTGAGCTACATTTCATGATTCCTACTCCTTCTCAAGTTATACTCTGTTGAAAGTTTTAGATATTTTCATAGATATTAGGTGTTATAAGGTGATTCAATCCTTGAGACTCAAGTATATTGATCTCCCAACACCGAGGTAGGTGGTTTGTGCCTTTCCGTTGAAAGTCTATGAGTTATATGTAAAAATTTGACCAATACCCTTGTACAGGGTATTGCGTGTTTACCATTTTGACCCTGTTAATTACCTACTATGCTTGTATACTTGAGTAGAGGATAATTGGATATGAATAGGGTTGATTTATAGGCTTTGGATGTGTTTTCCCATGCATGTTCTGGTTACGACCGTTTGGTCATGTTTATCCTGTTAGGCTTCCTTGATGTTTTTACCATGCCTAGTACCATAGTTTGGAGTGATTAATGTTATATGATATTCTTGATATGTTGTATAATATTTAGCCAAGTAGTTCTGGAGGTTTACTTTGGTCATATTGCATTTCTATGGTCTTTGACTTACACAGGGCTGTGAGAACCCAGTGTAGTAGACTATAAGGGGAATTGATTGATTTAGCTTCCTCAGAGTCTCTAATTTACTTCTGGGCTATAAGGGGAATTGAACGAGTGAGCTTCCTCAGAGAGTCTCTAAATTACTTTTACGCTATAAGGGTAATTGACCGAGTGAGCTTCCTCAGAGAGTCTTTAATCATTGACTATAAGGGGAATTGATCGTGTGAGCTTCCTCAGAGAGTCTCCATATATTATTATAACTGAACCAGAGGGGATAGGTCGTGTGTACTTCCCAGAGGGTTACCTTTGTGTCAGTTGCATACTTGTCTTGTTTAGGTTTAACCAGAGGGGTTAGACTATGAGTACTGCCCAGAGGGTTACGAGCTTTGATTAGCTGTTTACTTTCTATGTTATGTTTATTGCTTAAACTATTGGAATGTTGCTACTGAGTACTTCCCTGTTTACCACTGTTTTTTAATTCTTTCATGCCATATATATTCACTGACTTTTAGGCAAAGATCTTTGGGTGGTTTCCTACTGGGATTTAGTATCACACCCTTTTTGGGTCATGATTTTGGGCCCAAACAGATTATATTGTTGCAAGTATAGATAATGGAAATCACCCTTCTGCTTCAGGTACTTGATTTTCCATGGAGATGGAGAGCATGGGACCAAGCTGAGGCTTACGATGCAGAGGAGATGTTATTTGTTTTTCTTTTGTACTTTGGTTTAGTACTATTGTATTCCAGCATTGTGATTTGTTTGGCTGCTTTCCTGGACATATGTATCATGCATCATTTATATATATGTGTACTCTAGTTTATTATTTCCAGTCTTCTGTTGTTTACTATTGCATGTTATTATTGCTGCTTCCGCTATTGTATATATTTTTCTACTTTCATTGTGTTACTCTGCCAATGAGGGAATAGTTTCCCCACTATCACACCCAAGGCCCTCACTGCTAGTCGGAAACCTTTGGCATTTGTGGAAACGCGCTTGAGGCCATGTGACCAACTGGGTATGGGGAACCTTTGGGTGGCTTCCGGAACTGGGACGTTAAAAAGTGGTATCAAAGGAATTTCTTTTCTTCTTGACTTACTGTTTGGAGCCTATAGCCAGGGATATGACATAATTGGTACTTGGTAATAAGTTGTTCCTTGGAGTAGCTAACCCATGTACAGGGAAAAGCCAATCTACCTCATTTATTACAATTTTCTGGTTTTTCAATCTTATAGTTGGTTTGATTTCACCATTGGGTGATTCACATGCTTTGTGCTATTATTGTTGATGTTATTGAGATTATATTTCTGTTGCAACCCAATGAGATGAGGGTATGCCATCTCATGTATCATATAGAAACTTGCTAGAAATCACATGTCATGCATTCTTGCCATGCCATTTAGGGTGAATTAGCAATTGCATGTTGTTTTAGTAGATGTTGTGCTAGATATGCATGTTGTTGTGATATATTCCTTGATAGAATACCTACTTCTGATAGGGTATTGCTTTGTGTGAGGTCTTGTTTGAATATACGCAAAACTTCGGTTCTTGAGGTGTTATGGGCCCTCACGAATTGGAATTTGGTGGATCATTGACTTGTTTTCCATATTATAACATGTATAAGATTCAAATAATTGATTCACAGGAATTATGGACCCTCACAGATCGGAATTTGGCACTTTAATGTTTGTTTCAGTGTTTTTCTGGGTTTCAGAGTAGTTTTTGAGGATTACTGTCTGGAAAAAACCCAGAATAAATGGTGTGTAATGTTGAATACATGTCATGTGTTCTTCTGTTCGGGAAGAAAATATTCTTCATAAGTACACGTCGTGTACTATGTGTACGCACCGTGTAGTCGCTAACTGTGTCTCAGACTGTGTGGGAAGAGACACGGGGTTTGGGATCTTGGGTAGGACACGTCATGTACCGGATGTACATGCCATGTCATAGGACCGTATAACCGGCCGTGTCACTAACAACATGGGACTGTTGAGTCTCTTCTAATACATGCCATGTCCGTATGGAACACGCCGTGTAGTGTAGACTGTGTACCCGGCCGTGTAACGAACAAGACGGGTCGGAAAAATCTTCCTAGTACACGCTGTGTTCGGATAGAACATGTCGTGTAGTCTGAGCCGTGTATCCGATTGTGTCACTAACAACACAGGTCGGAGAACTTCGTCTAGTACACGACATGTCTAGTACGAACACACCGTGTAGTCCTGTTTTAGGAGAACCGTGTGGGTTAGTATTATAAGGGGACTTGGGTAGGGGAAAAAGGAGTCAAGTACATGTCGTGTGTTGGGACAACACATCATGTGTTTGGGGTGTTACATGACCAGTTTTGGCAGGAGTACACTCCCATGTGAATGACTTAAGGAAACACACCGTGTAGGGGACATACACGTCGTGTAGTCATGTTTTGAAAAAACTTGAATGTTTTCTTTATTATGTTTCCTTCTTATGCGTTCGGTTTTCAGTCCTTGATAAACTTGATCTAAGGTGTGCACTTGACCTTGAAGGGTCATTCCACCGAGACATCCTCCGATTGTCTGCCAGCTACAGGGTAGTGATCAGACGCTAGATATGGCTAATCAAGGACTTCATGAAGATCCTCCAGTCATGCCATTCTTGGAACCAACAGTTATACCTAACATAGGTGTTGATACACAATTCAGGGAGGGCTTTATGAGGATGATACTGACCATCCAAGGGGCATTGCCTCCTACCTCATCGATGGAAGAATTGACGTGGGTCTTTCAGCAGCAGTATCCTCATACTTTCTTAGGGAATGGAGGACCTCAGGCTGTAGAGTCATGGCTAGAAGCCACATTGATGATCTTTGAGCATCTGGACACACCTCTAGAGAGGAGGGTCAGGCTCGCTACCTACATGCTTTAAGACTCTGCCAAGAGGTGGTGGGATGTGATCTCACAGGCGGGACACCAGCAGAATATGGATTGGGATGAGTTACAACGCACCTTCTACGATTACTTCTATCCAGAGACCTTGAGGGCCGATCGATCTCAAGAGTTAACAAATTTGGAGTAGGGTACTCTTTCTGTTATGGATTATTCCTCTCACTTCATAGATTTTCTGCATTTATCCTAGGAGGTGATGAGTTTTTCCTGACAAGGAAGTTTGAGGATAGTCTCAGACAGGATATATGATCCCAGGTGAACATCTTCAGGTTGACTTCTATATCCTCTATAGTCAACCAGGCGCTGATTATAGAGCGTAATCTGAGGGATTCTGGAGCTGTGAGCTAGGGAGGTTCAACATCCAAGGTTAGTGCTTTGCTGGATGATAGCAGAAAGTGCCATAGGGAGGCTGCACGAGGAGATCTGTGTAGGCGGGATACATATTCTGGTAGCCATGTGGTGTGTTACTAGTGTGGGAGGAGTGGTCATATGAGGCCACATTTCCCGAGAGACCCAGTGGAGTGCCAATCTTGCAGTTAGATGGGTAATATTCAGCACTTCTGTTAGATCTTCTCATCATCAGCTAGGGACAGGGGTTCTTCTATGACTCCTTGTCCAGGATTAGTGCCACCAGTTTCTCATCAGTTTGGGAACTGGAGTTCTTCCGGCCGTTCAGGACGAGGTGGAGGTCGCGACCGTGGTAGTCAGTCTCCAGGCTTGCAGCGATAGTAGGGTGGATCAGCTCAGAGTGGTCAAGAAAGGTCACAAGGCTACGGTTTAGGCCAGGCCTTTACAGTGGAGCAGACCCAATAGGAGTAGGATCCCGGACCCTCTACTGTTCGAGGTACGATCCTAGTTGCCTTAGTTTTATCTTCTAATCTTTTTGATACAGGGGCTTCCAATAGTTTTATCTATGTTGTTGTTGTGGAGAGACTTGGGTTCTACATCTTTTCTTCTACTGATGTCTTGACACTAAACACTCTGTTGGAGATTAAAATGACTAGTGTACATCAGTTCAAAGAGTCCCCTTTAGAGGTTGGTGGATGTCACTTCTTATGGGACCTCTATCTCCTAAAGATGACAGGCTATGACGTCATTCTTGTAATGGACTGGTTGGTTCCCTTCCAGGACTTTGTCGATTTCTATCACCATAGGGTGAGTTTTATATCACCATAGGTTGGATCGTTTCTTCATAAGGGCAAATGGGATGTCCAAGAGAGAGGAGTAGAACCCGAACAACATGGGTTAGGAGGAGTTACATCCCAGATGGCTAGTCTATATCTGGATAACTAGGAGACTTCATATATAGATTTTTCTCTAGTGGTGGATCGTTTCTGGGACGTCTTTCCAGAGGAATTTTTGGGTTTACCTTTAGAGTGTGAGGTGTACCTTTCTATTGAGATTGTTCTAGGAGCGGCACCGGTGTCCATTCCTCCTTATAGGATGGCTACACCAGAGTTACAGGAGCTCAAGAAGCAGTTAGGAGTTGTTGGAAAAGGGTTTCATCCAACCTAGTACTTCTCATTGGGGTTTTCCTGTCTTATTTGAGAAGAAGGTGTACGGAACCCTCATAATTTACGTGGATTATCGAAAGTTGAACCAGTTGATGGTCAAGAACCGATATCCCTTACCGAGGATTGATGATATATTTGATCATCTTCGAGGAGCCCGGGTGTTCTCGAAGATTGACTTGAGGTATGATTATCATCAGTTGCACGTTAGGTCATCATATATACCTATTACAGCTTTTCGGAGTAGGTATGGTCTATATGAGTGTTTGGTTATGTCGTTCGGTCTCACGAACATGCCTGTAGTTTTCATGGCACTGATGAACTGAGTGTTCCATCCATACTTGGATTCTTTCGTGGTTGTCTTCGTGGATGATATCTTGGTGTAATCTCAAACTCGACACAACCATGCCTCACATCTTGAGATCATTTTTAGTACACTAAGAGAGCATCAGTTATATGCTAAGCTCTCAAAATTCCACTTTTGGATGAACTAGATACACTTCTTGGGTCATGTTATCTCGAAGACAGGAGTATCAGTAGACCCAGATAAAGTGAGAGCAGTAGTTTCCTGAGACCATCCGAAGAATTTCTTTGAGGTACGGAGTTTTCTAGGGATAGCTAGATACTACAGATGTTTCATATAAGACTTTTCATGATTAGCAGCACCACTGATTGGTCTGACTAAGAAGGGTGGGAAGTTCTTATGGTCATATTATTGTGAGTCAGCCTTTCAGGAGCTGAAAGGAAGGTTGACTTCAGCACCGATACTAGTGTTTCCAGAGTCGGGCAAGAGCTACACTGTTTACTGTGATGCTTCAGGTATCGGGCTGGGAGCTGTGCTTATGCAGGGGGAAGGAGTCGTTGCATACAGGTAACAGCAGTTAAGGACACATGAGAGGAACTACCTGACGCACGATATCAAGTTGTTTGAGGTTGTTCAGGCTTTATGTTGTTGGAGACATTATCTTCTGGGAGAGCATTTTTTGGTTTTCACCAACCACAAAAGTCTCAAGTACATATTCACTCAGCGTGATCTGAATTTGAGACAGCGAAGGTGGGTTGAGTACCTTTAGTCCTTTGACTTTGATCTTGCCTACATGCCTGGGAAGGGCAACGCAGTGGCTGATGTACTAAGCAGGAGGAATCAGATACAGGCAGTTTAGGAGGCCATTAGTGAGTCATATCTTATGTCTCTTTTCTATGAGATTCATTTGGAGGTGCACGACAGACAGGGGCAGACATTTCTTTCTTCTGTAGCTGTTACCTCTACTCTTCTTGATCGAGTGTGAATGAGGCAGCTATCAGATTATGAAGGCCTAGTCCTACAGGAAAGCACATCAGGAGAGGACCCTATTCCTGGGTGAACCATAGTCAAGGATGAGGTCTTGCATTTCCAGGGGCACGTGTAGGTGGAAGCAGACATACGTGAAGAGATGATGCGGGACTTTTATTCCTTATTTTGTGAAGTTCTTCCTCATGTCACCAATATGTATCATGATCTAAATTGTCAACATTGGTGGCTTGGTATGAAGAGATATGTTGCTGGTTTTTTCATGAGGTGTTCCACCTGTCAGCAAGTGAAGGTGGGGCATCAGCAACCAGAAGAAATTTTGCGACAGTTACCCATTCCCGAGTGGAAGTGGAATGACGTCGCGATGGATTTCTTGACAAGGTTGTTGAGGTATCCTCGATGGAATGATGTTGTTTGGGTTGTCATTAACACACTCACGAAGGTTGTTCACTTCTTACTGATCAAGGAGACCTTCATTGTGGATGAGCTAGGAAGGTTGTACATCTGAGAGATTGTACGTATACATGGAGTTCCACACTACATTGTTTCAAACAGGGATTCACATTTTACTTCTTGGGTTTGTCAGGGGCTTCAAAAGGCTTTGGGTACACAGGTACTTTTGAGTACATCTTACCACCCTCAGACAGATGGCCAGTCCAAGCGTACGATTCAGGTGCTTAAGGACATGTTGCGAGCATGCATCCTGGATTTTGGAGGTTCTTGGGAGATACATATACCTCTTACAGAGTTTTGCCTACAATAATAGTTTTCAAGCAACTATTCAGATGGAACCTTATGAGGATTTGTATGGTGGTCCATGTCGATCACCCTTATGTTGGCTAGAGGTAGGAGAGGAAGCTTTGCTGGGACCTCGTCTTTTACAGGATACCACATAGCAGATAGAGTTGATTTAGAAGAGGATGTCTACTGCACTGTCTTGAAAGAAGTCTTATGTTGATCGACGGAGATGGCCTCTGTAGTTCGAGGTCGGAGATCAGGTTTTCATGTGTGTCACACTGAGGTTGGGACACAGGAGGATTAGGAGACATGGTAAGATTTCACCAAGGTACATCGGGACATTTGAGGTTTTGGAGAGAGTTGGGCCAATTTCCTATCGGTTGCAGTTACCTCAGAGGTACCAGGCTATGCATGATGTTTTCCACGTTTCTCAACATCGACGTTACTTCTCAGACCTGTCACATGCTTTCAAACCCGAGGAAGTTGTGTTGGAGGTGGATGCATCATTCGAGGAGCATCCTATCCGGATTATTGATCGCAGTATGAAGGTTCTCCTTGGTCGGTCTGTTCCTCTAGTACGAGTTCTATGGCAGCATGGGCGAGTATAGGATGAGACATGGGAGAGGGAGCCTGATGTACGATCATAATGGTCGGAGTTGTTCAAAGTTTCTTCTTCTACGCCTCCGTGCTAGGGAAATTTTTGGAAAAATTTATTTAAGGGGGGAAGTTTGTAAGAACCCATACCTTCTTTTCAGGTATGTTTTCCTTTTCCGGTCGTTTTTTATAAAAAGAGGAATTTCTGGAAATTTCAGAAGTACACGTCATTTACTTTATGAGTACATGCCGTGTACTGGGTTTCCGTAGGAGGTCATGTGTTGGCCGTGTAATGACCACACACATGACCATTTGGGGGTGATCTGGAAGCCGCCTAAAGCGTAGTACAGAAATGGCGAGTACATTCCATGTACTTAAAAAGTACACGCCATGTACTTTCTTTTTTTTTCATTAAACGTACTGAGGTCATGTCTAATCGCCAAAAACATCTTATTCTAGGTTTCGTTCGGCTGAGAGCTCTCGTACGGCTATGATCTTCCTCCAAGACCCCAATTGATCATCCAAACTCTGATTCGACCGTCGTTGATTGCGTTGGGATCACCTTGGTAAGCCCTTCCTTCTGCTTGAGCTTCATTTCATGATTCCTACTCCTTCTCAAGTTATCCTCTATTGAACTTTTTAGACATTTTCACAGATCATCGATGTTCTAAGGTGATTCAATCCTTGATACTCAAGTATATTGATCTCCCAACACCGAGGTAGGTGGTTTGTTCCTTTCCATTGAAATTATTTGAGTTATATGTGCAAATTTGACCAGTACCCTTGAACGGGGTATTTCATTTTTACCGTTTTGACCCTGTTAATTACTTGATATTATTGTATGCTTGAGTAATGGATAATTGAATAAGAGTAGGGTTGATTTCTATGATTTGGATGTGTTTTACCATGCATGTTCTGGTTATGACCATTTGGTCATGTTTAGCCTATTAGGATCCTTGATGTTTTTCTCATGCTTAGTACCGTAGGTTGGAGTGATTAATGTTATCTGACATTCTTGATATGTTGTAGACTATTTAGCCAAGTAGTTCTGGAGGTTTACTTTGACCGTATTGCATTAATATGCTCGTTGACTTACACAGGGTCGTGGGAACCTGGTGTAGTAGACTATAAGGGGAATTGACCGAGTGAGCTTCCTCAGAGAGTCTCTAATTTACTTTTGGGCTATAAGAGGAATTGACCGAGTGAGCTTCCTCAGAGAGTCTCTAAATTAATTTTGGGATATAAGGGGAATTGACCAAGTGATCTTCCTTAGAGAGTCTTTAATCATTGACTATAAGGGGAATTGACCATGTGAGCTTCCTTAGAGATTATCCATATATTCTTATAACTAAACTAGAGGGGATAGTCCGTGTGTACTTACCAGAGGGTTACCTTTGTGTTAGTTGCATACTTTTCTTGTTTAGGTTGAACCAGAGGGGTTAGGTTGTAAGTACTGACCAGAGGGTTACCTGCTTTGATTAGTTGTTTACTTGCTATGTGATGTTGATTGCTTGAGATGTTGGAATGTTGTTGTTGAGTACTTCCTTGTTTACTACTATTGTTTACTTCTTTCCTGCCATATATATTCATTTAATGTTAGGAAAAGATATTTGGGTGGTTTCCTACTAGGATTCAGTCTCACACCCTATTTGGGTCATGCTTTTGGGCCTAAACAAATTATATTGTTGTAGGTATAGATAAGGGCAAGCACCCTTCTACTTCAGGTACTTGATTTTATGTGGAGATGGAGAGCATGGGACCAAGCTGAAGCTTGTGATGCTGAGGAGCTGTTATCTTTTTTTATTTTGTACTTTGGTTTAATACTATTGTATTCCAGCATTGTGATTTGTTTGTCTACTTTCCTAGACATATGTATCATGCATCATTTATATATATGTGTGCTCCAGTTTATTATTTTTAGTCTTCCACTATTTACTGTTGCATGGTATTATTGCTGCTTCTTCTATTTTATATATATTTATACTTCCACTGGGTTACTCTTCCAATGAGGGCATAGTTTCCCCACTATCACACCCAAGGCCCTCGCTGCTAGTCGGCAGCCTATAGCATTTGGGGAAACACGCTTGAGGCCATGTGACCAACCGGGTATGGGGCGCCTCTGGGTGGCTTTCGGAACCGGGACGTTACATATTTGTCTACCACACATATAACAAGAATATCCAAATATACTCAACAAAGACACATAGTCTAAAGGTAATTCACAACTATAGTATACCCAGCCTAGGATTCCAGGTCAAAGATCCACAAAGCACTCATCTAAGAGAGAACAATCTTGAGTCTGATAGCACTGATGATGTTCGTCTTAGAGGTGATTATCATAAGGTCTCATCATAAGAAATACATGTTGATAGTATGAAGAGATATGATACACATATGAGGATCACTCCTAATGCCATGGGGCAATCCCAACAAACTCAGTCTGGATTAACCCTCTAATTAGAGAATCGACGCCCGCATATTGTTGGTCATGACAATACTAAGAACTCCACTTAGGGCATGAATATGAATAGAGGATCTCACTCTATGTCTCATAGAGGGATTCCAATGACTCTATCCAAGAATTACTACCAAATTTATCACTGTCATAGGAGTATGAAACGATTCCATGCCAATCTTCAGGGAAAATATATAGGGAACGCACCCTAATGAATCTTGTCCAAGTCACTAAGGACAAGAGCTCTAAGACATGTATAAAATAGTAAATGGCATGTAAGAGGGGACACACTCATGTCCCTTAACCCTGGTTCATGCCTGTGTAAATAGATCGTGTCATCAAACTATGTTCATATAGAAATACACAGGGTTTATTCTTCCCATGTACTCTAACTATGTGTCATTACACGGTTCATCCCATGTACTTGGTCCAACCTATGTCTGAGTGGGGTTGTACACGGCATGCTCCAACCAGTGAACTCCAAGCCATGTTTGTGTACCCTCCTAGGTACACATCAATTTTCTTAGGAGATAACACATTCCATGTGATATGGGTCACATGTTGTGTGATGTTTAACTTCCTCCTGAAACTATAGTCACCACTTAGGGTGGCCACACGTTGTGTAATCCCAGGTTACATGCCATATTGATTGGGTTTTTACAGAAACCCTGGTTCTTTATCTAGGCATCCCAGATGATGCTCTGGCCTTTGATTCTATGCTCACCTTACTGCAAAAAATGAAGATTGAGCCTCATAGATTCATTCCATCATCAAATCAATAAGATTTAGGCCCTCGATCCACTCAGAATACAAGATCATCTTCGTTCTTTACAGTGTGCTGAAGAAAACTAAATCAAGTATCAATCGTCATTAAATTTTTCACCACTCCCATAATATCACCACATTTGTGTCATGATGATCCCAAATCTATGATTTTGGGTCATTTCCCTAAGAAATGAGTGTGCAACGATCAATTGTTTGGTAAAACGTCGAACTTAGGGCCAATAAAGGATTCCCATGATGAATGTTGAATTGAGGGAGAAAAGAGAAAGAAAAATCCAAAGGAATATACATCAATCAATGTTCATGTAGATCTCAGTTCATTTTCATTAGAACAATGATTGAATAATCAATAATCATGAAGAAAATTCTCCTGATAAACCCTGCAATCATACCCATCCCACAAGATGATCGAACCGCAGATCAATCTATTCACTGATTGGACTGCATTCATTATAGAAATAAATAATGGGGAAGAATCAAATCAAAACACATTCCAAACCTCGATTCAGTTTTATTTCTGATGAAGAATATAGCCACTCCATGATCGTTGGTGAGATCCTTCAAATCAGTTGTGTGTCGATCATCGATTCCCAATTTGGTCATTGTTCGCCTAGAAGGAATCCTCTAATGCTCTCTGATGGCTCTCCAACATCTCCAGGGTTATGAAAATAACCCTATAATTCTGATGTAATAGTATTTTTAAATACTAACCATTCACTTCATCAACACAAATGATATAAAATAATTTATTTTAATTATTTTATTCATTTATGCGCCTGTGACAACTTTTCCAAAAACGACCAGTGCCAAACAAGGTTAAGTCATGCCTAAGGTAAAACCTACATACTTAACTCAAAGGTTCCCTCATATTTCTAATATAGAAAATTGTTTAGAATTTATTTCACTTTTTTAGGAAAAAATTTCATGCATTCTATTTAATATATTTAATATATTTCAAACATTTATTTCAGGCACACCAGACCTCGGAGTCGTATGTTGTCTCAGTGATAGGTCTCGAAAATAATCCAAATATCAAAAAATTAGATACATTACATTATTATTGAAAAAAGTTAATTTAATTAATGACATAATACCTAATGTGTTACACTTACAAACATATGCCTAGCATTTTGAAAACCAATATTTTACCTTTTAAAAAAATGTTTTTGAGAGTTATATGCGTACTACATTAGAATTGATTTTTAATAATTTTATAAATCTAATTAAGTAAAATGGATTTAATATTTGTAATTATAAGGTCCAAATTAGTTGATAATTTTAATTTCATTTTTATAGATAAAAAATGTGACCATGGTAAAAAAATAATTATCATAGTATAAGTAAAATCATGTCTCGGGTTAAAGTTAAAAGGTAAAAGATAAAAATAGATAAAAAAATAAAACATTAAATGGTTGTTTTATTTATTTAATGACCTTAACCATCCTTTAAAAATTTAATTATCAAAAAAAATTAAATTAATTCCTCATAAAAGTGGTTAGCTTTAAATAAAAAATAATCATTATTTAATCAATTAAAACCACCCCTCCTCAAATATAAATACCCCCCAATTACCTCCTCAATTTACACACCAAATCCATTGAGCACGAATCCTCTCCCTATTAATCTCTAAATAGTCACTCCAAGTTGGTTCCAAGGTTCAAAGTATTCCCTCTCTTTATTTAAGAAGTATCCTTCAAAGGTAAGGGATATCTCACTCTAATTTTGCATTCAAGATTCTTCTTTGTATTTAGTATTTTGAATATAAATTGGATCTTTTTTCAAGCCTTTATAAATTTCCATTTACCTTCCAATTGATGTTATAATAACGAGAGATAATTTATCCCCTTTTATTATAGCCTTTACCTAAGTCGTTACAATGTCGAAATTTAGTGAGGGATCACTCTCTCCTTTCTCATTCAAGATTATTCTTTGCATTTAGCCTTTTTAATATCAATTATATATTTTTTAAAGCGTTTATAAATGTCCCTTTACTTTCCAATTGATTTTATTATAATTATATATCATTTATAACCTTTTATTATAACCATTACCTAATCTGTTACTATGCTGAAATTTAGTAAGGGGTTTATCTCTCTTCTTTTCCATTAAAACTTATTATTTGTATTTATCCTTTTTAATATCAATTGGATATGTTTTAATGTATTTATAAATATTCATTTACCATCCATTTTACATTATAATTATGATAGATCATTTATCACCTCTCATTATAACATATTTTTAAGTCGTTATTATGTCGAAGTAAGGGAATTCTCTACTTCTCTTTTTCATTCAAGTACTCCTTTTTGTGAGTCTTCTAAATGTCAAAGAATATTTATTTTTATGAACTTTTGGTCTTCACTCTACTAAAATAATTGTTTTTTACCAATGTTAGAATTCCATTCACTCTCATTATTCTTTTCCCATAACCCAAGTTGTATACCATTATGTTGCAGAAATTATTTCATGAATTTTTCTCTTTTTCATGAAATATTCTCATATTATAAATACCCAAACCTATTTAATTTCTATGATAATTAAAATATATGTAAAAATATCTTATTTATTCTATTATTTACATATATTAAACCAATATTCTCTTTTAATGGGTTAAAAATGATGTTATGTTCAAGAATTTATGCACTTTGTACGTAATGATTTTATACGAAACCTGTTATTTATTTCCATAGGTTATTGATGAAATGATTTCATTTATGTTCAATGTGGATCACATGATTTAATATATTTTAATGTTTTTCCCTAATATTTCTCCAATTTATTAGGAAAATAATTAATCTCTAGTTATTACATGCTTATTATACCTTGGTGAATAACCTCATAAATTGTGATTTATGACACCTTGGTGATAAACCTTGATGATATGCTTATGAATGTCCTATTTTTATGTTGTATCCACATTTATATGTTATGATTCATGTTATTTCTATTATTATATGTCTCATGTTCATATTACCATGATTTATTGTAATGACGCTTTTTTATGTCCTAGTATCTCCTTTGTTTAATCATTTACTGGGCTTTATGCTCACCCCTTTCTTTGATGTATTTCCCCAGGATATGAGATAAAGTAAGAGTAACCTAGGAATAACCTATTAAAATTTCTAGAAATTGGATTAGAATAATGTCTATTTTTATTTCTTTTCATGTATTATATTCCTATTTACAAGACACTAAACCTGAAAGATCTTCTGTATTGTTAATTATTGTATCATGAAATGAAGGATTTATGTAATAAAAAGGTGGGTCTCCATAGTCAGTATCAAAGTATGGTTTATTTATTTATAAAAATTAGGATTATAAAACATTATTAAAAACCCAAATTATAATTCTAAATATAGTAAAAATGTCCTCATATTTTGGTGGGTATTAAGTAAGTGTTTTCCAAGAAAATACATCTCTATCTTGATACTACAAGTGAATGTGCCTATGGTGTAGATTTACCTAGGGGTAACACCCAAAAACACTATATTTATATAGACTCAATCAAGAACTGGTGCATGAAAATAGGCCATGTTGCATGCCTGATTTGACACTCTCGGGAGGCATGCTTTAGTTAATCACAAGTTTGTACAAACCATTATGAAGGGTATAAAGATAATGTAAAACTTTTATTAAGATTGAAATATATAATCCTAGAATCATGATATTAGAAAATTTTATGATTATTATTTCCATTAGAATTTTTATTATAATATTCACAATAGTAACAATTTTCCCGCTTAGGTTTTCTCTTTCTAGATAAAAATGTTTGAAAATAGAAGGACTCGTGCAAACAATGTATGCAACGGACAAGGTGATGATGAACTTACTAGTATGGAGGGAGATGAAGTAAGGAATATTGTGTTTATTCCAAACCATTTATCATGTATTAGGATTAAAAATGGAATATAAATGAGTTTGAAACCATAATAAATAAGATAAGGTTGGAAGAAAATTTTGTGAAAATTACGAATAAGAAGAAAGTACAATGCCTCACATGTAATAAATGCGGGAAGAAGCATTTTTTGAATTGTTTGAAAGGAAGTGGAAAGTTCTACAAGTGTGGAAGAGATGGTAATATAGCTTAATGATATTATAGATATGTAACACCTCAACATATAAATGACAATGACAAAAGAAAGATGGTGCAAGCACAACCTATTGTGCAGTGCTTCAAGTGTGGGGAGCTTGGTAATTTTGCTAATCATTATCCAAAATAGAATATAATGTATGAGAAAAAGGTTCAAACTAAGATACCATTAACAGTTCTATGTCATACATACGGGTAACTTGGAAATTATCCAAGTCAATTCCCTGTTCTGATGGCTAATAAGGATGATGAGAACATGTAATCTCTAAACCAATGGAACTACATTGGGACTACACTATAATGACTATGATCCACTAATATAGAGTTCAGTTTTTATTGTTTTGAGTCTAGTTTATGTGGGATGTTTTTAGAAATTATTTAGTCAATACCCAAAATGACTTGATTTCATTAGGAAGAAATTTTTTTATGACTATTGTATCAAATGTTAAAGTTTATGGGAATGTAATTATTACAAATCATATTATACATTCTTTAGTGGATTTTTTAAATAAAAGTATCCTTCTCACATATAAGTTTTTTTCTTTTTATTCAATTTATATAAATAGTATATAGTTAAGCGTGTTATAATTTAGTTATAAATAATTATTTTTTATGTTTAAACTTTTTATTTTCAATAGATCACTTATCAAAAGGGGGGAAAGAAGTCGTGTAAAACATTATTTTCCCTTCTAGATGATTTAATAATAAATAATATTAAAAAATATAGTTCTAATGATTTAAGAAGTTTTTAAAATATTAAACTCACCTATAAGAAACTATTTTATATATCCAACACATTTTTATTTCTCTGAAATTTCTATGGATCATGGTGTCTTTACTAGATTATTTCAAAAGCTAAATTCTATCATATCTTTCAAAAAAGGAAACACCACCAAGGGATTGACCATCTATATATTGTACTTGAAAACTTCATATTAAAGGATGAATTTAATATCAATAATTTTAATAAATACACTAATCTTTTGAATTAAATTTATCGATCAATAATAGAAAATTTCATGGACGTGATTTCTTTAAGGGGGGAAGAATGTAACGCGCCTAAAATTATTTTATGTTATTAATATAACTCTCATTTTATAATGAATTTTTTATTATAAACACATATAAATACATTTAATTTATATAAATAACCTTGTAAATCATATGTTGACATGAACTAGTACAACTAGGAATACCAAGGGGATGGAAAACATGTACTAGAAAAATTGTATTATTTTTAGAGACTAAAATCATATTCTATTAGAATATGGATTATTTTTATGTTATAAATAAACAAAAATTCATGAAATAATCTTATAAAATGCATTTAAAATGATAATATATTTTGATGAGGCCCAAATAAATTTTTATAATGGTTATAATGTTGATTTCTCTATTTAATTGTTAATTTTCATTAAAATAAAAATTTATTTAAAAATTTAAAATTATCATATATAGAGTATTATTTTTATGAAATAAATTTAATTTTTTTACTCAACACGTCAAAATCAACTTAGGGTTATTTTTTGAAAATTTTCTAAAAATAGTTGATTTTTGGGTAAAAAGGTAAAAATATTGTTTTTATGAAATACGATAAATATTATGGTATAATTTGGATATGATCAAGATTTAAAATTTATTAAACCTTATTCTTGATAAAAATAATTTAAGTAATGACATAATAAATAATGTGTTACACATATAAACACATGCCAAACATTTTGAAAACTATGATTTTACCTTTCAAAAAAACAGCTTTTAGGAGTTATACACGTATCACAATAGAATTGATTTTTACCACTTTTATAAATTTAATTAAGTAAAATGGATTTATTATTTATAATTATAATTTAAAAATTATTTAATAAGTTTAATTTCATTTTGAGACATAAAAAAGTTACTGTGGTAAAAAAAGAATTACCACGGTATTAGTAAAATAATATAGCGGGTTAAAGTTAAAAAGTAAAGATTAAAATACCTAAAAAACAAAATTAAATGAGCTTTTTATGTATTTAAAGACCTTAAACGGACTTTAAAACATTAATTATAAACCAAAATCTTTGAAATTGATGCCACCCAAAAGTGGTTAGCTTTTAATACAAAATAATCATTATTTAATCACTTAAAACCACCCCTCCTCAAGTATAAATACCCCCATTACCTCATCAATTTCCACACCAAAGGCATTGATCATGAATAATATCTCTATTACTCTCTCAATAGTCTCTCTATGGTGATTAAAATGTTCAAAGGAGTACCTCTCTTGCTTTAATAAACATCCTCCCAAGGTAAGGAATTTGTCTCTCTTCTTTTGCATTCAAGATTCTTCTTCGTATTTAGCCTTTTTAATCTCAATTGGATATAATTTAAAGAGTTTATAAATGTATATTTACTATTAAATTTATTTTTTTATAATTATATATCATTTTTTACCTTTCTTTATAACCTTTACCTAATTCGTTACTATTTTGAAATTTAGTAAGGGATCTCTCTCTCTCTTCTTTTGCATTCAAGCTAATTATTTGTATTTAGCCTTTTAAATCACAATTACATATTTTTTCTATCCTTTATAAATTTAAATTTAATATAAAATTTATTTTATTATAATGAGATATCATTTATCCCCTTTCTTTATAACCTTTACTTAAGCCATTACTGTGCCAAAATTTAGTAATGGGGTTCTATCTCTTCTTTTCTATTCAAGCTTCTTCTTTGTATTTAGACTTTTGAATCTCAAATGGATATTTTATAATGATTTTATAAATACCCCTTCACTATAAATTTTACATTATAAGTATGATAGATCATTTAACCCCTCTCATTATAACATATTCCTAAGCCTTTACTATGTCGAAGTAAGGGAATTCTCCTCTTCTCTTTTTTCATTCAAGTACTCCTTTTTGTGAGTCTTCTAAATGTAAAATATTCTTTAATTTTATTAAATTTTTATCTATATCTCCTTAATAGTTTCCCATAATCCGAGTTTTATACTGTTATTCTGGTGAAATTATTTCATGAATTTTTCTCTTTTTTGTAAAATATTTTCATATTGTGAATACCCAAACCTCTTTCATTTACATGGGTATTCAAATATATGTAAAAATATATTATTTATTATGATATTTACATATATTAAACCCATATTCCATTTTTAGGGGTTAAAAATGATGTTATATTCAATAATTTATGCACTTTGTACGCAATGATTTTTATACAAACCTCGTTATTTATTTCCATGAGTTATTGATGAAATTATTTACTTTATATTAAATGTAGCTCGCATGATTTAAGAAATATTAAGGGTGAACTATGATAGTGATCCAATTAATTGGGTAAATAATTAATCTCTAGAAATGGCATGTTTATGAAACCTTGGTGAATAACCTCATAAATTATGATTTATGACACCTTAGTAATAAACCATGGTTATATTCTTATAAATGTACTATTTTTATGTTGTATCCACATTTACATGTTATGAGTCATGTTATTTATATTATTATATTCCTCATTTTTATATGTTTGTTCCTTATAGTAATGCCTATTTGTCATTTTATAGTATCTCTTTTGTTTATTCCATTGTTGGGCTTTATGCCCACCCCTTTATTTGGTGTATTTCTCTAAGATATGAGATGTAGTAAGAGTGACCTAGGAAGAACATACGAAGATTTATAGCAAGTGGATTAGAATAATGCTTATGTTTATGTCTTTTCATGTATTATTTTCTTATTTCCAAGATACTAAACCCTAAAATATCTTATGTATTATTAATTTTTGTATCATTAAATGAAATATTTATGTAATAAAAAATGGGTCACCATGAAACATAAGAAGAATAGTTTACAAAAACATGCCTCTTTAATTATTTAGCATCCAAAATTACCATATTTATATTATTTAACAGTTTTCATTAGATTAATATGCTAAAACTAGGCATAACAAATAGACTAACCAAATCATAATCATATATAGCACACTATCTAGAAAATAAAATGGAAAACCATTATCATGGTGGAAAAAACATGTGATCGCTATAACCATAAACCATTTTTTTATTAATCTGGTTTATTCTTTATTATGGATAATTCCATTATCACCCAAATATATAAAGTATGATTAGTTTATGATTTAACATAAAATAATAGGATAAGAAATGAATTCCCTACCTTAAGTATTTCAATATTCTTGAACAATAATGGAACAACAAGTGAAAACCTCTGATCACCTCTTTCGAAAGGAAACTATAGCCCTATGAGAACTTTATGCCACAAATATGCCAATAAATATCAAAATAACTCCATAAAAATAAAAAATATCAATCTCTGTGGAATATAAATAAAGAAAAGACATATTGAAGAAGAAACTATAAGATAATGACAGAAAACTCACCTTGGATCGTCACAGATTAATCATAGGAATCTAGGGTTCAATACAATTTTAAAGGGATTTGAAACACCTTGAGAGAGATCCTATGGAATCCTGGATTTGGGAGAAAATTGAAATTTTTTTAGATAAATTGAGTGTGTGGTAGTATTTATCGACATTCTAATTGATAAACTTTCACAATGTAAATGAGCCATTCGTGTCATAAATTAACGGTGTTTAAGATCCACCAAAAAATGCATCACCCAAATCCACCAAACCTTGGAGTAATTCATGTCATGAACTACATGTTCATGTCATGAGTTTTTTTATACAGGTTTAATAAATATGACTCCTCATCCATTCATATCATGAATTGATGGTTCACTTCATGAATTTCACTCTATGATTCTTCCTCACTTAAACCGTGAACATTCTTATGCAAACTACAAACAACCACTTTGGGCCATGAACTGCCCTCTCAGGTCATGAACTCCTCCTGAAACCAGATTCTATATCCCAAACTCTACTGATTCTACTCTAGGATTTCTCTAAGAACCATAGACCATGAATACACCTAAAATAATGGTATAGAAGGATTCAGGCCTTTATATTAGATACTTCTTAAGAAATTCTTGTCCTTTATAATTTAAAACCAAACTCGAAGAGAAGGAAAAGAAAAGGGTTTTCCTAAACATACACCCTATGAGATACATCTCAAAAATCTTTCCATCATAGGAACTTAACTACCTCACTTATAAGAATAAAGTGTAAAACTATGCAACAACAGTAACCAAATCCTAAACACTCTTCTAAGTGAATTTCCTCTCAAACAAGAGTTAGGACACAAACAAAGAATCAAGGAAGGTGAACCCTCTCATAAACTAGATAAAGTTTAACAACCAAAAAATGAGCATTGATGTAAGAGAATATCTAAACATCAAATCACTTGTGATATTGAGTGTGAATCTGTGACTCACATTTCTAGGTTCTCAACTTCATGACACCATACCACCAAGGACATGAACCAAAGGAATAAAATTCCCACACAACACCTTCTCCTGGAAGTTATATATCTTCATAGGCCACTCCTTAAAGTTCGTATCATCATCAGCATTGATCTCACCTCAATCAATGACGTGCAACTCATCATGAAGATAATAGAGAATTTGAGACACATGGAAGACATCATGTATCTGTCTCATATGTAGGGGATGTTCTATTCAGCATGTAATAGTTTGAACACAATTAAACACCTCTAAAGGCCTAATAAACCATGGAGAAATATTACTTCCACATCCAAACTTTCTCTAACTACATTGAGAATATTCCTTCATGAAAACATGGTCTCTAACATCAAACTCTATAGGTATCCTCCTTTGATCAACATTCAAATTCTGAAAATCTTATACAACCTTCATCCTATCGTGAATCATCTAAACTAACTTTTTCATGATTTTCACTAGTTCTGGATTGATAATTGTTGACTCTATGACACCATTCTAACATAATATAGATTGTAATGGTTATCTATATAAAGCTCCAAATGTTTCCATACCAATGGTGGAGTGAAAACTATTATTATAAGAAAACTCAAACAATGGTAGTTTCCTCATCCAGAAACCGCAAAAATCTAGGATACAGGCACGCAACATGTCTTTAAGAGTCTTTATAGTTTGATTTTTCTGACTATCTATCTATAGATGAAAAGTAGTGTTAAGTTATAACTAAGATCCAAAATCATGCTGAAGACCTCTCCACACCCTGGAGGTAAATCAAGGATCATGATCAAATATGATCATCCTTAGGGTGTTGTGGAGTCTCACCACATCCTCCATTTAATGCCACAAAAAAACCTCCACTGAGTTTAACTCCTTGATTTTTATAAAGTGGGATGATTTCATCAAACGGTCTAATTCACCCATATATAATCCAAGCCTCCCTGATTTCAAGGTGAACCAGTGAGGAATTCTATTGAAATGTCCTCCCACTTCCACTAAGGAACATCCAATGGTGGAGAAAAAAATTGAGAAGATGGATCTCAGCCTTCACATTTTATAGAATTTGGCACTGATACTCTCAAAGTTTCATACTCTAAGTGTTGTCTTCGTCAACCTCTACTATATGTTAATATACTAACATGTCCTATTGAACATCTTTATCATGGACCTGATGAGGATGCTAACCTGGATCTATACATGTAAAAGAAAAATCTATTAGGGACTCTTAAACCTAGAATACAAAACATTTAAGATTTATTTAATTATTTAAGGTTCAATATAATCCCAAGGTCTACCTATTTTAAGCATGAGTTAAAAGAAGAATGACATGTGATCCTTTCTTAGGCCTTTACCCTGTATCCAGTATCACTTCACTTAAGAGGCTTGGTAAAATTAAAGGTTCATGCATTAAATCATAGGGGGGCATAAATACCCATGTATTGACCATTATCCCTTATTTTCATTGATTATTAAACTTAATTGACATTTTTTCCCTACCAACCCATGTAGTCCTCACCTATGAATACCTCTGAACTCCATCATGTCCCTCAACCTGAACCTTTAATACAACTCTTCCATGACCCCCTCCTCCAAAAGGTTCCCCTCCTGGTCCATAAATGAGAAAATGAAGATAATGAATCCTAAAGACCACCTCCAATAGTCCATGGATTGGTGATAATCACATAGGGCATATCATACACACATATGGGAGGTGTTACCTTCTAAGGTTTAAGAAATGAGAGAGATAAGATAGAAACACCAAAAAATTCATGATCAAGAAAAAGGTAAAGAGATACCCAAATTCATTCATGTAATATCATACAACTAAACAAATATAATAAAACTACAAGTACCAAAAGATAATCCTTGATAGAGACCACAAAATCTCAACATCTCTTAAACAACCCATGATCTAGTAAAGTCCAGCCTAATCACTAACCTACTCTTATTAACCTGAAAAATATTTTATATATATGTAGGGTGAGTATAATAGGTGCACTTAGTAGGATCCTCCCTAGATCCTCTCATGTAAAAGATAAAGAAGGCATTCTAAAGCCTAGTGAACAACAAGTGAAGCAAACTCATCACATAAACATTTATGTAAATTTCCTAGCCTCATTATGGATATCTCTCACCAAATATCACATTTATGTGAAAATATAATATAATATCAAAATAGGGTACCCTACTACCAATTCCCCACTATTTTTCCACTCTTCCCCAATGTTTCATGTCCTCGTCCATCTCTCTCCAAAAGAAGCCAACCTGAATACACTTGGACTAAAGTATCATAACATGTATCTAATGTATCACATCATCTCATAACATACCTTTCAACCTGTTCATTACATCATCTCATTATCCCATCCCACATATCCATATAGTAATCGAGTAGTTCTGGTATCCACTACAACTCGTATGGTGTGCATTATAACTCAAATTAACATAGACTATACATGTATACCTATAATAATCTATAGAATACTATATCTAGAAATGCATGTGTAAAACATACCTAAAACCATTATTTACATCTACACTCATATATAAGGAAAGATAACAACCATGCATATTGACACATAATACTACCAGGAGAATAGAGCAAGGTTAGAGGGGGTAGTCAGTCATCCATTCATCACTAACCTAGGATTTGAGAAAAATACCATCCTAGAGTCCATTTGGTGTCAATATCCCTATATAAATTCATGGGGTGGCATGTGAAATCACAAAACATGCATGATATAATATATCTCGCAACCACAACATAGTAATTAACCTAGTCTTAGGCTCAACTGTAGTTATCATCAATTGGAAACCCATGTGCCACCGCTAACAACTAGATATCCTATAAGCATGTGAGAATTAAATAAGACCATATTTTATTTACTTATTTCCTTATAACATTTCAATTTATGTTAATTTATTTATTATACATTAATTAACTTTATTATGTTTCACATTTCCTTAACCATCCACTGAAGTCTATGCCCTCCAGGTATAATCCAAACGATTCCACAGTTCTATGAGATTATGAAAAATTTTATTCTATTCAATAAATAACCACATGGATTGAGAAATTTATTATTCATTATCATTACATAATTATAGGTACTCTAAGAAATATCCTAAGATACCATAAAAGATATGCATAAAGAATCACAACCAGCTACCTCAAGCGGTGGGGAAAGAAATACTAATAAATAAGTAACCTAACCATCTACCCTTTAAAGTAGAACATTATCAAGAAAGCATGTATCTTTTATCACAACAATGGAAAATCCCATATTCAAACAATTCCATCAATCCAAGAATCATACCTGGTGCCACCATGCATATCACCATTCATATCATCATCACAGACATTAACTGCTACCATAGACCTAAGTCTCCCCACCCATGTCTCATCAACCATCAAACATCCTAGTCTAACATTAAGTCGCATACAAGGCTCACATCTAGAGAAAACACTAAAGGTAGTATACAATAAACAGAGTTAACATGGAATCTAGGCCCTAAAATAAAAGGCATGTATCCTTCACATGAAAACAAGCTCCCTTAGCCTCAAACATTTATCTTTATCAAATAACTGGTTTTATTACCATCATGAATTAACTGATTCATTTTTTATAGGTTACAACTATGGGTAACATAAGGAACTAGCTATTAAAATCTATAAATTATTTAAATTTTCTCTCAAGAATAACTTGCAGTTTCAAAATACTAAGGAAGAAAATTTTAATTAAACATACCTATTTATCATTATCAAAAAATTTCATTTCTAGCTTCATGTTCTTATCTAATTCCATTACCATGTGGAATAAAAATTTCAATTAAATATGAATAAAATATTAATTTTTATTTTCTATCAAACATAATAATAATGTTTTACAAAAACATGCCTCTTTAATTAATTATCCAATCAACATTACGGTATTTACATTATTTAACCACTTTCATCAAATTAACATACTAAATCCAAGAATAACGAACATTTTAACCAAAGAATACACGTAGATATCACATTATCTAGTAAATCAAGAGGGAAACTATTATCACAGTCAAAAAAACATGTGATATCCATAATCATAAATCATTTCTTTCATTAAATAGATTTATTCTTTATTATTGTTAATTACATAATCACCTAAAGAGATAAATCATATGATATATTTAAAATTTCACATAAAATAATATGATGAGAAATGAATCCCCTACCTCAAGGCTTTCAACATTTATGAACAAAAATGGAGCAAAAAGTGAAAACCTCCAATCACCTCTTCTGTACAGAAAGTACATCCCCATGAGAACATTGTGCCACAACCACATCAAAAAACATCAAAATTAATTCATAAGAATAAAGGAGATAAACCATCATATCATTGAAAAAAATAATGGGAATAAATAAGATCAGTCAAAGAAGAAACCACAAGAGAAAGAGGGAAAATCAACTCATACCACCATAGATAAAATATGGGAAGTCAGAGATTAATCCCCTTAAAAAAGGATTCAAAACACCTTGATAGATATCCTATGCCCACCTGAAGTTGGGAGAAAAGTAGAGGTTTTGAGAGAAACTGAGGATGTGTTAGCCTTTATAGGAATTCTCCTAGGTATAATTTCATGAAAGGAATGGGACTTTAATGTTGTGAATATACTATGTTTAAGATCTACAGAGAAAAGTGTCACCCAAATTCACCAAACCTAGGAGTATTTCATGTTGTGAACTGCATGTTCACATTATGAGTTTTTGAAGAAAAATTTGAGAAATTTTACTCCTCTTTTATTCATATTGTGAACCAATGGTTCACATTGTGAATTTCACACCATGAACCTCCCTCACTCTAGTTAGAAACTTCTCTTATAAAATCTGTGAACAACCAATTAGGTCTGTGAACTTTTTATTCATGTCATGAACTACATTTCATGTTGTAAACTTCTCATAAAACTAGATTACATGTCCCAAAATCCACCAATAATTCTCTAGGAATCCTCTGAGCTCCACATACCTTAGAAAAACATAACGTAATGGAATATAAGAATCCAATAATTGATATGAAATCCTTAAAAATAGCATATAATTAATTCCCTAGGTAGGAAAGCTTTAAAAGAACAATTTCCTAGCCTAAAAGAATGTCAAAAAATTTTAAAAAAGGAAAATAGTATGCATATTTTTTTGAAAAAAAAAAGTTATCCCCCTTTTTAATTTATATATTATTTTAGATTATAAACACATAAAAACAAAAATATTAAAATATTTTCATCTAAATCTATTTTTTCCTCTACCTCGCACTTATCTCATAAAAATATTCAATTAGTTCTTGCATGCATTTTATCAAGGAATAACAGTCCAAAAGAGAAGTATCTTAATTAGTGTAAAATAAAAAAGACAACTTGATGATTCTAATTCATATTCAGTGGGGAGGAGTTTGGACTCCATTATTCCTTCCAAAAATCTTCATGAAAATTGCTTTAGCTACTATCCATTCACTTTAAATGGTTTCTATGATTTACCTCCTTTGATATAAACTGCACTAAATGGGAAGGCATTAGTTACTATAAATGGTCTATACCTCTTAGAATGAATATTTCCTAGCATGAGCTTCATCCTGGAGGAAAATAATAACACTTTTTCTCTAACTTGGAAGTTACATTTCTGAATGACTTTATTATGGAAAGATATGTATTTTTTATTATATAATAGGGAATGTTCACATGCCTCTCTTATCAACTCTATTAGTTCCATCATTTGGAGCTTCCTTTGGTCCCAAAACATGGATAATTCTATGTTTACCCTCTTTAAAACCCAATATTATTTGTGTTGCAATTCAACAAGTAGGGGACACATTTTATAATAAACCATTCGATAAGGGGATATATCAAGGGGTGTATTAAAGGTAGTTTTGAATGATCATAGTGAATCCTCTAATTTATTTCATTAATCCTTCTAGTTTGGTTTCACTATCCTTTTCAAAATCAATTCTATTTTTTTGTTAGAGGCCTCGAATAAACCATTTGTTTGTGGGTGTTATACAGTTGAGGTCTTGTGTTGAAATTTAGACTTATCTATAAGGGATTCCATGACATTATTACAAAAATATGTTCCATGATCATTGATTATAATATGGTGCACCCAAAACCTATAAAAAAATATTTGATCTTAGAAACCCAATAATAACTTTCCCATCATTAGTTCAGATTTCTTATACTTTAATCCACTTAGACACATAATTTACTACTAACAATATATAAGAAAATCCAAAAGATATAAGAAATGGATCCATGAAATTGAATCCACATACATCAAATAATTCAAAAAAAATAAAATTTTATTGGAGAATTTCCTTTATTTTATAAATTCTTCTACTAAATTGATATTTTTTACATGATTTTCAAAATTCATGTGAGATTTTAAAAATTTATGTCCAAAACAAACCAAATTCCAAAACTTTTTTAGATTTTATTTAAGGACCAAAGTATCCCTCAAATGAAATTGTATGAAAAAAGGAAAGAACAAATTTTACCTCTTCCTTAGGTATTCACCTCCCAATCACTTGTTTACAAAAAAATTTCTATGAATAAGGATCCTCTCAAACACAATACATTGGTTTAAATTTTATCTTTATGAGTTTGATAATATTGAAAATAAGGAAGGTACCCCTGATATGACTAATCAGTTCATCATATAATCATATTGGGGTACTTTAGTGAGTTCATATAGTTTCTCACTGATGATGGAATCATCTAGGGTTGTCTCTATGGGTGTTTCATCCTCGGTGGTGTGGGAAAATCTGCTCATATGATCTACAACCAAGTTCTCATAGACCTTCTTATCTTTGATCTCTAAGTCAAACACTTATAATTATAAAATCAATATCACCAATATTTTATTTTAATTAGACTTATTAATCAAGTATTTGAGGGTTGCATGATCAAAATAAACTTTGGCTTTAATTTCTGGAAAATATGAATGGAATTTCTCTAAAGAAACAATAATATCCAAAAACTTTGTTTCTATTATTTTTTAATTGATTTGGGATATATCCAAGGCCTTTAAAGTCTAAGCTATCACATGTAAGTATCCATTAATAATTTAGGATATCACAACTCTCATAACATGGTTTTAGTCATCACAAAACACTTCAAAAGGTTTTTCCCATCTTTGTGGGTTGATCATAGGAGTTATGTTCAATCCCTTAATTTTATCAAAGGTTTCCCTACACGAATCATCAAATACAAAGTCAGTTTCCTTTTTGAGTGGGTTGGTCAGGGTCAAATAAATCTTATTGAATAATTTCATAAATCTTCTATAAAATTCATCATGTACTAAAAATGATCTAACGTGTCTCACAGTGGTGGGGTAAGGCAATGTAGAAATGATGTCAATCTTGGCCTTATCCACATAAATTCTATCCTTAGAAATTATGTGGACTAACACATTTCCTTTATCTATAATTAAATGATATTTTCAAAGTTCAAAACCAATTTTTTATCAATACATATTTTAAAATAATTCCTAGGTTTTCAAGATAGATTTAAAAGGAGGTTCTATAAATAGTAATATCATTAATAAATACCACCAATCATCTCTCTATCAGATCTGAAAAAATGCATTTTATGTAGTGTTAAAAAGTACCGGGGAAATTTCATAACCTAAAGGGAAACTTAGATGTGAAAATATACTAAATAGATATGTTAATGTTGTTTTCTATGGATCTTTAGAAGCTATGGGAACCTGAAAATACATAGAGAATCCATAAATAAAGAAATAATGACATTTCCTAGATGCTCTCTATAACATTTGGTATAATAATAGGATAGTGAAATCGTCTTCTCATGTTACATAATTTAATTTCCAATAGTCAATATAGACCCTCCAACTGTTCTGAATCCTAATGGGAACTAACTCATTATTTTTATTTTTCAAAATGGGGAATTCAGTCTTTTGGGGTATGATTTGAATGGGACTTACCCATTGTGAGTATGAGAGGGGATAAATGATACCATATCCAAATAGATTTTCAATTTACTTGTTTAAAACATCCATGTATGACAGATTGAGAATTATTTGGGGTTGTATCATAGGTTTGGACTCACTTTCTAGGAGAATCAAGTGTAAACAGGTTATGGGAATAATGCACAAGATGTCTCTTAATGACCAGCATATTACCTCAGCATTTTTGTTTTAGAATTTGTATCAACTAATTCACTTAATTAGGTTCCAAATTTTTTGAAATTATAACCAGTGATTTATTATTTTTCATAAGAATGACATATTTTAATTTATAGGGAAACAACTTTAGTTCTAGTTTAAGGGTGTTTTGGAGATATTTTCAACTATGTGTCTTCCATATTCATAACCAACATATGAAAAGGAGTAATATTAATTGTGGATTTGAGAATCTCATCAAAATTACTTTCATAGAGTTCCTCAAACTATTCAACATATAAAACTAATTCCTAATTTAACTCATTTTCAAAAATATATTCATTACAAAAATCAGGTGATTCCAGGGCTTCTATTAGTTTAATTATTTCATCAAACATTTTAATTACTTTCTTAGAAAAATAAAGATTTTGGAGTGAGATAGTGTAAAAATAGATTTTTCATCATAAAAATATTTCATTGAATCTAAAATACTCAAATTCATAGTTTATTTAACAAAAGACATTGAAGTTGTTCCTTAATTAACATTTCTTATGGTTTTAGAAATCTTAAGAAAGGGTCTACCTAGAATGATAGAAGAATGATCTATACCTCTTTCATCTTTCATGTTCAAGATGTAAAAATAAACTAGAAACAATAGTCATTTCACTATTACTAGAACATCTTCTAAAACTCCTACTAAGTATATAGTGGATTTCTTGACTAGTTAAACAACTGCCCTAGTTAGTTTGAGTTCCCCCATATGTAGGGAAGAATAAAGTGAGTAAGGCATGACATTAATTTATAAATCCAAATCACATAATGTATTAGTAAAAGTAATCTCTCCTATAATGAAAAGGATAGTGAAAGTACCTAGGTCTTGATATTTCCTAGGTAATTTTAGGGTTACAAGAGTAGAGATATTTCTAACTAGACTTACCTTTTCATGTCCTTGAAGTTTTCTCTTATTGGTTCACATCTCTTTTGAGAAACTTTGTATACCTTGGTATTTTGTGGATGGAATTCAACAATGGTATATTGAATTATTCTTTTTTAAATGTTTAAAACACTTCTTATTATTAGGCATCTTCAATAGTCATCTTGGGTGGGTTTATCCTTGAAGGGAAAGAGGTTGCGGTTGATGTAGGTCATCCATCATTGATTTTCCTTTATATTTATTCACTAGTTGTGTCTCCACAAGAACATCCTATTATGGTACCTTCTCAGGGATAGATTCTTCATGTTTCTTGGGATTTTCACTTCTAGATTCGATCTCCATTAGTGATTATTAACTAATTTTCACCTCATTTCCACTCCTTAAATAAATAGAACTAACATTTCCATTGGGGTTAGGAATTGATTAAGTAGGAAGATTACCTGAAACTTTATTTATTAGGTTATTAAGGGTGGAAATAATCTTCCCAAACTACCCTTTTGGCACCTTTAATTCTAAATTCGGAGTTGTGAGAGTGGTGTGTTGGTTGGTTTGACACTCCACAAGCTATCATAGCAAGTCCTTCAGTGATGCTTCTTGATTCCTCCCTTATTGGTAACTTGTTTAGGGCTAGTAATTGTTCCTCTGTGTAATGTTCTTGCCCCAATTAACTCTATAGTAACCATATTGGGTAACTAAGAGACCTCAAGTGTGCCTCCTCGTATTCCAAAAGCATCCAACTAGTACCAGCAGTCTCACTATTACAAAACATGGCTTTAACAGCACTAACATTTAGCAGTGCAAGAAAAATGCGCTGATAAAGTGAATCTTTATCAGTGCTAAAATAAGTGATGATAAAGGGCACCATTTATCATCACTTCCTTTTAGCGCTGGTAAAGGTCCACAATAAAATGAAATATTTAAACAAATAAAAAGAATTAACAATATCATTAATTAAATAATTATTGTTAAAAAAGAATAAATTGAATATACATGTATATAAATTTTAAAAAATGAATAAATAATATATATTAAATATATAGGTATGTATAATGAATAAAATGAAAAAATTAAACAAAGAAAAATTTTAAATGAGTAAATTAAGAAACATATTAAACATTTTATTAATTAAATAATTATTGATAAAAATGAATAAATTTAATATACATATATATAAATTATAAATATTAATAAATAGTATATATTAGATATATCTATATAAAATGAATAGATTGTAATAATTAGACAAAAAAATAATGAATAAATTAAAAAATTTATTAAAAATTTATTAATGAAACAATTATTAATAAAAACGAATAAGTATAATATATATATATATATTAATTATAAATAGTAATAAATAATTTATATTAAATGTAAAGATATATATATATATATAATGATTAAAATGTTAATTAAAAACATATTAATGTCTTATTCATTTTTAATGTTGTTTGATTTCTCAATTTAATATTTATATATCAAAATTTGTGTGTTACATTGATTTCATATACATATATATGTAATTAATGAATTTTTATATAAAAACGCACACACAAATATATTTACATAATATATAGAAACACATACACCTAATATTTATGTAATTTATTCATATTTTAGTATATTTTAGAATTTCATTATAACATGATATATTAAATTATTATATGTTTTTAATCGGTAAATTTTATTTATTTATTTTTAATACTATTATAGTTAGGGTATTCATTTTTAATATTTTTTTATTTTTTATTTTATTTTTGAATTTGATCATTCTATATTACTTATTTAAATATTTTTTATTTACTATGTTTTAGTATTTACAGTATGTATTCATCTTTACTTCAATATATATATTCATATTTTTTTAATAATTTATATTTAATTAATAAAACTTATCTATTTTTTCAATATTTTTAAAGTGTAATCATTTTGAATTATTCAATTTCACACTTTTTTAAAATAAATTTATTTTAGATTATAGATCAACTAATAATGTTAAAAATATATTTTTAAATAAATATTTATAAATAAATATATTTATAATTGTATATTTACTATATTTATATATTTATAAATTTATAATTATTATAAATAAATATTTATTATTATTTAAATAAATATTTTTATAATTATAAATAAATAATTATTTATATTTAAATAATTATACAATTATAATAAATTTATTTAAATAATTATAATTATAAAATCTTTTATCAGTGCTAAAAAAACACTAATAAATATCCCTTTTATCTGCACTTATAAATTTAGCACTGATAAAATGGAACTTTATTTGTGCTTTTATGAAAGTTTTGTTAAAATAATCCCCAATCTACTTAAAAGAACCCTAACCGTGACTCAATCACTCGCGATTCTCAAACTCTCGTAGAACTCCTCTGCTATCAGCATGACTCCTCTATGATCCCTCAAACTAATTAAGGCTAGAATCCAATGTATGTTATTTTCTACTTTTCCTCTATCATTGTTTAATTTTTTGGGTTTCTCATTTTTCATTTTTTCATTGTTCTTAACCGTGACAAACCCTACATCTCATCTCCTCACCATTGAAATACGAGTGGTTCTATTTCATCTTTTTCCTCCATAGACAATGGTTTTGAAGAAATAGAAGGATGTTTTCATATGGTATGGTTAGTAGACATGTGTATAGGCCTGTATGGATAAATAAAATAGATTTTTCACCACATGATACTGCAAAGTTAATGTTATCTATATCCCTTAGCATTGACACATGACTTTAGTGATCGGGAAGTGTGTCTGAGGTGATGTGTTGACCTGAATTGGGAACTATTTGGGTATACTAGGTCAAAAGGTTACAAAATGGAATTAGAGTGAAACTAGGGATATTGGTATTGATTATATGCAAAAGAAAAAACTTTTAATACATAAGAAGTAATCCATAAATATGTTTGGATAGCATAATTGTGTTAGATACTTAAGTAACCATATGAATTCTAGGTATTTTTTTGTTTATTTTTTCCTTTACCTATCTTCTCGAGTCTCGTGCCTCTTATTTAAGAGTTGATAGCTAAGAATCAGTCATGTTCTTATGTGTCTTTGTTTATTTTTTTCTAGAATAAATTATAAATTTATATTAATAGAAACATGAATAATAAATAAATAGAATATTATTATTTACTTATTAGTGATGAAAAGGTTTATATAACTTATTAATTGATTGAGTTTATTTAGTAACCCCATTCATCAATACTATTAGTTAGTTGTTTCATAATTATATTTAAAATAATGTTTCTAATATATTTTAAAATATATTTAAAGTATGAAAATACTTATTAAAAAGGAAATGAATGAGAGATAGGGGCAGGGGGTTTACATTTAATATAGATTATTTTGTGTCTATTTTTGAAAGATTATTGTTTTTTGGAATGGGAAAATTAAGTGAATATCTACATTAATATAGAATATGTCACCACTCTAACCCCTAGATCCCTATAGGAAGTATCCAATGAACATCCTCTATATGCTAGAACTTATATCGATCCTCACATGCTAGAGGTAATTGTAGATCTAGTTTAAGCTATGTGGTATGATTTTCAATGACAGGAACATATAGTATATATGGTTCCTCTAAGATTTTATGGTAATATATCATAATAATAAATTTAGTATTGCATTGAATATATTCATTTCATTTACAAGAGTAAAAAAATTCTAGATCAATACTCAGAATAAGTTGAAAAATTCACCCTTTAAAGGGATGCATGTTGTTGGAGGGATCTTATGGTGTATTAAAAAATATCCAAAATTGATAGGTGAGGAATCCTTGAGTAGACATAAGTGATGTCGAGTGTAGGTGGGGTGAGATTCATTTCTTCAAGACCATTAGATTGGAGATATTCTGATTCCTCTTCAATTGAGGAGACTTTTTGAGTGATTCCATCAGTATAGGTTCTTATGACACTTTAATCCTTATTGCCTCTTTGATGTGAAACTTTATATCAATGTGGTTAGTTGGGGGACCTCCAATGGTCCATTTGAGATATTCCTTCTAATAAGGGTCATTATATATGATTGGTAGATTATTTATTGTTTATTATTCTATGGATGATGCTAGATAGGGTTCTTATATAGTGATAAGTACAATACTAGTATATTATACTCTTGTTGATGGTCTTAGGACAAAAAATATTCCTATTCTTTATTTATGATTTTTCTTATATTTCATCTGGTATTGATATTAGAACTTATTCATAATGTTAATAACATCAATATTCTCTATATGTAAACATATAGAAAAAGAGTAATCGGTATCGATTTTATTTATTAGTAAATAAGGATTCATTTTGGTAAGATAGATATATAATACAATACAGTCCATGGATAAAATTCCACAATTGCATGCATCTTGCATGAAAATTGTTGTTGTCTTGAATAAATATATAATACTTTAATATTGTATTACAACTAACTTTCACTGCCTTTATTTAATCCATCCTGAGACGCTTTATTTCCTTCAATATCTTAATGATGGATTGGACTCCCTCTTTCAAACTAGATTTCCTCCCATCATTGTGGTTATAAAGTTCCTTGATGGAATACCACCCGCTTGAATTATATTCATTATTCTCCATCAAATACACTACCATGGATTTGAATACTGCATCTCCCAACTCATTCTTCAATTATTTCAGCCTTTGAACCTCCTCATTTACTACTTCTTTGGAACACAAAAAATGATACCAAAAAATTAATCAAAACATAATGAATGGATTTTTTTGGTTTCTTGATATGCATTTTCATATACAACTCACTTGGTTACTTTTGACACCAATTCATAAAAAATTTACTTTTATTTTATGTTTGATCACATTGGATCCTATTATAACTCTATAGTTAAGAATAATTAGATGATAATACTACTATGATGAGTCATCTAATCTGAATCTCAAAGGTATTCCCCCCATAATGAGCAGAGCTCTTCGGACCTATTTTTGGTTTCATCTTCAGGATACTTTCTATTAGCATCTTGGAGAAATAGATAGTTGTCAAGATCTATCATCCACCTCACATAAATACCACCACAAGGGTTAACTAAGACTTATTAGGTCCATTTGTACCAATCTCATCATATATCCCTACTCAAGGAGTCTAAGGGAAAATATCTAGGTTCGACACAATCACTAACTTAATTTAAATCTCACCCCTTAGGGTTAGATTATCACAAGGCACATCATCATAATCAAGGCCTCAACCATCAGTGAGTGAGGCATAAATCTAGTCTACAAGGGTCTATCATGGCCCTTGGCACTTTGTTTATTCTGTTCATAGGCATTCAATTTTATTTAAATAATTTATTTAATTTAAATAGATCAATCATCATAGTGAATAGACAACATACAACATGAATATATCAAATTCATAAATATAATTGAAATCAATAAGGACCAACTACCTTAATCATGGGTTTATTCCTTTTATAATAAAAGTCTTCCCATCGCTTTCAAAGCTTGTGCAAGTCCAAATGATCATCGTCCATCATTACAAGGCCCTAAATCCATGTATATCACTTAAATTAATTATAAAATAATTCCAAAAATTATTTTATAATTAATTTACCAAATAAATTATACTAGATAAATAAAAATTTATTTCTCCCCAAAACACCTTTTTATATCACAAAATAATCCTTTAAGAAAACTGAGAAAAACTCATTTTTTCCAATTTTTATTAAAAAACTACCCTTACACAAGGGAGTGTCAGCATAAGGGTAACAATAGTTACTATTACACAGGTCTCATTATATAAAGGTATCAATTTCATTACCCTTACACAGATCCATGATGTATGGGTAAGTAGGACTTTGCCCTTACATAGGTCTCGTTGTTTAAGGGTAAGGATTTAACCTTACATAAGTCACACTACATAAAGGTAAGAAGTGTATTTCCCTTACGTAGACTGCTACATAAGGGTGAGCATAATTTTACCCTTACATAACCCCTTGTGTAAGGGTAAACACAATTTTACCTCTATGTAGCCCATGATGTAAGGGTAGTCTATAGCACAAATAAAAACCTAATTATATATATATATATATATATTTCTTATTCTTCTTCTTCCTCACAAAACACAACAAACCCTTTTTAAAAAAATATAAATATTCCTTTTAAACAAAGAATAACATTTGAAAATCATGAAATATACCCCTGATTCACCTTTAAAGGCACTCGACCAAACTGAAACAACTTAAATTATCTAATAAAAATAAAAATAAAAATATGATCTCAATTGGGAAGTTGGAAAAAAACAAGATAACTGCCATACCTCATAGAATAACATCGAAACTTTGAGATAAAAAATTTCATTCCATGACTATTGTATACTAGCTTGGCTCTGATCGAGATTCCCATTATTTTCCCTCACTCATATCTCACCTTACTCCCTATCGGCTAGAGTGGCTTCCATAATAATACACATTCATCCCCTCATGAAAAATAAGGGAGGAGTTGGAGTTAATTATAATTAATTAAATTAAATTAACTTAACTAATTTAATTTAATTTAAATAACCATTTAAATAGTCTAAACCCAGTCCTGGAACCCTACCAAAGTTTATAATATCCCTAGATAAATGCCCTATTACAAACCCAACCATGAAGTCTTAATTCCATTCTGGAACTCTGTTTAGGTTATATCAATATTCAAGCATGTGAGAATATTAATATTTATTGAATAAATATTCAAATATCCTAAAAAATAACTAGTTTAAAATTTCAACAAACCCCATTATGTTGTTAATGGAATTTTTAGAAAATATTTTCAGGATTTTATACTATGGGAAATTTCCATTTAACTCCTCATACACATCCATAATTAAAAATTCAAATTTATACTCATTTTTAAAACTTGGAAAACACACAGGTCTTTATAATCTCCTTACTATATCACTTCTCATCCCTGATAAGTCTCTCTAGTCATCCAACCACAAATTTCAACCCATATCAGTCATGAATTCATGCAAAACTTGTTGCATTCTACTCTAGAACACTGAACAATCTTCCACTACGCAACTCCAATTACAAGGCATGTTATTCATCAAAAATCGATCCAATACTCATTACTATCATGAAAATACCTAAAAGATACTCCCCAATATATTTATATCCTAAGACACCATGATTTCACCAATCAATTTATTTCTAGGCTTATGGAACTCACCATAAGTATCAACTCATATAGGCAATTCTAAGCCACAGTGCTCCCTGCCATCAGAATCGCCTACTGAAATGCATTTCCAATTATCCAATGACCTTATATTTGAGGTTTACATCTTATTAAACTTAATTATAAATAAAAACACTCTTCAAACCTTCTCTAGATGATCCTTATTTAAAATGCTCAACTACACCGATCGACACGGTATCTCGTCACTGGAACACGATGCCTAAATCCTTGAAGTCATTATGTGATTGTCTAAAAACCCACATCAAATTCTAAACTTGAATTTCAATGTAATTCCATGATTTCTTCTCCAAACATCTATATTATCCATCATGCTCTCACTTAGATCATTGGAACATCCATAATTTGAATCACGCTTAGATCATATCAAATTCACTCTGATTCTGATGTTGATGATCAAACTCCATCCATAATCACATTTAGAATTCAAATCTAGTATTTCCCTAAGGAACCAAATATCAATGAATCTCATCACACACCAATATCCTAGTGTCATCTCAATCATTTAATGATCAATATCGTCACACAAAAATGACACTTCTAACACAAGGGTCACTCATCCATAACTCATGCTCCATCCATTACCACACGTAATGATTATACATAACCTTCGGCTCGCACCTGAGCGCTAATATGAAATGTCAAACACTAATTGTTCCTGACTATCCAAGAACATCACCATCGGTATTATCAAAATATCCATCTATAAATAGGGTCACATCCTCTAATTTTCAATGGTACACTCCCCGCTATATGGTTTTCCTTATGCCACCCTTTGAGCGTAACCTCAACAGGTTTCATCCTCACACCTCCCTGATATTACTTGTCATGGAACACACTTGGTTGAACAAATCACATTACCCTGATCCATTTATGATTTAAACTCTAACCTCCAAGGTATATCTATCAATTAATCAAACTATGAGAAACCAATCCCATCCCAATCCATCTAAAACTCATAGACTCTTATAATTATTTCAAATGAAACTGACTTGTTTAACTATCTGCATGCACCTTTTTTCAACCTTCCACAACATCAAACTAATACCACCATAAGTAATTCCCATCAGTCTTGGGATTATAAACCTAAATCACTGACAATTAAACTACATTTCAGTCTCATTTATCATAAATAACCCTTGGTTCTCCTCATCAAAATCAAGGCATTTCACTCATTCCATGGTCTGCTACATGATCACTTGTCATCCCAACATCATTACTAACCAAAATTGTTTACCCGTGCTTTATCCCTCTTAGATCCAACCACCTAGGATTGTAATACTCTATATAATTAGGAACTAGGCTTGAAATAAATATATTTAGGTATCCCAATTAATCCCTCCCTTCGAAACCAGGATTGATACCAAAATCACTAGAACTTAAAGTGTTTTAACTCAGGAAAACCCAAGTCATCTCACATGCCTATATCATATACCTAAAAAATCTCCTATAAACTGTTCTCATAAATCAAAGCATCTAACCATGTCTCTCATCACTAAGTCACTCATAAAATTGGGTTAACCCCACTCTCAGGTGACCCTTTCACATCTCACTTGACTCACCAATATCCTTTTCTGCATCTCCAAAGACATTGGGCTCTCCCACCTAGCCCATAATCCATGCCTCACATCATCCATAACTCATGGTAAACACAACTATGTTCCTATATCTAATATTAATTGGAAACTCAAGTTCCAAAACACCCATCCAGGGTCTCATAAATACACCTTATGCATTACTTTAAAAATCAACCACCCACTTGGGCACTAATCCTCACTGAGCATCTATATACAAGACTACCCCCTCAAGGACCACAATCTCATCTAGGTATAAATATAATGTAATCACCCTAGATGATCCATATCAAGTAAACCATGGTCAAATGGTTTGGTTAAGTGGAATTCCACCAATAATTTATTTGGGAAAACACCATATAGGTTATTGTTGACACTTTAAATAACTAAAATCATTTTTCTATTAGAACTTGTACCATAATAACCCACAAAGGGTTTATCACTAATGCATAAAATGCATGTACTGAACTACCAGGGTCACTATATATCCCTTACATAGAGGAACACCATAGTTATCATCAAGAGTAATCACTTCATAGAATCCACATAACTTGTCATTAGAGAAAATGTATACCTTATCCCATCTATAGAATGAAACTAACACATTATATGGGAAAAGACCATATAATTTATTATTGAAACTTTAAACAATATAACCATCGTAATCAATGATATCAATAACAATAAATCATAAGTATTTCATGTGAATACTACATTCAAAATATGATTCATGAATGTAGACCTCATACTGAAAAGACAAGAGACAAAAACTATAACTCATAAATCTAAAATTAATGTGCATCACTCTAGGTAAAATCATACAACCTTAAAATTGTAAACCTATAACAACAATTTCATGCCCCTAGTAACCCATAATTTCCATCATAAAAGGTGTTTTCAATGCCCCAGTCCAAGTTTAATTATAAGTTCCAACACATTCCAATGTCACATGTATACCATCTCCCTAAATAATAAGACATACAAAAACTCTTATACACTTTATGATGTTAGTCACATAAAATTTCTGATACCACTTTGTAACATCCTCATCCTAGTTCACTCTACAATAACTAGACTGAATCTTTGTGAGAATTCAGGCATGACTCCCTATAAATCAGAGGCTTTTGACTAGTAGTAGGGGTTTAGGGTGTTTTCATGGGGAGACTATACTCCCATTTTCAATGTGTGAAATAACAAAATAAATAAACCAAACATTATCCATTATAAATAATTAGAGTACATGGAACAATAAACACATTCATGATATATCAAATGTAATGTAGAAGCATAAAATTATACAGAATCACAGTCATTCAAGCATACAATTTATCACACACTTGATTGATCACATATACAAGTTAAAAAAAGAATAAAAGATAGGAGGATCAACTATATATTTGAGATATACCTCATCCCTATCATACACCATCTAATCTATTTAGATGAATAATCCAAACCCAAGATTCTATCTAACATAAACCTATGAATAATAAATATATTCTTAAGAACCTGGGTGTTATGGCTGCTCGAGAAGGGTGTGATTATAACTCATTAGGTAACCACTATTTCATCCTTGTACATAACTAGTAAACACAGTGTATACAAATGTGATATTCTTAGAAAATAAATAAAAAAAGTGTGGAAGTATAAATAAATAATCACTATCGATCATCAGGTTATAAAGTGACACCTATGATTGACCATACCTACTTTGTCCAGTGTTGAAGTGTCTCTGAGAACATACCCTCATCTGGAACTCAGGGGAAAGAATTCCCTGCCCAAAAAAATATTATCCAAAATTTTAGGGTCATATCCATACCATGTTTGGAAATAAATTCATCCAAAAACTCAAGCGTGTATCTTCACCCTACCGAGGAAGCAAGTCATTAGGAAACTCATGTGAGTATCCACACCCTATAAGGAAAGTAAGTCATCTAGAAACTCCAGGGGTTATTTGTAACCTTCTAGGAAATTAATTCATCTAGAAACTTAAGTGGTATATATACACCCTTCCTGGAAATAAAGTCACTTAGTAGAAGGCACAAAGGCTAGATCCAAGGAGAATATCCAAGGAATCTCATGTATCTTAATACATATTAGTGGGCAGTGCATCTTAACCAAATTATCTCATATAACACATCAAAATAGGGTTGGCCTTCTTCCTAAACCTATATCACATAATCATGGTCGAACTCACAAGTGTATGACCTATCCCTGTCACTATATCCCTTCCAATATCACATCAATGATTTGGGTTCTAAGTTGAAACCTACAATCATCAATACCCATTCCCAAGCTAACCCATCAAGGTAAACACAGCACTAGGGAACCCACTAGGGTTCCCTCGGTCACTTAATAGTATAAACACCTAACCTAGGTTCCTTAATCTCAACTTCAACTTTGGGGTCAACACCCATCACTCTAAGGGTATAGTGTCCCTTGAAATCATTGTAATTTCATCACAACCTCATCATCCTCATAAGATAATAATTTCTAGCATCACTCCAAGAAGTTGGGACAGCCTATATCACATCCCAAACCACCCTAGTTTAGTCCACTCACCTGACCTATCCATAACTCTCACCCAAGGCATTCCTACATGGTTATTAATTACCAAAGGGGTAGGAACACTCACCCATACTCTCATCTTAACTATCACAATGGCTCTAAGTCATATCAAGGGTCCATTAAGTCTTAATAGGTCCATTAACTCTCATCCCGTCATATATCCATACTCAAGGAGTCTAAGGGACCCTATCTAGGTTCACCATAATCACTATGTTCATTTAAATCTCACCCCTTAGGGTTTGAGTATTATAAGACACGTCATTATAATTACGGCCTCAACCATCGACAACTGAGGCATTAAGTCAGTGTACAAGTTTCCATCATGACCCACGCCATATTGTTCATTTTGTTCATCAGTATTAAATTTTATTTAAACAATTTGTTTAATTTAAATAGGTCGATCTCTATAATGGTGAGATCTCATACCACATGCATATATCAAATGCATATGTATAAGTTAAATTTATAATTACCACCTACCACAATCATAGAGTTACTCCCTTTGTAACAGAGTCTTGTCCACCCCTGTCAAATATTTCCCAATTCTAAATGGTCGAAATCCATCATTATAAGGCCATAAATCCATGTAAAACAGTTTAATTAATTATAAAATAATTTCATAAATTATTTTATAATTAATTTCAAACTAAATTATATAGGATAAATAATAATTTATTTCTCTTAAAACCCCCTTTCTATACCGCAAATAATCTCCCAATAAAACTGGTAAAAACTCATTTTGTTTAAAAAATATATGAAAAAATAATAATCCTTATGTCGAGGGTACCTACGTGAGGGTAACACCTATTACCCTTACACAGGTCCTTCTACATAAGGGTAATAAGTCTGTTACCCTTTCACAAATCCCACTATGTAAGGGTAGGAAGGCCCTTAACCTTATGTAGGTCCCACTATGTAAGTCTAAGTAGGACCTTACCCTTATGTAGGTCCCACTATGTAAGGAAAATTATGTCCTTACCCTTAAATGGTCAGTTTTGTAAGGGTAAAAATAATTTTACGCATACATAGATAGATGCGTAAGGGTAACCAAAATTTTACCCTTACGCATCCCACTACATAAGGGTAACCTATAACTTAAATAAAAATCTTATATATATATATATTCTTCTATTATTCCTCATATAACACATCAAAACCTTCTTCCAAAAAAATTATATTCCTTTAAAAACCCCAATAACAATTGAAACTCATGTAATTGTCTCCTGATTCACCCATAAAGGCTCTCATCCGAACCGAAATAGCTCAAATCATCCAATAAAAATAAAAAAAATGATATAAAATGGGAAGGTGGTGAAATTTGTATAAACCGACTACCTCATAGTGAAAAGCTAAATATTTGAGCTCATATTCACAATCCATGACCATCACATCCTGGTTATGCACTGATCAAGCATCCCAATGATTTCCCTCTCCTATATCCCTTATTTTTATGTCTTGGTTTGAGTAAATTCTAGAAGAAGAAAATTTTTTACACTCACATGAAAAAAGGGAGAAATAGGTGGAGGAGTGGATTATAATTAATTAGATAAAATTAATTTCATTGATTTAATTTATTTTAATTTCCATTTTAAATAGCCCAACCCCGGTCAAATCCCATGCCAATTTTATGCCTCACCTAGGTAAAACCCCCCATTATGGACTCAACCATAATGTAATAATGTCATTCCAGGACTCTGTTTAGGAGATATCAATTCTCACTCATGCAAAAAAATATTTATTTAATAAATATTGAAATAACCTAAAAAATTCAACCATATGGGAATCGCAGCAAACTCCAACCTAAGGGTAAACACCCTATTTAGTGGTTAGTGGGTTATTGTAAATTTTTTATGAGATTTTCTAATAGGGTAAATTAAAATTTTACTCCTTATGAACATCCAAAACTTAAAATTTAAATTTTCGCTCATTTTCACAACCTGGAAAACCCATGGGTCTTTACACTCTATAATAGTGGTAAGTGGATAGTTTGTTGTTAATACTATAGGAAATCTATCCATTAAATATGCTAGTTTCCAATTCCATATTGAGTTTTTTAGTATTCTTTAAATCCTTTAATTTTGGTTGGTTTTTGGTACTTCCTCTGGTACATGGAATTACAACTTTACTACACTTGAGGGAAGCTATCATTGTAATGATCCAAAGTGTGGAAATGCTAGCACACTTAAGGAGGTGTGGAAGGTGATGACTCCTGAACCTTTTTTATTGATAACTATCTCTTAGGAGAGGTTATTTCTTCATGTTTTGTTTAATGTAAAGGAGTATCAGAACTCTTTATCTTATTTACTCCTCTAGTTGTGGATCTTATAATGAACTGTTGAGAGATTTGTGAGATCCACTATATCAGTTATCTAGATTTAGTTAGTAAATTTTCAATTAGTGACCCCCCAAAATAATAATCCAACAATTTTTTGTCATTTTATAGAATTCCTTGGTAAAATAAACCCAAGAAATAGTGTTCTTAAAAGGTTTAGTGTGGGCATGAAGATGATTATTGCTTGAGTCTCTCCCAAAAATTATATAGATTTTCTCCAATTGATTTATAGGTCCTATAAATCTATTTTCTTAGCTAGGTTCTCCTTGATATAGTGAATAAAATCTAAAGGAAATCCCTCTAGAGTTATTCTCAGGTGGTGGATTCTCTAAGTTATAAGTTATACATCTATTCTTTAACAGATCCTTCTAAAGAAAATGGGAAGGCCTTCTAGCTGATTTGAGCCTCACAGAATCCTCTAGGTTTTAATATGTTGTATACATCCCTAAATTTATTCAAATTCCTATTGGTATCTTCTCTATCCCATCCATGAAACTTAAGAAAAAGTTATATCATTATTTTTTTAAGCTCAAAATCATTTTTATTATTTAATTGAAATAGAAGATTATTATTATTAAAGTTAGGGGTGTATAACTCCCAAAGTTTCCTATTTAGCAGATCCAACTTGTATTCCATGTTTTCACATCCTAATATGACTCTAATAGAGTAATTAAAAGAGTATGGAGAGTTTGTAAGTGGAATTGTGACAAAATCCCTCTCTAATTATTCAGTGATTCTTAAATTCCTAAATCTTTCTAGTAGAGTTCTTCTTTATTCTATATCAAATCCAAAGAGATGATATGAAATATATTTGGTCATGTATCAATCAAATTTCAAATAAAAACAAATAAAAAACACAAAACAAGCCTAAATCTTTGTAAAATAGAGCTAGGTTGATAAAGAACTTGTCACGGGGCTCCTATCAAAAAAATTTATGAACTTAAGAAAATGTAGTGAAATAGAAAGACTTAGGTTGTCTCTATAGAGGAGGCTATTTTTGTATGTTTTTTATCTTTTATTGTTTGGGTTCAGTGTGTGTTCAAAACAATGATTAATTTTGTTTGATGAATAAATTTATAAAGTTGTTTGAATTAAATTTTAAAGATAATGGTCTAACCTCGGATCGTATCCTCCCTCACTTGTTAAATCGTAATTAAAATTAACTCTCATCCTCTCTCTCTCCCTCTAATAAACTGAAACCTCAACTAATTTTCCTAACCTGGTGATTTAATCTTGAATAGAGAAATAAAATGACCACATTATTTCCTATCATTTCTATGATAAGTGATGTGGCCTTAATTTGACATAGTTTACCACATATTTTTATCAGGTTTTTAATAATTTATTATAGTATCTTTACACTTTTTTCTAACTAATCACAATTTTGTATTTTTATAATTAAATTTATTAATTAACCAATTTTTATAACAAATTACGTACATTTAGTCTTTAAAATAATGAATAATTTACTAATTAGTTTAGTAATCTTAATCTAAATGAATTTTTATGACTTTATTATTATTTAAACATTTTGTGCATATTAATTAACTTAGTTTTTAATTTAATATAATATATTTTAATTTATATTGTTTAAAATAAATTAACTTGATTAATGATTCTGTTTAATAATTTAGTTAGTTTTTAATATAAGTTAAAATTTTAAGTTTTAACTTAATAAAATACTGTGTTTTTAATTTAAATCTCCATCTAGTTACCTTAATTAATTAATTTAAATTTTAAATATTTAATTTCCATAATGTTTTAGTTTTATGCAGATAAATTTTTAAGTTATTTGGGTGTCAGTGACTTGTTCTTTACTTTTCCATTTTCTTTAGTTTTTGACTCACTGATAGTTTCTTGTCGGTCTCACCAACACTACTTTTTACCATTATCGGTGACTCAATGAGTCACCGATGCAGTTCACTTTCACTCATTATTTCTCCACCCTTTAATTAATTTATTTAATAAGTTAAACCTTTAATATTAACTTAAATATTTTATTTTAATCCTTTCAATTTAGTTTAACCTTAATCTAATTTATTAATTGATGTGTTAAATAATAATTTAATCATGTAATGAGATTGTTTAATTTCAATTTAATTAATAACCCAATTACATATTATTTATTTACTTTAATTAGTTTTTAATTTTAGTTTAGGTTTTTAGTTTTATTTTTTTCATTAATTATTTATCTTAATAAACTTAATTTTTAATTTAAGTTATTGTTTTCTAGATTATTTGTAAGTCACTAACATCCTTTTTTCTGAGTCTGTTGGTCTTACCTACACTAGTTAGTTTTTAATTTTAGTTTTTTTACTGTCCAGTTTAAATTTCTTTAATTTAGTTTAGTTTTTAATTTTTCTTATAAATATTTTAATTATTATAATTTGTGGATTGATTTACTGTTTTGCAGTTTAATTTTTTATTGAGTCACTGAAGTTCTAATTTTTTTCACTGTCGGTGAGATGTCGACATCTCAGCAACATATTCCCTTCTTTAATTTTCGGTGGGACCGATGCATCACCACTACATTTCACCTTTCGTCTCACCAAAAACACACATATTTCCTTCTATTAGTGAGACCGATGAATCCCCAATTTCTTCTCCCTCATACTGACATTGATATCCCTCCTTTTTCAGTGAGACAAACAAATCTATTTCATGTTTCACCCACACCACCTTCTTCCCTCTCACTGACACTGTTGTTTCCACCCCACCTCCATCTTCTCACTGCCATCGGTGTCACATGTTCAACCTCCTCACCATTATTCATAACACTACTCTTCACCAAAATCAAACCCGATCCATACTCCAAACAGAGTTACAATAACATTTTCACAGAAATTAAGAAAAATGCAGATCCGGAGGTGATTTTTCCACCCACCTCCATCCGATAAGGGATCTACATATTTGAATCAAGCTGATATGATGCAGATATGAGAATCTTCTCTATTGTTCGAGGGTGTAGGAACTTGTGTCGTCATATGAGACTGAGACCGATTCGCTGCGGATCTCAACCGCGAGCCACCTCTACAATCGATCTTGAGCCGACACCCACCACCGCTCGAAGCACCTGATCGAACCCTGAACCATGAACCACTAGTAGGTCGACCACCTGAGACGCTGCCACAACCACTGTAAAGTATTAAAGCCCGTCGGACCTGCTATGTTGTACACCGTGGATGGTTCCAGAAGGAACCCAATGAAACCCTCTCCCCTCCCATGTTTTGTGTCGTTGAGAGGAGATAGGGGGATGAATTAAAATAAATAAAAAAACAAAACAAACCATAACACAATAAATAAAAAATAAAATAAAATATAAAAATAAAATAACTAAATAAAATATTTTAGAACTAAAACTATTAATAATAATAATTTATTAATAAAATTAATTATTAAAATCAACTATATTATCTCAAATAAATTTAATAAAAAAATAAACTTGTTAAATATATTTGTTAAAATAAAATTTAATAATAATAATAATATTTATAAATAAAAATAATTTTAAATTATAATAACTATAAAAATAAAATAATTAAATAAGATACTTTGAACTAGACTATTAATAATAATATTTTAAATAAAATTATTTATTCAAATAAACTAAATGATTAAATAATAATCTAAAAAAATAAATTATATTAATAATCCTAATAATTTATAGCGTTAATAATTTAATAATTATAATTTAAGTTCTTAAATAATAATAATAATAATATAATATTAAATAATTAATTAACTTGATAATATAATAATTTTTTATCTTATATTATAATAATATTAATTATATAGATAAAATATTTAATAAATGTTCAACTTAAAACACAATAAATAAATTAATAACATGATACTATTTATATAATAATACATTTCATCTTCAATTAACTAAATAAATATTTATTAAGATTTAACTTTTTATTTTAACATCAAACTAACTACATTTCCTTATTGTAATCTTGTAGATAGGTGAAGGAACCTAAAACGTGTCCAGATTCACTCAACTTCCTGTCTGGGAGTTAGTTATGTGAGGTTTGATAAAGTGATGTGTGATGGGGTAAAAAAACACACATGTGCGGTTGCGTAGTGATGAACTGATCTATGTCGGTGGAGTATGTGGGTGACGAACAGCAAATGACAGTAGAATTTAAAAGGAGAAAACAAAGTGGAAAAAGGGGGGATTCATTCACAATTCATGATCATTCACAATTAACGATCATTCACACCTGTGGGGTAGATCCCAGAAAACCTCTTCATGGAGCTGAAGCAGGAGAAGTACAACATTGTTGTAGTTCATAGGGGAGTTATCTTTCTCCCCTATTTCTTCTCAATTCCTTACATTGTAATTGAATTATTTCATCCTCTATTATGAACATCATACTTAGCTAAATAATTTTAGTTCAGGTAAAAATCTATTTCTACTAGTTATCTTTTAATATGACTTTTCACATTATCATTTTAATATATTCAAAATTGATTGGTGAGATCAATTCTGAATTCATTCAATTGCATCGTGCCACTCGCATTCAATTTCCAATTCCACGATAATTCAATGAGTCTGATCGTGGATATATTTTATAAAGATTTTAATTCAAAAAGAAAACTTCAGAACTTATGGTGAGTTTATTCTGTTGTCCTTTTTAAATATAAATTTTTCATTTGAACCTTTCTTGGAGTGGCCAACTCTGAAATTGTTCAATCTTAGTGACTAATCTCCTGGAAAGGGAAATAATCCAGTCTTTTTATTATTTATGTATGAAATCATTTTTTAAAAAAGGAAATATATTAAACCAAAAGAATAGAGTTTTCCCCAGGCATTTGTATTGATTGTTCTTCTCTTAGTTTTTTAGATCTTTTATTCATTGTTTGATCATAGCCTATAAAAAAATTATATTTAAAAAAAATTATTCTCATTGTTGCTGATAAAAATATACATAAAAGTAAATATAAAAAGTAAAAAAGTAAAAAAATAGTAGTGTATTTCACCCACTGCTGACAACAGTGGGTTATTTTGAAAAGGAAATGTGGTCACCAACCTTCCATGTGGGTTCAACCCTTCTTGCCACTATATAGTAGTTAGTAGGAAAACCAAAATTTTAAACTTTGATTTAATTACAATGACAGTTGGATCAAGTTTTTGGTGTCGTTTTGCAGGGAGGGAACAAGCGATCACTTTTCATTAAAAAATCACATATTAAAAAAAACCAAAAAATGAAAAATTGAAAACTATAAAAAAAATATACTTTGATAGTTACTATTTTGTACCTACTGTTTTCAATTTTGCTACTCTTTTATTTTTATATATTGTGTTGAAATGTTTGTTCTTAAATTCAACTGTTTTTACACTTTTCATGAGCACTGGATCTACTATTGATAGAATAGATCCTTTGAACTTAGTAATAGAAAAACATCTCACTACTCTAAGAAAAAAACATAAATCTGAAATAGAGAATATAGATGATAGATTTCCTGATAATAACTTTCAAAATTTTCAACCTGAACTTAATGAGGAATTAGAAAGGCCTAGGATTAGGGAGTTCCAACTCCCTCAAGTTTCAAGTAATCCTTCTTCAATTAGATTAACTCCTAGATCCTGAAATTATAAATTGAAACATTCCTACATTTCTCTACTGCCTACATTCAATATATTCTCTAATGAGGACTCCCTTGCCTTCATTAGATATTTCTTAAATACTATACAATAATTTATACTCTTAGGACTCATAGAAAATGAGTTTAGAATGATATTATTTTCCTTTTTCCTTGAAGGTAATGCTAGAAAGTGGTTTTTGAGTCTTGATGAGAACTTTTTTTTAAAATTGGGACCAAGTGTACAATTCCTTCATAATGAAATTCTATCCCCAAATACTTAAAGGTGAACTAAGAACTAAGATCACTAGATTTTACTAAGAGTATAGAGAATCATTTCATGAGGATTGGGATAGATTTAGGTACCTTCTTAGGTAGTTTCCCCATCATCAACTCTCATCCCACATTCTCATAGACACCTTCTATAAAGGGATGTCCTCCTATGGTCATAATTTAGTTGATCAGGTTGTTAGGGAAAACTATAATGACAAAACTTATGAAGAATTGATTAAAAAAATTCAATAACCTTTCTTTAAACTCTCAACATAAAAATTCAATAAGGAAGAGAGTTAACTAAAATCCTAACACTAGTTTAGGAAATGATACTCAAACTCAACTTACTGAAATTACCAACCAACTTCAAACCTTAATGAACCAAAATTATAAGAAATCTATAAACCAAGTGGGTTTTAAAAATACCAACCAATCACTTAGAGAACAATTTTCACAATGTGGGATGTTTTTTCACAATGAAAACTTTTTTCCCAATTTTTACATGTCATCCTAACAACCAGAAAACTCAAACTTTGTCAATTATGGTCCTAGGATGACTTCTAAAGAAGAACCCTATTCAAACAATTATAACCAAGGCTATAGGAACCGTCCCAATCTATCTTGGAAATAAGAAGGCCTAATCAAGAAAACCACTACCCCTAGTTATCAAAATAAACATAGAAAAAATTTCAAAATCAACAGAGGGGTGAGTCTTTTAATTCTCAAGGAAACTATGATAGTCAAGTATCATCAAAACTGGATCTAATTTTAAATACAATGGACTCTCAAGAAGAAATATTTAAAACTCAATCGAATAAACATCAAGCCTAATATGAATCAAATAAAATTCAAAATTATTTTAGAATGTAGAATATGGAAACTCAACTGGACCAAATAGCTAGATACTTTACTTCTATGGATAAAGTAAGATTTATTAGCACAAACGAACTTAATACTAGAGTGAAATTTATGGATTTTTTCACTATAAGTGGGATTAATACTCAATATAGACCTAAAAAGAATCTGAAAATCCCAAAATAAAAATCTGAAAGAATCTGGAAATAAAAATCTACTTTATACCCAATCTGGAAATAAATAGAAAAGTCTTGAAAATGATCAAAATTTAAATTTTTCACCTGAAATACAAGCTTAAAATTAATCTAAAAATAAAAAAAAACAAAGGAAAGGAAAAAACTAATTAAGAAATGAGGTATATTCCTACCATTATTAGAAACTTTTCCCCACCCATCCCTTTCCTAGAAAAGTTAAAACCCTAAAGCAACACCAAGGCTGAACTCCTTCAGTTCCTTGGACTTCTTACCAAGATTCAAGTGAAAATTACTTTCATTCAAGCCTTAATTCAAATCCCATCCTATTTGAAATATCTTAAAAAAAATTGTTTCCAACAAAAATACTCTTGAAGAATTTTCTACTTACAACCTCACTGAAGAGTGTAGTGATGTTCTTCAAAAGAAGATCCCACCCAAACTCAAAGACCCAGGTAGTTTTTCCATAACCTACACCTTAGGAAATTATAGTCAACTAAACTGTCTTTGTGACTTTGGTTCTAGTATTAATATTCTCCCTTACTCACTATTTCAACAGTTGATATTGGGTGATCTTCAACCCACCATAGTCATATTATAGTTGGATGACTAATCTTTCACTCATCCTGTAGGAAGGGTATATGATCTGCTAGTTGGATTGGGAAAGCTATTTCTACCTGCTGACTTCTTAGTCTTAGATATAGAGTGTGACCAAGAGGTTCCCATCAATATGGGTAGGCCCTTCTTTCCCACTGGTGGTTCTTTTATTGATTTGTATAAGGGTGAGATTATCTTTAAAATTGGATAACAAGAAGAAGAGTTTAATATGTTCAAAAATGACAAAAGACCAATATTCCCTAAAAATTGTTCAAAGATAGAGTCCTTAGAAGATGTAAATTCATTTGGAAACTTTTAAGAGTCTGAAAAACATGTTATTATTAAATAAATAAAGTTATAATCTGAAAATTATATTTTTCTTGTTTCAAAAAGTAAAAAATCTACTCAAATACACAATCTGGAAAATTTTACAGAATTGGAAAATTGTCCAGTTTCTGTTTCTACTGGAGATGTTTCATGTGTTTCTGAACTTAGGAAAATTTTGAGTGAATTTGAGGGTGATTCTGTTGTCACAAACATTTCTGATAAATTTGATGAAGTAGAGGGAGAATTTTTAAAACATCTTGATGATTATTATTTGATTGGTCTATTAAATTCAAATCTAGAAAATCTGAATTCTGAGTTGTCCACCTTGGACATCAGTACTGTCAAATATGAAAATGAATTATAAATTGAAAATATTTCATCATTTCAAACTCAATATGAGAAATATGTTGAATATCTTGGTCCTCCTAAGCCCAAGATTCTTACATCGAGTGTAGAACCACCCAATCTTGAGCTAAAACCACTTCTTGGTCATTTGAAATATTCATTTTTAGGAGATAATTAAACACTTCCAATCATCATTTCTTCTCAACTAGAAAATAATCATGAAGAAAATTTTTTGAATGTTATTAAAAAGTTTAAATCTATCATAGGATGGACCATAGATGATATTAAGGGTATTACTCCCTCATTCTTCATGCATAAAATCCCTATAAAGTCTGATCATAAGCCTAGGGTAGAATGTCAAAGAAGATTGAACCCTAATATGAAAGAAGTTGTGAGGGAAGAAGTAATCAAACTGTTGGATACTGGAATAATCTATCCTATCTCTAAAAGTACTTGGGTTAGTCCGATCCAAGTAGTCCCTAATAAAGGAGGTTTCACTATTGTTAAAAATTAAAAGAATAAAGAAATTCAAGTTAGGAAAGCCATAAAATGGAGAGTCTATATAGAATATAGGAAGCTTAATTATTCCACTAGGAAGAACCATTTTTCAATTCCCTTCCCTGATCAAATGCTTTAGAGGCTTGCTGGGAATGAATTTTTTTGTTTCTTTGACATGTATTCTAGTTACAATCATATTACTATTTCTCCAGAGGATCGGGATCAGGCAACCTTTACATGCCCCTTTGTAAAATTTGCCTATCATAGGATGCATTTTGGGTTGTGTGGATCCCCTACTACCTTTCTAAGGTGTATGATGGATATTTTTTCTGATATGATTGATAGGATCATTGAGGTTTTCATGGATGACTTCTCCATTGTGGGTAGTAATTTTGATACATGTTTAGGAAATTTAGAATTATTTTTGGAGAGATGCATAGATACCAACTTAGTGCTTAACTGGGAAAAATGTCAATTTATGGTCAATGAAGGTATTGTGTTAGGAAATAAAGTGTCAAAGAGAGGTTTAGAGGTATACACTACTAAAATTAAAGTAATTCAAAAACTCCCACCTCCTAAAAATGTAAAAGGTGTAAGATGTTTCTTAGGGAATTCTAATTTCTACCAGAGGTTTATAAAAGACTTCTCAAAAATCCCTAATTTCTTTTGTTCTTTGCTTGTCAAGGATGCACCCTTTGTCTTTGATAAAAATTATCTAAAATCATTTAATCTGCTTAAAGAAAAAACTCACTACATAACCTATCATCACTATACCTGATTAGAAACTTCCTTTAGAATTAATGTGTGATGCTAGTGATATGGTTGTTGGTGTTTTCCTTAGACAGAGGAGGGATAAGAAGTTACATGTGGTATATTATGCTAGTAGACTTCTAAATGAGTCTTAAAGAAATTATATCACTATTGAAAAGGAATTATTGGATGTTGTGTTTTCTCTTGATAAGTTTAGGTAGTATCTGTTAGGTTCAAAAGTCATCATATTCATTGACCATTATTCTTTGAAATATTTTTTTTTCTATGAAATAAACCAAACCTAGGCTGATTAGGTTGATCTTATTGTTACAAGAATTTTATTTAGAGATTAGAGATAAAAATGAGTTGAAAACCTAGTTACATACCACCTTTTTAGACTTCCTTATACCCATTCTGAATATCCAAGGGAGATTAATTCTTCCTTTCATGATGAAAAAATTATCATTGTCTTCATTAAGAAATCTTCATAGTTTTCAAACTTTGATAATTTCCTAGAAGCAGGAGTCCTTCCAAAAAAATATGTCTAATAATCAAAGGAAGAAATTTATTTCTAAACTTAAATATTACCTTTGGGATGACCCCTTGATATTTAATATATGTGCTGATGGGATCCTTAAGAGGTGTGTGTTAGAAGAAGAAATGCTACCCATTTTAGAGAGTTGTCGCTCATCACCTTGGGGAGGTCACCATGGTGGTGAAAAGAAATCTCAAAAAATCTTTTAATCTAGTTTCTATTGGCCCACCCTTTTCAAAGATGCTAGAAGCTTTGTTTTTGGATGTGATAGGTGTCAGAGGTTAGGAAATTTTGGTAGGAAACAAGAGTTACCCCAAAAGGGTATTCTGGAAGTTGAGATTCTGTATATATGGGGTTTTGATTTCATGGGTCCATTTCCATCATCTCATGGGAATGAGTATATTCTTGTGGTTGTAGACTATGTTTCTAAATGGGTTGAGGCAGTGGCTCTTCCCAATAATCAATCCAATAGTGTCGTTAAATTTTTTAAAAAGAATATTTTCTCAAGATTTAGAGTACCAAAATACTTCATAACGTATAATGGAACACATTTTAAAAATTATAAGTTTCAATATTTGATGGAAAAGTATAGATGCACTCATAAAACCAGTAATCCTTATCATCCATAGTCCAGTGGACAGGTAGAGATCTCTAATAGGGAAATAAAACAAATTCTGGAGAAAATTATCTCAAATTCTAGAAAAGACCGGTATCTTAAATTGGATGAAGCTTTATGGGTGTATAGAATAGCTCTTAAGTCCCCAATAGGTATGTCTCTATATAGGCTATTGTTTGGGAAATGTTTTCATTTTCCTATGGAGTTGCAGCACAAGTCATATTGGGAAGTTAAGGCCTTATATTTTGACTTTTAAGAGTGCTAGTGAGAGTAGATTTCTTGAGTTGAGTGAGTTAGCTGATATAAGGAGAGACTCAAATGATAATTCAAGAACATACAAAGAGAGTACTAAAATCTTTCATGATTCTATAATACAGAACAAAGAATTTAAACCTAGACAGAAGGTCCTTCTCTTTAACTCAATACTTAACCCTTTCCTAGGAAACTAAAGTCTAAGTGGTTTGGACCCATTACTGTAGTCAGAGTTCTTAATAATAGATCTGTTGAGATAGTTGTTGAAGAGAAAAAATCCATGCTAGTTAATGGTAAGAGATTTAAACTCTATTTTGAAGGACAACCAATGGGCTTGGCTGCCTTCACTGTGCTTGAGATATGATTCTGAATAAATTCTAACTGAAGACATTAAACTTAGTGCTTCATGAGAGTCAAACCATGGTCTCAATTCTTTTCACTTTTGTCCTTGTTTTTATTTAGAATAAAGTGTTGCTTGCTTGCTCTGTTTTTTGTGAAATTCCTGCTGTGATTTGTTCTTGATCCCGATTCTTTTTTTTTGAGTTAGAATGATGTTGTTGGTGTCATTAAGGAGTAGAATTCCCATACTAGAGCATAAATGACAAAATTTAATTCAGTTAATTACTTAATTTTAATTCTTATTTCATTTTTATGCTCACATACTTTTAAAAAAATTCTCTGATAATTCACCGATAGTACACTTGAGTCACCGATACACTACTGTCGGTGAGTCGGAGAATTCCTACTGTTTAAAAATGATGATGCTACTAAAAAATTTATACAATATGTAACTATGCTGAAAATTAATCTAAATTTTCTAATTCTATTTAAAAAATTCTATTTCATTTATGTTGTTACTGCTAAAATATTTCTGCTGCTTATGTTTACTAAAAGTTTATGCTACATGTCACTATGCTGTAAAAATTCTGCTTGTGCTAAAAAAAATTCAGCATGTACCTGTTGCTAGAAATTAAGTTTCATTGTTTAAAATCTCTTAAATTCTTGCCTTTAAGTCTGGGGGATCTACCCCTAGCTTCTTTTTTCATTTGGTTGTTTAGCAATAATTTTTCTTCTATATTGAAAAAAAAAATTGTAGTAAATCTGTCAACTGCTACACCCTATTCAATGTGCACCTACATGTAACACATGAAACTATTTGATCTTAATTTAAAATTATTTTCACTAACATAAATTATAATGCATTTAATCTTTCTATAAAGTAATTATTGTGGCAAACAAAATTATTTTGAGTTTTAACGAGACCCTTGAAACATGTCATTAATTTACTAAAATTTAAAATCTACTTTGAACTTTAACTTTTAAATTGTTCTTCTCCACCTTGGAATTCAACATTGGGGAAAAATTTGGGTTTTAAGTGTGGGGGATGGGGTAAATTCACTTTGATCTAAACTATGCTTAATTTAAGCCCATCAATTCTCACTCCTACATCAAACCTTTTGTAAAATATGGTTAAGATTTTTCAAAATTCTTTCATAATTTTAGGCTTCATTGTGTACTCAAATTGAGTCTTGCCTAAGGATAGTATCTTATTGGTAATTAATATTGGCCTTATATATGAAAATTTTGAGGATGGGTGATTTTTGAGTGACTATTCTTAGTGATTTTATGAATATTTGGTTTAGGAACTTTATTTGAGAGTGATATAGGATAATTGTTTGTGGAGTTGAGATAATAGCCTTAGGAAATGGATGTTTGAACTCATACTTAAGGGACTCAATTTATTTTAAATTATATAAGGAAATCACCTTAATAATCCAAATTAAATTTTTTTCATATAGATCTTTTGATATTGGAGTAAAATGGGCATTTGGGATGCCTCAGTGAATCTCTGAGACCCTAGGGACTAGGTGTGTTTCTGTTAACTAAAATCCCTTTGTACACTTTGAATAAGTGCATATGCACAGTGCTTAGCACATGTTACATGGCTTTGGAAAAATTAAAAAAAAGTGTTTAGGGTCAAAAATGAGCTCATTAAGGTGATGGGAATGATGAACACTGTATGAAGAAGGAGGAAATTGATTTATATGGAAATCATTAGGTTGTATTAATAAGGTGATTAAAAAATTATTTATTTTTGAAACTAGATTAAATTCAAAGTATAAAGTTCCTCTAGTTAAGTTTTTAATTCCACTGATTTTTGACCTTTTATCACTCTTGGATATAGAACTTGGATTTGAATGGTAATGAGTCACTAAGAAGAATCATATATAAGGCAAGACATCCTTAAAAATGGATGATTCACACCTCTCTTAATTATTGAGTGAGTGTTTATAGTTGGGCAATATTCATTTGAATTTTATCTTTTCAAAATCCTTACCAATAGTTTTTTCCCTCTGTTCTAAACTATTTAACATGTTACTATTTGAGATAAATAATAAAAAATAGGTTTTATGTTTTAAAGTGATAATAAAACATGGGATTGTTTGAGGAAAAACAATGTTTAAGTGTGGGGGAATTTTATGTGGCCTTAATTTAACATAGTTTGCCACATATTTTTATTATGTTTTTAATAATTTATTATAGTATTTTTATACTTTTTACTAAATATTCACACTTTTGTATTTTTATAATTACATTTATTATTCAATCAATTTTTATAAGAAATTATGTATTTTTAGTCTTTAAAATAATTAATAATTTACTAATTAGTTTAGAAATCTTAATCTGCTTGAATTTTTTTGACTTTATTATTATTTAAACATTTTTTCATATTAATTAAATTAATTTTTAATTTAATATCATATATTTTAAATTATATTGTTTAAAATAAATTAACTTTATTAATGATAATGTTTAATAATTTAGTAAAGTTTTAATATAAGTTAAAAAATTTAGTGTTAACTTAATAAAATATTGTGTTTTTAATTTAAATCTTCATCTATTTAACTAAATTAATTAATTTTTAATTTTTAATTTTTAATTTCCATAATGTTTTAAGTTTACGTAGATAAATTTTTAAGTCAGTTGGGTGTTGGTGACTCATTCATTACTTTTCAATTTTCTTTAGTTTTTGACTCACTGACAGTTGCTTATTGGTCTCACTAATACTGCTTTTTTACCACTGTCAATGAATCAATGAGCCACCGACACGGTTCACTTTCACTCACTGTTTCTTCACCCTTTAATTAATTTATTTAATAAATTGGACCTTTAATATTAACTTCAATATTTTATTTTAATACTTTCAATTTAGTTTAACCTTAATCTTATTTATTAATTGATGTGTAGAATAATAATTTAATCTTGTAATGTGATTGTTTAAGTTCAATTTAATTAATAACCTAATTACATATTATTTATTTACTTTATTCAGTTTTTAATTTTAGTTTAGGTTTTTAGTTTTATGTTTTTCATTAATTATTTATCTTAATAAAATTATGTTTTAATTTAAGTTTTTGTTTTTAAGATTATTTATAAGTCACTGACATCCTTTTTTCTGAGTTTATCAGTCTTACCGACGCTATTTAGTTTTTAATTTTAGTTTGATTACTGTCCATTTTAAATTTCATTAATTTAGGTAAGTTTTTAATTTTTATTATAATATTTTAATTATTATAAATTGTTAATTGACTTATTGTATTTTAGTTTAACTTTTTATTGATTCACTGGCGTTCTATTTGTTTTGCACTATCAGTGATATATTGACATCTCACCGATACATTCCCTTCCTTAATTGTCAGTGAGACCGATGCATCACCACTACATTTCACCTTTCGTCTCACCAACAATACACCTATTTCCTTCTGTCGGTGAGACCTATGCATTCTCAATTTCTTCTCCCTCATACTAACACTGACAGCCCTCCTCTATCGATGAGACCAACAACTCTATTTCACGTTTCACCCACGCTACCTTCGTCTCTCTCACTAATGTTGTTGTTTCCACCCCACCTTTATCTTCTCACTGCCATCAGTGTCACCTGTTCAACTTCCTCACTATTCGTCATCGCACTATGATTCACCAGACTCAAACCCGATCTATACTCTAAATAGAGTTAGACCAAAATTTTTATATCAATCAAGAAAAACGTAGATCTGGAGGTGATTTTTCCATGTGCCTCCATCCGAGAAGGGATTTTCAGTTTTGAATCGAGCCGAGCTGATGCAGATATGAGCCACTTCATCATTGTTCGAGGGTGGAGGAACTTGTGTCGTCGTACAAGACTGAGGCCGATTCACTAGAAATCTGAACCGTGAGCCACCTACATCGTTGATCTTTAGCTGGCACCCTCCACCGCTCGAAGCACTTGACCGAACCCTGAACCGTGAGACACTGGAAGGTCTGCCACCTGAGACACTGCCGCAACCACTATAAAAGAGTCGAGCTCACCGAACCTACTGTGATGTGCGTCATGGATGGTTCCAGAAGGAACCCGATGAAACCCTCTCCCCTCCGATGTTTTGCACCATAGAGAGAAGATAGGGGGAATGAATTAAAATAAAACAAACAAACAAAACAATAACACAACAAATAAAAAATAAAATAAAATATAAAAAATATATTAACTAAATAAAATATTTTAGAACTAACAATATTAATAATAATAAAAATTTATTAATAAAATTAATTATTAAAATTAACAGTATTATCTCAAATAAATTTAATAAAAAAAATAAACTTGTTAAATTTATTATTTAAAATAAAATTTAATAATATTATTATTATCTATAAATAAAAAAATTATAAATTATAAGAACTATAACAATAAACTAATTAAATAAGATACTTTGAACTAAACTATTGATAATAATATTTTAAATAAAATTATTTATTAAAATAAACTAAATTATTAAATAATAATCTAAACAAATAAATTATATTAATAACCATAATAATTAATAACGTTAATAATTTAATAATTATAATTTAACTTCTTAAATTATAATAGCAATAATATAATATTAAATAAACAAATAACTCAATAATATAATAACTTTTTATCTTATATTATAATAATATTAATTATATATCTAAAACAGTTAATAAATGTTCAACTTAAAGAACAATAAATAAATTAATAACATATTATTATTTATATAATAATACTTTTCATCTTAAATTAACTAAATAAATATTTATTAACAGTTAACTTTTTATTTTAACATCGAACTAACTACATTTCTCTGTTTTGAACTTGTAGAGATGTGTAGGAACCTAAAACACATCCAGATTCACACAACTGCCTCTCTGGGAGTTAGTTGTGTGAGGTTTGATAAAGTGACGTGTGATGGGGTAAAAAAATGCAAGTGTGCGATTGCGTAGTGATGAACCGATCTATGCCGGTGGAGCATGTGGGTGATGAGAAGAAGATGGCAACAGAATTTAAAAGGAGAAAATAGAGCAACAAAGGGGGTAATTTATTCAAAATGCATGATCATTCACACCCATGGGGAAGATCCAGGAGAAACTCTTCATGGAGCTAAATCAGGAGCAATGTAGCTTTATTTTAATTCATAGGGGAGTTCTCTTTCTCCCTCATTTCTTCTTAATTCCTTAAATTGTAATTGAATGTTTTCATCCTCCATTATGAACATCATAGTTATCTAAATACTTTTAGTTCAGGGAAAAATCTATTTCTACTGGTTATCTTTTAATCTGCCTTTTCATATTATCATTTTAATGTATTCAGATTTGATCAATGAGATCAATTCTGAATTCATTCAATTGCATCATGGCACTCGCATTCAATTTCCAATTCCATGATCATTCAGTGAGACTGATCATGGATACATTTTCTAAAGATTTTAATTCAAAAAAGAAAACTTCCGAACTTATGGTGAGTTTATTCTGTTGTCCTTTTCAAATATAAATTTTTTAGTTGAACCTTTCTTGGAGTGGAAAACTCTGAAATTGTTCAATCTGAGTGACTTATTTTTGTGAAAAGGAAATATTTTGAACCAATAGAAAAGAGTTTTCCCTGGTCATTTGTTTTGATTATTCTTCTCTTAGTTTTTTTTATATCTTTTGTACACTATTTGATCATAGCCTATAAAAAAGTATATTTAAAAAAATATTCTCATTACTACTGATAAAAATATACAAAAAAAATATTAAATGTAAAAAAATAGTAAAAAATTAGTAGTGTATTTCACCCATTGTTGACAATAGTGGATTATTTTGAAAAGGAAATGTCATCACCAACCTTCCCTATGGGTTCGACCCTGCTTTCCACTATATAGTAGTTAGTAGAAAAACATAAATTTTAAACTTTGATTCAATTACAATGATATTTGGATCAATAAGGGATTAGATATCTCCAATGCCTCTCGAATCCACCCACTACTCACCATCGTTGGTAGTGAATAAGTTTAAGGTGGATTATGTGTGAAAACTAATAATTAGATAAGAAGAACTTAAATTTATATAAAATGTAAATATTCTACTATCTAGGAACTCAAAAACTTCCATAAAAAATAATAAGAATGGAATTTAACATTGATGAACCAAATTCATTAATAGGGGGAAAATTATTTTTGGCTCGACCACTAAGGGCCTAGTGTGCCATCACTAGAGATTACAGTAAAAGAAAAGAAAGAATAAATTAAGAAGAAGCAGATCAATCGATTAATCATCCTCTCCATAGATTAATCATCCCCTCCCAACCATCAATTAATAGTGGAACTATTTGTAGGAATCGAAGAATGATTGTGGCTTCCTTCTATGTTTAATCAACTTCCCCCCCTAAATGAGCATCATGTGCTTTATCTTCTCCCTCAAGAGATCCTCTTACCTATGGAATCTTCCTAGTTTTTAGTGCCTTAACTCACATTTATTTTGATGTATACAATATTTCTTGGTTTAGGGTTTAGATTCCACTATTAGGCTCCCCTCTCAAATCTTATTCCTTCTCACAATTCCCTCCCATGGTCATGGTATTTTTCTTTATCAAGATAAATTAGATGTGTCTTGGCTGTTGGATCTCTCCTCAATATGGTCGAACTAGGGAAAAGAATTTGATTTTAGGTTATTCCTATTTTATATTTTAGGAGTTTTTATATTTTCTAGATTTTATAAAAGTCTTAAATTCATATTATTTGGGAATTTTGATGCTTATCTTGAAAGTCTAACATTGAATTTTGATGCACTTGTGGGTTGTGCAAAGTCATACACTCACTAAAGTCTGACAATGAATTTAATCAAGTTATACACACGGTATTAAATTTATATTATTGATAAAAATTCATATGATGGGAAGCTCCAAATTCATATGATGGAAGTCATATGGTATCCTCAAAGTCACACGCATGGAAAGTTTTATGCTTGAAATATTATAAAATTGTGATCAAAGTCATACACTCTAGAGGAGACAAAGTCATATGATGGGAGCAAAGTCTTATGATGTGGTGGAAATAATATGCTACATTGTAGATCCATACATTTGGACAATTTAAGTTATAATAAATGCTCACATTTTACATTTTTATACTTTAAACCCATGAAAATCAAACTTAGTGTAGAATTTTTACAAATTAAAATCAAATGAATTAAATAATAAAAATATGAATTTAAATCCTATTATCAATTTAATTTCTGGATCAATGTATGGAATTCCTAAAAAAATTAAATGAATAAAAAAAAATTAAAACTAATTATTTAATTTATTTGAAATTTCAATTACATATTCACTAAACTGAAAAAAGTAAGATTCCCTAGTTTTTATCTACATTATGGGGTCAATTTCTAATGAAAAATTGTTTAAAAATGTGAAAATATGGGATTTCATCAAGAAATAACTTAAATATATTTTGTATAAGGTTGGATGAGTTGATAAGAATTTGAATAAAGATGAATCTCCAGTTCTAATGGTGAACAAGAAGAAATAAAATTTGAAAGGGTAAATAAAAAAGTACAACACCAAATGCCCCATCACAACATCCTTCTAAGAAACCAAAGACAAAAAGGGAGTTCATCGAACATGAGGGTATTTTCTTCACATGTGGGAAGATAGGTCACTGAAAGAGAAATTGCAATGAATTGAATAATTCAAGTATATTCATTATTAAATGTAATATTTCTATTTTACTTTTTATGTATTAGATACAATATATGACGTATATATTTGTATTCAAATTCAGGAACCAATGAAGTTCAGAAAGACTGCATGATTAAATTAAATATCTAAGTTACTAATAGATATTGATGCATATGTTAGCTAGAAAAGTTCACATTCTCACATGCCTAGTGGATAGATTTCTATATTTGAAATCTATTGTTATGTAATGTGTGTTATCAAAATATTATCCCAGCCTCTATTTTAGAAATAATGAGATTTTATTTCATGTTTGAAATAAAATTTTACGGTATGCCATACATAATTAATACATAAATTATACTTGGATAATATATGTCCTATAAAAACAATTGATGATGTATATAAAATCATAAGCCTCAAATAATATCGAGTTATGGAAAGTTAATACATAGTCAAGAATTTATGAAGAAAATTTCAACGATATACCAAGTATAATGATTAAAAAATTTTGTTATAAAACACTTATTTATATTACATGGTCACTTATAAAGTAAAATAACCATGTAAAAATGAGTATTAAAGGTAATAAAGCCAAAAAAACTTATATAACTAGTTTAACAATATGTGTGTGAACTATTTTAAGTAGAAGATAAAGGAAAATTCATGTACTCTATACATTTCATTTAAGAGTTTTAATGGATGTAATAAGAAGTGTATAATGAGCTTGGTAAGAAGATAAAATATTCTTTGGGTGGGTGAACTGAAGAATATCTTAACCAAGCATTTATCAATCATTAAAATGTATAGTGGATTTATTTTTAAACTCACATTTACTTATACAGATCAAATCCATGATGTTAGTAAAAGGAGGATCAATAATTATTCTTAATAAGTTTTGTAAATTATTCCATTATCATTTAGAGACATGCATCACAAATAGTGGAATTAATCCTTAACCATATGCCAACTTTAATGAAAAATGAATATTATATAAGTTATAATATGAATTGAATACATTATGTCAAAAATCCATGTGTTTATATGTAAAGATTTTGTTAAGTTTAAGTCAATAAAAAATTTGCAGCAAGAAAATGACAAAGTGCATATTAGTTAATTATCCTAAATATTTATAAGGATATTACATAAATCTATAAGTTATAAAAGTTATAGTCAAGTGAAAGAATATATTTATATAATAGGGTGAACATCTATTATTGATATAGTATAAGAAATATATACTTAGAAAAAGAAAAATCTCCAGATGCATGAGTAGTTGGAAAAGGAAGAAGTTTCACAAGAGCTAATGGAAAAGGAATGTTCTAGAGATACATACCATGCAAGAAATATGAAACCAAATATATATAGTTTCAAAATCACTGGGTTAGGTGATATATTATTCATTATAAATAATAAATCTTTATACTACAAGGAATTAATAAATGGAAATAAGCTAAAATGGAAAGAATATATGAATTAAGAAAAGTAGATTCCATATACCAACTTTAAGGCTGTATTTTAGTAATTTTTCCATTTGATGTAAATCCCAATAGGTCGGAATGGGTGTTCAAGGGAGAGCTTTACATGGATGGTAAAGAGATAACCTATAAATCAAGATTGGTTGTTTAAGGATTAATATCAATCAATGTGTTGACTATGCCAAAACCTTTTCACCAATGGAGATGTAGAAATCCATTTGAATTCAAATTGTAATAGTAGCTACCATGATTGTTTAATTAATGATATAAAGATCAATTTATAGATCAAATTAGGTATTTAATAATGGAATAATTATTTTTTAATATTTATATAAGTTTTTTGTGGGAGTGTTATAGTTTTCCAAGAAAAATATGATGAATATGGAAAAAAATTATTAGTCTTACAGTTAGTTGAGACTAGATTAAAAGAAACTCTTCATAGAATGACATAGAGTAGAAACCTAAGTTATAGGGAAAAATATACTAAGGTAGATCAAGCAGTTTCTTAGACTAATTAAAATTAAATATACTGACAAGGTATAGAAACATACCAAATGGAATAATTTGAGATAGAATTTATGCTAATGTCACAAGTCAAAAATCTTTTCAGGAAGACATTTAAAAGACACATGAGTATATTAAAGTTGTGAATGAAAATCCATATGGTTAAACAGTGTATTTATCATATATTCCATGTTATGTAATAGATTTAATACTTTTATTACATTCATTATGGTATGAAAATATCAAATAAATATAGGAGAACTACACAAGTAGCAGTCAAAACTATCAAAAAGTACTTAAGAAAGTATAATGGATATTTACCTGGTACTTGGAAAGAAACAAACACTAGTTATCAAGGGGATAAAAAAATAGTCTTTATTTAGATCAATTGATCCAATATTATAGTTAGTATAATGGAATGAGAAAGAGTAACTCATTAAATATAGGGTTCGTCATATATAAAAACACTGAATATGTTTTAGCATTTATTGCAGCTAAAGAATAAATATAAAATATGAAACTATTTGTTTTATTTCTTGGAATTTTACATATAAATTAAAGCATCATCATAATCTAAATTACGATTAGTTTATGATAATGGTGTCATCCAAGTTTTAAATGGTGTGATATAGGAAAAAAGGGTTATACTAGTGGATATCATCTCATGAGGAAATTTTTACTCAATGAGGTTAAGTCACAAATAATAAAGTATACATGAAGAAAATGTTACAGTCCTGATGATTAGATACATGACTCAGTATAATCATGATCTTATCATGTGAGATATAACAAGTTTATGGTTAGCAAGTTGGATCTATTTTAAGTGGGTGAGTTGTAAAAGTGGGTTACCTAGACCAAACTTGAGCATAATTTTTTGATTTCCATATCATGTATACAAAGAGTTATGCATGATGTTATCTTTCCATAACAGTGTTATTACTTCTATGTATACTAAATATATGGTAATTTCCTTGGATTATTTATCATATAAAAAGGTTATAAATGTTCACATTTATAATGATAACCTTAATATACTATGATAGTAATCTTTAACATATGTTTTCATGAGCTATTTTAGGACACCCATGATCCAATCACCCGAATCAGTTTGTGGCAAGGCCTAAGGGACATTCTTAATCTCCATGGGATTATGATAAGAAAAAAGGTAATCATAATGTACTCAGTGGTAATGGTTTCACCCAATAATAATAAATAATCACATAAATTCACCTCAGAAGTTTGGTATGACTACTCCATACATCATATTTCCATGCACACCAACATAAATATATAGAAACTAACATAATCAAAAGATACATAACAGGTAAATAAATAACTAATTCAAAATAGATATATGGATATGAAAACATGATCTATTACAAATATAAACGACTTGGCTAATACAACTACAACATAAAAAATGCCTAACCAGATCTCTAAGTGACTCCATAGGTTACCCTCTAATCCCAATACCTCATATGTTCCATGAGAATTCTAAAAATAAACTTTAACCCAAAATATAATGGTTGTGAGTAGAATTTCCTAATAGGTATGCCAAAAACCACATGCTATACACTACCTTTAACAATATAACCATGAAAAGCTAGTGTGAAATACAGTTATAATGTGGTTTTTCACTTTTACTAAAAGCAATAACGTGGAGGTTTTTTATTTTAAACAAAATATTCCTTCAAAAACTTTATAGAATAATGAATAAGATTAACCTTTATTAAAGAAATGGTTATTAAACACTTTCCTTTAAAAACCCTCAAGTCTATTAAAAATGGGGAAATAAGGACAAAGCATTTAAAAACCTTCTATTGTAATAAAACAAGACCCTTGGGTTCATTTTAGAAAAAATTGAAAGTGAAAGCGTATAAAAATATATGAATGATAAAAATATCAGTATAATGGAAACATTGAATAGTTACCATATCACAATCTAAAATCCAGTAATCATGGGAACATAGGAGCTTAGTTGAAAATTTAGAACATAATAAAACAGTATCCATCCAATGAACACATCTGATGGAATCCAATCACCCTAAAACTTGGTCTTACCATTCCTATATTAGCTAAGGAGAAACTCCAAAAGTATGATTAAATCTATATTAAGGGACACTACCCATAGTGTAATCCTAATATAGTGCAACATGTTATTTCGAAGATTTTACTAGATACTTTCGATATCCCGTAATGTATAAGAATAGTGGTGAGACAATAAATGCTAGAAAAAAACAATATGAATATAAATGAATTTAAAAGTACAAAAAATAGGAATCATAAGAAACCATCACCCTCAATAACCTTTTACATAAAAATCCTTGTACTTCCAAGAACAACAATAATAATAAGTTTGTCCAATACTAGGGAAACTTTCATCCATTTTAAAATAAACCAAATATGGGGAATGTTTTAAGGTCATGTTTTTACCAATAAAATATTATTTAACAGTTCTAAACAGGCCTCGTAATATTTATTTAAAACTTAAGTGTTGTAAAAATAACTTTTAAAACCATTCACATATCATTAAAAGAAGATTTTAAACTTTCTAGTAGTTTATAACACCTATTTTAAGGAACTAAGAAGACCTTTTAAAATTAAAGTAATCATTTAAAAATGATTTTGAAGACAAAAACACCTCTTGAAAATTTTTCATTCATTTATAAGAGCCATTTGGGAATTTTTTTCAAATATTTGGTGTGCATGGTTAAGTAAAATAGATTTCTAACTTTAAAAATAAAGGATAAACCATCACATTCCATGAAAATCAAGTTAAAACCTAGTTTATTTTTAAAAAATACATAATTTCATTTAATACTACCATCATATACCTAAAACATGAATTTAGGAAATTAAGAAATCAATCATTCTAGAATTAAAGATCAATACATGGGAAAACCTACCTTGAATCATCCCCTCCACCAAGTGAGGTGTCAATCCACTCCTAAGAAGCAAGAAAAACTTACTAAGAATAAAAAAAACCCTAAAACCAAGAAACCCCCATGAAAATTGAACTAAGGTTTTCCCTAGGTTTATATAACCTCTACAAGGAAAGAAAAATAAGAAAGAAAAAACAAAAAGAGGATTAGAAGAGGTCTAAAAGGGATTAAATTGGTAAATAAGCCTTATAACTTGAATAAATTCCATGAAATCACCATAAGTGGGAGGAGAAACAATGGGGAGGGGAGCTACAAGTCATGGGGTTCAAATGGGAGTATAGGAGATGGATTAGGGGTTAATTTCATATTAGGCTAGATAGATAATTTCACTCTTTTAGAATTTTGGATTGGCTTCATGTTTTGGTCGTGTGCTTTACCAAACCATGCACCAAATGTGCACTTCTTACCGGACTCACCTGGGAACCCACATAGTTTGTCTACAAAATTTACTAAATCATGAACAAACTGTGTGAAATACATTGAAATGTACTATATTTTTTTCATGTTTTGGTTGTACAATTATCACTTACCATGTGCCAATTGTGCGCCCTATACTGAAACTCCAAAAACCTTATAAATTTAATGAATTTTATCTCAATACTTAGGAAAAAGTATAGTAGTCAATAAATAAATAAAAATATGAAAAAGGAGTTTTAGAGTGTGAAAATTATCCTCACCATAATAGTTTCTACCCCTAGGAATTCTTAGTTTGACAAGTCGATCAAGGAATGAAGGAATTTCAACCTCTTTAAGGATAACATGATTTTAAAGAAAACTAAGTAACACAATGACACCAACTAAAAAATGGTTCATGATGACATCATACATGACACAAGAAACTACTCATCTCTTCTTCTAAAAGCCCTTAAAATTTATGACCATAGATATGACATTTCACCATCATCACAAACATTGATCTTGCCAAAATTTCACAACTTCATCTCAATAGGAAAGGACAAGAGAGAGACCCTACACTAGATTACTAGAAATACCAAGGGTCTATAAATATAGAACTCATTTCAGGAAAGGGATAGGTTAGGAAAATGAAATTACACACCTTATAGAGAAACAAGGAATTCCCAATAAGGAAATTGTAACAACCGGGCCTCACTGACAACAAAGACACCCTACCTTAACATGGTTTTTAGGTCTTGTCCCACCAGGTTCCACCAGTTTCCATGCCAATAGATGTTTTCCCTACCTAGGGCCTTCCTATATGCCCAAATAGGTCACCAAACTAATAATTATCCCCACCGGCCAATACATTTTATTTTAGGTACTTTTCCCTAACTCGCACAAACCCTAAAAAGCTTCTCAAGGGATCACAAATCCTAACACTAATCCAGGCCAATCCTCAGTTAACTATACAAATTAAAATCAGGTAGTCTCCCAAAAAGAAAGGTACACCTTTTGAAATGGGTGGTAACATTTAGTATTTTAACCCTTTAACTTTCTAAGGTGTTATATCCCCCCTAGATCATGTCCCCATTATAGACCCTACATTTCAACTCATCCAGTGCCACTACACTTCTATCTAGTTACCAATCTAATAATAATGTAACAACTAGTCCCCACTAACAACACAAATACCTCAACTTAACATTGTCATCAGGTCCTAGCTCGCCAGGTGCCACCAGTTACCCTACAAACACATGTTTTCCCCTCTTTGGGGCCCACCCACATGCTTGAATAGATCATAAAACTAATGAATATTCCCATAGGACAACGCATGTTCTTTCAGTGTACTTTTTCCTCACTCACATAAACCCTGAGAAACTTCCTAGGAGGTCACGCATTCTGACACTACTTTAGTCCAAGCCTCACTTAACTATGGAGTTCTAATCAGGTATACTTCTGAAAATAAAGATAAAACCTATTGACATGGGTAGTAGCATTTATTCTATTAACCCATTAACTTTCAGGGGTGTTATAGAAAGTACCGACTATAGTGTTCTTCCCCCCATATTTATAATTACTCTAAAATAATAACTCTTTAAGAATGAAAAATCACTCTTAAAATTCCTATGAAGAATTATTTATTTAATAAGGAATAAGAATTCAGTAAAAACCTTACCAATCAGGACCTCACATTTCCTAAAGTGATATATCATACAAAAGACATGAAAACCTCAAATGTCATCAGTGACAACTTATAATTTCTATAAGAAGGAATCATCACCACAAAAGTTGTGTATCCTTCCCAAATAAGGGTTTAAGTAATATGAGATGGGTGTATAACATAAAGTGAAACGTGCTTGAAAGAGAAAAACCCAGATAAATCATAATAGTATCAGAATATGATCATAAGGGTTTAAAGGAGTAGATAGAGAAACCAGGTCCAATATACAGTCTCCTCCACATATAAAGTTAATGACACTATGATAGAATTAAAGGATAAGAGGATTCTAAAATAACCACAGTGAAGAATAACCTGAATTCCAAAAAAACATTAAATAAAATTTCCAATCAAAGACATATCTATTATTTTATAGAACCAAAATTATATTATATAAATAAGGAAATGATAGATAATATCCCAAAATATAAAGCTAAATATTATTAAAGGGAAAAAGATAAAAAGTAGGGAATGGGAAAAGGGAATCCTGACCAAGCTTCCTCATGTCATGACCCAAATTTTGGTTACTCGATATCAATTCCTTGAGCCCCCAAAGAGGAATCAATCAAACATCAAGTTAATAGTTATTGAAATCCAAAATAAGAAGGATTAGGATGCATGAAAGGAAATGAAGGTTCACCTTAAAAACACAAACACCCACTTACTTTAGATGAAAAAACAAGATAGATTTGTTCTCTCACTCCACTCAAAGTATGTATTGAACCAATTACTAGAAAGGCTAATCTTAGATCCTAGGAGATACAATTATAAAGGAATATATAAGGTGATAACTCTCCACAACCCCTAGATATCATTCTAGGAGGCTTACTTCAAATAAAAAAGAAACGGAAGACCCATAAAATCTCCAAAACTCAAATCACTTTAAATTTAATGTAAACCCAACTCAAATCAACAACTCAAAGGAATTAATCACAAGCACTAAGAAATTAAAAAAACTAAACCATATACTCTAGTTTGAAATCATAAGTTCTATTTTGAAAATCACTTTAAAATTATACCAATTGTTTATTAAAATACTTATAATTCCTAAATCATTATATTTTTTCAATTTTATATCAAGAACCTAATTATTAACTTTAAAATATCTATTTAAAATCAATTTTTTATTTTAAAATTTATTTATTTAGATCCTTACTAAAATTCAAAAACATCATATTTATTTCAAAAACATTTTAGTAATCCCCTTGACCAATTACAAAACTAATAATTTACCATTAAAACTATGTCTACACCTAAAAACCAACTAATTCACATCAAACTACCTTGAAACATCATTAAAATTTTCTTCATTAGTTTCAAAACTAGATTCTCTATTTTAAAATCAAATCACTATTTATTTAAGGTCTCCCTCATCATAATGGATTTTCAAAAAAATACCTTTCACCTTTGAGAATAAAGTTTTATTTGAAACATAAATTCAAAATAAAATCAAATAAAATCAATTTATCATGAAAATTTCCTTTAAATAATACCAAATAACATCTACACATAACCCACAGTAATTCAAAATCAAATGGAATCCAAAAAAACATCAAGGGGATAGTGGTTGTGAATGGTTTGGCCACATGGTTTGGATGACTATGTGACAACTGTGTAATCTCCATATTAAGGTAAAAAAACCACTCACATGGTCTTCACATGGTGTTTTAGACCATATGGGATAATCGTGTACTTTATTTATTTCCTTCATTTTCACCCTAAAACAAGGAAAACCTATAGAGAACCTAAAAAAATATATTACAATATCAAAAACCACTGGTCTAAATAAATACAAACAAGTAATGAGTAAAGAAATCTCAAAATTCAAGACTTAAAACCCAACATCCCATGGTAACTTAAGGCTCAAAATGAATAAGTGCTAGCTAGACTCTTATCACCCCCCCCCCTCTTGAGTTTTGATAGTCCTATCTCTAATCTAACAGACACACCTAAAAAATAGAGGGTTCTCTTATACTGTTTTTTTATGAAACAGTCTAATACACCCCTAATCTGGGAACCTGAACCAGCCTGTGAAAAGACCTAAGGGAATTATTGATCCCCATGGGCTGACAATAAGCACCAAGGGCATCATAATGTACTCAATGAGAATGATTTCTCCCAATTATCATAAATAAACATGGAACTTACCCTTGAATGTTTAACATGACCACTCTATATACCAAAGTTCCATGCACAATAACATAAATAGATAGAAACAAATAGAATCAAAAGAGACATAACAGGTGAATAAATAGCTAGGCCAAAAAAAAATACGTAGATCTTAAAATAATATCTCTTAAAAATATGGTCAAATTGGATGATATGACTACAACATTAAATAGAAATAAAACCAAACACCCAAACAAATCTATATGTGACTTAATAGGTCACCCTCCAATCCCAATACCTTAAATGTTTTATTAGCATCCCAGAAATAAACTTGAACCTAAAATATAACAGGTGTGAGCACAAGTGCCTAGTAGAAATTCTAAAAACTACTCACATTGCACCATATTTAATAATAAATACATGTCAAACTACTTTAAAATAAAATTATAATGTAGTTTTTCACTTTTATCAAAACCAATGACATGGATGTTTCACATTTTAAATAAAATGTTCCTTTAAAAACTTTAGAGAAGAAGGAATAAGTTGAAATTATTAAGGGAATCATTTCTTAGAAACTTTCCATTCAAAATCCTCAAGTAGAGTAAAATTGGTTAAATAAGGTTAAAGATTTTAAAAAATTTCCTTTATAATAAAATAATACCCTTGGGTTTATTTTGAAAAAAAAATGAAAGAAAAAGTAGATGACAATATATGAATGAAAATAGTACCAGTGCAAAGGAAACATAAGATATTTATCATAAAACAATATGAAAACCAGTATTCCTGGGAACTTAGGAGTTTAGGGGAAAATCTAGAACATACTAAAATAAGATCTATATAATCGGAGTGCCTTATTCAACCGAATCTACCTAACACTCAGTCTCACCCTTTCTGGATTAACTGAGGGAAAATTCCTATAGCATGGTGAAATCCATACTAAGGGCCACTATTCAGAGCATAATCTTAAGCTAGTACAATATGTGATCTCAGAGATTCCACTAGCTACTCTCAATTTCCCGTGATGTATGAAAATAAATGTGAGCCAATAAATGGTAGAAAAGAATAATATGAATATAAATGAATATATAGGTACACAAAATAAGAATCATAAGAAAATATCACCCTTGATTACCCTTAACAAAAAAGACCCTTACTTATAAGAATATAAATAATAATAATTTTATTCTATATGAGGGAAACTTACATCCATTTTAAAATAAACCAAGAAAGGGGAATTTTTTAAGGGCATGTTTTCACTACGAAAACCTTCTTTAAAGGTTCCAACTAAGCCTCGTAATCTTTCTTTAAAACTTAAGAGTTATAAAACTAACTTCTAAAACCATTAACATATCATTAAAGAATATTTAAAACATTGTAGTAGTTTATAAAAAAAAATTTAAAGAACCAAACACCTATTTTAAAATTTAACTAATCATTTAAAATTCCTTTTAAACTTCAAAACTCCTATTAGAACTTCATAATTCATTCATAAGGGCTATTCGAGTATTTTTTTCATAAATTTAGTGTGCGTGGTTGAGTAAAATATATTTCCAACTTTAAAAACAATGGATAATCATTTTCATTCCATAAAAATTAAGTTAAAACCTAGTTTTCTTCTTAGAAAATCCATAATTTCATTTAATACTACCATTATATACTTAAAACATGAATTTTGGAAAGAAATAAATCAATGGTTCAGGAATTCAAGATCAATAAATGGGGAAAACCTACCTTGAATCATAACCTCCACCAATATAGGTGTCAATATACTCCTAAAAAGCAAGAACAACCTCCAAAAAATTAATCAAAACCTAAAACTAAGAATCCCTTATGAAAATCAAACCAAGGTCTGCCATAGGTTTCCTTAACCACTCCAATTTAAGAACAAGAATAAAGAAAACAAAATGAGAAGAGGTATGAATAGTATTACCATGGTAAATCAGCCTTATAACTTGAATAAATTCATGAAATCACCATAAGATGGAGGAAAAACAAAGGGGGGGGATCCACGAGTCATGGGGTTTAAATGGGGGGATAGGGTGTCTTGGGGGTTAAATTTGTATGAGGGTGGACAAGTAATTTCACTCTTAAAATTTTTTGCATGATGCATGGTTTGGTCACACGGTTTACTAAACCATGTGTTGACCATACACCTCTTAATGGACTCACCCAGGAACCCACATAGTTTGACCACACGGTTCACCAAACCATGCACTGACCGTGAAAAATCCACTGACATCTATTGTAGGGTTTTCATAGTTTGGACACATAGTATTATCAGTGATCCAACCATGTTCCCTATACTGAAATTCAAAAAACCTTAAAAAATCAAAGGATTTTAGACTAATACTAAAGAAAGAGGATAGAAATTTACAAATAAATAAAATAATATGAAAAATCAGGTTTGGGGTGTAACATGTGTCTTATGGTCTAGATACATCATACTGACAAGACATGGGTGATATCTGACTATCAGGTATTAGAGGCTCTTAAACATTGAGACTTCTCCTAATGAAGTTTTCACTTGGTGATATCGAGTAGTGGAAATCATGAGTATTGGCTTGTCAATAGGAACACCATATGTTTTTTGTGTCATTAGATGTTCCTATCTATGATCATGTGTATTGGTCTCTTGACTTGAGATCATTATCAAAGTGTATCATTTGATCACATACTTTGATATAATATGTAAATCATGAAATTTATGTTGCGGCAAGGTAGCATGTGTCAGGTGCGTCATTGGTGATATGGCATTGATTGAATGATCAATACACGATTTGTCACTTTAGAAAGGAAGAAGATATCTATGACCAGTTGACTAGGATGGTAATACCTAGACTAAATCCATGTCCATGGTAGACAAAGGAAAGTCTATACTATACATCCAAAAAAAAAATCATTACAGGACAATTTCATAAATTATACATCCTGATTTATAAGATATCAAGAGACAAAGAGATTATATTATACGGTAAGTGTTCATAAGAGGTTCTCGTAGCAATGACTTATCCTTATCACTTTACGGGATGTGATGTATTACTAGATACTACTCTTGGTCTATGATTATGGCTCACTTATATTGAGATAATAACCTAGAGGGTCACACACAAAGTGTATCAACTAGTTCCACTAATTCATATGAATTAGAGTTTAGAATGAAGTGGGCCCCATGTGTGGGAGCCAATAAATGTTTGATTGTGACCGATCACAAGTAAATTAATTAAATTATATTATTTTAGCTTATAATAATAATAATTTAATTTATTTCTCAAGTTATTCACAAGTTATTTAATTATAAAAATGAATATGAGAAAATATTATTTTACAAACAAAGTTTACTCATTCAAGGTTCATTAAATAATTACTAGAGGAGCAAACTGAGTTAATGGATTATGTTTCATCACATGACACCTGAGAGTTTCATAAGTGAGTGATGAAATGTTTTTGATAATTATGATGTGTTAATTAAGTCATTAGTGGTGTGCATGTTGGTATTTGGGTTAACTCTTTTTAATGGGTTATAATGAAATTTTTAAGGAGTTTAACCTAAGTATTTAAACCATTTTAAGACCCAAAATTTGGGTGGGTAGCTTTATACAATTTAAATTTTTATAAAATAGATCACTTTGAGGGAAAGTGATAAAACCAAATTATAAGCCAACCTCATGTCAAACCTCATAATAGGTTACCAAACTATTCCAAAAAAAATTTAAAAGTTTTGAATTAAACACCTTATGTATGATCCATGCGATAGAAGTTACCTTTGCATATGGGTTGTCTTTGATGAGATCCTCAAAGTTGAAGGACCTCGGGACAAACTAAGAGGGGAGGGGTGAATCAGGGTGACAACTTTTTCTTTTAATGTTATGGATCTTGTTCCCACGTTGGTAGGAACTTGTTGAACCTGCAAACATGCACATGCACAGAGAAGACACAACCCTTTTTACTTGGTTCGCCACTAAGGGCTACGTCCAAGGAGCATATGCCGACAAGTTGTCAGTCGTACCAAAATCCACTATGCTTCACTAGCTGGAGATTACAATTGTTCGGGCACAATCACTATGTCCCAGTCTCACTGCCTTTACAAAGGTTCAGGGATAGCTCACTGCTTCCCTCGGGTCACTCCCGTTGACTCCCCCTGGCTCACTACCATTGGTGAAGTCACACTCAGTTTATAGATGTGAAGGTCTCTTCAATTGATAGACATGAAGTTCATTGTCTCCTGTTCAGCATGAGACTTTGCTTGCATCAGAGTCCTGAGTTAATGCTCTGTTAAAGTCCAAATTCCAACCACTGATGAAAACCCCCTTTTCCCTTGTCCACTGGGCAAACAACCTTTGGAAAAGGCCTTCACAAAGTACCCTACTTCACAAGGCTCCCAATTTTGCAAAGCTCAAACAAGCCTTCACGGAGTCCCTGCCTTTTCGCGAAGCTCAATCGCGAAGCACTCTCGTGACGCTCCAGCCTTCACAATGCTTGGCTATCGCGGAGCTCCTGCCTCTTCGCAAAGCTCACTGAGTCAATGTGGGGCGCACAACTTTTGCGGAGCTAGAATAGCCACCGTGAAGCTCCTCTTTCGCGAAGCACACTGCCTTCGCGAGAGACCTTTGCGAACCGAGAGCAAAGGATTTTCTTTGAAATTATCTCTCTACTTCTCTTGAGGGGGTCGGCCTCTATTTATAGGTGATTCCACCGACCCTCGAACTTTTCGCGTGAAGTCAATGCCACGTCATCTCAAATCGCGAAGCTCCAAAGTTTCCGCTGGAATTTTGTCCAAATCGCGAAGCACCTCGGCAATTTTCGGATCGCGGAGCTCATCGTAATCGCGGAGTACCACCATCATCATTCCTTCACGCCTTCGCCACAAATCTCCCTCGCAATTCCCTTTACCGCCGCGATGCGCTTCAACTCCGTAGTTCGCGAAGCTTTGACGTAATCGCGAAGCCTCACCGCCTCCATTCTTCTCGTCTTTGCGATTTCCAAACCATGCATCCTTTCTTCGTGAAATTCATGACTTTGCCATATTTAATTATTATCTTCATGGAAATCCACTTTTCACGATTCTCAACAACTTCCAGATTTTGGACCCCAAAAATTTGGCAAACACTGGGAAACGGCACCACCTTCAATACTGTTGTCTTCTTGAACGGTATGATCTCTTTGCTGGTACACGATCCAAAATTCCATTGATGATTGACAACAAACACAAACCATACTCCAAATCATGCATAGAAGACCATGGTTCCAACAATCTCCCCCTTTGGGTTTGTTGGCAATCAGAAAATAAATTCAATAGATCTCCATCTATCTGAAAACCAAAAACGCAGGAATCAACTCAGCCAACACTCTAAGTCTACGTGAGCAATGCTTGGTGTAGAAAATAAGAGAGGAGGCTTGAATTGGGTTCCACTATTTTCCTTACCATTATTCTCATCAAAGAAGTTTCCTAAATTTATTCCTTTCTCATTTCTCCCCCATTGACAATAAATCCAAAGACCGGTATTATTTTTTTCACGTTAAGCTCAAACCATACTCCCCCTGGATAGTATATCCCCCATAAACCTGCATCACATCCATAAACAGATTAAAACAGTTATAAAAAATGGGGAGAGGGGAATTCCGTAACCTCCTTATGCACTGGGAGGTGGCCGAACACCAAGGTTCAACCGATTCTTCTCAAACATAGCCGCTGACGGTGGCTTTGTCATGATATCAGCCACTTGCTCATCTGTTCCCACATGATCCAATCTAATCATGCTTTTCTCAACTTTCTCTTTGATAAAGTGATACCTGATTTCAATGTGTTTTGTACGATAATGCTAAACAGGATTCTTCGTAAGATCAATTGCGCTCTTATTGTCACAGTAAATCACCATTGGTTGCTTCACCTCATCGCCAATATCAGTTAATTGTTGCTTCTTCCATAGCAGTTGAGTGTATGCCTTTTTGGCGGAGATATACTCAGCTTCAGCAGTACTAAGAGAAGTACTTTCTTGTTTCTTGCTCAACCAGCCAACACATTTCTGCCCAATATAGAAAGCTCCACCACTAGTGGACTTTCTGTCTACTACATCACTAGCCCAGTCAGCATCAGAAAACGCTGATAATTTACTATCCCTGCCTGCAGCAAAAAATAACCCAAAGTTATGTGTACCTTGAATGTACCTCATGATTCTTTTTACTGATGCCATATGTTCCTCCCTTGGATTACTCTGAAAGCGGGCCGCAAGGCATGTTGCAAAGACAATATCTGGCCTTGTTGCTGTCAGGTACAGTAGGCTTCCAATGATCCTCCTGTACATGGTGGGATCAACAGAGTTCTCATCCTCATGCTTTCCAAGTTTAGTTCCAACTGCAATCGGAGTTGACATTGGTTTGGAGTCTTGCATATTGAACTTCTTCAGCAGCTCTCTTGCATATTTTTCCTGAGAAATGAAAGTGTATTCCTTCTTTTGAATCACTTGCAGCCCCAAGAAATATGTGAGCTCCCCAATCATAGACATTTCAAATTCTGATTTCATGTGGTTGGAAAATTCATCCACTGATTTCTGCCTGCTGCCACCAAATATGATATCATCAATGTAGACAAGAACCATGAATTGATCTTTTGGAGAATTCTTCACATAGAGATTGTGATCAACTCCTCGTCTTTTTAATTCCAACTTCTTGAGATATGAATCCAGTTGTGAGTACCACGCCTGTGGTGCCTGCTTCAAACCATATAGATCTTTCTTCAGTTTGCAGACCTTTGTTTCATCAGTACCCAAAACAAAGCCCACTGGTTGTTCAATGTAGACTTCTTCTTTGAGTACACCATTCAAGAATACTGTCTTGACATCATTTGATATAATTTATATCCTCTTTGGAGATCCATGGCAAGGAAAAGCCTGATTGACTCCAATCTAGCCACTGGAGCAAAGGTTTCTTCAACATCAATGCCTTCAATCGGGGAGTATCCTTTACATACCAATCGTGCCTTGTTTCTGATGACACTTCCATGCTCATCAAACTTATTTTTGAAGATCCATTTGGTACCAATCACATTGTGACCTTCAAGTCTCTGGACAAGATCCCATGTCTGATTCTTGTCAATCTGATCTAATTCATCATTCATGGCTTTCACCCAAGATTTATCTTTTGCAGCTTCTTCGAATGAGGATGGCTCTACAACTGATAGAAATGCAGATTGCGTGGTATTCCTCATCCTTCTTGTTTGAGTGGGTGCACTCATGTCCCCAATTATGTTGGATGGATCAATCTCAGCTCTTCAATTTCTCCTGCGAGGTTCAGTAGTATTCTCTTCAGCCATAGTTTCTTCTTCAGATTCTTCTTCTGAGTCAACATCATGATGTGACTGCTGAGCGTTTTGAACAGCTTCCTCTATTTCTGCATTTGTATTTTCTTCACGTTCACATTCTTCCTGAATTTCTATCACATCAGCATATGACATCCTTGAATCATTTTTGGTTTTCTCTTCAATTATCTTAACATCACTACTTTCCAAAATCCTCCCCAAATGCTTGTTGAAATATTTATAGTCTTTGCTGTTCATTGAGTAACCGAGGAAAATTCCTTCATCTGCATTGTCGCCATATTTCCCTTGATTTCCTTCTTTGTTCCTGATAAAGCATTTACTTCCAAAGACACGAAAGTATTTTAGAGAAGGATTCCATCCATGCCAAAATTCATATGGTGTCTTCGTCTCACCCATATAAAGTTCTGTTCGATTCTGAATGTACACTGCAGCTTGAACAGCCTCTTTCCAGTAATGTCGTGGAATATGACTCTCAATCAGCATAGATCGTGCCATGTTGTTCACCTATCGATTCCTACGTTCAACAACTCCATTTTGTTGTGGAGTTCTCACAGCAGCTACCTCATACTGTATCCCATGCTTCTCCAGATAATTCTAAAATTCAATTGACATGTATTCTCCTCCATTGTCAGATCGCAACACTTTGATTGTTCGTCCAGTATCATTCTCGGTGATTCGCCGATATGTTTTCATGCAGTCAAGGACTTTTCGTTTCCTGTGAATGACCATCACACATGCCATTCTACTGTAATCATCTATGAAAAGGACAAAGTACCTTTCTCCATGAGTTCCGGCAACATTTATTGGCCCACAAACATCTGTATGAATCAGATCAATAAGGTGAGATGCCCTTTTCTTCTTTGGCCAATATGAACTGTAGACTAGCTTCCCACGAATACAAGCATCACAAGATTTTTCACGCTCACACTTCAGGTTGGGAATGTCCATGACAATTCTCAATTTTGATATTTTCTCCATGTCTTGTTGATTGATGTGTCCCAGTCTCCGATGCCACAAATTGTTTTTCTTCTTCAACAGTCATGTAACATACATTTTCTTCACTATCAACTTGATACAAGTTGCCTTCTGTTCTACATCCCTTCATAAGTGAATTGTCAGTCTTTCCCTTGATAGTGCATCCTTTCTGATTAAACATAACTATAAGTCCTGAGTCACAGATTTGACTCACACTGAGGAGATTATGACGTAGGCCATCTACGTAAAGGACTTCAGTCTTCTTTAGTTCTCCATTAGCTAATTCGATACTTCCACTCCCTTTGATTTTCAAATCCCCATCATTACCAAATCTTACTATACCATCGACATTCCTTATGATATTCGTTAGTAGGTCGGCATTACCTGTCATATGAGATGAACAACCGCTATCCAGAATCCAGGTACTGTTGTTCTTTGTAGCTTTGAGGGCCACCTCTGCAAGGTTGGATTTCTCAATCTTCTTCCTTTCCTTCCATGAGAAATTAGATCAAGTATAAAGAACTGATGGCCTTTCAATTATCTCTTCCGCATACCCAGGTTCTTTATAGTCAAAGTCTTCTTTGAGAGGTGAAAACCTGTTTGAAAGAGCAACACTGTCTTGCTGATGAGACTTGACTTGTCTTGAACTTCAGTATGAGGTGTCCATGTCCCTTCTCTGCCTGCAATTAGCAGCCTTATGACCAAAGTTATAACAACAAAAACAATATCCATAGAAATTATTTCTTCTATAAGAATTAGGATATGAAATTGTTCTCCTTTGTTGAGCTTCTATATCTTCTCCATTCAGATAGCTTCTTGCATTTTCACAATAAGACATGGTATGTCCCAGATAGCCACAGAACTGACACTTCATGAGAGGAAATGTCTTCTCAATTGAATTTCTCCTCATACCTTCTTCCTTGGGAGAATAGTAAGACTGTCTGTCATTTTTGAATGTTTGAGGATAATTTTCAGGTCTCCTTTTAGTTTGGATTGAGGGTTCCTTTTTCGGCACTCTAGGTAACGTTTCAACATGTTCAACTTTCATCTTATCTTTCTTTTGGATCTTTTCACTTCCAGTAGTTGATGTCTCAGCCTCACAGCCAATTCCAATCTTTCCCATGTAAGCGGGTCTTTGATCACTCAAGATTTTTCCAACCCCATCTAAACCACACTTGGATCTTGCTAGTAATTTTGCATCTGAGAATCTTCCAAACTGTATTTTCTTCCTCGATTCTTTTGGAACTGATTCAGTCTCCAGTTTACTCCTTAGATTAACTACTTCCTCCTCAAGACCATCAGCAGTCTTGGATTTTTCATCCAGTCTGGAGGTGATGTCATTGATGACCTTTGCCTGCTCTTCAATTCTCAGCTTCAGATCTACTACATCATCATTGTTTCAATTATTTTAGACTGTACCTTCACAAATTCTTCCAGTCATTCAATTTCAGCTTCAAGTTGATCAACGTATTCAGTTGATTCTTCTACAATTGATATCCACTTATTGTAGCTCTTACATTTAATCTTAAGCTTACTAACCGCATCCTTAAGTTGCATCTCAGGATCTACACAAGTTCTCGGTTTTTTTTCTCCATCAGTATCTTTTGACTTTTCAATAGTGGCCATCATAGAAGCATGGTTCCCAGTTTTGAATTCTGGTTCTTCTTCATCACAGAATTCATTATCATCTTCTTCCTCTTCACAGACAAAACTCTTCCTTTGCATTTTCTTACCATATTTGAAGTCTCCCTTTTTGAAGAACCTTCTCTGAGGCTTCTTGAAGTTTTCATCCTCACTATCATCATCATTGATCAGTTTTAACCAGTGAGAGGCAATGTGCCCAACTTTTCCACAACGGAAACACGCGAGAGGTAACTTCCCTTTGAATTTCCCTTTCCCCTTCTGGAACTTCTTTGCAATGAGAGAAAGAATTTCTTTTTCTTCGTCATCTTCACCGCTACTATCCTTTGAGATTTTCAGTTTATCCATGGCCTTGAATTTCATTTCCTTGCTCACCCAAGTTGTAGCATCTTCTGGTTTGACTCTCATTTCATATGCTACCAAGCTGCTCAGTAGATCATCTAGAGAAAGTTTGGAAAGATCTCTTTCCACAAGGGCTGACACCTTCGCATTATACAGAGGTGGAAGTCTTCTCAATATTTTCTTTACAATATCAATGTCTTTGATTTATTCGCCTAGACCCCGAATTGCTCCAACCACTTCAGTAATTCGATTGAAGAAAGAGTCTGCATTCTCATCTAGATGCATCTTCAGATCATCAAACCGATTGTGCAGCACTTGTAGTTTCTCCTCCTTCACTTTGGTATCTCCTTCATAAATATTCTCAAGTTTATCCCACATGGATTTTTCTGCGGTGCAATTCATCACCTTTAGGTAGATCTGATCAGAAAGGGCTGTAGTGAGTGCATTATGTGCTTTAGCATCTGCATCAAGAAGTTTCCTATCTGTTTCAGTCATAGCTAGGCCTGTTGGATCAGTGACTTGTATTCCTTGCACAGTAGAAAAGAGAACTTTCATTCCAAGAGATCTTAGATGAGATCTCATTCTGTTCTTCCAGATCTGGAAATTGCTTCCATCGAAGGGAGGGACTCCCCTGACATTGACCGCGTTTTCCATGATGAAAAAGGTCAGATTCAACACCAGCAACCTGCCTCTGATACCACTTGAAGGACCCCGGGACACCCTGAGAGGAGAGGGGTGAATCAGGGTGACAACTTTTTCTTTTAATGTGATATATCTTGTTCCCGCGTTGGTAGGAACTTGTTGAACCTGCAAACATGTACATGTATAGAGAAGACACATCCCTTTTTACTTGGTTCACCACTAAGGGCTACGTCCAAGGAGCATACACCGACAAGTTGTCAGTCGTACCAAAATCCACTATGCTTCACTAGCTAGAGATTACAATTGTTCGGGCACAGTCACTATGTACCAGGCTCACTGCCTTTACAAAGGTTCAAGGATAGCTCATTGCTTCCCTTAGGTCACTCCCGTTGACTCCCCCTGGCTCACTACCGTTGGTGAAGTCACACTCAGTTTATAGACGTGAAGGTCTCTTCAATTGATAGACATGAAGTTCATTGTCTCCTGTTCAGCATGAGACTTTGCTTGCATCAGAGTCCTGATTTAATGCTCTGTTAAAGTCCAAATTCCAACCACTGATGAAAACCCCCTTTTCCCTTGTCCACTGGGCAAACAACCTTTGGAAAAGGCCTTCACAAAGTACCCTACTTCGCAAGGCTCCCAATTTTGCAAAGCTCAAACAAGCCTTCGCGGAGTCCCTGCCTTTTCGCGAAGCTCAATCGCGAAGCACTCTCGCAATGCTCCAGCCTTCGCAATGCTTGGCTATCGCGGAGCTCCTGCCTCTTCGTGAATCTCACTGAGCCAACGTGGGGCGCACGACTTTCGCGGAGCTAGAATAGCCGCCGCGAAGCTCCTATTTCGCGAAGCACACTGCCTTCGCGAGAGACCTTTGCGAACCGAGAGCAAAGGATTTTCTCTGAAATTCTCTCTCTACTTCTCTTGAGGGGGTCGGCCTCTATTTATAGGTGATTCCACTGACCCTTGAACTTTCCGCGCGAAGTCAATGCCACGTCATCTCAAATCGCGAAGCTCCGAAGTTTTCGCCGGAATTCTATCCAAATCGCAAAGCACCTCGGCAATTTTCGGATCGCGGAGCTCGTCGTAATCGCAGAGTATCACCATCATCATTCCTTCGCACCTTCGCCGAGAATCTCCCTCGCAATGCCCTTTACCGCCGCGATGCACTTCAACTCCGTTGTTTGTGAAGCTTTGACGTAATCGTGAAGCCTCACTGTCTTCATTCTTCTCGTCTTCGCGATTTCCAAACCATGCATCCTTTCTTTGCGAAATTCATTCCTTTGACGTATTTAATTATTATCTTCATGGAAATTCACTTTTTGCGATGCTCAGAAACTTCCAAATTTTGGACCCCAAAAATTTGGCAAACACTGGGAAACAGCGCCACCTTCAATACTGTTGTCTGCTTGAACGGTATGATCTCTTTGCTGGTACACGATCCAAACATCCATTGATGATTGACAACAAACACAAACCATACTCCAAATCATGCATAGAAGACCATGGTTCCAACAAAAGTGGTCAGCCATCCTATCCCAAGTCTGAATGTATTCATCCGGGTTTATTTTCTTCTCAATGATTCCACGAGCCAAGATCTGGTCTTGCTTGTTGATGCACCCTGCTTGCTCTTCATTAAGGTCAACTTGCAATAATCTAGCGTACATTCTATCATCTTCCTCCTTTGGGTGGGTAGCTTGTTGCTTGAATTTTTCTCTTTCCACTTCATGTCTCAAGGTTTAGAGAGAGAAACTTAAAGGAAGAACAAGATCTAATCGGTTTCATTGAACGAATCAATCAAATGTTCTTCTTAATCGAAGGCACATCGTGAAGCACTTGATCATTTTTTACTAGTACATTAAGATTACAAAATGATTTTTCAAGATATTTGGGTGCCCATGTGGATGATCTAGAGGGATCCTGGCTTGGGTTATTTAACTCTACAATGTCTCAGCATTGATCGACACTCCCCGACATCAAACACACAAATGACGTACCATCCATTTAATTCTTCATACTTAAATTCAATTACATGTGATCCTTGGCATAAATTGGGTATAACCATACCATATCAAGTGTCTTGGTATAGATTTGGTATAAAATTTTTAAATTTACCTATCAAAATGCTTTCACAACATACCCAGATCCTTCAATGAAGCCCCAACAACTCAACTTGGTAGGCCTTACCAAGAAGAGAAGCTCCACTGTTCATGGCCATCAACCACCATAACATTCTCCGTTGAGATGACCATCTCCACCGTATGAATGAAAACTCAATAAAGGAAAACATTGAATGGTCTATATTGAAAGAATAAGAGGAATGTTAAATAAACCCCTGGAGATATTCCCAGTCATAACTCACAACAAATCCCACTTCCATGGACATACTCATATGCAGTTTTAGAAGATGATTTTAATCACACATAGACTCATTTTACTCTAATATGGGATTTGAAACATCTAAGTTAATCACACGTAGCTCACTGGTTGACTCGGTTAATATTACGCACCGATAATAGATGTGGAGGTATTCTTGGTAGAGTTCACCTGTAGTTATTCTTATGTAGCATGTGGTTGGCTTGATCTATTCGAAAGTAATGCATGATCTGGCCAGATGATTCCTACGTAGCAACATTTAGGTAGGGTTATTTTGATACAACTTATCATTCTTGTGGTTTAATATGTAGTAATAAATTTTTCATAAGATTTATTCATACGTGAGATCGAGGCTGGGGTTGCTAATCTTATGTAGCATTTGGGATTCACAACCAGTTAATCACACGTTAGTGGCTGCATGATAGTTAATCTCGTGTGGGTCCCAAAAATTTCATTTAATTTAAAATGAGTTGGCCAAAATTGACTTTAATCACACATAAGTGTATATTCCTCATTTTAATCTCACGCAGCCTTGCCGAATTGAGATTTAATCACATGTGAACCTCTAAAATCCCTTTAATTCATCTGCAACACTTGTTATACATTTAAAACCCAATTTTAATTATATGTTTTGATTTGAAATTAATTCAAAAAATTTTAAACAATAAATAACATAAAATTAATCCATTTAAAATAAAACTCAAATTTATTCCAATATATCAAAAATGTGATAATTGCTTTAAAAATTGGGTACAACCGTGAAAGTTTCACACGACGCAAAGAAGAAAATACATTTAAATCGCTTGCTTGGGAAATTTGATGATTGCTTTAAATTAGTTAGAATATGAGGGAATATTGGAAGTGAAAATTAGATAAAGATTTGCATTTTTTGAATTTATTAATCAATGAGGAGCAACCAACGGGTTCCTCCCTCATAGGGTGTCCATGAGTTACACGAATATACTAAATTTAAAGGACCCTTATTCACGGTCTATTGGAAACTTTGAGTTAAAGGATAAGAGAATGAGAAAGAAAGGGAGAGCTTCATCTGAGGAGTTTTTATGTTGGAGATTGACACCCACATTTGAGGATTGTGCCTATATCCATCTAAAGACCCTTTTGGAACTCAAAAGTTTGCTATATTGATGAGACACTTCACGAACACTCAAGTGTTACAACTTCTTATGATGTAAATATTAATTCCCATAATAGTCATTTAACATTTAAATGATGATTCTAGACATTCAAACTCCTTGGATCATCATCTTATGATGATTGTAACTGACGTATAATAGTTGGAGTGGAAGAAGCCCGCAAAACCGAGTGTTATTGCATAATGTAGGCAACACAAATGCACTGCACCACGACATAGTGACATTCATTGCATTGTCATTCACACTAGCATCGACCATGACGTTGTCTAAACTATCACGTCATGGTGGTGTCTTTGGTGCACAATTCCATTAGGAAGAATATAGAATTGATTTTATCATCCCATGATTTGTATAAATTGATGTATACACATTAATCATCATATAAATCTAGATGTTTTGAATAACATCAAAACTTTTAAAGAGTTTCTAAAGATAGTAGATTATTTGACCATAAAATTATAAGGAATGTCCTTGTATTTTGAATTAATCGTCTAGAATATGAAATCATAAATTTTGAAAGGATTTTATATATTCATGAAAATACCCTTAATAAATAAATAAATTTCTTTCTTTTAAGAGTGATATATTTCATACACTAGGGGAATATATCTCAAAAGGATATTTATTCACATATGGTGGAACAACTAAGGTATTCTACAAAACAAACTATTTCTATGACTTCCTTCAGTCATGCTTTGTTGATTTCTATTCATTAAGAAATTTGAAAATGTGTTGGTTGAGATCGATTATTCATCATATCAAAAACAATTGCAGACTGACTATGAATAATGATGTTCTCACTGCTTTGTATGAAAATAGTGTTGTTTATACCAAGCAATTGAAGAGCAGGTATATCAAAGGTGATGTGACAAAACACACATTGCTAAAATTCTTTTTTACTCATGAGCTTTAAAAGAATAATGGTATTGATATTGAATAAATTAGATAATGTGATAGTTTTGTTGAATAATTCACAAATCCATTGTCAACCTCAACTTTAGAGGAACTGTTTTATAAAATCGGTATGTGAATACTACAAAATCTGTCACTATTTAATGAGGGGAGGTTGAGAACATTGCACTTTTTTCCTTTTTACTAAGTTTTTCCCATCGAGTTTTCTAGATAATGTTTTTAATAATACAACTTAAAATTTATATGTAATTCAATTATATTAGTTTTGCTTGTTTTTTTCTCGTGAAGTTTTTTTAAAATGATAGTTTAATAAGATTACAATAAATTAATGACATCTAAGAGGAAGTGTTATCAATAATTAGTTTTGGATGTCACAATTTTCAACATTTGCGATTCACGGGGATACAACTTCTCAGCTCCAATCTTTGATATTTCAACTTTTCATATTCACACTTATCACGTTTCAATCCTTAAAAAATATGAATGGATTGAGAACCTTGATATTGAATCGTATGAGTTTATAAATAAGACATGACATGGTAATAAAATTAGACCTTTTATCTATATACTCTCTCTTTATTAAGTTCATCTATTTTAACTTTGTATTTTGACTCGTTCATCATTGTTTCAACAATGACACAATTCATATTTTGAAATATCTCATGATTTTCAATTGGAGTTGTGGTCTTGTCTCAAAACATTGTTACTTTGACCATGGCTGGTTGTGATTTTTTAAAAAATATTTTTTTTTAAATTTAAATATGATACATGTATTTTATAAAACATATAATATGAAGTGGGCCCGCGGGGGCTGGGTGAGTTGGTTCAAGGCGGTGGCGTACCGTCGTTGAGGTTTCGGGTTCGAGTCCTCGCAAAGGCAACGTGCACCATACGCCAGCGATCCTCTCGTCCCCTCGACTCCGTGGGAACTGACTCAAGTCCAAGACTGGCCACCTTGGGCCTAGTTGGGGATGTGCGATAGTAGGTGGGGTAAGGCCGCCTCAATACCCTCTAAACCGACAACACATTTGCCCCACCGTTGGTGGTGGGGTGGTAAGGGCTTGGGGTGTGGGGTGAGGGGCAGGTCACGGGGTCAAGTCTCCGGGCTTGTGATTTACATGTAATTTTTTTTCTTGTGTGTGTGCCGATTTTGCGGTTGTACCCAATTTTTTTTATAATATGAAGTGGAAACTCTGGTTGTATCAGCCGGGTTAGATTGTGGGTTGATTTTTCTGGACACCGGACCTGCCACTAGCAGCCTGTCGTGCTGGGCGCGTTGGCGAGGCCTTATCTGATATAAGTGGATGGTCAGTGAACCCTCCTCCTAGGTTTTCTCTGTTCCTGCTTTGTCGATCTGCCGAACGATAGAGCGGCCGAGGAGTAAGTTAACTTGGGGATTTTCCCCTTCCGCGCCGGATGGCGAGGTTTTCTGGTAAAGTTGACAATGGAGGATCCAGCAATTCGAAGCGGAGGAGGATCTCGCCTCGACGCCCATGTCAAGGCGATGATCGCAGACCCGAAGGAGTAGAGCATGGATTCGAGGAACAAGAAGTGAACCAGGTTATTGCGGAATCGGGAGAGGAACAGCTGGAAACTGGCAGTCGAGATGCCGACGTGAGGATGCCGTCTGAAACAGTTCGGGACCGTAGACCCGCGGTATCTGGCATCGATGCTTGTCCTGCTATTCTGAAAGGAAGCGGGGAGTGTTCCTTTTCCGTTTTCCTCACCGATCCTGAAGTGCTTGATTGCCCCATCTATTTGGAGCCATTAAGTACCAGTCTACCAGGTTCCTTTTTTCGGCTGCAACTTAACCCATCTTCTTTCATTATTTTCCATCGCTTGAATGTTTAGGCATAGGTGCTGTTGAACAATGTTGTTTCCAAACTTTCCTCCTTTAACATATGTCATTCGGTACAATTGAAAACCACGGTTTGTTACATTTTATCATACTATTTGTGATAGCATGTTTTCACTGCTGCAAAGAATTCTTTGACCTTAGGATTTCAATGTTCTTTTCCTGTAGACAGATTGTAGCACATCATAGTTTCTGGGTGATTAAATTGTGGATGAGTGGACCTTAGGGTTTCTTGTTTTCTGAAACTATGGACTTGTTGACTGCTCTCATTGGTTTTATGAAAGCTGTGAAAATTCCTAAGTTTATTTTTCTTTGTAAGTTTGATCTGTATGTATATATATAGAGAGAGAGAGAATATTATCCATTTGAATTGGGGATAGCAGTTTGCTATTAAAATCATTTTGTGATTTTATGACTTCATTTTATATGCATCATTTTAGCAATTTACTTTTAATATTTTAGATTGATACTATTTTTAATTCCACAATTCATAGCTCTAATTTTTCATCCTTTCATGCCATGATATACATGACTGACTGCTCTTGTCATTCAGTGCTTGAATGGCCATACTGCTTGCTGTCAGTGCTGCTTAAATCTAAAGAATAAATGCCCCTCCTGTAATCTCCCCTCTGGTTATAATCGTTGTCGGGCCCTTGAGAGGGTCCTTGAATCTGTCCAAATGTTGTGCCCGAATAAGAAGCTTGGATGCAAGACAACTCTTAAATTCAGCGAGAGGCTTGATCATTAGAGGATTTGTGACCATTCACCATTCTCATGTCCTTGTACTGACTGTAGCTTCCTGGGGTCCTCAGAGGAGTTATCAAAACACATGTTAAGTAGCCACCGGCGTTACTTTCGGCAATTCCATTATAATAGTCGTTATCCTGTTTGCATAAATCTTTCTAATCAATTCATCTTGCTTAAAGAGCAAGACAAGGGCAGCCTCTTTATCCTCAGGAATAGTGACAGGCCTCTTGGGAATATGCTAGCAGTGAGCCATTTCTGTTCCAACCCAATGAAGGGTGAAGTGTCGTATAAGCTTATGTTCAAAACTGGTGATTGCAGCATCACATTGCGGTCAACAACTGAGAATTATTCTGAGCCAGGCAAGGATCTGTGCTCCAGCGGGTTTCTTTTGGTGCCAAAATGCTTTACAAATCCAAGTCGTCATCTAAAACTGGAGCTTCAGATATGGAACAAGGTTTTTTGAATCATGTTCATCCTAAATGCTACAATTGATGCTATTTTGAGCATTTATGGATCTTCTTTCCTGCTTGTTGGCTTACCAAGTCCATCTAAACTGTATCAAGGTTTCCTGTTTACATTGTGAAATGTGATATTTGTACTGCATGCCACTGCAGCCGCTTTTTTTGGATTTTCAGTGAAGTCTGATGTTATTGAAATCATGTATATAAAATTAAGGTAATCTAGTAGCCCATCCCTTCATGAATAGGGGAAGGGGTATGCAAATTTAAGGCATTGTGAGCTCAACCCATTCGATCAATTTATTCATCACATAAGGGCACCCACCCATGCTTTATATAACACAACACATACATTCTAACATTTTCAGGCATAGATTCCATGATTTGGATAATAGTGTGGCATGAATAACCAATTGAGTAACTATATTACCAAACATGATTGACACTTAAAACATGTATCAGAATCAATATCTCATTTAAAAGCATCTTGGGAAACAACATAATAAAAGGGAGGTATACTTTTCACATATATCACTAGCATGTATAACACATAAACATAAGTCAAATCAACCAAAATAATTCACATCTTTCATAAAACGATTTATGAAAACTTTATTAATTGAGAACATTTTATTATGATTAAATTCACTTAGACCTAAACATTCCAGACCAACCCTTTACGCATATGAGTGGAAGGGGTCACCTATCAAAATTAAGGTAGAAGTCTCCTTTGAGGCCAAGAGGGAGATGGTATAACACACCTAGAACCAATGAACCAACCTAACATAAGAAAGTTTTATGGCTTTTATTGCTGCAAATATAGGAGAAGACATTTAGAAAGAAAAGTAGCATGCTTACCTTCAATTCACCCAAGCTGAAGACATTTAGAAAGCAAAGTAGCATGCTTACCTTCAATTCACCCAAGCTAAACCCCCCATAGTAGCTATGAAGAGAAGACTTAAGAAATTGATGAGATTTACAAGACTTAGGCTTTTGGATTGGGAGATTACATTCCATGCCATGAAGAGAAGAGAAAAAAGAGATGATTCAAGGCACCACCCACCCACCTCTTATCGAAGATGAGCTTTCATGGCCCTTCAGAGACACTCTGGATCAAAATTAATGGTAGACTTGCTTGAGAGGAATGGAAAGAGAGGAAGAGCTTGGAAGAGATGGGTGCATGACTAAGAATGAGGGAAAACCCAAGTCAAAGGAATTTTAGGCTTATATTTTTAAGTAAAAAGACCAATTTCCTCTCAAATATAAAAAAGACACCCTCTATCGGGTACCCAATAGAGGTCATCGAGTGCCCGATGGTGCTGATAATGTTACCATAGCCCATGATGCCCCACAAGGTACTCGGTACATTTCCACCGAATGCTTGGTGTTGTCCCAACACCTCGGTAACTTTCATCCTCATTTACATCTACTCCCAAACTCCTGTAACTTATTCATAATTCAAAATTACACCCACAAAGATATTAAAATACTAGAATTAAAGGAGAATACTAACCTATAAAGATGAGGGTCTTTACAACCTCCCCACCATCGGGCTTCTCGTCTCTAAGAAGCTTCAACTAGCTTCTTGAGGGAACAAGTTTGGTCACTAAATTCTCATCCAAGCTTCTCTCTCCCATGTTTCATCACGAATCTTTCCATACTGCCACCTAACTTGAACAAGAGGAATCACCTTGGCTCACAATACTTTTTCACTCTGATTGATAATGGAAATGGGATGCTCCACATCAGATGCATCAACTTCATGCTCAATATCATTATATCAGATTACCTGTATAGGATCAAGTATATACTTCCTCAATTATGAAACTGGAAGATATTATGCATGTTACTAAATTTTGGAGGTAAGGAAATCTGATTGGAAGTCTCTTTGACTCTCCTCAAGATTTTGAAAGGTTTGAAAAATCTCTAGGTCAACTTCCCCTATTTCCCTATTCATTAGGGACCTAACTAACTATATGGTATATATACTACATTGAGAGGGGGGATTAGTGTTGGCAACTTTAAATCTTTTCATCCCTTTTGTTTTACCTCTATCACTTGTTAAGGTGAACGAATTACTCTTGTTCTCTATCCTCACTTTCGTTCTTTCTTGCAGCAGAACCAAACACACACACACATGAGACACAAAAATTTACAAGATTCACCACTCAATGTGAGATGGATAGTCCTTGATGAGAACTAGGTTCCTCTACGATCACACAAGCCACTAATATCAACCCATGAGCTTCACACTATAGTCTCCCAACAATGTAGAGTGTTCACCCCACACACTTGTTTGATGCATCCCCCACTTAGGTACATCATGTACCTTTACAATGAATTTTAGGGGTAACAACAAGATATTTTGACACCAATTAAGAATACTACCTTTTTTGTAGACGTACTACCTCTCTCTTCTTATCCTTCCTTTGCACAGTAGCAAGCCACTTCTTCTATTTGTATGCACAATAGTGCATAAAACTTATTCTTCTTCACAATAGAAAACCAATATGCTACAACTTCTTCTTCCACTTCCGACCCATGAAAATTGAAATGAACATCCGCTCATTCTTTTATGAACTTCACGACCTACTCGACTGCTTCTTCTTTCACTCCCCTCTTATTATTATTATTATTCTGTGTGAACAAGAGTGTGTTGATCTCTTCTTCATCTGATGAACTTCTCGACCAACTCAGTCACTTCCTCTTCCTCTTCCCTTTTTTGCAGTTTCTTCTTCAGTATAGGAAAAAATTCACTGGATCTTCTCTATTCACACAAAAAATCTAATTAATAATATCAGGGTTGAGGCTCTTTTTCATCTCTTGGATCACATGACATTTTTCTATGAGATAATAGCTTGGACATGTTATTGTTTTTTTCACACTTATTCAACCCATATATATATATATATATTTGTAGAATAATATTCAACAAAGTCAGTTATGTTTTTTCTCCTTTCTATCTCGCATTTCTTTATTCACTATCTTGCGTGAATACATTAATTCAAATCTCTATATATTCGACATTTCAAAAACACATGGAATATCGAATCTTGAATTCCCATTGCACCATCTTTATAACGACTAGATGACTACATGTAATAATTGCATGTAGATATGTAGAAACTGTGTGGTCTTCATTCTTCATCAATCCACGATGCATGCCATTAAAAATCATCATGTATGCATGAATACACGCATGATAAAGTAACATGATCATGGATTATTCCTTCTTGCATTCTTCCCCATCCCATCCTATGAAAAATTGCATGCATTTAAAATGCATATCAATATATGCATGCATGTTGTAACTTCTCTTCTTTATCTATCCGTAATAATCAACATACATTAAGAACACTGCATATGCATGCATAAAATTTACTATGATCATGAAACCTTCATTTTTGGGGATGAATAATTATGAAAATATATCCTCTTCCTTCTTCTACCAATAATATTTTCATGTATTAAAAACTCCTATAAATATACGAATGCATTAATCTTGATTGTTTCTGTCTCATTCATGAAAAAATAGGCTACGCAAGCTCTTCCTTCTTCCTTCTTCAATATACATCCCGAATCATGATAAAAAAGAGTATCATAATATTTTTTTCCATATAAGAACTCCTCACCTGGTACCATATGAATGAAGTATCATAACCACTACATGTTTCTCCTCACGTCAAACCATAGGAAACTTTAAAAAAATTATAAAACACCCACTAAAAGTGAACCATGTCATGGTGTCACTCAGTGTCTTGAACTGGGACTTCGCCATTACACCATGACATTCTCCATGACATATTGATCCCTATTTCAAAATTCAAACAACAACTCAGTGGATATCTTCTTCTCAAAACAACCACTATTGTTGCACCACATCATAGACATCACTATTTTACTTCTCCTGTTTGTATGGATCATAATAACTATATCATGATTTATATATATATATATATATCATCGAATAACATTTCAATTTACATCAACTAAAATATCATGCGATCACTGGATCAACCGTGTGCCATACATTCAATTTATCGACCATGCACCATCTTCTGGATTATTTGTATCATATCTACCATGTGAAGCCCATGACCACTCAACCTACTGTGTGATACCCATGATCACTCAATCTACATTGAAAATCCCACAATTGATTTAGAACTCTAAAAAACCTTTCCATAGATCCTGAGATGACCTCAACACTGCTAGTCTTAACCTTATGTAGGTAGTGTGGCTTGAGTGTTGTTGAGAACAAGAGGTGTTGAATTGTGTTTAAAAAGAAAGAAGGTTTGCTTTGTGTTTTATTTTATTGTTAGTACATAAATCACTTGAAAATTTTAAGCCTTCCTTGTAAAGTTTTCAGATGGAATGTCCCGGACATAGATATATGGGTCGAATAGACTTAGGTGATCAAACAGAGGATGGAACCAAATGTTTGACCAATTGTATTCATAGTTCCATCATACAGAGATATTAGAACAAAGGAAATCAAGAGATGCTTTGATATTCCTCAAAGTACCAAATATCATGATTACTGATTCTATCCAAGATTGCTCAAATGAAGGAATTCAAGGTATACAGGGATTTCGAACAAATTCTACCCGACAAAGAACAATTGTGGAATTATTAGATAGAGAAAGACTAGATGGACATTCGTGAGTTCATCAGATAAATGAAAGTTTTTTAGTCCACTAGAAAAAGAATGTCTGTGAATGCTATCAAACATAGGTCTCTGAGCGAGGTCATTAGATAGAATTTTTTGAGAGAGGTTATCAGACAGACGTTTCCGTATGAAATAATTGGATGAAGTTTTTTGAGAAAGGTTATCAAACATAGGTTTTCAAGCACATTCATCCGATATAGGTTTCTGAGCAGAGCCACCAGACAGATTAACTCAAAGGGCTCCAGTTAAAGGAATCATGTAAAGCTTATCAGATGGATAAATACGAAGTTGTATCAGATAGAGAAGTTCATACAAATTGGAATCAGTTAAATGATTATGGATCTTTGAAATTTTTTTGTTAAGTCTTAAATTGTGATGATGTTGAGCTGTTCTTTCAACGTTCGTAAAACTTGCTGAGTTTTGCAGAAGTTTTGAAGAAAATTGTTGATGCTGAGATTTAAAGAAATTCTTTTTGAATTTTCTTAACTAAAATTTAATCATAGGTTTGAATGAAATCAATTGAAGAAATATTCGAGTGATAATTCAAATTTGGAGCAGGAAACTCAAATTTGAAGCTCGTGCTTCTCCCTATGTTTTTAGAGAAATAATGCCTTTATAAAGGGGAGTTGGAGCACTGTGAAGGGGGTTGTTACTGTTGTATAAGTTGATGAAGAATTGAGGTGCCAATCGAGGATCTTGAGAGATCTCTTGTCAAAGAATCGAATTTTTTGCTACCAGGTAGAGGGTATCATACAGAGATGCCAACCAGAGTGGTATCAGACATAGTGATACCAACCATAGGGTATTAGATGAACAAGGTACTAAACAAAGGTCGTCAGACAGAGTGTACTGGAAAGAGATGTTTTCAGACGGAGGGTACCAGATGAAGGGTACCAGACTGACATATATCAGATTGAGAAGTTATCATATGGGCAGGTTCATACAAAAAGTTCAGATATAAGTTCTTGTAACAACCTGATTTTTTTCCTCACATAAATATTGTGTTCGATAACTTGCGTTACACACTACACCCAATGTAAATGAACCAAAACATATTAGAAAAACATTATTAATAAATATATAATAAACACTAGGATAGTAAACCATTAAAATATATTACCTTTAGAAGATGAATAATTAATATGAGATAATATTGAAAACAATTATTTTCATTAAAATCATTTTTCTTTATATTGTATTTCCTTTCAAACACAGGATATAAAAATTTTAGAATTTAAATTTGATAAAATAAAATTAATTTTTGAATTCATATCATTAAAATTTTCTCAGTATGAATTTTTGAATTTTTATGAAAATATTTTTTTTAGTCGAAAAATACAATTTTTTCAAAAATTATAATTTTTATGATTTTATCATTATGTAAGTGTGTCCTATAAGTTTAAAAAACCTTTTAAGTAATAAAATGTGTATTTAAGAAATACAATTATGCATTTAAATATATTCTTTGTGCTTATAAATCCTATGTCAAACATTTTTAGAACTAAATTAGAATATTAGTTTAATAAAAATTGTTTTTCATATTTTCTTTGGATGAAGTATTTTCATGGTGAGATTCAGTTGTTGATTTCCTTGAAAGACTAATACATTTCATTAAATTTATAATAATTAAATTTATGTATATAAAATTAGTAATAATTATAATTTTATCTTATATATAAATTTAAAGCTGACAAACTTCATTTTTCTAAAAATTGTTTTCACGTGATTAAGTGTGTTTATTTTAAAATTAAATTTTCACACATTTAGGAATTTGATATGATAAAATTATTTTCAAATTTGAAATTAGAAGTTTCAAATTAGGTAATAAAGTCAATTTTAATTCTTTTTCATGAAAATTAATTATTAAGATTAAAAAATAGTTACCCCGGTAAAAAGTAAAAATGGTAAAAAATATTTTACTAAGGGAAAAGGGCCAAAACATGTTAAAAACATGTTTTAAAATGAGTGTTTGAGGTTATTTTAGTCCCACACCCACTTTACCATCTATTTTTTTTCATTTTTGAGCCATTGACCGTTGAATAGTTCCTAGAATTATTGAAAAACGATGAGTGTTTCTAAAAGTTCCATTTTCTTCTCTTATAAAAGGATGCCACTTCCACCCTTTTAAGTTGCACTTGACCTTAAAATTCATCCTTGAAACTATAATATTTTATCCCTCTATAACCTAATATCACTTACTATATCCCCTATCCACACTAAGTTTTCTTAAGACCTTCAATTCCAATGAGTATTCTAAGGAAAGATCGAGTATCCAACATAAGTATTAACTCCTTAAGTTTTTCTTCTTAATCACACTTTTACAAATATCTCATCACCATAATAATATGATGAATTCAATATCATTAGTATTATTATATTTTTTAATATTAATGGTAAACCCCTTATTTATTCATTTCTATCCACATATAATAACAAATGAACATCAATCGTGTGTGTAGATGAATTATTGCCTCCTTGAAGAAGCATTTTTCGTTTTCTTCCATTTTTTTGTTATTTATACAAAAATATTAAAATATAGTTCATCATTATAAAAAAATAAAAATAATATCATTAAACTTATATTATAATGATATTATGTCAAAATAAATTCCACATTAACCATACTCACCCATCGAGTTAAAGCATGTTCAAGTTTGGGTCGGTTTAATAACCTACATGAATGATGCTATAAAAATCTATCATGGATGACTATGTGAACATAAATACTACTATTATTATAATATAAAAATAAAATCCTAATTGGTATATAGTTCTAGAAATACTATATTATGTATTTAAATTATTATTAAAGTATCACCTTCGTTCACTAAAATCATCGAAATAAGCCAACACCAATTCCATTTTCACGCAGCGTAACTAAAACACCTATGGAATGATAAAAGAGATTTATAAATAAATGTAAGTTATATATTATATTATCTTAAATGATATATTAGTGATTAAATTGGAAACAATGAATGCATAATGATATCAATATTATAAAATGCGTGGAAATGGCTAAAATTATTAACAACCAATATTGAAAAGAGATCACAACAATCTAATACATGAAGAGAATTGTTATTAATGAAGAGTATAAGTTGAAATGTATATGAATAAGATTTGAATTTTTTTAATTATGATGGTTATATTTATGATATATAAGGTTAAAGCACTTCCATGGAAATTAAGGGTAAAAGTAATGGAATTGGTAACTCGAACTCATACAATTTCTTATTAAACTTCATTTTTTCCAAGAATTCCCTTTTAAAATGATTATATCTAATTATTTTTTGGGAAAAAGAGTTTTTAATTAAAATAAAATTTTATGAAGTGTTTTATTTTTAAACTTTTTATGAAAAAAATGACTTTTTGAAAAGAGACTCATAACTATGAATTTTACATAGATGACATCAAAATGTTTTCTAGAAAGCTACTTTGAAATTTAGTTTTCATTTTACTCTCTATATTAAAAACATCTATCTCCAATGAAGTTACATTTCATGTTTTACCCTCCATTATTCTATTAATTTGTGATTATTTTTGGGTGATCATATTTTCGACACCAATCGATTTATTTCATGTTGTTATATTATTTGGAAATATTATTAAACCCATTTGTATTTCCAAGTGTTATTTATGAAAAGTGAATAATTTTCATTTTGATGTTTTATGAAACCCATTTTATTTCCATGAGTTATTTATGAAATGAGAATGATTTTCATTTTAAGTTTTATGAAATCCATTTTATTTCCATGGGTTCTTTATGCTGTAAAAATTGAATGACTTTCAAGTGAAGCATGTAAGTATGGATGAATGATGGGCGGGGTCCTATGTTTCCCTCCAATGCATTGTTTAAGATTTTATATATCACGAGATAGGTATTTTTTATTACATTTTAGTTGCTCATAAGCATGTATCCACACTCTCAGATCCAATGCTCATAAATACCATCTTTACATACCAACTTTGAAATTAACCAAAGTGACCCAATTTTAACCATCAACAATTAAAAAATCCCCAAAAATTATTATGTTACATACATTTGAAGAACCTTTTAGGTTTAGAGTTTTAGATAATTAGGAAACAAATTTAACAAAAAAATCCCATGTATTTCTCATCAAATTGACATTTTTTCACTATATAAGAAACTACTTAATCCATAACAAGTCTTCAACATATCCCATATAATTATACACACATGCTACTCTTCTAGACATATAATGTGTAATACTTTTATTCATAACCTGTGGAAATGAAAACATATTAAGGGGTGAGCTCAAATGTTTAGTGAGGGTAAACATAAGCAATAACAATCAAATATCATAAGTGAGTATAAGATGAGAATAAATAATATAGTAGGAATAAATAATAAAAAATATATAATAGAATGAAAATAAAATCATAATATATCCATGGACACTACAACAGAATCGCCGTTTAGCGGTGGTTTTTTTTTTTGCGTTTAACGACGGTTTAAACTGTCGCTACTTTGTTTGGCGGCGGTTTACAGAAACCGCCACGTAATAGGGCGTCGCCAATTTATTAGCGGTGATTATTTGCGTTTAGCGGTGGTTTCAGGAAAGCATCGTCGCTGTCTCATTTCGCGGTGGTTTTTCTGAATTTAGCGGCGGTCTTACGAGCCCTGGATATCACTTTATTCACGGTGGTTATAACCGCCGCGAAACGCAAATTTTATTTTTACGTTTAACGACGGTTTTCATTATTTAGCGGCGGTGTAAACCGCCACAAAACCTCCACGAATATGCATGTAGCGGCGGTTAAAACCGCCGCGAAAAGCTGCCCAGAATAAAAAAAATAATTCTTTTCTTCTGCTACACCACTGCCCTGAAAAACAAATAAAACCAGAAATCACAAAAAACAATATGGTGGTAAATGATGGTCGGGTGTGTATAGAAATCACAAAAAATAATATGTTCATATACATATAGATAATCAAATAGTATCACAACTTATAGGTTTAAAAAAAACAATGAACAACCCAATAGTAACACTTTTGTTGCTACCGCTATATGCAAACCCACACAACATATACTTCCAAAGAATAATCTAGCCACTTTTTATTTAACCACGTTCTATTCATTTATTCAAGGGATTCACAGTATATATTCCATTACTACCAAAAAATAAAATCCCTAACCAACTCAAAAATGAATGAAAACCATTCTTGTAGTCCCACTGCACAACACCACCAATGCCACATTGCAGTCCCCATACAGAAGCATGTCTGATGGACACAGTACAACCAAAGGTAGCTCAACTGCCTACAAGTTCTTCCATTCAAAAATCAATCCCACAAACATAGATAGAACTGTCGCTTCAATTCACAAATATTCCACATAAACCATAAAACCCAACCATAACACACATTACATGACCACACCCATCAAACAGGGGTAAATTCATATTTACCCAACACTGTTCTTGAATTACATTTTTTTACTGGGGTATCACATAATGGTTCTTATTCCTTGAGCATCCATTTAATTAACCATGTGTACATGATTAATCAGTTTCCACATTACAACATTTTCCCCGGCATTATAACCAATAAAAATATTAATAGTGTGTAAGAAAAGACCATCAATTGCCATGATTTTTATAAGGCACACATCCACAACAAGTCAGAACAATAAAAAAAGATAACAAGTAGAAATAGTAAATGTACTATAACCCCTTCTAAGGGGGAAGGACTCTTTCCACACCTTGGGAGAAGGAAAAGAATCCACTAGAAATTAGAGGATCTTGGCTTAAGAATGAGTGATATCCTAATAATAAGGGATATAATTTCAATGTACTGGATAAAACAGATCATGGATTGACCATGCTATTTGAATATCTCAAATCCCTGAGGACATTAAGAAATTAAATATATAAAAAATATCCTTCAAAAAACTCTTAAAAACACCCAAACATAGCATCAAACTCGGTTTTTTGAAAACATATAACTATAAAATTAGAGAGGTGACTTCAAAATACTTGAAATACGTGTTGTGGTCAACACCACGTATCGTTAATTTGGTTTTTCCAAATTTAAGGGTGATTATGGTTTGGAGAAACAATAATTATCCTTGAATATAGTGGAAAAAGATTTAATCAAAGTCAAACTCAATAGGTAACATATTTTTTGTTAAAAGAAAATCACAAGGGAGAGACTGGGATGTCTGGGGAAAACATGAAATGACTCACTGATGGGTGGCTCATTGATACCCTATCACCGATGCCATGACATTGTCACCCTGGCACCAACACCCTAGCATCGATGCCCTAGAAATGATTCCATGTGAGCAACACCCTTGTACCGATGCCCTGGAACCGACACCATGGCACTGACACTGACGCCCATGACTCATCGACACTGACACCCTTGACTCACCGACACCAAATCATCGAGTCACTGATAGGATGATTCACTGAAAACCTGACTCATTGACAGGCTGACTCATGGATAGTTAAAAACTGTATTTTTGAAAAACTCCTGGAATGAGTGAAAAACATCCCCAAGAACACCCTAATCACTGAAGTTTCACAATGTAATTAATCTAAGAGGTTTACTCCATTACATCATATAGCTCTCAAAACATCCTCACCCTATAGAATGCAAAACTACCCAAGAAGAGAGTGGTCCAAACAACCACCCTGTAACATAACTATCAGGTATAAACCACCATGATTTGTTCTAAAGCTGTAATGAAAACCTCGAAATCCCAGAACCCCTCCTCAATAGTTATCATTCTCCAAAACAATTGTGTAATCCCCAAGGCCCCACACTACACCTAACAACCATGTAATCACATATGGTCACACCATCTAGACACATGGATTAGAGAGCTCCTTCCTCCATTTCAAGATACAACATATCTAATTGCAAAACAAGGTCATATATCACTTCAATGAAAATTAAAAAATTAAAACATCAAAGTAATGCTCAGAACATCAACTCAATACAGATTAGCATACTAGGAACGCATATTCACTTCTCACTCCCTAGTACTCTCCTCATGGAAAACATTCCTCCACAACACGTGATCCAAATGAATCATCCATCCACAGAGCACTTTATCCTTACGATCCTCGATTATTAACAGCTTTTCAATGAACATTGCATCATTCTCAACATCTGGATCTCCCAAGTATCAGACATGAGAGGTATCATGTAGATACTGATAGATCTAGGTGTCTTGGAAAACATCATGGATCCTCCCCAAATGAGTTGTAAATTCCAGCTGATATGCCACCAAACCAACTTGCCCAAACACTTAGAAAGGTATAATGAACGTGAAAGAGAAATTTCTCACCTTACTAAACCTTTTATACCCAGAGTTGCATTCATCATATCTTGCATGATATCAAAATTCTCTGTTGTGCTCTGCACTAACTCTGGGCCAAGAACACCTACCTTCCCAATGCCTATCTAGAACAATGCTTAACAACACGACCTTCCATAAAAGTCATAAAATGGCCATTCTAATGGTATAGTGATAACTATTGTTGTATAAAACTCTACTACATGCAACTGTTGCACCCACATCAACAATGGGTTTAACTCCTAGTCATCTAAAATCTAGACTACCAATTCAAACACAGACCTAAATGGAATGATATATACCACACTCAAGAAATAAAGACATAAAAAGAAACATCAGAAATCAATAAAATGCATAAAAAGAAACATGAGAAATCAAGGAAATTTTAGGACATGAAAATGTGTGGTGGCAACTATGTGCCACAAATGTTACATATACAAACCAATTGTTTCCATTTTTGTTCAACACATCAACAGTACAACTACTCAGGGTCCGATGATGCATCTTCACCCTCTCCACCTTCATTTCCACTTTGTGTTGTCACCTGTAAGAACATTATATTGAAAATTAAATACGGTTACATATTTATATTAAAACTTAAAACCAATGAAAGTTAGAAAACTAAATTATTTTTATTTTCTGTGATTCACCTGCATACCACCAATCGATGCACTCCCACCGGGGGCATATCTGCTCATCTGCTGATGTATTTCAGTCAACTCTTTCTACAATGCAGATATCTGATCCCCCTGCTGGTGAACTATGTTTCGTAAAGAAACAATCTCTTTCTTAGCATATCCGAGTATGGGCTGACTAAAGTCAGAAGTAGATGCAGCAGCTATCCCCGGTGGCCTGCTAAAAACCTCAGATGGCACAGGTCCCAAACCCATCCCGCGCACTCTCCCAGGATGCTCTTTCCCAAGGACTTTAGCAACCGGGTCATCCTGGGAGACAGAGTAGGAATGCGCAGGATTGGTATCCCATAGTTCTTTAATTTTGACCTATAAATAAAATATCAATATATATTAACACAGTAAAAACTGATAATAAGTTATTATGATAAAAAATTGACTTCATACCCCAACTTCTTTAGCAGGCTCATTAACAAAACATCCGTCAGATTTCTTGTGAACATCCAACCATAGTTCAGTTTTGGATGCTTCATGGCCTAAACTCTGTGACTGCATTAATAAAAAATTCAATATATTAAACAAATAATATTGTCTTATAAATATTTAAACTAATTAATATATTACCAATGTCGTTCGACTTCTAGAAAAACTTTTTGAGCCCGCAGTGTGCGGGATGACTTGCTTCGCTCGGTTTGATGCATTCTGTCTTGAGAGATCCTGAAATAAATAAAATGAAATTTAATACTGATGTATTGAATGTCATGTCCTTTTCATATACATGTATAAATGTAAAATGAGGATAATATAATAATATATATATTTCAATACCATCCGCTTCTGATCCCGATGCCTGTCAACAAACACTTTCCACTGCTCTTTCGGTACCCCACTGGATAGCTTCTCATACATTTGCAGTGCGGTCAACGAACCATCGTTGACATCACACCACAATCTCCATTTAAAATCATTCCACTTCTTACCTAGATTTTTCAACGTCTACTTCCATGTTATCACATCAGCAACAGTAAAGTGTAAGAACATCTGTATACATAAATTCATTTTGAACATATTAGTAACATGATATTCAATTAAACCATAATGTAATAAATTTACCTTTATTTGAGAATCAAACACTTCATTTTTCCAGCTTGGAGGCATAAGTCTCCAATGTCATATGAAATGGGAAGGGAAATGGGCCCCGCTGCCAGCTGGCCTAGAATCTGGCCAAGTAACCTCACGGCATCATCCGTAGGGACTCTTTAAGAATCAAATGGCACAACAATCTTCTCGCCATTCAGATTCCAAACATTTGAACTTTTTATGTTTTTCTCCACGGTTGCATTTTTTTCATCTTCAATGAGAAAACAATTAGTATAAACAAAATGAAATAAATTTATTTAATTAAAATTTGTACCTATGATAGTGACACTCCAGTATGTCCAGGATGAAATGGAAGGGGCGCGTGGCTGCCCACTGCTGAGGCTCCTGAAGGGGGATTCGATGACTCAGCCTCTACTAGGACATCCACAAATAGTGTGAGAGATGGTGCAGGGGTGTCGGCAGCTGGTGCCTCGATGTCGTGGGGAGGGAGCCAGATGGATAGTCATCTGTCGCAGAACTGGATGAAATAATGTACCGCTTCTTCCTTGGAACTCCTGTCATTTAATCAAATAAAATTAAATTCAGAATATATATTTCAAAAAAATTATGCAGAAAAAAATTAAAAATGATAATAGATAGAGTACTAACAGACAAAAAATATATAACAATGATAATGAATGACTATAGAAATGAAACAAGTGGTTGCTGAATAAATAAATAATTGTACATACAATCATTTTCCCCTTCAATCATGTCGGTTTCCTGCTCCATTGCTTCATCCACTTCATTCATCCTTGTTAGACTAATAGTTTCAATATCATGATGGAAAAATAATTTTGCTTCCTGTTGCTGATTAAATTCAATTTCAGAGGTCAAATTTTCCACTTCATCACCCATATCATACAAATCTCTTTGTATTACGTGAGAAAATACACTCCACCCTTAATCAGAAACATCATTCACATAATATACCATTTTTCTTGCAATGCTAAGATATATGGATCATGCAGTTCACGATCACCAACATCCATCAAGCGAGAGAAGTTCACAGAAGTAAATTGAAAGGAATCTATTTTAAAACCTCTGATAATATCGACCCATTTTCATTTGAATAAAACAACTGAAAAATGTCCGTGGTAGTTTAATTCAATAATATCATGTAGCTTTCCATAGTATTCCACTTCAGCAAATGTAAATATACCACTATTCTGTGTTCTCAAACCCACTTCTCGATCGACTGTACGAAATCTAAAGCCATTCACATTATAAGCGTCGAACTTTCTAACTTCTTTTAGAGGACCTCTAGCAAGAAACTTCAAATCTTCTGATACCTCTACTCGAGTATCAGTATTCATGATCTAAAAAAAGAAATATACTTTATTAGATTTTCAAAATGTATGTGTCAAACTGATATTCGTATTTATTGCAATATTTATGAACTTACACGTCGTACAAACCATTCTACAAGCTCTTTATTAACAGTTTTTGTTATATCTTTCTCATTTCGTGTTCGGATTCTCATTCGTCTCTTTGTTTGTATCCTCAACTCTTCAATAAATGGATCTGCAATTTCACTATTCAGCAGCACATATCTATGTGCCTGTAATAATTCCAATTCAGTCAGTGTCACATTTGAGGTCCTCCCAACTGATCGGCCAATAGTAGGAAATATTTTGGATTTCTGATGTATTTGAGATTGAGTCGATGTGTCGTCAACACGTCCAACTCGATTAAATCTTGTCTCAATATCATCCAAGTATCGAGAACAAAATGTAAGACACTCCTCAGCCACATATCCTTCAGCAATTGAGCCTTCTGGTTTAGCTTTATTTCTCACGTATGATTTCAAATGCCCAAGATATCTGTAAAATAAAATAAACATAATTATGAATTTAATTAAGTACCAAAAATTGTTTACTTAACTGGAAAACATATAAAGTACCTCTCAATTGGATACATCCATCGATAATGAACGAGGCCTCTTAATTTAGCTTCCTCAACCAAATGCACAGTTAAATGCATCATTACAGTAAAAAAGGACGGAGGAAAGATCATCTCTATTGCACAAAGGGTCAATACAAACCTCTCATGGAGGTTGTTAAGCTAAAATGGATGTAGATATTTCTCACATAGTTTTCTGAAAAATGTGTAGAACTGGAGTACAACAACAATAATTTTTTCAGGTAATAATGTACACAATGCCAATGGTAGTAACTGTTGTAACAAAATATGTGAATCGTGGCTTTTCAATCCATGTAACTTACGATTATTCAAGTCAACACACCTCGAGATGTTACTTGAATACCCATCAGAAACCTTAACATTCTTTAACATTCGAAGGAATGTATCTTTATCCCTATTTTTCATTACAAAAATTGTCAGAGGATACTTTTCATTCTCATCTGGCCAGAGATCGTGTTTTATGTTCATTGCTTGTAAGTCTTTGCGAGCATTGAGATGATCCTTCAACTTTCCATGCTCATTAAGCAATGTGAAAATCAAATTGTCACAAACATTCTTCTCAATATGAATCACATCATGATTATGCCGCAAAAAATTAAATTCCCAATATGGAAGTTTGAAGAATATACTTTTTTTCTTCCATTGTTGCGTTCTGGTTTCGCTTGACGATGCACTTCGGACCCGTTTTCCACTATCATTCAAATGATGAACCCTCCCAAATTCTATTTCAACATTTTCAAGCTGTGTCAATATTTCAAAACCATTTAACAACTTTGGAGGTGGTCTACGATCAATGGAACCATTAAATTTTGATTTGTTCAGCTGAAATCTATGAGATGCATCGAGAAATATTCGATGACACAAGAAGCACCATTTTCTACTGTGAGGTAGCCGTTTGGACTCAAAATCAAAGTTACAAATGGGAAAATCCAAACCTATGTAATTGTTCCAACTAGATAAATTCCCAAGCCCTGGGAAGTCACTAATGGTCCACATTAAAGCAGCATGCATTTTGAACATTGTTTTAGAAGAAGCATCAAATGTCTCAACACCGTTGCTCCATAACTCCTACAATTCGTCAATCAAAGGCTACAAGTATACATCAATATCATTTCCAGGCATTTGTTTTCTAGGAATAATCATTGAAAGGATAAAAGATGTTTGTTGCATACACATCCACGGAGGAAGATTATAAGGGATCAAAACAACTGTCCAAATGCTATAATTGGTACTCAAAGTCCCAAATGGGTTAAATCCATCGGCATCCAATCCCAATCGAACATTCCTAGGATCAGCTGAGAAATAAAGATGTAATGAATCAAATGTCTTCCAAGATTGGGAATCTCGTGGATGTCTCATTAACCCATCATTGTTATTATCTACAGAATGTCACTTCATGTGTTCGGCGATTTTTGATGACATGAATAATCTTTGCAATCGAGGATTCAAAGGAAAGTAACGTAAAACCTTTGCAGGTGTGCTCCTTTTCTTCTTCTCCATGAAATTATGTTCATTCAGACTTCTAACATCACCCTTTGCCTGTCATCTAGAAGAAGAACATTTCTTGCAATTCTGTCTACTTGAATCCTCTCCCCAATAAAGCATACAATCATTGGGACACGCATGTATTTTTGTATAATTCAGACCAAGCTTGTTAACAAATTTTTTCATATCATAAAAAGATTCTGAGATTTTTTCTTCAGGAAATGCATCACGAATCAATTCCAATATCATGGACATTGCCTTATTTGTAATTCCACATAGACATTTGATATGGTACAACTTCAGCAGAAATGAAAGCTTTGAATATTTCAAACACCCACTATACAACTCTTGATTTCCATCATCAACTAAATCATGAAACGCATTTTCCTTAGTGAAGTTTTCTCTTAAATTTGGCTCCACAGAATCAAGAGGAGGATCCAATGATATGTGACAATCTTTATTTGCCTGTGTTACAGTCTCAAAAACATCACTTGCCACGTTGCAATTTGTAGCACCCTCTTTTAGTTGTTCTGATATGTTTTGATGCTGATAGTGGTGTCTTGCAGTGCCGAATGCATCATTTATTAGGTTTTGCATTTCATTTTCCATTGTTGATGAACTTGGGACCTCATTATGCGGATTAACATCAGTGCTCAATATTTCTATAACGTTCGATTCTCCATGCCAAATCCAACACAAATATTGAGCAGGGAATTGCTTCAGTATTAAATGTTCATAAACCTCATCTCTATTCAACCATGTTCTAAATTTACATTTAGGACATGGAAATTTTATTCTCCCTTCAACGGATCGATTAGAAATTGCAAAATCTAAAAACTCATTCAAACCCTTAACATATTGAGGTGTGTTCCTTGGTAATGTGATCCAGCTTTTATCCATGTATATCACAATGTGCCTACACAAAAAACAAGGAATCAAACATGAGACATCTTCTATAATCCCATCATCAAAAACAAATAATGATGAACAAAATTTCCATAATAGAGAAAAATTCAAGGATATATCAAGAAATGGGTCTCAAAATTCCTCAAAGTCCCTAAACTGGAAGCACAAAATGGATGAACTCTTTCTATAAGAATGGGCCTTTTCATCATGTTATGGTTCATCCTGCCTCTACTCCTTGCACATTGAATTCTCTTCATTCCCACTATTAATTTGTTGCATACCTGATAAAACTAAGGAATAAACAACCATCGATTTCCAAGAATATTTAGCTTTCATTCACATATCCCTAGTGACAACCTCCAAAATGGATGTTATGCCCAAAGAAAGTAGAGATGTACCAAGGTCTGGGTGAAGACCATCACCAAAGAAATGATCTTTCTCATAATTGATGACCCCTATCTTTGGAGAATATATAAAAAACCTTGAAAGGTTATTGACATACTCCCATACTGATCTGTCACCAATAAAAAGTCTCATGAGCTCAGTCTATTTCTCTACATTCATTCCCTTAGGAAATAACCATTAAAAAATCAATCTTGATGAGATTCCAATTCATACATTCATGAAGTTAAGAAGGTACCACTAACTCCCACAAGACTCTACTGAAACTATAAATCCAGTTCTAAAAAATTCTCACACACAAAGTATCAGGTTCCCTAAGATAATTGAGGATCACCTCAATTTGTTCCAACTACCTAACTACTTCCACTGACCCTTGAAAAACACTTAATGAAGGAAGATAGTGATTCAAGAATCCTATGATGATGTACGAGATTGAAAATGATTTAACATCAACAAATCAACACGTATTCTAGGTCAGAATAAGAACTAAATAATCCTTTTTGAAAATTACAGTGGACAATAATAACATCTAAATGAACTATATCAATTAAATACTCAAAATAAAGCCTAATTATTCTATATGAAAGTAATAATAAAATACAAAAAAAATTATAAATTAAACAAGGAGCACACTAATGAAACCAAATTTACTTTTCGTTTTAAACCACCATTTTTTATAAGTAATTATGAAATACCACCTCCAATAAGTGTGAACCTCATTTGGAAAATACAGATTGGAGAGGAGTTGAAACAGGATAATAGGGGGATAAATTGTGATGTAAATGATTTGGCTTTGTGGGATGGGTGTCTAGGCGCAAACCATGAATACATTTTTTAAACTTGTTCTTTACTATGACTCGATTCATCTTTCGGTAATCATTACAAAGTTGAAGGGTTACATAATATTTATTCACAAAAAACAAATCCATTTCCCAATATTAAAGGCTTGGGAGAATAAATCATTTATCAGATATAGTAGGTTTATCAAAACACATCATAAAGTAAAGAACATAGAACATGAAATAAATATGTCCCTACCATGAAGAATAAATGTCAATATATACATTCCTATGTGCCTATCATGATGCATGAATACTCACTAGATAATTCACCAAAGTAAAATAACATAATAATAAGAATATGGAAAAGGGGTACCCCCAAAAAAATTCTCAATGAGTTTCTAGTCTCACACCCCAACATCATATGTCCTGGTTCTCCCACCTCATTTGTATAATCATACCCTAAGACACTGGAAAAACTCCATCATTCCAATCACCTTGCATGAAACTGGCTATCACATCCCCCCTGGATGAAACATAGTCCATCATATCCCATATCAACTATTTTCATGACCATAATAGTAGGGTATAATTAGAATAAAGGAAGTAAACAGCACTCCCTGTTGATACTATACATGATCCCCACCCCGAACCACTACATCATCACATCAAACATTATACCTACTACACTTTAAGATTCTATACATCACATCCCATGAAAGAGAACCTTACTTGGAAGAGAGATTGGGGAATAGGGGGTCGCTAACCATCCATACTCAACATCTAGGATGATTAGAGAAATACCCCCAAAATCATTTTATTGTTGGAAAATACTGCTCAGTATGGGTGGGGTGAATATAGAAAGAACAATGAAAATACAATATATAGTAGTCACATACACAATACCAACCAATGGGTTCATAACATGGATTCTTTCACTACTCACAAAATCACCAAATGGACTTAAAACCTCCTCCATCTTCACTTCCTCCTCAATATGCATTACACAACCCAAGGAAGACACCAAAACTACATCACTTTCAACATTTCGTTTCATATTAATCCAATTCTCTAATTTTATAGTAACCAACCAAATTCATTTATCTTTCCCGTTTATTTCATATTTAAAAATAAAAAATTAATATAGACATCCAATTTAAATTTATGTATGTATTAATCATTCCAACACATTGGAAAATTCAACCAATTTTATATTACAATTTGATCATCAATATTTAATTTCATCCATGTTGAAAAACAATCAAAACACATCACCAAAATAATGCACATTTTCATGATAGCAAGCCCAAGATTTCCACCACCACACACCACAACCACATTCACTTCACAATAGCTGCAAATCAAAACCAAATATCCTCACACAAACACATAAAAACAACTTTTCACATATTTCTTTTCAATTTAACCAAAAAGGTCATGCATAAAATTCACTTTATTACTTTCAAGGGAATTATAATAAAAGATAATATCCTATGGAAAATTGATTCATTATCCATATATAAGTGATTATCCATTTAATAAATGGTTATATATAACAATCACACAATAGGGGTTCTGAAACCATATCAACTATAACAAAAACTAAACTCCAAAAACCCATAATTTTTAGAAAAGGAATAAAAAATGTCTCCTCGAAAAAACATTAAATGTGGAAAACATGTGTTTCCTACCACTTACTAATAAATTTCTGTTAATATAATTCATTACATTCATTTGGTCGCTGCATAATACCTCCCTAAATGAAAAAAATCCCGATCCTCCTTTTACAACTACATGTAGTATAAATTCTCCCCAATAATGATGAAATGATCACAAAATAATTAACTGCACCAAAATGTGATTCACATGAATCCTTATAATAATAAATCTGACCAATGAAATCATGAAATCACGAGGGTAAAGATAAAAGAGGAGGAAAATGACAAAAAAATCCAAAGAATCCTACCTTGGAAGCTTCACAGACCACTAACAGAGAGAGAGGGTCGGGGTCGCCGGGGGTCACGGGGGGCCGGGGTCGCCGGGGGCCGGGGGTCACGGGGTCGACGGGGTCGCCGGGGTCACTGGGGTCACCGGGGTCAGGGTCGCGGGGTCGCCAGGGTCACGGGGGGCCAGGGTCGTGGGGGAAGCGGGTGGCCGGGGGAACTAGGGTGAGGAGGGTCGGGTGGGGGGAAGGACCGGGCTGTTAAAAAAAACAATGTTTCAGGGCGGTTTATTATAAACCGCCCTGAAACCTTTTTTACAAAAGGTTTAGCAGCGGTTCCTATAATCGCCGCTAAACAACGGTTTTGTTGTAGTGGGATAACATTTGAAATGAAAATATCATATGGATAAGAATGATTGGTTCCTTAGTAATGAAATTTATAATGTGAGACAGTTAATTCCATGCCCTAAGCCATGAAATCATGATCTTAAACATCACAATCTTACTGCCAAGGCCCTGTGTCTAGGCAATATTTTGTCCTGGGCAGGCATACACCAAAATAACCAAACTTGTTTGTATCATTATACATATTGATGCATCAAGGGGATATTAAGGGCCCCAACCATAAGTAATTAAGTCCAATGAATTCATTATATAAATTAATGAATAAGCTATAAAATACATAACCAACATTCCTTAGTAATCGATAGGCATCCATATTAGAATAACAAGTTTACAAATATTCGATATTTACTTAATCAAGAAATGGAATAGATTCCTATCTAATAATCCCTCTGAATAAATTTTTATAGATTAATGGTATATGATTAAGTCAATAATTTTCCAAATTAATAAATGGAAGGATTTTTTTTAAATACTTTAAAATACATTTGTTGAAAATCCACATCATAAAAAGGATGAAAAAACTTCATTTTAAAAAGTGATAAAGAGAAATATGAATACCAAATGAAATAATGAATAATCAGGTTTCCAAATAAGTATTATAACACTGAAAAGAAGGGATAATATGGAAAAGTAGGGGAAACCTTCATTAAAGTGTATGAGAATTACTCTCAACAATGATATACTTTTTAGGAAATAATTTTTTATCAAGGTAAAAGATATGAATTAAAAGGTCATTTTACACTATATAGGAAGAGAATTCACCATGAAATAAAATATAAATGTGGAATCAACCAATATTGGAAGAAAGAAGTTCAAGAAGAAGCATTATAACTCAATAAAGGTAGCTGAGTTAACAAAAATCCTTACGGTAATGGCAATATAAGAATTAAAAAAACATAAGAGGGATACCATGAAATGTATATTCAAATATAATGAAATGAAATATATTAATTATAATTAATGCAAATGGAGAATTGAATACACCATATAATGGAAATGATGTTGTATAATATCAAACATATCTCATAGATTTGAAAATGGGACAAATAAAACCTTACAACTTCAGTATCATCTAAATCAAAACCCTTGAAGGAGAAAAGATCTTGAAAATGAACTTAAAATACCATGAAGTATAATTCATGATATAATATAGAAAATAGACAGTATATACCATATAAAAGTAAATTGGTTCATAATAAGAAGTGTGTCTTATAAAAAATGTAATTGAATCAAGAAACTAATTTCAAGTAACATAATCTTTGAGGTAATAATTATTTGAATATGTGGTTATAAGGAAGAATTAGAAAACCCCATAAAAGAATGAGTAAATAAAATAAAAATTACTTATTAAGTAGAATAAATCAAACTTGGAACAGTAAATTTCAATAAGAAAGTTTGTAACTCAATGGAAGAAAATTGAGTTAGCACAAACCCTTACCTTAATTCCAAACTTCCACAAAAGAACTTCAATCTCTTGTATAACAAAGATAATTATATTAATCACCTATTTCAGAACCTTATTATTATTTATAACCATTTATAAAATTCATTTATAGTTATCATCTACATGCATTAGTTAATTATTATCTATTTTTGATATCAGGTGTGAGTAATCTTGATCATTTTGAACTAGTTCCCTAATAGCAGTGTTGTTCACTAGTAGAAATATGGGATTCAATGTCGGGGTTTTAACATTGGTTTTTTAGAAGTCGATGTTAAAAGTGATGGGGGAAACTTTTAAAATCGATTTTTTATAAAACCAATGTTAAAAGTTATTTAGAAGGACTTTTAACATTGGTTTTATAAATAACCGATGTTAAAAGTCATTCAAAAATCCCTTTAACATCATATTTAAAGAAAACCAACGTTAAAAGTGCTTTAAAAAATATTCAAATACCCTAAAACCCTTATTTTTTCCACTCATAACCCTTTCTCTTGACCGACAACGACACCCGACGACCCTCAACGACGATTGATCATCTATTTCAATTGATTTTCATCTACTTTTCACATTGTTTCTTCTCATTATTCCATACTTTATCCTTCTTTCATGATCCTCAAGCTACTCTGGTCAACCCACAATTTCGGTTCAAGGTTTTTGTTGTTTCGTTTTTTACTGTTTCCACTAACTTCAAGTGATTTTATCATAATTCATGATATTTTTTGAATTATCGACCTCCAAATATTGTACATTATTTTTTTTATTTTTGAAGATAAATCAATTATTTGTTAGTTATAAATTGTATTCATCCATTTAATTTTTTATGCACTTTTTATCAATTATATATATATTTTATATTTTTTTAATGTTATAGTTTTTTATGATTATAAATTGTTTTTCACTGTATTTTTGTTTTTGTAACTATTTGTATCTATACATTTTTTATTGTTACAATTTGTTCTTGGTTGAAATCATTTTTTTGTAATTTTTTTTCATTTAGAAATTGTTTTTTTGATATGATGACTTTATTTTTTTTGTTATAATTTTTTTTCATTTTTAGTTTTTTTAAGACATAAATTATTTGTTGAAAATTTATGCATGTTTAAATTATCTATTTTTATATATCCCTAATCACTTGTATTTAAAATTTTCAATGATATTTTTTGATCATTATGTATGATTTTTTGTTATTATAAAATAGTTATCAATAAATTATTGTCTTTATTATATGTTTTATGTTTAAAATTTATTGGTTTATATATATTTTTAAATTTTTATATGTTTTAATATATTTACTTTTTATATTGTGATTGTAGGTAATTAATGGATCATAATTGGATAAATTTACAAAGAACCACTACTGAATATGAAAAAGGTGTTGATAATGTTTTGGAATTCTCTAAATGAAATATTCAAAACAAAGATATGATTTTCTATCCATGCATGAAGTGTTTGAATATGAGAAAGTTAAGTTCCATAGAAATCAAGGATCATATCATTTGATTTGTTTTCATCCATAATTATACACAATGGATCTAGAATGGTGAAATAATAGAAAATTCAATAGCTAATGTTGATGAAAATATTCAACAAGAGACTGAGGATCATATTAAAGAATTAATTAATGTAGGTGTGGATACCATTGGAAAAACAACAAATTTTGAATGATTGTATAGAGATTATGAGAAACCACTATTCTCATGTTTCACTAAATTTATAGTGTTATCAGTAGTTCTGAGATTAGTTAACTTGAAAGAAAGAATTGTTCGGAGTGATAAAAGTTTCTCTGAATTGGTTAAACTTTTAAAAGAGCTAATTCCAAAAGGAAACTGGATTCCATATTCTAATTATGAAATAAATAAAATATTATTCCCAATGGGATTGAGGTATAAAAAGATACATGATTTCCCCAATAATCATGTGTTGTATAGGGAGGAATATGAATGTTTATAAAAATGTCCTAAATATGGGACATCATGATATAATATGGATGAAAAAATCAACTTCGATTCATTATCAGGCAGCAACATCAAACCTCCTGTTAAATCATTTTTGTACCTTCCAATAATTCCTCATTTGAAGTATCTATGTGAAAATTTAAATGATTCAAAAAGTTTAAGACGACATATATATGAGCACATCTCTGATGGAAACATATTTCACCCTATTAATTCACCACGGTGGAAGAGATTTGATAAAAAAATTTATTAATTTTGGAAGTGAAGCTAGAAATATCAGAATGGGATTGTGCACAGATGGAATGAATCTATATTAGAGCCTCATTTTCCAACATACTTCATTGCCTATTTTTTTTGGTAGTTTACAACTTGTCCCCATAGATATATATGAAGAAAAAATATGTTTTGATGAGATTGATGATTTTTGGACCAAAACAACCTGGAAATGATATTGATGTGTATATTTCACCATTGATTGATGATTTGAAACTTCTATTGGAGACATGTGCTACAATTTATAATGAATATAAGAAAGAGTATTGTTTTTTGCATGCTATGGTAATTTTAACTATAGATGATTTTCCTACATATGGAAACTTATCTGGATATAACATTAAGGGATATAAAACATGTTCAATTTGTGAAGAAGAGACTTTAATGGTTTACATGAATATAATCCCCCCTACAGCCATTATCAGATGACGAATATTATGACAAGTTGAAAAATATTGATTTCACATTTGGAATGAAAGGAAGTTATGGACATCAAAAACATATTTTGAAGAAACAAACTATTTTATTCAAACTACATTATTGGAGATTTTTAGAGATAAAGAATAACATTGATGTTATACATGTTGATAAAAACATATGCGATAGTTTGATTGGAACTTTTTTAGACATAAAAGGAAAACAAAAGATGGATTTCATGCTAGATTAGAATTGATATCCAAGGGAATACTTTTGAAGTTATCTCCCACTATAAAAGGAAATAGAACATATTTACTTCTATATTTTCAAGTATTAATCTTGTGCGAGAATATGATTTTTTTAGTGTATGCATGGTATTAAAGTACCCTGGGATATTCTTCAAATGTAAAGAATTTAGTGTCATTAAAGTATTTTAAATTAATAGGTACAAAATCTCACGAATGTCATGTATTGATCGAACAACTACTACCAGTCACACTGTGTGGTATATTTAACCTATCTGAAAGACTAACATCAGGTTATGTTATTTTTTTCAAATCCATTTGTGTCAAAGAAATTGATCCAAAATTGTTAGATGTATTGGATAATGAAGTCGTACTCATACTTCTTCAACTAGAAATGTATTTCCCACCAATGTTTTTTGATATAATGGTTCATCTAGTGATTCATTTTGTGCATGAGATAAGAATATTTAGTCATGTTCATTTATGTTGGATGTATCCTTTTAAATGATATATGAATATTTTTAATAAATAGTCTATCTTATTCAAGCTACCTTATTAGAGATTATTAGAGATAAAACATAAAATTGATGTTATACAGGTTGAGAAAAAAAAATGTGATAGTTTGATTGGAACTTTGTTAGACATAAAAGGGGAAAAATATGGATTTCATGCCAGATTAGACTTGATATCCATAGGAATAATTTTGAAGTTAGATCCCACTATAAAAGGAAATAGAATATATTTACCCCTAGCTTTTCGCATATTAAGCATGTGTGAGAAGATTATTTTTTGTTAGTGTCTTCTTGGTATTAAAGTACCCTATAAATATTATTCATGTCACGCCCGGACCTCGACTTGAGGTACGAATTTAATTTTAAATTTTTATTACATGAGTTAATTGCCTGTTTTCTTCTGTTGGTTGGTTGTAGTGTGGGATGAACCCGATGTGGGTTGTACGTCGTGGCGCCGGTGAGTGTGCGTTGGCCTTACCTCGTTCGGCCCGCGGGAAAGGCACGGGCGAAGCCATGCGACTTTGTTGGTTAACGTGTGGTGCCCGATGCAAGGACGTTAAATAACCGGATAAAATTTATTATGGTTTTCTTGGTTATTATTGTATTATTATTATTATATTATTGTTATTATTATTATTAGTAAACCCTATTTATTTTATTTTATTTTATTTATTTTGTTATCTTTCTATTTTTATTCAATTTTTTTATTTATTCATTTATTTACATTACTTCTTTTATTTTTTATTTTATTTTTTTCCTCCCCCTCCTAATCCCTACACTAGCCGCCACCCCCCCTTATTTCTCTTTTCTTTTTTTCCTACCCCTTCTTCTCCCCCACGTTTCTCTCCCTCCTCTCCTTCTTATTCTCCTTCTCTCCCTCCCTTCTCTTCTCTTCCGCGGCTCCCCTTCCCACCAGCTGTGCGCGCCTCCCCTTTCTCCTCCTCCCTCAATCCGCCGCGCTCCCCATCTCCCCTTCTCCTTTCTCCCTCTCACCCTCTCCCTGCCGTCGTGCCCCACCACTCCTTCCCCTCCCATCCGCGACCCTCCTTCCTACTACGCCCCATCTCCTCATTTCCCCTCCTCCTTCCTCCATTCCACCGGAACGATCAACCTAAATCCCTCTGCTCGCCGGACAGCCACCGCAACCCGACTCTCACTTGCTGGACAGCCGCTGCGCCGCCCCTCGGTCATCATTCCGAAGATTCTCGTGGTTAGGGGTTTGGATTTAATTTATTTAATTATTTTTTATTTGTTTAATTGTTAATTAATTTATTGAATATGTTTAGTTGTTAATCAATTTATTTAAATGATTTTCTTTAATTGTTAATTAATTAATTTAATTTTTTTTTTTAACTTTTAACTAAATTATTTAATTGCTGATGTTTTTTTTATGGACCGTTAATGTTTTACTGGGTTGGCATTGAGGTTACTTGGTCTACTGTTTTGGGACCTTTTTGACGGATCTGTGCGGTGCGACCGTTGCACAGTGGGAGTGTTGCACTGTATCGCTTTTTCATACCTACTTTGAGGTAGGTGGTTTCACATGCTTATGTTATCTGATCAATTAGTCTGCTGGTTTAATTAAATTAATATGTCTTTTATTTAATTTCTGTTGTGATTTGTTGGTTTTGGTTGGTAGAATTTGGTGTTTTATTTTTATTAGTGGCATGATTAGGTTGTCTGGTTTTTACTGTGTTGTGCCTTTGGTTTTTGAAGAAATGCAGTAGTTGAAATTTGATTCCTATTACAGTCTTAGTGTGCATTCGAGTGAGTTTTGGCATTGATGATTGTTTTGTTTTGTTTTCCTTAAAACTACTAAACCAATTTTTCAAATGTTTGATAAATTTTAGTTTGGTTCTTGGAATTGTGTAGTTTATTAGACTGTATAGTGCTTGCAAGTTGTGTTCTGTTTCTGAGGATCTCTGTTGTGTGTAATACCTTTAATGGTTATTTTTTTATTCATTTATATTGAATGTGTAAGTGTGATGGTTGACTTAGTTGACATCCTAGGTGTATGGTGTTTGACTTAGTTGACATCAAAGTGTTTTGTGCCTTGACCTTGATGAGTAGGGTGAACTTTGAATGTTGAGCACAAAAGGGGAAGCCTGGGTACTAGGTGGGCGGACTAGACTAGCATGCTAGTGATACGGGAGTGTCCCCGGCCTAGTTTCACTTAGCTGGATTGACGCTTACAAAACTATCTAAACCTTGGATGATGACTGGAGACCACTATGTTATGGAGGTGTTTCCCAACTAGTGGATCATGCACGGGAATGTATGATATGGATTCTTTGGTACACCGAGAGGTGAGGTTCTAGGGCCCCACACTGCTTTAGTCCCTTTAGGGCCTCTCCCACTTTTTTTGCTCCTGTGCGATTATATACTCATCACTGGTTGATTGTGTGACTTCTGTGGTGTAAAAAGTTGAGAATGTTTTCATTTTATTTTAGTACCAAAAAACCCATTCCCTATTTAAAACTGTCTTTCTTAAAAAACTGTTTTCATTAAATTGTTAGTGCATTTATTTATTTTCTATAATTTAAACCTGCAAACTGTTTTGGTCACCTAACCTTTATATGTGGAATATTTTCTCTGGTGCCAACCTATTGAGTGATTGATCACACCCTACTTACACCCTTGGGTGTAAGTAGATCTGATTATGTCTGATGCAGGGAAAGGAAAAGGTTTTGAGAGCAGTGGTCCAAGTTGTTAGCTGCTTCTTCTGACTTGGCATTGGTGGTGAAGGCTGGATGGTGGTATCCCTCCATCAGGTGATGGTTGCTGACTTGGTTTTTGGTCACCCCTTTTTGGAGTTAGTTTTGGTTGGGTTGTAGTTGTTTTTGATACTTACTTTTCTTGTTTAAAGACTTGTGGTTGCAACGTTGTTTTTGAGTTCAATTTACTTGTGGTTATTCCTAGTTGTTTATACGGGTAAATCATTCCCAAAATTTCAATTTGATACCCAGGAACTTGTGCTAGCCCATGGGGATTGGGAATGCCCTTTGGTCCTTGCCATGGGCCGGGTCAGGCATCAGGTTGACGGCCACCTAATTCGGTTCATGACAAAATGGTATCAGAGGTAGTTTAGCTCTTTGTTTATGTTATTTGGGATGAGTCTGGATAGACATGAGTTAGAACTGTCGGGGCTCGGAATTCTGGTTGCGAGTAGGGTGTCTGGCTAGCACGCCTTGTGATAGACACTGAGTCACCATGGGATTTCAGGATGCTTGTTTGAATTCTTTTCTAGGTGGGACGTACAGGCTGCAGACTGTGCATGGACACCAAGCAGAAAAGTAGAGTTTTGACACAATGTTATTTTTTCAAGTTTGGTTGACTGATGATTATTTATCTTGCTGAAAATTTGTTTTCTCTTGAGATATGAGATATTGATGGTGTTCTTTTATGATTGTTTCTCCTTGCAGCATGATGCCTCCCTGGAGAGCTCCCATGCACCCACGAGAGGAAGCCGGAGAGTGTTCTCCCGCGCCGCTTGATGAGAGATTGGTAGATGCCATGGTCCGAGTTGTTCAGGATTTAGGACAAGGGGAGACTCTTGCCCCCACCCCTATTCTAGCTAGAGGGGATAAATCTGGATCCAAGAAGGATAGAGCTCAGAAGTTTTTGAATAATAAACCTCCTTCTTTACGAGGTAGTTCAAAACCTCAGGAGGCAGAGGAATGGCTTGAAAATATAGAACGCATGTTCGAATTCATTGACATGCCCGAGGAAGTCAGGGTAAAGTGTACCACTTTCCAACTAGAGGTTTCCAGTTGCAAATGGTGGGAATCAGTGATTCAGGCTGGGAAACATTAGCATATGAGTTGGAAAGATTTCAAAGTTATCTTCAACGAGCAGTACTGTCCAGAGTTCCTGGCCTATGCTAGATCCCGGGAGTTCATGGATCTTTTACAAGGTAATCATACAATGATGGAGTATGTGAACCGCTTTGCAGAGCTAGTGTGGTATGCACCTGAGATTGTTTCAAGTGAATACCTAAAAGATCAAAAGTTTGAGAAGGTCCTTCGACCAGAAATCCACTCTCAGGTTTTCTTATTCAAGCTGAAGACTTATGCCGAGGTGGTCAATCGTGCTTGCATGGTCGACATTGACCAGAGAGGAAGGTTAGGGTTTTCAGGATCAGTGTCAGGATTTGGAAGCGACAGTTCTTCCGAAAAGAAGAGGAAGCGTGATGAGAAGTGGAAGAAGAGTGGTGGCAGCTTAGGCCATCCCCCTAAGGAGACTTCGTCTGGGGCTTCTGGTATGAGGTCTGTTGTGTGCCATCAGTGCGGAAGGGCAGGGCACATTAGACCTTCATGTCCAAATCCTCCCAGGGCTTGCTAAGGGTGTGGAGTTATGGGACACCTACAACATTTCTGTAGGACTGTATGCCCTCACTAGAGTGGGAATGGATCTGTGGCTTCCGGGGGAGCATCAGTGCAGTCAGAGCTGACCAAGATGCTGGGATCTCAGTTCGGTGGTCATGGTGGCAGGACCAGATCGTCTTCTAGGCAGAGCCAGATTAGGGCAGAGCCACAGGCGAGCGGTCATTATCAGGAAGGGACCAGGCATATGCATGCTCTGGATCATGCACCAGCAGGATCTGACACAGGGCCTTCGACTGTTCGAGGTACCATTCTAATTGCATCTTCTATAGCTGTAATTTTATTTGATACTGGTGATTCAGTTTCCTTCATATCTGCTTGTCTTGTGAATCTGTTGAACCTACCAACCGAACTATTATCGTTTTCTATGGATTTGGTAACACCATTGGGGAAAAATATGGAGAAAGGATTTAGGCACTCATTGTGTGCACTCTCGGTGTCAGGATTCGAGATGGAGTGGGACTTCTTGGTCCTTGATATGGACCTGTTTGAAGTGATCCTCGGTATGTACTGGCTGGTGCACTTTCAAGTGCATATTTACTACTATCAGCACCGAGTCAGCTTTACGACACCAGATGGGAGTCCTTAGATATTTCATGGAGAATGGGACCCTCGGTCTGGTCACGTGGGACCTCCACTCCCTGAGTTGTGAAATCTTGCTTATCAGTTGTTATCGCTTGCACTGGAGGACGATGGTGGTGTTTCTCAGGGCGGGTTACCTCGTGTAGTGGATGAGTTCCTAGAGGTCTTCCCAAATGATATTTTTAGGCTTACCCTCAGAGTGGGATGTGGAGTTCTCGATTGAGTTGGCGCCGGGAACAAAGCCTATATCTCTTCCCTCATATCGCATGGCCCCCACCAAATTGAGGGAATTAAAGATACAGCTGGACAATTTTGAATCCAAAGGATTCATTCACCTGAGCGTCTCTCCTTAGGTCACCCCAATTTTATTCGCAAAGAAGGCCGATGGAACTCTCCAGTTGTGCATTGATTACCAGAAATTGAATAAGGTGACCATCAAGAATAGATACCCTTTACCCCGGATCGACGATTTGTTCGACCAATTGAAGGGGGAAAAGTGGTTCTCCAAGATCGATTTGTGTTCGGGAACCACCAGCTCAGGGTGAGAGAAGAAAATATCCCAAATACGGATTTTCAAAGTAGGTATGGTCACTTTGAGTACTTGGTCATGCCTTTCGGATTGACGAATTCTCCTGTAATTTTCATGGAACTCATGAATAGGGTGTTCCACCAATATCTCGACTCATTTGTTGTGGTATTTTTGGATGACATCCTAGTTTATTCTGGATCTGAGGGGGAACATGATCATCACCTGTGCATTGTTTTGGTCACTTTGTGAGACCATATCCTATATGCCAAACTCTCAAAGTGCACGCTCTAGATCAGGGAAGTGAAGTTTTTGGTGCATGTCGTCTCAGAACAAGGGGTTTCAGTGGATCCTGAGAAGATCAGGGTAGTTATGTCGTGGGATCAGCCGAGGAATGTGTTTGAGATCAGGAGTTTTTTGTGCCTGACAGGCTATTACAGGCGCTTTGTCCGGAACTTCTCGCGGCTCGCCTCCCTTATGACTGCACTCACCCGGAAAGGGGTAAAGTTTGAGTGGATCCCACAGTGTCAGTCATCCTTTGAGAAGTTGAAGAGGCGATTGACCACCACACCTGTGTTGACCTTACCAGAATCTGGAAAGGGCTATGTGGTTTATTGTGATTCTTCAGGTACAGGCCTTGGGTGTGTGCTCATGCAGGATGGCCATGTGGTGGCTTATGGTTCTCGCCAGCTTCGGCCGCATGATAAGAATTATCCGACTCACGACTTGGAGTTAGAAGCGGTGATGCATGCTCTGAAGACGTGGCGTCACTATCTCTTTAGGGAGAAATTTGTGAGAGCCTGGCCTACATTTTCTCTCAGAAGGATCTCAATTTGAGGTAGCACTGCTGGATCGAGTACCTACAAGGTTTTGACTTTGATATTGTCTATACCCCAGGCAAGGGTAATGTGGTGTCCGACACTTTGAGTATGAAGGTACCAGTGCGAACCTTGAGGAAGTCCAGCGATGAGTGGACTTTAATGGGGCTTTTTGCCCAGATGCACCTAGAGAGCAGGGAGCACAGTGGAGGTACTTTCTTGGCTAGAATTCAGTTGACTCCCACTCTTCTGGAGTTGATTCAGTGGGAACAGCCCGGAGATGAGCTATGTAAGAAATCTATGCAGTTTCTTCATGGTGGGGATACTCCTTTTGATTGGTCTTTGTCTCTCGAGAGGATCTTGTGCTTCAAGGGTCGTGTTGTGGTGCTGTTGTCTCTACGGATAGTGGTGATGCAGGATAGCCACCAGTCTCAGTGGGCCGTCCATTCTGGTACCACCAAGATGTATTACGATGTTCGCCGTCAGTTCTGGTGGCCAGGTATGAGACGGGACATAGCTGACTTTGTGTCGAGGTGCTACACTTGTCAACAGGTAAAAGCAGAGCATCAGAGGCCATCTGGGTTGCTTCAGCCACTACCCATTCCTATCTGGAAGTGGGACGAGGTCGTCATGGAATTTATCATTGGCTTGACTCGGACACCTCAGGGGAGGAATGTGATTTGGGTAGTGATTGATCATTTGACCAAGTCAGCTCACTTTATCCCGATTAGAGATACAATTAAGGTAGATGAGCTGGGCCTCTTGTATGTTCAGGAGGTGGTCAGACTTCATGGTGTGTCGTCAGCAGTTTTTTATGATAGAGACCCCTGATTTACCTCTCGGTTTTGGGGAGGCCTCTAGAAGGCTTTGGGGTCACAGATTAAGATGAGCATGACATACCACCCTCGGACGGATGGTCAAACGGAGTGGGCAAATCAGATTCTGGAAGACATGCTCCGAGACTATGTGTTAGATTTTGGAGGTTCTTGGGATAACCATTTTGGGATTGGTTGAGTTTTCCTATAATAACAGTTACCAATCTTCAATCAGAATGGAACCCTTTGAGGCGCTCTATGGTCGGCCTTGTCAGTCTCCTTTGTGTTGGGCTGAGGTAGGCGGGACCTCACTCTTGGGATCGAGCCTTGTTCAGGAGACATCTGAGAAGGTCAAGCTGATTAGGCAGTGGTTGTTGACAGCTCAGATTCATCACAAATCTTATGCAGATAAGAGGTGGAGGGATCTTGAGTTTTCAGTGGGGGAAAAAGTGTTCCTGAAAGTGGCCCCTCGCTTGGGTCACTGCCATTTGGGGAAGCAGGGAAAGCTGACACCGAGGTATGTCGGGCCTTTTGATATTATTGAGCGGATTGGCAAGGTGGCATACAGGTTAGCTTTTCCTTCTCATTTGATGTCGATTCATGACATATTTCATGTCTCCCAATTGAAAATGTATAACCTCGATCTGTCGCATGTGTTTAATTGGGAAGAATTAGAGATAGATTCCGACTTATCAGTGTTTGAGCGGCTAGTGCGGATAGTGGATTCTCAGGAGAATGTGCTGCGTGGGAAGTACATTACTTTGGTTCGTATTCTATGGCATCACAGGAATGACGAGCATAAGACTTGGGAGTGAAAGTCTTGGGTTGAGCAGGAGTACCCATTTCTATTCTCTGATCAGGATTCAAATTGACTTTCCGAGGGCGAAAGTTTCATGGTGGGGAGAATTGTCACGCCCGGACCTCGACTTGAGGTACGAATTTAATGTTAAATTTTTATTACATGAGTTAATTTCCTGCTTTCTTCCCTTGGTTGGTTGTAGTGTGGGATAAACCCGATGTGGGTTGTCCATCGTGGCGCGGTGAGTGCGCGTTGGCCTTACCTCGCTCGGCGCGCGGGCAAGGCACGGGCGAAGCCGTGTGACTTCGTCGGTTAACGTGCAGTGCCCGATGCATGGACGTTAAATAACCGGATAAAATTTATTATGGTTTTCTTGGTTATTATCGTATTATTATTATTATATTATTATTATTATTAGTAAACCCTCTTTAGTTTATTTTATTTTATTTTGTTATATTTCTATTTTTATTCAATTTTTTTATTTTTATTTATTCATTTAGTTACATTAATTCTTTTATTTTTTATTTTCTTTCCCCCCTCCTAATCCCTACCCTAGCTGCCACCCCCCCTTATTTCTCTTTTCTTTTTTTCCTACCCTTTCTTCTCCCCCACGTTTCTGTCCCTCCTCTCCTTCTTCTTCTCCTTCTCTCCCTCCCTTCTCTTCTCTTTTGTGGCTCCCCTTCCCTCCAGCCGCGCGTGCCTCCCCTTTCTCCTCCTCCCTCCATCTGCCATGCTCCCCATCTCCCCCTCTCCTTTCTCCCTTTCACCCTCACCCTGCCGCTGCGCCCCACCTCTCCTTCCCCTCCCATCTACGACCCTCCTTCCTCCTATGCACCATCTACCCATTTCCCCTCCTCCTTCCTCCATTCCACCAAACCGATCATCTGACATCCCTTCGATCGCCGAACAGTCGCTGCAACCCGACTCGCACTCACCGGACAGCCGCCGCGCCGCCCCTCGATCGTCATTCCGACGATTCCCATGGTTAGTGGTTTGGATTTAATTTATTTAATTATTTTTGATTTGTTTAATTTTTAATTAATTTATTAAATTTATTTATTTTTTAATCAATTTATTTAATTGATTTTGTTTAATTTTTAATTAATTTAATTAATTATTATTTATTTTTTTAACTTTTAACTAAATTATTTAATTGCTGATGGTCTTTTTATGGACCGTTGATGTTTTACTGGGTTGGCATTGAGGTTACTTAGTCTACTGTTTTAGGACCTTTTTGACGGATCGGTGCGGTGCGACCGTTGCGCAGTGGGAGTGTTATACTGTATCGCTTTTTCGTACCTACTTTGAGGTAGGTGGTTTCGCATGCTTAGGTTATCTAATCAATTAGTCTGTTGGTTTAATTAAATTAATAAGTCTTTTATTTAAATGCTGCTGCGAGTTGTTGGTTTTGGTTGGTATAATTTGGTGTTTTATTTTTATTAGTGTCATTTTTAGGTTGTCTGGTTTTTACTGTGTTGTGCCTTTGGTTTTTGAAAAAATGTAGCAGTTGAAATTTGATTCCTGTTACAGTATTAGTGTGTGTTTGAGTGAGATTTGGCATTGATGATTGTGTTGTTTTATTTTCTTTAAAACTACTAAACCAAATTTTCAAATGTTTGATAAATTTTAGTTTGGTTCTTGGAATTGTGTAGTTTATTAGACTGTGTAGTTCTTGCACATTGTGTTCTATTTCTGAGGATCTATGTTGTGTGTAATACCTTTAATGGTTATTTGTTTATTCATTTATATTGAATGTCTAAGTGTGATGGTTGACTTAGTTGACATCCTAGGTGTATGGTGTTTGACTTAGTTGAGATCCAGGTGTGTTGTTTCTCGACCTTGATGAGTAGGGTGAAATTTGAATATTGAGCACAGAAGGGGAAGCCTGGGTACTAGGTGGGCGGACTAGACTAGCGTGCTAGTGATACGAGAGTGGCCCCAACCCAGTTTCACTTAGCTGTATTGACGCTTACAACACTAACTAAACCTTGGATGATGACTGGAGACCACTAGGTTATGGAGGTGTTTCCCTACTAGTGGATCGTGCACGGGAACATATGATATGGATTCTTTGGTACACCGAGACGTGAGGTTCTAGGGCCCCACACAGCTTTTTTCCCTTTAAGGCCTCTCCCACTTTTTTTGCTCCTGTGTGATTATATACTCATCACTGGTCGATTGTGTGACTTCTGTGGTGTAAAAAGGTAAGAATGTTTTCATTTTCTTTTAGTACCAAAAACCCCGTTCCCTATTTAAAACTGTCTTTATTTAAAAACTGTTTTCATTAAATTGTTAGTGCATTTATTTATTTTCTATAATTTAAACCTACAAACTATTTTGGTCACCTAACCTTTACATGTGGAATCTTTTCTATGGTGCCAACCTATTGAGTTATTGCACACGCCCTACTTACACCCTTGGGTGTAAGTAGATCTGATTATGTCTGATGCAGGGAAAGGAAAAGGTTTTGAGAGCGGTGGTCTGAGTTGTTAGCTGCTTCTTTTGACTTAGCGTTGGTGGTGAAGGCTGGACTGTGGTATCCCTCCATTAGGTGATGGTTGCTGACTTGGTTTTTGGTCACCCCTTTTTGGAGTTAGTTGTGGTTGGGTTGTATTTGTTTTTGAGACTCACTTTTGTTGTTTAAAGACTTGTGGTTGCAACATTGTTTTTGAGTTCAGTTTACTTGTGGTTATTCCTGGTTGTTTATACGGGTAAATTGTTCCCAAAATTTTAATTTGATACCTGGGCACTTGTGCCAGCCCGTGGGGATCAGGAACGCCCTTCAGGCCTTGCCGCGGGCCGGGTCGGGCGTCCGGTTGATGGCGACCCAATTCGGTTCGTGACAATTCAAATGTAAATAATTTTGTGTCATTTAAGGATTTTAAATTAATAGGTATGAAATCTCATGACTGTCATGTATTGATCCAACAACCACTACCAGTCGCACTGTGTGGTATATTTCTAAAACCTATATATAAAACTAACACCAGGTAATGTTATTTTTTCAAATCCATTTATATCAAATTAATTAATCCAAATTTGTTAGATGTATTGGATAATGAATCCACACTCATACTTTTTCAATAAGAAATGTATTTCTCACCAATGTTTTTTGATATAATGGTTCATATGATGATTCATTTTTTGCACGAGATAAGAATATTTGGTTCAATTTATTTACATTGGATGTATCCTTTTAAAAGATATATGATCATTTTGATGGGATATGTTAAAAATCCTCATCAAATTAAGGTCTCTATTTTTCAAAAATATGCATCTAAAGAGTTGATTTAGTTCTATACTGATTATTTGCATGAATTAGAGCATATTGGTCTCCCTATATCTTGAAATTTGATAGTTAATAGAGAAAGTAGATGGATTCATGGCTTAAAGGTAAAGTTCATTCCATGTGATGAATTTATGCAGGAAAATTTATACATTTTGAACAACAATAAAGAGGTTAAACCATATATATCATCACATATTGCTAGATTAAAATTATTGTATCTGAAAAGAAATGAAAATCGGTTGATGATTGAGAATAAAAAGACATTCGTTTCTTGGTTTAAAGAGAAAGTCAACACAGATTTATATAAATCAGAAACTTTAAAATGTTTTGTAGGGGGGCCTTCTTTTAATGTGATCAAATGGACTAGTTTTGATATTAATGGTTAAACATTTTACATAAAAATAAGGATTACAAGAGTACTATTAAAAATAGCAGGGTAATGGTCTTCATTAAAACACTTCATTTTTTGAGTACAAAAGATAAAAACATAATTTCCGCATCAACGACATATTTTGGAGTTCTTGAAGATATATGAGAAATTGATTACACCAAATTTCAACTAAAAGTGTTTAAATGTAACTGGGTTGATAATAACAGTGGTTTGAAACATAATGATTATGAATTTACACTTGTTGATTTGAAAATATTTAGATGAAAAATGAATCATTTATTATGCCGACACATAAAATAAAAATATTTTATGTTATTGGTATATCGAATGATCAGTATTCTATTGTTTTTAAAGGGAAAATAATTCATTTGGGTGATGAGGATGATGATGATGTTATGGATTTATGTGATCTTTATTCATCTAGTATACTATTTCTAGATAACAACAATGATTATAATGTAGACATAGTCCATGCTATATGAAATGATCATGCTGAAGGGATATGAGAAAACACTAAATTTCTCTCCTAATTATTCATGTAAATATTTATAATATATTTTTCATTATCGACCTCCAAATTTGGTAAGTTATTTTTTTCTTCAATTTTTTTTCATTTATAATTTTTTAGGATATAAATTATTTGTTAAAATTTGTTCATGTTTAAATTATCTATTTTTATATATTTCTATTCAAACTTACAACGCCCACCCTGTTGCCACCACCTTCGAGTGAGTTTAACAAAATTCCAGATCTATTTAAATCCAAATTTTGTAAGTTATTTTTTTATTCTTGAAGATAAATTAATTATCTGTTTTTTATAAATTTAATTATTCCAATCATTTGTTTGCATACATTTTATTATCAATTATATTTTTTTTGTTAAAATTTATTTAATGTTATAGATTTTATTATGAATACAAATTGTTTATGACTGTAATTTTTTTTGGTTGTATCTATTTTTATTTAGAATTATTTTTATTTATACAATTTTTATCATTATAATATGTTTGTGGTTGAAATCATTTTTTTCTTCAATTTTTTCATTTATAAATTGTTTTTTTCTATTATGAATGATAAAATTTTATTTATAATATTTATTTAATTTTAATCAAATACATGCACACATACTTTTGTTGAGATAACATACATCTTTCAAAATGACACACTAATGCAAGGGAACCGAGGTATGTACATTTTTTCATTTAAATATATATCTATAGTAGTTATATTATTTAATGAAATTAAACTTATATTTCTTAAAATTATTTGTAGCTCTTCTTCTTCTCTAGAGAGAAAAATACATAGATATGGTAAGCATGGTATTACTTGTTTATCAAAACTTTTACTCGCACATAGAGTGAAAAGGGTGATAATTAGCCTTGGTGAGAATGACTTCCCAATTGGACCAAATGCTAATATTTTTGGACTTACCTAGCTATACAAAGTCATTGTAGGATTATTATTTTATACCCAAATTGGAGGAGCATCGACCATTCAGGTAAAGATATTTTATGGGAGTCCCTAATGGTAAAATTTATAAACTAATTCATTTATTATTCCAATGGTTTAAATATTATACATTTATTAATATTTTCTTTATTAAATTATAGATGACATTTAACTTTCAAGAGACAAAAGGAATTAAAAAAAAGTGGCGATCCTTTACAGCAACAAGATTGAGATATTTTAAGACAAAGTTGACTTCAAATTATATTTTTTGAGAAAAAAGGATAAATATCCATGTGTTAAGTTTTATTTTATAGATATAGATATTTGGTAGAAGTTTGTCTCTAGTCGGAAGGATGAAGCTTTTATGGTATGTTTTTGTTCTTTGAAAAAAAATTTGTTTAATTAATTTTCATTACTTTATAACTTATTTGTGTTTTCATATATAATCGTCCTCCATGAAAACTCACCAAGTGATACAGTCTCAAAATTTATACCGTTATACACTATCATGAGGAAGATATCCTTTATCATAGGAATAAATGATTACTTAAAAAACTAAGTGAATTAAGAGCCAAGCCAAGTAGTGGCTCTAAAGAGGTTCCACATGACCCTCCATCTCCTACCACTCTTCATGAAAAATGAAAAAGGGTGAGAATGTAAAAAAAGGGAATATATATTACTAATCTAGAAAAGAAATAAATTGATAAGATTATAAGTAATGAATTGTTAATTTTCATCAATATTACTATTTATTAAATTTGTCTCACTAATATTGCATTTGAAAATATTACATTAGGATATCCTTTAGGAGAAAATTACATAGGGGACCTTTATCCTTGAGGGTAAGAAGTATATTCATATAGATTCTTTAGGAAATCCAGAACACTCTAGCCACATCAGAGGGTATAAGGAGGGTATTATATTTAAAAAAGTTTTTGGCCATGCCCCTAGTGTGACATCAATGGGGGAATAACATCATGAAGAAATAAATTCATTGAAGTTTGATCTGTGACACTTAAATGATTCGATAGAGGACATGATTAAATCATTAATATCATCTATTCTTACATAAGATATGTGATCGATGCATCTTGTGCAACCTTTATTCCCAAATCCACCACATCCTTATTCAGACCCGACTTTGTACTGTGAGTTGCATTTTGGGGATCCCCATGTATGTATTGTAGCATACAGGATTTTACATCATCTAGGGGATTATTTACATCATCATATTATGTTTTTGGGTTAGGTAAGAGTAGCGATACATGATATTATTGATCCAAATACTCCAGTGTCACTGCCTACTGAGGAGGAGTCCTTATTTGGACATAGTATTCGCAATTTTTTGCATTGTCCAGCTGATCTTTGTTGTCATATGACATATGGGGTGTGAGTTTATTTTGATTTTTTATTTATCATTAGATTAAAAATTATTTATATTATTTTCTTACACTTACCTTATGTAGGAGTATATGATATCAAAGGAATCACTGCAAAGGAAATAAAATTTTTTGGTTCCTCTACCTTTAGATATTCCTTAGGAAACTAATTGGGTAACAACGTTATCACATGTTTTTCTTATATTAGATAATTATTATACATTTCCAATGATTACTAATATATGTGGAAGATATTATACATTATATATTTTTAAAACCGACATCATGGATGTTGTAAAGTTTGATCAGCTTAATGTACCCGTGTTGCAGTTGTTTTTCATGTAATTAAATTTCAATCATTAATTTATTTTCATTAAGTAACCATATTTTATATTGACTTAGTTAATTAATTTTTTAATCAGGTATCTCTATATTATTTGCATATAATATTATTGAACTTCTGTTTATGTTTTTATTGATCCATAATATATTTCAACATATGTGAAATATTTAAACCAGGAAGCCATAATTCAATATGTATTTGAAATATTTAAAAATATGGAGATCACATGTTGGTTTTTTTCATTACTTAATAGGTAAGAACAAATATATAACTATTAAAAAATATTCATTATACTATTATTAATGCTGAATATTTTTTTTGGAAATTGGATGTTATGCATATTTTCCCAAAAGAATGTATAGCATATTGGTTATGCTATTTATTAAGTGGCGTTCAAAGAATATTTAGAAAAATGTTAATAAAGTAAGTTTTATTCCATGCTTTCAGTTATTTAATCATAATATTTCCATTTTACATTGGTTTTGATAATTAATATTTAAAATTGCAATAAGTTTCAGATTGGTTTCAACAGGGATCTCTATCCAACAGTGCTACCATAAAAAATTAATTATGTGAAATTTTAGGTGAATAAATTTTATATCAGTGAATATTTGTTTTTTCTTACATACTTGATGTTTTTATTTTTAAAATATTACTTCATAAATATAGTTTCATCATAAACAAGAGAATTTTGAATTTAGATATTGTAGGATCGAATATGATTAATGAGATGCTCAATATACAAGAGGGGGGTGAATTGTATACTTTAAAAAATTCCTTTGGAACCTTTAAAGTTAAGTTTAACAAGGTTAAACAAACATTCACAAAACCTCTTAAAGAAAACTTTTCTAATTTCTTAAAAGAAATATTCTACCTTAAAGCATATAGAATCTGTAATATAATCAGAGTAACTGAATTAGAAAGTATAAGAAAGTTATACTTCCTATCTTTAACAAAGTTAAGATTACATCAGTGAAAATAAAACAACTTGAAATAGAAAATAAGTAACAACAAGATTCTTTATCCCAAAGAGAAGGGTATCCAACAACATTGGATAAATGTCCCTTTATTTATACTTTCAAGAAAGTCTATCTTACCCAAACCCGGGTAAGCCCTCAATCTGAAGATCAGTATCTGTCTTGCTATCCTCACAAGCCCTCGATTTAGAAGGAAATCAGAACCTCTATCTTCCAAACCCAGAAGCCCACGGTTTAGAAGGAAATAGGAACCTTTGTCTTCCAAACCTAGAAGCCCACGATTTAGAAGGAAATTGGAACCTCTGTCTTCCAAACTCGGAAGCCCACGATCAGCACGATCAGAGTCTGCATGAAGCAAGTCTGAAGAAGTTGTTTACACCCGAAAAAGTTGTTCACGACATCCACACGAAGCACTGAAAGTTGTAAGATCCTCTCTCTCTATAAATCACTTCACAACTTTTTATCTCTTTTCCATTCACTATTTATCATCGTTATTTGAATCATTCAAATGATCTTGTATTTATAGGAAAAACTTCCCAATGGCCGGCTCCTCTCCAATGGTCATATTTTTCCTTAAATTTTTGAGGGACCTGGACACGTGTCAAACATACAACGGTTAGTTTATAATAGATTATATGACATAATTTTAAGTATGAGAAATGATGTTAAGTTAAGGATAAATGTTAAGTCAAAGAAAACTTAGAATCCAATATCATTGGAATGATACATTTAAACAACTCTAACATTATCAAGAAAATGTAATATTAAGAAATCAAGAAAAAGTTTCTTAATAATAACATTATCAAGAAAACAGAATCATAAGGAAAAGTAAATCAGATTGTGAAACAGGTATCTCTTTTGTTCCGGAATCGGAATCATAAAATCGGAATCACTTGTACACTGGAATCAGTATCATAAAGCCTGAATCACATATACATCGTATTCAGTATCACAAAAACTGAATCACTTATATACCATAATCGGAATCATAAAAATTGTATCAAATATACACCGAAATTAGAATCATAAAAACTGAATCACATATACACTGGAATCGGAATCATAAAACGGAATGACAATTCTGTAAGTATAACAGAATTACAATTCTATAAGTATAACGGAATGTCAATTCCGGATCATAAAAAAAATAACTTAAGAAAAAGACAGAACTTAAGAAAAAGTGTTTGTGATTTTCAAAACATAAAACCATAAGGAATGGAGAAGTCATAAGATATCCTTATTGACTCAAAAATCTCCCCCTTTTTGGAAAGAACAAACAACTTTTCTAAGGGAGAATATATTGACTTAGATAAACAAGTATGAAAAACTTGTCTCCCCCTTAGAAAGAAATTTCTGATGAATACGACTAAATCCCCCTTATGTTATGTTTCCCAAGGATCATATTCTTGATCTTTAGAGTCAGGTTTTATTAAGGGAATATCTCCCCCTTAGATAGTCATCTCTTCCTAAAAGAGACCCCCCCCCCTTACATGGACAAAAACCTTTCTTGCAATACTCCCCCTTAACAGATTCTATTTCTCAGAGATCTTCATTAAATTCTTCCTTTAAATAAATTCTCCCCCTTTGAGATTTTCAAAAAGTTGGAAAAGGAATGGAGAAGTATAAGATGTACCTATAAGGTTAAGAAATAATACATTCGAAAATAAAAGAAATGAAATAAACTTCTTAAGAAAATTTTATAAATAAGGTTTATATTACAACAAAACATTGGAATGTAAAGAAAAGTCATCCATTCTTCTTCTGCTCAGACAACATCTTCTTTATCAAGGCTTTATGGTTTCTTCACTTCCTTATGATCTTCTTCAAACTTTTTCAACAAGATCGCTTGATCCTGATTCTTCTTTTCTAATGACAAGATTCTTTCTTCTTGAGCAGCCACCTTTTTCTCTAATTCATCTCTGACTTCCTTCTCACTGCTAATAGATCAGGAAACAGAATTGAGTTTACTAGCTTTCTTAGAGATTGATGCCTTGACCTTTTTGAACTCGGTTTCACAAGTATTAAAAGATCCGTTTGTTGAATCCATGAAGTCACTGAACTGTCTTAGCTCTTCATTGATGGTTTAGGTGTAGTTAAAGACTTTCTTATAAGTCACCTTTTGAGGTTTGTAATCAATCAAAAGATTACTAAAGTCTACTTCTTGCTTGACAACCATGTACATAAGCATATTGGTCGATTCCATCTTTTGATTCAGAGTTTATTGCATCATTTGAATCTGAGAATCTATGTTTGCAAGAATCAGAATGGTGCTAACAAACTTTATTAAAGACAGCTTAACAAAATCATGTTCAACAGATGAAGAGGATTCAGAACCTGAAATAACTTTTCCTTTCTGAGCTCCTCTTAGAGTTAAGGAAACTGATTTTTATGTTCTCTTGAAAGACTTCTGAGGAATTTCTTTTTTAGATGAGTCAACCATAACACTTTTTCCTTTGGTATGATTTTTAACTAGAGATTGTTCATCTGAAACTTAGATAAAATTTAGATCTCCCTATTCATCTTCTTTCTCTTGAAACTCTTCTTCTTCACAAGTTTGATGTTCAGCCTCTTCTTTCTCTTCTTCTTCCACTTCAGTTTATACTTGTTCTTCTTTTTCAAAATCTACTCCTTCCTCAATTTCTACCTCTTCATTAACTTCTTCTTCAACTTGTTCTTCAAATTGTTCTTCAACTTGTTCTTCAACTTGTTCTTATGAAACAGATTTAGATACTGAACTCAAAGGAGTTCCAATGTAATCTTCCACTTCCCTTAGAACATCATCATCATCATCTTGAACTATATGATCTTCTATTTCTTCAACAGGTTCTGATAAAGATATAACTTTCTTGGCTTTCTATATTTTTGGAGTGGCAACTGATTTATTTTGAATGACATGAGGTTCCTGAAGTTGATGAGACTTCTTTTCTACAGCTTTTAGAAGGGACTGAAAAACTTGAGTTTCCAAGTATTTCTTCTTTAAGATCTTCTCCTTATTTTCTTTCTCAAGATTTTCAGCTTGATTGATTTTCAAAGCCTTAGCCTCTACAAGATTCAATCCAAAGGAAGGATCTCCTTCCTTTCTGGTAACTTCCATTTCTCTCCACTTTGCAACTGTTGCATTGGAATAGGCTTTCAGTTTCTTTGTAGGAGGAGGTGCTGATATCGGGACTTCAGAAACTAGTACGGACAAGGTTGCTTTATCAGGTTTCCTTTTCTTGGGTACTGATTTTGAAGATTCTGGAACATCACCCTTGTTCTGGACAACCATTTCTTCAAAAGTCTTGGATTCCTATAAGAAATCTACCTTTATCCTTCTTAGAGTGTCATCGCTAAGCAACAGGATCTTGAAAGGATTTGAGACTGATCGGCATGGGACATTGAGTTCTTGAAGGCACATGACAATTATCCTGGAAATAGTTTCCGGATACATAAGTATCTGAGATCTAATGGTTTCACCTTTTATTGCATGAATGGTGAGAAATATGTACTTCACCAAGTTGATCTTTCTTAAGTTGACAAGAAAATATAAAAGAAAGATATCACATATCTTTAGAGAATCCTTGTCTCATTTTTTTGGAATAAGAAATCCTTGCATCCAGAGAGCTACCATCTTGTGTTTTGTTGAAAGATTCATAATCTTTGGATTCTTAACATACTTGAGACCAAGATAATCAAGACCTTTGACCTTCTTAAAAGAACCTTCTTTCTCAGGGAGTTTTTGAGAGCATAGAATAGCTTCCCCTTGATACGGAATGTTAAGAATGTTTGCTACCTCCTTATAGGGGACTGTATATGTCTTATCATAACATTTGAACTTAAATAGATCCTTACCATCATTTTGAAAGAAAGAAACGAACTCATAGAATTGAATAAGCAGGTCAGGGAAAACCAGATCTTGAATTTTCTCCTTAGCCACACAAACACTCTCCCATTCATTAGTTCTTATTACCTTGGAAATAAGGGAGTCATGTTTTTCAAAGAATTTAGGACATACTAACCTTTCCTTAAAGATTGACCAATCCTTTATTTCTTTGGAAACCAGCATCTGATCTGCTGAGGATTCAAGGTTCATTCGGGAGTAAGAGAAGCAAAAGAATCAGAATGAAGACTTTGAAGGCAACAGAACCTCGGTACTAAGATCATTAAGGATGGTTCAATACTTGTAAACGAGGCACCCATTATATATACAAGGGCATGACCTTTCAACTTCCATAAGATAATCAAACGGCTAAAGAACAACCTGATCTGATCTGACAGTTGAGGATGGATATAGGAAATATGAATTCCGATCTTTTGAAATAAGATAAACCCAGATTTTAAATATTGAAATACCAACAATTAAAACTTGAGATAAGAAAATAAAGAGTAAGAAAGTGTACCTTTTGGAATACTCTGAGAGATTTATCAGTATTATAAGAATTCTCTTGGAAGTTTTAGATTCCGATATTTTCAAATCTGAACTTTCCAAATCCAAAATTCTCAATTCTGAAATTTTTTAATCCGAAATTTTCAAATCCGAAATTTTCAAATAAAGAAAGGAAAAAACTTAAGGAAAGATAAAATTTTAAGGAAGATAAAAATTTTAAACAAACAATCATATGTACTCCCCCTGAAATAAAGATTAGTTTAATGTTAGGAGATGATTTAAACAAGAAGAAGATATGAACGATTACCTCACAGAGATCATTACTATCTTCTGTTTAATGTATTAAAATATATCTGAAGGTAAAGGTTTTGTAAAAATATTAGAAAGTTGTTCTTTCATTCCGATGAATTAAAGAATAATATCTCCTTTAAGTGTGTGATCCCTAATAAAGTGATGTCTAATATCTATGTGCTTTTCATGAGAGTGATGTGCAGGGTTTTTACTTTGGGAAATAGCACTTGTGTTATCACACATAATTTGAGTCTTAGTAAAACTCATGTCATAGTCTGTGAGTGTGTGTTTCATCCACAACACTTGAGCACAACAACTTCCAGCTGCTACATATTCATCTTCAGCAGCAGAAATTGCTACAGAATATTATTTCTTACATGACCAAGAAACTAAGGAATCTCTTAAGAAATGAAAAGTCCTGGATGTACTTTTTCTATCCATTTTACAACAACCAAAGTCAGCATTCGAAAAACTTTTAAGTTCAAAATCATTTCCAGAGGAATAAAATAGTCCCAAATCTAAAGTTCCCTTTAAGTAGCGAAAAATTATTTTCACTGCCTTTAAATGAGATTCTTTAGAATTTTGTTGGAATCTTGCACATAAGAATATTGAGAACATTAAGTCAGTTCGACTAGCTATTAAGTAAAGTAAGCTTCCTATCATCCTTCTATAAGATGTTTGATCTACAGGTTTCCCTACTTCATCAATATCAAGAGTGTTAGAGGTTCCAATAGGAGTACTTATACTCTTAGTGTTGTCAAACCTGAACTTCTTAAGAAGATCTTTGATATACTTATGTTGAGATATGTAAGTTCCCTCTGGTTTTTGAGAAATTTGAAAACCAAGAAAAAAAGTTAACTCACCCATCATACTCATCTCAAACTCTGATTTCATTGGATCCACGAAGGAATCAGTTAAGGATTGTTGAGTTGATTCGAAGATGATTTAGTCAACATAAATTTGAACAATCAAAACATATTTATTGTTTTTCTTAATAAAAAGAGTTGGATCAGCAGTTCCCTTAACATAGTTATTTTGAAGCAAAAATCCTGAAAGTCTATCGTACCAAGCTCTAGGGGCTTGTTTAAGTCCATACAGAGCTTTGGTAAGTTTATAAACATGATTAGGATATTTTGTATCTTCAAAGTCAGGGGGTTGATCTACATAGAATTCCTCCTATACATAAACGTTAAGAAAAGCACACTTCACATCCATTTGATAAAGTTTAAAATTAAAGAATGCTGCAAAGGATAGAAGAATATTAATAGATTCAAGTCTTGCTACAGAAGCATAAGTTTCTTCATAGTCTATGACTTCTTGTTGATTATAGCATTTGGAAACTAATCTTGCTTTATTTCTAACAATGACTCCATTTTCATCACATTTTTTTCTAAAAACCCATTTTACTCCAATAATAGAAGTTTCCTTAGGTTTTCCAACCAAGATCCAAACTTGATTCCTTGCGAATTCATTGAGTTTATCTTGCACAGCCTTAATCCAATCTTCATCACCCAAGGCTTCTTCAGGAGTCTTTGGTTAAAATTGGGAAAGAAATGCAACATGTTCAACTTCATTCCTTAAATAACTTCTAGTTATTTCTGGTTCATTAACATTTCCAATGATATTGTCACTGGGATGATTCCAAAGTAACAACTGACTTGGATTTTGAAAAACTTGTTCATCAAAATAGGGTAGAAAATCTTCAGGTGTAAATGTATCATAAACATTTTCTTGAACATTATCCTTGTCTGAATGATCTTCTATCAAAGGTTGGTGATCAGTTTTAGAAAATATATCAGAAAAAGATTTAGGTTGTTTGAAAACAAAAGGATCATTTTCATCAAAATTAACATGTACCGTTTCTTCCATAGTACAAGTGTTCTTATTAAAAACTTTATATGCCTTAGAGTTAGTAGAGTAACCTAGGAAACTTCCTTCATCGGATTTGGGTGCAAATTTATGTAAATTATCCTTGGTATTCATGATAAATACTTTGCTACCAACAACTTTGAAGTAAGATACTTTTGGTTTTCGACCAGTCCATAACTCATAAGGTGTTTTATTAAGAAACGGTCTTATTAAAACTCGATTTATAGTATAACAAGTAGTACTTATAGATTCAGCCCAAAAATGTTTAGCTATAGAATATTATCTCAACATTTTTTTAGTCATCTCTTGAAGAATGTGATTTCTTCTTTCGACAACATCATTTTGTTGAGGAGTTCTTGGAGCTGAAAAGTTGTGAGTAATACCTTTTTTTTACTACAAAAAGTTTCAAAAATAGAATTTTCAAATTCTCCACCACGATCACTATGAATAGTTATCAATGGTAGGTTTTTATCATTTTTAACTTGAGCTCTAAAACTTTGGAAATAAGAAAAAACTTCATATTTCTTTGCAAGAAAATAGACCCAAGTGAATCTAGTGTAGTCATCAACTAGAACAAACACATAGTATTTGCCTCCAATACTTCTAGTTTGTGTTGGACCAAATAAGTCCATGTGCACTAACTATAAGACATTAGAAGTTGTAACTTCACTTATAGATTTAAATCTAGATTTATGTTGCTTTCCATATTGACAGAGATCACAAACTTTTGAAGAATCAAACTTAAGTTCTAGTAGATCCTGAACAAGTTCTTTCTTAGAAATCTTACTAAGATTCCTTAAGTTACAGTGTCCTAGTCTTCTATGCCAAATCCATGATTAATCTTCAAATGAACTAATTCAAGGTAGATCTTGACTTCTAAGGTCTTCTAGGTTTAAGGTGTACACATTCTCATGCCGAAGGGTAGAGAGAATAAACTCATCCTTGGAATTGTGAACTAAACATTTGTCATTTCTAAAATTCACAAGGTAACCTTCATCACATAATTGGATAATGATAATGAGGTTATGCCTAAGGCCTTTTACAAAAAGAACATTTGAAATAATAGCTTTTTCAAGAAGAATAATGTTACATATACCGACAATTTATCCTTGAGAGTTATCACCAAAAGTTACCTTTACACCTTTTGTCTTTAAAAACTTTTTGAAATAGTCTTTGTTACTAGTAATGTGTCGGGAACATCCACTATCCATGTATCATAAGTTGTTGGTACTTACTTCATTATCCAAAAAAATAAAGAGTTAGATCTTCAGAATCCAAAATTTCTTGGATCTGGAATTATTAGATAATAAAAACTTGGTTAACCATATTTGTTTGGAAAAATAAGTTTTATGAAGCCCAAGGGATTGAACTCTATTTAAAGAATAGTTTTTATTCCAATGCCCACCACTTTGACATTTGGTAAAAAAGGGGATCTTGAAGGAATAAAATAATTGTTTCTAAAAATAGTTTTTTCATGAGAATAACCTAAACCCTGATTATTATCATGAGGTAGGATTTGAGAATACATCTTGTCAAAATTTTCCTTACCAGAAGTAAATTTTGAAAAAAGTTTCTTCAAAGAAAAAAATTCATACTTTAGTCTTAGGACTAAATTCTTATCCTCAAGAATAATATATTTAGAGTTAAGTTTATCCTCTAAAACATCTTTTTCTAAAAATATATTTTTAAGATCCTTAGAAAGTTTATACTTCTCAGAATTAACTTCCTCAAGTTTCTTAGAAAGATTTTCTAAAACAAAATTTTTCTTATCAAGATCTTTGGAAAGATCTGATATTTCCTTTGTTAAAATAGATTCTCTAGAATTTTCTTTTTCAAGTTTCTTAGAAACTTTACTATTTCTTATCTCTAGAAACTTAGAAAATCAAGAAAATTCCTCATAGGAAGGTAAATCATTATCATAATCTGATACAGAAGATTCTTCATCTGAAGAAAAATATTTATAAGGAAAATTTTCACTCAAAGACATATTGGTTAAGGATTCAGCAGTTCATACCTTAGCCACAAGACATTGATTTTGAAATGGAGCTCGAGATATTAAACTAATATTATTTTGCTCAGAAGATTCATATTCTGAAGAATCATCAGAAGAATCTCCACCACTGGAACTCCAAGTTTCATTGGATTTCAAGACTTTTTTATGCTTTGATCTATATAACTTCTTCTTGTTCCTTTCAGAATTCCTGTCTTTCTTGTATCTTTTCTTGAGTAAAGGACAATCAGGTCTAATATGACTAATTATTCTACATTCATAGAATGCCACTTCTCCATCTTTCTTATCTTTTACATCTTTCATCTTATATCTATATTTAAAGTTCTTCTATCCAACAATCTTGTTCATCCTCCAGGAAAGATTTGCTAACTCATTTTCTGAAGCTTTACTTTCACTAGATTTAGATTGAATACTGAACTTCTAAGATTTTGATCTTGTAATTCTCTCAGGAGTCTTGGCTTTCATATGATTTGAAGTATTTGTAAAAGCAACACCTCCATTCCCATTCTTCTTCTTAATATTATCAACATCTCTCTTCATTCTGGTTTCATATTGAAGAAGGGTTCCAAACAGTTCATCAAGAGAAATTTGTGTAACTTTTCTATTTTCATCTATAGTAGTCCTCTTGGATTCCCATTCGTTAGGCATGATGTCAATAATCTTGTCTACAAGATATTCATCATCTAAGACTTTTTCACCCATGTATTGTAGGATGTTGAAAATAGTCATAAATCTTTGTTGTACCTTACATAAGGGTTCTCCATAAGGGAAGAAGAAACCATGATACTCAGCTCTGAGCATAGATCTTCTAGTTTCAATGACTTTTGATGTTCCAAAGTGAGTTACTTCAAGCTTCTTCCAGATACTATTGGCAACTTCACAAGATGAATTTTGGCTATATATATTTCTAGTCATGGAACAAAGTAATGTATTACATACCTTAAATTTCAGCTGGTATTCCACCTTTTCTAGATTAGTAAAGGTTCTAAGTTCCTTATCAGGAATCTTATAGTCTCCAGTTATCATAATGTAGTTTTCTACACCTGTGTTTATCACAAAGGCCTTCATTCTGTCTCTCCAGTACTCATAGTCATTTCCATCAAAGATTGGTGGTCTAGTAGGATTGAGATTATCTAAGGATCCAACATGAATGCTTGCCATACTAAAAATAATATCTCTTTCCATAAAACTTGTTAGAAGAAAAAGTATATAAACAAGGATTAAGAAATGTGAAGAAGTTAAGAAAAAGAAAACTTGAGCAAGAAAACTTATATGTGGATAAAAGTATTTCAGATACCTCCTCTAATACCAATTGTAGGATCGAATATGATTAATGAGATGATCAATATATAAGAGGGGGTGAATTGTATACTTTAAAAAATTCCTTTGGAACCTTTAAAGTTAAGTTTAACAAGGTTAAACAAACATTCACAAAACCTCTTAAAGAAACCTTTTCTATTTTCTTAAAAGAAATATTCTACCTTAAAACGTATAGAATCTCTAATATAATCAGAGTAACGAAATTAGAAAGTATAAGAAAGTTATACTTCATATATTTAACAAAGTTAATATTACAGCAATGGAAATAAAACAACTTGAAATAGAAAACAAGTAACAACAAGATTCTTTTATCCCAAAGAGAAGGGTATCCAACAACCTTGGATAAAGGTCCCTTGATTTATAATTTCAAGAAAGTCTACCTTACCCAAACCCAGGTAAGACCTCAATCCAACGATCGGTATCTGTCTTACTATCCCCACGGGCCCTCGATTTAGAAGGAAATCAGAACCTCTGTCTTCCAAACCCGGAAGCCCATGATCAGCACGATCAGAGTCTGCATGAAGCAAGTCTGAACAAGTTGTTCACACCCGAATAAGTTGTTCACGACATCCGCATGAAGCAATGAGAGTTGTAAGAGCCTCTCTCTCTCTAGAAATCACTTCACAGCTTTTTATCTCTTTTCCATTCAATTTTTATCATCTCTATTTGCATCATTCAAATGAGCTTGTATTTATAAGCAAAACTTCCTAACAGTCGGCTCCTCTTCAACGGTAATATTTTTTCTTAAATTTCAAAGGGACCTGGACACATGTCAAACATACAACGGTTAGTTTATAACTGATTGTATGACATCATTTTAAGTATGATAATTTTAAGTTAAGGATAAATGTTAAGTATAAGAAAACTTAGAATCCAATATCATTGGAATGATACATTTAAACAACTTTAACATTATCAAGAAAATGTAATCTTAAGAAATCAAGAAAATGGATTCTTAAGAATAACATTATCAAGAAAATGGAATCATAAGGAAAAGTAAATCAGATTATGAAACAGGTATCTCATTTGTTTCGGAATCAGAATCATAAAATCGGAATCACTTATACATAGGAATCAATATCATAAAGACTGAATCACATATACATCGGATTCAGTATCAGAAAAAATGAATCACTTATATACTGGAATCAGAATCATAAAATCTGAATCACATATACACCAAAATCGGAATCATAAAAACTGAATCACATATACACCGGAATCGGAATCATAAAACGGAATGACAATTTTGTAAGTATAACAGAATGACAATTCTGTAAGTATAACAGAATGACAATTCCGGATCTTAAAAAAACAGAACTTAAGAAAAAGATAGAACTTAAGAAAAAGTGTTTGTGATTTTCAAAACATAAAACCATAAGGAATATAGAAGTCATAAGATATCCTTATTGACTCAACATATATTATTTTTTATGATTCATTTATGAGATAATCATGACCAAAACATCAATAGATTTTAAAAAGGTTAGTTCCATTATAACACTTATAATTTTAAAAAATATGTTATTTTTTAAATTTATAACGCTTTATTTTTTAGGGTTTTATGATGTTTATTCATATACATCCAATGAATTGAAACACCTTCAAAATTTATTTGCACAATATTTTCAAAGTTTGATTTTTTTTGATATTTAGTTTCATTTAGCTATATATTTTTAAAAATTGTTGTAAAAGTTATCAATGAGTTTTGCTACTCTTGTGTTATTTATTCTATTTTTTTGCTGTTTTTTTCTATAGTTTGAGATTATAGGTATGGGATTATGCAATTTATAATTTTTTTTTCAACTTTCAACATCGATTTTATAAAAAAATCAACGTTGAAATCCTTTTTGATGTCAACATGATTTCAACGTCGGTTTTATAAAAAACCAACATCCAATTGTCTATATAATTCCCTTTATAGAAGGGATTTTAATGTTATTTTATGAAAACTGATGTGGAAATTTTCATTTCCAATGTTTTTCTGAATTAACATCGGTTATAAATCAATGTTGAAAGGTAAAAAAACTGATATTAAAGGTGTTTTCCACTAGTGGTTATTTATTATTCTACCAAATTTAAACATAATAAAATCATAAAATTACTATAATTGATATTTTATAATTATTTATAATGTCATAATTTCATTCTATGGGACTTTTGGTTATAATCCTTAAAGATGAAATTAGCGATGGGCATGTTTCAGTGATTTTTCACGAACAGAAATTGGTATCTTAATTAATGAGTTTAAAATTAATGTTGCTATTACAAAAACGAAACAAAAAATTTATTTTATTATTTATATCATATATTATCATTTACTAAATTCTCATGTTATCCATGATATTATTTTATAGCATTGTTCAAGTAGGTGGTTAGACCGACTCAAACACGACCAGAGCATAATTAATGGATGACTATGATTATAAAAGTGGTTTATTTTGTGCATAATATCATTAATATAGAATATTAATGATATTATTTAAATAATTTTAATGTTTTGAATCATATTTTTTAGGTTTTAATAAATAATAAATAAACTTAATGAAAAATGAGATACATTGCATCATGGGGTGGTAGTCCACACAACACACAATTAACGTTTTCATTTCTCAAATAATGAGAGGGAAATAAGGTGTATATTAATTTTTATCTTCATAATCATAATTATATTATATATTTCACATGTATTCTTCAATTTCACCCTTATAACTAGCTAATAGATGTGTTGTTGAATAATAAAAGTCATCGCTTTGTGGAGGCGGTAGTCCGCACTACGCACGAATGAAAGTTTCATTTTTCTTAATAAAAAACAGGAAAGGTGGTTAATAGTTATTCTATTATTATAATAATATTATGTATACAAACAATACTAATGTCATTATATATGAATTATAAAATTATATTTGTTAAAGTAATTATGAAAAGAAGACAGGTTAGGGAAAAAGTTCTCATGTTCAAGACTTTGACTTTCCCTTGGAAGACTACTTGGAAATGGAGATCTTAAGCCAATATATTACAACCAAAGGCTTAATTAAAAGAAATAAGATTCTAGGAGAATTAAAAATAGTATAATTTATATAGTAAACCGAATTTTTAGGGTTGTCTTCAAGGGGTGGTGAGAGACCCCTTTTATAAGTGGTGGGAATGACATTTTTATAAATATGTAAACTTAATATAAAGAGATCACATGTTTTATATGTAAAGAAGACTAAAAAATGGATAATAATGGATTGGGGGATATTATAAGGATTATAATTTTTCATCCATTCATTTTCACACATGTTTTAAACATGTTTTAAGTCTTATTCTCATAAAATTTTCACTTTTACCATTTTTGGTTTTACCATGGTAACTAATTTTAACCTAAGTAATTTAATTTTAATGACTACAAATAAAATGGAACTTATTAAATAATTTGTACGTAATGATTCTATATATTAAATCCATTTAATTAGATGAAATTTATGTGTACTAAAATCAATTTTAACATTAGTGCATATAACACGTAAAAACCTATTTTTAGAAAAAGTGTATTTTGAAGTTTAAAACTTATGTGTAGGATAAAATTATCACTATCACTTTTTTTCATGATATAAATTGTTTTATTATAAAATAAATAAAAGTTATTTGATTTTAATAGCAATCCAAAACTGGATTTTACCAAAATAATATTTAATTAAAAGAAAAGGCCAAAAATAGTTTCTTTTATGGGAAAATGTTACGTAAGTTTATAAACTGTTAAAAACATGTTTTATAAATTTATAATAGTGTTTTGAAATGTATAGTTTTACTACTTAAATATATTTTTTATCATGATATTTTTTTATGTTTTTATGTTATAGTTACTTCTTGATATAGCCATAAATGTTATGGTTTTAGTAAAAACAGTATTTTTCACCATTCACCTAAACATCAATTATTTCAAAAAAATCAAAAAAATCATCTTAAAATAATATTTACATGATAAATTAAAAAATTAAGTCAATTTTTTCAAATTAAAATTCATAAATTTTAAAATTTAACTTTTAAATAAAAAAATGAAAATGTAATGAAAATTGTTTTCATGGGAAAATAACATTTCAAAATATTAACTATTATTATTCATATTTTCTATAAATTAGTAATTAGATTTGTGTTAATATATTATTAACAACAATAATATATTTTATCCATAATATATCAGGTTTATTAAAATAAAGTGTATAAAATCCAACTTTAGAGGGGTTTCATTTTCAAGCATAAATCAATATTATTAATTACTTAGATACACTATTTGAAATATATCAATGTCTTAGTATTAATAAGGAACTTTATTGTATTTATACATATTTTTCATAATGCAATTACCTATATTTTTACCCTCTAATTCTATAACTACATTTTAACTATTATATATTGTTCAGCAGATTGTTGTGATTTGTTGTTGCATGTATCACAAGCTATAAAACATATTATATATTAAAGGAATATATAATTTAAAATCTATAAGTGTTAAATTTTTATTCCATATTCCTTCCTTATAGAAATTCTATAAGTTGTTTCTGGTTTACTCACCACCTTTTTTCATTTGGATACACTTCAACTTTTGGACACACTCCCTTCGGGGCAACACCTTCCACTGAATAAACACTTGAAATACAACAGAACTATGCTTCAATAAGTAGATTCAAACTTCCCTTGTATAATCATTAATTAAAGTAAGAAAGTAAAGACAACCACCATAAGGCTGAACGTGGGTAGGTTCCCAAATATATGAGTGTATAAGCACCAATTTCCGATCCCTGGGCTTCCGACCATCTAAGTTGAAAGACACTCTTTTCTACTTTCCCAACACACGACTTTTACACTTTCCTATTTCCATGTGATCAAGATTTAGTGCGTCCTTAGCCTTTAGAAACTTCTTGTTCTTGTCACTAAAGTGACCAAACCTACAGTGCCATAGATCTGGTTCATCATAAGTTGAACATCCAACCGTTGTATTTTTTTTCTAAATTTTTGATCAATTGAAGAGTCCCATCCTTTATGATTTTGTAAATAACCATGGATCCCTGAGTCAATTTCCAAACCCCATTTTCAAAGATAGTGTAAAAACCTTAATTATATAATTTTATAATAGAAATAAAATTCTTCTATAAACCATGAATGTGGAAAAATTCTGATAACTTAAAGAATCCTCTGTCCTTCATTTGAATGTCTAAATCTAATTTTCCAAAAAAATTCATGGTTTCACTATTTTCCAGATGGAATTTCCCAAAATTCCCTCATTCATAGTTGATTATACAATTTCAATCACCAGTTGAGTGTTAGGAGGATCTAGAGTCAATCACCCAAGATTCTATTAGAGTGAAAGTTCTTAGAAAGCAAGTCTTTTAATCTTCCTTACTGTTTATGGAATATAAACTACTAGTCATTGATGTTTTTCCAATTTTCTAATTTATAAATTTTCAATATTTCTTAATATATTCTTTATTCCCACATTTCTAGCAGACTGGACTAGGACTGTTCAACTTTCCTTGGATTTTCTCATGTTTCCTTTATTGAGACTCAACTACTAATGACTTATTTCTATATATTTTCTTCCATTAAGGTGAACTTCCTCTTCCATCAGTATTAAGGGAACTACTGGTTGGCACCTGAACTTCCCTTCACCGAAGTTCCTCATTTTGTATCAGATTTCTAATATCATCAAACACCAAGTCTGTTTTCCATTGGAGTTACTAGTTGTATTAAACATTACATCTCATCTCTCTGGAATATAAGATAAGAGTAGAAACACCCATAAATAATTATACAAAGTTACCTTTACTGATTGGAGCATCCCATGAATCATGTTGAAGTCATCAACGCAATCTTCCATTGCTCTTACTTCTGAAAACCTTAATCCAAAAAACTATTACCACATTAAGAATTTTTTAAGGGTTTTTGGTTTTTCATATATATCTACTAACACCTTCATAACATATTTTATAGATTTTTTCTATTAAATATTGAAAGCAACCTTCCTTGCAAGAGACATTATTACAAGATCATGTACCTTTCTATCCAAGCACTCCAATTTAGCTTTCTCCATTTCATTGACTTTACCTTGGATAACAGGATGTCCAAGACCTTTTGAATAAGATGATATTAAATATATATTTTCTTGCAGCCAAAATCCATTCCATATAATCTATAGATCCGGTTATTTACTTCATCTAATTCCATGTATAAAATGCCATTGGTGCATTGAACCTAAAAATGACAAACCCTCTAATACCACTTGTTAGGGAAAGAGAAGGCCTGTGAAAAAACCAATCTTCATGCTTTTGATAAGACCATTGGATTCTCACATGTCATTCCACCATAAGAACACACACGGGAGACTGTGTAGCAGAAAACTAATCTTTAGAAGTTCACTTCCCCATAATCGAGTGTACGAGAAGTTGGTAGTCAATGCACTTTACTCACCATGAAATGTCGTCCTCACACACATCTCAATAAAAATAGAGTACCATAAATACATTCAATGGTAAAACATGAGAAAATAAAAATAAAAAAAGAAGAGAAAGAACACATAGTATTTACCTTGCTTCAGACTATGTCCTACATGCATGGAGAAACACACTACTTCTTGATTTTATTATAATCATAAGATTACAAGTGTTGAAAATAGATTACAGAAGAAAGTAATCCTAAACAACTTCTTAGTATCCCAACAAATGACTAGTTGAACCAAACTTGCATTGAAGGCCCCATGCACCTATATACTAAGCACAACTAGTCAAACAAGTTAAACCTGGTCCCCTGAAAACCCAGATCATAAGACATGAACACCTAAGATCAGTTACCTACCCAGTGACCCATCAACTTTTCTGAACATCCAGATCTTCCAAATTGTAGAACTATTGATAGATATGAACTTCATATGAACTAACTACCATTGGATAAGTTCTATTTCCACTTCCTACACCTCAAGTTCATCCCATAATCCATCACACAAAATTCTAATGAACATAATTATGATAGATGAACTTCCATTGAACTAAAATGGATTTCACCACCCAACAATAATCTTGTTTAACTCAATGGGAAATACCATCCAATTTACTAAGAAATATGCACAAGATATCTAAGGTAAGAGAAATAACCTCAGTTCATGGGACAAGGATACTTCTCAACCAAGTATTAGAAAAATATCAACTCCCCTCTCCCTAAAAGGAAGTAAGAGGCCAAACTATAGGCATGGGATAATCATGACCCTACCTACACACACAAGCAGTCTATCAGTGGGTAGTACCCTATAATTGATTGGATACACCCATGATGAATTGAGAATATCCAGATGAACTGACACAGAGAAAAACATGAATGATCATAACTAACTATTTTATGATGCATGTACTAACCGTAACTGTACCCACAAATTGATGGCTTAGATCAATGGGTTGACTAATTGGTTATTAGGGTACTGGAGAAAGGTCACATCGGTTGCTGCACCTATGATCATCTCCTTGGCATGATAACTAAACTCAAAACTTTATTAACATCATTGTACTAAGTTTCCAAACAAATCCTCACAAGATTACTAACTCAAAACTCCACCCCAAGGACAAATATGATACCACTTGACATGACTTGACCCATTGTGGCCCCACCCAAGCTGGTAATAAGTCAAGAGTGACACCTCAATCCAACCTCAAATCATAAGGGATGGTGAGTAACCCTGAGTATGCATATCTCACAATACGGGAGGCCTTGGCCTACATCAACCTACAACATATACATATCTAAAATACACAAAATAATCCAAAATAATAGCAGGATATATATAATCAACTGAATAGTATACAATGCCTGCATGAGGCAATGAATATGAATACATACCACAAGGCAATCACAACAGAAACAATATATCCCAAAATCCTTCTAAAAATAAATCATTGAGAAGATCCTCCATGATGCATGTAAACCTAGATCACTCTCCATCCAAAGTGGTCATCAAAATCACCATGAAACCCCATTCCCCACAATTCATTTCCAAGAATCACTAGTTTTCATATTCTAACAAGCCACACTAGTTCCACATTTTTTCCATCCTATCTCTTTAAACCTATGCATCATCTACAGACACAACATGTGTGGGCATAAGGTTCATGCATGGGTGAGTATTAACATACTTAATAGGACACCTCAAAACCAAAAAAGAAACAAAAAGTAATAAGTCAACTAAACTCCTAGTGTGGGAGGTGACCATGAGGAAGATAGATAGGAAAAACATAACACCAAGTCACCTCATAGCTTCTGGAACTAAAGAGTAACATGATGATAAATAAAGAAGTATAATCTAGATATTACCTAAAATAATATTTCCCTAGTATGAAAGAAAGTTCCCAATCCTCTATCCCTAATCCATAAAAGGATAAACCTCTCGCCAAACCTCTCTGAACGCGCCCTACACGCCGCTTTATTCTCCGGCAGTTCTCCCGACCGTTGTGGTGGCTTCGGGAGGTCCTCCATCTTCTTCTGACTCTCTGGGTCCCCATGAGCCTCCCAATGGCAGACCTCCGCCTGCTCCGTTCTTCAAAGATGCTGTATGCAGAAATCTTTCCCCCCGGTGGGTTTCGAGGGTTTTTCTTTTGGCTCCTTTGGCGTCTCTTCTCGCTCAGTGGATGGTTCTCTAACCTTCAATGTTACCGCGGATGCTTTTCGGGAGGCTTCTGATAAGCTTAAGTGGACTTTAGTCCCGCGTTTTGGGATCGACAAGCCGCCTCTTCCGGTGTTTATTCGGTTGGTCAATTCTTGGAGGTTGCGAACCCCGGCAAGAGTTTCGGTTCTCAATCGGAAGTCGTTTTGCATAGTGTTGGATTTGCAGGAAGATTTTGTTTCGGCCTGGTGTAACAGTCCCCGGTCGCTGGGTCGTTGGCGTTTTTCCCTGTTCCGATGGTCTATGGATGTCCACTCGGGTAAGGAGTCCTCTTCAGTAGCGGTTTGGGTTTCTCTTCCAGGTTTACCTCTGCCTTTCATGAATTCGGGATTTCTTCGTGGAATTGGGGATTCTCTGGGTTCTTTTCTCTGCGCCGATGAGAGATCCACTAGGTTGGAAGATGCTGCGGTTGCTCGGATTTGTGTAGATTTGGATCTATTGCTTCCCCTTCCGTCTAAGATTCTGCTTCGGGTGGAAGGCATGTACGAATGGTCTCAGCCTTTGATTTTCCCCTCTCCTCCCAGTTTCTGCTCAAGATGTTATTTACATGGGCATGCTGCCCCAGTATGTCGCAAACTCAATTCTCCGCAGATAGCTCGGGGCCGAAGACCCTTCGCAACAAGCCCAAAGTCCCTCTTGGGGTGCCAGGCGGTGATTCTCCTTGTCCTGAGATGGGTTCCAGTGACAAGGGGAAGAGAGTGCTTCCTGAATCCCCCTCTGCTTGCCCGGAAGCATCCTCATCCTCGGCGGGCATCTCTCTGGTTTCTTCAGGCCTGGAAGTGGTCCCTATCAATCATCCTGTGGAATTGAAGTCTCTCAACTCCGGATTGGTTCGGTATTCCCTGAGAAGGTTGTTGCTGCCTAGGGCCTGTCCAATTTCTATCAGGCTTCCCCCCCTTTGATTTCTATGTCTATAACTGAAATGGATTCAGAAGATTATGAGGACCAGATGGAAACTGTACAGCAAGGCTCTTCGCCAATTGTTCGTTCTCCTCCACAGCAAGAAGAGGGTATCTTGGCTTCTCATCCCCCACCCAGCTGTCCAGTCACTCCTTTGGTGCCAGCATCCAGAATGAGTACTGCCTCCTCAATGTCTAAATCTTCTCCATATGGAATTCGAACCAGATCACAATCGAGGTCAAAGTCATTTTCCCGATCTTCAAGAATGCTTCAGGGCCATGAGTCTGGGGCCAGTGCCAGACGCCTGTTTCATAAATGATTAATTTGCTCATTTGGAACGCTCGCGGCTTGGGCTCTCGGGTAAAATTGGATTTCATCTCCAATCAACTTTGTAACAATTTTGTTTCTCTGATAGCAGTGTTTGAAGCTAAACTGGATCCTTCTAAAGTCAAGGATTATGCTCAACGTCTAAGGGTGCCTGGATTTTTTATTGGCAGTCCCATTAATTCTCATATCTGGGTTTTCTGGAAATCTGGTCTCTCTGTTGAATTGCTCTCAATGTCGGACCAGTTTTTGAATATCAAAATTTCTAAGGGTGAAAGTTTTCTATATCTTTCTATTGTTTATGCCAAATGCCATTCTTAGGAAAGAATCCCTCTATGGAGTGACCTGAGTGCTTTCAATCCAGGAGATTCCCCCTGGATGGTGGGTGGAGATTTCAATATTGTGGCTTGTTCGGAAGAGAAAAAAGGCCGTGGCCCATTCCCTAGGAGAGCTTGTCAGGACTTTGTGGAGTTTACGTCGTCAAATGGTCTAATGGATGCAGGTTTTTTTGGTGACCCCTTTACCTGGTGCAATAATCAGCGTGGGACACGGTGGTCTTGGAGTCGGATTGACTTATGTTTAGTGAACAGCGAAGCTCTCTCTGTTTCTCCTAACATCAAGGTCTCCCATTTGGCCAGAAACCTTTCGGACCATTCCCCTCTTTTCATTTCTATCCAGAGCAGCAATGGCAGTGAGGAGACCTTTCATTTTTCTACTACCTGGGCAGTGAGGAGGCTCTTCTACTCTTCAATAATATCACCCGCTCCATTTCTGGTGAGGTGAATTCTGTTTTGGAAGCAATCCCAGGGGAGGATGAAATTAGAGAGGTGGTCTGGTCTATGAATTCTGATAGTGCTCCAGGGCCAAACACCTTTCCTGCTTTTTACAAGTCTTCTTGGGATATTGTGAAGCAGAGCTTGATCAGAGCGGTGCATGACTTCTTTATAGGTGGTAATCTTCCCAGGGTGGCCTGTGCTACAAAACTTGTTATGATTCCCAAAGTGAAATATCCTCAGTCTCTGAATCAATATCATGCAATCAGCTTATGCAATGTGCCCTACAAAGTTCTAGCGGGTGTCCTCAATCTCAGACTTGCTCCCTTTCTTCCCAGCTGGGTGGCCAAAGAGCAGCATGGTTTTGTGAAAGGTCACTCTATTCAAGGTGCCATATCCTTAGCCCAAGAAGTTATTAGTGACATCAATTTGAAGGCTTTCGGAAGTAATGTGGCTATTAAGCTGGACATGAGCAAAGACTATGATAGAATTGAATGGAGTTTCCTCATAAGGGTTCTACTAGGCATGGGTTTTTCAGCATGGATCATTGACATCCTTTTCCGTTTCTTTAGTTCTCCTTGGGTATCAATCTCCTTTATGGGAAAGTAATTTGGTTTCTTCAAAGCTGTCTGAGGTCTGAGGCAGGGATACCCCCTTTCCCCTTCACTTTTTATCATTGCTCAGGATGTACTTAGTAGATTATTGAACCACTCATTGGATACTGGAAAGATCCTATCCTTTCGTAATAAGCACAAGCGAGGAAGCGTGTCTCATCTCATGTTTGCGGACGACACTTTTCTCTTTGTTTAACGGCAGCAACAAATCCATTCAGGGGGCTAATGAAGTGATTGAAGTTTATTGTGCATGGAGTGGGAAAGTTGTGAATCGTGAGAAAAGTTTCTTTTATGCTCCTACCAGCTGTCCGGAGAGGAGGTTAAGGCTGCTGGAATCTAGTCTTATCATGCAAAGAGGTACCTTCCCGTTGATTTACCTGGGTGCTCCAATGTCTCCGAAATCTCTACAAATTAAACACTTTGATGGGGTTGCTGGAAAAATTGTGGGGCAGATTCTCAATTGGAAAAACAAGTTCCTTTCTTTTGGCGGACGAATAACTTTGATCAACTCAGTCCTGGCTTCTATTCCAATGCATATTCTGTCTACCACTAAGGTTCCAAGGAAGGTGAACTCCAACTTAGAGAAAATTTTAAACTCCTTATGGGATGGTCACTTAGAAGGAAAGTGCCACTGGGCTGCTTGGGATAAACTGGCTAAACCAGTGCGGGATGGAGGTATGAACCTTAGGAGTATTTCATGTACTATTTCTGGCCTGCATGCCAAATTGGCCTGGGAGATCATTGAGGGAAAATCCCTTTGGGGTAGTTCCATGAAAAATGCCTATGATTTTGATGGAAACATTCCTAAAGTTAAGACTTCTTGTGTGCCGAAGCTGGTCCAGCCCAACATTTCTTTTCTCCAGCAACACTCCAGGTGGATCATTGGCAATGGTGATGTGAGCTTCTGGCATCAAAACTGGGCAGGGTCGGTGCTGGGTTATCCATACTGTCCCTCACCATCTATCAGCTTCAGAGAAGCTTGTGTTTTTCCAGTTTGGTGCTGGGTTATCCATACTGTCCCTCACCATCTATCAGCTTCAGTGAAGCTTGTGTTTTTCCAGTTCTCATCAACTCTACTTTGGATGACGCACAGCGGATCACTTTTGACAACATTCAGATGAGCAATGACCAAGATCGATGTGTTTTCATAGGATTAGCTTCAGGTACTTTTAACATTAAAGATTTTCTCAAAGTTCATAATGTGGCGTCTCATCAGGACCCTTGGGGTGATATCCTTTGGTGCAAGGAGCTGCCAGTGAAGTACTATTTCCTAGTATGGCGTGTCCGACATAATGCGCTACCAACGGAGGAGAACTTACAGCGGCGGGGGATAAATCTGGCCTCTAAATGCTGTTTTTGCAGACAGGCACGGTATGAGTCTCTATTTTACTTATTCTTTGATAGCTAGTGGGCTACGGAGGTCTGGGGTTTCTTAGGCCAGATTGCGGGGCATCCGGCTGGCGTGGAGACAGTTTCGGATTTTCTCGGAAGCTGGTTCCAGGGAGTGATTAGTCCTGGCCCTGAACAAAAGGTTAGAGCTCTATGTTTTATTACAGGGTTCTGGGTTCTGTGGATGTTGAGGAACAGGGTGCGACATCAATCCATGCCTGTGTCGACAGTTGGAATTATTTTTAGAGCTAGATTGCTCCTTCTGGATTTGGGTAGTCTATGTAAAGATGTGGTCAAGGGCTCTTCCTCTTTGGATTCCTCTCCTACCACTAGCAGGTACATTCAAGGGATGTGGGTCAAATGGAAGCCACCTAGCAGGGGATTCAAACTGAACACTGATGGATCGTGCTGCTCGGGCTTGATGCGTGGAGGTGGAGTTGTTCGTGATTCTCTTGGATCTGTGGTGGTGGCTTTCTCAGCTTTTTTTGGCAATGACGATTCTCTTCAAGCGGAGTCTCAAGCCTTACTCACCGGTTTGCTCCTTTGTAAATGGAGGGAAATTCAAATTCAAGAGGTGGAGGTCGACTTGCTCATCATCATCAAGGCCATGTCCGGCAAAGTCTCAATCCCTTGGAGAATTGAGTACTGGATTAGAAGGTGCAAGCTGCTTCTGGATAGTCACATGTCCATCATCCACACATGGCGGGAGGGGAATATGGTGGCTGATTTTCTGGCCTCTAAAGCTACGATGAATGATAACTTGTTAGTTTTTTCAGGTCTCAGATCATTTCCATCGGATGGCTCTTTTTTTGTGCGGGCTGACGCCCTTGGACTGCACTATTTTCACCCCCTTAGTCCCCTTTTTTTGTTCTTGCTCGTCTCGTATATCCCTCGTTATTAATAAAATAAAAAGTTTTGGTTGGAAAATAAACCTCATAAGCACCAAGTAATTCTTAGAGCACTTAAAATTCCAGAGTCTGTAGTTGATATACAACCATATGTTGTACCTTGAAGGCAACCTAGGGATGCTTGAGGAATAACATGTCTCAAAGAATCCAATATGCTCATCACTTTATGTATCACTACTGTTGAAACCTAAAGAGGGACTCACACCATGATCTAGGATAGATAATAGTCAAGGGAGTTCCGACCCCTACTATAATAACTATCTAGCTATGAGGAAGATCACATAACCTCTCTTGAAATGATGTGGGAGACCTATGCCACACCAGCGGTTTCATAACTGGTCGAGGGATTTCCTACCCCAAGTAGAGGAACCATGACCCACTTGAGCTCTAAGATGGAGGAGTAGTGAATTCGCAGATAGAGGAACACCACCCCTGGTGTTCACGGGGGAGTAATGAACCTATCTATAAATGGAAAATGGGGTACCCGCACCATGACATCGATACACCGGTTATGGGAGTACTGACCCTAGAAACTAATTAACAATCATACCCCAAACCATCATCGGTCAATCATTTATGAAGAGAACAAACCACTCTCACCACCTCATAACACATCTCACTTTTTGAAAATAAGGCTATCAATCATTCTATGTTGAATAATAATCATATTAGACTATTCATAATTCAAAATCGGAGTTTGAATAAGGAGAAACACCTAGCAGGTAGGTCTGGAAGAAGCACATATCATATCTATAGGACACATGGTGGGTAGCCTCTAATTGTAAACCTAGTTATATATTAATGCCCACATGGAATGTAAATATTCACATACATGGAATGTGGGTTTGGCCTACATGGCATGTAGGGCCAGATAAGTGCCTAAGAGTGTACTCCTAGTACAAGACGAGCAAGACGACTATAGGTAAATGATGTGTGGGTTAATCCACACAGTATGTAGAGCCAATCGAGAACCTAGGAGTGTACCCCATGTGCATGGAGAGGTATCCATATAGGGGTACATTTAAAAAAAAAAGATGATGCCTTGACCAAAGTGGCCAAGGCAAAAAATTTATTAAAAGAAAGATTACAAGAGACGAAAATACGAGATCATTTTACAATCTTTCACATGGAAAGGAATAAGAGCAGCAGGGAGGTCTTCACACCAGGTCATGTCTTGATTAACTCCCAAATTGGATAAGCCATCAGTAACCATGTTTGATTCCCGATAGACATGTGTGATGATGTAGTTCAAATCGGTGAGCAAACGGTTGCATTCCATCCAACAGGTGGTAATCGACCAAGCTAGATGAGTTACACCATTCCAAATAGCTTGAAAGATTGTCGTCGAGTCACTTTCAATCCAAATGTTGTTCCAACAAAAGCTCATGGCAAATTTTATCGCTTGAATCGAACCCAACATCTCAGCTTCAAGGGAGGTGACACTGCCACAATGAACCATGAAACAGACTAGGATCTGGCCGAGATGGTTCTCGAAGACACCACCACATCCTGTAGGCCCCAGATTGCCTTTGGAGGCACCATCAATGTTGATTTTGATCCATCCAAGGAGAGGAGCTCTCCAAAACACCTCGAGAGTGCGATGCGGCTGGCAGAAGTTGCCGCTGATTTGAAGACGTTTTAGGATTCCAAAGTCATGCACGGAATTGTGGCAATGACCTTTTTATAACAAAGCAGCTTCTTTTATGGGAATGAGGATTCAGGTCCAACCTGCATTAAGATTGAGTGAGTAGTTTCTATGTATAATAGCATTTCGATCATACCAAATCACATGGTGAAGTTCAACAACTGCAGCAAGGAAGAGATTCCTCATTTGTTGAGAACCCTCCATCTCTGCACATTTCTTAAGTTGAGTTTTGACAGAGTTAAGAATCAACCATATGCAATCAAAGATGTCAAAAATATAGTTCCAAAGAGCAGCAGCAGTAGCACAAGAAAGGAAGAGGTGGTTAGCATCTTCTCTGTGCTGGTTACAGATTTTACATTTAGAGAAAAGATGAATTCCAAACGATTGAAGACAAACCTCAGTGGGAATTATATTGTGAGCAAGTCTCAAGATGAGACTGAATCTTGATGGATTTATCCAAGGTTTGTTGAAGTGTTTAATCCAGCTGAAGTCACTCTCGTTGTTGCAGCTAGTGTGATTGTAGTAAAATTTTGAGGTGAACATACCATTGTGATCAGGCTCCCAAATTAAGAAATCATAGTTGTAAGCAAAAGGATAGTTGTCAATGAGATTCAAAATAGGAGCAAGAAGATGATCATGTTGAGAATTTAAAATGTCTTTGATAGAGATATTGGTGTTTTCAGGAATTTGATCAGGAGGAATCACAGAGATTAGAGGTGTGCCACTCCAATTGTCTAGCCAGAATTTCATGGAGGAATTTCTGGAGACCATCCATCTGGAATTATTCATAATGTTAGTGAAGGAGAGTTTGAGGGCATGCCAAATGGAAGAATTAATGTAGTTCAAGTTTCCATTCTTAAGTTTTTTGAGGAATCTATTCTTGAGAAAGGTGATAGAATCCAAAGTATTGTGAAAAAGATTCCAAGTGAGTTGAGCTTGAAGAGCATCGTTGAAGGACTTAAATTTTTTATACCAATGCCACCATTTTCAATGGTCTTGCAACAAATGGACCAAGTGATCGTCACAAGCTTTATTTCAAGAATACTACCGGCCCAGATGAAGTTTTTAATAGTTGTGTTCATTTTTTTGACAAGACTAATAGGCCCTTTGTAGAACATCATGGAGTAGACCATTTTGAAAACAATAGTGGATTTGACAAGGCAAGTTCTGCCGGCCATAGAGAGAGCCTTACCCTTCCAGGAGGAGAGTTGGCTGAGCACTTGATCAACAATATTCACAAAGTGGTAGGATTTAGGTCTACCCCAAAATATGGGGACTCCAAGGTAAGTGAAAGTGAGAGAGCCTTCCTTCAGCCCCAAATCACTGATGATGTTACATTTTCTGTTGAGGGGTAAGTTCTTCCCAAAGAAGATGCAAGATTTGTTCCAACTTATGTTTTGACCAGAAACGTCTTCATAGTGATCTAAAGCTTTCTTGAGGTTAAGAATGTTTTTTTGTCACCTTGGAGGAAAAGGATGATGTCATCAGCATAAAAGAGGTGAGTGGGGGCATTTACATTCCTGGAGACATGAATGGGATTCAGTTTATTTTGGACCACCAGCCGATTGATCAGATGACTGAGATAGTCTTCTGCTATTAAGAAAAGAATGGCAGAGAGGGGGTCACCTTGTCTGACACCTTTGGTGCATTTAAAGTAGCCTTTGGGGGCACCATTGATCAAAATGGAGATAGTGGCCGAGTTGAAGAGCGTTTTGATAGCAGTGATAAAGGAGGCACTAAAACCAAAACTTTGAAGGACTTTAAAGATAAATCTCCAATCCATGGTTTCAAAAGCTTTTCTGATATCAGAGGCAAGACAGATACAATCTTGAATGGATCTTCCCTTTATAAAGCCAAACTGATTCCAGGAGACAATTTTGTCAGTAATAGTAGATAGCCGATTAGCAATGATTTTGGTGATGATTTTTTAGAGAGTGTTGATAAGAGCAATGGGTCTAAAAAGGTGAATTTCAGAGGCCTTATCCACTTTAGGGATCAAGGTGAGGAACTGGGCATTGAGAGCATGGGGAAAAGGACTTAACTAGATTACAAACATCGATATGAACCACATCCCAATAGTGTTGGAAGAATCCATTGTTAAATCCATCAGGACCGAGGGCACTATCAGGATTCAGACTAAAGACAGTGTCTTTGATTTCTAACCACCATTCATTGAATCTAAATCAACACGTCAAAGTTTGTCATTCCTTTATGACTACACTCAGGAAAAATCACCCCGAGTCATCTATAGTTCATATTCCACCACCTTTGTTCATGAATCACTCATGCCTCATAATCTATGGTGTTGTTTACAAACTTTGACATGAATTTGAGGGTTCAATCACAATTTGAATCTGACCAAAAATAGTTGAATCGCTGGCCGATTCAAGGCCAGTGATAAAGAGTGTGGAGAAAGGGAGTGAAAAAACCATAAAATCATAAAAGTGAATAATCTTGATGGTCATTTTAAAATTTTCCATCGATCATGGGTGAAAAAACCAAAGTATTAGGGTAAAACAGTGAAAGTTCATAATCCAAAAATACTAATTAAAAATTTAAAAATCAAATAGATTGATGGGTCCACGTTTCAATTGAATAATTAAATAACCACTATTAATCTTTTTGAAAAAATCACAATTAACTGAGTAAATCCAAAATAAACAATCCTTAACATGATGGAAAATTTCAGTGCTTCAAATCCATTATTTCCATTGCAGGATCCGTTCTTCGACATCGTTGTTGATCTGGTCTAGTTACTCCAATTCGTCATAGATTCTTCCACAATCTCATTCCTCTATACCCTATATCACTCTATTTAGGGTTATGTTGATGAAAATAGTGGCTAACTCGAGTGATAAACCATAAATAGGGTTTTATAGTCTAATTTTAGGGTTTTCACCATAAAAAATTGTTGGAAATTAAAATTAATAAAATAAAAGACACTCGTGAAAGATTATCTCTGAAATATCATATGTGAACCAAACATACACCATATCAAGGGTACAATCCCTATTCCAGATGAAACTATGACATCATTTTCCCCTTCTGATACACTATTTAAGAGATATTTTCATTTCATCAAAAATACACATGTGTAGAATAAAAATAATATAATATTTTTATTATATCATCATCGAGGTTCCACAACACTCATATTTCCATGTCGACTTAGTGAATTATCTCGAAACACTACTTAGAAATATCCCTAAAATTCATACATTGAAACCCATGGCCGAACTAACACCATTGAGCTAGTGGGATAATCATTTATTCAAGTAATAAACAAAAAAATATACCATAAAAATCAAATAGCTTGGAAATTTACCAGAAATCCACTCAAGTGTAAACAACCCACCTAGAGATCAATAAAACCATTGGAAAATTTCTCTAAGACCATATACTATTGAATATTTACTGTTTTACCTCTAGGAAGGGTCTGAGACTCTACAAACTCAAAATTGAGTTAATACTCGGTTGAGAAAATCTGGTCACTACAATGTAATTAACTTCAATGAACAACTTGACATTATTATTCATTGTTCTTGTTTCCTTTACTGATTTATCGCATTTAGTCTTAGAATTATTTAATGATGATTCATTGATAATTTTTTCAAGTTTTAAAAGTGATTTATATTCAATAGTTTATAATAAGATCCAAAGGGGGAGATTGTTATGACTAAGAGATGATTAAAGAAGATTGTGAGATATGAAGTTTCTATGACTTTGGGGAGTTTTTTAAGACCCAGGGAGAGTTTTCTCATCATCTCACTTAAAATATCATTAAGAAGTGATAACAATAGTACCAAAATCATGGGGGTCTAAAGAAATGGAGTTTAAGGGTATCCCCTCAAAAAATATTTCTATAATTAGGGGAAAAGAGTTAGCATTGGAGAATAATCCCTTTCATTATGATTTTTTGTCACAGAAGATAAAAGATGTAAAGTGAATGGACTGGATATGTTTTTTTTATTTTTGTTTTCAATACATAAATCATGTCCATACCCATATAAATTAATGTTAATTATATGGGGAGAAGGTTTTTCAGAAGTCTAGAGGCATTTGAAAGAATACTGGATGTGTTTTGATGAAGTTTGGAGATGTTTTTGTGTTGAGCATAACTGGGTCTAAAAATTTGAAAAGTCCTTGAATGTAAGGGTTGATATATAAGGGTTACTATAGGTCAATACTTAAAGGTTACCTAAAGTTTTTCCTAGTATAGGTAAGGGTATCTCTGCAACAAAGTGATACATAAGGGTTATAAGAAGTTGGAGAATAAGTGTTGTGTTGTGAAGATGATAATAACACTGTAATGCAATTCATGGATGAATAAATTCTTACAATTGGATCTGTGAATTGAGAGATAGTCACACCATATTGAAAAGGTCATGTTGTAGTATAGGATGAAGTGTGAATTGTATGCTAGTGTTGCACGATGACGTGAATTCATGAAAATTAAGATCTTCACTATTTTGAGATGGTTAGATGGATTTCCCCATAATGTATGTTATCACATCATAATCATGAAGGCCTAGAGAAAAGAAGAGAAGTATTGTGCCCTGATGAAGTTGATCACACCACAAAGGGATAAGTTTTTGGTGAAGCAGTTAGTGGAAAATTATTCGATCACACCGCAATGTATAAATTCATGCCATGATTTATACCAAAGCCACAAATTCATGGTTCTTTATTAAGTGTATCATTTTGTTCTATGTGTTCTAATAAAAATTGAATTATTAATTATTTTTAATATATACAAGGATGGATAGATTATTTAGAAATATCTAAATTTTGAAGAAGAAGTGGGGGAAGTTGAAGATTAGTTACCTGTCTGGATTTTGAATTTGATATTCGAATTTGAAGAGGAAATTATTGCTATTGGAGATTATATTTACTACTTTTGTGAAAATGCTATATAAAAAAGGGAAGTAGAAAAATAAGAAGAGGAGGAGGAAGAATAAGAAGTAGAAGATGAAGAAGAATTATGTTCACTTACCAATCCTATATTCCAGCATGAGTGTTAGAAGTGTAAAATAAAAATCACAACAATAATAACTTGGATTTGTTTTGGTTCAAGAATTGGTTGTTATTTTTACTAAAAATTGATTATATTTGTATGTTTAGGAGAAATTTACACAAGTTAGGAGATATTTATTATGTATCACGAGTTCAAGGATAAATCCTTCTCATTGTATCCAACATGATGATACTAGTGGATCATGTGATCATTGGTTTTACCGGATCATATAAATAATGTAGCTACTTGTTTTGAGTGGTGAAACTTATAAAATATTGATGTTCCTAATGTGTTTGTGCTTTGGTGCGTGTTACAACAATCTAGTAGTTCACTTTAACAGGTTTCAAAGGTTGTTTTTTATGCAATCCAAAAATTTCAAAATGTTTTGTCTATTTTTCATTGAAATAACCCCCATTAATTAAACAAATACCGAGTAAATAGTATTTTTTGTTGAATTTTTGAATTTTGTAATTAATTGATAAATTGATCAAATTGATGATTTTTATTGATATATTCATTTTTTATATAAATTACGAAACCATAAAATTGAAATTGAAATGAATTTTTAACTATGGATTTTGAATTGTTGATTCAATTTGAAATTTATTTCTTAAATGGATTTATTTTTCATTTAAATTATTTCAATCATTTTTGTGAATTTAATGAAAAATCCATAAATTTAAATTGTTTTGAAAAAATTGAATTGTAAATTTTAAATGATGGAAATTATGTGTTGGGAAAATTGGATATTTAATTGATTAATTTGAAATTGTTTTTTATGAATTTTGTTTTTTTATTTGAACACTGTAATTATTAATTTTAATTGTTTTACCAATTTATAATTAATTTGATTAATGAATTTAGGTGCCTGAAATAATGTTGTTACCACTGTGCCTTCTACCACCAGATCATTTTTTGTGATGGTAGCACACTGCTACCATCATCTGTCTCTATTATTGGTGGAAGAGGATTTCTACCATAATTAGTATATCATTCCCCAGTTTTTAATCAAACCACTCCACCTTTATACTATGGTATCTAACATAATCTATTTCTAGACAAAAAAATGGTATCAAATTCTACTGTACCTTCCACCATTGAAAATACATTCCCTCATGCCACCGCTCCAAAATCTACTGATGCCTTACCCCCCCACGGTACTGCCATCCATTTTTCTTTCTACCATAAATGAAACCTTCTACCAACACCTCTCCCTGGTACCAAAAAATCCACACACTGGTACCATTCCACCCACGATATCACTATGCCACTAATCCACTTCCCCTGTGCTATTGTCTCACTGACCTCCAAATTCGATTCACCACCGGATTTGAGATCAGATAACCACTACGGAGAGGATCAAAATGCCACCACAAAGGAAGATGGCTGAGCTCGCCTATGTAGTTCAAAGAGGAGAAGACTAGAAGCCCTAAAATTTCTTGTTGAAGACTTCTAGAGAAGACCAACCTTGAAAATCTCAACCCTCACCACATCCGTATCGGTTCAACAGATTAAAGGAGAAGCCCCGAACCCAAGTGCCATCACTAGATCTGAATCACAGAGGAAGCACATCTGTTCACTACTTGAAGGATGATACCCAAATCGAACCACCAACCAATAATGATCTCATGCCCCTAATCTGAATCCCGTGCCCACTATTGAAACTGTTGTGCGCCATTGTCTCCTAGCCAAATCTCACTACTACAATGCTGAATCCAACACCCTATAACCCAAGATGCTATATGAATGAGAATGAACATCGCCCCTTGTTGAACTTAAGCATGTTCAAGAGGATGATTCCCTCACTATCCATTGAAGCTCAACAGAGCTCATGAGAAGGAGATGAACCAAGAACTGCCGCACACCCACATATATCAAAGCTGTGTGCTTCCTGAAGAGTCTCAAACCACTCTCCATATAAAAATAATAATAATAAAAAGAAAAAAATGAATAAAAAAGGGGGAAAATAAAATAAAATAAAATAAAATAAAATAATAAATAAATAAATATATAAAATAATTTATTAATAAAATTTCTATAACTATATTTTTTTTATTTATACATTTAGATTCGATGGCACAAGAATCCCAATTTCAGTGATATTCCATGCCCAAGCCTCGTCTTCTTTATTTTAATCCACTAAAATTAAAATCTAATCCCAGTGTATTCATCTTCCATGGAGAAAATTTCAAAAATCCACTATACTGCAAAGCACTAAAGCAAATCACCTCCAAATTGTATAAAGTATGATCATAAGAGGAATTCATATCAATTAGGGAATATTATTTATGACAAGGAAAACCATCAAAACCCTCAATTGGACACATTTAAAGAATCTAAAGTCATTGATCATTGTTGGAAACAAGAACATTCCTAAAGAAAGTGGAGATTCCTATGATGCTCACATATAGAATTTCAAATCACACCAAGGAACTTCAATCATCCTTATTTAAATATCACATTATTTTATTATGCTTGATAGGTTGGCCTCTCTCTCATGCTCACTGTAACGTCCCAGATCTGGGTGCCACTCAACGGGTGCCCCGAACCCGGTAGGTCACATGACCTCAAGCGCATTTTCCCAAACGCCAGAGGCTGTCGACTAGCAGTGAGGGCCCAGTTCTGATAGTGGGGAAACTATGCCCTCGTTTGTCAAAGTGTAGCACAACGGAAAAATAAAAATAGCATACAACAACAGCAGAAGCAATAAACCATACACAACTGACATGAACAACTGCAGTAAAAGATAACCAAAAAATATATAGATAATGATGAAACATGTCTCTTGTACTAAGAAAACATCCAGAACATGTTACAAAACAGTAAAATATGATACAATGGAAAGTACAGGTACAACAGAACAAAACAGAATAGGCGGCAGCATCGCGAGCCTAAGCTCGGTCCCATGCTCCCCTACACCTCAGCAATACTCAAGTACCTGTATAGGGACCCTTTCCCTTATCCACACCTACAGCAATATAGTCTCTTTGGGTCGAAGACATGACCCAAACAAGGTGTGAGAAATAAATCCCAGTAAGCACCCACCGAAGGCCTGTGCCCAACTGTCAGTGAAAAATGTGCAACAATAGTGTGCAATAAATGCAGTAAACTAGTAAGCACTCAAAAGTAACTATCATTTCCATTTAAATATTCATTTAGCATTTCAATTTAATAACATTAAATGTTACTCAGAACTAAGCCCTCGGGCTAATCAGAACCTTGCCCTCAGGCTAATATAACCATGCCCTCAAGCATAACGAATAGTGCCCTCAGGCGTATGGAATATCCCCCTCAGGAATACTGAATATTGCCCTAAGGCTGGGAAGCTACTGCCCTCAGGCATAAGAAACATTGCCCTCAAGCTAAACAACTACTGCCCTCAGGCTAAGAAAACAATGCCCTCAGGCTAAAGTAAAACACTACCCTCAGGCACAAGTAACTGGGCCGAGCCCAAAGCATAACAAGCAATTTTATATAGAATTCCTTTCAAGGAAAAAGTAATGCTCAAAATAAACATGGCATACCCTCAGGTATCCAGGCCAAATGGCTAAACAGAGGAACGCACCCCCAGGGTGGTCCTGGATCCAAGCAGTGATCCTAAACAGCATTTTTACACTTACATTAAATTACCTATGAAATTCTAGGTATTTAAAAAGCCAAGGCCTCAGCCATACAACACCCCAATGTGGGTTCATAACACAATGGTACATAAAAAAAACGCACAACAGTTGGAATTTAAACACCATACCACCTACCTCGATCGCCCCTGATCGATATACGTGAACAATGCTCCTCGAAATGCCCAAGAACAACATAGATATGAGGTGAAAATAACCTTGTTCAAACTCAAATAACTTCCTTTAGAGGAAGAATTGTCAAGATCTATGCAAAGAGAAGGAAGAACTCACCTGTGCGGTTCCAATGAGATCGACGGTGCAGAAAACGGTTTCCCGGTGTACAGTCGGGAGGTCCTCCAAGCTCCGGCCGTCTCTCCCAAGCTCTCCTCTGGTTCTAAGATTCCTCTATGAACAGAGGAGGATACTGCCCATTTTAAGCGAAAAAACAAACTACCCGACATGTACTATTGGGTATACGGCGTGAACTTTTCATTTTTTAACTGTACCATTGGCGACTTCTCACCAGTGCGGCACTATTCATCTGTCAACATGAGTACACGGCATGTACTATCACTCAACTGGCCACCGCCTTACTATTTTCCGGCCGACTGACTACACAATGTGTAAATACCCACTACACGGCGTGTAGTCTGTTTTTACACCTTTCATCGCCAGCATGGCTACACGCCTTTTGTACTCATCCCACACGACCAAAGTACACTTCGTGTGGACAAGTACACGGTGTGTACCCACGAAGTTTGGGATTTCCCCCCATTTTACTTATTTTATAAAAAAAGCTTAAGGAAAAGGGAAAATAAGAAACCCATACCTCTAGAACAAGAACCGGGTTCTTACAAACTTCCCCCTTAAAGAAATTCATCCCCGAATTTCCCTACCAAGGGTGGTAAAGATAAAGCTCAGAAAAACTCTAGCCACTGATCACGTACGTCAGTCTCCCGCTCCCAGGTTTCATCCTACACTCAGCCATGCTGCCATAGCACCCGTACGAGAGGAACTGACCGGCCTCAGAGAACCTTTGTGCTCCTATCAACGATACGAATCAGATTCTCCTCAAAGGATGCATCAACATGAAGATCAACCTCCTTGGGCTGAAAGATGTGAGATGATTCTGAATGATAACGGCGCAACTGAGATACATGGAAGACGTCGTTCATGGCCCGATACCTATTTGGTAACTGCAACCAATATGCAACTGGCCCAACTCTCTCCAGAATCTTGAATGGCCCCACATACCTCATTGAAATTTTACCCTGACTCCTGATTCGTCTGTGTACCAACCTTGGTGAAACACGCAAGAACACCTAATCGCCAATCACAAACTCCAAGGGTCATCTGCGGCGATCAACATAAGATTTATGATGAGACTGTGTAGTAGCCATCCGATTCTAAATCAATTGGACCTGCTCATAAGTCTCCTGCATGAGGCGTGGTCCCAGTAAAGCTACCTCACCTGCCTCCATCCAGCACAAGGGTGATTGGCATGACCTACCATATAAAGCCTCGTAAGGTGCCATCTCAATAGTCTCCTAAAAACTGTTATTGTAGGAAAACTCGACTAGGGGTATATGCTTCTCCCAAGAGCCCCCAAAGTCCAGGACGCATGAACGCAACATGTCCTCTAGAACCTGTATTGTACGCTCTGACCGGCCATCGGTCTGAGGGTGGTAAGCTGTGCTTAGAAGCACCTATGTACCTAGTGCCCTCTGAAAACTCTGCCATAAACAAGACGTGAAATGGGCATCCCTATCTGAAATGATAGAATGAGGAACCCCATTAAGACGTACAACCTCTCAGATATACAGCTTTCCGAGATCATCAACACCGAAGGTATCCTTGATCGGCAAAAAGTGAGCTACCTTCGTGAGTCTATCCACAACAAACCACATGGAATTATTGTCTCGAGGTGACCTCGGCAACCCAGTCACGAAGTCCATCATGACATCATCCAATTTCCACTCTAGAATGGGTAACTGCTGTAACAGTCCGACTGGCCTCTGATGCTCTGCCTTCACCTGCTGATAGGTGGAACATCTTGTAACAAAACCAGCTACTTTTCTCTTCATACCTGACTACCAATACCGATGTCTCAAGTCATGGTACATCTTGGTCACTCCGGGATGAACTGCCTAAGCTGAAGCATGAAACTCCCGCATCATCTCCTCGCGTACATCCCCTGGAACCCACACTCGTCCATAGAAACGTAGTACCTCATCATCACCTATCATCCACCCAATAGGAGGGTCCTCACTTGTCACCGACTCTTGGAGAACTAGGCCTTCTGAATCAGATAGCTTTCTCATCCTCAATCTATCCAGGAGGGTCGAAGTCACAGCTAAAGATGAAAGATAGGTTTGTCCCTGACTATCGTGCACCTCCAAATGCATCTCAGAAAACAAAGCCATAAGCTGCCACTCACCACTAGCCTCATGAACTGCCTGTGTCTGAGTCTTCCTGCTCAGTGCATTAGCAACTGCATAACCCTTACCAGGTGTATAGGAAAGCTCAAAATCGAAGGACTGTAGGTACTCAACCCACATTCACTACCTCAGATTCAATTCACGCTGGGTAAAGATGTACTTGAGACTTTTGTGGTCGGTGAAAACCAAAAAATGCTCTCCCAAGAGATAATGTCTCCAACAGCGTAACACATGAACAACTGCAGCCAAATCGAGATCATGCGTCGGGTAATTCCTCTCATGTGGCCTCAACTTCTAAGACCCATACACAACAACTCGATCACCCTGCATCAACACAGCTCCCAGCCCAATACCTGATGCATCATAGTAAACTGTATTGCTCTTCCCCTTCTCTGGGAGTATCGGGATTGGTGCTGATGTCAACCTTCCCTTCAGTTCCTGAAAGGTTGTCTCGCAAGCTTCAGTCCAAATGAACTTCACACCCTTCTTAGTCAAATCCGTCTATGGCACTGCTAAGCGGGAGAATTCCTGGATGAAGCGTCTGTAGTAACTAGCCAGCGCTAAGAAACTCCGTATCTCAAACACGTTCTCAGGATGCTCCCAGGAAACTACTACTCTCACCTTCTCTGGGTCTACTGCAACTCCTGCCTCTGATATAATATGACCCAAGAAGTGAATCTGGTCCATATAAAAGTGGAACTTTGAGAGCTTAGCATATAGCTTATTCTCTCTCAGTGTACTCAATACGATCTCAAGATGGGTGGCATGGTCGTGTCGAGTGTGAGAGTACACCAAGATGTCATCCACGAAGACTACCACAAAAGAATCCAGATAAGGATGGAACACATAATTCATCAGAGCCATGAAAACTTCTGGCGCGTTCGTGAGTCCAAACGGCATAACCAAGTACTCATATAGACCATACCTACTCCTGAAGGCTATGAGTGGTATATCAGATGGTCTAACGCGCAACTGATGATATCCAGATCTCAAGTCAATCTTCGATAACACTCGTGCACCTCGAAGATGATCAAAAAGATCATCAATCCTTGGCAAGGGATATCAGTTCTTGACCATCAACTGGTTCAGCTTCCGATAATCCACACAGAGTCTGAGGGTACCGTCCGCCTTCTTCACAAAAATGACCGGAGAACCCCAAGGAGAAGTACTGGGTCGGATGAAACCTTTTACCTATAATTCCTCCAACTGCCTCTTGAGCTCCTGCAACTTAGGTGTAGCCATCCTATAAGGAGGAATGGACACCAGTGCTGCTCCTGTCACAAGATCAATAGAGAAATCCACCTCACGCTCCGGAGGTAGACCTAAAAAGTCGTCCGGGAAGACATCCTTGAAACAATCAACTACAGGAGGGAAATCTTTCTGGAAAGTTCCTCGGTCATCCAGATATAAACTCACAATCTAGGATGTGACTCCACCTCGTCCACAATGCTCTGGTCCAGCTCGACTCGCCTGAACATCCCACTCTCCCTTGTATAAAAACTCTCTGCCCTCTGGTGACGTGAAACGCACCCTGCGACAATAGCAGTGTACAAAGGCTCTAAAGGGTACTAACCAATCCACCCCAAGAATGACATCATAGCTCATCATCCCCAAGACATAGAGGTCCCAAAGAAAGTGACACCCACCAATCTCAAGGGGGAACTCCTTACACTGACGCACACCAGCCGTTCTAGTCCCCAACGGAGTGTCTAGCATCATAACATCAGAAGAAGAAGAAACACAGAGCCCAAGGCTCACCACAACAGGCATAGATATAAAGCTATGTGTAGCACACGTATTGAAAAGTACTGAAGATAAAACAGAAGCTACTAGAATAGTACCTCTGACAGTAGAAGGTCTGGGATCCTTCTCCTGTTGGGTCTGTTGCACTGCATATGCCTGCCCAGTGCCGCGGCCTTGCGACACAGCCCGGCTACCCTGAGTTGTCCCGCCCTGCTGCCTCTGAGATCCTGGTGTCTGGCTACCACAGCCACGACCACCATCTCGGCCTACACGCCCTGACGTATTCTAGTTTCCTGACTGGTAAGAAGCTGCTGGTCCTGCTCTCGCACACGGAGTCTGCATATAACCGCTCTCACTAGCCACTGGCGGAAACTCCCTACAATAACGCTAGAGATGACCCATCTTTCCGCAAGCTCGACAATCCACTGGGTCACGTGGACACTGCGGTCTCTTGTACCCCTCTCTACCACACTGGTAGCACATGATCGGGCCACCTGAAGCATTCCTCTGGCTGGTACTACCACCGTGAGATAACTCCATCTATCTCTTCCTCTTACTGGTAGAAAGAGTACCAGAAACTAGTATCGAACCACCCTGGCCCACACCACTAGCTTCCCGCTGGTTCCTCTCAGTAATCAGTGCCTGGTTCACAATAGAATGCACAATAGGCAACCTGAAAACATTCACCAGTGCTCAGATGTCATATCAAAGACCATCCTCAAAGCTTCTGGCCCTCAACGTCTCATCACCCACCAGAACGGGTGCAAAACACTGAAGCTCGGTAAAGCGAGCAGAATAATCCATCACCCACATAGCGCCCTGCTGAAGATTCATGAACTCTCGAGCTCGATTTTCCCTCAGCGTCTCTGGGAAGAAGTCATAGAAAGATGTATGAAAATCTTCCCACGCCATGTCTCTGTGATGATTAGACTAAGTGGTAACATCCCACCACCTCTTGGAGGAATCATGCAACATGTATGTAGTGAGCTTGACCCTCCGCCCTGGAGGCATCTCAAGGTGCTCAAAAATAGTTTGCAATGAATCCAGCCAAGACTCCGTAGTCTGTGGTCCGCCATCCCCTGAAAACGTAGGTGGATGCTGCTGCTGGAATATACGAGTCAGCTCAACCATAGATGTGGCAGTTGGTGGTGCTCCCTGAAAGGTCTGCAATAACCGCATAAAGCCTTCACAGAACTATGCATCCGTGTCTGTATCCGGTATAATGGCTAGCACTGCATCTGGCTCTACTGGAGGATCCATCGGTAGCCCATGGCCTACCGTCTCTAGAGTATAATCATTGGCTCTCTCTTGGCGAAGAACGCGTGGTCATCTCGGTGACATGACTCTACAAGGTCAAACTCACACCTTAGATCAAGATTATCAAAAACCAAAACAAGGGGAAAAGTGAAAGAAAGCCTTCAAGATTGACAAAACTTGACTACACGACATGTATAAATACTACACGACGTGTTCTAGAATCCTTCTTACCTGCCCGAGTCCTTCTACACGGCTAAGCCACACGACTAATGTTGAACAAGACTACACAGCGTGTATAACATCTACACGGCGTGCATGGATTAATTTCCAACTGCCCGTGTCGTTCTTGACATGGCCTGAATACCTAGACCACACTACACAACATGTTTTGAAAAAGACACAGCGTGTACAAAGAATCCCCAGACCGACCCGTGTTGCTCGCTACAAGGACGACTACATGGCTAACACTACACGAAGTTTTCTAGGAGGACACGGCGTGTACTAGGAAAGATAACACCGACCCGTGTTGTTAGTTACATGGCCGGGTACCAGGGTCAGACTACATGGGGTTTTCAAGGAAGACACGACATTTATGTCTTAAGGTTTCATCCATCCGTGTTGTTCGCTACACGGGCAGACACCAGATCACTATTACACAGCGTGTGCAACCGGTACACGGTGTGTTTGTCCCAAAACCATTCCCTACCCCTTGTCCCCGCCCACATGGTCTATGACATGGGAAGAGACTACACGGCGTGTACTGAGGGTACATGGCGTGTACTTAATTTTTTTTCATTTATTCCCGAACTGAAGAACACACAACGTGTGTCCATAGAACTACACGGTGTGTATCCTGGGTTTTCTGGATAGTAAGCCTCATATACTACTCCGGAACCCATAAAATACTGAAAAACAACACCTAAGTGCCAAATTCCGATCCGTGAGGGCCCATACTCCCCGTGAATCAATGTTTGGAATCTTACCCATGTTATAACCAAATAAACAAGTCAATGATCAACCAAATTCTGGTCATTGAGGGCCCATACTCCTCAAGAACCAAGTTTGGCATTCATTTTTATCAGCAGGATCACACAGAAAAATACCCTATCACATAGCATGTATTTATCAAAGAAGCTATCACAACAGCATGCCCTTCTAACACAACATCTATCACAACAACATGAAAATTTCTAATGCATCTACATGGCATGGAACTATGCATGGAATGTGATTTCTAGCATGTGCCTAAATGATGAATGAGATGACATACCCTCATCTCATCGGGTTGCTACTAAATAGAACCCAAATATAACATATAAACAGCACACCACAAGTGCGTCACCCAATGGTGAAAATCAGATCAACTGTAAATTGAAAAATCAATAAAATTGCAACACGAGGTAAATTGGCTTTTCCCTTGTACATGGGTTAGCTACTCCCAAGCACAACTTATTACCAACTACCATTTTCATCCTATCCCTGACTAAAGCTCCAAACAGTAAGTCAAAGAAAAGAATACCCTTTGATACCACTTTGTAACGTCCCGGATCCGGGTGCCACTCAATGGGTGACCCGAACCCTGTAGGTCAGATGACCTCAAGCACATTTCCCCAAACGCCAGAGGCTGCCGACTAGCAGCAAGGGACCAGGTCTGATAGTGGGGAAACTATTCCCTCGTTTGTCAAAGTGTAGCGTAGTGGAAAAATAAAAATAGAAAACAACAATAGCGGAAGCAATAAACCATACACAACTGACATGAACAACTACAGTAAAAGATAACCAACAACTATATAGATAATGATGAAACATGTCTCTTTTCCTAAGAAAATAGCCATAACATGTTACACAATAGTAAAATATGATACAATGGAAAGTACATGTACAAAAGAACAAAACAAAATAGGTGACAACATCACGAGCCTGAGCTCGGTCCCATGCTCCCTTACACCTCAGCAACACTCAAGTACCTGTATAAAGACCCTTGCCCTTATCCACACCTGTAACAATATAGTCTGTTTGGTCTGAATACATGACCCAAACAGGGTGTGAGAAATAAATCCCAGTAGGCACCCACCAAAGGCCCATGCCGAACTGTCAGTGAAAAATGTGCAACAACAGTGTGCAATAAATGCAGTAAACTAGTAATCACTCAAAAGTAACTATCATTGCTAGTTTTATTGGAATTTAAATATTCATTTAGTAGTTCAATTTAATAACATTCAATGTTCCTCAGAACTAATCCCTTGGGCTAATCAGAACCTTGCCCTCAGGCTAATATAACCACGCCCTCAGGCTTGCCCTCAGGCATAACGAATAGTGCCCTCAGGCATATGGAATCTCGCCCTCAGGAATACCGAATATTTCCATCAGGCACAGAATCTAATGCTCTCAGGCATAAGAAATGTTTTCCTCTATCTAAACAACTACTGCCCTCAGGCTAAGAAAACAACACCCTCAGGCTAAAGTAAAACACTACCCTCAAGCGCAAGTAACCAGGCCGATCCCAAAGCATAACAAGCAATTTTATATACAATTCCTTTCAAGGCAAAAGTAATGCTCAAAATAAACATGGCATACCCTCAGGTATCCGGGCCAAACGGCTAAACAGAGGAACGCACCCCCGGGGTGGTCCTGGATCCAAGTAGTGATCCCAAACAGCAGTTTTACACTTACATTAAATTACCTATGAAACTATAGGTATTTAAACAACCAAGGCCTCAACCATACGACACCCCAATGTGTGTTTTTAGTACAATGGTACACAAAACAAACACACAACTGTTGGAATTTAAACACCAGACCACCTACCTCGATCGCCCCTGATCGATATACGTGAACGACGCTCCTCGAAATGCCCGAGAACGACGTAGATATGAGGTGAACATAACCTCATTAAAACTCAAATAAATTCCTTTAGAGGAATAATTGGAAAGATCTATGCAAAGAGAAGGAAGAACTCACCCGTGCGGTTCCAAGGAGATCGACGGTGCAGAAAACGGTTTCCCGGTGTGCGGTCGGGAGGTCCTCCAAGCTTCGACCGTCTCTCCCAAGCTCTCCTCCGGTTCTAAGCTTCCTCTATGAACAGAGGAGGATACTAACCATTTTAAGCTAAAAAAAACAAACTACACAGCATGTACTACTGGGTACACGACGTGTACTTTTCATTTTTTAACTGTACCGTTGGCGGCTTCTCACCAGCGCAACACTATTCATTTGTTGACATGAGTACACGATGTGTAATACCTGAGTACACGGCGTGTACTGTCGCTTATCTAGCCACCGCCGTACTATTTTCCTACCGACTGACTACACGGCGTGTAAATACCCACTACATGGCGTGTAGTCCGTTTTTACACCTTTCATCGCCAGTATGGCTACACGCCTTGTGTACTCATCCCACATGACCAAAGTACACGGCGTGTGGACAAGTACACGACATGTACCCCCGAAGTTTGGGATTTTTCCCCATTTTCCTTATTTTCTAAAAAACACTTAAGGAAAAGGGAAAAGAAGAAAACCATACCTCTAGAACAAGAACTAGGTTCTTACAATCACGCTCAAAGAAATCCTGAGATGGCACACTAAGCCGTTAGTGAATACATTGAGGAGATTTCCAATATCCCCTGTTAATGTATTTTGAATTTTAATTGTTCTTTCTCTTCTTTCAATTTCTAGATTTATTCAAAATGCATCTTTATTAAGAGGATTCTTAATTTATTCCATTTTGAATTAATATTCTCTTCTTTACTGGGTTGCACAGAGAGGCAACTTACATCTTATCCATTACTTGTGATCATGAGTAGTGGGTTGATTTAAGGGTAACCAGAGATCTCAAATTACAGGGCTTAGAAATACTGGAGGTTATAGTGATCATTTAATCCCTATAGTTGAACCAAAAATTCTAGGAGGGAGTAATTGAGTGATATTTCATTTGATTAAGAGAGAAAACAAGAGAGGAAAAATTGAATAATGATTTAATGGGGGTAGTAAGTGGATATATAAGGTTTGGACACTTTTCCTTTAATTTAATTTTAAACAAACCATAACCAATTTTCCTTTTCTATTTTAGAAAATTGAACAAAAAAAAGTGAAATAATCCCACATCTCTAACCTATTTGGAGAAAAACATGAGTCCCACTACCATTGAATTTAATTTGGGTTAAAAAATTGTTTTTCTGAACACCCCATGGATGGTGTGTTGACCAAAATTGGCACATTTGTTGGGGAGGCCAGAGTTTTTGTTTTACTACTATTTAAATTTGAATGTAAGAAATTAATAGATCAAACTCATCTCACCTCATTGATTTTGATCTTGAGGCTGAGTGAACTCTTATATCAAGATTAAGAAATTTGAGAATAATTGAGTAAGTGGAAATGGAGTTTTCATTATTCTATTGACTAAATCCTCATCCCCTTATTTTTCTTCAACTAGAGTCACTTTAAGAAACCAACACATGGAGGATAATCAGATTAAATTTTATAGCAATTTAAGATAATTGTATGCACTTAATTTCAATAACAATAATTGATAGTTACAAATAGATAATAAATAATATTGTGATCTTAAAAATGGAATGATTACTCACCTACCTAATTTTCATTATTTTTCAAGATAATACCCTAATATAAATTTATTATCATTTAGAGAAATCTGTAATGGTTTAAAATCTAAAGGATCCATTGAGGATTAGATTAGTCAGAAGGCATTTTCATTCTCTCTTGAAGGGCCTGCTAAGGGGTGTCTACACAAATTCTAACCAGGAGAGATCACCACATGGGATGAACTATAGTGAGGATTCCTCTAGAAGCATTTCCTCGTATCAAGGAGTGTCTAGTTGAGGAAGGAAATTTATGTAATCAAATAATAAAGTGGAGAGGCCTCATATGAGTATTAGGAGACATTTAAAGGAATAACCAACTCCTACCGACACCAAACCTACGAAGAACATCATTTCTTGGTATTATTTTACCAAGGATTGATGGATAGAGACTGAAAACCTTTGGATAATTCCTCTATAGGATAACTGATCAAAAAAGAAAATTTTTAAGTCATACACCTCATTAAAATAATCTCCCAGAATTATCAACAATTTGGTACAAGAACTACGACAAGGGGTGTGCATGAGGTGAACATTTCGAACTCTTTTTTTGATAAAATTGATGAACTAACCTTTATTGTGAACAATATAATTATAAAAATAGTTCAGGAGACATCACCTACTGTACCCCCTTGGGTCATCCAGTTCTATTTCTCTCAGGAACACTTCACTGATGGGTGTCCTTAAGTTCAAGAAAACTGTGAATCCTTGTACTAGAGACCATACCAGTAACAACCAAGCTAAAATCAAGGAGGATGAGAGTAATCCAACACTCATAATGGATCTAAAAACCAATAATTTTAGATACCACCCTTTTAACATGATTTTCAATAAAATTTATACCCCCACCATTTCAAAGAAATAATTATCAACCTTTTATAAGCTACCAACTGAGGCAAGCTCAAGAATCCTCACTAGAGGACTTGATGAAAGAAGTTGTGAAGACTACTAGATAGATCCTAACTGCCATAAATGAAAACAATAATAAAATATTAGGTAATATTCCTTCTCAATACTTTCCAAATTCTAGATAAAATATTATTTCCATTACATTATGGAGTAATAAGGAGCTAGAAGGAAGTGGAGAATCATCACCACCTAGAGAAGAAGCTGGAAGTGGACAACCCACTGAATACAAATAAATTTTCACTACCAAATAACATGAAGAATAAGTTCATATGGAAACACCCCCATTTGAATAAGAATATATTAAAATATAAGATGGAGGAACCACTACAACCCCAACCACCCTTCCCTTTAAGAATAAAAGTAACCAAGAAAACTAGTGAAGAGTTAATTCAACATGAGATGCTAAATCTGTTCAAGAAAGTGGAAATCAAAATCCCCATTCTGGATGTCATCCTCTAGATACCAAGGTATGAAAAATTTATTAAAGATATATAAACCATAATAAGATGATTACGAGGTAATGAAAATGCAACTTTAAGTAAAAATGTTTCTACCCTTGTAACCCCACAAGTACTCCATAAGTACCAAGATCCAGTTATCTTTTCCAACCCTTGCACCATCATTGAGATCAAATTCTCCAATCCATTATTTGATTTAGGATCATTGATTAATGTTATGACTTACTCAATTTATTCATCTCCATATATAAGAGAACTCAAACCCACCCGAGTGGTTGTACAACTTTCCAACAGAGCCACCACCTTTCCAGTATGTGTTTTAGAAGATGTTATGGTAAGAGTAGAAGGTTATCCATTCCTTAATGATTTCTATTCCTTAAACCTGGAGGAATAAAAAGGTAAAAATATTTTCCACATCATATTTGTATCGTTCTAACCCCAGAAGCCTAGAGCCAGTGCATTATTTTAATACATTGGCATAATTACAAGGAATCAAATCCCGAAGGACTGAATAGTTTAGTAGTTTTGGAAAACCAGATACAAAAATAGGATCAACATTAAAACTTGAAAATAAATACAACATATAAGTTTTATTAGGAACATCCACAACTCTATGTTTATCCCTGTAGGTCATTCATAATAAACTGCTTCATGTCCTGAGAAAATGAAACAAAAGAAAGGGGTGATCTCAAATGCTCAGTAAGGTTAAGAAATACAATGAAATATATCATAAATATAAACATTAGGCATGGTGAATAACTAAAAACACATTACCTTAAAAATAAACTTGAACATAATATGGAAGGAATACGATTAGAGTAAATATTTCCATAATAAAACATAATCATGGGTATTATACTAGTAGAAAAACCACATGAACTTTCAATTAATAGTTTCATAATGAGGGAAATGCATATTCCATACATTTTGAAACATACCGTCAAGGCCTCAACCAAGACATCTAAAAATGATTAAGGCCTCAGCCAAAACCATATCGAAAAATGGGCAAGGCCTCGACCAAGTCCATATCTATTTGTCTCATGAGACCTACTGATACATCGAGAGGCTATAGCGGGCCCCACCATTCACTTACTAAGTCCAATGCATTCCTCATATGAAATGGGTGAACATAATCAACATATACATTCATATTTAAACTAACAATTGAAATGTAAATAAATTTCCCCAATTATTTAACATAAACACTAACCATTTGGAGTAAAATGGTGAATTATTTCAAGATAGCACATCCATAGTCAAAATAATAATAATCCATTCAATAAAAAATGTTGTATGGTATCATAGTATATAAAACTCAATTAAGTTCAAGATTAAACAAAGGATATTGACATAGATGAATATACTTTTAAATGAGACCATTGAAAAATCCTTGAGGAAATAATCCTTAAACATTCCAAAGTGTCTCATACCACCTTGAAAAATTCACATAATAATCCCTTAGAATATCATGAGAATAATGAGACTCTTGATATGATATACCAAAGTAAATTACATACACCACAAGAAATAAATAAGTGGTGAACAAGGCATATATCTCATAAAAGTTAAAGTGAGATGAGAAAAATACTTTTTTACTTTGGAAAAAAGAGTTATTTTAGAAAATCATTTGTATTTGTAATGGAATCAGATTTTAAACATGTACATCCCATGAAATAAAATTAAAGGTCATTAACATTATATTTTAGGATTAAATAAAGTCTTATTGAGGTGAAATCATTTAAAAAGAGTTTTTAAAGAAGCTTTGGAAATAAAAATTTTTTGTGCAGTTTAAGGAAAATATTAAATTATTTTAAAGAAAAAAGGAATATTTGATTTAATAAAACTAGAAATTAACTAAAATATATTTTTCATGTTAAAATGTGTAATTTTAGAAAGATAAATCTAGCATAAAATATATTATAGAGTGAACTGCAAAATATGTAAGAATTTGAGAAGTTCCTTGAATCAGGCCTACATTCGGAAGAATTTTTGAAATATTCTATTCAAACATGTAACTCCCCAAAAAATAAATAAGTATTGTGATTTGTAAAAATATATATAACATTCACACAGAATTTATGAGGGGTACATAATAATAAATAATAATTTCATTAAGGTGAGTAGAGAATAAGAGGGGAGGGGTGAATTGAGTATCTATATTATACATTTAATATCATGAAAATAAATAGATTCATGATATAAAACACCAATTGGTAGTATACATACACTATAAAAAAGTTATAGTAGTGAATATGGAATATCTCACAAAAATGGAAATGAGATGAAGAAACCCCTTAACTTAAGTCCGATGGTGTTCTTAACTTGATCTTAGTGTCTTGGATATCCAAATTAAATTCATTAATTAATATTTACAGAACCTATTATTTATTTAATTTATTTAGTGTAGCCTTATTAAGTTCATTTATGGAATTATTGATGGGTTTAAGAGGTTCAATTTTATTGTTTGGGAGTGTTTTCTTCCTTGGTATTCATGACTGATTTACTTATATACATATAAGGATAAACATGTAATATGAGAATGTTTTTCTAGAATATAATTTGTATTTTATTTTTTAACATATAAAATATTATATGGTTATAAAATTCATTTGGTTATTGAGAGTGAAGATGAATCATTATATAAAACTTTAATGATAATTGTTTGGGTTAATTGGCGGTTTTTTATCACAATGAACTCATTTTAATTTATAAATCAATATCATGTGTGAAAAAAGATTCCAAAACATTAAATAATTTATAATACATATATTATATTCTTGTTAAACCATAAAAATTGTTTAATGATTATAATTGAATACGGTAATATAAATTGAAAAGCCGTTGTCCTTGAATGTGATAAATTAACACATCTCGGGTGGTGTTTTCATTTCTAGTATAAAAGAAGGGGAAATGAGAGATGATGATGAATTATTCCATTAACATGACAGAATTATAGTTCATGTAAGTTTCTGGAGTTATCATAACATTTGGATGAAATTAGGTGAGTAAAGAAAAAGAAAAGAAAGGAACTCAAAATAAAAGAAAAGTTGAGAAATCCCTTACGAAAATTCGGCAGCCTTACAAAGTCACTTAAAAATTAATAAAATATTTTTATGAGAGAAAAATTAGTCTCTCATAATTCTTACATAATATAGAATTTAAGGTGTATATGTAATGAAAAATCCCAACATAATCCAATTGAAATTAAAAGATAATAACATAATAAGAGTGCTTGAAAAAGAGAGTGATTTTGAGACAAAAATTCTGCAACATGGTTTTAGAAAACATTAAAAAGAGAGGGTATAGGGGCCACCCATTCATAAAATAATAATAATATAGTATATGGATGTAATACAATGGAAATAATAACATGGTATGGAAACTTGAAATACATACCACATAAAAGATAACTTGAATGAAAAAGAGAAGTTGAGAATTCCCTTACCATGTAGAGTAACTCCTAAAACTTGAAGGTTGGGACCTTGGGGGCTTGAGGACACCTTTTTAGGACTCATAGGGAGGTAAAAATAAAATATATTTGAGGATGATGAATTTTTAATGAAATAAAATGAATGAATGAGTGGGTATTTATAGTAAAAGAGAGAGTTTTTTTATTAATTTCCAATGACATCTCATTAGTGGTATTTGCAAAACCATGGGCTTAAACATGGTATTTTCCCATGGTTTTGGAAACTTGGAACCATCATATCATATTTTTTTATTCAATAGTCTATCATAATTATTAAATCATGATTACATCATTAATGATATTATTAATCACACTGGAAACTCAAAATTCTATTTTTACTATTCATGAAAAATTAAAGTTTTTTATAAAATTATCATAAATTCAGCGTAAACTAATATTGACATTATGAATTCAAAAATAACATTTATTTTATCATAATAATTCTATAAATATGAAGATTTTAACTTTTATATATGAAAATACTTATTTATTAAAAATAATAGCAGACATAAAATGCATAGTAAAATTTTCGACACTTACAAAAATAAAATTATTTTACCATTTGTAATTAAATAATAGTTTTTTATAAGACTATTTCATTATTATAAACATTAATAAAACCTTATTTTGATATATTAATTTAAATCTCTTTGAAATGTACAATTTTTACTTGAAAAATCAATTTATCAAATTCATCACATTTTTAAGAAAAAAATAAACTAAAAACTAAAATGATAGAACAAAAAAATTATTTATAATTTCTTAGGTGAGTTTAATACTCCATTGGTAATATTACTATTCATAAGGTAAAGTTACTATTCATAAGGGTAAGTTACTATTCACCAAAAATTAAGTTTGTCTTATCAGACTCTAAATATCTTACTGAACGCAACCGTGTATGTCAGTTTTTTGAAATTCAAACCATAGAGGTGGAAAAATTATGTTTACTGGCTATGTTATAACAAAGTGGTGTTTTTTAGAGACTCAGTGTTTCATGCATTCTATATTAAATCTATTTGTAAATTATTGGGGTGTTACATTCTCCCCCCCTTACAAAAAATTTCATCCTCGAAATTTGAAATTGAGCTTTGAAAGTTAATAGTTGATACTTGAAAATTACCTTGTGCGAAACCCACATTAGGAATATGGTTAAAATATCTTCTTAATAAGAGGGAAGGGAAATGAATCGGTTACTACAAAACAATTCATTCTAATTGGACAACATGGTCATGGAAGAATAATCAAACCATCATGTAGTGACATTAAACTCTAAAACCTCATACAATGATCAAATTAAAGCATTTAAAAAAATGGTTTAACTTTCCAAAAGATCATGATCCAATACTTTAGAACCATTCTCATATCCATCCTTTCTAGATCCATGTACACATGGTCCTTGGAAATTATCATTTTGTTTAGAATTCTATGATCTATATTGCTCAATGCATATTCTACCTTATTTTCCTTTAATCAACATGAAGAAGCCCTAAATTTTCACATTCCAAACATGTGAATATCTTCATCATGTGTCCACTTAAAATATGGTAATAACTCAAATTACTATAAAACATTATTGGAAACATGCATTCATCCCTAAACATGCTATTTGATATATTCATTATATCCAAAAATTTTGTAAACTCCATTAATGATAGCATAGACCACTTGCCGACAAGTCAAAAATCCGTTTTGAGTTAGTTAGTACTTATCCAAATGAATCATTACTTCATCATTATCTTTATCATTAGAAATATATTTAGGGTTGTCCTTCCTTTAATCATGCGTTTTCCAAAAAGTTTAACATTCCATTGAATATCTTTTCTTGATACTATTCAAATTATGGTTTTAAATCCTTAATGAAAATATATTGTAGTACAATCCTCATATATTCCATAATTATTATAACCAGTACATTACTGAAAAAATATTAAAATGACATGATTTTTCACTAGGAATATTAGTCATTCTACTTCATCTATGACAGCATCATAACTTTATCATTATCTAGAATCATTATTTGGGGCATATTACTTTGATGCTTGGGATATTGATTTGTATAGTGTCTCATCTCTTTGCAGTTGAAGCATTGTACATTGGAAACCTTTTTCTTTCCATTGAAATCATGAACTTGGTGTACTTTTTCTCCACACTTATAACAAACACCCATTCCATTCAAGCATTTACTAGGGTGATTCTTTCCACAGTTATCACATGTGGGAAAACCCTTCATTCCCTTCTTCACTTTATGCATATTTTTGCTACGATCCTCTTCTTATTTTTGTTCCCTTCAAAGACATATGAATTATAGAATTCTTTACATACCTTGTTAACACATGATACTATTTACCCATATGATGAGGAAACATGGGAGACTATCTTCCTTTGAAACGATGGATTAAGACCATGAGAGATATGATCCTTTTACTATTTGCATCATGTTCATTAGTGATGTTATCATTCCTTATTCTAGGTGACATTTTTAATCAATTTCATATGCTATATTAGATCATAAAATTATGGACTTTCTATAACTCTAAAAATGGTATAACACATATCATAAATTTATGCATCATAAATCCTAAACCATATACTTTGGTTACTTTGGAAGAATAAATCATTCATAATGGTATGTAAGAAAAAATGTGAATTATCCTAAGCATATCCCCTGGGAGTGTCAAACCAGGTGTGCAGTAAGGCCCGTTTTTGTATATCAGGTTACCCCGGGTCAAGCCCAAAACACCTTGTTAGAGTTGTTACTCCTAGGTACATCTGTGCCAGAACCACATCCATTTATAGTATCTAGTTAGAGATTTATTTTCTATGAAGATCCAAATAATCTATTCCTTACCAAAATTCTAGGATGTTCTTGTATGTGTATCGTCAAGTCTATCTTAAGGTTTTTTTTCTAATCTAAACTTTCTAAATCCAGCTTCCATGTTTTCTAATAAATTTTCTCTGATACCAACTGTAACACCCAACCCTAGAATCCTAGATCCGGTGAATTATTTTAATACATTGGAATGATTAAAAGTAATAAAATACCAAAGGACCAAGTAGTTTAGCAGTTTTAGAAAACCAGATACAAATATAGGTTCAACATTACAACTTGAAAAGAAATACAAAAAATAAGTTTTATTGGGAACATCCACAACTCTAAGTTTATCCCTGCAGGTTATTCCTAATAAACCCCTTCATGTCCTAAGAAAATGAAAAAAAAGAAAGGTTTGAGCTTAGATTCTCAGTAAGGGTAATAAAAACAACAGAAGATATCATAAACACAAACATTATGCATGAAGAATAACTAAAAACACATGCCCTTACAAATAAACTTGAACATAATGTGGTAGGAATTGGAGCTGAGAAAATATTTTCAAAATAAAACATAATAATGGGTATTCTACTAGTCAGAAAACCACATGAACTTTCAATTGCTAGTTTCATAATGAGAGAAATTCATATTCCGAACATTTTGAAACAGAAAATCAAGGCCTCGACCAAGACATATAAAAATGATTAAGGCCTCATCCAAAACTATATCTAAAAATGGGAAAGGCCTCGGCCAAATCCATATCAATTTGTCTCATGAGACCTACTGATGCATCAAGAGGCTATAGCGGGACCCAACGATCATTTACTAAGTCCAACGTATTCGTCATATGAAAGGGGTGAACATAATCAACATATAAATTCATATTGAAACTAATAATTGAAATGTAAATAACTTTCCCCAATCATTTAACATAAACACTAACCATTCGAAGTAAAATGGTGAATTGTTTCAAGATAGTACATCCATAGTCAAACTAATCATAATCCATTCAATAAAAAATGTTGGATGATATCATTGGAGATAAACATAAATGAAGTAAAAGATTAAACAAAGGATGTTGACATAGATGAAGATACTTTTAAATGCGACCATTGAAAAATCTTTGAGGAAATAATCCTTAAACATTCCAAAGTGTCCCATACCACCTTGAAAAATTACAATAATAATCCCTTATTATATCATGAGAATAAGGAGACTCTTGATATGATATACCAAAGGGAATTAAATACACCACAATTAAGAAATAAGTGGTGAACAAGGCATATATCTCATAAAAGTTAAAGTGAGATGAGAAAAATCCTTTTTTACTTTGGAAAGACGAGTTCTTTTGGAAAATCATTTGTATTTGACATGAAATAAGATTTTAAACATGTATATCCCAGAAAATAAAAGGTAAGTTCATTGAAATTATATTTTAGGCTAAAATAAAGTCTTATTGAGGTGAAATAATTTAAAAAGAGTTTTTAAAGAAGCTTTAGAAATAAAACATTTTAGTGCAATTTAAGGAAAATATTAAAGGATTTTAAAGTGAAAAGGCATGTTTGCTTTCATAAAACTAGAAATGAACCAAAATAGATTTTTAATTTTAAAATTTGTGATTTTTTAAAGATAAATCTAGTATAAAACATATTATAGAGTGAACTTTAAAATAGGTAAGAATTTGATAAGTTCCTTGAATCGGGTTTGCATTTCAGAATAATTTTTGAAACATTCTTTTAAAACATAAAACTCAACAAAAAAATATAGAAGGATCCTGATTGGTACAAATATATATAAAATTAACACAGAATTTATGAGGAGTATATAAGAATAAATAATAATTTCATTGAGATTAGTGTAGAATAAGAGAAACCTGAATGAAAATGGAGGTTCGGGTAGAAAATACTTACAACTTTGTAATCAATTGAATATTATTCCCCAAAATTAATAATCATAAAATGATAAATTTAATATAATTAAAATAAATAGATTCATGATATGAAACATAAATGGTCAGTATACATACACTATACACAAGTAATATTAGTGAATATAGAATATCTCATAAAAATGGAAGTGAGATGAAGAAACCCCTTAACTTAAGTCCGATGGTGTTCTTCACTCGATCTTTGTGTCCTGGATAACCAAATTAAATTAATTAATTAATATTTCCATAACATATTATTTATTTAATTTATTTAGTATAGCCTTATTAAGTTCATTCATGGCCTTCTTGATGGGTTTAAGAGGTTCAATTTTATTGTTTGGGAGCATTTTCTTCCTTGGTATTCATGTCCAGTTTACTTATATACATGTAAGGATAAACATGTAATATGAGAATGGTTGTCTAGAATAGAAGTTGTATTTTATTTGTTAACATCCAAAATACTACATGGTTATAAAATTCATTTGGTTATTGGGAGTGAAGATGAATCATTATATAAAACTTTAATGATAATTTTTTGGGATAATTGGGGGTTTTTTTTATCACAATGAACTCATTTTAATTTATAAATTAATATCATGTGTGAAAAAAGATTCTAGAACATTCTATTGGACTCCTCATATATTAATCATATTTTAATGATCACAAATACTATTCAACCTTGTTAAATCCTTTAAATTATATCAAATCATGTGTATTATTGTTTAAGTATTCTTATGCTTTAAGAAGAGCCATTCAAGATCTTAATTTCTCTATATTCAATTTTATTACGTTATATTATCCTTGATTTACTTTTATAATACCTTTTTTGACAAATGATTAAGTCTAATCCATTCTATGATCATCATTGCTTAAGTTTGAATACAATTGTTTTGAAAAGTCCGAGACACAATGAATAAGACACCATGAAGCAGACACCGTGAAAAAGACACTGTGAACAAGACACCATGAACAAGACACCATGAACAAGACACCGTGAACAAGACACCGTGAACAAGACACCATGAACAAGACACCGTGATGTAGACACCGTGAACAAGACACCATGAACAAGACACCGTGAACAAGACACTGTGAACAAGACACCATGAACAAGACACCGTAAAGAAGACACCATGAACAAGACACCGTGAAGCAGACACCGTGACCATGAGACACCATGATCAATCCAGAAACCGTGTGAAGGAGACACCATTTCTATGACATACTGTGATACCGTTTCTTAATATGTTTTTTCATATTTCAATTTAATCTCTAACTGTCATATTTGAAGATTTTAAATGCACTGACATAATTAATGTTTCTTTGTAGACATATCATCTAACAGTACGAGGTATGAGGTGTAGTATCCATGAAACCTGTTGGCTCCAACACATGCACTCCAAGATAAAAGAGTAGTGCAACCCAGGAACAAAAAAAGGCCAAGTGCATGAAAGAAAACTCTAAGCGGGCATGAGCATGACAATGAAGAACACACTTAGAGCGATTTTTGAAGTAAGGATTATTGCATGAAACTCGAAACTACTGAAGAACACACAGAGCATACTTGAATCCCAGAATCAAGGACATTTTCACACTACAAAACATCACGAAGAACACATTCCAATCTTGCCGTCCTGTGACACTGCTTTCCATACGAGGACTTGGTTCCGGCATCTGATTCATCCTAGAAGTCCATAGCTACAAAGACTAACACTCAGAGCATTTCTAAACCTATCTTAATATTCTTGCTCTGTTGTGTATCCTTATTATTAACTTTCAAGCAGCGTGTGTTTCTGTATAATAACACACTCTTTATCCTACATCAAACTGAAGGATAAAAGATATCCTTACTCAAACATATTTTTACACTTGTATATACCCATGGATAAGTGTGGAAGAGGTCCCTGTGTGGCCTAGTTGTTTGTTCCCACGAAGAACTATAGAAGAGGTCCCTGTGTGACTTGTTGTGAACTATTTTTAACCCCGATCTAGGGTTTGGATCAAGTTTATTTATATAAACTACTTGGTGGAAGGTGATCACCAAGTGGAGTGGATTAGGTCTCAGCTTGAGACTGAAACACTTGTTTAATATCTGCTGTGCTGCTTAATTTAGTCTTCTCTATTTTATTTCTTTTCTACATAACTCAGAAATCACTAAATTCACTTTGATAGTTAGTCTTGGAAATAATTTATAACTGTCTTGTCTTAGTAGAATAACTTCAAAAGTAACTTTAATAACTAATATTAAGATTACTGAGAATTAATCAATCTTCTAAGAAGTTATTTAAACAGTCAAACTCTTATAACTCTATAACCTTGATTAACTGGGCTGTATCTATTTTTGGGGAAACCTTTTTAAGAATAACATTTATAGAAATTTTTATAGTTACTCAATTCACCACTCCCCTCTTGAGTAATCTACTCTGACCAACATTTGGTTTCAGAGGTTGTTTATTAGGACTCTGTTTAATCTTACTTAACTGTGATTGTAGTTGTACTTCAAAGATCTGCAAATTTCTATTAATTCTAAATTTCCAGCTCTTTAAAATTAATTCTTTATTATAGATAATATATTGGATGGTTCTGCAACCAACAAACCACCATTATTAAATGGAACCAACTATGCTCAATGGAAAATTAAAATGAAAATGCATTTAGAGAGTATGGGCTTTGAGATTTGGTCATTCATTATAGATGAATACAAAATTCCTTCTACTGATAGAATCATATGGGATGAATCTACCAAAACTGCCTACAATAACAATTACAAAGCCATGAATTCTTTATAATGCTCCTTAGGAGATGAAGAGTTCAATAGAATTTCTACTTGTAAAACTGCCCATGAAATCTGGGATACCCTGTCTGTTTCTCATGAAGGCACATCTAGTGTAAAAGAAATGAGTCATAATACTTATACTGTCAAATATGATAAATTTAAAATGAAACCTAATGAAACTATCTCTGACATGTATCTTAGGTTCAATTAGATTTTAAACACAATGATTTCTCTTGGAAGAGAAGTCACTACCAAGGAACAGATCATGAGAATTTTCAGATGTCTACTTGACAGATGGAGGAGAACCTCTGTCTCTACTAAAGAATCATGCGACATCAGCAGGCTACCTATGAAAGAACTCATTGGGAAACTGATGATGTATGAAGAAGAGTTGAAAGTAAACAAGGAAGAGGAGGATGGACCAAAGTGGAAATCAGTTGCATTCAATACCACCACCTCTAAACACAAAGAAAAAGGGAAATAAGAAGCTTATGTAGAAAGTTACAGTTGTGAAAAATCATCACCTAACAGTGATGAGGAGATAGATCAACTAGCCAAAATATTCAAAATATTTTACAAGAAGAATAACTTTTTCCAAAAGCCTAACTTCAAGGAAAAATATGACCAGAAAGGAAGTTGGAAGAAGGACTGGAAAAGAAGTGACAAGACTGATGAAATTATCTGCTATGAATTTAAGAGAAAAGGAGACATTAAGGATGATTGTCCAAAGCTCAAGTAAAAAAAGAGATATGAGGACAAGGACAGGAAGTATAAAAAGGAAATGAAAGCAACCCGGAGTGCCTCTGAGGACAGTTCAAGCGACTCAGAAACATCACATGATGAACAGGATAACAAAGACAATATGTGTTTTATGAAAAACACAGTTGAGGTAACACTAGACTCCTCTGAACATAATATATACTATTCTGAATATGAGAGTGACTCTGAAAACACGACTAATGAAGAAATTTTTGAATACTATAACATTCTTGAAGAAACATGCAATGAACCAAAAGACAAATATAAATCATTGAAGAAACAACATGCTCTCACTGTGACTGATAAATATGAACTCATAATTGAAAAGGAGAAAAATGTTCAAATGATCAAAGAGAACAATGAATTAAAAATGTCTAATGAGGAATTGAAGAATGATCTAGAAAATTTTACCAATGGGAAAAATACTCTTACCCAAATGATAGGAAAACAAATTGCCCCAAAATACAACACTGGAATTGGTTATCAACCTGGAAAAAGAAATCTTGGTAGAACAAATTTTGTTTCTAAATCTAGGACATATAGTTTTACTCCCAGTTATGGACACAAACCAACTAGTTCAAGTTATTATACACTTTCTACTATTTTAAGTTTTTGTGGACCAAATAAATTTTATTTTTCAAATACTTTACTTAATACGTATAGGAAACCTATGAGGCAGATATGGGTTCCTAAAGCACTTATTACTAATATCACTGGACCCAAAAAAGTATGGGTACCCAAATTTGTTTTTTCTTGATAATTTTTTAGGAATGATTCTTAAAGAGTTCCTGTAAAAGTATATGGTACTTGGACAATAGATGTTCAAGGCACATGATAGGAGAATACTCATGATTTAATAACCTAATAAAAATAGATGGAGCACATGTCAAATTTGGTGACAATGCCAAAGGGAAGATTATTGGCCTAGGCCAAATCGATAACTCTAACTCAGTATTGATTTAAAAAGTATTTTTTTTGATGGTTTAAAATATAATCTGCTTAGTATCTCACAATTATGTGATGATAGATTTCATGTTAAATTTGTAAATGATGCTTGTAATGTATTTAATTATAAATAAGAATTAGTATTTTCTACATTAAGAAATGAAAATGTTTACTCTGTTAAATTAGACTCTTTATCTTCTCAAAATTCTTCATGCTTAAGTGTATTTCATAAAGAATATTGGCTCTAGCATAGGAGACTAGGATACTGTAATGTTCACTCCCTTAGAAAGCTAACTAGAAAAATCTTAGTTAAAGACTTACCCAAACTTTAGTTTCCAAATGAAAAAGTGTGTAATCCATATCAAAAGGGAAAACAACACAAAGTTTCCTTCAAACCAAATAAAGAAGTGTCAATTTCTCAACCTATCAAACTGGTTCACATGGATTTATTTGGAACATCTATAGTTTCTAGTTTAAATGGGAAGCACTATGTTTATGTTCTTATAGATGACTTTTCTAGATATACTTGGACCTTCTTTATGGACCACAAGAGTGAAGCCTGCTCTTATTTTACTAAATATTCCAAGTCTGTAGCAAATATTAGTAGACTTAGAATTAAATCCTTAAGAAGTGATCATGGCCCTGAGTTTGAAAATCAAGAGTTTGAATCCATTTTCTCACAAAATGGTTATAATAATAATTTCTCTGCCCCTAGAATACCTCAACAAAATGGAGTTGTAGAGAGAAGAAATAGAACCCTACAAGAAATTTCTAGAACAATGCTTAGTGAATATGACCTACCTATTTATTTTTGGGCTAAAGCTGTCAATACAACATGCTACATAATCAATAGAGTATTGATTAGACCTATTCTTAAGAAGACTCCTTATGAGTTATGGAACAATAAAAAACCCAAGGTTAGCTACTTCAAAGTTTTTGGTTGCAAAATCTATATTCTTAATACTAAGGACAATCTTGACAAATTTGCATCCAAGAGTGATGAAAGTATCTTTTTAGGATATTCTATATCTAGTAAAGCCTATAGAGTGTTCAATAAAAGAACTAAATTTGTGGAAGAATTTGTCCTTGTCAAATTTGATGAAATAGATCCAAATGAGCCTAAAACCTTTCTAGAGAACCTGGAGGATGATGTATCAAATCTGAACATTAATTCAAAATTCTCAAATCCTTCTGTGAAAGAATCTGTGAAAACTTCATTTTCTGAAAAGTACTTAGAACATAAACCTACTGATGAACCTGAAATTACTAGTCCCTACTTTTCTAGAGCTATTAGAACTCTTAAGAACCACCCCTTAGATGCTTTTGTAGGAGACTTAGACAAAGGAACTCAAATTAGAGCTTCTCTTAGAAATCAGGTTGAACATCAAGTCTTCTTGTCACAACTTGAACCTAAAAACATTAATGATGCTATCAATGATGAATTTTGGGTGATGGATATGTAAGAAGAACTTAATCAGTTTGAAAGGAACAAAGTTTGGAAACTTTTTGCAAGACCCAAGGACACATTCACCATAGGCACTAAATGGGTGTTCAGAAATAAGGTAGCTGAAGCTGGTAACATAGTTAGAAACATGGATAGATTAGTTGCACATGGCGATAGTCAAGAAGAAGAAATTTACTATGAGGAGACTTTTTCACCAGTATCTAGGCTTGAAGCCATTAGAATCTTTCTTGCCTATGCTGCACATCTGAATTTCAAACTATATCAAATGGATGTTAAGAGTGCTTTCTTAAATGGGTATATAGTTGAGGATGTTTTTTTAAACAAACCCCTAGTTTTACAAACCCTCATTTTCCAAATCATATTTTTAAATTATCAAAAGCTTTATATGGTGTAAAACAAGCTCTAAGATCTTGGTATGATAGGTTGAGTACTTTTCTTATTTCCAAAGGTTTTACAAAAGGAATAGCTGATCCTACCCTTTTTATAAAATGAATTTCTAATGAAGTTTTATTTTTTCAAATCTATACAGATGACATTATTTTTGGATCTTCAAAAAATTCTTTATGTGTTGATTTTTCTAAAATGATGCAAAACAAATTTGAAATGAGTTTAATGGGTGAAATAAAATTCTTTCTTGGATTTAAAATATTTCAAAATAATGATGGTATTATTTTAAATCAAAGTAAATATTCTAGAGATCTTCTAAAGCATTTTGGATTGGATAGAACTAAATGTAGTGACACTCCCATGAGTACCACTTGTAAGTTAGATCTTAATGAAGATGGAAAATCTGTTGATCAAACCACTTACAGAGGAATGATTAGAAGTTTACTATACTTAACTGCTATTTGACCTGACATTATGTTTAGTGTGTGTATGTGTGCTCATTTTCAAGAAAATCCTAAGAAATCTCATTTAAATGTTGTAAAGAGAATTTTCAAATACCTCAAGAATACACCCAATCTAGGACTATTCTATCCCAAAGGACAATCATTTGAATTAGTTAGTTATTCTGATGCTTACTTCGGTGGCTGTATGTTAGATAGAAAAAGCACCTTTGGAACATGTCACCTTTTAAGAAATTCACTAGTATCATGGTGTAGCAAGAAACAAAATTCTGTTGCATTAGAAAAAGTTGAATACATAGCTGCTGGCAGTTGTTGTGCACAAATTTTGTGGATGAAACACACATTACTAGATTATGGATATCGATTCAGGCATGTAACTATAAAATGTGACAACACAAGTGCTATTAAAATCTCAAAAAATCATGTTTCACATTCTAGGACAAAGCATATTGATGCAAGACATCACTTTTTGAGAGATCATTATCAAAAAGGTGATATCACTTTGGAATTCATTGGTATTGAATATCAGCTTGCTGATATATTCACTAAACCATTAAATTATGAGAGAATAGACTACATAATACATGAACTAGGCATGATAAACCTCAAATAAATATCTTAATGTTTCATGTTTATAGTCTCAAAGTTAGTATTTTGTGATTACTGTCTAACAGTTACTATCTCATCGTAATGCACATTCACTGTCTCACTGTGGAGTATGTTTACTGTCTCAACGTGAGAGTAAGTTACTGTCTCACCATGAATGTTATTCACTGTCTCACCGTAAAGACCCAACACGGTCTCACCATAAAAATTATTTATGATTCTTATTTACAAATTAAAAAAAAACCCATATCACGGTAATTACTCATTTTACCTTTTTGTTTTCCTGCATTTTTACTTTAGCGACGCTTGGTATTCCTAAATGATAAAATAAAGAAAGTATCACTTGATTATTCACTTGGGATTTCTTCTATTAAATCATTTTAAATCCTTCTTCAACCCTGAAACCCTTTTCTCTCTTTCGAACCTTCGGTAGATGCACAGGATGAAACACCCTTCATCGTCGACTCCTGAGAAACTTAGCTCAAAGAAGAAGAAGATTGCACCTAAGCTAGAACCCGAAGGTCCTCTAAACCCAAATCTAGTCAAACGAGTTGTCATACCCGAGAAAGTGATTTTCCCCAAGTGGATTCTGTCTAGTAGGTCTCTGGTTTTGAAAGTTTTAGAATAGAAAGGCTGGTTAGAGTGGTTTTCCAAGGAAGATAGACCCATCTACCCTAAGCGTGTGGCTCAATTTTATCAGTATGTACAGTTCTCTTTTGATTCTGGTGATAGTTATGTTGTGAGAAGTTGAATCAATGGGAAGAAATGATTATTATCTTTGAGGTTATGGGATGCATGCCTTAGGATACCTCATGAAGGCATCAGTGAGGATTATTAGAGAGGTCCTCCACCTTCAACCGAATTCTTTGATATGGAGGATGCTTTGAAAGCCTTAAATAGAAATGGAACCAAGAGGAGAGCCATTGCTGCTGAACTAGATGGAGAATTAAGGCTTCTGTTCAATTTTATTCAGAATCTTGTTATCCCAAGGAAAGGGGATTTTTCTATTTTGAAATATCAGGATGTGTTTCTGATCCATCTTATGAAAAATGGGCATAAGATCAACCTCTGTAAGTATATCATACACCAAATGTGTGAACTGATCAAAGCCACATCCAAGTCAACCTCCCTGTTTTACTCTCGGCTTAACTCAGCCATACTTCTTTCCAAAGGTATGGTTGAACCTAATGAGGAATTTATAAAGTATTGTGAGTAATGCCTCTCAAAAGTCACTATCAAGAGGATGAAGGTAATTTGTAATCCTTGGAAAAAGGCATGGGTGGAAGACAATGATAGAATTTATGAAAAATTCAATCCTGTGGAACATCCCTCCTAAACAAGAGATATTTCTGACCCTTGTTTGGAACCAGATGAGGTTGTTAAATATTCTGCAGAAGAAGAAGAAGAGGCTACTGTGTCTCCCATGGAAACTGTTTCTATTGAGGAAGACAATACTCTTATCCCTCTTGTGGTAAGTGAAACAGAAGTCCCTGCACTTACAGAAAATGTTACTCTGGATGATCAAACTGAGGCTAAAACAAATTCTTCTATCTAAGAAACTGAGAAGAATGCTATAGAAGAACCTACAGAGGAAGATCCCCCTGTTATGAAAGGATTTGACCTTGAGGAACTCCCAGTGGAATAATCTATTTCTGAAATCATCCCTTCGGTTAAAGAAAGGATGGAGCTAGATTTCCAGTTGGCTAGGAAGGAAATGGGTGAGGAACTATGAGATGAATTTGTGGAAATGGATCAAGATCCTTAGCTTCTCAGTACTAAGAAGGATGCAACCATTGAGGGAGAGCAAGCCCCATGTCTGAAATCTCTTGAAGTCACAAACCCATTTGATTCGAACCCAGTAGACACTCAGTATAAGTTCCCCAGTTTCTATGATGTGGATGAATCTCAACAAGTTTCAGTAAAAGGCCTTGACCTTTTTACTATGTTCCAACTAAAATATGTCTCTAATCTTGCTCTTAAGAAGGAACCTGAGCCTGTATTAGTCCCCATTTCTTAACCTTCATCAGAACAACCATCCTTTGTGAGTAAAGATGATCTAATGGAATTTGGAGATACTCTTTTGTCTGGAGTTGAAAAAATCTTGAATACCCAACCAGCTCCTGTGACGAATTTAAGTGAGTGAGATGCCTCACTATTATTGGAGAAAGTTATTTGGAGAATTCAAACTAAAATTCTTCATGAGATTCAGGAATTAATAATTGAGAACAGACTGCTCAATGATGAAGTGAATACCCTAAGAGGTATGATTGAAGACATACAAAAAGAGATGCATTCAAGATTAGAGCTTATTTCTCATCCTGTAGAACCTGTTGTTCCTCAAACCTCATATAATATTGTCTATGAGATTCAAATGCTTTTAGCTTCCTTAGCTGAAAAGGTCTCTACAAGAAACAAACAGATTGTAAAAGAGATGAGAGAGCTAGTTGTTAATCTAAATAAACTCACTGATGAGTATACAGGGTGCCTTCAAAAAGTGCTGAATCAGCTGAAATCTCTCACCACCACTATCAATGCTTCTAAAGCCTCTAGAAAATCCTCTTAACCATCTTTTGATAGTGATCTAGTCAGAACAGTGGTCAAAGAAGAGATTCAGAATGTGCTCAGTGGCTTCAATAAAGATTCTCTCTCTAAAGTTATCAAGAACAGTGACAGAGTTCTTGACCTGGTACAAATCCATTATAAAATTTATAATGATACTTAGTAAGAGATTTCTAAGAAAGTGGATTTCTACTTCAACAGAATCTTCTCCAAGACTAACATGAATAATAATTTCAAGTATCTTGTGGAAAATCTACAGATTCCACCTGTTACTCAAGCTTTCAAGACCCAAGTCCAAAAGCTCAGAGATTTTACTTGATTGTTGGACAAGTTTATGGAGAATAAGGATGATTTTAAGAAATCCATGCAGTATGGTGGAGAGATCATTGCAGATTTAATTAATCTTATGAGGCCTTACCTTCATGTATAGAGCACATCCATTTTTGCTCCTACGGCTGCACCTCTTAGACCTGGGATGCCTACCTTCACCTCTGCCCTAGCCTCCACAACTATGTCTGTCAGCTGAGCACTGAGTCAGATCAGGCCTGTGATCCTTGATAAACAACTGCCTCGATAATTTACTACTCCTACTCTGGATCCATCAATTTTTGAAGGCCTACCTTTACCTTCTCTATCAACCACCTCACTTCCGTCTTCTACCTCGACCTCTGCTCCCATGGCTTCCTCTTCTGCTACTACTTCTAAAGTCAAATAGAAGGACATCCACTGAAGAAGAACAATGATTACTCCTTTTTGATAGGAATGATTTTTATTTTGTTTTACTTCTTTCTATTTGTGCTGGACCTTATTTGCTTTAATGAAATGTGCACTTTTCAAGAATTCTCTTCTTCTATCATTTTGATAATCCCAAAATGGGGAGAAATTTCTATATGTTAGCCATTTATCTCTATATCTATAGTTGAATCAAATATACACTTTAACACTACATGATTTGTGATCATAAAAAAGGGGGATATTGTTCAACTCCTCATATATTAATCATTTTTTAATGATCAAAAATACTATTCAACCTAGTTAAATACTGTAAATTATATCAAATCATGTGTATTATTATTTAAGTATTATTATGCTTTAAGAAGATCCATTCAATATCTTAATTTCTCTACATTCAGTTTTATTACTTTATATTATCCTTGATTTAATTTTATAATACCTTATTTGACAAATTATTAAGTCTAATACATTCTATGATCATCATTGCTTAAGTCTAAATACATTTGTTTTGAAAATTCTGAGACACCGTGAACAAGACACCGTGAAGAAAACACAGTGAACAAGACACCGTGAACAAGACACCATGAACAAGACACCGTGAAAAAGACACCATGAAGCAGACACCGTGAAGCAGACATTGTGAACAAGACACCATGAACAAGACACTATAAAGAAGACACCATGACCACGAGACACCGTGATCAATCCAAACATCATGTGAAGGAGACACCATTTCCATGACATATTGTGACACCGTTTCTTAATATGTTTTTTTGTCTTTCAATTTAATCTCTAATGGTCATATTTGAAGATTTTAAATGAACTGACATAATTAATGTTTCTTTGTAGACATATCATCTGATAGTATGAGGTATGAGGTGTAGTATCCATGCAACCTGTCGGCTCCAACACTTGCACTCTAAGATAAAAGAGTAGTGCGGACCAAAAACAAAAAAAGGCCAAGTGAATGAAAGAAAACTCTAAGCGGGCGTGAGCTCGAAAACGAAGAACACACTTAGAGTGATTTTTTAAGAAAGGATTATTGCATGAAACTTGACACTACTAAATAACACACAAAGCATACTTGAATCCCAAAACCTAGGACATCTTTGCACTAGCAAACATCACGAAGAACACATGCCAATCTTACTGTCCTGCAACACTCTGTTTTCCATATGAGGACTTGGTTCCTGCATCTACTTCATCCTAGAATTCTAGAGCTACAAATACTAACACTTAGAGCATTTCTAAACCTATCTCAATATTCCTGCTCTGTTGTGTATCCTTATTATTAACTTTTTAGCAGTGTGTGTTTCTTTATAATAACACACTTTGTCTTCTGCATCAAACTAAAGGATACAATATATCCTTACTCAAAAATTCTTTTACACTTGTATATACCAACAGATAAGTGTAGAAGAGGTCCCTGTGTGACCTGGAAAGTCTTGTGCACTATTGTTAACCCCGATCTAGGGTGTGAATAAAATTTATTTATATAAACTTCTTGGTGGAAGGTGATTGCCAAGTGGAGTGGATTAGGTCTTAGATTGAGACTAAACTAATTTTTTCATATCTGCTATGCTTCTTAATTTAGTCTTCTCTATTTTACTACTTTTCTACATAACTCAGAAATCACTAAATTCACTTTGATAGTTAGTCTTGGAAAGAAGTTATAACTGTCTTGTCTTAGTAGAATAACTTCAAAAGTAACTTTAATAACTAATATTAAGATTACTGAGAATTAATCAATCTTATAAGAATTTATTTAAATAGTAAAAATCTTATAACATTATAAACTTCATTAACTGGGCTGTATTTATTTTTGGGGAAACCTTTTTAAGAATACTTTTTACAGAAATTTTTATAGTTACTCAATTCACCCACCTCCTCTTGAGTAATCTACTCCGACCAACACATTACATAAGTAATAATGAATATATTATAGTTTGGTTCAACCATAAAAAAGTTTTCATGACCAAAATTGAATAAGTTAATAGAAATTGAAAACCTGTCGTCATTGAATGTGATATATTAACACATCTCAGATGGTGTTTTCATTTCTAGTATAAAAGAAGGGGAAATGAGAGATGATGATGAATTATTCCATTATAATGACAAAATTATAGTACATGTAAGTTAATAGTGTTATCATAACATTTGGATTAAAGGAGGTGAGGAAATAAAAAGAAAAGAAAGGAACTCAAAATAAAAGGAAATTTGAGAAATCCCTTACGAAGATTCGGCAGCTTAAGGACGTCACTTAAAAATTCATAAAACATTTTGATGAGAGAAAATGTGTCTCTAATTATTCATAAATAATATTTAATGTAAGGGTGATATGTAATGACATAGTTTAACATAATACAATTTAAACTAAATGAAAATAACATAATAAGAGTGCTTGAAAAAGAGAGAGATTTTGAGATGAAAATTCTGCAGCATAACGGCTATGCAACATGGTTTTAGAAAACATTAAAAAGAGAGGGGATAGGGGTCAAACATTAATAAAATAATCATAATATAGTATATGGATATAATAAAATGGATATAAGAACATGTTATGGAAACTTTAAATACATAACACATAAAAGAGAACTTGAATGGAAAAGAGAAGTTGAGAATTTCCTTACCTTATAGAGTAACTCCTAAAACTTGAAGGTTGGGACCTTTGGGGCTTGAGGATAGTTTGGGAGGACTCCTAGGGAGGTAAAAATACCATATATTAGAATATTATGAATTTGGAATGAAATAAAATGAAGTAATGAGTGGGTATTTATAGTAAAAGAAAGAGTTTTTTTATTAATTTCCAATGACACCTCATTAGCGGTATTTGCAAAACCATTGGCTTGACCACGGTATTTGCTCATGGTTTTGGCCACTTGGGATACCTCATATCACATTTTATTAATAAATATTCGATCATAATTATTACATCATTAATGATATTATTAAACATACCAAACACTCAAAACTATATTTTTACTATTCACGAAAAATTAATGTATTTTATAAATTCTCATAAATTCAGTGTAACCTAATATCGATGTTATGAATTCAGAAATGAAATTTATTTTATCATAATAATTCTATAAATATGAAAATTTTAACTTTTATCTATGAAAATACTTATTTATTAAAAATAATAGCGAACATAAAATGCATCGTAAAATGCATATTAAAATTTTTGACACTTAAAAAAATTAAATTATTTTACCATTTTTAATCAAAGAATAGTGTTTTGATAAGAATATTTCATTATTATAAACATTAATAAAACATTAGTTTGATATAATAATTTAAATCTCTTTGAAATGTACAATTTTTACCTGTAACATCAATTTATGAAATTCATTATATTTTTAAGAAAAAACTAAACTCAAAACCGAAATAATGGAACAGAAAAATTATTCATACTTTCTTATGTGAGGTAACTAATCCATTGGTAATATTAATATTCATAAGGGTAAGTTAATATTCATAAGGGTAAGTTACTATTCACCAAAAATTAAGTTTGTCTTATCAGACTCTAAATATCTTACTGAACGAAACCATGTATGTCGATTTTTTGAAATTCAAATCACAGAGGTGGAAAAATTATGTTTATTGGCTAGGTTATAACAAAGTGGTGTTTTGTAGAGACTCAGTGTTCCATGCATTCTATATTAAATCTATTTGTAAATTATTGGGGTGTTATAATATTCGTTAGTCCATTTCTCAAAACAACCAAAACAATAATCAATATTAATGAATGAACACTTTTCATGACATTTGGTGAAGAAAAAGTAGATTTTAATATATTGGACTCAATGAAATACCCTAATTAGGAACAAATAGATTTCACTGTAAATCATTTTTAAGTGTCATGTTTTTTCTAAAAAAGAGAATGAAACTTTGGATGATATAATTTTATTAAAAAAATATTTGGAATCTCACAATTTTTCTGAAACTGTTTTTAAAAAAAATGTTTAATATGGAATATATTTTAAGTACTGAACAATTTTAAGGAATTAGTGAAATTTTTTCATATATTCCTTCAAAAATACTACTGTTATATATATCTTAACTGTGAAAGATATAATAAATGAGGGAGAATCTGTTGAGCTGTAGAATAGAAGCAACTAAACTACCAAAGGAGATAAATCAAAGTTTGGGAAAGTTAAAAAACCAAAGAAGTTATAGATGATGAATATAGTGAAATAAGGTCTAAAATAACATGAGAAAACCCTACTGTGTAAGGCAAAATCCAATTATTTCCATAACAAGCTCACTTAGAATAAAAAATTTCAAGTTGGAGACAAAGTTCCATTGCACTCTTTAAGAGGGAATATAATTCTTGGTAAGAACCATTCCAAATATACTGTACCTTTTACTATAAATAACATTTTTAATCCGGTGTAGTGAAGATCAAGGGAGATGATTCAAAGAACCTCTTTAAGGTGAAGGGAAATAAGTTGATTTTTTATGAATATTCATGGAAAGAACCCATGGAAAAGTCTAAAATCCTCCATGCTACCATCAACTGAAGGAATCCAGGTTGTCTATTTCCTCCTCATTTGTCTAGATATTAATTATTTAATCAAATTTCCAAAAAATTTGTATGTTTCACCTTATTGGAATAGTATCTGAACTAAGTGTGGGGGAGAGAGAACAAGTAGTTTTAGTATTTAAATATCATTGTTTCTGTTTTAGTTAAAAAAACTAAAAAGAAAAAAAATCAATTTTGTTTTAGGAATCTATATATAGTTTCCGTAGGTTTCTATTTTTAGAGCGTAAATAAAAAATGAAAAAAAACACATATACAAAAAAAGAAAAAAAACATAAAAAAATGTAAAATAAATTGGTTATGTAAATAATGTTCATAGATTTTATATAGTTTCTATTTTTATTTTTCAAATTTACTTAAATCTCATTGGTTTTATGCCTAATTAAAGTATCATACGAAATCTAAGTATTTTAGTGATTCTGAAACTGAATGAGAGTGATTGTTGAGTGAACATAACCTCTATTATATGTAAATTCTATTTGAGGACTAGGGAAATTGAGTGAAAACCAAAAAAAATAACTATAGAATAAGAATTATAAAAATATAATTTAGGGGGTATTAATGAGGGAAATATGGAAGTGATACTTGTTATAATTCTAATTTCCCTTAAATCTGTCACATTCACTCATAAAACTGGAAATTGGATTTGAATTAAATTTAAATAGTGTGTAAAATTCACATATGAGGCATGACCATTTAGCAGAAGATTTCCTTCATATTCTTCCATTATGGGTGTGTATTTAAAGTTATACAAAGCAATAATTTTTTGTTTTTTGGATTCAATGTTAAAATTTACTGAGATTATAATAGTTCAAGTGTGGGGGAGTGATGCGAGCCCAAAATTTTGATTTCTTTTTTTGTTTTCTTTTAAAAACCCCCCATTGATTAAAAAATACCATGTAAATAGTAATTTTGTTGAGTTTTTTAATTTTGGAATCAATTGATAAATGAATCAAATTGATGATTTTTTTGAAATATTTATTTTCATTTTTTGATATAAATTACAAAACCATATAACTAAAATTGAAATGAATTTTTAACTATGAATTTTGATTTGTTGATTCAATTTGAAATTGATTTCTCAAACTGATTTATTTCGAGACTAAATTATTTCAACCATTTTTTTAAATTTAATAGAAAATCCATAAATTTAATTGTTTTGAAAAAAGTGAATTGTGAATTTTAAATGATGGAAATTGTGTGTTGGGAAAATTGGATATTTAATTGATTAATTTTATTTTTTTTATGAATTTGGTATTTTTTCTTTAAAAAATGAACTTATTAATTTAAATTGTTTTTAAATTTGTAATTAATTTGATTAATGAATGCAGGTGCATGAAAAAATGTTTCTAGTGATACACTTTCTACTACCAGACAAATATTTGTGATGGTACCACACTACTACCATCCTCTGTTTCTTCTACCGGTGGAAGAGGAATGCTTCCATGCATTCCCTTATTTTTTAACCAACCACTCCACTTTGCTGCCATGGTATCTCACACAAGCTATCATCAGACACACCAATGTTAGCACATTACCATACCCAATACCATTGCAAATAAATTCCCTTATGATACCTATGAAAAATCTACCATTACCTCACCCCCATGGTACCATCATCCATTTTTCTTTCTACCATCAATGAAACCTTATACCGTAACCTCTCCTTAGTACCAAAAATTCCAAACATTGGTACAATTACACCCATGGTATCACTCTTCCACCGCTCTACTTCCCCCATGCTAGCGTCCCACCGACTGCTGAAGCCGAGTCACCACCAGATTTGCGATCAGCTGACCACTACAGGGAGGATCGTTATGCCTCCACCAAGGAAGAAGACTGAGATCTCCTATGAAGATCAAAGTGGAGAAGACCAAAATCCCCAAACTTTCTTGTTGAAGATTACTGGAGATGACCACCCCTGAAAATCCTGACCCTCACCGCATCTACACCCGTTCGGCTGATTGAAGAAGAAGACCCAAACCTAAGTGTTGTCTCTAGATCTAAATCACAAAGGAAGCACAAATCTACACCGCCATAGAGAGAATTATTGAATTGAATCAACAACCAGGAATGTGTTGGAATTGAAAACAAAACCACACATAAAAGATGCTCGCATTGTTTCCTCTGGCGTCATTTATTACATGCACATTTTCTTCTTCTTCCATGGGTCGACCTCCATTTATTTTCTTTAAATTAATTTAATGTACCATATTTAATATTTTGGAAATTATACCATCATAAATGCTTTGCATTTAAGGTTTTTGTCTTTCTTTATACCGTCATAAATGCTCTGCATTTAAGGTTTTGGTCTTTCTTTGTACTGATATAAATGCTCTGCATTTAATGTTGTGGGTCTATAAATTGATGTAATTTAGTCTGAAATTATTTGAAAAAAAAATCTTGAAAGCTCCTTTGTGTTGTGTGCCAATTTTCTTCCTCTCAAATTTCTCGGCTTGTATAACCAACAAACTGGTATCAGAGCTCGGTTATCAAGATCCTCTAATTTTTTTAATATGGCCACAATCTAGTCGCAAGTTCAAAAGTTATCTAAGGAAAACTATTAATGATGGTGCATCCAAATTAAGGAATTATTCGGGTCACAAGAATTATGGGATATCTTCACTTAGGAGTACATTATACCCTTTACGGAGGAATAATCCGCCTTCACGAATGAAGAAAAGACGGGCCTCAAAAATCAAAGAAAGAAAGACAATAAGGCATTGTTCCTCCTCTATAAAGGGTTGGATGAATAAATGTTCAAAAATATTGTTGAAGAAACATTAGGAAAGAAAGATTGGGATACCCTTGCCACCATCTTCAAAGTGTTGATCGAGTGAAGAGGGTACCTCTTCAAACATTAAGAGTGGAGTTGGAAGCGGCACACATGAAAGAAGGTGAGAGTATCTCCAATTTTTTCTCAGGATTAATTGTTATTGTTAACAATTTGAAAAGGAATGGTGAAAAAGTGGAGGAAATTCGAGTTATCAAAAAATCACTTCGATCTCTCACAACCAAGTTTGAGAATGTGGTTGTGGAAATCGAAGAATCAAAGGATTTGGAGAAACTTTCCATTGAAGAACTAATGGGGTTGTTGCAATTGCATGAGCAACGAATGAAAAAGAATACTGGTTCAATAATAGAGAATGCCTTAGAGTCCAAGTTGACTCTACAAGAACAAAATAATGGCCACACACAATGAGGAGGTCATCGTGGAAGAGGAAGAGGGAGTGGATATTATCCAATCCATAAAAAGCAACAAAATCCTACTAGCCTTCGTGGAAGAGGGAATGGTGGAGGATGATTCACACATGGTCTTGGAAACTCGAAGAACATTCAATGCCACAAATGTAAGAAATTTGGCCATTATGCCTCTAATTGTCGGAGAAAATTGGATCATGATGAATGATCCAACTATGCTGAAGCATCTCATCATGAAGAAGAAGGTACCACACTCCTCCTTGCATAAGAAAAGGCTTGTGAATGCCCCGATGTGTTGTATCTCAACACAGGTGCAAGAAACCACATGATTGGTAACAAAGAATTGTTTGAGGAACTAATATAAGAAGTTCATAGTGATGTGAGATTTGATGACTCATCAAAGGTACCTGTGATTGGAAATGGTAAAATCAAAATTTTTCTGAATACTGGTGAGAAAAATTACATCTCTAATTTGTATTATGTACCAAACATGAAAAACAATATCATTAGTCTCGGACAACCCCTTGAGAAGGGGTATGTTATACACATGGAGAATTACTTTTTGTCTATAAGGTATGCTCATAGGAGATTTGTTTCTCAAGTACAAATGGAGAAGAATTGCATGTTTCCACTGCGTATCAATACAAAGGCCGAGGAGTGTCTCTTGGGACTGATGAAGAATGTATCATGGAGATGGCATCTGTGCTTTGAACATCTGCATTTTAGTGAGTTTAAACTTATATCCTCATCAATCATGGTGCGTGGATTTCCAAACATTGAAGTTCCAAATCATGTGTTTGAGGTGTGTACACTCGACAAACAATAAAGGAACTCCTTCCCAAGTGGAGTGTCCAAAAGAGAAAATGAACCACTTTAGTTGGTTCACACTGATATATTCAGACCACTTGAAACAACCTCACTTGGAGGTAATAGGTATTTTATTACCCTAATTGATTATTTTAGTAGGAAACTTTGGGTGTATTGCATCAAAGAAAAATATTCTGCATTTGTGATCTTTAAAATGTTCAAAGCTCGTGTTGAAGCTGAAAGTGGTTATAGAATCAAAGTTCTCAGATCTGACAGAGGTGGAGAATACAATTCAAATGAATTTCAAGTTTTTTGAAGGGAGTAAGGCATAAAGAAACAATATACTGCGGCCTACACACCACAATAGAATGGCATTGCAGAAAGAAAGAACCACACCATCCTCGACATGATGAGGACCATGCTGAAGGATAAAGGCCTGCCAAAGAACTTATGGGCAGAAGAAGTGACATATACTGCCTATCTTCTCAATCGGTGTCCTACCAGGAGCATCAGAAACTTGAAACCATAAGAGGCATAGAGTGGCTACAAAGCGAGTGTATCACACCTAAGAATCTTCGAGTGTGTTTCCTACACTCAAGTTCCATAAGTGAGAAGAAGGAAGCTTGATGATCGTGGTGAAAACTGTATCTTCATCAGCTACAATGAAGAGTCTAAAGCCTATAATCTCTACAATAAACTACCCAATAAATTAGTGGTGAGTAGAGATGTGGTATTTAGTGAAGAAGAATCTTGGAAATGGAATGATGAATAACCAAAAAAATAGATTCTAATTGAAACATAAGATTCTGAAGAAAGGCATGATCATCAGGAGAAAACGCCAGCAACACCTTCCTCGGGCACATTGTTAGTACACATGAGTCCATGAGGACATTCCATTACTCTTGAAAGGACTCCATCAAGTAAAAATTTGGTGATCTCATCATCATCCATGGCACCCATAAAAATGAAAATCTTAAGAGACATTTATAAGCAAACTGAAGAGGTAAATCTTTTTTTCCTGTATGAAGATCATGAGCCTTTGACATATCAGGAAGCCACGAGGGAAGAATGTTGGAGAATGGATATGGAAGAAGAAATTCATTCCATAGAGAAAAATGACACATGGGAGATGAACACACTTCCTAATAGCCAAAAAACCACTGGTATCAAATGGGTGTACAAGATCAAGAAAAATGCTAATGGTGAAATTGATCGCTACAAGGAAAGGCTTATAGCAAAGGGGTAAAAACAGAAGTATGGGGTGGACTATGAAGAATTATTCACTCCTGTTGATTTCCTTGACACTGTGAGGATGATTATCTCTCTTTCTGTTCATCACAGTTGGATGATCTACCAACTGGATGTGAAGTCTGTGTTCCTGAATGGAATTCTAGAGAAAGAGGTCTATGTTGACCAGCCTGAAGGCTTTGTTATGAAAGGGGAGGAAGAAAATTGACTGAAGAAAGATCTTTATGGGTTGAAGTAGGCTCCTCATGCTTGGAATTCATGTAGTTATGACTATCTTCAAGAGAACTTCTTCACCCAATGTCCATATGAGCATTTAGTTTACATCAAGAAGAATGATCGTGGTGATATACTTATTGCATGCTTGTATGTTGATGATTTTCTGTTCACAAGGAATATTATACAGATGTTTGATGATTTCAAGGAGTCCATGATCAAGGAGTTTGAGATGACTGACGGAGGTCTCATGTCCTTCTTTCTGGGCATAGAAGTAAAGAAACAACATGGAGGCATCTATATTTCTCAGAAGAGGTATGCTAAGGAGTTGCTTGAAAAATTCAAGATGGCCAATTGCAATGCTGTAAATTCACCTGTGTCAATGAGCATAAAACCTAAAAAAGATTAATAAGGAAGAAGTGTTTACTTAAGTCTATTAAAGAGTCTAATTGTAAGCTTGAGGTATCTCATAATCACAAGGCCTGATATTGTCTATAGTGTTGGGCTTCTAAGCAGGTATATGGAAGCTCCGAAAGAGTCACACTAGCTAGCGGAAAAATGTATCCTCAGGTATGTTAAAGTAATGATGGATTTTGGTTTTTTTATCCATACAATAAAGAATAAAATCTACATGGATACTCAGATAGTGACTGGGGAAGCGACCAAGATGAAAGAAAAAGCACCACTGGGTATGTATTTTTTCTTGGATCGACTGCTTTCACATGGAATTCAAGGAAGCAAAGAATTGTTGCTTTTTCCACATGTGAAGTAGAGTATGTGGTGGAATCATCCACTATTTGTAAAGGAATCTGGTTGAGAAATCTGCTGAAGGAGATAAAGCATCCACAGGATGGATCCATAGTGATATATGTGGATAAAAAGTCGTCAATTAAACTTTCCAAAAAACATGTGCAACATGGAAGAAGCAAACACATTGATACTCGTTTCCATTTTATGAGAGATCACGTGAAGCAGAAAATGGTAATATTGTAATATTTTCATAATACAGAATAGGTGGATGATATTTTCACAAAGGCATTACCGACAGATGCATTAAAAAAACTCAAAATGATGCTCGGGGTGAAGCCAGTTTTGGTTTTAAGGGGAGTGTTGGAATTGAGAACAAAACCACGCGTCAAAGCTGACCACATTATTTCCTATGGCTTCATTTATTACATGCACATTTTTTTCTTCTTCCATGGGTCCACCTCCATTTATTTTATTTAAATGAATTTAATTTTCCGTATTTAATATTTTGGTATTTATACCATTATAAATGCTCTGCATTTAATGTTTTGGTCATTCTTTGTACCGTCATAAATGCTCTACATTTAATGTTTTGGTCTTTCTTTGTACCGACATAAATGCTCTAAATTTAATGTTGCAGGTCTATAAATTGATGTAACTGTAGTATGAAATTATTTAAAAAAAAAATCTTGAAAGCTTCTTTGTGTTGTGTGCCAATTTTCTTCCTCTCAAATTTCTCAGCTTGTATAGCCAATAGAATGATCCCATGCCGCTGATCTGAATCATGTTACCACTACAAATACTATCACATGTCACTATCTCCAAGCCAAATATCACCGCCATGATGCTGAAACTGATGCCCTCCACTATGATATCTCGGGCGAATGAGACCCGAGTGACACCCCTTGTCGAACTCGACTGTGTCAAAGAGGATAATTCCCTCACTATCCATTGAAGCTCAATAAATCTTGTGAGAAGGAGATAAAAAAAGTGCCACTGTGCACCCATAGATACCGAAGCTATAGACTTCCTGAATAGCCCCAAACCACTCTCAACATAGAAATAAATAAAATAAAAAAGAATAAAAAGAAAAGAAAAAAATAAAAAAAATAAAAAAAAATAAAAAAAAATATATATATAATAATTAATTAATAAAATATATATTTTTGTATTTTTTCAATTTACATATTCAGATTCGAAGGCACATGAAGCCCAATTTCAGTGACATTTTAGGCCCAAGCCTCATCTACTATCTTTCAATCCACTAAAATCAAAATTCAAGCCCTGTGCATTCATCTTCAATTGAGAAAATTTCAAACGTCCACTATGTTGTGAAGCACCAAGTACCTTCACCTTAAAATTGAACAAAGTATTATCATGGGAGGAATGAATTTCAATTAATAAAGATTATCGATGCCAAATAAAACCGTCACAACCCTAAACCAAACACATGTAAAGAATCCAAATTCATTGCTTGAAATTGGAAACAAGAGTATTCTTGAATAAATTTGAGATATCTGTACTGCTCATGTGGAGAATTTAAAAGTTATCTAAGGACATATGATCTTACTTCTTTAAATATCTCATTGTTTCATTGTTCTTGAGAGTTTGGACACTCTCTCACACTCGCTCTCAAATAAAATTATCTATTGTTGTTGTTTATTATCTTTATTTTATTTTTGTTTTAATAACTCAAGGGATGGCACACTAAGCCCTTAGTGGCTGTGTCACAGATATTACCCCAACCATAATAATGAATTCTGAATTTTAATTGTTCATTATATTATTTCAATTTCTAGATTTATTCTAAGTGTATCAATATTTAGATATTTCATAATTTATTTCATTTTGAATTAATATTATATTCTTCAGCATATCGGAAAGAGAGGCCATTTAAATCTTCTCCAGTGCTTATGATCATGAGCAGTGGTTTGATTTAAGGGTAATTAGAGATCTCTGATTATATGGATAAACAATACTGGAGGTTTCAGTGATCATTGCATCCCTCTATTTGAGCCAAAAATTCTAGGAGAGAGTAATCAAGCGAGATTTCATTTGATTAAGAGAGAAAAAGAGAGAGGAAAAAATGAATAATGATTTAATAGGGTAGTATGAGTATATCTGAGGTTATGAACATTTTCCTTTAATTGAATATTAAACAAACCAAAAACAATATTCCATTGTTATTTTCCATAATTTAACTCACAAAATAAAAGTGAAACAAACCCATAGCTTTTCCCTCTCTAGAGAAAAAAACTGAGTTCCACTACTATTGTATTTAATTCGGGTTTATAAATTGTTTTTACAAAGACCCCATGATAGATGTGTCAACCATTTCTAAATAAAATTAAAAGGGTAAGTGAATTCAATGATTCAACCCTTCTCTTAGTGAATTCTCACTGATATTGTAGGTCCTTTTCATTTCAATCTCATCAACCTCCTCTCATCATTTATTCTTCTCCTATCTCTATCCCTCTTACCATTATTTCTTTGAGTATGATGACCTCCTCTCACATGAGTTTTATTTTCTCATTCCTCCATCTAGGCTTCTATAACATCTTTAGTGCTGGATCTTATCACACATACAATGTTAATTTTAGGTATGTTTATCCTTTATTTTTTTTATCCTTTTTTTGTTTTTGGGTTTTTCCATTTGAATTTTTTATTTTTTTAAAAAACTAGGATATTTCATGATTAGCACATGATTAGGAGTAACAATGTGGTAATCGTGCAACAAGGTATGCAATATTGATTGTTATGTTTCGTACAGTTTTTCAAACCACATAGACTAATCAGGAAAGTGCCTATATGAGGCAGTGCTGACCCACATATTTAGTGAACTATTTAGAAAACCATATGGCCTTCCCATAAAAAATTAAAAAAATGAAATGTATAGTTTAACCTCATGGGGTTTGACATATCTCACCCTCATTTCTCCCATCGTTCAAACCAATCTTCCCCATGCATGAACCCTCTTCTCCCTTCCTCCTTGGATTCATTTTTAGTGGTATTTCACCTAGTTTCTTTATGATTCACCTAATTAAGTGTCTCATGTTCCTTCCTCTTGATGTTTCCTCCTCTTTCTCTTGAGTTTTACTCTTCCCCATGGCCATGGTGGCCTAGGGTTTCCTCTTAATCAATTTTATGGTGTGGGTTTTGGGTTTTATGGGTTTTCCTTATCTCATTAGGATCCCCTTTCCATCTTAGGTGGTTTTCTATCATGGGAATAAGGATTAACTTGGTTAAAGGTTGGTGGTTTCATGTGACACTCTTGGTTTTTGAAACAATCTTTCTTACTATGTTTTATGGAGGGTGTTTTAATTGATTAAAGATATGTTATGATAGTATTGATGGTTGATGGTTTACCTCATGGTTGTTTTGAATGTTTTACCTTGATTTAAAAGGTAAAGTGAATTTTAAAATCATGTTTTAGAATTGATAAATGGATATGTATTGTAGGATATTGATGGAAATAATTTTTAAATAGAATGTGACATGTTTGAAATGGGTAAAGCACATGTGAACCTAGGTATCTAAGGGGGGATACTAGTGTTAAGTTTCCATTTTTGAATTTTACCATTATAACTAACTATATTAGGCTTGGATGGAGGTTGTGGAATCATGGATGGGTGACACCACACTACTCATCCAAGGCATGCACTCCTTTGTAGTTGGTAGGTTATGGCATAATAGGATGAGTGAAACTATACTGATATGCCAAGGCATGACCTCCTTAGTGGTTTATGCACACAATTATATTGAAAACCAGATCACAAGTTAATATGAGGACCTAGGGTGTTCGAAAACCTTAGATAACCTAGGTCTCTCCTATATTTTATGATCATGGAATGTTTATTTTCATATAATGTACCTTTATTTCCAAACTCTTAGAGCATGTTATATATTTTCTTACCTTTATAAGATAAAACATACTTTTTTATGATTTATTTTAAACCAGTATGCTTGTGTTTATTTAATAGGGGTTACTCATTGAATACATGGTGAGATCCTACTGGGATAGTTTTGGTCACACCCAACATACACCCAATGGGTGTGTGTAGACCTTATTTTGACGATTTCAAGTAAAAGAAAGACATTGCATGAAGGCATATGATATTATTGTTAGGGATCTTGGGTTGATTATGGTGACATGGTGGGAGATTGACCCTCATTTAAAAATAAAATGGGTATACCTTTTGTTTATTTTTGGTTGTGTTCATTGATGTATCATGTATTTCATACTAGGAATTCATCCCATTCCTTTTGTGTTTGGTAATATATGTGGCTCCTAATTTTGAATCTCATTTTGGATACCTTATAAATGATTATTATGTTATGATTTATCACTTCAATTGGTTTTATTTGATTTATTGTTATTTCATGGAATGATTATTATTTTTTTCTTGTTTATAATACTATTGAAGAATGAATTTCCAAGTTATAGAAATGTCATGTCAGGTTCATGGTTAGGACCTGCATGATCATTATATTGGGGAAACCATTCCAAAAATAGTTCCTTGATACCTAGGAATTTTTTTACAGCCCATGGGGATCAAGAAAAACTTTTAGTACTTTCCATGGGCTAGCTATACCCAGTTTAGGGGAATATTGGGTTTGTTCATGAAAAAATGGTATCAGATCCCTCATTTTGGCTCTATGTTATTTAAGAAGTTAGGATAAACTAGATATATGAATGTTAGGGCTCCATAAATATGTGTGAAAGGGTTTATGGTCAACACAATTAGAATTATACCTTGAGTTTACATGGTATTTAGGAAATGTGGTCTTAATTTTGGATTTGTTTTCCATTCCTTGTGGGTAGGGTGTATGGGCTATGGACCTTTTATGAATTCCTAGTTTTATGGAAGGTTTCATTTTGTTAATTTACCTTTATTTATAATTTATTTTGAAATTTTAATAAATTTTCATGTTATGGATTGATAGTTTATTATTATTTTTGATTGTTTTACTCTTATATTGATTTTATGTAGTATTATGCTCCCTCAAAAGTGACCAGTGAACTCTTTAGAAGATGTTGAAGATAAATTTCTATGAGAAGATCCATCAGTTGATCAAAATATAATTAAGATAGTGGTATAGGCTATTTGATCTATGGACCAAGGGGTATTATTTTGTCCTGTTCATACTACAGAAGCTGATGCATCTCCTGAGAAGGATTGAGCTCAGTGATTTATTAAGCATAAGCCTCACTATTTTTAGGGAAACAACAATCCTTAGGATGAAAATTATTGTTTAGATAATATTGAGTAGATAATTTAATTCCTTATAAATTTAGACTCCTTTAAGGTCAAGTGTGCTACCTTTATTATTGAATTACCTAGATGGAAATGGTGGGAGTTTGTCATTCAAGAAAAGAAACATGAGAATTTAGAGTGTAAGTATTTCAATATTCATTTCACCCATAAATTTTATTTAGACATGAAGGGATTGGTAAAGTATCAGGAATTTATTTCTCTCTATAATGGTGAAAAAATTATAGAGTATAAAAAAATTCACTAGGTTTGTTAATTTTTCCCTAGATCTAGTATCAAATGAAAAACTAAAGTCTCAGAGGTTTGAAATGGGACTCCAACATAAAATTTTTTCTTAGATCCTCCTTTTTAAGTTCTCAACCTATTATGAGGTTATGGACCAGGTATTAATGGTGGATACTGATCCAGAAGGGATTTCAGGGATGATTAGTGTGCCTTCTCTATCTATTAGGAGTAGTAGCAATCCTTATAAGAAGAAACCAAAGTGTGATGAGCTGAGAAGTGTGGGTAATAGTGGTTCCAGGCACCCATATTAGTTTTCAATGTCAGTGGATTCATATGGGGGTCATATTATTTTTATGAGTGTGGTGGGTCTAGGCATCTGAGTCTCTCATTCCGAGAATCCCCAAAGGCTTACTTTTCCTACGGGCGTTTAGGCCATTTGTATAGGTTTTGTAAGGATAGTACCTCTCCCTAAAGTAGTGTATGCTCCTCATCACCCAAGGGATCTGTTGGCATGTTAGATTCCTCTTAGATTGAGACCAAGTAGTTGTATGTAGTGGATCCATCTCATATAGATCTATAGATATGACTAATGATTATGAGAGGTACCATACTTATTGAATCATCTATGGTGATTGATTTATTTGATACTAGTTATCCTCACTCATTTATCCCTTCTCATGTTATGGAATTATTAAAAATTGCATTGGAACTCATTCATATGTTTTAAGGGATATTTATATGGTGAGGAGTCCATCGGTGGATGGTCTCTATATCAAGATGGCACCCTTTGTTTTGGGATAAGACTCGTGGCCCCTTCTTCATTGAGGAGGGAAGTTATGGAGGACTTCCATCAGTATTAGCATGTTTTCCATCCCAGTTCCACCATGATGTATTATGATATGAAGTAACAATATTAGTGTCTATTTTTGAGGAGAGATATAATAAACTTGGTGTCTTAGTGTTATACCCATCATGAAGTAAAGGCTGAACACCAACGAATATATGGTTATCTTCAACATATTATCATTCCTATGGATGTAGGAAAAGGTTTCCATGGACTTTATTATTGGACTTACTCATACCCATCAAGGATAGAACACTATTTGGGTCATGATGACTGGTTTACTAAATCCACCCCCTTCACACCGATCAAGGAGAAGATGAAGGTGAAAGATCTTGGAAGGTTGTATGAATAGGAAGTGGTGAGGTTTCAGTAGGAAAATACCATCATGGCCTCATACAAAACTAGTAAACACAGTGTGTAAACATTTTATATTCTTATAAAATAAATAATTTTTTTTGGAAGGATAAATAAATAATCCCCATCAATCCTAGAGTTATAACATGACACCTGAGATCAACCATACCTACTTCGGACAGTGCTAAAGTATCTTCGAGAACATAGACTCATCTGGAACTTGATGAAAAACTTCCCCACCCAAGAAGACATATTATACAGAAACGTAAGGGTGTATTCATACCATGTTGGGGAATAAATTCATCCAGAAACTCAAGGGAGTATCTGCACCTTTCTGGGGAAGAAAGTTATACATAACCTCAGAGGGAGTATCCACACCCTACCAGGAATTTAAGTTATTTAAAACTCATGGGGGGGGGGGTATGAGTACCCTTTTAGGAAATCAAGTCATATAAAAAATTAGGGGGATTATATACACACTTCCTAAAAACAAAGTCACATAGTGGAAGACATAAGGGTTGGATCCAAGGAGAACATCCAAGGAATATCATGTATCTTAATACATCTCAGTGGGTAGTGAATCTCACCCAAATCATCTCACGGAGCACATCTTGATGGGTTTGGACTTATACCTAAACCTTTATCACATAATCAAGGTTGTCATATCAAGTGTATAACCAAACCCTATCACTACATCCATACCATTATCACAACAATGATTTGAGTTCTAAAGTGACACCCATAATCATTACTTCCCATTACCATGATAACCCACTTAGGGTAAACACTGACTGAAAGTTATTTTTTATTGAAAAATAAAGGAAGGAACACCACACCAGCCCTAGGTCACTTCATAGAATGGACACCTAACCCAGGGTCGTCACTCTCAACTTCAAATTTAGGGCCAATACCCATCACTATGAGGGTATACCATCCATCAAAATCATCATAAATATATAACAAACTCACTAGAATCATGAGATAATCCATAATAGCATTATTCTAAGAAGTTGGGTCATAGTCCAACTCACATTCCAAGACACCCAACGTTAGTCCAGTTAACCAACCTATACATAAATCTCAACCAAGGTATTCCTACATAGTTCTTAATTACCAAAGGAGTATGAACAGTCACCTTCACTCTTATCTCAAATATCCCAATGGATTTAAGGCATATCAAGGGTCTATTAAAGCCTAATAGGTACATTCATTATTATCCCATCATATATCTATACTCAAGGAGTCTAAGGACCCCATCTAGGATCACTATAATCACTAAGTTCATTTAAATATCACCCCTCAGGGTTCAAGTGTCATAAGGAAAATCATCATAATTAAGGCCTCAACCATTGAAAAATGAGTTATTAAGCTAGTGTATAAGGGTCCATCATAAACCTTGAAAATTTGTTCATTTTATTCATAGGCATTCAATTTTATTTAAAAAAATTATTTAATTTAAATAGTTCAATATTCGTAGACGTGAAATCTCATACCACATGCATATATCAAATGTATAAAGATAAGGAAAATTCATAAGTACCATCAACCACAATCATAGAGTTACTCCCTTTATAATTGAAGCCTTTACATCCACTTCAAAGCTTATCCAAGATTGGATGGTCATCATCCATCATTACAAGGCCGCAAATCCATGTACAACACTTTAATTAATTATAAAATAATTCAAAAAATTATTTTATAATTAATTTCAAACTAAATTATATAGGATAAATAATAATTTATTTCTCCCCAAACCCTATTTTTATACATAAAAATAAACCCCCAGGAAAACTTGAAAAAAATCATTTAAAAAAATCATTTAAAAAAAATATTGACAAAACTACCCTAATATAGGGGTACCTATTTTAGGATAACACTGGTTTCCCTTACATATGTTTTTCTAAATAAGGGTAAGAAGGATGTTACCTTTACATAGACCCCCCTAAATAATGGTAAGTTGAACCTTACACTAAGACACCCCCCCAAATAAGGGTAAGCGGGCCCTTACCCTTATGCAACTCTCCCTATATAAAGGTAGGAAAGCCCTTACCATTACATAGGTCTTGATGTGTAAGGGTAAGTAGGACCATACCCTTATTTAGGTCCCACTGCATAAGGGAAAGTAGGTATTTACCTTGACACATCCCCTTGGGTAAGGATAAGAAAAATTTTACCCTTACACAGTGGGCTGTGTAAGGGTAACCAAAATTCTACCCTTACACAACCCATTATGTAAGGGTAACCTACAGTCTAAATAACAAAATTATTTATATATATTTATTATTCTTTATCCTCATATAACATATCACACACTTCTTCAAAAAAAATTTAGATTCCTTTCAAAACCACAATAACAATTAAAAATCATGAAATCTACCCCTTATTCACCTATAAATGTTCTCGACTAATCCAAAACAACTAGAATCATCTAATAAAAATAAAAAAATTATCTCAAATGGGAAGGTGGTGAAAATGGGATAACCATACTACCTCATGGTGAAACACTGAAGCTTCGATCTTAGATTCATATTCTATGATCATTGCATCCTGATCCAGCTCTGATCAATATTCCTAGGGATTTCCCTCTCCCATATCCCTTCTTTCTCTCTCATGATTTGAGTGGCTTCCAAAAGAATACACTTTCTTCCACTCATGTGAAAAAATGGAGAAATAGGGGGTGAAGTGGATTATAATTAATTAAATCAAATTAATTTCATTAATTTAATTTAATTCTAAACCCGTTTAAATACCCTGACCTCAGTCCCAAAATATAGGCCAAGTTTATACCTCATATAAGTAAAAACCTCCATTATAGACTTAACCACAAAGTCATAATGTCATTCAAGGACTCCATTAATGAGATATCAATTCTTATACATGCAAGAATTATTTAATATTTATATAATGAATATTAAAATATCCGAAAATATTAAACCATCTAGGAATCTCACTAAACTCCAACCCAAGGGTAAAATACCTATTCAGAGGTTGGTAGATTCATCATAAATTTTTATGAGATAGTATAATAGTGTAAATTAAAATTTTACCCCTCATACACATTCAGAATTAAAAATTCAAATTTACAACCATTTTCAAAACCTGGAAATCCCATGGGTCTTTACACTCTGGAATGTAAATGAATAGATAGCTTGTTGGAAAGAATATAGGAAAGGTGTACTTTAAGGATGATTGTTTCCAATTCAATATTGAGTTTTTGATTTTTATTTGAATCCTTGACTATTGTTTGGTTGTTGGTACTTCCTATGGTACATGGCATTAAAAATTTATTACACTTAATGGTAGCTATCAGTGTAATGATCCAAAGATTGGAAATGTTGGCACACTCAAGTGGGTGTTGAAGGTGATAATTCTTAAACCTTGTTCAATGCTAACTATCTCACAATATAGGTTAGTTATTCAAGTTTAGTTTAATGTAAAGTAGTGTTAAAACTCTTTACCTCATGTAATTCTATATTTTTAGATCTTGTACAAAACTGTTAATATTCTCGTGAGATCTACTCTCCTTTTAATATTTAGACCTACAACCCATGAAAACAAAACTCAGTGTAAAATTTTTATGAATTAAAATCAAAATGAAATAATCAATAAAAATTTGAATTTAAAGTATATTATGAATTTTATTCTTGGATCAATGTATGTATTTCCCAAAAATTCTACGAATGAATAAAAAAATAAAAGTCATTATTTAAGTCATTTGAGATTTCAATTCCAGATTTAATAAAGTGAAAAAGGTAAAATTAACCAGGTTTTATCTAAATTATGGGGTTAATTTTTAATAAAAAATAGTTTAAAAATATGAAAATAAGGAATTTAATCAAGAAATATATTCAATATCTTTTCGATATGGTTGGATAAGTTGATAAGAACTTGAATAAAGATGATTCTACAGTTCTCATGGTGAATAAGAAGAAAGAAAAGTAGAAAAGGTAAATAAAAATTAAAACACCAATGGCCCCATCATAATAACCTTATAAGAAACCAAATATAAATAGGGAGTGCATAGAACATGAGGCTATTTTCTTCACATGTGGGAAGATAGGTCAATAGAATAGAAATTAGAATGAATTTACTACTTCAGGCATGTTAATCATTAAATGTATTATTTTAATTTTAATTTTTAGGCATTACATTCAATATATGACTTATATATTTGTATCCAAATATAAAAACTAATGAAGTTCAAAAAAATTATAAGAGTGAATTAAATATCCAAGTTACTAATGGAGTTTGACTCATATGTTTGATAGAGAAGTTTACACCCTCACAATCCTAGTGGATATATTTTTTTATTTGAAATCTATTGTTATGTAATGTGTGTTACTAATAAATTATCCCAAATTCTATTTTAGAAATAATGAGATTTTATTTGATTTTTGAAATAAAATTTTATGGTCTACTATACATAATTAATAGTTAAATTATGCTTGAATCATAGATTTCCTATGACAATAATTGATAATGAATGTAAAAATAAAAGCCTCAAATAATATCCAATTTTGTAAAGTTAATACTTAGTCAAGAATTTAAGAAGTATATGAAAAAGATATACCAAGTATAGTGATTAAATTTTTTGAGATAAAACACTTACCCATATAACATTATTGCTTATAAAGTAAAATGACCAAGTAAACATTGATTATTAAAGGTAATAAAGCCACAAATATTTTGGAACTAGTTTAAAAAGATATGTGGGAACTATTTTAAATAGAATCTATAAAAAAATCATGTAATTATATAAATTAATTTAAGAGTTTTAAGGGATGTAATAAGAAGTATAAAATGATCTTGGTAAGAAGATAAAAGATTATTTGGGAAAGAGAAAACAATAATATATTAACCACACATTTATTGATCATTAAAATATATAGTGGATTTATTTATAAAATCAAATTTTCTTATATACATCAAATCCACGATTTTAGTAAAAGGAGTATTGATAATGAGTCTTAATAATATTTTCAAAGTATTCCGCTATATTTAAAGTCATAATTCACAAATAGTAAAATTAACCTTTAACCACATTCTATCTATAATGAAAAATGAATATTATATAAGTTATAATATAAAAGAAATACATTATGTCACAAAACCATGTGTTTAAGTGAAAATAGTTTGTTAATGTTAAGTCAATAAAAAAAATTTCATCAATAGAATCACAAAGTGAATCTTATTTAATTATCCTAAATATTTATAAGGATATTACATAAATCTATAAGATATAAGTGTTATAGTTAAGTGAAAAACTATATTTATATAGTAGTGTAAATATATATAATTAAGATAGTGGGATAAAAAGAGACCTGAAAAAAGATAAGGCTTGAGATGCATGAGTAGTAGAAAGAGGAAAAAGCTTCACAAGAGCTCATGGAAAAGGAATGTTCCAAATAAAAATACTACATAGGAAGATAAAACAAAAGATAGGTAGTTTTATAATCACCAAGTTAGGTGATATATTATTCATTATAAATGATAAATTTTTATCCTATAATTAAGCAGTAAATGAAAATAAGCTAAATTGGAAACAAGATATGAATTAATAAAAATAGATTCCATGTATAAAATTTAAGACTATATTTTAGTAATTTATCAATTTGATATAAATACCAATAGGTTAGAATGGGTATTCAAGGGATAGATTGACATGGATATAAAAGAGATAACCGATAAAGAAATATTGGTTGTCGAAGGATTAATATTGTTCAAAGTGTTGACTATGTCAAACCATTTCATGAATAGAGATGTTGAAATCCATTTGAATTCAAATTGTAATAGTAACTACCATGATTATTAAATTAATACTGCAAGGATCCATTTATAGATCAAGTTATTAATTGAATAATGGAATAATTATTTTTTAATATTTCTATAAGTGGTTAGTGGGAGCAATATTATTTTACAAAAAAATATGTTGAAAGAATATAGAAAAAAGTTATTAGTTTACATTTAGTTAATAATAGATTGAAAGAAAATCATCATAGAATGACATAGAGTAGTAACCTAAGTTCTAGGGAACAATATATACTAAGGTAAATCTAGTGATTTCTTATACCAAGTTATTGTAAATATAGTGTCAATGTATATAAACATACCAAATGGAATAATTTGAGAGATAATTATTGACAATGTCACATGGAATAAATCTTTCTCAGAAGACATTTAGAAGACACATGAGTAGATTAAAGTTGTGAAAGGAAATCCATATAGTTCAATTATGGATCTATCAAATATTACATGTTATTTACTAGATTTAATATTTACAATACATAAATTATGGTAGGAAAATATCAAATGAATCTAAGATAACTACACAAGTATCAGTCAATACTATCAAAAAGTACTTAAGAAAGTGTAAGGGATATTTACTAGGTATATGGAGAGAAAAAAACACTAGTTTTCAAGGGGATATAAAACTAGTCTTTATTTGGATAAATTAATCCAATAAAATAGTTAGGATAGGGTAATAATCAATATTAAATCATTAAATCTAGTGTAAGTAATATATAAAAACATAGAGTATTTTTTTATCTTTTGATGTAGCTAAATAAAAAATATAAAAATATGTAAAGATTTGTTCCAGTTCATGGAATTTTACATAGAAAGTAAATCATCATCATAATATAAATTAGCATAAGCTTATGATAATGGTACTATCCAATATTTCAAGGGTGTTAGAGAGGAAAAAAGTGGTATACCTAGGGATATCATCCCAAGAGGATGTTTTTACTCAAGGAGGTGAAGTCCTGAATAATAAAGTAGACATTAATAATTTTTTTAGTCCCACTAATTAAATCCATGAATCAATAAAATCACGATCTTATCATGTGATAGATAACAAGTTGATGGTTATAAAGGTGGATCTAGTGAAAGTGGGAGAGTTTTAAAGATGGGCTCCCTAGAATAAACTTGAGTGGAATTTTTAGATTTCAATATCATGTATACAAAAAGTTATGCATGATGTTATCTTACCATAATTCTGTTATTAATTCTAAGTATACTATTTATACAATAATTTCCTTGGAATATTTTTCATATAAAAAGGTTATAATTGTTCATAGTTATAATTATAACCATGTTATACTATAATAGTAATATTTAGCACATGTTTTAACGAACCAGTTTGGGCCACCCATGATCCAAGAACCTAAATTGGTCTATGGAAAGGCTCAAGGGGCCTTCTCAATCCCCATAGGATAGAGACAAGAACCAAGGTCATCATAATGTACTTAGTGGAAATTATTTCACCCAATAATAATAAATAATCATTGAACTTCTCCTTCAAAGTTTGGTATGACCACTCCATACATCAGAGTTCCATGCACAATAACATAAATAGATAAAAAATAATAGAATAAAAAGATACATAATAGATAAATAATTTAGTAATTCAAAAAAGATACAAGGATATGAAAACAATATCTCTTACAAATATAGATTAATTTACCAATATAACTACAACATAAAACAAAGATAAAATCAAACAACTAACTAGATCTCTAAGTGACTCCCCAGGTCACCCTACAATCTAATACCTTAGATGTTCCATGAGAATTCTAGAAATAAACATGAACCTCAAATATAATGGGCATGATCACAAGTTCCTAGTAGGTATGCCAAAAATATCATCCCATAAACTAACTTAAATGATATATCCATGTCAAGATAGTACAAAATACAATTATAATGTAGTTTTTATCTTTTATAAAACCAATCACATGGAGGTTTCATATTTTAAACAAAATATCCCTTAAAAAACATTTAAAATTAATGAATAAGATTAAAATTTAGTAAGGTAATGGTTTTTTAAAACTACCCTTTTAAACCCTCATGTAGAGTAAAATTGGTGAAATAAGGCCAAATCCTTTAAAAACATCCATTGTAATAAAATAATACCCTTGGGTTTATTTTAGAACAAAATTACAAGAGAAAGAAGATGGAGATATATGAATCTAAATAATATCAGTACAAAGTCAACATAGAATAGTTATCATATCACAATCCAACAACCAATAATCATGGGACCTAGGAGCTCAATAGAAAATATAGAACATAATAAAACATTATCCATCCAATAAATGCATCTGATAAAACCTAATAACCCTAAAACATGGTCTTAACATTCCTATATTAATGAAGGTGAAACTCCATAAGTAGGATGAAATATATAATAAGGGACACTAGCCTGAGAATAATCCTAATCTAGTGTAACATGTACTATTAGAGATCCCACTATCTACACTTGGTTTCCCATGATGAATAAAAATAGAGGCAAGCCATTAAATGGTTAAAAATAACAATATGAATATAAATTCAGTTATAGGTTTAAAAAATAAGAATCATAAAAAATCATCACCCCTAATAATACTTCACAAAATCAACCCATTACTTCCAAGAACAACAGTAATAATAAGTGTGTCCTATAGCGGGGACACTTTCATACATCTTAAAACAAACCAAAAAGGGACATGTTTTAAGGTTTTGTTTTCACCAAGAAAAACTTTTTAAAAGTTCTAAATTAGCCCCATAATCTTTCTTTAAAACTTAAGAGTTATAAAAATAAATTCTAAAACCATTAACATATCATTAAATAATATCTAAAAGAATCTATTATTTTGGAATACCTTTTTAATAAACCAATAATTCCTTTTTAAAATTAAATTAATATTCTAGAAATTATTCTGAAGACCAAAACACCTATTGGAACTTCAAAATTCATTCATAAGGGCCATTTGGGAATTTTTTCAAATATCTGGTATTCATGGTTGAGTAAATTAGATTTCAAACTAAAAAAAAACGGATAAACCATTATATTAAATGAAAATAAAGTGAAAAACTACTTTTATTTTTATAAAACACATAATTTTATTTAATACTACCATTATATACCTAAAACATGAATTTAGGAATACAAGAAATAAATGGTTCTATAATTAAAGATCAATACACTAGGAAACCTACCTTGAATATCCCCTCCATGAAGAGAGGAATGAATCCAATCCTATAATATAAGAAAAACCTCCTAATAATCAAACCAAACCCTAAAACTGAGAAACCCCTATAAAAATAGAATTAAAGGTTTCCCTAGGTTTTTATGACCTATCTAAGGACAGATCAAGAAGAAAGAAAAAGGGAAATATAATGAGAAGATTCCTAGAGGGGGATACCTTGGGAAATAAACCATATAAATTGAATAAATTTCATTAAATCATCATAAGAGAGAGAATAAATGAATGGTAGGGGAGCTACATGTCCTGGGGTTCAAATGGTAGGATAGGGGATGTGTTAGGGGTTGAATTAGTTTGAGGTTGGAAGGGTAAATTCACTCTTTTAAAATTTAGGGTTGGATGTATAGTTTGGACACATTGATTACCAAACCATTCACCTCATACTAGACTCACTTGGGAACCCACATAGTTTGGCCACAAAATTTACCAAATTGTGTGCCAATTATATGCAATCCACTGACTTTTACTACATATTTTTCATGGTTTGGTTGTACGGTTAGTACTAACCATGTACAATTCATTCACCATATAATAAAAATCAAAAAACATTAAAAATTAAAATAAATTTGGCATGATACTCAAGAATAAGGATAGAAATCGATAAATAAATAAAATAATATGAAAAATAGAGTTAAAGTGTGCCAATTCTCCCCACCATTACACTATCTGCCCCTCAGAAGTCATAGTTAGACCAGTTGATTAGGGAATGATGAAATTTTAACCTCTTTAAGGATAAATTTATTTAAAAAAAATAAGGAAAACCACAAAAATACCAAAAAAAATATTCACAATAACATCATACACAACATAAGAAACTACTCAACTCTTATCTTGAAGAACCTTAAAAATTATGACCATATATCGGGTATTTCACTATCATCAAAAACATTGATCTTTCTATATGTTCACAACTCTATTTCAATAGTAAAGGATAAGAGAGAGACCCTAAATCAGATTACTAGAAAGACTAAGGGTCTATAGGCCATTTTAAGGAAGGGTTGGGTTAGGGAAATGTAATGGGACACCTTATAGATAAACACAGAATATATATCAAAGAAAGTGTTACAAATACACCTCGCTGACAACACAGAAACCCCACTATAAAATGGTTGTTGGGTCCTAGCCTTCTAGGTACCACCGGTTTCCCTACAAACACATATTATCCCCTATATGGGCCCCATCACATGCCTAAAAGGATTATTATATTAATAACTATCCCTATATGACAACACATGTTCTTTTAGTGTGCTTTTACCTTACTCACACAAACCATAGAAAACTTATCAAGAGATCACCAATCCTAATAGTACTCTAAGCCAATCCTTTCTTAACCATGGATTTATAATCAGGTAGACTCCTGAAAATAAAGGTTTTCCTTGTTATAATTGGTGGTAACATTTAGTATTTTAACCCTTTAAATTTATAAGGTGTTATATTCTCCCCATTTAGATCATAAATATTTTTATTGTAGACCCTACATTTCAACCCAATTGGAGACACTACACTTCTGTATGGGTATTGATATGATACCAATCTAACAACCGGTCCCTACTGACAACATAGACAACCTGAATAAACATGGTCGTTAGGTCCTAGCCCACCAAGCGCTACTAGTTTTCCCACAGAAACATGTTTTTTCCACCATGGTACTCCCTTATACCCAAATAGATCACCAAAACTAATGACTATCCCCATAGGCCAATACATGTTTTTCAGTGTGATTTGTCCTCACTCACACAAACCGTGATAAAATTACCAGGAGGTCACCCATCCTAACACTAATCTTGACCAATATTTTCTTAAATGTGGAGTTATAATTAGGTATAATTTTGAAAATAAAGGTTCACATTATTGACATGAGTATTAACATTTAGTATCTTAATCCTTTAACTTTCTAGGGTGACATAGAAAGTACCAACTATAGTGATATTCCCACCATATTCAGAATTCCTCTAATATAATAACCCTTTAAGAATGAAAAATCACTCCTAAAATTTCCATGAATAATGAGTGACTTAATAAGGAATGATAATTAAGTAAAAACCTTACCAATCAGGTCATAACATTTCTCAAAGTGAGAGATTTTTCATAAGACATGAAAACCTCAAATGTCATTAGTGATGGCTCATAATTTCCATAAGAAGGAATTATCACCACAAAAGTTGGATATCCTTCCCAAATAAGGGTTAATAATTACAATATAGGTTTATAATGTAATGATAAACAGAATAAAAAGAGAAGAACATAGATAAATTAGAATAATTCCAGAATATGATCATAGGATTTTAAATGAGTAGATAAAGAAACTAGGTCCAACATCTAGTCTCATCCCTATATAAATTTCATGATACTATGATAAAAAAAGTATAATATAATTCTAAAAGAACCTTAATGAATAATAACCTATATTACAAACAAATTTCCTTAAATGAAATTTTCAATTGATGGAATATCTGTTATTTTATTGAAGAAAAGTTATATTCTCCAAATAATTATATGATAGAGTATATCCCAAAATATAAATACAAATATTATGAAAGGTAATAGGGAAAAATGAGGGAATGAGATAAGGTAATCCCGAACAAGATTCATCATGTCATGAACCAAATTAAAGTTAATCAATATCAAGTCATTGAACCCATAAAGAGGAATCAATCAACCATCATGGTAACAGTTATTGAAATCCAAAATAAGAGGGCTTAGTATTCCTAAAATAAGATGAAGGTTCACCTTAAAAAGAAAAAATCCTACTTAATTGGGTTTAAAAAAGAGATATTTGGTCTATCACTCCACTTTGAGTATGGATAGAACTAATAACTAGAAAGGCTTCACTTTAATCCTAGGATACACAATTATAAAGGAATATCTAAGGTACTAAATCTCTACATCCCCTCGATACTGTTCTAGGAGGTGTACTTCAAATAAAAAAAGAAACATGAAAACTATAAAAATAATAAAAACTAAAATATCTTTCAATTGAATGTAAACCCATCACAAATCAACAGATCAAAGGAAAAAATAAAAACCACTAAAAAATTGAAAATATTTTTTCAAACTATGTACTCTTGTTTCAAATCATAAGTTCTATTTTGAAAATAACTTTAAAATTCTACCAATTATTTATTAAAACACTCATGAGTCATAAAAGCATTATATTTTTTCAATTTTATATCAAGAACATAATTATTAGCTTCAAGACCTTACTTATGTTTAATTTCTTAAATTACTTATTTATAACCTTTTTAAATTCCAAAAAATCATATTTATTTCAAAACATTTTAGTAATTCCCTTGACTAATTATAAAACTAATTATTTACCATTAAAACCATGTCTTCACCTCAGACACTAACTAATTCCCATAAATGGACCTGGGGACATCATTAAAATTTTATTCATTTGTTTTAAAACTATATTATCTCTTTTAAAATCAAATAATTATTTATTTAAGGTCACCCCTTATAAAAATGGATCTCATATTTTCAAAAAAAAGCCTTTCACCTTTGAGAATCAATTTTTATTTAAAAAACCACATAAAAATAAAATAAAATAACATTAATTAATCACTAAAATTTACTTTAACTAATCCAAAATAAATCGACACATAACCTAAAGTAATTCAAAATCAAATGTAATCCAAAAAAACTTCAAGGGGTATAGTTTCTATGCACAATTTGGCTGCCTATGTGCCAATTGTGTAATCTCCATAGGAAGGCTAAAAAACCATCCACATGATCTCCAATTGGTTTTTAGACCATATAGGCTAAACATGTGACTCATTTTATTCCCCCCTTTTCACCCCAAATAATGTAATACTCATGGATCATCCAAAAAACTCTAATGTAATCTCAATCAACACAAATATAAATAAATACAAACAAGTAATGGGTAAAGAAAGATAAAAATTTAAGACATACAACCCAACATCCCATGGAAAATCAAGGCTCAGAATGAGTAAGATATAACTATACTATTCCCACACCCACTTATTGAGTTTCGATAGTTATATCCTAATCGAACAAACACACCTAAAAAATAGAGGGTGCCCCGATACCATTTTTTCACAAAATAGTCCAGTTTATCCCGAATATGGGCACTTGAATTGGTCTATGATAAGGCTCAAGGGACATTATTTATCCCCATAGGCTGGTGACTAGAACCAAGGGCATCATAATTATCATTATGGTAATGATTCATCCAAATGATCATAAATAGCATGGAAACTCCCCTTAAAAATTTGACATGACCACTATTTACATCAAAGTTCCATGCATAGAAACATAAATAGATAGAAAAAATATAATCAAAGGGAACATAATAGAAGAATAAATTGATAATATAGAAAATATACATATATCTTAAAAAAATATCTCTTAAAAATATGGCTGAATTATACAATACGACCACAACATAAAAAAATCAAATACCCAACTAGATCTCTACACGACTCTACATGTCACCCACTAATCCCAATACCAATATATTCCATGAGAATCCCAAAAATAAACTTGAAACTGAAATATAATTGGTGGGAGCACAGGTTCCCAACATATATTCTAAAAACTACACCCTATACACCACCTTTAATAATAAACCCATGTTAATCTAGTTTGAAATACAATTATAATGTAGTTTTTATCTTTTATCAAAACCAATGGCATGTAGGTTTCATGTTTTTAAAAAAATATTCATTTAAAAACTGTATATAAGAAGGAATAAGATGAAAATTTATTAAGGTAATAATCTCTTAAAAAATTTCTATTAAAAACCATAAAATAGAGTAAAATTGGTTAAATAAGGTTAAATATTTTAAAAAATTTCCATTATAATAAATTAATATCCTTGGGTTTATTTTGAAAAAAAATTGTAAGAAAAAGTAGATAACAATATATGAATAAAAACAGTATCATTATAAAGGCATGATAGGATAGTTATCATATCATAATCCGAAGACTAGTAATCATGAAAACCTAGGAGCTTAGGGGAAAATCTAGAAAATACTAAAACAATATCCAATAGTGTCCCTGATGCAACCCAATTAACCTAACACTCAGTCTCACCCTTTTTGGATTAATTGAGAGGAAATTCCCATAGCTGGGTGAAATCCATACTAAGTTCCACTAGCCAGATCATAATCTCAAGTTAGTGTAGCATGTGCTATCAGAGATTCCACTAGTTACTCTCAGTTTCCCTTGATGTGTGAAAATAGATGAGATAAATTAAATTATAGTAAAAAATAATATGAATATAAATTAATTTATTAGTACAAAAAATAGGATTCATAAGAAAAAATCACCCTTGGTCACCCATCAATAAACCATCCCATCACTTCCAAGGACAATATTAATAACAAGCGTATCCTATACCCATGACAATTTTATCCTATTTAAAATAAACCAAGAAAGGGGCATGTTCTAAGGGAATTTTTTCACTAAGAAAACCTTTTTAAAGGTTACAACTAGTCCTTATAATATTTATTTTTAACTAAAGAGTTATAAAAATGACTTTTAAAACCATTCACATATCATTAAATAATATTTAAAAAATTATATTTGTTTAGAAAAACCTTTTTTAAGGAACCAAGAACACATTTTAATATTAAAATAATTATTTTGAAATACTTTTAAAGGATAAAAAACCTCTTAGAATTTCATAATTCATTTATAAGGTCCATTTGAGATTTTGTTTTTAAAATTTAGTGTGCTTGGTTGAGAAAAAAAGATTCCAAATTTAAAAAATGGTAGAAACCTTCAAATTCCATAAAAATCAATTGAAAACCTGGTTTTATTATAAGAAAATACATAATTTCATTTCATACTACCATGATATACTTGAAAAATTAATTTAGGAAATCAAGAAATTAATGGTTCTAGAATTAAAGATTAATAAATGGGTAAAACCAACCTTATATTGTCACTACCACCAAGCTTGGTGTCAATACACTCCTAATAATCAAGAACAAACTTAGAAAAATCAAACAAGAACCTAAAACTAAGAATCCCCTATGAAAATAAAACCAAGGTCTACCATAGGTCTGGTTGACCTATACAAGTCAAGAACAAGAATAAATAAAAAGGAAAATAGAATGAGAAGAAGTATAAATAGGATTACCTTTGGAAATAATCCTTAAAACTTGAAGATATGCCACAAAATCACCATAGGATAAAAGAGTAAAAAAGGGATGGGATCAATAGGTCATGGGGTTCAAATGGGAGGATAGGGGGTGGAATAAGGGTTAAATTTGTGTGAGGGTGAATAAGTAATTTGAATTATTTTTAAATTTTTGTCCATGATGAATGGTTTTGCTAAAAAATTTACTAAACCCTGTACTGATCATGCACCTCTTAATAGACTTACATGGAAACCCATATTGTCTGTCCACATGGTTTACCAAACTGTGTGCTAACCATGCGAAAGCCACTGGAATATACTATAGGTTTTTCATGGTTTGGCCACATAGTTAGTATTAACAGTGCACCAACCATGTGACCTGTACTAAAATTCCAAAAACCATAAAAATTCAAAGTAATTTGGACTGAGACTCATGATTGAGGATATAAATTAATAAATAAATAAAATAACATGAAAATTTAGGGCTGGGGTGTTCCATATGTCTTATGGTCTAGATATATCAACTCACAGGGAATGGGCGATATCTAACTATCAGCTGCTGGAGGCTCATAATCATTGAGACTTATCCTCATGATTTTTTCACTTAGTGATCGCAAGTAGTGTAAATCACGAGGATTGACCTACTGATAGGAACACCATATGTTTTACGTGTCATTGGGTGTTCCTATATATGATCATGTGTATTGGTATCTTGAATTGAGATCATTTAATCCATTACCATGGTAGATAAAGGCAAGTCAATCAAATATAGTCAATAAAAATAAATAAAACATTAAAGGATAATAACACAAATTATACATCCTTATTTATAAGATATCATTAGAGAAAGAGATTATATTACATGGTAAGTGTTTGTAAGAGGTTCTCATAGTAATGAATTATCCTTATCACTTAAGGCTTCATGATGTACTCCTATATACCACTCTTGGTCTATGTGTATAACTCACTTATATTGAGATAAGAGCCTATAGGGTCATACACAAAGTGTATCAACTAGTTCAATTAATTCAAATGAATTAGAGTTTAGGATGATGTGGGACCCATGTGTGGGAGCCAATAATTGTACGATTGTGAATGATAAAAATTAAATTAATTAAATTAAATTATTTTATATTATAATAATAATGATTTAATTTATTTTTCAAGGTATTCAAACACTATTTAATTATTAAAATGAATATGAGAAAATATTATTTTTCAAACAAAGGTTACTTGTTCAAGGTTTGTTAAATAATTATAGGAGGAATAAAATGAGTTAATGGATTTTGTTTCATCACATGACACATGGGAGTGTCATATGTAACACCCAACTATTTTAAAATAACAACATTATGTTTGATAGTGTATACTACACATAGGACCAATCTTAAACAACCCACAAAATATATTATTTAAATATTAACACTATAACTTATTCATTGAATTAGTGGGCATAAATAGAGTTAACCACATTATGAAATATATATAAGTTTCCCAATCAATACAAATTAATTGATTAATTATTAGGATACAAGCACACAATTTTTAGTAAATTTATTTTATACTTCACAAATATGTTTTTTTCTGAAATGATTTTAAGTAATTTCTATGAGTCGATAATATATTTTGTAAAACAATCATTTATTTTCATTAAATAAAGTAATTTAAAGTACAATTATATTTTGTATTTTTTCTTAATTATACACACTATCCATTTTATTTTTAAAAATATAATTAATTTTCTTTAAATCAGAAATTTTCATGATTTTGATTTAAATATATTTCTATGCTTAAGAACACATTTTCTTCTTCTTAAAACTATTTTCAATTGCATAATGTATTTACATTTTAATTATTTAAAATAACCATTAATTATAAATGAATTAAATTAAATGTATATATTATATATCTATATATATATTAATTTAAACTCATATAATGAAGATTACTAATCATAGATTTAATGTAAAATCATCTTTTTCTAGAAAAATGCATTTTTTGAAAAGCTGTTTCTCATCTCACTTTGTGGGATACTTATAAAATGAATTTCTGCCACTTATAGAGGATTAATTTGGTAAAATTTATTATATATTTGAAATCATAATAATTAATAATATTATTTAATAAGTCTATATTAATATTTGTTCATAATGAATAGTAACAACTATAAAAATTCATCACCACGATAAAAGGGTAAATCGGGTTAACCAATGTTAAAACTAAGTGACGAGGCCACCATTTTTTAATCTTAAATATTATTGGATGAAGTTATTTAAACCCTTATCACCAGATAATCTATATTTATTTGTTTATGGTTCACTTTTCGATGAAATTTTCCTATAAAATAATTTAATCAAAGAAAAAGACATAATGTCACTCTCTTACTTTTAAAAATATCTTATGTGTTCACAAAGGAAAAAAGTAAGATGTGAATGAATATTAATGGTTATTTGGAGAATAATGAAATTTTTTTCATGATGGTAATTTATTTCTCATTTTTATTAATTATATAATTATCTTAAATGTTTACATAACTCTGATGCAATATTTATTTAATTAAAAGAGAAATAAAATAAATGATTTTAAAAAATATTGAAAGTAATATAATTTGAATGAATTATCATGTTACACATTTTTTAGATAATTATAACATATTTTTGTTATGTTAAAATAATATATTCCAATTCCATCTTTTTCTTGGTGCCTTTAATGTCATATTAAATGAATAGTTCTAAAAGCGACATTAAAGATATTTAATAATAAATAATATTTTATTAAATGATTTAAAATTCATAAAAATATTGTCTTCATCCAATTAATTGGAATATGGTTACAAATATCAATCATGGTACCTTTTTGAGTCATTTTTCCATTTTGGATTATATTCTCAACACTTTAATATTGAAATAGTTGTTAATGTAGTTAAGGGTAAAACGAGGTTTTGCGCGTTACATGTGCTTGTGTTAAAATTAATTTTCCACACTAATATGATTTTTATTTGATAAAATTTATTTCATATTTAAAATAATTGGGAAAAAAATATCTAATAAGGGTTATTTTATTTTTAGTCTTAAAGGTTAAATTACCTTTGTAAACAAAATAGTTACCGTGGTGAAAACTAAAATGGTAAATGTGAGTATCCTTAGAGGTTAAAGGAATAACATGTTTAAAACATGTTTATTTTTTAGTTTTGGAGGTTTTTATTGAACTTATATTCTCTCCAATCCATTTTTATCAATTTTTTAGTCACTTAGATTGAGAGTGACTTCCCATTATTGAATAGTTTTTTCTATTTACCAAAATGCCATGCCTTTTCACTTATAAAAGGGAACCTCATATCCTATCCTCTCCATAATTAAAAATAATTTTGTTTTGGAAAATATCTACCAAAATCACTTACTTAATTACCTTATCACTTACTAGAGTTCTTTTTTATTAGGAAACCCTCCTAAGAAGGATTATGGAGAAAACCTAAAGATGTTGTCCGAAGAAGAGGTATCATTCTTAACCGAGCGTTTTTATTTTATTTCTTCATCCACCTATTTAAAATATTATTAAATTAGGAAAAAATAATAAAAATAGTGTATTAAATATAATAATATGTTATTATATTAATGGAAGAAACTGTATCAATATTCTCTTTCATCAAATGGGAAATGAAACTGTCGATCGTGTATATGGCGGACTACCGCCTCGCGAACTGATGTAGTTCATTTTCCATCACCACATCCCACATCTAGATATAATGATGGATTTAATGTATATATATATATATATTATCTTTATGAAATTATTATACTTATTTAATTATAATATCACAACTACCTTCTTACCTTCTAATCTATTGGAATATCATAATGTTGCTCATGCGTATGTGTGGACTACCACCTCCACTAAGTGATGTGATTTGTTTTTAAATTTATTTTTTCATGGATGGTAATAAATATAGATTTAATGAATATGTATTATTTATATGATATAATAGTAACTCTATAATGGTTAATTATTATTTAAATTTATTTCATTCCATCTGTTAAAAAAAATGAAAACAACGTCCATGCGTATTTATGACTTACCGTTTCCATGAATGGTGTAATTCATTTATCTATCTATAAATTTTATGTATTACTATAAATAAATATATAATGAATATATATGGTATTTATTTCATTATTATAATTCTATATATTATGGAAAAATGATTAAAGTACAAATATCTAAACTACTGAACCAAAAAATATATAAAAAACGAAGCAGTTATTACTTGAAACAGTGATTTTAAAAAAGAATTTTTAGTAACCAGGTGATAAAAGATTATAAGTAAATAATATATAGTATGATATACATGAGTATATTTATGGAATATATTTATAATAAATCTATATTTATTATATAGGGGGTTTAAACACATATTATGAAAGCCAATCTTGAGCTAAGGGTTTATTTCATAATCACATCATTATTCGGGATTGTTTATGTTTATGTGTCCATTGGGTAAATTATTTTATCTTTATATTTTAAACCCAATATATTTTATTCTAATATGGTTATTTATATAAAATACAATTTTTTCCTACAATTCATTCTCTTTAATTACTCAAGATTCTGAAATAATGTGTTTAAGGGAAACCATATTTTTTTAAAACTAGACGAGAATATTTTTCTTCTATGTCCATATTTCATTAAAATTTATTTTTTTTAAAAATTATCTAATTATTTATTAAATACATTTTAATAATTTCTTTTACTTTTTAAAAATCATTTTAAAATTAATTCCTTTTAATTTTCCAAATGAGGTAATTTTTACCTTTTTACAAGTGTGAAAGGGATGTTTTTTAACTTATACAGTTTGAATGGAATTTACCACTATCATGAACACTAATTTATTTGAAGCTTCCATTACAAGTTAAAAAATTTATTCCCAAATAAGAATTTTTTCTTAATATTTTATAAATTTTTAGATAAGTGATTTCAAATTGAAAAATGGAATTTTCCTCAATAATTTTTCCTGTGATATTTTTAAAGTATTTTCATCTATATCAATATCCTTTATTAAATATTATACTGAGGATATAATATAATAATATAATCCACCTTGTTTATATGGATAAATTATGATTAGCTTTATTAGGGAAATTATTGATATTCTATATGATAGTTCTTCCAATACTGATAGTTGTTTATTTTTATGGCATGTTAATTAAGTTGTATTATTTATTCATATGATGAAATAATTGGGATTATTAAGTGATGGGTGGGGCTTGTAATTACATACCCCATTGATAAATCATTAGGTCTCACGAGGCAAACTAGTTTGAGTATTTGGCCAAGGCCTTACCCATTTATTCATGATGTCTTGGCATGTGGCCTTGAAGGTATGTTTATGATGTCCAATATTTTTCATTCCATCATTATAAATCTAGATATTTTATCCATGTGATTATTTATATTATTATTTTATCCATGGATTTAGTAACTTTTTATGGTATTAGTTATATGTAATTATTTGATCTGTCACGACCCATCCCACAGGGCCTGGATGTGACTACCTTAAGCCCGCCTTCCATAAGCTAGGGGTTGGTGACTATCACCTGAAGGCTTTTCCCAAATACGGAAGGCATTTACTCAGAGATCTGTTCACACCCAAAAAAAAAGTTGAAGTAAACAACCAACAAAAGTATGTTATAACCACAAGAGTAAAGTACAACCATAAGTACAATAGTAAATTGAAAACAGTGGGCCAAAATAGAAGCCCTAGAAACTAAAAAGAATGTAAAAAGTTGTCGCATCTGCCCTGGAGCTCTACTTGGAGGGTAGTAGCTGTAAGTATGAAGTTAAAGAAGGGGATATTGACTATTCCCATCACACCAAGCTCTACCAAGTCACGAACCTCTAAAGTCTACCTTAGAGCGCCAGTATTCTGCACTAGACACACACGTGTGGGCGGAGCCCATGCATGGGTGAGTATAACAACTCAGTAGGGGATCTCGAGACCCCCAAAGGTCTCTCAGTAATCCAAAAAAGAAAACATCACAATAAATACCACAAAGGTAATATCACAATCATGATCTAAATCATGAAGCACAAAGTAAAATATACAGCTCACTCTAATGGTATAAATTCAAGGTTACTAGGATAGGGATGACTAGTGGTAAAGACAAATCATCCTATCCGTAGTAACTCTACTGCTGAACCGTATAGGTCATTGTATCCTGACCCGTATTGGTCGCTAGATACTGACCCGTATTGGTTGCTGGTGCTGACCCGTATTGGTCACTGGTGTTGACCCATATTGGTCGCTGGGGCAGACCTGTATTGGTTGCTGGGGATGACCCGTATTGGTTGCTGGTGCTGACCCGTATTGGTCACTGGTACATAGGTAGGGATGATTAATCATGTAACGCCCCGAACCTAGTTACCCAGAGTCGGTGCATTATTACATAACATTGGCATGATCATAAGAAAGATCAAATCTCGAAAGACCGATTGGTTTAGTAGCCTTGGAATAAATAGATACATCCATAAATTTTTACATTACATCATAAAAAAAAACATCTTGTCTTCATATCCCTTCATACTATCCCTGCAGGTCATTCATAAATTATTTCTTCATAATCCTGGGAAAAATAAAACATTGAAAGGGGTGATCTCAGATGCTCAGTAAGGATAACATTTTAGCAGAAGCTTTCATAAATAAGCATAAACACTTAAGGCAATTTATAACTAAAACAAAAGCCTTTTAAACTTGAACTTCAGCATAAAATGGCAAAGGTAAAATGAAATAATTCCATTTACTTACTCACATGGATATTCTACTAGTCGAATGATCACATGCAATATCAATAACCACTTTTATAATGTTGGAATGCATAATGCCAGACTATCATAACCACATAGCCAAGGCCTCGTTCCAAGACTACAAATAAGATTTTGTCAAGGCCTTGTGCCAAGACACTAGTTTGTCTCGTGAGACCTACCGATGCATCGAGGAGCTATAGCGGGCTCCACCCGTCACATATTAAGTCCAATGCATTCCCATATGAAAAGGTTTAAACATAACATAAACATTCATATTAAAACTAGCATACGAAATGTCAATACTTCTACCACAAACCATGAATGGTATAAAAATAACACATCCACAGTCAAACATAACTCATTCGATACAATATGGAAGATTGTATTGTATAACATTAACCTCAATCAAGAATAATGAAGAATGTTGACATAGATGAAAATAATCATCAAAACAATTTGAGAGAAATATCCCCCTTTTCTTGAAATCATTTAAAAGTCACACTATTTGTCAAGAATCCATTTAAAATAGATTTTTGAATCAAAGTGTCCCATACCACTTTGAAACTTTTTAAAAGGATTTTTAATTTTAAAACTTTAATGTCCATATAAATAAATCCTTAAAACCATTTTTAAAACATGGACATTAATGAGCAAGATTTAGAAGAATAAGTCTTTAAAACATTTAAAAATGGTATTTTAGTTAGAGTTTCTAACCAAAACAGAGACACTTGAATACAAATAATTAAGGTAATCAAAACATTGTAATATCATGAGAATAAAGGTATTCATGATATACTTTGTCAAAGTACATTATATACACCACATAAAAGTGATTTGGTGTATATCAACAAAGAAGTCTCAATGGAATGTAAATTGAGATGAAATCTCTCATAAAGGCCGTATCCTTAGGTTAAGGATAAATCAACGACATAGTTATGTGTGAAAAATATAAATACACTAAATCTGATTGGATATTCAGTGTAAAACAATCAAAGGATATTCACACATAATCTTGTAAAAACAACACCAACGAATTGGATGTTTAACTCAACAAATGGTGAATGAGTTAAAATTACTCTTATCAAATTCATATCAATGACTTGAGAATTATCAATGGAGTGATTATGAGTATCAAAAGTATATCCATAGGGAGGGGAGTGGAAATTATGACATAATCGAATGAATAGTGATTCCACACATAATCTTGGGGTAATATAATCAATGAAATATGCCTAAAGCCAAATGAGTGGAAATCGAAATCTCAAATTCCCTTATCGATTAGGTAACTTTCGAAACATACACCCATAAAAGAAGTATCATACCATGATGATGTAAATACCCATAAATTAAATTATATTACACAATGAATACAATCATGGGCAGTACACATACACCACATGCAATAATTAAGTGGTGAACAATGGAATTCTCACGAAATTAAAAGTGAGGTTAGAAACCCCTTACCAAGTTAATCAACTGAGTCGTATGGACAAAAGTTAATAACCACCAAATGATTTACAGAATAACATGAATATAAAGAGAATCATGATAATATATATCAAATGGCAGTACACAATACACTACTTTCAATAATTTAGTGGCGAACAATGGAAATCTCACGGAATTGAAAGTGAGATAAGAAAATCCCTTACTTTGTACTTTTTCCTTAGTCGATGGTAGGTTTACCTCCTGTATAACGGTGAAATAATTGTTATTGAATTATACAAGAATCATTTACTTTAATATGATATCATATATGATCTTTTAACATTGATTTGTTAATAATATCTTAGAATTATCGTCATTTCGGGTGTTAACGGGTTCATTTTACTTTATATTATTTGTTATGTGAGCCATATTAGTTATTAATGGGATGTATATTATTAATATACAGAATTATATCAAGTCCTTAGATACTATTTTTAAATCATCAAATGATAATTATACTTGAATGGATACGATGGAGAATGAATCTCATCGCGTTCGTGGAGATGGTAGTCCGTACGTACGCACGAGCGACAATATCATTCTTTTGATATTAAAATAATATATAAATGGATGGTATATCATATATACAGAATCATTAACATGTTATATTTATTATTTATATGAGTTACACATCATTATTATACCCATCCAAATAATATTATATTGAATAACAATTACCCCATGACGTGGAGACGGTAAGCCGTACGTACGCACGTATGGTGACATGTTATTCAAAGGGTGGATAGAATACTGAATATGGTTGTACCATATTTATAATAACATCACAGTATATAAATGATACTGGAGTTATTATTTTAGAATGGTAACAACAAAGGAAGAAGAAGTGGAAGAAGAAATGAACTTGGAAAAGGGTGGTGAAATCATTACCTCTTCTTTGGGTTCTTCCTTTTGATTTGATCAAAAGGGCTCCTTAGGTTGGATTTCTGATCCAACTAAGGCCCCTAGGTTGTAGTGAGGGAAGTTGGGAGAGTATTTGGGCAGAGTTTGGCCGAACCAAAAGGCTTTGAAGGTGTAAAGAAATGAGAAGGAGGAGTGCCCTTTTATAAGAGGGGTGAGGGGAACCTTTGGAAAAGATAGAAATATTAATTTATAATAAATTAATATTCGGTTTCTAATGGCTCAAAAGTTGATTATTTAAATTTTAAGGTGGTGATGGGTCGAAAGCAACTCAACCAATAGAATTTAGACAGGTTTGGGTACTTATATTAACCTTATCTTTAAGTATTAACTCTAAGTTAATTAGTTTCACTTTTACAATGTCTCTTTGTATTTTTATATAATATGGTTAATAAACTTACTATATACATCCAAGAGACTCTAAAGTGGTCCATTAATGATTAACCTACCATGATATAAGTCTCTTGGCCGAACCTTAGATTTTTAGGAATTTAATATCAATTAATAATATAATATTTGTTTTAAGAACTCTTTTATGTCAATTTTGACACTATTCAATAGTTGATTTTTGTGAAACTCATAACAGATTGATTACTTCGAACAAAGTCAATTAAATCAATCCTAATATATCATATTATCCTATAAAATTAGTTTAATTTATTAAAAGTTTCATATTATATTTATTTGGGTATTTATAATATCAATTAGTTTAATTTTTCACTATTATAGTAATTACTACATCATCATTGTGTCATAAATAAATTAAATCATTTAATGTCTAAAAATTATAAATAAAATATCATTATGTAGGAAATCGTTTTATATTTATAATAAATATTTATAATTTAAAATCCAACATATATAACCCTATGTAATAATTGTTTTTCTAAAAGATATATGCTTGTGTCATTTTTGTATTCATTTTAACTTAATTAAAAAAAAATGTACCTATCACCTACAAGTGGCACAATGGGGTCCCAAAATCGACCCAAAGATTCCTATGGTCGAACATGTATCAACCAATAAGGCTAGGACACGTTTTAGGGTAATTTAGTATTATTATAATATTATTTTTTAACCCTTATTTACCGGATTTACCCTTAACCATGGTAAATAAAATATTTACCGCAGTAATTATTCAAAATGTCTAAAAAAAGTTACTTATTTACACAATTTGAACATCCTGATTCCAAATATGGAATAAATTTTTCCAAATTCAAAACACATAAGTGGCAGAAATTAATTTAAAATTAATTCCCGTTGTTAAAACAAAAAGCGTGTTTTTTAGAGATAATAACTATCAAAAGATTGTCACTTGTTTATGACTGGTTTAAATGTGAAATTTTGTTCAATGACACACATTGTATTACATGGTAAAAATATATTCTAAATATACTTTAAAACCACTCAAATTCATAATTTATCACTATTAATTATTTTGATTAAAAAAGTTGTTTTTAATTAAAATTTAGTAATTTTCACTATTCATCAAAATATGAAAGTTATCCGAAAAGTACCAAAATTTCACCCTAGGATAATTTCAATATTCCGAATCCAAAAATGAAGTCCATTTTGAGAGATAGAATTTATAAAATTTCAAAAAGTAGGTATTACTATTCATGACGACTAGTTTGATTGGTTATGGTGTGTTAAAATCTCGAAGTTGCGTACAATGCACGTCATTTCTTTATTCGAAAGGAAACATACCGAGGAAGCTTGGGGTGTTAAAAATCATACTTCTAGATCATCCCACTCTAGAGTTTATGATGTTGACCCGTATTGGTCGCTCTTCTTCTTCATGTCACAGCCACCCACTGGATTCCAGCACGAAGCACGCCTGATCTCCGAAAAATTCTGCTCCTCAAGACATCAATCATATTTCAACCAGTACAAAGTCTCTCAAAAATAATACCCAAGGGACCTCCCCATAATAGGGGTCCTAATATGATAGACGGTGCGTCGATCGGACGCCCAATCTGTGAGATATGAGAACTTTTATAAAAAGGACCCGGTTGGATTCAAGTCTGATCCAACCCAGGTCGCACATCAAACTTCGTCAAAACTCACTTAGAGTATATCCAAAGTAACCCCTTATCACAAGGGTCCTTATACCATAGACGACGCGTTGATCGGATGCTCGGTTTGTTATTTATACCCCTTTTTGTGAAAAGAGGGTGATCTCACCTCAGTCCGACCTGACTCAGTCGATCCTACCAGAACATGCCAAAGGGACCACTTCCCAAAAGGGGTCCCAACGCCACTGACGACGTGTCAAACGGACACCTAGTTCGTCAGTTACAGATGTTCCTTTATTTGGGGGCCGGTTGGGTCTGGGCCCGGTCCGACTCGGTCAGGCCAGCCCGACGCAACGGGTCCCGGGGTCTACTTGACCCCGCCCGGGTCCAGCCTGTTAAGGGTTGGCCCGGTTCATTGGGTCCGGCCCGTTGGGGCTGGCCCGACTGGTTCACGGGCCTGAGCCGCGGTTGGCCCAGCCCACCGGGTGGAGCTCTACCCACCCACACCGGCCCGCTGGGTTGCGGGTCTGGCTAGGTCCTCGTATGGCCCAGTCTGCCTGATGGCAGACCATTTTTCCAGCTCACCCCACAGACGTGGGGCCGTTTCGTCTGGCTGGTGGAATGCTACCCCACCGCGTGCAACAGTCGGCCAGATGCCCAACCGGTTTCTAGCTGACGCGGCGCGGCGCGGGGCCGCGCCGCCCCCTCCTGTCGTGGCCTACCGGCGGCAGCCTACGGGTGCTGCCCTTCTCCGGTGTGGCTGGCTTGGGCCGGCCGCCTCTGGACACCGCGGCACGTGACAGTGCACTGCTTTCCCACCGCCCGCGACTGGTTTCCACGGGCCTCCTCCAGCCAGCACCGACCGCTGTCGTGATGGTGCACTGACGGTTCTTTCCACGGGCCACCAGAGATGCTCTGGTGGTCAGTTCTTGGTGCCATCTGTGCCTACGAGCCTCTTGGGTCACTGCTTCCTCTGTATGACCCTTATCTCTTCCTTTCCATCACATTGCTCGGCCGCGCACGGGAAACACTAGAACAACAAGATCAACAGAGGGTCCGAGCCTTGTTCGAATTGGCCCACACCCTCCGTGTTAGCATTTTAACAAGGGGTGTTAGCAAAAATCAAAGAATTTAGAAATAACTCCCAACTTGTAACCCTACATCAACCTACCGTGTTTAGAGAAAGATCCGCGGATCAAACTGTTGGTCGGTTGATCCGCCTTCTTCATATAAAACAAGAACGAGGAAGAAAGAATATTACAATATCAAAAACAAAAACCCCTACTTGGATGAGATGTTTGCTGATGAAGATCGAAAGAACCTCCTTCAGCGCTGTCATCGGTTCGTTATTCAGTGGCGCTCATCACCGCTCGTTGAATCTGGTCTCGTCCTCATGAATGTTTCCGTATGACTTCGCCAGAGTTTCCTTGCTTGAAGAAGCCATGCCAAAACCCCACCCCGAGCTCCATTTAAATAGGAGGGGGAAAATGTGAGTAACCCATTGAGGAATTAATGAGGTTCATTAAATGACTTAATGAACCTATATTAATTTATAACAGTTGAGTTATATTGTTAATGATTCAAGCCATTTATTGGATTGACAATTCACCGGTCCCACCACCGCCACTCATCCATTGTAGAAAAAGAAAATAAAATAAAAATTACATGTTATTTTACTTTTCTTTAAAAATTCCAAAAACTAACTTTTTCTCCCGACCTACTACGGTTGAAGTGAATCTTCCCTTAAGCGAATCCCAGCACTGCGGATTCAACAGTTCCCTTGGATTTTTAATCCGAGCACTGGTTCAAAAGATAGAAAATGACACTCACGCATTTACTGAACATACCTTAAAAAAAGTTCATAAATTCATTTCGGCACACCGGACCTCAGAATCACATGCCGTCAATTTTTGCAGACTCGTAATAATCCCAAATAATTTAAAAAAAAACTAAATAGAATTTTCGGGTCTTTACATTCTCCCCACCTTGGGGCTTTACATCCCCAAAATCCAAAAAAGGCTACACAAACAAAGAGGGGTACTGGGTACGCATATTAGCCTCTCGCTCCCATGTGCTCTCCTAGAGACTCCAATACTGCCACAGAATGTGCACCAGAGGTATCGACTGCCCATGAAGGATCTGCTCCTGTCGATCCACTATCTCCATTGGGTACTCTGAAAAAGTCGCCCTATCATCAATATCTAGCTCTCCATGGTCGATGACATGAGATGGGGCATGCACGCATCTCTTTAGCTGGGATACGTGGAAGACGTCGTGTACCCTCTCCAACTGCGATGGCAGTGCCAAGTAGTACACCACCTTGCCAATCCTCCAAATTATTAGGAATGGTCTAATAAACCTCGGTGATAGTTTTCCGCCTCAGCTGAATCTCCATATTCACCATTGAGGGGAGAATCACAAGAATATGTGGCCCCCCTCCTGGAACTCCAGTGGTCTCTATCGCCTATTAGCATAGGACTTCTGTCGGCTCTATGCAGTCTTCATCTACTCTCGGATGACCTTCACATTCTTAGTGGTAGCCTGTACCATATTTGGGCCCATGAGTGCTGGTTGTCCTGGATTCATCCAGCACAAGGGCGGTCCACACGGTTATCCATACAATGCCTTAAAAGGGTCTATACCAATGGTGGAGTGATAGCTATTGTTGTATGCAAACTCAACCAAGGGTAGGTGGTCCTCCCAACTGTGAACAAAATCTAGGACACATGAACAAAACATGTCCTCCATGGTCTGGATGGTTCGCTCAGTCTGACCGTCTCTTTACAGGTGAAAATCTATGCTCAAGCAAAGCTGAGTCCCGAAAGCCTCCTTCAATCCTTTCCACAACCAGGATGTGAATCATGCGTTATGGTCTGAGACTATCGTCGAAGGCACCCCGTGAAGTCGCACGATCTCCTGAACGTAGAGACGTCCCAAGCTCTCTACCGAACCCTTCTATCGAATAGCAAGGAAGTATGATGACTTGGTGAGTCGGTAAAAGATCATCCAGATGGTATCATGCCCTTGGACGTATGTGGTAACCCCGTCATGAATTACATCGATATCCCTTCCCACTTCCACTCTGGTATCTTGAGGGTTAGGTCAAGCCTGCTGGTACGCGGTGCTCGGCCTTCACTTGCTATCAAGTGAGGCATATAGAAACAAACTCCACCACAAATTTCTTCATCCCTGGCCACCGGTACTGATGCTAGAGGTCCTGATACATCTTCATCACACCTAGATGTACTGCCAAGGGGGATTTATGGAACTCTCTTAGCACCTCCTCTCATAGAGCCACTAGTACAACTGTACTTCCTCTGAAAAGGATAGCGTACTCCCCACCTTCCGAATATCCATTAGGTGCATAGCCTAAGGATATCTGAGCACGTGTAGTCTCATAGATGTTGTCTCCGAGTTGTGCCTCCCTGACTTTCTAAAGGAGTGTAGGGGAAACTACCATTGACCAGAGGTAGACTATCTCATCTCTATCCACGTAGGATATTTGAAGCGAGGCTAACTTCTCTAAAGATTCATTTAGTAGATGAGATCTTGATCTCTGGCTAAGTGCATATACCACTAAGTTCCCCTTACTAGGAGTATAGACTATCTCAAAGTCATAGCCCTGGAGGAACTCTATCCAACGTCACTATCTCAGATTAAGATCTTTCTGTGTGAATATATATCTGAGACTCTTGTGGTCTGAGTAAACAATGAACCCCTCAACCATCAAGTAGTGTCTCCACATCTTCAGTGCGAAGACTACTACCTCCAAATCCAATTCATGAGTCGCATAATTCTAATCATGAGGCCTCAGCTGTCATGAGCCATAAGCAATCACTACATCACCCTGCATCAGGACGCAACTGAGTCTGGTCCCTAATGCATCACAGTAAACCATGTAGTTAGTGCCCTCCTTCGGAAACCTCAGGATGGGAGTGCTGGTCAAGCTCTGCCTCAGCTGTTGAAAGCTCTGATAGCATGTCTTTGACCAAAAGAAGGGTTTCCCCTTCTTCATCAAGGCAGTCATAGGTGCTGCTACTCTTGAGAAATCGAGTACAAACCTCCAATAGTATCCTGCTAATCCAAGGAAGCTCCGCACCTTAGTAACACTCCTAGGTGGCTCCCAAGAAAGTATTGACTCAATATTCACTGGATCCACTTCAACTCCAGCCTCTGAGATGATGTGTCCTAAGAAATGGACCTTCCGTTTCTAGAACTCACACTTAGAGAGATTCCCATATAATTGGTGCTCTTGGAGTGTGTCCAGAACTATCCTCAAGTGTACAATGTGCACTTCCTCGGACACTGAGTACACCAAGATTTCGTCGATGAAGACCACTAGAAACCGGTCTAAGAAGGTCTAGAAGATCCTATTCATGAGACCCATGAACACTGAAGGGGCGTTCGTCATGTTGAACGACATCACTAGGTATTCATAATGTCCGTACCGACATTTGAAGGCCTTCTTTGGGATGTCCTCATCCCACACATGAAGCTGGTGATATCATGATTTGAGGTCTATCTTTGAGAACCACTTCTCTCATTTAAACTGATCAAACAGATCATCAATCCTCGGTAGAGGATACTTGTTCTTCACAGTCACCTGGTTTAGGCACCAGAAGTCCACGCATAGCCTCAAACTTCTGTCTTCCTTCTTGGAAAACAACATTGGGGATGACCATGGAGAAACACCGAGTCTTATGAATCCCTTCCTCTGTAAGTCCTCCAACTGTACCCTTAGCTCCCAGAGCTCCACAGGGGCCATCCAATATGCTGGTGTAGATATCGGTGCTGTTCCTGGGTACAAGTCAATGCGGAAGTCTACCTATCTATGAGGAGGTAGTACTGAGACATCTTCTGGAAATACGTCCTCATACTCATCCACCACCGCTAGGAACTATGGACTCACCTCATCCACTATGTCGAAGGTCATGAAAGCTAGCTAATATGTAATCATCCACACCCTCCTGAGTACAAGTGGATCTCATGCTGCTCTATTTTCCTTCTCACGAACAAAGGAAAACTGGCCTCCATCTTTGCGCGTACATCGCACTGTATGTATCAAGCAGTCAATATGTACATGAACTCATGATAACAAGTCCATGCCAAGAATGATGTCATAGAGATTCAATGCTGCTACTAGAAGATACCATCTGAAACTCTCTCCTCTGAGAGTAAGTTCACACTATTAGCACCAGTGTGTGACTGCTGAATCTCCTCCCATCGGAGTATCCAAATGAAAAGGTCAATCTAAAAGCTCATTCGGAATCTCAGAGTCCCGAACTAAGTCTGCGACAAGAAAATAATGGACAGAACCTGTGTCAATAAGAACTGCTACTAAGGTAGAGAAGATACAGATCTTACCTCGTATCAGCTCAGGGATGTTAGGATTGTGTGTCTCTACTGCCTGTAGCTGGGCCTGTCCCCATCCACCTGCTCCCTGAGCTCGTGGTGGACCGCCTGGGGGTGGCAGTGGTAGTGCCTAGTGACCCTAACCACCTCCCGCTGCACGTCTTGCTCCCCTGCCTCATCTGACGCCTGGCTAATGCTCATGCTCATACTGTTTCTGCTGCCTCAGTAGACCCTCCACCATCTGCCAATCATCTGCATGGGGAGTCGAATATTCATGAGCTCTATGACCCTATCCCCCATAGGAAAAATAGATCATGCCTCACTGGTGGCTCCCTCGGCCTCTCGATCCTCTCACCTTTAACCCTGCATCCCCGGGTCGCCCTCTGGAAGGTCTAGCCCGCTTGGACTTCTGCGTCGTCTGTCTAATGCTAGCTACAGATGACTCTGCTACCTGTCATCTGGTAGGGGCTCTTACTGTCGGTGCCTACTCGACAAAGAAGCTCTCCATCATAAAACCTTGCTCTAGCACCCCAACCTACGACAGGATGCTGAGAGAAACTGTCGCAACTCTGATCTCTCATTGGAGCCCCTCCTAAAAGGTCTGGGACCTAAATTAAGGGTTCCGTACCATGTCGGTGGAGTATCGAGAGAGGTCAGTAAATCTGGATGAGTACTAAGCCACAGTCTGTATGCCCAGTTGCAGATGTAGCATCTCCTGAATACGCACAGAACATAGTGTTGCTGGCATGAACTCCACCTTGAAAAGGATCTCAAAGTTCATCCAGGTGAGGGTTGTCTCCTCATACACCTGTAGCATCTAGCTCCACCATCGTCCTGCCTAGAAATAAAGAAGGCTAGCATCCAAGATCGACATATTCTCGGCGGGTGTCTCTACTAAGTTAAAGACCCATGAAACCACCTCAAGCCAGTCCTCTGCTGCCTAGGGGTCCATCTCTCCTCGAATCCTCGGAGGCCTCTCTCTATGGAACTCATACAACGCACTCATCTGGCGTACATGATAAACTAGTAGCATCTACTGCTCAAAGGGTGGTGGTGCTTCTGGTACACCACCTGAAGGTGGCATCACTATGGGTGGTCCCTATAACGACACCTCATCACTTGGTGGGCCACTGTCACAATCTATAACCGAAATCATGGATGTTTGTCTTCATGGAGGAACCCTGTAAAAAACAGATGCACCATAATCAATAAGTTATACCTAGTGAGATGACTCAAGAAAGATCGAGAAAACTTTTCAAAACACCAGCAATCGGTGTTTTCATGTACCGATTTGGAAAACATAATTCAGGGTCCTGGTGTATGGATACGTCATCCGCCACACCAACACTAGACTCCCTGTACTAAAAACCGAACTCAAGACACTTTACACCATTGCCTCATTAAAAGTATACTCTTAGTTCTTCTCGTAGAACAGACCTACCTATAATACCACTTTGTCATGAATCGTCCCATGGGGCCCAGATGTGACTACCCCAAGCCTGCCTTCCATAAGAATAGGGCTGGTGACTAGCACCTGAAGGCTTTTCCCAAACAGGGAAGGCATTGCCTTAAATATCTGTACACACCCAAAAATGGGAAACAAATTAAACAACCAAAAAAATTAGGTATAACCATGAGAGTAAAGTACAACCATAAGTAGAACTGAAAACTGAAAACAGTGGGACTAAATACAAGCCCTAGAAACTGAAAAGAAAGTAAACAGCTGTCGCATCTGCCCTGGAGCTCTACCTAGAGGGTAGTAGTTTAAGTCTAAAGTCAAAGAAGAGGATCTCGACTGTTCCTATCACACCAAGCTCCACCAAGTCCCGAACCTCCAAAGTCTTCCTTGGAGTGTCAGTAGTCTTCACAAGACACAAATGTGCGGGCGAACCCCATGCAGGGGTGAGTATAACAACTCAGTAGGGGACTCCGAGATCCCCAAAAGTATCTCAGTAATCCACCAAGGAAAACATCACAAGAAATACCACAAAGGTAATATCACAAGCATGATCTAAATCATGATGCAAAAATAAAAAGAGACAGCTTACTATAATGGTATAACTTCAAGGTTACTGGGATAGGGATGAATAGTCATAAAGCCAGATCATCCTATCTGTAGTAACTCTACTGTTGACCCATATAGATCACTGTATGATGACCTGTATTGGTCTCTAGATGCGGAACTGTATTGGTCACTGGTGCTGACCCGTATTGGTCGCTGGTGCTGACCCGTATTGGTCGTTGGTGCTGACCCGTATTGGTCGCTGGAGCTGACCCGTATTGGTCGCTGGTGCTAACCTGTATTGTTCTATGGTATAGAGGTAGGGATGATTAGTCATATAGCTAGATCATCCCACTCTAGAGTTTCTGATGTTGACCCGTATTGGTCGCTCTTCTTCTTCATGTCATAGCCAGCCACTGGATTCCTGCACGAAGCACGCTTGATCTCTAGAAGATTCTTCTCCTCAAGCCATCAGTCATATTTCAACCGGTACAAATTCCCACAAAAAGAATACCCAAGGGACCGCCCTGTCATAGGGGTCCCAACGTGTCAGATGGCACGTCGATCGGACACCCGGTCTGTAAGATATGCACACTTTTGTAAAAAGGGCCCTGTTGGGTTCAAGTCTGATCTAACATCATTCACATGTCAAAATCTGTCAAAAATCACTTAGATTATATAAAAAGGACCACCTTTTCACAAGGGTTCTTATGCCATATATGGCACGTCGATCGGATGCTCGGTCTGTTAGTTACACCCCTTTCCATGAAACGGGGGTGATCACACCTCGGTCTGGCCCAGATTGGTAGGGCCCACCAAAATATTCCAAAGGGACCTATTCCAAAAAGGGGTCCCAATTCCACTGGAGGCATTTCAAATGGAGACTCGGTTCGTCAGTTACGGGCGTTCCTTTATTCGGGGGCCGGTTGGGCCTGGGCCCAGTTCGACTCGATTAGGCCAACCCGATGCAACAGGTCCCAGGGTCTACCTTACCCTGCCCAGGTCCATCCCATTAAGGGTTGACCCAGTTCACTGGGTCCGACCCATTGGGTTTGGCCCGACTGGTTCACGGGCCCGGTCCGTAATTGGCCCGGCCTGCCGGGTGGGGCTCGACCCACCTGCACTGGCCCGCTGGGCCGTGGGTCCGGCCCGTTTTGCCGGTCCATGTTTGGCCTGGTCTGCCTGATGGAAGAAAATTTCTACAACTAGCCCCATAGAAGTGGGGTGGTTTTATCCGGCTGGTGGGGCGCTGCCTCACCGCATGAAACGGTCAGCCAGATGGCTCACCGGTCTCCAGCTGACGCGGCGTGGTGTGGGGTCGCGCCACCCCCTCCTACCACGGCCCATCGATGGCTCCTGTCGGTGCCAGCCTTCTCCCACCATGGAATGCCTCCTTCCCATCACCCACAGCTGGTTGTCGTGGGCCTCCTCTGACCACCACCAGCCGTCGCTGGCATGGCACGCCGACGATTCTTTCTACGGGCCACCAGATGTGCTCTGGTGGTCCGTTCTTGGTGCCGTTTGCACCTATGAGCCTCTTGGGTCACCGCTGCCTCTGTGTAACCCCTATCTCTACCTTTTCATCACATTTATTGGTCACACATGGGAAACACAAGAACAACAAGATCAGCATAGGGTCTAGGCCTTGTTCTGATTGGCCCGCGCCCTCCGTGTTAGTGTTTTAACAAGTGGTGTTAGCAACAATCATATAATTTAGAAATATCTTCCGACTTGTAACCCCGAATCAACCTCCCATGTTTAAAGAATGATCCAAGGATCAAACCATTGGTCAGTTGATCCGAATTCTTCATATAAAACAATAACGGGGAAAAAGGAATATTACAATACCAAAAACAAAAACCCCGACCTATATGAGACGTCCCCTAATGATGATTGAAAAAACCTCATTTATTGTTGTTGTCGGTTCATGATTCAGTGGTGCTCATCACTACTCTCTGAATCCGGTATCATCCTCCAGGTGGATGTTTCCGTAGGACTTCGCCAGAGTTTCCCCACTTGAAGAAGCCATGCCAAAACCCCACCTCGAGCTCCATTTAAATAGGAGGGAGAAAAGGCAAGTAACCCATTGAGGAATTAATGAGGTTCATTAAGTGAATTAATGAACCTATTTTAATTCACAATGGTGGAGTTATGCATTTGATGAGTCAAGCCATTTATTGGCTTGAAAAGTCATCGGTTCCACCACCGTCGCTCATCCGTTGGAGAAAAAGAAAATAAAATAACAATTACATGTTATTTTATTTTTCTTTAAAAAGTCCAAAAACTAACTTTTTCTCCCAACCTACTGAAATCAAAGTAAAGCTTCCCTTAAGAGAATCCCGGTGCTACGGATTGAATGGTGCTCTCAGATTTTTAATCCGAGCACTGGTTCAAAATATAGAAAATGCCACCTACACGTTTATTGAACGTACCTTAAAAAAAGTTCAGAAATTCATTTCAGGCACATCGGGCCTTGGAATTATGTGCCGTCAATTTTCCCAGACTCATAATAATCCCAAATAATTTAAAAAAAATACATGTAATTTTTGAGTCTTTACATGATCATCATTTATTCCTACCATATTATTCATCATGATAAAGTTATGGATTAAATGGAATGTGTTTTTAGTTATTTACCTTGTTATATTATTAATTCATTATTAGATTCCATTATAAACATACCCTTACAGAGAATTTGAGCTCACCACTTACTTTTTATCCTTCCCTAAGATATGAATTAGGAATCTTTGAGTGAGTTCAAGGATGAAAAAATTACTTTCACTATGTTTTATATTTCATTTTTTAAATGGTGTGGACTTTCTCAACTCCAAGCCCACTTAATTGAAAATAAAACATGATTAGAATAGTCGAAAGAAATTATTTTTACAATGATATATTTCATAGAGATGTAATATACTAGGTGAAGGTAATACATTTAGATAAGGCCATTGCGTCCTACTTCCTTGTTGGAAAATCTATATGTAACCATGTTTTCCTCCCAGTATGCATGAGTGGTAATAAAATCAATGAAATCCATGAACTTGAGGTATTCCATCCCTCAAATGATAAATCTCCATGAGCGGTGCTTTTTTTATGATTTCATGCACTGTGGTCATTGAGTCACTCTCCAACCATAGCTTTGACCAACCACTTTGCTTAGAAATGTTCACCGCATTTATGTCTTAAAGCATCTCAGCTGAGATGGAAAAGTTTGTAATATAATCCTTGAAAAAAACCAAGTACATACTTGGTGTGATTTTTTAAGATGAAACCACACCCTCATATCACAATATTTCCTTTATTAGATCCATCCATGTTGGCATTAACACAACCTAGGAATAGAGGCTTCCAAACAATCTCAAATGTTCCATCAGGAGGGTTATAATTTCTAGAGATACCAAGGTGTTTAAGGACAATAAAATCATGTATGGAGTTGTTAAAATAGCCAATTTTAGTGGTGTTGGAATCTATAGAAAAAATGAGGTTTGAAAAAGAATATTTAAGGTTAAATATTGACTAACCATGAATGATGGAATTGAAAGTTCTCTATATGTTATGAATTAACTCAGCTATAGTTGCATGAAGAATGTAGAGAAGTTATACTAACATTATTAATTTGGTGTCACTGAATATCATGTCCTCAATGGAAGTTACATTGTATCTAGTCATGTTAAAGAGATCAAAAAGTGCAATACAAAGGGATAGAAATAATATCAAAACTTAAGAAGATATGATTTGTGCATTCCATATGATGATTATAAAGAGATAATTTGGAACATAAATAAATTAATAAGTGATAAAGATGTAACTCGGTAGGAATTATTCATTGGGAAATCCTATATATCAGTGTGGATCTTGATGGTTTGATCAATGGCTAGTTGAACTTCTGAATCCATGATAGTTCTAAGACAGAATTTATAGATTTAAAGAGATAAAAGACCTTTGAATTGAGATATCTATATCTTGTGGGATCCCATGAAAGATAAACTTATCAAGGGGAAAAGGAAAACCCATTTATGATTTTTCCAAAATGCTCAGTTGAATTCAGTTGAGTTCCATATAGAAAGTCTTTGATAGAGACCTAAGGATCAATAGAGAGGTTAGTTCTATGAAGGGAATGAATTTGAGACACACATTTCCAGTTATGTAGATAGAATTTGAGAGGAGATTCCCTACTAGGTATCTATTTAGAGGTATATAGGATAGTGGAGAAATAATATTTGAATGCTGACAACAAAGATGAGATCATGTTTTTGAGGTTAGAATTCTTGAGTTTCAGTAAGAATATGTCCTTAAGGAGGAAAAGGGCATTAGAATTATCATAGATAAGCCTCCACATTAAGTGTAATTTTAAAGCTTCATTGAAACTTGTGAGGTTTTTAATACCCAAACCACCAACTTTTATGGGTTGATAGCATTCACCAAAGTAAGAGTGACCAACCTTCTTTATAAGATGTAACCTATCCAAACAAAGTTTTTGATGCAATAATTGAGACTTTTGATAAGAGAGGGGGGATATATGTATACCATAAAAGAATTAAAAAATTTAGAAACTATGGTAGAATTGACAATTCACACCCTTCTTTCCATGGACACGAATTTACCCTTCCACATAGCTAACTATTGTTTGACTTATCCAAGAGTTTCATAGAAGTAACAGGCCTTGGGCCTAAACCAAAACATGGGTAAAACCTTATATATAAAATTCATGACTCCCTCTCTTATAGACAATTAATTTAAGATATCTATTTTTTTGGATGGGGGGAGGTTCTTCCCAAAGTAAACAAATAATTTATCCCAAATGATGCATTGTCCAGGAACTATTTCATAATGTGAAACAATTTTTTTATGACCTGGATGTTCCTTTTATCTCCATTATAAAATGAAATAATTAGTGTGAAATAGGTTATAGGGGGTAGAGATCCTTCTTACAACTTACTTGTTCTTGAGGTCACCCTTATTCACCAACTTGGAGTGGATATTAATAATACAATATTCAATAATGGAGAAAATAATGGTAGATAAGGGGTCACCCTTTCCGACCCCCTTGAGTAGGAAACATATCCCCTTGGAGATCCATTAAGAAGCATATAAATATGAGATTATTTTAAGAGATTATGGATCTAGTTAATGAAGGTTTCATTAATCCCAAACCTTTTTAAAACATTGAAGATGAATTTCCAATCCATGGTATCAAAAACCTTTCTCACATCAAGATTTATAGCTATTGAACCACCCATTGAGGGTTTATTTAAGATATTAACACATTCAAAGTATATAATAAGATATTTTTGGATGGTTATACCCCAAATAAAACCAAATTTATTCCAAGAAGTAATCTTTCTAGAAATAAGACTTAGTATATTGTTAAGGATCTTTTTGATAATCATATAGATGGTGTTTAAAAGGGAAATAGGAATGAAAATATGAACTTAAAAAGTTTTATTTACCATAGGGATCAGTGTGATAAATTGTGAATTAACACTATGGAGATGATATTTGTTATAGAAGATAAAATTGAAAATTATATAGGAATATTTTTAGATCACGTCCCAATATTATTGAAAAAAAATTAGGCAATTCATCCAATCCCGAATCACTCTCAGGGTTAAAACTACAGACTGACTCCCTAATTTCATTTTTATGTTGGATTTCAGAGAGGATACCATTTTATTATAGGCTAAATATTATAAAAATTATGTCCTTCTTAATTTTTATAACTAAATTTAAACCATTAATGAGGTTTTGTAAGTAGTCCACTAGGATGCCTACTAATCTTTATTTGTTGGTGATGATCAAGTCATATTATTTAATAATAGAGAGAGGTATATAAGATTTCCTATTTAATTGAAGGGAGTTGTAGAATTTTTTGTTTTTGTATCATTATTGAAGCTATTTGGATCAAAAGGACTCACTTTGTATTATCTCCTTGAGACTAAGTAAGGAGTTAATATTATAAGTTAGTTCAATTTCCTTGCTAATGTCAATAACAACATTACAGCTGGGGGGAGATATGATGAATTCTATTTCGGTTAGTTTCAAGAGTTTAAATATACTTATTCAGGGATTTTAAAATGTCCCTGATCTAGAACCTGATCTCCTTCTTGAGAAACTTGTGCTTCATGACATACTAAAAGGATAAATTACCATAATAAAGTGAGTTCTAAAAATTTTAAATAAAATTTGATCAGTTCAGATGATGATACAAAGAACTATTAAATATAAAGGGAAGGGTTATTTTGAAATCCATTTTCATAAGTTTATGTAAGATGAGGTGATGGTCTAAGTTTTTATTGGGAAAGGTGGAGAAGGAAATGAATTCCTATTATTCTGAAGCATGCACATTAATGAAGGCCCGATTAATCTTACTAACTCCGGGATACTAGAGTTGAGGTCTTTATAAATTTTATTAGAGGAATTTTATTAAAAACCTTGGGAAATAGATTTATTAAAACCAAAATTAAATAATATATTCCTATGAGTAATTTTTAGGATAATTAAATGTACATGATAACTTCCTAAAGTTTTGGTTAGGTATATATTATATGGTTCTCCTATAAATACAACCCTATCTAGATACCAAAAGTGGAAGTGATTTTGGAATATATGAATCTATGGGTAATAACCTCGAAAATATTTTTTTGAGTATAATGCAATAATCATTCTAGTGAATGGTGAGTGTGACCATACCGCGTATTAGATTTGAAACTCCCTAGTGGTATAATTGGGTTAATTCACATTTTATTTATGATCCATCATGAAGGATTTGAAAGACAATGATCATGGAAGACGTAGGCTAAACATAAGGTTTCTTATATTGAAAATTAGGTTCTATGATTTAGATATCATATAAATGATTATGTGGTTTCCCACTATGATTATTATTTCTCATACTATGCTTTTTTAGTTTTATTAAATGGTTGGAACTTAGAGTAATCATGTTAACACTAAAAGTGATGGAAAATATAGTGATTATAAGCAACCAAATTGAATGATTACTGGAGAGAAATATATTATTATTATTCCTAATTAGTGATCATGATATGTGAGTAACAACATAAAACTAAACCAAATATCATAATCATCGAAGAAGAGAAGGATGTAGTTTACTTAGAGATTAGATAGTGAAAACCATGGAGGAGATAAGAATCAATTTCTATTATGTCAGAAATTTGAAAGGTGACACTCTATAGAATATCTAAAAGGAAGGATAAGATGTTTTCTATGTATAAATAAAGGACATAGAGCAAATAAATACTAAGTATTTCAATGTATTATGTGTATAGAACATGGAAATTATCCATATCAATACCCTAATCCAAGAGTTAACTCCTAGATCAAGGAAAGACCTATACAATGAAAATCATCACTGTAAGGATTGTAGTGTTTATGTATTGGGATTTGATAATTATGTGTTACACCAATGATATTTTTTTATATTAATTATGAAACATCTAAGGATTTTCCACTGTATTTTTATTTAAGGATTTGAGAGAATATGTTAATGGTACTAATGAATTAGAAAAGTTTTTTAAAATTAAGGTGATATTTCATAAAAAAACTTTATTAGGGGAAATATAACCCTTAATATATTCTTGGTGTTAAATTAATAATGCTTAGTTAGGGTAAATAGATGATTTATATTGATGAATTAAATTAGATAGTATTGGTGACTTTGATAATGGTTACTAATTTGGTGAAAAATTAATTTATGAAGGAGTTTACTGCATTTTCATATTCAAGTATAATATTTGAAAATCAATGATTTTATTTAAGGAATAATGATATAGTTAATTTTGGAAGGAGTTATCTTTTAATTGAGGTTTTATAGTGATTATGACATTCAAATGTTTGGTATGTGACATTAAGAGTCACTTTATAATATTTGAGGGATTAATATTAAGTCATTTTTTTGCAATTTAGTGACCTTATTTTTAATTTTTTTTAAATTTTGAATTTTTTTAGATGTATTTTGGAAGGATTTTAAGGGAAAACACTTATAGAATAGATTAAGTTGAACTTTGGGTGTTACTATTGAGGTTTTATAGATTAATATATTATATTAGATAAGTTGTTCTAAACATTTTGGTTTTGGTAAATATTTATAGACAGGTAGAAAGACTTTTCACTCTTTTATGGATAATATGATCCATTAAAATTTAATTTTAGTACATAAGTAATAAAAAAATTCATCTTGGATATTAATTTCTTAGAGAAAATAAATGAAGTTGAATTTATTAAAGAAAAACTGAACAATGAAATTGTGCTTATGAAATAAAAAGGTATCAAGTAAGTATATTTTATAGTGTTACCTATATTTATAGTAAAATAATTTATTAACAATAAGAAAAAAAAAATTAGATATAAATTTTATACATTTAAATTCATTTCTGATGAATCAATGGTCATTCCACCCATTATAGATTTATGTCTTTGTGGTCGTTAAAATTCTATTGACCAAGTTCTATATCACTTTATATTATACCTTAGACATTAATTTTACCCTCCATGTCTATATTTTTACTTCTCATTAATGTTATATTATTTTGAAACATAGTTTTTTTTGTTATTCTAGAATACCTTCATATTTCCCTTTCTCTCTTTCTAAGAGGAAGTTTTATTAACCCTTTTATTCAAGTGGGTTTTCAACAAAGGTATTTTCAAATATCAAACCTGCAATTAATGAGATCAAGTTAAAATTATGAGTAAAAAATTTATTAGTGGGGGAGGGGGAGAATCTAAAACTTAGATATTTTAAAATAAGAACAATATGTTTGATAACGTATACAACATGAAACATTGGGTTTGAACGAAATGTGAAATATATTATTTAAATATGACCATTATAATTTGGTCATTGAATTAGTGGGTATAAATAGGGTAAAACAAATTATAATATATATAAATTTCTTAACCATTATAAATTTATTTATTAATTCTTATTAGATAAGCAGAAAATTTTTAGTGAAGTAATTTTATGCTTGAAAAACAAGTTTTTTGTTTCAAAAATGTTATTTATTTATTTTTTACCATAAATAATATAATTAATTTTTTACATATTTAGTAATTTTATTTTATAAAAATGAAATAATTTTTTAAATAATCAGATCAAAATTTTCTTATGGTGAAAGTTTCATATTTCTTCTGATAAGATTGTTATTTCAGTGAATAGTGAAAATATCAATTTCGTAAAACTGTCCTTTATTTTTATTTAATCAAGTAATTTAAAGTAAGATTATATTTATAATTTTTTATTAATGTAAAATATGATAAATTTTATTTATAATAATGTAATTAATTATATTTTAATAAACAATTTTCATGATTTTGGTATGATTATATTTTTATTCTTAAAAACTTTTTTTTTCTGAGAATGATTTTTAAGTGCATACTAATTTTCCATTTTTATTAATTAATATAACCCATAATAAGTAATTATTTTAATGATATTTATAGATTATATTACTATATTTATGAATTAAAATTCATATAATGAATATGACTAGTCACCGAGTTAATGTCAAATCATATTTTCTTGAAAAAAACTTTTTTTAGAAAATTGTTTTTCATCCCTCAGTGAGATACTTATAAAATGATTTTTTTACACTTATGTAGAATGAGGTTGGTAAAATGGATTATATATTTTTAATATTCCCAATTAATATTGTATAATAAGTTCACTATAATTTTTTGTCATAATGAATTGTAAAAATAATAAAAATTCCTCACCACGATGAAAGGGTAAATCAGGTTAAACTAGGTTAAAACTAAGTGATAAGGCCAATTTTTTTCATATTTAACAGGATTAGATGAATTTATTTAAAAATTAATTATGTTATTCTCTATATGTATTTATTTTTGGGCCACTTTCTCATAAAATTGGCCTATGTAATAATCTAAGCAATATAAAAGACAAAATGTCACAATCTTTTAAAAATATCTTATGTGTTCAAAAAAGGAAAAAAGAAAGTTGTGAATGAATGTTAATGATTATTTTTATCGTAATAAAATTATTTTAATAATGTAAATTTATTTATAATTTTTTGTTGTTATATAATTATCTTAAATGCATACACAATGCCGATATAGTATTTATTTAATTAGAAGAGAAATAAAATAAATTATTTTAAAAAATATTATAAGTATTATAATTTTAATTAATTATTGATTTAGAATTTTTTTAGATAATTATAACATATTTTGGGTTTATGAAAATAATATATTCTAATTCCATATTTTTCTTTGGGTTTTTAATGTCAAACTAAATGAATAGTTCCAAAATTGACATTAATGATATTTTTTAATAAATAACATTTTATTAGATGATTTTAAATTCATAAAAATATTATATTTAGACAATTTAATCTAATATATATTTTTCTATCTACCATATTAAATTTATGAGTCATTTTTTTCATTTATGATAACATTCTTAACCCTTTAAAATTGAAATATTTGTTACCGATGTTAAGGTTGAAATGAGGTTTTGTGCATTACACGCGCTTGTGTTAAAATTAATTTTCTACCCATATATGATTTATATTTTATAAAATAGATTTAATATTTAGAATTATCCAGTCCAAATTATCTAATAAGTATCATTTTATTTTTTATGATTAAAGGATAAATTACCTAGGTAAAAAAACTTGTTACCGTGGTGAAAACTAAAATGGTAAAAGTAACTAACCTTAGAGGGTAAGGGAATGACATGTTTAAAACATGTTTTTTAGTGTTATAGGTGTGTATAGACTTTATATTCCCTCAAATACATTATTTATAATTTTTTTATCCACTTGGATTGAGAGTGACTTCCCATTATTGAATAATTTTGGGTATTCAAAAAAATGCCACTCCTTCTAACTTATAAAAGAGAACCCCCTCTCCTCTCCTATCCACACTTAAAAATTATTTTTTTCAGAAGAAAATGAATAAATATTTTCCTTAATTACCTTAAAATTTCCTATATTCATTTTTTTGATTACTAAACCATCCTAATAAGGCTTTTTGTGCAAACCTAATGAGGTTGTTTGAAGAAGAGGTATCGTTCTTAGTTTAGCATTTTTATTTCATTTATTCTTCCACCTTCTTAAAATCTTCTAAAATTATGATGAAATAATAAAAAAATATCTTCCATATATTGATATATTATTTTTTAGTGGAATAACCTATATCCATCTCATATTCCATCAAATGGGGAATGAAACCGTAGATCATGTGTATAGCTGACTACCACCTCGTGAACTGATGTAATTCATTTTCCATATCCTCCTACCCAAATTTATATAATGATATATTTAATGTATAAATATGATATTAATGACATAATTATTATTATTTAATTATAATATCACATCTAACTTCTTACCTTCCAATCTTATGGAAAATGGTAACGTCGCTTGCACATACGTGTGGATTACTGAACCCACAAAGCGATTTGAATAAGTTTTCATTTTATTTTGACATGGATTGTAATAATGATGGATTTTATAAATATATAATATTTATATTATATAATAATTTATTTTTAAAGTATAATTATTATTTTTCTTTCTTTCATTCCATCCATCGAAAAAACGAAAACAACATTCATGCGTACGTATGCCCTACCATCTCCAAGAATAGTGTAATTCATTTTTCTATCTCTAAATTTTATGGATTAATATAAATAAATATATAATAAATAAATAATATATTTATATAATTATTATAATTCTATAGATTATGTAACCATTATTAAACTACAAGCACCGTTACTACCAAACCAAAACATACATAAAAAATGAAGTCGTTATTACCTGAAACAATTATTTTAATAAAGAATTATTAATATATGGGTGATAAAATATTATAATAAAATAATATATAGTATTATATATATTATTATAATTATGTAATAGATGTATAATAAATTTATATTTATTATACATATATACATGAAGTAATTTGAACCATAGGTAAGGGTTTAGTTCAAAATCCTATCATTATTTGAGATTGTCTATGTTTATACCTCTAAAGGGGATATTATTTTATATTTCTATATTAAATCCAAGATATTTAATCATCATATGGTTATTAATATAAAATATATTTTTTCATTTAAATTTCCACTTTTTAAGTTCTCAAGAAAGTAAAATAATTTTTTTAAGGAAAACTGACTTTATTTTTCAACTCAGGTGAGAATATTTTTCTTACCTATATATATCTTACATAAAATATATAAAAGGATGTTTCTAAAATTGTACAGTGATTTATTAAATAAATTTCATCCATTTTTTAATTTTTTAATTTTTGTTAAAAGTAATATTATTGTCATTTTTCGAATGAGTTACTTTTTAACCTTTTTACCAAAGTGTGAAATGGATTTTTTTAACTTATATGACATGAATAGAATTTTCCACCATCATGAAAACTTATTTATTTGAAGATTACTTTAAAATTTTACAATTTTATTTTAAAATAAAACTTTTTTCTTAATATTTGGTAAAATTTGGGATAAGTTATTTCAAAGTGAAAAGGGTATTTTCTACAAGAAATTTACAGTGATATTTTAAAAGTATTTTAATCTATGTAAATATCCATTATTAAATCTTATACTGAGGATATATTGTAATTATACTATCCACCTTATTTTTTTGTATGTTTTATGATCATTTTTATTGGAGAAAGTATTGATTTTCCATATGCTAGTTTTTCCAATATAGACAATTATTTATTTTTAAGGAATGTTGATTAAGATATATTATTTATTTATATGATGAATGCATTGGAATTATTAACTATTGGGTGAGGCTCAGAATTACACAACCCCTTGATTAATTGGAAGGTTTAATGAGAAAAACTAGTTTGGGTATTTGGATGAGGCCGTACCCATTTATATAAGATGTCTTAGCATGTGGTCTTGAGGTATGTTTATGATATCCTACATTATGAAATATATCATTATGAAACTAGTTATTATTATCCATGTGGTTATTTATATTTTTATTTTATCCATGGATTTAATACCATTTTATGGTGTTATTTATATGGTATTATTTGATCATTATTTATTCCAACCATATTATTCTTTATGATCAACTTCTTGGTTAAATGACACATGTTTTAAGTTATTTACCTTTCTATATTATTCATGCATTATTAGATTATGATTTATGAATACCAATACTAAGAATCTGAGATCACCCCTTATTTTTTCTTCTTCCATAGTATATGAAGAAATAATCTTCGAATGAGTTTAAGGATGTAGAAAAATTAATTTCACTATATTTTATATTTTATTTTCAAATTTAAAATGGGAAGAATGTATATATCTAGTTTAATAAGACTACTGAACTATTAAATCCTTTGGGATGTGATCAGTTGTATCTTATACCAATGTAATAAAGCAACCACCAACTACAGGCGTCTGGAGTTAGGGTATATAAATTTTTTATTATAGGAAGTTTAGTATATACCTTGAGAACTAGATTTATGAAACCATAGATTATGGAATATATCCCTGTGAATGACTTTGAGGATAAGTATTAATATATGACAACACCCTAAAGTTTTGGTAAGGTAGAGATTATGTGGTTTTTCTAGAAATAATTCCCTGTATGGTTACTATTTGTAGATGAGATTTTTGAACAAATTAATATAAAGGTAATAACCTTGAAAATAGTTTGTTTTAGTATATATAGACCATCATTATGGGGCATGGTGAGTGTACACTTATTGTGAACTTGGTTTGACACTCCTAAGAGGAATTCTTGGGTTAATTCACATTTTTTATTAACCATCATGAAGGATTTGAAAATATAATGGTCATGGATTACCTAGGTTAAACCTAAGGTGTATTAGACTAAAAATAAGGTGTTATTATTTATACATCCTATAATTTTTTATATGGTTTCTCACTATGATTATTGTTGATCATACTATTATTTTTGGTTTTATTGAATACATGGAACCATGTGGAATCATGTTAACAACAAATTTGACGGAAAATATGATAATTATGGTAAACCAAATTGTATGATAACTAGAGAGAAATAATTTTTAATTTTTCCTAATTATTCACCAAGATATATGATTATCAACTTGAAACTTAACTAACTCTTAAACACACCAAAAAAGAGAAGGATAGAGGTAGCTAAGAGATCAGATAGTGAAAAACACTAAGTAAATAAGACTCAATTTCCTTCCTATAAGAAATGTGGAAAGAGACACCCCAAGGAATGTCTCAAAGGAAGGGGAAGATGTTATCTTCATGGAAATAAAGGACATAAAGCAATGAATTGTTGTGAAGTTAAATGTCTTATGTCTTGGTAACATGGGAATTATCAAAGTCAATGCCCTATTCCAAGGGTTAAATCCTAGACCAAGGAAGGACCTATTCCATAAAAATCATTGAATTTGATGCATTAAAGTGTTTATGTATTGGGTTTTGATAATTATGTGTTACATCAATGATATTTTGGTTATATGAATCATGAATAATCTAAGGATTGTTTCTTAGTAGTTTTATTTAAGGATTTGAAATCATATATTGAATGGTATTGATAACCTAGAAAATTGATTTAAATATAAGGTGATATTTTATGGAAAACACCTGATTGGGGGAAATATAACACTTAATATGTTTCTGATGTTGAATTATCAATGTTTAGTTGGGATAAAGAGATAATTTACATTAATGAAGTAAATCAGTTAGTACTTGTGACCTTGAAAATGATTAAGGATTTGTTAACAAAGAAATGTATGATAGATTTTAATTCCTTTTTAGATTCATGTACTATATTTGATAATATGTGATTTTATTTAATGAATAAGGATATAGTTAATTTTGGAAGTAGTTATCTTTTCATTGAGGTTTTATGGTGATCAAGGCATTCAAATGTTTGGTATACAACATCAATAGTTACTTTATAATGTTTGGGGGATTACTGTTAAGTTTATTTTTTCAATTTAGTGACCTTATTTTTAATTTTTTTGAATTTTTAATTTGGTTAGATGTATTTTTAAAGGGTTTTAAGGATGAACCCTTATGGAATGGATTAAGTTGAACTTTGGTGTTACTGTTGTGGATTTATAGATTAATTTATTATATTAGATAAATTATGATAACCATATAGACTATAATTAGAAATGATTTAAATGAAATTAATATTCCATATATCTATCTATATTAATTTAAATTATTATAATGAATATCACTAGTCATAGAGTTAATGTAAAATCTTATTTTCCTTGAAAAATGCATTTTTTTGGAAAACTGTTTTTCATCGCACTTTGAGGGATACTTATAAAATGAATTTTTCCTAATTATAGAGATTAAATTTGGTAAAATGGATTCCATATTTTTAATAAATACAATTAATATTATTTAATAAAGTCATCCTAATTTTTGGTTATAATGATTAGTAAAGATAGAAACATTTTTCACTATGGTAAAAGGGTAAATTGGGTTAACCTAGGTTAAAACTAATTGATAAGGACACTATTTCTCATATTCAATATTATTGGATTGATTTATTTTGACCCTTATCACCTTATTCTTGTTATATATTTGTTTATGGGTAACATTTCCACAAAAGTGACCTATATAATAATTTAAAGAAAGAAAAAGACAAAATGTTACTCTCTTACTTTTAAAAATATCTCATGTGTTCATAAAGGGAAAAAGAATGTTGTGAATGAACATTAATGGATATTTTGAGCATAATGAAATTATTTTTATTATGGTAATTTATTTATAATTTTTGGTAATTATATAATCATCTTAAATAATTACAAAACGTCGACACAATATTTATTTAATTAAAAGGAAAATAAAATAAATTATTTTTAAAAATATTAAAATTAATATAATTTGAATTAATTATTATGTTCCACAACTTTTTTAGAAAAGTATAAAATATTTGGGGTGTGTTAAAATAATATATTTCAATTCCATATTTTTTCTTAGTGTCTTTAAAGTTAAATTAAATTAATAGTTCCAAAATTGACATTAATGATATTTTTTATTAAATAATACTTAATTAAATGATTTAATATTCATAAAAATATTATCTTTAGACAATTTAATTTAATATGGATTAAAATATCAACCATGGTATATTTACAATTCATTTTTATTTATGATAACATTCTTAAACCATTAATATTGAAATAGTTGTTACCACAATTATGGTTATAAAAGGGGTTTGCGCGTTACATGCAGTTGTCTTAAAATTATTTTTACACACATATTCGATATATATTTGATAAATTAGATTTTATATTTATAATCAGTGGGTATTTATTATATAATAAGTATCATTTTATTTTTAGTCTTAAAGGATAAATTACCTAGGTAAAAAACAAGTTAATATTGTAAAAATTAAAATGGTAAGAGCGAGTAACCATAGAGTTTAAGAGAATAACATGATTAAAACATGTTTATTTTTTAGTTTTAGAGGTTTTTATTTAACATATATTCTATCCACTCTATTATTTATCAATTTCGGAGGCACTTGTATTGAGAGTGACTTCCCATTATTAAATAGTTTTGGATATTTAAAAAAATGTCACTCCTCACTTATAAATGGGAATCCCCTCTTGTATCCTATATATAATTAAAAGAATTTTGGTTTGTCAAAGACCTATAAAAATAACTTAATTAATTTCCTACCATATATAGAGGCCTTTCATATTAGGAAATCCTCATAAGAAGGATTTTTATGCAAACATGAAGAGGTTGTCTGAAGAAAAGGTATCATTCTTAACTGAGCATTTTTTATTTATTCTTCCACCTCCTTAAAATAATATTAAATTATGATGAAATTATAAGAAAATTATATTACATATATTTATATTTTATTACTAAATTTTGATAATATATATCCATCTTCTATTAAATAAAATAGGAAATGAAATTGTCGATAATGTGTACATCGGACTAGTACCTCACGAACCGATGTATTTTTTTCCATAACCGCCTAAAACGGATGGATATAATGATGGATTTAATGTATATACATATATGATATTTATATAATAATTATAATTCTTTAATTATAATATCACATCTACCTTCTTACCTTCCATTTTTTTTGTAAAATAGTAACGTTGCTTGTGCGCACGTTTGGACTACCGTCTCCATGAAGCGATGTGATTCATTTTGGAATATTTTTTTTTTAAATTCATGAAAATACGGATTAATTTTATGAATATATATTATTTATATTATAAAATAAATAATTTGTAAATGGTAACAATTATTTACCTTTTTTTCATTCAATCCTTCAAAAAAATGAAAAGAACTTTCATGCGTAATACGACCAACCGTCTTCATGAATGCTGTAATTAATTTCTCTGTCTCTAAATTTTATGGATCACTATAAATAAATATATAAAAAATATATATTAAATTATATCATGATTATAATTATGTAGATTATGGAACCATGATCAAAGTACAAGGACCGAAACAAGCAAACTAATACATACATAAAAATGAAGTTGTTATTACCTGAAATCATGATTCTAAAAAAGAATTATTAATAAATTTGTGATAAAAGATTATAAGTAAATCATATATAGTAAAATATATATGATTATGATTATGGAATAAATTTATAATTAATGTATATTTATTTTATATAAGGTTCAGAAACATACGAAGAAATTCAAACCTGAGTTAAGGGTTTATTTCACAATCTCATCATTATTCGATATTGTTTATGTATATGTATCCAATAGGAAAATTATTTTATATTTCTATATTAAAACCAATAAATTTTATTATCCTGTTTTTAATTCTATAAATTACATGGTTTTCAATCAATTTCCTCTCTTTAAGTACTCAAGATATCGAAATAAAATTTTTACAGAAAACCAACTTTGTTTTTAACCCCGATGAGAATATTTTACTTTCATGTACATATTTTCCTTAAAACATATGAATGTATGTTTTTAAAATTATAAAACAATTTATTAATGAAAATTTTACCCATTTTTTAATTAAAAATGTTTTAAAAGGAATATTATTTTCATTTTATAAATGAGGTACTTTTTGACCATTTTACAAACATGTGAAAGGGATGTTTTTTAACTTACATGAAATGAAGTAAATTTATCATAATAAAGACCAATAAATTATTAAAAGCTTACTTAAAAATTTTACAAGATTATTTTCAAATAAAATTTTCCCATAATATTTAGGAAATTTATAGATAAGTGATTTCAAAGTAAAAAGGGGTATTTTCCTCAAAACTTTTCTAGTGATATTTTTAAATAATTTTTTATATGTAAACATCCTTTATTTAAAATTTTGAAAAGTATATATGTTAATTATACCATCCAACTTATTTCTCTAGATAGTTTATGATCATTTAGATGAAGGAAAGAGTATTTTTATTTTGTATGCTAGTTCTTCCAATATAGAAAATTATTGATTTTTAAGGCCTATTGATTAAGTTGTATTATTTATTCATATGATGAATGAATTGGTATTATTATGTTATAGGTGGGAACAATAATTTCATATCCCCTTGAATCATATTTAGGTCTCATGAGACAAACTAGTTTGGGTATTTGAACAAGTCCTTACCCATTTTTGTACGATGTTTTGGTATGAGGCCTTGACAATATGTTTATGATGCATGAAATTATGTATTATATCATTATGAAACTAGTAATTATTAACCATGTGACTATTTATTTTGTTATGTTTTTCATGAAACCCTACCTTCAAAGAGACTAAAATTAGGGGAGAAAGATAATGAACCCTTAGTCCCGCCTCCAGTAGGCTCCGGGTTGGAGACTACCACTGAGGTTATAAAAATCTCATTTATGGGAGGTATTTCCCTCTATAAAATAACTCGATCAAGAGATAATATAAATCAACCTCAATAACTCCATGAAATAATATAAAAAGAAAATTAAAACCATCCCATAATTCAAGTATAAATAAAACATATACAAATAAATCTCTCTAAAAGAAAGTCATAAAAAAAATCTAATACAGAGAAAAAACCACAGATCCAAAGGTCAAAGCTAGTAATGTCCAACACAGTTCATGAAGCCCTCCTGGAAAATCTAAAAATAGTTTTATATACATATAATTATCATAAAATTACACTCAATAGGAAAACCAAATTCTCTCATGCACCTGTGAAAAGTGCATACTAATGAACCCATGAAAAAAATAGTAGAACCAAATAGCACATATATAGGTATAATAACAAAACCCATCCTCACAATGGATCACTCACTAAATAACACATACAAGTATAATAAAATAATAAGAATCATATCAATAATAGGGTACCTAGAACCACTTTACCACTAATTTTTCCCCTCACATGCCAACGAAAAATTCCATGGTGCTCCCACCCATTCCGTATAACATCATAGCATATCACTTCACATCCTGATCATACACACTTAAGACATCACATAAAAACAAATCTTGTAACTAGTGTAGTAGGGTATCTTTAACATGAAGGAAATCAACCTCATTCCCTCCTACCACTATGCATGACCTCTACAATAAGATATCTCATCACATATCACCTAAAGACACCTAGGACATCACATCTCATCAAATCACATCTAGGAAACAGTACGTGTTACTTCTAGCCATCATATCATGTGCATGTCACTAACTCCAAGAAGAGGGAGTAGGGAAGAGCAATAACCAGTCATCTATCCTTCCATTGGGATGTTGGAAAAAACACCCCCAGACAGACAGACAGACAGACACACACACACACAGGTTTCGACACATGGTTCTCAATGTGGGTGTGGAAAAAATAGAAATCAAAAGGAATATATAATGGTATATATATAATATCAAACACACAATCCCAACCTATGGGTTTAAAAACTTAGTATCAACCCAAATCACGAATTTTATTCACATTAATGCTCCCTCTAAATGCATAAACACAGACAAAAATCCATAAGAAACGAGATATATTCCTTAAAAATTTAAATCCAATTTCAAAATTATCTAATATCAACCCATTTCAATTAAAATATCCAGTTCATTGAACACTTTCCATCCCATTAATTTATATTTAACATCCCACCATTTAAACAACATAACCCATTAAAATTTATTCTTCTATTATCCAAACCATGTTAATTCTAATACTACTCGGGCAACTAGCATAACACATCATACCATAACAATGCACATTCTAACTTACACATACTAATAAGCCGACCAATGCTTTCATAGCCCCATTTCACATTTACACAACAACCACCATCACAACCACTCTACAAAAATACATCACCACATGGACACCGTCCAAGTATCATATCAATACAACCAATCCAAAACACACATCCATTTCCAAAAATACACTCAACCCCACACACATAGCATTTTCCATATTAGGAATAAGGAATTACATTCAATTCCACATCTTTATTGAAGGGTGTTATCACACAATCCATATATCCTGGTTCAAAAAATTCATTATAATAGTATAGGTGGTTAAGCATTTATTTACTATTGTGTCAGAAAAATCACACAACATGGTCATAAAAAAATATATAAAAATTGAAAAAATAGGGGCTACTAACGAACATGATTTTAAATGATGTTTTAAAGACCCAGAAATACTATGGGATTTTTTTTCTTAAATACATGGGAATTTTACGAGTTCGCAGTTTCTGACGGCTCTTGATTCTGAGGCCCGGTGTGCCCGGAATCGATTTCTAAAGTTTTGTTCTGGTATGTTCAGTAAACGTACGTGCGGGATTTTATATATTTTGAACCAGTGCTCGGAATAGAAATCAGAGGACACAAATGAACTCATAGCGTCAGTATTCTCTTAAGGATACCCTCACCACAGTTGTGTTTTATCGGGAGTGGAAGTTAATTTTTGGGGGATTTCTAAATTTAATAAAAAATATGTGTAGCATATTTTTTTTAAATGTGTGGTGGTTAATTTCTCCAAAGGGAAGTTGGAGGTGGGGCCCACCCCCACATAACCTTCCATGGTAGGATATTATATGTTGGGGCCCACACAAGCACCTAACCCCTCAACTCCCCTTGAACCCCTTTAACTCCCCTTGAATTTATTAAAGCCACCTCTCTCCATTTATTTTGGGTGAACTCTCCACCTTCCTTCTATCATTAAGTGTGGAAACCATTTAATTAATGATATAAACTTATTCAATTTAATTAAGTCTAGCTTTTGAATTTTGAAAAAGCTTGTCAACAAGTCTGGACCCTCTGCCAATTCGTTCTTGATGCGCGGTTTGATGGGCGATGGGTGAAGAGAATGACAACCCTGATTTGAGGCCGTTGTAGTGAAGAAAAGGACATGAGGGGGCCATAGGCACAGACGAGAGGAAAAAAGGACCACCAGAATGACTCCGGTGGACCACGGAGGAGCACGACATCACGGGTCGCCGGTGCGGCAGTGCCAGAAACCAGAGACGGCGGCCGGCACCAGCCGATCGCCTGGGGGCATTGATGCCCCTCGCGAGCCGCTGGCGGAAGGCCGCTGCGGCACCGGCCGCGGCGGTGGAGTGGAACCCGCATCCCCAGGTTCTGGGAAGGGCGGGCGACGCCACCCTTACAGGACACCCCCCCCCCCCGCTCTGCGGCTTGCACGTAATGCATTCGGCCAGCTGGCCGAGCCACAGCCGGCCGTGCGGGCCGGGCCGCCAGCCGCGTTGGCCGGGTCGCCCTCGTGCGGGCCGGGCCGCAGCCGTCGGGCCGGGCCATAGGCGTCGGGCCAGGCCGCACCCACTGGTAAGAACTTGATCCGGGTTGGGTTGACCCAGTTCGGGCTGACCTAGGGCGGGTTGGGCTGGGTCGGACCGGACCCAGACCCCACTCTTCAGACCACTTTTGGTTTTTCACCCATAACATGAGCTACGAACCTCCGATCGATTCACCGTCAGTTGCGTAGGATTCCTTTAATCGAGATGGTCATTTAATTATATCACACTCACAGTTTTGGAGAATTTTGTGTATGAACAAGTTGGTTCGAACCTAAAACCAACCCGACCCTCGGAGCAGAAATGCTTATAACTCAAGGACCGGACGTCCGATTGACATGTCGTCAACTAAGTTGGATTCCTTTTGATGAGGTGATAATTTTTGAATACTACACACAGGATTAATATGAGGTTGGAGTATAGCTAGGTTGGATTGTACCCGAAACCCAACCAACCCCTTGGAACAGAAATGCCAACAACTCTCAGACCGGGCGTCTGATTGACGCACCGTCTATTGTGTTGGGTTCCTTATGATGAGACAAAACTAAGTTATAAATCAACTCAGGACTTCATGATAGTTGATGTATCGACACTTGGCCTGAGGATCGGACCCTCCCAGAATCGATCGTGCTGTGTGCGGGAACCCTAGGGCTAGCTGCGACTGAGATGATGGGATCCTCCATGGGTTCGACAGTGACAACTTCTGTACTAGGATCCTCTCTGGGTTCGATAGCAATGACTTCTATACCAGGATCCTATGTGGGTTTGATAGCGATGACTATTGAATCAGGATCCTATGTGGGTTCGACAGTGACGACTTCTGTATCGGGATCCTCCGTGGGTTTGACAGCAGTGACTTCTGTACCAGGATCCTACGTGGGTTCGACAGTGATGACTACTGTACCAGAATCCTATGCAGGTTCGATAGTGACGAATTCTGTGCCAGGATCCTACATGGGTTTGATAGAATTGATATTGTTTCAGGATCCTACATGGGTTTGACAGAGGAGATGATTTAGAGGCTACATCTAATCATTTATACCACTTTTCTTGAGTTGTATACCTATGTGAGATGAGTCATGTATTTCAACCATTATCAACGTGGTGATTGACTTTACTTCCTTTATGGAATGGTTTGTGCTTGGGCTTGAGAGTTGGAGCCAGACTGTGATTGATAACTTAGGTATATGTATGGGAATATACCTAAGTAGGGTTGGTTGATACTTCGTGATTGTATATTTCTACTGTGGTTTATCCTTTGTGGATTTTGTGAGACCTTGAGGGTCTCAGGGTCCCTACTGAGTATCGTTATACTCACCCCTACACGGGCTATGCCCGCACCTCATTGTGTTGGATGCAAAAAACGAATAGCGTTGACCGAGGCGGAGTGTACGAGGACTAGCCGGTACCCAGAGGTGGACCTCACGACGAGTTGGTACCCGGAGGAGACGGATGAACGTGGAGAACTGAGGAGGCTATCGGTACCTACCCTTCAAGTAGGATCTGTGGTGGATGATCCAGGAGCTTCTAGGAACCTTACAGCTGTTTTTATTTTTAGTTATTCCTGTTTTTCTTTTCCTTGTACTTTACTATTGGGCTTGTATTTCTGGACCTTTTACTTTCCATCACTTCTTATGTATTCAGTTTTCACTTAGAGTTTGCTTCTGCTTGTTCTCTGGTTATGTTTGTTTGCAGTTATAAAGGAAATTCCTTCCCAATTTAGGGATTTATGCCTTTGGTGCTAGTCGCCAGCCCCTGGCCTATGGAAGGCGGTCTTGGGGTAGTTACGACACGGGCCCCAGGGGACGGGTTGTGACAGATGTAGTAAACATAGATAAATGCAATATTGAAATATTAAAAAGTTGTAAAAGCATGTGAAACATTCACCTCCCACCTTTGATTCATTAAGTCAAATTATTATATTCATTAATATAGTGTATAAAATCTTCCCAAAATATAAAATGAGAATGAACCCCTCCCACATGTTACAAGTGATGAGAAATTAAGGGATTTCCTACCTAGAAGAAATAATCTTTACAAAAATTGCTACACAAAAAACATGGGGTGCACACACAGGAGGAAAACAAAATTTGGAAAGAATTCAAAACAAAATCAAAAATAGGGATCCAAAAATCCACGTAAAAAAGGATTGAGAACCTCCCATCTCAAGGGAATATAATATAAAAGGAATAGATGAAATATAATCAATTTAGAATGAACAAATTTGAATCTAACGAGATTTTATATTGCTTTAATTGAAAATTTAAGGAGGATCTCATAAAATCCACATGGTATGACCATTAAAAAGGATTTTTAATATATAGAAATAGAGGATATAATTATCCTCCTTTAAAATAACTTAAAAAATACTTAATTAAGACATTTAATCCATTTCTCATCAAAGAAAACATCAAAATGGAAAAAATGGAAAATTCTAAAACAACTGGATTCACTGAAGATGCACTTCCAGTGATCTACCATTGGGATCTAACAACAGTTTAGTGATCAACCATCAATTCAGTGATCGACTGTCTATACGATGATTTACCATCAATTCAGCAATCTATTATTAGTTTAGTGATATACCATCATTTCAGTGATTCACCACCAGTTCAGTGATCTACTGCCAATTTAGTGATCTACCATCAGTTCAGTGATCTACCATCAGTTCAGTGATCTACCACCTGTTATATGATATTCCATTAGTTCATTGATCTTCCATTAATTCAGTGATCTACTATCAGTTTAGAAATCAACCATTAGTTTAGTGGTATACCATCAGTTCATTGATCTACCACAAATTCAGTGATCTACTACCAGTTTAGTAATCTACCATCAGTTTAGTGACATACTGTCTATTTTGCGATCTACCATTAATTCAGTGATCGACCTTAAGTTCAATGATCTACTTTTAGTTTAGTGATCTACCATTAGTTCAATGATCTACTATTAGTTCAGTGATCTTCCACCAGTTTAGTGATCTAGCACTAGTTTAATGATCTACTGCCAGTTTAGTCATCTATTGGATGTTTAGTGATCTATTATTAGTTCAATGTTCTACCATAATTCTATAAAAACCCCTTTGTATATAAAACACCTAAAAAATCCTCCCTTCCTTCACTTAAAACCTATATACATTCCCCAATCACCTCAATAATCATATTTCCCAAAAATTAATGTGATTAAAGGTCTGTTCCATTACATCAAATACCTCTCAAACTATTCTCACCCTCAAGAATTTAAAACCAACCTAGAAGGAAATAGAGAAATGGTCCGAACAACCACCCCTCGAGATACCTCTCATAGATCATGATATATTTGGAACCCAATAAACACTAGTTAAAAGAAGTTTCAAGCTACACAATACATTAAAAAAAATCCAATAGAGGAGATAAATATCAAACAGAATTAAGGCCATTAAAAAATCATTACATCAAGGGTAAAAATCCATCTCTTATTTCAACATGAGATTAAATAATTCATCCAAAAAAAAACAATATTTAAACAAGTTAAAATTTTGAACACATATCCATGACTTTCATTCCCAAGTAAGGTCAAAAAATCACACCAAAGTCCATAAAGATAGGAAAAACCAAACATCAAGCAAAACATATTAATAAATTATGGGAAAACATTATTTTTAACTCTATTTATCATCCATAGTTTAAGAAAGTACATTCCTTTAAAAATAAACCTTAATTTAAAGATTTTATTTTTAAATTTACATCAAAATATCTTTATCAAATTCCCTTTTCATTTTAGGTAATTTATTTCCACTCAATATTCTCAAAACCTTTGAGATTTTTTTTTATTTCACAATTTCAATCCATTCATTTTAAAAAGAAAACTTTAAATGGGTTTTTATTGAAAAAACATGACTCTTAAAATAATTTTTTTCAAGAGTCCCAAATCTGACATATAAAATGAAACCTAAAAAATCACAAGGTTAAGATGATACATTTTATCCCATTGTAAAATATCCCATGTTTTCTAATACAAAATTATTTTTTAGTATAATTGTTGTGAAAAAATTTTACATATCATTTCAAAAACAACACAAGAAATCATATTAACATAAAAAGATCTACTGCAAACATAAAAATCAAAGGAACTCATCCAAATCACCATGACATTGTCCAATTTGAGTGGCACTGACTTGCTTTCATAGTTTTAAAATGTGTCTTAATATAACACATCTTGATGAGGGAAATTGTTTCCCTCTATTCATATGTTTGGGGACATAACACAATCCATCGTCATAAGATCAACCAAAATAAACCAAACCAACCAGATAGTAGTCAAACATTTCCATCACTTCTTTTATAAAAAGATTTCAATGTGTAAGGAAAGACTATCTTTATTAATTTCCTGATTTTCCACAAAACCCTTTTCTTTTGTTACTGACATTAAGTGATTAACCTTTTTATGGGAGGTGGGTGATTCCACTAATAAAAAAACATCACATCACAACACAATCTATATTACCACAATAACCACATGTCCCAGCCACCACACATCACCACCACTTCACAACACAACCACTATCAAATATTACCAACCAATGAAAATGTCCACCAAAAATTTAACACAACCACATCACTTCACCACTTTACTTCCCACAAACAACCACTATTTTAATATAACCATTTTCTCCATATCTTCCTACACATTTCCCCAACCAACTATCACCATTAATCATCACACATGAAATACACAAGAACATATATCAAGGAAATCACTCTCCCATGTTGATATGTTATCTACTTTAGGCGACACTAACTTTATCACATGATTTTAATCATATCAAAGTATAATGCATATATACTAGGGATAAAATTTCCCCTATTAATATGTTAGAAGTTTCCAATCACACATCACACACTGAAACACAATAAGAACAACCAAACATAGTAGCAATACATTCCATATTCCATAATTATTCATGGTATTACAATACTTCACCTTATTATTTGGCATGAGTATTCTCACAAAATTTCAAATATTTCATGGGAAACTGGTTCATTAACCATATATAATTGATTATCCTTTTAATTAATGTTTATCTTAATCAAGGATTCATATAAAGGGTCTTATTATCCATGATAACTATGTTTCAAGAAAGGTCTCCAACAACCATTATTTTTTGCAAGGAATATAAACACTTCAATGAAACAATAAATAAAAAATGGAACCACAAGAAACAATCAACATTTAAAAGTCAGTACTAGGGAAAAATCATGCCTTTCAATTAAATATCTCTAACACAAGTCCAAATTAAATAGAAAATTTGTATATGTGTTATCCCATGCATCATGATTAACATGATTAAATAGGACATTTTATGTTCATCTTGTCATCGAGGAAGCAAAATTACAATCTTCATTTGAAATTTTTTAAATTCTAGGTTCATGTGATCAATTTAATTACCCCATTATATATACATCATGATTTCATAATCATAAAAAATAAAACATGCTTTCTGACCACAAAATTTAAACTACACGTGTTATATTACTATGTTTCATGCTTCATCATGCTCGAACTAAATTGTTTATTTTCATTTCATTTCTCATGAAAAAATGATTATATTCTATAATAAGGATGAAATTACTATAGTTCCATATTTAAATAAAAAAATATTAAACATGCTATATACTCAAGTCTCACAATCTATAATTCCTCTAGTTACTACAATTTTTTTATTAACTAAGGAATGCTTCCCATAACAAAATACTCACGACTTAACATGTGAATCAAGGTTATATCACCACTATTTTTTTATCATTCATAGAAAGAATAAGTTTAATCATTTAAATAGTTTAAGTCTGAATAGGTTACCAAAATTCATGATTTTCATTTTCCAAAATTTATAATTAAATTTTACAATAATTTCCACCCCAATACACGCTTACAACATATGGTTATATCAATACAACAGAACTGATATCATGACAAAATAAGGGGCAAGTTATGTTGGAGTTGGTTCCCTAGAACCAAATTTTGTGTACCTTATGATAACATGTATTCATTGTTTTGAATATTAATAAATTACTTATCACATCATTACTATTATCCTTCATGACATAGTATATGATAATATCCTAAAAGTAGCTATCGCACTAAATGTTTATAGAAGTTCCCCACTATTGTGAGAACTCAAAAGATTTATAATAGTATTCTTGAATATATCTTATATATTAAGATGATATCATTTGAGGGACAAAAATGATACATACTATCAGAGGTGGAGACTCATAGGATTTTGAGACACCTTCTCATGGTGTACACCCTTGGTAATATCTAGTAGAATATTATGGGAATGAGACCCAACAAAAGAAAATCTAGGTGTATATGTGTCATTGGATATTCTTATATGTAGACTTGTGTATTGATTCTTAGACTTTAAGTTTATTATTAATGAATATTATAAACCGTGTTCTTTTATGTATTGATGAAAACCATGATGACATATGTTCATGGTGAGGTAGGATACCTTGGGCGTGTCATGAGTAATATTTCATTAAGGAATTATGTGAGAAAGGATTTGTCCTTTATATTTTAATAAAAGTTGATATCTCAGGCCCTTTGATGAAAATGATATAGCCTAAATAAATCCATAGCCATGGTGTTCGATAGGAAAGTTATTTTTCCAAGAAATCCAATAAAGATACATCAAGTACTTTGGTTTATGGCATCGAAATGCAACATGATTGATTATAGATATCATAATAAAGGGATTATATTACATATTAAGCATCCTTATGAGGTAACATGTCATTGTAGCATTAAATTATTTCTCTATGGGTGCCTTGGAATGTTACTAGATTCTAACCTTGTACTATAGGATACTTCGCCAAATTCCATTGAGAAAGAGGCCTAGAGGGTCACACACTAAGTATATCAAGAATATTAGTTAAATAATTTATTTTTATTTAATATTTAACAAGTTGAATAAATATTAATACCACACATGGTTTAATATCTATTCATCTTTGCTTGATCCCATATATTATATCACCAGTTATTCTAGAGAATATAATGTAAGAAAAATATTTTATAAATATTTATTTTATATTGAGTGAATATAAATTTTATTTATTTATTGGAAAATAATGCAATGATATTTATTTAATAAATAAATATCCACTATTCAAGGCCTGATAAATATTGTGGAGGAATGGAGAACTGAGTTTAAATGGTCTGGTGAGAAAATAATAAATATTGAATATTATTTGATTAAATAATATTTAATTTTAATTTGAAAGTTATGTGCATGTTGAGAAATAATAATAATATTATTATTATTTGACATGGGTTTTTTCTAGTATTAAATAAATAATTAAGGAAACTTATGCAATAATTTTATTTCAACACTCGTATTATACAAATCCAGTTATGTTACTTTCTCAATAAGGCCAATTCATTTTGTTTTCGTTGTGCATAATGGATTTGGATAATCCTATAAAAAACTACATACCTCCTTTCTCCAAGAATGCTCCTAAGAATAGAGAGAAACCTTCCTCCACCAGATCAAGGAGAACACTTTGGAATCTGTTCTCATAGCGATCATAGGTAGATGACACAAGCACAAGGATATTCCATGCTAGCACCTAGAGATTCCTTCAACGACTCGTGGAGATTCATGGAATACATGTGAATCACCTCTAGAGGGAATATTCACATGATTCCTAAAAATAAATTACAAAACAACACAAATATGTTTCCAGATCCATTAATGGAGAAATAATTCCATCAAGGTAATTCTTTAATTAATTAAATTAAATATAAATAATATTTGATGATCCTTCCTCTGGTTTCGATATGATTTTTCGTTTCTAAATTCTTTGATTGAATTCCATAGATCATGACATTTATCATTATTTAAATCTCGGATTGATCACTGATCCTGAAAAAAATTAAAGTTGGGAAATGAACATCACATGCTTCTACTACGAATGGAACCTACAAGTTATTCTTATCACTATTTTTAAAATTAAAAGGAATTATCAATAATCAAGATGGTCATTTTCGGAAATTTCAAAATTTAAATTTCCAAATACAATTTTTACAATAATTTTATAACATATTCTCATGATAAATTATGAATGGAAGGAAATACATGGAATATTAACTCACATGGGGACCAGGATATTACTAAGAATGGTTTCAAAATAATTCATTTTATCGTCATAGTATGAATTCTACTTGAGGTAGCATGCTTCATAAGGTTTTTGAAAATTAAATTTTTTTTCACAACAAAATAGACTAAGAATGATTTTCTAATAATTCCAAACATTAGGAAATAAAGATTTCATGTTATGCATTTTTATAAAGGAAAAAATTCAATTAATAAATAACCATGCTATAATTGGCAAGGAAACAACAAATTCATGCCTCAAAAGGTTTTCAAATGAGCAACTTTGTGCAGTTAACCATTAGTTTACTCTTTACATCCAGGTTATATGATTAATTCTTCAAACAATAATAGTTTATTAGAAACCACAACATTGGCACACTTAGAGAAATACATAAAAAATTCTATGATTTATTTAATTAATATCCTTAAATTCTTGAAACCACTTTGTTCAATTACAAGAACGATCAAGCATGACACATGAACCTCTCTTAGGACTCTACCCTACATGCAATGTTGCCCACTAGGTCATATGGTTGGGTCAAAGTCATTGTATAAGATCATGGGGGGCCTCCCATGTCCTAGCCCATCTTTCTTTAACCTATGTCATGTGCCAATATCATTTGACACCATTTCCCTACTAACCCATGCATAACTCAAAACTCCATCCTATCTCTCAACCATCAGCCTATGATAATATTTTTTAATGATCCCCTCCCTATAAAGATAATGTAATGAGGAGAGAGAGATAAAGACCCTCGAGTCCTACCTCTAGTAGGCCCCTGGTTGGCGACTAGCACTGAGGGTATACAAATATCATGTATGGGAGGTATTACCCTCTATAGTATATCAGGATAAGAAGATAAGATAGATCTACCATAAGAATCTCCATGAAATAATATAAAAAGGAAACCAAATCCATCCCATAATGCATGTATAAATAAAACAGATATAGATAAATGTCTCCAAAATAAATTTTCAAAATAAAGTCAAAGGTAGAGATACAATAACAACTCCAAAGGTCTGAGCTATTAATGTCCTGCATGGTCTATAAAGCCACCTAGAAAACCTGAAAATAGTTTTATATACATAGGGTGATCATACAAGTATACTCAATAGGGAAAAAAAAGTCTTTCATGCACATGTGAAAAGAGCATACTAATGCACACATGAGCAAACATCAGAACCAAACAACACCTATACAGGTATACTAACCAAACTCATCCTCACCATGGATCAATCACCAAATAACACATCCAAGTATAATAAAATAATATGAAGCATATCAATGATAGTGTACCCTACACCTCTTTCCAACTTATTTTCTGCTCTCACACCCCAACGACGAATGTCCTGGTGCTCCCACCCCTTTCGTATAACATCATAGCATATCACATCACATCCCGCCTGAAGACACTTGGGACATAAAATCACAAAATATCTCATACTTAGTGTAGTAGGGTATCATAAACATGAAGGACATCAACCTCCTGCCCTCCTTCCACCACACACAACCACCACCATAAGCCATCTCATCACATCTCACCTGAAGACACTTGATCCATCACACCTCATCACATCACATCTATACAGTGTAATTTTTGAATTTTTCCTATAACAACCCATCCATGTAATAAACTACTGAAAGAGGGAGTGAGGAAGATTAGGCAGCCATCCATCCATCCTCCCACTAAGATGTTGGACAAAACACCCCCATATATATATATATATATATGGCTGTCAGAACATGGATCTCAATGTGGGTGGGGAACATATATAAATAACAAGGAATATACAATGGTATATATATATATTATCAAACACACAATCCCAACCTATGGGATTACAACTTGAGTATTTTCCCAACTCATGACTTTCCCTCACTTTGCTGCTCACTCTAAATGCATAAAACCACACAAGAATCCATAAGCAACTAACCATATTCCTTCTCAATTTAAATCCAATTTACAAATTATATTTTATCAACCCATTTCAATTGAAACATCTTGTTCATTAAAAACTTTCTATCCATTTAATTTATATTTAATTGTCCACCATTTAAACCACATAGCATGTTATAATTTATTCTTCCATTACCCAAACCATCTTAATTTTAATACTAATTTGGAAACTATCATAACCCATCATACCAAAAAAAACATCCCAACATCCACATACTAATAATCTGACCTCCACTTTCACAGGCCCACTATAAAACCTCATCACTATCACCATCACTGCCTTGCTACACAACCGCATCACCACATAGTCACTATCAAGGCATCACATCAACACAACCAAGACACAACACACATCAATTTCAAAAAAAAAATTCCAAACTATACACATAGTATTTTATAGATTAGGAATAGGTGATTTCATTCAATCCCACTTCTTTATTAATGAGTCTTATCACACAAGACATATAACCTAGTGAAACTAATTCATTAGCTGAGTATAAGTGGCTAACTGTTTCTTTACTATAGTTTCATAAAAATAACACAATATGGGCATCAAAACATATATAAAAACATCAAAAATAAGGGCTACCAATGATCATGGTTTTTAGTGATGCAAAAAACAATGATAGATCTAATATAAAAATATCAAAAAGTTGTAAAAGCATGTAAAACATTCCCCTTACCCATTTGATTCATTAAATCAAATTATTATCTTCATTAATATGGTGTATAATATATTACCAAAAGATAAAAGAACCATGAATCCATACTTTATGTTAAAATTGACGAGAAATGAAGGGATTTTCTACCTGGAAGAAAGAATATATACACAAATCACTACACCAAAAATAGGGGGTGCACACATAGGAAGAAACCACATTTAAGGAAGAATTCAAAACAAAACTAACAACTGAGATCCACAACTCCGAGGGAAAAAGGATTGGGAACCTACCATATCAAGAGAATGTAATCCCAATGGAACAAATGAAAGGTCTTCTCATAAGAATGAACATATTTGAAACTAGTGGGATTTGATATGGTTTCAATTGACCATTTAAGGAGAATATCATACAATACATGCGGTATGACCATTAAAAAGGATCAAATTTTTTTTATAAATAGAGGATATAATTATAATCATTTAAAATAGATTTAAAATCCCTTAATGTAGTCATTTAAACAATTTTTCATCAAATAAAATTCCAAAAGATAAAAATTTGAAAATTCTGGAAAAACTGGACTAACTGTAGATCTACCCCTAGTGATCTAACTTTGGGATCTTCCACTAGTTAAATGATATAATATTTGGGATCTAACAATAGTTTATTGATCTACCATCGGTTCAGTGATATACTGTTAGTTCAATGATCTACCACCAGTTCACTGATCTACAATCATTTTAGTCATCTACCATTAGTTCAATGATCTATGGCCACTTTAGTGATCTACCACCAATTCATCAATCTACCATCAGTTCAGTGATCCATCATCAGTTATGTGATATACCATTATTTCAATGATCAAATTCCAGTTCAATGATCTACCATCAATTAAATGATCTTATAAAAATTTAATAAAGTAACCACAAACTCTAGGACACTGGAGTCAGGTTCTTTACATCATAAGTGAGTGATGAAATATTTTTTATAATTATGATGTGTTAATTAAGTTTCTAGTTGTTTTACGGGTTGGTTTTTGTGTTAACTCTTTTTAAAGGGTTAAAATGAAATTTTTTGGTGTTTAACCTAGGTATGTAAACCACTTTAAGACCCAAAATTTGGTTGGGTAGCTTGTTTCTTGAGTTTCTCTCTTTACACTTAATCTCTTATGGTTTAGAGAGATACATTGTAAGGATGACCAAGATTATATAGATTTCATTGAATAAATAAATCACATGTTATTCCTAATTTAAGGCATATTGTTAATCACTCGATCATCTTGTACCATCACATATAGATCAAAAAAATGGTGTTCTAGGAGATTTGGGTGCATGTGTGGATGATCTAGAGGAATCCTAGCTTTGATTCTTTAAATCTATGATGTCTCAACTCTGATTGACACTACCCAACATCAAACACACAAATTAGGTACCTTTAATTTAATTCTTCATACTTAAATTAAATTAAAAATGATCCTAAGTAGTAATCAGGTATTTCCGTACCAAATTAGGTTTCGTAGTATAGATTTGTTTTAAAAATTTGAAATTTACCTTTTAACACGCTTTCACACCATACCCAATTCCTTTAATTAAGCCCTAATAACTCAACTTGGTAGGTCATACCAAGAAAATAATCTCCACTATTCATGTACAATAACCACCATACCATACTCCATTAACATGACTATCTCCAACATATGAAGGAAAAATCAATAGAGGGAAAAATTGAATTCTATATTTTGAAATAATAGTGGGGTGTGAAATAAACCCCTAGTGATATTCCCAGTCATAAATGGTAGTATATCCCACTTCTACAAAGTTACTCATATTTGGTTTTGGAAGACATGTATAATCACACATGAAACCATTTTAATATAATATGACATTTGAAAGTTTTTAATTTAATAATGCATAGCTTGCTGGTCGACTCGATTAATCATATGCATCAATAATAGATGTGGAGGTATAATTGGTAGTGATTTCTTGAGTTATTCATATATAGAATATGGTTGTATTGATGTATTCTAATGAAATTCATGATCTGTCATGATTATACTTATGTAGCAACATTGAGGTTGAGTTATTTTGACTCAACTTAGTATGCTCATGGTTTAATATGATGTAGAAACTTTTTCATGAGATGTATTCATATATATGTGTGGTAGATATTGGGGTTTCTAACAATATGTAGAATTTAGGAGTCATATACATTTAATCACTTGAGAGAAACTAGATAGGGTTCAATCTCCTGTTTATAACACCTCAATATTTTATGATATGTTTTCTTTTTAAATAAATTTAATAGCTTGTGTTGCACGCAACACTGAATTCGAAGGCACCAAGATCTATTAATAATTGATTATTTTAACCTAACCATTAAAATAGTAGGAATGAATAGTATTTACCAAATTATGAAATTTATATAATTAATATTCATCCCAAATATTTTATAGACAAAATATAAAAATGAATCCAATTTTACGCATTAAAAGACTAAATTTTTCTAAAGGCAGTGTTATCATCTTTTGATGGCGCACTTATTTTTAATCTAGTTTTTGGCACTTTTATAATTTATATTTAATAAAATAAAATTCTTCTTTTAAATAGGAATATAAAAATTAACTTTGGTTTAATTTTTGGTATTTTTCTCATAAGTTTCATGTTTTTATGAATATTAAAAAATACTAAATTTTAATTGAAAACAAATTTTTTCATAAAAATAATTTATAGTGTTGAATTATATTATTAAATGGTTTTAAAGTATAAATATTTTATTTTTTTATCATTTAATCCAATTCAGGTCATTGGAAACAATTTTACATTGAATTTAGAAATAAAAACATTTTAATCTTCTGCATGTTTTAAACTTTAATAACCCGTTTTCTGACCCTGTCAATGAGATTAATTTTAAATTAATTACTGTAAATTATGTGATTTGAAATTTGAAAAATGGATTCCATATTTGGAAACATAGGGTCCAAATTATGTAAATATTTTTCTTTTATTTTTGGGCATTATGAATAGTAACTTTAATAATTTTTTATTAACATAGTTAAAGGAAAATCGAGTAATTAATGGTACAAATAATATTATAAATATTAAAAAATTACCCTAACACTTGTTATAATTTCATTGGATGAGTAGGTTTCAACCAAAATCATCCTTGGTCCAAGATTATAAATCTTTTTTAAGCCACTAGTGTGAGAGTATGAAATTTATTATATTTTATTTAAATAAGAGTTAAAGATGTCATACTCATATTTTAATAACTATATCATTTTTAATATAGGGTTATACAGAAGATAAATTCAACTATAAATAGTCATTTTAAATACAATTTTTTTATTTAGTATTCTAATTTATCTCTAATTTTTAGTAAATAAATAATTACCTTAAAGTCTTATACAATGATAATGCTGTAATTCTTTAATTAATAGAAATATCAAATAAATGATATTAAAAATATTAAAATAAATATAATTTGATATAATAAATACCATACAATAATTTTATGTAATAATTTTAAATTTTATGTATTAGTAAATAGATTTGGTTCTAAGATATCAGGTTGTTATGATATTTTTAAAAATAAAAATAACGAATAGTTTTAAAATTGATACTAATGATATTTTATCAAATAATTTAAAAATTGTAAAATGTATTTAAAAATAAAAAAATAATTATTACATGGTCTAAAATTTTATAAATTTTTCATTTATTGTATAATTTATATCAATTAATTAAAAATTAAAACCTTTTAATATTTAAAAAGTTGTTACCTTATTTAAAATTAAAAAACGTTAATTAATGGTTAATTAAAATTACATGGTTTACAAAAAAACCAAAACTTGTCTAAAATCTATTTATTTATGATATTACAACCTTATGTAATCTTATCTTTGAATACATGACATTTTGGTGGTATTTGGATTGATATTGAATTTATTATAAATTAATATTTTTAAAAATTACAAAAGAGCCCTTCATCTCAATTATAAAAAGGAACCTCCTCCCTCATCTCATTTTATCACTTTGAGACTTATACATCGATCAAAAAATGACCATTTATTATATAAAATTCCCTATACACATCCTAGAGGCATTAATATTCTCAAAAGTCCAACCTTAGTGTCCCTAAGAAGAGACCCAATTGAGGTTCTCTAAAGAAGAGGTAATCGTCTTTACCGACTCCTTCAAGATTATTTCTTCTTCTACTTCCTCTTTATGTGTTGTTTCAATCATAAAGTAATCAATATAGTTTGATATATATTATTAGATGTTATTATTAATATGGGACAACCATATTACACCTTTTATCCATCCTACGAAAAATTAAATCACTACTCATGCGTACGTACAACCTATCGTCTCCACGCCATGGTGTAATTTTTTTTTCATCACTAATTTATTTGGATGGGTATAATTATAGATATAATGGATATAAATAATAAATATAACATGATATTTATTTTTTATAATTAATACACCATCAAATTCCTGACCATTTCACCACTATGGGAATGATATCGTTTCTCATGCATATGTACGACCTACCGACTCCCACTACTGGAAATATAGTCTTTCCCAACGGTTATGAACCGTTGGGAAAGGCTGCAAAACTGTTGGTATATGTTATACCAATGGTTTTGCAAACCTTAGGGAATTAAGAGTTGGGAAAGCTTTTCCCAATGGTTTACAGTGAACCGTTGAGATAGGGTGGGGAAAAATTAACCTATTCCAACAGTTTGGCTTGAACCATTGGGAAAGCCCAAGCACTCTCCTATTTCACAATGGTTCATAGAACTATTGGTAAAAAACTCAGAGATTCTATGCCAATGGTTTGAAACCGTTGGCATAGCCTATGTTGTGCAAATTGCACAGCAGCCTGCAATTTGCACAGCAGCTCTGCAATTTTCACATCAGGTCTCATTTTGTGCATTCCCTCTCATTTTCAATCCAATTATTGTACCTACAATAACCTAACACAAATAAATATACAATTATTGTACCTGCAATAACCAACTAACACATACATATAGAGAACAAATTCATACACATTTAACATATAGTGTATCCTGGAACTATACACATCCATAATTAAATTATAATTCATAATGTAATTATAAACATAAATAATTCATTTAGAATTAAATTTAAAATTTAGATGAAAATTATATGTGGAATCAAAAATTCAATTCATAATTTGATCGGTTTTTCGTATACCACATATTTTTACCTGAAATGATGTCCATTTTAAACAAAATACATACACCTGGAGTGATACCGGCCACACCGTGCCTCGGATTGAGGTGAGGTTAACTCATACATATCACAAATGACCCATCGATCATTGTCCTAAAGTATCAACATATTCTGAAAGTGTTTGATCGGTTTTCCGTATGCCAGTTGATGTTTTTCACTTAAAATGATGTCCTTTTGAAACAAAAGACAGACACTTTGAGTGGTGCCAGCCACACCATGTCTCAGATTGAGGCGGGGTTGATTCTTACACATCACATATGACCCATGGATCGTTGTGCTAAAGTATCAACATAATCAGAATCCGTTTGGTCAGTTTTCCGTATGTACTTAAAATGTTGTCCATTTTAAACAAAAGAGAGCCACTTAGAGTGATCCCGACCACACCGTGCCTCTAATTAAGGCAGGGTTGACTCGTACATGTCACATATGACCCATGGATCGTTTTCCTAAAGCATCAACACATTTCGAATGCATTTGGTCAGTTTTTCGTATGTCAGTTGTTGTTTTCACTTAAAATGATGCCCATTTTAAACAAAAGAGAGACACTATGAATGGTGTTGGCCACAACACATCTCATATTGAGGTGGGGTTGACTCGTACACATCACATATGACCCATGGATCGTTGTTCTAGAGTATCGACACAATCAGAATCCGTTTGGTTAGTTTTCTGTATGCTAGTTGTTGTTTTCACTTAAAATAAAGTCAATTTTAAACAAAAGAGAGACACTTTGAGTGGTGTCGGCCACACCGCACCTCATATTGAGGCGAGTTTGACTCGTACACATCACATATGACCCATGGTTTATTATACTAAAGTTTAAATAGAAACCGAATGCGTTTGGTCGGTTTTCCGTATGTACTTAAAATGTTGTCCATTTTAAACAAAAGAGAGACACTTCGACTGATCCCGACCACACCGCGACTTGGATTGAGCCCAAGTTGGATCTTACATGTCACATATGACCCATGTATCGTTGTGATAAATTATCAATAGATTCTGAATGTGTTTGGTCGGTTTTCTATATTCCATTTGTTCTTTTCACTTATAATCCTGTCCATTTTAAACAAAAGAGACATAATTAGAGTGGTGCTGGCCACACTGTGTCTCAGATTTAAACGAGGTTGACTCATAAACGTCTCAAATGACCCATGAATCATTGTCCTAAAGTATCAACACAATCTGAATGCATTTGGTCGGTTTTCCGTATGCCAGTTGATGTTTTTCACTTAAAATGATGTCCTTTTGAAACAAAAGACAGACACTTTGAGTGGTGACGGCCACACCACATCTCAGATTGTGGTGGGGTTGATTCTTACTTGTCACATATGACCCATGTATCATTGTGATAAAGTATCAACACAATCAAAATCCGTTTGGTCAGTTTTTCCTATATACTTAAAATGTTGTCCATTTTAAACAAAAAAGATCCAGTTAGAGTGATCTAGGCCACACCGTGCCTCAGATTAAGGTGGGGTTGACTCGTAAACATCACATATGACCCATGGATCATTTTCGTAAAGCATAAACACATTTCTAATGCGTTTGGTTAGTTTTTCGTATGCTAGTTGTTCTTTTCACTTATAATCCTGTCCATTTTAAACAAAAGAGAGACACTATGAATGGTGTCGGCCACACCGCGCCTCAAATTGAGGCGGGGTTGACTCGTACACATCACATATGACCCATGGATCATTTTTCTAATGTATCGACACAATCCGAATGCGTTTGGTCGGTTTTCCATATTCCAATTGATGTTTTTCACTTAAAATTATTTCCTTTTGAAACAAAAGATAGAAACATTGAGTGGTTTCGGACACACCATGTCTATGATTGAGGCGGGTTTGATTCTTACACAACACATATGACCCATGTATCATTCTCCTAAAGTTTCAATGGAAACTAAATGTGTTTGGTCAGTTTTCCATATGTACTTAAAATGTTGTCCATTTTAAACAAAAGAGAGCCACTTAGAGTGATCCCGGCCACATCGTGCCTTGGATTAAGGCAAGGTTTACTCTTACACATCACATATGACCCATGGATCATTGTCCTAAAGCATCAACACATTTCGAATGCGTTTGGTCGGTTTTTCATATGTCAGTTGTTCTTTTCACTTATAATCCTATCCATTTTAAACAAAAGAGAGACACTATGAATGGTTTCGGACACACCACGCCTCGAATTGAGGCAAGGGTGACTTTTACACATCACATATGACCCATGTATCATTTTTCTAAAGTATAAACACAATCAGAATGTGTTTGGTCGGTTTTCCGTATGCCAGTTGATGTTTTTCACTTAAAATGATGTGATTTTGAAACAAAAGACAGACATTTTGAGTGGTGCCGACCACACCGCATATCAGATTGAGGCGATTTTGATTCGTACACATCACATATGAACCATGGATTGTTCTACTAAAGTTTCAATGGAAACCAAATGCGTTTGGTCAGTTTTTTGTATGTACTTAAAATGTTGTCCATTTTAAACAAAAGAAAGCCACTTAGAGTGATTCTGGCCACACCGTACCTCAGATTAAGGTGGGGTTGACTCGTACACATCACATATGACCTATGGATCATTTTACTAAATAATCAACACATTTCGAATGCATTTGGTCAGTTTTCTCTATGTCAGTTGTTCTTTTCACTTATAATCCTCTCTATTTTAAATAAAAGAGAGACACTATGAATGGTGTTGGCCACACTGCGCCTCGTATTAAGGTGGAGTTGACTCATACACGTCACATATGACCCATGGATCATTGTGATAAAATATAAATACAATCCGAATGCATTTGGTTGGTTTTCTGTATGCTAGTTGAAGTTTTTCACTTAAAATGATGTCCTAGTGAAACAAAAGACAGACACTTTGAGTGGTGCCGGCCACACCGCATCTCCGATTGAGGAGAGGTTGATTCATACACGTCACATATGACCCATGGATCGTTGTGATAAAGTATCAACATAATCAGAATCCGTTTGGTCAGTTTTCCATATGTACGTAAAATGTTGTCCATTTTAAACAAAAGAGAGGGACTTAGAGTGATCCTGGCCACACCGTGCCTTGGATAAAGGCGGGATTGACTCGTACACATCACATATGACCCATGTATAGTTTTCCTAAAGCATCAACACATTTCGAATGTGTTTGGTCAGTTTTTTGTATGTCAGTTGTTCTTTTCAATTATAATCATGTCCATTTTAAACAAAAGAGAGACACTTTGAATGGTGTCGGCCACACCACGCCTCAAATTGAGGCGGGGTTGACTCGTACACATTACATATGAACCATTGATCATTGTGATAAAGTATCGACACAATCTGAATGCGTTTGTTCGGTTTCTGTATGCCAGTTGATATTTTTCAATTAAAATGATGTCCTTTTGAAACAAAAGATAGACACTTTGAGTGGTGCCGGCCACACCACATCTTAGATTGAGGTGGGGTTGATTCGTACACGTCAAATATGACCCATGGATTGTTCTCCTAACATATCAATGGAAACCGAATGCATTTAGTCAGTTTTCCGCATGTACTTAAAATTTTGTCCATTTTAAACAAAAGAGAGACACTTAGAGTGATCCCGGCCACACCGTGCCTCAGATTTAGGCGGGGTTGACTTGTACACGTCACATATGACCCATGGATCGTTTTGATAAATTATAAATAGAATCTGAATGCGTTTTTTCAGTTTTTCGTATGTCAGTTGTTCTTTTCACTTATAATCCTGTCCATTTTAAACAAAAGAGAGACACTTTGAATGGTGTTGACCACACCACACCTCGAATTAAGGCGGGGTTGACTCGTACATATCACATATGAGCCATGGCTCATTGTGCTAAAGTATCGACACAATTTGAATGCATTTGGTTGGTTTTCCATATGCCAGTTGATGTTTTTCACTTAAAATGATGTCCTTTTGAAACTAAAGACAGACACTTTGAGTGGTGTCGGCCACACCGCATCTCCGATTGAGGCGATATTGATTCATACACATCACATATGACCCATGTATCGTTTTTCTAAAGTATCAACACAATCAGAATCCGTTTGGTCAGTTTTCCATATGTACTTAAAATGTTGTGCATTTTAAACAAAAGAGAGCCACTTAGAGTGATCCCGGCCACACCATGCCTTGTATTAAGGCAGGGTTGACTCATACACATCTCATATGACCCATGGATCGTTTTCATAAAGCATCAACACATTTCGAATGTGTTTGGTCAGTTTTTTGTATGTCAGTTGTTCTTTTCACTTATAATCCAGTCCATTTTAAACAAAAGAGAGACACTTTGAATGGTGTCGGCCACACCGCATCTCGGATTGAGTCGGGGTTGACTCTTACACGTCACATATGACCCATGGATCGTTGTGCTAAAGTATCGACACAATCCGAATGTGTTTGGTCGGTTTTCCGTATGCCATTTGATGTTTTTCAGTTAAAATGATGTCCTTTTGAAACAAAAGATAGACACTTTGAGTGGTGCCAGCCACACCACATCTCCGATTGAGGCGAGGTTGATTCATACACGTTACATATGACCCATGGATCATTGTGCTAAAGTATCAACACAATCAGAATCCGTTTGGTTAGTTTTCCGTATGTACTTAAAATGTTGTCCATTTTAAACAAAAGAGAGACACTTAGAGTGATCCCGACCACACCATGCCTCAGATTAAGGCAGGGTTGACTCGTACACATCACATATGACCCATGGATCATTGTCCTAAAGTATCAACACATTTCGAATGCGTTTGGTCAGTTTTTCGTATGTCAGTTGTTCTTTTCACTTATAATCCTGTCCATTTTAAACAAAAGAGAGACACTGTGAATGGTGTCGGCCACACCGTGCCTCGGATTGAAGTAGAGTTGACTTGTACACGTCACATATGACCCATGGATCTTTGTGCTAAATTATCGACACAATCCGAATGCGTTTGCTTGGTTTTCCATATGCCAGTTGATGTTTTTCAATTAAAATGACGTAATTTTGAAACAAAAGACAGACACTTTGAGTGGTGCCGGCCAGACCACGTCTCATATTGTGGCGGAGTTTATTCATACACGTCACATATGACCCATGGATCATTCTCCTAAAGTTTCAATGGAAACCGAATGCGTTTGGTCGGTTTTTCGTATGTACTTAAAATTTTGTACATTTTAAATAAAAGGGAGACACTTAGACTGATCCCGGCCACACCGTGCCTCATATTGAGACCGGGTTGGCTCTTACACGTCACATATGACTCATGGATCATTGTGATAAATTATTAACAGAATCAGAATGCATTTGGTTGATTTTTCCGTATGCTAGTTGTTCTTTCACTTATAATCCTGTCCATTTTAAATAAAAGAGACACAGTTAGAGTGGTATGTTAGTTGTTTATTCACATTATTCAAATACAATATTTGACTATGGGTCTTTAAATTAATTTATTTATGAAAAATTTACATTTAAAATGAGAATATCAGAAAATTAATAGAAGATAAAACTTTTACTAAAAATCCTTGTGGAAATATTAAGGTAAACATGATTTATGAGAATCCTCATGTGTCTATTAGTGGAATGGTATTTGCTTAAAATATTGTGGAAATTCATATAGAATATTTTTATATCATTCTTAGTATGGATTAGATTTTAGTTTATCATGCTATGAAACATTTCAGAGCTAACAATGTCATGCCCAATGAATACATTCCTTTTATAACATACCAAGAATCTATGATATTGATTAGATGTGTAAATGTGATTTACATTGATTATCATGATGAAAATAAATAAAATATATATTATAGATTTTCAAGTAGTAAATGAAATCAAGGAGGGTGGGGGGTCTGTCCGGTGGGTGTCCGGGGGGCTGTCCGGGGACCAAGGAGGAGGGTGGGGGGGCTGTGTGGGGGGCTGTCCGGGGGGTGTTCGGGGGGTTGTCCGGGGTCCAAGGAGGAGGGTGGGGGGGCTATACGGGGGGCTGTTTGGGGGGCTGTTCAGGGGGTTGTCCGGGGTCCAGGGAGGAGGGTGGGGGGGGGGCTGTCCGGGGGGCTGTCCGGGTGGCTGTTCGGGGGGCTGTCCGGGGGTTGTCTGAGGGGCTGTCCGGGGGGCTGTCCGGGGACCAAGGAGGATGGTGGGGGGGCTATCCAGGGGGCTGTCCGGGGGGTTGTCCGCGGTCCAAGGAGGATGTTGGGGGGTTTTCCAGGGTCCAGGAAGGAGGGGGGGTTCCCAAACACATAACCACTAAAAGAAAACAACATCAATAAAAATAGATAATATATAAAAATAACTCAACTCCAATATTATACTACGTGTCTAGATAAAACCAACAACTAGAATAGATTAAATATCAAATCTCAGTAATATTAGTCAAAAATGTAATGGATCACTTTTTCCCACATCACCATCACCATCATCACTATCATCATCACCCTCTTCCTCGTCCCCATCATCATCCTCACCCTCCTCAGCACCATCCTCCTCACCCTCCTCGCCACCTGCCTCGCCCTCCTCCTCTACCTCCTCTTCCGCATCAAACTCCTCGCCATCATCATCATCAAGCTGGACATCATGCTGACCACCACTAGAACTGCCACCTGGTGCACCATATATAGAACGTATCGATGACATATATTCATCAAAATATGGGATGTCCTCTGCTGGAATTGTTGGATGTAGAACTTCAATAAATTTCATAAACGCACTGTTTGCCCTAGAAGACTATTCTTCCATGTCTGTGGCCCCTTTATCATCTTGTTCTGCATGTGTCCTAACTTTCTGTAGCTTGGTGGCACTACATATCTTACCTGAGGAGGGCCAATACCTCGTCGGGGCTATCCTAGGTCAGCAGCGTACTGTGCCAGGATGCTCCTCTGCCAACACCTGATGTAAGTGATCTGTTGGCCCAAAATTGTCTGGTTCTTGGGCATCGAGGGCCTCTAAAGCAACTTGTTACAAATATAAATATATTATTAAGTTACAAAATATATATTAAAATATAAAATCAATAGATTAAAACTTACAATCTGCTGCTGAGTCGCTTCATTGACGGCACTTCCATCCTTTTTCCGTCTACTCGAGAAAAATAGTTTTGCTCGAGGCACACGTCCTTCAATATTATGTATTTGCCTCTACAATGACATTGAAAACTAAAGTTATATGAAAACTTTAGAAAATGATTAAATAATTGAGAAAACAACAGAAAATTTAAGTCTTAAAGAAAACTTATAAAAAAATTTCATACCTGCTTCCTCTCATGATCCGGCATCGTAGTACGTCCTAGTATGTGGAGGTATTTTTTTGCATCAATGTTTTTTTTTTTATTTTTTCCAGATGATTTCTAAATAAAATTCGATAATGAAAAGGATAATACTAATGCAAAAAATTAAAGTTATTATTTAAATACCTTAAATGTAATTCATACCTTAAACTGGGTACTCATCTAATGAGTAATCATCTGATGATAGTGCTTTATAGGACAATCATCCATGACTGATACCGCCTCTAACTCAGTGCCAACTCTAGCATGCCATCCAATATACAACTCAAGATTGTAGTCTCTCCAAAGCTCGCCTAAATCTTTTAGACGTTCCGATCGAGCACCCTCACCATCGGGAAAATTAAATCGAAGCTGACATCAAAATTTTAATTCATATAAATACAAAAATAATTCATGGCATTAAATACAACAGATTTTTTTAACTATATCTCTGGCCAAGCTCTATCCTTGACCTCATGTGGAAAATGTCTCCATGACAGCGGGATGACGGGAATGATGTCGGAGTATTTGGAAAGCGTCGCCAAAAAACTCCGACATTACTACCCTAATTTCTCAACCATTTGGTTGTCTTCATTGTAATCCACCATAACCTGTGCGGAAGTTCCACACTGAATACATGCATGTATGCCCCCACCCCCACCTCCTATCCGTAGATGTATCTGTCATTAAAGAAAAACAAATATTTTATCAAAACATGTTATAATGAAAATACATATTGCTATAAAAATTTGTTAGGGTTTTATAAATATACCTGCTCCAATCTGATCGCTGAGCACCACCGGATCCATAGAAACTGATGGAACACCTTGTGGTGGAACAGGAGTCGAAGACGATGGAATATAGAAGCTCGGAGAGACAGAAGTATAAGAAAAAGAATACGGGACAACTGTATGACCGGATTCTGACTGGGGAGTGGGAATTATCACGAGATGTGAAAATGATGGGGCAGAAGATGCAGAAGGTAGCGAAAACATGGGAGTCCTAAATATCCCGTGTGTCCCTAACGACACACCAGGATCAAAATGCGGGAAGGATGACATGTCAGTGGGAGGGGCAGGGTCTAGTCGGGCACGCGCAGCTATTCGTCCACCTCTGGTACGAACCCTCCTCGTACCACTGGCCTGAGTACTAGGACCAGTACTAGGCTCCTCGTCGAATAACCGTCGATGTATAGGTGGATCCTACAAAAATGTTTACAAAAAAATTAATCACATCACATTATATATTCATTAAATATATATATATTTGAAATAAAGTACTCACTGTAGGCACTAATGGTGGAACACCCATCTCCGCCATCCGACGATTGTTCTCCATAATTTTTGTACTTCGTCTCTCTTCAATTGGCTGCATTTCCTGCTTTTGAAAACAAATATGTAATTAATTCGAAAAAGGAAACTAATGGGTAAACCAAAAAAACTAAATATATGAGGGAATATGGGGATTCATTGGTAATTTAGCTATCAATTGTTTTAGAAGAGCTTGAATGAATTTAATAAATCATACAATTTGTAATGTTCACCAAGTTAGAAATATTGTTTGACTAGTTTTGAATATAGTTCAATTCCAAATTAGAAAACGCAATTCAAATAAAACAGCAACCGATAAACATTGAAAATTCACATAACGGTCAAGTCAGCTAAAAAATATTTGGGATGAATACTAAATCAATTTGAATATTACAAACCTTAACAACCCAACTTGAGGTAAACCAAAAAAATTGAGAACATGGATGAATGATTCTATATATTTTCAACCACAAATTCAGGTTCACAATCAACTCTGAAAATTGAGCTATTGGAGTCATAAAAAGAAATAAATGGATTGATTCCGATGGCAATAGGGACAGTGTCAATTCCATCATCACCATCATCAAAAATATGTCTTGGAATTACTTCAACTATGACACCAAATTCAGGTCGAAGTTGGTCTTTGACATAAAAAACATGTTTATCCATTGATGCCAACACATATGGTTCTTTGATAGCAAGAGTGTGAGTCATATTAATTACTCGAAATCCAAAATCATCAATAAATGTGCCATGTATCGTCATCAAATCAAACCAATGACATTTCATCATTGTGACTCGTCCATGAGAGTAATAATCCAACATTATTATTTTTCTCAACGACTCCATAATAACCCACATTTTCAAATCGCGGTCTACTATCTGATGCACTGGCATAAAAATCTTTTTTGGCAGTAACCATAACACCATCATGTTTTTTTCTCATGTTCTTTGCTCATTCAGTGACAATAAATTTTTACCCATTGATAACAATTGATTTACAGTCACGAACCACGATATTAGGACCAAAAGACAAAGATCTTATTTCCTCAGAGATAGAGTCAATAGACAAACTCAATACCTGCAATATAAATGACTGTTAAACTTAATTAAATATTGAAATAATTAATTTAAAAAGTAATATTTTTACCTTCAATTTTAACCAAGCAAAAAATTCTTTGCTATGCAAAGTCTCTCTCCTTCTCAAAGATAAAGAACGGTGCTTTCTATTTATTATTATTTTATGTTCCCTGTAGATAAAAAATATGAATAGTTTAACAGATATATATATAAGATATACATATTCAATTTAGTTACCTGATATAGTCATCGAACAAATCACAATTGAAAAAAACTGTGCGATGTGTCATCTCCCTCTCTTCATGGCTTAATGTCTTCAATGTATATGATCCAGGAATTCCTCCTGTTTGAGGAAGTGATGGAAAACTGGTTTCAATTTTCTCATACTATTCTTCTTCATTTCTCATTGTTCTATTCATTCTTGTAGTAATATTAGACAAATACATTGAGCATAAATCCATACATTCTTGAGCCAAGTAACCGTTCACGATAGAACCATCAGGATGATTCCTGTTTCGGACATAAGACTTTAATGTGTACATATTTCTTTCAGTTGGATACATCCAATGAAAATAAACAGGTCCTCCGAGAAGTATTTCAGTGGGAATATGGACAGTCAGATGCAGCATGCATGTGAAAAATGATGGAGGAAATATTTTCTCCAACTCATACAAAATTAATGGGGAATCCGTCAACATTTTTTGCAAGAAATACTTGGACAACTTCTTAGCACAAAGATCTCTAAACAAATGTAACAACCAAATAATAGTCACCCTTACATTATTGGAAAAAATATGATGAATTGATATTGGAAGCAACTCATACAGTAGAACATGATAATCATGAGTTTTCAAATATTTTAGCTTCAACTCTCTTATGTTGACCCATTTAGATATGTTGCTTGAATAGCCATCATGAACTCTAATAGTCTCTAATACTTCTAGAAATTGTTTTTTTCATAGGTTTCATCACATAAAAAGCACATGGAAGTTGCCATTTATTTTCACTGATACGCACAGGATGCAATTCTGGTCTGATGCCCCAATCCACTAAGTCACGCCGAGATCGTAAATCATCTTTTGTCTTCCCCTTGACATTTAGAATAACCAAAAGAAACATTTCACATATATTCTTTTCAATATGCATTACGTCTAATCAATGATGTAAAAAACTGGTTGACCAATAAGGTAAATAAAAAAAGATACTCCACTTCCTTCAATTGTAATAGGTTTCAGTGGAAACATTATTTCTCTTTCCAGATTTCATTTGACCCTTCCCGAATAAAAAACTAAAATCTTTTAATTCATTAATCACATCGGTTCCAGACATACGCTGAGGTGGATCATTTGTCTCTATGGTATTATCAAATCTTCGACGATTCATTATATATGGATGATCCTTTGGAAAGAATCATCGATGTCCCATAAAACTGAAACTACAACGATATTTCAGTCTTTTGGATCGTGTATTCTTCATACAAACTAGACATGACAGTTTTCCCTTCATGCTCCATCCAAACATCATTGCATAATCCAAAAAATCATTGATCATCCACATAAGTGTAGAACACATCTGAAATATGTCTTTCGAACATGAATTGTATGTGCGCACACCCATATCACAAAGAAGTTTCAACTCTTTTATTAAAGGTTTCATGTATACATCAATATCAATGCCGGTATCAGAAGGACCAGATATGAGTATACTCATGAAAGTGAAATGTTTTTTCATACACAACCATGGGGGAATATTATAAATGTGTATAAAAACTGGCCATGTGCTGTGAGAAGTAAGCATCTGCCCAAACGGATTAAAATCGTCGCATGAAAGACCCAGCCTCACATTACGCATGTCAGCTGCAAAACCGGGATGTTGAGCATCAAATCTCTGCAATGCAAATCCATTTGCAGGATGAACCAACTCATCATTAGTCTTCTTTCTCTCGGTATCATGTCATCTCATTTTTTTGATATGTCATCCGACATAAAAATATTCTGGAGTCTGGGGATCAATGGAAAGTGCCACATTACTTTCTGTGGAATACGGGATGGTGTTCCATCAGATTTTGACTTCCAGCAGGATGTGCCACATTTTATACAATAATTTCGTTCAGCGTTTTCCTCCCAGAATAAACTACAATCTTTCGGGAAAGCATGAATTTTTTTTCTTGAAAATCCAAGTTCCTCAACTAACTTACATTCCATATAGTGGTTTGAGGGAATATCTGCATCATCTAGAAGTAAATCCTTCAAGAGGGTAAGAATGTAATCGATTTCTGTATTAGAAATCCCATACATAGTTTTCCCATGAAACAATCAGATTAAAAATCCCAACTTTTTCATTTTATCACATTGTCTATATACTGGAGTCGTGGAAGCATCATTCAATTTTTTCACCCTATCAATATTATCATTTTCACTAGATGTATCAAATGTCCTCATATCGAAGTCTTCTTGAGTCGAAATCCTTTCTTTTTCATGATGACAAACAAACAGAAACAGATCATCTAACAAATTCTTTATTCCAGTCCTTTCATTTCGATCATCACCAATTTGAGATTTCATTTTCTCCCCATTTTGATACCACACAAAGTATTTTGCTTGAAAACCATTTTTGGGTATGTGGTAGCTGGCTTCTTCACAGCTCAACCAAGGTCTACCAACACAATTGGAACATGGGCAGTGTATGCGACCACTATCTGAAGCATTGTGAAATGAAAAATCTATAAAGCTCTCCAAATTGTTTTGAAAATCACTTGAGATCCGATCGGTTTCATACATCCAACTTCTGTCCATTCTGTAAAAAGAATTTATATAAGTCATTTTGTCATAAAAAATTCAATAGGATTGAAATTTAATATAAAATACATTTAAGTAAATGATAAAGGAAGAAAATAATCAAGGTATCAACTACACATGTGAAAAAAACATACTAATGTGTTATTGAAAAAATGTAAAACCAACAAGAACTTAATCAGTTATCAAATCACAACATGCCTCATCCTATAACCATATTAGTAGGTTATCATGAACATGAATAACATCAACCTTGTTCCATCCTCCTACCCTACATGACCCCAACCACATTACACATCTTATTATAGCCTTATCACATCGCACCTCACCTGAAAACACTAGGGAAATCATTGTACATCTCACCTGAAGACACATGGAGAATCACATCGCATCTTGCTTAAAAACACATGGTCAATAACTTATGAAGGAAGAGTAGGTAAGACATGGTAGCTATCCAACCATATAACCACCATCCTAGATATTAGAAAAAATACCCATAACTCAAAACCTCTGATCATTTGTAAGTTTATCAAACTATTGTTGGGAATGTGTAGAAATAACATAAAATACATGATATATAGAATGCACAAAATACCCAACCTATGGGTTCACATTAACTACATAATCACACACATCACTACTACCATACAACACATAAACCATCACAACCAATTTCACCACTATATGCAACACACCACACCACCACCACACAAGACACATAGCATTTCCCACTTTCATTTATAAGCCACTTCATTCACACTTACATTGTCCATTCATTTAATGTTAAATTAATTAAATCCATTTACCACACATCCTTTTCTATTCCATATCATTTATTTACTATCTTGTTTTTTTCTTTAACAACATAATTTATTCCATAGATAACCAGGAAACTAATAAAACCACCACACAACAACTCACCATCTCACAATAACCATCGTCGCCATGTTACATCGGCCTACCATCTCACCAAAACAACCACATATCACAAAAAAAATATTACACATCACAAACCACCGCACAACCAAAACCACATCACCACATCATACACCACAACCTCATCACACAACACCTCCACATGACACAACACATCCACACATCATCACTATCACACAACTTCACATGTCACATCCATTCCCACTAACCATCACATTATAACCCCACATATCACAAAGCCCAACTGGTCACCTCAATCACCATACAACAACCTATAACATACAATGAAACACAACAAAAAACTCTCATAGAAGCAACATACCCCAACTTCCATAATTTATTCAAGGTCTTCTATACATTACCCCTTTATTTAGAATGGACATTATAACACAAATTATATTCCATGGGAAACTAATTAATTAACAAAATATTCGTTCATTTCCCTATTTTTTAGGGTGAAATCACATCAAAATCAAAACTTAAAACTAAAATATTAGATCAATAACAATAAAAAAGGTATAATATGTGTATAAAGAATAAAATACCTGATTTTACATGATTCAGATGGATTTTCACCTGTTTGGATGGAGGAGTTCAAGAGAGGAGCCGAGCACCGAATTGATTTTAGGGTTCTGTCGCGACTAGGGGAGAGCAGCGAACCGATTGTATTTGGGGAAAAGATTTACCAATGGTTTTTAAAAACCATTGGGAAAGGGGTGTTCAGGGTACCCTTTCCCAATGGTTCAATAGAATCATTGGAAAAGGGGTACCATTTCCCAACAGTTTTATGAAACTGTTGGGAAAGGGTAACTTGAACACCCCTTTGCCAATGGTTTTATGAAACCATTGTAAAAGGGGTAACCTTTCCCAGTGGTTCTAGTGAACCATTGTGAAAGGGTTTCCTAGCCCTTGTTTACCAATGTTTTAAGAAAATCGTTGGTAAAGAACCATGGGTAAAAACCACATTTCCAGTAGTGTCCATGACACGATGTGATTCATTTTCCATGTCAACCATTAAAGAATGATTATATATATATATAATGAATAAATATAATATTTATAAACTTAATATCATTATGGATATGAAATAAATATATCATATGCATAAGAAACAAGACTTACATGACAAAACATGTATAGGAAAATGAACAGTTAACACCCAAAATGCGGGTAATAACAAAATACTATTAAGAAAAGGGTGATATGATAATATAATAGTATCATATATGATATAATAAATATATATATGGTTCTATTATAAATTAATAACGTGTTTTAAACCATTATACAGGAGTTTAAAGCACAACCAACTAAAGGAAAGTACACAGTAATGGTTATTTCACAATTTCATTATTATTCGGGATTGTTTATTTGTAAGTATATATTGGGAAACATTTATCATCCATGTACTTATTTCTTATAATTGATTTCCAAAATATTTTTACAATTATCCTATTAATTTTTAAAGTCATTTTTACTTATTATTGACTTTTTTATAAAATGGTTAGAAAGGAATATTTTTGTCGCTTTCCAAACAAGGTACTTTGTGAATTTTTCGATGGAAGGAATGTTTTTTTAACTTATTTGGAATGAGTATATTTTTCTGTCATCATTATGCCTTAATTTGTTTAGGATTCATTTACAATTTTATGATATTATTTTTAATGATTTTTTTTCTAATTTCATGATTTTTAAAACAAATTATTACAAAGTAAAAGGGGTATTTCTCTCAAGAAATTTTAATGATTTAATTAGACTATTATCATCTATGTCAATATCATTTGTTTTATTTTATAATTAATTGAGGTTTATCTATTATTATAATATATACCATATTTTATTGAATTTTTTATGATCAGTTTGACTGTGGATGTACTATTTTGTTACCTTTCATGGTTTATGGTTAAAGTATTCACATTTTTTATTCTAGTTTTTCAATAAGAATGAGTATGTTTTTTATGCCTCAATCTTTTAATATGATGAATGATTTGGAATTAGTAAGTGATGGATAGGTACTGCTATGGCCCCTCTATACATCGATAGGTCTCATGAGTCAAACTAGTTTGGGTATTGGATGATGTCTTACCCATTTACGTATGGTATCTTGGATGAAGCCTTGATAGTATGTTCATGATTTCCAGTATTATGTATTCCCTCATTATGAGATTATTTATTGATATTTCATATGATTATTAGACTATTATAATATAAATAGTTATGTTTTATAGATCATGTGAATATTTTATATGATATTATTTGTTCTTTCCATATTATTCTCAAGACTATGTTTAAATGGATTGTGTTTTAGTTATACACCTTGCCTTAAGGTTTATGATTATTTAATTCTAATAGATTACACTATAATCTTACCCTCATTGAGCATATGAGATCACCCCTTTATTATTTTTTATTTTTTCCATGATGCCAAGATGTGTATTATGACTGAATATGAAGTTTTAAGCTTGGAGAATAATGGCATTCTTAAAGGGTTTTCTATGTTATATATTTATGTTTTAAATTATAATATAAGGTTCATGTATGTAATATAGATTCCAAAACAATTAAACTAATTTTTCCTTTGGGATTATAATCTTGTATCTATGCTAATGTAATAAATTGAGGCACCAGTTCCAGGCTACTGGGGTTGGGGTCATTACAATTTTTATCAAATAAAGTTTAATAGAAACCTTGGAAAATGGGTTTAGAAAACATAGAATAGTGAACATAAACCTGAGATAGAATTATAGGATAATCATAGAATAACATCCTTGAATTTATGTAAGATAGATATTATGTTGGTATTCCTAGAAATACATCCTTGTCTGGATACTAAAAGTGGATGTGGTTCTAGAATAAATGTACTTAGGGGTTAACCTCCATCGAGGTGCATCGGGCCTGACTCGGTGTAACCTTGTACCCAACAATAGGCCTTAATGGACACTTGGTTTTACACTCCCTTGGGACATGATTAGGATAATTCACATTTTCTTTACAAACTATTATGAAGGATTTAAAAGTAAATATGTCCCCAAAGAAATCATGTTTATGATTATGATATTAGCTATGCATAAATTTTAAATTTATGTTAAGTGTTTTACTAGTTTAAGATTATGAATTATTATTCATAACCTAGTCTAGTGTATGATATTTTTTAGAAATAAATCCTAGTAGAAGGAATGAAAACTATATCAATGAACATAATCTATGTAGGGATTTCTATCCGATGAATGATAATGATATTGGAGCTGGAGCTGCAACTGGTGCCGAGCATCTTATTCCTATAATGGAATAATTGACTCTGGTTATTAACAATAACCTTACCCATATGGAGCATCCTGATCCAAAATGTGGAGTAACAGTGTTATACTACTTCATTAGATGATAATCTCTAATATTCAAGGGGACTACAAATCCATTTGTAACTAAACAATGGATAAGTTTCTTAGAGAGGATATTTTTTTCTTCGGGACGTAATGAGAGCGAGAATTTAGTCATGGTAGTTTATCATCTCTTGGGAGATGTGGATTAATGATGTTTACTAATTTAAAACATGAAGGAAGATGAATAAATTTGAAAAATGGAATGGAAGGATTTTAAGGATTTTTTTTGCAAAAATATTTCCCTTGTGAACAATGAAAAGATATGGAGATACAATTCTTTAATATGAGGCAAAAGGTTTATGAGAATGTTGCTAAATATTAATCTAACTTTTCAAGGTTAGCAAGGAATGTTACAGATCATGTATGTAATCCAAAGAGATAGATTGGTTGATTATTTTATAGGTTAAAACCATTCCTTTAAAGGGAACTAGTATTCTAAAATTTATCATTATATAAAGATATAGTCTCATGTGCTATCATGACAGAAAAAGAATTATTAGAGTCTTATTAATTTAATGGAAATCAAGTGAATAACATGGCTTCTAAACACTTTGGAAAAGGAAATAAGGAAAAGGGGAATATTGGAAGAGATAAATTTCCATCCTATGATAATTGTGGGAAGAAACACCCTAGTACTTTCTTGAAGGGAATGAGAGTTTGTTACAAGTGATGAGGTAAAGGACACTAGTCTTGTGATTGAAAGGGAAATAAATAAGCTATTAATTTGTAGTGTTTCAACTGTAATGATATGAGACACTATGAAAATGATTTTCCTATGCATCAAGGAAATTTTCCATATAAAAGGCCAAGGGAGAAAGGCTAATATTATACAATGAAAAATAATGATGTTGCGGTTACTAATAATGTGGTGGCATGTACTTTAATCATATACTCAAACTTAGATAATGATTTATTTTAATCTAGATCATCACATTCTTTTATATCTTCCCAGTTTTATAAAAAAAATATACATTTTTCTTTTTATTTAATAATGGATTTGTCAGTCAAAACTCCTATGGGAAGTATCATTACAACAAAGATGGGTTAGATAGTCCCCTTTATGACACAAAAAGTGTGCTTTACTTTCTGAACTTATCATTATACCTATGGTTGAATTTGATATAATCCTTGGTATGGATTGCCTTTCAAAATATGCTACGAAAATTTATTTAAAGAATAAAGAAATTATTATTTGTGAGTAGGAAGAAGAATACCTTATCTTTAAATTAGAAACATCATTATCTGATTATTATCTAGATCTATCCCCAATAGCTCTACTAAATTAAATTCTAGGGGAGATAGAGAAAAGAACATCTGGGTATGAATAAAGTAATATTCAAATTTAGGATGTGCCCATTGTAAAGGAATACATTGATGTATTTCCCAAGGAATTACCAAGACACCCCCAGAGTGTGAAGTTTAGTTTTTTATTGATTTAATCCCTGACACAAGACCAATATCAAAGTATCTATATAGAATGTCCACGGTCAAATTAATGGAGCTAAAGAAATAATTACAGGAGTTGGGTAAAAAGGTATTATTTCTACCTAGTGTTTCTATAAGGGGACCCCCTGTTTTTTTTGAGAAGAAAGATGGATCCATAAGGATGTGTATTGATTATAGGGAAATCAATGCTATTACAGTAAAGAACAAGTATCTTCTACCTCACATTTGATGATTTATTTGATCAAATTCATGGAGCTCAATTTTTTTTTCAAATATTCACCTTCATTCTAGATATCATCAACTATGAGTAAAGAAGAAAGATATTTCGAAGGTAGGTTTTTGGATAAGGTATAAGAATTACAAGTTTATAGTAATTATATTTGAATTAAATAATGTACCCTTAGTTTTTATGGATCAAATGAATAGAGTATTCAAGGAATATCTTGATGATTTTGTTGTAGTATTCATTGATGATATTCTGGTGAATTCTAGAAGATTTGAAGACAATGATAATAACTTTTAGTTCATTCTTGATACTCTCATAAGGGAAGAGTTATATGGTAAATTTAGCAAGTATAAATTCTGGCTTCAAAAAAATTCTTTTATTAGCCACATTGTCTCTATGGATGACATCTTTGTTTATCCAATAAATACAAAGTCAATCCAAGAAAATCTTGCACCAATGATCATAACTGGGGTATATAGTTTTATTAGTTTAACAGGTCACAATTGAAGTTTAGTTTAGAATTTTTCCTTATTATCTAACCCTTTAACCAATCTCACACATAAAGGGGTAAAGTTTATATGGAAAAAAGAATGTGAATTTTTTTTAAGAATAGAAGAGAAAATTGGCCAATGCTCTAATATTGAATTTATTATCACTAAATGGTGGATTTGTGGTTTATAGTGATGCATCAAGGAAAGGAATTGGTTGTGTCCTTATGCACAATGATAGATTTATTACATATGCATCAAGGTAGTTTAAAACTCTTGAAAAGAACTGTCAAAATCATGATCTTGAGTTAGTAGTGGTAATCTTGGCTCTAAATATATGGAGACAATATCTCTATGGTAAAATATGTGAGATATATATAGATTACAAGAGTTTGAAATATATCTTCTCGTAGAAAGAAATCAATATGAGGAAAATGATATGGCTCAATCTACACAAGGATTATGATTGTTCAATACACTACCACCTAGGGAAGACAAATAAGGTGGTAGATGCATTGAGTAGGAAGGATCATGGAGTTTTGAACAAAATGAGAATGGAAATATATCTTGTGTTCATGGATCTAGTAAATATAGATATAACAATTATCAAGGAAGGTGAAATATCACTAATTTTTCAAATGGTTTCCAAACCAAATTTATTAGAAAGGATAAAAATTTCTCAGTATGATGATGATAATTTCAATAAGAAAATTAATGTTTTGAATGATGGAAAATTGACAGACTTCATATGTGAAGATCATATTTTAAAATTTGGAAAGAGGATTTGTGTTCCCTTTATACCTAAGACAAAAATGGAATTATTGGATGATGCTCATAGCTCTAATTTCTCTATACACCTTGGAAGCACCAAGATATATAGATATTTGAAGGAACATTTTTGGTGGCACAATATGAAGTGGGAGATTACTGAATATGTGTCAAGATTTCTTGTTTATCAATAAGTGAAATTTGATAGATAAAATCCTAGAGGAGTCATGAAACCTATTCCTATAACTGTGTGGAAATGGTATGGAATTACGATGGACTTTATGACAGGACGACCAAGGATTCCTAGAATGAATTATGTGATATGGGTTATTATTGATCACTTTACCAAATCAACACATTTTATAGCTATAAGATAAGATCTACCTCTTGAATTCCTTGAAAGACTCTATATTAATGAAGTTGTCAGACTTCATGGTTAACCGCTTTCAATTGTGTTTGAACGTGATCCATGATTTACATAAAAATTCTAGAAAAGATTTTATAAGGTCCTTTATACTGAACTTCATTTGAGCACTTCCTTCCACCCTCAAACTAATATACAATCATAAAGGACTATTAAAACATTATAAGACATGTTGAGTTCCTTTTCATTTAACTTTAAAGGTATGTGGGATAAGTATTTATGTTTAGTTGAATTTTCCTATAATAATAGATTCCATTCAAGTATTCAAATGGAAATATATGAAGCATTATATGGAAAGAGATGTCGTACACCAACTTGTTGGGATGAAGTTGGTGAAAAGATGATTATAGGAGCAAAACTTGTGGAGGAAACTATGGAAAAAAGTAAATACTATTCAAACCTATATCAAAGTATCTCAAAGTAGGAAAAATATCTACGCCGATAACCGAAGGAAGGATTTGGAATTTCAAGTGGGAGATCATATTTTAATTAAGGTATATCCATGGAAGGGTGTTATAAGATTCTCTAAGGAAAATTAATCCCTAGGTACATCAGACCGTTCGAAATTATTGAATGAATTGGAGTTATTGCTTACTGTTTAGCAAGGCTGCCAAATCTCTCCAAAGTTCATGACATGTTCCATATCTCTTTGCTGAGGAAGTACATGCCAGAACCTACACATGTTATCACTTATGAAGAAATAGAATTGGAACTTGATTTATCCTACCATAAAAATCCTATCAATATTTTGGATACTAGAGAACAAGGGTTGATGAATTGGATGACTCAGTTAGTAAAGGTATCGTGGAAGAATCATAAAATTGTAGAGGCGACATGGTAACATGAGGAAATTATGATGAAGAAATACCCAAATATTTTTATGAGGTGATATTCTAGAAATTATGAGGATGAATTTTTTTAGGGGAGAGTGTAACACCCAAACATTTTACTGTATGTTTTCTTTTTAAATAAATTTAAAACTTTGTGTTGCACGTAACACCGAGTTCGAACGCACCGTGATATATTAATAAGTGTTTTTTAAACTTGCCTTTAAAATATAAGGAATTAATAGTATTAAATAATTTATGAAATTTATGTATTTAATATTCATCCAAAATATTTTATAGACATAAGATAATAAGGAATCCAATTTTACGCATTAAAAGAATATATTTTTCTAAAGGAAGTTTTAACTCTTTTTCATGGTGCAATTTTTTTTAATTTAATTTTTGAAATTTTTATAATTTTATTTTGATAAAATAAAATTCTTATTTTAAATAGGAATATAAAAAATTACTTTGGTTTAATTTCTAGTATTTTTATGATAAGTTTCATGTTTTTATGAATAATGAAAAATACTAAATTTTAATTGAAAACAATTTTTTCCATCGAAATGATTTATAGTATTGAATTATATTATTGAATTTTTTTGAAGCATAACTATATTAATATTTTTAACCATATAATACAATGTAGGTCATTGGTATCAATTTTACATTGAATTTAGATATACAAACTTTTCAATCTTTTGCATGTTTTGAACTTTAATAACCCGTTTTCTCACCTCGTTAATGAGATTAAATTAAATTTAATTATAGAAAATAATGTGTTTTGAATTTTGAAAAATGGATTCTGTATTTTTTATCAAAGGGTGAAAATTATTTAAATAAGTCTCTTTTATTTTTTTCTAGTATGAATAGTAACTTTAGTAATTTTTTATTTACACTGTTAAATGTGAATTGAGTAATTAAGGGTAAAAATAATATTATAAATATTAAAAAATTACCATAAAAATTCTACTAATTTCATTGTATGAGTGTTTTTCGACCAAAGTCACCCTTGGGAAGAGATTATAACCCTTTTAAGCCACTTTTGAGAGAGTATGGCATTTATTATATTTTCTTTAAAAAATAGTTAAAGGTGTCATTCTAATATTTTAATAACTATAACATTTTTAATATAGGTTTATATAGAATATAAATTATACTATAAATATTCATTTTAAATATATAATGTTTTTATTTATTATGGTAATTTATCTCTAATTTTTAGGAACAAAATAATTACCATAAAGGCTTATACAATGATTCTGAATTAATTGTTTAATTAACAAAAATATCAAATAAATGATATTAAAAATAATAAAATAAAAATAATTTGATATAATTAATGTCATCAAAATTTTTTGGATGAATTTTACATTCTATGGATGATTTAATAGTGTTGGTTTGAAGATATCATGTTGTTATGATATTTTGAAAAAGATAAATAATGAATAGTGTCGAAATTTACTCTAATGATTTTTATCAAATTAATATTTTATTAAATTATTTAAAAATAAGAAAAAAATCTTTAAAAATAAAAAATAGTTATTATATGGTCTAAAATTTTATAAAATATTCATTTATGGTTTAATTTACAACAAATAAGTAAAAATTAAAACCTTTTAATATTGAAAAAGTTGTTACCTTAGTTAAAATTAAAATAGGTTAACTAAGGGTTAATTAAAATGATATGGTTTAAAACAATACTAAAACCTGTATAAAATATATTGGTTTATGATATTACAACCATATATCATATTAGATTATAATATATGAAATTTTTGTGGTATTTTGGTTGATATTGAATTTATTGTAAATTAATATTTTTGGAAATTCCAAAAGAGCCCATCACCTCAATTATAAAACGACACATCCCCCCTCACATCATTTCATAACTTTGTGCCTCTATATCAAAAAAACCTGAACATTTATATTATAAAATTTACTAGACACATAATATAGGTTCTTTTCTTCTCAAAAGTCCAACCCTAGTGTCCCTAAGAATAGATCCAAAGGAGGTTCTCTAAAGAAGAGGTAATCGTCTATACTGACTCCTTCAAGATTATTTCTTATTCTATTCCTCTTTTTGTTTTGTTTCCATTATAAAGTAATAAGTTAAGTATCATATATATGTTTATATTTTATTATTAATAAGGTACAACCTTATTACCCTTTTTATCCATCCTACTAAAAATGAAATCACCACGCGTGCGTACGTACGACCCACCGTCTCCACGCCATGGTGCAATCTGTTTTTCATCACTAATTTATTTGGATGAGTATAATGGTGGATATAATGGATATAAATAATAAATATAACATTATATTTATTCTTTATAATTAATAAATCATCCAATTCCATACCATTTCACCATTAAGGGAATGATAACGTCGGTTGTGTGTATGTACGACCTACCGTCTCCCTGACACAATGTGATTCATTTTCCATGTTAAACCTTAAAGAATTATTATAAAGATGTACATAATGAGTAAGTATAATATCTATTAACTTAATATCATTATGTATATGAAATAACTATATACTATCCATAATAAATAATAATTACATGACAAAACATGCATAGGAAAATGAAGCAGTTAACACCCAAAACCAGGGTAATAATGAAATATTATTAACAAACAGGTGATAAAATAATATAATAGGATAATTTATGATATCATAAATAAGGATATGGTTCTATTATAAATTTATAAAATATTTTAAACCATTATAAAGAATTTTAAATTACATCCAACTAAAGAAACGTACAAGGAAAGTGTTATTTCACAATCTCATTATTATCCGGGATTGTTTATATTTAAGTATCTGATGGGGAAAATTTATCATCCATTTCCATATTTATTATAATTTTTTTCCAAAATATTTTAAATATTATCCTATGAATGTTTAAAGTCATTTTTATCTATGTTTTACTTTTTATAAAATGGTTAGAAATGAATCTTTTTGTCATTTTCCACATGATGTACTTTGTGACTTTTTCAACAGAAGGAATGTTTTTTTAACTTATGTAGTATGAGTGGATTTTTACATAATCATTAAGCCTCAAAATTTTGGGGATTCCTTTATAATTTTATAAGATTATTTTCAATGAATTTTTTTCTAACAACATGACTTTTAAAATAAATGATTTCAAAGTAAAAAAGGGGTATTTCTCTCAAGAAATTTTAATGATATTATTAGACTATTTTTATATATGTAAAAATACTTTGTTAGATTCTATAATTAATTAACATTAATATCTTATGATACAATATACCATACTTTATTGATTGTTTTATGATCAGTTTGACTATGGATGTGATATTTATTTACAATTCATTGTTTATGGTTAATGAATTCACATTTCATATGATAGTTTTTCAATATAAATGTTTATGTTTCAAAATTTTCATATAAGGAATTAATTAGACTTATTAAGTTATGGGAGAGTATTTCTATATCACATCGATGCATCAGTAGGTCTCATGAGACAAAATAGTTTGGGTATTGGCTGATGTCTTTTCATTTTACGTAGGGTGTCTTGGTCGAAGCTGTAAGAAATGTTTATGATGTCTCGAATTATGAATTATCCCATTATGAGATTAGTTATTGATATTACATGTGATAATTCAACTATTAGAATATACATGGTTATGTTTTATAGCTCATATTATTATTTTATATGGTATTATTTATTATTTCCATATTATGCTCAATAAAATGTTTAAATGGATTGTGTTTTAGTTATACACATTTCCTTAAGGTTTATGATTATTTAATTATAACAGCTTCTACTGTATGATTACCCTTATTGAGCATCTCTGGTCACCCATTTCTTATACTTTAATTTTCCCAGGATGCCAATATGTGTATTATGACTGGATATAAAGGGTTAATCTAGGAGAATAAAGGTTTTCTTAAAAGATGTTCTATGATGTATTTGATGTTTTAAATTGTAATGCAAGGTTCATGAATGTAATATGGATTCTAAAACTGCTAAACTAATTGGTCCTTTGGGATTTGAATCCTGCATCAATTCCAATTTAATAAAGTGAGGCCCTGGCCCTGGGCTACTAAGGTCGGGGTTGTTACAATATCGGTCCTAAACTTTTTATTTAATTTAACATGAGCCATACAAAATTCACTTTAATCACACATGAGTGTACATTCCACTTTTTAATATCACACAACCTTGATGAATTAATATTTAATCACATGAGACCCTCTGAAACCCCTTTAATTCATCTATAACACTTGTTAAACATTTAAAAAAAAAATTATTTGTATATTTTATTTGAAAACTAATTCTAAAATTAATAAAATAATAAATAAATAAAGTTAATTAATTTTCAATAAAACTCAAATTTATTCCATGATATAAAAAATATGATACTTTCTTTAAATAATTTAGAATATGAGAGAATTTTGGAAGTTAAATTCAGATAAAAATTTATATATTTTTTTGAATTTATTAATCATTGAAGAGAAACCAACAGGTTCCTACCTCATAGGGTGTCCATGAATTACACGAATATCCTGAATTTTAAAAAGGATCCTTATTCAAGGTCTATTGTAACCTTTGATTTAAATGATAAGAGAGTGAGAAATGAAGGGATAGATTCATATGAGTAGTTTCTATTTTGGATATTGACACCCATGTCCGAGGATTGTGTCTATTGATATATCTATCTAAACATCCTCTTTGGAACACAAATTTTTTCTATATTGATGAGGAAATTTACAAACACTCAAATGTTAAAAATACTTATAACATACATCTCAATTCCCATAATAGGAATTTAACATTCAAATGATGATTCCATACATTCAAATTCCTTGAATCATCATCCTATAATGATTGTAAATGATATATAATAGTTGGATTGGAAGAAGCCTACCAAATTGAGTGTTATTGCATAACACATGCAACATAATGCACCGAACCACAATGTAGTGACACTCACTACATATTTATTCACATTAGAATTAACCTTATTGAGAAATTTGAACCAGAAAATACCCATAAAATCCATCAAATAAGGATTAATGACCCTTAATAATTAATCTATTCATTATTTTTTCCACAAAGGTTATGGATAAATGGGATTTTCTGGTCACATGGTTCAATATATGGTAATAAATGCAAACTCTTGATCTATTTTGTATTCTTGTGGGTACTAACTCATTGATCTCATTTTTAAAACTTGTGTATCTAGTTTTCTTTGGGATAATTTGGAATTGACTACCCCACTAGGATTCTAAGATGGGGTATATTATTTCAGATTCTAAAATTCTCTTTAATTATTTTTTTGACTCTTCTAAAAGGGTTGGGTTGAGCCTCCTTTGGAGATTCATCACTGATTTGGATTCATTTTCAAGAAAAATCTTATGCATAATAGTTTTAGTTCTAATTCATGGGATGTATCTTAATGTCCAACCTATTTTCCTAGAATTTTATATCAAAATTTCATGAATTTGATACTCATTCCTTGGTTTAAAATTATTTAAAATAATAACTGGTAGTTTCTAAAATTTATTTTAAATAAACATATTTCATATTTTATGGAAACCATTTTAGTTCCAATTTAGGTGGATTTTTAGTGATGTTTCCAATTTGGAGTTATCTATGTTAGAAACTTGCACATGAAAATTAGTATTGTCAGTGGTGGTTTTCATAAAATCATGAAAGTAAATTTTGCCAATTTCTTTAAACTATCCAACACTCTAAACTATTTTGATATTTAAATAATTTTTTAAAATAGATTAATCATATAGGTTGGGTGTTTCTAAATCTTATCTTTATCTAATTAATTCATCCAATATTTCAATTTCATCCCTATAAGAATAATTTAATTAAAAATGTTTTAAGGTAAAAAATTGATCTTAATGTGGGTATTTCATTGATATAAGGATGTTGACATTCAATATTTATTCACAAAAATTCATTTAAACTATTCACATATTAACATCTATTATGGTCTTAGTAGTCTGGAAAAATGAAATACCTCGAATAATGGGAGAGTGATCTTTACCTTTTAATTCCTCTATATTGATAATGTAGAAGTTAAAAGGGATTAAAAACCTTGTACACTTAATATAATATTTTCTAGAACACATACTGGGTTAGTAATGGTTCGGTTTACAAGATGGAAAACTACTTAGATGGGTTTGAGTTATCCAATATATAATGATGAATAAACTGAATAAGGGAATACATTAATTGATGGTCCCAAATAATAAAGTGAATTATAAAAATTTACCTCACAAATATTTCATGGAAAATGGAAGATACTTAGATCTAGCAATTTTGGGTGATTTATGGGGTTACAAGTACATAAACATTTTTACCTAGACTTACCTTTTCTTTAGCTTTCAATCTCCCATACTGAATATTTCCTTAATTAATTTTTAATAATGTGGAATTTGGTGGATGAACTCTAGAAAAGGGATATCAATCTCCACTTTCTTGAATATCTCTAGAATCTATTATTGTAGAGTGTCTTCACTAGGTATCTTGGGTAGTTTAGTCCTTGTAGTGTAGGGTGGTTGGGGCTAGTATGAGTCCTTCATTTTGGTATTCCATTTTACTTTATTTACAAGGGGTATTTTCATAGGTGTTTATACATCTTTTTCATGGGAAGATTGATCCGGTACAATGGGCTATCCACTTCTAGCCTCCTCTTGATATGGTGATTGTTCACTGCTTCCCAACTCCTTACGAATCCTTAAATTAATAGAACTAACATTTCCCTTGGGGTTATAAGTTGATTTAGTAAGAAGCTTACCCAATCCTTGGTTCTTCATGTCATTGGTGGTAGATAACATCTGGGTGTACAAAAATTATAGCCCCTTTAGTGTAGATCCATAAGTATTGGGGGTAGTATGTTGAGTGGTGTGAGATTCCATAAGTTGTTTCAGACATTCCTTCATAGTGGGATCTTGATTTTTCTTCTATTGGTATTTTGTAGAGGTATGAGAGCAGCATCTTTGTGTGGGTGGAGGTTGGAAGGAAGGTTAAAAACCTTGTTATAAAGGATATATTTGTTGCTATCAGTTCCTAGCTATGAAATATATAATAGAAAAGTCTCTAAATACTTGGTTGTCCAATAGTAGTTTTTTGAAATATCTATGGTACATGGCATCAAAACTAAATATTCCTTGAAAATTACGGAATCCACCAGTGAATTGGAATGAAGAGTAACATAAATGGAAGACTCTTAGAGGTGTGGGGGTGGTGTTTCATATACCTTGTTCATAGCTATCTATATCACATGAGAGGTTAATTATTCAATTTAATTTTCCATTAAGGATGAGTTATGACTTTTTAACTCACTTAATTCTATTGTTTTATAAATTTTACTAATTTTTTGTTATTTTTGGGAGGTCCTCTTCAACAAATCTATCACTTTAGCAAGGTAAATATTAATAATTACGCTCCATAAAAATAATCTAGTAGATTTCAATAAATCTCCACCAAAACATGGTAAACGAATACCAAGAAATGATGATATATAAAAGGTTGATGTAGGAAGGAGGTTTTGAAACCAATAAATATTTCCCAAAACCTATAGTGATTTTATCAACTTTTTTGAATTATCCCATATATCTCTTTCCTTATCTGAGTTATTCTTGTGGTAGTGAAGTAATTTTGGAGGAATGCTTTCCAAAAAACAACCAATTTGGTAACATACTCATTCCATAGGTTTTAGATCTATTCCTTGGATGCCCCTTTAAGAGAGAATGTGAAGCCATTGTAGCTAACTTGATCTTTAGATATTCCTCTAAGATTGAAATTACTGAATACATCATAAAATCACAATAGATGTCAGTTGAGGTCCTCTTCTTCCAATCCATGAAACTTTTGATGTATTTCTATCATATTAGTTATTAGTTAAATTTTTTATTGATTATGAGATGGTTGAATTTTATTATCAATATTTAAATCAGCTGTATAAAGTTCTATCAAAGTCCTATTTAATTTTTTCAATTTTTTTCCATGCTTTCACTCCCTAAAGGAAACCTGGTGTGAGAAGGAGTTATGGATGGGGAACTTGTCAATATAACTATGTAAAATTCCTTTTTAGATTATTCTATGATTTTTAAGGTTCTTAATAATTCCAAAATAGTTCATTTAACCACTGGAACAAAACCAATGCAGTCGTATGAACACAATTTGGCCATTTGTTGAAATCATTCCCAAACAAGGTTAAAAAAATAATACTAATATCCCTGATGATGATTCCTGGTTTGATGAGCCCCTATAATGTGGACCTCAAAAATTCTTCTTGATCCCGAAATAATGTAGTATTAGTGGACTAATGTTGTCTTTGAAGAGGATAGTGTTATGGGTGTGTTTCTATTATTTTGTGGGTTTCATTTTTCAACAATAATTTGGAATATCACTGCTTTTTATTTAAACTGTTAAAACCTAGTGGTTAAATTAGATTGATTTTTAAATTTAGATTTTGAAATGGTGGTCTAACATCGGATCATTCCATTACCTTTCCAATTAAATTTTAATTTCATTTTAAGTATCTCATATTTATTCTCTAATCTAGTGAATCCTCACTTAGATTACATTATCCTGGATGTCTGGGGTTGAGTTGAGGAGTTCAATGACCACTTTAAACCCAACTCTCACATATCCCAGTGATTGGATATATCTGATCACCCTCCTCTTCACCCACTAATTTCAATCATGTGTAGTGAAGTGAGTCTGAGTGGTATATGTGTGTAATAAAGAAATAGATGGAAGATAAATTTAAATTGTATAAGTAGAAGGATATATCCTAAAGTATAAACATGTTGAAATAAATATAAATACACCCATAAGATAAATATTAAATTAGAAAATTGAATTCATTTATAGGGAATCAGAAGAATATCCTTGACACTACCACTAATGGATTAGTGTGCCATCATCCTAGAGTTAAAAAAAATGAAATGAAAGAATACCAGAAAATAAAATATATTAGAAGCTCTAGTTTTAAAATATTAGAAATTTCCTTGGTTCATCAGTGAACAATTCATCTCATATTGAGAAAGACACTGAATTCTTTCATGTCTATCCACATAATTTGTATGAGATTCCATTCCAATGAACTCTACAAATCTAAATTATTCCTAAAATTTTGAACTAAATTACTTCTCTCTCGATCATTGTCACATGCACGGCCTAATGGTTAGGGTTTTTAAAATATTTTCTATAAAACATTAATCCCCCATGATTAAACTCCATATTCCATCGAGAAGGATTGTAGAGAAATGATTTTCTGCATTGTGGCTTCACTGGCCATATAATTCTATTTAGGTGAAGGATATGGTGTAGTTTCTAGGATAAGGATTTGGATTTTTAGTGTAATTGTAATGGGATTTCATATTGTGATTATGTAAGGTTGATCTTGGGCCTATAATTTCCTTGCTATTGGGCCTTGAAATATAATCAGTGGGTTAGGATAGTCTTGGACTTCAATTTTGGTTTCATCCAACTCATTAGGTCCATCTTCATCCAATCATGGATTGTACTCGGGTTGGATATATATAGATGTGTATAATCATCTTCAATACATAAACATACTCATATTAAAATAGAAGAAAAAAATTTAATTCAAACATAGGATTAGGTGATTCTTCTTCAACTCAGTAGATATTCTGTTTATTGTTTTCTAAATTTCTGCATCAGAGGTATCTATAACTCAAGTTCTTCTCCTGTCAACCAAAAACTCATTGGCACATAAAATTATAAACATAGAATGAACCTCTCAATAGATTCACATCTGGTGTATTGTGAATAAATTATGGACCTGCTGTCATCATCTTGGCAAAGGGAATACAATGCAGGTGGTGGGAAAAAACATCATACTGCTTCATTATCATTATTTCAAATTATTCATCCTATGAGATAGTTTATCCTCAGAATTTATATTCATTAGATTCAAATAGTTTTATTCAACAATGGGGAGTCAAGTGCTAGTACATCTCAATTCACACAGCACTCATCAGTGGAAGCTCGATCAACTCCTACATTTAGTCATGGATCACATTGGATTTGCTAGATTCGGTGTCTTCAATAGGCATAGATAGGAGGGGACTGAAGGATTGATAAGTGATTGAGTTTTTTGAGGATTTTTATTGATCATTTGGTGTTTATTGAACAAAGAACTTGTAATCATAGAATTGGGAGTGACCGAGGACCCTTCCTTCATCGATCACCATCTGTATAGGGAACAAACTCATAGTAATCGAACACATATTTAGAGAATCTTCTTGCTTCTTGATCAGTTATGGTTTGGAGAAACATGGAGCATAAACTTCCCTAATTAGATGTTTTAGTGAGATCAGTACCATTCATAAAATACATCTTCTAGAATCCATACATGATTGTATGTTCATGGTATGAGTTTTCCCTAAATTTATGATCAACAAAATTATCTGTCTTTGGAGGATACACCTTCAGTAGGGTTTTGTAGCCCAAATTTGGTTCATGGATGTCACAAGTCTCAAATTTTCTTTAGATAAATTCATTTAATATTAGATTTTGGGTGTGTGTTCAGATATACCTTGATATTCTAAAAATATCTGTACTTGGACTCAATCGATATCATGGGTTCTTAATCTTCAGTGAGCCTAGGAATTCATCTAGTGTGATCAACCTTCATCTTTGTCCAAATTCACATGGTCTTGGAATCTTGGTACAATCTTATATGGTGCAGCAACATGTGGTGATTTTTTTCAACATAGATTATTTTTTTTTGGCTTAACATCAGCTTAACTTGAGTTATCATCCTCTAAATTTTAGTGAGTTGAACTAAATATGAAGAGGAGGGATTATGGTTGGTTTCTTAAGAAACAACGAGCAATTAATAAAATAATGTTCTTGCGATTCCATGGTTGACCGCCATGTTTCACCTATGGTCGACCGTAAAAATAGCGATAATGGTGTGTTTTATGCTGAAATTATATCTCATGGTTGTTTTATACCTTTGATATTTTTTGTTTCTTCTTTTGGAAGAAACAGTTTCATTGCATTGTAGATGGAAAGTTTGATCGTATCCCTATAATTTTTTTTTGATTTCCTGATCAACTGAAGTAGGAAAACCTTGTGGTCATGTCGGAACTTAGAAAAAAATCTAGATAGTTCACGTGATCACTTGAGTTTGTTGTGTAGTTGCTTCAGGCCTTTGAAAAATTTGGGTCCGACCTAAAAATCACACAAACACATTTTTTATTACATGAATTTTCTGATATAAAATCCAATGAAATATAAAATTAATTTCCAAAATTCCATATTCAATTAAAAAACATGGTATTCAAATAATTCAATGAAAATTTTTATTTGTAGTTTTTACGACTTTAATATGAAAAAAATATTTATAAAATTAAATAATAAATGAAGAAACATGTGATCAGTCAAATTTCAACATTTTAGATTGTCTAATATTACATCATTAAAAAAATTATCAAATCCATTTAACAGTTCAACTAAATTAACATAAAATTAATTCATTATTATTCGAAATAAAATTTATAAAACAATTAAATTTTAAAATCGAAGAATTTTTTTTTAAATTTAATTCAAAATGGATTAAAACATTTTTTAAATAAAATATATATCCTTTAAACAATGAAATTTTATATATCAAAAAATTAGTGAATGACATGAATAATGAAATCAATAAAATTAAAATAACACTAAAAAAAATTAATCCAATTTTCAATGAAGTCCAAAATATTAAAAAGTATAGAAAATGAAGTATTTTTTGCGTATTTTAATAAATTGATTGGATATAATCAATGAAAAGGTTATTTTGTTTTGAAAATTTGGGGTCACATCAGCACAACATAGAGAATTCATCTCAACCTTACCAGTAACTTAGGAGCGGTATTCATTGAAACGGGTTATCATAGAAAATCCTTTATTTATAACTTTAGATTGATATTTAAACATTGATCAAGACCTAAACTTCATGATTGTGATAGAGAATTTAATTTATTTCCTTAAAGAGAACTCAAAATCATACCCCCACTCCTTTTCACTATAATGTAAATGTGGAAGATGATTTATCAAATCCATGTAATAGTTCACAAATATAGACACACTATCTTTCCCCTGATGGATGTCCTCATATTCCTTTATATTGTCAAAAATCCAAAAATGGGAAATAAAATCCCTTTTAAATTTCTGAAGAAAAAATTCTTATGGAACCCCTTTTAGGTTTTCATTCTTGATCTTCTACCATCATCGAGCTACACTCCAAAATAATGCAACCACCAAGAAAATGTGAAATTGATATGGGGAATTTAATAACTCAAAGGAGACTTCAATATCTTCTAATTACTCCTCCATCTCATGGAAGTATTCTCCATTACGGAACACTAGGACTTCATACTATTGAAACATCAATAACATTGTTTCCCATTATTCGACTTTCTACTTCTCATTCCCAATGCCTCAAAGACACTTCAATGTAATGTATTCACTTAATTATCAAATAAAAATAAAATTTTGTATAATCCATATAAACCAAATCAATATCAAATAATTTTTATATATAAAAACATATATAACATTCAAACACACTACTACCCTTCTCAACTGACCCATCCTTACATCATTCCCTTCCACCACAAAACCAAATTATCCTCACATATAACAACACAATTCCATAAAAAACCACCATAAAAAACATTACAACATAATATCCATTCTTGATCATCAATTGAATCCTTCATAGAAAAAGGCATCAAAACCCACCAAAAATATCAACAGTAATAACGTTTAAAACATACACAATTTACATCACATAAAACTCTCACACTTCAGCATTCATTATTTGAAAAATTCTACATTAAGTAAATTTTTATGTTAACAAATTTCCACCCAAGTAAAAAAGGAATGCTATAAAATTAATCTAACTATCATCAAATAACACTTTTATAACACTACTTGAAACAAGATTTAAAATTATAAAAGGAATTAGAAATGTTTCATTCTCATGTATCATGATAAAATTGATTTAACCAAACATTCATTAATTATATTTAAATCAATAAATAATTATTTTAAATTATCATACATTAAACATTCAATGATTTCATGTTCTAGTTTTAACGTTATTGAGGAGGTATATATATAGAGTTTAACATATATGGAATAAGTTAAAAATAATATGAATTGATCATATAAAATAACAACATTAGTAACCCATCATACATCATAACATGATTACATAAAAAAAGTATTCAAAATTTCCCTTAACATATCATAATCTTAGCCAAGTTTTATTTTAAAATAAATCTATTCATGTCACATTAACCTACATATTATAGAAAACAATTTACCTCTAATCATGCATATCAAACATTCAATGACTTATAGAAATGGGAAACATTAATTTATTCTTATATTTTTCTCTTTAATTACATAAATTCATTCCTAAAACAATCCTTTGATTTATCATAACATGTGTAATAATAGTTTATGAAATTCAATCACTAAAAAAATTATAAAAAAACCCTAGAATTTATGTTAATGAAATCCTAATATTCCATTTTATAAAATATGGTTATCTAGGAATGATTAATTTGAATGGCGCATAACAATAATTTATTAAGAATAAAATATTAATAACATGAAATATAATGGAAGCATAAAAAATTTATATTAATTTTAGAACTATAAATGAAATTCCTTAAAAATTTAATATTTTCATTCATGTATCAATCAAATGTACAACCTGGAAATGCATAAAATCTAAAATCATTATTATATAATCAGTTTATTTTTGGGAAAATAAATCATAATTAATCTAGGAAAATTTCAATTATTCTAAGTTAACAATATTACTATTTCCTATCCAAGAGATTTAATTACCTTAAAAATAAGAGCATTATTATGAAAAAATTAATATACATTGAAAAACTAAATAAAATTTTTCATCATAATCCAAAAATCAAATCATTGATAATGATGTATGTAATTCTCAAAATATTTAACCCATATAATGGTATCATTATCACATAAACATATTAAATATTTTATTAAGGTACTTGGATCAGATCATGGGGGGATTATGTTTCTTAGTTTTTCTCCATGGCCTATATCACATGTTAAGCTCATATTTCACCACTACATTACCAAAACTAATACAATACTTAATTATGATTAACTACATACTATATCATAGATCTAAACCAAATATCTAATATTAATTAGTGATAAATCATCCCCATATGAACCACTACTAGGTTTGTTGTGAACATGAGAGAGCCCATGAAGCTCACTTCCAATAGGCCACAAGTGGTGACTATCACTGATGGTATAAAAACTTACATATGGGTGTAATTACCCTCATAAAACTAAGGGTAAATAAAAAAATCGCCAAATCCAAAGATATCATGAGGGTAAATAATTACCATAACATATAATGTTATTCAAATGTAAAAATAACAATAATAAGAAGGTATATATGCATAATAATTTCCTTAGAACTTCAAAGAATCCATTAATCTCCACTTGAGATACCTCAATAACAACACAAAATCCCTAACAAGCTATCATAAAAAATTAACTCCGGAGAACCTATGGAGGGGTGATCATTTTGGAATAATAAGTCATTAAAAATTCCTAAATAAATCAATATCCATGTGAAATAAACATATTAGAGTAGATATTTTTATTATCACTAAGAAAATAAAAAGAAGCAAAAACAAACAATATAAGTATAAGAATTAAGAGGATTTCTAAATCACACAACTCCACATTTTTGTCTTTTAGATCCACAACTTTATCCATTTCCTGAGTCCCTAATAACCACTTACCCCTATAAAATATCAAATCTAGCTTCGTGTACAACCAAAATTTAAAATATCCCAGTCAATAATAATGAAATGAAAATATCCTCAAGTTCATAAAAAATAAAAAAACAACAAGTCAAAATGGACTAAAATTTTTCACTATACTTACCGATCAATTCAGAGGCCAATCTAACTCGCTATTCGGTAGAAACCCATAGTAATAAACCCATTCACCAACTGATCATGAATACATGAACCAAAATAATTACTATTCTCTAATAACTATACAACCACCCATTGCACAATTTTCTACTGGATATAATTTTAATAATTCCATTCCATAGCACCACAACCATATCCCCATTTCCATATACCCACAATGGTAAAGTATATAATATTGAAATAAATCAACGTATTATTATCCTCCATCCATTTATGTCCCATAGTATATCTATCTGTCTATATACTCCTCATCACAATAGAGTGACATAAACATATATAACCTCAAACTCATGCCATCCTCCTTCCATGTATATCCCCCACCTTGCATCACATCACAAATAAATCTTAATCACTCAATAACCAATATATTATATCCCATTTATCATGTAACATCTTGATATTTAAATATAAAACTACATTCAATAGTATATATGACACACAACACTGAGCCTAAACAAACCATAAAATATTATTCTCTAAATATGATCGTTATAGCCTAATTTATAAATTGTATGGTATGAATTAGATTAAATTATTTATGAAAGAAATATAAATTTCCTACTCGATATAAATGTACAGATAAATTATTATTAAATAATTACTCAATTTTTTAAAGTCATCTTATTCTTTAAAAATATGTTTTCTTCAAAAACAATTTTTTTGTTAGAAAATATTATAATTAATTTATATATAATTTAGAAATATTATTATATAAAATTAAATTAATTTTTTAAATCATCATATCAAAATTATCATAGGGTGAAATTTTGGGATTTTTCAAAAATGAATCATCTTTCTATGAATAGTGAGAGTTACTAATTTCTGAAATACTGTTATTTATTTGATTTAAATAAATTAATTTAAAAGTACTATTATATTTTTTATTTTATATTAAACTATAACATAAAACATTTGATTTATAATATTCTAATTAATTTTATTTGAATCATCATTTTTCATGATTTTTGTATAAGTTTATTTTTATGCTTAAAAACATAGTTTTCTGAAAACTATTTTTAAGTGCATAATGTTTGTCAATTTTAATTAATTAAAAAAACACAAAAAAGTAAATATTTAAATAAAATTTATATTATATATATATATAAAGTAAATAAAATTCATATAATGATGATTTCTAGTCACGAAGTTAATACAGGATCATTTATTTCTTAGAAAATGCATTTTTCTAAAAAAATGTTTTCCATCTTATTTTTTCTGATTTAATATTAAAATAAATTCCCCCAATTATTTCATTTTAATCAAGTAAAATTGATTACCTATTTTGAATAATGATTTTTAAATTTGGTAAGTAATTCACTTTTATTTTTTCCATTTTGAATAGTAACAGTACTAAATATTTGTTAATATAGTAATGGTAAAATGAGTTAATTAAAGGTAAATATAATTTTATTAGGGTAAAAAAGTAACCCTAAAAAATTATTATTTTTATTTTCTGATTATATTTCATCCATAATAATTCAAAATTGTAACATATGACCGATATTTTCCACTTTTCCATGATTGTGACCTTTATAATACTTTATGTAATGAAAATCCAAAATACAACTTTCTTGATTTTAATAACTATAATATTTTGTAAGAGGGATAAAGTAACATATGTTAATTTATAAATATTCATTTTAAATATAAATTATTCTTTATCATGTTAATTTATTTCTAATTTTTATTAATTTACCTTAAATTCTTACACAACAGTAACACGTTAATTGTCTAATTAAAAGGAAAATAAAATAAATGATTTAAAAATAATAAAAGTAATTTAATTTCATTGAATTATTATGTTCCAAAAATTTATAAGTTAAATATAAAATGTTAGTGAATTTTTAAAAGTATATATTCTTATTTATTCTTTATGTTAATGTTTTTTAAATTCAAATTAAATGAATTGTGTCAAAATTGACAGTAATGGTATTTTATAATAAATAATGTTTTATAAAATGATTAAAAATTCCTAAAAATCATTTATTAGGCCAATTAATTAGTATTTTTTTAAAAATATGATATATATTCTATTTATGGACCAATTTACCTTTTATAATAACTATATTGACAACTAAATAGTAAAAACATTGTTACAATGGTTATTGTCAAAAAAGGGGTAACACTAGTTAAAGCATAAATATAAGGGTGAAAAAATCACCTAATCTTTTTAAATTTTTATTTTATGAGATTATTTTTACTCATAATTATCTTATATTATAATATTATAAATGTTTATCCATTTTTATACGAAAATTAATTTATATTCATTTAATAATTTAAGAAATTCCGAGAGTACCCATCCCCACTCTTATAAATGGGCCTCTATTATCTTGTTTTTTTACACTTCAAGAACCATTTGGTTCATCCAATCCATACAAAAATAAAATTATAAAATCCCTCCCCATTTTTTAGAGTTCTTGTTTTGATCATAAGAGAATCCTTGGAAATCTTTTGTTGTAAAGCTTAAGAGGTTGTCTGAATAAGAGGTATAGTTCTTAATCAAGAATTTTCATTATATTTGTTATTATAACTAATTAAAATCATCTTAAACAATGACTAAATAATAATAAAAATATCTTAAATATATATATATTTTATTATATTAATTGAATAACCTATATCCATCTCTTCTTCTATGAAATGGGGAATAAAACCATCGTTTGTGTGTATGACGAACTACCACCTTGTGAACTGATGTAATTAATTTTTTCATCACCTCTTATTTTGATGGATTTTAATCATTATTTTAATATATATATATATATATATGATATTAATGAAATATTTATCATTTTTAATGATAATATATCATTTACTTTGTTTCCTTTCAATTCATTGAAAAACGAAAATGTCATTCATGAGTACATGTTGACTTCCACATGTATAAAGTGATGTGGCATGCTCTTCATCACCACATAACATGGATGATATATATAAGTATATTTAAAGAAATAATATGTTATTTATGATATTATAATAATTATATAAAGTTAAAATAAAACTTACCTTCATTCTATAATGATCGTTGAAAAATTGAAACACTACTCATGCACATGTACGACCCACCGTCACTATAATTGTAACGTAATTCATTTTACATAATCATCATTAATGATTGCTTTTAAATGTATAATTTCTGTATTAAAATTATAATTATTTCATAATTATTTTTCTTTAGATATTATAATATCCTGGGAGGCGCTTCCAGCTCCCCAAAGATCAGCTGGGTACTCTTTAGGGAAATCTGGTGGTCCCATCATAATGACCGTAGGTTCTCCAGCTTCCGGCCACCTTAGGTGGGCTGTCGTGAGGCAGTCACGATCCATTTGTCTCTCTGCCTCAGGAATATAGGCCTCTGTTAGTGATTTGGCCCAGATCCACAGGCCATATTGTAAGATAATATTGCCAGCGGTATTCTCTGTCTTTGAATCACACGCTTTCTCAAGGTGGCCGATGCGCCTGCAATAGAAGCAAAATATTGGGAGTTTTTCAAATTCGATCGAGATCCAGATGTTGGAGTCATCAATTTTCAGGAACATGCCTCTCATCAGAGGTTCTAACACATCGACCTCAGCTTTTATCTGAACCAGGGGGCCCCATTGGATTGGATCCGAGCAGTCCCACTCCAAGAAGTGACCGATCCAGTTTCCAATTTTTGTCATCACACATGATGTTCTCCCATGAAACGATATTCCTTTAATTATTACCCAAAAGGGGGATCAGGTAACTGTGTGCCACCCTCTATCTAAGAGGTGGATAGGTAGCATGATTACCTGGGAATTCTACACAGTTTAACAAACCATGCGCCAACCATGCTGAATGGATCTATCCAAACCCACATGGTTTGGCGTCCCCCTTACATGTTTTACTTAATAATTCACCCATCCTCCTAGAAATCATGGTTTGGGAACACAATTAATAATAACAATATGACAGCCATTCAACATGCATAGGATGGATTTATTCCCCTTTATTTTGTGTTAGGAACCCTCCAGACACCCCCATGCCTCTTTATAATCCTGATGAACATTTAATTAACAAACATTAAGGTATGTAAACCATGATTTAAACAAGAACATACCTCCATGAATTATAGGTTCTTATGCTATTAAAAACATATGGATTTATATGATGACTGACATATATGAATCAATTTATAAAAATCACGGGACAATAAAAATAAATTCTATATTCTTACTAATAGAATTGTGAACCAAATATTCCACCATGATGTAGTTGTTTAAAAAATGTCATGGTTTATGCTAATGTGAATAAGTATGTAGTGAATGTCACTACATTGTGGTTCAGTGCATTATATTGCATGTGTTATGCAATAACACTCAGTTTTGTAGGCTTCTTCCAATCCAACTATTATATATCATTTATAATCATTATAGGATGATGATTCAAGGAATTTGAATGTCTGGAATCATCATTTGAATGTTAAATTCCTATTATTGGAATTGAGATGTATGTTATAAGTATTTTTTTAACATTTGAGTGTTTGTGAATTTCCTCATCAATATAGAAAAAAATTGTGTTCCAAAGAGGATGTTTAGATAGATATATCAATAGACACAATCCTCAGACATGGGTGTCAATATCCAAAACAGAAACTCCTCATATGAATCTATCCCTTCATTTCTCGCTCTCTTATCATTTAAATCAAAGGTTCCAATAGACCTTGAATAAGGATGCTTTTTAAAATTTATGATATTCGTGTAATTCATGGACACCCTATGAGGTAGGAACCTATTGGTTTCTCTTCAATGATTAATAAATTCAAAAAATATATAAATTTTTATCTGAATCTAACTTCCAAAATTCTCTTATATTCTAAATTATTTAAATAAAGTATCATATTTTTTATATCATGGAATAAATTTGAGTTTTATTGAAAATTAATTAACTTTTTTTTTTATTTTATTAATTTTAGAATTTGTTTTCAAATAAAATATAAAAATAATTTTTTTTAAAATGTTTAACAAGTGTTATAGATGAATTAAAGGGGTTTCAGAGGGTCTCATGTGATTAAATATTAATTCATCAAGGTTGTGTGAGATTAAAAAGAGGAATGTACACTCATGTGTGATTAAAGTGAATTTTGGCTGGATCATGTTAAATTAAATAAAAAGTTTAGGACCGATATTGTAACAACCCCGACCTTAGTAGCCCAGGGCCAGGGCCTCACTTTATTAAATTGGAATTGATGCAGGATTCAAATCCCAAAGTACCAATTAGTTTAGTAGTTTTAGAATCCATATTACATTCATGAACCTTTCATTAAAATTTAAAACATTAAATACATCATAGAAAATCTTTTAAGAAAACCTTTATTCTCCTAGATTAACCCTTTATATCCAGTCATAATACACATCTTGGTATCCTGGGAAAATTAAAGTATAAGAAATGGGTGACCAGAGATGCTCAATAAGGGTAATCGTACAGTACAAGCTATTATAATTAAATAATCATAAACCTTAAGGCAATTTGTATAACTAAAACACAATCCATTTAAACATAGTATTGAGCATAATATGTAAATAATAAATAATACCATATAAAATAATAATATGAGCTATAAAACATAACCCTGGATATTCTAATAGTTGAATTATCACATGGAATATCAATAACTAATCTCATAATGGGAGAATTCATAATTCGAGACATCATAAACATTCCTTACAGCTTCAGCCAAGACACCATACGTAAACTGAAAAGACATCAGCCAATACCCAAACTATTTTGTCTCATGAGACCTACTAATGCATCGATGATCTATAGAAAGACTCTCCCATAAATTAATAAGTCCAATTCATTCCTTATATGAAAATTTTGAAACATAAACATTTATATTGAAAAACTATCATATGAAATGTGAATTCATTAACCATAAACAATGAATGGTAAATAAATATCACATCCATAGTCAAACTGATCATAAAACCATCAATAAAATATGGTATATTGTATCATAAGATATTAATGTTAATTAATTATAGAATCTAACAAAGTATTTTTACATAGATAAAAATAGTCTAATAATATCATTAAAATTTCTTGAGAGAAATACCCCTTTTTTACTTTGAAATCATTTATTTTAAAAGTCATGTTGTTAGAAAAAAATTCATTGAAAATAATCTTATAAAATTATAAAGGAATCCCCAAAATTTTGAGGCTTAATGATTATGTAAAAATCCACTCATACTACATAAGTTAAAAAAACATTCCTTCTGTTGAAAAAGTCACAAAGTACATCATGTGGAAAATGACAAAAAGATTCTTTTCTAACCATTTTATAAAAATTAAAACATGTATAAAAAGGACTTTAAACATTCATAGGATAATATTAAAAATATTTTGGAAAAAAATTATAAGAAACATGGACATGGATGATAAATTTTCCCCATCATATACTTAAATATAAACAATCCCGAATAATAATGAGATTGTGAAATAACACTTACCTTGTACGTTTCTTTAGTTGTATGTAATTTAACCTTATTTATAATGGTTTAAAATATGTTATAAATTTATAATAGAACCATATCATTATTTATGATATCATAAATTATCCTCTTATATTATTTTATCACCGGTTTGTTAATAATATTTCATTATTACCCTGGTTTTGGGTGTTAACTGCTTCATTTTCCTATGCATGTTTTATCATGTAATTCTTATTTATTATGGATAGTATATAGTTATTTCATATACATAATGATATTAAGTTAATAGATATTATAATTACTCATTATTTACATCTTTATAATCATTCTTGAAGGGTTAACATGGAAAATGAATCACATTGTGTCAGGGAGACGGTAGGTCATACATACGCACAACCGACATTATCATTCCCTTAATGGTGAAATGGTATGGAATTGGATGATTTATTAATTATAAAGAATAAATATAATGTTATATTTATTATTTATATCCATTATATCCACCATTATACTCATTCAAATAAATTAGTGATGAAAAACAGATTGCACCATGGCGTGGAGACGGTGGGTCGTACGTACGCACGCGTGGTGATTTCATTTTTAGTAGGATGGATAAAAAGTGTGATACGGTTGTCCCTTATTAATAATAAAATATAAACATATATATGATACTTAACTTATTACTTTATAATGGAAAAAAACAAAAATAGGAATATAATAAGAAATAATCTTGAAGGAGTCAGTATAGACGATTACCTCTTCTTTAGAGAACCTCCTTTGGATCTATTCTTAGGGACACTAGGGTTGGACTTTTGAGAAGAAAAGAACCTATATTATGTGTCTAGTTAATTTTATAAGATAAATTTTCAGGTTTTTTTTGATATAGAGTAACAAAGTTATGAAATGAGATGAGGGGGGATGTGTCGTTTTATAATTGAGGTGATGGGCTCTTTTGGAATTTCAAAAAATATTAATTTACAATAAATTAAATATCAACCAAAATACCACAAAAATTTCATATATTCTAATCTAATATGATATATGGTTGTAATATCATAAACCAATATATTTTATACAAGTTTTGGTATTTTTTTAAACCTTATCATTTTAATTAACCCTTAGTTAACCTATTTTAATTTTAACTAAGGTAACAACTTTTTCAATATTAAAATGTTTTAATTTTTACTTATTTGTTGTAAATTAAACAATAAATGAATATTTTATAAAATTTTAGACCATATAATAACTATTTTTTATTTTTAAAGATGTTTTTTTTATTTTTAAATAATTTAATAAAATATTAATTTGATAAAAATTATTAGAGTAAATTTTGACACTATTCATTATTTGTCTTTTTCAAAATATCATAACAACATGATATCTTCAAACCAACTCTATTAACTCATCCATAGAATGTAAAATTACTCCAAAAAATTTGGATGACATTAATTATATCAAATTATTTTTATTTTATTATTTTTAATATCATTTATTTGATATTTTTATTAATTAAACAATTAATTCAGAATCATTGTATAAGCCTTTATGGTAATTATTTTGTTCCTAAAAATTAGAGATAAATTACCATAATAAATAAAAACATTATATATTTAAAATTAATATTTATAGTATAATTTATATTCTATATAAACCTATATTAAAAATGTTATAGTTATTAAAATATTAGAATGACACCTTTAACTCTTTTTTAAAGAAAATATAATAAATGCCATACTCTCAAAAGTGGCTTAAAAGGGTTATAATCTCTTCCCAAGGATGATTTTGGTCGAAAAATACTCAACCAATGAAATTAGTACAAGTTTTATGGTAATTTTTTAATATTTATAATATTATTTTTACCCTTAATTACTTAATTCACATTTAACAGTGTAAATAAAAAATTACTAAATTTACTATTCATACTAGAAAAAAATAAAAGAGACTTATTTAAATAATTTTCACCCTTTGATAAAAAATACAGAATCCATTTCTCAAAATTCAAAACACATTATTTTCTATATTTAAATTAAATTTAATCTCATTAACGGGGTGAGAAAACGGGTTATTAAAGTTCAAAACATGAAAAACATTGAAAAGTTTGTATATCTAAATTCAATTTAAAATTGATACCAAGGAACTACATTGTATTAGATGGTTAAATAAATTAATATAGTTATGCTTCAAAAAAATTCAATAATATAATTCAATACTATAAATCATTTCGATGGAAAAAATTGTTTTCAATTAAAATTTAGTATTTTTCATTATTCATCAAAACATGAAACTTATCATAAAAATACTAGAAATTAAACCAAAGTAATTTTTTATATTCCTATTTACAATAATAATTTTATTTTATCAAAATAAAATTATAAAAATTTCAAAAATTAAATTAAAAAAAATTGCACCATGAAAAATAGTTAAAACTCCCTTTAGAAAAATATATTCTTTTAATGTGTAAAATTGGATTCCTTATTATCTTATATCTATAAAATATTTTGGATTAATATTAAATATATAAATTTCCTAAATTATTTAATACTATTAATTCCTTATATTTTAAAGGCAAGTTTAAAAAACACTTATTAATATATCACGGTGCGTTCGAACTCAGTGTTACGTGCAACACAAAGTTTTAAATTTATTTAAAAAGAAAACATACAGTAAAATGTTTGGGTGTTATACTCTCCCCTAAAAAAATTCATCCTCATAATTTCTAGAATATCACCTCATAAAAATATTTGGGTATTTCTTCATCATAATTTCCTCATGTTACCATGTCGCCTCTACAATTTTATGATTCTTCCACGATACCTTTACCGACCGAGTCATCCAATTCATCAACCCTTGTTCTCTAGTATCCAAAATCTTGATAGGATTTTTATGGTAGGATAAATCAATTTCCAATTCTATTTCTTCATAAGTGATAACATGTATAGGTTCTGGCATGTACTTCCTCAGCAAAGAGATATGGAACATGTCATGAACTTTGGAGAGATTTGGCAGCCTTGCTAAACAGTAAGAAACAACTCCAATTCATTCAATAATTTCGAACGGTATTATGTACCTAGGGCTTAATTTTCCTTAGAGATTCTTATAAGACCCTTCCATGGATATACCTTCATTAAAATATGATCTCCCACTTGAAATTCCAAATCCTTCCTTCGGTTATCGGCATAGATATTTTTCCTACTTTGAGATACTTTCATATAGGTTTGAATAGTATTTACTTTTTTCCATAGTTTCCTCCACAAGTTTTGCTCCTATAATCATCCTTTCACCAACTTCATCCCAACAAGTTGGTGTATGACATCTCTTTCCATATAATGCTTCATATATTTCCATTTGAATACTTGAATGAAATCTATTATTATAGGAAAATTCAACTAAACATAAATACTTATCCCACATACCTTTAAAGTTAAATGACAAGGACCTAAACATGTCTTATAATGTTTTAATAGTCCTTTATGATTGTATATTAGTTTTAGGGTGGAAGGTAGTGCTCAAATGAAGTTCAGTATGAAGGACCTTATAAAATATTTTCTAGAATTTTTATGTAAATCATGGATCACGTTCAGACACAATTGAAAGCAGTTAACCATGAAGTCTGACAACTTCATTAATATAGAGTCTTTCAAGGAATTCAAGAGGTATATCTTATCTTATAGCTATAAAATGTGTTGATTTGTTAAAGTGATCAATAATAACCCATATCACATAATTCATTCTAGGAGTCCTTGGTAGTCCTGTCACAAAGTACATCGTAATTCCATACCATTTCCACATAGGTATAGGAAGAGGTTTCATGACTCCTCTAGGATGTAATATCTCAAATTTCACTTATTGATAAACTAGAAATCTTGACACATAGTCAGTAATCTCCCACTTCATATTGTCCCACCAAAAATGTTCCTTCAAATATCTATATATCTTGGTGCTTCCAAGGTGTATAGAGAAATTAGATCTATGAGCATCATCCAATAATTCCATTTTTGTCTTAGGTATAAAGGGAACACAAATCCTCTTTCCAAATTTTAAAATATGATCTTCACATATGAAGTCTGTCAATTTTCCATCATTCAAAACATTAATTTTCTTATTGAAATTATCATGATCATACTGAGAAATTTTTATCCTTTCTAATAAATATGGTTTGGAAACCATTTTAAAAATTAGTGATATTTCACCTTCCTTGATAATTGTCATATCCATCTTTACTAGATCCATGAACACAAGATACCTTTCCATTCTCATTTTGTTCAAAACTCCATGATCCTTCCTACTCAATGCATCTACCACCTTATTTATCTTCCCTAGGTGGTAGTGTATTGAACAATCATAATCCTTGTGTAGATTGAGCCATATCATTTTCCTCATATTGATTTATTTCTATGAGAAGATATATTTCAAACTCTTATAATCTATATATATCTCACATATTTTACCATAGAGATATTGTCTCTATATCTTTAGAGCCAAGATTACCACTACTAACTCAAGATTATGAGTTTGACAGTTCTTTTCAAGATTTTTAAACTACCTTGATGCATATTTAATAAATCTATCATTGTGCATAAGGACACTACCAATTCCTTTCCTTGATGCATCACTATAAATCACAAATCCACCATTTAGTGATAATAAATTCAAGATTAGAGCATTGACCAATTTTCTCTTCTATTCTTAAAAAAACTTCACATTCTTTTTTCCATATGATCTTTACCCCTTTATGTGTGAGCTTGGTTAAAGGGTTAGATAATCAGGAAAAATTCTAAACGAAACTTCAATAGTGACCTGTTAAACTAATAAAAATATATACCTCAGTTATGATCATTGGTGCAAGATATTCTTGGATTGAATTTGTCTTTATTGGATAAACAAAGATGTCATCCATAGAGACAGTGTGGCTAAGAAAAGAATTTTTTTGAAGCCAGAATTTATACTTGCTAAATTTACCATATAACTCTTCCCTTATGAGAGTATCAAGAATGACCTAAAAGTTATTATCATGGTCTTCAAAGCTTTTAGAATACACCAGAATATCATCAATGAATACTACAACAAAATCATCAAGATATTCCTTGAATACTCTATTCATTTGATCCATAAAAACTAAGGGTACATTATTTAATTCAAATGTAATTACTATAAACTTGTAATTCTTATACCTTATCCAAAAACCTACCTTCAAAATATATTTCTTCTTTACTCATAGTTGATGATATCCAGAATGAAGGTGAATATTTGAAAAAAAAACTGAGATCCATGAATTTGATCAAATAAATCATCAAATGTGAGGTAGAAGATACTTTTTCTTTACTGTAATAGCATTGATTTCCCTATAATCAATACACATCCTTATGGATCCATCTTTCTTCTCAAAAAAGAACAGGGGGTCCCCTTATAGAAACACTAGATAGAAATAATCCCTTTTTACCCAACTCCTGTAATTATTTCTTTAGCTCCATTAATTTGACCGTGGACATTCTATATAGATACTTTAATATTGGTCTTGTGTCCGGGATTAAATCAATAAAAAACTAAACTTCACACTCTGGGGGTGTCTTGGTAATTCCTTGGGAAATACATCAATGTATTACTTTACAATAGGCACATCCTGAATTTGAATATTACTTTATTCATCCCCAGATGTTCTTTTCTCTATCTCCCCAAGAATTTAATTTAGTAGAGCTATTGGGGATAGATCTAGATAATAATCAGGTAATGATGTTTCTACTTTAAAGATAAGGTATTCTTCTTCCTACTCACAAATAATAATTTCTTTATTATTTAAATAAATTTTCACAGCATATTTTGAAAGGCAATCCATACCAAGGATTATATCAAATTCAACCATAGGTATAATAATAAGGTCAGAAAGTAAAGCACATTTTTTGTGTTATAAAGGGGACTGTCTAACACATCTTTGTTGCAATGATACTTCCCATAGGAGTTTTGACTGAAAAATCCATTATTAAATAAAAAGAAAAATGTATATATTTTTTAGAAAACTGGGAATATATAAAATAATGTGATGATATAGATTCAAATAAATCATTATCTAAGTTTGAGTAGATGATTAAAGTACATGCCACCACATTATTAGTAATTGCAACATCATCATTTGTCATTGTATAATATTAGCCTTTCTCCCTTGTCCTTTTCTATGGAAACTTTCCTTGATGCATAGGAAAATCATTTTCATAGTGTCCCATATCATTACAGTTGAAACACTACAAATTAATAGCTTATTTATTTCCCTTGCAATCACAAGACTCGTGTCCTTTAACTCCTCACTTGTAACAAACTCTCATTCCCTTCAGGAAAGTACTAGGGTGTTTCTTCCCACAATTATCATAGGATGGAAATTTATCTCTTCCAATATTCCCCTTTTCCTTATTTCCTTTTCCAAAGTGTTTAGAAGCCCTATTATTCACTTTATTTCCATTAAATTAATAAGACCCTAATAATTATTTTTCTGTCATGATAGCACATGAGACTATATCTTTATATGATGATAAATTTTAGAAGACAAGTTCCCTTTAAAGGAATGGTTTTAACCTATAAAATAATCAACCAATATATCTCTTTGGATTACATAAATGATCTGTAACATTCCTTTATAACCTTGAAAAGGTAGCTTAATATTTAGCAACATTCTCATAAACTTTTTGCCTCATATTAAAGAATTGTATCTCCATATCTTCTCATTGTTCACAAGGGAAATATTTTTGCAAAAAAAATCCTTAAAATACTTCCATTCCATTTTTGAAATTTATTCATCTTCCTTCATGTTTTAAATTAGTGACCATCATTAATCCACATCTCCCAAGAGATGATAAAATACCATAACTAAATTCTCGCTCTCATTACGTCTTGAAGAAAAAAATATCTTCTCTAAGAAACTTATCCATTGTTTAGCTACAAATGGATTTTTAGTCCCCTTGAATATTAGATATTATCATCTAATGAATTAGTCTAACATTGTTCCTCCACATTTTGGATCAGGATGCTCCATATGGGTAAGGTTATTGTTCATAACCAGAGTTAATTATCCTATTATAGCAATAAGATGCTCGGCACCAGTTGCAGCTCCAGCTCCAATATCATTATCACTCATCGGATAAAAATCCCTACATAGATTATGTGCATTGATATAGTTTTCATTCCTTCTACTTGGATTTATTTCTAAAAAATATCATACACTAGACTAGGTTATGAATCATAATTCATAATTTTAAACTAGTAAAACACTTAACATAAATTTAAAATTTATGCATAGCTAATCTCATAATCATAAACATGATTTCCTTGGGGACATATTTACTTTTAAATCCTTCATAATAGTTTGTAAATAAAATGTGAATTATCCTAATCATATCCCATGGGAGTGTAAAACCAAGTGTCCATTACGGCCTATTGTTGGGTACAAGGTTACGCTGAGTCAGGCCCAACGCACCTTGTTGGAGTTTAACCCCTAAGTACATTTATTCTAGAACCACATCCACTCTTAGTATCTAGACAAGGATGTATTTCTAGGAATACCAACATAATATCTATCTTACCTAAATTCAAGGATGTTATTCTATAATTATCCTAGAATTATATCTCAGGTTTATGTTCACTATTCTATGTTTTCTAAATCCAGTTTCCAAGGTTTCTATTAAACTTTATTTGATAAAAATTGTAATGACCCCAACCCCATTATCCCGAAACTGGTGACTCAATTTATTACATTAGCATAGATACAAGATTATAATCCCAAAGGAATAATTAGTTTAATTTTTTTGGAATCTATATTACATACATGAACCTTACATTATAATTTAAAACATAAAATATAACATAGAAAACCCTTTAAGAGTTCCATTATTCTCCTAGCTTAAAACTTCATATTCAGTCATAATACACATCTTGGAATCATGGGAAAAATAAAACATAAGAAATTGGAGATCTCATATGCTCAATGAGGGTAAGATTATAGTGTAATCTATTAGAATTAAATAAGCATAAACCTTAAGGCAAGGTGTATAACTAAAACACAATCCATTTAAACATAGTCTTGAGAATAATATGGAAAGAACAAATAATATCATATAAAATAATCACATTATCTATAAAACATAACTTTTTATATTATAATAGTCTAATAATCATATGAAATATCAATAAATAATCTCATAATGAAGGAATACATAATACCGGAAATCATGAACATATTGTCAAGGCTTCATCCAAGATACCATACGTAAACGGGTAAGACATCATCCAATACCCAAACTAGTTTGACTCATGAGACCTATCGGTGCATCGAGGGGCCATAGCAGTACTTATCCATCACTTAATAATTCCAAATCATTCTTCATATTAAAAGATTGAGGCATAAAAAACATACTCATTCATATTGAAAAACTAGAATACAAAATGTGAATACTTTAACCATAAACCATGAAAGGTAACAAAATAGTACATCCACAGTCAAACTGATCATAAAAACTTTAATAAAATATGATATATATTATAATAAGAGATAAACCTCAATTAAGCATAAAATAAAACAAATGATATTGACATAGATGATAATAGTCTAATTAAATCATTAAAATTTCTTGATAGAAATACCCCTTTTACTTTGTAATAATTTGTTTTAACAGTCATGAAATTAGAAAAAAAAATCATTAAAAATAATATCGTAAAATTGTAAATGAATCCTCAAAACATTAAGGCATAATGATGACAGAAAAATATACTCATTCCAAATAAGTTAAAAAACATTCCTTCCATCGAAAAAATCACAAAGAACCTCGTTTGGAAAGCGACAAAAATATTCCTTTCTAACCATTTTATAAAAAAGTCAATCATAAGTAAAAATGACTTTAAAAATTAATAGGATAATAGTAAAAATATTTTGGAAATCAATTATAAGAAATAAGTACATGGATGATAAATGTTTCCCAATATATACTTACAAATAAACAATCCTGAATAATAATGAAATTGTGAAATAACCATTACTGTGTACTTTCCTTTAGTTGGTTGTGCTTTAAACTCCTGTATAATGGTTTAAAACATGTTATTAATTTATAATATAAACATATACATATTTATTATATCATATATGATACTATTATATTATCATATCACCCTTTTCTTAATAATATTTTGTTATTACCCGCATTTTGGGTGTTAACTATTCATTTTCATATACATGTTTTGTCATGTAAGTCTTTTTTATTATGCATATGATATATTTATTTCATATCCATAATGATATTAAGTTTATAAATATTATATTTATTCATTATATATATATAATCATTCTTTAGTGGTTGACATGGAAAATGAATCACATCGCATCATGGACACTACTGGAAATGTGGTTTTTACCCACGGTTCTTTACCAATGGTTTGCTTAAACCGTTGGTAAAGAAGGGCTAGGAAACCCTTTCACAATGGTTCATTAGAACCATTGGGAAAGGGTACCCCTTTTACAACGGTTTCATAAAACCATTGGCAAAGGGGTGTTCAAGTTACCCTTTCCCAATAGTTTCATAAAACCGTTGGGAAATGGTACCCCTTTTCCAACGATTCTGTTGAACCGTTGGGAATGGGTACCCTGAACACCCCTTTCCCAACGGTTTTTAAAAACCATTGGTAAATCTTTTCCCCAAATACAATCGGGTCGCTGCTCTCCCCCAGTCGCGACAGAACCCTAAAATCAATCCGGCGCTCGGCTCCTATCTTGAACTCCCCCATCCGAACAGGTGAAAATCTATCTGAATCATGTCAAATCAGATATTTTATTCTTTATACACATACTCTACCTTTTTTATTGTTATTGATCTAATATTTTAGTTTTAAGTTTTGATTTTGATGTGATTTCACCCTGAAAAATAGGGAAATGAACGAATATTTTGTTAATTAATTAGTTTCCCATGGAATATCATTTGTGTTATAATGTCCATGCTAAATAAAGGGGTAATGTAATAGAAGACCTTGAATAAATTGTGGAAGTTGGGGTATTTTTCTTCTATGAGAGTTTTTTTGTTGTGTTTCATTGTATTTTGTAGGCTTTTGTATGGTGATTGAGGTGACCAGTTGGGCTTTGTGATATGTGGGGTTATAATGTGATGGTTAGTGGGCATGGATGTGACATGTGAAGTTGTGTGATAGTGATGATGTGTGGAGGTGTTGTGTCGTGTGGAGGTGTTGTGTGATGAGGTTGTGGTGTATAATGTGGTGGTGTGGTTTTGGTTGTGCGGTGGTTTGTGATGTGTAATATTTTTTTTTGTGATATGTGGTTGTTTTGGTGAGATGGTTGGCCGATGTAACATGGCGACAATGGTTATGGTGAGATGGTGAGTTGTTGTGTGGTGGTTTTATTAGTTTCCGGGTTATCTATGGAATAAATTATGATGTTAAAGAAAAAAAAACAAGATAGTAAATAAATGATATGGAATATAAATGGATGTGTGGTAAATGGATTTAATTAATTTAACATTAAATGAATGGACAATGTAAGTGTGAATGAAGTGTCTTATAAATGAAAGTGGGAAATTCTATGTGTCTTGTGTGGTGGTGGTGTGGTGTGTTGCATACAGTTGTGAAAGTGGTTGTGATGGTTTATGTGTTGTATGGTAGTAGTGAAGTGTGTGATTATGTAGTTAATGTGAACCCATAGGTTGGGTATTTTGTGCATTCTATATATCATGTATTTTATGTTATTTCTACACATTCCCAACTATAGTTGGATAAACTTACCAATGATCAGAGGTTTTGAGTTATGGGTATTTTTTCTAATATCTAGGATGGTGGTTATATGGTTGGATATCTACCATGTCTTCCCTACTCTTCCTTCATAAGTTATTGACCATGTGTTTTTAGGCAAGATGCGATGTGATTGTCCATGTGTCTTCAGGTGAGATGTACAATGATTTCCCTAGTGTTTTCAGGTGAGGTGCGATGTGATAAGGCTATAATAAGATGTGTCATGTGGTTGGGGTCATGTAGGGTAGGAGGATGGAACAAGTTTGATGTTATTCATGTTCATGATACCCTACTAATATGGTTATGGGATGAGGCATGTTGTGATTTGATAACTGATTAAGTTCTTGTTGGTTTTACATTTTTTCAATAACACATTAGTATGTTTTTTTCACATGTGTAGTTGATACCTTGATTATTTTCTTCCTTTATCGTTTACTTATATGTATTTTATATTAAATTTCAATCCTATTGTATTTTTTATGACAAAATGACTTATATAAATTCTTTTTACAGAATGGACAGAAGTTTGATGTATGAAACCGATCGGATCTCAAGTGATTTTCAAAACAATTTGGAGAACTTTATAGATTTTTCATTTCACAATGCTTCAGATAGTGGTCGCATACACTTCCCATGTTCCAATTGTGTTGGTAGACCTTGTTTGAGCCATGAAGAAGTCAGCTACCACATAACCAAAAATGGTTTTCAAGCAAACTACTTTGTGTGGTATCACAATGGGGAGAAAATGAAATCTCAAATTGGTGATGATCGAAATGAAAGGACTGGAATGGAGAATTTGTTAGATGATCAGTTTCTGTTTATTCGTCATCATGAAAAAGAAAGGATTTCGACTCAAGAATACTTCTATATGAGGATAGTTTATGCATCTAGTGAAAATGATGATATTTATAGGGTGAAAAAATTGAATGATGCTTCCATGACTCCAGTATATAGACAATGCGATAAAATGAAAAAGCTGGGATTTTTAATCTGATTGTTTCATGGGAAAACTATGTATGGGATTTCTAATACAAAAATCGATTACATTCTTACCCTCTTGAAGGATTTACTTCCAGATGATGCAGATATTCCCTCAAACCACTATATGGCATGGAAGTTAGTTGAGGAACTTGGATTTTCAAGAAACAAAATTCATGCTTGCTCGAAAGATTGCAGTTTATTCTGGGAGGAAACTGCTGAACAAAATTATTGTATAAAATGTGGCACATCCTGCTAGAAGTCAAAATCTGATGGAACACCATCCCGCATTCCACAGAAAGTAATGTGGCACTTTCCATTGATCCCCAGACTCCAGAATCTTTTTATGTCGGATTACATATCAAAAAAAATGAGATGGCATGATACCGAGAGAAAGAAGACTAATAATGAGTTGGTTCATCCTGCAAATGGATTTACATTGCAGATATTTGATTCTCAACATACTGGTTTTGCAGCTGACGTGCCTAATGTGAGGTTGGGTCTTTCATGCGACGGTTTTAATCCGTTTGTGCAGATGCTTACTTCGCACAGCACATGACCAGTTTTTATACACATTTATAATCTTCCCCCATGGTTGTGTATGAAAAAACCTTTCACTTTCATGAGTATACTCATATCTGGTCCTTCTGATCCTGACATTGATATTGATGTATACATGAAACCTTTAATAAAAGAGTTGAAACTTCTTTGGGATGTGGGTGTGCGCACATACGATTCATGTTCGAAAGACATATTTCAGATGCGTGCTACACTTATGTGGACGATCAATGATTTTTTGGATTATGCAATGATGTCTGGATGGATCATGAAGGGAAAACTGTCATGTCTAGTTTGTATGAAGAATACATGATCCAAAAGACTGAAACATCGCTGTAGTTTCAGTTTTATGGGACATCGACGATTCTTGCCAAAGGATCATCCATATAGAATGAATCTTCGAAGATTTGATAATACCATAGAGACAAATGATCCACCTCAGCGTATGTCTGGAACTGATGTGCTTAATGAATTGAAAGATTTCAGTTTTTCATTCGGGAAGGGTCAAATGAAATCTAGAAAGAGAAATAATGTTTCCACTGAAACCTGTTACAATTGGAGGAAGAGGAGTATCTTTTTTTATTTGCCTTATTGGTCAACTAGTTTTTACGTCATTGCTTAGATGCAATGCATATTGAAAAGAATATATGTGAAATATTTCTTTTGGTTATTCTAAATGTCAAGGGGAAGACAAAAGATAATTTACGATCTCGGCGTGACTTGGTGGATTGGGGCATCAGACCAGAATTGCATCCTGTGCGTATCAGTGAAAATAAATGGCAACTTCCATGTGCTTCTTATGTGATGACACCTATGAAAAAAAAAACAATTTCTAGAAGTATTAGAGACTATTAGAGTTCCTGATGGCTATTCAAGCAACATATCTAAACGGGTCAACATAAGAGAGTTGAAGCTAAAATCTTTGAAAACTCATGATTATCACGTTCTACTCTATGAGTTGCTTCCAATAGCAATTAATCATCTTTTGTCCAATAATGTAAGGGTGACTACTATTTGGTTTTTCCATTTGTTTAGAGATCTTTGTGATAAGAATTTGTCCAAGTATTTCTTGCAAAAAATGTTGACGGATGCCCCATTAATTTTGTCTGAGTTGGAGAAAATATTTCCTCCATCATTTTTCACATGCATGCTGCATCTGACTGTCCGTATTCCCACTGAAATACTTCTCAGAGGACCTTTTTATTTTCATTGGATTTATCCAACTAAAAGAAATATGTACACATTAATGTCTTATGTCTGAAACAGGAATCATCCTGAAGGTTTCATCGTGAACGGTTACTTGGATCAAGAATGTATGGATTTATGCTCAATGTATTTGTCTAATATTTCTACAAGAATGAATAGACCAATGAGAAATGAAGAAGAACAGTATGAGAAAATTGAAACCAGTTTTCCATCAATTCCTCAAACAGGAGGAATTCCTGGATCATATACATTGAAGACATTAAGCCATGAAGAGCAGGAGATGGCACATCGCACAGTTTTTTTCAATTGTGATTTGTTCGATGACTATATCAGGTAACTAAATTGAATATGTATATCTTACATATATATCTGTTAAACTATTCATATTTTTTATCTACAGGGAACATAAAACAATGATAAATAGAAATCATCGTTCTTTATCTTTGAGAAGGAGAGATACTTTGCATAGTAAAGAATTTTCTCCTTGGTTAAAATTGAAGGTAAAAAATTACTGTTTAAATTAATTATTTCAATATTTAATTAAGTTTAACAGTTATTTATATTGCAGGTATTGAGTTTGTCTGCTGACTCTATCTCTGAGGAAATAAGAGCTTTGGATTTTGGTCCTAATACCGTGGTTCGTGACTGTAAATCAATTGTTATCAATGGGTACAAATTTATTGTCACTGAATGAGAAAAGAACATGAGAAAACAACATGATGGTGTTATGGTTACTACCACAACAGATTGTTATTCCAGAGCATCAGATAGTAGACCCCGATTTGAAAATATGGGTTATTATGGAGTCGTTGAGAAAATAATAATATTGGATTATTACTCTCATGGATGAGTAACAATGATGAAATGCCATTGGTTTGATTTGATTAGGAGACATGGCACATTTATTGATGATTGTGGATTTAGAGTAATTAATATGACTCGCACTCTTGCTATCAAAGAACCATATGTGTTTGCATCAATGGCTAAACAATTTTTTTATGTCAAAGACCAACTTCGACCTGAATTTGGTGTCATAGTTGAAGTAATTCCAAGACATATTTTTGATGATGGTGATGATGGTGATGATGGAATTGACACTGTCCCTATTTCCATTGGAATCAATCCATTTATTTCTTTTTATGACTCCAATAGCTCAATTTTCATAGTTGATTGTGAACCTGAATTTGTGGTTGAAAATATATAGAATCATTCATCCATGTTCTTAATTTTTTTGGTTTACCTCGAGTTGGGTTGTTAAGGTTGGTAATATTCAAATTGATTTAGTATTGATCCCAAATATTTTTTAGCTGACTTGACCGTTATGTGAATTTTCAATGTTTATTGGTTGCTGTTTTATTTGAATTGCATTTTCTAATTTGGAATTGAACTGTATTCAAACCTAGTCAAACAATATTTCTAACTTGGTGAACATTACAAATTGTATGATTTATTAAATTCATTCAAGCTCTTCTAAAACAATTAATAGCTAAATTACCAATGAATCCCCCTATTCCCTCATATATTTAGTTTTTTGGTTTACACATTAGTTTCCTTTTTCTAATTAATTACATATTTGTTTTCAAAAGCAGGAAATGCAGCCAATTGAAGAGGGACGAAGGACAAAAATTATAAAGAACAATTGTCGGATCGCGGAGATGGGCATTCCACCATTAGTTCCTACAGTGAGTAATTTATTTCAAATATATATATATTTAAAGAATATATAATGTGATGTGATTAATTTTTTTTTAAACATTTTTTTAAGATCCGCCTATACGTCGACAGTTATTCGATGAGGAGCTTAGTACTGGTCCTAGTACTCAGGCTAGTGGTACGAGGAGTGTTCGTACCAGAGGTGGACGAATAGCTACGCGTGCCCGACTAGACCCTGCCCCTCCCACTGACATGTCATCCTTCCCGCATTCTGATCCCGGTGTGTCGTTAGGGACACATGGGATATTTAGGACTCCCATGTTTTCGCTACCTTCTGCATCTTCTGCCCCATCATTTTTACATCCCGTGATGATTCCCACTCCCCAGTCAGAATCCAGTCATACAGCTGTCCCGTATTCTTTTCCTTCTACTTCTATCTCTCCGAGCTTCTATATTCCATCGTCTTAGACTCCTATTCCACCACAAGGTGATCCATCAGTTTCTGTGGATCCGGTGGCGCTCAGCGATCAGACTGGCGCAGGTATATTTATAAAACCCTAACAAATTTTTATAGCAATATGTATTTTCATTATAACATGTTTTGATAAAATATTTGTTTTTCTTTAATGAAAGATACATCTACGTATAGGAGGTGAGGGCGGGGGCATACACGCATGCGTTCAGTGTGGAACTTCCTCACCCAGGTTATGGTGGATTACAATGAAGACAACCAAATGGTTGAGAAATCAGGGCAGCAATGTTGGAGTTTTTTGGCGACGCTTTCAAAATACTCCGACATCATTCCCGTCAGCCCACTATCATGGAGACATTTTCCACATGAGGTCAAGGATAGATCTTGGTCAGATATATGGTTAAAAAATCTTTTGTATTTAATGCCATGAATTATTTTTGTATTTATATGAATTAAACTTTTGATGTCAGCTTCGATTTAATTTTCCCAATGGTGAGGGTGCTCGATCGGAACGTCTAAAAGATTTAGGAGAGATTTGGAGAGACCAAAATCATGAGTTGTATATTGGATGGCATGCTAGAGTTGGCACTGAGTTAGAGGTCGTATCAGTCGTGGATGATTGTCCTATAGAGCACTATCGTCAGATGATTACTCATTAGACGAGTACCCAGTTTAAGGTATGAATTATATTTAAAGTATTTAAATAATAACTGTCATTTTTTTTATTAGTATTATCCTTTTAATTATCGAATTTTATTTAGGAATCATCTGGAAAAAATAAAAAAACATTGATGCAAAAAAATACCTCCACACACTAGGACGTACTACGATACCGGATCATGAGAGGAAGAAGTTATGAAATTTTTTTATAAGTTTTCTTTAAGACTTAAATTTTATGTTGTTTTATCAATTATTTAATCATTTTCTAAAGTTTTCATATAACTTTAGTTTTCAATGTCAGTGTAGAGGCAAATATAGAATATTGAAGGACGTGTGCCTCGAGCAAAACTGTTTTGCTCGAGTAGACGGAAAAAGGATGGAAGTGTCGTCAACGAAGCGACTCAGCAGTAGATTGTAAGTTTTAATCTATTGATTTTATATTTTAATATATATTTTGTAACTTAATAATATATTTCTATTTGTAACAGGTTGCTTTAGAGGCCCTCGATTCCCAAGAACCAGAAAATTTTGGGCCAATAGATCACTTACATCAGGTGTTGGGAGAGGAGCATCCTGGCAGAGTACGTTGCCGACCTAGGATAGCCCCGATGAGGTATTAGCCCTCCTCAGGTATGATATGTAGTGCCACCGAGCTGCAGCAAGTTAGGGCACAGGCAGAACAGGCTGATAAAAGGGCCACAGACATGGAAGAATAGTCTTCTAGGGAAAACAGTGCGTTTATGAAATTTATTGAAGTTCTACGTCCAACACTTACAGCAGAGGCCAGACCATATTTTGATGAATATATGTCATCGATATGTTCTATATATGGTGCATCAAGTGGAAGTTCTAGTGGTGGTCAGCACAATGTCCACCTTGATGAAGATGATGGCAAGGAGTTTGATGCAGAAGAGGAGGGAGAGGAGGAGGGTGAGGAGGGTGGCGAGGAGGGCGAGGAGGATTGTGCTGAGGAGAGCGAGGATGATGATGGGGACAAGGAAGAGGGTGATGATGATAGTGATTATGGTGATGGTGATGTGGGAAAAATTGATCCATTACATTTTTGACTAATATTACTGATATTTGATATTTAATCTAATCTAGTTGTTGGTTTTATCTAGACACGTAGTATAATATTGGAGTTGAGTTATTTTTATATATTATCTATTTTTATTGATGTTGGTGTCTTTTAGTGGTTATGTGTTTGGGAACCCCCCCCCCTCCTTCCTGGACCCTGGACAACCCCCCAACATCCTCCTTGGACCCCGGACAACCCCCAGGACAGCCCCCCCCCCCACCATCCTCCTTGGTCCCCGGACAGCCCCCCGGACATCCCCCACAGCCTCCTCCCTGGACCCCGGACACCCCCCCCCCCGGACAGCCCCTCAGACAACCCCCGGACAACCCCCCAAACAGCCACCCGGACAACCCCCCGGATAGCCCCCCCACCCTCCTCCCTGGACCCCGGATAGCCCACCAGACAGCCCCCCAAACAGCCCCCCCCCACCCTCCTCCTTGGTCCCCAGACAGCCCCCCCACCCTCCTTGATTTCATTTACAACTTGAAAATCTATAATATATATTTTATTTATTTTCATCATGATAATCAATGTAAATCACATTTATACATCTAATCAATATCATAGATTCTTGGTATGTTATAAAAGGGATGTATTCTTTGGGCATGACATTGTTAGGCCAGAAATGTTTCATAGCATGATAAACTAAAATCTAATCCATACTAAGAATGATATAAAAATATTCTATATGAATTTCCACAAGATTTTAAGCAAATACCATTCCACTAATAGACACACGGGGATTCTCATAAATCATGTTTGCCTTAATATTTCCACAAGGATTTTTAGTAAAAGTTTTATCTTCTATTAATTTTATGATATTCTCATTTTAAATGTAGATTTTTCATAAATAAATTAATTTAAAGACCCATAGTCAAATATTGTATTTGAATAATGTGAATAAACAACTAACATACCACTCTAATTGTGTCTCTTTTGTTTAAAATGGACAGGATTATAAGTGAAAGAACAACTGGCATACGGAAAACCAACCAAATGCATTCAGATTCTGTTGATAATTTATCACAGTGATCCATGGGTCATATGTGACGTGTACGATCCAAACCAATCTCAATATGAGGCATGGTGTGGCCGGGATTAGTCTAAGTGTCTCCCTTTTATTTAAAATGGACAATATTTTAAGTACAAATGAAAAACCGACCAAACGCATTCGGTTTCCATTGAAACTTTAGGAGAATGATCCATGGGTCATATGTGACGTGTACGAATCAACTCCGCCTCAATCTGAGACATGTTCTGGCCGGAACCACTCAAAGTGTCTGTCTTTTGTTTCAAAAGCACGTCATTTTAAGTGAAAAACATCAACTGGCATATGGAAAACCGAGCAAACGCATTCATATTGTGTCGATACTTTAGCACAAAGATCAATGGGTCATATGTGACGTGTACAAGTCAACCCTACCTCAATCCGAGGCGCGGTGTGGCTGACACCATTCACAGTGTCTCTCTTTTGTTTAAAATGGACAGGATTATAAGTGAAAAGAACAACTGACATACAAAAAACTGACTAAATGCATTCGAAATGTGCTGATTCTTTAGGAAAATGATCCATGGGTCATATGTGATGCGTACGAGTCACCCCCGCCTTAATCCGAGGCATGGTGTGGTTGGGATCACTCTAAGTGTCTCTCTTTTTTAAAATGGACAACATTTTAAGTACATACGTAAAACTAACCAAATGGATTCTGATTGTGTTGATACTTTAGAACAACTATCCATGGGTCATATGTGACGTGTATGAATCAACCTCGCCTCAATCGGAGACGTGGTGTGGCTGGCACCACTCAAAGTGTCTATCTTTTGTTTCAAAAGGACATCATTTTAACTGAAAAACATCAACTGGCATACGGAAAACCAACCAAACGCATTCGGATTGTGTCGATACTTTAGAGCAACAATCCATGGGTCATATGTGATGTGTACAAGTCAACCCCGACTCAATCTGAGACGCGGTGTGGCCGACACCATTCAAAGTGTCTCTCTTTTGTTTAAAATGGACAGGATTATAAGTGAAAAGAACAACTGACATACAAAAAACTGACCAAACGCATTCGAAATGTGTTGATGCTTTAGGAAAAATATCCATGGGTCATAGGTGATGTGTACGAGTCAACCCTGCCTTAATCCAAGGAATGGTGTGGTCAGGATCACTCTAAGTGGATCTCTTTTGTTTAAAATAGACAACATTTTAAGTACATATGGAAAACTGACCAAACATTTTCTGATTGTGTTGATACTTTAGCACAACGATACACGGGTCATATGTGATGTGCATGAATCAACATCGCCTCAATCGGAGATGCGGTGTGGCTGACACCACTCAAAGTGTCTGTCTTTTGTTTCAAAAGGACATCATTTTAAGTGAAAAACATCAACTGGAATATGGAAAACCAGCCAAACGCATTCAGATTGTGTCGATACTTTAGCACAATGATCCATGGGTCATATGTGACATGTACGAGTCAACCCCGCCTCAATTTGAGGTGTGGTGTGGCCAACACCATTCAAAGTGTCTCTCTTTTGTTTAAAATGGACAGGATTATAAGTGAAAAGAACAACTGACATACAAAAAAATGAACAAAATCATTCGGATTCTGTTGATAATTTATCAAAACAATTCATGGGTAATATGTGACATGTACGAGTCAACCTCGCCTAAATCTGAGGCACGGTGTGGCCAGGATCACTCTAAGTGGCTCTGTTTTGTTTAAAATGGACAAAATTTTAAGTACATGCGGAAAACTGACCAAACGCATTTGGTTTCCATTGAGACGTTAGGAGAATGATCCATGGGTCATATTTGACATGTACGAATCAACTCCGCCTCAATCTGAGATGCGGTGTGGCTGGCACCACTCAAAGTGTCTGTCTTTTGTTTCAAAAGGACATCATTTTAATTGAAAAATATCAACTGGCATATGAAAACCGACCAAACGCATTCAGATTGTGTCGATACTTTAGTACAATGATCCATGGGTCATATGTAACGTGTAAGAGTCAACCCTGCCTCAATCTGAGGTGCGGTGTGGCTGACAACATTCAAAGTGTCTCTCTTTTGTTTAAAATAGACAGGATTATAAGTGAAAAGAACAACTGACATACAAAAAACTAACCAAACACATTCTAAATGTGTTGATGCTTTAGGAAAACGATCCATCGGTCATAGGTGACGTTTACGAGTCAACCCCGCCTTAATCCAAGGCACGGTGTGGCCAGGATCACTCTAAGTGCCTCTCTTTTGTTTAAAATGGACAACATTTTAAGTACATATGGAAAACTGACCAAACGGATTCTGGTTATGTTGATACTTTATCACAACGATCCCTGGGTCATATGTGATGTGTATGAATCAACCTCACCTCAATTGGAGATGCATTGTGGCCGACACCACTCAAAGTGTCTGTCTTTTGTTTCACTAGGACATCATTTTAAGTGAAAAACATCAACTGGCATACAGAAAACCAACCAAACGCATTAGGATTGTATTTATACTTTATCACAATGATCCATGGGTCATATGTGACATGTACGAGTCAACCCCACCTTAATAAGAGGTGCGGTGTGTCCAACACCATTCATAGTGTCTCTCTTTTATTTAAAATGGAGAGGATTATAAGTGAAAAGAACAACTAACATTGAGAAAACTGACCAAATGCATTCAAAATGTGTTTATTCTTTAGGAAAATAATCCATAGGTCATATGTGATGTGTACGAGTCAACCCCACCTTAATCTGAGGCATGGTGTGGCCAGAATCACTCTAAGTGGCTCTCTTTTGTTTAAAATGGACAACATTTTAAGTACATACGGAAAACTGACCAAACGCATTCGGTTTCCGTTGAAACTTTAGGAGAACTATCCATGGGTCATATGTGACATGTACGAATCAAACTCACCTCAATCTAAGATGCGGTGTGGTTGGATTCACTCAAAATGTCTGTCTTTTGTTTCAAAATCACATCAGTTTAAGTGAAAAACATCAAATGGCATACGGAAAACCAACCAAACGCATTCTGATTATGTTGATACTTTAGAAAAATGATCCATGGGTGATATGTGATGTGTACAAGTCAAACCTGCCTCAATCCGAGGCATGGTGTGGCTGAAACCATTCATAGTGTCTCTCTTTTGTTTAAAATGGACAGGATTATAAGTGAAAATAACAACTGACATACGAAAAACCGACCAAACGCATTCGAAATGTGTTGATGCTTTAGGAAAATGATCCATGGGTCATATGTGACATGTAAGAGTAAACCTCGCCTTAATCCAAGGCACGATGTGGCCGGGATCACTCTAAGTGGCTCTCTTTTTGTTTAAAATGGACAACATTTTAAGTACATATGGAAAACTGACCAAACACATTCGGTTTCCATTGAAACTTTAGGAGAATGATCCATGGGTAATATGTGACGTGTAAGAATCAAACCTGCCTCAATCAGAGACATGGTGTGGCTGAAACCACTCAAAGTATCTATCTTTTGTTTCAAAAGGACATAATTTTAAGTGAAAAACATCAACTAGCATACGGAAAACCGACCAAACGCATTTGGATTGTGTCGATACATTAGCACAACAATCCATGGGTCATATGGGATATGTACGAGTCAACCCCGCCTCAATCCGAGGCGCGGTGTGGCCAACACCATTCATAGTGTCTCTCTTTTGTTTAAAATGGACAGGATTATAATTGAAAAAGAACAACTAGCATACGAAAAACTAACCAAATGCATTCGAAATGTGTTTATGCTTTACGAAAATGGTCCATGGGTCATATGTGATGTTTATGAGTCAACCCCACCTTAATCCGAGGCACGGTGTGGTCGGGATCACTCTAAGTGGATCTCTTTTGTTTAAAATGGACAACATTTTAAGTACATACGAAAAACTGACCAAACGGATTCTGATTGTGTTGATAATTTATCACAATGATCCATGGGTCATATGTGACATGTACGAATCAACCCCACCACAATCTGAGATGTGGTGTGGCCGGCACCACTCAAAGTGTCTGTCTTTTGTTTCAAAAGGACATCATTTTAAGTGAAAAACATCAACTGGCATATGGAAAACCGACCAAACGCATTTGGATTGTGCTGATACTTTAGGACAATGATTCATGGGTCATTTGAAACGATTACGAGTCAAACTCATTTAAATCTGAGACACAGTGTGGCCAGCACCACTCTAATTGTGTCTCTTTTGTTTAAAATGGATAGGATTATAAGTGAAAAGAACAACTGGCATATGGAAAACTAACCAAATGCATTCAGAATCTATTAATAATTTATCACAATGATCCATGGGTCATATGTGATGTGTAAGATCCAACTTGGGCTCAATCCAAGTCGCGGTGTGGCCGGGATCATTCTAAGTGTCTCTCTTTTGTTTAAAATGGACAACATTTTAAGTACATATGGAAAACCAACCAAACGCATTTGGTTTATATTTAAACTTTAGGAGAATGAACCATGGGTCATATGTGACATGTACGAGTCAAAATCGCCTCAATCCGAGGTGCGGTGTGGCCAAAACCACTCAAAGTGTCTCTCTTTTGTTTAAAATTGACTTCATTTTAAGTGAAAAAAACAACTAGCATACGGAAAACTAACCAAATGGATTCTGATTGTGTCGATACTCTAGAAAAATGATCCATGGGTCATATGTGATGTGTACGAGTCAACCCCACCTCAATATGAGATGTGGTGTGGCCGACACCATTCATAGTGTCTCTATTTTGTTTAAAATGGACATCATTTTAAGTGAAAACAACAACTGACATACGAAAAACTGACCAAATGCATTCGAAATGTGTTTCTACTTTAGGAAAACGATCCATGGGTCATATGTGACACGTACGAGCCAACCCTGCCTTAATTAGAGGCACGGTGTGTCCTGGATCACTCTAAGTGGCTCTCTTTTGTTTAAAATGGACAACATTTTAAGTACATACAGAAAATTGACCAAACGTATTCTGATTGTGTTAATACTTTAGCACAAAGATCCATGGGTCATATGTGATGTGTACGAATCAACCCCGCCTCAATCTGAGATGTGGTGTGGCCGGAACCACTCAAAGTGTCTGTCTTTTGTCTCAAAAGGACATCATTTTAAGTGAAAAACATCAAATGGCATACAGAAAACCGATCAAACACTTTCAGAATATGTTGATACTTTAGGACAATGATCGATGGGTCATTTGTGATGTGTATGAGTTAACCTCGCCTCAATCCGAGGCACGGTGTGGCCAGTATCACTACAGGTGTATGTATTTTGTTTAAAATGGACATCATTTCAGGTAAATATATATGGTATACGAAAAACCTATCAAATTATGAATTGAATTTTAGATTCCACATATAATTTTCATCTAAATTTTAAATTGAATTCTAAATGAATTATTTATGTTTATAATTACATTATGAATTCTAATTTAATTATGGATGTGTATAGTTCCAGGACGCATTATATGTTAAATGTGTATGAATTTGTTCTCTATATATATGTGTTAGTTGGTTATTGTAGGTACAATAATTGTATATGTATGTGTGAGTTTATTGCAGGTACAATAATGGGATTGAAAATGAAAGGGAATGCACAAAATGAGACCTGCTGTGCAAATTGCAGAGCTGCTGTGCAAATTGCAGGCTGTTGTGCAATTTGCACAGCATAGGCTATGCCAACGGTTTCAAACCATTGTCATAGCATCTCTGAGTTTTTTACCAACGGTTATATGAACCATTGGGAAAGAGGAGAGTGCTTGGGCTTTCCCAACGGTTCAAGCCAAACCGTTGGGATAGGTTAATTTTTCCCCACCCTATCCCAACGGTTCACTGTAAACCATTGGGAAAATCTTTCCCAACGGCTTACTTCCCTAAGGTTTGCAGAACCATTGGTATAACATATACCAATAGTTCTGCATCCTTTCCCAACGGTTCATAACCATTGGGAAAGACTATATTTCCAGTAGTGGGAGTCGGTAGGTCGTACATATGCATGATAAATGATATCATTCCCATAGTGGTGAAATGGTAATGAATTTGATGGTGTATTAATTATAAAAAATAAATATCATGTTATATTTATTATTTATATCCATTATATCTATAATTATACCCATCCAAATAAATTAGTGATGAAAAACAAATTACACCACGACATGGAGACGATAGGTTGTACGTACGCTTGAGTAGTGATTTAATTTTTCGTAGGATGGATAAAAGGTGTAATATGGTTTTCCCATATTAATAATAACATCTAATAATATATATTAAACTATATTGATTACTTTATGATTGAAACAACACATAAAGAGGAAGTATAAGAAGAAATAATCTTGAAGGAGTCGGTAAAGACGATTACCTCTTCTTTAGAGAACCTCAATTGGGTCTCTTCTTAGGGACACTAAGGTTGGACTTTTGAGAATATTAATGCCTCTAGGATGTGTATAGGGAAGTTTATATAATAAATGGTCATTTTTTTGATCGATGTATAAGTCTCAAAGTGATGAAATGAGATGAGGGAGGAGGTTCCTTTTTATAATTGAGATGAAGGGATATTTTGTAATTTTTAAAAATATTAATTTATAATAAATTCAATATCAATCCAAATACCACCAAAATGTCATGTATTCAAAGATAAGCTTACATAAGGTTGTAATATCATAAATAAATAGATTTTATACAAGTTTTGGTTTTTTTGTAAACCATGTAATTTTAATTAACCATTAATTAACATTTTTTAAATTTAAATATGGTAACAACTTTTTAAATATTAAAAGGTTTTAATTTTTAATTAATTGATATAAATTATACAATAAATAAAAAATTTATAAAATTTTAGACCATGTAATAATTATTTTTTTTATTTTTAAATACATTTTACAATTTTTAAATAATTTGATAAAATATCATTAGTGTCAATTTTAAAACTATTCGTTATTTTTATTTTTAAAAATATCATAACAACCTCATATCTTAGAACCAACTCTATTTACTAATACATAAAATTTAAAATGATTACATAAAATTATTGTATGGTCTTTATTATATCAAATTATATTTATTTTAATATTTTTAATATCATTTATTTGATATTTCTATTAATTAAAGAATTACAGCATTATCATTGTATAAGACTTTAAGGTAATTATTAATTTACTAAAAATTAGAGATAAATTAGCATACTAAATAAAAAAATTGTATTTAAAATGACTATTTATAGTTGAATTTATCTTCTGTATAACCCTATATTAAAAATGATATAGTTATTAAAATATGAGTATGACATCTTTAACTCTTATTTAAATAAAATATAGTAAATTTCATACTCTCACACTAGTGGCTTAAAAAAGATTTATAATCTTGGACCAAGGATGATTTTGGTTGAAACCTACTCATCCAATGAAATTATAACAAGTGTTAGGGTAATGTTTTAATATTTATAATATTATTTGTACCATTAATTACCCAATTTTCCTTTAACTATGTTAATAAAAAATTATTAAAGTTACTATTCATAATGCCCAAAAATAAAAGAAAAATATTTACATAATTTGGACCCTATGTTTCCAAATATGAAATCCATTTTTCAAAATTCAAATCACATAAGTTACAATAATTAGTTTAAAATTAATCCCATTGATAGGGTCAGAAAACGGGTTATTAAAGTTTAAAACATGCAGAAGATTGAAATGTTTTTATTTCTAAATTCAATGTAAAATTGTTTCCAATGACCTGAATTGGATTAAATGATAAAAAAATAAAATATTTATACTTTAAAACCATTTAATAATATAATTCAACACTATAAATTATTTTTATGAAAAAAGTTGTTTTCAATTAAAATTTAGTATTTTTTAATATTCATAAAAACATGAAACTTATCAGAAAAATACCAAAAATTAAACCAAAGTTAATTTTTATATTCCTATTTAAAAGAAGAATTTTATTTTATTAAATGTAAATTATAAAAGTGCCAAAAACTAGATTAAAAATAAGTGCGCCATCAAAAGATGATAACACTGCCTTCAGAAAAATTTAGTCTTTTAATGTGTAAAATTGGATTCATTTTTATATTTTGTCTATAAAATATTTGGGATGAATATTAATTATATAAATTTCATAATGTGGTTAATACTATTCATTACTACTATTTTAATGTTTAGGTTAAAATAATAAATTATTAATAGATCGTGGTGCCTTCAAATTCGGTGTTGCGTGCAACGCAAGCTATTAAATTTATTTAAAAAGAAAACATATCATAAAATATTGGGGTGTTATAAACAGGAGATTGAACCCTATCTAGTTTATCTCATGCGATTAAATGGATATGACTCCTAAATTCTACATATTATTAGAAACCCCAATATCTACCACACATATATATGAATACATCTCATGAAAAAGTTTCTACATCATATTAAACCACGAGCATGCTAAGTTGAGTCAAAATAACTCAACCTCAATGTTGCTACATAAGTATAATCATGAAAGATCATGCATTTAATTAGAATACATAAATACAACCATATTTTATATAATAATAACTCAAGAAATCACTACCAATAATACCACCACATCTATTATCGATGCATATGATTAATCGAGTCGACCAGTAAGCTATGCATGATTAAATTAAAAAATTTCAAATGTCATATTAGATTAAAATGGTTTCATGTGTGATTATACATGTCTTCCAAAACCAAATATGAGTAACTCTGTAGAAGTGGGATATACTACCATTTATGATTGGGAATATCACCAGGGGTTTATTTCACACCCCACTATTATTTCAAAATATAGAATTCAATTTTTCCCTCTATTGATTTTTCCTTCATATGTTGGAGATAGTCATGTTAATGGAGTATGGTATGGTGGTTATTATAAATGAATAGTGGAGATTCTTTTTTTGGTATGACCTACCAAGTTGAGTTATTAGGGCTTAATTAAAGGAATTGGGTATGGTGTGAAAGCATGTTAAAAGGTAAATTTCAAATTTTTACAACAAATCTATACTACGAAACCTAATTTGGTATGGAAATACCTGATTACTACTTAGGATCATTTTTAATTTAATTTAAGTATGAAGAATTAAATGAAAGGTACCTAATTTGTGTGTTTGATGTTGGGGAGTGTCAATCAGAGTTGAGACATCATAGATTTAAAGAATCAAAGATAGGATTCCTCTAGATCATCCACACATGCACCCAAATCTCCTATAACACCATTTTTTTGATCTATGTGTGATGGTACAAGATGATCGAGTGATTCACAATATGCCTTAAATTAGGAATAACATGTGATTTATTTATTCAATGAAATATATATAATCTTATTCAACCTTACAATTTCTCTCTCTAAACCATAAGAGATTAAGTGTAAAGAGAGAAACTCAAGAAACAAGCTACCCAACCAAATTTTGGGTCTTAAAGTGGTTTACATACCTAGGTTAAACACCACAAAATTTTCATTTTAACCCTTTAAAAAGAGTTAACACAAAAACCAACCCGTAAAACAACTAGAAACTTAATTAACACATCATAATTATAAAAAATATTTCATCACTCACTTATGATGTATAGAACCTGACTCCAGTGTCCTAGAGTTTTTGGTTACTTTATGAAATTTTTATAAGATCATTTAACTGATAGTAGATAATTGAACTGGAAGTTGATCATTGAACTAATGGTAGATCACATAACTGACGATGGATCACTGAACTGATGGTAGATTGATGAATTGGTGTAGATCACTAAAGTGGCCATAGATCATTGAACTAATGGTAGATGAATAAAATGATTGTAGATCACTGAACTGGTGGTAGATCATTGAACTAAAAGTATATCACTGAACCGATGGTAGATCAATAAACTATTGTTAGATCCCAAATATTATATCATTTAACTAGTGGCAGATCCCAAAGGTACATCACTGGGGGTAGATCTACAGTTAGTCCAGTTTTTCTAGAATTTTCCAATTTTTATCTTTTGGAATTTTATTTGATGAAAAATTGTTTAAATGACTATATTAAGGGATTATAAATCTATTTTAAATGATTATAATTATATCCTCTATTTATAAAAAAAATTTGATCCTTTTTAATGGTCATACCGCATGTATTGTATGATATTCTCCTTAAATGGTCAATTGAAACCATATAAAATCCCACTAGTTTCAAATATGTTCATTCATATGAGAAGACCTTTCATTTGTTCCTTTGGGATTAAATTCTCTTGAGATATTAGGTTCCCAATCCTTTTTCCCTTGGAGTTTTGGATCTCAGTTGTTAGTTTTTTTTTTGAATTCTTCCTTAAATGTGGTTTCCTCCTATGTGTGCACCCCCTATTTTTGGTGTAGTGATTTGTGTATATATTCTTTCTTCTAGGTAGAAAATCCATTCATTTCTCATCAATTTTAACAGAAATTATGGATTCATGGTTATTTTATCTTTTGGTAAGATATTATACACCATATTAATGAAGATAATAATTTGATTTAATGAATCAAATGGGGAAGGGGAATGTTTTACATGCTTTTACAACTTTTTGATATTTTTATATTATATCTATCATTGTTTTTTGCATCACTAAAAACCATGATCATTGGTAGCCCTTATTTTTGATGTTTTTATATATTTTGTGATGCCCATATTGTGTTATTTTTATGAAACTATAGTAAAGAAACAGTTAGCCACTTATAATCAGCTAATGAATTAGTTTCACTAGGTTATATGTCTTGTGTGATAAGACTCATTAATAAAGAAGTGGTATTGAATGAAATCACCTATTCCTAATCTATAAAATTCTATGTGTATAGTTTAGAATGTGTTTTTTTAAATGGATGTGTGTTGTGTCTTGGTTGTGTTGATGTGATGCCTTGATAGTGACTATGTGGTGATGCGGTTGTGTAGCAGGGTAGCGATGGTTGTAGTGATGAGGTTGTATAGCGGGCCTGTAAAAGTGGAGGTCAGCTTATTAGTATGTGGATGTTGGGATGTTTTTTTTGGTATGATGGGTTATTATAGTTTCCAAATTAGTATTAAAATTAAGACGTTTTGGGTAATGGAAGAATAAATTATAACATGTTATGTGGTTTAAATGGTGGACAATTAAATATAAATTAAATGGATAGAAAGTGTTTAATGAACAAGATGTTTTAATTGAAATGGGTTGATAAAATATTATTTGTAAATTTGATTTAAATTGAGAAGGAATATGGTTAGTTTCTTATGGATTCTTGTGTGGTTTTATGCATTTAGAGTGAGCAGCAAAGTGAGGGAAAGTCATGAGTTGGGAAAATACTCAAGTTGTAAGCCCATAGGTTGGGAATGTGTGTTTGATAATATATTTATATATATATATATACCATTGTATATTCCTTGTGATTTATATATGTTCCCCACCCACATTGAGATCCATGTTCTGAAAACCATATATATATATATATGGGGGTGTTTTTTCCAACATCTTAGTGGGAGGATGGATGGATGGTTGCCTAATCTTCCTCACTCCCTCTTTTAGAATTTTATGACATGGATGGGTTGTGATATGAAAAATTCAAAAATTACACTGTATAGATGTGGTGTGATGAGGTGTGATGGATCAAGTGTCTTCAGGTGAGATGTGATGAGATGGCTTATGGTGGTGGTTATGTGTGGTGGAAGGAGGGCAGGAGGTTGATGTCCTTCATGTTTATGATACCCTACTACACTAGTTATGAGATATTTTGTGATTTTATGTCCCAAGTGTCTTAAGGCGGGATGTGATGTGATATGCTATGATGTTATACGAAAGGGGTGGGAGCACCAGGACATTCATCGTTGGGGTGTGAGAGCAGAAAATAAGTTGTAAAGAGGTGTAGGGTACACTATCATCGATATGCTTCATGTTATTTTATTATAATTGGATGTGTTATTTGGTGATTGATCCATGGTGAGGATGAGTTTGGTTAGTATACCTGTATAGGTGTTGTTTGGTTCTGATGTTTGCTCATGTGTTCATTAGTATGCTCTTTTCACATGTGCATGAAAGACTTTTTTTCCCTATTGAGTATAATTTTATGATCACCCTATGTATATAAAACAATTTTCAGGTTTTCTAGGTGTATTTATAGTCCATGCAGGACATTAATAGCTCAGACCTTTGGAGTTGTTATTGTATCTCTACCTTTGACTTTATTTTGAAAATTTATTTTGGAGAAATTTATCTATATATGTTTTATTTATACATGCATTATGGGATGGATTTGGTTTCCTTTTTATATTATTTCATGGAGATTCTTACAGTATATCTATCTTATCTTCTTATCCTGATATACTATAGAGGGTAATACCTCCCATACATGATATTGGTATACCCTCAGTGCTAGTCGCCAACCAGGGGCCTAATACAGGTAGGACTCGAGGGTCTTTATCTCTCTCTCCTCATTACATTATCTTTAAAGGGAGGGGATCATTAAAAAATATTATCATAGGCTGATGGTTGATAGATAGGATGGAGTTTTGAGTTATTCATGGGTTAGTATGGAAATGGTGTCAAATGATATTGGCACATGACATAGGTTAGTAAAGATGGGCTAGGACATGGGAGGCCCCCCATGATCTGATACAATGACTTTGATCCAACCATATGACCTAGTGGGTGACATTTCATGTAGGGTAGAGTCCTGAGAGAGGTGTATGTATCATGCTTGATCGCGCTTGTAATTGAACAAAGTGGTTTTGAGAATTTAAGGATATTAATTAAATAAATCATGGAATTTTTTATGTATTTCTCTAAGTGCGCCCATGTTGTGGTTTCTAATGAACTATTATTGTTTGAAGAATTAATCATATAACCTGGATGTAAAGAGTAAAATAATGGTTAACTGGACAAAGTTGTTCATTTGAAAACCTTTTGAGGCATGAATTTGTTGTTTCCTTTCCAATTATAGCATGATTATTTATTAATTGAATTTTTTCCTTTATAAAAATGTATAACATGAAATCTTTATTTCCTAATGTTTGGAATTATTAGAAAATCATTCTTAGTCTATTTTGTTGTGAAAAAAAATTTAATTTTCAAAAACCTTATGAAGCATGTTACCTCAAGTAGAATTCATACTATAATGATAAAATGAATTATTTTGAAACCATTCATAGTAATATCCTGGTCTCCATGTGAGTTAATATTCCATGTATTTCCTTCCATTCATAATTTATCATGAGCATATGTTATAAAATTATTGTAAAAATTGGATTTGGAAATTTAAAATTTGAAATTTCTGAAAATGACCATCTTGATTATTGATAATTCCTTTTAATTTTTAAAATAGTGATAAGAATAACTTGTAGGTTCCATTCGTAGTAGAATCATGTGATGGTCATTTCCCAACTCTAATTTTTTCTAGGATCAGTGATCAATCCGAGATTTAAATAATGATAAATGTCATGATCTATGGAATTGAATCAAAGAATTTAGAAACTAAAAATCATATCGAAACCAGAGGAAGGATCATCAAATATTATTTATATTTAATTTAATTAATTAAAGAATTACCTTGATGGAGTTATTTTTCCATTAATGGATCTGGAAACATATTTGTATCATTTTTTCATTTATTTTTAGGAATCATGTGAATATTCCCTCTAGAGGTGATTCACATGTGTTCCATGAATCTCCACGAGTCGTTGAAGGAATCTCCAAGTGCTAGCATGGAATATCCTTGCGCTTTTGTCATCTACCTATGATCGCTATGAGAACTGATTCCAAAGCGTTCTCCTTGATCTGGTGGAGGAAGGTTGCTCTCTATTCTTAGGAGAATTCTTGGAGAAATGAGCTATGTATTTTTTTTATAGGATTATCCAAATCCATTATGCACAACGAAAACAAAATGAATTGGCCTTATTGAGAAAGTAACATAACTGGATTTATATAATATGAGTGTTGAAATAAAATAATTGCATAAGTTTCCTTAATAATTTATTTAATCCTAGAAAAAACCCATGTCAAATAATAATATTATTATTATTATTTCTCAACATTCACATAACTTTCAAATTAAAATTAAATATTATTTAATCAAATAATATTCAATATTTATTATTTTCTCACCAGACCATTTAAACTCAGTTCTCCATTCCTCCACAATATTTATCAGGCCTTGAATAGTGGATATTTATTTATTAAATAAATATCATTGCATTATTTTCCAATAAATAAATAAAATTTATATTCACTCAATATAAAATAAATATTTATAAAATATTTTTCTTAAATTATATTCTCTAAAATAACTGGTGATATAATATATGGGATCAATAAAACATGAATAGATATTAAACCATGTGTGGTATTAATATTTATTCAACTTGTTAAATATTAAATAAAAATATATTATTTAACTAATATTCTTGATACACTTAGTGTGTGACCCTCTAGGCCTCTTTCTCAGTGGCATTTGGCGAAGTAGCCTATAGTACAAGGTTAGAATATAGTAACATTCCAAGGCACCCATAGAGAAAGAAGTTAATGATAAAATGACATGTTACCTCATAAGGATGCTTAATACGTAATACAATCCCTTTATTATGATATCTCTAATCAATCTTGTTGCATTTCGATTCCATAAACCAAAGTACTTGATGTCTCTTTCTTGGATTTCTTGGAAAAAGAACTTGCCTATCGAACACCATGGATATGGATTTATTTAGGCTATATCATTTTCATCAAAGGGCCTGATATATCAAATTTTATTAAAATATAAAGGACAAATCCTTTCTCACATAATTCCTTAATGAAATATTACTCATGACACACCCAATGTATCCTACCTCACCATGAACATATGTCATCATGGTTTTCATCAATACATAAAAGAACATGGTTCATAATATTCATTACTAATAAACTTAAAGTCTAAGAATCAATACACAAGTCTACATATAAGAATATCCAATGACACATATACACCTATATTTTCTTTTGTTGGGTCTCATTCCCAGAATATTCTACTAGATATTACCAAGGGTGTACACCATGAGAAGGTGTCTCAAAATCCTATGAGTCTCTACCTCTAATAGTATGTATCATTTTTGTCCCTCAAATGATATCATCTTAATATATAAGATATATTCAATAATACTATTATAAAACTTTTGAGTTCTCACAATAGTGGGGAACTTCTATGAACATTTAGTGCGATAGCTACTTTTAGGATATTATCACATACTATGTCATGAAGGATAATAGTAATGATGTGATAAGTAATTTATTAATATTAAAAACAATGAATACATTTTATCATTAGGTACACAAAATTTGGTTCTAGGGAACCAACTCCAACATAACTTACCCCTTATTTTTTTCATGATTTTAGTTCTGTTGTATTGATATAACCATATGTTGTAAGCATGTATTGGGGTGGAAATTATTGTAAAATTTAATTATAAATTTTGGAAAATTAAAATCATGAATTTTGGTAACCTGTTCAGACTTAAACTATTTAAATGATTAAACTTATTATTTCTATGAATGATAAAAAAATAGTGGTGATATAACCTTGATTCACAAGTTAAGTCGTGAGTATTTTGTTATGGGAAGCATTCCTAAAGTTAATAAAAAAAATTTAGTAACTAGAGGAATTATAGAATGTGAGACTTGAGTATATAGAATGTTTAATATTTTTTATTTAAATATGGAACTATAATAATTTCATCCTTATTATAGAATATAATCATTTTTTCATGATCAATGAAATGAAAATAAAAAATTTAGTTTGAGCATGATGAAGCATGAAACATAGTAATACAACATGTGTAGTTTAAATTTTGTGGTCAGAAAGCATGTTTTATTTTTTATGATTATGAAATCATGATGTATATATAATGGGGTAATTAAATTGATCACATGAACCTAGAATTTTAAAAAATTTAAATGAAGATTGTAATTTTGTTTCCTCGATGACAAGATGAACATAAAATGTCCTATTTAATCATGTTAATCATGATGCATGGGATAACACATATACAAATTTTCTATTTAATTTGGACTTGTGTTAGAGATATTTAATTGAAAGGCATTAATTTTCCCTAGTACTAACTTTTAAATGTTGATTGTTTCTTATGGTTCCATTTTTTATTGATTGTTTCATTGATGTGTTTATATTCCTTGCAAAAAATAATGGTTGTTGGAGACCTTTCTTGAAATATAGTTATCATGGATTATAAGACCCTTGATATGAATCCTTGATTAATATAAACATTAATTAAAAGGATAATCACTTATAAATGGTTAATGAACCAGTTTCCCATGAAATATTTGAAATTTTGTGAGAATACTCATGCCAAATAATAAGGTGAAGTATTGTAATACCATGAATAATTATGGAATATGGAATGTATTGCTACTATGTGTGGTTGTTCTTATTGTGTTTCAGTGTGTGATGTGTGATTGGAAACTTCTAACATATTAATAGGGGAAATTTTATCCCTAGTATATATGCATTATACTTTGATATGATTAAAATCATGTGAGAAAATTAGTGTCGCCTAAAGTAGATAACATATCAACATGGGAGAGTGATTTCCTTGATATATGTTCTTGTTTATTTCATGTGTGATGATTAATGGTGATAGTTGGTTGGGGAAATGTGTAGGAAGATATGGAGAAAATGGTTATATTAAAATGGTGGTTGTTTGTGGGTAGTAAAGTGGTAAAGTGATGTGGTTGTGTTAAATTTTTGGTGGACATTTTCATTGGTTGGTAATATTTGATAGTGGTTGTGTTGTGAAGTGGTGGTGATGTGTGGTGGCTGGGACATGTGGTTATTGTGGTAAGATAGATTGTGTTGTGATGTGATGTTTTTTTATTGATGGAATCACACACCTCCCATAAAAAGGTTAATCACTTAATTTCAGTAACAAAAGAAAAGGGTTTTGTGGAAAATCAGGAAATTAATAAATATAGTCTTTACTTACACATTGAAATATTTTTATAAAAGAAGTGATGGGAATTTTTGACTACTATCTGTTTGGTTTGGTTTATTTTGGTTGATCTTATGACGATGGATTGTGTTATGTCCTCAAACATATGAATAGAGGGAAACAATTTCCCTCATCAAGATGTGTTATATTAAGACACATTTTAAAACTATGAAATCAAGTCATTGCCACTCAAATTAGACAATTTCAGGGTGATTTGGATGAGTTCCTTTGATTTTTATGTTTTTTGTAGATCTTTTTATGTTAATATGATTTCTTGTGTTGTTTTTGAAATGATATGTAAAAGTTTTTCACAAAAATTATACTAAAAAATAATTTTGTGTTAGAAAACATGGGATATTTTACAATGGGATAAAATGTATCGTCTTAACCTTGTGATTTTTTTTAGGTTTCATTTAATATGTCAGATTTGGGACTCTTGAAAAAAATTATTTTAAGTATGAGTCATGGGTTTTCAATAAAAACCCATTTAAATTTTCTTTTTAAAATGAAAGGTTTGAAATTGTGAAATAAAACTTTTTTTCTCAAAGGTTTTGAGAATATTGAGTGGAAATAAATTACCTAAAATGAAAAAGGAATTTGTTAAAGATTTTTTGATGTAAATTTAAAAATAAAATCTTTAAATTAAGGTTTATTTTTAAAGGAATGTACTTTCTTAAACTATGGATGATAAATAGAGTTAAAAATAATGTTTTCCCATAATTTATTAATATGTTTTCTTGATGTTTGGTTTTTCCTATCTTTATGGACTTTGGTGTGATTGTGTGACCTTACTTGGGAATGAGAGTCATGGATATGTGTTCAAAATTTTAACTTGTTTAAATATTGTTTTTTTTATGAATTATTTAATCTCATGTTGAAATAAGAGATGGATTTTTACCCTTGATGTGATGATTTTTTAATGGCCTTACTTCTGTTTGATATTTATCTCCCCTATTAGATTTTTTAATGTATTGTGTATCTTGAAACTTCTTTTAACTAGTGTTTTTTGGGTTCCAAATATATCATGATCTATGAGAGGTATCTCGAGGGGTGGTTGTTCGGACCATTTCTCTCTTTCCTTCTTGGTTGGTTTTAAATTCTTGAGGGTGATAATAGTTTGAGAGGTATTTGATGTAATTGAACAAACCTTTAATCACATTAATTTGTGGGAAATATTATTATTAAGGTGATCGGGGAATGTATATAGGTTTTCAGTGAAGGAAGGGAGGATTTTTTAGGTGTTTTATATACAAAGGGGTTTTTATAGAATTATGGTAGAACATTGAACTAATAATAGATCACTAAACTTCCAATAGATGACTAAACTGGCAGTAGATCATTAAACTAGTGCTAGATCACTAAACTGGTGGTAGATCACTGAACTAATAGTAGATCATTGAACTAATGGTAGATCACTAAACTAAAAGTAGATCATTGAACTGAAGGTAGATCACTGAATTAATGGTAGATCGCAAAATAGACGGTATGTCACTAAACTGATAATAGATTACTAAACTGGCAGTAGATCACTGAATTTGTGGTAGATCAATGAACTGATGGTATATCACTAAACTAATGGTTTATTGCTAAATTAATAGTAGATCACTGAATTAATGGAAGATCAATGAACTAATGTAAGATCATAGAACAGGTGGTAGATCACTGAACTGATGGTAGATCACTGAACTGATGGTAGATCACTAAATTGGCGGTAGATCACTAAACTGGTGGTGGATCACTGAAATGATGGTATATCACTAAACTAATAGTAGATTATTGAATTGATGGTAAATCATCGTATAGACAGTCGATCAATGAATTGATGGTTTATCATTAAACTGTTGTTAGATACCAATGGTAGATCACTGGAAGTGCATCTACAGTGAATCCAGTTGTTTTAGAATTTTACAATTTTTCCATTTTGATGTTTTCTTTGATGAGAAATGGATTAAATGTCTTAATTAAGTATTTTTTAAGTTATTTTAAAGGAGGATAATTATATCCTCTATTTCTATATATTACAAATCCTTTTTAATGGTCATACCATGTGGATTTTATGAGATCCTCCTTAAATTTTCAATTAAAGCAATATAAAATCTCATTAGCTTCAAATTTGTTCATTCTAAAGTGATTATATTTCATCCATTCCTTTTATATTATATTCCCTTGAGATGGGAGGTTCTCAATCCTTTTTTACGTGGATTTTTGGATCCCTATTTTTTATTATGTTTTGAATTCTTTCCAAATTTTGTTTTCCTCCTGTGTGTGCACCCCATGTTTTTTGTGTAGCAATTTTTTAAAGATTATTTCTTCTAGGTAGGAAATCCCTTAATTTCTCATCAGTTGTAACATGTTGGAGGGGTTCATTCTCATTTTATATTTTGGGAAGATATTATACACTAGATTAATGAATATAATAATTTGACTTAATGAATCAAAGGGGGGAGGTGAATGTTTCACATGCTTTTACAACTTTTTAATATTTCAATATTGCATTTATCTATGTTTACTACATCTGTCGCAACCCGTCCCCTGGGGCCCATGTCGTAACTACCCCAAGCCCGCCTTCCATAGGCCAGGGGCTGGCGACTAGCACCAAAGGTGTAAATCCCTAAATTGGGAAGAATTTTCCTTTATAACTGCAAACAAACATAACCAGAGAACAAGCGGAAGCAAACTCTAAGTAAAAACTGAATACATAAGAAGTGATGGAAATTACAAGGGCCAGAAATACAAGCCCAATAGTAAAGTGCAAGGAAAGGAAAAACAGGTACAACTAAAAAGAAAAATAGCTGGAAGGTTCCTAGAATCTCCTGGATCATCCACCATAGATCCTACCTGAAGGGTAGGTACCGATAGCCTCCTCAGTGCTCCACGTTCATCCGTCTCCTCTGGGTACCAACTCGTCGTGAGGTCCACCTCTGGGTACCGGCTAGTCCTCGTACACTCCACCTCGGTCAACGTTGTCCGTTGTTTGCATCCAACACAATGAGGTGTGGGCATATCCCGTGTAGGGGTGAGTATAACGATACTCAGTAGGGACCCCGAGACCCTCAAGGTCTCACAAAATCCACAAAGGATAAACCACAGTAGAAAGATACAATCACGAAGTATCAACCAACCCTACTTAGGTATATTACCATACATATACCTAAGTTATCAATCACAGTCTGGCTCCAACTCTCGAGCCCAAGTACAAACCATTCCATAAAGGAAGTAAAGTCAATCACCACGTTGATAATGGTTGAAAGACATGACTCATCTCACACATGTATAAAACTCACGAAAAGTGGTAGAAATGATTAGATGTAGCCTCTGAATCATCTCCTCTGTCAAACCCACGTAGGATCCCAAAACAATATCAATGTTGTCAAACCCATGTAGGATCCTGGCACAGAAGTCGTCACTGTCGAACCCGCATAGGATTCTGGTACAGTAGTCATCACTATCAAACCCACGTAGGATCCTGGTACAGTAGTCACTACTGTCGAACCCATGGAGGATCCCGATACAGAATTCGTCACTGTCGAACCCACATAGGATCCCGATACAGTAGTCATCGCTGTCGAACCCATATAGGATCCTAGTATAGAAGTCATTGCTGTCGAACCCACGGAGGATCCTAGTACAGAAGTCATCACTGTCGAACCCATGGAGGATCCCATCATCTCAGTCGCAGCTAGCCCTAGGGTTCCCGCACACAGCACGCTCGATTCCAGGAGGGTCCGCTCCTCAAGCCAAGTGTTGATACATCAACTATCATGAAGTCCTGAGTTGATGTATCCCTTAGTTCTGTCTCATCATAAGGAACCCAACAAAATAGACGGTGCATCAATCAGACGCCCGGTCTAAGAGTTATTGGCATTTCTGTTCCAAGGGGTCGGTTGGGTTTCGGGTACAATCCAACCTAGCCATACTCCAACCTCATATTAATCCTGTGTGTAGTATTCAAAAAGTATCACCACGTCAAAAGGAATCCAATGTAGTTGACATCACGTCAATCGGACGTCCGGTACTTAAGTTATAAGCATTTCTGCTCTGAGGGCCAGGTTGGTTTCAGGTTCGAACCAACTTGGTCATACCCAAAATTCGCCAAAAACTGTGAGTGTGATATAATGAAATGACCATCTCAATTCAAGGAATCCTACACAATTGACGGTGAATCGATCGGAGGTTCGTAGCTCATGTTATGGGTGGAAAATCAAAAGTGGTCTGAAGAGGGGGGTCTGGGTCCGGTCCGACCCAGCCCAACCCGCCCTAGGTCGGCCCGAACTGGGTCAACCCGACTCGGATCAAGTTCTGCGCGGTGGGTGTAGCCTGGCCCGACGGCTACGGCCCAGCCCGGCGGCTGCGGCCCGGCCCGCACGAGGGCGACCCGGCCAACGCGGCTGGCGGCCCGGCCTGTACGGCCGGCTGTGGCTCGGCCAGTTGGTCGACTGCATTACGTGCAAGACGCAGAGCGGGGGGGGGGGGGGTGTGTACCGTAAGGGTGGCACCGCCCGCCCTTCCCAGAACTCAGGGATGCGGGTTCCACTCCACCGCAGTGGCCTTCCGCCAGCGGCTCGCGAGGGGCGCTGCTACCCCCAGGCGATCGGCCGGTGCCGACCGCCGTCTCTGGTTTCCGACACCACCGCACCGGCAACCCGTGTTGTCGTGCTCCTCCGTGGGCCACCGGAGTCATTCTGGTGGTCCTTGTTTTCTCTCGTTTGAGCCTATGGCCCCCTTAGGTCCTGTTCTTCACTTCGACGGCCTCAAATCAGGGTTGTCATTCTGTTCACCCATTGCCCATCAAACCGCGCATCAAGAACGAATTGACGGAGGGTCCAAACTTGTTCATTAGCCCGTGACCTCCGCGTTAGAGGTTCAAACAGTAATGCAACATATAATTGAACCATAAACAAACCCCAACTTAATCTATAACCCATCCTACAATCAACATCTGTTCTGCGGATCGACATGTTCGGGGGTCGATCCGCGGTTGTTGTTTTTTATCCAAGGGAAAAGAAGAACATAAAATAAAGGAATTCAAACTTGAATTCAAAACCCTACCTTGATTTTCATTGACCGTTGACGAGTCGTGGAAAATGGACGTCGCGGAAGACGGATGTCATTCCGTCTACATCGGAAGGAGTAGATCTCGGTGTAGTCTAGTCGAGTCAACACCGTCGATATACTTTGTGGGCGGTGGTGCTTCCCTTCCTTGCTCCGGTTGAAGAAGGTAGAAGGTGTTGCTTCACGTTCTTCGAGACGTGGAGCGTTCTTCATTGAAGAACGACGTTCTTCGTCGAGAGAATATTATTTCTCCAATAGTTCCTCCCAATCGCTCTCAAAGTTCCACACCCAAACTAAAATAATAGGCTCTCCTAATATTTTATTGTTGACAAGATTTTTCAAAATTCAAAAGCTAGACTTAATTAAATTGAATAAGTTCATATCATTAATTAAATGGTTTCCAAACTTAATGAGAGGAGGAAGGTTGAGAGTTCACCCAAAATAAATGGAGAGAGGTGGCTTTAATAAATTAAAGGGGAGTTAAAGGGGTTCAAGGGGAGTTGAGGGGTTCGGTGCTTGTGTGGGCCCCGCCACATAATATCCTACCATGGAAGGTTATGTGGGGGTGGGCCCCACATACAACTTCCCTTTGGAGAAATTAACCACCACACATTTAAAAAAAATATGCTACACATATTTTTTTATTAAATTTAGAAATCCCCCAAAAATTAACTTCCACTCCCAATAAAACACAACTGCGGTGAAGGTATCCTTAAGAGAATACAAACGTTGTGAGTTCATCGGTGTCCTATGATTTCAATTCCGAGCACTGGTTCAAAAGATATAAATTCTCGCACGTACATTTACTGAACATACCCGAACAAAACTTTAGAAATCGATTCCGGGCACACTAGGCCTCAGAATCAAGCGCCGTCAGAAACTGCGGACTCGTAAAATTCCCATGTATTTAAGAAAAAAATTCCACAGTATTTCCAGGTCTTTAAAACATCATTTAAAATCATTTTCGTTGGTATCCCCTATTTTTTCAATTTTTATATATTTTTTTTATGACCATGTTGTGTGATTTTTGTGACACAATAGTAAATAAATGCTTAACCACCTATACTATTATAATGAATTTTTTGAACCAGGATATATGGCTTTTGTGATAACACCCTTTAATAAAGATGTGGAATTGAATGGAATTCCTTATTCCTAATATGTAAAATGCTATGTGTGTGGGGTAGAGTGTATTTTTGGAAATAGATGTGTGTTGTGGATTGGTTGTATTGATATGATACTTGGAAAGTGGGCATGTGGTGATGTAGTTGTGCAGAGGGGTTGTGATGGTGGTGGTGGTGTAGTTCTGTAGTGGGGCTATAAAAGCATTGGTCAGCTTATTGGTATGTGTAAGTTAGAATGTGCATTGTTATGGTATGATGTGTTATTCTAGTTTCCCGAGTAGTATTATAATTAACATGGTTTGGATAATAGAAGAATAAATTTTAATGGGGTATGTGGTTTAAATGGTGGGATGTTAAATATAAATTAATGGGATGGAAAGTGTTCAATGAACTGGATATTTTAATTAAAATGGGTTGATATTAGATAATTTTGAAATTGTATTTAAATTTTTAAGGAATATATCATGTTTCTTATGGATTTTTGTGTGTTTTTATGCATTTAGAGGGAGCATTAATGTGAATAAAATTTGTGAGTTGGGTTGATACTAAGTTTTTAAACCCATAGGTTGGGATTGTGTGTTTGATATTATATATATACCATTATATATTCATTTTGATTTCTATTTTTTCCGCACCCCCATTGAGAACCATGTGTCGAAACCCGTGTGTGCGTGTGTGTGTGTGTCTGTCTGTCTGTCTGGGGGTGTTTTTTCCAACATCCCAATGGAAGGATAGATGACTGGTTATAGCTCTTCCCTACTCCCTCTTCTTGGAGTTAGTGACATGCATAGGCTATGATGGCTAGAAGTAACACGTACTGTTTCCTAGATGTGATGTGATGAGATGTGAAGTCCTAGGTGTCTTCAGGTGATATGTGATGAGATGTCTTATTGTAGAGGTCATGCATAGTGGTAGGAGGGAATGAGGTTGATTTCCTTCATGTTCAAGATACCCTACTACACTAGTTACAAGATGTGTTTTGATGTGATTTCTTAAGTGTCTATGATCAGGATGTGATGTGATATGCTATGATGTTATATGGAATGGGTGGGAGCACCATGGAATTTTTCGTTGGCATGTGAGGGAAAAAATTAGTGGTAAAGTGGTTCTAGGTACCCTATTATTGATATGATTCTTATTATTTTATTATACTTGTATGTGTTATTTATTGAGTGATCCATTGTGAGGATGGGTTTTGTTAGTATACCTATATATGTGCTATTTGGTTCTACTATTTTTTCATGGGTTCATTAGTATGCACTTTTCACATGTGCATGAGAGAATTTGGTTTTCCTATTGAGTGTAATTTTATGATCATTATATGTATATAAAACTATTTTTAGATTTTCCAGGAGGGCTTCATGAACTGTGTTGGACATTACTAGCTTTGACCTTTGAATCTGCTGTTTTTTCGCTGCCTTAAATTTTATTTTATGACTTTATTTTAGAGAGATTTATTTGTATATGTTTTATTTATACTTGAATTATGGGATGGTTTTAGTTTCCTTTTTAAATTATTTCATGGAGTTATTGAGGTTGATTTATATTATCTCTTGATCGAGTTATATTATAGAGGGAAAAACCTCCCATAAATGAGATTTTTATAACCTCAGTGGTAGTCTCCAACCCGGAGCCTACTGGAGGCGGGACTCAGGGTTCATTATCTTTCTCCCCTCATTTTAGTATCTTTGAAGGTAGGGTTTCATGAAAAACATAACAACATAAATAATCACATGGTTAATAATTACTAGTTTCATAATGATATAATACATAATTTCATGCATCATAAACATATTGTCAAGGCCTCATACCAAAACATCGTACAAAAATGGGTAAGGACTTGTTCAAATACCCAAACTAGTTTGTCTCGTGAGACCTAAATATGATTCAAGGGGATATGAAATTATTGTTCCCACCTATAACATAATAATACCAATTCATTCATCATATGAATAAATAATACAACTTAATCAACATGCCTTAAAAATCAATAATTTTCTATATTGGAAGAACTAGCATACAAAATAACAATACTCTTTCCTTCATCAAAATGATCATAAACTATCTAGAGAAATAAGTTGGATGGTATAATTAACATATATCCTTTTCAAAATATTAAATAAAGGATGTTTACATATAAAAAAATATTTAAAAATATTACAAGTAAAGTTTTGAGGAAAATACCCCTTTTACTTTGAAATCACTTATCTATAAATTTCCTGAATATTAAGGGAAAATTTTATTTGAAAATAATCTTGTAAAATTTTAAAGTAATCTTCTAATAATTTATTGGTCTTGATTATGATAAATTTCCTTCATTTCATGTAAGTTAAAAAACATCCCTTTCACATGTTTGTAAAATGGTCAAAAAGTACCTCATTTATAAAATGAAAGGAATATTCCTTTTAAAACATTTTTTAATTAAAAAATGGGTAAAATTTTCATTAATAAATTTTTGTATAATTTTAAAAACATACATTCATACGTTTTAAGGAAAATATGTACATGAAAGTAAAATATTCTCATTGGGGTTAAAAACAAAGTTGGTTTTCTGTAAAAAAAATTATTTCGATATCTTGAGTACTTAAAGAGAGGAAATTGATTGGAAAACATGTAATTTATAGAATTAAAAACAGGATAATAAAATTTATCGGTTTTAATATAGAAATATAAAATAATTTTCCTATTGGATACATATATATAAACAATATCGAATAATGATGAGATTGTGAAATAAACCCTTACCTCAGGTTTGAATTTATTCGTATGTTTCTGAACCTTATATAAAATAAATATAAATTTATTATAAATTTATTCCATAATCATACTCATATATATTTTACTATATATGATTTACTTATAATCTTTTATCACAAATTTAATAATAATTCTTTTTCAGAATCATGATTTCAGGTAATAACAACTTCATTTTTTATGTATGTTTTAGTTTGCTTGTTTCGGTCCTTGTACTTTGATCATGGTTCCATAATCTACATAATTATAATCATGATATAATTTAATATATATTTTTATATATTTATTTATAGTTATCCATAAAATTTAGAGACAGATAAATTAATTACAGCATTCATGAAGACAGTTGGTCGTATTATGCATGAAAGTTCTTTTCATTTTTTTGAAGGATGGAATGAAAAAAAGGTAAATAATTGTTACCATTTACAAATTATTTATTTTATAATATAAATAATATATATTCATAAAATTAATCCATATTATCATGAATTTAAAAAAAATCCAAAATGAATCACATCGCTTCATGGAGACGGTAGTCCAAACGTGCACACAAGCAAAGTTACCATTTTACAAAAAAAAATGGAAGGTAAGAAGGTAGATGTGATATTATAATTAAAGAATTATAATTATTATATAAATATAATATATGTATATACATTAAATCCATCATTATATCCATCCGTTTTAGGCGGTTATGGAAAAAAATACATCGATTCGCGAGGTGCTAGTCCGACGTACACATTATCGACAATTTCATTTCCTATTTTATTTAATAGAAGATGGATATATATTATCAAAATTTAATAATAAAATATAAATATATGTAATATAATTTTCTTATAATTTCATCATAATTTAATATTATTTTAAGGAGGTGGAAGAATAAACAAAAAATGCTTAGTTAAGAATGATACCTCTTCTTCAGACAACCTCTTCATGTTTGCATAAAAATCCTTCTTAGGAGGATTTACTAATAATAAAGTCCTCTATATATGGTAGGAAATTAATTAAGTTATTTTTATAGGTCTTTGACAAACCAAAAGTCTTTTAATTGTGTATAGGATACAAGAGGGGATTACCATTTATAAGTGAGGAGTGACATTTTTTTAAATATCCAAAACCATTCAATAATGGGAAGTCACTCTCAATACAAGTGCCTCCGAAATTGATAAATAATAGAGTGGATAGAATATATGTTAAATAAAAACCTCTAAAACTAAAAAATAAACATGTTTTAATCATGTTATTCTCTTAAACTCTATGGTTACTCGCTCTTACCATTTTAGTTTTTACAATAGTAACTTGTTTTTTACCTAGGTAATTTATCCTTTAAGACTAAAAATAAAATGATACTTATTATATAATAAATACCCACTGATTCTAAATATGAAATCTAATTTATCAAATAGATATCCAATATGTGTGTAAAAATAATTTTAAGACAACTGCATGTAACGCGTAAACCCCTGTTATAACCTTAATTGTGGTGACAACTATTTCAATCTTAATGGTTTAAGAATGTTATCATAAATAAAAATGAATTGTAAATATAACATGGTTGATATTTTAATCCATATTAAATTAACTTGTCTAAAGATAAGATTTAAATGAATATTAAATCATTTAATAAAGTATTATTTAATAAAAAATATCATTAATGTCAATTTTGGAACTATTAATTTAATTTAACTTTGAAGATACTAAGAAAAAATATGGAATTGAAATATATTATTTTAACACACCCCAAATATTTTATACTTTTCTAAAAAAGTTGTGGAACATAATAATTCATTCAAATTATATTAATTTTAATATTTTTGAAAATAATTTATTTTATTTTCCTTTTAATTAAATAAATATTGTGTCGACGTTTTGTAATTATTTAAGATGATTATATAATTACCAAAAATTATAAATAAATTACCATAATAAAAATAATTTCATTATGCTCAAAATATCCATTAATGTTCATTCACAAAATTCTTTTTCCCTTTATGAACACATGATATATTTTTAAAAGTAAGAGAGTAACATTTTGTCTTTTTCTTTCTTTAAATTATTATATAGGTCACTTTTGTGGAAATGCTACCCATAAACAAATATATAACAAGACTAAGGTGATAAGGGTCAAAATAAATTAATCCAATAATATTGAATATGAGAAATAGTGTCCTTATCAATTAGTTTTAACATAGGTTAACCTGATTTACCCTTTTACCATAGTGACAAATGTTTCTATCTTTACTAATCATTATAACAAAAAATTAGGATGACTTTATTAAATAATATTAATTGTATTTATTAAAAATATGGAATCCATTTTACCAAATTTAATCTCTATAAGTAGGAAAAATTCATTTTATAAGTATCCCTCAAAGTGCGATGAAAAACAGTTTTCCAAAAAAATGCATTTTTCAAGGAAAATAAGATTTTACATTAACTCTATGACTAGTTATATTCATTATAATAATTTAAATTAATATAGATAGATATATGGAATATAAATTTCATTTAAATCATTTCTAATTATAGTATATATGGTTATCATAATTTATCTAATATAATAAATTAATCTATAAATCCACAAAAGTAACACCAAAGTTCAACTTAATCCATTCCAAAAGGGTTCATCCTTAAAACCCTTTAAAAATACATCTAACCAAATTAAAAATTCAAAAAAATTAAAAATAAGGTCACTAAATTGAAAAAATAAACTTAACAGTAATCCACCAAACATTATAAAGTAACTATTGATGTTGTATACCAAACATTTGAATGCCTTGATCACCATAAAACCTTAATGAAAAGATAACTACTTCCAAAATTAACTATATCCTTATTCATTAAATAAAATCACATATTATCAAATATAGTCCACGAATCTAAAAAGGCATTAAAATCTATCATACATTTCTTTATTAACAAATCCTTAATCATTTTCAAGGTCACTGGTACTAACTGATTTACTTCATTAATGTAAATTATCTCTTTATCCCAACTAAACATTAATAATTCAACATCAGAAACATATTAAGTGTTATCTTTCCCCCAATCAGGTGTTTTACATAAAATATCACCTTATATTTAAATCAATTTTCTAGGTTATCAATACCATTCAATATATGATTTCAAATCCTTAAAGAAAACTACTAAGAAACAATCCTTAGATACTTCATGATTAATATAACCAAAATATCATTGATGTAACACATAATTATCAAAACCCAATACATAAACACTTTAATGCATCAAATTCGATGATTTTTATGTAATAGGTCCTTCCTTGGTCTAGGATTTAACCCTTGGACTAGGGCATTGACTCTGATAATTCCCATGTTACCAAGACATAAGAAATTTAACTTCACAACAATTCATTTATTTATGTCCTTTATTTCCATGAAGATAACATCTTCCCCTTCCTTTGAGACATTCCTTGGGGTGTCTCTTTCCACATTTCTTATAGGAAGTAAATTGAGTCTTATTTACTTAGTGTTTTTCACTATCTGATCTCTTCGCTACCTCTATCCTTCTCTTTTTTGGTGTGTTTAAGAGTTGGTTAAGTTTCAAGTTGATAATCATATATCTTGGTGACTAATTAGGAAAAATCACAAAGTATTTCTCTCTAGTTATCATACAATTTGGTTTATCATAATTATCGTATTTTCTATCAAATTTATTGTTAACATGATTCCACATGGTTCCATCTATTCACTAAAACCAAAAATAATAGTATGATCAACAATAATCATAGTGAGAAACCATATAAAAAATTATAGGATGTATAAATAATAACACCTTATTTTTAGTCTAATACACCTTAGGTTTAACCTAAGTAATCCATGACCATTATATTTTCAAATCCTTCATGATGGTTAATAAAAAATGTGAATTAACTCAATCATTCCTCTTAGGAGTGTCAAACCAAGTTCACAATAAGGGTACACTCACCATGCCCCATAATGATGGTCTATATATACTCAAACAAACTCTTTTCAAGGTTATTACCTTTATATTAATTTGTTCAAAAATCTCATCTACAAATAGTAACCATACAAGGAATTATTTCTAGAAAAACCACATAATCTCTACCTTACCAAAACTTTAGGGTGTTTTTATATATTAATACTTATCCTCAAAGTCATTCACAGGGATATATTCCATAATCTATGTTTTCATAAATCTAGTTCTCAAGGTTTATACTAAACTTCCTATAATAAAAAATTTATATACCCTAACTCCAGTAGCCTATAGTTGGTGGTTGCTTTATTACATTGGTATAAGATACAACCGATCACATCCCAAAGGATTTAATAGTTTAGTAGTCTTATTAAACTAGATATATACATTCTTCCCATTTTATATTTGAAAATAAAATATAAAATATAGTGAAATTAATTTTTCTACATCCTTAAACTCATTCAATGATTAATTCTTCATATACTATGGAAGAAGAAAAAATAAGGGGTGATCTCAGATTCTTAGTATTGGTATTCATACATCATAATGTAATAATGCATGAATAATATAGCAAGGTAAATAACTTAAAACATGTGTCATTTAACCAAGAATTTGATCATAAAGAATAATATGGTAGGAATAAATAATGATCAAATAATGCCATATAAATAATACCATAAATGGTATTAAATCCATGGATAAAATAAAAATATAAATAACCACATGGATAATAATAACTAGTTTCAAAATGATATATTTCATAATGTAGGGCATCATAAACATACCTCAAGACTACATGCTAAGACATCTTACATAAATGGGTAAGGCCTCATCCAAATACCCAGACTAGTTTTTCTCATTAAACCATCCAATTAATCAATGGGTTGTGTAATTCTGAGCCTCACCCATTAGTTAATAATTCCAATGCATTCATCATATAAATAAATAGTATATCTTAATCAACATTCCTAAAAAATAAATAATTGTCTATATTGGAAAAACTAGCATATGGAAAATCAATACTTTCTCCAATCAAAATGATCATAAAACATACAAAAAAAAGGTGGATAGTATAATTACAATATATCCTTAGTATAAGATTTAATAATGTATATTTACATAGATTAAAATACTTTTAAAATATAACTGTAAATTTCTTGTAGAAAATACCCTTTTCACTTTGAAATAACTTATCCCAAATTTTACCAAATATTAAGAAAAAAGTTTTATTTTAAAATAAAATCGTAAAATTTTAAAGTAATCTTCAAATCAATAAGTTTTCATGATGGTGTAAAATTCTATTCATGCCATATAAGTTAAAAAATCCATTTCACACTTTGGTAAAAAGGTTAAAAAGTAACTCATTAGAAAAATTACAAGAATATTACTTTTAAAAAAAATTAAAAAATTAAAAAATGGATGAAATTTATTTAATAAATCACTGTAAAATTTTAGAAACATCATTTTATATATTTTATGTAAGATATAGATAGGTAAGAAAAATATTCTCACCTGAGTTGAAAAATAAAGTCAGTTTTCCTTAAAAAAATTATTTTACTTTCTTGAGAACTTAAAAAGTGGAAATTTAAATGAAAAAATATAGTTTATATTAATAACCATATGATGATTAAATATCTTGGCTTTAATATAGAAATATAAAATAATATCTCCTTTAGAGGTATAAACATAGACAATCTCAAATAATGATAGGATTTTGAACTAAACCCTTACCTATGGTTCAACTTACTTCATGTATATATGTATAATAAATATAAATTTATTATAAATATATTACATAATTATAATAATATATATAATACTATATATTATTTTATTATAATATTTTATCACCCATATATTAATAATTCTTTATTAAAATAATTGTTTCAGGTAATAACGACTTCATTTTTTATGTATGTTTTGGTTTGGTAGTAACGGTGCTTGTAGTTTAATCATGGTTACATAATATATAGAATTATAATAATTATATAAATATATTATTTATTGATTCTATATTTATTTATATTAGTCCATAAAATTTAGCGATAGAAAAATGAATTACACTATTCTTGGAGATGGTAGGGCATACGTACGCATGAACGTTGTTTTTGTTTTTTTTTCGATGGATGGAATAAAAGAAAGAAAAATAATAATTATACTTTAAAAATAAATTATTATATAATATAAATATTATATATTTATAAAATCCATCATTATTACAATCCATGTCAAAATAAAATGAAAACTTATTCAAATCGCTTCGTGGGTTCAGCAATCCACACGTTTGTGCAAGCGACGTTACCATTTTCCATAAGATTGGAAGGTAAGAAGTTAGATGTGACATTATAATTAAATAAGAATAATTATTTCATTAATATAATATTTATACATTAAATATATCATTATATAAATTTGGATAGGAGGATATGGAAAATGAATTACATCGGTTCGCGAGGTGGTAGTCAGCTATACACATGATCTACGGTTTCATTCCCCATTTGATGGAATAGGAGATGGATATAGGTTATTCCACTGAAAAACAATATATCAATATATGGAAGATATTTTTTTATTATTTCATCATAATTTTAGAAGATTTTAAGAAGGTGGAAGAATAAATGAAATAAAAATGCTCAACTAAGAACGATACCTCTTCTTCAAAAAACCTCATTAGGTTTGCACAAAATGCCTTATTAGGATGGTTTAGTAATCAAAAAAATGAATATAGGAAATTTTAAGGTAATTAAGGAAAATATTTTTTCATTTTCTTCTGAAAAAAATAATTTTTAAGTGTGGATAGGAGAGGAGAGGGGGTTCTCTTTTATAAGTTAGAAGGAGTGGCATTTTTTTGAATACCCAAAATTATTCAATAATGGGAAGTCACTCTCAATCCAAGTTGATAAAAAAATTATAAATAATGTATTTGAGGGAATATAAAGTCTATCCACACCTATAACACTAAAAAACATGTTTTAAACATGTCATTCCCTTACCCTCTAAGGTTAGTTACTTTTACCATTTTAGTTTCACCACGGTAACTAGTTTTTTTACCTAGGTAATTTATCCTTTAATCATAAAAAATAAAATGATACTTATTAGATAATTCGGACTGGATAATTCTAAATATGAAATCTATTTTATAAAATATAAATCATATATGGGTAGAAAATTAATTTTAAAACAAGCGCGTGTAATGCACAAAACCTCATTTCAACCTTAACAGCGGTATCAAATATTTCAATTTTAAAGGGTTAAGAATGTTATCATAAATAAAAAAAATGACTCATAAATTTAATATGTTAGATAGAAAAATATATATTAGATTAAATTGTCTAAATATAATATTTTTATGAATTTAAAATCATCTAATAAAATGTTATTTATTAAAAAATATCATTAATGTCAATTTTGGAACTATTCATTTAGTTTGACATTAAAAACCCAAAGAAAAATATGGAATTATAATATATTGATTTCATAAACCCAAAATATGTTATAATTATCTAAAAAAATTCTAAATCAATAATTAATTAAAATTATAATACTTTTAATATTTTTTAAAATAATTTATTTTATTTCTCTTCTAATTAAATAAATACTATATCGGCATTGTGTATACATTTAAGATTATTATATAACAACCAAAAATTATAAATAAATTTACATTATTAAAATAATTTTATTATGATAAAAATAATCATTAACATTCATTCACAACTTTCTTTTTTCCTTTTTTGAACGCATAAGATATTTTTAAAAGTAAGAGTGTGACATTTTGTCTTTTATATTGCTTAGATTATTACATAGGCCACTTTCATGATAAAGTGGCCCAAAAATAAATAAATATAGAGAATAAAATAATTATTTTTTAAATAAATTCATCCAATCCTGTTAAATATGAAAAAATTTGGCCTTATCACTTAGTTTTAACCTAGTTTAACCTGATTCACCCTTTCATCGTGGGGACGAATTTTTATTATTTTTACAATTCATTATGACAAAAAATTATAGTGAACTTATTATACAATATTAATTGGGAATATTAAAAATATATAATCCATTTTACCAACCTCATTCTATATAAGTGTAAAAAAATCATTTTATAAGTATCTCACTGAGGGATGAAAAACAATTTTCTAAAAATAGTTTTTTTCAAGAAAATATGATTTGACATTAACTCGGTGACTAGTCATATTCATTATATGAATTTTAATTCATAAATATAGTAATATAATCTATAAATATAATTAAAATAATTACTTATTATGGGTTATATTAATTAATAAAAATGGAAAATTAGTATGCACTTAAAAATCATTCTCAGGAAAAAAAGTTTTTAAGAATAAAAATATAATCATACCAAAATCATGAAAATTGTTTATTAAAATATAATTAATTACATTATTATAAATAAAATTTATCATATTTCACATTAATAAAAAATTATAAATATAATCTTACTTTAAATTACTTGATTAAATAAAAATAAAGGACAGTTTTACGAAATTGATATTTTCACTATTCACTGAAATAACAATCTTATCAGAAAAAATATGAAACTTTCACCATAAGATAATTTTGATCTGATTATTTAAAAAATTATTTCATTTTTATAAAATAAAATTACTAAATATGTAAAAAATTGATTATATTATTTATGGTAAAAAATAAATAAATAACATTTTTGAAACAAAAAACTTGTTTTTCAAGCATAAAATGACTTCACTAAAAATTTTGTGCTTATCTAATAAGAATTAATAAATAAATTTATAATTGTTAAGAACTTTATATATATTATAATTTGGTTTACCCTATTTATACCCACTAATTCAATGACCAAATTATAATGGTCATATTTAAATAATATATTTCACATTTCGTTCAAACCCAATGTTGCATGTTGTATACGTTATCAAAAATATTGTTCTTATTTTAAAATATCTAAGTTTTAGATTCTCCCCATACCCCACTAATAAATTTTTTACTCATAATTTTAACTTGATCTCATTAATTTCAGGTTTGATATTTGAAAATACCTTTGTTGAAAACCCACTTGAATAAAATGGTTAATAAAACTTCCTCTCAGAAAGAGAGAAAGGGAAATATGAAGGTAGTATAGAATAACAAAAAAAACTATGTTTAAACATAAGATAAAATTAATGAGAAGTAAAAATATAGACATGGAAGGTAAAATTAATGTCTAAGGTATAATATAAAGTGATATAGAACTTGGTCAATAGAATTTTAACGACCACAAAGACATAAATCTATAATGGGTGGAATGACCATTGATTCATCAGAAATGAATCTAAATGTATAAAATTTATATCTAAATATTATTTTCTTATTGTTAATAAATTATTTTACTATAAATATAGGTAACACTATAAAATATACTTACTTGATACATTTTTATTTCATAAGCACAATGTCATTATTCAGTTTTGCTTTAATAAATTCAACTTAATTTATTTTCTCTAAGAAATTAATATCCAAGATGAATTTTTTTATTACTTATGTACTAAAATTAAATTTTAATGGATCATGTGATCCATAAAAGAGTGAAAAGTCTTTCTATCTATCTATAAATATTTACCAAAACCAAAATGTTTAGAATAACTTATCTAATATAATATATTAATCTCTAAAACCTCAATAGTAACACCCAAAGTTCAAATTAATCTATTCTATAAGTGTTTTCCCTTAAAATACTTCCAAAATACATCTGAAAAAATTCAAAATTTAAAAAAAATTAACAATTAGGGCACTAAATTTCAAAAAAAGACTTAATATTAATCCCTCAAATATTATAAAGTGACTCTTAATGTCACATACCAAACATTTGAATGTCATAATCACTATAAAACCTCAATTAAAAGATAACTCCTTCCAAAATTAACTACATCATTATTCCTTAAATAAAATCATTGATTTTCAAATATTATACTTGAATATGAAAATGCAGTAAACTCCGTCATAAATTAATTTTTCACCAAATTAGTAACCATTATCAAAGTCACCAATACTATCTGATTTAATTCATCAATATAAATCATCTATTTACCCTAACTAATCATTATTAATTTAACACCAAGAATATATTAAGGGTTATATTTCCCCTCATAAAGTTTTTTTATGAAATATCACCTTAATTTTAAAAAACTTTTCTAATTCATTAGTATCATTAACATATTCTCTCAAATCCTTAAATAAAAATACAGTGGAAAATCCTTAGATGTTTCATAATTAATATAAAAAAAATATCATTGATGTAACACATAATTATCAAATCCCAATACATAAACACTACAATCCTTACAGTGATGATTTTCATGGTATAGGTCTTTCCTTGATCTAGGAGTTAACTCTTGGATTAGGGTATTGATATGGATAATTTCCATGTTCTATACACATAATACATTGAAATACTTAGTATTTATTTGCTCTATGTCCTTTATTTATACATAGAAAACATCTTATCCTTCCTTTTAGATATTCTATAGAGAGTCACCTTTCAAATTTCTAACATAATAGAAATTGATTCTTATCTCCTTTATGGTTTTCACTATCTAATCTCTAAGTAAACTAAATCCTTCTCTTCTTCGATGAGTATGATATTTGGTTTAGTTTTATGTTGTTACTCACATATCATGATCACTAATTATGAATAATAATAATATATTTCTCTCCAGTAATCATTCAATTTGGTTGCTTATAATCACTATATTTTCCATCACTTTTAGTGTTAACATGATTACTCTAAGTTCCAACCATTTAATAAAACTAAAAAAGCATAGTATGAGAAATAATAATCATAGTGGGAAACCACATAATCATTTATATGATATCTAAATCATAGAACCTAATTTTCAATATAAGAAACCTTAGGTTTAACCTACGTCTTCCATGATCATTTTCTTTCAAATCCTTCATGATGGATCATAAATAAAATGTGAATTAACCCAATTATACCACTAGGGAGTTTCAAATCTGATACGCGGTATGGGCACACTCACCATTCACTAGAATGATTATTGCATTATACTCAAAAAATTATTTTCGAGGTTATTACCCCTAGATTCATATATTCCAAAATCACTTCCACTTTTGGTATCTAGATAGGGTTGTATTTATAGGAGAACCATATAATATATACCTAACCAAAACTTTAGGAAGTTATCATGTACATTGAATTATCCTAAAAATTACTCATAGGAATATATTATTTAATTTTGGTTTTAATAAATCCATTTCCCAAGGTTTTTAATAAAATTCCTCTAATAAAATTTATAAAGACCTCAACTCTAGTATCCCGGAGTTAGTAAGATTAATCGGGCCTTCATTAATGTGCATGCTTCAGAATAATAGGAATTCATTTCCTTCTCCACCTTTCCCAATGAAAACTTAGACCATCACCTCATCTTATATAAACTTATGAAAAGGGATTTCAAACTAACCCTTCCCTTTATATTTAATATTTATTTGTCTCATCATCTGAACTGATCAAATTTTATTTCAAATTTTTGGAACTCACTTTATTATTGTAATTTATCCTTTTAGTATGTCATGAAGCACAAGTTTCTCAAGAAGGAGATCAGGCTCTAGATCAGGGACATTTTAAAATCCCTGAATAAGTATATTGAAACTCTTGAAACTAACCGAAATAGAATTCATCATATCTCCCCTAGTTGTAATGTTGTTATTGACATTAGCAAGGAAATTGAACTAACTTATAATATTAACTCCTTACTTAGTCTCAAGGAGATAATACAAAGTGAGTCCTTTTGATCCAAATAGCTTCAATAATGATACAAAAACAAAAAATTCTACAACTCCCTTCAATGAAATAGGAAATCTTATATACCTCTCTCTATTATTAAATAATATGACTTGATCATCACCAGCAAATAAAGATTAGAAGGTATCCTAGTGGACTACTTACAAAACCTCATTAATGGTTTAAATTTAGTTATAAAAATTAGGAAAGACATAATTTTTATACTATTTAGCCTATAATAAAATGGTATTCTCTCTGAAATCCCACTTAAAAATAAAATTAGGGAGTCAGTATGTAGTTTGAACCCTGAGAGTGATTCGGGATTGGATGAATTGCCTAATTTTTTTTCAATAATATTGGGACGTGATCTAAAAATATTCCTATAGAATTTTCAATTTTCTCTTCTATAAAAAATCTTATCTCCATAGTGTTAATTCACAATTTATCACACAGATCCCTATGGTAAATAAAACTTTTGAATTTCATATTTTCATTCCTATTTCCCTTTTAAACACCATCTATATGATAATCAACAAGATCCTTAACAATATACCAAGTCTTATTTCTAGAAAGATTATTTCTTGGAATCAATTTGGGTTTATTTAGGGTATAACCATCCAAAAATATCTTATTATATCCTTTTAATGTGTTAATATCTTAAATAAACCCTCAATGGGTGGTTCAATAGCTATAAATCTTGATGTGAGAAAGGTTTTTGATACCATGGATTGGAAATTCATCTTCAATGTTTTAAAAAGGTTTGGGATTAATGAAACCTTAATTAACTAGATCCATAATATCTTAAAATAATCTCATATTTATATGCTTCTTAATGGATCTCCAAGGGGATATGTTTCCTACTCAAGGGGGTCGGAAAGGGTGACCCCTTATCTACCATTATTTTCTCCATTATTGAATATTGTATTATTAAGATCCACTCCATGTTGGTGAATAAGGGTGACCTCAAGAACAAGTAAGTTGTAAGAAGGATCTCTACCCCCTATAACCTATTTCTCACTAATGATTTCATTTTATAAGTGAGATAAAAGGAACATCCAGGTCATAAAAAAATTGTTTCACGTTATGAAATAGTTCCTAGAAAATACATCATTTGGGATAAATCATTTGTTTACTTTGGGAAGAACCTCCCCCATCCAAGAAAATAAATATCTTAAATTAATTGGCTATAAGAGAGGGAGTCATGAATTTTATATATCAGGGTTTACCCATGTTTTAGTTTAGGCCCAAGGCCTGTTACTTCTATGAAACTCTTGGATAAGTCAAACAATAGTTAGCTATGTGGAAGGGTAAATTCATGTCCATGGAAATAAGGGTGTGACTTTTCAATTCTACCATAGTTTCTAAAAAATTTCATTCTTTTATGGTATACATATATCCCCCCTCTCTTATCAAAAGTCTCAATTATTGCATCAAAAACTTTGTTTGGATAGGTTACATCTTATAAAGAAGGTTGGTCACTCTTACTTTGGTGAATGCTATCAACCCATAAAATTTGGTGGTTTGGGTATTAAAAACCTCACAAGTTTCAATGAAGCTTTAAAATTACACTTAATGTGGAGGCTTATCTATGATAATTCTAAATCCCTTTTCCTCCTTAAGGACATATTCTTACTGAAACTCAAGAATTCTAACCTCAAAAAAATGATCTCATCTTTGTTGTCAGCATTCAAATATTATTTCTCCACTATCCTATATACCTCTAGATAGATACCTAGTAGGGAATATCATCTCAAATTCTAGCTACATAACTGGAAATGTGTGTCTCTAATTCATTCCCTTCATAGAACTAACCTCTCTATTGATCCCTAGGTCTCTATCAAAGACTTTCTATATAGAACTCAACTGAATTCAACTGAGGATATTGGAATAATCATAAATGGGTTTTCCTTTTCCCCTTGATAAGTTTCTCTTTCATGGGATCCCACAAGATATAGATATCTCAATTCAAAGGTCTTTTATCTCTTTAAATCTATAAATGATGTCTTAGAACTATCATGGATTCAGAAGTTCAACTAGTCATTGATCAAACCATCAAGATCCACACTGATATGTAGGATTTCCCAAGGAATAATTCCTACCGAGTTACATCTTTATCACTTATCAATTTATTTATATTCCAAATTATCTCTTTATAATCATCATATGTAATACAGAAATCATATCTTCTTAAGTTTTGATATTATTTCTATCCCTTTGTATTGCACTTTTTGATCTCTTTAACATGACTAGATACAATGTAACTTCCATTGAGGACATGATATTCAGTGACACCAAATTAAAAATGTTAGTATAACTTCTCTACATTCTTCATGTAACTATAGCTGAGTTAATTCATATCATATAGAGAACTTTCAATTCCATCATTCATGGTTCGTCAATATTTAACCTTAAAGATTCTTTTTCAAACCTCATTTTTTATATAGATTCCAACACCACTAAAATTAACTATTTTAACAACTCCATACATGATTTTATTTTTCTTAAACACCTTGGTATCTCTAGAAATTATAATTCTCCTGCTGGAACATTTGAGATTGTTTGGAAGCCTCTATTCCCAGGTTGTGTTAATGCCAACATGGATGGATCTAATAAAGGCAATATTGGGATATGAGGGTGTGGTTTCATCTTAAAAAATCACACCAAGTATGTACTTGGTTTTTTTCAATGATTATATTACTAACTTTTCCATCTCAGCTGAGATGCTTTAAGGAATAAATTCGGTGAACATTTCTAAGCAAATTGGTTGGTCAAAGCTATGGTTGGAGAGTGACTCAATTACTACAGTGCATGAAATCATAAAAAAAGCACCGCTCATGGAGATTGATCATTTGAGGGATGGAATACCTCAAGTTCATGGATTTTGTTGATTTTATTACCACTCATGCATACTGAGAGGAAAACATGGTTAAATATAGATTTTCTAACAAGGGAGTAGGACGTAATGGCCTTATCTAAATGGATTACCTTCACCTAGTATGTTACATCTCTATGAAATATATCATTGTAAAAATGATTTCTTTCGACTATTCTAATCATGTTTTATTTTCAATTAAGTGGGCTTGGAGTTGAGAAAGTCCACACCATTTAAAAAATGAAATATAAAACATAGTGAAAGTAATTTTTTCATCCTTTAACTCACTCAAAGATTCCTAATTCATATCTTAGGGAAGGATAAAAAGTAAGTGGTTAGCTCAAATTCTCTGTAAGGGTATGTTTATAATGGAATATAATAATGAATTAATAATATGACAAGGTAAATAACTAAAAACACATTCCATTTTATCCATAACTTTAGCATGAAGAATAATATGGTAGGAATAAATGATGATCATGTAAAGACTCGAAAATTCCATGTATTTTTTTTAAATTATTTGGGATTATTATGAGTCTGGGAAAATTGACGGCACATGATTCTAAGGGCCGATGTGCCTGAAATGAATTTCTGAACTTTTTTTAAGGTACGTTCAATAAACGTGCGGACGACATTTTCTATATTTTGAACCAGTGCTTGAATTAAAAATCTGAGAGCACTGTTCAATCCGCAGCACCGGGATTCTCTTAAGGGAAGCTTCACTTTGATTGCAGTAGGTTGGGAGAAAAAGTTAGTTTTTGGAATTTTTAAAGAAAAGTAAAATAACATGTAATTGTTATTTTATTTTCTTTTTCTACAACGGATGAGCGACGGTGGTGGAACCGGTGACTTGTCAAGCCAATAAATGGCTTGACTCATAAAATGCATAACTCCACCATTGTGAATTAAAATAGGTTCATTAATTCATTTAATGAACCTCATTAATTCCTCAATGGGTTACTTGCCTTTTCTCCCTCCTATTTAAATGGAGCTTGGGGTGGGGTTTTGGCATGACTTCTTCAAGTGGGGAAACTCTGGAGAAGTCCTGTGGAAACATCCACCTGGAGGACGAGACCAGATTCAGAGAGTAGTGATGAGAACCACAGAATCATGAACTGAAAACAACAATAAATGAGGGTTTGTCGATCATCTTCAGGGGACGTCTCATACAGGTAGGGGTTTTTGTTTTTGGTATTGTAATATTCATTTTTCCCCGTTCTTGTTTTATATGAAGAACGCGGATCAACCGACCAATGGGTTGATCCATGGATCATTCTTTAAACATGGGAGGTTGATGCGGGGTTACAAGTCGGAAGTTATTTCTAAATTATATGATTGTTGCTAACAGCCCTTGTTAAAACACTAACACGGAGGGCGCGGGCTAATCAGATCAAGGCCTAGACCCTCTGCTGATCTTGTTGTTCTTGTTTTTTCCATGTGCGACCAATAAATGTGATGACAAGGTAGAGATAGGGGTTACACAGAGGCGGTGGTGACCCGAGAGGCTCTTAGGCACAAACGGCACCAAGAACGGACCACCGGAGCACATCCGGTGGCCTGTAGAAAGAATCGTCGGCGTGCCATGCCAGCGACGGCTGGCGGTGGTCGGAGGTGGCCCGAGACAACCAATTGTGGGCGATGGGAAGGAGGCATGACATTGCGGCCATGGTGGCCAGAGGTAGCCGGCCTAAGCCAGCCGCGTGGGAGAAGGGCGACACCTACAGGAGCCGTCGATGGGCCGTGGTAGGAGGGGGTGGCGCGGCCCCACACCACACCGTGTCAGTTGGAGACCGGTGGGCCATTTGGCTGACCGTTGCATGCGGTGAGGCAGCGCCCCATCAACCGGATAAAACGACCCCACTTCTATGGGTCTAGCTGGAGAAATAGTCTTCCATCAGGCAGACCGGGCCAGACACGGACCGGCCGAACGGGCCGGACCCACGGCCCAGCGGGCCAGTGCAGGTGGGTCGAGCCCCACCCGGCAGGCCGGGCCAACTGCGGATCGGGCCCGCGAACCAGTCGGGCCAACCCCAATGGTCCGGACCCAGTGAACTGGGTCAACCCTTAATGGGATGGACCAGGGCAGGGTCAGGTAGACCCTGGGACCTGTTGCATCAGGTTGGCCTAACCGAGTCGAACCGGGCCCAGACCCAACCGGCCCCCAAATAAAGGAACGCATGTAACTGAAGAACCGAGTTTCCATTTTACATGCCTCCAGTGGCGTTGGGACCACTTTTGGGAATAGGTCCCTTCGGAATATTCTGGTGGGCCCTACCGAGCTGGGCCAGACCGAGGTGTGATCACCCCCGTTTCACAGAAAGGGGTGTAACTAACAGACCGAGCGTCCGATCGACGTGCCATCTATGGCATAAGAAACCTTGTGAAAAGGTGGTCCTTTGTATATACTCTAAGTGAGTTTTGATATAGTTTGATGTGTGAATGAGGTTAGATCAGACTTGAACCCAACAGGGGCCTTTTTATAAAAGTGCGCATATCTTACAGGCCGGGTGTCCGATCGACGTGCCATTTGACACATTGGGACCCCTATGACAGGGCGGTCCCTTGGGTATTCTTTTTGTGGGAATTTTTACCGGTTGAAATATGACTGATGGCTTGAGGATAAGAATATTCTAGAGATCAGGCGTGCTTCGTGCAGGAATCCAGTGGCTGGCTGTGACATGAAGAAGAAGAGCGACCAATACGGGTCAGCATCAGAAACTCCAGAGTGGGATGATCTAGCTATATGACTAATCATCCCTACCTGTGTACCAGAGACCAATACGGGTTAGCACCAGTGACCAATACGGGTCAGCGCCAGCGACCAATACGGGTCAGCACCAACGACCAATACGGGTCAGCACCAGCGACCAATACAGGTCAACACCAGCGACCAATACAGTTCAGCATCTAGAGACCAGTACAGGTCATCATAAAGTGATCTATATGGGTCAACAGTAGAGTTACTACAGATAGGATGATCTGGCTTTATGACTATTCATCCATATCCCAGTAACCTTGAAGTTATACTGTTAGAGTAAGCTGTCTCTTTTTCTTTTTGCATCATGATTTAGATCATGCTTGTGATATTACCTTTGTGGTATTTCTTGTGATGTTGTCCTTGGTGGATTACTGAGATACCTTTGGGGGTCTCGGAGTCCCCTACTGAGTTGTTATACTCACCCGTGCATGGGGTCCGCTCGTACATTTGTGTCTTGTGAAGACTACTGACACTCCAAGGAAGACTTTGGAGGTTCGGGACTTGGTGGAGCTTGGTGTGACAGGAACAGTCGAGATCCTCTTCTTCGACTTTAGACTTACAGCTACTACCCTCTAGGTAGAGCTCCAGGGCAGATGTGACAGCTGTTTACTTTGTTTTTAGTTTCTAGGGCTTGTATTCTATCCCACTGTTTTCAGTTTTCAGTTCTACTTATGGTTGTACTTTACTCTCATGGTTATACCTAATTTCTTTTGGTTGTTTACTTTGGTTCCCATTTTTGGGTGTGTACAGATCTTTAAGGCAATGCCTTCCCTGTTTGGGAAAAGCCTTTAGGTTCTAGTCACCAACCCCAGTCCTATAGAAGGCAGGCTTGGGGTAGTCACATCTGGGCCCCATGGGATGATTCGTGACAAAGTGGTATTATAGGTAGGTCGGTTCTATGAGAAGAACTAAGAGTCTACTTTTAATGAGGCAATGGTGTAAAGTATCTTGAGTTCGGTTTTTAGTAAAGGGAGTCTAGTGTTGGTGTGTCGGATGATGTATCCATACACCAGGACCCTGAATTATGTTTTCCAACTCGGTACATGAAAACACCGATTGCTGGTGTTTTGAAAAGTTTTCTTGATCTTTCTTGAGTCATCTCACTAGGTATAACTTATTGACTGTGGTGCATCTGTTTTTTTACAGGGTTCCTCCATGAAGACAACCATCCATGATTTCGGTTATAGATTGTGACAGTGGCCCACCAAGTGATGAGGTGTCGTTATAGGGACCACCCATAGTGATGGCACCTTCAGGTGGTGTACCAGAAGCACCACCACCCTTTGAACAGTAGATGCTACTAGTTTATCATGTACGCCAGATGAGCGCGTTGCATGAGTTCCATAGAGAGAGGCCTCCAAGGATTCGAGGAGAGATGGACCCCTAGGAAGCAGAGGACTAGATTGAGGTGGTTTCACAGGTCTTTAACTTAGTAGAGACACCCGCCGAGAAGATGGTGATCTTGGATGCTAGCCTTTTTCATTTCTCGGCAGGACGATGGTGGATCTAGATGCTCCATGTGTATGAGGAGACAAGCCTCACCTAGCCGGACTTTGAGATCCTTTTCAAGGTGGAGTTCATGCTAGCAACACTATGTTCTGTGCGTATTCAGGAGATGCTACATCTGCAACTGGGCATCCATACTGTGTCTTAGTACTCAGCCAGATTTACTGACCTCTCTCGATACTCCACCGACATGGTATGGAACCCTTACTTTAGGTCCCAGACCTTTGAGGAGGGGCTTCGATGAGAGATCAGAGTTGCGACAGTTTCTCTCAGCATCCTGTCACAGGTTGGGGTTCTAGAGAAAGGTTTTATGATGGATAGCTTCTTTGTCGAGTAGGCACCGACAGTAAGAGCCCCTACCAGATGACAGGTAGCAGAGTCATCTGTAGCTAGCATTAGACAGATGACGCAGAAGTCCAAGCGGGCTAGACCTTCCGGAGGGTGACCCAGGGATGTAGGGTTAAAGGTGCAAGGATCGAGAGGCCGAGGGATCCACCAGTGAGTCATGATCTATTTTTCCTATGGGGGATAGGGTCATAGTGCTCATGAATATTCGACTCCCCATGAAGATGATCAGCAGATGGTGGAGGGTCTACTGAGGTAGCGGAAACAGTAGGAGCATGAGCATTAGTCAAGCGTCGGATGAGGCAGGGGAGCAAGACGTGCAGCGGGAGGTGGTTAGGGTCACCAGGCACTACCACCGCCACCCCCCAGGTGGTCCACCACGAGCTCAGGGAGTAGGTGGATGGGGATAGGCCTAGCTACATGCAGTAGAGACACACAATCCTAACGTCCCTGATCTGATACGAGGTAAGATCTGTATCTTCTCTACTTTAGTATCAGTTCTTATCGACACAGGTTCTGTCCATTATTTTCTTTCCGCAGACTTAGTTCAGGACTCTGAGATTCTGACTGAGCTTTTAGCTTGACCTTTTCATTTGGATACTCCTATGGGAGGAGATTCAGCAGTCACACACCGATACTAATAGTGTGATCTTACTCTCAGAGGAGAGAGTTTCAGATGGTATCTTCTAGTAGCAGCATTGAATCTCTATGACATCATTCTTGGCATGGACTTGTTATCATGTGTTCACGTACATATTGACTGCTTGATACATACAGTGCGATGTACATGCAAAGATGGAGGCCAGTTTTCCTTTGTTCGTGAGAAGGAAAATAGAGCAGCATGAGATCTACTTGTACTCAGGAGGGTGTGGCTGATTACATATTAGCTAGATTTCATGACCTTCTACATAGTGGATGAGGTGAGTCCACAGTTCCTAGTGGTGGTGGATGAGTATGAGGACGTATTTCCAGAAGATGTCTCAGGACTACCTCCTCATAGAGAGGTAGACTTCTGCATTGACTTGTACGCAGGAACAACACCGATATCTACACCAGCATATTGTATGGACCCTGTGGAGCTCTGGGAGCTAAGGGTACAGTTGGAGGACTTACAGAGTAAGGGATTCATAAGACTCGGTGTTTCTCCATGGTCATCCCCAATGTTGTTTTCCAAGAAGGAAGACAGAAGTTTGAGGCTATGTGTGGACTTCTGGTGCCTAAACCAGGTGACTGTGAAGAACAAGTATCCTCTACCATGGATTGATGATCTGTTTGATCAGTTGAAAGGAAAGAAGTGGTTCTCGAAGATAGACCTCAAATCATGATATCACCAGCTTCGTGTGTGGGATGAGGACATCCCAAAGAAGGCCTTCAGATGTCGGTACAGACATTATGAATACCTAGTGATGTTGTTCAACATGACGAATGCCCCTGCAGTGTTCATGGGTCTCATGGATAGGATCTTCTAGACCTTCTTAGACCGGTTTCTAGTGGTCTTTATCGACGACATCTTGGTGTACTCAGTGTCCGAGGAAGTGCACGTTGTACACTTGAGGATAGTTCTGGACACACTCCAGGAGAACCAATTATATGGGAATCTCTCTAAGTGTGAGTTCTAGAAATGGAAGGTCTATTTCTTAGGACACATCATCTCAGAGGCTGGAGTTGCAGTGGATCCAGTGAAGATTGAGGCAATACTTTCTTGGGAGTCACCCAGGAGTGTTACTGAGGTGCGGAGCTTCCTTGGATTAGAAGGATACTATTGTAGGTTTGTAATCGATTTCTCTAGAGTAGCAGCACCTATGAATGCCTTGATGAAGAAGGGGAAACCCTTCCTTTGGTCATAGACATGCTATCAGAGCTTTCAACAGCTGAGGCAGAGCTTGACCAGAACTCCCATCCTGAGGTTTCCGAAGGAGGGCACTAACTACATGGTTTACTGTGATGCATTAGGGACCAGACTCAGTTGCGTCCTAATGCGGGGTGATGTAGTGATTGCTTATGGCTCACGACAGCTGAAGCCTCATGATTAGAATTATGCAACTTGTGAATTGGATTTGGCGGCAGTAGTCTTTGCACTGAAGATGTGGAGACACTACATGATGGGTGAGCGGTTCATTGTTTACTCAGACCACAAGAGTCTCAGATATATCTTCACACAGAAATATCTTAATATGAGATAGTGATGTTGGATATAGTTCCTCCAGGGCTATGATTTTGAGATAGTCTATACTCCTAGTAAGGGGAACTTAGTGGTAGATGCACTTATCCAGAGATCAAGATCGCATCTACTGAATGAATCTTCAGAGAAGTTAGCCTCGCTTCAAATATCCTACATGGATAGAGATGAGATAGTCTACCTCTGGTCAATGGTAGTTTCCCCTACACTCCTTCAGAAAGTCAGGGAGGCGCAACTCAGAGACAACAGCTACGAGACTACACGTGCTCAGATATCCTTAGGTTATGCACCTAATGGATATTCTGAAGGTGGGGAGTACGCTATCCTTTTCAGAGGAAGTACAGTTGTACTAGTGGCGCTATGAGATGAGGTGCTAAGAGAGTTCCATACATCCCCCTTGGCAGTACATATAGGTGTGATGAAGATGTATCAGGACCTCCAGCATCAGTACCGGTGGCCAGGGATGAAGAAAGTTGTGGCGGAGTTTGTTTCTAGATGCCTCACTTGATAACAAGTGAAGGCCGAGCACCGCATACCAGCAGGCTTAACCTAACCCCTCAAGATACCAGAGTGGAAGTGGGAAGGGATATCGATGTAATTCGTGACGGGGTTACCACATACGTCCGAGGGCATGATACCATCTGGATGATCGTTGACCGACTCACCAAGTCATCATACTTCCTTGTTATTCAATAAAAGGGTTCGGTAGAGAGCTTGAGATGTCTCTACGTTCAGGAGATCGTGCGACTTCACGGGGTGCCTTCGATGATAGTCTCAGACCATGACGCATGATTCACATCCTGGTTGTGGAAAGGATTGAAGGAGGCTTTCGGGACTCAGCTTTGCTTGAGCATAGATTTTCACCTGCAAAGAGACGGTCAGACTGAGTGGACCATCCAGACCATGGAGGACATTTTTTGGGCATGTGTCCTAGATTTTGGTCATAGTTGGGAGGACCACCTACCCTTGGTGGAGTTTGCATACAACAATATCTATCACTCCACCATCGGTATGGACCCTTTTAAGGCATTGTACGGATGACCGTGCGGACCTCCCTTGTGCTGGATGAATCCAGGACAGCCAGCACTCATGGGCCCAAAGATGGTACAGGCTACCACTAAGAAGGTGAAGGTCATTCGAGAGTAGATGAAGACTACATAGAGCCAAAAGAAGTCCTATGCTAATAGGTGATAGAGACCACTGGAGTTCCAGGAGGGGGACCACATATTCTTTTGATTCTCCCCTCGATGGTGAATATGGAGATTCGGTTGAGGCGGCAAACTATCACCGAGGTTTATTAGACCATTCCTAATAATTTGGAGGATTAGCAAGGTGGTGTACTACTTGGCACTGCCACCGCAGTTGGAGAGGGTACACGACGTCTTCTACGTATCCTAGCTAAAGAGATGCGTGCATGCCCCATCTCTTGTCATCGACCATGGAGAGTTAGATATTGATGACGGGGTGAATTTTGCAGAGTACCCAATGGAGATAGTGGATCGACAGGAGCAGATCCTTCATGGGCAATCGATACCTCTGGTGCGCGTTCTGTGGCAGTATTGGAGTCTCTAGGAGAGCACATAGGAGCGAGAGGCTAATATGCGTACCTAGTACCCCTCTTTGTTTGTGTATCCTTGTTTGGATTTCGGGAACGTAAATCCCCAAGGTGGGGAGAATGTAAAGACCCGAAAATTCTGTTTAGTTTTTTTAAAAATTATTTGGGATTATTATGAGTCTTCAAAAATTGACGGCACGTGATTCTGAGGTCCGGTGTGATGGAATGAATTTCTGAACTTTTTTTAAGGTATGTTCAGTAAATGCGCGAGTGTCATTTTCTATCTTTTGAACCAGTTCTCGGATTAAAAATCCAAGGGCACTGTTGAATCCATAGTGCTGGGATTCGCTTAAGGGAAGATTCACTTCAACCGTAGTAGGTCGGGAGAAAAAGTTAGTTTTTGGAGTTTTTAAAGAAAAGTAAAATAACATGTAATTGTTATTTTATTTCCTTTTTCTACAATGGATGAGTGGAGGTGGTGGGACCGGTGAATTGTCAAGCCAATAAATGGCTTGAATCATCAACTATATAACTCCACCGTTATGAATTAATATAGGTTCATTAATTCATTTAATGAACCTCATTAATTCCTCAATGGGTTACTCACATTTCCCCCTCCTATTTAAATATAGCTCGGGGTGGGGTTTTGGCACGGCTTCTTCAAGCAAGGAAACTCTGGCGAAGTCATACGGAAACATCCATTTGGAGGACGAGACCCGATTCAGCGAGCGGTGATGAGCGCCACTGAATCACGAACCGATGACAGCGCTGAAGGAGGTTATATCGATCGTCATCAGCAGACATCTCATCCAAGTAGGGGTTTTTGTTTTTGATATTGTAATATTCTTTCTTCCTCGTTCTTGTTTTATATGAAGAAGGCGGGTCAACCGACCAACAGGTTGATCCGCGGATCTTTCTCTAAACACGGGAGGTTGATGTAGGGTTACAAGTTGGGAGTTATTTCTAAATTCTTTGATTTTTTCTAACACCCCTTGTTAAAATGATAACGCGGAGGGTGCGGGCCAATCCGAACAAGGCTCGGACCCTCTGTTGATCTTGTTGTTCTAGTGTTTTCCATGCGCGGCCGAGCAATGTGACGGAAAGGCAGAGATAAGGGTCACGCAGAGGCAGCAGTGACCCAAGAGGCTCGTAGGCACAGACGGCACCAAGAACTGACCACCGGAGCATCTCTGATGGCCCGTGGAAAGAACCGTTGGTGCACCATCACGGCGGCGGTCGGTGCTGGCTGGAGGAGGCCCGTGGCAACCAGTCGCGGACAGTGGGAAGGCAGTGCACCGTCGCGTGCCGCGGTGTCCAGAGGTGGCCGGCCCAAGCCAGCCACACCAGAGAAGGGAGGCACTCGTAGGCTGCGGCCGGCAGGCCATGAAAGGAGGGGGCGGCGCGGCCCCGCACCGTGCCGTGTCAGCTAGAAACCGGTTGGGCATCTGGCCGACTGTTGCACGCGGTGGGGTAGCATTCCACCAGCCGGACGAAACGGCCCCACATCTGTGGGGCGAGCTCGAAAAACGGTCTGCCATCAGGCAGACCGGGCCGGACACGGAACTAGCCGGACCCGCAACCCAGCGGGCCGGTGTGGGTGGGTAGAGCCCCACCCGGTGGGCTGGGCCAAACGCGGTTCGGGCCCGTGAACCAGTCGGGCCAGCCCCAATGGGCCGGACCCAATGAACCGGGCCAACCCTTAACAGGCTGGACCCAGGCGGGGTCAAGTAGACCCCAGGACCCGTTGCGTCGGGCTGGCCTGACCGAGTCGGACCGAGCCCAGACCCAACCGGCCCCCAAATAAAGGAACATCTGTAACTGATGAACCAGGTGTCCGTTCGACACGTCGTCAGTGGCGTTTGGACCCCTTTTGGGAAGTGGTCCCTTTGTCATGTTCTGGTAGGCTCGACTGAGTCAGGTCAGACCGAGGTGAGATCACCCTCTTTTCACGGAAAGGGGTATAACTAACAGACCGAGCATCCGATCAACGCGTCATCTATGGCATAAGGACCCTTGTGATAAGGCGTTACTTTGGAGATAATCTATGTGAGTTTTGACGAAGTTTGATGTGCAACCTGGGTTGGATCAGACTTGAATCCAACCGGGTCCTTTTTATAAAAGTTCTCATATCTCACAGATCAGGCGTCCGATCAACGCACCGTCTATCATATTGGGACCCCTATGATGGGGAGGTCCCTTGGGTATTATTTTTGAGAGACTTCGTACTGGTTGAAATATGACTGATGTCTTGAAGAGAAGAATCTTCCGGAGATCAGGCGTGCTTCGTGCTAGAATCCAGTGGGTGGCTGTGACATGAAGAAGAAGAGCGACCAATACGGGTCAACATCATAAACTCCAGAGTGGGATGATCTAGAAGTATGATTAATCATCCCTACCTATGTACCAGTGACCAATACAGGTCAGCACCAGCAACCAATACAGGTCAACCCCAGCAACCAATACAGGTCAGCACCAGCGACCAATACGGGTCAACACCAGTGACCAATACGGGTCAGCACCAGCAACCAATACAGGTTAGCATCTAGCGACCAATACGGGTCAGCATACGATGACCTATACGGTTCATCAATAGAGTTACTATGGATAGGATTATTTGGATTTACGACTAGTCATTCCTATCCTAGTAACCTTGAATTTATACCATTAGAGTGAGCTGTCTATTTTACTTTGTGCTTCATGATTTAGATCATGATTGTGATATTACCTTTGTGGTATTTATTGTGATGTTTTCCTTTTTGGATTACTGAGAGACCTTCGGGGGTCTCTAGATCCCCTACTGAGTTGTTATACTCACCCATGCATGGGCTCCGCCCGCCCGTGTGTGTCTGGTGTGAATACTGACGCTCTGAGGTAGACTTTAGAGGTTCGGGACTTGATTGAGCTTGGTGTGATGGGAACAGTCAATATCCTCTTCTTCAACTTCATACTTACAGCTACTACCCTCCAAGTAGAGCTCCAGGGTAGATGCGACAACTTTTTACTTTATTTTCAGTTTCTAGGGCTTGTATTTCGGCCCACTGTTTTCAGTTTACTATTGTACTTGTGGTTGTACTTTACTCTTGTGGTTATAACTTAATTTTGTTGGTTTTTTACTTCAATTTTCCTTTTTGGGTGTGAACAGATCTCTGAGGAAATGCCTTCCATATTTGGGAAAAGCCTTCAGGTGATAGTCACCAACCCCTAGCCTATGGAAGGCGGGCTTGAGGTAGTCACATCTAGGCCATGTGGGACGGGTCGTGACAGATAAAATAATTACATATAACTAATACCATAAAAAGTTATTAAATCCATGGATAAAATAACAATATAAATAATCACATGGATAAAATATCTAGTTTTATAATGATGGAATGAAAAATATTAGACATCATAAACATACCTTCAAGGCCACATGCCAAGACATCATGAATAAATGGGTAAGGCCTTGGCCAAATACTCAAACTAGTTTGCCTCGTGAGACCTAATGATTTATCAATGGGGTATGTAATTACAAGCTCCACCCATCACTTAATAATTCCAATTATTTCATCATATGAATAAATAATACAACTTAATTAACATGCCATAAAAATCAACAACTATCAGTATTAGAAGAACTAGCATATAGAATATCAATAATTTCCCCAATAAAGCTAATCATAAACTATCCATATAAACAAGGTGGATTATATTATTATATTATATCCTCAGTATAAGATTTAATAAAGGATATTGTTATAGATGAAAATACTTTAAAAATATCATGGGAAAAATTATTGAGGAAAATTCCATTTTTCACTTTGAAATCACTTATCTAAAAATTTATAAAATTTTAAGAAAAAATTCTTATTTGGGAATAACTTTTTTAACTTGTAATGGAAACTTCAAATAAATTAGTGTTCATGATAGTGGTAAATTCCATTCAAAATATATAAGTTAAAAAACATCCCTTTCACACTTGTAAAAAGGTAAAAATTACCTCATTTGGAAAATTAAAAGGATTTCATTTTAAAATGATTTTTAAAAAGTCAAAAAAATGATTAAAATGTATTTAATAAATAATTAGATAATTTAAAAAAAAATTGAAATTTTAATGAAATATGGACATAGAAGAAAAATATTCTCGTCTAGTTTAAAAAAAATATGGTTTCCCTTAAACACGTTATTTTAGAATCTTGAGTAATTAAAGAGAATGAATTGTAAGAAAAAATTGTATTTTATATAAATAACCATATTAGAATAAAATATATTGGGTTTAAAATATAAAGATAAAATAATTTTCCCAATGGACACATAAACATAAACAATCCCGAATAATGATGTGATTGTGAAATAAACCCTTAGCTCAAGATTGACTTTCATAATATGTGTTTAAACCCCCTATATAATAAATATAGATTTATTATAAATATATTCCATAAATATAGTCATATATATCATACTATATATTATTTACTTATAATCTTTTATCACCTGGTTACTAAAAATTCTTTTTTAAAATCACTGTTTCAAGTAATAACCGCTTCGTTTTTTATATATTTTTTGGTTCAGTAGTTTAGATATTTGTACTTTAATCATTTTTCCATAATATATAGAATTATAATAATGAAATAAATACCATATATATTCATTATATATTTATTTATAGTAATCCATAAAATTTATAGATAGATAAATGAATTACACCATTCATGGAAACGGTAAGTCATAAATACGCATGGACGTTGTTTTCATTTTTTTTAACAGATGGAATGAAATAAATTTAAATAATAATTAACCATTATATAGTTACTATTATATCATATAAATAATACATATTCATTAAATCTATATTTATTACCATCCATGAAAAAATAAATTGAAAAACAAATCACATCGCTTAGTGGAGGTGGTAGTCCACACATACGCATGAGCAACAATATGATATTCCAATAGATTAGAAGGTAAGAAGGTAGGTGTAATATTATAATTAAATAAGTATAATAATTTCATAAATATAATATATATATATACATTAAATCCATAATTATATCTAGATATGGGATGTGGTGATGTAAAATGAACTACATCAGTTCGTGAGGCGGTAGTCCGCCATATACACGATCGACGGTTTCATTTCCCATTTGATGAAAGAGAAGATTGATACAGTTTATTCCATTAATATAATAACATATTATTATATTTAATACACTATTTTTATTATTTTTTCCTAATTTAATAATATTTTAAATAGGTGGATGAAGAAATAAAATAAAAACGCTCGGTTAAGAATGATACCTCTTCTTCGGACAACATCTTTAGGTTTTCTCCATAATCCTTATTAGGAGGGTTTCCTAATAAAAAAGAACTCTAGTAAGTTATAAGGTAATTAAGTAAGTGATTTTGGTAGATATTTTCCTAACCAAAATTATTTTTAATTATGGAGAGTATAGGAGATGAGGTTCCCTTTTATAAGTGAAAAGGCGTGGCATTTTGTTAAATAGCAAAAACTATTCAATAATGGGAAGTCACTCTCAATCCAAGTGACTAAAAAATTGATAAAAAAGGGATTGGAGAGAATATAAGTTCAATAAAAACCTCCAAAACTAAAAAATAAACATGTTTTAAACATGTTATTCCTTTAACCTCTAAGGATACTCACATTTACCATTTTATTTTTCACCATGGTAACTATTTTGTTTACAAAGGTAATTTAACCTTTAAGACTAAAAATAAAATAACCCTTATTAGATATTTTTTTTCCCAGTTATTTTAAATATGAATTAAATTTTATCAAATAAAAATCATATTAGTGTGGAAAATTAATTTTAACACAAGCACATGTAACGCGCAAAACCTCGTTTTAACCTTAACTACATTAACAACTATTTCAATATTAAAGTGTTGAGTATATAATCCTAAATGGAAAAATGACTCAAAAAGGTACCATGATTGATATTTTTAACCATATTCCAATTTATTGGATGAAGATAATATTTTTTTGAATTTTAAATCATTTAATAAAATATTATTTATTATTAAATATCTTTAATGTCGCTTTTAGAACTATTCATTTAATATGACATTAAAGGAACCAAGAAAAAGATGGAATTGGAATATATTATTTTAACATAACCAAAATATGTTATAATTATCTAAAAAATGTGTAACATGATAATTCATTCAAATTATATTACTTTCAATATTTTTTAAAATCATTTATTTTATTTCTCTTTTAATTAAATAAATATTGCATCAGAGTTATATAAGCATTTAAGATAATTATATAATTAATAAAAATGAGAAATAAATTACCATCATGAAAAAAAATTCATTATTCTCCAAATTACCATTAATATTAATTCACATCTTGATTTTTTCCTTTGTGAACACAAAAGATATTTTTAAAAGTAAGAGAGTGACATTATGTCTTTTTCTTTGCTTAAATTATTTTATAGGAAAATTTCATAGAAAAGTGAACCATAAACAAATAAATATAGATTATATGGTGATAATGTTTTAAATAAATTCATCCAATAATATTTAAGATGAAAAAATGGTGGCCTCATCACTTAGTTTTAACATTGGTTAACCCGATTTACCCTTTTATCGTGGTGATGAATTTTTATAGTTGTTACTATTAATTATGAACAAATATTAATATAGACTTATTAAATAATATTATTAATTGTTATGATTTCAAATATATAATAAATTTTACCAAATTAATCCTCTATAAGTGGAAGAAATTCATTTTATAAGTATCCCACAAAGTGCGATAAGAAACAGCTTTTCAAAAAATGCATTTTTCTAGAAAAAGATGATTTTACATTAAATCTATGATTAGTAATCTTCATTATATGAGTTTAAATTAATATATATAGATATATAATCTATACATTTAATTTAATTCATTTATAATTAATGGTTATTTTAAATCATTAAAATGTAAATACATTATGAAATTGAAAATAGTTTTAAGAAGAAAAAAATGTGTTCTTAAGCATAGAAATATATTTAAATCAAAATCATTAAAATTTCTGATTTAAAGAAAAATAATTATATTTATAAAAATAAAATGGATAGTGTGTATAATTAAGGAAAAATAAAAAATATAATTGTACTTTAAATTACTTTATTTAATGATAATAAATGATTGTTTTACAAAATATATTATCGACTCATAGAAATTACTTAAAATCATTTCTGAAAAAACATATTTGTGAAGCATAAAATTAATTTACTAAAAATTGTGTGCTTGTATCCTAATAATTAATCAATTCATTTTTATTGATTAGGAAACTTATATATATTTCATAATGTGGTTAACCCTATTTATGCCCACTAATTCAATGACTAAGTTATAGTGGTAATATTTAAATAATATATTTTTTGGGTTGTTTAAGATTGGTCATGTGTGTAGTATACGCTATCAAACATAATGTTGTTATTTTAAAATAGTTGGGTGTTACATATGACACTCCCATGTGTCATGTGATGAAACAAAATCCATTAACTCATTTTATTCCTCCTATAATTATTTAACAAACCTTGAACAAGTAACCTTTGTTTGAAAAATAATATTTTCTCATATTCATTTTAATAATTAAATAGTTTTTTAATACCTTGAAAAATAAATTAAATCATTATTATTATAATATAAAATAAAATAATTTAATTAATTTACTTTTTATCATTCACAATCGTACAATTATTGTCTCCCACGCATGGGTCCCACATCATCCTAAACTCTAATTCATTTGAATTAATGGAACTAGTTGATACACTTTGTGTATGACCCTATAGGCTCTTATCTCAATATAAGTGAGTTATACTCATAGACCAAGAGTGGTATATAGTAATACATCATGAAGCCTTAAGTGATAAGGATAATTCATTACTATGAGAACCTCTTACAAACACTTACCATGTAATATAATCTCTTTCTCTAATGATATCTTATAAATAAGGATGTATAATTTGTGTTATTATCCTTTAATGTTTTATTTATTTTTATTGACTATATTTGATAGACTTGCCTTTATCTACCATGGTAATGGATTAAATGATCTCAATTCAAGATACCAATACACATGATCATATATAGGAACACCCAATGATACGCAAAACATATGGTGTTCCTATCAGTAGGTCAATCCTCATGATTTGCACTACTTGCGATCACTAAGTGAAAAAATCATGAGGATAAGTCTCAATGATTATGAGCCTCCAGCACCTGATAGTTAGATATCGCCCATGCCATGTGAGTTGATATATCTAGACCATAAGACATATGGAACACCCCAACCCTAAATTTTCATGTTATTTTATTTATTTATTAATTTATATCCGCATTCATGAGTCTCAGTCCAAATTAATTTTAATTTTTATGGTTTTTGGAATTTTAGTACAGGTCATCACATAGTAGGTGCACTGTTAATACTAACTATGTGGCCAAACCTTGAAAAACCTATAGTATATTCCAGTGGCTTTCGCATGGTTAGCACACAGTTTGGTAAACCATGTGGACAGACAATATGGGTTTCCATGTAAGTCTATTAAGAGGTGCATGATCAGTACATGGTTTAGTAAATTTTTTAGCAAAACCATTCATCATGGCCAAAAATTTAAAAAAATTCAAATTACTTATTCACCCTCACACAAATTTAAACCTTATTCCACCCCCTATCCTCACATTTGAACCCCATGACCTATTGATCCCATCCCTTTTTTAATCTTTTATCCTATGGTGATTTTGTGGCATATCTTCAAGTTTTAAAGATTATTTCCAAAGGTAATCCTATTTATACTTCTTCTCATTCTATTTTCCTTTTTATTTATTCTTGTTCTTTCCTTGTATAGGTCAACCAAACCTATGGTAGACCTTGGTTTTATTTTCATATGGGATTCTTAGTTTTAGGTTCTTGTTTGATTTTTCTAAGGTTGTTCTTGATTATTATGAGTGTATTGACACCAATCTTGGTGGTAGTGACAATATAAGGTAGGTTTTCCCCATTTATTAATCTTTAATTCTAGAACCATTAATTTCTTGATTTCCTAAATTAATTTTTCAAGTATATCATCGTATTATTAAATGAAATTATGTATTTTATTATAAGAAAACCAGGTTTTCACTTGATTTTTATGGAATGTGAAGGTTTCTACTATTTTTTAAGTTTGTAATCTTTTTTTCTCAACCAAGCACACTAAATTTTTAAAAAAATCTCAAATGGACCTTATAAATGAATTATGAAATTCTAAGAGGTTTTTTATCTTTTTAAAGTATTTCTAAATAATTATTTTAATATTAAAATGTGTTCTTGGTTCATTAAAAAAGGTTTTTCTAAACAAATAGAATTTTTTAAATATTATTTAATGATATGTGAATGGTTTTAAAATTCATTTTTATAACTCTTTAGTTTAAAATAAATACTATAAGGGCTAGTTGGAACCTTTAAAAAGGTTTTCTTAGTGAAAAAATTCCCTTAGAACATGCCCCTTTCTTGGTTTATTTTAAATAGGATAAAAGTGTCATGGGTATAGGATACACTTATTATTAATATTGTTCTTCGAAGTGATGGGATGGTATATTGATGGGTGACCAAGGGTGATTTTTTCTTATGACTCCTATTTTTTGTACCAATAAATGAATTTATATTCATATTATTTTTTACTATAATTTATCTTATCTCATCTATTTTCATACATCAAGGGAAACTGAGAGTATCTAGTGGAATCTCTGATAGCACATGCTACACTAGCTTGGGATTATGATCTGGCTAGTGGAACTTAGTATGGATTTTACCCAACTATGGGAATTTCCTCTCAATTAATCCAAAAAGGGTGAGACTGAGTGTTAGGTTAATTGGGTTGCATCAGGGACACTATTGGATATTGTTTTAGTATTTTCTAGATTTTCCCCTAAGCTCCTAGGTTTTCATGATTACTAGTATTCGGATTATGATATGATAACTATCTTATCTTGCCTTTATAATGATACTATTTTTATTCATATATTTTTATCTACTTTTTCTTAAATTGTTTTTTCAAAATAAACCCAAGGATATTAATTTATTATAATGGAAAGTTTTTAAAATATTTAACCTTATTTAACTAATTTTACTCTATTTATGGTTTTTAATAGAAATTTTTTAAGAGATTATTACCTTAATAAATTTTCATCTTATTCCTTCTTATATATAGTTTTTAAATGAATATTTTGTTTAAAACATGAAACCTACATGCCATTGGTTTTGATAAAAGATAAAAACTACATTATAATTGTATTTCAAACTAGATTAACATGGGTTTTTTATTAAAGGTGGTGTATAGGGTGTAGTTTTTAGAATATATGTTGGGAACCTGTGCTCCCACCAATTATATTTCAGTTTCAAGTTTATTTTTGGGATGCTCATGGAATATATTGGTAATGGGATTAGTGGGTGACATGTATAGTCGTGTAGAGATCTAGTTGGGTATTTGATTTTTTTATGTTGTGGTCGTATTGGATAATTCAGCCATATTTTTAAGAGATTTTTTTAATATATATGTATCTTTTCTATATTATCTATTTATTCTCCTATTATGTTCCCTTTGATTCTATTTTTTCTATCTATTTATGTTTCTATGCATGGAACTTTGATGTAAATAGTGGTCATGTCAAATTTTTAAGGGGAGGTTCCATGCTATTTATGATCATTTGGATGAATCATTACCATAATGATAATTATGATTCCCTTGGTACTATTCACCAGCCTATGGGAATCAAGAATGTCCTTTGATCCTTATCATAGACCAATTCAAGTGCCCAGATTCAGGATAAACTGGACTATTTTGTGAAAAAATGGTATCGAGGCACCCTCTATTTTTTAGGTGTGTTTGTTGGATTAGGATATAACTATCAAAACTCAATAAGTGGGTGTGGGAAGAGTATAGTTATATCTTACTCATTCTGAGCCTTGATTTTCCATGGGATGTTGGGTTTTATGTCTTAAATTTTTATCTTTCTTTACCCATTACTTGTTTGTATTTATTTATATTAGTGTTGATTGAGATTACATTAGAGTTTTTTGGATGATCCATGGGTATTAAATTATTTGGGGTGAAAAGGGGGGAATAAAATGAGTCACATGTTTAGCCTATATGGTCTAAAAACCAATTGGAGATCATGTGGATGGTTTTTTAGCCTTCCTATGGAGATTACACAATTGGCACATAGGCAACCAAATTATGCATAGAAACTATACCCCTTGAAGTTTTTTTGGATTCCATTTGATTTTGAATTACTTTAGGTTATGTGTAGATTTATTTTGGATTAGTTAAAGTAAATTTTAGTGATGAATTAATGTTATTTTATTTTATTTTTATGTGGTTTTTTAAATAAAAATTTATTCTCAAAGGTGAAAGGATTTTTTTTTGAAAATATGAGATCCATTTTTATAAGGGGTGACCTTAAATAAATAATTATTTGATTTTAAAAGAGATAATATAGTTTTAAAACAAATGAATAAAATTTTAATGATGTCCCCAGGTCTATTTATGGGAATTAGTTAGTGTTTGAGGTGCAGACATGGTTTTAATGGTAAATAATTAGTTTTATAATTAGTCAAGGGAATTACTAAAATGTTTTGAAATAAATATGATTTTTTGGAATTTAAAAAGGTTATAAATAAGTAATTTAAGAAATTAAACATTGATTTTAAAGTTTTTGAAGCTAATAATTATGTTCTTGATATAAAATTGAAAAAATATAATGCTTTTATGACTCATGAGTGTTTTAATAAATAATTGGTAGAATTTTAAAGTTATTTTCAAAATAGAACTTATGATTTGAAACAAGAGTACATAGTTTGAAAAAATATTTTCAATTTTTTAGTGGTTTTTATTTTTTCCTTTGATCTGTTGATTTGTGATGGGTTTACATTCAATTGAAAGATATTCTAGTTTTTGTTATTTTTATAGGTTTCATGTTTCTTTTTTTATTTTAAGTACACCTCCTAGAACAGTATTGAGGGGATGTAGAGATTTAGTACCTTAGATATTCCTTTATAATTGTGTATCCTAGGATTAAAGTGAAGCCTTTCTAGTTATTGGTTCTATCCATACTCAAAGTGGAGTGATAGACCAAATATATCTTTTTTAAACCCAATTAAGTAGGATTTTTTCTTTTTAAGGTGAACCTTCATCTTATTTTAGGAATACTAAGCCCTCTTATTTTGGATTTCAATAATTGTTACCTTGATGGTTGATTGATTCCTCTTTATGGGTTCAATGACTTGATATTGATTAACTTTAATTTGGTTCATGACATGATGAATCTTGTTCGGGATTCCCTTATCTCATTCCCTAATTTTTCCCTATTACCTTTCTTAATATTTGTATTTATATTTTGGGATATACTCTATCATATACTTATTTGGAGAATATAACTTTTCTTCAACAAAATAACAGATATTCCATCAATTGAAAATTTCATTTAAGGAATTTTGTTTTTAATATAGGTTATTATTCATTGAGGTTCTTTTAGAATTATATTATACTTTTTTTATCATAGTATCATGAAATTTATATAGGGATGAGACTAGATGTTGGACCTGGTTTCTTTATCTACTCATTTTAAATCCTATGATCATATTCTGGAATTATTCTAATTTATCTATGTTCTTCTCTTTTTATTTTGTTTATCATTACATTATAAACCTATATTGTAATTATTAACCCTTATTTGGGAAGGATATCCAACTTTTGTGGTGATATTTCTTTCTTATGGAAATTATGAGCCATCACTAATGACGTTTGAGGTTTTCATGTATTATGAACAATCTCTCACTTTGAGAAATGTTATGACCTGATTGGTAAGGTTTTTACTTAATTATCATTCCTTATTAAGTCACTCATTATTAATGGAAATTTTAGGAGTGATTTTTCATTCTTAAAGGGTTATTATATTAGAGAAATTATAAATGTGGTGGGTAGATCACTATAGTTGGTACTTTCTATGTCACCCTAGAAAGTTAAAGGATTAAAATACTAAATGTAAATACTCATGTCAATAATGTGCACCTTTTTTTCAAAATTATACCTAATTATAACTCCACAGTTAAGAAAATATTGGTCAAGAGTAGTGTTAGGATGGGTGACCTCCTGGGAATTTTATCACGGTTTGTGTGAGTGAGGAAAAATCACACTGAAAAACATGTATTGGCCTATGGGGATAGTCATTAGTTTTGGTGATCTATTTGGGTATGAGGGAGTACCATGGTGAAAAAAACATGTTTATATGGGAAAACTAGTAGCGCTTGGTGGGCTAGGACCTAACGACCATGTTTATTCAGGTTTTCTATGTTGTCAGTAGGGACCGGTTGTTAGATTGGTATCATATCAATACCCATACAGAAGTGTAGTGTCTCCAGTTGGGTTGAAATGTAGGGTCTAAAATAAAAATATTTATGATCTAAATGGGGATAATATAACACCTTATAAATTTAAAGGGTTAAAATACTAAATGTTACCACCAATTCTAACAAGGAAAACCTTTATTTTCAGGAGTCTACCTGATTATAACTCCATGGTTAAGAAAGGATTGTCTTAGAGTACTATTAGGATTGGTGATCTCTTGATAAGTTTTCTAGGGTTTGTGTGAGTAAGGGAAAAGCACACTAAAAGAATATGTGTTTTCATATAGGGATAGTTATTAATCTAATAATCCTTTTAGGCATGTGATGGGGCCCATATAGGGGATAATATGTGTTTGTAGGGAAACTGGTGGTACCTAGAAGGCTAGGACCCAACAACCATTTTATAGTGGGGTGTCTGTGTTGTCAGCGAGGTGTATTTGTAACACTTTCTTTGATATATATTCCTTGTTTATCTATAAGGTGTCCCATTACATTTCCCTAAACCAACCCTTCCTTAAAATGGCCTATAGACCCTTAGTCTTTCTAGTAATCTGATTTAGGGTCTCTCTCTTATCCTTTACTATTGAAATAGAGTTTTGAACATATAGAAAGATCAATGTTTTTGATGATAGTGAAATGCCCGATATATGGTCATAATTTTTAAGGTTCTTCAATAGAAGAGTTGAGTAGTTTCTTATGTTGTGTATGATGTTATCGTGAATATTTTTTTGGTTTTTTGTGGTTTTCCTTTTTTTTAAATAAATTTATCCTTAAGGAGGTTAAAATTTCATCATTCCATAATCAACTTGTCTAACTATGACTTCTGAGGGGCATATAGTGTAATGGTGGGGAGAATTGTCACACTTTAACTCTATTTTTCATATTATTTTATTTATTTATCGATTTCTATCCTTATTCTTGAGTATCATGCCAAATTTATTTTAATTTTTAATGTTTTTTGAATTTTATTATAGGGTGAATGAATTTTACATGGTTAGTACTAACCGTACTACCAAACCATTAAAAATATATAGTAAAAGTCAGTGGATTGCATATAATTGGCACACAATTTGGTAAATTTTTTGGCCAAACTATGTGGGTTCCCAAGTGAGTCTAGTATGAGGTGAATGGTTTGGTAATCAATGTGTCCAAACTATACATCCAACCCTAAATTTTAAAAGAGTGAAGTTACCCTTCCACCCTCAAACTAATTCAACCCCTAACACATCCCCTATCCTACCATTTGAACCCCAGGACATGTGGCTCCCCTACCATTCATTTATCCTCTCTCTTATGATGATTTCATGAAATTTATTCAATTTATATGGTTTATTTCCCAAGGTATCCCCCTCTAGGAATCTTCTCCTCATATTTCCCTTTTTCTTTCTTCTTGATCTATCCTTAGATTGGTCATAAAAACCTAGGGAAACCTTTAATTCTGTTTTTATAGGGGTTTCTCAGTTTTAGGGTTTGGTTTGATTATTAGGAGGTTTTTCTTATATTATAGGAGTGGATTCATGCCTCACTTCATAGAGGGGATATTCAAGGTAGGTTTCCTCGTGTATTGATCTTTAATTATAGAACCATTGATTTCTTGTATTCCTAAATTCATGTTTTAGGTATATAATGGTAGTATTAAATAAAATTATGTGTTTTATAAAAATAAAAGTAGGTTTTCACTTTATTTTCATTTAATATAATGGTTTATCCATTTTTTTAGTTTGAAATCTAATTTACTCAACCACGAATACCAGATATTTGAAAAAGTTCCCAAATGGCCCTTATGAATGAATTCTGAAGTTCCAATAGGTGTTTTGGTCTTCAAAATAATTTCTATAATATTAATTTAATTTTAAAAAGGAATTATTAATTTATTAAAAAGGTATTCAAAAATAATAGATTCTTTTAGATATTATTTAATGATATGTTAATGGTTTTAGAATTTATTTTTATAACTCTTAAGTTTTAAAGAAAGATTATGAGGATAATTTAGAACTTTTAAATAAGTTTTTCTTGGTGAAAACAAAACCTTAAAACATGTCCCTTTTTTGTTTGTTTTAAGATGTATGAAAGTGTCCCTGATATAGGACACACTTATTATTACTATTTTTCTTGGAAGTAATGGGTTGATTTTGTGAAGGATTCTTAGGGGTGATGATTTTTTATGATTCTTATTTTTTAAACCTATAAATGAATTTATATTCATATTTTTATTTTTAACCATTTAATGGCTCGCCTATATTTTTATTCATCATGGGAAACCAAGAGTAGATGGTGGGATCTCTGATGGTACATGTTACACTAGATTAGGATTATTCTCAGGCTAGTGTCCCTTATTATATATTTCACCCTACTTATGGAGTTTCACCTTCATTAATATAGGAATGTTAAGACCATGTTTTAGGGTTATTAGGTTTTATCAGATGCATTTATTGGATGGATAATGTTTTATTATGTTCTATATTTTCTATTGAGCTCCTAGGTCCCATGATTATTGGTTTTTGGATTGTGATATGATAACTATTCTATGTTGACTTTGTACTGATATTATTTAGATTCATATATCTCCGTCTTCTTTCTCTTGTAATTTTGTTCTAAAATAAACCCAAGGGTATTATTTTATTACAATGGATGTTTTTTAAAGGATTTGCCCTTATTTCACCAATTTTACTCTACATGAGGGTTTAAAAGGGTAGTTTTAAAAAATCATTACCTTACTAAATTTTAATCTTATTCATTCATTTTAAATGTTTTTAAAGGGATATTTTGTTTAAAATATGAAACCTCCATGTGATTGGTTTTATAAAAGATAAAAACTACATTATAATTGTATTTTGCACTATCTTGACATGGATATATCATTTAAGTTAGTTTATGGGATGATATTTTTGGCATACCTACTAGGAACTTGTGATCATGCCCATTATATTTGAGGTTCATTTTTATTTCTAGAATTCTCATGGAACATCTAAGGTATTATAATTGGAGGGTGACCTAGGGAGTCACTTAGAGATATGGTTGGTTGTTTGATTTTATCTTTGTTTTATGTTGTAGTTGTATTGGTTAATTAATCTATATTTTTAAGAGATATTGTTTTCATATCCTTGTATCTTTTTTGAACTACTAAATAATTTACCTATTATGTATCTTTTTATTCTATTATTTTTTTATCTATTTATGTTATTGTGCATGGAACTCTGATGTATGGAGTGGTCATACCAAACTTTGAAGGAGAAGTTTAGTGCTTATTTATTATTATTGGGTGAAATAATTTCCATTAAGTACATTATGATGACCTTGGTTCTTGTCTCTATCTTGTGGGGATTGAGAAGGCCCCTTGATCCTTTCCATAGACCAATTTAGGTTCTTGGATCATGGGTGGCCCAAACTGGTTCGTGAAAACATGTGCTAAATATTACTATTATAGTATAACATGGTTATAATTATAACTATGAACAATTATAACCATTTTATATGTAAAATATTCCAAGGAAATTATTGTATAAATAGTATACTTAGAATTAATAACACAATTATGGTAAGATAACATCATGCATAACTTTTTGTATACATGATATTGAAATAAAAAAATTCCACTCAAGTTTATTCTAGGGAGCCCATCTTTAAAACTCTCCCACTTGCACTAGATCCACCTTTATTATAAGGACCCGCACTTATTTCATACATAATCTTGAATTTATTTAAGAAAACACTTCATTATACATTGAGGATCTTTTCAAGTTTAGAGCTTTATATAATTAAGACGAAACATTCAAAACATTACACATTGTTATATAGTGGATACCATAAAATCAGTTTCCATTATCCTCAGAATATAAAACATTAAAACACAAAACAAGACTCCTTGACAATTCTTCAACATTTAACATGTCTTCCTTCCTTGTATTACTCATCATTAACCTGTGGAAAATCATTTAAAAACTTGGGATGAGCACAAAAGCTCAGTAAGGTATGAAAAAGAAGGAAAAATCACATTAGTCCATGAATACGCATGACGTATGAAAACATTTTCAAAAGACATTATTTTCACCCATAAAATCTTACTTAGCGTAACATGATATTTACACAAGATCCACACAAACATAATTATAATCATAGAGGTATATTGGGGCATTACTTACATAATCTTGTAACCATCTTGGCTACCTTAAAATTTGTAACCCTCACGGCTACCTTACTTTGTGTAACCATCACAGTTACACTTGGAGTAACCATACGGCCGACCTCCAACTTACTCATAACCAATGCATTGGAGGGAAATATAGGTCCCACCCTTCATAATAAACAATGCCCAATAACCAAAACATAATCATACAACATACACAATAGCATAAAAACATTGCCTTTGAATCTTATAAAACAGAATTTTAAAAGAGGATTTTAGAAGAAAAGTCCCTTATAAACATCATATACTTGAAGTGAGGATTTAATAGAGTGGATGTAATATGTATATACTCTGTAAATACACATATTGAAACATAATATAAACAAAACCCATTACACAAACAATTTAAATAGTACATAAATTATAAAGTAGAATGTTAACCCAAAGAATGGAAATCGGGTTAAGAATTCCCTTACCTTGGGCTTTCCTTACTTCAAAATTGTTTAAACCTCCTGTATAATGGTTAAAAGAGTGTTATTATTATTTTATAGAAAAATTTTCATGTTTATAACATCTTATATGGTCATTTCATAACCTCATTTCACCCCTTAATTCTTAGTATTTTGTTCCTTGCATTATTTTGGGTGAGTTCTTTTGTGATTTTCACAATCGGTTCATGATGAATCGTTCTTGTTGATTGGAAGGAGTAGTATTTACATAATTCCAGTACCATAAATTATACCATTTATCACTTTGGTGCTTTATATGATGATGATTTATAAGTTAGAACATTAATTATGTTCGTTTAGATAATTTATGTGGTTCTTTGATAATTACAACTTCATTTAGTCTTATAAATTTGAATCATGAGTACAAAAGAATTCCAGAACCTTATATGATTCATAAAACATATATTATAACCTGTTTCAACCATATAAATGGTTTCATGACCCGACTTGAAAGAATTAATGGAGATTGAAAATACATCGTCCACGATATCGGTAATTCGACACAAATGGACAATGTTTTTTGATTCTTTAAATAAGTGAGAGAGGAGAGGAATAATGATTTGTAATTTTCCATAAACATGAAAACATCCAGAATATACATGATTCTGGAGATTTCATGCCTCTTGGATAATAGGGGGTGAAGAACGAAGAGAAGGGAATCTTGAAATGAAGAAAACATGAGAAATTTCTTACAAAAATTCGACAGCCTAACGGCGTCTCTTAAAATTTCATAAAAATAAGATTGATGAGAGGAATGGAATATCTCATCATTCATACAAAATTTGTACAGTAAGGGGAAATATTAAATGAAATATCCCAACAAAAGACAAAGGGAAAGGAAGAGAATAACATAAAATGGAAGGAAAGAATGAAAATGAAAGAGGATGTTTACCTCTTGATCTCTTCTCCTTGAGATCCTTCTTAAGGGCTTTGATTTTGGTCTTTTGGGGAGACCAGAAGCTCTAGGACGTGGGGAATAAGATTGGGGAGGAAATTTGGCAGAAATTAGACAATGCTCAAGGCTTGAGAGGTGTGAGAGGAAGAGGGGAGTGAGGGTGGTATTTATAGTGGAGGAGGGGAGGTATTTTAGATTATTTTGATTATTATTATAATATTTTTATCAAGACTATGAATAATCTCAAATCAAGTGGCCCTAAATAGTGATAATATCATTTGATTTCGAAGCAAGTGGCCTTGCATCACTTATGATGTCATAAATAGTGCATTTTTACTGATAAATTGATTATACGGTATTTTACCGTATTTCACTATTCACCGAAAATTCAAGAGTTTCAGAAAAATACCAAAAATTTACCCCAACCATTTTTCGATGTGTAGAATTCAAAAATGAACTCCATTTTTCAAAAACAATTTTCTAAATATTATTAATTTAATTTTTAAATAAGGTCACAGTTAATTCGAAAAATAACAATATTGAAGTGCAATTAGTTTTATGTGACATTGGAAAATTAATTAAGATCCCATTATCCTATTGCCATGGGAAAATAAAATAATAATATTATTTACTATTCATGAGGTCATATTACTATTCATATTACTATTCATATTACTATTCATAAGGGCATGTTACTATTCACTAAAAAAACAAGTTTGTTCCATCAGACTCTAAATAACATACTGAACACAATTGTAGATGACAGTTTTTTGAAATTCAAAACATAGAAGAAATAAAATTATGTTTAAAGGATACTTATAAATATATAACTTAAACAAAATTTCAAGCATTTTCAATTTATTTTTAGAAAACCTTGGGATGTTACATTATCCCCACCTTCTTGAAATTGCGTCCTCGCAATTTTATTTACTTATTAAACAACTGAGGGTATTTTTCCCTCATAGAATTTTCAGACTCCCATGTTGCTTCTTCAACCATGTGGTTTCTCCACAAAATCTTTACCTGGTGGATTACCTTATTCCGTAATACCTGTTCTCTTCGATCAAGAATCTGAACCGGTTTTTCTTCATAAGAAAGGTTCTCTGCTAGCTGAACTTCTTCCGGCCTCAAGACATGTGATGAATCTGGAACATAATTTCTCAACATCGAAACATGAAAAACATTGTGTACCTGAAACAAGCTCGGAGGCAAAGCTACGCGGTACGCAACTGTTCCAACTTTATCCAAGATTTCAAAAGGACCGATGAACCGTGGACTTAGTTTCCCTTTCTTACCGAAACGCATCACACTTTTCCAAGGAGATATTTTAAGGAAAACATGGTCACCTACCTTGAAAGAGAAGTCTTTCCTTCTGTTATCTGCATAACTTTTCTGCCTGCTCTGAGCTATCCTCATGTGTTGCTGGATCATCCTCACTTTCTCAGCCACTTCTTCTACTAATTCTGGCCCCATCAACTTTCTTTCACCGACTTCATCCCAAAACGCAGGAGTCCGACACCGCTTTCCATACAAGGCCTCAAAAGGTGCCATCTGAATACTGGAATGGAAACTGTTATTATAAGAAAACTCAACTAGTGAAAGATGCTGATCCCAACTTCCCTGATAGTCCATTGAACAAGCTCGAAGCATATCCTCCAAAGTTTGAATTGTTCGTTCTGACTGCCCATCTGATTGAGGATGAAAAGCTGTACTGAAATTCAACTCTGTGCCCAAAGACTTCTGAAGTCCCTTCCAAAATTTAGAAGTGAACCTGGGATCTCAGTCAGACACAATGGAAAGAGGAACTCCATGTAACCTGACAATCTCTTTGAGGTACAACCGAGAAAGCTGATCTAATGTCATTGTCTCTCGAATAGAAAGAAAATGAGCAGACTTTGTTATCCGATCAACAATAACCCATATCGCATTGTTACCTTGAGAAGTCTTTGGTAGTCCCACCACAAAATCTATGGATATATTCTCCCATTTCCATTCTGGCACCGGAAAAGGCTGAAGCATCCCCTTCGGTAACTGTCGCTCTGCTTTAACCTGCTGACATGTCAAACATTTCATTGTAAAATCAGCAATATATCTTTTCATCCCATTCCACCAGTAATACTCCCGAAGGTCTCTGTACATCTTAGTACTTCCAGGATGAACAGAAAATGGAGAACTATGAGCTTCACACAACAATTCTTTCTTCAGCTGGGAATCATAAGGCACACACAACCTTTTTCCAAACCTTAAAACACAATCTTTATCAAGATTAAATTCTTGAAACTTACCCATTTTAACCAATTCTACCTTTTTCTGCAGCTCACGGTCTTCCCTCTGCGCTTTCATAATTCTGTCTGACAACGAAGACTGCACTGAAACCTGAAACAAAACAGATATATTCCCTGCACCAACAACTTCCAAGCCAAAATTTATCAAATCATTAATCAAGGGATCACGTTCCAAACGTAGCATGGTTAATGATGCATGATTTTTCCGACTTAAGGCATCTTCTACTTTGTTTGCTTTTCCAGGATGATAATTAATCGTGCAGTCATAATGCTTTATCAGTTCTAGCCATCTTCTCTGCCTCATGTTTAATTCCTTCTGAGTGAATATATACTTAAGACTTTTATGGTCAGTATATATTTGGCATTTGGTTCCGTATAGATGATGCCTCCATATTTTCAAAGCAAAAACCACAGCTGCCAATTCCAAATCATAAGTGGGATAATTCAGCTCATGAGGTTTAAGTTGTCTCGAAGCATAGGCAATTACCTGATCATTCTTCATCAAAACAAAACCAAGTCCCTTCAAAGAAGAATCACTGTAGATGACAAACTCACCATTCCGGGAAGGTAAGGCCAAAACTGGATCATTCACCAATCTCTTCTTTAGTTCCTGAAAACAAACATCACATTCCTCTGTCCAAACAAATTTAACCCCTTTCCGTGTTAACTTAGTTATTGGGCTAGATAACCGTGCAAAGTTCTTAACAAAGCGTCGGTAATAACTTGCTAAGGCCAGAAAACTACGAATCTCTGTAACATTTGTGGGTCTTGGCCATTCATCAACTACTTTTGTTTTGGCAGGATCAACTGTTATTCCATCCTTATTTACAATGTGCCCAAGAAAAGAAATCTGTTGCAACCAAAAATCACACTTGCTGAATTTTCCATATAGTTTCTTTTCTTTTAAAGTTTGTAAAACAACCCTTAGATGTTTTTCATGATCCTCTTTATTTTTAGAAAAAACCAGAATGTCATCAATAAATACAACCACAAACTTATCCAAGAACTCATGAAATACTCTATTCATAAGATTCATGAATACAGCAGGTGCATTAGTTAACCCAAATGGCATAACAACAAATTCATAATGCCCATATCTAGTACGAAAGGTTGTTTTTGGGATGTCATCCTCCTTCACCTTCAGCTGATGGTATCCGGATCTCAAGTCAATCTTGGAAAAGTACTGTGCTCCCTCGAGCTGATCAAACAAGTCATCAATATGAGGCAAAGGATACTTGTTTTTAACAGTGATGTTATTCAAAGCTCTATAATCAATGCAAAGTCTCATGGAACCATATTTCTTTTTAACAAACAAAACAGGGGCTCCCCATGGTGAAGTACTGGGACGAATGAAGCCTTTGACAAGCAAATCCTGCAACTGATTTTTCAATTCAAGAAGTTCTATTGGAGCCATACGATATGGGGGTTTTGAAATTGGCTTAGCATCAGGAACTAAGTCAATTGTGAATTCGACTTCTCGTTTAGGTATGACACTGGGTAACTCCTCAGGAAAAATATCAAGGTATTCATTTACCACTGGCACATCATTGATTTGAATAGTTCCCTTGTTTTCAACAATATGAGCCAGATAACTTTCATTTCCATCTTTCAGTAGTTTCTCATCTTCTTGATATGTTATCAATTGTATGGGTTCATTCTTGTATACAAACTGAAACTCTTTCTGAAAAACAACTTCTTTAGCTCTACAGTCAATCTTAGCATGATAATCAGAAAGCCAGTCCATCCCCAGAATAACTTCAAATTCGACTAAGGGTAAAACAACAAGGTTTGCAGGTAAAGTCTTTCCACATACCACAATAGAAATATTTTTATAATTCCTCTTTGCTATAACATTTCCCCTGGTGTTTTAACAACAAGTTCAGGTATCATTTGTTGAGGTGATATTTCCAATTCACTAGAAAATTTCTCAGAGATGAAGGAATGTGTAGACCCCGTATCAAACAAAACTTTAGCAAAATCTGAGTGAACAAACAAAGTACCTGATACAAATTCATTGGATGGCCCAACATCTGCTGACGTAGTCGCAAAGGATCTCACTACACCTTTATGCTTGTAGTCTGGCTTCTTTGCATCATTTGGATCCCTCTTTGGACAGGCATTTTCATAGTGACCCTTCTCAGCACATTTAAAACACTTTACAGTTTGCTTATCAGGATTAGTCTTTGGATCATTTTCATTACAATCTCGGGCCATATGTCCAAACTTACCACATTTAAAACACTTCCCAGTTTTGATAAGACATTCCCCAGGGTGCTTCTTGCCACACTTTTCACAAACTGGAAACTGTATTTTCTTACCACCAGATTTCATTGGTTGATTCTTACCCATTGCTTTCCAATTGGACCTCTTCCTCTCTTTGTTTCCAAATTGCATGTGATCGTCAGCAAACTCCATCTCTACCCTCTCAGCACATCGGACAAGTTTCTCGTAACTTTTGAATTCACGGGAGGCCAACGCCCTTCGATACCTTGGCTTCAATCCTTAGTAAAAGCGGTTGATTTTGCTATCAAGATCCAGAATAAGATTTGGAGCATACCTCGCCAGTCGGGTGAAGTTCGCCTCATACATAGCCACTGACTCTTCCTCCTTTTGTTTCAGTTCAAGGAATTGTTTCTCCATTCTAAGTCGCACCACCTTAGGAAAATATTTTTCAAGAAAAAGACTTTTAAATTCATCACATACTAAGGCATCAAAATCCTCTCTACCCCTGATATTCCTTACCATTGACCACCACTGATCAGCTTCCCCTTCAAAATGATAAATGGCAAGACTTACCTTTTGATTTTCCGAACATCCCATAACATCAAATATCTTTTCAAGGGCTTTAATCCATCCTTCTGCTGCCACTGGGTCAGAAGATCCATTGAATGCAGGAGGATGTTGTCTCATAAAATGTTCCACCACTGTCATGTTCTGTTGGGGTACTTCTATTTGTCCTCTTGCGTGGATGCCACCACCATTTATTGCTTGTGTTAGCTGAGCCATTACTGTCACAAACTGCTCGGTTCCAATCCCTACCATTCCGGGCTGTTGATCAGGAAGAATGTCATTCTGTCGGTGCCTATCCTCTTCAGCATCCATGTTCCTTCTGCGGACAACCATTCTAAACAAACATTTCTTAGATGAAGCAACATGGTAATCTTTAAATGCTATAACAAATTAAACATAGGGTGAGAATTATTTATGGTATTCTATTAGCATCCCCTTAACCCCTAAAGTTATCTAAACCATCCTCTGATACCAACTATAAGGACCCGCACTTATTTCATACATAATCTTGAATTTATTTAAGAAAACACTTCATTATACATTGAGGATCTTTTCAAGTTTATAGCTTTAGAGAATTAAGACAAAACATTCATAACATTACACATTGTTACATAGTGGATACCATAAAATCAGTTTCCATTATCCTCGGAATATAAAACATTAAAACACAAAACAAGACTCCTTGACAATTCTTCAACATTTAACATGTGTTCCTTCCTTGTATTACTCATCATTAACCTGTGGAAAATCATTTAAAAACTTGGGATGAGCACAAAAGCTCAGTAAGGTATGAAAAAGAAGGAAAAATCACATTAGTCCATGAATACGCATGACGTATGAAAACATTTTCAAAAGACATGCTTTTCACCCATAAAATCTTACTTAGCGTAACATGAGATTTACACAAGATCCACACAAACATAATTATAATCATATAGGTATATTGGGGCATTACTTACATAATCTTGTAACCATCTTGGCTATCTTAAAATTTGTAACCCTCACGGCTACCTTACTTTGTGTAACCATCACAGTTACACTTGGAGTAACCATACGGCCGACCTCCAACTTACTCATAACCAATGAATTGGAGGGAAATATAGGTCCCACCCTTCATCATAAACAATTCCCAATAACCAAAACATAATCATACAATATACACAATAGCATAAAAACATTGCCTTTGAATCTTATAAAACAGAATTTTAAAAGAGGATTTTAGAAGAAAAGTCCCTTATAAACATCATATACTTGAAGTGAGGATTTAATAGAGTGGATGTAATATGTATATGCTCTGTAAATACACATATTGAAACATAATATAAACAAAACCCATCACACAAACAATTTAAATAGCACATAAATTATAAAGTAGAATGTTAACCCAAAGAATGGAAATCGGGTTAAGAATTCCCTTACATTGGGCTTGCCTTACTTCAAAATTGTTTAAACCTCCTGTATAATGGTTAAAAGAGTGTTATTATTATTTTATAGAAAAATTTTCATGTTTATAACATCTTATATGGTCATTTCATAACCTCATTTCACCCCTTAATTCTTAGTATTTTGTTCCTTGCATTATTTTGGGTGAGTTCTTTTGTGATTTTCACAATCGGTTCATGATGAATCGTTCTTGTTGATTGGAAGGAGTAGTATTTAAATAATTCCAGTACCATAAATTATACCATTTATCACTTTGGTGCTTTATATGATGATGATTTATAAGTTAGAACATTAATTATGTTCGTTTAGATAATTTAAGTGGTTCTTTGATAATTACAACTTCATTCAGTCTTATAAATTTGAATCATGAGTACAAAAGAATTCCAGAACCTTATATGATTCATAAAACATATATTATAACCTGGTTCAACCATATAAATGGTTTCATGACCAGACTTCAAAGAATTAATGGAGATTGAAAATACATCGTCCACGATATCGGTAATTCGACACAAATGGACAATGTTTTTTGATTCTTTAAATAAGTGAGAGAGGAGAGGAATAATGATTTGTAATTTTCCATAAACATGACAACATCCATAATATACATGATTCTGGAGATTTCATGCCTCTTGGATAAGAGGGGGTGAATAACGAAGAGAAGGGAATCTTGAAATGAAGAAAACATGAGAAATTTCTTACAAAAATTCGGCAGCCTAACGGCGTCTCTTAAAATTTCATAAAAATAAGATTGATGAAAGGAATGGAATATCTCATCATTCATACAAAATTTGGACAGTAAGGGGAAATATTAAATGAAATATCCCAACAAAAGACAAAGGGAAAGGAAGAGAATAACATAAAATGGAAGGAAAGAATGAAAATGAAAGAGGATGTTTACCTCTTGATCTCTTCTCCTTGAGATCCTTCTTAAGGGCTTTGATTTTGGTCTTTTGGTGATACCAGCAGCTCTAGGACGTGGGGAAGAAGATTGGGGAGGAAATTTGGCAGAAATTAGACAATGCTCAAGGCTTGAGAGGTGTGAGAGGAAGAGGGGAGTGAGGGTGGTATTTATAGTGGAGGAGGGGAGGTATTTTAGATTATTTTGATTATTATTATAATATTTTTATCAAGACTATGAATAATCTCAAATCATGTGGCCCTAAGTAGTGATAATATCATTTGATTTCGAAGCAAGTGGCCTTGCATCACTTATGATGTCAAAAATAGTGCATTTTTACTGATAAATTGATTATACGGTATTTTACCGTATTTCACTATTCACCGAAAATTCAAGAGTTTCAGAAAAATACCAAAAATTTACCCCAACCATTTTTCGATGTGTAGAATTCAAAAATGAACTCCATTTTTCAAAAATAATTTTCTAAATATTATTAATTTAATTTTTAAATAAGGTCACAGTTAATTCGAAAAATAACAATATTGAAGTGCAATTAGTTTTATGTGACATTGGAAAATTAATTAAGATCCCATTATCCTATTGCCATGGGAAAATAAAATAATATTATTATTTACTATTCATGAGGTCATATTACTATTCATATTACTATTCATAAGGGCATGTTACTATTCACCAAAAAAAACAAGTTTGTTCCATCAGACTCTAAATAACATACTGAACACAATTGTAGATGACAGTTTTTTGAAATTCAAAACATAGAATAAATAAAATTATGTTTAAATGATACTTATAAATATATACCTTAAACAAAATTTCAAGCATTTTCAATTTATTTTTAGAAAACCTTGGGATGTTACATTTATAACCATCAACTTGTTATCTATCACATGATAATATCGTGATTTTATTGATTCATGGATTTAATTAGTGGGACTAAAAAAATTAATAATGTCTACTTTGTTATTCAGGACTTCACATCCTTGAGTAAAAACATCCTCTTGGGATGATATCCCTAGGTATACCACTTTTTTCCTCTCTAATACCCTTGAAATATTGTATAGTACCATTATCATAAGCTTGTGCTAATTTATATTATGATGATGATTTACTTTCTATGTAAAATTCCATGAACTAGAACAAATCGTTACATATTTTTATATTTTTTATTTAGCTACATCAAAAGCTAAAAAAATACTCTATGTTTTTATATATTACTTCCACTAGATTTAATGATTTAATATTGATTATTACCCTATCCTAACTTTGTTATTGGATTAATTTATCCAAATAAAGACTAGTTTTATATCCCCTTGAAAACTAGTGTTTGTTTCTCTCCATATACCTAGTAAATATCCCTTACACTTTCTTAAGTACTTTTTCTTAGTATTGACTGATACTTATGTAGTTATCCTAGATTCATTTGATATTTTCCTACCATAATGTATGTATTGTAAATATTAAATCTAGTAAATAACATGTAATATTTGATAGATCCATCATTGAACCATATGGAGTTCCTTTCACAACTTTAATCTACTCATGTGTCTTCTAAATGTCTTCTGAGAAAGATTTATTCTATGTGACATTGTCAACAATTATCTCTCAAATTATTCCATTTGGTATGTTTCTATACCTTGACACTATATTTACAATAACTTGGTCTAAGAAATCACTAGATTTACCTTAGTATATATTGTTCCCTAGAACTTAGGTTACTACTCTATGTCATTCTATGATTATTTTCTTTCAATCTATTATTAACTAAATGTAAACTAATAACTTTTTTCTATATTCTTTCAACATATTTTTTTGTAAAATAATAGTGCTCCCACTAACCACATATAGAAATATTAAAAAATAATTATTCCATTATTCAATTAATAACTTGATCTATAAATGGATCCTTGAAGTATTAATTTAATAATCATGGTAGTTACTATTATAATTTGAATTCAAATGGATTTCAACATCTCTATTCATGAAATGGTTTGACATAGTCAACACTTTGACCAATATTAAGCCTTCAACAACCAATATTTCTTTATCGATTATCTTTTTTCTATCCATGTCAATCTATCCCTTGAATAACCATTCTAACCTATTGGTATTTACATCAAATTGATAAATTACTAAAATATAGTCTTAAATTTTGTACATGGAATCTATTTTTATTAATTCATATCTTGTTTCCAATTTAGCTTATTTTCATTTACTGCTTACTTATAGGATAAAAATTTATCATTTATAATGAATAATATATCACCTAACTTGGTGATTATAAAACTACCTATCTTTTGTTTTATCTTCCTATGTAGTATTTTTATTTGGAACATTCCTTTTCCATGAGCTCTTGTGAAGTTTCTTCCTCTTTCTACTACTCATGCATCTCAAGCCTTATCTTTTTTCAGGTCTCTTTTTATCCCACTATCTTAATTATATATATTTACCCTACTATATAAATATTGTTTTTCACTTAACTATAACATGTATATCTTATATATTTATGTAATATCCTTATAAATATTTAGGATAATTAACTGAGATTCACTTTGTGATTTTCTTGATGAAAATTTTTTTATTGACTTAACATTAACAAACTATTTTCACTTAAACACATGGTTTTGTGACATAATGTATTTCTTTTATATTATAACTTATATAATATTCATTTTTCATTATAGATATAATGTGGTTAAAGGTTAATTTTACTATTTGTGAATTAATAATTTAAAAGATAGTGGAATACTTTGAAAATCTTATTAAGACTCATTATCAATACTCCTTTTACTAAAATCGTGGATTTGATGTATATAAGGAAATTTGATTTTAGAAATAAATCCACTATATATTTTAATGATCAATAAATGTGTGGTTAATATATTATTTTTTTCTCTTTCCCAAATAATATTTTATCTTCTTACCAAGATCATTTTATACTTCTTATTACATCCCTTAAAACTCTTAAATTAATTTCTAGAATTACATGATTTTTTTATAGATTCTACTTAAAATAGTTCCCACATATCATTTTAAACTAGTTCCAAAATATTTGTGGCTTTATTACCTTTAATAATCAATGTTTACTTGGTCATTTTACTTTATAATCAATCATGTTATATGGGTAAGTGTTTTATCTCAAAAAAATTTAATCACTATACTTGGTATATCTTTTTCATATACTTCTTAAATTCTTGACTAAGTATTAACTTTACAAAATTGGATATTATTTGAGGATTTTATTTTTACATTCATTATCAATTATTGTCATAGGAAATCTATGATTCAAGCATAATTTAACTATTAATTATGTATAGTAGACCATAAAATTTTATTTCAAAAATCAAATAAAATCTCATTATGTCTAAAATAGAATTTGGGATAATTTATTAGTAACACACATTACATAACAATAGATTTAAAATAAAAAAATATATCCACTAGGATTGTGAGGGTGTAAACTTCTCTATCAAACATATGAGTCAAACTCCATTAGTAACTTGGAGATTTAATTCACTCTTATAATTTTTTGGAACTTCATTAGTTTATATATTTGGATACAAATATATAAGTCATATATTGAATGTAATGCCTAAAAAGTAAAATTAAAATAATACATTTAATGATTAACATGCCTGAAGTAGTAAAATCATTCCAATTTCTATTCTAGTGACCTATCTTCCCACATGTGAAGAAAATAGCCTCATGTTCTATGCACTCTATATTTATATTTGGTTTCTTATAAGGTTATTATGATGGGGCCATTGGTGTTTTAATTTTTATTTACCTTTTCTACTTTTCTTTCTTCTTATTCACCATGAGAACTGTAGAATCATCTTTATTCAAGTACTTATCAACTTATAAAACCATATCGAAATGATATTGAATATATTTCTTGATGAAATTCCTTATTTTCATATTTTTAAACAATTTTTATTATAAATTAACCCCATAATTTAGATAAAACCTAGTTAATTTTACCTTTTTCACTTTATTAAATCTGGAATTGAAATCTCAAATGAATTAAATAATGACTTTTATTTTTTTATTCATTCGTAGAATTTTTTGGAAATACATACATTGATCCAAGAATAAAATACATAATATAATTTAAATTAAAATTTTTATTGATTATTTCATTTTGATTTTAATTCATAAAAATTTTACACTGAGTTTTGTTTTCATGGGTTGTAGGTCTAAATATTACAAAGGAGAGTAGATCTCACGAGAGTCTTAACAGTTTTGTACAAGATCTAAAAATATAGGATTACATGTGGTAAAGAGTTTTAACACTACTTTACATTCAACTAAACTTGAATAACTAACCTATATTGTGAGATAGTTAGCATTGAACAAGGTTTAAGAATTATCACCTTCAACACCCACTTGAGTGTGCCAACATTTCCACTCTTTGGATCATTACACTGATAGCTACCATTAAGTGTAATAAATTTTTAATGCCATGTACCATAGGAAGTACGAACAACCAAAAAATAGTCAAGGATTCAAATAAAAATCAAAAAATCAATATTGAATTGGAAACAATCATCCTTAAAGTACACCTTTCCAATATTCTTTCCAACAAGCTATCTATTCATTTACATTACAGAGTGTAAAGACCCATGGGATTTCCAGGTTGTGAAAATGGTTGTAAATTTGAATTTTTAATTCTGAATGTGTATGAGGGGTAAAATTTTAATTTACACTATTATACTATCTCATAAAAAATTATGATGAATCTACCAACCTCTGAATAGGTCTTTTACCCCTGGGTTGGAGTTTAGTGAGATTCCTAGATGGTTTAATATTTTGGGATATTTGAATATTCATTATATAAATATTAAATAATTCTTGCATGTATAAGCATTGATATCTCATTAATGGAGTCCTTGAATGACATTATGACTTTGTGGTTAAGTCTATAATGGGGGTTTTTACTTATATGAAGTATAAACTTGGCCTATATTTTGGGACTGAGGTCGGGGTATTTAAATGGGTTTAGAATTAAATTAAATTAATGAAATTAATTTTATTTAATTAATTATAATCCACTTCACCCCCTGTTTCTCCATTATTTCACATGAGTGGAATAAAGTGTATTCTTTTGGAAGCCACTCAAATCATGAGAGAGAAAGAAGGGATAGGGGAGAGGGAAATCCCTATGAATATTGATCAGAGCTGGATCAGGATGCAATGATCATAGAATATGAATCTAAGCTCGAAGCTTCAGTGTTTCACCATGAAGTAGTATGGTTATACCATTTTCACCACCTTCCCATTTGAGATAATTTTTTTATTTTTATTAGATGATTCTAGTTGTTTTGGATTAGTCGAGAACATTTATAGGTGAATAAGGGGTAGATTTCATGATTTTTAATTGTTATTGTGGTTTTGAAAGGAATCTACAAATGTTTTGGAAGAAGTGTGTGATATGTTATATGAGGATAAAGAATAATAAATATATATAAATAATTTTTTTATTTAGACTATAGGTTACCCTTACATAATGGGTTGTGTAAGGGTAGAATTTTGGTTACCCTTACACAGCCCACTGTGTAAGGGTAAAATTGTTCTTATCCTTACCCAAGGGGATGTGTCAAGGTAAATACCTACTTTCCCTTATGCAGTGGGACCTAAATAAGGGTAAGGTCCTACTTACCCTTATGCATCAAGACCTATGTAATGGTAAGGGCTTGCCTACCTTTATATAGGGAGAGTTGTATAAGGGTAAGGGCCCGCTTACCCTTATTTGGGGGGTGTCTTAGTGTAAGGTTCAACTTACCATTATTTAGGGGGGTCTATGTAAAGGTAACATCCTTCTTACCCGTATTTAGAAAAAAAATATAAGGGAAACCAGTGTTATCCTAAAATAGGTACCCCTATATTAGGGTAGTTTTGTCAATATTTTTTTTAAATGATTTTTTTTAAATGATTTTTTTCAAGTTTTCCTGGGGGGTTAATTTTATGTATAAAAAGAGGGTTTGGGGAGAAATAAATTATTATTTATGCTATATAATTTAGTTTGAAATTAATTATAAAATAATTTTTTGAATTATTTTATAATTAATTAAAGTGTTGTACATGGATTTGCGGCCTTGTAATGATGGATGGTGACCATCCAATCTTGGATAAGCTTTGAAGTGGATGGGAAGGCTTAAATTATAAAGGGAGTAACTCTATGATTGTGGTTGATGGTACTTATGAATTTGCCTTATCTTTATACATATGATATATGCATGTGGTATGAGATTTCACGACTACGAAGATTGAACTATTTAAATTAAATAATTTTTTTAAATAAAATTTAATGCCTATGAATGAAATGAAAAAAATTTCAAGGGTTATGATGGACCCTTATACACTATCTTAATAACTCATTTTTCAATGGTTGAGGCCTTAATTATGATGATGTTCCTTATGACACTTGAACCCTGAGGGGTGATATTTAAATGAAATTAGTGATTATAGTGATCCTAGATGGGGTCCTTAGACTCCTTGAGTATAGATATATGATGGGATAATAATGAATGTACCTATTAGGATTTAATAGACCCTTGATATGCCTTAAATCCATTGTGATATTTTAGATAAGAGTGAAGGTGATTGTTCATACACCTTTGGTAATTAAGAACTATGTAGGAATACCTTGGTTGAGATTTATGTATAGGTTGGTTGACTGGACTAACGTTGGGTGGCTTGGAATGTGAGTTGGACTATGACCCAACTTCTTAGAATGATGCTAGTATGGATTATCTCATGAGTCTAGTGAGTTTGTTATATAGTTATGATGATTTTGATGGATGGTATACCCTCATAGTCATGGGTATTGGACCTATATTTGAAGTTGATAGTGACGACCCTGGGTTAGGTGTCCATTCTATGAAGTGACCTAGGGATGGTGTGGTGTTCCTTTATTTTTCAATAAAAAATAACTTTCATTCAGTGTTTACCCTAAGTGGGTTATCATGGTAATGGAAATTAATGATTATGGGTGTCACTTTAGAACTCAAATCATTGTTGTGATAATGGTATGGATGTAGTGATAGGGTTTGGTTATACACTTGATATGACAACCTTGATTATGTGATAAAGGTTTAGGTATAAGTCCAAACCCATCAAGATGTGCTCTGTGAGATGATTTGGGTGAGGTTCACTACCCACTGAGATGTATTAAGATACATGATATTCCTTGGATGTTCTCCTTAGATCCAACCCTTATGTCTTCCACTATGTGACTTTGTTTTTAGGAAGTGTGTATATACTCCCCCTAATTTTTTATATGACTTGATTTCCTAGAAGTGTACTCATACCCTCCCATGATTTTTAAATAACTTAAATTCCTGGTAGGGTGTGGATACTCCCTTTGAGGTTATGTATAACTTTCTTCCCCAGAAAGGTGCAGATACTCCCTTGAGTTTCTGGATGACTTAATTCCCCAACATGGTATGAATACACCCTTAAGTTTCTGTATAATATGTCTTCTTGGGTAGGGAAGTTTTTCCTCAAGTTCCAGATGAGTCTATGTGCTCGAAGATACTTCAGCACTGTCCAAAGTAGGTATGGTTGATCTCAGGTGTCATGTTATAACTCTAGGATTGATGGGGATTATTTATTTATCCTTCCAAAAAAAATTATTTATTTTATAAGAATATAAAATGTGTACACATTGTGTTTAATAGTTATGTATGAGGCCATGATGGTATTTTCCTACGGAAACCTCACCACTTCCTATTCATACAACCTGCCAAGATCTTTCACCTTCATCTTCTCCTTTATCGGTGTGAAGGGGGTGGATTTAGTAAACCAGACATCATGACCCAAATAGTGTTCTATCCTTGATGGGTATGAGTAAGTCCAATAATAAAGTCCATGGACACCTTTTCCTACATCCATAGGAATGATAATATGTTGAAGCTAACCATATATTCGTTGGTGTTCAGCCTTTACTTCCTGATGGGTATAACACTAAGACACCAAGTTTGTTATACCTCTCCTCAAACCTAGCCACTAATATTGTTACTTCATATCATAATACATCATGGTGGCACTGGGGTGGAAAACACACTAATACTAATGGAATTCCTCCATAACTTCACTCCTCAATGAAGAAGGGGCCACGAGTCTTATCCCAAAATAAAGGGTTCCATCTTGATATAGAGACCATCCACCGATGGCCTCCTCCCCATATAAATATCCCTTAAAACATAGGAATGAGTTCCAATGCAAGTTTTAATAATTACATAACATGAGAAGGGATAAATGAGTGAGGATAACTAGTATCAAATAAATCAATCACCATAGATGATTCAATAAGTATGGTACCTCTCATAATCATTAGTCGTATCTCTAAATATATATGAGATGGATCCACTACATACAACTACTTGGTCTCAATCTAAGAGGAATATAACATACCAACATATCCCTTGGGTGATGAGGAGCATACACTACTTTAGGGAGAGGGACTATCCTTACAAAACCTATACAAATGGCCTAAACGCCCGTAGGAAAAGTAAGCCTTTGGGGATTCTCAGAATGAGAGACTCAGATGCCTAGACCCACCACACTAATGAAAATAATATGACCCCCATATGAATCCACTGACATTGAAAACTAATATGGGTGCCTGGAACCACTATTACCCACACTTCTCAGCTCATCACACTTTGTTTTCTTCTTAGAAGGATTGCTACTACTCCTAATAGATAGATAAGGCACACCAATCATCCCTGAAATCCCTTCTTGATCAGTATCCACCATTAATACCTGGTCCATAACCTCAGAATAGGTTGAGAACTTAAAAAGGAGGATCTAAGATCAAATTTTAGGTTGGTGTCCCATTTCAAACCTCTGAGACTTTAGTTTTTCATTTGATAGTAGATCTAGTGAAAAATGAACAAACCTAGTGAATTTTTTTATACACTATAATTTTTTCACCATTATAGAGAGAAATAAATTCTTGATACTTTACCAATCCCATCATGTCTAAATAAAATTGATGGGTGAAATGAATCTTGAAATCCTTACACTCCAAATTATCATGTTTCTTTTCTTGAGTGACAAACTCCCACCATTTCCATCTAGGTAGTTCAATAATAAAGGTAGCACACTTGACCTTAAAGGAGTATAAATTTATAAGGAATTAAATTATCTACTCAATATTATCTAAACAATAATTTTTATCCTAAGGATTTTTGTTTCCCTAAAAATATTGAGGCTTATGCTTAATAAATCACTGAGCTCAATCCTTCTCAGGAGATCCATCACCTTCTATAGTATGATAAGGAAAAAAGAATACCCCTTGGTCTATAGATCAAATAGCCTATACCACTATCTTAATTATATTTTGATCAACTGATGGATCTTCTCATAGAAATTTATCTTCAACATCCTCTAAAGAGTTCACTGGTCACTTTTTAGGGAGCATAATACTACATAAAATCAATATTAGAGTAAAACAATCAAAACTAATAATAAACTATCAATACATAACATGAAAATTTATTAAAATTCCAAAATAAATTATAAATAAAGGGAAAATAACAAAATGAAACCTTCCATAAAACTAGGAATGCATAAAAGGTCCATAGCCCATACACCCTACCCACAAGGAATGGAAAACAAATCCAAAATTAAGACCACATTTCCTAAATACCATGTAAACTCAAGGTATACTTCTAATTGTGTTGACCATACACCCTTTCACACATATTTATGGAGCCCTAACATTCATATATCTAGTTTATCCTAACTTCTAAAATAACATAGAGCCAAAATGAGGGATCTGATACCATTTTTTCATGAACAAACCCAAGATTCCCCTAAACTGGGTATAGCTAGCCCATGGAAAGTACTAAAAGTTTTTCTTGATCCCCATGGGCTGTAAAAAAATTCCTAGGTATCAAGGAACTCTTTTTGGAATGGTTTCCCCAATAGAATGATCATGCATGTCCTAACCATGAACCTGACATGACATTTCTATAACTTGGAAATTCATTCTTCAATAGTATTATAAACAAGAAAAAATAATAATCATTCCATGACATAACAATAAATCAAATAAAACCAATTGAAGTGATAAATCATAACATAATAATCATTTATAAGGTATCCAAAATGAGAGTCAAAATGAGGAGCCACATATATTACCAAACACAAAAGGAATGGGATGAATTCCTAGTATGAAATACATGATACATCAATGAACACAACCAAAAATAAACAAAAGGGATACCCATTTTATTTTTAAATGAGGGTCAAGCTCCCACCATGTCACCACAATCAACCCAATATCCCTAACAATAATATCATATGCCTTCATGAAATGCCTTTTCTTTACTTGAAATCTTCAAAATAAGGTCTACACACACCCATTGGGTGTATGTTGGGTGTGACCAAAACTATCCCAGTAGAATCTCACCATGTATTCAATGAGTAAACCCTATTAAATAAACACAAGCATACTGGTTTAAAATAAATCATAAAAAAGTATGTTTTATCTTATAAAGGTAAGAAAATATATAACATTCTCTAACAGTTTGGAAATAAAGGTACATTATATGAAAATAAACATTCCATGATCATAAAACATAGGAGAGACCTAGGTTATCTAAGGTTTTCGAACACCCTAGGTCCTCATATTAACTTGTGATCTGGTTTTCAATATAATTGTGTGCATAAACCACTAAGGAGGTCATGCCTTGGAATATCAGTATAGTTTCGCTCTTCCTATTATGCCATAACCAACCAACTACAAAGGAGTGCATGCCTTGGATGAGTAGTGTGGTGTCACCCATCCATGATGCCACAACCTCCATCCAATCCTAATATAGTTAGTTATAATGGTAAAATTCAAAATGGAAACTTAACACCAATATCCCCCCTTAGATACCAAGGTTCACATGTTCTTTACCCATTTAAAACATGTCACATTCTATTTAAAAATTATTTCCATAAATATCCTACAATACATATCCATTTATCAATTATAAAACATGATTTTAAAATTCACTTTACCTTTTAAATCAAGGTAAAACATTCAAAACAACCATGAGGTAAACCATAAACCATAAATACTATCATAACATATCTTTAATCAATTAAAACACCCTCCATAAAACATAGTAAGCAAGATTTTTTCAAAAACCAAGAGTCTCACATGAAACCACATACCTTTAACCAAGTTAATCCTTATTCCCATGATAGAAAACCACCTAAGATGGAAAGGGGATCCTAATGAGATAAGGAAAACCCATAAAACCCAAAACCCACAACATAAAATTGATTAAGAGGAAACCCTAGGCCACCATGGCCATGGGGAAGAGTAAAACTCAAGAAAAAGAGGAGGAAACATCATGAGGAAGGAACATGAGACACTTAATTTGGTGAATCATAAAGAAACTAGGTGAAATACCACTAAAAATGAATCCAAGGAGGAAGGGAGAAGAGGGTTCATGCATGGGGGAGATTGGTTTGAATGATGGGAGAAATGAGGGTGAGAGATGTCAAACCCCGTGAGGTTAAACTATACATTTCATGTTTTTAATTTTTTATGGGAAGGCCATATGGTTTTCTAAATAGTTCAAAGAATATGTGGGTCAGCACTACCTCATATGGGCACTTTCCTGATTAGTCTACGTGGTTTGAAAAACTGTACGAAACATAACAATCAATATTGCATACCTTGTTGCACGATTACCACATTGTTACTCCTAATCATGTGCTAATCATGAAATATCCTAGTTTTTTAAAAAAATAAAAAATTCAAATGGAAAAACCCAAAAACAAAAAAAGAATAAAAAAATAAAGGATAAACATACCTAAAATTAACATTGTATGTGTGATAAGATCCAGCACTAAAGATGTTATAGAATCCTAGATGGAGGAATGAGAAAATAAAACTCATGTGAGATGAGGTCATCATACTTAAAGAAATAATGGGAAGAGATATAGAGATAGGAGAAGCATAAATTATGAGAGGAGGTTGATGAGATTGAAATGAAAAGGACCTACAATATCAGTGAGAATTCACTAAGAGAAGGGTTTAATCATTGAATTCACTTACCCTTTTAATTTTATTTAAAAATTTTTGACACATCTATCATGGGGTATTTGTAAAAACAATTTATAAATCCAAATTAAATACAATAGTAGTGGAACTCAGTTTTTTCTCTAGAGAGGGAAAAGCTATGGGTTTGTTTCACTTTTATTTTGTGAGTTAAATTATGGAAAATAACAATGGAATATTGGTTTTGGTTTTTTTAATATTTAATTAAAGGAAAATGGTCATAACCTCAGATATACTCATACTACCCTATTAAATCATTATTCATTTTTTCCTCTCTCTCTTTTTCTCTCTTAATCAAATGAAATCTCGCTTGATTACTCTCTCCTAGAATTTTTGGCTCAACTAGAGGGATGCAATGATCACTGAAACCTCCAGTATTGTTTATCCATATAATCAGAGATCTCTAATTACCCTTAAATCAAACCACTTCTCATGATCATAAGCACTAGACAAGATTTAAATGGCCTCTCTTTCTGATATGCTGAAGAAGATAATATTAATTCAAAATGAAATAAATTATGAAATATCTAAATATTGATACACTTAGAATAAATCTAGAAATTGAAATAATATAATGAACAATTAAAATTCAGAATTCATTATTATGGGTGGGGTAATATCTATGACACAGCCACTAAGGTCTTAGTGTGCCATCCCTTGAGTTATTACAACAAAAATAAAAGAAATATAATAAACAACAACAATAGATAATTTTATTTGAGAGCGAGTGTGAGAGAGTGTCCAACCTCTCAATAACAATAAAACAATGAGATATTTAAAGAATTAAGATCATATGTCCTTAGATAACTTTTAAATTATCCACATGAGCAGTAAAGATATCTCAAATTTATTCAAGAATACTCTTGTTTCCAATATCAAGTAATGAATTTGGATTCTTTACATGTGTTTGGTTTAGGGTTGTTATGGTTTTCTTTGGCATCGAGAATATTTATTAATTGAAATTCATTCCTCCCATGATAATACTTTGTACAATTTTAAGGTGAAGGTACTTGGTTCTTCACAACATAGTGGACATTTGAAATTTTATCAATTGAAGATGAATGCACGGGGCTTGAAATTTGATTTTAGTGGATTGAAAGAGAGTAGATGAGGCTTGGGCCTGAAATGTCACTGAAATTGGACTTCATGTGCCTTGGAATCTGAATATGTAAATTGAAAAAATACAAAAATATAAATTTTATTAATTAATTATTATATATATATTTATTTATATTTATTTTTTTTTATTTTTTTTTATTTTTTTTCTTTTCCTTTTTATTCTTTTTTATTTTATTTATTTTTATGTTGAGAGTGGTTTGGGGCTATTCAGGAAGTCTATAACTTCGGTATCTATGGGTGCGCAGTGGCACTTTTTTTATCTCCTTCTCACAAGATTTGTTGATCTTAAATGGATAGTGAGGGAATTATCCTCTTTGACACAGTCAAGTTCGACAAGGGGTGTCACTCGGGTCTCATTCGCTCGAGATATCATAGTGGAGGGCATCAGTTTCAGAATCATGGAGGTGATATTTGTCTTGGATATAGTGACATGTGATAGTATTTGTATTGGGAACATGATTCAGATCAGCGGCATGGGATCATTCTGTTGGCTATACAAGCCGAGAAATTTGAGAGGAAGAAAATTGGCACACAACACAAAGAAGCTTTCAAGATTTTTTTTCAAATAATTTCATACTACAGTTACATCAATTTATAGACCCACAACATTAAATGCAGATCATTTATGTCAGTACAAAGAAATACCAAAACATTAAATGTAGAGCATTTATGATAGTACAAAGAAATACCAAAACATTAAATGCAGAGCATTTATAACGGTAGAAATACAAAAATATTAAATACGGGAAATTAAATTCATTTAAAGAAAATAAATAGAGGTAGACCCATGGAAGAAGAAAAAAATGTGCATGTAATAAATGACGCCATAGGAAACAATGTGGTCAGCTTTGACGCGTGGTTTTGTTTTCAATTCCAACACTCCCCTTCAAACCAAAACTGGCTTCATCCCGAGCATCATTTTGAGTTTTTTTAATGCATCAGTCGGTAATGCCTTTGTGAAAATATCATCCACCTATTCTGTAGTATGAAAATATTCCAATATTACCATTTTCCGCTTCACATGATCTCTCAAAAAATGGAAACGAGTAACAATGTGTTTGCTTCTTCCATGTTGCACCGGTTTTTTGGCAAGTTTAATTGACGACTTGTTATCCACATATATCACTATGGATCCATCCTGCGGATGCTTTATCTCCTTCAGCATATTTCTCAACTAGATTCCTTTACAAATAGTGGATGATTCCACCACATACTCTGCTTCACATGTGGAAAAAGCAACAACGCTTTGCTTCCTTGAATTCTATGTGAAAGAAGTCGATCCAAGAAAAAATACATACCCAGTGGTGCTTTTTCTTTCATCTTGGTCACCTCCCCAGTCACTATCTGAGTATCCATGTAGATTTTCTTCTTTATTGTATGGATAAAAAACCAAAATCCATCATTCCTTTAATGTACCTGAGGATACTTTTTTCCGCTAGCTAGTGTGACTCTTTCGGAGCTTCCATATACCTTCTTAGAATCCCAACACTATAGACAATATCAGGCCTTATGATTGTGAGATACCTCAAGCCTGCAATCATACTCTTGAATAGAGTCAAGTAAACACTTCTTCCTTATCAATCTTTTTTCAGTTTTATGCTCATTGCCACAGGTGTGTTTACAGCATTGCAATTGGCCATCTTGAATTTTTCAAGCAACTCCTTAGCATACCTCTTCTGAGAAATATAAATGCCTCCATGTTGTTTCTTTACTTCTATGCCCAGAAAGAAGGACATGAGACCTCCATCAGTCATCACAAACTCCTTGATCATGGCCTCCTTGAAATCATCAAACATCTGTAGAATATTCCTTGTGAACAAAAAATCATCAACATACAAGCATGCAATAAGTATATCACCACGATCATTCTTCTTGATGTAAACTAAATGCTCATATGGACATTGGGTGAAGAAGTTCTCTCGAAGATAGTCATCACTGCATGAATTCCAAGCACGAGGAGACTGCTTCAACCCATAAAGATCTTTCTTCAGTCTATTTTCTTCCTCCCCTTTCATAACAAAGCCTTCAGGCTGGTCAACATAGACCTCTTCCTCTAGAATTCCATTCAAGAATGCAGACTTCACATCCAGTTGTTAGATCATCCAACTGTGATGAACAGAAAGAGAGATAATCATCCTCATAGTGTCAATGAAAGCAACAGGAGTGAATACTTCTTCATAGTACACCCCATACTTCTGTTTTTACCCCTTTGCTATAAGCCTTTCCTTGTAGCGATCAATTTCACCATAAGCATTTTGCTTGATCTTGTACACCCATTTGATACCAATGGTTTTTTGGATATTAGGAAGTGTGGTCATCTCTCATGTGTCATTTTTCTCTATGGAATGAATTTCTTATTCCATATCCATTCTCCAACATTCTTCCCTCGTGGCTTCCTGAAATGTCAAAGGCTCATGATCTTCATACAGGCAAAAAAGATTTACCTCTTCAGTTTGCTTATAAATGTCGCTTAAGATTTTCATTTTTATGGGTGCCATGGATGATGATGAGATCACCAAATTTTTACTTGATGGATTCCTTTTAAGAGTAATGGAATGTCCTCCTAGACTCCTGTGTACTAACAATGTGCCCGAGGAAGGTGTTGCTGGCGTTTTCTCCTGATTATCATGCCTTTCTCCAGAATCTTATGTTTCAACTAGAATCTATTTGTTTGGTTATTCATCATTCCATTTCCAAGATTTTTCTTTACTAAATACCACATCTCTACTCACCACTAATTTATTGGTTAGTTTATTGTATAGGTTATAGGCTTTAGACTCTTCACTGTAGCTGATGAAGATACAGTTTTCACCACGATCATCAAGCTTCCTTCTTCTCACTTCTGAAACTTGAGTGTAGGAAACACACTCGAAGATTCTTAGGTGTGATACACTCACTTTGTATCCACTCTATGCCTCTTATGGTTTCAAGTTTCTGATTCTCTTGTTAGGACACTGATTGAGAAGATAGGCAGTATATGTCACTTCTTCTGCCCAAAAGTTCTTTGGCAGGCCTTTCTCCTTCAGCATGGTCCTCATCATGTCGAGGATGGTGCGGTTCTTTACTTCTGCAATGCCATTCTATTGTGGTGTATAGGCAGCAGTATATTGTTTCTTTATGCCTTATTCCCTGCAAAAAACTTGAAATGCATTTGAAGTGTATTCTCCACCTCTTTCAGATCTGAGAACTTTGATTCTATAACCACTTTTAGCTTCAACACGAGCTTTGAACATTTTAAAGATCACAAATGCAGAAGATTCTTCTTTGATGCAATACACCCAAAGTTTCCTATTAAAATAATCAATGAGGGTAATAAAATACCTATTACCTCTAAGTGAGGTTGTTTCAAGTGGTCTGAAGATACCAGTGTGAACCAACTAAAGTGGTTCATTTTCTCTTCTGGACACTCCACTTGGGAAGGAGTTCCTTTGTTGTTTGCCGAGTGTACACACCTCACACACATGATTTGGAACTTCAATGTACGGAAATCCATGCACCATAATTGATGAGGATATAAGTTTAAACCCACTAAAATGCAGATGTCCAAAGCACAGATGGCATCTCCATGATACATTCTTCATCAGTCCCAAGAGACACTCCTCGGCCTTTGTATTGATATGCAGTGGAAACATGCAATTATTCTCCATTTGTACTTAAGAAACAAGTATCCTATGAGCATACCTTATAGACAAAAAGGAATTCTCCATGTGTATAACAAAACCCTTCTCAAGGGGTTGTCCGAGACTAATGATATTGTTTTTCATGTTTGGTACATAATACACATTAGAGATGTAATTTTTCTCACCAGTATTCAGATAAATTTTGATTTTACCATTTCCAATCACAGGTACCTTTGATGAGTCATCAAAGCCCATGTCACCATTAACTTCTTATATTAGTTCCTCAAACAATTCTTTGTTACCACTCATGTGGTTTCTTGAACCCATGTCGAGATACAACACATCGGGGCATTCACAAGCCTTTTCTTATGTAAGGAAGAGTGTGGTACCTTCTTCTTCATGATGATATGCTTCATCATAGTTGGATCATTCATCATGATCCAATTTTCTCCGACAATCAGAGGCATAATGGCCAAATTTATTACATTTTTTGCATTGAATGTTCTTCGAGTTTCCAAGACCATGTGTGAATCGTCCTCCACCATTCCCTCTTCCACGAAGGCTGGTAGGATTTTGTTGCTTTTTATGGCTTGGATAATATCCACTCCCTCTTCCTCTTCCACGATGACCTCCTCATAGTGTGTGGCCATTATTTTGTTCTTGTAGAGTCAACTTTGACTCTAAGGCATTCTCTATTATTGAACCAGTATTCTTTTGCATTCGTTTCTCATGCACTTGAAACAACCCCATTAGTTCTTCAATGGAAAGTTTCTCCAAATCCTTTGATTCTTCGATTTCCACAACCACATTCTCAAACTTGGTTTTGAGAGATCGAAGTGATTTTTTGATAACTCGAATATCCTCCACTTTTTCACCATTCCTTTTCAAATTGTTAACAATAACAATTAATCCTGAGAAAAAATTAGAGATACTCTCACCTTCTTTCATGTGTGCCGCTTCTAACTCCACTCTTAATGTTTGAAGAGGTACCCTCTTCACTCGATCAACACTTTTAAGATGGTGACAAGGGTATCCCAATCTTTCTTTCCTAATGTTTCTTCAACAATATTTTCGAACGTTTATTCATCCAACCCTTTATAGAGGAGGAACAACGCCTTGTTGTCTTTCTTTATTTGATTTTTGAGGCCCGTATTTTCTTCATTCATGAAGGCGGATTATTCCTCCGTAAAGGGTATAATGTACTCATCGGTGAAGATCTCCCATAATTATTGTGACCCAAATTATGCCTTCATTTGGATTCACCATCTTTCATAGTTGTCCTTAGACAACTTTTTAACTTGCGGCTGGATTGTGTCCATATTAAAAAAAAATAGAGGATCTTTATAACCAGGCTCTGATACCAGTTTGTTGGTTATACAAGCTGAGAAATTTGAGAGGAAGAAAATTGGCACACAACACAAAGGAGCTTTCAAGATTTTTTTTTCAAATAATTTCATACTACAATTACACCAATTTATATACCCACAACATTAAATGCAGAGCATTTATGTCAGCACAAAGAAAGACCAAAACCTTAAATGCAGAGCATTTATGACGGTATAAATAAAGAAAAAAACCTTAAATGCAAAGAATTTATGATGGTAGAATTTCCAAAATATTAAATATGGAACATTAAATTAATTTAAAGAAAATAAATGGAGGTCGACCCATGGAAGAAGAAGAAAATGTGCATGTAATAAATGATGCCATAGGAAACAATGCGAGCATCTTTGACGTGTGGTTTTGTTTACAATTCCAACACATTCTTGGTTATTGATTCAATTCAAGAATTATCTCTATGGAGGTGTAGATTTTTGCTTCCTTTGTGATTTAGATCTAGATACAACACTCAGGTTTGGGTCTTCTTCTTCAATCAGCCTAATGGGTGTAGATGCAGTGAGGGTCAGGATTTTCAGGGGTGGTCATCTCCAGTAATCTTCAACAAGAAAGTTTGGGGATTTTGGACTTCTCCACTTTGATCTTCATAGGCAATCTCAGTCTTCTTCTTTGGTGGAGGCATGACGATCCTCTCTGTAGTGGTCAGCCAATCGCAAATCTGGTGGTGACTCGGCTTCAGCAGTCGGTGGGACGCTAGCACGGGGGAATTAGAGTGGTGGAAGAGTGATATCATGGGTGTAATTGTACCAATGTTTAGAGTTTTTGGTACTAAGTAGAGGTTACGGTAGAAGGTTTCATTGATGGTAGAAATAAAAATGGATGATGGTACCATGGGGGTGAGGTAATGGTAGATTTTTCATAGGTATCATAAGGGAATTTATTTTCAATGGTATTGGGTATGGTAATGTGCTAACATTGGTGTGTCTGACGATAGCTTGTGTGAGATACCATGGAAGCAAAGTGGAGTGGTTGGTTAAAAAATAAGGGAATGCATGGCAGCGTTCCTCTTCCACCGGTAGAAGAAACAGAGGACGGTAGTAGTGTGGTACCATCACAAATATTTGTATGGTAGTAGAAAGTGTATCACTAGAAACATTTTTTCATGCACCTGCATTCATTAATCAAATTAATTACAAATTGAAAAACAATTAAAATTAATAAGTTCATTTTTTAAAGAAAAAATACCAAATTCATAAATAAAAAAAAAATAATCAATTAAATATCCAATTTTCCCAACACACAATTTCCATCATTTAAAATTCACAATTCACTTTTTTCAAAACAATTTAAATTTATGGATTTTCCATTAAATTTAAAAAAAATGGTTGAAATAATTTAGTCTCAAAATAAATCAGTTTGAGAAATCAATTTAAAATTGAATCAACAAATCAAAATTCATAGTTAAAAATTCATTTCAATTTCAGTTATATGGTTCTGTAATTTATATCAAAAAATGAAAATAAATATTTCAAAAAAATCATCAATTTGATCCATTTATCAATTGATTCCAAAATTAAAAAACTCAACAAAATTACTATTTACATGGAATTTTTTAATCAATGGGGGGTTTTTAAAAGAAAACAAAAAAAGAAATTAAAATTTTGGGCTCGCATCACTCCCCCACACTTGAACTATTATAATCTCAGGAAATTTTAACATTGAATCCAAAAAACAAAAAATGATTGCTTTGTCTAACTTTAAATACACACCCATAATGGAAGAATATGAAGGAAATCTTCTGCTAAATGGTCATGCCTCATATGTGAATTTTACACACTATTTAAATTTAATTCAAATCCAATTTCCAGTTTTATGAGTGAATGTGACAGATTAAAGGGAAATTAGAATTATTACAAGTAGCACTTCCATATTTCCCTCATTGATACTCCCTAAATTATATTTTTATAATTCTTATTATATAGTTATTTTTTTGGTCTTCACTCAATTTCCCTAGTCCTTAAATAGAATTTCCATATAATAGAGGTTGTGTTCACTCAACAATCACTCTCATTCAGTTTCAGAATCACTAAAATACTTAGATTTCATATGATACTTTAATTAGGCATAAACCCAATGAGATTTAAGTAAATTTGAAAAATAAAAATAGAAACTATATAAAAGCTATGAACATTATTTACATAACCAATTTATTTTATATTTTATTATGTTTTTTTTTTGTTTTTTGTATATTTGTTTTTTTTTCATTTTTTATTTTTCGCTCTAAAAATAGAAACCTACAGAAACTATATATAGATTTCTAAAACAAAATTGATTTTTTTTCTTTTTAGTTTTTTTAACTAAAACAGAAACAATGATATTTAAATCCTAAAACTACTTGTTCTCTCTCCCCCACACTTAGTTCATATACTATTCCAATAAGGTGAAACATACAAATTTTTTGGAAATTTGATTAAATAATTAATATCTAGACAAATGAGGAGGAAATAGACAACCCAGATTCCTTTAGTTGATGGTAGCATGGAGGATTTTAGACTTCCATGGGTTCTTTCCATGAATATTCATAAAAAATCAACTTATTTCCCTTCACCTTAAAAGGGTTCTTTGAATCAGCTCCCTTGATCTTCACTACACCGGATTAAAAATGTTATTTATAGTAAAAGGTACAGTATATTTGGAATGGTTCTTACCAAGCATTATATTCCCTCTTAAAGAGTGCAATGTAACTTTGTCTCCAACTTGAAAATTTTTCTTCCAAGTGAGCTTGTAATGGAAATAATTGGATTTTTCCTTACATAGTAGGGTTTTCTCATGTTATTTTAGACCTTATTTCACTATCTTCATCATCTATAACTTCTTTGGTTTGCTAACTTTCCCAAAATTTGATTTATCTTCTTTGGTAGTTTAGTTGCTTCTATTCTACATCTCAACAGATTCTCCCTCATTTATTATATCTTTCACAGTTAAGATATATATAACAGTAGTAATTTTGAGGGAATTATATGAAAATTTTTCACTAATTCCTTAAAATTGTTCAGTACTTAAAATAGATTCCATATTAAACATTTTTTTTAAAAACGGTTTCAGCAAAATTGTGAGATTCCAAATATTTTTTTAATAAAATTATATCATCCAAAATTTCATTCTATTTTTTAGAAAAAACATGACACTTAAAAATGATTTACAGTGAAATATATTTGTTCCTAATTAGGGTATTTCATTGAGTCCAATATATTAAAATCTACTTTTTCTTCACCAAATGTCATGAAAAGTGTTCATTCATTAATATTGATTATTGTTTTGGTTGTTTTGAGAAATGGACTAATGAATATTATAACACCCCAATAATTTACAAATAGATTTAATATAGAATGCATGGAACACTGAGTCTCTACAAAACACCACTTTGTTATAACCTAGCCAATAAACATAATTTTTCCACCTCTGTGATTTGAATTTCAAAAAATCGACATACACGGTTTCGTTCAGTAAGATATTTAGAGTCTGATAAGACAAACTTATTTTTTGGTGAATAGTAACATACCCTTATGAATATTAACTTACCCTTATGAATATTAATATTACAAATGGATTAGTAACCTCACATAAGAAAGTATGAATAATTTTTTTGTTCCATTATTTCGGTTTTGAGTTTAGTTTTTTCTTAAAAATATAATGAATTTCATAAATTGATGTTATAGGTAAAAATTGTACATTTCAAAGAGATTTAAATTATTATATCAAACTAATGTTTTATTAATGTTTATAATAATGAAATAGTCTTATCAAAACACTATTCTTTGATTAAAAATGGTAAAATAATTTAATTTTTTTAAGTGTCAAAAATTTTAATATGCATTTTACGATGCATTTTATGTTCGCTATTATTTTTAATAAATAAGTATTTTCATAGATAAAAGTTAAAATTTTCATATTTATAGAATTATTATGATAAAATAAATTTCATTTCTGAATTCATAACATCGATATTAGGTTACACTGAATTTATGAAAATTTATAAAATACATTAATTTTTTGTGAATAGTAAAAATATAGTTTTGAGTGTTTGGTATGTTTAATAATATCATTAATGATGTAATAATTATGATCGAATATTTATTAATTAAATATGATATGAGGTATCCCAAGTGGCCAAAACCATGAGCAAATACCATGGTCAAGCCAATGGTTTTGCAAATACCGCTAATGAGGTGTCATTGGAAATTAATAAAAAACTCTCTCTTTTACTATAAATACCCACTCATTACTTCATTTTATTTCATTCCAAATTCATAATATTATAATATCTGGTATTTTTACCTCCCTAGGAGTCATCCCAAACTATCCTCAATCCCCCAAGGTCCCAACCTTTAATTTTTAGGAGTTACTCTATAAGGTAAGGAAATTCTCAACTTCTCTTTTCCATTCAAGTTCTCTTTTCTGTGTTATGTATTTAAAGTTTCCATAACATGTTCTTATATCCATTTTATTATATCCCTATAATATATTATGATTATTTTATTAATTTTTGACCCCTATCCCCTCTCTTTTTAATGTTTTCTAAAACCATGTTGCATAGCCGTTATGCTGCAAAATTTTCATCTCAAAATCTCTCTCTTTTTCAAGCACTATTATTATGTTATTTTCATTTAATTTAAATTGTATTATGTTAAACTATGTCATTAAATATCCCCCTTACATTACATATTATTTAAGAATAATTATAGACACATTTTATCTCATCAAAATGTTTTATGAATTTTTAAGTGACGTCCTTAAGCTTCCGAATCTTTGTAAGGGATTTCTCAAATTTTCTTTTATTTTGAGTTCCTTTCTTTTATTTTTATTTCCTCACCTCCTTTAATCCAAATGTTATGATAACACTATTAACATAAATTTACTATAATTTTGTCATTATAATGGAATAATTCATCATCATCACTCATTTCCCCTTCTTTTATACTAGAAATGAAAACACCATCTGAGATGTGTTAATATATCACATTCAAAGACGACAGGTTTTCAATTTCTATTACCGTCTTCAATTTTTGTCATGAAAAATTTTTTATGGTTGAACCAAACTATAATATATTTATTATTAATTATGTAATGTGTTGGTCGGAGTAGATTACTCAAGAGGGGATGGGTGAATTGAGTAACTATAAAAATTTATGTAAAAATTATTCTTAAAAAGATTTCCCCAAAAATAGATACAGCCCAGTTAATGAAGGTTATACTGTTATAAGATTTTGACTGTTTAAATAAATTCTTATAAGATTGATTAATTCTCAGTAATCTTAATATTAGTTATTAAAGTTACTTTTTAAGTTCTTCTACTAAGACAAGAAAGTTGTAACTTCTTTCCAAGACTAACTATCAAAGTGAATTTAGTGATTTCTGAGTTATGTAGAAAAGTAGTAAAATAGAGAATACTAAATTAAGCAACATAGCAGATATGAAACAATTAGTTTACTCTAAATCTAAGACCTAATACACTCCACTTGGCAATCACCTTCCACCAAGAAGTTTATATAAATAAATTTGATTCACACCCTAGATCGGGGTTAACAACAGTGCACAAGACTGTCCAGGTCACACGGGGACCTCTTCCATAGTTCTTCATGGGAACAAACAACCAGGCCACACAGGGACCTCTTCTACACTTATATATGGGTATATACAAGTGTAAAAGAATTTTTGAGTGAGGATAACTTGTATCCTTTATTTTGATGCAGGAGACAAAGTGTGTTATTATAAAGAAACACACACTGCTCAAAAGTTAATAATAATGATACACAACAGAGCAGGAATATTGAGATAGGTTTAGAAATTCTCTAAGTGTTAGTATTTGTAGCTATAGACTTCTAGGATGAAGTAGATGTAGGAACCAAGTCCTCGTATGGAAAACATAGTGTTGCAGGACAGTAAGATTGGCATGTGTTCTTCGTGATGTTTTCTAGTGCAAAGATGTCCTCAGTTTTGGGATTCAAGTATGATTTGTGTGTTCTTTAGTAGTGTCAAGTTTCATGCAATAATCCTTTCTTAAAAAATAACTCTAAGTGTGTTATTCATTTTCAATCTCACGCCCGCTTAGAGTTTTCTTTCATTCACTTGGCCTTTTTTGTTTTTGTTCCGCACTACTCTTTTATCTTAGAGTGCAAGTGTTGGAGCCAACAGGTTGCATGGATACTACACCTCATCAGATGATATGTCTACAAAGAAACATTAATTATGTCAGTTCATTTAAAATCTTCAAATATGACCATTAGAGATTAAATTGAAAGATGACAAAACATATTAAGAAACGGTGTCACAATATGTCATGGAAATGGTGTCTTCTTCACATGATGTTTGGATTGATCACGGTGTCTCATGGTCATGGTGTCTTCTTCATAGTGTCTTGTTCATGGTGTCTTGTTCACAATGTCTGCTTCACGGTGTCTGCTTCATGGTGTCTTTTTCACGGTGTCTTGTTCATGGTGTCTTGTTCACGGTGTCTTGTTCACGGTGTTTTCTTCACGGTGTCTTGTTCACGGTGTCTCAGAATTTTCAAAACAACTGTATTCAGAATTAAGCAATGATGATCATAGAATGGATTAGACTTAATAATTTTTCAAAGAAGGTATTATAAAATTAAATCAAGGATAATATAAAGTAATAAAACTGAATGTAGAGAAATTAATATATTGAATGGATCTTCTTAAAGCATAAGAATACTTAAATAATAATACACATGATTTGATATAATTTACAGGATTTAACTAGGTTGAATAGTATTTTTGATCATTAAAAAATGATTAATATATGAGGAGTCCAACAATATACCCCTTTTTATGATCACAAATCATTTAGTGTTAAAGTGTATATTTGATTCAACTATAGATATAGAGATAAATGGCTAACATATAGAAATTTCTCCCCCATTTGGGATTATCAAAATGATAGAAGAAGAGAATTCTTGAAAAGTGCACATTTCATTAAAGAAAATAAGGTCCAGTACAAATATAAAGGAGTAAAAAAAAAGAAAAATCATTCCTATCAAAAAGGAGTAATCACTATTCTTCTTCAGTGGATGTCCTTCTCTTTGCCTTTAGCAGCAGTAGCAGAAGAGGAAGCCATGGGAGCAGAGGTCGAGGTAGAAGAAGGAAGTGAGGTGGTTGATAGAGAAGGTAAAGTTAGGCCTTCAAAAATTGATGGATCCAGAGTAGGAGTAGTAAATGATCGAGGCAGTTGTTTATCAAGGATCACAGGCCTAATCTGACTCAGTGCTCAGCTGACAAACATAGTGGTGGAGGCTAGGGCAGAGGTCAAGGTAGGCATCCCAGGTCTGAGAGGTGCAGCCGCAGGAGCAACAATGGATGTGCTCTATACATGAAGGTAAGGCCTCAGAATCTTAATTAAATATGCAATGATCTCTCTAACATACTGCATGGATTTCTTAAAATCATCCTTATTCTCCATAAACTTTTCCAACAATCAAGTAAAATTTGTGAGCTTTTGGACTTGGGTCTTGAAATCTTGAGTAACAGGTGGAATCCGTAGATTTTCCACAAGATACTTGAAATGATTATTCATGTTAGTCTTGGAGAAGATTCTGTTGAAGTAGAAATCCACTTTCTTGGAAATCTCTTACTAAGTATCATTAGAAATTTTATAATGGATTTGTACCAGGTCAAGAACTCTGTCACTGTTCTTGATAACTTTAGAGAGAGAATCTTTATTGAAGCCACTGAGCACAGTCTGAAGCTCTTCTTTGACCACTGTTCTGACTAGATCACTATCAAAAGATGGTTAAGAGGATTTTCCAGAGGCTTTAGAAGCATTGATAGTGGTGGTGAGAGATTTCAGCTGATTCAGAACTTTCTGAAGGCACCCTGTATACTCATCAGTGAGTTTATTTAGATTAACAACTAGCTCTCTCATCTCTTTTACAATCTATTTGTTTCTTTTAGAGACCTTTTCAGCTAAGGAAGCTAAAAGCAGTTGAATCTCATAGACAAAATTCTATGAGGTTTGAGGAACAACAGTATCTACAGGATGAGAAATAAGCTCTGATCTCGAATGCATCTCTTTTTGTATGTCTTCAATCAAACCTCTTAGGGTCTTTACTTCATCATTGAGCAGTCTGTTCTCAATTCTTAATTCCTGAATCTCATGAAGAATTTTAGTTTGAATTCTCCAAATAAATTTCTCCAACAATAGTGAGGCATATCACTCACTTAAATTCGTCACAGGAGCTGGTTGGGTATTCAAGAGTTTTTCAACTCCAGACAAAAGAGTAGATCCAAATTCCTTTAGATCATATTTACTCACAAAGGATGGTTGTTCTGATGAAGGTTCAGAAATGGGGACTAATACAGGCTCAGGTTCCTTCTTAAGATCAAGATTGGAGATAGATTTTAGTTGGAACATAGTAAAAAGGTCAAGGCCTTTTACTGAAACTTGCTGAGATTCATCCACATCATAGAAACTGGGGAACTTATACTGAGTGTCTACTGGGTTCGAATCAACTGGGTTAGGGACTTCAAGAGATTTCAGACATGGGGCTTGCTCCCCCTCAATGGTTGCATCCTTCTCAGTACTGAGAAGCTGAGGATCTTGATCCATTTACACAAATTCATCTCATAGTTCCTCACCCATTTCCTGCCTAGCCAACTGGAAATCTAGCTCTATCCTTTCTTCAACTGAAGGGATGATTTCAGAAACAGATTGTTCCACTGGGAGTTCCTCAAGGTCAAATCCTTGCATAGTAGGGAGATCTTCCTCTGTAGGTTCTTCTATAGAATTCTTCTCAGTTTCTTGGATAGAAGAATTTGTTTTAGCCTTAGGTTGATCATACAGAGTAACATTTTCTGTAAGTGCAGGGACTTCTGTTTCACTTACCACAAGAGGGATAGGAGTATTGTCTTCCTCAATAGAAACAGTTTCCCTGGGAGACACAGTAGCCTCTTCTTCTTTTTCTTCTACATAATATTCAACAACCTCATCTGGTTCCAAACAAGGGTCAGAAATAACTCTTGGTCTGGAGGGATGTTCCATAGGATTGAATTTTTCATAAATTCTATCATTGTTTTCCACCCATGCCTTTTTCCAAGGATTACAAATTACCTTCATCCTTTTGATAGTGACTTTTGAGAGGCATTACTCACAATCATTTATAACTTCCTCATTAGGTTCAACCATACCTTTGGAAAGAAGTATGGTTGAGTTAAGCCGAGAGTAAAACAGGGAGGTTGACTTTGATGTGGCTTTGATCAGTTCACACATTTGGTGTATGATATACTTACAGAGGTTGATCTTATGCCCATTTTTTATAAGATGGATCAGAAACACATCCTGATATTTCAAAATAGAAAAATCACCTTTCCTTGGGCTAACCAGATTCTAAATAAAATTGAACATAAGCCTTAATTCTCTATCTAGTTCAGCAGAAATGGCTCTCCTCTTGGTTCTGTTTCTATTTAAGGCTTTCAAATCATCCTCCATATCAAAGAATTCGGTTGAAGGTGGAGGACCTCTCTAATAATCCTCACAGATGCCTTCATGAGGTATCCTAAGGCATGCATCCCATAACATCAAAGATAATGAGCATTTCTTCCCATTGATCCAACTTCTCACAACATAACTATCACCAAAATCAAAAGAGAATTGTACATACTGATAAAATTGAGCCACAAGATTAGGGTAGATGGGTCTATCTTCCTTGGAAAACCACTCTAACCAGCCTTGCTATTCTAAAAATTTCAAAACTAGAGACTTACTAGACAGAATCCACTTGGGGAAAATCACTTTCTCAGGTATGAAAACTCGTTTGACTAGATTTGGGTTTAGAGGACCTTCGGGTGCTAGCTTAGGCGCAATCTTCTTCTTCTTTGAGATAAGTTTCTCAGGAGTCAACGATGAAGGGTGTTTCCTCCTGGGCATCTACCGAAGGTTTGAGAGAGAGAAAAGGGTTTCAGGGTTGAAGAAGGATTTAAAATGAGTGAATAGAAGAAATCCCAAGTGAATAATCAAGTGATAATTTCTTTATTTTATCATTTAGGAATACCAAACGTCGCAAAAGTAAAAATGCAGTAAAACAAAAAGGTGAAATGAGTAATTACTGTGATACGGGTTTTTTTTAATTTGTAAATAAGAATCATAAATAATTTTTATGATGAGACCATGTTGGGTCTTTATGGTGAGACAGTTAATAACATTCATGGTGAGACAGTAACTTACTCTCACGGTGAGACAGTAAACATACTCCACGGTGAGACAGTGAATGTGCATTACGGTGAGATAGTAACTGTCAGACAGTAATCACAAAATACTAATTGTGAGACTGTAAACATGAAATAGTAAGATATTTATTTGAGGTTTATCACACCTAGTTCATGTATTATGTAGTCTATTCTCTCATAATTTAATGGTTTAGTGAATATATCAGCAAGCTGATATTCAATACCAATGAATTCTAAAGTGATGTCTTGCATCAATATGCTTTGTCCTAGAATGTGAAACATGATTTTTTGAGATTTTAATAGCACTTGTGTTGTCACATTTTATAGTTACATTCCTGAATCGATATCCATAATCTAGTAATGTGTGTTTCATCCACAAAATTTGTGCACAACAACTGCCAGCAGCTATGTATTCAACTTTTGCTAATGCAACAGAATTTTTTTTCTTACTACACCATGATACTAGTGAATTTCTTAAAAGGTGACATGTTCCAAAGGTACTTTTTCTATCTAACATATAGCCACCGAAGTAAGCATCAGAATAACTAACTAATTCAAATGATTGTCCTTTGGGATAGAATAGTCCTAGATTGGGTGTATGCTTGAGGTATTTGAAAATTCTCTTTACAACATTTAAATGAGATTTCTTAGGATTTGCTTGAAAACGAGCACACATACACACACTAAACATAATGTCAGGTTAAATAGCAGTTAAGTGGAGTAAACTTCCAATCATTCCTCTGTAAGTGGTTTGATCAACAGATTTTCCATCTTCATCAAGATCCAACTTACAAGTGGTACTCATGGGAGTGTCACTACTTTTAGTTCTATCCAATCCAAAATGCTTTAGAATATCTCTAGTATATTTACTTTTATTTAAAATAATACCATCATTATTTTGAAATATTTTAAATCCAAGAAAGAATTTTAGTTCACCCATTAAACTCATTTCAAATTTGTTTTGCGTCATTTTAGAAAAATAAACACATAAATAATTTTTTGAAGATCCAAAAATAATGTCATCTATATAGATTTGAAAAACTAAAACATCATTAGAAATTCATTTTATAAAAAGGGTAGGATCATCTATTCCTTTTGTAAAACCTTTGGAAATAAGAAAATTACTCAACCTATCATACCAAGCTCTTAGAGCTTGTTTTAAACCATATAAAGCTTTTGATAATTTAAAAATATGATTTGGAAAATGAGGGTTTGTAAAACTAGGGGGTTGTTCAAAAAAACATCCTCAGCTATATACCCATTTTAGAATGCACTCTTAACATCCATTTGATATAGTTTGAAATTCAGATGTGCAGCATAGGCAAGCAAGATTCTGATGGCTTCAACCCTAGATACTGGTGAAAAAGTCTCCTCATAGTCAATTTCTTCTTCTTGACTATAACCATGTGCAACTAATCTATCCATGTTTCTAACTATGTTACCAGCTTCAGCTACCTTATTTCTGAACACCCATTTAGTGCCTATGGTGAATGTGTCCTTGGGTCTTGCAACAAGTTTCCAAACTTTGTTCCTTTCAAACTGATTAAGTTCTTCTTACATATCCATCACCCAAAATTCATCATTGATAGCATCATTAATGTTTTTAGGTTCAAGTTGTGACAAGAAGACTTGATGTTCAACCTGATTTCTAAGAGAAGCTCTAATTTGAGTTCCTTTTTCTAATTCTACTTCAAAAGCATCTAAGGGATGGTTCTTAAGAGTTCTAATAGCTCTAGAAAAGGAGGGACTAGTGATTTCAGGTTCATCAGTAGGTTCAGGTTCTAAGGACATTTCAGAAAATGAAGTTTTCACAGATTCTTTCACAGAAGGATTTGAGAATTTTGAATTAATGTTCAGATTTGATACATCATCCTCCAGGTTCTCTAGAAAGGTTTTAGGCTCATTTGGATCTATTTTATCAAATTTGACAAGGACAAATTCTTCCACACATTTAGTTCTTTTATTGAACACTCTATAGGCTTTACTAGATAGAGAATATCCTAAAAAGATACTTTCATCACTCTTGGATGCAAATTTGTCAAGATTGTCCTTAGTATTAAGAATATCAATTTTGCAACCAAAAATTTTGAAGTAGTTAACCTTGGGTTTTTTATTGTTCCATAACTCATAAGGAGTCTTCTTAAGAATAGGTCTAATCAATACTTTATTGATTATGTTGCATGTTGTATTGACAGCTTTAGCCCAAAAATAAATAGGTAGGTCATATTCACTAAGCATTGTTCTAGAAATCTCTTGTAGGGTTCTATTTCTTCTCTCTACAACTCCATTTTGTTAAGGTGTTCTAGGGGTAGAGAAATTATGATTATAACCATTTTGTGAGAAAATGGATTCAAACTCTTGATTTTCAAACTCACGACCATGATCACTTCTTAAGGATTTAATTCTAAGTCTATTAATATTTTCTACAGAGCTGGCATATTTAGTAAAATAAGAGCAGGCTTCACTCTTGTGGTCCATAAAGAAGGTCCAAGTATATCTAGAAAATTCATCTATGAGAACATAAACATAGTGCTTCTCATTTAAACTAGAAACTCTAGATGTTCCAAATAAATCCATGTGAACCAGTTTGATAGGTTGAGAAGTTGACACTTCTTTCTTTCGTTTGAAGGAAACTTTGTGTTGTTTTCCCTTTTGATATGGATTACACACTTTTTCATTTGGAAACTCAAGTTTGGGTAAGTCTTTAACTAATATTTTTTTAGTTAGCTTTTTAAGGGAGTGAACATTACAATATCCTAGTCTCCTATGCCAGAGCCAATATTCTTTATGAAATACACTTAAGCATGAAGAATTTCAAGAAGCTAAAGAGTCTAATTTAACAGAGTAAACATTTTTATTTCTTAATGTAGAAAATACTAATTCTTATTTATAATTAAAGACATTACAAGCATCATTTTCAAATTTAACATGAAATCTATCATCACATAATTGTGAGATACTAAGCAGATTATATTTTAAACCATCAAAAATAGTACTTTGTAAATCAATACTGAGTTATAGTTATCGATTTGGCCTAGGCCAATAATATTCCCTTTGGCATTGTCACCAAATTTGACATGTGCTCCATCTATTTTGATTAGGTTATTAAATCATGAGTATTCTCCTATCATGTGCCTTGAACATCCATTGTCCAAGTACCATATACTTTTACAGGAACTCTTTAAGAATCATTCCTACAAAATGATCAAGAAAAAACAAATTTGGGTACCCATACTTTTTTGGGTCCAGTGATATTAGTAATAAGTGCTTTAGGAACCCATATCTGCCTCATAGGTTTCCTATACGCATTAAGTAAAGTATTTGAAAAATAAAATTTATTTGGTCCACAAAAACTTGAAATAGTAGAAAGTGTATAATAACTTGAACAAGTTGATTTGTGTCCATAACTGGGAGTAAAAATATATGTCCTAGATTTAGAAACAAAATTTTTTCTACCAAGATTTTTTTTTTCAGGTTGATAACCAATGCCAGTGTTGTATTTTGGGGAAATTTGTTTTCCTATCATTTGGGTAAGAGTATTTTTCCCATTGGTAAAATTTTCTAGATCATTCTTCAATTCCACATTAGACATTTTTAATTCATTGTTCTCTTTGAGCATTTGAAAATTTTTGTCCTTTTCAATTATGAGTTCATATTTATCAGTCACAGTGAGAGCATGTTGTTTCTTCAATGATTTATATTTTTCTTTTAGTTCATTGCATGTTTCTTCAAGAATGTTACAGTATTCAAACATTTCTTCATTATTCGTGCTTTTAGAGTCACTCTCATCTTCAGAATAGTATATATTATGTTCAGAGGAGTCCAATGTTACCTCAACTATGTTTTTCATAAAACACATATTGGCTTTGTTAGCCTGTTCATCATGTGATGTTTCTGAGTCACTTGAACTGTCCTCAGGGGCACTCCGAGTTTCTTTCATTTCCTTTTTATACTTCCTATCCTTGTCCTCATATCTCTTTTTTTACTTGAGCTTTGGACAATAATCCTTAATATCTCATTTGATCTTACATTCATAGCAGATAATTTAATCAGTCTTGTCACTTCTTTTCCAGTCCTTCTTCCAACTTCTTTTCTGGTCATATTTTTCCTTGAAGTTAGGCTTTTGGAAAAAGTTATTCTTCTTGTAAAATCTTTTGAATATTTTGGCTAGTTTATCTATCTCCACATCATTGTTAGGTGATGATTTTTCACTACTGTAACTTTCTACATAAGCTTATTATTTCCCTTTGTCTTTGTGTTTAGAGGTGGTGGTCTTGAATGAAACTGATTTCCACTTTGGTTCATCCTCCTCTTCCTTGTTGACTTTCAACTCTTCTTCATACATCATCAGTTTCCCAATGAGTTCTTTCACAGGTAGCCTGCTGATGTCGCATGATTCTTTAGTAGAGACAGAGGTTCTCCTCCATATGTCAAGTAGACATCTGAAAATTCTCATGATCTATTCCTTAGCAGTGACTTCTCTTCCAAGAGAAATCATTGTGTTTAAAATCTCATTGAACCTAAGATACATGTCATAGATAGGTTCATTAGGTTTTATTTTAAATTTATCATATTTGATAGTATAAGTATTAAGACTCATTTATTTTACACTAGATATGCCTTCATGTGAAACAGATAGGGTATCCCAGATTTCATGGGCAGTTTTACAAGTAGAAATTCTATTGAACTCTTAATCTCCTAAGGAGCATTATAAAGCATTCATGGCTTTGTAATTGTTATTGTAGGAAGTTTTGGTAGATTCATCCCATTTGATTCTATCAGTAGAAGGAATTTTGTATTCATCTATAATGAATGACCAAATCTCAAAGCCCATACTCTCTAAATGCATTTTCATTTTAATTTTCCATTGAGCATAGTTGGTTCCATTTAATAATGGTGGTTTATTGGTTGCAGAACCATACAATATATTATCCATAATAAAGAATTAATTTTAAAGATCTAGAAATTTAGAATTAATATAAATTTGCAGATCTTTGAAGTACAACTATAATCACAGTTAAGTAAGATTAAACAGAGTCCTAATAAACAACCTCTGAAACCAAATATTGGTTAGAGTAGATTACTCAAGAGGGGAGGGGTGAATTGAGTAACTATAAAAATTTCTGTAAATTTTATTCTTAAAAAGGTTTCCCCAAAAATAGATACAGCCCAGTTAATCAAGGTTATAATGTTATAAGAGTTTGACTATTTAAATAACTTCTTAGAAGATTGATTAATTCTCAGTAATCTTAATATTAGTTATTAAAGTTACTTTTGAAGTTATTCTACTAAGACAAGATAGTTATAAATTATTTCCAAGACTAACTATCAAAGTGAATTTAGTGATTTCTGAGTTATGTAGAAAAGAAATAAAATAGAGAAGACTAAATTAAGCAGCACATCGGATATGAAACAAGTGGTTCAGTCTCAAGCTGAGACCTAATCCACTCCACTTGGTGATCACCTTCCACCAAGCAGTTTATATAAAGAAACTTGATCCAAACCCTGGATCGGGGTTAACAATAGTGCACAAGACTGTCCAAGTCACATAGGGACCTCTTCTATAGTTCTTCATGGGAACAAACAACTAGGCCACACAGGGACCTCTTCCACACTTATCCATGGGTATATACAAGTGTAAAAATATGTTTGAGTAAGGATATCTTTTATAATTCAGTTTGATGTAGGAGAAAGAGTGTGTTATTATACAGAAACACACGCTGCTTGAAATTTAATAATAAGGATACACAATAGAGCAATAATATTAAGATAGGTTTAGAAATGCTATGAGTGTCAGTCTTTGTAGCTATGGACTTCTAGGATGAAGCAGATGCAGGAACCAAGTCCTCGTATGGAAAATAGTGTCGCAGGACGGCAAGATTGGCATGTGTTCTTCATGATGTTTTGTAGTGCGAAAATGTCCTTGATTCTGGGATTCAAGTATGCTCTGTGTGTTCTTCAGTAGTGTCGAGTTGCATGTAATAATCCTTACTTCAAAAATCACTCGAAGTGTGTTCTTCGTTGTCATGCTCACGGCCGCTTAGAGTTTTCTTTCATGCACTTGGCCTTTTTTTGTTCCTAGGTTGCACTACTCTTTTATCTTGGAGTGCATGTGTTGGAGCCAACAAGTTTCATGGATACTACACCTCATACCTCGTACTATTAGATGATATGTATACAAAGAAACATTAATTATGTCAGTGCATTTAAAATCTTCAAATATGACAGTTAGAGATTAAATTGAAAGATGACAAAACATATTAAGAAACGGTGTCACAGTATGTCATAGAAATGGTGTCTCCTTCACACGGTTTTTGGATTGATCATGGTGTCTCATGGTCACGGTGTCTGCTTCACGGTGTCTTGTTCGTGGTGTCTTGTTCACGGTGTCTGCTTCACGGTGCCTTGTTCATGGTGTCTTGTTCACGGTGTCTTGTTCACGGTGTCTTGTTCATGGTGTCTTATTCATGGTGTATGCATCACGGTGTCTTGTTCACGGTGTCTTGTTTATGGTTTCTTGTTCACTGTGTCTTGTTCATGGTGTCTTGTTCACGGTGTTTTGTTCACAGTGTCTTTTTCACGGTGTCTGCTTCACGGTGTCTTATTCACGGTGTCTCGGACTTTTCAAAACAATTGTATTCAAACTTAAGCAATGATGATCATAGAATGGATTAGACTTAATCATTTGTCAAAAAAGGTATTATAAAAGTAAATCAAGGATAATATAATGTAATAACATTGAATGTAGAGAAATTAAGATCTTGAATGGATCTTCTTAAAGCATAAGAATACTTAAACAATAATACACATGATTTTATATAATTTAAAGGATTTAACAAGGTTGAATAGTATTTGTGATCATTAAAACATGATTAATATATGAGGAGTCCAAAATAATGTTCTGGAATCTTTTTTCACACATGATATTAATTTATAAATTAAAATGAGTTCATTGTGATAAAAAAACCCCTCCAATTAAACCAAACAATTATCATTAAAGTTTTATATAATGATTCATCGTCACTCCCAATAACCAAATGAATTTTATAACAATGTAATATTTTGGATGTTAAAAAATAAAATACAACTTCTATTCTAGACAACCATTCTCATATTACATGTTTATCCTTACATGTATATAAGTAAACCGGACATGAATACCAAGGAAGAAAATGCTCCCAAACAATAAAATTGAACCTCTTAAACCCATCAAGAAGGTCATGAATGAACTTAATAAGGATATAATAAATAAATTAAATAAAGAATATGTTATGGAAATATTAATTAATTAATTTAATTTGGTTATCCAGGACACAAAGATCGAGTGAAGAACACCATCAGACTTAAGGTAAGGGGTTTCTTCATCTCACTTCCATTTTTGTGAGATATTCTATATTCACTAATATTACTTTTGTATAGTGTATGTATACTGACCATTTATGTTTCATATCATGAATCTATTTATTTTAATTATATTAAATTTATCATTTTATGATTATTAATTTTGGGGAATAATATTCAATTGATTACAAAGTTGTAAGTATTTTCTACCCGAACCTCCATTTTCATTCAGGTTGCTCTTATTCTATACTAATCTCAATGAAATTCTTATTTATTCTTATATACTCCTCATAAATTCTGTGCGAATTTTATATATATGTGTACCAATCAGAATCCTTCTTTATTTTTTGGTGAGTTTCATGTTTTAAAAGAATCTTTCAAAAATTCTTCCGAAATGCAAACCCGATTCAAGGAACTTATCAAATTCTTACCTATTTTAAAGTTCACTCTATAATATGTTTTATGCTAGATTTATATTTAAAAAATCACACATTTTAAAATGAAAAATATATTTTGGTTCATTTCTAGTTTTATGAATGCAAACATGCCTTTTCACTTTAAAATCCTTTAATATTTTCCTTAAATTGCACTAAAATGTTTTATTTCTAAAGCTTCTTTAAAAACTCTTTTTAAATGATTTCACCTCAATAAGACTTTATTTTAGCCTAAAATATAATTTCAATGACCCTACCTTTTATTTTCTGGGATATACATGTTTACAATCTGATTTCATGTCAAATATAAATGATTTTCCAAAAGAACTCGTCTTTCCAAAGTAAAAAAGGATTTTTCTCATCTCACTATAACTTTTATGAGATATATGCCTTGTTCCCGACTTATTTCTTACTTGTGGTGTATTTAATTCCCTTTGGTATATCATATCAAGAGTCTCCTTATTCTCATGATATAATAAGGGATTATGATTGTAATTTTTCAAGGTGGTATGGGACACTTTGGAATGTTTAAGGATTATTTCCTCAAGGATTTTTCAATGGTCACATTTAAAAGTATCTTCATCTATGACAAAATCCTTTGTTTAATCTTTTACTTCATTCATGTTTATCTCCTATGATATCATCCAACATTTTTTATTGAATGGATTATGATTAGTTTGACTATGGATGTACTATCTTGAAACAATTCACCATTTTACTTCGAATGGTTAGTGTTTATGTTAAATGATTGGGGAAAGTTATTTACATTTCAATTATTAGTTTCAATATGAATGTATATGTTGATTATGTTCACCCCTTTCATATGAGGAATACGTTGGACTTAGTAAATGATCAGTGGGTCCCGTTATAGCCTCTTGATGCATCAGTAGGTCTCATGAGACAAATTGATATGGATTTGGCCGAGGCCTTTCCCATTTTTAGATATAGTTTTGGATGAGGCCTTAATCATTTTTAGATGCCTTGGTCTAGGCCTTGATGTTCTGTTTCAGAATTTTCGGCATATGCATTTCTCTCATTATGAAACTAGCAATTGAAAGTTCATGTGGTTTTCTGACTAGTAGAATACCCATGATTATGTTTTATTTTGAAAATATTTACTCAGCTCCAATTCCTACCACATTATGTTCAAGTTTATTTTTAATGGCATGTGTTTTTAGTTATTCTTCATGTATAATGTTTGTGTTTATGATATCTTCTGTTGTTTTTATTACCCTTACTGAGAATCTAAGCTCAAACCTTTATTCTTTTCATTTTCTTAGGACATGAAGGGGCTTATTATGAATAACCTGCAGGGATAAACTTAGAGTTGTGGATGTTCCCAATAAAACTTATTTTTTGTATTTCATTTCAAGTTGTAATGTTGAACCTATATTTGTATCTAGTTTTCTAAAACTGCTAAACTACTTGGTACTTTGGGATTTTATTACTTTTAATCATTCCAATGTATTAAAATAATTCACCGGCTCTAGGATTCTAGGGTTGCGTGTTATAGTTGGTATCAGAGAAAATTTAGTAGAAAACATGGAAGCTGGATTTAGAAAGTTTAGATTAGAAAAAAAACCCTAAGATAGACTTGAAAATACACATACAAGAACATCCTAGAATTTTGGTAAGGAATAGATTATTTGGATCTTCCTAGAAAATAAATCTCTAACTTGATACTATAAATGGATGTGGTTCTGGCACAGATGTACCTAGGAGTAACAACTCTGACAAGGTGTTTTGGGCTTGACCCGGGGTAACCTGATATACAAAAACGGGCCTTACTGCGCACCTGGTTTGACACTACCAAGGGATATGCTTAGGATAATTCACATTTTTTCTTACATACCATTATGAAGGATTTATTCTTCCAAAGTAACCAAAGTATATGGTTTAGGATTTATGATGCATAAATTTATGATATGTGTTATACCATTTTTAGAGTTATAGAAAGTTCATAATTTTATGAGCTAATATAGCATATGAAATTGATTAGAAATGTCACCTAGAATAATGAATGATAACATCACTAATGAACATGATGCAAATAGTAAAAGGATCATATTTCTCATGGTCTTAAGCCATCGTTTCAAAGGAAGATAGTCTCCCATGTTTCCTCATCATATGGGTAAATAGTATCATGTGTTAACAAGGTATGTAAAGAATTCTCTAATTCATATGTCTTTGAAGGGAATAAAAATAAGAAGAGGATGGTAGCAAAAATATGCATAAAGGGAAGAAGGGAAAGAAGGGTTTTCCCAAATGTGATAACTGTGGAAAGAACACCCTAGTAAATGCTTTAAGGGAATGGGTGTTTGTTATAAGTGTGGAGAAAAAGTACACCAAGTTCATGATTTCAAGGGTAAGAAAAAGGTTTCCAATGTACAATGCTTCAACTGCAAAGAGATGATACACTATACAAATCAATGTCCCAAGCATCAAAGTAATATGCCCCAAATGATAATTCTAGATAATGATAAAGTTATGATGTTGTCACAGATGAAGTAGAATGATTAATATTCCTAGTGAAAAATCATGTCATTTTAATATTTTTTCAGCAATCTACTGGTTATAATAATTATGGAATATATGAGGATTGTACTACAATACATTTTCATTAAGGATTTAAAACCATAATTTGAATAGTATCAAGAAAAGATATTCAATGGAATGTTAAACTTTTTGGAAAATGCATGATTAAAGGAAGGACAACACTTAATATATTTCTAATGATAAAGATAATTATGAAGTAATGATTCATTTGGATAAGTACTAACTAACTCAAAACGAATTTTTGACTTGTCGGCAAGTGGTCTATGCTATCATTAATGGAGTTTACAACATTTTTGGATATAATGAATATATCAAATAGCATGTTTAGGGATGAATGAATGTTTCCAATAAGGTTTTATAGTAATTTGAGTTATTACCATATTTTAAGTGGACACATGATGAAGATATTCACATGTTTGGAATGTGAAAATTTAGGGCTGCTTCATGTTGATTAAAGGAAAATAAGGTAGAATATGCATTGAGCAAGATAGATCATAGAGTTCTAAACAAAATGAGAATTTACAAGGACCCTGTGTACATGGATATAGAAAGTATGGATACGAGAATGGTTCTAAAGTATTGTATCATGATCTTTTGGAAAGTTAAACCATTTTTTTAAATGCTTTAATTTGATCATTGTGTGAGGTTTTAGAGTTTAATGTCACTACATGATGGTTTGATTATTCTTCCATGACCATGTTGTCCAATTAGAATGCATTGTTTTGTAGTAACCGATTCGTTTCCCTTCCCCCTTATTAAGAGGATATTTTAACCATATTCCTAATGTGGGTTTCGCACAAGGTAATTTTCAAGTATCAACTATTAACTTTCAAAGCTCAATTTCAAATTTCGAGGACGAAATTTTTTATAAGGGGGGAAGAATGTAACACCCCAATAATTTACAAATAGATTTAATATAGAATGCATGAAACATTGAGTTTCTAAAAAACACCACTTTGTTATAACCTAGCCGGTAAACATAATTTTTCCACCTCTATGGTTTGAATTTCAAAAAACTAACATACACGGTTGCGTTCAGTAAGATATTTAGAGTCTGATAAGACAAACTTAATTTTTGGTGAATAGTAACTTACCCTTATGAATAGTAACTTTACCTTATGAATAGTAATATTACCAATGGAGTATTAAACTCACCTAATAAATTATAAATAATTTTTTTGCTCTATCATTTTAGTTTTGAGTTTATTTTTTTCTTAAAAATGTGATGAATTTGATAAATTGATTTTTCAGGTAAAAATTGTACATTTTAAAGAGATTTAAATTAATATATCAAAATAAGGTTTTATTAATGTTTATAATAATGAAATAGTCTTATAAAAAACTATTATTTAATTACAAATGGTAAAATAATTTTATTTTTTTAAGTGTCGAAAATTTTACTATGCATTTTATATCTGATATTATTTTTAATAAATAAGTATTTTCATATATAAAAGTTAAAATCTTCATATTTATAGAATTATTATGATAAAATAAATGTAATTTTTGAATTCATAATGTCAATATTAGTTTACGCTGAATTTATGATAATTTTATAAAATACTTTAATTTTTCATGAATAGTAAAAATAGAATTTTGAGTTTCCGGTGTGCTTAATAATATCATTAATGATGTAATCATGATGTAATAATTATGATAGACTCTTGCATAATAAAATATGATATTATGTGTCCCAAGTTTCCAAAACCATGGTAAAATACCATGGTCAAGCCCATGGTTTTGCAAATACCACTAATGAGATGTCATTGGAAATTAATAAAAAAAACTCTCTCTTTTACTATAAATACCCACTCATTCATTCATTTTATTTCATTAAAAATTCATCATCCTCAAATATATTTTATTTTTACCTCCCTATGAGTCCTAAAAATGTGTCCTCAAGCCCCCAAGGTCCCAACCATCAAGTTTTAGGAGTTACTCTACATGGTAAGGGAATTCTCAACTTCTCTTTTTCATTCAAGTTATATTTTATGTGGTATGTATTTCAAGTTTCCATAACATGTTATTATTTCCATTTTATTATATCCCTATAATATATTATTATTATTTTATGAATGGGTGTCCCATTTACCCTCTCTTTTTAATGTTTTCTAAAACCATGTTGCAGAATTTTTGTCTCAAAATCTCTCTCTTTTTCAAGCACTCTTATTATGTTATTATCTTTTAATTTCAATTGGATTATTTTGGGATTTGTCATTACATATACACCTTAAATTCCATATTATGTATAAATTATGAGAGACTAATTTTTCTCTCATCAAAATATTTTATTAAATTTTAAGTGACTTTGTAAGCCTGCCGAATTTTCGTAAGGGGTTTCTCAACTTTTCTTTTATTTTGAGTTCCTTTATTTTCTTTTTCTTTACTCACCTAATTTCATCCAAATGTTATGATAACTCCAGTAACTTACATGAACTATAATTATGTCATGTTAATAGAATAATTCGTCATCATCTCTCATTTCCCCTTCTTTTATACTAGAAATGAAAACACCACCCGAGATGTGTTAATTTATCACATTCAAGGACAACGGGTTTTCAATTTATATTACCATATTCAATTATGATCATTAAACAATTTTTATGGTTTAACAAGAATATAATATATGTATTATAACTTATTCAATGTTTTGGAATCTTTTTTCACACATGATATTGATTTATAAATTAAAATGAGTTCATTGTGATAAAAACCGCCAATTAACCCAAACAATTATCATTAAAGTTTTATATAATGATTCATCTTCACTCTCAATAACCAAATGAATTTTATAACCATATAATATTTTATATGTTAAAAAATAAAATACAAATTATATTCTAGAAAACCATTCTCATATTACATGTTTATCCTTACATGTATATAAGTAAACAAGTCATGAATACCAAGGAAGAAAACACTCCCAAACAATAAAACTGAACCTCTTAAACCCATCAAGAATTCCATAAATGAACTTAATAAGGATACACTAAATAAATTAAATAAATAATAGGTTCTGTAAATATTAATTAATGAATTTAATTTGGATATCCAAGACACTAAGATCAAGTTAAGAACACCATCGGACTTAAGTTAAGGGGTTTCTTCATCTCATTTCCATTTTTGTGAGATATTCCATATTCACTACTATAACTTTTTTATAGTGTTTGTATACTAGCAATTGGTGTTTTATATCATGAACCTATTTATTTTCATGATATTAAATGTATAATATAGATACTCAATTCACCCCTCCCCTCTTATTCTCTACTCACCTTAATGAAATTATTATTTATTATTATGTACTCCTCATAAATTCTATGTGAATTTTATATATATTTGTACAAGTAACAATACTTCTTTATTTTTTGGGGAGTTACATGTTTGAATAGAATATTTAAAAAATTCTTCCGAATGTAGGCCTGATTCAAGGAACTTCTCAAATTCTTACATATTTTTCAATTCACTCTATAATATATTTTATGCTAGATTTATCTTTCTAAAATCACACATTTTAACATGAAAAATCTATTTTAGTTAATTTCTAGTTTTATTAAATCAAATATTCCTTTTTTCTTTAAAATAATTTAATATTTTCCTTAAACTGCATAAAAATGTTTTATTTCCAAAGCTTCTTTAAAAACTCTTTTTAAATGATTTCACCTCAATAAGACTTTATTTAATCCTAAAATATAATGTTAATGACCTTTAATTTTATTTTATGGGATGTACATGTTTAAAATCTGATTCCATTACAAATACAAATGATTTTCTAAAGTAACTCTTCTTTCCAAAGTAAAAAAGTATTTTTCTCATCTCACTTTAACTTTTATGAGATATATGCCTTGTTCACCACTTATTTATTTCTTGTGGTGTATGTACTTTAATTTGGTATATCATATCAAGAGTCTCATTATTCTCATGATATTCTAAGGGATTATTATTTGAATTTTTCAAGGTGGTATGGGACACTTTGGAATGTTTAAGGATTATTTCCTCAAGGATTTTTCAATGGTCTCATTTAAAAGTATATTCATCTATGTAAATATCCTTTGTTTAATCTTGTACTTAATTGAGTTTTATATACTATGATACCATACAACATGTTTTATTAAATGGATTATTATTATTTTGACTATGGATGTGCTATCTTGAAATAATTCACCATTTTACTCCAAATGGTTAGTGTTTATGTTAAATAATTGGGGAAATTTATTTACATTTCAATTGTTAGTTTCAATATGAATGTATATGTTGATTATGTTCACCCATTTCATATGAGTAATGAATTGGACTTAGTAAGTGAAGGGTGGGGCCCCCTATAGCCTCTCGATGTATCAATAGGTCTCATGAGACAAATAGATATGGACTTGGTCAAGGCCTTGCCCATTTTTCGATATGGTTTTGGCTGAGGCCTTAATCATTTTTATATGTCTTGGTTGAGGCCTTGACGGTATGTTTCAAAATGTATAGAATATGAATTTCCCTCATTATGAAACTAGTAATTGAAAGTTCATGTGGTTTTTCTACTAGTATAATACTCATGATTATGTTTTATTATGGAAATATTTACTCAAATCGTATTCCTTCCATATTATGTTCAAGTTTATTTTTAAGGGAATGTGTTTTTAGTTATTCACCATGCCTAATGTTTATGTTTATGATATCTTTCATTGTATTTATTACCCTTACTTAGAATTTGAGATCACCCCTTTCTTTTGTTTCATTTTCTCAGGACATGAAGCAGTTTATTATGAATGACCTACAGGGATAAACATAGAGTTGTGGATGTTCCCAATAAAACTTATATGTTGTATTTCTTTTCAAGTTGTAATGTTGATCCTATTTTTTTATCTGGTTTTCCAAAACTACTAAACTACTCAGTCCTTCGGGATTTGATTCCTTGTAATTATGCCAATGTAATAAAATAATGCACTGGATATAGGCTTCTGGGGTTGGGACGATACAAATATGATGTGGAAAAGATTTTTACATTTTTATTCCTCCGGGTTTAAGGAATAGAAATCATTAAGGAATGTATAACCTTCTACTCTTACCATAACATCTTCTAAAACACATACTGGGAAGGTGGTGGCTCTGTTGGAAAGTTGTACAACCACTCGGGTGGGTTTGAGTTCTCTTATATATGGAGATGAATAAATTGATTAAGTCATAAAATTAATCAATGATCCTAAATCAAATAATGGATTGGAGAATTTTATCTCACTGATGGTGCAAGGGTTGGAAAAGATAACCGGATCTTGGTACTTATGGAGTACTTGTGGGGTTACAAGGGTAGAAACATTTTTACTTAAACTTGCATTTTCATTACCTTGTAATCATCTTATTCTGGTTTATATATCTTTAATAAATTTTTCATACCTTGGTATCTAGAGTATGACATCTAGAAGGGGGATTTTGATTTCCACTTTCTTGAACATATTTAGCATCTCATGTTGAATTAACTCTTCACTAGTTTTCTTGGGTACATTTATTCTTAAAGGGAAGGGTGGTTGGGTTTGTAGTGGTTCCTCCATCTTATATTTTAATCTATTCTTATTCAAATGGGGGTGTTTCCATAGGAACATATTCTTCATGTTATTTGGTAGTAAAAATTTATTTGTATTCAGTGGGTTGTCCACTTCCAGCTTCTTCTCTAGGTGGTGATGATTCTCCACTTCCTTCCAGCTCCTTATTACTCCATAATGTAATGGAAATAATATTTTATCTAGAATTTGGAAAGTATTGAGAAGTAATATTACCTAATATTTTATTATTGTTTTCATTTATGGCAGTTAGGATCTATCTAGTAGTCTTCACAACTTCTTTCATCAAGTCCTCCAGTGAGGATTCTTGAGCTTGCCTCAGTTGGTAGCTTATAAAAGGTTGATAATTATTTCTTTGAAATGGTGGAGGTATAAATTTTGTTGAAAATCATGTTAAAAGGGTGGTATCTAAAATTATTGGTTTTTAGATCCATTATGAGTGTTGGATTACTCTCATACTCCTTGATTTTAGCTTGGTTGTTACTGGTATGGTCTCTAGTACAAGGATTCACAGTTTTCTTGAACTTAAGGACACCCATCAGTGAAGTGTTCCTGAGAGAAATAGAACTGGATGACCCAAGGGGGTACGGTAGGTGATGTCTCCTGAACTTTGTTTATAATTATATTGTTCACAATAAAGGTTATTTCATCAATTATATCAAAAAAAAGAGTTGGAAATGTTCACCGCATGCACACCCCTTATCGTAGTTCTTGTACCAAATTGTTGATAATTCTGGGAGATTCTTTTAATGAGGTGTATGACTTCAAAATTTTATTTTTTGATCAGTTATCCTCTAGAGGAATTATACAAAGGGTTTCAGTCTCTATCCATCAATCCTTGGTAAAATAATACCAAGAAATGATTTTCTTCTTAGGTTTGGTGTCGGTAGGAGTTGGTTATTCCTTTAAATGTCTCCCAATACTCATATGAGGCCTCTCCACTTTCTTATTTGATTACATAAATTTCCTTCCACAACTAGACACTCCTTGATATGGGGAAATGCTTCTAGAGGAATCCTCACTATAGTTCATCCCATGTGATGATCTCTCCTGGTTAGAATTTGTGTAGACACCCCTTAGCAGGCCCTTCAAGAGAGAATGAAAATGCCTTCTGACTAATTTGATCCTCAATGGATCCTTTAGATTTTAAACCATTACAGATTTCTCTAAATGATAATAAATTTATATTAGGGTATTCTCTTGAAAAATAATGAAAATTAGGTAGGTGAGTAATCATTCCATTTTTAAGATCACAATATTATTTATTATCTATTTGTAACTATCAATTATTGTTATTGAAATTAAGTGCATACAATTATCTTAAATTGCTATAAAATTTAATCTAATTATCCTCCATGTGTTGGTTTCTTAAAGTGACTCTAGTTGAAGAAAAAGAAGGGGATGAGGATTTAGTCAATAGAATAATGAAAACTCCATTTCCACTTACTCAATTATTCTCAAAGTTCTTAATCTTGCTAGAAGAGTTCACTCAGCCTCAGGATCAAAATCAATGAGGTGAGATGATTTTGATCTATTAATTTCTTACATTCAAATTTAAATAGTGGTAAAACAAAAACTCTGGCCTCCCCAACAAAGGTGCCAATTTTGGTCAACACACCATCCACGGGGTGTTCAGAAAAACAATTTTTTAACCCAAATTAAATTCAATGGTAGTGGGACTCATGTTTTTCTCCAAATAGGTTAGAGATGTGGGATTATTTCACATTTGTTTTTTTTTTGTTCAATTTTCTAAAATAGAAAAGGAAAATTGGTTATGGTTTGTTTAAAATTAAATTAAAGGAAAAGTGTCCAAACCTTATATATCCACTTACTACCCCCATTAAATCATTATTCAATTTTTCCTCTCTTGTTTTCTCTCTTAATCAAATTAAATCTCACTCAATTACTCCCTCCTAGAATTTTTGGTTCAACTGGAGGGATTAAATGATCACTATAACCTCCAGTATTTCTAAGCCCTATAATTTTAGATCTCTAGTTACCCTTAAATCAACCCACTACTCATGATCACAAGTAATGGAGAAGATGTAAGTTGCCTCTCTGTGCAACCCAGTAAAGAAGAGAATATTAATTCAAAATGGAATAAATTAAGAAACCTCTTAATAAAGATGCATTTTGAATAAATCTAGAAATTGACAGAAGAGAAAGAACAATTAAAATTCAAAATCCATTAACAGGGGATATTGGAAATCTCCTCAATGTATTCACTAAAGGCTTAGTGTGCCATCTCGGGATTTCTTTGAGTGTGAGTGTAAGAACCTAGTTCTTGTTCTAGAGGTATGGTTTTCTTCTTTTCCCTTTTTCCTTAAGCGTTTTTTAGAAAATAAGGAAAACAGGAAAAAATCCCAAACTTCGGGGGTACATGCCGTGTACTTGTCCACACGCCTTGTACTTTGGCCGTGTGGGATGAGTACACAAGGCGTGTAGCCATGCTGGCGATGAAAGGTGTAAAAACGGATTACACGTCGTGTAGTGGGTATTTACACGCCGTGTAGTCAGTCGGCAGGAAAATAGTAAGGCGGTGGCTAGATAAGTGACAGTACACTTCGTGTACTTAGGTATTACACACCGTGTACTCATGTCAATAGATGAACAGTGTTGCGCTGGTGAGAAGCCGCCAACGGTACAGTTAAAAAATGAAAATTACACGTCGTGTACCCAGTAGTACACGCCGTGTAGTTTGTTTTTTTCGCTTAAAATGGTTAGTAGCCTCCTCTGTTCATAGAGGAAGCTTAGAACCGGAGGAGAGCTTGGGAGAGATGGCCGAAGCTTGGAGGACCTCCCGACCGCACACCGGGAAACCGTTTTCTGCACCGTCGATCTCCTTGGAACCGCACGGGTGAGTTCTTCCTTCTCTTTTCATAGCTCTTTCCAATTATTCCTCTAAAGGGAGTTATTTGAGTTTGAATGAGGTTATTTTCACCTCATATCTACGTCATTCTCAGGCGTTTCGAGGAGTGTCGTTCACGTATATCGATCAGGGGCGATCGAGGTAGGTGGTCTGGTGTTTAAATTCCAACTGTTGTGTGTTTTTTTTGTACCATTGTGCTAAAAACCCACATTGGGGTGTCTTATGGTTGAGGCCTTTGTTTTTTAAATACCTATAGTTTCATAGGTAATTTAATGTAAGTGTAAAAATGCTGTTTGGGATCACTACTTGGATCCAGGACCACCCCGGGGGTGCGTTCCTCTGTTTATTTGTTTGGCCCAAATACCTGAGGGTATGCCATGTTTATTTTGAGAATTACTTTTGCCTTGAAAGTAATTGTATATAAAATTTCTTGTTATGCTTTGGGCTCGGCCTGGTTACTTGCGCCTGAGGGTAGTGTTTTACTTTAGCCTGAGGGTGTTGTTTTCTTAGCCCGAGGGCAGTAGTTGTTTAGCCAGAGGGAAACATTTCTTATGCCTGAGAGAAGTAGCTTTTATACCTGAGGGAAATATTCGGTATGCCTGAGGGAGAGATTCCATATGCCTGAGGGCACTATTCGTTATGCTTGAGGGCAAGCCTGAGGGCGTGGTTATATTATCCTGAGGGCAAGGTTCTGATTAGCCCGAGGGATTAGTTCTGAGGAACATTGAATGTTATTAAATTGAACTGCTAAATGAATATTTAAATTCGAATAAAACTAGCAATGATAGTTACTTTTGAGTGATTACTAGTTTACTGCATTTATTGCACACTGTTGTTGCACATTTTTCACTGACAGTTCGGCATGGGCCTTTGGTGGGTGCCTACTGGGATTTATTTCTCACACCCTGTTTGGGTCATGTATTCAGCCCAAACAGACTATATTGTTGCAGGTGTGGATAAGGGAAAGGGTCCCTATACAGGTACTTGAGTGTTGTTGAGGTGTAAGGGAGCATGGGACCGAGCTCAGGCTCGTGATGCTGCCGCCTATTTTGTTTTGTTCTGTTGTACCTGTACTTTCCATTGTATCATATTTTAATATTGTGTAACATGTTCTGGCTATTTTATTAGGAAAAGAGACACATTTCATCATTATCTATATAGTTGTTGGTTATCTTTTACTACAGTTGTTCATGTCAGTCGTGTATGGTTTATTGCTTCCGCTATTGTTGTTTTCTATTTTTATTTTTCCACTGCGCTACACTTTGACAAACGAGGGAATAGTTTCCCCACTATCAGACCTGGGCCCTCACTGCTAGTCGGCAGCCTCTGGCGTTTGGGGAAATGTGCTTGAGGTCATCTGACCTACCGGGTTCGGGTCACCCATTGAGTGGGACCCGGATCCGGGACGTTACAAACTGGTATCAAAGGGCATTCTTTTCTTTGACTTACTGTTTGGAGCTTTAGTCAGGGATAGGATGAAAATGGTAGTTGGTAATAAGTTGTGCTTGGGAGTAGCTAACCCATGTACAAGGGAAAAGCCAATTTACCTCGTGTTGCAATTTTATTGCTTTTTCAATTTACAGTTGATCTGATTTTCACCATTGGGTGACGCACTTGTGGTGTGCTGCTTATATGTTATATTTGGGTTCTATTTAGTTGCAACCCGATGAGATGAGGGTATGTCATCTCATGCATCATTTAGTCACATGCTATAAATCACATTCCATGCATAGTTCCATGCCATGTAGGTGCATTAGAAATTTTCATGTTGTTGTGATAGATGTTGTGTTAGAAGGGCATGCTGTTGTGATAGCTGCTTTGATAAATACCTGCTATGTGATAGGGTATTTTTCTGTGTGAGCCTGCTGATAAAAATGAATGCCAAACTTGGTTCTTGAGGAGTATGGTCCCTCAATGACCGGAATTTGGTGGATCATTGACTTGTTTATTTGGTTATAACATGGGTAAGATTCCAAACATTGATTCGCGGGGAGTATGGGCCCTCACGGATCGGAATTTGGCACTTAGGTGTTGTTTTTCAGTATTTTATGGGTTTCGGAGTAGTATATGAGGCTTACTGTCCAGAAAACCCAGGATACACACCGTGTAGTTCTATGGACACACGTTGTGTGTTCTTCTGTTCGGGAAGAAATGAAAAAAAATTTAAGTACACGCCATGTACCCTCATTACACGCCGTGTAGTCTCTTCCCGTGTCATAGACCATGTGGGCAGGGACACGGGGTAGGGAATAGTTTTGGGACAAACACACCGTGTACCGGTTGTACACGCCGTGTAGTAGTGATCCAGTGTCTTCCCGTGTAGTGAACAACACGGACGGATGAAACCTTAATACATACATGTCGTGTCTTCCTTTAACACGCCGTGTAGTCTGACCCTGGTACCCGGCCATGTAACTAACAACACGGGTCATTGTTATCTTTCCTAGTACACGCCGCGTCCTCCTAGAACACTTCATGTAGTGTTAGCCATGTAGTCGTCCGTGTAGCGAGCAACACGGGTCGGTCTGGGGATTCTTTGTACACGCTGTGTCTTTTTGAAAACATGTTGTGTAGTGTGTTATGGGTATTCAGGCCATGTCACGAACGACACGGGCAGTTGGAAATTAAACCATGCACACCGTGTAGATGTTATACATGTTGTGTAGTCTTGTTCAACATTAGTCGTGTGGCTTAGCCATGTAGAAGGACTCGGGTAGGGAAGAAGGATTTGAGAACACGTCGTGTGGTATTTATACATGTCGTGTAGTCAAGTTTTTTCAATCTTGAAGGCTTTCTTTCTCTTTTCCCCTTGTTTTGGTTTTTGATAATCTTGATCTAAAGTGTGAGTTTGACCTTGTAGAGTCATGTCGCCGAGATGACCACGCGTTGTTCTCCAAGAGAGAGGCAACGATTATACTCCAGAGACGATAGGCCATGGGCTACCGATGGATCCTCCAGTAGAGACAGATGTCGTGCTAGCCATTATACCAGATACAGACACGGATGCGTAGTTCCGTGAAGGCTTTATGCGGTTCATGCAGACCTTTCAGGGAGCACTGTCGGCTGCCACATCTATGGTCGAGCTGACTCGTATATTCCAGAAGTAGCATCCACCTACGTTTTCAGGGTATGGCGGACCATAGACTTTGGAGTCTTGGTTGGATTCATTGCAGACTATTTTTGAGCACCTTGAGATGCCTCCAGGGCAGAGGGTCAAGCTCACTACATACATGTTGCATGATTCCTCCAAGAGGTGGTGGGATGTTACCACTTAGTCTGATCATCACAGAGACATGGCGTGGGAAGATTTTCATACAGCTTTCTATGACTTCTTCTTCCCAGAGACGCTGAGGAAAAATAGAGCTCGAGAGTTCATGAATCTGCAGTAGGGCGCTATGTCGGTGATGGATTATTCTGCTCGCTTTACCGAGCTTCAGTGTTTTGCACCCGTTCTGGTGGGTGATGAGACGTTGAGGGCTAGAAGCTTTGAGGATGGTCTTCGATATGACATCTGAGCACTGGTGAATGTTTTTAGGTTGCCTATTATGCATGCTATTGTGAACCAGGCACTGATTACTGAGAGGAACCTGCAGGAAGCTAGTGGTGTGGGCCAGGGCAGTTCGATACCAGTTTCTGGTACTCTTTCTACCGGTAAGAGGAAGAGATATATGGAGTTATCTCACGGTGACAGTACCAGCCAGAGGAATGCTTCAGGTGGCCCGATCATGTGCTACCAGTGTGGTAGAGAGGGGAACAAGAGACCGCAGTGTCCACGTGACCCAGTGGAGTGCCGATCTTGCGGAAAGATGGGTCATCTCCAGCGTTATTGCAGGGAGTTTCCGCCAGTGGCTAGTGAGAGGGGTTCTGTGTAGACTCCGTGTGTGGGAGCAGGACCAGCAGCTTCTTACCAGTCAGGAAACTAGAATACGTTAGGGCTTGTAGGCCGAGATGGTGGTCGTGGCTATGGTATCCAGACACCAGGATCTCAAAGGCAGCAAGGCAGGACAGCTCAGGGTATCCGGGCTGTGTCGCAGGGCCGCGGCACTGGGCAGGCATATGTAGTGCAGCAGACCCAACAGGAGCAGGATCCTAGACCTTCTACTGTCAGAGGTACTATTCTAGTAGCTTCTGTTTTATCTTCAGTACTTTTTGATACGTGTGCTACACATAGCTTTATATCTGTGCCTGTTGTGGAGAGCCTTGGGCTCTGTGTTTCTTCTTCTTCTGATGTTATGATGCTAGACACTCCGTTGGGGACTAGAACGGCTGGTGTGCGTCAGTGTAAGGAGTTCCCCCTTGAGGTTGGTGGGTGTCACTTTCTTTAGGACTTCTATGTCTTGGGGATGATGAGCTATGATTTCATTCTCAGGGTGGATTGGTTAGTACCCTTTAGAGCCTTTATAGACTGCTATTTTCGCAGGGTGCGTTTCACATCACCAGAGGGTGGAGAGTTTTTATACAAGGGCGAGTGGGATGTTCAGGCGAGTCGAGCTGGACCAGAGCATCGTGGATGAGGTGGAGTCACAGCCTAGATTGTGAGTTTATATCTAGATGACCGGGGAACTTTCCATAAGGATTTCCCTCCTGTAGTTGATTGTTTCAAGGATGTCTTCCCAGACGACTTTTTAGGTCTACCTCCAGAGTGTGAGGTGGATTTCTCTATTGATCTTGTGTCAGGGGTAGCACCGGTGTCCATTCCTCCTTATAGGATGGCTACACCTGAGTTGCAGGAGCTCAAGAGGCGGTTGGAGGAATTATAGGTGAAAGGTTTCATCTGACCCAGTACTTCTCCTTGGGGTTCTCCGGTCCTTTTTGTGAAGAAGGCGGACGGTAACCTCAGACTCTATGTGGATTATCGAAAGTTGAACCAGTTGATGGTCAAGAACTGGTATCCCTTGCCAAGGATTGATGATCTTTTTGATCAACTTCGAGGTGCACGAGTTTTATCGAAGATTGACTTGAGATCCATATATCATCAGTTGCGCATTAGACCATCTGATATACCACTCACAGCCTTCAGGAGTAGGTATGGTCTATATGAGTACTTGGTTATTCCGTTTGGACTCACGAATGCGCCAATAGTTTTCATGGCTCTGATGAATTGTGTGTTCCATCCTTATCTAGATTCTTTTGTGGTAGTCTTCGTGGATGACATCTTGGTGTACTCTCACACTCGACATGACCATGCCACCCATCTTGAGATCGTATTGAGTACACTGAGAGTGTATAACCTATATGCTAAGCTCTCAAAGTTCCACTTTTATATAGACCAGATTCACTTCTTGGGTCATATTATATCAGAGGTAGGAGTTGCAGTAGACCTAGAGAAGGTGACAGTAGTAGTTTCCTGGGAGAAGCCTGAGAACGTGTTTGAGATACGGAGTTTCTTAGGGCTGGATAGTTACTATAGGCGCTTCATCCAGGAATTCTCCCGCTTAGCAGTGCCATAGACGGATTTTACTAAGAAGGGTGTGAAGTTTGTTTGGACTAAATCTTGTGAGACATCCTTTCAGGAACTGAAGGGAAGGTTGACATCAGCACCAATCCTGATACTCCCAGAGAAGGGGAAGAGCAATACAGTTTACTGTGATGCATCAGGTATTGGGTCAGGAGCTGTGTTGATGCAGGGTGATCGAGTTGTTGCGTACGGGTCTCAGAAGTTGAGGCCACATGAGAGGAATTACCCGACGCATGATCTCGAGTTGGCTGCAGTTGTTCATGTGTTACGATGTTGGAGACATTATCTCTTGGGAGAGCATTTTTTGGTTTTCACCGACCACAAAAGTCTCAAGTACATCTTTACCCAGCGTGAATTGAATCTGAGGCAGTGAAGGTGGGTTGAGTACCTACAGTCCTTCGATTTTGAGCTTTCCTATACACCTGGTAAGGGTTATGTAGTTGCTAATGCACTGATCAAGAAGACTCAGACACAGGCAGTTCATGAGGCCAGTGGTGAGTGGCAGCTTATGGATTTGTTCTCTAAGATGCATTTGGAGGTGCACGATAATCAGGGAAAAACCTATCTTTCATCTTTAGCTGTGACTTCTACCCTCCTGGATAGACTGAGGATGAGACAGCTATCTGATTCAGAATGCCTAGTTCTCCGGGAGTCGGTGGCAAGTGAGGACCCTCCTATTGGGTGGACGATAGGTGATGATGAGGTACTATGTTTCCATGGAAGAGTGTGGGTTCCGGGGGATCTATACGAGGAGCTGATGTGGGAGTTTCATGCTTCAGCTTAGGAAGTTCATCCTGGAGTGACCAAGATGTAACATGACTTGAGACGTCGGTATTGGTAGTCGGGTATGAAGAGAAAAGTAGCTGGTTTTGTTACGAGATGTTCCACCTGTCAGCAAGTGAAGGCAGAGCATCAGAGGCCAGCCGGACTGTTACAGTAGTTACCCATTCCAGAGTGGAAATTGGATGATGTCATGATAGACTTCGTGACTGGGTTGCAGAGGTCACCTCGAGGCAATGATGCCATGTGGGTTGTTGTGGATAGACTCACGAAGGTAGCTCACATTTTTCCGATCAAGGATACCTTCGGTGTTGATGATCTCGGAAAGATGTATATCTGAGAGGTTGTATGTCTTCATGGGGTTCCTCATTCTATCGTTTCAGATAGGGATGCCCGTTTCACGTCTCATTTCTGGCAGAGTTTTCAGAGGGCACTAGGTACATAGATGCTTCTGAGCACAGCTTACCACCCTCAGACCGATGGCCGATCAGAGCGTACAATACAGGTTCTAGAGGACATGCTGCGTTCATGCGTCCTGGACTTTGGGGGCTCTTGGGAGAAGCATATACCCCTAGTCGAGTTTTCCTACAATAAAAATTTTTAGGAGACTATTGAGATGGCACCTTACGAGGATTTATATGGTAGGCCATGCCGATCACCCTTGTGCTGGATGGAGGTAGGTGAGGTAGCTTTACTGGGACCACGCCTTGTGCAGGAGACTTCTGAGCAGGTCCAATTGATTTAGAAGTGGATGGCTACCGCACAGTCTCATCAGAAATCTTATGTTGATCGCCGCAGATGACCCTTGGAGTTTGTGATTGGCGATCAGGTGTTCTTGCGTGTTTCACCAAGGTTGGGACACAGACGAATCAGGAGTCAGGGTAAACTTTCAATGAGTTATGTGGTGCCATTCGAGATTCTGGAGAGAGTTGGGCCAGTTGCATATTGGTTGCAGTTACTAAAGAGGTACCGGGCCATGAACGACGTCTTCCATGTATCTCAATTGCACCGTTATCATTCAAACCCATCTCACGTCTTTCATCCCAAGGAGTTTGAGCTTCATGTTGATGCATCCTTTGAGGAGAATCTGATTCGTATCGTTGATAGGAGCACGAAGGTTCTCTGAGGCCGATCAGTTCCTCTCGTACGGGTGCTATGGCAGCATGGCTGAGTGTAGGATGAAACCTGGGAGCGGGAGACCGACGTACGTGATCAGTGGCTAGAGTTGTTCTGAGCTTTATCTTTACCACCCTTGGTAGGGCAATTCGGGGATGAATTTCTTTAAGGGGGGAAGTTTGTAAGAACCTGGTTCTTGTTCTAGAGGTATGGGTTTCTTCTTTTCCCTTTTCCTTAAGAGTTTTTTATAAAATAAGGAAAATGGGGGGAAATCCCAAACTTCGTGGGTACACACCGTGTACTTGTCCACACGAAGTGTACTTTGGCCATGTGGGATGAGTACACAAGGCATGTAGCCATGCTGGCGATGAAAGGTGTAAAAACTGACTACATGTCGTGTAGTGGGTATTTACACGCCGTGTAGTCAGTCGGGAGACAAATAGTAAGGCGGTGGCCATTTGAGTGATAGTACACGCCGTGTACTCATGTCGACAGATGAATAGTGCCGCACTGGTGAGAAGCCGCCAACGGTACAGTTAAAAAATGAAAAGTTCACGCCGTGTACCCAATAGTACATGTCGGGTAGTTTGTTTTTTCACTTAAAATGGGAAGTATCCTCCTATGTTGGGCAGTATCCTCCTCTGTTCATAGAGGAATCTTAGAACCAGAGGAGAGCTTGGGAGAGACGGCCGGATCTTGGAGGACCTCCCGACTGCACACCGGGAAACCGTTTTCTGCACCGTCGATCTCATTTGAACCGCACAGGTGAGTTCTTCCTTCTCTTTGCATAGATCTTGCCAATTCTTCCTCTAAAGTAAGTTATTTGAGTTTGAACGAGGTTATTTTTACCTTAGATCTATGTCGTTCTTGGGCGTTTCGAGGAGCATTGTTCACGTATATCGATCAGGGGCGATCGAGGTAGGTGGTCTGGTGTTTAAATTCCAACTATTGTGCATTTTTTTTATGTACCATTGTGCTATGAACCGACATTGGGGTGTCGTATGGATAAGGCCTTGTCTGTTTAAATACCTAGAGTTTCATAGGTAATTTAATGTAAGTGTAAAACTGCTGTTTAGGATCACTGCATGGATCCAGGACCACCCCGGGGGTGCGTTCCTCTGTTTAGCCATTTGGCCTGGATACCCGAGGGTATGCCATGTTTATTTTGAGCATTAATTTTTCCTTGAAATGAATTCTATATAAAATTTCTTGTTATGCTTTGGGCTCAGCCCGGTTACTTGCGCCTGAGGGTAGTGTTTTACTTTAGCCTGAGGGCATTGTTTTCTTAGCCTGAGGGCAGTAGTTGTTTAGCTTGAGGGCAACGTTTATTATGCCTGAGGGCAGTAGCTTCCCTGCCTTTGGGAAATATTCTGTATTCCTGAGGGAGAGATTCCATACGCCTGAGGGCACTATTCGTTATGCTTGAGGGCGTGGTTATATTAGCCTGAGGGCAAGGTTCTGATTAGCCTGAGGGCTTAGTTCTGAGTAACATTTAATGTTATTAAATTGAACTGCTAAATGAATATTTAAATGGCAATGAAACTGGAAATGATAGTTACTTTTGAGTGCTTACTAGTTTACTGCATTTATTGCACACTATTGTTGCACATTTTTCACTAACAGTTGGGCACGGGCCTTTGGTGGGTGCCTACTGGGATTTATTTCTCACACCTTGTTTGGGTCATGTCTTCGACCCAAACAGACTATATTGTTGCAGGTGTGGATAAGGGCAAGGGTCCCCATATAGGTACTTGAGTGTTGCTGAGGTGTAGGGGAGCATGGGACCGAGCTCAGGCTCACGATGCTGCCGCCTATTCTGTTTTGTTCTGTTGTACCTGTACTTTCCATTGTATCGTATTTTACTATTTTGTAACATGTTCTGGATGTTTTATTAGTACAAGAGACATGTTTCATCATTATCTATATAGTTGTTGGTTATCTTTTACTGTAGTTGTTCATGTCAGTTGTGTATGGTTTATTGCTTCTGCTGTTGTTGTATGCTATTTTTATTTTTCCGTTGTGCTACAATTTTACAAACAAAGGCATAGTTTCCCCACTATCAGAACTGGGCCCTCACTGCTAGTCAACAGCCTCTGGTGTTTGGGAAAATGTGCTTGAGGTCATGTGACCTACCGGGTTCGGGGCACCCGTTGAGTGGCACCCGGATCCAGGACGTTACAGTGAGCATGAGAGAGAGGCCAGCCTATCAAGCATAATAAAATAATGTGATATTTAAATAAGGATGATTGAAGTTCCTTGGTGTGATTTGAAATTCTATACGTGAGCATCATAGGAATCTCCACTTTCTTTAGGAATGTTCTTGTTTCCAACAACGATCAATGACTTTGGATTCTTTAAATGTGTCCAATTGAGGGTTTTGATGGTTTTCCTTGTCATAAATAATATTCCCTAATTGATATGAATTCCTCTTATGATCATACTTTATACAATTTGGAGGTGATGTGCTTTAGTGCTTTGCAGTATAGTGGATTTTTGAAATTTTCTCCATGGAAGATGAACACACTGGGATTAGATTTTAATTTTAGTGGATTAAAATAAAGCAGATGAGGCTTGGGCATGGAATATCACTGAAATTGGGATTCTTGTGCCATCGAATCTAAATGTATAAATAAAAAAAATATAGTTATAGAAATTTTATTAATAAATTATTTTATATATTTATTTATTTATTATTTTATTTTATTTTATTTTATTTTATTTTCCCCTTTTTTTATTCAATTTTTTATTTTTATTATTATTATTTTTATATGGAGAGTGGTTTGAGACTCTTTAGGAAGCACACGGCTTTGATATATGTGGGTGTGCGGCAGTTCTTGGTTCATCTCCTTCTCACAAGATCTGTTGAGATTCAATGGATAGTGAGGGAATCATCCTCTTGAACATGCTTAAGTTCAATAGGGGGCGATGTTCATTCTCATTCATATAGAATCTTGGGTTATAGGGTGTTGGATTCCGCATTGCAGTAGTGAGATTTGGCTCGGAGACGATGGCACACAACAGTTTCAATAGTGGGCACGGGATTCAGATCAGGGGCATGAGATCATTCTTGGTTGGTGGTTCGATTTGGGTATCATCCTTCAAGTAGTGAATAGATGTACTTCCTCTGTGATTCAGATCTAGTGATGGCACTTGGGTTCGGGGCTTCTCCTTTAATCTGTTGAACTGATACGGATGTGGTGAGGGTTGGGATTTTCAAGGTTGGTCTTCTCTAGCAGTCTTCAACAAGAAATTTTAGGGCTTCTAGTCTTCTCCTCTTTGATCTACATAGGCGAGCTCAGCCATCTTCCTTTGTGGTGGCATTTTGATCCTCCTCGTAGTGGTTATCTAATCTCAAATCCGGTGGTGAATCGAATTTGGAGGTCAGTGAGACAATAGCACAGGGGAAGTGGATCAGTGGCATAGTGATATCGTGGGTGGAATGGTACCAGTGTGTGGATTTTTTGGTACCAGGGAGAGGTGTTGGTAAAAGGTTTCATTTATGGTAGAAAGAAAAATGGATGGCAGTACCATGGGGGGGTAAGGCATCAGTAGATTTTGGAGCGGTGGCATGAGGGAATGTATTTTCAATGGTGGAAGGTACAGTAGAATTTGATACCATTTGTTTGTCTAGAAATATCTTATGTCAGATACCATAGTATAAAGGTGGAGTGGTTTGATTAAAAACTGGGGAATGATATACTGATTGTGGTAGAAATCCTCTTCCACCAATAATAGAGACAGATGATGGTAGCAGTGTGCTACCATAAAAAAATGATCTGGTGGTAGAAGGCACAGTGGTAACAACATTATTTCACGCACCTACATTCATTAATCAAATTAATTATAAATTGGTAAAACAATTAAAATTAATAATTACAGTGTTCAAATAAAAAAACAAAATTCATAAAAAACAATTTCAAATTAATCAATTAAATATCCAATTTTCCCAACACATAATTTCCATCATTTAAAATTTACAATTCAATTTTTTCAAAACAATTTAAATTTATGGATTTTTCATTAAATTCACAAAAATGATTGAAATAATTTAAATGAAAAATAAATCCATTTAAGAAATAAATTTCAAATTAAATCAACAATTCAAAATTCATAGTTAAAAATTCATTTCAATTTCAATTTTATGGTTTCGTAATTTATATAAAAAATGAATATATCAATAAAAATCATCATTTTGATCAATTTATCAATTAATTACAAAATTCAAAAATTCAACAAAAAAATACTATTTACTCGGTATTTGTTTAATTAATGGGGGTTATTTCAATGAAAAATAGACAAAACGTTTTGAAATTTTTGGATTGCATAAAAAACAACCTTTGAAACCTGTTAAAGTGAACTAATAGATTGTTGTAACACGCACCAAAGCACAAACACATTAGGAACATCAATATTTTATAAGTTTCACCACTCAAAACAAGTAGCTACATCCTTTATATGATCCGGTAAAACCAATGATCACATGATCCACTAGTATCATCATGTTGGATACAATGAGAAGGATTTATCCTTGAACTCGTGATACATAATAAATATCTCCTAACTTGTGCAAATTTATCCTAAACATACAAATATAATCAATTTTTAGTAAAAATAACAACCAATTCTTCAACCAAAACAAATCCAAGTTATTATTGTTGTGATTTTTATTTTACACTTCTAACACTCATGCTGGAATATAGGATTGGTAAGTGAACATAATTCTTCTTCATCTTCTACTTCTTATTCTTCCTCCTCCTCTTCTTATTTTTCTACTTCCCTTTTTTATATAGAATTTTCACAACAGTAGTAAATATAATATCCAATAGCAATAATTTCCTCTTCAAATTCGAATATCAAATTCAAAATCCAGACAGGTAACTAATCTTCAACTTCCCCCACTTCTTCTTCAAAATTTAGATATTTCTAAATAATCTATCCATCCTTGTATATATTAAAAATAATTAATAATTCAAGTTGTATTATAACACATAGAACAAAATGATACACTTCATAAAGAACCATGAATTTGTGGCTTTGGTATAAATCATGGCATGAATTTATACATTATGGTGTGATCGAATAATTTTCCACTAACTGCTTCACCAAAAACTTATCCCTTTGTGGTGTGATCAACTTCATCAGGGCACAATACTTCTCTTCTTCTCTCTAGGCCTTCATGATTATGATGTGATACCATACATTATGGGGAAATCCATCTAACCATCTCAAAATAGTGAAGATCTTAATTTTCATGAATTCACGTCGTCGTGCAACACTAGCATACAAGTCACACTTCATCCTATACTACAACATGACCTTTTCAATATGGTGTGACTATCTCTCAATTCACATATCCAATTGTAAGAATTTATTCATCCATGAATTGCATTACAGTGTTATTATCATCTTCACAACACAACACTTATTCTCCAACTTCTTATAACCCTTATGTATCACTTTATTGTAGAGATACCCTTACCTATACTAGGAAAAACTTTAGGTAACCTTTAAGTATTGAACTATAGTAACCCTTATATATCAACCCTTACATTCAAGGACTTTTCAAATTTTTAGACCCAGTTATGCTCAACACAAAAACATCTCCAAACTTCATCAAAACACATCAAGTATTCTTTCAAATGCCTCTAGACTTCTGAAAAACCTTCTCCCCATATAATTAACATTAATTTATATGGGTATGGACATGATTTATGTATTGAAAACAAAAATAAAAACAAAAACATATCCAGTCCATTCACTTTACATATTTTATCTTCTGTGACAAAAAAACATAATGAAGGGGATTATTCACCAATGCTAACTCTTTTCCCCTAATTATAGAAATATTTTTTGAGGGGATACCCTTAAACTCCATTTCTTTAGACCCCCATGATTTTGGTACAATTGTTATCACTTCTTAATGATATTTTAAGTGAGATGATGAGAAAACTCTCCCTGGGTCTTAAAAAACTCCCCAAAGTCATAGAAACTTCATATCTCACAATCTTCTTTAATCATCTCTTAGTCATAACAATCTCCCCCTTTGGATCTTATTATAAACTATTGAATATAAATCACTTTTAAAACTTGAAAAAATTATCAATGAATCATCATTAAATAATTCTAAGACTAAATGCAATAAATCAGTAAAGGAAACAAGAACAATGAATAATAATGTCAAGTTGTTCATTGAAGTTAATTACATTGTAGTGACCATATTTTCTCAACCGAGTATTAACTCAATTTTGAGTTTGTAGAGTCTCAGACCCTTCCTAGAGGTAAAACATTAAATATTCAATAGTATATGGTCTTAGAGAAATTTTCCAATGGTTTTATTGATCTCTAGGTGGGTTGTTTACCCTTGAGTGGATTTCTGGTAAATTTCCAAGCTATTTGATTTTTATGGTATATTTTTTTGTTTATTACTTGAATAAATGATTATCCCACAAGCTCAATGGTGTTAGTTCGGCCATGGGTTTCAATGTATGAATATTAGGGATATTTCTAATTAGTGTTTCGAGATAATTCACTAAGTCGACATGGAAATATGAGTGTTGTGGAACCACGATGATGATATAATAAAAATATTATATTATTTTTATTCTACACATGTGTATTTTTGATGAAATGAAAATATCTCTTAAATAGTGTATCAGAAGGGGAAAATGATGTCATAGTTTCATCTAGAATTGGGATTGTACCCTTGATATGGTGTATGTTTGGTTCACATATGATATTTCAGAGATAATCTTTCACGAGTGTCTTTTATTTTATTAATTTTAATTTCCAACAATTTTTTATGGTGAAAACCCTAAAATTGGACTATAAAACCCTATTTATGGTTTATCACTTGAGTTAGCCACTATTTTCATCAACATAACCCTAAATAGAGTGATATAAGGTATAGAGGAATTAGATTGTGGAAGAATCTATGACGAATTGGAGTAACTAGACCAGATCAACAATGATGTCGAAGAACGGATCCTACAATGGAAATAATGGATTTGAAGCACTGAAATTTTCCATCATGTTAAGGACTGTTTATTTTGGATTTACTCAGTTAATTGTGGTTTTTTCAAAAAGATTAATAGTGGTTACTTAATTATTCAATTGAAACATGGACCCATCAATCTATTTGATTTTTAAATTTTTAATTGGTATTTTTGGATTATGAACTTTCACTGTTCTACCCTAATACTTTGGTTTTTTCACCCATGATCGATGGAAAATTTTAAAATGACCATCAATATTATTCACTTTTATGATTTTATGGTTTTCTCACTCCCTTTCTCCACATTCTTTATCACTGGCCTTGAATCGGCCAGCGATTCAACTATTTTTGGTCAGATTCAAATTGTGATTGAACCCTCAAATTCATGTCACAGTTTGTAAACAACAACATAGATTATGAGGCATGAGTGATTCATGAACAAAGGTGGTGGAATATGAACTATAGATGACCCGAGGTGATTTTTCCTGAGTGTAGTCATAAAGGAATGACAAACTTTGACGTGTTGATTTAGATTCAATGAATGGTGGTTAGAAATCAAAGACATTGTCTTTAGTCTGAATCCTGATAGTGCCCCCGGTCCTGATGGATTTAACAATGGATTCTTCCAACACTATTGGGATGTGGTTCATATCGATGTTTGTAATCTAGTTAAGTCCTTTTCCCCATGCTCTCAATGCCCAGTTCCTCACCTTGATCCCTAAAGTGGATAAGGCCTCTGAAATTCACCTTTTTAGACCCATTGCTCTTATCAACACTCTCTAAAAAAACATCACCAAAATCATTGCTAATCGGCTATCTACTATTACTGACAAAATTGTCTCCTGGAATCAGTTTGGCTTTATAAAGGGAAGATCCATTCAAGAGTGTATCTGTCTTGCCTCTGAGTGTATCAACAACTTGAATAAACCTGACAGAGGAGGCAACATAGCTATTAAACTTGATATCAGAAAAGCTTTTGACACCATGGATTGCAGATTTATCTTTAAAGTCCTTCAAAGTTTTGGTTTTAGTGCCTCCTTTATCACTGCTATCAAAACGCTCTTCAACTCGTCCACTATCTCCATTTTGATCAATGGTGCCCCCAAAGGCTACTTTAAATGCACCAAAGGTGTCCGACAAGGTGACCCCCTCTCTGCCATTCTTTTCTCAATAGCGGAAGACTATCTCAGTCATCTGATCAATCGGCTGGTGGTCCAAAATAAACTGAATCCCATTCATGTCTCCAGGAATGTAAATGCCCCCACTCACCTCTTTTATGTTGATGACATCATCCTTTTCCTCCAAGGTGACAAAAAAACATTCTTAACCTCAAGAAAGCTTTAGATCACTATGAAGACGTTTCTGGTCAAAACATAAGTTGGAACAAATCTTGCATATTCTTTGGGAAGAACTTCCCCCTCAACAGAAAATGTAACATCATCAGTGATTTGGGGCTGAAGGAAGGCTCTCTCACTTTCACTTACCTTGGAGTCCCCATATTTTGGGGTAGACCTAAATCCTGCCACTTTTTGAATATTGTTGATCAAGTGCTCAGCCAACTCTCCTCCTGGAAGGGTAAGGCTCTCTCTATGGCCGGCAGAACTTACCTTGTCAAATCCACTATTGTTTCCAAAATGGTCTACTCCATGATGTTCTACAAAGGGCCTATTAGTCTTATCAAAAAATGAACACAACTATTAAAAACTTCATCTGGGCCGGTAGTATTCTTGAAATAAAGCTTGTGAAGATCCCTTGGTCCATTTGTTGCAAGACCATTGAAAATGGTGGCATTGGTATAAAAAATTTAAAGTCCTTTAACGATGCTCTTGAAACTCAACTCACTTGGAATCTTTTTCACAATACTTTGGATTCTATCACCTTTCTCAAGAATAGATTCCTCGAAAAACTTAAGAATGGAAACTTGAACTACATTAATTCTTCCATTTGGCCTGCCCTCAAACTCTCCTTCACTAACATTATGAATAATTCCAGATGGATGGTCTCCAGAGATTCTTCCATGAAATTCTGGCTAGACAATTGGAGTGGCACACCTCTAATTTCTGTGATTCCTCCTGATCAAATTCCTGAAAAAACCAATATCTCTATCAAAGACATTTTAAATTCTCAACATGATCATCTTCCTGCTCCTATTTTGAATCTCATTGACAACTATCCTTTTGCTTACAACTATGATTTCTTAATTTGGGAGCCTGATCACAATGGTATGTTCACCTCAAAGTTTTACTACAATCACACTTGCTGCAACAACGAGAGTGACTTCAGCTGGATTAAACACTTCAACAAACCTTGGATAAATCCATCAAGATTCAGTCTCATCTGGAGACTTGCTCACAATATAATTCCCACTGAGGTTTGTCTTCAATCGTTTGGAATTCATCTTTTCTCTAAATGTAAAATCTGTAACCAGCACAGAGAAGATGCTAACCACCTCTTCCTTTCTTGTGTTACTGCTGCTGCTCTTTGGAACTATATTTTTGACATCTTTGATTGCATATGGTTGATTCTTGACTCTGTCAAAACTCAACTTAAGAAATGTGCAGAGATGGAGGGTTCTCAACAAATGAGGAATCTCTTCCTTGCTGCAGTTGTTGAACTTCACCATGTGATCTGGTATGATCGAAATGCTATTATTCATAGAAACTACTCACTCAATCTTAATGCAGGTTGGACCTGAATCCTCATTCCCATAAAAGAAGTTGTTTTGTTATAAAAAGGTCATTGCCACAATTCCGTGCATGACTTTGGAATCCTAAAACGTCTTCAAATCAGCGACAACTTCTGCCAGTCGCATCGCACTCTCAAGGTGTTTTGGAGAGCCCCTCTCCCTAGATGGATCAAAATCAACATTGATGGTGCCTCCAAAGGCAATATGGGGCCTGCAGGATGTGGTGGTGTCTTCAAGAACCATCTCGGCCAGATCCTAGTCTGTGTCATGGGTCATTGTGGCAGTGCCACCTCCCTTGAAGCTGAGATGTTGGGTTCGATTCATGCGATAAAATTTGCCATGAGCTTTGGTTGGAACAACCTTTGGATTGAAAGTGACTCGATGACAATCTTTCAAGCTATTTGGAATGGTGTAACTCATCTAGCTTGGTCGATTACCACCTGTTGGATGGAATGCAACCGTTTGCTCACCGATCTGAACTACATCATCACACATGTCTATCAAGAAGCAAACATGGTTACTGATGGCTTAGCCAATTTGGGAGTTAATCAAGACATGACTTGGTGTGAAGACCTCCCTGCTGCTCTTATTCCTTTCCATGTGAAAGATTGTAAAATGATCTCGTATTTTCGTCTCTTGTAATCTTTCTTTTAATAAATTTTGCGCCTTGGCCATTTTGGTCAAGGCATCATCTTTTTTTTTAAATGTACCCCTATATGGATACCTCTCCATGCACATGGGGTACACTCCTAGGTTCTCGATTGGCTCTACATACTGTGTGGATAAACCCACACATCATTTACCTATAGTCGTCTTGCTCGTCTTGTACTAGGAGTACACTCTTAGGCACTTATCTGGCCCTACATGCCATGTAGGCCAAACCCACATTCCATGTATGTGAATATTTACATTCCATGTGGGCATTAATATATAACTAGGTTTACAATTAGAGGCTACCCACCATGTGTCCTATAGATACGATATGTGCTTCTTCCAGACCTACCTGCTAGGTGTTTCTCCTTATTCAAACTCCGATTTTGAATTATGAATAGTCTAATATGATTATTATTCAACATAGAATGATTGATAGCCTTATTTTCAAAAAGTGAGATGTGTTATGAGGTGGTGAGAGTGGTTTGTTCTCTTCATAAATGATTGACCGATGATGGTTTGGGGTATGATTATTAATTAGTTTCTAGGGTCGGTACTCCCATGACCGGTGTATCGATGTCATGGTGCGGGTACCCCATTTTCCATTTATAGATAGGTTCATTACTCCCCCATGAACACCAGGGGTGGTTTTCCTCCATCTGCGAATTCACTACTCCACCATCTTAGAGCTCAAGTGGGTCATGGTTCCTCTACCTAGGGTAGGAAATCCCTCGACCAGTTATGAAACCGCTGGTGTGGAATAGGTCTCCCACATCATTTCAAGAGAGGTTATGTGATCTTACTCATATCTAGATAGTTATTATAGTAGGGGTCGGAACTCCCTTGACTATTATCTATCCTAGATCATGGTGTGAGTCCCTCTTTAGGTTTCAACAGTAGTGATACATAAAGGGATGAGCATATTGGATTCTTTGAGACATGTTATTCCTCAAGCATCCCTAGGTTGCCTTCAAGGTACAACGTATGGTTGTATATCAACTACAGACTCTGGAATTTTAAGTGCTCTAAGAATTACTTGGTGCTTATCAGGTTTATTTTCCAACCAAAACTTTTTATTTTATTAATAACGAGGGACGGGCAAGACGAACAAGAACAAAAAAAGGGGACTAAGTGGGTGAAAATAGTGCAGTCCAAGGGCGTCAGCCCGCACAAAAAAAGAGCCATCCGATGGAAATGATCTGAGACCTGAAAAAACTAACAAGTTATCATTCCTCGTAGCTTTAGAGGCCAGAAAATCAGCCACCATATTCCCCTCCCGCCATGTGTGGATGATGGACATTTGACTATCCAGAAGCAGCTTGCACCTTCTAATCGAGTACTCAATTCTCCAAGGGATTGAGCCTTTGTCGGACATGGCCTTGATGATGATGAGCGAGTCGACCTCCACCTCTTGAATTTGAATTTCCCTCCATTTACAAAGGAGCAAACCGGTGAGTAAGGCTTGAGACTCCGCTTGAAGAGAATCGCCATTGCCAAAAAAAGCCGAGAAATCCACCACCACAGATCCAAGAGAATCACGAACAACTCCACCTCCACGCATCAAGCCCGAGCAGCACGATCCATCAGTGTTGAGTTTGAATCCCCTGCTAGGTGGCTTCCATTTGACCCACATCCCTTGAATGTACCTGCTAGTGGTAGGAGAGGAATCCAAAGAGGAGGAGCCATTGACCACATCTTTACATAGACTACCCAAATCCAGAAGGAGCAATCTAGCTCTAAAAATAATTCCAACTGTCGACACAGGCATGGATTCATGTCGCACCCTGTTCCTCGACATCCACAGAACCCAGAACCCTGTAATAAAACATAGAGCTCTAACCTTTTGTTCAGGGCCAGGACTAATCACTCCCTGGAACCAGCTTCCGAGAAAATCCGAAACTGTCTCCACGCCAGCCGGACGCCCCACAATCCGGACTAAGAAACCCCAGACTTCCGTAGCCCACTAGCTATCAAAGAATAAGTAAAATAGAGACTCATACCGTGCCTGTCTGCAAAAACAGCATTTAGAGGCCAGATTTATCCCCCGCCGCTATAAGTTCTCCTCCGTTGGTAGCGCATTATGTCGGACACGCCATACTAGGAAATAGTACTTCACTGGCAGCTCCTTGCACCAAAGGATATCACCCCAAGGGTCCTGATGAGACGCCACATTATGAACTTTGAGAAAATATTTAATGTTAAAAGTACCTGAAGCTGATCCTATGAAAACACATCGATCTTGGTCATTGCTCATCTGAATGCTGTCAAAAGTGATCCGCTGTGCGTCATCCAAAGTAGAGTTGATGAGAAGTGGAAAAACACAAGCTTCTCTGAAGCTGATAGATGGTGAGGGACAGCATGGATAACCCAGCACCAAACTGGAAAAACACAAGCTTCTCTGAAGCTGATAGATGGTGAGGGACAGTATGGATAACCCAGCACTGACCCTGCCCAGTTTTGATGCCAGAAGCTCACATCACCATTGCCAATGATCCACCTAGAGTGTTGCTGGAGAAAAGAAATGTAGGGCTGGACCAGCTTCGGCACACAAGAAGTCTTAACTTTAGGAATGTTTCCATCAAAATCATAGGCATTTTTCATGTAACTACCCCAAAGGGATTTTCCCTCAATGATCTCCCAGGCCAATTTGGCATGCAGGCCAGAAATTGTACATGAAATACTCCTAAGGTTCATACCTCCATCCCGCACTGGTTTAGCCAGTTTATCCCAAGCAGCCCAGTGGCACTTTCCTTCCAAGTGACCATCCCATAAGAAGGAGTTTAAAATTTTCTCTAAGTTGGAGATCACCTTCCTTGGAACCTTAGTGGTAGACAGAATATGCATTGGAATAGAAGCCAGGACTGAGTTGATCAAAGTTATTCGTCCACCAAAAGAAAGGAACTTGTTTTTCCAATTGAGAATCTGCCCCACAATTTTTCTAGCAACCCCATCAAACTGTTTAATTTGGAGAGCTTTCAGAGACATTGGAGCACCCAGGTAAATCAACGGGAAGGTACCTCTTTGCATGCTAAGACTAGATTCCAGCAGCCTTAACCTCCTCTCCGGACAGCTGGTAGGAGCATAAAAGAAACTTGTCTCACGATTCACAACTTGCCCACTCCATGCACAATAAACTTCAATCACTTCATTAGCCCCCTGAATGGATTTGTTGCTGCCGTTAAACAAAGAGAAAAGTGTCGTCCGCAAACATGAGATGAGACACGCTTCCTCGCTTGTGCTTATTACGAAATGGTAGGATCTTTCCAGTCTCCAATGAGTGGTTCAATAATATACTAAGTACATCCTGAGCAATGATAAATAGTGAAGGGGAAAGGGGGTATCCCTGCCTCAGACCTCAGACAGCTTTGAAGAAACCAAATTACTTTCCCATAAAGGAGATTGATACCCAAGGAGAACTAAAGAAACGGAAAAGGATGTCAATGATCCATGCTGAAAAACCCATGCCTTGTAGAACCCTTATGAGGAAACTCCATTCAATTCTATCATAGTCTTTTCTCATGTCCAGCTTAATAGCCACATTACTTCCGAAAGCCTTCAAATTGATGTCACTAATAACTTCTTGGGCTAAGGATATGGCACCTTGAATAGAGTGACCTTTCACAAAACCATGCTGCTCTTTGGCCACCCAGCTGGGAAGAAAGGGAGAAAGTCTGAGATTGAGGACACCCGCTAGAACTTTGTAGGGCACATTGCATAAGCTGATTGGATGATATTGATTCAGAGACTGAGGATCTTTCACTTTGGGAATCATAACAAGTTTTGTAGCACAGGCCACCCTGGGAAGATTACCACCTATAAAGAAGTCATGCACCGTTCTGATCAAGCTCTGCTTCACAATATCCCAAGAAGACTTGTAAAAAGAAGCAGGAAAGGCGTTTAGCCCTGGAGCACTATCAGAATTCATAGACCAGACCACCTCTCTAATTTCATCCTCCCCTGGGATTGCTTCCAAATCAGAATTCACCTCACCAAAAATGGAGCGGGTGATATTATTGAAGAGTAGAAGAGCCTCGGGGGTAGCCACCTACCATATTCGGATTAGGGGAGGCCAAAAGATCCCTAAAGAAGGCGTCCGCCATATTACATGCAATAGACCTGTCATTAATAAAGGACCCATCCTATTGAAGTAGATTGGGCACCATAAACCTGCGTTTTTCTTTGAGGCAGGCATGGAAATAACCTGTGTTCCTATCCCCAGCCTGGAGCCACTTAACTCTGGACTTCTCATGAGCAATGCATTCCTGTTGCAATAATAACTCAGATAACTGCTCCTTGAATTGCAATACGCCATAAACAGCCTCATCCCAAACATTCTCTAGACGAAACTCCAAAATCTGAATGACCCTGCTCAATTCTTGCAACTCCTAATCACCTGAGGGAAGCTCTTTTTCCCAAACTCACAGCTGGTTCCACTCGGACTTTACAACGTCCTGAAAATCTGCATGATCTGCCCAGGTAGTAGAAAAATGAAAGGTCTCCTCACTGCCATTGCTGCTCTGGATAGAAATGAAAAGAGGCGAATGGTCCGAAAGGTTTCTGGCCAAATGGGAGACCTTGATGTTAGGAGAAACAGAGAGAGCTTCGCTGTTCACTAAACATAAGTCAATCCGACTCCAAGACCGCCGCGTCCCACACTGATTATTGCACCAGGTAAAGGGGTCACCAGAAAAACCTGCATCCATTAGACCATTTGACGATGTAAACTCCACAAAGTCCTGACTAGCTCTCCTAGGGAATGGGCCACGGCCTTTTTTCTCTTCCGAACAAGCCACAATATTGAAATCTCCACCCACCATCCAGGGGGAATCTCCTGGATTGAAAGCACTCGGGTCACTCCATAGAGGGATTCTTTCCTAAGAATCGCATTTGGCATAAACAATTGAAAGATATAGAAAAATTTCACCCTTAGAAATTTTGATATTCAAAAACTGGTCCGACATTGAGAGCAATTCAACAGAGAGACCAGATTTCCAGAAAACCCAGATATGAGAATTAGTGGGACTGCCAATAAAAAATCCAGGCACCCTTAGACGTCAAGCATAATCCTTGACTTTAGAAGGATCCAGTTTAGCTTCAAACACTGCTATCAAAGAAACAAAATTGTTACGAAGTTGATTGGAGATGAAATCCAATTTTACCCGAGAGCCCAAGCCGCGAGCGTTCCAAATGAGAAAATTAATCATTTATGAAACAGGCGTCTGGCACTGGCCCCAGACTCATGGCCCTGAAGCATTCTTGAAGATCGGGAAAATGACTTTGACCTCGATTGTGATCTGGTTCGAATTCCATATGGAGAAGATTTAGACATTGATGAGTCAGTACTCATTCTGGATGCTGGCACTAAAGGAGTGACTGGATAGCTGGGTGTGGGATGAGAAGCCAAGATACCCTCTTCTTGCTGTGGAGGAGAATGAACAATTGGCGAAGATCCTTGCTGTACAGTTTCCATCTGGTCCTCATAATCTTCTGAATCCATTTCAGTTATAGACATAGAAATCAAAGGGGGGGGGGAAGCCTGATAGAGAATTGGACAGGCCCTAGGCAGCAAAAAACTTCTCAGGGAATACTGAACCAATCCGAAGTTGAGAGACTTCAATTCCACAGGATGATTGATAGGGACCACTTCCAGGGCTGAAGAAACCAGAGAGAGGCCCGCCGAGGATGAGGATGCTTCCGGGAAAGCAGAGGGGGATTCAGGAAGCACTCTCTTCCCCCTGTCACTGGAACCCATCTCAGGACAAGGAGAATCACCGCCTGGCACCCCAAGAGGGACTTTAGGCTTGTTGCGAAGGGTCTTCGGCCCCGAGCTATCTGCGGAGAATTGAGCTTGCGACATACTGGGGCAGCATGCCCATGTAAATAACATCTTGAGCAGAAACTGGGAGGAGAGGGGAAAATCAAAGGCTGAGACCATTCGTACATGCCTTCCACCCGAAGCAGAATCTTGGACGGAAGGGGAAGCAATATATCCAAATCTACACAAATCCGAGCAACCGCAGCGTCTTCCAACCTAGTGGATCTCTCATCGGTGCAGAGAAAAGAACCCAGAGAATCCACAATGCCACGAAGAAATCCCGAATTCATGAAAGGCAGAGGTAAACCTGGAAGAGAACCCCAAACCGCTGCTGAAAAGGACTCCTTACCCAAGTGGACATCCATAGACCATCAGAACAGGGAAAACGCCAACGACCCAGCGACCGGGGACTGTTACACCAGGCCGAAACAAAATCTTCCTGCAAATCCAACACTATGAAAAACGACTTCCGATTGAGAACCGAAACTCTTGCCGGGGTTCGCAACCTCCACGAATTGACCGACCGAATAATCACCGGAAGAGGCGGCTTGTCGATCCCAAAACGCGGGACTAAAGTCCACTTAAGCTTATCAGAAGCCTCCCGAAAAGCATCCGCGGTAACATTGAAGGTTAGAGAACCATCCACTGAGCGAGAAGAGACGCCAAAGGAGCCGAAATAAAAACCCTCGAAACCCACCGGGGGGAAAGATTTCTGCATACAACATCTTTGAAGAACGGAGCAGGCGGAGGTCTGCCATTGGGAGGCTCGTGGGGACCCAGAGAGTCAGAAGAAGATGGAGGACCTCCCGACGCCACCACAACGGTCGGGAGAACTGCCGGAGAAGAAAGCGGCGTGTAGGGCGCGTTCAGAGAGGTTTGGCGAGAGGTTTATCCTTTTATGGATTAGGGATAGAGGATTGGTAACTTTCTTTCATACTAGGGAAATATTATTTTAGGTAATATCTAGATTATACTTCTTTATTTATCATCATGTTACTCTTTAGTTCCGGAAGCTATTTTTCCTATCTATCTTCCTCATGGTCACCTTCCACACTAGGAGTTTAGTTGACTTATTACTTTTTATTTCTTTTTTGGTTTTGAGGTGTCCTATTAAGTATGTTAATACTCACCCATGCATGCACCTTATGCACACACATGTTGTGTCTGTAGATGATGCATAGGTTTAAAGATATAGGATGGAAAAAATGTGGAACTAGTGTGGCTTGTTAGAATATGAAAACTAGTGATTCTTGGAAATGAATTGTGGGGCATGGGGTTTCATGGTGATTTTGATGACCACTTTGGATGGAGAGTGATCTAGGTTTACATGCATCATGGATGATCTTCTCAATGATTTATTTTTAGAAGGATTTTGGGATATATTGTTTCTGTTGTGATTGCCTTGTGGTATGTATTCATATTCATTGCCTCATGCAGGAATTGTATACTATTCAGTTGATTATATATATCCTGCTATTATTTTGGATTATTTTGTGTATTTTAGATATGTATATGTTGTAGGTTGATGTAGGCCAAGGCCTCCCGTATTGTGAGATATGCATACTCAGGGTTACTCACTATCCCTTGGATGATTTGAGGTTGGATTGAGGTGTCACTCTTGACTTATTACCAGCTTGGGTGGGGCCACAATGGGTCAAGTCATGTCAAGTGGTATCATATTTGTCCTTGGGGTGGAGTTTTGAGTTAGTAATCTTGTGAGGATTTGTTTGGAAACTTAGTGCAATGATGTTAATAAAGTTTTGAGTTTAGTTATCATGCCAAGGAGATGATCATAGGTGCAGCAACCGATGTGACATTTCTCTAGTACCCTAATAACCAATTAGTCAACCCATTGATCTAAGCCATCAATTTGTGGGTACAGTTACGGTTAGTACATGCATCATAAAATAGTTAGTTATGATCATTCATGTTTTTCTCTGTGTCAGTTCATCTAGATATGCTCAATTCATCATGGGTGTATCCAATCAATTATAGGGTACTACCCACTGATAGACTGCTTGTGTGTGTAGGTAGGGTCATGATTATCCCATGCCTATAGTTTGGCCTCTTACTTCCTTTTAGGGAGAGGGGAGTTGATATTTTTCTAATACTTGGTTGAGAAGTATCCTTGTCCCATGAACTGAGGTTATTTCTCTTACCTTAGATATCTTGTGCATATTTCATAGTAAATTGGATAGTATTTCCCATTGAGTTAAACAAGATTATTGTTGGGTGGTGAAATCAATTTTAGTTCAATGGAAGTTCATCTATCATAATTATGTTCATTAGAATTTTGTGTGATGGATTATGGGATGAACTTGAGGTGTAGGAAGTGGAAATAGAACTTATCCAATGGTAGTTAGTTCATATGAAGTTCATATCTATCAATAGTTCTACAATTTGGAAGATCTGAATGTTCAGAAAAGTTGATGGGTCACTGGGTAGGTAACTGATCTTAGGTGTTCATGTCTTATGATCTGGGTTTTCAGGGGACCAGTTTTAACTTGTTTGACTAGTTGTGCTTAGTATATAGGTGCATGGGGCCTTCAATGCAAGTTTGGTTCAACTAGTCATTTGTTGGGATACTAAGAAGTTGTTTAGGATTACTTTCTTCTGTAATCTATTTTCAACACTTGTAATCTTATGATTATAATAAAATCAAGAAGTAGTGTGTTTCCCCATGCATGTAGGACATAGTTTGAAGCAAGGTAAATACTATGTGTTCTTTCTCTTCTTTTTTTTATTTTTATTTTCTCATGTTTTACCATTGAATGTATTTATGGTACTCTATTTTTATTGAGATGTGTGTGAGGACGAAATTTCATGGTGAGTAGAGTGCATTGACTACCAACTTCTCGTACACTCGATTATGGGGAAGTGAACTTCTAAAGATTAGTTTTCTGCTACACAGTCTCCCATGTGTGTTTTTATGGTGGACTGACATGTGAGAATCCAATGGTCTTATCAGAAGCATGAAGATTGGTTTTTTCACAGGCCTTCTCTTTCCCTAACAAGTGGTATTAGAGGGTTTGTCATTTTTAGGTTCAATGCACCAATGGCATTTTATACATGGTATCAGATGAAGGAAATAACCGGATCTATAGATTATATGGAATGGATTTTGGCTGCAAGAAAATATATATTGAATATCATCTTATTCAAAAGGTCTTGAACATCCTGTTATCCAAGGTAAAGTCAATGAAATGGAGAAAGCTAAATTGGAGTGCTTGGATAGAAAGGTACATGATCTTGTAATAACGTCTCTTGCAAGGAAGGTTGCTTTCAATATTTAATAGAAAAAATCTATAAAATATGTTATGAAGGTGTTAGTAGATATATATGAAAAACCAAAAACCCTTAAAAAATTCTTAATGTGGTAATAGTTTTTTAGATTAAGGTTTTCAGAAGTAAGAGCAATGGAAGATTGCGTTGATGACTTCAACATGATTCATGGGATGCTCCAATCAGTAAAGGTAACTTTGTATAATTATGTATGGGTGTTTCTACTCTTATTTTATATTCCAGAGAGATGAGATGTAATGTTTAATACAACTAGTAACTCCAATGGAAGATAGACTTGGTGTTTGATGATATTAGAAATCTGATACAAAATGAGGAACTTCAGTGAAAGGAAGTTCAGGTGCCAACTAGTAGTTCCCTTAATACCAATGGAAGAGGAAGTTCACCTTAGTGGAAGAAAATATATAGAAATAAGTCATTAGTAGATGAGTCTCAATAAAGGAAACATGAGAAAATCCAAGGAAAGTTGAACAGTCCTAGTCCAGTCTGCTAGAAATGTGGGAATAAAGAATATATTAAGAAATATTGAAAATTTATAAATTAGAACATTGGAAAAACATCAATGACTAGTAGTTTATATTCCATAAACACTAAGGAATATTAAAAGACTTTATTTCTAAGAACTTCCACTCTAATAGAATCTTGGGTGATTGACTCTAGATCCTCCTAACACTCAACTGGTGATTGACATTGTATAATCAACTATGAATTAGGGAATTTTGGGAAATTCCATCTGGAAAATAGTGAAACCATGATTTTTTTTGGAAAAGTAGATTTAAACATTCAAATGAAGGATAGAGGATTCTTGAAGTTATCGGAAGTTTTCCACATTCATGGTTTATAGAAGAATTTTATTTCTATTATAAAATTATATAATTAAGGTTTTTACACTATCTTTGAAAATGGGGTTTGGAAAGTGACTCAGGGATCCATGGTTATTTACAAAATCATAAAGGATGGGACTCTTCAATTGATAAAAAATTTAGAAAAAATTACAATGGTTGGATGTTCAACTTATGATGAACCAGATCTATGGCACTGTAGGTTTGGTCACTTTAGTGATAAGAAAAAGAAGGTTCTAAAGGCTAAGGACGCACTAAATCTTGATCACATGGAAATAGGAAAGTGTGAAAGTCGTGTGTTGGGAAAGTAGAAAAGAGTGTCTTTCAACTTAGATGGTCGGAAGCCCAGGGATCAGAAATTGGTGCTTATACACTCATATATTTGGGAACCTACCCACGTTCAGCCTTACGGTGGTTGTCTTTACTTTCTTACTTTAATTAATGATTATACAAGGGAAGTTTGAATCTACTTATTGAATCATAGTTCTGTTGTATTTCAAGTGCTTATTCAGTGGAAGGTGTTGCCCTGAAGGGAGTGTGTCCAAAAGTTGAAGTGTATCCAAATGAAAAAAGGTGGTGAGTAAACCAAACACAACTTATAGAATTTCTACAAGGAAGGAATATGGAATAAAAATTTAACACTTAGAGATTTTAAATTATATATTCCTTTAATATATAATATGTTTTATAGCTTGTGATACATGCAACATCAAATCACAACAATCTGCTGAACAATATATAATAGTTAAAATGTAGTTATAGAATTAGAGGGTAAAAATATAGGTAATTGCATTATGAAAAATATGTATAAATACAATAAAGTTCCTTATTAATACTAAGACATTGATATATTTCAAATAGTGTATCTAAGTAATTAATAATATTGATTTATGCTTGAAAATAAAACCCTTCTAAAGTTGGATTTTATACACTTTATTTTAATAAACCTGATATATTATGGATAAAATATATTATTGTTGTTAATAATATATTAACACAAATCTAATTACTAATTTATAGAAAATATGAATAATAATAGTTAATATTTTAAAATGTTATTTTCCCATGAAAAAAATTTCATTACATTTTCATTTTTTTATTTAAAAGTTAAATTTTAAAATTTATGAATTTTAATTTGAAAAAATTGACTTAATTTTTTAATTTATCATGTAAATATTATTTTAAGATGATTTTTTTTGATTTTTTTGAAATAATTGATGTTTAGGTGAATGGTGAAAAATACAGTTTTTACTAAAACCATAACATTTATGGCTATATCAAGAAGTAACTATAACATAAAAACATAAAAAAATACCATGATAAAAAATATATTTAAGCAGTAAAACTATACAATTCAAAACACTATTATAAATTTATAAAACATGTTTTTAACATTTTATAAACTTACCTAACATTTTCCCATAAAATAAACTATTTTTGGTCTTTTCTTTTAATTAAATATTATTTTTGTAAAATCCAGTTTTGGATTGCTATTAAAATCAAATAACTTTTATTTATTTTATAATAAAACAATTTATATAATGAAAAAAAGTGATAGTGATAATTTTATCCTACACATAAGTTTTAAACTTTAAAATACACTTTTTCTAAAAATAGGTTTTTACGTGTTATATACACTAATGTTAAAATTGATTTTAGTACACATAAATTTCATCTAATTGAATGGATTTAATATTTAGAATCATTACGTACAAATTATTTAATAAGTTCCATTTTATTTGTAGTCATTAAAATTAAATTACTTAGGTTAAAATTAGTTACCATGGTAAAACCAAAAATGGTAAAAGTGAAAATTTTATGATAAGAAGACTTAAAACATGTTTAAAACATGTGTGAAAATGAATGGATGAAAAATTATAATCCTTATAATATCCCCCAATCCATTATTATCCATTTTTAGTCTTCTTTACATATAAAACATGTGATCTCTTTATATTAAGTTTACATATTTATAAAAATGTCATTCCCACCACTTATAAAAGGGGTCTCTCACCACCCCTTGAAGACAACCCTAAAAATTCGGTTTACTATAGAAATTATACTATTTTTACTTCTACTAGAATCTTATTTCTTTTACTTAAGCCTCTGGTTGTAATATATTTGCTTAAGATCTCCATTTCCAAGTAGTCTTCCAAGGGAAAGTCAAAGTCTTGAACATGAGAACTTTTTCCCTAACCTGTCTTCTTTTCATAATTACTTTAACAAATATAATTTTATAATTCATATATAATGACATTATTATTGTTTGTATACATAATTTTATTATAATAAGAGAATAACTATTAACCACATTTCCTGTTTTTATTAAGAAAAACAAAACTTTCATTCGTGCGTAGTGCGGACTACCGCTTCCACAAAGCGATGACTTTTATTATTCAACAACACATCTATTAGCTAGTTATAAGGGTTAAATTGAAGAATAAATGTGAAATATATAATATAATTATGATTATGAAGATAAAAATTAATATACACCTTATTTCCCTCTCATTATTTGAGAAATGAAAACGTTAATTGTGTGTTGTGTGGACTACCACCCCATGATGCAATGTATCTCATTTTTCATTAAGTTTATTTATTATTTATTAAAACCTAAAAAATATGATTCAAAACATTAAAATTATTTAAATAATATCATTAATATCCTATATTAATGATATTATGCACAAAATAAACCACTTTTATAATCATAGTCATCCATTAATTATGCTCTGGTCGTGTTTGAGTCGGTCCAACCACCTACTTGAACAATGCTATAAAATAATATCATGGATAACATGAGAACTTAGTAAATGATAATATATGATATAAATAATAAAATAAATGTTTTGTTTTGTTTTTGTAATAGTAACATTAATTTTAAACTCATTAATTAAGATACCAATGTTTGTTCGTGAAAAATTACTAAAACATGCCCATCGCTAATTTCATCTTTAAGGATCATAACCAAAAGTCCCATAGAATGAAATTATGAAATTATAAATAATTATAAAATATCAATTATAGTAATTTTATGATTTTATTATGATTAAATTTGGTAGAATAATAAATAACCACTAGTGGAAAACACCTTTAATATCAGTTTTTTTACCTTTCAACATCGATTTATAACCGATGTTAATTCAGAAAACATTGGAAATGAAAATTTCCACATCAGGTTTCATAAAATAACATTAAAATCTCTTCTATAAAGGGAATTATATAGACAATTGGATGTTGGTTTTTTATAAAACCGACGTTGAAATCATGTTGACATCAAAAAGGATTTCAACATTGATTTTTTATAAAATCGATGTTGAAAGTTAAAAAAGATTATAAATTTCATAATCCCATACCTATAATCTCAAACTATAGAAAAAAACCAGCAAAAAAATAGAATAAATAGCACAAGAGTAACAAAACTCATTGAGAACTTTTACAACAATTTTTAAAAATATACAGCTAAATGAAACTAAATATCAAAAAAAATCAAACTTTGAAAATATTGTGCAAATAAATTTTGAAGGTGTTTCAATTAATTGGATGTATATGAATAAACATCATCAATCCCTAAAAAATAAAGTGTTATAAATTTAAAAAATAACATATTTTTTAAAATTATAAGTGTTATAATGGAACTAACCTTTTCAAAATCTATTGATGTTTTGGTCATGATTATCTCATAAATGAATCATAAGAAATAATATCTGTTGAGTCAATAAGGATATCTTATGACTTCTATATTCCTTATGGTTTTATGTTTTGAAAATCACAAACACTTTTTCTTAAGTTCAATCTTTTTCTTAAGTTCTGTTTTTTTAAGATCCGGAATTGTCATTCTATTATACTTACAGAATTGTCATTCCATTATACTTACAAAATTGTCATTCCGTTTTATGATTCCGATTCCGGTGTATATGTGATTCAGTTTTTATGATTCCGATTTCGGTGTATACGTGATTCAGATTTTATGATTCTGATTCCATTATATAAGTGATTCATTTTTTCTGATACTGAATCCGATGTATATGTGATTCAGTCTTTATGATACTGATTCCTATGTATAAGTGATTCCGATTTTACGATTCTGATTCCGGAACATATGAGATACCTGTTTCACAATCTGATTTACTTTTCCTTATGATTCCATTTTCTTGATAATGTTATTCTTAAGAATCCGTTTTCTTGATTTCTTAAGATTACATTTTCTTGATAATGTTAAAGTTTTTTAAATGTATCATTCCAATGATATTGGATTCTAAGTTTTCTTATACTTAACATTTATCCTTAACTTAACATTCTCATACTTAAAATTATGTCATACAATCAGTTATAAACTAACCGTTGTATGTTTGACACGTGTCTAGGTCCCTCTGAAATTTAAGAAAAAATATGACCGTTGAAGAGGAGCCGACTGTTGGGAAGTTTTGCCTATAAATACAAGCTCATTTGAATGATGCAAATAGAGATGATAAAAATTGAAAGGAAAAGAGATAAAAAGTTGTGAAGTGATTTCTAGAGAGAGAGGCTCTTACAACTCTCAGTGCTTCATGCGGATGTCGTGAACAACTTATTCGGGTGTGAACAACTTGTTCATACTTTCTTCATGCAGACTCTGATCGTGTTGATCGTGGGATTTTGGGTTTGGAAGACAGAGGTTCTGATTTCCTTCTAAATCGATGGCCTGTGGGGATAGTAAGACAGATACCGATCTTTGGATTGAGGTCTTACCTGGGTTTGGGTAAGACAGACTTTCTTGAAATTATAAATCAAGGGACCTTTATCCAAGGTTGTTTGATACCCTTCTCTTTAGGATAAAATAATCTTGTTGTTACTTGTTTTCTATTTCAAGTTGTTTTATTTCCGTTGCTGTAATCTTAACTTTGTTAAATATATGAAGTATAACTTTCTTATACTTTCTAATTTCGTTACTCAGATTATATTAGAGATTATATACGCTTTAAAGTAGAATCTTTCTTTTAAGAAAATAGAAAAGCTTTATTTAAGAGGTTTTGTGAATGTTTGTTTAACCTTGTTAAACTTAACTTTAAAGGTTCCAAAGGAATTTTTTAAAGTATACAATTCACCCCCTCTTATATATTGATCATCTCATTAATCATATTCGATCCTACAATTGGTATCAGAGGAGGTATCTGAAATAATTTTATCCACATATAAGTTTTCTTGCTCAAGTTTTCTTTTTCTTAACTTCTTTACATTTCTTAATCCTTGTTTATATACTTTTTCTTCTAACATGTTTTGTAGAAAGAGATATTATTTTTAGTATGGGAAGCATTCATGTTGGATCCTTAGATAATCTCAATCCTACTAGAACACCAATCTTTGATGGAAATGACTATGAGTACTGGAGAGACGGAATGAAGGCCTTTGTGATAAACACAGGTGTAGAAAACTACATTATGATAACTGGAGACTATAAGATTCCTGATAAGGAACTTAGAACCTTTAATAATCTAGAAGAGGTGGAATACCAGCTGAACTTTAAGGTACGTAATACATTAATTTGTTCCATGTCTAGAAATATATATAGCCAAAATTCATCTTGTGAAGTTTCCAATAGTATCTGGAAGAAGTTTGAAGTAACTCACTTTGGAACATCAAAAGTCATTGAAACTAGAAGAGCTATGCTCAGAGCTGAGTATCATGGTTTCTTCTTCCCTTATGGAGAACCCATATATAAGGTACAACAAATATTTATGACTATTGTGAACATCCTGCAATACATGGGTGAAAAAGTCTTAGATGATGAATCTCTTTTAGACAATATTATTGACATCATGCCTAACGAATGGGAATCCAAGAGGACTTCTATAGATGAAAATATAAAAGTTACACAAATTTCTCTTGATGAACTGTTCAGAACCCTTCTTCAACATGAAACCAAAATGAAGAGAGATGTTGATAATATTAAGAAGAAGAATGGGAATAGAAGTGTTTCTTTTACAACTACTTCAAATCATATGAAATCCAAGACTCCTGAGATAATTACAAGATCAAAATCTAAGAAGGTCAGTATTCAATCTAAATATAGTGAAAGTGAAGCTTCAGAAAATGAGTTAGCAAATCTTTCCTGGAGGATGAACAAGATTGTTGGACAGAAGAACTTTAAATATAGATACAAGATGAAAGATGTAAAAGATAAGAAAGATGGAGAAGTGGCATTCTATGAATGTAGAATAATTAGTCATATTAGACCTGATTGTACTTTACTCAAGAAAAGAGACAAGAAAGACATGAATTCTGAAAGGAACAAGAAGAAGTTATATAGATCAAAGCATAAGAAAGTCTTGAAATCCAATGACACTTGGAGTTCCAGTGGTGGAGATTCTTCTGATGATTCTTCAGAATATGAATCTTCTGAGCAAAAGAATATTAGTTTAATATCCCGAGCTCCATTTCAAAATCAATGTCTTGTGGCTAAGGTATGAACTGCTGAATCCTTAACCAATATGTCTTTGAGTGAAAATTTTCCTTATAAATATTTTTCTTCAGATGAAGAATCTTCTTTATCAGATAATGATAATGATTTACCTTCCTATGAGGAAGTTTCTAGATTTTCTAAGTTGCTAGAGATAAGAAATAGTAAAGTTTATAAGAAACTTGAAAAAGCAAATTCTAGAGAATCTATTTTAACAAAGGAAATATCATATCTTTACAAAGATCTTGATAAGAAAAATTTTGTTTTAGAAAATCTTTCTAAGAAACTTGAGTAAGTTAATTCTGAGAAGGATAAACTTTCTAAGGATCTTAAAAATATATTTTTAGAAAAATATGTTTTAGAGGATAAACTTAACTCTAAATCTATTATTCTTGAGAATAAGAATTTAGTCCTAATACTAAAGTATGAATTTTTTTCTTTGAAGAAACTTTTTGCAAAATTTACTTCTGGTAAGGAAAATTTTGACAAGATGTATTCTCAAATCCGACCTCATGATAATAATCAGGGTTTAGGTTATTCTCATGAAAAACCTATTTTTAGAAACAATTATTTTATTCCTTCAAGATCCCCTTTTTGTACCAAATGTCAAAGTGGTGGGCATTGGAATAAAAACTATTCTTTAAATAGAGTTCAATCCCTTGGGCATCATAAAACTTATTTTTCCAAACAAATATGGTTACCCAAGTTTTTGTTATCTAATAATTCCAGATCTAAGCAATTTTGGATTCCGAAGATCTAACTCTTTATTTTTTAGGATAATGAAGTAAGTACCAACAACTTATGATACATGGATAGTGGATGTTCCCGACACATTACTGGTAACAAATACTATTTCAAAAAGTTTTTAAAGTCAAAAGGTGAAAAGGTAACTTTTGGTGATAACTCTCAAGGAGAAATTGTCGGTATAGGTAACATTATTCTTCTTGAAAAAAATATTATTTCAAATGTTCTTTTTGTAAAAGGACTTAGGCACAACCTCATTAGCATTATCCAATTATGTGATGAAGGTTACCTTGTGAATTTTAGAAATGACAAATGTTTAGTTCACAATTACAAGGATGAGTTTATTCTCTCAGCCCTTCGGCATGAGAATGTGTAAACCTTAAACCTAAAAGACCTTAGAAGTCAAGATCTACCTTGACTTAGTGAATTTGAAGATCAATCATGGCTTTGGCATAGAAGACTAGGACACTGTAACTTAAGGAATCTTAGTAAGCTTTCAAAGAAAGAACTTGTTCAGGATCTACCAGAACTTAAGTTTGATTCTTCAAAAGTTTGTGATCTCTATCAATATGGAAAGCAACATAAATCTAGCTTTAAATCTATAAGTGAAGTTACAACTTCTAATGTCTTACAGTTAGTGCACATGGACTTATTTGGTCCAACACAAACTAGAAGTATTGTAGGCAAATACTATGTGTTTGTTCTAGTTGATGACTACACTAGATTCACTTGGGTCTATTTTCTTGCAAATAAATCTGAAGATTTTTCTTATTTCCAAAGTTTTAGAGCTCAATTTAAAAATGATAAAAACCTACCGTTGATAACTATTCATAGTGATCATGGTGGAGAATTTGAAAATTCTATTTTTGAAACATTTTCTAGTAAAAAAAAGGTATTACTCACAACTTTTCAGCTCCAAGAACTCCTCAACAAAATGATGTTGTCGAAAGAAGAAGTCACATTCTTCAAGAGATGACTAGAACAATGTTGAGCTAATATTTTATAGCTAAACATTTTTGGGCTGAAGCTATAAGTACTGCTTGTTATACTATAAATCGAGTTTCAATAAGACTGTTTCTTAATAAAACACCTTATGAGTTATGGTCTGGTTGAAAACCAAAAGTATCTTACTTCAAAGTTGTTGGTAGCAAAGTATTTATCATGAATACCAAGGATAATTTACATAAATTTGCACCCAAATCTGATGAAGGAATTTTACTAGGTTAATCTACTAACTCTAAGGCATATAAAGTTTTTAATAAGAACACTTGTACTATAGAAGAAACGGTACATGTTAATTTTGGTGAAAATGATCCTTTTGTTTTCAAACAACCTAAATCTTTTTCTGATATATTTTCTAAAACTGATCACCAAACTTTGATAGAAGATCATTCAGACAGGGATAATGTTCAAGAAAATGTTTATGATACATTTACACCTGAATATTTTCTACCCTATTTTTATGAACAAGTTTTTCAAAATCCAAGTCAGTTGTTACTTTGGAATCATCCCAGTGACAATATCATTGGAAATGTTAATCAACCAGTAATAACTAGAAGTTCTTTAAGGAATGAAGTTGAACATGTTGCATTTCTTTCCCAATTTTAACCAAAGACTCCTAAAGAAGCCTTGGGTGTTGAAGATTGGACTAAGGCTATGCAAGATTAACTCAATGAATTCGCAAGGAATCAAGTTTGGATCTTGGTTGAAAAACCTAAGGAAACTTCTGTTATTGGAGTAAAATGGATTTTTAGAAACAAATGTGATGAAAATGGAGTAATTGTTAGAAATAAAGCAAGATTAGTTGCCAAATGCTGTAATCAACAAGAAGTCATAGACTATGAAGAAACTTATGCTTCTGTAGCAAACTTGAATCTATTAATATTCTTCTATCCTTTGCAGCATTCTTTAATTTTAAACTTTATCAAATGGATGTGAAGTGTGCTTTTATTAACAGATATTTATAGGAGGAATTCTATGTAGATAAACCCCCTGGCTTTGAAGATACAAAATATCCTAATCATGTTTATAAACTTACCAAAGCTCTGTATGGACTTAAACAAGCCCCTAGAGCTTGGTACAATAGACTTTTAGGATTTTTGCTTCAAAATAACTATGTTAAGGGAACCGCTGATCCAACTCTTTTTATTAAGAAAAAAAATAAATATGTTTTGATTGTTCAAATTTATGTTGACTAAATCATCTTCAGATCAACTCAACAATCCTTAACTGATTCCTTCGTGGATCTTATGAAATCAGAGTTTGAGATGAGTATGATGGGTGAGTTAACTTTTTTTCTTGGTTTTCAAATTTCTCAAAAACCAGAGGGAACTTATATATCTCAACATAAGTATATCAAAGATCTTCTTAAGAAGTTCAGGTTTGACAACACTAAGAGTATAAGTACTCCTATTGGAACCTCTAACACTCTTGATATTGATGAAGTAGGGAAACCTGTAGATCAAACATCTTATAGAAGGATGATAGGAAGCTTACTTTACTTAACAGCTAGTCGACCTAACTTAATGTTCTCAATATGCTTATGTGCAAGATTCCAAAAAAAATTCTAAAGAATCTCATTTAAAGGCATTGAAAATAATTTTTCGCTACTTAAAGGGAACTTTAGATTCAGGACTATTTTATTCCTCTAGAAATGATTTTGAACTTAAAAGTTTTTCGAATGCTAAATTTGGTGGTTGTAAAATGGATAGAAAAAGTACATCCAGGACTTTTCATTTCTTAGGAGATTCCTTAGTTTCTTGGTCATGTAAGAAACAATATTCTGTAGCACTTTCTACTGTTGAAGCTGAATATGTAGCAGCTGGAAGTTGTTGTGCTCAAGTGTTGTGGATGAAACACACACTCATAGACTATGACATGAGTTTTACTAAGACTCAAATTATGTGTGATAACACAAGTGCTATTTCCCAAAGTAAAAACCCTGCACATCACTCTCATGAAAAGCACATAGATATTAGACATCACTTTATTAGGGATCACACACTTAAAGGAGATATTATTCTTCAATTCATCGGAATGAAAGAACAACTTGCTAATATTTTTACAAAACCTTTACCTTCCAATATATTTTAATACATTAAACAGAAGATAGTAATGATCTCTGTGAGGTAATCGTTCATATCTTCTTCTTGTTTAAATAATCTCCTAACATTAAACTAATCCTTATTTCAGGGGGAGTACATATGATTGTTTGTTTAAAATTTTTATCTTTCTTAAAATTTTATCTTTCCTTAAGTTTTTTTCCTTTCTTTATTTGAAAATTTCGGATTTGAAAATTTCGGATTCAAAAATTTCAGAATTGAGAATTTTGGATTTGGAAAGTTCGGATTTGAAAATATCGGAATCTAAAACTTCCAAGAGAATTATTATAATACTAATAAATCTCTCAGAGTATTCTAAAAGGTACACTTTCTTACTCTTTATTTTCTTATCTCAAGTTTTAATTGTTGGTATTTCAATATTTAAAATCCGGTTTTATCTTATTTCAAAAGATCGGAATTCATATTTCCTATATCCATCCTCAACTGTCAGATCAGATCAGGTTGTTCTTTAGCCGTTTGATTATCTTATGGAAGTTGAAAGGTCATGCCCTTGTATATATAAGGGGTGCCTCGTTTACAAGTATTGCACCATCCTTACTGATCTCAGTACCAAAGTTCTGTTGCCTTCAAAGTCTTCATTCTGATTCTTTTGCTTCTCTTACTCCCGAATGAACCCTGAATCCTCAGAAGATCAGATGCTGGTTTCCAAAGAAATAAAGGATTTTTCAATCTTTAAGGAAAGGTTAGTATGTCCTAAATTCTTTGAAAAACATGACTCCCTTATTTCCAAGGTAATAAGAACTAATGAATGGGAGAGTGTTTGTGTGGCTAAGGAGAAAAGTCAAGATCTGGTTTTCCCTGACCTGCTTATTCAATTCTATGAGTCCGTTTCTTTCTTTCAAAATGATGGTAAGGATCTATTTAAGTTAAAATGTTATGATAAGACATATACAGTCCCCTATAAGGAGGTAGCAAACATTCTTAACATTCCGTATCAAGGGGAAGCTATTCTATGCTCTCAAAAAATCCCTGAGAAATAAGGTTCTTTTAAGAAGGTCAAAGGTCTTGATTATCTTGGTATCAAGTATGTTAAGAATCCAAATATTATGAATCTTTCAACAAAACACAAGATGGTAGCTCTATGGATGCAAGGATTTATTATTCCAAAAAAATGAGACAAGGACTCTCTAAAGATATGTGATATATTTCTTTTAGATTTTCTTGTCAACTTAAGGAAGATCAACTTGGTGAAGTAAATCTTTCTCACCATTCATGCAATAAAAGGCGGAACCATTAGATCTCAGATACTTATGTATCCGGAAACTATCTCCAGGATAATTGTCATGTGCCTTCAAGAACTCAATGTCCCGTGCCGATCAGTCTCAAAGCCTTTAAATATCCTGTTGCTTAGCGATGACACTCTAAGAAGGATGAAGGTAGAGTTCTTGCAGGAATCCAAGACTTTTGAAGAAATAGTTGTCCAGAACAAGGGCGATGTTCCAGAATCTTCAAAATCAGTACCCAGGAAAAGGAAACCTGATGAAGCAACCTTGCCCGTACCAGTTTCTGAAGTCCCAGTATCAGCACCTCCTCCTACAAAGAAAATGAAATCCTATTCCAATGCAACAGTTGCAAAGTGGAGAGAAATGGCAGCTACCAGAAAGGAAGGAGATCCTTCCTTTGGATTGAATCCTGTAGAGGCTAAGGCTTTGAAAATAAATCAAGCTGAAAATCATGAGAAAGAAAAGAAGGAGAAGATCTTAAAGAAGAAATACTTGGAAACTCAAGTTTTTCAGTCCCTTCTAAAAGCTGTAGAAAAGAAGTCTCATCAACTTCAGGAACCTCATGTCGTTCAAAATAAATCAGTTTCCACTCCAAAAATCTAGAAAGCCAAGAAAGTTATATCTTTATCAGAACCTGTTGAATAAATAGAAGATCAGATAGTTCAAGATGATGATGATGATGTTCTAAGGGAAGTGGAAGATTACATTGGAACTCCTTTGAGTTCAGTATCTAAATCTGTTTCATAAGAACAAGTTGAAGAACAAGTTGAAGAACAATTTGAAGAACAAGTTGAAGAAGAAGTTGAGGAAGAGGTAGAAATTGAGGAAGGAGTAGATTTTGAAAAATAAGAACAAGTATAAACTGAAGTGGAAGAAGGAGGGAAATAAGAGGCTGAACATCAAAGTTTTGAAGAAGAAGATGAATAGGGAGATCTAGATTTTATCTAAGTTTTAGATGAACAATATCTAGTTAAAAATCCTACCGAAGGAAAAAGTGTTATGGTTGCCTCATTTAAAAAATAAATTCCTCAGAAGTCTTTCAAGAGAATAGAAAAATCAGTTTCCTTAACTCTAAGAGGAGCTCAGAAAGGAAAAGTTATTTCAGGTTCTGAATCCTCTTCATCTGTTGAACATGATTTTGTTAAGCTGTCTTTAATAAATTTTGTCAGCACCATTCTAGTTCTTGCAAACATAGATGCTCAGAGTCAAATGATGCAATAAACTCTGAATCAAAAGATGGAATCGACCAATATGCTTATGTACATGGTTGTCAAGAAATAAGTAGAATTCAGTAATCTTTTGATTGATTGCAAACCTCAAAAGGTGACTTATAAGAAAGTCTTTAACTGCACCTAAACCATCAATGAAGAGCTAAGAAATTTCAGTGACTTCATGGATTCAACAAACAGATCTTTTAATACTTGTGAAACTGATTTCAACAAGGTCAAGGCATCAATCTCTAAGAAAGCTAGTAAACTCAATTATGTTTCCCCATCTATTAGCAGTGAGAAGGAAGTCAGAGATGAATTAGAGAAAAAGGTGGCTGCTCAAGAAGAAAGAATCTTGTCATTAGAAAAGAAGAATCAGGATCAGGAGATCTTGTTGAAAAAGTTTGAAGAAGATCATAAGGAAGTGAAGAAACCATAAAGCCTTGATAAAGAAGATGTTGTCTAAGCAGAAGAAGAATGGATGACTTTTCTTTACATTATGATGTTTTATTGTAATATAAACCTTATTTCTAAAATTTTCTTAAGAAGTTTATTTCATTTCTTTATTTTATTTTAGAATGTATTCTTTCTTAACCTTATAGGTACATCTTATAATTCTCCATTCCTTTTCCATCTTTTTGAAAATTTCAAAGGGGGAGAATTTATTTAAAGGAAGAATTTAATGAAGATCTATGAGAAAGAGAATCTGTTAAGGGGGAGTATGGCAAGAAAGGTTTTTGTCCATGTAAGGGGGGTTCTCTTTTAGGAAGATATGAATATCTAAGGGGGAGATATTCCCTTAATAAAACCTGACTCTAAAGATCAAGAATATGATCCTTGGGAAACATAACCTAAGGGGGATTTAGTCGTATTCATCAGAAAATTCTTTCTAAGGGGGAGATAAGATTTTCATACTTGTTTATCTAAGTCAATATATTCTCCCTTAGCAAAGTTGTTTGTTCTTTCCAAAAAGGGGGATATTTTTAAGTCAATAAGGATATCTTATGAATTCTCCGTTCCTTATGGTTTTATGTTTTGAAAATCACAAACACTTTTTCTGAAGTTCTGTCTTTTTCTTAAGTTATTTTTTTTATGATCCGGAATTTTCATTCCGTTATACTTATAGAATTGTCATTATGTTATACTTACAGAATTGTCATTCCGTTTTATGATTCTGATTCCGGTGTATATGTGATTCAGTTTTTATGATTCTAATTCCGGTGTATATTTGATACAGTTTTTATGATTCCGATTCCGGTATATAAGTGATTCAGTTTTTGTGATACCGAATACGATGTATATGTGATTCGATATTTATGATACTGATTCCAGTGTATAAGTGATTCCGATTTTATGATTCCGATTCCGGAACAAATGAGATACCTATTTCACAATCTGATTTACTTTTCCTTATGATTCTGTTTTCTTGATAATGTTATTATTAAGAATCTTTTTTCTTGATTTCTTAAGATTACATTTTCTTGATAATGTTAGAGTTGTTTAAATGTATCATTCCAATGATATTGGATTCTAAGTTTTCTTTGACTTAACATTTATACTTAACTTAAAATCATTTCTCATACTTAAAATGATGTCGTATAATCTGTTATAAACTAACCGTTGTATGTTTGACACGTGTCCAGGTCCCTCAAAAATTTAAGGAAAAATATGACCATTGGAGAGGAGCCGACCGTTGGGAAGTTTTTCCTATAAATACAAGATCATTTAAATTATTCAAATAACGATGATAAATAGTGAATGGAAAAGAGATAAAAAGTTGTGAAGTGATTTCTAGAGAGAGATGATCTTACAACTTTCTGTGCTTCGTGCGGATGTCGTGAACAAATTTTTCGGGTGTGAAAAACTTGTTCAGACTTGCTTCATGCAGACACCGATCGTGCTGATCGTGGGCTTCTGAGTTTGGAAGACAAAGGTTCCAATTTCCTTCTAAATCGTGGGCTTCTAGTTTTGGAAGACAGAGGTTCCTATTTCCTTCTAAATCGTGGGCTTCTGGGTTTGGAAGATAGAGGTTCTGATTTCCTTCTAAATCGAGGGCTTGTGAGGATAGCAAGACAGATACTGATCTTCAGATTGAGGGCTTACCTGGGTTTGGGTAAGATAGAATTTCTTGAAAGTATAAATCAAGGGACATTTATCCAAGGTTGTTGGATACCCTACTCTTTGGGATAAAAGAATCTTGTTGTTACTTATTTTCTATTTCAAGTTGTTTTATTTTCGCTGATATAATCTTAACATTGTTAAAGATAGGAAGTATAACTTTCTTATACTTTCTAATTCAGTTACTCTGATTATATTACAGATTCTATATGCTTTAAGGTAGAATATTTCTTTTAACAAAATAGAAAAGTTTTCTTTAAGAGGTTTTGTGAATGTTTGTTTAACCTTGTTAAACTTAACTTTAAAGGTTCCAAAGGAATTTTTTAAAGTATACAATTCACCCCCTCTTGTATATTGAGCATCTCATTAATCATATTCGATCCTACAATATCCACATTCAAAATTCTCTTGTTTATTATGAAACTATATTTATGAAGTAATATTTTAAAAATAAAAACATCAAGTATGTAAGAAAAAACAAATATTCACTGATAAAAATTTTATTCACCTAGAATTTCACATAATTAATTTTTTTATGGTACCACTGTTGGATAGAGATCCCTGTTGAAGCCAATCTGAAACTTATTGCAATTTTAAATATTAATTATCAAAACCAATGTAAAATGGAAATATTATGATTAAATAACTGAAAGCATGGAATAAAACTTACTTCATTAACATTTTTCTAAATATTCTTTAAACTCCACTTAATAAATAGCATAACCAATATGCTATACATTCTTTTGGGAAAATACGCATAACATCCAATTTCCAAAAAAAATATTCAGCATTAATAATAGTATAATGAATATTTGTTCATAATTATATATTTGTTCTTACCTATTAAGTAATGAAAAAAACCAACATGTGATCTCCATATTTTTAAATATTTCAAATACATATTGAACTATGGCTTCCTGGTTTAAATATTTCACATATGTTTAAATATATTATGGATCAATAAAAACATAAACAGAAGTTCAATAATATTATATGCAAATAATATAGAGATACTGTAACACCCCGAGATTATATGTAAAATATTCATTTAATTTCATTAATGTCTTGTGTTGTACGCTACACCAAAAGGAGCTGGCACAACACGCATCCTTGACTTGCCTTGTATTACATGCAATCGCGACCTTTCTCAATAGCGTGTGTAGTACGCAATAACGAGTTTCACTAAACAACAATATGCTATTAAAATATTATTAAAACTAGCCGTTATGAATAGTAATAACCACTTTTTGAAATTTTGTAAATTTTATTTTTCAAAATGGACTTCATTTTTGGATTCGGAATATCGAAATTAGCTTTGGGTGAAATTTTGGTAATTTTCGGATAACTTTCATATTTTGATGAATAGTGAAAATTACTAAATTTTAATTAAAAACAACTTTTTAAATCGAAATAATTCATAGTGATAAATTATTAATTTGAGTGGTTTTAAAGTATATTTATAATATATTTTTACAATTTAATACAATGTTGGTCATTGGATGTAATTTCACATTTAAACCAGACATAAACAAGTGTCAATCTTTTGATAGTTATTATCTCTTAAGAACACGCTATTTGTTTTGACGACGGGAATTAATTTTTAAATTAATTAATGCAACTGATATGTTTTGAATTTGGTAAAATAGACATCATTTTTGAGTTCATAATATCAAATATATCTTAGGCCTAATTTTTGGTATTTTTCTGGAAACTTTCATTTTTTGATGAATAGTGAAACCACTAAGTGGTAGTTAAAAAAAATGAATTTTTCATAAAACTTAATTTTACCGCTTCTGTGAATGGAATTTCAAAAATCCTAGAGACACGGTTGATGTCAGTAAGTAAAATGTGGTTCAATGAGATGAAAACAATTTTTGGTGAATAGTAACTTTTTACTTTTTTTTACCACGGTTAAAAGTAAATAGGGTAATTAAGGGTAAAAATGATATTATTATTACCCTAACACATGTCCTAATTCTATTGGATAAGTGTAATTAGACCAAAAACAACCTTAGGAATAAAATATTACAATTTAGGCCCACTTGGATTAGATTAGGACATTTATTATTATTTAATTCAAAGAAGAGTTAAAAGAGTTAAAATCAAAGTTTATTTACTAAAACATTTTTAATATAGGGTTATACATAAGATAAATTCAATTGTAAATATTCATTAGAAATATAATAAGATTTCCTACATAATGGTATTTTATTTATAATTTTTAGACATTAAATAATTTATTTATGACACAACGATGATGCAGTAATTATCTTATTAATGAAATATTGACATAATTGATGTTATAAATACCCAAATAAATGTAATTTGAGACTTTTTATGAATTAAACTAATTTTCTAGGTTCATATCACATGTTATTATTTATTTATTTAACTTTTTTCTAACTAATCATTCTGTTATGATTTTTACAAAAATCAATTACTAAATAGTGTCAAAATTGACATAAAACAGTTTTTAAAACAAATATTATATTATTAATTGTTATTTTATTCCTAAAAATCTAATGTTCGGCCAAATGACTTAGATAAGGTTATATATATTAATAATAAACAACTTGGTGTTCGTTTGGCTTGTTATATTAAGTTTATTAACCTTATAGTGTAAGAACACAAGAAGACACGGTAAAAGTAAAATTATTTAACTTAATGTTAAATCTAAATGATAAGGTTAAAATAGGAACCTAAACTTGTCTAAATTCTATTGGATGAGAGGATTTCGACCCATACCCACCTTAGCTTCGAAATAAATCAATTTGGGGCTATTTAAAACCGAATTTGGATTTATAATAAAATAATATTTTTGGTTATTCCAAAGGTACCCCTCTCCTCCCTTATAAAAGGGCACCTCCTCCCCTCTTCCTCACCCCACTTTGAGCCTTCAATCTCGGCCAACCCCCGCCAAATTCTCTTCTCCAATTCCCTATAAACATCCTAGAGGTTCTGGTCTTCCTCAAAGACCAATTTTAGTGCCCTAAAAGGAGATCTCAAAGAGGCGCTTCAAAGAAGAGGTAATGTCCGTTACCGATTCTTTCAACTTTATTTCTTCTTTCACTTATTCTTCTTAGGTTGTTTCATTATGAAGTAATAACATAAGTATCACTAATATACTGATATGTTATTATAAGTATGAAACAACCCTATTTCACCATCTATCCATCCTACGGAAAACGAAATCACCGCGCATGCGTACGTACGGAATACCGTCTCCACACCGTGGTGAAATCTATTTTCCACCACCACATTACTTGGATGGGTATAATGGTGTAAATAATAACTATATATGATTATTTTAAAGTGATATTGATTCTTAAATAGTATACATACACTCCAATACAGTCCCACAATCATGAGAACGATATCATCGCTCGTGCGTACATACGGACTACCGTCTCCACGACGCGATGAGATTCATTCTCCACTTTAACCATTCATGAATGATTATAAAGAATATATAATAAGTAATCATGAAATATATGACATAATAATTATACTGGATTTATGTGTACATATATGTATTCCATCTACATAATTCCATTCAACTCAATAAGGAAACGAAAACAGCGTTCATGCGTACATACGGTCTACCGTCTCCATGAACGGTGTATTTCATTCCATTTACTGATCTATTAAATATATGTATATTATGAATATATATTATATATAAATCATTTTTTATATTCTGGAATTAATTAATCATGATCTAAGTAATCATATGAATAATTACAATTCAAAACACGGACGACAAATGAAACGATTTTACCCAAAACGCTCTTTAACATTGAATTTACAAATGAACGGGTAAAATAAAGTCATAAGTGAACCATATATGATATCATACCAATGAATATGATTCTGGAATAATTCAATGACATTATTTAAATCATTATACAGGAGGTTCAGACACTTACGAAGCAAATCGGACCTAAGGTAAGGGAAATATCACAATCTCATTTTTATCTGAGATTGTTTATACTTTAGTATTTACTGGGGTGTATTTTATCATCCACATCCATGTTTCCTCAATATGTAATATTATTTCCATCCACCTAAAAATTTTTAAATCCAATTTAACCCTTCGGTGAGTTTTTAGTAAAAGATATGAAAGGAATCTTTTGTCGTTTTTCATACGAGGTACTTTTTGACTTTTCCGACAAAAGTATGAGAAGAATGTTTTTTTAACTTATACAACATGAATGGATTTTTAAAACATTATTTCCAAGAAGCTTCCTTTACAAGTTTTCAAGTTTATTTTTAATCAACTTCTTTTAGTTTAGAATTGTATGACACGTTATGAAAGGAAAAGTGTTTTTGAAGAAGAAAGGATATTTTCCTCAAGAATGGAGTTCAAGTGTTTTATCAAAATTATTTTACATCTAAGATAATAAAGGGTTTTGTTTCTATCCCTATTATTACATTTATTTGACTATGTTGTGATGGAATTATTTTTATAAATTCCTTTATCTTATATGAATTGTTTTATGATGTCATGATGTTTAAGATTCCCATTTTTATTACATGGGTTATGCTATGATGTATGGTTTATGATTTTGTGGCACACATAAGAATGGTATCATTATGAGATGGGTGAGACCTATATCTCCCTCCAATGCATTGGGTAAAGATTTTATATCTCATGAGATAGACATGGCTGGAACGGTAGGTTATACCGGTTCAGTGAAACAGGACTGAAACGAGGGTGACTCGGTTTAGAAATGGACTTTGTCCACTAAGATAGTCTTGGCAATGAGTCTTGACTAATAAGAAATGATTCTATATGATTATGTGTGTATGACACAAAGTTTCATGTTTTAAGTTATGATTAATGGGATTCCATTTCACTACTATGATTTATCCCATGTTATGAAATTATGCTCTCTTTTGCAGGTTAAGATTTCCAAAATGTTATGTTCTTATGAATATGATGTGATTGATATTTATTTTTTTTACCCTTACTAAGCATTTGAGCTCACCCTTTTATGTTTTCTTTTCCCCAAGATATAAAGAAAGGTTTTAGGTTAAAAAAAGGGAAGATCTTTATGGGAGATGTTGAAGATCTTTCACCACGATTAGAAGATTATATTCCGAGTTTCCAAAGACACTAAACTATTACGATCCTTGTGTGTGTGTTTTTGTTATGTACTAAGTATTCCGCAAAAGTAATGTAATGTCCATGTACGTCAAGCTTCGGGTCTCTACAGTTGGTATCAGAGCGAAGGTTTAGTCAACCTTTGGAAACTAAGATGCGTGAACGTTAGTGAGATCCCTAGAGATATTTCTATGGTATGTCTAGGGATGTCCCTAAGGATAAGTATACATATAGGATATAGTCCTAGAACTATGGTAACAATATTAGATTAAACCAAAGATGTTAGATATTGAAGTTACTCCCCCTTTATTATGATTTTTTCCTCTCACACTATTCTTTTCGGGTTTTAGGAAATGGATGGAAACAAGATGATTCACGATAATGGAGGATATGATGGACAATGGAATGATATTTTTCATGAGAAACCAAATGAAATGGGATTTGGAAGTCCAAACATCATTATTATGCCGAATCATCAATCTCATAATATGATCAATAAAGTAAAATTTGGTAAGTTTCCTGACTCAGCTAATAAGAGAAAGATGGAGTTTCATGATGATCATAGAGGAAAGAAAGTTCAATTTCCCTTATGTAAATCATGTGGGAAGAGGCATCAAGGAGAATGTTTCAAAGGAACTGGAAGATTCTTTGGGTGTGGAAAAGAAGGACACAAAGCCAGTAAGTGCAAAGGAAAAGGTTCAGTTAACACCAGGGATGAGGATAATGGTATTGCTATGACATCAACAATGGTTAAATGTTTTAAATGTGGAATGTACGGGCATTATGCAAACCAATTCCCTAAGGGAAAGTCTCATGAAGAGAATCAGTATGGTCGTATGGGTAGTATTTATGTTGATGATGGTGAAGAGACTACAAATGATATGTGAGATGAAAGAATTTTTGAAGCTCGATCAATGGTTTAAGAATGTAGTAGAATGATTACATGTTTATCATGTGTAATGTTGTATAAGTAATCTCATGGTACTATGGAATAAAGAGACATCTAAGGATTGTTACACTGTTTTCTTTCCTTGAGTTTTGAAAGTGTATGATTAATGGTACCATTATCCATGAAAGGTTATTCAGATATTTTTGGAATGTAGATGATATGCGCATAATGAAGGGATAAGGAGAAAATTAAATGTTTGATAGTATTCATGAGCTCATGACTGATATAAGGAGAAGGTTATATCATGGTTTGAGTATATAGAATTTTTGGATTTTGGTATGTGGAAAGAGTTAACTTTTCACTGCATTCATGTTTTCACTAAGGTTCAATGGGTAATCATTCTTCAAGAGAATACATGATTAAGGTATTCACATGTTTGTAATTTGACCAACAAGATATATCTTATGATATATGGGGGATAAATGATGGAATTCACATGATTGTTATGTGACATTTCAAGTAATTATTTTTATACTATGAGCTTGGACCGAAGTATTTTGGATAAGCCTAAAGATTAGGATGGATTATGTTGGACATAAGTTAGTATTGTTTAAGTATAGAAGTTTTTTTGATATTATTGACGGGATGTTATAGTAATATAGCTTTAGAAAAAGGACAACCTGCAGGACGGGCGACAGCCCATCGCGTCGGACAAGGCTGTAGGAATCGAACTCACAACCGAAGTGCGACTGGCCTTTATCGCCTACCACTGGCCTACAGGACGTCCCTGTTTAGTAGAAACTAGTTTTATTATATTAAGCAGTATGATATATGAAGTATAAGTCCATTTTAGGAACCATATATGATTAATCTCACTATAGATGGACTTATGTATTTTTTGATAACTTTTCTAACCTTTTGTTTGAGACAGATGAAATGACCCATCATTCTATCACATGATCTTCTAACACATCACGAATGAAAAATTCAACTTCATTTCTTTAAGATTTGAAGTGGAAATTGTCCAAAGAACGACCAACGGTGAGACTATACCGAAATCACGAAAGTATTTCTTCTAATTCCAATTTCATCAACTTTAGGGAAATGATCTTGAAAACCAAAAATGTTGTCCTAGTGATCTTATATCTGATGAATCAGATGGTACCTTATATCGTCACAAATTTATGGCTTTGTGATTGCTGGCTTTTCCATAGCCATGTTCTCTACCACTCTCCACTAGAACATGATGATTAGATTTCTCTTCCATATCCATATTTTAACCTATGTGGAAACCCAGTGATTAGTTTATTTGGGTAACCGTTACGTTTCATACTTTTGTTTTCAAAGATTGGTTTTAGTATTCCTTTTTATGATGTGGGTTTCTATTAAAGAAACCTTTGAATAGTAAACCATTTATAACCTCGACGAATTTTGAGGGTGAAATTCATTTTAAGGGGGGTAGAATGTAACACCCTGAGATTATATGTAAAATATTCATTTAATTTCATTAATGTCTTGTGTTGTACGCTACACCAAAAGGAGCTTGAACAACACGCATCCTTGACTTGCCTTGTATTACACGCAATCGCGACCTTCCTCGATAGCGTGTGTAGTACGCAATAACGAGTTTCACTAAACAACAATATGCTATTAAAATATTATTAAAACTAGACCTTATGAATAGTAATAACCACTTTTTGAAATTTTGTAAATTTTATTTTTCAAAATGGACTTCATTTTTGGATTCGTAATATAGAAATTAGCTTTGGGTGAAATTTTGGTAATTTTCGGATAACTTTCATATTTTGATGAATAGTGAAAATTACTAAATTTTAATTAAAAACAACATTTTAAATCGAAATAATTAATAGTGATAAATTATTAATTTGAGTGGTTTTAAAGTATATTTAGAATATATTTTTACAATTTAATAAAATTTTGGTCATTGGATGTAATTTCACATTTAAACTAGACATAAACAAGTGTCAATCTTTTGATAGTTATTATCTCTTAAGAACACGCTATTTGTTTTGACGATGGGAATTAATTTTTAAATTAATTAATTCAAATGATATGTTTTGAATTTGGTAAAATAGACATCATTTTTGATTTCATAATATCAAATATATCTTAGGCCTAATTTTTGGTATTTTTCTGGAAACTTTCATTTTTTGATGAATAGTGAAACCACTAAGTGGTAGTTAAAAAAAATGAATTTTTCATAAAACATAATTTTACCGCTTCTGTGAATGGAATTTCAAAAATCCGAGAGACACGGTTGATGTCAGTAAGTAAAATATGGTTCAATGAGATGAAAATAATTTTTGGTGAATAGTAACTTTTTACTTTTTTTTACCACGGTTAAAAGTAAATAGGGCAATTAAGGGTAAAAATGATATTATTATTACCCTAACACATATCCTAATTCTATTGGATAAGTGTAATTATACCAAAAACAACCTTAGGAATAAAATATGACCATTTAGGCCCACTTGGATTAGATTAGGACATTTATTATTATTTAATTCAAAGAAGAGTTAAAAGAGTTAAAATCAAAGTTTATTTACTAAAACATTTTTAATATAGGGTTATACATAAGATAAATTCAATTTTAAATATTAATTAGAAAGATAATACGATTTCCTACATAATGGTATTTTATTTATAAATTTTAGACATTAAATAATTTAATTTATTTATGACACAACGATGATGCAGTAATTATCTTATTAATGAAATATTGACATAATTGATGTTATAAATACCCAAATAAATGTAATTTGAGACTTTTTATGAATTACACTAATTTTATAGATTCATATGACATGTTAGTATTTATTTAATTAACTTTTTTCTAACTAATCATTCTGTTATGATTTTTATAAAAATCAATTACTAAATAGTGTCAAAATTGACATAAAATAGTTTTTAAAACAAATATTATATTATTAATTGTTATTTTATTCCTAAAAATCTAATGTTCGGCAAAATTACTTAGATAAGGTTATATATATTAATAATAAACAACTTGGGGTTCGTTTGGCTTGTTATATTAAGTTTATTAACCTTATAGTGTAAGAAGAGAAGAGGACACGGTAAAAGTAAAATTATTTAACTTAATGTTAAATCTAAATGATAAGGTTAAAATAGGAACCTAAACTTATCTAAATTCTATTGGATGAGAGGATTTCGACCCATACCCACCTTAGATTCTAAATAAATCAATTTGGAGCTATTTAAAACCGAATTTGGCTTTATAATAAAATAATATTTTTAGTTATTCCAAAGGTACCCCTCTCCTCCCTTATAAAAGGGCACCTCCTCCATCTCTTCCTCACACAACTTTGAGCCTTCAATCTCGGAAAACCCTGCAAAATTCTCTTCTCAACTTCCCTAGCAACATCCTAGAGGTTCTGGTCTTCCTCAAAGACCAATTTTAGTGCCCTAAAAGGAGATCTCAAAGAGGTGCTTCAAAGAAGAGGTAATGTCCGTTACCGATTCTTTCAACTTTATTTCTTCTTTAACTTCTTCTTATTAGGTTGTTTCATTATGAAGTAATAACATCAGTATCACTCATATACTGATATGTTATTATAAGTATGAAACAACCCTATTTCACCATCTATCCATCCTACGGAAAACGAAATCACCGCGCGTGCATACGTACGGAATACCGTCTCCACGCCGTGGTGAAATCTATTTTCCACCACCACCTTACTTGGATGGGTATAATGGTGTAAATAATAACTATATATGATTATTTTAAAGTGATATTGATTCTGAAATAGTATACATACACTCCAATACAGTCCCACGATCATGAGAATGATATCATCGCTCGTGCGTACGTACGGACTACCGTCTCCACGACGCGATGAGATTCATTCTCCACTTTAACCATTCATGAATGATTATAAAGTATATATAATAAGTAATCATGAAATATATGACATAATAATGATACTGGATTTATGTGTACATATATGTATTCCATCTACTTAATTCCATTCAACTCAATAAGGAAACGAAAACAGCGTTCATGCGTACGTATGGTCTACCGTCTCCATGAACGGTGTATTTCATTCCCTTTACTGATATATTAAATATATGTATATTCTGAATATATATTATATATAAATAATTTTTTATATTCTGGAATTAATTAATCATGATCTAAGTAATCATATGAATAATTACAATTCAAAACACGAATGACAAATGAAACGATTTTACCCAAAACGCTCTTTAACATGGAATTTACAAATGAACGGGTAAAATAAAGTCATAAGTGAACCATATATGATATCATAACAATGAGTATGATTCTGGAATAAGTCAATGTCATTATTTAAACCATTATACAGGAGGTTCGGACACTTACGAAGCAAATCGGACCTAAGGTAAGGGAAATATCACAATCTCATTTTTATCTGAGATTGTTTATACTTTAGTGTTTACTGGGGTGTATGTTATCATCCACATCCATGTTTCCTCAATATGTAATATTATTTCCATCCACCTACAATTGTTTAAATCCAATTTAACCCTTCGGTGAGTTTTTAGTAAAAGATATGAAAGGAATCTTTTGTCGTTTTTCGTACGAGGTACTTTTTGACTTTTCCGACAAAAGTACGAGAAGAATGTTTTTTTAACTTATACGGAATGAATGGATTTTTAAAACATTATTTCCAAGAAGCTTCCTTTACAAGGTTTCAAGTTTATTTTTAATCAACTTCTTTTAGTTTAGAATTGTATGACACGTTATGAAAGGAAAAGTGTTTTTGAAGAAGAAAGGATATTTTCCTCAAGAATGGAGTTCAAGTGTTTTATCAAAATTATTTTCCATCTAAGATAATAAAGGGTTTTGTTTCTATCCATATTATTAAATTGATTTTACTATGTTGTGATGGAATTATTTTTATGAATTCCTTTATCTTATATGAATTGTTTTATGATGTCATGATGTTTAAGATTCCCATTTTTATTACATGGGTTATGCTATGATGTATGGTTTATGATTTTGTGGCACACATAAGAATGGTATCATTATGAGATGGGTGGGACCTATATATTCCTCCAATGAATTGGGTAAAGATTTTATATCTCATGAGATAGACATGGCTGGAACGGTAGGTTATACCGGTTCAGTGAAACAGGACTGAAATGAGGGTGACTCGGTTCAGAAATGGACTTTGTCCACTAAGATAGTCTTGGCAATGAGTCTTGACTAATAAGAAATGATTCTATTTGATTATGTGTGTATGAAAAAAAGTTTCATGTTTTAATTTATGATTAATGGGATTTCATTTCACTACTATGATTTATCCCATGTTATGAAATTATGCTCTCTTTTGCAGGTTAAGATTTCCAAAATGTTATGTTCTTATGAATATGATGTGATTGATATTTATTTTGTTTACCCTTAATGAGCATTTGAGCTCACCCTTTTATGTTTTATTTTCCCCAGGATATAAAGAAAGGTTTTAGGTAAAAAAAAGGGAAGATATTTATGGGAGATGTTAAAGATCTTTCACCACGATTAGAAGATTATATTCCGAGTTTCCAAAGACACTAAACTATTACGATCCTTGTGTGTGTGTTTTTATTATGTACTAAGTATTCCGCAAAAGTAATGTGATGTCCATGTACGTCAATCTTCGGGTCTCTACAGATACCTGATTAAAAAATTAATTAACTAAGTCAATATAAAATATGTTTACTTAATGAAAATAAATTAAAGATTGAAATTTACTTACACGAAAAACAACTGCAACACAGGTACATTAAGCTGATCAAACTTTACAACATCCATGATGTAGGTTTTAAAAATATATAATGTATAATATCTTCCACATATATTAGTAATCATTGGAAATGTATAATAATTATCTAATATAGGAAAAACATGTGATAACTTTGTTACCCAATTAGTTTCCTAAGGAATATCTAAAGGCAGTGGAACCAGAAATTTTTATTTCCTTTGCAGTGATTCCTTTGATATCATATACTCCTACATAAGGTAAGTGTAAGAAAATAATATAAATAATTTTTAATCTAATGATAAATAAAAAATCAAAATAAACTCACACCTCATATGTCATATGACAACAAAGATCAGCTGGACAATGCAAAAAATGGCGAATACTCTGTCCAAATAAGGACTCCTCCTCAGTAGGCAGTGACACTGGAGTATTTGGATCAATAATATCATGTATCTCTACTCTTACCTAACCCAAAAACATAATCTGATGATGTACATAATCCCCTAGATGATGTACAATTCTGTATGCTACAATACATACATGGGGATCCCCAAAATGCAACTCACAGTACAAAGTCGGGTCTGAATAAGGATGTGGTGGATTTGGGAATAAAGGTTTCACCGGATGAATCTATCACATATCTTATGTAAGAATAGATGATATTGATTATTTAATCATTTCCTCTATCGAATCATTTAAGTGTCACAGATCAGACTTCAAAGAATTTATTTCTTCATGATGTTATTCCCCCATTGATGTCGCACTAGGGGCATGGCCAAAAACATTTTTAAATATAATACCCTCCTTATACCCTCTGATGTGGATAGAGTGTTCTGGATTTCCTAAAGAATCTATAAGAATATACTTCTTACCCTCAAGTATAAAGGTCCCCTATGTAATTTTCTCCTGAAGGATATCCTAATGTAATATTTTCAAATGCAATATTAGTGAGACAAATTTACTAAATAGTAATATTGATGAAAATTAACAATTCATTACTTATAATCTTATCAATTTATTTCTTTTTTAGATTAGTACTATATATTCCCTTTTTTTACATTCTCACCCTTTTTCATTTTTCATGAAGAGTGGTAGGAGATGGAGGGTCATGTGGAACCTCTTTAGAGCCACTACTTGGCTTGGCTCTTAATTCACTTAGTTTTTAAGTAATCATTTATTCCTATGATAAAGGATATCCTCCTCATGATAGTGTATACCGGTATAAATTTTGATACTGTATCACTTGGTGAGTTTTCATGGAGGCCGATTATATATGAAAAAACAAATAAGTTATAAAGTAATGAAAATTAATTAAACAATTTTTTTTTTCAAAGAACAAAAACATACCATAAAAGCTTCATCCTTCCGACTAGAGACAAACTTCTACCAAATATCAATATCTATAAAATAAAACTTAACACATGGATATTTATCCTTTTTTCTCAAAAAATATAATTTGAAGTCAACTTTGTCTTAAAATATCTCAATCTTGTTGCTGTAAAGGATCGACACTTTTTTTAATTCCTTTTGTCTCTTGAAAGTTAAATGTCATATATAATTTAATAAAGAAAATATTAAGAAATTTATAATATTTAAACCATTGGAATAATAAATGAATTAGTTTATAAATTTTACCATTAGGGACTCCCATAAAATATCTTTACCTGAATGGTCGATGCTCCTCCAATTTGGGTATTAAATAATAATCCTACAATGACTTTGTATAGCTAGGTAAGTCCAAAAATATTAGCATTTGGTCCAATTGGGAAGTCATTCTCACCAAGTATAATTATCACCCTTTTCACTCTATGTGCGAGTAAATTTTTTGATAAACAAGTAATGCCATGCTTACCATATCTATGTATTGTTATCTCTAGAGAAGAAGAAGAGCTACAAATAATTTTAAGAAATATAAGTTTAATTTCATTAAATAATATAACTACTATAGATATATATTTAAATGAAAAAATGTACATACCTCGGTTCCCTTGCATTAGTGTGTCATTTTGAAAGATGTATGTTATCTCAAAAAAAGTATGTGTGCATGTATTTGATTAAAATTAAATAAATATTATAAATAAAAAATTTATCATTCATAATAGAAAAAACAATTTATAAATGAAAAAATTGAAGAAAAAAATGATTTCAACCACAAACATATTATAATGATAAAAATTGTATAAATAAAAATAATTCTAAATAAAAATAGATACAACCAAAAAAATTACAGTCATAAACGATTTATATTCATAATAAAATCTATAACATTAAATAAATTTTAACAAAAAAAATATAATTGATAATAAAATGTATGCAAACAAATGATTGGAAGAATTAAATTTATAAAAAACAGATAATTAATTTATCTTCAAGAATAAAAAATAACTTACAAAATTTGGATTTAAATAGATCTGGAATTTTTTTAAACTCACTCGAAGGTGGTGGCAATAGGGTGGGTGTTGTAAGTTTGAATAGAAATATATAAAAATAGATAATTTAAACATGAACAAATTTTAACAAATAATTTATATCCTAAAAAATTATAAATGAAAAAAAATTGAAGAAAAAAATAACTTACCAAATTTGGAGGTCGATAATGAAAAATAGATTATAAATATTTACATGAATAATTAGGAGAGAAATTTAGTGTTTTCTCATATCCCTTCAGCATGATCATTTCATATAGCATGGACTATGTCTACATTATAATCATTGTTGTTATCTAGAAATCGTATACTAGATGAAGAAAGATCACATAAATCCATAACATCATCATCATCCTCATCACCCAAATGAATTATTTTCCCTTTAAAAACAATAGACTACTGATCATTCGATATACCAATAACATAAAATATTTTCATTTCATGTGTCGGTATGATAAATGATTCATTTTTCATCTAAATCTTTTCAAATAAACAAGTATAAATCCATAATCATTATGTTTCAAACCACTGTTATTATCAACCCAGTTACACTTAAACACTTTTAGTCAGAATTTAGTATAATCAATTTCTCATATATCTTCAAGAACTCCAAAGTATGTCGTTGATGCAGAAATTAGGTTTTTATCTTTTGTACTCAAAAAATGAAGTACTTTAATGAAGACCATTACCCTGCTATTTTTAATAGTACTCTTGTAATCCTTATTTTTATGTAAAATGTTTAACCATTAATATCAAAACTAGTCCATTTGATCACATTAAAAGAAGGCCCCCCTACAAAACATTTTAAAGTTTCTGATTTAGATAAATCTGTGTTGACTTTATCTTTAAACCAAGAAACGAATGTCTTTTTATGCTCAATCATCAACCGCTTTTCATTTCTTTTCAGATACCATACTTTTAATCTAGCAATATGTGATGATATATATGGTTTAACCTCTTCATTGTTGTTCAAAATGTATAAATTTTCCTGCATAAATTCATCACATGGAATGAACTTTACCTTTAGGCCATGAATCCATCTACTTTCTCTATTAACTATCAAATTTCAAGATATAGGGAGACCAATATGCTCTAATTCATGCAAATAATCAGTATAGAACTAAATCAACTCTTTAGATACATATTTTTGAAAAATAGAGACCTTCGTTTGATGAGTATTTTTAACATATCCCATCAAAATGTTCATATATCTTTTAAAAGGATACATCCAACGTAAATAAATTGAACCAAATATTCTTATCTCATGCACAAAATGAATCATCATATGAACCATTATATCAAAAAACATTGGTGAGAAATACATTTCTTATTGAAAAAGTATGAGTGTGGATTCATTATCCAATTCATCTAACAAATTTGGATTAATTAATTTGATACAAATGGATTTGAAAAAATAACATAACCTGGTGTTAGTTTTATATATAGGTTTTAGAAATATACCACACAGTGCGACTAGTAGTGGTTGTTGGATCAATACATGACAGTCATGAGATTTCATTCCTATTAATTTAAAATCCTTAAATGACAAAAAATTATTTACATTTGAATTGTCACGAACCGAATTGGGTCTCCATCAACCGGACACCCGACCCGGCCCGCGGAAAGGCCTGAAGGGCGTTCCCGGTCCCCATGGGCTGGCACAAGTGCCCAGGTATCAAATTAAAATTTTGGGAACAATTTACTCGTATAAACAACCAGGAATATCCACAAGTAAACTGAACTCAAAAACAATGTTGCAACCACAAGTCTTTAAACAACAAAATTGAGTCTCAGAAACAAATAAAACCCAACCACAACTAACTCCAAAAAGGGGTGACCAAAAACCAAGTCAGCAACCATCACCTAATGGAGGGATACCACCGTCCGACCTTCACCACCAACGCCAAGTCAAAAGAAGCAGCTAACAACTCAGACCACCGCTCTCAAAACCTTTTCCTTTCCCTGCATCAGACATAATCAGATCTATTTACACCCAAGGGTGTAAGTAGGGCGTGAGCAATAACTCAATAGGTTGGCACCATAGAAAAGATTACACATGTAAAGGTTAGGTGACCAAAACAGTTTGTAGGTTTAAATTATAGAAAATAAATAAATGCACTAACAATTTAATGATTTTTTTTAAATAAAGATAGTTTTAAATAGGGAATGGGGTTTTTGGTACTAAAAGAAAATGAAAAAATTCTTACCTTTTTACACCACAGAAGTCACACAATCGACCAGTGATGAGTATATAATCACACAGGAGCAACAAAAGTGGGAGAGGCCCTAAAGGGACAAAAGTTGTGTGGGGCCCTAGAACCTCACGTCTCGGTGTACTAAAGAATCCATATCATATGTTCCCGTGCACGAGCCACTAGTAGGGAAACACCTCCATAACCTAGTGGTCTTCAGTCATCATCCAAGGTTTAGTTAGTGTTGTAAGCGTCAATACAGCTAAGTGAAACTGGGTCAGGGCCACTCTCGTATCACTAGCACGCTAGTCTAGTCTGCCCACCTAGTACCTAGGCTTCCTCTTCTGTGCTTAATGTTCAAATTTCACCCTACTCATCAAGGTCAAGAAACAACACACCTGGATCTCAACTAAGTCAAACAACATACACCTAGGATGTCAACTAAGTCAACCATTACACTTACACATTCAATATAAATGAATAAACAAATAACCATTAAAGGTATTACACACAACATAGATCCTCAGAAATAGAACACAATGTGCAAGAACTACACAGTCTAATAAACTACACAATTCCAAGAACCAAACTAAAATTTATCAAACATTTGAAAATTTGGTTTAGTAGTTTTAAAGAAAATAAAACAACACAATCATCATTGCCAAATCTCACTCAAACACACACTAAGACTATAACAGAAATTAAATTTCAACTGCTGCATTTGTTCAAAAACCAAAGGCACAACACAGTAAAAACCAGACAACCTAAACATGTCACTAATAAAAATAAAACACCAAATTATACCAACCAAAACCAACAACTCACAGCAGCATTTAAATAAAAGGCTTATTAATTTAATTAAACCAGCAGACTAATTGATCAGATAACCTAAGCATGCGAAACCACCTACCTCAAAGTAGGTACGAAAAAGCGATACAGTGCAACACTCCCACTGTGCAATGGTTGCACCGCACAGATCCGTCAAAAAGGTCCTAAAACAGTAGACCAAGTAACCTCAATTCCAACCCAGTAAAACATCAGCGGTCCATAAAAAGAACATCAGCAATTAAATAATTTAGTTAAAAGTTAAAAAAATTAAATAATAATTAATTAAATTAATTAAAAATTAAACAAAATCAATTAAATAAATTGATTAACAAATAAAAAAATTTAATAAATTAATTAATAATTAAACAAATCAAAAATAATAAAATAAATTAAATCCAAACCACTAACCACGGGAATCGTCGGAATGACGACCGAGGGGCGGCGCGGCGGCTGTCCGGTGAGTGCGAGTCAGGTTGCAGCGATTGTCCGGCGAGCGAAGGGATGTCGGATGATCGTTCTGGTGGAATGGATGAAGGAGGAGGGGAAATGGGTAGATGGTGTGTAGGAGGAAGGAGGGATGCATATGGGAGGGGAAGGAGAGGTGGGGCGCGACAGCAGGGAGAGGGTGAAAGGGAGAAAGGAGAGGGGGAGATGGGGATCATGGCAGATGGAGGGAGGAGGAGAAAGGGGAGGCACGCATGGCTGGAGGGAAGGGGAGCTATGGAAGAGAAGAGAAGGGAGGGAGAGAAGGAGAAGAAAAAGGAGAGGAGGGACAGAAACGTGGGGGAGAAGAAAGGGTAGGAAAAAAAAAGAAAAGAGAAATAAGGGGGGTGGCGGCTAGGGTAGGGATTAGGAGGGGGGAAAGAAAATAAAAAATAAAAGAAGTAATGTAACTAAATGAATAAATAAAAATAAAAAAATTGAATAAAAATAGAAATATAACAAAATAAAATAAAATAAAATAAATAGGGTTTACTAATAATAATAATAATAACATAATAATAATAACATAATAATAATAATACAATAATAACCAAGAAAACCATAATAAATTTTATCTGGTTATTTAACGTCCATGCATCGGACACCGCGCGTTAACCAGCGAAGTCGCACGGCTTCACCCGTGCCTTGCCCGTGCACCGAGCGAGGTAAGGCCAACGCGCACTCACCGTGCCATGGCGGACAACCCACATCGGGTTCATCCCACACTACAACCAACCAAGGGAAGAAAGCAGGCAATTAACTCATGTAATAAAAATTTAACATTAAATTCGTACCTCAAGTCGAGGTCCGGGTGTGACAATTCTCCCCACCATGAAACTTTTCTCCCTTGGAAAGTCAATTTGAAGCCTGATCAGAGAATAGAAATGGGTATTCCTTCTCAACCCAAGACTTGCACTCCCAAGTCTCATGCTCGTCATTCCTGTGCTACCATAGAATACGAACCAAAGGAATGTACTTCCCACACAGCACATTCTCCTGAGAATCCACTATCCGCATTGGTCGCTCAAACACTGATAAGTCGGACTCTATCTCCAATTCCTCCCAATTCAACACATGCGACAGATCGAGGTTATACATTTTCAGTTGGGAGACATGAAATACGTCATGAATCGACATCAACTGAGAAGGAAAATCTAACCTGTATGCCACCTTTCCAATCCGATCAATAATCTCGAAAGGCCCGACATACCTCGGTGTCAGCTTTCCCTGATTCCCCAAACGGCAGTGACCCAAGCGAGGGGCCACTTTCAGGAACACTTTGTCCCCCACTGAAAACTCAAGATCCCTCCACCTCTGATCTTCATAAGATTTGTGACGACTCTGATCTGTGAACAACCACTGCCTAATCATCTTGACCTTCTCAGATGTCTCCTGAACAAGGCTCGATCCCAAGAGTGAGGTCCCGCCTACCTCAGCCCAACACAAAGGAGACTGACAAGGCCGACCATAGAGCATATCAAAGGGTTCCATTCTGATTGAAGATTGGTAACTGTTATTATAGGAAAACTCAACCAATCCCAAAATGGCTATCCCAAGAACCTCCAAAATCTAACACATAGTCTCGGATCATGTCTTCCAGAATCTGATTCGCCCACTCCATCTGACCATCCGTCCGAGGGTGGTATGTCATGCTCATCTTAATCTATGACCCCAAAGCCTTCTGGAGGCCTCCCCAAAACTGAGAGGTAAATCAGGGGTCTCTATCATAAACAACTGCTGACGACACACCATGAAGTCTGACCACCTCCTGAACATACAAGCGGCCCAACTCATCTACCTTAATTGTATCTTTGATCGGGATAAAGTGAGCTGACTTGGTCAAATGATCAATCACTACTCAAATCACATTCCTCCCTCGAGGTTTCCGAGGCAAGCCAATGATAAATTCCATGGCGACCTCGTCCCACTTCCAGATAGGAATGGGTAGTGGCTGAAGCAACCCAAATGGCCTCTGATGCTCTAATTTTACCTGCTGACAAGTGTAGCACCTTGACACAAAGTCAGCTATGTCCCGTCTCATACCTGGCCACCAGAACTGACGGCGAACATCGTAATACATCTTGGTGGTACCAGAATGGACGACCCACTGAGACTGGTGGCTATCCTGCATCACCACCTTCCGTAGAGACAACTACACCACGACACGGCCCTTGAAGCACAAGATCCTATCGAGAGACAAAGACCAATCAAAAGGAGTATCCCCACCATGAAGGAACTGCATAGATTGCTTACATAGCTCATCTCCAGGCTGCTCCCACTGAATCAACTCCAGAAGAGTGGGAGTCAACTGAATGCTAGCCAAGAAAGTACCTCCACTGTGCTCCCTTCTCTCTAGGTGCATCTGGGCAAAGAGCCCCATCAAAGTCCACTCATCACTGGACTTTCTCAAGGCCCGCACTGGTACCTTCATACTCAAAGTGTCGGCCACCACATTACCCTTGCCTGGGGTATAGACAATATCAAAGTCAAAACCTTGTAGGTACTCGATCCAGCAGTGCTGCCTCAAATTGAGATCCTTCTGAGAGAAAATGTAGGCCAGGCTCTCACAAATTTCTCCCCAAATAGATAGTGACGCCACATCTTCAGAGCATGCATCACCACTTCCAACTCCAAGTCGTGAGTCGGATAATTATTATCATGCGGCCAAAGCTGGCGAGAACCATAATCCACCACATGGTCATCCTGCATGAGCACACACCCAAGGCCCGTACCTGAAGCATCACAATAAACCACATAGCCCTTTCCAGATCCCGGTAAGGTCAACATAGGTGCGGTGGTCAACCGCCGCTTCAACTCATCAAAGGATTCCTGACACTGTGGGATTCACTCAAAATTCACCCCTTTCTGGGTGAGTGCAGTCATAAGGGAGGCGAGCCGTGAGAAGTTCCGGACAAAGCGCCTATAATAGCCTGCCAGGCACAAAAAACTCCTGATCTCAAACACATTCCTCGGCTACTACCACGACATAACTACCCTGATCTTCTCAGGATCCACTGAAACCCCTTGTTCTGAGACGACATGCCCCAAAAACTTCACTTCCCTAATCTAGAACATGCACTTCGAGAGTTTGGAATATAGGATATGGTCTCGCAAAGTGACCAAAACAACGTGCAGGTGATGCTCATGTTCCCCCTCAGATCCAGAATAAACAAGGATTTCATCCACAAATACCACGACAAATGAGTTGAGATATTGGTGGAACACCCTATTCATGATTTCCATGAAAATTACAGGAGAATTCTTTAATCTGAAAGGCATGGCCAAGTACTCGAAGTGACCATACCTGCTTCGAAAATCCGTCTTCGGGATATTTACTTCTCTCACCCTGAGCTGGTGGTTCCCAAACACAAATCGATCTTGGAGAACCACTTTTCCCCATTCATTTGGTCGAACAAATCGTCGATCCGGGGTAAAGGGTATCTATTCTTGATGGTCACCTTATTCAATTTCTGGTAATCAATGCACAACTGGAGAGTTCCATCAGCCTTCTTTGTGAATAAAACTGGGGTGACCTAAGGAGAGACGCTCGGGCGAATGAATCCTTTGGATTCCAAATCGTCCAGCTGTATCTTTAATTCCCTCAATTCGGTGGGGGCCATGCGATATGAGGGAAGAGATATAGGCTTTGTTCCCAGCTCCAACTCAATCGAGAAATCCACATCCCGCTCTGAGGGTAAGCCTAAAAATATCATTTGGGAAGACCTCTAGGAACTCATCCACTACACGAGGTAACCCGCCCTGAGAAACACCACCACCATCCTCCAGTGAAAGCGATAACAACTGATAAGCAAGATTTCCCAACTCAGGGAGTGGAGGTCCCACGCGACCTGACCGAGGGTCCCATTCTCCATGAAATATCTAAGGACTCCCATCTGGTGCCGTAAAGCTGACTCGGTGCTAATAGTAGTAAATATGCGCTTGAAAGCGCACCAGCCAGTACATACCGAGGATCACTTCAAATAGGTCCATATCAAGGACCAAGAAGTCCCACTCCATCTCAAATCCTGACACCGAGAGTGCGCACAATGAGTGCCTAAATCCTTTCTCCATCTTTTTCCCCAATGGTGTTACCAACTCCATAGAAAACGATAAAAGTTTGGTTGGTAGGTTCAACAGATTCACAAGACGAGCATATATGAAGGAAACTGAAGCACCAATATCAAATAAAATTACAGATATAGAAGATGCAATCAGAATGGTACCTCGAATAGTCGAAGGACCTGTGTCAGATCCTGCTGGTGCATAATCCATAGCATGCAGATGCCTGGTCCCTGCCTGAGAATGACCGCTCGCCTGTGGCTCTGCCCTAATCTGGATCTTCCTAGAAGAGGATCCGGTCCTGCCACCACGACCACCGAACTGAGATCCCAGCGTCTTGGTCAGCTCTGACTGCACTGATGCTCCCCCGGAAGCCACAGATCCATTCCCACTCTAGTGAGGGCATAAAATCCTGCATAAATGTTGTAGGTGTCCCATAACTACACACCCATAGGAAGGCCTGGGAGGATTTGGACATGCAGGTATAATGTGCCCTGCCCTTCCGCACTGATGGAACATAACAGACCTCATACCAGAAGCCCCAGACGAAGTCTCCCTAGGGGGATGGCTTAAGCTGCCACCACTCTTCTTCCACTTCTCATCACGCTTCCTCTTCTTTTCGGAAGAACTGTCGCTTCCAAATCCTGACACTGATCCTGAAAACCCTGATCTTCCTCTCTGGTCAATATCGACCATGCAAGCACGATCGACCACCTCAGCATAAGTCTTCAGCTTTAATAAGAAAACCTGAGAGTGGATTTCTGGTCGAAGGCCCTTCTCGAACTTTTGAGATTTTAGGTATTCACTTGAAACAATCTCAGGTGCATACCACACTAGCTCTGCAAAGCGGTTCGCATACTCCATCACTGTCTGATTACCTTGTAAAAGATCCATGAACTCCCGGGATCTAGCATAGGCCAGGAACTCTAGACAGTACTACTCATTGAAGATAACTTTGAAATCTTTCCAACTCATATGCTAATGTTTCCCATCCTGAATCACTGATTCCCACCATTTGTGACTGGAACCCTCTAGTTGGAAAGTGGAACACTTTACCCTGACTTCCTCGGGCATGTCAAGGAATTCGAACATGCGTTCTATATTTTCAAGTCATTCCTCTGCCTCCTAAGGTTCTGAACTACCTCGTAAAGAAGGAGGTTTATTCTTCAAAAACTTCTGAGCTCTATCCTTCTTGGATCCAGATTTATCCCCTCTAGCTAGAATAGGGGCGGGGGCAGGAGTCGCCCCTTGTCCTAAAGCCTGAATAACTCGGACCATGGCCTCTACCAATCTCTCATCAAGCGGTGTGGGAGAACACTCTCCATCTTCCTCTTGTGGGTGCATGGGAGCTATCCGGAGAGGCATCTTCCTGCAAGGAGAAACAATCATAAAAGAACACCATCAATATCTCATATCTCAAGAGAAAACAAATTTTCAGCAAGATAAATAATCATCAGTCAACCAAACTTGCAAAAATAACATTGTGTTAAAACTCTACTTTTCCGCCTGGTGTCCATGCACAGTCTGCAGCCTGTACGTCCCACATAGAAAAGAATTCAAACAAGCATCCTGACATCCCATGGTGACTCAGCGTCTGTCACAAGGCATGCTGGCCAGACACCCTACTCACAACCAGAATTTCGAGCCCCGACAGTTCGAACTCATGTCTATCCAGACTCATCCCAAATAACATAAACAAAGAGCTAAACCACCTATGATACCATTTTGTCATGAAACGAATTAGGTCGCCATCAACTTGATGCCTGACCCGGCCCGTGGCAAGGCCCGAAGGGAATTCCCGATCCCCACGGGCTAGCACAAGTGCCTGGGTATCAAATTGAAATTTTGGGAACGATTTACCTGTATAAACAACCAGGAATAACCACAAGTAAATTGAACTCAAAAACAACGTTGCAACCACAAGTCTTTAAACAACAAAAGTGAGTCTCAAAAACAACTACAACCCAATCATAACTAACTCCAAAAAGGGGTGACCAAAAACCAAGTCAGCAACCATCACCTGATGGAGGAATACCACCGTCCGGCCTTCACCACCAACGCCAAGTCAGAAGAAGCAGCTAAAAACTTGGACCAATGATCTCAAAACCTTTTCCTTTCCCTACATCAGACATAATTAGATCTACTTACACCCAAGGGTGTAAGTAGGGTGTGATCAATCGCTCAATAGGTTGGCACCAGAGAAAATATTCCACATGTAAAGGTTAGGTGACCAAAACAGTTTGCAGGTTTAAATTATAGAAAATAAATAAATGCACTAACAATTTAATGAAAACAGTTTTTTAAGAAAGACAGTTTTAAATAGGGAATGGGTTTTTTGGTACTAAAATAAAATTAAAACATTCTCAACTTTTTACACCACATAAGTCACACAATCAACCAATTATGAGTATATAATCGCACAGGAGCAACAAAAGTGGGAGAGGCCCTAAAGGGACTAAAGCAGTGTGGGGCCCTAGAACCTCACGTCTCGGTGTACCAAAGAATCCATATCATATGTTCTCATGCACGATCCACTAGTTGGGAAACACCTCCATAACCTAGTGGTCTCCAGTCATCATCCAAGGTTTAGTTAGTTTTGTAAGCGTCAATCCAGCTAAGTGAAACTGGGCCGGGGACACTCCCGTATCACTAGCATGCTAGTCTAGTCCGCCCACCTAGTACCCAGGCTTCCCCTTTTGTGCTCAACATTCAAAGTTCACCCTACTCATCAAGGTCAAGACACAAAACACCTGTATGTCAACTAAGTCAAACACCATACACCTAGGATGTCAACTAAGTCAACCATCACACTTACACATTCAATATAAATGAATAAACAAATAACCATTAAAGGTATTACACACAACAGATATCCTTAGAAACAGAACACAACTTGCAAACACTACACAATCTAATAAACTACACAATTCCAAGAACTAAACTAAAATTTATCAAACATTTGAAAAATTGGTTTAGTAGTTTTAAAGAAAATAAAACAAAACAATCATCAATGCCAAAACTCACTCGAACGCACACTAAGACTGTAACAGGAATCAAATTTCAACTGCTGCATTTCTTCAAAAACCAAAGGCACAACACAGTAAAAACCAGACAACCTAAACATGCCACTAATAAAAATAAAGCACCAAATTCTACCAACCAAAACCAACAACTCACAGAAGCAATTAAATAAAAGACATATTAATTTAATTAAACCAGTAGACTAATTGATCAGATAACATAAGCATGTGAAACCACCTACCTCAAAGTAGGTACGAAAAAGCGATACAGTGCAACACTCCCACTGCGCAACGGTCGCACCGCACGGATCCGTCAAAAAGGTCCCAAAACAATAGACCAAGTAACCTCAATTCCAAACCAGTAAAACATAAACGGTCCATAAAAAACATCAGCAATTAAATAATTTAGTTAAAAGTTAAAAAAATTAAATAATAATAAAATTAATTAATTAACAATTAAACAAAATCAATTAAATAAATTGATTAACAACTAAACATATTTAATAAATTAATTAACAATTAAACAAATCAAAAATAATTAAATAAATTAAATACAAACCCCTAACCACGAGAATCTTCAAAATGACGACCGAGGGGCGGCACGACGGCTATCTGGCGAGTGCGAGTCGGGTTGCGGTGGCTGTCCGGCGAGCGGAGGGATTTAGGTTGACCGTTCTGGTGGAATAGAGGAAGGAGGAGGGGAAATGAGGAGATGGGGCGTGGGAGGAAGGAGGGTCACAGATGGGAGGGGAAGGAGTGGTGGGGCACGGCGGCAGGGAGAGGGTGAGAGGGAGTAAGGAGAGGGGGAGATGGGGAGTGCGGCGGATGGAGGGAGGAGGAGAAAGGGGAGGCGCACACGGCTGGAGGGAAGGGGAGCCGCAGAAGAGAAGAGAAGGGAAGGATAGAAGGAGAAGAAGAAGGAGAGGAGGGAGAGAAACGTGGGGGAGAAGAAGGGGTAGGAAAAAAAGAAAAGATAAATAGGGGGGGTGGCGGCTAGGGTAGGGATTAGGAGGGGGAGGAAAAAAAGAAAATAAAAAAGAAAATAAGTAATGTAAATAAATGAATAAATAAAAAAATTGAATAAAAATAGAAAGATAAAAAAATAAAATAAAATAAAATAAAATAAAATAAAATAAATAGGGTTTACTAATAATAATAATAAAAATAATATAATAATAATAATACAATAATAACCAAGAAAACCATAATAAATTTTATCCGGTTATTTAACGTCTGTGCATCGGGCACTGCACGTTAACCAACAAAGTCGCATGACTTCGCCCGTGCCTTGCCCGCGCGCCGAGCGAGGTAAGGCCAATGCGCACTCACCGGCGCCACGACGGACAACCCACATCGGGTTCATCCCACACTACAACCAACCAACGGAAGAAAACAGGCAATTAACTCATGTAATAAAAATTTAAAATTAAATTTGTACCTCAAGTCGAGGTCCGGGCGTGACATGAATAATATTTATAGGGTACTTTAATACCAAGCAGACACTAACAAAAAATCATCTTCTCACACATGCTTAATATGCGAAAAGCTAGGGGTAAATATATTCTATTTCCTTTTATAGTGGGAGTTAACTTCAAAAGTATTCCCATGGATATCAAGTCTAATCTAGAATGAAATCCATATTTTTTCCCTTTTATGTCTAACAAAGTTCCAATCAAACTATCACATATTTTTTTCTCAACCTGTATAACATCAATTTTATGTTTTATCTCTAATAATCTCTAATAAGTTAGCTTGAATAAGATAGAATATTTATTAAAAATATTCATATATCATTTAAAAGGATACATCCAACATAAATGAACATGACTAAATATTCTTATCTCATGCACAAAATTAATCACTAGATGAACCATTATATCAAAAAACATTGGTGGGAAATACATTTCTAGTTGAAGAATTATGAGTACGGCTTCATTATCCAATACAACTAACAATTTTGGATCAATTTCTTTGACACAAATGGATTTGAAAAAGATAACATAACTTGATGTTAGTCTTTCAGATAGGTTAAATATACCACACAGTGTGACTGGTAGTAGTTGTTCGATCAATACATGACATTCGTGAGATTTTGTACCTATTAATTTAAAATACTTTAATGACACTAAATTCTTTACATTTGAAGAATATCCCAGGGTACTTTAATACCATGCATACACTAAAAAATTATATTCTCGCACAAGATTAATACTTGAAAATATAGAAGTAAATATGTTCTATTTCCTTTTATAGTGGGAGATAACTTTAAAAGTATTCCCTTGGATATCAAGTCTAATCTAGCATGAAATCCATATTTTGTTTTCCTTTTATGTCTAAAAAAGTTCCAATCAAACTATCGCATATGTTTTTATCAACATGTATAACATCAATGTTATTCTTTATCTCTAAAAATCTCCAATAATGTAGTTTGAATAAAATATATTGTTTATTCAAAATATATTTTTGATGTCCATAACTTCCTTTCTTTCCAAATGTGAAATCAATATTTTTCAACTTGTCATAATATTCATCATCTGATAATGGTTGTAGGGGGGATTATACTCATGTAAACCATTAAAGTCTCTTCTTCACAAATTGAACATGTTTTATATCCCTTAATTTTATATCCAGATAAGTTTCCATATGTAGGAAAATCATATATAGTTAAAATTATCATAGCATGAAAAAAACAATACTCTTTCTTATATTCATTATAAATTATAGCACATGTCTCCCATAGAAGTTTCAAATCATCAATCAATGGTGAAATATACACATCAATATCATTTCCAGGTTGTTTTGGTCCAAAAATCATCAATCTCATCAAAACATATTTTTTCTTCATATATATCTATGGGGACAAGTTGTAAACTACCAAAAAAATAGGCAATGAAGTATGTTGGAAAATGAGGCTCTGATATAGATTCATTCCATCTGTGCACAATTCCATTCTAATATTTCTAGATTCACTTACAAAATTAATAAATTTTTTATCAAATCTCTTCCACCGTGGTGAATTAATAGGGTGACATATGTTTCCATTAGAGATGTGCTCATCTATATGTCGTCTTAAACTTTTTGAATCATTTAAATTTGCACATAGATACTTCAAATGAGGAATTATTGGAAGGTACAAAAATGATTTAGCAGGAGATTTGATGTTGCTGCCTAATAATGAATCGAAGTTGATTTTTTCATCCATATTATATCATGATGTCCCATATTTAGGACATTTTTATAAACATTCATATTCCTCCCTATACAACACATGATTATTGGGTAGATCATGTATCTTTTTATACCTCAATCCCATTGGGAATAATATTTTATTTATTTCATAATTAGAATATGGAATCCAGTTTCCTTTTGGAAGTAGCTCTTTTAAAAGTTTAACCAATTCAGAGAAACTTTTATCACTCCGAACAATTCTTTCTTTCAAGTTAACTAATCTCAGAACTACTGATAACACTACAAATTTAGTGCAACATGAGAATAGTGGTTTCTCATAATCTCTATAAAATCATTCAAAAGTTGTTGTTTTTCCAATGGTATCCACACCTACATAATTAATTAATTATTCAATATGATCCTCAGTCTCATGTTGAATATTTTCATCAACATTGGCTATTGAATTTTCTATTATTTCACCATTCTAGATCCATTGTGTATAATTATGGATGAAAACAAATCAAATTAGATGATCCTTGATTTCTATGGAACTTAACTTTCTCATATTTAAACACTTCATGCATGGATAGAAAATCATATCTTTGTTTTGAATAATTCATTTAGCGAATTCCAAAACATTATCAACTCCTTTTTCATATTCATTAGTGGTTCTTTGTAAATTTATCCAATTATGATCCATTAATTACCTACAATCACAATATAAAAAGTGAATATATTAAAACATATAAACATTTAAAAATATATATAAACCAATAAATTTTAAACATAAAACATATAATAAAGACAATAATTTATTGATAACTATTTTATCATAACAAAAAAACATACATAATGATCAAAACATATCATTGAAAATTTTAAATACAAGTGATTAAGGATATATAAAAATATATAATTTAAATATGCATAAATTTTCAACAAATAATTTATGTCTTAAAAAAATTAAAAATGAAAAAAAAATTATAACAAAAAAAATAAAGTCATAATATCAAAAAAACAATTTCTAAATGAAAAAAAATTACAAAAAAATGATTTCAACCAAGAACAAATTGTAACAATAAAAAATGTATAGATACAAATAGTTATAAAAACAAAAATACAGTGAAAAACAATTTATAATCATAAAAAACTATAGCATTAAAAAAATATAAAATATATATATAATTGATAAAAAATGCATAAAAAATTAAATGGATGAATACAATTTATAACTAACAAATAATTGATTTATCTTCAAAAATAAAAAAAATAATGTACAATATTTTGAGGTCGATAATTCAAAAAATATCATGAATTATGATAAAATCACTTGAAGTTAGTGGAAACAGTAAAAAACGAACCAACAAAAACCTTGAACCGAAATTGTGGGTTGACCAGAGTAGCTTGAGGATCATGAAAGAAGGATAAAGTATGGAATAATGAGGAGAAACAATGTGAAAAGTGGATGAAAATCGATTGAAATAGATGATCAATCATCGTTGAGGGTCGTCGGGTGTCGTTGTTGGTCGAGAGAAAGGGTTATGAGTGGAAAAAATAAGGGTTTTAGGGTATTTGAATATGTTTTAAAGCACTTTTAATGTTGGTTTTCTTTAAATATGATGTTAAAGGGATTTTTGAATGACTTTTAACATCAGTTATTTATAAAACCAATGTTAAAAGTCCTTCTAAATAACTTTTAACATTGGTTTTATAAAAAATCGATTTTAAAAGTTTCCCCCATCACTTTTAACATCGGCTTCTAAAAAACCAATGTTAAAACCCCGACATTGAATCCCATATTTCTACTAGTGAACAACACTGCTATTAGGAAACTAGTTCAAAACGAACAAGATTACTTACACCTAATATCAAAAATAGATAATAATTAACTAATGCATGTAGATAATAACTATAAATGAATTTTATAAATGGTTATAAATAATAATAAGGTTCTGAAATAGGTGATTAAGATAATTATCTTTGTTATACAATATATTGAAGTTATTTTGTGGAAGTTTGGAATTAAGGTAAGGGTTTGTGCTAACTCAATTTTCTTCCACTGAGTTACAAACATTCTAATTGAACTTTACTATTCCAAGTTTGATTTATTCTACTTAATAAGTAATTTTTATTTTATTTACTCATTATTTTATGGGGTTTTCTAATTCTTCCTTATAACCACATATTCAAATAATTATTACCTCAAAGATTATGTTACTTGAAATTGGTTTCTTGATTCAATTACATTTTTTCTAAGACACACTTATTATTATGAACCAATTTACTTTTATATGGTATATACTATCTATTTTCTATATTATATCATGAATTATACTTCATGGTATTTTAAGTTCATTTTCAAGATCTTTTCTCCTTCAAGGGTTTTGATTTAGATGATGCTAAAGTTGTAAGGGTTTATTTGTCCCATTTTCAAATCTATGAGATATGTTTGATATTATACAACATCATTTCCATTATATGGTGTATTCAATTCCCCATTTTCATTAATTATAATTAATATTTTTCATTTCATTATATTTGAATATACATTTCATGGTATCCCTCTTATGTTTTTTTAATTCTTATATTGTCATTACCGTAAGGATTTTTGTTAACTCAACTCCCTTTATTGAGTTATAATGCTTCTTCTTGAACTTCTTTCTTCCAAGATTGGATGATTCCACATTTATATTTTATTTCATGGTGAATTCTCTTCCTATATAGTGTAAAATTACCTTTTAATTCATATCTTTTACCTTGATAAAAAATTATTTCCTAAAAAGTATATCATTGTTGAGAGTAATTCTCATACACTTTAATGAAGGTTTCCCCTAATTTTCCATATTATCCCTTCTTTCCAGTGTTATACTACTTATTTGGAAACCTGATTATTCATTATTTCATTTGGTATTCATATTTCTCTTTATCACTTTTTAAAATGAAGTTTTTTCATCCTTTTTATGATGTGGATTTTCAACAAATGTATTTTAAAGTATTTAAAAAAAATCCTTCCATTTATTAATTGGGAAAATTATTGACTTAATCACATACCATTAATCCATAAAAAGTTATTCAGAGGGATTATTATATAGTAATCTATTCCATTTCATGATTAAGGAAATATCGAATATTTGTAAACTTGTTATTCTAATATGGATGCCTATCAATTACTAAGGAATGTTGGTTATGTATTTTATAGCTTATTCATTACTTTATATAATGAATTAATTGGACTTAATTACTTATGGTTGAGGCCCTTAATATCCCCTTGATGCATCAATATGTATAATGATACAAACAAGTTTGGTTATTTTGGTGTATGCCTGCCCAGGACAAAATATTGCCTAGACACAGGGCCTTGGCAGTAAGATTGTGATGTTTAAGATGATGATGTCATGGCTTAGGGCATGGAATTAACTGTCTCACATTATAAATTTCATTACTAAGGAACCAATAATTCTTATCCATATGATATTTTCATTTCAAATGTTATCCCACTACAACAAAACCGTTGTTTAGCGGCGGTTATAGGAATCGCCGCTAAACCTTTTGTAAAAAAGGTTTCACGACGGTTTATAATAAACTGCCCTGAAACATTGTTTTTTTAACAGCCCGATCCTTCCCCCCACCCGACCCTCCTCACCCTAGTTCCCCCGGCCACCCGCTTCCCCCACAACCCCGGCCCCCCGCGACCCCGACGACCCCGCGACCCCGACTCTGGCGACCCCAGTGACCCCGTCGACCCCGCGACCCCCGGCCCCCGGCGACCCCGGCCCCTCGTGACCCTCGGCGACCCCGACCCTCTCTCTCTGTTAGTGGTCCGTGAAGCTTCCAAGATAAGATTCTTTGGATTTTTTGTCATTTTCCTCCTCTTTTATCTTTACCCTTGTGATTCCATGATTTCATTGGTCAGATTTATTATTATAAGGATTCATGTGAATCACATTTTGGTGCAGTTAATTATTTTGTGATCATTTCATCATCATTGGGGAGAATTTATACTACATGTAGTTGTAAAAGGAGGATTGGGATTTTTTTCATTTAGGGAGGTATTATACAGCGACCAAATGAATGTAATGAATTATATTAACAGAAATTTATTAGTAAGTGGTAGGAAACACATGTTTTTCCACATTTAATGTTTTTTCAAGGAGACATTTTTTATTCCTTTTTTAAAAATTATGGGTTTTGGGAGATTAGTTTTTGTTATAGTTGATATGGTTTCAGAACCCCTATTGTGTGATTGTTATATATAACTATTTATTAAATGGATAATCACTTATATATGGATAATGAATCAATTTTCCATAGGATATTATCTTTTATTATAATTCCCTTGAAAGTAATAAAGTGAATTTTATGCATGACCTTTTTGGTTAAATTGAAAAGAAATATGTGAAAAGTTGTTTTTATGTGTTTATGTGAGGAGATTTGGTTGTGATTTGAAGCTATTGTGAAGTGAATGTGGTTGTGGTGTGTGGTGGTGGAAATCCTGGGCTTGCTATCATGAAAATGTGCATTATTTTGGTGATGTGTTTTGATTGTTGTTCAACATGGATGAAATTAAACATTGATGATCAAATTGGAATATAAAATTGGTTGAATTTTCCAATGTGTTGGAATGATTAATACATACATAAATTTAAATTGGATGTCTATATTAATTTTTTATTTTTAAATATGAAATAAACGGGAAAGATAAATGAATTTGGTTGGTTACTATAAAATTAGAGAATTGGATTAATATGAAACGAAATGTTGAAAGTGATGTGGTTTTGGTGTCTTCCTTGGGTTGTGTAATGCATATTTAGGAGGAAGTGAAGATGGAGGAGGTTTTAAGTCCATTTGGTGATTTTGTGAGTAGTGAAAGAATCCATGTTATAAACCCATTGGTTGGTATTGTGTGTGTGACTACTATATATTGTATTTTCATTGTTCTTTCTATATTCACCCCACCCATACTGAGTAGTATTTTCCAACAGTAAAATGATTTTGGGGGTATTTCTCTAATCATCCTAGATGTTGAGGATGGATGGTTAGCGACCCCCTATTCCCCAGTCTCTCTTCCAAGTAAGGTTCTTTTTCATGGTATGTGATGTATAGAATCTGAAAGTGTAGTAGGTATAATGTTTTATGTGATGATGTAGTGTTTCGGGGTGGGGATCATGTATAGTATCAGCAGGGAGTGCTGTTTACTTCCTTTATTCTAATTATACCCTACTATTATGGTCATGAAAATAGTTGATATGGGATATGATGGACTATGTTTCATCCAGGGGGATGTGATAGCCAGTTTCATGCAAGTTTATTGGAATGATGGAGTTTTTCCAGTGTATTAGGGTATGATTATACAAATGAGGTGGGAGAACCAGGACATATGATGTTGGGGTGTGAGACTAGAAACTCATTGAGAATTTTTTTGGGGGTACACCTTTTCCATATTCTTATTATTATGTTATTTTACTTTGGTGCATTATCTAGTGAGTATTCATGCATCATGATAGTCACATAGGAATGTATATATTGACATTCGTTCTTCATGGTAGGGACATATTTATTTCATGTTCTATGTTCTTTCCTTTATGATGTGTTTTGATAAACCTACTGTATCTGATAAATGGTTTATTCTCCCAAGCCTTTAATATTGGGAAATGGATTTGTTTTTTGTGAATAAATATTATGTAACCCTTCAACTTTGTAATGATTACCTAAAGATGAATTGAGTCATAGTAAAGAACAAGTTTCAAAAATGTATTCATGGTTTGCGCCTAGACACTCATCCCACAAAGCCAAATCATTTACATCACAATTTATCCCCCTATTATCCTGTTTCAACTCCTCTCCAATCTATATTTTCCAAATGAGTTTCACACTTATTGGAGGTGGTATTTCATAATTACTTATAAAAAATGGTGTTTTAAAACGAAAAGTAAATTTGGTTTCATTAGTGTTCTCCTTGTTTAATTTATACTTTTTTTGTATTTTATTCTTACTTTCATATAGAATAATTAGGCTTTATTTTGAGTATTTAATTGATATAGTTCATTTAGATGTTATTGTTGTCCACTGTAATTTTCAAAAAGGATTATTTAGTTCTTATTCTGACCTAGAATACGTGTTGATTTGTTGATGTTAAATCATTTTCAATCTCAGACACCATCATAGGATTCCTAAATCACTATCTTCCTTTATTAAGTGTTTTCAAGGGTCAATGTAAGTAGTTAGGTAGTTGGAACAAATTGAGGTGATCCTCAATTATCTTAGGGAACCTGATACTTTGTGTGTGAGAATTTTTTAGAACTGGATTTATAGTTTCAGTAGAGTCTTGTGGGAGTTAGTGGTACCTTCTTAACTTCATGAATGTATGAATTGGAATCTCATCAAGATTGATTTTTTTAATGGTTATCTCCTAAGGGAATGAATGTAGAGAAATAGACTAAGATCATGAGACTTTTTATTGGTGACATATTAGTATGGGAGTATGTCAATAACCTTTCAAGGTTTTTTATATATTCTCCAAAGATAGGGGTCATCAACTATGAGAAAGATAATTTCTTTGGTGATGGTCTTCACCCAGACCTTGGTACATCTCTACTTTCTTTGGGCATAACATCCATTTTGGAGGTTGTCACTAGGGATATGTGAATGGAAGCTAAATATTCTTGTAAATTGATGGTTGTTTATTCCTTAGTTTTATCAGGTATGCAACAAATTAATAGTGGGAATGAAGAGAATCCAATGTGCAAGGAGTAGAGGCAGGATAAACCATAACATGATGAAAAGGCCCATTCTAATAGAAAGAGTTCATCCATTTTGTGCTTCCAGTTTAGGGAATTTGAGGAATTTTGAGACCCATTTCTTGATATATCCTTGAATTTTTCTCTATTATGGAAATTTTGTTCATCATTATTTGTTTTTGATGATGGGGTTATAGAAGATGTCTCATGTTTGATTCCTTGTTTTTTGTGTAGGCACATTGTGATATACATGGATAAAAGCTGGATCACATTACCGAGGAACACACCTCAGTATGTTAAGGGTTTGAATGAGTTTTTAGATTTTGCGATTTCTAATCGATCCGTTGAAGGGAGAATAAAATTTTCATGTCCTAAATGTAAATTTAGAACATGGTTGAAGAGAGATGAGGTTTATGAACATTTAATAATGAAGCAATTACCTGCTCAATATTTGTGTTGGATTTGGCATAGAGAATCGAACATTATAGAAAGATTGGGCACTGATGTTAATCCGCATAATGAGGTCCCAAGTTTGTCGACAATGGAAAATGAAATTCAAAACCTAATAAATGATGCATTCGGCACTACAAGACACCACTATCAGCATCAAAACATATCAGAACAACTAGAAGAGGGTGCTACAAATTGCAACGTGACAAGTGATGTTTTTTAGACTGTAACACAGGCAGATCAAGATTGTCACATATCATTGGATCCTCCTCTTGATTCTGTGGAGCCAAATTTAAGAGAAAACTTCACTAAGGAAAATGCGTTTCATGATTTAGTTGATGATGGAAATCAAGAGTTGTATAGTGGGTGTTTGAAATATTCAAAGCTTTCATTTCTGCTGAAGTTGTACCATATCAAATGTCTATGTGGAATTAAAAATAAGGCAATGTCCATGATATTGGAATTGATTCGTGATGCATTTCCTGAAGCAAAAATCTCATAATCTTTTTATAATATGAAAAAATTTGTTAACAAGCTTGGTCTAAATTATACAAAAATACATGCGTGTCCCAATGATTGTATGCTTTATTGGGGAGAGGATTCAAGTAGACAAAATTGCAAGAAATGTTATTCTTCTAGATGGCAGGAAAAGGGTGATGTTGGAAGTCTGAATGAACATAATTTCATGGAGAATAAGAAAAGGAGCACACCTGCAAAGGTTTTACGTTACTTTCCTTTGAAGCCTCGATTGCAAAGATTATTCATGTCATCAAAAATCACCGAACATATGAAGTGGAATTCTGTAGATAATAACAATGATGGGTTAATGAGACATCCACGAGATTCCCAATAGTGGAAGACATTTGATTCATTACATCTCTATTTCTCAGTTGATCCTAGGAATGTTCGATTGGGATTGGATGCCGATGGATTCAACCTATTTGGGACTTTGAGTACCAATTATAGAATTTGTACAGTTGTTTTGATCCCTTATAATCTGCCTCTGTGGATGTGTATGCAACAAACATCTTTTATCCTTTTGATGATTATTCCTAGAAAACAAATGCCTGGAAATGATATTGATGTATACTTGTAGCCTTTGATTGACGAATTGCAGGAGTTATGGAGCAATAGTGTTGAGACATTTGATGCTTCTTCTAAAACAATGTTCAAAATGCATGCTGCTTTAATGTGGACCATTAGTGACTTCCCCGGGCTTGGGAATTTATCTGGTTGGAACACTTACACAGGTTTGGATTTTCCCATTTGTAACTTTGATTTTGAGCCCAAACGGCTACCTCATAGTAGAAAATGGTGCTTCTTGTGTCATCGAATATTTCTCGATGGATCTCATAGATTTCAGCTGAACAGATCAAAATTTAATGGTTCCATTGATCGTAGACCACCTCTAAAGTTGTTAAATGGTTTTGAAATATTGACGCATCTTGAAAATGTTGAAATAGAATTTGGGAGGGTTCATCATTTGAATGATAGCGGAAAACGGGTCTGAAGTGCATCATCAAGCGAAACCAGAATGCAACAATGGAAGAAAAAAATATATTATTCAAACTTCCATATTGGGAATTTAATTTTTTGCGGCATAATCTTGATGTGATGCATATTGAGAAGAATGTTTGTGACAATTTGATTTTCACATTACTTAATGAGCATGGAAAGTTGAAGGATCATCTCAATGCTCGCAAATACTTACAAGCAATGAACATAAAACGTGATCTCTGGCCAGATGAGAATGAAAAGTATCCTCCGGCAATTTTTGCAATGAAAAATAGGGATAAAGATACATTCCTTCGAATGTTAAATAATGTTAAGGTTTCTGATGGGTATTCAAGTAACATCTCAAGGTGTGTTGACTTGAAGAATCGTAAGTTACATGGATTGAAAAGCCACGATTCACATATTTTGTTACAACAGTTACTACCATTGTCATTGCGTACATTATTACCTGAAAAAATTACTGCTGTTGTACTCCAGTTCTACACATTTTTCAGAAAACTATGTGAGAAATATCTACATCCATTTTAGCTTAACAACCTCCAGGAGAGGTTTGTATTGACCCTTTGTGCAATGGATATGATCTTTCCTCCGTCCTTTTTTACTGTAATGATGCATTTAACTGTGCATTTGGTTGAGGAATCTAAATTAGAAGGCCCCGTTCATTATCGATGGATGTATCCAATTGAGAGGTACTTTATTTATATGTTTTCCAGTTAAGTAAACAATTTTTGGTACTTAATTAAATTAATAATTATGTTTATTTTATTTCACAGATATCTTGGGTATTTGAAATCATACGTGAGAAATAAAGCTAAACCAGAAGGCTCAATTGCTGAAGGCTATGTGGCTGAGGAGTGTCTTACCTTTTGTTCTCGATACTTGGATGATATTGAGACAATATTTAATTGAGTTGGAAGTGTTGACGACACATCGACTCAATCTCAAATACATCAAAAATCCAAAATATTTCCTGCTATTGGCTGATCAGTTGGGAGGACCTCAAATGTGACACTGACTGAATTGGAATTATTACAGGCACATAGATATGTGCTGATGAATAGTGAAATTGCAGATCCATTTATTGAAGAGTTGAGGATACAAACAAAGAGACGAATGAGAGGCCGAACACGAAATGAGAAAGATATAATGAAAGCTGTTAATAAAGAGCTTGTAGAATGGTTTGTACGATGTGTAAGTTCATAAATATTGCAATAAATACGAACACTAGTAGAAAAATGATTTTTAACTTCGCCAGTTTGACGTTGGTTTCTTATAAACCGACGTCAATAATTTTTACGGTGATTTTTTGGCGTCGGTTTTTAAAAAAACCGACGCCAAAAAGGGAAAAAAATTGTTTTGGCGTCGGTTCTTAAAAAAACCGACGCAAAAAACTAAAAAATATATATTTTGGCGTCGGTTTTTATGAAAACCGACGCCATAAATGTTTTAAATAAAATTCTTTGGCGTCGGTTTTTTAACAAACCGACGCTAAAAATTTTAAAAAAAACTACTTTTCGCGTCGGTTTTTTTACAAACCGACGTGAAAAGTTAAAATATATTTTTGGCGTCGGTTTTTATGAAAACCGACGCCAAAAATTTTTAAAAAAAAATTATATTGTTTTAGATAATTCTCTAATCTTTGATTTGACTGGTCGTGGAGCAAAAACGGAGTTACGGATTAAAAGTTATGGCCTTTGAAAGTTGAACTTCCTTAAGACTTCTTTTAGAGAAGGTCAACTTCCGACATCCATAACTTTTAATCCGTAACTCCGTTTTTGCTCCACGACCAGTCAAATCAAAGCTTAGAAAATTATCTAAAACAATGTAATTTTTGTTTTTCATTTTTGGCGTCGGTTTTCATAAAAACCGACGCCAAAAATATAATTTAACTTTTCACGTCGGTTTTTTTAAAAACCGACGCCATAAATGAAAAAAAAATATTTTTCACGTCGGTTTTTATAAAAACCGACGCCAAAAATTTTAAAAAAAAATTATATTGTTTTAGATAATTCTCTAATCTTTGATTTGACTGGTCGTGGAGCAAAAACGGAGTTACGGATTAAAAGTTATGGCCTTTGAAAGTTGAACTTCCTTAAGACTTCTTTTAGAGAAGGTCAACTTCCGACATCCATAACTTTTAATCCGTAACTCCGTTTTTGCTCCACGACCAGTCAAATCAAAGCTTAGAGAATTATCTAAAACAATATAATTTTTGTTTTTCATTTTTGGCGTCGGTTTTCATAAAAACCGACGCCAAAAATATAATTTAACTTTTCACGTCGGTTTTTTTAAAAACCGACGCCATAAATGAAAAAAAAATATTTTTCACGTCGGTTTTTATAAAAACCGACGCCAAAAAATTTAAAAAAAAACTATATTGTTTTAGATAATTCTCTAATCTTTTATTTGACTGGTCGTGGAGCAAAAACGGAGTTACGGATTAAAAGTTATGGCCTTTGAAAGTTGAACATCCTTAAGACTTCTTTTAGAGAAGGTCAACTTCCGACATCCATAACGTTTAATCCGTAACTCCGTTTTTGCTCCACGACCAGTCAAATCAAAGCTTAGAGAATTATCTAAAACAATGTAATTTTTGTTTGTCATTTTTGGCGTCGGTTTTCATAAAAACCGACGCCAAAAATATAATTTAACTTTTCACGTCGGTTTTTTTAAAAACCGACGCCAAAAAAATTATTTTTTGTTTTTGGCGTCGGTTTTTAAAAAAACCGACGCGAAATGTAGTTTTTTTTAAAATTTTTAGCATTGGTTTGTTAAAAAACTGACGCCAAAGATTTTTTTTTAAAACTTTTATGGGGTCGGTTTTCATAAACACCGACGCCAAATTTTTTTTCCATTTTTTGCGTCGGTTTTTTTATGAACCGACGCCAAAAAGGATATTGATTGACATTTTTTGCATCGATTTTCTAAAAAACCGACGCCAAAAGACCAATGTAAATACTATTTTGCGTCGGTTTCAAACAAAACCAACGCCAAAGAGTAACGCGGGATCAAAATTTCAATTTTTTTCACAACGCGCGTTTAACTTTTTAAAATCCCGCCAACATTTTCGTAAAACACAATTGAAAATATTTTCGTTTACTATATATATATCCAGTTTCTCCTTCTTTCATCATTTTCAACATCTTCGATTCAATCACGATTTCAATGCGACTTCAATCATTAATTGGTACATATTCTATTCATTCGTTTTCTTTATTATTATTATCCTTCATTTCTAAACAACTCGATTGGATTTCTTATAATGATGATTCATTCTCATTTCTAAATACAAGTTATATGATAATAAAAAACATATCATTTCGATGGAAGCCCCTAAAACCATTGAAATATGTTTGATGTATTATGATTATTTTATTACATTTGGTGTATATGATTTTAATTTATGTTTATCATGTTTTCTTTGAAACGAGTTGTATCAATCAAAACTTTGATAGGTTCAACTTGTAACGGCGATAACTTTTGAACCGTAACTCCGTTTTAAGTCCACAGCCTGTCAAATCGAAGCTTAGGAAATGATCTAAAACCTAGAAAAAAAAATTTGATTTTTGGCGTCGGTTTTTATAAAAACCGACGCGAAAATTTTTTTTTTTTCATTTATGGCGTCGGTTTTTTTAAATAACCGACGCCAAAACTACTTTTTAAAATTTTTCGCGTCGGTTTTTATGAAAACCGACGCGAAAAATTATATGAATTATTTTTTTTGGCGTCGGTTTTTATAAAAACCGACGTGAAAAATATTTTTTTTTCATTTATGGCGTCGGTTTTTTTAAATAACCGACGCCAAAACTACTTTTTTAAAATTTTTCGCGTCGGTTTTTATGAAAACCGACGCGAAAAATTATATGAATTATTTTTTTTGGCGTCGGTTTTTATAAAAACCGACGCGAAAAATATTTTTTTTTCATTTATGGCGTCGGTTTTTTTAAATAAACAACGCCAAAACTACTTTTTTAAATTTTTCGCGTCGGTTTTTATGAAAACCAACGCGAAAAATTATATGAATTATTTTTTTTGGCGTCGGTTTTTATAAAAACCGACGCGAAAAATATTTTTTTTTCATTTATGGCGTCGGTTTTTTTAAATAACCGACGCCAAAACTACTTTTTTAAATTTTTCGCGTCGGTTTTTATGAAAACCGACGCGAAAAATTATATGAATTATTTTTTTTGGCGTCGGTTTTTATAAAAACCGACGTGAAAAATATTTTTTGTTCATTTATGGCGTCGGTTTTGTTAAATAAACGACGCCAAAACTACTTTTTTAAATTTTTCGCGTCGGTTTTTATGAAAACCAACGCGAAAAATTATATGAATTATTTTTTTTGGCGTCGGTTTTTATAAAAACCGACGCGAAAAATATTTTTTTTTCATTTATGGCGTCGGTTTTTTTAAATAACCGACGCCAAAACTACTTTTTTAAATTTTTCGCGTCGGTTTTTATGAAAACCGACGCGAAAAATTATATGAATTATTTTTTTTGGCGTCAGTTTTTTACAAAACCAACGCCAAAAAACGAATGTTATTCATTTTTCGCGTCGGTTTACAAAAACCGACGTAAAAATTCATATTTTTAACGTCGGTGACTTCGACGTCGGTTAAAAACCGACGTCCAAAATAAAAAAAAACGACGTTAAAAACCGTTTTTCTACTAGTGGAATATCAGTTTGACACATACATTTTGTAAATCTAATAAAGTACATTTCATTCTTCAGATCATGAATACTGATACTCGAGTAGAGGTGTCATAAGATTTGAAGTTTCTTGCTAGAGGTCCTCTAAAAGAAGTTAGAAATTTCGATGCTTATAATGTGAATGGCTTTAGATTTTGTACAGTCAATCGAGAAGTGGGTTTGAGAACACAGAATAGTGGTATATTTACATTTGCTGAAGTGGAATACTATGGAAAGATGCATGATATTATTTAATTAAACTACCACGAACATTTTTCGGTTGTTTTATTCAAATGCAAATGGGTCGATATTATCAGAGGTGTTAAAATAGATTCCTTGCAATTTACTTCTGTGAACTTCTCTCGCTTGATGGATGTTGGTGATCATGAACTGCATGATCCATATATCTTAGCATCGCAAGAAAAAATGGTATATTATGTGAATGATGTTTCCAATGAAGGGTGGAGTGTAGTTTCTCACGTAATACAAAGAGATTTGTATGATATGGGTGATGAAGTGGAAAATTTGACCTCTGAAATTGAATTTAATCAGAAATAGGAAGCAAAATTATTTGTCCATCATGATATTGAAACTATTATTCTAGCAAGGATAAATGAAGTGGATGAAGCAATGGAGCAGGAAACTGACATGATTGAAGGGGAAAATGATTGTATGTACAATTATTTATTTATTCAGCAACCACTTGTTTCATTTCTGTAGTCATTCATTATCATTGTTATATATTTTTTGTCTGTTAGTACTCTATCTATTATCATTTTTAATTTTTTTTCTGCATAATTTTTTTGAAATATATATTCTGAACTTAATTTTATTTGATTAAATGACAGGAATGCCAAGGAAGAAGCGGTACATTATTTCATCCAGTTCTGCGACAGATGACTATCCATCTGGCTCCCTCCCCACGACATCTGAGGCACCAGCTGCCGACACCCCTACACCATCTCCCCCTGCACCATCTCTCACACTATTTGTGGATGTACCAGTAGAGGCTGAGTCATCGAATCCCCCTTCAGGAGCCTCAACAGTGGGTAGTGACGCGCCCCTTCCAGTTCATCCCGGACATACTGAAGTGTCACTATCATAGGTACAAATTTTAATTAAATAAATTTATTGCATTTTGTTTATACTAATTGTTTTCTCATTGAAGATGACAAAAATGCAACCGTGGAGAAAAACATAAAAAGTTCAGATGTTTGGAATCTGAATGGCGAGAAGATTGTTGTGCCATTTGATTCTTACGGGGTCCCTACGGATGATGCCGTGGGGTTACTTGGCCAGATTCTAGGACAGCTGGCAGCGGAGCCCATTTCCCTTCCCATTTCATATGATGATTGGAGACTTATGCCTCCAAGCTGGAAAAATGAAGTGTTTGATTCTCAAATCATGTTAAATCTATTAAATTATGATTTAATTGAATGTCATGTTACTAATATGTTCAAAATGAATTTCTGTATACAGATGTTCTTCCACTTTATTGTTGCTGATGTGATAATACGGAAGTGGACGTTGAAAAATCTAGGTAAGAAGTGGAACGATTTTAAATGGAGATTGTGGTGTGATGTCAACGATGCTTCGTTGACCGCACTGCAAATGTATGAGAAGCTACCCAGTGGGGTACCGAAAGAGCAGTGGAAAGTGTTTGTTGACAGGCATCGGGATCAGAAGCGGATGGTATTGAGATATATATATTATTATATTATCCTCATTTTACATTTATACATGTATATGAAAAGGACATGACATTCAATACATCAATATTAAATTGCATTTTATTTATTTCAGGATCTCTCATGACAGAATGCGTCAAACCGAGCGAAGCAAGTCATCCCGCACACTACGGGCTCAAAAAGTTTTTCTAGAAGTTGAATGGCATTGGTAATCTATTAATTAGTTTAAATATTTATAAGAAAATATTATCTGTTTAATATATTGAATTTTTTATTTATCTTTGATTAATGCAGTCACAGAGTTTAGGCCATGAAGCATCCAGAACTGAACTGTGGTTGGATGTTCACAAGAAATCAGATGAATGTTTTGTTAATGATCCTGCTAAAGAAGTTGGGGTATGAAGTCAATTTTTTATCATAATAACTTATTATCAGTTTTTACTGTGTTAATATATATTGATATTTGATTTATAGGTCAAAATTAAAGAACTATGGGATGCCAATCCTGCGCATTCCTACTATGTCTCCCAGGATGACCCGGTTGCTAAAGTCCTTGGGAAGGAGCATCCTAGGAGAGTGTGCAGGGTGGGTTTGGGACCCATGCCATCTGAGGTTTTTAGCAGGCCACCGGGGATAGCTACTGCATTTAATTCTGAATTTAGTCAGCCCATACCCGGATATGCTAAGAAAGAGATTGTTTCTTTACGAAACATAGTTCACCAGTAGGGGGATCAGATATCTGCATTGCAGAAAGAGTTGACTGAAATACGTCAGCAGATGAGAAGATATGCCCCCAGTGGGAGTGCATCGATTGGTGGTATGCAGGTGAATCATAGAAAATCAAAATAATTTATTTTGCTAACTTTCATTGGTTTTAAGTTTTAATATAAATATGTAACCGTATTTAATTTTCAATATAATGTTCTTACAGGTGACAACACAAAGTGGAAATGAAGGTGGAGAGGGTGACGATGCATCATCGGACCTTGAGTAGTTGTATTGTTGATTTTTTGAACTAAAATGGAAACAGTTGGTTTGTATATGTAACATTTGTGGCACATAGTTTCCACCACACATTTTCATGTCCTAAAATTTCCTTGATTTCTCATGTTTCTTTTTATGCATTTTATTTATTTCTGATGTTTCTTTTTATGTCTTTATTTCTTGAGTGTGGTATATATCATTCCATTTAGGTCTGTGTTTGAATTGGTAGTCGAGATTTTGGATGACTAGGAGTTAAACCCATTGTTGATGTGGGTGCAACAGTTGCATGTAGTAGAGTTTTATACAACAATAGTTATCACTATACTATTAGAATGGCCATTTTATGACTTTTATGGAAGGTCGTGTTGTTAAGCATTGTTCTAGATAGGCATTGGGAAGGCAGGTGTTCTTGGCCCAGAGTTAGTGCAGAGCACAACAGAGAATTTTGATATCATGCAAGATATGATGAATGAAACTCTGGGTATAAAAGGTTTAGTAAGGTGAGAAATCTCTCTTTCACGTTCATTATACCTTTCTAAGTGTTTGGGCGAGTTGGTGTGGTGGCATATCAGCTGGAATTTACAACTCATTTGGGGAGGATCCATGATGTTTTCCAAGACACCTAGATCTATCAGTATCTACATGATACCTCTCACATCTGATACTTGGGAGATCCGGATGTTGAGAATGATGCAATGTTCATTGAAAAACTGTTAATAATCGAGGATCATAATGATAACGTGCTCTGTGGATGGTTGATTCATTTGGATCACATGTTGTGGAGGAATGTTTTCCATGAGGAGAGTACTAGGGAGTGAGAAGTGAATATGCGTTCCTAGTACACTAATCTGTATTGAGTTGATGTTCTGAGCATTACTTTGATGTTTTAATTTTTTAATTTTCATTGAAGTGATATCTGACCTTGTTTTGCAATAAGATATGTTGTATCTTGAAATGGAGGAAGGATCTCTCTAATCCATGTGTCTAGATGGTGTGACCATATGTGATTACATGGTTGTTAGGTGTAGTGTGGGGCCTTGGGGATTACACAATTGTTTTGGAGAATGACAACTATTGAGGAGGGGTTCTGGGATGTCGAGGTTTTCATTCCAGCTTTAGAACAAATCATGGTGGTTTATACCTAATAGTTATGTTACAGGGTGGTTGTTCAGACCACTCTCTTCTTGGGTAGTTTTGCATTCTATAGGGTGAGGCTGTTTTGAGATCTATATAATGTAATGGAGTAAACCTCTTAGATTAATTACATTGTGAAACTTCAGTGATTAGGGTGTTCTAGGGGATGTTTTTCACTCATTCCAGGAGTTTTTCAAAAATTTAGTTTTTAACTATCCATGAGTCAGCCTGTCAATGATTCAGGTTTTCAGTGAATCATCCTATTAGTGGCTTAGTGATTTGGTGTCGGTGAGTCAAGGGTGTCAGTGTCGATGAGTCATGGGCGTCAGTGTCAGTGCCATGGTGTCGGTTCCAGGGCATCGGTATAAGGGTGTTGCTCACATAGAATCAGTTCTAGGGAATCGATGCTAGGGTGTTGGTGCCAGGGTGACAATGTCATGGCATCGGTGATAGGGTATCAATAAGCCACCCATCAGTGAGTCATTTCATGTTTTCCCCACACATCCCAGTCTCTCCCTTGTGATTTTCTTTTAACAAAAAATCCGTTACCTATTGAGTTTGACTTTTCTTAAATCTTTTTCCACTGTATTCAAGGAGAATTATTGTTTCTCCAAACCATAATCACCATTAAATTTGGAAAAACTAAATTAACGATACGTGGTGTTGACCACAACACGTATTTCAAGTATTTTTAAGTCACCTCTCTAATTTTATAGTTATATGTTTTCAAAAAACTGAGTTTGATGCTATGTTTGGGTGTTTTTAAGAGTTTTTTGAAGGATATTTTTTATATATTTAATTTCCTAATGTCCTCAGGGATTTGAGATATTCAAATAGCATGGTCAATCCATGATCTGTTTTATCCAGCACATTGAAATTATATCCCTTGTTATTAGGATCTCACTCATTCTTAAGCCAAGATCCTCTAATTTCCAGTTGATTCTTTTCCTTCTCCCAAGGTGTGGAAAGAGTCCTTCCCCCTTAGAAGGGGTTATAGTACATTTACTATTTCTACTTGTTATCTTTTTTTATTGTTCTGACTTGTTGTGGATGTGTGCCTTATAAAAATCATGGCAATTGGTGGTCTTTTCTTACACACTATTAATATTTTTATTGGTTATAATGCTAGGGAAAAATGTTGTAATGTGGAAACTAATTAATCATGTACACATGGTTAATTAAATGGATGATCGAGGAATAAGAACCATTATGTGATACCCCAGTAAAAAAATGTAATTCAAGAACAGTGTTGGCTAAATCTGAATTTACCCCTGTTTGATGGGTGTGGTCATGTAATGTGTGTTATGGTTGGGTTTTATGGTTTATGTGGAATGTTTGTGAATTGAAGCGACAGTTCTATCTATGTTTGTGGGATTGATTTTTGAATGGAAGAACTTGTAGGCAGTTGAACTACCTTTGGTTGTACTGTGTCCATCAGACAGGCTTCTGTATGGGGACTGCAATGTGGCATTGGTGGTGTTGTGCAGTGGGACTACAAGAATGGTTTTCATTCATTTCTGAGTTGGTTAGGGATTTTATTTTTTGGTAGTAATGGAATATATACTGTGAATCCCTTGAATAAATGAATAGAACGTGGTTAAATAAAAAGTGGCTAGATTATTCTTTGGAAGTATCTGTTGTGTGGGTTTGCATATAGCGGTAGCAACAAAAGTGTTACTATTGGGTTGTTCATTGTTTTGTTGAAACCTATAAGTTGGGATACTGTTTTATTATCTATATGTATATGAACATATTGTTTTTTGTGATTTATATACACACCCGACCATCATTTACCACCATATTGTTTTTTGTGATTTCTGGTTTTATTTTTTTTTCAGGGCAGTGGTGTAGCAGAAGCAAAGAATTTTTTTTTTTTTATTCTGGGCAGCTTTTCATGGCAGTTTTAACCACTTCTAAATGCATATTCGTGGAGGTTTTGTGGCGGTTTACACTGCCGCTAAATAGTGAAAACCGCCGTTAAACGTAAAATAAAATTTACGTTTCGTGGCGGTTATAACCGCCACTAAATAGGAGCATCATGGCTGCCTCATTCCACAGCAGTTACTGTGACTTTAGCGGCGGTTTTACGGCCACTGGAATTTGAGTTTATTCGCGGCGGTTATAACCACCACGAATAAAGTGATATCCAGGGCTCGTAAGACCGCCGCTAAATTCAGAAAAACCGCCGCGAAATGAGACAGCGACGACGCTTTCCTGAAACCGCCGCTAAATGCAAATAACCGCAGCTAATAGATTGGCGACACCCTATTATGCGGCGGTTTCTATAAACCGCCGCCAAACAAAGTAGCGGCGGTTTAAACCGCCGCTAAACGCAAAAAAAACCACCGCTAAACGACGATTCTATTGTAGTGTCCATGGATATATTATGATTTTATTTTCATTCTATTATATATTTTTTATTATTTATTCCTACCATATTATTTATTCTCATCTTATACTCACTTATGATATTTGATTGTTATCGCTTATGTTTACCCTCACTAAACATTTTAGTTCACCCCTTAATATGTTTTCATTTCCCCAGGTTATGAATAAAAGTATTACACATTATATGTCTAGAAGAGTAGCATGTGTGTATAATTATATGGGATATGTTGAAGACTTGTTATGGATTAAGTAGTTTCTTATATAGTGAAAAAATGTCAATTTGATGAGAAATACGTGGGATTTTTTTTGTTAAATTTGTTTCCTAATTATCTAAAACTCTAAACCTAAAAGGTTCTTCAAATGTATGTGACATAATATTTTTTGGGGATGTTTTAATTTTTGATGGTTAAAATTGGGTCACTTTGGTTAATTTAAAAGTTGGTATGTAAAGCTGGTATTTATGAGCATTGGATCTGAGAGTGTGGATCCATGCTTATGAGCAACTAAAATGTAATAAAAAATACCTATCTCTTGATATATAAAATCTTAACCAATGCATTGGAGGGAAACATAGGACCCCACCCATCATTCATCCATACTTACATGCTTCACTTAAAAGTCATTCAATTTTTACAGCATAAAGAACCCATGAAAATAAAATGGGTTTCATAAAACTTAAAATGAAAATCATTCTCATTTCATAAATAACTCATGGAAATAAAATGGGTTTCATAAAACATCAAAATGAAAATTATTCACTTTTCATAAATAACACTTGGAAATAAAAATGGGTTTAATAACATTTCTAAATAATATAACAACATGAAATAAATCGATTGGTGTCGAAAATATGATCACCCAAAAATAATCACAAATTAATAGAATAATGGAGGGTAAAACATGAAATGTAACTTCATTGGACATATATGTTTTTAATACAGAGAGTAAAAGGAAAACTAAATTTCAAAGTAGCTTTCTAGAAAACATTTTGAAGTCATCTATGTAAAATTCATAGTTATGAGTCTCTTTTCAAAAAGTAATTTTTTTCTTAAAAAGTTTAAAAATAAAACACTTAATAAAAGTTTATTTGAATTAAAAACTCTTTTTCCCAAAAAATAATTATATATAATCATTTTAAAAGGAAATTCTTGGAAAAAACGAAGTTTAATAAGAAATTGTATGAGTTCGAGTTACCAATTCCATTACTTTTACCCTTAATTTCCATGGAAGTGCTTTAACCTTATATATCATAAATATAACCATCATAATTAAAAAATTTCAAATCTTATTCATATACATTTCAACTTATACTCTTCATTAATAACAATTCTCTTCATGTATTAGATTGTTGTGATCTCTTTTCAATATTGGTTTTTAATAATTTTAGCCATTTCCACGCATTTTATAATATTGATATCATTATGCATTTATTGTTTCCAATTTCATCACTAATATATAATTTAAGATAATATAATATATAACTTACATTTATTTATAAATCTCTTATATCATTCCATAGGTGTTTTAGTTACGCTACGTGAAAATGGAATTGGTGTTGGCTTATTTCGATGATTTTAGTGAACGGAGGTGATACTTTAATAATAAGTTAAATACATAATATAGTATTTCTAGAACTATATACCAATTAGGATTTTATTTTTATATTATAATAATAGTAGTATTTATGTTCACATAGTCATCCATGATAGATTTTTATAGCATCATTCATGTAGGTTGTTAAACCGACCCAAACTTGAACATGCTTTAACTCGATGGGTGAGTATGGTTAATGTGGAATTTATTTTGACATAATATCATTATAATATAAGTTTAATGATATTATTTTTATGTTTTTATAATGATGAACTATATTTTAATATTTTTGTATAAATAACAAAAAAATGGAAGAAAAACGAAAAATGCTTCTTCAAGGAGGCAATAATCCATCTACACACACGATTGATGTTCATTTGTTATTATATGTGGATAGAAATGAATAAATAAGGGGTTTACCATTAATATTAAAAAATATAATAAGAATAACGATATTTAATTCATCATATTATTATGGTGATGAGATATTTGTAAAAGTGTGATTAAGAAGAAAAACTTAAGGAGTTAATACTTATGTTGGATACTCGATCTTTCCTTAGAATACTCCTTGGAATTGAAGGTCTTAAGAAAACTTAGTGTTGATAGGGGATATAGTAAGTGATATTAGGTTATAGAGGGAGAAAATATTATAGTTTCAAGGATGAATTTTAAGGTCAAGTGCAACTTAAAAGGGTGGAAGTGTCATCCTTTTATAAGAGAAGAAAATGGAACTTTTAGAAACACTCATCATTTTTCAATAATTCTAGGAACTATTCAATGGTCAATGGCTCAAAAATGAAAAAAAAGATGGTAAAGTGGGTGTGGGACTAAAATAACCTCAAACACTCATTTTAAAACATGTTTTTAACATGTTTTGGCCCTTTTCCCTTAGTAAAATATTTTTTTACCATTTTTACTTTTTACCGGGGTAACTATTTTTTAATCTTAATAATTAATTTTCATGAAAAAGAATTAAAATTGACTTTATTACCTAATTTGAAACTTCTAATTTCAAATTTGAAAATAATTTTATCATATCAAATTCCTAAATGTGTGAAAATTTAATTTTAAAATAAACACACTTAATCACGTGAAAACAATTTTTAGAAAAATGAAGTTTGTCAGCTTTAAATTTATATATAAGATAAAATTATAATTATTACTAATTTTATATACATAAATTTAATTATTATAAATTTAATGAAATGTATTAGTCTTTCAAGGAAATCAACAACTGAATCTCACCATGAAAATACTTCATCCAAAGAAAATATGAAAAACAATTTTTATTAAACTAATATTCTAATTTAGTTCTAAAAATGTTCGACATAGGATTTATAAGCACAAAGAATATATTTAAATGCATAATTTTATTTCTTAAATACACATTTTATTACTTAAAAGGTTTTTTAAACTTATAGGACACACTTACATAATGATAAAATCATAAAAATTATAATTTTTGCAAAAATTGTATTTTTCAACTAAAAAAAATCTTTTCATAAAAATTCAAAAATTCATACTGAGAAAATTTTGATGATATGAATTCAAAAATTAATTTTATTTTATCAAATTTAAATTCTAAAATTTTTATATACTGTGTTTGAAAGGAAATACAATATAAAGAAAATGGATTTTAATGAAAATAATTGTTTTCAATATTAACTCATATTAATTATTCATCTTCTAAAGGTAATATATTTTAATGGTTTACTATCCTAGTGTTTATTATATATTTATTAATAATGTTTTTCTAATATGTTTTGGTTCATTTACATTGGGTGTAGTGTGTAACGCAAGTTATCGAACACAATATTTATGTGAGGAAAAAAATCAGGTTGTTACAAGAACTTATATCTGAACTTTTTGTATGAACCTGCCCATATGATAACTTCTCAATCTGATATATGTTAGTCTGGTACCCTTCATCTGGTACCCTCCGTCTGAAAACATCTCTTTCCAGTACACTCTGTCTGACAACCTTTGTTTAGTACCTTGTTCATCTAATACCCTATGGTTGGTATCACTCTGTCTGATACCACTCTGGTTGGCATCTCTGTATGATACCCTCTACCTGGTAGCACAAAATTCAATTCTTTGAAAAGATATCTCTCAAGATCCTCGATTGGAACCTCAATTCTTCAGCAACTCATACAACAGTAACAACCCCCTTCACAGTGCTCCAACTCCCCTTTATAAAGGCATTATTTCTCTAAAAACATAGGGAGAAGCACGAGCTTCAAATTTGAGTTTCCTGCTCCAAATTTGAATTATCACTCGAATATTTCTTCAATTGATTTCATTCAAACCTATTATTAAATCTTAGTCAAGAAAATTCAAAAAGAATTTCTTCAAATCTCAGCATCAACAATTTTCTTCAAAAATTCTGCAAAACTCAGCAAGTTTTACGAACGTTGAAAGAATATCTCAACATCATCACGATTTAAGCCTTAACAAAAACTTTTCAAAGATCCATAATCATTTAACTGATTCCAATTTGTATGAACTTCTCTATCTGATACAACTTCGTATTTATCCATCTGATAAGCTTTACAAGATTCCTTTAACTGGAGCCCTTTGAGTTAATCTGTCTAGTGGCTCTGCTCAGAAACCTATATCGGATGAATGTGCTTGAAAACCTATGTTTGATAACCTTTCTCAAAAAACTTCATCCAATTATTTCATACGAAAACTTCTGTCTGATAACCTCTCTCAAAAACTTCTATCTAATGACCTCGCTCAGAGACCTATGTTTGATAGCATTCACAGACATTCTTTTTCTAGAGGACTAAAAAACATTCATTTATCTGATGAACTCACGAATGACCATCTAGTATTTCTCTATCTAATAATTCCAAAATTGTTCTTTGTCAGGTAGAATTTGTTCAGAATCCCTGTATACCTTGAATTCCTTCATTTGAGCAATCTTGGATAGAATCATGAATACCTTGAAGTAATCATGATATTTGGTACTTTGAGGAATATCAAAGCATCTCTTGATTTCCTTTGTTCTAATATCTTTGTATGATGGAACTATGAATACAATTGGTCAAACATTTGGTTCCATCCTCTGTTTGATCACCTAAGTCTATTCGACCCATATATCTCTGTCCGGGACATTCCGTCTGAAAACTTTACAAGGGAGGCTTAAAATTTTCAAGTGACTTATGTACTAACAATAAAATAAAACACAAAGAAAACCTTCTTTCTTTTTAAACACAATTCAACACCTCTTGTTCTCAACAACACTCAAGCCACACTACCTACATAAGGTTAAGAATAGCAGTGTTGAGGTCATCTCAGGATCTATGGAAAGGTTTTTTAGAGTTCTAAATCAATTGTGGGATTTTCAATGTAGATTGAGTGATCATGGGTATCACACAGTAGGTTGAGTGGTCATGGGCTTCACATGGTAGATATGATACAAATAATCCAGAAGATGGTGCACGGTCGATAAATTGAATGTATGGCACACGGTTGATCCAGTGATCGCATGATATTTTAGTTGATGTAAATTGAAATGTTATTCGATGATATATATATGTATATATATAAATATATCATGATATAGTTATTATGATCCATGCAAACAGGAGAAGTAAAATAGTGTTGTCCATGATGTGGTGCAACTATAGTGGTTGTTTTGAGAAGAAGATATCCACTGAGTTGTTGTTTGAATTTTGAAATAGGGATCAACATGTCATGGAGAATGTCATGGTGTAATGGAGAAGTCCCAGTTCAAGACACTGAGTGACACCATGATATGGTTCACTTTTAGTGGGTGTTTTATAATTTTTTTAAAGTTTCCTATGGTTTGACGTGAGGAGAAACATGTAGTGGTTATGATACTTCATTCATATGGTACCAGGTGAGGAGTTCTTATATGGAAAAAAATATTATGATACTCTTTTTTATCATGATTCGGGATGTATATTGAAGAAGGAAGAAGGAAGAGCTTGCGTAGCCTGTTTTTTCATGAATGAGACAGAAACAATCAAGATTAATGCATTCGTATATTTATAAGAGTTTTTAATACATGAAAATATTATTGGTAGAAGAAGGAAGAGGATATATTTTCATAATTATTCATCCCCAAAAATGAAGGTTTCATGATCATAGTAAATTTTATGCATACATATGCAGTGTTCTTAATGTATGTTGATTATTACGGATAGAGAAAGAAGAGAAGTTACAACATGCATGCATATATTGATATGCATTTTAAATGCATGCAATTTTTCATAGGATGGGATGGGGAAGAATGAAAGAAGGAATAAGCCATGATCATGTTACTTTATCATGCATGTATTCATGCATACATGATGATTTTTAATGGCATGCATCGTGGATTGATGAAGAATGAAGACCACACAGTTTCTACATATCTACATGCAATTATTACATGTAGTCATCTGGTCGTTATAAAGATGGTGCAACGGGAATTCAAGATTCGATATTCCATGTGTTTTTGAAATGTCTAAATATATAGAGATTGGAATTAATGTATTCACGCAATATAGTGAATAAAGAAATGCGAGATAGAAAGGAGAAAAAACATAACTGACTTTGTTGAATATTATTCTACAAATATATATATATATATATATATATATATATGGGTTGAATAAGTGTGAACAAAATAAGAACATGTCCAAGCTATTATCTCATAGAAAAATGTCATGTGATCCAAGAGATGAAAAAGAGCCTCAACCCTGATATTATTAATTAGATTTTTTGTGTGAATAGAGAAGATCCAGTGAATTTTTTCCTACACTGAAGAAGAAACTGCAAAAAAGGGAAGAGGAAGAGGAAGTGACTGAGTTGGTCGAGAAGTTCATCAGATGAAGAAGAGATCAACACACTCTTGTTCACACAGAATAATAATAATAATAAGAGGGGATTGAAAGAAGAAGCAGTCGAGTAGGTCGTGAAGTTCATAAAAGAATGAGTGGATGTTCATTTCAATTTTCATGGGTCGGAAGTGGAAGAAGAAAATTGGTTTTCTATTGTAAAGAAGAATAAGTTTTATGCACTATTGTGCATACAAATAGAAGAAGTGGCTTGCTACTGTGCAAAGGATAAGAAGAGAGAGGTAGTACGTCTACGAAAAAGGTAGTATTCTTAATTGGTGTCAAAATATCTTGTTGTTACCCCTAAAATTCATTGTAAAGATACGGGATGTACCTAAGTGGGGGATGCATCAAACAAGTGTGTGGGGTGAACACTCTACGTTGTTGGGAGACTATAGTGTGAAGCTCACGGGTTGATATTAGTGGCTTGTGTGATCGTAGAGGAACCTATTTCACATCAAGGACTATCCATCTCACATTGAGTGGTGAATCTTGTAAATTGTTGTGTCTCATGTGTGTGTGTGTTTGGTTCTGCTGCAAGAAAGAACGAAAGTGAGGATAGAGAACAAGAGTAATTCGTTCACCTTGACAAGTGATAGAGGTAAAACAAAAGGGATAAAAAGATTTAAAGTCGCCAACACTAATCCCCCATATCAATGTAGTATATATCACATATAGTTAGTTAGGTCCCTAATGAATAGGGAAATAGGGGAAGTTGACCTAGAGATTTTTCAAACCATTCAAAATCTTGAGGAGAGTCAAAGAGACTTCCAATCAGATTTCCTTACTTCCAAAATTTAGTAACATGCATAATATCTTCTAGTTTCATAATTGAGGAAGTATATACTTGATCCTATACAGGTAATCTGATATAATGATATTGATCTTGAAGTTGATGCATCTGATGTGGATCATCCCATTTCCATTATCAATCAGAGTGAAAAAGTATTGTGAGGCAAGGTGATTCCTCTTGTTCAAGTTAGGTGGCAGTATGGAAAGATTCGTGATGAAACATGGGAGAGAGAAGATTGGATGAGAATTTAGTGACCAAACTTGTTCCCTCAAGAAGCTAGTTGAAGCTTCTTAGAGACGAGAAGCCCGATGGTGGGGAAGTTGTAAAGACCCTCATCTTTATAGGTTAGTATTCTCCTTTAATTCTAGTATTTTAATATATTTGTGGGTGTAATTTTTAATTATGAATAAGTTTCAGGAGTTTGGGAGTAGATGTAAATGAGGATGAAAGTTACTGAGGTGTTGGGACAACACCAAGCATTCGGTGGGCATGTACTGAGTACCTTGTGGGGCATCATGGGCTACGGTAACATTATCAGCACCATCGGGCACTTGATGACCTCTATTGGGTACCCGATAGAGGGTGTCTTTTTTATATTTGAGAGGAAATTGGTCTTTTTACTTAAAAATATAAGCCTAAAATTCCTTTGACTTGGGTTTTCCCTCATTCTTAGTCATGCACCCATCTCTTCCAAGCTCTTCCTCTCTTTCCATTCTTCTTAAGCAAGTCTACCATTAATTTTGATCGAGAGTGTCTCTGAAGGGTTATGAAAGCTCATCTTCGATAAGAGGTGGGTGGGTGGTGCCTTGAATCATCTCTTTTTTCTCCTCTTCATGGCATGGAATGTAATCTCCTAATACAAAAGCCTAAGTCTTGTAAATCTCATCAATTCCTTAAGTCTTCTCTTCATAGCTACTATGGGGGGTTTAGCTTGGGTGAATTGAAGGTAAGCATGCTACTTTGCTTTCTAAATGTCTTCATCTTGGGTGAATTGAAGGTAAGCATGCTACTTTGATTTCTAAATGTATTCTCCTATATTTGCATCAATAAAATTCATAAAACTTTCTTATGTTAGGTTGGTTCATTGGTTCTAGGTGTGTTGTACCATCTCCTTCTTGGCCTCAAAGGATACTTCTACCTTAATTTTGATAGGTGACCCCTTCCACTCATACTCGTAAAGGGTTGGTCTGGAATGTTTGGGTCTAAGTGAATTTAATCATAATAAAATGTTCTCAATTAATAAAGTTTTCATAAATTGTTTTATGAAAGATGTGAATTATTTTGGTTGATTCGACTTATTTTTATCATATTGGCATGCCATGACTATCAAAATAACCCTTGTTCCTTATTTGTTACCTGTTAGGCTTGTTTTATGTGTTATACATGCTAGTGATATATGTGAAAAGTATACCTCCCTTTTATTATGTTGTTTCCCAAGATGCTTTTAAATGAGATATTGATTGCGATACATGTTTTAAGTGTCAATCATGTTTGGTAATATAGTTACTCAATTGGTTATTCATGTCACACTATTATCCAAATCATGGAATCTATGCCTGAAAATGTTAGAATGTATGTGTTGTGTTATATAAAGCATGAATGGGTGCCCTTATGTGATGAATAAATTGATGGAATGGTTTGAGCCCACAATGCCTTAAATTTGCATACCCCTTCCCCTATTCATGAAGGGATGGGCTACTAGATTACCTTAATTTTATATACATGATTTCAATAACATCAGACTTCACTGAAAATCAAAACAAAGCAGCTGCAGTGGCATGCAGTACAAATATCACATTTCACAATGTAAACAGGAAACCTTGATACAGTTTAGATGGACTTGGTAAGCCAGCAAGCAGGAAAGAAGATCCATAAATTCTCAAAATAGCATCAATTGTAGCATTTAGGATGAACATGATTCAAACAACCTTGTTCCATATCTGAAGCTCCAGTTTTAGATGACGACTTGGATTTGTAAAGAATTTTGGCACCAAAAGAAACCGGCTAGAGCACAGATCCTTGCCTGGCTCAGAAGAATTCTCAGTTGTTGACCGTAATGTGATGCTGCAATCACCAGTTTTGAACATAAGCTTATACGACACTTCACCCTTCATTGGGTTGGAACAGAAACGGCTCACTGCTAGCATATTCCCAAGAGGCCTGTCACTATTCCTGAGGATAAAGAGGCCGCCCTTGTCTTTCTCTTTAAGCAAGATGAATTGATTAGAAAGATTTATGCAAACAGGATAACGACTATTATAATGGAATTGCCGAAAGTAACACCGGTGGCTACTTAGCATGTGTTTTGATAACTCCTCTGAGGACCCCAGGAAGCTACAGTCAGTACAAGGACATGAGAATGGTGAATGGTCACAAATCCTATCATGATCAAGCCTCTCGCTGAATTTAAGAGTTGTCTTGCATCCAAGCTTCTTATTCGGGCACAACATTTGGCCAGATTCAAGGACCCTCTCAAGGGCCCGACAACGATTATAACTAGAGGGGAGATTGAAGGAGGGGCATTTATTCTTTAGATTTAAGCAGCACTGACAGCAAGCAGTATGGCCATTCAAGCACTGAATGACAAGAGCAGTCAGTCATGTATATCATGGCATGAAAGGATGCAAAAGTAGAGCTATGAATTGTGGAATTAAAAACAGTATCAATCTAAAATATTAAAAGTAAATTGCTAAAATGATGCATATAAAATTAAGTCATAAAATCACAAAATGATTTTAATAGCAAAATGTTATCCCCAATTCAAATTTGTAATATTCTCTCTCTATATATATATATACATACAGATCAAACCTACAAAGAAAAATAAACTTAGGAATTTTCACAGCTTTCATAAAACCAATGAGAGCAGTCAACAAGTCCATAGTTTCAGAAAACAAGAAACCCTAAGGTCCGCTCATCCACAATTTAATCACCCGGAAACTATGATGTGCTACAATCTGTCTACAGGACAAGAACATTGAAATCCTAAGGTCAAAGAATTCTTTGCAGCAGTGAAAACATGCTATCACAAATAGTATGATAAAATGTAACAAACCATGGTTTTCAATTGTAACGAACGACATATGTTAAAGGAGTCAAGTTTGGAAACAACATTGTTCAACAGCACGTATGCCTAAACATTCAAGCGATGGAAAATAATGAAAGAAGATGGGTTAAGTTGCAGCCGAAAAAAGGAACCTGGTAGACTGGTACGCTTAATGGATCTAAACAGATGGGGCAATCAAGCACTTCAGGATCGGTGAGGGAAACGGAAAAGGAACACACCACGCTTCCTTTCAGAATAGCAGGACAAGCATTGATTCCAGATACCACGGGTCTACGGTCTCGAACTGTTTCAGACGGCATCCTCACGTCGGCATCTCGACTGCCAGTTTCCAGCTGTTCCTCTCCCGAGTCCGTAATAACCTGGTTCACTTCTTGTTCCTCGAATCCATGCTCTGCTCCTTCAGGTCTGCGATCATCGCCTTGACATGGGCGTCGAGGCGAGATCCTCCGCCGCTTCGAATTGCTGGATCCTCCATTGTCAACTTTACCAGAAAACCTCACCATCCGGCGCGGAAGGGGAAAATCCCCAAATTAACTTACTCCTCGGCCGCTCTATCGTTTGGCAGATCGACAAAGCAGGAATAGAGAAACCCTAGGAGGAGGGTTCACTGACCGTCCACTTATATCAGATAAGGCCCCGCCAACATGCCCAGCACGACAGGCTGCTGGTGGCAGGTCCGGTGTCCAGAAAAGTCAACCCACAATCTGACCCGACCGATACGAGCAGAGTTTCCACTTCATATTATAAAAAAAATTGGGTACAACCGCAAAATCGGCACACACACAAGAAATAAAATTACATGTAAATCACAAGCCCGGAAACTTGACCCCGTGACCTGCCCCTCACCCCTCACCCCAAGCTCTTACCACCCCACCACCAACGGTGGGGCAAATGTGTTGTCGATTTAGAGGGTATTGAGGCGGCCTTACCCCACCCACTATCGCACGTCCCTAGCTAGGCCCAAGGTGGCCAGCCTTGGACTTGAGTCAGTTCCCACAGAGTCGAGGGGACGAGAGGATCGCTGGCGTATGGTGCACGTTGCCTTTGCGAGGACTCGAACCCGAAACCTCAACGACGGTACACCACCACCTTGAACCAACTCACCCAGCCCCCGCGGGCCCACTTCATATTATATGTTTTATAAAATACATGTATCATATTTAAATTTTAAAAAAATATTTTTAAAAAAATCACAACCAGCCATGGTCAAAGTAATAATGTTTTGAGACAAGACCACAACTCCAATTGAAAATCATGAGATATTTCAAAATATGAATTGTGTCACTGTTGAAACAATGATGAATGAGTCAAAATACAAAGTTAAAATAGATGAACTTAATAAAGAGAGATTATATAGATAAAAGGTCTAATTTTATTACCATGTCATGTCTTATTTATAAACTTATACGATTCAATATCAAGGTTCTCAATCCATTCATATTTTTTAAGGATTGAAATGTGATAAGTGTGAATATGAAAAGTTGAAATATCAAAGATTGGAGTTGAGAAGTTGTATCCCCGTGAATCGCAAATGTTGAAAATTGTGACATCCAAAACTAATTATTGATAACACTTCCTCTTAGATGTCATTAATTTATTGTAATCTTATTAAACTATCATTTTAAAAAAAGTTCACGAGAAAAAAACAAGAAAAACTAATATAATTGAATTACATATCAATTTTAAGTTGTATTATTAAAAAAATTATCAGGAAAACTCGATGGGAAAAACTTAGTAAAAAGGAAAAAAGTGCAATGTTCTCAACCTCCCCTCATTAAATAGTGGCAGATTTTGTAGTATTCACATACCGATTTTATAAAACAGTTCCTCTAAAGTTGAGGTTGACAATGTATTTGGGAATTATTCAACAAAACTATCACATTATCTAATTTATTCAATATCAATACCATTATTCTTTTAAAGCTCATGAGTAAAAAAGAATTTTAGCAATGCGTGTTTTGTCACATCACCTTTGATATACTCGCTCTTCAATTGCTTGGTATAAAAAACACTATTTTCATATAAAGCAGTGAGAACATCATTATTCATAGTCAGTCTGCAATTGTTTTTGATATGATGAATAATCGATCTCAACCAACACATTTTCAAATTTCTTAATGAATAGAAATCAACAAAGCAGGACTGAAGGAAGTCATAAAAATAGTTCGTTTTGTAGAATACCTTAGTTGTTCCACCATATGTGAATAAATATCCTTTTGAGATATATTACCCTAGTGTATGAAATATATCACTCTTAAAAGAAATAAATTTATTTATTTATTAAGGGTATTTTCATGAATATATAAAATCCTTTCAAAATTTATGATTTCATATTCTAGACGATTAATTCAAAATACAAGGACATTCCTTATAATTTTATGGTCAAATAATCTACTATATTTAGAAACTCTTTAAAAGTTTTGATGTTATTCAAAACATCTAGATTTATATGATGATTAATGTGTATACATCAATTTATACAAATCATGGGATGATAAAATCAATTCTATATTCTTCCTAATGGAATTGTGCACCAAAGACACCACCATGACGTGATAGTTTAGACAACGTCATGGTCGATGCTAGTGTGAATGACAATGCAATGAATGTAACTATGCCGTGGTGCAGTGCATTTGTGTTGCCTACATTATGCAATAACACTCGGTTTTGCGGGCTTCTTCCACTCCATCTATTATACGTCAGTTACAATCATCATAAGATGATGATCCAAGGAGTTTGAATGTCTAGAATCATCATTTAAATGTTAAAGGACTATTATGGGAATTAATATTTACATCATAAGGAGTTGTAACACTTGAGTGTTTGTGAAGTGTCTCATCAATATAGCAAACTTTTGAGTTCCAAAAGGGTCTTTAGATGGATATAGGCACAATACTCAAATGTGGGTGTCAATCTTCAACATAAAAACTCCTCAGATGAAGCTCTCCCTTTCTTTCTCACTCTCTTATCCTTTAACTCAAAGGTTTCAATAGACCGTGAATAAGGTTCCTTTAAATTTAGGATATTCGTGTAACTCATGGACACCCTATGAGGGAGGAACCCGTTGGTTGCTCCTCATTGATTAATAAATTCAAAAAATGAAAATTTTTATCTAATTTTCACTTCCAATATTCCCTCATATTCTAACTAATTTAAAGCAATCATCACATTTCCCAAGCAAGCGATTTAAATGTATTTTCTTCTTTGCGTCATGTGAAACATTCACGGTTGTACCCAATTTTTAAAGCAATTATCACATTTTTGATATATTGGAATAAATTTGAGTTTTATTGTAAATGGATTAATTTTATGTTATTTATTGTTTAACAATTTTTGAATTAATTTCAAAGCAAAACGTATAATTAAAATTGGGTTTTAAATGTATAACAAGTGTTGCGGATGAATTAAAGGGATTTTAGAGGTTCACATGTGATTAAATCTCAATTCGGCAAGGCTGTGTGAGATTAAAATGAGGAATATACACTCATGTGTGATTAAAGTCAATTTTGGCTAGCTCATTTTAAATTAAATGAAATTTTTGGGACCCACACGAGATTAACTATCATGCAGCCACTCGCGTGTGATTAATTGGTTGTGAATCCCAAATGCTACATAAGATTAGCAACCCCAGCCTCGATCTCACGTATGAATAAATCTTATGAAAAATTTATTACTACATATTAAACCACAAGAATGATAAGTTGTATCAAAATAACCCTACCTAAATGTTGCTACATAGGAATCATCTGGCCAGATCATGCATTACTTTCGAATAGATCAAGCCAACCACATGCTACATAAGAATAACTACAGGTGAACTCTACCAAGAATACCTCCACATCTATTATCGGTGCGTAATATTAACTGATTCAACCAGTGAGCTACGTGTGATTAACTTAGATGTTTCAAATCCCATATTAGAGTAAAATGAGTCTATGTGTGATTAAAATCATCTTCTAAAACTGCATATGAGTAAGTCCATGGAAGTGGGATTTGTTGTGAGTTATGACTAGGAATATCTCCAGCGGTTTATTTAACATTCCTCTTATTCTTTCAATATAGATCATTCAATGTTTCCCTTTATTGAGTTTTCATTCATACGGTGGAGATGGTCATCTCAACGGAGAATGTTATGGTGGTTGATGGCCATGAATAGTGGAGCTTTTCTTCTTGGTAAGGCCTACCAAGTTGAGTTATTGGGGATTCATTAAAGGATCTGGGTATGTCGTGAACGTATTTTGATAGGTAAATCTAAAAATTTTATACCAAATCTATACCAAGACACTTGATATGGTATGGTTATACCCAATTTATGCCAAGGATCACATGTAATTGAATTTAAGTATGAAGAATTAAATGGATGGTACGTCATTTGTGTGTTTGATGTCGGGGAGTGTCGATCAATGCTGAGACATTGTAGAGTTAAATAACCCAAGATAGGGTCACTCTAGATCATCCACATGGGCACCCAAATATCTTGAAAAACCATTTTGTAATCTTAATGTACTAGTAAAAAATGATCAAGTGCTTCACAATGTGCCTTCGATTAAAAAGAACATTTGATTGATTCGTTTAATGAAACCGATTAGATCTTGTTCTTCCTTTAATTTTCTCTCTCTAAACCTTGATACATGAAGTGGAAAGAGAAAAATTCAAGCAACAAGCTACCCACCCAAAGGAGGAAGCTGATAGAATGTACGCTAGATCATTGCAAGTTGACCTTAATGAAGAGCAAGCAGGGTGTATCGACAAGCAAGACCAGATCTTGGCTCGTGGAATCATTGAGAAGAAAATAAACCCAGATGAATACATTCAGACTTGGGATAGGATGGCTGACCACTTTGAGGATCTCATGAAAGACAACCCAGATGCAAAGGTAACTTCTATCGCATGGATCATACATAGGGTGTTTAATTCAAAACTTTAAAAAAAAAATTGGAACAGTTTGGTAACCTATTATGAGGTTTGACATGAGGTTGGCTTGTAATTTGGTTTTATCACTTTACCTAAAAGTGATCTCTTTTATAAAAATTTAAATTGGATGGAGCTACCCACCCAAATTTTGGGTCTTAAAATGGTTTAAATACTTAGGTTAAACTCCTTAAAAATTTCATTATAACCCATTAAAAAGAGTTAACCCAAAAACCAACATGCACACCAATAATGACTTAATTAACACATCGTAATTATCAAAAACATTTCATCACTCACTTATGAAACTCTCAGGTGTCATGTGATGAAACAGAATCCATTAACTCAGTTTTCTCCTCTAGTAATTATTTAACGAACCTTGAATGAGTAAACTTTGTTTGTAAAATAATATTTTCTCATATTCATTTTTATAATTAAATAACTTGTGAATAACTTGAGAAATAAATTCAATTATTATTATTATAATCTAAAATAATATAATTTAATTAATTTACTTGTGATCGGTCACACTCAAACATTTATTGGCTCCCACACATGGGGCCCACTTCATTCTAAACTCTAATTCATATGAATTAGTGGAACTAGTTGATACACTTTGTGTGTGACCCTCTAGGTTATTATCTCAATATAAGTGAGACATAATCATAGACCAAGAGTAGTATCTAGTAATACATCACATCCTATAAAGTGAAAAGGATAAGTCATTGCTACGAGAACCTCTTATGAACACTTACCGTATAATATAATCTCTTTGTCTCTTGATATCTTATAAATCAGGATGTATAATTTATAAAATTGTCCTGTAATGATTTATTTATTTTTGTTCGATGTATAGGATAGAATTTCCTTTGTCTACCATGGACATGGATTTAGTCTAGGTATTACCATCCTATTCAACTGGTTATAGATATCTTCTTCCTTTATAAAGTGACAAATCGTGTCTTGATCATTCAATCAATGCCATATCACCAATGACGCACCTGACACATGCTACCTTGCCGCAACATAAATGTCATGATTTACATATTATATCAAAGTATGTGATCAAATGATACACTTTGATAATGATCTCAAGTCAAGAGACCAATACACATGCTCATAGATAGGAACATCCAATGACACAAAAAACATATGGTGTTCCTATTGACAAGCCAATACTCATGATTTCCACTACTCGATATCACCAAGTTAAAACTTAATTAGGAGAAGTCTCACTGTTTATGAGCCTCTAACAACTGATAGTCAAATATCACCCATGTCTTGTCAGTATGATGTATCTAGACCATAAGACACATGTTACACCCCAAACCTGATTTTTCATATTATTTTATTTATTTGTAAATTTCTATCCTCTTTCTTTAGTATTAGTCTTAAATCCTTTTATTTTTTAAGGTTTTTTGAATTTCAGTATAGGGAACATGGTTGGATCACTGATAATACTAACTATGTGTCCAAACTATGAAAACCCTACAATAAATGTCAGTGGATTTTTCACGGTCAGTACATGGTTTGGTAAACCGTGTGGCCAAACTATGTGGGTGCCTGGGTGAGTCCATTAAGAGGTGTATGGTCGACACATGGTTTAGTAAACCGTGTGACCAAACCATGCATCATGCACAAAATTTTAAGAGTGAAATTACTTATCCACCCTCATACAAATTTAACCCCTAAGACACCCTATCCCCCCATTCAAACCCCATGACTCGTGGATCCCCTCCCCTTTGTTTTTCCTCCATCTTATGGTGATTTCATTGAATTTATTCAAGTTATAAGGCTGATTTCCCATGGTAATACTCTTCATACCTCTTCTCATTTTCTTTTCTTTATTCTTGTTCTTAAATTGGAGTGGTTAAGGAAACCTATGGCAGACCTTGGTTTGATTTTCATAAGGGATTCTTAGTTTTAGGTTTTGATTAATTTTTTGGAGGTTGTTCTTGCTTTTTAGGAGTATATTGACACCTATATTGGTGGAGGTGATGATTCAAGGTAGGTTTTCCCCATTTATCGATCTTGAATTCCTGAACTATTGATTTATTTCTTTCCAAAATTCATGTTTTAAGTATATAATGGTAGTATTAAATGAAATTATGGATTTTCTAAGAAGAAAACTAGGTTTTAACTTGATTTTTATGGAATGAAAATGCGTCTCCCTTGTTTTTAAAGTTGGAAATATATTTTACTCAACCACGCACACTAAATTTATGAAAAAAATACTCGAATAGACCTTATGAATGAATTATGAAGTTCTAATAGGAGTTTTGGAGTTTAAAAGGAATTTTAAATGATTACTTAAATTTTAAAATAGGTGTTTGGTTCTTTAAAAAATGTTTTTATAAACTACTACAATGTTTTAAATATTCTTTAATGATATGTTAATGGTTTTAGAAGTTATTTTTATAACTCTTAAGTTTTAAAGAAAGATTACGAGGCTTAGTTGGAACCTTTAAAGAAGGTTTTCGTAGTGAAAACATGCCCTTAAAAAATTCACCTTTCTTGGTTTATTTTAAAATGGATGCAAGTTTCCCTCATATATAATAAACTTATTATTAAGTAAGGGTCTTTTTTGTTAAGGGTAATCAAGGGTGATATTTTCTTATGATTCTTATTTTGTGTACCTATATATTCATTTATATTCATATTATTCTTTTCTACCATTTATTGGCTCACATTTATTTTCATACATCATAGGAAATTGAGAGTAGCTAGTGGAATCTATGAGATCACATATTGTACTAGCTTAAGATTATGCTCTGAATAGTGGCCCTTAGTATGGATTTCACCATGCTATAGGAATTTTCCCTTAGTTAATCCAGAAAGGGTGAGACTGAGTGTTAGGTAGATTCGGTTGAATAAAGCACTCCGATTATATAGATCTTATTTTAGTATGTTCTATATTTTCCCCTAAACTCCTAAGTTCCCAGGAGTACTGGTTTTCATATTATTTTATGATAACTATCTTATGTTGCCTTTGCACTGGTACTATTTTCATTCATATACTGTCATCTACTTTTTCTTTCATTTTTTTTCAAAATAAACCCAAGGGTATTATTTTATTATAAAGGAAATTTTTTAAAATATTTAACCTTATTTAACCAATTTTACTCTACTTGCGGATTTTGAATGGAAAGTTTCTAAGAAATGCTTCCCTTAATAATTTCAACTTATTCCTTCTTCTCTAAAGTTTTTAAAGGAACATTTTATTTAAAATGTGAAACATCCATGTCATTAGTTTTGATGAAAGTGAAAAACTACATTATAATTGTATTTTAAAGTAGATTGACATGTATTTATTATTAAATATGGTGCAATGTGAGTAGTTTTTAGAATTTCTACTAGGAACTTGTGCTCACACCTGTTATATTTTAGGTTCAAGTTTATTTCTGGGATACTAATAAAACATTTAAGGTATTGGGATTGGAGGGTGACCTATGAAGTCACATATAGATTTGGTTGGGTGTTTGGTTTTATTTCTATTTAATGTTGTAGTCATATCATCCAATTTGAACATATTTTTAAGAGATATTATTTTTAGATCTACGTATTTTTTTGGCCTAACTAGTTATTCACCTGTTATGTCTCTTTTGATTCTATTTGTTTCTATCTATTTATGTTATTGTGCATGGAACTTTGGTATATAGAGTGGTCATGTTAAACATTCAAGGGGAAGTTCCATGTTTATTTATGATAATTGGGAGAAATCATTCTCATTGAGTACATTATGATGACCTTGGTGCTTATTGTCAGCCCATGGGGATTAAGAATTCCCTTAGGTCTTTTCACAGGCCGGTTCAGGTTCCTAGATTAGGGGTGTATTAGACTGTTTCATAAAAAAACAGTATAAGAGAACCCTATATTGTTTAGGTGTGTCTGTTAGATTAGAGATAGGACTATCAAAACTCAAGAGGGGGGGGGGGGGGTGATAAGAGTCTAGCTAGCACTTATTCATCTTGAGCCTTAAGTTACCATGGGATGTTGGGTTTTAAGTCTTGAATTTTGAGATTTCTTTACTCATTACTTGTTTGTATTTATTTAGACCAGTGGTTTTTGATATTATAATATAGTTTTTTAGGTGCTCTATAGGTTTTCCTTGTTTTAGGGTGAAAATGAAGGAAATAAATAAAGTACACGATTATCCCATATGGTCTAAAATACCATGTGAAGACCATGTGAGTGGTTTTTTTACCTTAATATGGAGATTACACAGTTGTCACATAGTCATCCAAACCATGTGGCCAAACCATTCACAATCACTATCCCCCTTGATGTTTTTTTGGATTCCATTTGATTTTGAATTACTGTGGGTTATGTGTATATGCTATTTGGTATTATTTAAAGGAAATTTTCATGATAAATTGATTTTATTTGATTTTATTTTGAAGTTATTTTTCAAATAAAACTTTATTCTCAAAGGTGAAAGGTATTTTTTTGAAAATCCATTCTGATGAGGGAGACCTTAAATAAATAGTGATTTGATTTTAAAAGAGAGAATCTAGTTTTGAAACTAATGAAGCAAATTTTAATGATGTTTCAAGGTAGTTTGATGGGAATTAGTTGGTTTTTAGGTGTAGACATAGTTTTAATGGTAAATGATTAGTTTTGTAATTGGTCAAGGGGATTACTAAAATGTTTTTGAAATAAATATGATGTTTTTGAATTTCAGTAAGGATATCAATAAATAAATTTTAAAATTAAAAATTGATTTTGAATAGATATTTTGAAGTTAATAATTAGGTTCTTGATATAAAATTGAAAAAAATATAATGATTTAGGACTTATAAGCATTTTAATAAACAATTGGTATAATTTTAAAGTGATTTTCAAAATAGAACTTATGATTTTAAACTAGAGTATATGGTTTAGTTTTTTTTAATTTCTTAGTGCTTGTGATTAATTCCTTTTAGTTGTTGATTTGAGTTGGGTTTACATTCAATTTAAAGTGATTTGAGTTTTGGAGATTTTATGGGTCTTCTGTTTCTTTTGTTATTTGAAGTAAGACTCCTATAATGATATCTAGGGGTTGTGGAGAGTTATCACCTTATATATTCCTTTATAATTGTATCTCCTAGGATCTAAGATTAGCCTTTCTAGTAATTGGTTCTATACCTACTTTGAGTGGAGTGAGAGAACAAATCTCTCTTGTTTTTTCATCTAAAGTAAGTGGGTGTTTGTGTTTTTAAGCTGAACCTTAATTTCCTTTAATGCATCCTAATCCCTATTATTTTGGATTTCAATAACTATTAACTTTATGGTTGATTGATTCCTCTTTGGGGGTTCAATTAATTGATATCGAGTAACCAAAATTTGGGTCATGACATGAGGAAGCTTGGTCAGGATGCCCTTTTCCCATTACCTCATTTTTCCCTTTTTCCCTTTCATAATATTTAGCTTTATATTTTGGGATATTATCTATCATTTCCTTATTTATAGAATATAATTTTGGTTCTATAAAATAATAGATATGTCTTTGATTGGAAATTTTATTTAATGTTTTTTTTGGAATTCAGGTTATTCTTCACTGTGGTTATTTTAGAACCCTATTATCCTTCAATTCTATCATAGTGTCATTAGCTTTATATGTGGAGGAGACTGTATGTTGGACCTGTTTTCTCTATCTACTCCTTTAAACCCTTATGATCATATTCTGATACTATTATGATTTATCTGGGTTTTTCTCTTTCAAGCACGTTTCACTTTATGTTATACACCCATCTCATATTACTTAAACCCTTATTTGGGAAGGATACACAACTTTTGTGGTGATTATTACTTCTTATAGAAATTATAAGATGCCACTGATGACATTTGAGGTTTTCATGTCTTTTGTATGATATATCACTTTAGGAAATGTGAGGTCCTGATTGGTAAGGTTTGTACTGAATTCTTATTCCTTATTAAATCAATAATTTTTCATAGGAATTTTAAGAGTGATTTTTCATTTTTAAAGAGTTATTATTTTAGAGGAATTATAAATATGGGGGGAAGACCACTATATTCGGTACTTTCTATAACACCCCAGAAAGTTAATGGGTAAATAGAATAAATGCTACTACCCATGTCAATAGGTTTTATCTTTATTTTCAGAAGTATACTTGATTAGAACTCCATAGTTAAGTGAGGCTTGGACTAAAGTAGTGTTAGAATGTGTGACGTACTAGGAAGTTTCTCAGGGTTTGTGTGAGTGAGGAAAAAGTACACTGAAAGAACATGCATTGTCCTATGGGAATATTCATTAGTTTTATGATCTATTCAAGCATGTGGGTGGGCCCCAAGGAGGGGAAAACATGTGTTTGTAGGGTAACTGGTGGCACCTGGTGGGCTAGGACATGATGACAATGTTAAGTTGAGGTATTTTTTTTGTTAATGGGGACTAGTTGTTATATTATTATTAGATTGGTAACTAGATAGAAGTGTAGTGGCACTGGATGAGTTGAAATGTAGGGTCTATAATGGGGACATGATCTAGGGGGGATATAACACCTTAGAAAGTTAAAGGGTTAAAATACTAAATTTTACCACCCATTTCAAAAGGTATACCTTTTTTTTGGAGACTACCTGATTTTAATTGTATAGTTAACTGAGGATTGGCCTGGAGTAGTGTCAGGATTTGTGATCCCTTGAGAAGCTTTTTAGGGTTTGTGCGAGTTAGGGAAAAGTACCTAAAATAAAATGTATTGGCCTGTGGGGATAATTATTAGTTTGGTGACCTATTTGGGTATATAGGAAGGCCCTAGGGAGGGAAAAACATCTATTGGCAGGGAAACTGGTGGAACCTGGTGGGCCAAGACCTAAAAACCATGTTAAGGCAGGGTGTCTTTGTTGTTAGTGAGGCCCAGTTATTACAATTTCATTATTGGGAATTCCTTGTTTCTCTATAAGGTGTGTAATTTCATTTTCCTAATCTATCCCTTTCCTGAAATGAGTTCCAGATTTATAGACCCTTGGTCTTTCTAGTAATCTAGTGTAGGGTCTCTCTCTTGGCCTTTCCTATTGAGATGAAGTTGTGAAATTTTGGAAAGATCAATGTTTTTGATGATGGTGAAATGTCAGATCTATGGTCATAATTTTTAAGGGATTTTAGAAGAAGAGATGAGTAGTTTCTTGTGTCATGTATGATGTCATCATGAACCATTTTTTAGTTGGTGTCATTGTGTTACTTAGTTTTCTTTAAAATCATGTTATCCTTAAAGAGGTTGAAATTCCTTCATTCCTTGATCGACTTGTCAAACTAAGAATTCCTAGGGGTAGAAACTATTATGGTGAGGATAATTTTCACACTCTAAAACTCCTTTTTCATATTTTTATTTATTTATTGACTACTATACTTGTTCCTAAGTATTGAGATAAAATTCATTAAATTTCTAAGGTTTTTGGAGTTTCAGTATAGGGCGCACAATTGGCACATGGTAAGTGATAATTGTACAACCAAACCATGAAAAAAATATAGTACATAACAATGTATTTCACACATTTTGTGCATGATTTAGTAAATTTTGAGGCCAAACTATGTGGGTTCCCAGGTGAGTCCGGTAAGAGGTGCGCAGTTGGTGCATGGTTTGGTAAACCACATGACCAAAACATGAAGCCAATACAAAATTCTAAAAGAGTGAAATTATTTATCTAGCCTAATATGAAATTAACCCCTAATCCATCTCCTCTCCTCCCATTTTAACCCCATGACTTGTAGCTCCCCTACCCATTGTTTCTCCTCCCACTTATGGTGATTTTATGGAATTTATTCAAGTTATAAGGCTTATTTCCCAAGTTAATCCCTTTTAGACCTCTTCTGATCCTCTTTTTGTTTTTTATTTCTTATTGTTCTTTCCTTGTAGAGGTGATATAAACCTAGGGAAACCCTTAGTTCAATTTTCATGGGGGTTTCTTGGTTTTAGGGTTTTTTTATTCTTAGGAAGTTTTTCTTTCTTCTTAGGAGTGGATTGACACCTCACTTGGTGGAGGGGATGATTCAAGGTAGGTTTTCCCATGTATTGATCTTTAATTCTAGAATGATTGATTTCTTAATTTCATAAATTCATGTTTTAGGTATATGATGGTAGTATTAAATGAAATTATGTATTTTTTTAATAATAAACTAGGTTTTAACTTGGTTTTCATGAAATGTGATGGTTTATCCTTTGTTTTTAAAGTTAGAAATCTATTTTACTTAACCATGCACACCAAATATTTGAAAAAATTACCAAATGGATCTTATAAATGAATGAAAACTTTTAAAGAGGTGTTTTGTTCTTCAAAATCATTTTTAAATGATTAATTTAATTTTAAAAGGTCTTCTTAGTTCCTTAAAACGGGTGTTATAAACTACTAGAAAGTTTAAAATCTTCTTTCAATGATATGTGAATGGTTTTAAAAGTTATTTTTACAACACTTAATTTTTAAATAAAGATTACGAGGCCTATTTAGAACTTTTAAAGAATATTTTGTTGGTAAAAACATTCCCTTAAAACATTCCCCATATTTGGTTTATTTTAAAATGGATGAAAGTGTCCTTAGTATTGGACAAACTTATTATTATTGTTGTTCTTGGAAGTACAAGGATTTTTATGTAAAAGGTTCTTGAGGGTGATGATTTCTTATGATTCCTATTTTTTGTACTTTTAAATTCATTTATATTCATATTGTTTTTTTCTAGCATTTATTGTCTCACCACTATTCTTATACATTACGGGATATCGAAAGTATCTAGTAGAATCTCAGAAAAAACATGTTGCACTATGTTAGGATTACACTATGGGTAGTGTCCCTTAATTTAGATTTAATCATACTTTTGGAGTTTCTCCTTAGAAAATATAGGAAGGGTAAGACCAAGTTTTAGGGTGATTGGATTTCATCATATGTGTTGATTGGATGGATACTCTTTTATTATGTTCTAAATTTTCAACTAAGCTCCTAGGTTCCCATGATTACTGGATTTTAGATTGTGATATGGTAACTATTCGATGTTTCCATTATAATGATATTTTTATCATTCATATATTTTTATGCGCTTTCACTTTCAATTTTTTCTAAAATGAACCCAAGGGTCTTGTTTTATTACAATAGAAGGTTTTTAAAGGCTTTGTCCTTATTTCCCCATTTTTAATAGACTTGAGGGTTTTTAAAGGAAAGTGTTTAATAACCATTTCTTTAATAAAGGTTAATCTTATTCATTATTCTATAAAGTTTTTGAAGGAATATTTTGTTTAAAATAAAAAACCTCCACGTTATTGCTTTTAGTAAAAGTGAAAAACCACATTATAATTATATTTCACACTAGCTTGTCATGGTTATATTGATAAAGGTAGTGTATAGCATGTGGTTTTTGGCATACCTATTAGGAACTTCTACTCACAACCATTATATTTTGGGTTAATGTTTATTTCTAGAATTCTCATGGAACATATGAGGTATTGGGATTGGAGGGTAACCTATAGAGTCACTTAGAGATCTGGTTAGGAATTTTTTATGTTGTAGTTGTATCAGCCAAGTCGGTTATATTTGTAAGAGAACGTGTTTTCATATCCATATATCTATTTTGAATTAGTTATTTATTTACCTATTATGTATCTTTTGATTCTGTTAGTTTCTATCTATTTATGTTGGTGTGCATGGAACTATGATGTATGGAGTAGTCATACCAAACTTATGAGGTGAATTTATGTGCTTATTTATTATTATTGGGTGAAACCATTACCACTGAGTACATTATGATTACCTTTGTTCTTATCATAATCCCATGGAGATCGAGAATGTCCCTTAGGCCTTGCCACAAACCGATTCAGGTGATTGGATCATGGGTGTCCTAAACTAGATCATGAAAACATATGTTAAAGATTACTATCATAGTATATTAAGGTTATCATTATAAATGTGAACATTTATAAACTTTTTATATGATAAATAATCCAAGGAAATTACCATATATTTAGTATACATAGAAGTAATAACACTGTTATGGAAAGATAACATCATGCATAACTCTTTGTATACATGATATAGAAATCAAAAAATTCTACTCAAGTTTGGTCTAGGGAACCCACTTTTATAACTCACCCACTTAAAATAGATCCAAATTGCTAACCATAAACTTGTTATATCTCACATGATAAGATCATGATTATACTGAGTCATGTATCTAATCATTAGGACTGTAACATTTTCTTCATGTATACTTTATTATTTGTGACTTAACCTCCTTGAGTAAAAATTCCCTCATGAGATGATATCCACTAGTATAACCCTTTTTTCCTATATCACACCATTTAAAACTTGGATGACACCATTATCATAACCTAATCGTAATTTAGATTATGATGATGCTTTAATTTATATGTAAAATTCCAAGAAATAAAACAAATAGTTTCATATTTTATATTTCTTCTTTAGCTGCAATAAAAGCTAAAACATATTCAGTGTTTTTATATATGACGAACCCTATATTTAATGAGTTACTCTTTCTCATTCCATTATACTAACTATAATATTGTATCAATTGATCCAAATAAATACTATTTTTATATCCCCTTGATAACTAGTGTTTGTTTCTTTCCAAGTACCATGTAAATATCCATTATACTTTCTTAAGTACTTTTTGATAGTTTTGACTGCTACTTGTGTAGTTCTCCTATATTTATTTGATATTTTCATACCATAATGAATGTAATAAAATTATTAAATCTAGTACATAACATGGAATATATGATAAATCCACTGTTTAACCATATGGATTTTCATTCACAACTTTAATATACTCATGTGTCTTTTAAATGTCTTCCTGGAAAGATTTTTGACTTGTGACATTAGCATAAATTCTATCTCAAATTATTCTATTTGGTATGTTTCTATACCTTGTCAGTATATTTAATTTGAATTAGTCTAAGAAACTGATTGATCTACCTTAGTATATTTTTCCCTATAACTTAGGTTTCTACTCTATGTCATTCTATGAAGAGTTTCTTTTAATCTAGTCTCAACTAACTATAAGACTAATAATTTTTTTCCATATTCATCCTATTTTTCTTGGAAAACTATAACACTCCCACAAAAAACTTATAGAAATATTAAAAAATAATTATTCCATGATTAACTACCTACTTTGATCTATAAATTGATCTTTATATCATTAATTAAACAATCATGGTAGCTACTATTACAATTTGAATTCAAATGGATTTCTACATCTCCATTGGTGAAAAGGTTTTGGCATAGTCAACACATTGATTGATATTAATCCTTAAACAACCAATCTTGATTTATAGGTTATCTCTTTACCATCCATGTAAAGCTCTCCCTTGAACACCCATTCCGACCTATTGGGATTTACATCAAATGGAAAAATTACTAAAATACAGCCTTAAAGTTGGTACATGGAATCTACTTTTATTAATTAATATATTCTTTCCATTTTACCTTATTTCCATTTATTACTTCCTTGTAGTATAAAGATTTATTATTTATAATGAATAATATATCACCTAACCCAGTGATTTTGAAACTATATATATTTGGTTTCATATTTCTTGCATGGTATGTATCTCTAGAACATTCCTTTGCCATTAGCTCTTGTGAAACTTCTTCCTCTTCCAACTACTCATGCATCTGGAGATTTATATTTTTCTAAGTATATATTTCTTATACTATATCAATTATATATGTTCACCCTATTATATAAATATATTCTTTCACTTGACTATAACTTTTATAACTTATAGATTTATGTAATATCCTTATAAATATTTAGGATAATTAACTAAGATGCACTTTGTCATTTTCTTGCTGCAAATTTTTTATTGACTTAAACTTAAAAAAATATTTACATATAAACACATGGATTTTTGACATAATGTATTCAATTCATATTATAACTTATATAATATTCATTTTTCATTAAAGTTGGCATATGGTTAAGGATTAATTCCACTATTTGTGAGGCATGTCTCTAAATGATAATGTAATAATTTACAAAACTTATTAAGAATCATTATTGATCCTCCTTTCACTAACATCATGGATTTGATCTGTATAAGTAAATGTGAGTTTATGAATAAATCCACTATACATTTTTAATGATTAATAAATGCTTGGTTAAGATATTATTCAGTTCACCCACCCAAAGAATATTTTATCTTCTTACCAAGCTCATTATACACTTCTTATTACATCCATTAAAACTCTTAAATGAAATGTATAGAATATATGAATTTTCTTTTATCTTTTACTTAAAATAGTTCACACACATATTGTTAAACTAGTTATATAAGTTTTTTTGGATTTATTACCTTTAATACTCATTTTTACATGGTTATTTTACTTTATAAGTGACCATGTAATATAAATAAGTGTTTTAGAACAAAATTTTTTAATCATTATACTTGGTATATCGTTGAAATTTTCTTCATAAATTCTTGACTATGTATTAACTTTCCACAACTCGATATTATTTGAGGCTTATGATTTTATATACATCATCAATTGTTTTTATAGGACATATATTATCCAAGTATAATTTATGTATTAATTATGTATGGCATACCGTAAACTTTTATTTCAAACATGAAATAAAATCTCATTATTTCTAAAATAGAGGCTGGGATAATATTTCGATAACACACATTATATAAAAATAGATTTCAAATATAGAAATCTATCCACTAGGCATGTGAGAATGTGAACTTTTCTAGCTAACATATGCATCAATATCTATTAGTAACTTAGATATTTACTTTACTCATGCAGTCTTTCTGAACTTCATTGGTTCCTTAATTTGAATACAAATATATACGTCATATATTGTATCTAATACATAAAAAGTAAAATAGAAATATTACATTTAATAATGAATATACTTGAATTATTCAATTCATTGCAATTTCTCTTTCAGTGAACTATCTTCCCACATGTGAAGAAAATACCCTCATGTTCGATGAACTCCCTATTTGTCTTTGGTTTCTTAGAAGGATGTTGTGATGGGGCATTTGGTGTTGTACTTTTTTATTTACCCTTTCAAATTTTATTTCTTCTTGTTCACCATTAGAACTGGAGATTCATATTTATTCAAATTCTTATCAACTCATCCAACCTTATACAAAATATATTTAAGTTATTTCTTGATGAAATCCCATATTTTCACATTTTTGAACAAATTTTCATTAGAAATTGACCCCATAATGTAGATAAAAACTAGGGAATTTTACTTTTTTCAGTTTAGTGAATATGGAATTGAAATTTCAAATGAATTAAATAATTAGTTGTAATTTTTTTATTCATTTAATTTTTTTTAGGAATTCCATACATTGATCCAGAAATTAAATTAATAATAGGATTTAAATTCATATTTTTATTATTTAATTCATTTGATTTTAATTTGGAAAAATTCTACACTAAGTTTGATTTTCATGGGTTTCAAGTCTAAAAATGTAAAATTTGAGCATTTATTATAACTTAAATTGTCCAAATGTATGAATCTACAATGTAGCATATTAGTTCCACCACATCATAAGACTTTTCTCCCATCGTATGACTTTGTCTCCTCTAGAGTGTATGAATTTGATCACAATTTTATAATATTTCGAGCATAAAAATTTCCATGCGTGTGACTTTGAGGATCCCATATGACTTCCATCATATGAATTTGGAGCTTCCCATCATATGAATTTTTATCAATAATATAAATTTAATACCGAGTGTATAACTTGATTAAATTAATTGTCAGACTTTAGTGAGTGTATGACTTTGCACAACACACAAGTGCATCAAAATTCAATGTTAGACTTTCAAGATAAGCATCAAAATTCCCTAATAATATGAATTTAAGACTTTTACAAAATCTAGAAAATATAAAAACTCCTAAAATATAAAATAGGAATAACCTAAAATCAAATTCTTTTCCCTAGTTCGACCATATTGAGGAGAGCTCCAACAACCAAGACACATCTAATTTATCTTGATAAAGAAAAATACCATGACCATGGGAGGGAATTGTGTGAAGGAATAAGATTTGAGAGGGGAGCCTAATAATGGAATCTAAACCCTAAACCAAGAAATATTGTATACATCAAAATAAATGTGAGTTAAGGCACTAAAAACTAGGAAGATTCCATAGGTAAGAGGATCTCTTGAGGGAGAAGATAAAGCACATGATGATCATTTAGGGAGGGAAGTTGATTAAACATAGAAGGAAACCACAATCATTCTTCGATTCCTACAAATAGTTCCACTATTCATTGATGGGTGGGAGGGGATGATTAATCTATGGAGAGGATGATTAATCGATTGATTTGCTTATTCTTAATTTATTCTTTCTTTTCTTTTACTGTAATCTCAAGTGATGGCACACTAGGCCCTTAGTGGTCGAGCCAAAAATAATTTTCCCCCTATTAATGAATTTGGTTCATCAATTTTAAATTCCATTCTTATTATTTTTATGGAAGTGTTTGAGTTCCTAGATAGTAGAATATTTACATTTTCTATAAATTTAAGTTCTTCTTATCTAATTATCATTTTGCACACATAATCCACCTTAAACTTATTCACTACCAATGATGGTGAGTAGTGGGTGGATTCGAGAGGGATTGGAGATATCTAATCTCTTATTGATCCAACTATCATTGTAATTGAATCGAAGTTTAAAATTTATTTTTTTCTACTAACTACTATATAATGGAAAGCAGGGTCAAACCCATAGGGAAGGTTAGTGATGACATTTCCTTTTCAAAATAATCCACTATTGTCAATAATGGGTGAAATACACTACTAATTTTTTACTATTTTTTTACTTTTAATATTTTTTTGTGTATATTTTTATCAATAGTAATGAGAATATTTTTTTAAATATACTTTTTATAGGCTATGATCAAATAGTGTACAAAAGATATAAAAAAACTAAGAGAAGAATAATCAAAACAAATGACCAGGGAAAACTCTTTTCTATTGGTTCAAAATATTTCATTTTCACAAAAATAAGTCACTCAGATTGAACAATTTCAAAGTTTTCCACTCCAAGAAAGGTTCAACTGAAAAATTTATATTTGAAAAGGACAACAGAATAAACTCACCATAAGTTATGAAGTTTTCTTTTTGGAATTAAAATCTTTAGAAAATGTATCCATGATCAGTCTCACTGAATGATCATAGAATTGGAAATTGAATGCGAGTGCCATGATACAATTGAATGAATTGAAAATTGATCTCACTGATCAAATTTGAATACATTAAAATGATAATGTGAAAAGGAAGATTAAAAGATAACCAGTAGAAATAGATTTTTCCCTGAACTAAAAGTATTTAGATAACTATGATGTTCATAATGGAGGATGAAAACATTCAATTACAATTTAAGGAATTAAGAAGAAATGAGTGAGAAAGACAACTCCCCTATAAATTACAATAAAGATACATTGCTCCTGATTTAGCTCCATGAAGAGTTTCTCCTGGATCTTCCCCATGGGTGTGAATGATCATGCATTTTGAATAAATTACCCCCTTTGTTGCTCTATTTTCTCCTTTTAAATTCTGTTGTCATCTTCTTCTCATCACCCACATGCTCCACCGGCATAGATCAGTTCATCACTATGCAATCTCACACTTGCGTTTTTTTACCCCATCACACGTCACTTTATCAAACCTCACACAACTAACTCCCAAACAGGCAGTTGAGTGAATCTGGATGTGTTTTAGGTTCCTACACATCTCTACAAGTTCAAAACAGAGAAATGTAGTTAGTTCGATGTTAAAATAAAAAGTTAACTCTTAATAAATATTTATTTAGTTAATTTAAGATGAAAAGTATTATTATATAAATAATAATATGTTATTAATTTTTTTTTAAGTTGAACATTTATTAACTGTTTTAGCTATATAATTAATATTATTATAATATAAGATAAAAAGTTATTATATTATTGAGTTATTTGTTTATTTAATATTATATTATTGCTATTATAATTTAAGAAGTTAAATTATAATTATTAAATTATTAACGTTATTAATTATTATGGTTATTAATATAATTTATTTGTTTAGATTATTATTTAATAATTTAGTTTATTTTAATAAATAATTTTATTTAAAATATTATTATCAATAGTTTAGTTCAAAGTATCTTATTTAATTAGTTTATGGTTATAGTTATTATAATTTAAATTTTTTTATTTATAAATAATAATAATATTATTAAATTTTATTTTAACTAATAAATTTAACAAGTTTATTTTTTTATTAAATTTATTTGAGATAATACTGTTAATTTTAATAATTAATTTTATTAATAAATTATTATTATTATTAATAGTGTTATTTCTAAAATATTTTATTTAGTTAATCTATTTTTTATATTTTATTTTATTTTTTATTTGTTGTGTTATTGTTTTGTTTGTTTGTTTTATTTTAATTCATTCCCCATATCTTCTCTCTATGGTGCAAAACATGGGAGGGGAGAGGGTTTCATCAGGTTCCTTATGGAACCATCCATGACGCACATCATAGTATGTTCGGTGAGCTCGACTCCTTTATAGTGGCTGCGGTAGTGTCTCAGGCGGCAGACCTTCCAGTGTCTCACGGTTCAGGGTTCGGTCAAGTGCTTTGAGCGGTGGAGGGTGCCAGCTCAAGATCAACGATGTAGGCGGCTCACGGTTCAGATCTCCAGTGAATCGGCCTTAGTCTTGTATGACGATACAAGTTCCTCCACCCTCGAACAATGATGAAGTGGCTCATATCTGCATTAGCTCGGCTCGATTCAAAACTGAAAATCCCTTCTCGGATGGAGGCACATGGAAAAATCACCTCCAGATCTACGTTTTTCTTGATTGATATGAAAATTTTGGTCTAACTCTATTTAGAGTATAGATCGAGTTTGAGTCTGGTGAATCATAGTGCGATGATGAATAGTGAGGAAGTTGAACAGGTGACACTGATGGTAGTGAGAAAATAGAGGTGGGGTGGAAACAACATCATTAGTGAGAGAGACGAAGGTAGCGTGGGTGAAACGTGAAATAGAGTTGTTGGTCTCACCGATAGAGGAGGGATGTCAGTGTTAGTATGAGGGAGAAGAAATTGAGAATACATAGGTCTCACCGACAGAGGGAAATAGGTGTATTGTTGGTGAGACGAAAGGTGAAATGTAGTGGTGATGCATCGGTCTCACTGACAATTAAGGAAGGGAATGTATCGGTGAGATGTCAATATATCACTGATAGTGCAAAAAAAATAGAATTCCAGTGACTCAATAAAAAATTAAACTAAAAAACAATAAGTCAATTAACAATTTATAATAATTAAAATAGTATAATAAAAATTAAAAACTTAACTAAATTAATGAAATTTAATCTGGACAGTAATCAAACTAAAATTAAAAACTAAATAGCGTCGGTAAGACTGATAGACTCAGAAAGAAGGATGTCAGTGACTTATAAATAATCTTAAAAACAAAAACTTAAATTAAAACATAATTTTATTATGATAAATAATTAATGAAAAACATAAAACTAAAAACCTAAACTAAAATTAAAAACTGAATAAAGTAAATAAATAATATGTAATTAGGTTATTAATTAAATTGAACTTAAACAATCACATTACAAGATTAAATTATTATTCTGCACATCAATTAATAAATTAGATTAAGGTTAAACTAAATTGAAAGTATTAAAATAAAATATTGAAGTTAATACTAAAGGTTCAATTTATTAAATAAATTAATTAAAGGGTGAAGAAATAGTGAGTGAAAGTGAACTGTGTCAGTGGCTCATTGATTCATTGACAGTGGTAAAAAAGCAGTATTAGTGAGACCGATAAGCAACTATCAGTGAGTCAAAAACTAAAGAAAATTGAAAAGTAATGAATGAGTCACCAACACCCAACTGACTTAAAAATTTATCTACATAAACTTAAAACATTATGGAAATTTAAAATTAAAAATTAAAAATTAATTAATTTAGTTAACTAGATGAAGATTTAAATTAAAAACACAATATTTTATTAAGTTAAAACTAAATTTTTTAACTTATATTAAAACTTGACTAAATTATTAAACATAATCATTAATAAAGTTAATTTATTTTAAACAATATAATTTAAAAGATATGATATTAAATTTAAAATTAATTTAATTAATATGAAATAAATGTTTAAATAATAATAAAGTCATAAAAATTCAAGCAGATTAAGATTTCTAAACTAATTAGTAAATTATTAATTATTTTAAAGACTAAAAATACATAATTTCTTATAAAAATTGATTGAATAATAAATGTAATTATAAAAATACAAAAGTGTGAATATTTAGTAAAAAGTATAAAAATACTATAATAAATTATTAAAAACATAATAAAAATATGTGGCAAACTATGTTAAATTAAGGCCACATAAAATTCCCCCACACTTAAACATTGTTTTTCCTCAAACAATCCCATGTTTTATTATCACTTTAAAACATAAAACCTATTTTTTATTATTTAGATCAAATAGTAACATGTTAAATAGTTTAGAACAGAGGGAAAAAACCATTGGTAAGGATTTTGAAAAGATAAAATTCAAATGAATATTTCCCAACTATAAACACTCACTCAGTAATTAAGAGAGGTGTGAGTCATCCATTTTTAAGGATGTCTTGCCTTATATATGATTCTTCTTAGTGACTAATTACCATTCAAATCCAAGTTCTATATCCAAGAGTGATAAAAGGTTAAAAATCAGTGGAATTAAAAACTTAACTAGAGGAACTTTATACTTTGAATTTAATCTAGGTTTCAAAAATAAATAATTTTTTAATCACCTTATTGATACAACCTAATGATTTCCATATAAATCAATTTCCTCCTTCTTCATACAGTGTTCATCATTCTCATCACCTTAATGAGCTCATTTTTGACCCTAAAAACTTTTTTTTAATTTTTCTAAAGCCATGTAACATGTGCTAAGCACTGTGCATATGCACTTATTCAAAGTGTACAAAGGGATTTTAGTTAACAGAAACACACCTAGTCCCTAGGGTCTCAGAGATTCACTGAGGCATCCCAAATTCCCATTTTACTCCAGAATCAAAAGATCTATATGAAAAAAATTTAATTTGGATTATTAAGGTGATTGCCTTATATAATTTAAAAGAAATTGAGTCCCTTAAGTATGAGTTCAAACTTCCATTTCCTAAGGCTATGATCTCAGCTCCACAAACAATTATCCTATATCACTCTCAAATAAAGTTCCTAAACCAAATATTCATAAAATCACTAAGCATAGTCACTCAAAAACCATCCATCCTCAAAAGTTTCAGATATAAGGCCAATATTAATTACCAATAAGATAATATCCTTAGGCAAGACTCAATTTGAGTACACAATGAAGCCTAAATTTATGAAAGAATTTTGAAAAATCTTAACCATATTTTACAAAAAGTTTGATGTAGCAGTGAGAATTGATGGGCTTCAATTAAGCATAGTTTAGATCAAAGTGAATTGGCCCCCTCCCCCACACTTAAAACCCAACTTTTTCCCCAATGTTGAATTCCATGGTGGAGAAGAACAATTTAAAAGTTAAAGTTCAAAGTAGATTTTAAATTTTAGTAAATTAATGACATGTTTCAAGGGTCTCGTTAATACTCAAAATAATTTTGTTTGCTACAATAATTACTTTATAGAATGATTACATGCATTATCATTTATGTTAGTGAAAATAATTTTAAATTAAGATCAAATAGTTTCATGTGTTACATGTAGGTGCACATTGAATAGGGTGTAGCAGTTGACAGATTTACTACAATTTTTTTTCAATATAGAAGAAAAATTATTTCTAAACACCCAAATGAAAAAAGAAGCTAGGGGTAGATCCCCTAGACTTAAAGGCAAAAATTTAAGATATTTTAAACAATGAAACTTAATTTCTAGAAACAGGTACATGCTGAATTTTTTTTAGCACAAGCAGAATTTTTACAGCATAGTGACATGTAGCATAAATTTTTAGTAAACATAAGCAGCAGAAATATTTTAGCAGTAACAACATAAATGAAATAGAATTTTTTAAATAGAATTAGCACATGCAGATTAATTTTCAGCATAGTTACATATTGTATAAATTTTTTAGTAGCATCAGCATTTTTAAACAGTAGGAATTCTCCGACTCACCGACAACAGTGTATCGGTGACTCAAGTGTACTATCGGTGAATTATCATAGAATTTTTTTAAAAGTATGTGAGCATAAAAATGAAATAAGAATTAAAATTAAGTACTTAACTGAATTAAATTTTGTCATTTATGCTCTAGTACGGGAATTCCACTCCTTAATGACACCAACAACATCATTCTAACTCAAAAAACAAGAATCGGGATCAAGAACAAATCACAGCAGGAATTGTACAAAAAATAGAGCAAGCAAGCAACACTTTATTCTAAATCAAAACAAGGACAAAAGTGAAAAGAATTGAGACCATGGTTTGACTCTCATAAAGCACTAAGTTTAATGTCTTCAGTTAGCCTTTATTCAGAATCAGATCTCAAGCACAGTGAAGGCAACCAAGCCCTTTGGTTGTCCTTCAAAATAGAGTTTAACTCTCTTCCCATTAACTAGCATGGATTTTTTCTCTTCAAAAACTATCTCAACAGCTCTATTATTAAGAACTTTGACTACAGTAATGGGTCCAAACCACTTAGACTTTAGTTTCCTAGGAAAGGGTTAAGTATTGAGTTAAAGAGAAGGACCTTCTTTCTAGGTTTAAATTCTTTGTTCTGTATGATAGAATCATGAAAGATTTTAGTCCTCTATTTGTATATTCTTGAATTATCATTTGAGTCTCTCCTTATATCAGCTAACTCACTCAACTCAAGAAATCTACTCTCACTAGCACTCTTAAAAGTCAAAATATACGGCCTTAACTGCCCAATATGACTTGTGCTGCAACTCCATAGGAAAATGAAAAAATTTCCCAAACAATAGCCTATATGGAGACATACCTATTGGGTACTTAAGAGCTATTTTATACACCCATAAAGCTTCATCCAATTTAAGATACCGGTCTTTTCTAGAATTTGAGATAATTTTCTCCAGAATTTGTTTCATTTCCCTATTAGAGATCTCTACCTATCCACTGGACTATGGATGATAAGGATTACTGGTTTTATGAGTGCATCTATACTTTTCAATCAAATCTTGAAACTTATAATTTTTAAAATGTGTTCCATTATAGGTTATGAAGTATTTTGGTACTCTAAATCTTGAGAAAATATTCTTTTTAAAAAAGTTAACAACACTATTGGATTGATTGTTGGGAAGAGCCACTACCTCAACCCATTTAGAAACATAGTCTACAAACACAAGAATATACTCATTCCCTTGAGATGATGGAAATGGACCCATGAAATCAAAACCCCATATATACAGAATCTCAACTTCCAGAATACCCTTTTGGGGTAACTCTTGTTTCCTACCAAAATTTCCTAACCTCTAACACCTATCACATCCAACAACAAAGCTTCTAGCATCTTTGAAAAGGGTGGGCCAATAGAAACTAGATTAAAATATTTTTTGAGATTTACTTTCACCACCATGGAGACCTCCCCAAGGTGACGAGCGACAACTCTCTTAAATGGGTTTCATTTCTTCTTTTGACACACAACTCTTAAGGATCCCATCGGCACATATCTTAAATAGCAAGGGTTCATCCCAAAGGTAATATTTAAGTTTAGAAATAAATTTCTTCCTTTGATTATTAGACATATTTTTTTGGAAGGACTCTTGCTTCTAAGAAATTAGCAAAGTTTTCAAACTATGAAGATTTCTTAATGAAGACAATGATAATTTTTTCATCATGAAAGGAAGAATTAATCTCCCTTGGATATTAAGAATGGGTATAAGGAAGCCTAAAAAGGTGGTATGTAACTAGGTTTTCAACTCATTTTTTATCTATAATCTCTAAATCAAATTCTTGTAACAATAAGATCCACCTAATCAGCCTAGGTTTGGTTTCTTTCATAGAAAAAAATATTTCAAAGAATAATGGTCAATGAATATGATGAATTTTGAACCTAACAGATACTACCTAAACTTATCAAGAGAAAACACAACATCCAATAATTCATTTTCAATAGTGATATAATTTCTTTAAGCCTCATATAGAAGTCTACTAGCATAATATACCACATGTAACTTCTTATCCCTCCTCTGTCTAAGGACAACACCAACAACCATATCACTAGCATCACACATTAATTCAAAAGGAAGTTTCTAATCAGGTATAGTGATGATAGGTTATGTAGTGAGTTTTTATTTAAGCAGATTAAATGATTTCAGATAATTTTCATCAAAGACAAAGGGTGCATCCTTGACAAGCAAAGAACAAAAGGGATTAGTGATTTTTGAGAAGACTTTTATAAACCTCTGGTAGAAATTAGAATTCCCTAAGAAACATCTTACACCTTTTACATTTTTAGGAGGTGGGAGTTTTTTAATTACTTTAATTTTAGTAGTGTATACCTCTAAACCTCTCTTTGACACTTTATTTCCTAACACAATACCTTCATTGACCATAAATTGACATTTTTCCCAGTTAAGCACTAAGTTGGTATCTATGCATCTCTCCAAAAATAATTCTAAATTTCCTAAACATGTATCAAAATTACTACCCACAATGGAGAAGTCATCCATAAAAACCTCAATGATCTTATCAATCTATCAGAAAAAATATCCATCATACACCTTAGAAAGGTAGTAGGGGATCCACACAACCCAAAAGGCATCCTATGATAGGAAAATTTCACAAAGGGGCATGTAAAGGTTGCTTGATACCGATCCTTTGGAGAAATAGTAATATGATTGTAACCAGAATACATGTCCAAGAAACAAAAAAATTCATTCCCAGCAAGCCTCTCAAGCATTTGATCAAGGAAGGGAATTGAAAAATGGTCCTTACTAGTGGAATAATTAAGCTTCCTATATTCTATATAGACTCTCCATTTTATGGATTTCCTAACTTGAATTTCTTTATTCTTTTAATTTTTAACAATAGTGAAACCTACTTTATTAGGGACTACTTGGATCGGACTAACCCAAGTACTGTTAGACATAGGATAGATTATTCCAGTATCCAACAGTTTCATTACTCTTCCCTCACAAATTCTTTCATGTTAGGGTTCAATCTTCTTTTACATTCTACCCTAGGATTATGATCAGGCTCTATAGGGATTTTATTCATGAAGAATGAGGGAGTAATACCCTTAATATAATCTATGGTCCAGCCTATGACAGATTTAAACTTTTTAAGAACATTCAACAATTTTTCTTCATGATTATTTTCCAGTTGAGAAGAAATGATGATTGGACATGTTTAATTATCTCCTAAAAATGAATATTTCAAATGACCAAGAAGTGGTTTTAGCTCAAGATTGGGTGGTTCTACACTCTAATGAAGAATCTTGGGCTTAGGAGGACCAAGATATTCAAAATATTTCTCATATTGAGTTTGAAATGATGAAATATTTTTAATTTATAATTAATTTTCATATTTGACAGTACTGATGTCCAAGGTGGACAACTCAGAATTCAGATTTTCTAGATTTTAATTTAATAGACCAATCAAATAATAATCATTAAGATGTTTTAAAAATTCACCCTCTACTTCATCAAATTTATCAGAAATGTTGGTGACAATAGAATCACCCTCAAATTCACTCAAAATTTTCCTAAGTTCAGAAACACATGAAACATCTCCAGTAGAAGCAGAAACTGGACAATTTTCCAATTCTGTAAAATTTTCCAGATTGTGTATTTGAGTAGATTTTTGACTTTGTGAAACAAGAAAAATATAATTTTCAGCTTATAACTTTATTTATTTAATAATAACATGTTTTTAGAATCTTAAAAGTTTCCAAATGAATTTACATCTTCTAAGGACTCTATCTTTGAACATTTTTTAGGGAATATTGGCCTTTTGTCATTTTTGAACATATTAAACTCTTCTTCTTGTTATCCAATTTTAAAGATAATATAACCCTTATACAAATCAATAAAAGCACCACCAGTGGGAAAGAAGGGCCTACCCATATTGATGGGAACCTCTTGGTCACACTCTATATCTAAGACTAAGAAGTCAGCAGGTAGAAATAGCTTTCCCAATCCAACTAGCAGATCATATACCCTTCCTACAGGATGAGTGAAAGATTATTCATCCAACTATAATATGACTATGGTGGGTTGAAGATCACCCAATATCATCTGTTGAAATAGTGAGTAAGGGAGAATATTAATACTAGAACCAAAGTCACAAAGACAGTTTAGTTGACTAGAATTTCCTAAGGTGTAGGTTATGAAAAAACTACCTGGGTCTTTGAGTTTGGGTGGGATCTTCTTTTGAAGAACATCACTACACTCTTCAGTGAGGTTGTAGGTAGAAAATTATTCAAGAGTATTTTTGTTGGAAACAATTTTTTTAAGATATTTCAAATAGGATGGGATTTTAATTAAGGCTTGAATGAAAGGAATTTTCACTTGAATCTTGGTAAGAAGTCCAAGGAACTGAAGGAGTTCAGCCTTAGTGTTGCTTTAGGGTTTTAACTTTTCTAGGAAAGGTATGGGTGGGGAAAAGTTTCTAATAATGGTAAGAATATACCTCATTTCTTCATTAGTTTTTTCCTTTCCTTTGTTTTTTTTATTTTTAGAAGAATTTTAAGCTTGTATTTCAGGTGAAAAATTTAAATTTTGATCATTTTCAAGACTTTTCTATTGATTTCCAGATTGGGTATAAAGTAGATTTTTATTTCCAGATTCTTTTAGATTTTTATTTTGGGGATTTTCAGAGTCTTTTTAGGTCCATATTGAGTATTAATCCCACTTATAGTGAAAAAATCCATAAATTTCACTCTAGTATTAAGTTCGGTTGTGCTAAGAAATCTTACTTTATCCATAGAAGTAAAGTATCTAGCTATTTGGTCCAGTTGAGTTTCCATATTCTACATTCTAAAATCATTTTTAATTTTATCTGATTCATATTAGGCTTGATGTTTATTCGATTGAGTTTTAAATATTTCTTCTTGAGAGTCCATTCTATTTAAAATTAGATCCAGTTTTGATGATACTTGACCATCATAGTTTCCTTGAGAATTAAAAGACTCACCCCTCTGTTGATTTTGAAAATTTTTCTATGTTTATTTTGATAATTAGGGGCAGTGGTTTGCTTGATTAGGCCTTATTATTTCCAAGATAGATTGGGACAGTTCCTATAGCCTTGGTTATAATTGTTTGAATAGGGTTCTTCTTTAGAAGGCATCCTAGGACCATAATTGACAAAGTTTGAGTTTTCTGGTTGTTGGGATGACATGTAAAAGTTGGGACAAAAGTTTTCAGTGTGAAAAAACATCCCACATTGTGAAAATTGTTCTCTAAGTGATTGGTTGGTATTTTGAAAACCCACTTGGTTTATATATTTCTTATAATTTTGGTTCATTAAGGTTTGAAGTTGGTTGGTAATTTCAGCAAGTTGAGTTTGAGTATCATTTCCTAAACTAGTGTTAGGATTTAAGTTAACTCTCTTCCTTATGGAATTTTTATGTTGAGAGTTTAAAGAAAGGTTATTGAATTTTTTTAATCAATTCTTCATCAGTCTTTTCATTATAGTCTCCCCCAACAACCTGATCAACTAAATTATGACCATAGGAGGACATCCCTTTATAGAAGGTGTCTATGAGAATGTGGGATGAGAGTTGATGATGGGGAAACTACCTAATAAGGTACCTAAATCTATCCCAATCCTCATGAAATGATTCTCTATACTCTTAGTAAAATATAGTGATCTTAGTTCTTAGTTCACCTTTAAGTATTTGGGGATAGAATTTCATTATGAAGGAATTGTACACTTGGTCCCAATTTTAAAAAATGTTCTCATCAAGACTCAAAAACCACTTTATAGCATTACCTTCAAGGAAAAAGGGAAATAATATCATTATAAACTCATTTTCTATGAGTCCTAAGAGTCACTAGTGCAGAAAATTTTTTTTACGTCGATTATTTTTAATTTTTTACGTCGGTTTCTAGCTGACGTTAATACATGCGGCGTTATAAATAAGGTTTTGACGTCAGCTATTTAAAAACCGATGTCAAAAACATAAAATCGCGATGTTTATCACGTCGGTTATTTTAGAACCGACGTGATAAAGGGCCTGGAGAATGGTTTATCACGTCGGTTATTTGAGAACCGACGTGATAAAGGGCCTGGAGAATGGTTTATCACGTCGGTTATTGAAGAACCGACGTGATAAACGGCCTGGACAATGGTTTATCACGTCTGTTCTTAAACAACCGACGTGATAAACAGGGGCGAGGGGGTTTATCACGTCGGTTCATATAGAACCGACGTGATAAACCAGGGTGAGGGTGGTTTATCACGTCCGTTCTATAAGAACCGATGTGATAAACCGGGCTGAGCGTGGTTTATCACGTCGGTTCATATAAAACCGACGTGATAAACCGGGGGAGGGGGGTTTATCACGTCGGTTATTGTATAACCGCCATGATAAACCGGAGGGAGGGGGTTTATCACGTCGGTTATTGAATAACCGACGTTATAAACCCTTGTCCAGGCCATTTAGCACGTCGGTTATTCAATAACCGACGTGCTAAACCATTCTCCAGGCCCTTTATCACGTCGGTTATTAAATAACCGACGTGATAAACCATTCTCCAGGCCTTTTATCACATCGGTTATTAAATAACCGACGTGATAAACCATTCTCCATGCCTTTTATCACGTCGGTTATTAAATAACCGACGTGATAAACTATTCTACAGACCTTTTATCACGTCGGTTATTAAATAACCGACGTGATAAACTATTTTCCAGGCATTTTATCACGTCGGTTATTAAATAACCGACGTGATAAACCCAATTTTTTTTAAACAGAATGCAGTGATCTTCTCTCCACCAGAATCAACCAGAAAACAAATCAAGAAATCATACCACAAAAACAGAAGTACATCAAAATTAAGCATGTACATGGATAATATATAAAACTTACCCACTGGACAGCATCCACCCTCATTTATACCCCATGGACAGCCCTCCCCCACCCCGTTGGAGCCCTCACCCTTATGTATACCCCCTGGACAGCCCTCCCCCACCCCATTGGAGCTCCCACCCTCATGTATACCCCTTGGACAACCCTCCCCCACCCCATTGGAGCCCCCACCACACTCCTGGACTGCCCCCCGACCCCCAGACACCCCCAAACACCCCTCGACAACCCCCCACCCGCCTGAATAGCACCTCCTCACCCCTCACCCCACTTGACAGGCCCCACCACACCCCTGGACAACCCCCCCACCCCTGGACAGCACTCCCACACCCCTGGACCGGCTTCCCACACCCCTGGACATCCCTGCCACCCCCCAGGACTGTCCCCCCACCCCACCGGACAGCCCTCCCAGACCGCTGGACACCCCCAACCCCACTGAACACACCCCCACACCCTTGGAACCCCTCCCCCACAGACCCAAATCCATTCCAGACGAACCATCAAAAGTAGACCAAAACAAGAAGTAGAGCAAAATTAAACATTCACTTATATAACATTCAAAACTTACACTGTCAACTTCAAAAAAAACTAAATCAAACCTAAACAACTACCAAATACACAATTAAAATGACAATATTCAAAATTACATTTTACATTACAAACAACTAAAATTCAATCAAACCTGTAAAATAATTTGACCACTCCACTTGTACGTGTTTGATGTCTTCAGAAGTATAGGGTTGAGGGTCATCAAAAGGCTACAAATGAAAAAGAAGATAGTTAACGTGTATAATGAATAAATCAAATTGAAATATTATGGCAAAGTTTAAGAGGAAATCGTACCAGGTCAAAATTCACAACTGTCCCAGTTATTATTATTTCATACATAAATCTTAACATATAATATCCGCATTCAATGAGGCCTTGTTGTTCATGACAATTCTGTTTTGAATGAGTGTAAATTCAATATATTATTTTTATGTAATAAATCAAAAAGTACAAATTATAAATGGAAATTTACCTTCGCATTTACATATTTGATCTTTGTATTTCTTTTCTTTGTGTTTTTTCGAAAGTAGACCCATGCACTGTTAGAAAATAATACGAATGGGGTAAATTTAAAATTCATTATAATATATAAAACTATTGATAAATTGAAACTTTCTTTTCCAATATTTTCTTAAAACTTGCCCGCACATCACCATGAACAGAGCATATCCAATAAAGAGCTTTCTCCCTTGGGTAAAAAATCCCTAGCATCCAATGATTACTGATAAAAGGAAATTTAATGTTAGTGGTTTTTTATGTTAAAAGATAATTAACTCTTTGAGAGAAATGTTTTTCATACCTCTCACAAAAAGGCATCATCCAACATTGTTGGATTATATTCTTTTCAAATCTTTCAGCAATATAAACCATTCTTTGTTCCTCAGTCAATGCACATGCTTCAGGGGAAATCAATTGTGGGTCCATGAATCCATATACTTATGTCAGCTCATTCCTCTCACAAATTTTATAAAGATACCTAATAAAAAACATATATAAGTATACGTTTTTAATAAATATAATGCAGGGAAAAGGTGTTAAGACTTACATGGAAAAAATTTGCACCACGTTGATGCCCAACTTATCTCCAGTAACAAGCTCCATGATATAATATTTTGTAATCCCCACACTTATTTCACGTCCACAAATATGAGATTCCATTGGAAACTCATAAAAACCCAACAACAAATGTGAATATCTTGACAATCTGTCAAGACCACTGGAATCTGTATCTGATGTCATAGCCTGTTGTCTTTGTTGTTGTCTATACAGTATTTCTTTACCTTTGAAGTATTCCTGTGAAAAAAAAATTGAGAATTATAGTAGTTTTCAAATGATAAAACAACTTTAAAAAAAAATAAAATAAAAGATATAACATTCATACCTCTATGGTAATGAGTCGAAGAAGTCTGGATGGCCAAACTAAAAAATGGCCGATACTCTGTCCAACTGTCGCCACCTCATCTGTAGGTATTGGTACCCTAGCTGATCTATCTATAATATCCTGTACAGTGACCCTCTGATTCTCTACCTCTAATTGTTGATGATGAACTGTATCTCCTATACAATATACCAACCCGTATGCTACTATATGATGTTGAGAATCATCAACATACAACTCGCAATATGTAGGAAGCTGCGGCAGAGGCGTAGGATAAAAAATGGGGTCCGCAGGCTGAGGTGGGGGAGTGGGAGCTACTGGCGGAGGTGGAGGATAAATAATGGGGTCTGTAGGGGGAGGTGGAGGAGTGGGAGCTGCAGTCTGAAATTGTCTTTGCATTTCTGCAAACATAGACTGCACCGACTCTCTAATCATGTCTTCCATCGTCGCATTAATATTTTGAACTTCAGACTCCAAGGATTCTATTTTTTTTTATAAACCCCCTCAATGTTAGAAGTTGAAGAACGTGGAAACACTTTTCTTACCGATACACCTGCCGGATATCCTCTTACATGACCAGGATGTTCGGGCCTTCCCAATGCTGAAAATAAAATATCTTCCCTCCCAGTAGCTGTAAATGTCCCCTCTAAACTCTGCTCCTCAAGAGAGTCCTGTATTAATTAATTGAACATTTCTGTAATGATTGAAACTTATATGAAGAAAAAAGTTAACTTAAATAAATTAAATAGATATCTTACAATAATCTCAGCTACGATTCTCGATTCTTCCAAAAGATATTGCCCTTTTTTTCCCTTTCGAGCTCTCTTCCATTTTTCATGTCTAGATGGAGGGGATGGAGGGGCCACCTCTCCAGAGCTTGAAGACTCAGCTCTTAGTTGTTGAAATTTTTCCGCTATCATTTTTTCTTCCAATAATGTATACCCTCCCCGAGATAAACTATGAGGGTATACATTTTTAGATTGGATATCCTGATGAGCTTTCCTTGTTTGATGTAATTTAAGAATAAGAAATCATTAACAAAACATTAATAAAATCATTTATATAAGAAAGTTTATAAAAGTTTACATTTCCCTTACCAGAAATGACTCTTTTTTTCTACTTTCAAAAAACTGTCTCCATGTGTCTTCATCTATAAAAGGATATATACGACATGGATTGTCATGACTCCTATGACCATAAATGAAATCAGATGAGAGGGTTGATTTGAAATCCCTCCATCTCCTGGCAGCCAACGATAAGCATTTCTTCCTGACTCCTCCAGTGTCAGGAATATCAAATGTCATCTGATAAGGAAGAGGTTAAACATATTATATATACTAGAAACATTAAAAGAATGGTCAAACAATGACAAAAGATCTTACCAAAATCATCTCCCACAACTAAGAGATAATCGCTTTATCCACAACTCTCCAATCATCATACAGAATGCTTACTTTGGTCTTAGCCTGAGTTGCAACAAAACTCTTAAAATCTTTGGCATTCGGACCTCTAGGAATATCATCATCATCAAACTCAACTACTATCCTCTGATCCTGCGTACGGGCAATTGATAATTTTGGTAAACGTGTGCACCCACGTTTACCAACCTTTGAAATCTTTGTTGTAATAGGAGCATGTGAATGTTCATCCCCAGAGATATGACCAGCAATATGCTCCTCTCCAAAATCATGTGGTTGATCATCTGAATGATCTGTCATTATCCTTCAAATCAAAAAAACAAACGTCAGTTCACAAATATAAAAATTCAAATATTTTAATACTACTGTAATCAGAAAATAGAAAAGTGTACTAGGTTACATAATAGTAAACATTGGTAATATGGTAAGCATGTTAAACAATGTTAAAGATGTAAAAGATGGTCAAGATGGTCAAAATGGTAAAAAAATGGAAAAAATGGTAAACCCGGTAAACATTGTAAACATGGTAAAGTAATTGTCAGTGAACAAATATACAAATTCAAATATTTTAATACTACTGTAATCAGAAAATAGAAAAGTTTACTAAGTTACATAATAGTAAACATTGGTAATATGGTAAGCATGTTAAACAATGGTAAAGATGGAAAAGATGGTCAAGATTGTCAAGATGATAAAAATGGTAAAAATGGTAAACCTGGTAAACATTGTAAACATGGTAAAGTAATTGTCAGTGAACAAAAATAAGCATTTTAAAATTCATGTAATGGTTATGAACATGATAAAGTAAACTAAACAAACTTAAAACAAACAAAAACATATACTTATTTTATTTTAAAACATGTTTTAATAAATAAAAAACTTACAATATCTAACATTTATGGAAAAAATAAATGTAAAAAAGAAATAAACATATGTTACCTGTAATTTTAGGAATGTACAGATGGATTATTTTCCCAAATTCCTTCGTCGTGATTGTTCCTTATGGCACAAACTATGTCTTCAACATGATCGTCATTATGTTCTGTTAATATTTCCATGGAAGTAGGGATCTCACATAAATCAGCATATTCATCAAGTTCATCCTCAACAACATATTGTTTTTTCCCTTGTAAAACAACAGCCCACTGCATATCTGATTGATCTACTACATAAAAAATTTCTTTTGCATGTGTTGCCATTATAAAAGAATCAGCTGTGTCTTCCAATCTATTCAGATTAACAAGTGTCATTCCAAATTCATTGTGTCTGACACTGTTGTTACCGTTAAACCATTTACAGTTAAAAACGAGAACTTTAATTTTAAAGTAATCAACCCCCCATATGTCTTCAATCACTCCATAATATGCATTTGATGCAGAAATTGGGTTTTTGTCCTTAGCACTCAAAAAATGCATTGCTTCTGCAAACACCAATACACCACTATTCTGAACTGCACTTCTGTTGTCCTGAGCTTTTGTATGAAATGTATAACCATTAATTTCATAACCAGACCATGTTATCACATTTAAACATGGACCACCCACTATCCATTTTAATGTCTCTGATACATCTGATCTACCAAGCAAAGTATTTTTAATCCATGACAAAAAAGTTTTGTTGTGCTCATTCAAAATACACATTTCTTTCTTCTTTGGATGACATTGTTTCAACTCATTAATATGCAATGTGATATATGGTTGAGCATCAGCTATGTTATTCAAGATGTATGATTCTAACTTCTTCATCTGTTCAGCTGACAATGATTTGACTTTCAAGCCGCAAATCCCCTTTCCCTCATTATTAACTCATTCATGGCGAGATGGAGGCAAACCTATGTGTTGCGCCGCAGCCAAGTAGCTCGTACAAAACTCTGCTACCTCCTCAGAAATATACTTTTCAATAATGGAGGCTTTAGGTCGATATAGATTTTTAACATACCCCTTTAATATTTTCATATACCTTTCAAAAGGATACATCCAACGAAGATATACAAGTCCACAAAGCTTTATTTCTCGAACCAGATGAATCATTAAATGCACCATTATATCAAAAAAAGTTGGAGGAAAATACATTTCCAATTGACAAAGTATAAAAATTTCATCCTTTTCCAAAATGTTCAAAGCATTCACATCAATCGCCTTGTTACAAATTGAATTGAAAAAATAACACAACTTCATTATAGTCTTTCTGACACGAATGGGAAATATTCCACGCAATGCAACTGGTAGAATTTGTTGCATCATGACGTGACAATCATGTGATTTCATACCTATCAACTTCAAGTCCTTCAATGAGACAAAATTTTATACATTAGAAGAATAACCTTGAGGCACTTTGGTATCATGAAGACACTGACAGAAGCTAATTTTCTCCCTCTTCGATAATGTATGACAAGCCGGGGGAAGAAATGTTCGTCTTCCTTTAGGAGTGGGAGCTAACTCCAAACGTATTCCCATTGATAGTAAGTCTAACCTTGCATTCAACCCATCTTTAGTCTTTCCTTTAATATCTAACAATGTTCCAATCAAAGAATCACAAATATTCTTCTCCACGTGCATGACATCAATATTATGTTTAACTTCATGATACCTCCAATATGGTAGCTCAAAAAAAAAGACCTTTTCTTCCAAATATGTCTATCATTACCAGATTTCTGTGTCTTTCCCAATGTCACGTCAAGGTTTTCACCCTCTCAAAATACAGATCAGGGGATAAAGGTTTTGGAGCAGTATCAAATTCTTGTGAGCCATTAAATGCCTTTTTTAGTCTTCTATAAGGGTGTTCCATAGGCAAAAACTTTTGATGACCCATGTACACTGTTTTCCTCCCATGATGCAATTGACAATAGGACGTCTGTTGTTCGCAAATTGGACATGATTTATGCCCTTTAACACTATATCCAGACAAATTTCCATACGCTGGGAAGTCATTTATAGTGAACAGAAGCACTGCATGCAGTTGAAAATATTCCATTTTATAAGAATCATACACCCTAATACCATCATCCCATAATAGTTTCAAATCTTCAATCAACGGTGACAAGTAAACATCAATATCATTATCGGGTTACTTTGGACCAGAGATCATTGTACTCAACATGACATATTTGCGCTTCATACAAACTTCAGGAGAGAGGTTGTAAATTACCAATAAAAAAGGCCATGAACTATGTGTGCTACTGAGTGTTCGGTATGGATTCATTCCATCTATGCACAACCCTAGTCTGAGATTTCTTATTTCATTTCCAAATGTAGAATACTGCGCATCAATTTTCTTCCATTATGGACAATCAGCTGGATGACGTATTTTTCCATCACATACCCTCTCTTCAGCATGCCATCTTAACCTTTTTGAATCATGTGAATTAGCAAATAAACGTTTGAAACGATTAATTATAGGAAGATACCAAAATACCTTTGAAGGGAGCTTTGTAATCTCTACATCACCCTGTGATTTTTCTTTCACCTTATACCGTGATGTCCCACATTTTGGACACTCTGATAGAAATTCATATTCCTTCCTATATATAATGCAGTCATTCGGACAGGCATGTATTTTCTTGTATCCCAATCCCATCGGGCATAATATTTTCTTGGCTTTGTAATGTGAATCTGGAAGATCGTTATCTTTTGGAAGAATGTCTTTCATCAATTGTAGCAGCTCTGTAAAACTTCTGTCACTCCATCCATGCTTCGCCTTCAGGTTAATCAATCTTAACACCGCCGACAAAATCGTAAAATCTGTACAACCGAGATATAATGGTTTTTCAGCATCACCATATAGACGTGCAACTGTCGGTTCTATCTCAATTTGTTCTGCTACAATATCGCGAATCATTTCTTCAATTCCATCAGAGTTACCATCTTGCGAATCATCATCATCAGTGACATTCCATCCAGTTTCACCATGCCAAATCCAAGGGCTATAACTCGGATTAAAACCATGACATATCAGACGATCTTTTATCTCTCTACTTTTCAACTTCTTCATATTCAAACATTTCAGGCATGGATAGAAAAAAATGTCACTACTTGGAACATTTCGTTTTGCAAATTCCAAAAAGGCATCAACACCTTCCTCAAATTCATTGCTCATTCGATGTGCCGTAATCCAACTTCGACTCATTATTACCTATAACAAATATCAACAAAAAATATATATTTTTAAGATAAGACAAATACATGTTTATATGAAAAAAATCATAATTTGAATATAAAACAATTTAAAATATAAAACAAATCTATAGGTATTTAAAAAAATATGCTTGAATATTATTTTTAAAACAAAATATAGTTAGATATAACAGTTTTAAATTTCATTGAATCAAAGAAAACCATGACGCCTAATGATTCTCCAAATAAAATATACATCAATAAAACATAAACAAAATGATTTTTATCTGGAATAAGTGAATATGATCAGATGATACACATTTATAATAATCTCATGCCAATATACTAATAAACATGTTAAAATATAGGAATACCTAATGGAGCATATAACTTGTGTTATTCATGCTTGTTGTTCAATCATTATGATCTAAAGTACTCAACACTTTCAAGTGCCAAAATCTTGAAAGTAGTAGTAGTTTTCATAAGTACCCAACACCAAATAGCTATACATCGTAAGTGTCATGTTATAAATATGAATATAGACCATTTGTTTTATGTTTAATAATATTTTCATATTATCTGATCATTCTGATTATATATTAGAATTACCATATCCTTTTGATCCGATATATAATCTAAGGACATTAATATTTATTTAGAAAAAGTAATGTTAATATCATGGTAATGTAAAAAAAAGTATATGTCGAACTATATATATGTAATACCAATAAAAAAATACATATGTGTTTGGCCTGGGTTTCACACATAAAACAACTCATCTCACAGATTAAATTTTTGAATCATCCTACATATTACTTATTTTTATAACTTAGGGAATGAAAATAATAAAAGTTTTGATTTACGATACTCATTATGGGTAAACATGATATATATAAATATAATATCTAATCTCATAAAAAGATATCCATGGGGGTATAAGAGCATACACAAAGCACATGATCAAAAATATAAGTGAAACAGTTCTATATAATCATAGATCATAAAACCTGAGTCCAAGTATAATAATTTTAGCATAACATAAGACATGATTTATATGATAGTGGGAACATGATTTAAAAAACCTTATTAAAATGATCACAACATTGGTATGTGGAATAACATAAGAGTGTGGCACAAACATAATCATATAAGTCATAACATATGTCAAGGGAAAACATAGTTTCATTCACCTCATATTGGGATATGTTAATCACCTTTCCTATAATTTATTATAATATTTCTTACGAGACACATCACATAACACATTGGACATGGTATAACCATCTGTATCCCATATTGATCTATGATATATAATGCATTGTTGAATGCATTAGAAGTATATTATGGACCCAAATGTCACATAATGACTAACCATATATATGGGTGAATCGTGATCATCAAATCATTTATAACACTTTCGTAGATCAATTAACTAACAAAAATGAAATGGGGGTCATAATTTTTTTTACAAAACATAATAATTATTAATACATAAAAATGTGTTTGGATGGTAAGATAAGATAATATACCTAATTCAATCTAATTATCGTTAAATTATTTCTACCTAGATAGAAAAGACCTTTATAAAAAATATAATTTAACTTGAGAATGAAAAGAAAGTATCCTTTACCTTTTTTATAATGAAAAATCTGAAAAGGATGATAATAATATTTAGGTATTATAATTTTTTTATGAATTATTAATAATAAAAGAAATCACCTCACTTGGTTTTGTTGAAAATCGGACATACCATCGTATTCAAGAAATCAGATACACTTTGCATCCATCATTTTTAGGAGATGACTGAAAGAAGAAATGTATTATCAGACTCACCATGAGTCCAGAATGAAATATTTGATTGTAATAGGTATGAATTGATATTTTTATGAATGCAGATGAAAACAGATGATGGTTTTCTGATCTAGGAGTTCTAAAAATCATAATTTTTTGAAAAAAAATTATGATTTAAGAATGTTGAATGAAATTTTAAGGATAGGTATTACCGATTGTACCTGGTCCAATTTCATTCATGAAAATCATTTTCTGGACAATCATATTGAAAATATGATTTTAAGAAAATAAGTACTACCAATCTTCATCCAGAAAGACACATTCCAGCTAAGTAGGAAATAATAATGTTGCTGGAAGAATGGAACGTTACAATACCACCCATTATTTTTCAGATTTTGCTGATGCTAATCCTCAATGTTTTAAAATTAATTATTCTTTCTAAATTATTGAATAATTTGAATGGTTGTGAAGTCAAATATCTATGTTCTCATGGTCATAGTAATATTTTTATTAGATATTGATTTATTTATATACTTAAGAGGTTGCTCGTAATGAAGTTGCTGGTATTCAGATAGATCAATATAGCGATCATATTGGAGTTGTTACTGATTCGTATTTCAGAAGAAAAGATGAAGTATAAGTGGTTTAAGAAGATTTAATGAATCTACTTTTTCATTGTACTATAGAATCGTAAAGCGTATATCAGAATGAAAATCTAGAATAAGAGTTAAAAATAGTCTTATCCAAAATACACCTACTTGAATGTTGCGAGTTGAATGTTGCGAGTTGAATGTTGCGAGTTGAATGTTGCGAGTTGAATGTTGCGAGTTGAATGTTGCGAGTTGAATGTTGCGAGTTGAATGTTGCGAGTTGAATGTTGCGAGTTGAATGGACATCATAACCATTTGCAATAACAAAAAATTCCACGAGATTCAAAAACGAATGAAAAGCACATCAAGAATCGAAACAAAAACGAACGAAATAAATTCGTGGAAGGCTTACTTGAATGTTGCGAGTTGAGATGATAGATCCGAGAGGAGTGAAGAAGATAAACAATGAAGCCAAAATGAGTTTAACGCAGGTCGATCGACGAGCTGATTAGGGTTTACCGCACGAGAGAGAGACGAGCCGGCGGACTGTCAATCGGGAAATCGTAAATGACAGTCCACGGGCTTTAAATTTTTTAAATGTTTTATAACGTCGGTTATTATATAACCGACGTTATAAACTATTTTTTAACTTTATAACGTCGGTTATCTTAAAATCGACGTAAAAAAGTTCCCGCGCTTTGGTTTTTTACGTCGGTTATTTTATAACCGATGTAAAAAATGAGATATCTACCGGTTTTTTACGTCGGTTATTTTATAACCGATGTAAAAAACCAAATCCCAGGTGGGTTTTTTACGTCGGTTATTTGGAAACCGACGTAAAAAACCCGATATCGATGCGTTTTTTACGTCCGTTATCAAATAACCGATGTAAAAAACGAAAGCCCCGGGGGGTTTTTTACGTCGGTTATTAAATAACCGACGTAAAAAACACCGCGCGCATTGGTTTTTTACGTCCGTTATAAGATAACCGACGTAAAAAACGCATCGATATCGGGATTTTTACGTCGGTTACCAAATAACCGACGTAAAAAACCCCCCGCGCATTGGTTTTTTACGTCCGTTATAAGATAACCGACGTAAAAACCCAACAGGCGCGATTTGTAACGTCGGTTATTAAAATAACTGACGTGAAAAATCTACTCACCGCATTGTTACGTCGGTTATATATAACCGACGTAAAAAATGGTGACGTAAAAAACGATTTATGCACTAGTGAGTAGAAATTATTGTATAGTATTGTATAAATCTCTAATGAAGGAAAGGGAGTCCTCATTAGAGAATATATTGAATGCAGGCAGTAGAGAAATGTGGGAATGTTTAAATTTATAATTTCAGGATCTAAGAGTTAATCTAATTGAAGAAGGATTACTTGAAACTTGAGGGAGTTGGAACTACCTCATCCTAGGCCTTTCTACTTCCTCATTAAGTTCAGGTTGAAAATTTTGAAAGTTATTAGCAGGAAATATATCATCTATATTTTATATTTCAGATTTATGTTTTTTTCTTAGAGTAGTGAGATGTTTTTCTATTACTAAGTTTAAAGGATCTATTCTATCAATAGTAGATCTAGTGCTCATGAAAAGTGTAAAAACAGTTGAATTTAAGCACAAAAATTTCAACACAATATATAAAAATAAAAGAGTAGTAAAATTGAAAACAGTAGGTACAAAACAGTAACTATCAAAGTATATTTTTTTTATAGTTTTCAATTTTTCATTTTTTGGTGTTTTTTTAATATGTGATTTTTTTAATGAAAAGTGATCGCTTGTTCCCTCCCTGCAAACGACACCAAAAACTTGATCCAACTGTCATTGTAATTAAATCAAAGTTTAAAATTTAGGTTTTCCTACTAACTACTATATAGTGGCAAGAAGGGTTGAACCCACATGGAAGGTTGGTGACCACATTTCCTTTTCAAAATAACCCACTGTTGTCAGCAGTGGGTGAAATACACTACTATTTTTTTACTTTTTTTTTACTTTTTATATTTTCTTTTATGTATATTTTTATCAGCAAAAATGAGAATAATTTTTTTTAAATATAATTTTTTATAGGCTATGATCAAACAATGAAAAAATATCTAAAAAACTAAGAGAAGAACAATCAAAACAAATACCTGGGGAAACTCTATTCTTTTGGTTTAAAATTTTTCCTTTTTTAAAAAATGATTTCATACATAAATAATAAAAAGACTGGATTATTTCCCTTTCCAGAAGATTAGTCACTAAGATTGAACAATTTCAGAGTTGGCCACTCCAAGAAAGGTTTAACTGAAAAATTTATATTTAAAAAGGACAACAGAATAAACTCACCATAAGTTCTGAAGTTTTCTTTTTGAATTAAAATCTTTATAAAATATATCCATGAATAGACTCATTGAATTATCATGGAATTAGAAATTGAATGCGAGTGGCATGATGCGATTGAATGAATTCAGAATTGATCTCACCAATCAATTTTGAATATATTAAAATGATAATGTGAAAAGTCATATTAAAAGATAACTAGTAGAAATAGATTTTTACCTGAACTAAAATTATTTAGCTAACTATGATGTTCATAATAGAGGATGAAATAATTCAATTACAATGTAAGGAATTGATAAGTAATAGGGGAGAAAGATAACTCCCCTATGAACTACAACAATGTTTTACTTCTCCTGCTTCAGCTCCATGAAGAGGTTTTCTGGGATCTACCCCACAGGTGTGAATGATCGTGAATTGTGAATGATCATGAATTGTGAATGAATCCCCCCTTTTTCCACTTTGTTTTCTCCTTTTAAATTCTACTATCACCTGCTGTTTTTCACCCACATGCTCCACCGACATAGATCAGTTCATCACTACGCAACCGCACAGGTGTGTTTTTTTACCCCATCACACATCACTTTATCAAAACTCACATAACTAACTCCCAGACAGGAATTTGAGTGAATCTAGACACGTTTTAGGTTCCTTCACCTATCTACAAGATTACAACAAGGAAATGTAGTTAGTTTGATGTTAAAATAAAAAGTTAAATCTTAATAAATATTTATTTAGTTAATTGAAGATGAAATGTATTATTATATAAATAGTATCATGTTATTAATTTATTTATTGTGTTTTAAGTTGAACATTTATTAAATATTTTATCTATATAATTAATATTATTATAATATAATATAAGAAATTATTATATTATTAAGTTAATTAATTATTTAATATTATATTATTATTATTATAATTTAAGAACTTAAATTATAATTATTAAATTATTAATGCTATAAATTATTAAGATTATTAATATAATTTATTTTTTTAGATTATTATTTAATCATTTAGTTTATTTGAATAAATAATTTTTTTTAAAATATTATTATTAATAGTCTAGTTCAAAGTATCTTATTTAATTATTTAATTTTTATAGTTATTATAATTTAAAATTATTTTTATTTATAAATATTATTATTATTAAATTTTATTTTAAAAAATATATTTAACAAGTTTATTTTTTTATTAAATATATTTGAGATAATATAGTTGATTTTAATAATTAATTTTATTAATAAATTATTATTATTAATAGTTTTAGTTCTAAAATATTTTATTTAGTTATTATATTTTTATATTTTATTTTTTATTTATTGTGTTATGGTTTGTTTCGTTTTTTTATTTATTTTAATTCATCCCCCTTTCTCCTCTCAACGACACAAAACATGGGAGGGGAGAGGGTTTCATTGGGTTCCTTCTGGAACCATCCACGGTGTACAACATAGCAGGTCCGGCAGGCTTGAATCCTTTACAGTGGCTGTGGCAGCATCTCAGGTGGTCGACCTACTAGTGGCTCATGGTTCAGGGTTTGATCAGGTGCTTGGAGCGGCGGTGGGTGTCGGCTCAAGATCAATTGTAGAGGTGGCTCGCGGTTGAGATCCGCAGCGAATCGGTCTCAGTCTCATACGATGACACAAGTTCCTACACCCTCAAACAATGGAGAAGAGTCTCATATCTGCATCATATCGACTTGATTCTAATATGTATATCCCTTCTCGGAAGAAGGTGGGTGGAAAAATCACCTCCGGATCTGCATTTTTCTTAATTTTTGTGAAAATGTTATTGTAACTCTGTTTGGAGTATGGATCGGGTTTGAGTCTGGTGAAGAGTAGTGTGATGAAGAATGGTGAGGAGGTTGAACATGTGACACCGATGGCAGTGAGAAAATGGTGGTGGGGTGGAAACAACAGTGTCAGTGAGAGGGAAGAAGGTGGTGTGGGTGAAACATGAAATAGATTTGTTTGTCTCACTGAAAAGGGAGGGATATCAATGTCAGTATGAGGGAGAAGAAATTGGGGATGCATCGGTCTCACTAATAGAAGGAAATAGGCGTGTTTTTGGTGAGACGAAAGGTGAAATGTAGTGGTGATGCATTGGTCCCACCGAAAATTAAGGAAGGGAATATGTTGCTGAGATGTCGACATCTCACTGACAGTGAAAAAAATTAGAACTTCAGTGACTCAATAAAAAATTAAACTGCAAAACAGTAAATCAATCCACAAATTATAATAATTAAAATATTTATAAGAAAAATTAAAAACTAAACTAAATTAAAGAAATTTAAACTGGACAATAAACAAACTAAAATTAAAAACTAACTAGTGTAGTTAAGACCAACAGACTCAGAAAAAAGGATGTTAGTGACTTATAAATAATCTAGAAAACAATAACTTAAATTAAAAATTAATTTTATTAAGATAAATAATTAATTAAAAAAATAAAACTAAAATCCTAAACTAAAATTAAAAACTAATTAAAGTAAATAAATAATATGTAATTGGGTTATTAATTAAATTGAAATTAAACAATCTCATTACATGATTAAATTATTATTTAACACATCAATTAATAAATTAGATTAAGGTTAAACTAAATTGAAAGGATTAAAATAAAATATTGAAGTTAAGATTAAAGGTTTAACTTATTAAATAAATTAATTAAAGGGTGGAGAAATAATGAGTGAAAGTGAACTGCATCGGTGACTCATTGAGTCACCGATAATGGTAAAAAGTAGTGTTGGTGAGACAGAAAAGCTACTATCAGTGAGTAAAAAACTAAAGAAAATGGAAAAGTAAAGAACAAGTCACCGACACCCAACTAACTTAAAAATTTATCTGCATAAAACTAAAACATTATAGAAATTAAAGATTTAAAATTTAAATTAATTAATTTAGTTAACTAGATGGAGATTTAAATTAAAAACACAATATTTTATTAAGTTAAAACTTAAAATTTTAACTTATATTAAAAACTAACTAAATTATTAAACAGAATCATTAATCAAGTTAATTTATTTTAAACAATCTAAATTAAAATATATGATATTAAATTAAAAACTAAGTTAATTAATATGCACAAAATGTTTAAATAATAATAAATTCATAAAAATTCAATTAGATTAAGATTACTAAACTAATTAGTAAATTATTCATTATTTTAAAGACTAAATGTACGTAATTTTTTATAAAAATTGGTTAATTATTAAATTTAATTATAAAAATACAGAATTGTGATTAGTTAGAAAAAAGTGTAAAGATACTATAATAAATTATTAAAAACCTGATAAAAATATGTGGTAAACTATGTCAAATTAAGGCCACATCACTTATCATAGAAATGATCGGAAATAATGTGGTAATTTTATTTCTCTATTCAAGATTAAATCACCAGGTTAGGAAAATTAGTTGAGGTTTCAGTTTATTAGAGGGAGAGAGAGAGGATGAGAGTTAATTTTAATTACGATTTAACAAGTGAGGGAGGATACGATCCGAGGTTAGACCATTATCTTTAAAATTTAATTCAAAAAACTTTATAAATTTATTCCTCAAACAAAATTAATCATTGTTTTGAACACACAATGAACCCAAACAATACAAGATAAAAAACATACAAAAATAGCCTCCTCTATAGAGACAACCTAAGTCTTTCTATTTCACTACATTTTCTTAAGTTCATAATTTTTTTTGATAGGAGCCCCGTGACAGGTTCTTTATCAACCTAGATCTATTTTCTAGAGATTTAGGCTTGTTTTGTGTTTTTTATTTGTTTTTATTTGAAATGTGATTGATACATGACCAAATATATTTCATATCATCTCTTTGGATTTGATCTAGAATAAAGAAGAACTCTACTAGAAAGAGTTAGGAATTTAAGAATCACTGAATAATTAGAGAGGTATTTTTTCACAATTCCACTTACAAACTCTCCATACTCTTTTAATTACTTTATTAGAGTCATATTAGGATGTGAAAACATGGAAGACAAGTTGGCTCTGCTAAATAGGAAACTTTGGGAGTTATACACCCCTAACTTTAATAATAATAATATTCTATTACAATTAAATAATAAACATGATTTCGAGCTTAAAAAAAGAATGATATAACTTTTTCTTAAGTTTCATGGATGGGATGGAGAAGATACCAATAGAAATTTGAATAAATTTAGGGATGTATACAACTTATTAAAACCTAGAGGATTCTGTGAGGCTCAAATCAGCTAGAAGGCCTTCCCATTTTCTTTAGAAGGATCGGTTAAAGAATAGATGTATAACTTATAACTTAGAGAATCCACCACCTGAGAAGAACTCTAGAGGGATTTCCTTTATAATTTATTCACTATATCAAGGAGAACCTAGCTAAGAAAATAGATTTATGGGACCTATACATCAATTGGAGAAAATCTATATAATTTTTGGGAGAGACTCAAGCAATAATCATCTTCATTCCCACACTAAACCTTTTAAGAACACTATTTCTTGGGTTTATTTTACCAAGGAATTCTATAAAATGACAAAAAATTGTTGGATGATTCTTTTGGGGGATCACTAATTGAAAATTTACTAACTAAATCTAGATAACTAATATAATGGATCTCACAAAACTCTCAACAATTCATTATAAGATCCACAACTAGAGGAGTAAATAAGATAAAGAGTTCTGAGACCCCTTTACATTAAACAAAACATGAAGAAATAACCTCTCCTAAGAGATAGTTATCAATAAAAAAGGTTCAGGAGTCATCACCTTCCACACCTCCTTAAGTGTGCTAGCATTTCCACACTTTGTATCATTACAATGATATCTTCCCTCAAGTGTAATAAAGTTGTAATGCCATGTACAAGAGGAAGTACAAAAACCAACCAAAAGTAAAGGATTTAAAGAATACTAAAAAACTCAATATGGAATTGGAAACTAGCATATTTAATGGATATATTTCCTGTAGTATTACCAACAAACTACCCACTTACCACTATTCCAGAGTGTAAAGACCCATGGGTTTTCCAGGTTGTGAAAATGAGCGAAAATTTGAATTTTAAGTTTTGGATGTTCATAAGGGGTAAAATTTTAATTTACCCTATTAGAAAATATCATAAAAAATTTACAATAACCCACTAACCACTAAATAGGGTGTTTACCCTTAGGTTGGAGTTTACTGCGATTCCCATATGGTTGGATTTTTTAGGTTATTTCAATATTTATTAAATAAATATTTTTTTGCATGAGTGAGAATTGATATCTCCTAAACAGAGTCCTGGAATGACATTATTACATTATGATTGAGTCCATAATGGGGGGTTTTACCTAGGTGAGGCATAAAATTGGCATGGGATTTGACCAGGGTTGGGCTATTTAAAAGAGAAATTAAAATAAATTAAATCAATGAAATTAATTTTATCTAATTAATTATAATCCACTCCTCCACCTATTTCTCCCTTTTTTCATGTGAGTGGAAATTTTTTTCTTCTTCTAGAATTTACTCAAACCAAGACATAAAAAGAAGGGATATGGGAGAGGGAAATCATTGGGATTCTTGATCAGTTCATAACCAGGATGTGATGGTCATGGATTGTGAATATGTGCTCAAATATTTAGCTTTTCACCATGAGGTAGTCAGTTTATACAATTTTCACCACCTTCCCATTTTATATCATTTTTTTATTTTTATTGGATGATTTGAGCTATTTCGGTTTGGATGAGAGCCTTTATGGGTGAATTAGGAGACAATTACACGAGTTTCAATTGTTATTGGGGTTTTTAACGGAATAAAATTTTTTTGGAAGAAGGTTTTGATGTGTTATACGAGGAAGAAGAGAAGAATATATATATATATATATATATATATATAAGATTTTTATTTAAGTTATAGGTTACCCTTATGTAGTGGGATGCATAAGGGTAAAATTTTGGTTACCCTTACGCATATTTTTGTGTATGGGTAAAATTATTTTTACCCTTACACAACTGACCATTTAAGGGTAAGGACATAATTTTCCTTACATAGTGGGACCTGCATAAGGGTAAGGTCCTACTTAGACTTACATAGTGGGACCTATATAAGGTTAAGGGCCTTCCTACCCTTACATAGTGGGAGTTGTGAAAGGGTAACAGACTTATTACCCTTATGTAGAAGGACCTGTGTAAGGGTAATAGGTGTTACCCTCACATAGGTACCCCCGACATAAGGATTATTATTTTTTCATATATTTTCTAAACAAAATGAGTTTTTACCACTTTTATTGGGAGATTATTTACGGTATAGAAAGGGGGTTTTAAGAGAAATAAATTATTATTTATCCTATATAATTTAGTTTGAAATTAATTATAAAATAATTTATGAAATTATTTTATAATTAATTAAACTATTTTACATGGATTTATGGCCTTATAATGATGGATTTCGACCATTTAGAATTAGGAAATATTTGACAGGGGTGGACAAGACTCTGTTACAAAGGGAGTAACTCTATGATTGTGGTATGTGGTAATTATAAATTTACCTTATACATATGCATTTTATATATGCATGTGGTATGAGATCTCACCATTATAGAGATCGAGCAAATTTAAATTAAACAAATTGTTTAAATAAAATTTAATACTGATGAACAAAATGAACAATATGGCATGGATCATGATGGAAACTTGTACACTGACTTAATGCCTCAGTTGTCGATGGTTGAGGCCGTAATTATAATGATGTGTCTTATAATACTCAAACCCTAAGGGGTGAGATTTAAATGAACATAGTGATTATGGTGAACCTAGATAGGGTCCCTTAGAATCCTTGAGTATGGATATATGACAGGATGAGAATGAATGGACCTATTAAGACTTAATGGACCCTTGATATGACTTAGAGCCATTGTGATAGTTAATATGAGAGTATGGGTGAGTGTTCCTACCCCTTTGGTAATTAAGAACCATATAGGAATGCCTTGGGTGAGAGTTATGGATAGGTCAGGTGAGTGGACTAACCTAGGGTGGTTTGGGATGTGATATGGGTTGTCCCAACTTCTTGGAGTGATGCTAGAAATTATTATCTTATGAGGATGATGAGGTTGTGATGAAATTACAATGATGTCAAGGGACACTATACCCTTAGAGTGATGGGTGTTGACCCCAAAGTTGAAGTTGAGATTAAGGAACCTAGGTTAGGTGTTTATACTATTAAGTGGCCGAGGGCACCCTAGTGGGTTCCCTAGTGTTGTGTTTACCTTGATGGGTTAGCTTGGGAATGGGTATTGATGATTATAGGTTTCACCTTAGAACCCAAATCATTGATGTGATATTGTAAGGGCTATAGTGATAGGGATAGGTCATACACTTGTGAGTTCGACCATGATTATGTGATATAGGTTCAGGAAAAAGGCCAACCCTATTTTGATGTGTTATATGAGATAATTTGGTTAAGATGCACTGCCCACTAATATGTATTAAGATACATGGGATTCCTTTGATATTCTCCTTGGATCTAGCCTTTGTGCCTTCTAATAAGTGACTTTATTTCCAGGAAGGGTGTATATATACCACCTAAGTTTCTAGATGAATTAATTTCCTAGAAGGTTACAAATAACCCCTGAAGTTTCTAGATGAATTACTTTCCTTATAAGGTGTGGATACTCACATGAGTTTCCTAATGACTTGCTTCCTCGGTAGGGTGAAGATACATGCTTGAGTTTTTGGATGAATTTCTTTCCAAACATGGTATGGATATGACCCTAAAATTCTGGATAATATTTTTTTGGGTAGGGAATTCTTTCCCCTGAGTTCCAGATGAGGGTATGTTCTCAGAGACACTTCAACACTGGCCAAAGTAGGTATGGTCAATCATAGGTATCACTTTATAACCTGATGATCGATGGTGATTATTTATTTATACTTCCACACTATTTTTATTTATTTTCTAAGAATATCACATTTTTATACACTGTGTTTACTAGTTATGTACAAGGATGAAATAGTGGTTCCCTAATGAGTTATAATCACACCCTGATCGAGCAGCCATAACACCAAGGTTCTTAATAATATCTTTATTATTCATAGGTTTATGTTATATAGAAGATTGGGTTTGGATTATTCATCTAAATATCCTATATGGTGTATGATAGGGATGAGGTATATCTCAAATATATAGTTGATCCTCCTTTCTTTTATTCTTTTTTTAACTTGTATATGTGATCAATCAAGTGTGTGATCAATTGTATGCTAGAATGATTGTGAGTCTATATAATTTTATGCTTCTACATTAAATTTGATATATCATGACTGTGTTTATTGTTCCATGTACTCTAATTATTTATAATGGATAATGTTTGGTTTATTTATTTTGTTATTTCACACATTGAAAATGGGAGTATAGTCTCCCCATGACAACACCCTAAACCCCTAATACTAGTCAAAAGCCTCTGATGTATAGGGAGTCATGCCTGAAGTCTCACGAATATTCAGTCTAGTTATTGTAGAGTGAACTAGGATGAGGATGTTACAAAGTGGTATCATAAATTTTATGTGACTAACATCATAAAGTGTATAAGAGTTTTTTTATGTCTTATTATTTAGGGAGATGGTATACATGTTACATTGAAATGTGTTGGAACTTATAATTAACCTTGGACTGGGGCATTGAAAACACCTTTTATGATGGAAATTATGGGTTACTAGGGGCATGAAATTGTTGTTCTAGGTTTACAATTTTAAGGTTGTATGATTTTACCTAGAGTGATGCACATTAATTTTAGATTTATGAGTTATAGTTTTTGTCTCTTGTCTTGTCAGTATGAGGTCTACATTCATGAATCATATTTTGAATGTAGTATTCACATGAAATACTTATGATTGATTGTGATTGATATCATTGATTACGATGGTTATATTGGTTAAAGTTTCAATAATAAATTATATGGTCTTTTCCCATATAATGTGTTAGTTTCATTCTATAGATGGGATAAGGTATACATTTTCTCTAATGACAAGTTATGTGGATTCTATGAAGTGATTACTCTTGATGATAACTATGGTGTTCCTCTATGTAAGGGATATATAGTGACCCTGTTAGTTCAGTACATTCATTTTATGCATTAGTGATAAACCCTTTGTGGGTTATTATGGTACAAGTTCTAATAGAAAAATGATTTTAGTTATTTAAAGTGTCAACAATAACCTATATGGTATTTTCCCATATAAATTATTGGTGGAATTCCACTTAACCAAACCATTTGACCATGGTTTACTTGATATGGATCGTCTAGGGTGATTACATTATATTTATACCTAGATGAGATTGTGGTCCTTGAGGGGGTAGTCTTGTATATAGATGCTCGGTGAGGATTAGTGCCCAAGTGGGTGGTTGATTTTTAAAGTAATGCCTAAGGTGTATTTATGAGACCCTGGATGGGTGTTTTGGAACTTGAGTTTCCAATTGATATTAGATATAGGAACATAGATGTGTTTACCATGAGTTATGGATGATGTGAGGCATGGATTATGGGCTAGGTGGGAGAGCCCAGTGGCCTTGGAGATGCAGAAAAGGATATTGGTGAGTCAAGTGAGATGTGAAAGGGTCACCTGAGAGTGGGGTTAACCCAAGTTTGTGAGTTACTTAGTGATGAGATACATGGTTAGATGCTTTGATTTATGAGAACAGTTTATAGGAGATGTGTTTAGGTATATGATATAGGCATGTGAGATGACTTGGGTTTTCCTGAGTTAAAACACTTTAAGTTCTAGTGATTTTGGTATCAAGCATGGTTTCGAAGGGAGGGATTAATTAGGATACCTAAATATATTTATTTCAAGCCTAGTTCCTAATGATATAGAGTATTACAATCCTAGGTGGTTAGATCTAAGAGGGATAAATCACGGGTAGACACTTTTGGTTAGTAATGATGTTGGGATGACAGGTGATCATGTAGCAGACCATGGAGCGAGTGAAATGCCTTGATTTTGATGAGGAGAACCAAGGGTTATTTATGATAAATGAGACTGAAATGTAGTGTAATTGTCAATGATTTAGGTTTATAATCCCAAGACTGATGGGAATTACTTATGGTGGTATTAGTTGGATGTTGTGGAAGGTTGAAAAAAGGTGCATGCAGATAGTTAAACAAGTCAGTTTCATTTGAAATAATTCTAAGAGTCTATGAGTTTTAGATGGATTGGGATGGGATTGGTTTCTCATAGTTTTATTAATTGATAGATATACCTTGGAGGTTAGAGGTTAAATCATAAATGGATCAGGGTAATGTGATTTGTTCAACCAAGTGTGTTCTATGATAAGTAATATCAGGGAGGTGTGAAGATGAAACCTGCTGAGGTTACGCTCAAAGGGTGGCATAAGGAAAACCATATAGCGGGGAGTGTACCATTGAACATTAGAGGATGTGACCCTATTTATAGATGGATATTTTGATAATACCGATGGTGATGTTCTTGGATAGTCAGGAACAATTAGTGTTTGACATTTCATATTAGCGCTCAGGTGCGAGCCGAAGGTTAGGTCTAATCATTACGCGTGGTAATGGATAGAGCATGAGTTATGGATGAGTGACCCTTGTGTTAGAAGTGTCATTTTTGTGTGACGATATTGATCATTAAATGATTGATATGACACTAGGATATTGGTGTGTGATGAGATTCATTGATATTTGGTTCTTTAGGGAAATACTAGATTTGAATTCTAAATGTGATTATGGATGGAGTTTGATAATCAACATCAGAATCAGAGTGAATTTGATATGATCTAAGCATGATTCAAATTATGGATGTTCCAATGCTCTAAGTGAGAGAATGATGGATACTATAGATGGTTGGAGATGAAATCATGGAATTACATTTAAATTCATGTTTAGACTTTGATGTGGGTGTTTAGACAATCACATAATGACTTCAAGGATTTAGGCATCGTGTTCCAATGACAAGATACCGTGTCGATGGGTGTAGTTGAGAATTTTAAAGAAGGATCATCTAGAGAAGTTTTGATGAGTGTTTTTATTTATAATTAAGTTTAATAAGATGGAAACCTCAAATATAAGGTCATTGGATAATTGGAAATGCATTTCAGTAGGCGATTCTGATGGCGGGGAGCATTGTGGCTTAGAATTGCCTATATGAGTTGGTACTTATGGTGAGTTCCATAAGCCTAGAAATAAATTGATTGGTTAAATAATGGTGTCTTAGGATATAAATATATTGGGGAGTATCTTTTATGTATTTTCATGATAGTAATGAGTATTGGATTGATTTTTGATGAATAACATGCCTTGTGATTGGAGTTGCGTAGTGGAATATTGTTCAGTGTTCTAGAGTAGAATGCAACGAGTTATGCATGAATTTATGACTGATATGGGTTGAAATTTGTGGTTGGATGACTAGAGAGACTTATCAGGGATGATAAGTGATATAGTAAGGAGATTATAAAGACCTGTGTGTTTTCCAAGTTTTAAAAATGAGAATAAATTTTAATTTTTAATTATGGATGTGTATGAGGAGTTAAATGGAAATTTCCCCTAGTATAAAATCCTGAAAATATTTTCTAAAAATTCCATTAACAACATAATGGGGTTTGTTGAAATTTTAAACTAGTTATTTTTTAGGATATTTGAATATTTATTCAATAAATATTAATATTCTCACATGCTTGAATATTGATATAACCTAAACAGAGTTCCAGAATGGAATTAAGACTTCATGGTTGGGTTTGTAATAGGGCATTTATCTAGGGATATTATAAACTTTGGTAGGGTTCCAGGACTGGGTTTAGACTATTTAAATGGTTATTTAAATTAAATTAAATTAGTTAAGTTAATTTAATTTAATTAATTATAATTAAATCCAACTCCTCCCTTATTTTTCATGAGGGGATGAATGTGTATTATTATGGAAGCCACTCCAGCCGATAGAGAGTAAGGTGAGATATGAGTGAGGGAAACTAATGGGAAGCTCGATCAGAGCCAAGCTAGTATACAATAGTCATGGAATGAAATTTTTGATCTGAAAGTTTCGATGTTATGCTATGAGGTATGACAGTTATCTTGTTTTTTTCCAACTTCCCAATTGAGATAATATTTTTATTTTTATTTTTATTAGATAATTTAAGTTGTTTCATTTTGGTCGAGTGCCTTTAAAGGTGAATCAGGGGTATATTTCATGATTTTCAACTGTTATTCTTTGTTTAAAAGGAATATGTATATTTTTTAAAAAGTTTTTGTTGTGTTTTGTGAGGAAGAAGAAGAATAAGAAATATATATATATATATATAATTAGGTTTTTATTTGTGCTGTAGACTACCCTTACATCATGGGCTACATAGGGGTAAAATTGTGTTTACCCTTACACAAGGGGTTATGTAAGGGTAAAATTATGCTCACCCTTATGTTGCAGTCTATGTAAGGGAAATACACTTCTTACCTTTATGTAGTGTGACTTGTGTAAGGTTAAATCCTTACCCTTACACAACGGGACCTATGTAAGGGCAAAGTCCTACTTACCCATACATCATGGATCTGTGTAAGGGTAATGAAATTGATACCTTTATACAATGAGACCTGTGTAATAGTAACTAGTGTTACCCTTATGCCGACACCCCCTTGTGTAAGGGTAGTTTTTTAAAAAAATTGGAAAAAATGAGTTTTTCTCAGTTTTCTTAAAGGATTATGTTGTGATATAAAAAGGTGTTTTGGGGAGAAATAAATTTTTATTTATCTAGTATAATTTATTTGGTAAATTAATTATAAAATAATTTTTGGAATTATTTTATAATTAATTTAAGTGATATACATGGATTTAGGGCCTTGTAATGATGGACGATGATCATTTGGACTTGCACAAGCATTGAAAGTGATGGGAAGACTTTGATTATAAAAGGAATAAACCCATGATTAAGGTAGTTAGTCCTTATTGATTTCAATTATATTTATGAATTTGATATATTCATGTTGTATGTTGTCTATTCACTGTGACGATTGATCTATTTAAATTAAATAAATTATTTAAATAAAATTGAATGCCTATGAACAGAATAAACAAAGTGCCAAGGGCCACGATAGACCCTTGTGGACTAGATTGATGCCTCACTCACTGATGGTTGAGGCCTTGATTATGATGATGTGCCTTGTGATAATATAACCCTAAGGGGTGAAATTTAAATTAAGGTAGTGATTGTGTCGAACCTAGATATTTTCCCTTAGACTCCTTGAGTAGGGATATATGATGAGATTGGTACAAATGGACCTAATAAGTCTTAGTTAACCCTTGTGGTGGTATTTATGTGAGGTGGATGAGAGATCTTTACAACTATACTTTTCTCCAAGATGCTAATAGAAAGTATCCTGAAGATGAAACCGAAAATAGGTCCGAAGAGATCTGCTCATTATGGGGGGAATACCTTTGAGATTCAGATTAGATGACTCATCATAGTAGTATTATCATCTAATTATTCTTAACTATAGAGTTATAATAGGATCTAATGTGATCAAACTTAAAATAAAAGTAATTTTTTATGAATTGGTGTCAAAAGTAACCGAGTGAGTTGTATATGAAAATGCATATCAAGAAACCAAAAAATCCATTCATTATGTTTTGATTAATTTTTTGGTATCATTTTTTGTGTTCCAAAGAAGTAGTAAATGAGGAGGTTGAAAGGCTGAAAGAGTTGAAGAATGAGTTGGGAGATGCAGTATTCAAAGCCATGGTAGTGGATTTGATGGAGGTTAATGAATATAATTCAAGCGGGTGGTATGCCATCAAGGAACTTTATAACCACAATGATGGGAGGAAATCTAGTTTGAAAGAGGGAGTCTAATCCATCATTAAGATATTGAAGGAAATAAAGTGTCTCAGGATGGATTAAATAAAGGCAGTGAAAGTTAGTTGTACTACAATATTAAAGTATTATATATTTATTCAAGACAACAACAATTTTCATGCAAGATGCATGCAATTGTGGAATTTTATCCATGGACTGTATTGTATTATATATCTATCTTACCAAAATGAATCCTTATTTACTAATAAATAAAATCGATACCGATTACTCTTTTTCTATATGTTTACTTATAGAGAATATTGACGTTAATAACATTATGAATAAGTTCTAATATCAATACCAGATGAAATATAAGAAAAATCATAAATAAATATTAGGAATATTTTGTGTCCTAAGACCATCAACTAGAGTATAATATACTAGTATTGTACTTATCACTATATAAGAACCCTATCTAGCATCATCCATAGACTAATAAACAATAAATAATCTACCAATCATATATAATGACCCTTCCTAGAAGGAATATCTCAAATGGACCATTGGAGGTCCCCCAAATAAGCACATTGATATAAAGTTTCACATCAAAGAGGCAATAAGGATTAAAGTGTCCTAAGAACCTATACTGATGGAATCACTCAAAAAGTCTCCTCAATTGAAGAGGAATCAGAATATCTCCACTCTAATGGTCTTGAAGAAATGAATCTCACCCCACCTACACTCGACATCACTTATGTCTACTCAAGGATTCCTCACCTATCAATTTTGGATATTTTTTAATACACCATAAGATCCCTCCAACAACATGCATCCCTTTAAAGGTTGAAATTTTCAACTTATTCTGAGTATTGATCTAGAATTTTTTTACTCTTGTAAATGAAATTAATATATTCAATGTAATAATAAATTTATAATTATGATATATTACCATAAAATCTTAGAGGAACCATATATACTATATGTTCCTGTCATTGAAAATCATACCACATAGCTTGAACTAGATCTATAATTACCTCTAGCATGTGAGGATCAATATAAGTTCTAGCATATAGAGGGTGTTCATTGGATACTTCCTATAGGGATCTAGGGGTCAGAGTGGTGACATATTCTATATTAATGTAGATATTCACTTAATTTTCCCATTCCAAAAAACAATAATCTTTCAAAAATAGACACAAAATAATCTATATTAAATGCGACCCCCCTGCCCCTATCTCTCATTCATTTCCTTTTTAATAAGTATTTTCAGACTTTAAATATATTTTAAAATATATTAGAAAAATTATTTTAAATATAATTATGAAACAACTAACTAATAGTATTGATGAATGGGGTTACTAAATAAACTCAATCAATTAATAAGTTATATAAACCTTATCATCACTAATAAGTAAATAATAATATTCTATTTATTTATTATTCATGTTTCTATTAATATAAATTTATAATTGGTTCTAGAAAAAAAATAAACAAATACACATAAGAACATGACTGATTATTACCTATCAACTCTTAAATAAGAGGCACGAGACTCGCAAAGATAGGTAAAGGAAAAAATAAACAAAAAAAAGAACTAGAATTCATATGGTTACTTAATTATCTAACATAATTATACTATCCAAACATATTTATGGATTACTTCTTATGTATTAAAAGTTTTTTCTTTTGCATATAATCAATACCAATATCCATAGTTTCACTCTAATTCCATTTTGTAACCTTTTCGACCTAGTATACCCAAATAGTTCCCAATTCAGGTCAACACATCACCTCAGACACACTTCTCGATCACTAAAGTCACGTGTCAATGCTAAGGGATATAGATAACATTAACTTTGCAGTAGAATGTGGTGAAAAATCTATTTTATTTATCCATACAGGCCTATACACATGTCTACTGACCATACCATATGAAAACATCCTTCTATTTCTTCGAAACCATTGTCTATGGAGGAAAAAGATGAAATAGAACCACTCGTATTTCAATGGTGAGGAGATGAGATGTAGGGTTTTTCACGGTTAAGAACAATGCAAAAATGAAAAATGAGAAACCCAAAAAATTAAACAACGATAGAGGAAAAGTAGAAAATAACATACATTGGATTCTAGCCTTAATTAGTTCGAGGGATCATAGAGGAGTCATGCCGATAACAGGGGAGTTCTACGAGAGTTTGAGAATCGCGAGTGATTGAGTCACGGTTAGGGTTCTTTTAAGTAGATTGGGGATTATTTTAACAAAACTTTCATAAAAGAACAAATAAAGTTCCATTTTATCAGTGCTAAATTTATAAGTGCAGATAAAAGGGATATTTATTAGTGTTTTTTTTAGCGCTGATAAAAGATTTTATAATTATAATTATTTAAATAAATTTATTATAATTGTATAATTATTTAAATATAAATAATTATTTATTTATAATTATATAAATATTTATTTAAATAATAATAAATATTTATTTATAATAATTATAAATTTATAAATTTATAAATATAGTAAATATACAATTATAAATATATTTATTTATAAATATTTATTTAAAAATATATTTTTAACATTATTAGTTGATATATAATCTAAAATAAATGTATTTTAAAAAAGTGTGAAATTGAATAATTCAAAATGATTACACTTTAAAAATATTGAAAAAAATAGATAAGTTTTATTAATTAAATATAAACTATTAAAAAAATATGAATATATATATTGAAGTAAAGATGAATACATACTGTAAATACTAAAACATAGTAAATAAAAAATATTTAAATAAGTAATATAGAATGATCAAATTCAAAAATAAAATAAAAAATAAAAAAATATTAAAAATGAATACCCTAACTATAATAGTATTAAAAATAAATAAATAAAATTTACAGATTAAAAACATATAATAATTTAATATATCATGTTATAATGAAATTCTAAAATATACTAAAATATGAAAAAATTACATAAATATTAGGTGTATGTGTTTCTATATATTATGTAAATATATTTGTGTGTGCGTTTGTATATAAAACTTCATTAATTACATATATATGTATATGAAATCAATGTAACACACATCTTTTGATATATAAATGTTAAATTGAGAAATAAAACAACATTAAAAATGAATAAGACATTAATATGTTTTTAATTAACATTTTAATCATTATATATATATCTTTACATTTAATATAAATTATTTATTACTATTTATAATTAATATATATATATATTATACTTATTCATTTTTATTAATAATTGTTTCATTAATAATTTTTTAAATAATTTTTTAATTTATTCATTATTTTTTTGTCTAATTATTACAATCTATTCATTTTATATAGATATATTTAATATATACTATTTATTAATATTTATAATCTATATATATGTATATTAAATTTATTCATTTTTATCAATAATTATTTAATTAATAAAATGTTTAATATTTTTCTTAATTTACTCATTTAAATTTTTTCTTTGTTTAATTTTTTCATTTTATTCATTATACATACCTATATATTTAATATATATTATTTATTCATTTTTTAAAATTTATATACATGTATATTCAATTTATTCTTTTTTAACAATAATTATTTAATTAATGATATTATTAATTCTTTTTATTTGTTTAAATATTTCATTTTATTGTGGACCTTTACCAGCGCTAAAAGAAAGTGATGATAAAGGGTTCCATTTATCATCACTTATTTTAGCACTGATAAAGAATCACTTTATCAGCACATTTTTCTTGCACTGCTAAATGTCAGTGCTGTTAAAGCCATGTTTTGTAATAGTGAGACCGCTGCTACTAGTTGGATGCTTCTGGAATACGGGGAGGCACACTTGAGGTCTCTTAGTTACCCAATATGGTTACTATAGAGTTAATTGGGGCAAGAACATTACACAGAGGAATAATTACTAGCCCTAAACAAGTTACCAATAAGGGAGGAATCAAGAAGCATCAATGAAGGACTTGCTAAGATAGCTTGTGAAGTGTCAAACCAACCAACACACCACTCTCACAACTCTGAATTTAGAATTAAAGGTGCCAAAAGGGTACTTTGGGAAGATTATTTCCACCCTTGATAACCTAATAAATAAAGTTTCAGGTAATCTTCCTACTTAATCAATTCCTAACCCCAATGGAAATGTTAGTTATATTTCTTTAAGGAGTGGAAAGGAGGTGAAAATTAGTTAATAATCACTAATGAAGATCGAATCTAGAAGTGAAAATCCCAATAAACATGAAGAATCTATCCCTGAGAAGGTACCATAATAGGATGTTCTTGTGGAGACACAACGAGTGAATAAATATAAAGGAAAATCCATGATGGATGACCTACATCAACCCCAACCTCTTTCCCTTCAAGGATAAACCCACCCAAGATGACTAGTGAAGATGCCTAACAATAAGAAGTGTTTTAAACATTTAAAAAAGAATAATTAAATATACCATTGTTGAATTCCATCCACAAAATACCAAGGTATACAAAGTTTCTCAAAAGAGATGTGAACCAATAAGAGAAAACTTCAAGGACATGAAAAGGTAAGTCTAGGTAAAAATATCTCTACTCTTGTAACCCTACAATTACCTAGGAAATATCAAGACCTAGTTACTTTCACTATCCTTTTCATTATAGGAGAGATTACTTTTACTAATACATTATGTGATTTGGATTCATAAATTAATGTCATGCCTTACTCAGTTTATTCTTCCCTACATATGGGGAAACTCAAACTAACTAGGGCAGTTGTTTAACTAGTCAAGAAAGCCACTACATACTTAGTAGGAGTTTTAGAAGATGTTATAGTAATATTAAAATGACTATTGTTTCTAGTTTATTTTTACATCTTGAACATGTATGATGAAAGAGGTACAGATCATTCTTCTATCATTCTAGGTAGACCCTTTCTTAAGATTTCTAAAACCATAAGAAATGTTAATTAAGGAACAACTTCAATGTATTTTGTTAAATAAACTATGAATTTGAGTATTTTAGATTCAATGAAATATTTTTATGATGAAAAATCTATTTTTACACTATCTCACTCCAAAATCTTTATTTTTCTAAGAAAGTGATTAAAATGTTTGATGAAATAATTAAACTAATAGAAGCCCTGGAATCACATGATTTTTGTAATGAATATATTTTTGAAAATGAGTTAAATTAGGAATTAGTTTTATATGTTGAATAGTTTGAGGAACTCTATGAAAGTAATTTTGATGAGCTTCTGAAATCCACAACTAATATTAATCCTTTTCATATGTTTTTTATGAATATGGAAGACACATAGTTGAAAATATCTCCAAAACACCCTTAAACTAGAACTAAAGTTGTTTCCCTATAAATTAAAATATGTCATTCTTATGAAAAATAATAAATCACTGGTTATAATTTCAAACAATTTGAAACCTAATTAAGTGAATTAGTTGATAAAAATTCTAAAACAAAAATGCTCAGGTAATATGCTGGTCATTAAGAGACATCTTGTGCATTATTCCCATAACCTGTTTACACTTGATTCTCCTATAAAGTGAGTCCAAACCTATGATACAACCCCAAAGAATTCTCAATCTGTCATACATGGATGTTTTAAAAAAGTAAATTGAAAAACTATTTGGATATGGTATCATTTATCCCCTCTCATACTCACAATGGGTAAGTCCCATTCAGATCATACTCAAAAAGACTGAATTCCCCATTTTGAAAAATAAAAATAATGAGTTAGTTCCCATTAGGATTCAGAACAGTTGGAGGGTCTATATTGACTATTGGAAATTAAATTATGTAACATGAGAAGTCCATTTAACTATCCTATTATTATACCAAATGTTATAGAGAGCATCTAGGAAATGTCATTATTTCTTTATTTATGGATTCTCTATGTATTTTCAGGTTCCCATAGCTTCTAAAGATCCATAGAAAACAACATTAACATATCTATTTAGTATATTTTCACATCTAAGTTTCCATTTAGGTTATGAAATTCCCCTGGTAATTTTTAACACTACATAAAATGAATTTTTTCAGATCTGATAGAGAGATGATTGGTGGTATTTATTAATGATATTACTATTTATAGAACCTCCTTTTAAATCTATCTTGAAAACCTAGGAAGTATTTTAAAATATGTATTGATAAAAAATTGGTTTTGAACTTTGAAAATATCATTTAATTATAGATAAAGGAAATGCGTTAGTCCACATAATTTCGAAGGATAGAATTTAGGTGGATAAGGCCAAGATTGACATCATTTCTACATTGCCTTACCCTACCACTGTGAGACACGTTAGATCATTTTTAGTACATGATGAATTTTATAGAAGATTTATGAAATTATTCAATAAGATTTCTTTGACCCTGAACAACCCACTCAAAAAGGAAACTGACTTTGTATTTGATGATTCGTGTAGGGAAACCTTTGATAAAATTAAGGGCTTGACCATAACTCCTATGATCAACCCACAAAGATGGGAAAAACCTTTTGAAGTGTTTTGTGATGACTAAAACCATGTTATGGGAGTTGTGATGTCCCAAATTATTAATGGATACTTACATGTGATATCTTAGACTTTAAATTCCTTGGATATATCCCAAATCAATTACAAAACAATAGAAACAAAGTTTTTGGATATTATTGTTTCTTTAGAGAAATTCCATTCATATTTTCCAGAAATTAAAGTCAAAGTTTATTTTGATCATGTAACCCTCAAATACTTGATTAATAAGTCTAATTAAAATACAATATTGGTGATATTGATTTTATAATTATAAGTGTTTGACTTAGAGATCAAAGATAAGAAGGTCTATGAGAACTTTGTTGTAGATCATATGAGCAGATTTTCCCACACCACCGAGGATGAAACACCCATAGAGACAACCCTAGATGATTCCATCATCAGTGAGAAACTATATGAACTCACTAAATTACCCCAATATGATTATATGATGAACTAGTTAGTCACATCAGGGGTACCTTCCTTATTTTAAATAGTATCAAACTCATAAAGCTAAAATTTAAACCAATGTATTGTGTTTGAGAGGATCCTTATTCATAGAAATTTTTTTGTGAACAAGTGATTGGGAGGTGCATACCTAAGGAAGAGGTAAAATTTGTTCTTTCCTTTTTTCATACACTTTAATTTGAGGGATACTTTGGTCCTTAAATAAAATCTAAAAAAGTTTTGGAATTTGGTTTGTTTTGGACATAAATTTTTAAAATCTCACATGAATTTTGAAAATCATGTAAAAAATATCAATTTACTAGAGGAATTTATAAAATAAAGGAAATTATCCAATAATATTTTATTTTTTGTGAATTATTTGATGTATGTGGATTCAATTTCATGGATCTATTTCTTATCTCTTTTGGATTTTCTTATATATTGTTAGTAGTAAATTATGTTTCTAAGTGGATTAAAGCATAAGAAATCTGAACTGATGATGGGAAAGTTATTATTGGGTTTCTAAGATCAAATATTTTTTTATAGGTTTTGGGTGCACCATATTATAATCAATGATCATGGAACATATTTTTGTAATAATGTCATGGAATCCCTTATAGAGAAGTCTAAATTTCAACACAAGACCTCAACTGTATAACACCCACAAACAAATGGTTTATTCGAGGCCTCCAATAAAAAAATAGAATTGATTTTGAAAAGGACAGTGAAACCAAACTAGAAGGATTAATGAAATAAATTAGAGGATTCACTATGAGCATTAAAAACTACCTTTAATACACCCCTTGATATATCCCCTTATCGAATGGTTTATTATAAAATGTGTCCCCTACTTGTTGAATTGCAACACAAATAATATTGGGTTTTAAAGAGGGTAAACATAGAATTATCCATGTTTTCGGACCAAAGGAAGCTCCAAATGATGGAACTAATAGAGTTGATAAGAGAGGCATGTGAATATTCCCTATTATATAAGAAAAAATACATATCTTTCCATGATAAAGTCATTCAGAAATGTGACTTCCAAGTTAGAGAAAAAGTGTTATTATTTTCCTCCAGGATGAAGCTCATGCTAGGAAATATTCATTCTAAGAGGTCTAGACCATTTATAGTAACTAATGCCTTCCCATTTAGTACAGTTTATATCAAAGGAGCTAAATTATAGAAACCATTTAAAGTGAATGGATAGTAGCTAAAGCAATTTTCATGAAGATTTTTGGAAGGAATAATAGAGTCCAAACTCCTCCCCACTGAATATGAATGAGAATCATCAGGTTGTATTTTTTATTTGACACTAATTAAGATACTTCTATTTTGGACTGTTATTCCTTGATAAAATGCATGCAAGAACTAATTGAATATTTTTATGAGATAAGTGTGAGGTAGATGAAAAAATAGATTTAGATGCAAATATTTTAATATTTTTGTTTTTATGTGTTTATAATCTAAAATAATATATAAATTAAAAATGGGGATAATTTTTTTTTTCAAAAAAATATGCATACTATTTTCCTTTTTTAAAATTTTTTGACATTCTTTTAGGCTAGGAAATTATTCTTTTAAAGCTGTCCTACCTAAGGAATTAATTCTATGCTATTTTTAAGGATTTCATATAAAGGATTGGATCCTTATATTCCATTACGTTGTGTGTTTCTAAGGTATGTAGAGCTCAGAGGATTCCTAGAGAATGATTGGTGGATTTTGGGACATGTAATCTAGTTTTATGAGGAGTTTACGACATGAAATGTAGTTCATGACATGAATAAAAAGTTCACAGACCTAATTGATTGTTCACAGATTTTATAAGAGAAGTTTCTAGCTAGAGTGAGGGAGGTTCATGGTGTGAAATTTACAATGTGAACCATTGGTTCACAATATGAATAAAAGAGGAGTAAAATTTCTCAAATTTTTCTTCAAAAACTCATGATGTGAACATTCAGTTCACAACATGAAATACTCCTAGATTTGGTGAATTTGGGTGACACTTTTCTCAGCAGATCTTAAACATAGTATATTCACAACATGAAAGGCCCATTCCTTTCGTGAAATTATACCTAGGAGAATTCCTATAAAGGCTACCACATCCTCAGTTTCTCTCAAAACCTCTAATTTTCTCCCAACTTTAGGTGGCCATAGGATATCTATCAAGGTGTTTTGAATCCTTTTTGAAGGGGATTAATCTCTAACATCCCATATTTTATCTATGGTGGTCTGAGGTGATTTTCCATCTTTCTCTTGTGGTTTCTTCTTTGACTGATATTATTTATTCCCATTATTTTTTTCAATGATATGGTGGTTTATCTCCTTTATTCTTATGAATTCATTTTGATGTTTTTTGATGTGGTTGTGGAAAAATGTTCTCATGGGGCTGTACTTTCTGTACAAAAGAGGTGATTTGAGGTTTTCACTTTTTGCTCCATTTTTGTTCATAAATGTTGAAAGCCTTGAGGTAGGGGATTCATTTCTTATTATATTATTTTATGTGAAATTTTAAATAAGTCATATGATTTATCTCTTTAGGTGATTATGTAATTAACAATAATAAAGAATAAATCTATTTAATGCAAGAAATGATTTATGATTATGGAGATCACATGTTTTTTCGACTGTGATAATAGTTTCCCTCTTGATTTACTAGATAATGTGATATCTATGTGTATTCTTTGGTTAAAATGTTCGTTATTCTTGGATTTAGTATGTTAATTTGATGAAAGTGGTTAAATAATGTAAATACCGTAATGTTGATTGGATAATGAATTAAAGAGGCGTGTTTTTGTAAACCATTATTATTATGTTTGATAGGAAATAAAAATTAATATTTAATGCATATTTAATTGAAATTTTTATTCCACATGGTAATGGAATTAGATAAGAACATGAAGCTAGAAATGACAGTTTTTGATAATGATAAATAGGTATGTTTAATTAAAATTTTCTTCCTTAGTATTTTGAAACTGCAAGTTATTATTGAGATAATATTTAAATAATTTATAGATTTTAATAGCTAGTTCCTTATGTTACCCATAGTTGTAACCTATAAAAAATGAATCAGTTGATTCATGATGGTAATAAAACAAGTTATTTGATAAAGATAAATGTTTGAGGCTAAGGGATCTAGTTTTCATGTGAAGGATACATGCCTTTTATTTTAGGGCCAAGATTCCATGTTAACTTTGTTTATTGTATACTACCTTTAGTGTTTTCTCTATATGTGAGCCTTGTATGCGACTTAATGTTAGACTAGGATGTTTGATGGTTGATGAGACATGGGTGGGGAGACTCAGGTCTATGGTAGCAGTTAATGTCTGTGATGATGAGATGAATGGTGATATGCATGGTGGCACCAGGTATGATTCTTGTATTGATGGAATTGTTTGAATATGAGATTTTCCATTGTTGTGATAAAAGATACATGCTTTATTGATAATGTTATACTTTAAAGGCTAGATGGTTAGGTTACTTATTTACTAGTATTTCTTTCCCCACCACTTGAGGTAGCTGGTTGTCATTCGTTATGCATATCTTTTATGGTATCTTAGGATATTTCTTAGAGTACCTATAATTATGTAATGATAATGAATAATAAATTTCTCAATCCATGTGGTTATTTATTGAATAGAATAAAAATTTTCATAATCTCATAGAACTGTGGAATCGTTTGGATTATACCTGGAGGGAATGGACTTCAGTTGATGGTTAAGGAAATGTGAAACAAAATAAAGTTAATTAATGTCTAATAAATAAATTAACATAAAGTGAAATTTTAAAAGGAAATAAGTAAATAAAATATGGTCTTCTTTAATTCTCACGTGATTATAGGATATCTAGTTGTTAGCGGTGGCACATGGGTTTCCAATTGATGATAACTGCAGTTGAGCCTAAGAGTAGGTTAATTCCTATGGTGTGGTTGCGAGCTATATTATATCATGCATGTTTTGTGATTTCACATTCCACCCCATGAATTTATATAGGGATATTTACACCCAATGGACTCTAGGATGATATTTTTCTCAAATCCTAGGTTAGTGATGAATGGATGACTGACTACCCCCTCTAACCTTGCTCTATTCTCCTGGTAGTATTATGTGTCAATATGAATGGTTGTTATCTTTCCTTATATATGAGTGTAGATGTAAATAATGTTTTTAGGTATGTTTCAAACATGCATTTCTATATATAGTATTCTATAGATTATTATAGGTATACATGTATAGTCTATGTTAATTTGAGTTATAATGCACACCATACGAGTTGTGGTGGCTACCAGAACTACTCGATTACTATATGGATATGTGGCATGGGATAATGAGATTATGTAATGAACAGGTTGAAAGGTATGTTATGAGATGATGGGATACATTAGATACATGTTATGATACTTTAGTCCAAGTGTATTCAGGTTGGCTTCTTTTGGAGAGAGATGGATGAGGACATGAAACATTGGGGAAGAGTGGAAAAATAGTGGGGAAGTGGTAGTAGGGTACCCTATTTTGATATTATATTATATGTTCACATAAATGTGATATTTGGTGAGAGATATCCATAATAAGGCTAGGAACTTTACATAAATGTTTATGTGATGAGTTTGCTTCACTTTTTGTTCACTAGGCTTTAGAATGCCTTATTTATCTTTTACATGAGAGGATCTAGTGAGGATCCTACCGAGTGCACCTATTATACTCACCCTACATATATATAAAATATTTTTCAGGTTAATAAGATTAGGTTAGTGATCAGGCTGGACTTTACTAGATCATTGGTTGTTTAAGAGATGTTGAGATTTTGTGGTCTCTATCAAGGATTATCTTTTGGTACTTGTAGTTTTATTATAGTTGTTTAGTTGTATGATATTACATGAATTCATTTGGGTATCTATTTACCTTTTTCTTGATCATGAATTGTTTGGTGTTTCTATATTATCTCTCTCATTTCTTAAACCTTAGAAGGTAACACCTCCCATATGTGTGTATGATATGCCCTATGTGCTTATCACCAATCCATGGACTATTGGAGGTGGTCCTTAGAATTCATTATCTTCGTTTTCTCATTTATGGACCAGGAGGGGAACCTTTTGGAGGAGGGGGTCATGGAAGAGTTGTATTAAAGGTTCAGGTTGAGGGACATGATGGAGTTCAGAGGTATTCATAGGTGAGGACTACATGGGTTGGTAGGGAAAAAATGTCAGCTAAGTTTAATAACCAATGAAAATAAGGGATACTGGTCAATACATGGGTATTTAGCCCCCCCTATGATTTAATGCATGAAACTTTAATTTTACTGAGCCTCTTAAGTGAAGTGATACTGGATATAGGGTAAAGGCCTAGGAAAGGATCACATGTCATTCTTCTTTTAACTCATGATTAAAATAGGTAGACCTTGGGATTAGATTGACCCTTAAATAATTAAATAAATCTTAAATGTTTCGAATTCTAGGTTTAAGAGTCCCTAATATATTTTTCTTTTACATGTATAGATCCAGGTTAGAATCCTCATCAGGTTCATGATAAATATATTCAATAGGATATGTTAGTATATTAACATAGAGTAGAGGTTGATGAAGACAACACTTAGAGTATGAAACTTTGAGAGTATCAACGCAAAATTCTATAAAATGTGAAGGCTGAGATCCATATTCTCAATTATTTTCTCCACCATTGGATGTTCCTTAGTGGAAGTGGGAGGACATTTCAATGGAATTCCTCACTGGTTCACCTTGAAATCAGGGAGGTTTGGATTATATATGGGTGAATTAGACCATTTGATGAAATCATCCCACTTTATAAAAATCAAGGAGTTAAACTCAGTGGAGGTTTTTTTGAGGCATTAAATAGAGGATGTGGTGAGACTCCACAACACCCTGAGGATGATCATATTTGATCATGATCCTTGATTTACCTCCAGGGGTTGGAGAGGTCTTCAGCATGATTTTGGATCTTAGTTATAACTTGACACTAATTTTCATCTATAGATAGATAGTCAGAAAAAGCAAACTATAAAGACTCTTAAAGACATGTTGCGTGCCTGTATCCTAGATTTTGGAGTTTTCTGGATGAGGAAACTACCATTGTTTGAGTTTTCTTATAATAATATTTTTCACTCCACCATTGGTATGGAAACATTTGGATCTTTATATAGATTACCATTCCAATCTATATTATGTTAGACTGGCGTCATAGAGTCAACAATTATCAAGCCAAAACTAGTGAAAATCATGAAAAAGTTAGTTTAGATGATTCATGAGAGGATGAAGGTTGTATAATATTTTCAGAATTTGTATGTTGATCAAAGGAGGATACCTATAGATTTTGATGTTAGAGACCACGTTTTCATGAAGGCATATTCTCAATGTGGTTAGAGAAGGTTTGGATGTGGAAGTAATATTTCTCCATGGTTTATTAGGCCTTTAGAGGTGTCGACTTGTGTTCAAACTATTACATGCTGAATAGAACATCCCCTACATATGAGACAGATACATGATGTCTTCCATGTGTCTCAAATTCTCTATTATCTTCATGATGAGTTGCACGTCATTGATTGAGGTGAGATCAATGTTGATGATGATACGACCTTTAAGGAGTGGCTTATGAAGATATATAACTTCCAGGAGAAGGTGTTGTGTGGGAATGTTATTCCTTTGGTTTATATCCTTGGTGGTATGGTGGCATGAAGGTGAGAACCTAGAAATTTGAGTCATATATGCACACTCAATATCACAAGTGGTTTGATGTTTAGATATTCTCTTACATCAATGCTCATTTTTTGGTTGTTAAACTTTATCTAGTTTATGAGAGGGTTCACCTTCCTTGATTCTTTGTTTGTGTCCTAACTCTTGTTTGAGAGGAAATTCACTTAGAAGAGTGTTTAGGATTTGGTTACTGTTGTTGCATAGTTTTACACTTTATTCTTATAAGTGAGGTAGTTAAGTTCCTATGATGGAAAGATTTTTGAGATGTATCTCATAGGGTGTATGTTTAGACAACCCCTTTTCTTTTCCTTCTCTTCGAGTTTGGTTTTAAATTATCAAGGACAAGAATTTCTTAATAAGTATCTAATGTAAAGGCCTGAATCCTTCTATACCATTATTTTAGGTTTATTCATGGTCTATGGTTCTTAGAGAAATCCTAGAGTAGCATCAGTAGAGTTTGGGAGATAAAATCTGGTTTCAAGAGGAGTTCATGACCTGAGAGGGCAGTTCATGGCCCAAAGTGGTTTTTTGCAGTTTGTATAAGAATGTTCACGGTTTAAGTGAGGAAGAATAATAGAGTGAAATTCATGAAGTGAACCATCAGTTCATGATATGAATGGATGTGGAGTCATATTTCTTAAACCTGTATAAAAAAACTCATGACATGAACATGTAGTTCATGACATGAATTACTCCAATGTTTGGTGGATTTGGGCGATGCATTTTTTGGTGGATCTTAAACACCGTTAATTTACGACACGAATGACTCATTTACATTGTGAAATTTTATCAATTAGAAAGTTGATAAATACTACCACACACTCAATTTATCTAAAAACATTTCAATTTTCTCCCAAATCCAAGATTCCATAGGATCTCTCTCAAGGTGTTTCAAATCCCTTTAAAATTGTATTGACCCCTAGATTCTTATGATTAATCTGTGGCGATCCAAGGTGAGTTTTCTGTCATTATCTTATAGTTTCTTCTTCAATATGTCTGTTATTTATTTATATTCCACAGAGGTTGATCTTTTTTATTTTTATGGAGTTATTTTGATATTTATTGGCATATTTGTGGCATAAAGTTCTCATAGGGCTATAGTTTCCTTTCGAAAGAGGTGATCAGAGGTTTTCACTTGTTGTTCCATTATTGTTCAAGAATATTGAAATACTTAAGGTAGGGAATTAATTTCTTCTCCTATTAATTTATGTTAAATCATAAACTAATCATACTTTATATATTTGGGTGATAATGGAATTATCCATAATAAAGAATAAACCAGATTAATAAAAAAATGGTTTATGGTTATAGCGATCACATGTTTTTTCCACCATGATAATGGTTTTCCATTTTATTTTCTAGATAGTGTGCTATATATGATTATGATTTGGTTAGTCTATTTGTTATGCCTAGTTTTATCATATTAATCTAATGAAAACTGTTAAATAATATAAATATGGTAATTTTGGATGCTAAATAATTAAAGAGGCATGTTTTTGTAAACTATTCTTCTTATGTTTCATGGTGACCCATTTTTTATTACATTAATATTTCATTTAATGATACAAAAATTAATAATACATAAGATATTTTAGGGTTTAGTATCTTGGAAATAAGAAAATAATGCATGAAAAGACATAAACATAAGCATTATTATAATACACTTGCTATAAATCTTCATATGTTATTCCTAGGTCACTCTTACTACATCTCATATCTTGGAGAAATACATCAAATAAAGGGGTGGGCATAAATCCCAGCAATGGAATAAACAAAATAGATACTATAAAATGACAAATAGGCATTACTATAAGGAATAAACATATAAAAATGAGGAATATAATAATATAAATAGCATGACTCATAACATGTAAATGTGGATACAACATAAAAATAGGAAATTTATAAGAATATAACCATGGTTTATCACTAAGGTGTCATAAATCATAATTTATGAGGTTATTCACCAAGGTTTCATAAACATGACATTTCTAGAGATTAATTATTTACCCAATGAATTGGATCACTATTATAGTTTACCCTTAATATTTCTTAAATCATGCGAGCTACATTTAATATAAAGTAAATAATTTCATCAATAACTCATGGAAATAAATAACGAGGTTTGTATAAAAATAATTGCGTACAAAGTGCATAAATTATTGAACATAACATCATTTTAACCCCTGAAAATGAAATATGGGTTTAATATATGTAAATATCATAATAAATAATATATTTTTACATCTATTTGAATACCCATGTAAATGAAAGAGGTTTGGGTATTCACAATATGAAAATATTTTACAAAAAAGAGAAAAATTCATGAAATAATTTCACTAGAATAACAGTATAAAACTCGGATTATGGGAAAATAATAAGGAGATATAGATAAAAATTTCATAAAATTAAAGAATATTTGACATTTAGAAGACTCACAAAAAGGAGTACTTGAATGAAAAAAGAGAAGAGGAGAATTCCCTTACTTCGACATAGTAAAGGCTTATGAATATGTTATAATGAGAGGGGTTAAATGATCTATCATACTTATAATGTAAAATTTATAGTGAAGGGGTATTTATAAAATCATTATAAAATATCCATTTGATATTCAAAAGTCTAAATACAAAGAAGAAGCTTGAATAGAAAAGAAGAGATAGAACCCCATTACTAAATTTTGGCACAGTAATGGCTTAAGTAAAGGTTATAAAGAAATGGGATAAATGATATCTCATTATAATAAAATAAAATTTATATTAAATTTAAATTTATAAATGATAGAAAAAATATGTAATTGTGATTTAAAAGGCTAAATACAAATAATTAGCTTGAATGAAAAAGAAGAGAGAGAGAGATCCCTTACTAAATTTCAAAATAGTAACGAATTAGGTAAAGGTTATAAAGAAAGGGAAAAATGATATATCATTATAAAAACATAAATTTAATAGTAAATATATATTTATAAACTCTTTAAATTATATCCAATTGAGATTAAAAAGGCTAAATACGAAGAAGAATCTTGAATGCAAAAGAAGAGAGACAAATTCCTTACCTTGGGAGGATGTTTCTTAAAGCTAGAGAGGGACTCATTTGAACATTGTAATCACCTTAGAGAGACTATTGAGAGATTAATAGAGATATTATTCATGATCAATGCCTTTGGTGTGGAAAGTGATGAGGTAATGGGGGTATTTATACTTGAGGAGGGGTGGTTTTAAGTGATTAAATAATGATTATTTTGTATTAAAAGCTAACCACTTTTGGGTGGCATCAATTTCAATGATTTTGGTTTATAATTAATGTTTTAAAGTACATTTAAGGTCTTTAAATACATAAAAAACTCATTTAATTTTGTTTTTTTAGGTGTTTTAATCTTTACTTTTTAACTTTAACCCGCTATATTATTTTACTAATACCATGGTAATTCTTTTTTTACCACAGCAACTTTTTTATGTCTCAAAATGAAATTGACCTTATTAAATAATTTTTAAATTATAATTATAAATAATAAATCCATTTTACTTAATTAAATTTATAAAAGTGGTAAAAATCAATTCTATTGTGATACGTGTATAACTCCTAAAAGCAGTTTTTTTGAAAGGTAAAATCATAGTTTTCAAAATGTTTGGCATGTGTTTATATGTGTAACACATTATTTATTATGTCATTAATTAAATTAATTTTTATCAAGAATAAGGTTTAATAAATTTTAAATCTTGATCATATCCAAATTATACCATAATATTTATCGTATTTCATAAAAACAATATTTTTACCTTTTTACCCAAAAATCAACTTTTTTTGGAAAATTTTCAAAAAATAACCCTAAGTTGATTTTGACGTGTTGAGTAAAAAAATTAAATTTATTTCATAAAAATAATACTCTATATACGATAATTTTAAATTTTTAAATAAATTTTTATTTTAATGAAAATTAACAATTAAATAGAGAAATCAACATTATAACCATTATAAAAATTTCTTTTGGCCTCATCAAAATATATTATAATTTTAAATGCATTTTATAAGATTATTTCATGAATTTTTTTATTTATAACATAAAAATAAACCATATTCTAATAGAATATTCTTTTATTCTCTAAAAATAATACAATTTTTCTAGTACATGTTTTCTATCCCCTTGGTATTCCTAGTTGTACTAGTTCATGTCAACATATGATTTACAAGGTTATTTATATAAATTAAATGTATTTATATGTGTTTATAATAAAAAATTCATTATAAAATACGAGTTATATTAATAACATAAAAGAATTTTAGGCACGTTACATTCTTCCCCCCTTAAAGAAATTGCATCCATGAAATTTTCTATTATTGATCGATACCTTTAATTCAAAAGATTAGGGTATTTATTAAAATTATTAATATTAAATTAATCCTTTAATATGAAGTTTTCAAGTACAATATATAGATGGTCAATCCCTTGGTGGTGTTTCCTTTTTTGAAAGAGATGATAGAATTTAGCTTTTGAAATAATCTAGTAAAGACACCATGATCCATAGAAATTTCAGAGAAATAAAAATGTGTTGGATATATAAAATAGTTTCTTATAGGTGAATTTAATATTTTAAAAACTTCTTAAATCATTATAACTATATTTTTTAATATTATTTATGATTAAATCATCTATAAGGGAAAATAATGTTTTACACGACTTCTTTCCTCCCTTTTGATAAGTGATCTATTGAAAAGAAAAAGTTTAAACATAAAAATTAATTCTTTGTAACTAAATTATAACACACTTAACTATGTACTATTTATATACATTGAATAAAAAAGAAAAAAACTTATATGTGAGAAGGATACTTTTATTTAAAAAATCCACTAAATAAGGTATAATATGATTTGTAAGAATTACATTCCCATAAACTTTAACATTTGATACAATAGTCATAAAAAAATTTCTTCCTAATGAAATCAAGTCATTTTGGGTATTGACTAAATAATTTCTAAAAACATCCCACATAAACTAGACTCAAAACAATAAAAACTGAACTCTATATTAGTGGATCATAATCATCACAGTGTAGTCCCAATGTAGTTCCATTGGTTTAGAGATTACATGTTCTCATCATCCTTATTAGCCATCAGAACAGGGAATTGACTTGGATAATTTCCATGTTACCCATATGTATGATATAGAACTGTTAATGGTATCTTAGTTTGAACCTTTTTCTCATCCATTATCTTCTATTTTGGATAATGATTAGCAAAATTACCAAGCTCCCCACACTTGAAGCACTGCACAATAGGTTGTGCTTGCACCATATTTCTTTTGTCATTGTCATTTATATGTTGAGGCGTTACATATCTATAATATCATTGAGCTATAATACCATCTCTTCCACACTTGTAGAACTTTCCACTTCCTTTCAAACAATTCAAAAAAAGCTTCTTCCCGCATTTATTACATGTAAGGCATTGTACTTTCTTCTTATTCGTAATTTTCCCAAAATTTTCTTCTAACCTTATCTTATTTATTATGGTTTCAAACTCATTTATATTCAATTTTTAATCCTAATACATGATAAATGGTTTGGAATAAACACAATATTCCTTACTTCATCTCCCTCCATACTAGTAAGTTCATCATCACCATGTCTGTTGCATACGTTGTTTGCACGAGTCCTTCTATTTCCAAACATTTTTATCTAGAAAGAGAAAACCTAAGCGGGAAAATTGTTACTATTGTGAATATTATAATAAAAATTCTAATGGAAATAATAATCCTAAAATTTTCTAATATCATGATTCTAGGATTATATATTTCAATATTAATAAAAGTTTTACATTATCTTTATACCCTTCATAATGTTTTGTACAAACTTGTGATTAACTAAAGCATGCCTCCTGAGAGTGTCAAATCGGGCATGCAACAAGGCCTATTTTCATGCACCAGTTCTTGATCGAGTCTATATAAATATAGTGTTTTTGGGTGTTACCCCTAGGTAAATCTACACCAGAGGCACATTCACTTGTAGTATCAATATAGAGATGTATTTTCTTGGAAAACAATTACTTAATACCCACCAAAATATGAGGACGTTTTTACTATATTTAGAATTATAATTTGGGTTTTTAATAATGTTTTCTAATCCTAATTTTCATAAATAAATAAACCATACTTTGATACCGACTATGGAGACCCACCTTTTTATTACATAAATCCTTCATTTCATGATACAATAATTAACAATACAGAAGATCTTTCAGGGTTTAGTGTCTTGTAAATAGGAATATAATACATGAAAAGAAATAAAAATAGACATTATTCTAATACAATTTCTAGAAATTTTCATAGGTTATTCCTTGGTTACTCTTACTTTATCTCATATCCTGGGGAAATTCATCAAAGAAAGGGGTGAGCATAAATCCCAGTAAATGATTAAACAAAGGAGATACTAGGACATGTCAAAGAGTCATTGAAATAAGGTATGGTAATATGAACGTGAGACATATAATAATAGAAATAACATGAATCATAACATATAAAGGTGGATACAACATAAAAATAGGACATTCATAAGCATATCACCAAGGTTTATCACCAAGGTGTCATAAATCACAATTTCTGAGGTTATTAACCAAGGTATAATAAGCATGTAATATCTATATATTAATTATTTTCCTAAAAAATTAGAGCAATATTAGGGAAAAACATTAAAATATATTAAATCATGTGATCCACATTGAACATAAATGAAATCATTTCATCAATAACCTATGGAAATAAATAATAGGTTTCGTATAAAATCATTACGTACAAAGTGCATAAAGTCTTGAACATGACATCATTTTTAACCCATTAAAAGAGAATATTGGTTTAATATATGTAAATAATAGAATAAATATGATATTTTTACATATATTTGAATTATCATAGAAATTAAATAGGCTTGGGTATTTATAATATGAGAATATTTCATGAAAAAGAGAAAAATTCATGAAATAATTTCTGCAACATAATGGTATACAACTTGGGTTATGGGAAAAGAATAATGAGAGTGAATGGAATTCTACCATTGGTAAAAAACCATTATTTTAGTAGAGTGAAGACCAAAAGTTTATAAAAATAAATATTCTTTGACATTTAGAAGACTCACAAAAGGGAGTACTTGAATGAAAAAGAGAAGTAGAGAATTCCCTTACTTCGACATAATAACGACTTAAAAATATGTTATAATGAGAGGTGATAAATGATATATCATAATTATAATGTAAAATGGATGTTAAATGGATATTTATAAATACATTACAACATATCCAATTGATATTAAAAAGGATAAATACAAATAATAAGTTTGAATGGAAAAGAAGAGAGATAAACCCCTTACTAAATTTTAGCATAGTAACAGATTAGGTAATGGTTATAAAAAAGGTTATAAATGATATATAATTATAATAACATCAATTGGAAAGTAAAGGGACATTTATAAACGCTTTAAAAAATATATAGTTGATATTAAAAAGGCTAAATGCAAAGAATAATCTTGAATTAGAAAGGAGAGAGAGATCCCTCACTAAATTTCGACATTGTAACGACTTCGGTAAAGGCTATAATGAAAGGGGATAAATTATCTCTCATTATTATAACATCAATTGGAAGGTAAATGGAAATTTATAAAGGCTTGAAAATAGATCTAATTTATATTCAAAATACTAAATACAAAGAAGAATATTGAATGCAAAATAAGAGTGAGATATCCCTTACCTTTGAAGGATACTTATTAAAGAAAGAGAGGGAATACGTTGAACCTTGGAACCAACTTGGAGTGACTATTTAGAGATTAATAGGGAGTGTATTCGTGCACAATGGATTTGGTGTGGAAATTGAAGAGGTAATTGGGGGGTATTTATATTTGAGGAGGGGTGGTTTTAATTGATTAAATAAAGATTATTTTTTATTTAAAGCTAACCACTTTTAAGAGGAATTAATTTAATTTTTTTTGATAATTAATTTTGTGAAGGATGGTTAAGGTCATTAAATAAATAAAACAACCATTTAAGTTTTTATTTTTTTAGATATTTTTATCTTTTACCTTTTAACTTTAACTCGAGAGATGATTTTACTTATACTATGATAATTCTTTTTTTACCATGGTCACATTTTTTATCTATAAAAATGAAATTAAAATTATCAACTAATTTGGAACTTATAATTACAAATATTAAATCCATTTTACTTAATTAGATTTATAAATGTATTAAAAATCAATTCTAATGTAGTACGCATATAACTCCTAAAAACATTTTTTTAAAAGGTAAAATATTGGTTTTCAAAATGCTAGGCATATGTTTGTAAGTGTAACACATTAGGTATTATGTCATTAATTAAATTAAATTTGTTCAATAATAATGTAATGTCTCTAATTTTTTGATATTATATGGATTATTTTTGAGACCTGTCACTGAGACAACATACGACTCCGAGGTCTGGTGTGCCTGAAATAAATGTTTGAAATATATTAAATATATTAAATAGAATGCATGCAAATTTTTCCTAAAAAAGTGAAATAAATTCTAATAAATTATCTATATTAGAAATATAAGGGAACCTTTGAGTTAATTATGTAGGTTTTACCTTAGGCATGACTTAACCTTGTTCGGCACTGGTTGTTTTTGGAAAAGTTGTCACGGGTGCATAAATGAATAAAATAATTAAAATAAATTATTTTATATCATTTGTGTTGATGAAGTGAATGGTTAGTATTTAAAAATACTATTACATCAGAATTATAGGGTTATTTTCATAACCCTGTAGATGTTGGAGAGCCATCAGAGAGCATTGGAGGATTCCTTCTAGGCGAATAGTGACCAAATTGTGGATCGATGATCGACACACAACTGATTTGAAGGATCTCACCAATGATCATGGAGTAGCTATATTCTTCATCAGAAATAAAACTAAATCGAGGTTTGGAATGTGTTTTGATTTGATTCTTCCCCATTATTTATTTCTATGATGAATGCAGACCAATCAGTGAATAGATTGATCTGCGGTTCGATCATCTTGTGGGATGGGTATGATTATAGGGTTTATCAGGAGAATTTTCTTCATGCTTATTGATTATTCAATCATAGTTCTAATGAAAATGAACTGAGATCTACATGAAAATTGATTGATTTATATTCCTTTTTATTTTTCTTTATCTTTTCCCCCTCAATTCAACATTCATCATGGGAATCCTTTATTGGCCCGAAGTTTGATGTTTTACCAAAAAATTGATCGTTGCACACTCATTTCTTAGGGAAATGACCCAAAATCATAGATTTGGGATCATAATGACACAAATGTGGTGATATGATGGGAGTGGTGAAAAATTTAATGATGATTGATACTTGATTTAGTTTTCTTCAGCACGCTGTAAAGAATGAAGATGAACTTGTTTTCTGAGTGGATCGAGGGCCTGAATCTTATTTATTTGATGATGGAATGACTCTATGAGGCTCGATATTCATTTTTTCAGTAAGGTGAGCATAGAATCAAAGGCCATAGCATCATCTGGGACGCCTAGATAAAGAACCAGGGTTTCTGTAAAAACCCAATCAATATGGCATGTAACCTGGGATTACACAACGTGTGGCCACCCTAAGTGGTGACTATAGTTTTAGAAGGAAGTTAAACATCACACAACATGTGACCCATATCACATGGAATGTGGTCTCTCCTAAGAAAATTGATGTGTACCTAGGAGGGTACACAAACATGGCTTGTAGTTCACTGGTTGGAGCATGCCGTGTACAACCCCACTCAGACATAGGTTGGACCAAGTACATGGGCTGAACCGTGTAATGTCACACAGTTAGAGTACATGGGCAGAATAAACCCTGTGTATTTCTATATGAACATAGTTTGATGACACATGCTATTTACACAGGCATAACCTGGGGTTAAGGGACCTGAGTGTGTCCCCTCTTACATGCCATTTACTATTTTATACATGTCTTAGAGCTCTTGTCCTTAGTTAATTGGACAAGATTCATTAGGGTGTGTTCCCTATATATTTTCCCTGAAGATTGGCATGGAATCGTTTCCTACTCCTATGACAGTGATAAATTTGGTAGTAATTCTTAGATAGAGTCATTGGAATCCCTCCATGAGACATAGAGTGAGATCCCCTATTCATCTTCATACCCTAAGTGGAGTTCTTAGTATTGTCATGACCAACAATATGCGGGTGTCGATTCTCTAATTAGAGGGTTAATCTAGACTGAGTTTGTTGGGATCGCCCCATGGCATTGGGAGTGATCCTCATCTGTGTATCATATCTCTTCATACTATCAACATGTATTTCTTATGATGAGACCTGATGATAATCACCTCTAAGACGAACATCATCAGTGTTATCAGACTCAAGATTGTTTTCTCTTGGATGAGTGCTTTGTGGATCTTTGACTAGGAATCCTAGGCTGGGTATACTATGGTTGTGACTTACCTTTAGACTATGTGTCTTTGTTGAGTATATTTGGATATTCTTGTTATATGTGTGGTAGACACATATGTAATATCCCAGTTCTGGAAGCCACCCAGAGGCGCCCCATACCCGGTTGGTCACATGGACTCAAGTGTGTTTCCCCAAATGCCATAGGCTACCGACTAGCAGCGAGGGCCTTGGGTGTGATAGTGGGGAAACTATGCCCTCATTGGCAGAGTAACCTAGTGGAAGTAGAAACATATATAAAATAGAAGAAGCAGCAATAATACCATGCAACAGTAAATAGTGGAAGACTGAAAATAATAAACTGGAGCACACATATATATAAATGATGCATGATACATATGTCTAGGAAAGTAGCCAAACAAATAACAATGCTGGAATACAACAGTATTAAACCAAAGTACAAAATAAAAAAAGATAACAGCTCCTCAGCATCGCAAGCTTCAGCTTGGTCCCATGCTCTCCATCTCCATATAAAATCAAGTACCTGAAGTAGAAGGGTGCTTGCCCTTATCTATACCTACAACAATATAATTTTTTTAGGCCCAAAAGCATGACCCAAATAGGGTGTGAGACTGAATCCTAGTAGGAAACCACCCAAATATCTTTTCCTAACATTAAATGAATATATATGACAGGAAAAAAGTAAACAGTAGTAGTAAACAAGGAAGTACTCAACAGCAACATTCCAACAGCTCAAGCAATCAACATCACATAGCAAGTAAACAACTAATCAAAGCAGGTAACCCTCTAGGCAGTACTTACAACCTAACCCCTCTGGTTCAACCTAAACAAGACAAGTATGCAGCTAACACAAAGGTAACCCTCCGGGAAGTACACACGGCCTATCCCCTCTAGTTTAGTTATAATAATATATGGAGACTCTCTAAGGAAGCTCACATGGTCAATTCTTATTATAGTCAATGATTAAAGACTCTCTAAGGAAGCTCACTTGGTCAATTCCCCTTATAGTCCAAAATTAATTTAGAGACTCTCTGAGGAAGCTCACTCGGACAATTCCCCTTATAGCCCAAAAGTAAATTAGAGACTCTCTGAGGAAGCTCACTCGGTCAATTCCCCTTATAGTCTACTACACAAGGTTCTCGCAGACCTGTGTAAGTCAACAAGCATAGTAATGAAATACGGTCAAAGTAAACCTCCAGAACTACTTGGCTAAATAGTCTAAAACATATCAATCCTGTCAGATAACATTAATCACTCCAACCTACGGTACTAAGCATGGGAAAAACATCAAGGAGCCTAACAGGCTAAACATGACCAAACGGTCGTAACCAGAACATGCATGGGAAAACACATCCAAAGCATAGAAATCAACCCTACTCTTATTCAATTATCCTTTACTCAAGCATACAATAATAGCAAGTAATTAATAGGGTCAAAATGGTAAAAATGCAATACCCCGTTCAAGGGTATTGGTCAAATTTGCACATATAACTCAAAGAATTTCAATGGAAAGGCACAAACCAACTACCTCAGCGTTGGGAGATCAATATACTTGAGTCTTAGGTCTTAAATCACCTTAGAACATCGATGATCTATGAAAATGTATAAAAAGTTCAACAGAGGATAACTTGAGAAGGAGTATGAATCATGAAATGAATCTCAAGCAGAAGGAAGGGCTTACCAAGGTGATCCCAACGCAATCGACGATGGTCGAATCGGAGTTTGGATGATAGGTTGGGGTCTTGGAGGAATATCGTAGTCGTACGAGATCTCTTAGCCAAACGAAACCTAGAATAAGATGTTTTTGGCGATTAGACATGACCTCGGTACGTTTAATGAAAAAAAAGAAAGTACATGGCATGTACTTTTTAAGTACACGGCATGTACTCGCCATTTCTTTACTACGCTTTATGCGGCCTCCAGATCACCCCCACATGGTCATGTGTGTGGCCATTACATGTCCAACACATGACCTCATACGGAAACCCAGTACACGGCGTGTACTCATAAAGTACATGACGTGTACTTCTGAAATTTCCAGAAATTTCTCTTTTTCTAAAAAACGACCGGAAAAGGAAAACATACCTGAAAATAAGGTCTGGGTTCTTACAAACTTCCCCCCTTAAGGAAATTTTTCCCCAAATTTCCCTAGAACGGAGGCGTAGAAGAAGAAACTCTAAACAGCTCCGACCATTACGATCGTACATCAGGCTCCCTCTCCCATGTCTCATCCTATACTCTCCCATGCTGCCATAGAACTCGTACCAGAGGAACAGACCGACCAAGGAGAACCTTCATACTGCGATCAAGAATCCGGATAGGATGCTCCTCGAATGATGCATCCACCTCCAACACGACTTCCTCGGGTTGGAAGGCCTGATACAGGTCTGAGAAGTAACGTCGATGTTGAGAAACGTGGAAAACATCATGCATAGCCTGGTACCTTTGAGGTAACTGCAACCGATAGGAAATTGGCCCAACTCTCTCCAAAACCTCAAATGGTCTGATATACCTTGGTGAAAGCTTACCCTATATCCTAATCCTCCTGTGTCCCAACCTCAGTGTGACAAGCATGAAAACCTGATCTCCAACCTCGAACTACAGAGGTCATCTCTGTCGATCAACATAAGACTTCTATCAAGACTGTGCAGTAGCCATCCTCTTCCAAATCAACTCTATCTACTCTGTGGTATCCTGTAAAAGACGAGGTCCCAGCAAAGCTTCCTCTCCTACCTCTAGCCAACATAAGGGTGATCGACATGGCCTACCATACAAAGCCTCATAAGGTTCCATCTGAATAGTTGCTTGAAAACTATTATTGTAGGAAAAACTCCATAAGAGGTATATGTCTCTCCCAAGAACCTCCAAAATCCAGGATGCATGCTCACAGCATGTCCTCAAGCACCTGAATCATACGCTCAGACTGGCCATCTGTCTGAGGGTGGTAAGCTGTACTCAAAAGTACCTATGTACCAAAATCCTTTTGAAGCCCCTGACAAACCCAAGAAGTAAAATGTGAATCCCTTTCTGAAACAATGTAGTGTGGAACTCCATGTATACGTACAATCTATCAGATGTACAACCTTCCCATCTCATCCACAATGAAGGTCTCCTTGATCGTTAAGAAGTGAACAACCTTCGTGAGTGTGTTAATGACAACCCAAACAACATCATTCCATCGAGGTGACCTCAAAAACCTTGTCAAGAAATCCATCGTGACGTCATTCCACTTCCACTCGGGAATGGGTAACTGTCGAAAAATCTCTTCTGGTTGCTGATGCTCCACCTTCACTTGCTGGCAGGTGGAACACATCATGAAAAAACCACCAATATATCTCTTCATACCAGGCCACCAATGTTGAAAATTTAGATCACGATACATCTTGGTGACATGAGGACGAACTTCCCAAACTAAGGAATAAAAGTCCCACATCATCTCTTCACGTATGTCTGCTTCCACCCACACGTGCCCCTGGAAATGCAAGACCTCATCCTTGACTATGGTCCACCCAGGAATAGGGTCCTCTCCTGACGTGCTTTCCTGTAGGACTAGGACTTCAGAATCTGATAGCTGCCTCATTCGCACTGGATCAAGAAGAGTAGAGGTAATAGCTACAGAAGAAATAAATGTCTGCCCCTATCTGTCATGCACCTCCAAATGAATCTCAGAGAAAAGAGACATAAGCTACCACTCACTAATGGCCTCCTAAACTGTCTGTATCTGAGTCATCCTGCTCAGCACATCAGCCATTGCGTTTCCCTTCCCAGGCATGTAGGCAAGCTCAAAGTCAAAGGACTGAAGGTACTCAACCCACCTTCGTTGTCTCAAATTTAGATCATGCTGAGTGAATATGTACTTGAGACTTTTGTGGTTGGTGAAAACCACAAAATGCTCTCCCAGAAGATAATGTCTCCAACAACATAAATCTTGAACAACCTCAAACAACTTGAGATCATGCATCAGGTAGTTCCTCTCATGTGGCCTTAACTAACGTTACCTGTATGCAACGACTCCTTCCCCCTACATAAGCACAGCTCCCAGCCCGATACCTGAATCATCACAGTAAATAGTGTATCTCTTTCCCGACTCTGGAAACACTAGTATCGGTGCTGAAGTCAACCTTCATTTCAGCTCCTGAAAGGCTGACTCACAAGAATATGACCATAAGAACTTCCCACCCTTCTTAGTCAGACCCATTAGTGGTGCTTCTAATCATGAAAATTCCTATATGAAACATCTGTAGTATCTATCTATCCCTAGAAAACTCCGTACCTCAAATACATTCTTTGGATGCTCTCAGGAAACTACTGCTCTCACTTTATCTGGATCTACTGATACTCCTGTCTTCGAGATAACATGACCCAAGAAGTGTATCTGGTTCATCCAAAAGTGGAATTTTGAAAGCTTAGCATATAACTAATGCTCTCTTAGTGTACTCAAAATGATCTCAAGATGCGAGGCATGGTTGTGTCGAGTGCAAGAGTACACCAAGATATCATCCACGAAGACAACCACGAAAGAATCCAAGTATGGATGGAACACTCAGTTCATCAGTGCCATGAAAACTACAGGCATGTTCATGAGACCGAACGACATAACCAAACACTCATATAGACCATACCTACTCCGAAAATCTGTAATAGGTATATATGATGACCTAACGTGCAACTGATGATAATCAGACCTCAATTAAATCTTCAAGAACACCCGAGCTCCTCGAAGCTGATCAAATAGATCATCAATCCTCGGCAACGGATATCGGTTCTTGACCATCAACTGGTTCAACTTTCGATAATCCACGTAAATTATGAGGGTTCCATACACCTTCTTCGCAAATAAGACAGGAAAACCCCAAGGAGAAGTACTAGGTTGGATGAAACCCTTTTCCCACAACTCCTAACTGCTTCTTGAGATCCTGTAACTCTGGTGTAGCCATCCTATAAGGAGGAATGGACACCGGTGCAGCTATTGGAACAAGCTCAATAGAAAATTACACCTCACACTCTAAAGGTAAACCCAAAAATTCCTCTGGAAAGATGTCCCAGAAATGATCCACCGCTAGAGGAAAGTCTATATATGAAGTCTCCTAGTTATCCAGATATAGACTAGCCATCTGGGATGTAACTCCTCCTAACCCATGATGTTCGGGTTCTACTCCTCTCTCTTGGACATGTAATTCTCCCTTATGAAGAAACGATACAACCTATGGTGATATGAAACTCACCCTATGGCAATAGAAATCAACAATGACCTGGAAGGGAACCAACTAGTCCATTCCAAGAATGACGTCATAGCCTGTCATCTTTAGGAGATAGAGGTCCCATAAGAAGTGACATCCACCAACCTCTAAAGGGAACTCCTTGAACTGATGTACACTAGTTGTTGTAATCCCCAACGGAGTGTTTAGTGTCGAGATATCGGTAGAAGAAAAGATGTAGAGCCCAAGTCTCTCCACAACAACAACATAGATAAATTTATTGGAAGCCCCTGTATCAAAAATATTAGAAGATAAAACTGAGGCAACTAGGATCATACCTCAAACAGTAGAGGGTCTGGGATCCTACTCCTATTGGGTCTACTCCACTGTAAAGGCCTGGCCTAAACCGTGGCCTTGTGACCTTGCCTGACCACTCTGAGCTGATCCACCCTACTATCGCTACAAGCCTGGCGACTGACTACCACAGTCGCGACCTCCACCTCGGCCTGAACGGCCGGAAGAACTCCAGTTCCCAAACTGATGAGAAACCGGTGGCACTAATCCTGGACAAGGAGTCATAGAAGCACCCCTATCACTAGCTGCTGATGAGAAGATCTAATAGAAGCTCTGAATATGACCCATCTTACTGCAAGATTGTCAATCCACTGGGTCTCTTGGGAAATGTGGCCTCATATTCCCACTCCTCCCACACTAGTAACACACCACCTGGCTACCAGAAGATGTATCCCGCCCACTCAGATCTCCTCGTGCAGCCTCCCTACGTCACTTCCTGCTATCATCCGGCAAAGCACTAACCTTGGATATTGAACCTCCCTGGATCACAGCTCCAGAATCCCTCAGATTACGCTCTGTAATCAGCGCCTGGTTGACTATAGAGGATATAGAAGTCAACCTGAAGATATTCACCTGGGATCATATATCCTGTCTGAGACTGTCCTCAAACTTCCTTGTCAGGAACAACTCATAACCTCCTGGTATAGGAATGAAATGCGGAAGATCTGTGAAGTGAGAGGAATACTCCATAATAGAAAGAGTACCCTACTCCAGATTCATGAACTCTTGAGCTCGATTGTCCCTCAAGGTATCTAGATAGAAGTAATCGTAGAAGGTGCGCTGTAACTCATCCCAATCCATATTATGCTGGCGTCCCGCCTGTGAGATCACATCCCACCACCTCTTGGTGGAGTCTTGAAGCATGTAGGTAGCGAGCCTGACCCTCCTCTCTGGAGGTGTTTCCAGATGCTCAAAGATCATCAATATGGCTTCTAGCCATGAATTTGCAGCCTGAGGTCCTCCATTCCCTAATAAAGTAGGAGGATACTGCTGCTGAAAGACCCACATCAATTCTTCCATCGACGAGGTAGTAGGCAGTGCCCCTTGGAAGGTCAGTATCATCCTCATAAATCCCTACCTGAATTGTGTATCAACACCTATGTTAGGTATAACTGCTGGTTCCAAGACTGGCACGACTGGAGGATCTTCATGAAGTCCTTGATTAGCCATATCTAGCGTCTGATCACTGGCCTGTAGCTGGCAGACAATCAGAGGATGTCTCGATGGCATGAATCTGCAAGGTCAAGTGCACACCTTAGATCAAGTTTATCAAGGACTGAAAACCGAATGCATAAGAAGGAAATAGAATAAATAAAACATTCAAGTTTTTGCAAAACATGACTACACGACGTGTATGTCCCCTACACGGTGTGTTTCCTTAAGTCATTCATATGGGAGTGTACTCCTGCCAAAACTGGTCATGTAACACCCCAAACACACGATGTGCTGTCCCAACACACGACATGTACTTGACTCCTTTTTACCCTACCCAAGTCCCCTTACAATACTAACCCACACGGTTCTCCTAAAACAGGACTACACGGTGTGTTCGTACTAGACATGTCGTGTACTAGACGAGCTTCTCCGACCCGTGTTGTTAGTGACACAATCAGATACATGGATCAGACTACACGACACGTTCTATCCGAACACAGCGTGTACTAGGAAGATTTTTCTGACCCGTGTTGTTTGTTACACGGCCGAGTACACAGTCTACACTACATGGCGTGTTCCATACAGACATGCCATGTATTAGAAGAGACTCAACATTCCCATGTTGTTAGTGACACGATCGGTTACACGGTCCTATGACATGGCGTGTACATCCGGTACACGACGTGTCCTACCCAAGATCTCAAACCTCGTGTCTCTGCCCACATAGTCTGAGACACAGTTAGCGACTACATGGCGTGTACACATAGTACACGACATGTACTTATGAAAAACAGTTTCTTCCCGAACAGAAGAACACATGACATGTATTCAACATTACACACCGTTTATTCTGGGTTTTTCCAGACAGTAAGCCTCAAAAACTACTCCGAAACCCAGAAAAACACTGAAACAAACATTAAAGTGCCAAATTTCGATCTGTGAGGGTCCATACTTCCTATGAATTAAAGCTTTCAATCTTATACATGTTATAATAAGGAAAAAAAGTCAATGATCCACCAAATTCCAATCCGTGAGGGCCCATAATACCTCAAGAACCGAAGTTTGGCGTCTATTCAAACAAGACCTAACACAAAGCAATACCCTATCAGAAGTATGTATTATATCAAGGAATCTATCACAACAACATGCATATCTAGCACAACATATATTAAAACAACATGCAATTGCTAATTCACCCTAAATGGCATGGCAAGAATGCATGACATGTGATTTTTAGCAAGTTTTCATATGATACATGAGATGGAATACCCTCATCTCATTGGGTTGCAACAGAAATAGAATCTCAATAACATCAACAATAATAGCACAAAGCATGTGAATCAACCAATGGTGAAATCAAACCAACTATAAGATTGAAAAACCAGAAAATTGCAATAAATGAGGTAGATTGGATTTTCCCTGTACATGGGTTAGCTACTCCAAGGCAAAACTTATTACCAAGTACCAATTATGTCATATCCCTGGCTATAGGCTCCAAACAGTAAGTAAAGAAGAAAAGAAATTCCTTTGATACCACTTTTTAACATCCCGGTTCCGGAAGCCACCTAGAGGTGCACTGTACCCAGTTGGTCACATGGCCTCAAGCGCGTTTCCCCGAATGCCAAAGGTTGCCGACTAGCAGTGAGGGCCTTGGGTGTGATAGTGGGGAAACTATTCCCTCATTGGCAGAGTAACACAGTGAAACTAGAAAAATATATACAATAGCAGAAGCAGCAATAATAACATGCAATAGTAAACAACGGAAGGCTGGAAATAATAAACTAGAGCACACATATATATAAATGATGCATGATACATATGTCTAGGAAAGCAGCCAAACAAATCACAATGCTGGAATACAATAGTACTAAAACAAAGTGCAAAAGAAAAATTGATAACATCTCCTCAGCATCGTAAGCCTCAGCTTGGTCCCATGCTCTCCAGCTCCATGGAAAATCAAGTACCTGAAGTAGAAGGGTGCTTTCCCTTATCTATACCTGCAACAATATAATCTGTTTGGGCCCAAAATCATGACCCAAAAAGGGTGTGAGACTAAATACCAGTAGGAAACCACCCAAAGATCTATGCCTAACAGTCAGTGAATATATATGGCACGAAAGAAGTAAACAACAGTGGTAAACAGGGAAGTACTCAGTAGCAACATTCCAATAGTTTAAGCAATCAACATCACATAGAAAGTAAACAGCTAATCAAAGCTCGTAACCCTCTGGGAAGTACTCATAGTCTAACCCCTCTGGTTCAACCTAAACAAGACAAGTATGTAGCTAACACAAAGGTAACCCTCTGGGAAGTACACACGACCTATCCCCTCTGGTTCAGTTATAATAATATACAGAGACTCTCTGAGGAATCTCACACGGTCAATTCCCCTTATAGTCAATTATTGAAGACTCTATGAGGAAGCTCACTCAGTCAATTACCCTTATAGCCTAAAACTAATTTAGAGACACTCTGAGGAAGCTCACTCGGTCAATTCCCCTTATAGCCCAGAAGTAAATTAGAGACTCTGAGGAAGCTAACTCGGTCAATTCCCCTTATAGTCTACTACACTAGGTTCTCACGGCCCTGTGTAAGTCAACGAGCATAGAAATGCAATACGACCAAAGTAAACCTCCAAAACTACTTGGATAAATATTCTACAACATATCAAGGATATCAGATAACATTAATCACTCCAACATATGGTACTATGCATGGTAAAAACATCAAGGAATCCTAACATGCTAAACAGGACCAAACGGTCATAACCAGAACATGCATGGGAAAACACATCCAAAGCATAGAAATCAACCCTATTCATATCCAATTATCCTCTACTCAAGTATACAAGCATAGCAGGTAATTAACAGGGTCAAAATGGTAAACACACAATACCCTGTACAAGGGTATTGGTCAAATGTTTACATATAACTCATAGAATTTCAACGGAAAGGCACAAAACACCTACCTCGGTGTTGGGATATCAATATACTTGAGTCTCAAGTCTTGAATCACCTTAGAACACCTAAGATCTATGAAAACATCTAAAAATTTCAACAGAGGATAACTTGAGAAGGAGGAGGAATCATGAAACGTAGCTCAAGAAGAAGGAAGGTCTTACCAAGGTGATCCCAATACAATTGACGACAGTCGAATCAGAGTTCAGATGCTTAGTCGGGGGCTTTGAGGAAGATCATGGCCATATGAGAGCTATCGACTGAACAAAACCTAGAAGAAGATGTTTCTAGTGATTAGACGCAACCCCGGTACGTTTAATGAAAAAAAAAATAAAGTACACAGCGTGTAATTTTGAAGTACATGGCGTGTACTCACCGTTTTCGTACTCCGCTTTAGGTGGCCTACAGATCACCCCCATATGTTCATGTGTGTGGCCATTACACGGCCAGCACATGGCCTCCTACAGAAACCCAGTACATGATGTGTACTGATAAAGTACACGGTGTGTACATTAGAAATTTCTAGAAATTCCACTTTTTCTCAAAAATGACTGGAAAAGGAAAACATACCTGAAAATAAGGTCTGGGTTCTTAAAATATACCTATGCAGAGCTGTTTTTATTTATTTTGTTATATGATTTGTGGTTTTGGGGCGTCCTAATAAGTATTTTTATACTCACCCCTACATAGGATTTGCCCACATGTGTCATGTCTTATGTAGATGATCGACCTTTTGACACAGTCCTAGATGGACCAAGACCAGAAAATGCTTAGTGAGACCGAATAGACCTAGGTGTGTTCCTATGGCTTTCAGACAATAGTCCCTTCACTTTAAGGTTAGACTTGTGTTATAGACTTTTGTGGTGGGCTTGTATTTGTCCATGTTTACATTTATTTACTTCCTATCATACTCTGGTTGTAGGATTTAGATGTATGAATGCATGGTTGTTCATTTGTTTTTATATTTCAATATTATATAGGATTGGAGATATGTGCATGTGTACAAGTACTTAGGCTAAGGCCTCCTATGTCAATGAGATGCCTTCTAAGTGCTTATCACCAACCCTTGGCCTATAGGAGGTGGTCTTGGGGAGTCGTAGCATGTCCCCCACTAGGACGGGTCATGATAGAGTAGAATCAGAGTAGCCAATTATACTTGAGGACTGAGAGTCTGTGAGATTGGTTTGGGGAAATACTATTAAATGTTTCAAGTTTGGATTTTAGTCAAGGGGATCCAGTGTGTGTGTGGCGGCTAACATATCCATACACCAAGACTTTGGTCACCTTCTTTTCAACTCAGTACATGATAACATTGGTTAAAGGGAAAACAATGGTACATGCATCATATAAGAATGGTTTTTGGTTCCATTTACTTCTTGATTCAACTATCCACATATACTTATTGACTGTGGTACATCTTGTTTATTTTAAGGATGACTCCATGATAAATGACATATAAGATTTAGCATGATGATCATGAGGATGATCCCCTCAGTGATGAGGCATCGATACATGGACCAGTTCCTGAGATGTTACCTCCAGGTGGTGCACCAGCTATACCACCACCTGTTGAGCAGCTAGTGGTACTCGCAGTACCAGTAGATGATATGTACATGATGAGTGTACTTCATGAGTTTTAGAGATAGAAACCCCCTTAGGTTCCATGGTGATCCCAACCCATAGGTAGCTAAGGACTTTCTTGAGGTGATGAATCAAGTTTTCTGTTTGGTCAGGACAACAGCAAAGCAGATGGTGTTCCTAGAAGTAAGACTTCTTCTTGGCTCAATTGGGTGATGGTGGGGTTTAGTTACCCAGTCACACGATAAGTTGACTCTTTCATGGAAAGAGTTTGAGCATCTCTTAATATAGGATTTCTCTCTAGCAACACTGAGGGATGTATGTATCCAGAAGTTTCTGCAGCTTCAGTAGGGTAACATGACGGTAGATGAGTATTCATCAAGGTTTACCAACCTCTCGAGGTACACAATGGATATGGTTAGAGATCAGTTATTTAGGCCTTGAACATTCAATAAAGGTATTAATAGAGATATTTGATCTAGTTTAATCCCTCTATGAATTCCAACCTATGCTATGATACTAAGAGAGAGATTTGGTGGTTGAGAGTTTCTTGGCTGAGCAGAAATATCCAGTGGTTTCTAGTGGCAGGAATACGAGAGCAGAGACCTTGAAATTAGGGAGAATACATCAATCCAAGGTACATGGATGTGTTAGATATTTCATGAAGAGGCCTTAGGATATAGGATATGCAGTTCAGGGCTCATAGGGGGGTCTAGTCATCATAGAGAGAGGCGTTTCTACTCACGTGAGAGTAGGGGGCATATTATATGAGATTTCTTGATCCACTATACAAATAATAAAGCGACCTAGACAGGATGCCTAGGAATAGGAAATGACATGGGAAGGAGGTTCTCTAGGGAAGAGGATATAGAAGATGATCTGGGAGAGCAGTAGTATGTGGTATATGTTTTGACTTGTTATCATCACCACCCCTTGGTGGTCCACGCCAGGTTTAGGGATCTGGGGGATATGGGAAAGGAAAACTACAGTTAGTTGAAGCTTATGAACCAGAGGCTCTAAGAATGATTCAAGGTATGATCTGTGTCTTTTATACCTTAGTTGTAGTACTGATAGACACAGGTGATGGTCATTCCTTTCTCTCCACATAACTTGTTCGGGACTTAGAGATTCCAGTTGATCCCTTGGCTCGACCCTTGCACTTGGACACATCTACTGAAGATGATTCAGTGATCACACACTTGTGTTGAAAATGTGACTTGACTCTTAGAGTTGAGAGTTTTTATTAGGATCTATTGGTAGTATCATTGAGGTCTTATGACATCATTCTTAGTATGGACTAGTTATCCACATTTCACACTCATATTAACTGTATTAGGTGAAGGGTATGGTGTGTCTGTAGTGATGGAACTAGTTTCTACTTTTTCTGTGGAAAGGAAACCTGAGAAGTGTAGGATAGACTCATGCATAAGAGGGTGCATCCAATTGCTCATCAATTGGCTAGCCCAAACCTTGGTGCAATGGATGTTATGAGTTTCTAGTTTCTTGTAGCAGTGGTGGAGTATGAGGACATCTTACCTAAGGATTTTCCATGTTTATATCCCTATAGAGATATATAATTATGCAGTGATCTACACCTTAGGACAACACCAATATCTACTCCATCATATCAAATGGCTCCCGTGGATATTTGTGTTCTAAGGGTGTAGTTGGAGGACTTTAAGAGGAAGGGATTTATTATACCCAGTGTTTCACCTTGGGCATCCCCGATTTTGTTTTCCAAAAAGGTATATGGGATCTTGAGGTTGTGTGTGGAATACTGGTTCTAAATCAAGTGACCATGAAGAAAAATATACACTACCAAGGATCGATGACCACTTTGATCAATTGAGAGGGGAATAATGGTTATCAAAGGTTTTCATCATATTAGGTTATCACCAACTATGACTACGAGATTAGGATATACCAAAAACAACATTCAGATGTTTCTAAAGTTACTATAAGTACTTGGTGATGCCCTTTGGCATGATGAACACCCCAAAAATGTTCTTGGGACTCATGAACTAGATCTTTCAGCCTTTATTAGACCAGTTCATGGTAGTCTTTATCAACAACATCCATGTGTACTCAGCATCTGAGGATGAGAATGTGATACACTTGGGGATGGTTCTGGAGATACTCAGAGAGCACTATATTTACGAAAAGATCTTGATGTGCCAATTCTAGATATAGGTAATACACTTTATGGGACATGTTATCTCAAAAGATGGAGTGGCAGTGGACTCGGCCAAGGTTAAGGCAGTGTTATCTTAGGAGCCACTCAAGAGTGTGACAAAGTTGCAGAGCTTCCTTAGGATGCTAGGCTATTAACATAGATTCAAACCTAATTTATACAGGATATCAACACCCATGATAGTTTGGAATCAAAAGGGGAATCATTTTGTGTGGACATAGAAGTTTCAGTAGGATTTTTAGTAGTTGAGATAGAGTTTGACGAGCACTCCCATCATGTGATTTCCGAATGAGGGTGTCGAGTACATAGTGTTTTGTGATGCATTAGGAAATGTGCTTGGTTGTGTTCTGATGCAATGGAAGGTGGTGTTTTCCTATGGTTCATGCTAGTTGAGACCACATGAAAATAACTACATGACCCATGATCTTGAGTTAGCAGTAGTACTTATCACACTAAAGATATAGAGACACTACTTAATGGGTGAGCGGTTTATCATCTATTCCGATCACAAGAGTCTCAAGTACATATTCTCTCAGAAAGAACCTAACTTTAGGTAGAGGAGATGGATAGAGTTCCTCTAGGATTATGTATTTGAGATTATCTATACTCCTAGGAAGGGGAACGTGGTAGAATATTCTCTCAATAGGAGATCTTGTTCATAGTTGTTGAACAAGGCATCAAAGTAGTTGGCCTCATTACAGTTATCCTTTCACTATAAGAAAAGAACCGAGTAGTAGAATTTTAAACCACCACCACATGGTTCTATGAATGTTTCAAAAAACTTATGCTAATGTTGATGTAAGAATCTAATACATGATGGTTCCTTCCATTTAGCGGCAGTTTCTGGTAAGCATCATAGAAAGTGTATTGAGCGGTGATTTTTTTTTTGTTTTAGCAGTAGTTTTCTAGCAAAAACAATAACAAGGATTTAGCGGTGGTCAAAACCACTGCTAAATCCTAACTTTTTTACCAAAAAACCACCGTTGAAACAAAGAAAATCACCACTAAATAATAGTACAACATATAGCAGTGGTTTAAACTAATGTGAATAAAAAATATTAAATATGTAGTGGTGGTTTAAACCACCGCTATATGTCGATTTACAAAAAAACCAGCTACAGATTCTACATCCCTAGAACTACCCTGAAGAAAAAAATGCACAGACCAGGTGTATCACCTATCATAAGCACACAAAATCACACATATGAAGTAAACAATATTTCATGAATCCAATCACATAGCTCAATAGTTGTAATTACCTATAGTGATAAATAGAACTTATTCTGAGATTAAGAGGCCGAAAATAAATCAATATATTTATCTATTGTTTTCTTAGACCATATTAATCTACACAGTCCCAAGAAACTTGAATTAAAGAAAGTAATCATATATAAACAAGTACCATAAATGGTTTCAGCCTCTTCAAACATGGGAAATCATGAAAATTTCATGTGAATACTCTGTGCCACAAATGATGCATGAACAAACCCTCTCATTCCATATTAGTCCAAGACATCAAAAAGACCACTAATCACTACCTGATGATGAAATTTTCTCATCACCCTCTCCATCTCCATATCTACTTCCTACTACCGGAACCTATAAGACAATTATATTAAAAATTAAATAGTGTTCTATAATTATATTTAAACTTAAAATAAATAAAAGTTTTTGAACTAAATGATTTTGATGTTGTGTGATTTACCTTCTCACCACCAGTCATCGATGCAATATCACTGGGGATAAATTTGATCATCTTCTGATATAAATCAACCAATTCTTTCTGCAAAGTTGATAAATAATCCCCCTTGTTCCTGAATTATGCTTTTCATAGAAAAAAAATATTTCTAAGCATCATAGGGTAGGGAGTGACTACAAATAGGAGTATATGCAACTACAATCCTCGATGGGATGATAAAGACCTTATATGGTAATAGTCCCAAACCCATCCCACACACTTGACCAGGATGCTCCTTCCCAAGGACTTTACCAACCAGGCCATCTTGGGAGATGGAGTAGGACCGTGTGGGATTGACATCCCATAGTCCATTAAATTTTACCTATAAATCAAATATTAGTCATATTTGAAGCAATATATATTAACATATTGACAACTGATAATAAGTTATTATAATGAAAAATGAATTCATACCCCAACTTCTTTGACATACTCATTAACATAACCACCATCAGATTTTTTATGAACATCCAACCACAGTTCTATTCAGGAGGCTTAGTTCCCTAAATTTATGACCGAATTAAACAAAGATAAATAAACAATTGAATATATGGAATAGATAATATTGTTTTATAAATATTTAAACAAATGAAAAGATTATCGGAGTTGATCGGCTTCTAGAAAAACTCTTTGACCCCGAAGTGTGTGGGATGATTTGATTAGCCCGACTCGATACATTCTTCCTTGAAAAATCATAAAATAAATAAAATGTAATTTAATAGTAATGTATGAAATGTCATCTCCTTGTCATATGCATGTATAAATGTAAAATTAGATTAATATAATAATATATATTTAAATACCATGTGATTCTCATCATGATGTCCATCAATAAAAACTCTCCATTACTCTCTAGGTACCCCATTAGGTACCTTATCATACAGTTGGTGGGTGATCAATGAAGTATAATTGAATTTGTTCCATAATCTCTATTTAAAATATTTCCATTTCTTGCTCAAAATTTTCAATGTCCACTTTCGTTCTATCATATCAGCAATGAGAAGGTGGAAGAACATCTATAAAAAGAGATTAATTTTAAAAATATTAGAATTCAATAACATAATGACATTCAATTACAAAATAATGTATTAAAATTACCTTTATATGCAAATAAAAAACTTTATTTTTCCTAGATGAAGGCATATGCCTCCAATAATCATATCTAATCAGAAGGGTAACCGGATCAATCACCGACTGGCCTAGAATCTGGCCAAATAATCCTGAAGCGTCATCCATAAGGACCCCATAACAGTTAAATGGGACAACTATCTTTAGTCTGTTTAGATTACAGACATCTGAACTTTTCATATTTTTCTTCGTAGTATCATTGTTTCCATATTTTATGAAAAAATAGTTAGTAGTATAAATACGGTACACTAACTTTATTCATATTAAAATCTGTACCTATAACAGTCACCCTCCAATATCCCCATGAAGAAATGAGAGTGACGACATACTCCCTCACTGCTGAGGCTGCTGAATGGGGAGGCATCATCTGAGCTGCTGATGGGACACTAATGGAGGGTGTGAGAGATGGTGTAGGGGCAAGAAGATAATGCCTCAGATGCTGTAGGGAAGGAGACATATGAATCATCATCTGTCGGTAAGGTCAAAGGAATTTCGAATGAGAGTCGACTGACATCAATATAACGCTTCCTCCTTGGAATTGCTATCATTTAATAAAAAAAATTAACCTAAAACCATATATTTCAAAAAATTCATGTAGAAAAAATTAGAAATGATAACAGATGCACAATACTGAAAAACAAAATATACATAACTATGATAACAAATGACTGGACAAATGACATAAGTGGTTGATAAATGAATGGATGACTTAACATATAATAATTTTATCCTTATATCATGTCATTTTCCTCTCCATCATCACTTCATCTACTTCATACACCCTTTTAAGTCTAATATTTTAAATATCATGATGGAAAAATAACTTCGCTTCTTTCTATTGATGGGATTCAATTTCAGAGGCCAAATCTTCTACTCCATCACCCATATCAAACAAGTCTCTTTGTTTTACTTGAGAAACTACACTCCACCCTTCATCCATGACATCTTCTACATAATATACCATTTTCTCTTGAGATGATAAGATATAAAAATCATGTAATTCACAGTCACCAACATTCATCAAGCAATAGAAGTTCATAGAAGTAAATTGAAAGGAATCTCTTTTAACACCTCTAATAATACCGACCCAATTGAATTTGAATAAAATAACTAAAAAATCACCATGGTAGTTTAATTTGATAATATTAGTCAAATTTCCATAGTATCCCACTTTGAAAAACTTAAATATACCACTATTTTGTGTTTTCAAACCGTCTTAATGATCGACTGTACAAAATTTAAATCCATTCACATTGTAAGAGTCAAACATTCTAGCTTGTTTTAAAGGACCTCAAGTAAGAAACATCAAATCTTATGACAACTCAGCTCGAGTATCATTATTAATGATCTAAAAAAAGTAATATATATTATTATATTTACAAAATATATGCGTCAACCTAATATACGTATTGATTATAATATTTCTGAACTTACACATCATGCAAACCATTCTACAAGATCTTTATTAATAGCTTTTGTTATATATTTCTCATTTTGTGTTTTAACTCTCATTAATCTCTTTGTCTGTATCCTCAACTCTTTAATAAATGGATCTGAAATTTCACTATTCAGCATCACATATCTATGTGCCTATAATAATTCAATTTCTTTTAGTGTAACATATGAGCTCCTCCCAACTTATTAGCCAATAGCATGAAAGATTTTTGATTTCCCATGTATTTGAGATTGAGTCGATGTGTCGTCAACATGTCCAACTCAATTGATTCTTTTCTCAATATTATCCAAGTATCTAGAACAAAAGGTAAGACACTCCTCTTCCAAGTAGCCTTTAGAAATAGAGCCTTCAGGTTGAGCTTTATTTTTCTTGTATGATTTCAAATTCCCAAGATATCTATGAAATAAAATAAAAAACATAATTCTGTATTTAATAAAGTTCCAAGAATTGTTTACTTAAATGAAAAACATACAAATAAAGTACCTCTCAATTGGATACATCCATCGATAATGTACGGGGCCTCCTAATTTAGCTTCCTTGAAAAAATGCATAGTTAAATTCATCTTAGAGTAAAAAATGATAGAGGAAAGATCATATCCATTGCAAAAAGTGTCAATAAAAATCAATCCTAAAGGTTGTCAATCTCAAATGGTTGTAGAGTTTACTCACATAGTTTTCTAAAGAATGTGAAAAATTAGAGTACAACAACAGTAACCTTTTCAAGTAATAATGTACGCAATGCTAATGGTAGAAACCATTGTAACAAAATATGTAAATTGCGACCTTTCAATCCATGTAACCTATGATGCTTTAAGTTAACCCACCTTGAGATGTTACTTGAATACCCATCAGATAACTTCACATGTTTTAAAATTCAAAGGAATGTATCTTTATCCCTATTTTTCATTGAAAAAATTACCAGATCATACTTTCCATTCTCATTTGGCCAGAGATCACACTTTATGTTCATTGTTTATAAGTCTTTCCAAGCATTGAGATGGTCCTTCAATTTTCCATGATCATTAAGTAATGTGAATATCAAATTTTCACAAACATTCTTCTCAATATTCATAAAATCAAGATTATTCCAGAAAAAAATAAATTCCCAATACAGGAAGTTTGAATAATATGCTTTTTTTCTTCCATTGCTATGTTTCGATTTCACTTGATGATTCACTTTGAACTCATTTCCCACTATCATTCAAATGATGCACCTTCCCAAATTCTATTTCAACATTTCCAAGTTGTGACAATATTTTAGAACCTATAAACAACTTTAGAGGTGGTATACAATCAATAGAACCATTGAATTTTGAATTGTTCAACCAAAATCTATGAGATTAATTGAGAAATCTTCGACGACTCAAGAAGCACCATTTTTTAACGTGAGGTAGTCATTCGGGCTCAAAATCAAAGTTAAAAACAGGACATGCCAAACCCATGTAGGTGTTCCAACCAGCTAAATTCCCAAGTCCAGGGAAGTCACTAATGGTCTACATTAGAGCAGCTTTCATTTTCAACATTGTTCTAGAAGATGCATCATATGTCTCAACATCGTTGCTCCATAACTCCTGTAATTCTTCAATTAGAGGTTGAAAGTATACATCAATATCATTTCCAAGCATTTGTTTTCCATGAATAGTCATCGAAATGATAAAAGAAATTTGTTGCATACACATCAATGGAGGCAGATTGTAAGGGATAAAACTAACCACCCAAATGCTATAATTGGTGCTCAAAGTCCCAAATGAGTTGAATCCATCGGCAACCAATCCCAATTGAAGATTCCTAGGATCAGATGATAAATCTGGATGTATTGAATCAAATGGATTCTAAGATTATGAATCTCGTGGATGTCGCATTAACCCATCATTTTTATTATCTATAGAAAGCCACTTTATGTGCTCACCAGTTTTTGATAACATGAATAATCTTTGTAATCGAGGCTTTAAAGGAAAGTAACACAAAACCTTTGTAGGTGTGTTCCTTCTCTTCTTATTCATAGTAGTATGTTGATTCGAACTTCCAACATTACTCATTGAATTCAATTTAGAAGAAGAATATTTTTGTAATATTATCTACTCACTACTAAAAAAAGGGCATTAGCGACCTCCATTGGCGGTCGCTATAGGTGGCCAAAATGCCGGTCTTAAGCGACCGCCAATGGTGGTCGCTAATGCTGCCCAGCAGCCAGTCTATAGCGACCGCCTTTGGGGGTCGCTAAACTGGGGATTTTTTTTAAAAAAAAATTCATACCGAAATAAATAAATAAATAAATATATTTATTAAATAAAATAAATAAATATATATATATATTAATGAAAATATTTATATATATAATATTAAATAAAATATTTTTCATTTTTTTAATGAAATGTACGAATTGTGTTTTTTTTCCTTCACGGTGCAAAATCAGAGATAAATCAAGGTAACAGTCATAAAAAATGGAAAACAATTTCAAACAGCATAAACATCAAAATCATCATAAATGATAAACGTGCTTCAACGATCCGAGTAGGTCCATCTATTTCAATCTTCTGCTTCAAAACCAACAATAAGACAAAAAAACAAAACAAACGTAAATTGAACATAATTATTCAGTTATTATATACATATAATAAAATTAAATCTGACATCAAATCATGGTGCTATAATAATTTAAAACCCCCAATTTAAGAAATGCTATCATTTCAGGTCATTCGGAGCACGTTTGCTCCGAATTCGACCGTCTCACGCCGTTTTTGGTGTTTTATGACACCAGAAACGCATTTCCAGTCACTGTGGTCAAACGACACCTCGGATTGATGTGCCGTCTACCCGACCATTTCACAAATCACACAACGGCTATTGTCGTACGGTTTCATGGCATTCCGAGGTCGTTCGGGTGGTTTTGACCCCCCCACGCGCCGTTTTAGCACGCGCGGAGCTGCTGAAAACGACGCAGTCGGCTGTACCGCGCACACCGCACATCCGATGGGTGCTCCGTCTCCTCCTACACATCACGAATAATATTCCTAATGTTTTTGTGTGGTTTCAGGTCATTCGGAACACGTTTGCTCCGAATTTGACCATCTCACGCCGTTTTTGGTGTTTTATGACACCAGAAACACGTTTCCGGTCACCACGGTCAAACGACACCTCCGATTGACGTTCCGTATGTCTTAAAATTTCAAAAATCACACAACGGCTATTGTCGTACGATTTCATGGCATTCTGAGGTCGTTCGGGTCGTTTTGACCCCCCCACGTGCCGTTTTAGCGCGCGCGGAGCTGCTGAAAACGACGCAGTCAGTCGTACCGCGCACACTGCACGTCTGATGGGTGTGCCGTCTCCTCCGACACGTCACGAATAATATTCCTAATGTTTTCATGTGGTTTCAGGTCATTCGGAGCATGTTTTCTCGGAATTCGACCGTCTCACGCCGTTTTTGGTGTTTTGTGACATCGAAAACGCGTTTCCGGTCACCGCGGTCAAACGAAACCTCCGATTGACATGACTTCTACCCGACCATTTCAAAAATCACACAACGGCTGTTTTCGTACGGTTTCATGGAATTCTGAGGTCGTTCGGATGGTTTTGACCCCCCCACGCGCCGTTTTAGCGCGCGCGGAGCTGCTGAAAACGATGCAGTCAGCCATACTGCATGCACCGCACGTCCGATGGGTGCGCCGTCTACTCCTACACGTCATTAATAATATTCCTAATGTTTTCATGTGGTTTCAGGTTATTCGGAGCACGTTTTCTCCGAATTCGACCGTCTCACGCCGTTTTTGGTGTTTTATGACACCGAAAACGCGTTTCCGGTCACCGCGGTCAAACGACACCTCCGATTGACATTCCGTCTACCAGAAAATTTCACAAATCACACAACTGATGTTGTCGTACAGTTTCATGGCATTCCGAGGTCGTTCGGGTGGTTTTGACCCCCCCACGCGCCGTTTTAGCGCGCACGGAGCTGCTGAAAACGACGCAGCCGGCCGTACCGTGCGCACCGCACGTCCGATGGGTGCGCTGTCTCCTCCTACACATCAAGAATAATATTCCTAATGTTTTCGTGTGGTTTCAGGTCATTCGGAGCACGTTTTCTCCGAATTCGACCGTCTCACGCCGTTTTTGGTGTTTTATGACACCGGAAACGCATTTCCGGTCACCGCGGTCAAATGACACCTCCGATTGACGTGCCGTCTGCTCGAACAATTCAAAAATCACACAACGGCTATTGTCGTACGGTTTCATGGAATTCCGAGGTCGTTCGAGTGGTTTTGACCCCCCCCCCCCCCCCACGCGCTGTTTTAGCGCGCGCGGAGCTGCTGAAAACGACGTAGTCGGCTGTACCGCGTGCACCGCACGTCTGATGGGCGCGCCGTCTCCTCCTACATGTCATGAATAATATTCCTAATGTTTTTTGTGTGGTTTCAGGTTATTCGGAGCACGTTTTCTCCGAATTCGACCGTCTCACGCCGTTTTTTGGTGTTTTATGACACCAGAAACACGTTTCCAGTCACCGTGGTCAAATGACACCTCCAATTGACGTGTCGTCTACCTGACCATTTTAAAAATCACACAAAGGCTGTTGTCGTACGGTTTCATGGCATTCCGAGGACGTTCGGGTGGTTTTGACCCCCCAACGCGCCGGTTTAGCGCGCGTGGAGCTGTTGAAAACAACGCATTCGGCCGTACCGCACGCACCGCAAGTCTGATGGGCGCGCTGTCTCCTCCTACATGTCACGAATAATATTCCTAATGTTTTCGTGTGGTTTCCGGTCATTCGGAGCACATTTGCTCCGAATTCGACCGTCTCACGCCGTTTTTGGTGTTTTATGACACCAGAAATGTGTTTCCGGTCACTGCGGTCAAACAACACCTCTGATTGATGTGACTTCTGCCCGAACATTTCACAAATCACACAACGGTTGTTGTTGTACGGTTTCATGGCATTCTGAGGTCGTTCGGGTGGTTTTGACTCCCCAACGCGCCGGTTTAGCGCGCGTGGAGCTGCTGAAAACGACGCATTCAGCCGTACCACACTCACCGCAAGTCCAATGGGCACGTTGTATCCTCCTACACATCAAGAATAATATTACTAATGTTTTTGTGTGGTTTCAGGTCATTCGGAGCACGTTTTCTCTGAATTTGACCGTCTCACGCCGTTTTCGGTGTTTTATGACACCGGAAATGCATTTCTGTTCACCACGGTCAAACGACACCTCCGATTGATGTATCGTCTGTCCGACCATTTCAAAAATCACACAATGGCTGTTGTCGTACGGTTTCATGGAATTTTGAGGTCATTCGTGTGGTTTTGACCCCCCCATGCGCCGTTTTAGCGCGCGCGGAGCTGCTGAAAACGACACAGTCGGCCGTACCGCGTGCACCGCACATCCGATGGGCACGCCATCTCCTATTACACGTCACGAATAATATTCCTAATATTTTCGTGTGGTTTCAGGTCATTCGATGCACGTTTGATCCGAATTCGACCATCTCACGCCATTTTTGGCGTTTTATGACCCCAGAAACGCGTTTCTAGTCACCGCGGTCAAACGAAACCTCCAATTGACGTGAAATCTGCCCGACCATTTGAAAAATCACACAACGGTTGTTGTCGTACGGTTTCATGGCATTCCGAGGTCGTTCGGGTGGTTTTGACCCCCCAACTCGCCGTTTTAGCACGCGTGGAGCTGCTGAAAACGACGCAGTCGGCCGTACCGCGCGCACCGCAAGTCCGATGGGCGCGTCGTCTCCTCCTACACGTCACAAATAAAATTCCTATTGTTTTCGTGTGGTTTCAGGTCATTTGGAGTGCGTTTTCTACGAATTCGACTGTCTCACGTCATTTTTGGTGTTTTATGACACCGTAAACGCCTTTCCGGTCACCGCGGTCAAACAACACCTCCGATTGATGTGCCGTCTGCCCAACCATTTCAAAAATCACACAGCGGCTGTTTTCATACGGTTTCATGGCATTCTGAGGTCGTTCGGGTGGTTTTGAACCCCCAACGCGCCGGTTTAGCGCGCGTGGAGCTGCTGAAAACGACGCATTCGGCCGTACCGCGCGCACCGCAAGTCCGATGGGTGCGCCGTCTCCTTTTACATGTCACGAATAATATTCCTAATGTTTTCGTGTGGTTTCAAGTCATTCGGAGCACGTTTGCTCCGAATTCGACCGTCTCACGCCATTTTTGGTGTTTTATGACACCGGAAACACGTTTCCGGTCACTGCGGTCAAATGACACCTCCGATTGACGTGCCGTCTACCCAACCATTTCAAAAATCACACAAAGGCTGTTTTCATACGGATTCATGGCATTTCTAGGTCGTTCGGCCCGTTTGGACCCCCCCGCGCGCATTTATCAAGCGCGCACAACACTTAAAGAATGCATAATGAGCCCTACCGTACAGACCGCACGTCCGATTGATGTTCCGTCTGTGCGTACACGTCACGAATAATAATTAGATTGTTTTCCTGTGATTTCAGGTCAATTCGAGGTCGTCCACTATGACTTTGACTGTTAGATGCCCGTTTTGGCCGTTTATGACACCAGAACGGCGTTCCCGGTCACCGCAGGCACACGGCACGTCCAATTGACGTGCCGTCTGCTCAACCACATCACAATTCACTCACCCTTTGATGTCGTCTGATTTAAGGCCATTCGGACCTCGTTCGGCCCGTTTGGACCCCCCCACGTGCGTTTATCAAGCGCGTGCAACACTTAAAGAATGCATAATGAGCCCTACCGAGCATACCGCATGTCCTATTGACATGCCGTCTGCACGTACACATCAAGAATAATAATTATATTGTTTTACTATGATTTCAGGTCAATCCGAGGTCGTCCGCTATGACTTTGACCGTTAGACGCCCGTTTTGGCCGTTTATGACACCAGAACGGCGTTCCTGGTCACCACGGGCACACGAGACGTCCGATTGATGTGCCTTCTTCTCGACAACATCAAAATTTACTCACCCTTTGATGTCATCTGATTTCAGGCCATTCGGACCTCGTTCGGCCCGTTTGGACCCCCCCACGCGCGTTTATCAAGCGCACACAACACTTAAAGAATGCATAATGAGCCCTACCGCGCAGATCGCACGTCTGATTGACGTGCCGTCTATGCGTACACGTCACGAATAATAATTAGATTGTTTTACTATGATTTCAGGTCAATCCGATGTCGTCCGCTATGACTTTGACAGTTAGACGCCCGTTTTGGCCGTTTATGATACCAGAACAGCGATCCCGGTCACCGCGGGCAGACGGCACGTCCGATTGACGTACTGTCTGCTCGACCACATCACAATTCACTCACCCTTTGATGTCATCTGATTTCAGGACATTCAGACCTCATTCCGCCCATTTGGACCCCCCCCCCAAGCGTGTTTATCAAGCGTGCGCAACACTTAAAGAATGCATAATGAGCCCTACCGCGCAGACCGCACGTCCGATTGACATGCCGTCTGTGCGTACACATCACGAATAATAATTAGATTGTTTTCCTATGATTTCAGGTCAATACGATGTCGAACGCTATGACTTTGACCGTTAGATGCCCGTTTTGGCCGTTTATGACACCAGAACGGCGTTCCCGGTCATCGCGGGCACACGGCACGTCCGATTGACGTGTCGTCTGCTCGACCACATCACAATTCACTCACCCTTTGATGTCGTCTGATTTCAGGCCATTCGGACCTTGTTCGGCCCGTTTGGACCCCCCCACGCGTGTTTATCAGGCGTGCACAACACTTAAAGAATGCATAATGAGCCCTACCGCGCAGACCGCACGTTCGATTGACGTGTCTTCTGCACGTACACATCCGGAATAATAATTAGATTATTGTCCGGAGTGCGGGGAAGGCTGTCCGGGGTGCGGGAGGGCTGTCCGGGGTGCGGGGGGGGGGGGGGGGCTGTCTGGAGTGCGGGAGGGCTGTCTGGGGTGCGGGGGGCTGTCCGGGGTGCGGGAAGGACTGTACGGAGTGCGGGGGGCCTTTCCGGGGTGTAGGAGGGCTGTTCGGGGTGCAGGGAGGGCTGTCCAGAGTGCGGGGAAGGCTGTCCGGGGTGCGGGAGGGCTGTCCGGGGTGCGAGGAGGGCTGTCCGGAGTGCGGGAGGGCTGTCCGGGGTGCAGGGGGGAGGGGGGGTGTCTGGGGTGCGGGAAGGACTGTACGGAGTGCGGGGGGCCTGTCCGGGGTGCGGGGGGCCTGTCCAGGGTGCGGGGAGGGCTGTCCGGGGTGCGGGGAAGGCTGTCCGAGGTGTGAGAAGGCTGTCCGGGGTGCGGGAGGGCTGTCCAGAGTGCGAGAGGGCTGTCCGGAGTGCGGGAGGGATGTCCAGAGTGCAGGGGGGGCTGTCCGGGGTGCGGGAAGGACTGTAGGGAGTGCGGGGGGCCTTTCTAAGGTGTGGGAGGGCTGTCCGGAGTGCGGGGAGGGCTGTTTGGGATGCGGGGAGGGCTGTCTGGGGTGCGGGGAGGGCTGTCCGGGGTGCAAGAGGGCTGTCCGGAGTGCGGGGAGGGCTGTCCGGAGTGCGGGGAGGGCTGTCCGGGGTGCGGGAGGGCTGTCCGGGGTGCGGGGAGGGCTGTCCGGAGTGCGGGGAGGGCTATCCGGGTTAGGCCGGGGACTAAAAATAGTGAACTCAGCTCATTCATCAAAAACAAGTTTAATGATTTATATTAGGAATCACGTATTTTTTTCAAAAATATTACAGAACATGCAATTCTAAACATTGAAAATTAAATGAACAAAAAATATCCAAATAAATAATCAGTTTCATGGTTACTTATCAATTCGTGCACACAAACATTGCATGAGGCCAAAACACACATGATACCCCCAAATCACAAAAAAATTCACTAGAAACCCAACATAAATATCAATAACAACCCTACCATTAAAAGCAGAAACACACCTCGCGAATATGATGCGTCATGCGTGTTCATCACTGACCTCCATCCGGTGGGCCAGGGGCCTACAACAAATAAATATTATGAATATTTTGATAACAAAAATAATTTAAATTAAATAAATAAATACAGTATAAACCTTCGTCGTATGATCCCCTGCACCATCACCTAAACGCACATATTCCCGCAGTGCTCTAACCTCAGCAGCCAATTGAGCATTTGCCTCCTCGGAAGCCCGCAGCCGTGCCTTGAAATCTGACAGCTGCTGTGTCATCTGAGAAACAGCAGGACCAACAACGGCAGTGCATGATACTACAGAACGAGGAATCCCTGTTCCATAGGTCAAACTATATCCATGTTCGTCCCGACCAATGATGCAATGAAAGATCTCATCCCTTCGCATGGGAAGCTGTCGCTGGTCCTCTGGAAGATGTTCTAATTCAACTTCAAATTGTGCCTGTGAAATATTTAAATATATATACATATATTAATATAAAGATTTTATGTAAGTATTGGTAATGAGTACAAGCACTTAATATCAATGCTGCAGCCTCTGGATCATTGCGATCACGAGTCCTCATCCACACCGACATTTTATCAGTTGGTTCACCTTTCTCCCGCAACTATATATGAATAGAATATAAAAACAAAACCGTATTAATAAAAAAAATTAAAAAATGAATAATAAATACCTCATGTCGGATCTGAGACATGTGACGAGTCCCGAGCCTGTGAGGTGCTCCCTGCAACGCTTGATTCTCAGAATGCCGTGTAGACACCTCCTACATTCAATTCATTCAAATATCAAACAAATCACACATTCTTGAAAATATATATACCAAAATAAATATACAAACCGCAACACCCTTAGTAGACCAATATGCAACTAAATCATGCCATTGATCCGGGAGGACACCTCTCGAGACTTTTTCTAGAATGTCTGGGGCACCCACATTTGGTACCCAGTGGTCCCTCTTGACTTTGCCTTTATAGTCTTTCCACATCTTACGACATTTTCTCATACACACTGGTTGAAACTCATCGGGACATACTTTCAAATTTTTCTATTAAAGAAAAAAATCACATATGTTATTATTGATTATACATAGGGAATAAATTAAAATGGTATTCTTACCTAAACCTCCCTCCAAAGACGATCTAATGTGTCCTGAGGGATAGAAGCCCAGTCACGCATGGTCAATGGAAATTGATGTAGATCACGTATGATATGACCCAAATGACGAATAAATACAGGGGCATTCATTCCCATAGGATGAAATACCTCATCAAATGAAGCATCAAAAGTCGTGTCGGAATTCCATGATAATATGCCTCGACAAGGGCCTCTCCTGCGAGAGGAAGAAACAGTCAGGTCTGATCCTGTTGAAAAAAATTTTACATACAAATTGAAAAATGTTATAAATATATATATATATCTGTTTATTAATTACATAAAAAATAGAGACAATTACATTCCAACATACCTCGACCCTGAGACGTAGATGCCTCAGATGGATGATGTGGATCTTCTGCCTCTTCCCCTGACATGCCTGCAGTCATGGAAAACATTAGTAAGGGGACTATCCAAAGTGTCCAAATGATAAATTGGATTGTTTTAAAAAAAAATCAAACTTGTACAGTTGTTAATCAAACAAAAAGGGATTGAATAATTATTTGGGAATGAATTTTAAAAAATCAGAAAATTCACAAAATAGATATACAAATCATGTACAAAACCAATCAATGCATAGCCAAATTTCAAATTGAATTAATAAAAATTCAAGCAGCACATGAACCAAATGAAGAATACCTCAATGGAAAGATACACCTATAATAACATCAATATAACATGAGTTAAATCACCCTAAATATTTATAACTGAATAAACTTCAAAAAGTGAGGATTAAACTTACAAGGATTTATAAAATGTTTACATAATTTATGATATCTTAGGCTGAAAAGTGGGAAAACAATTATACCTTTCATTAATCATGCAAATCGACCGTTTCTCCTTCAACAGCCGCTCTGACCCAATAAATATCTTCTTCACATTGAACTATGGTATGTTGATCAAGTTGTTGGGAAACAAAAGGAACAGTCTCGGGTTCATCTTGTTCAAATACAAACACTCCTCGCCGAGACATTTTGACAACAAATTTCCAACTTGGATTCGAAGGCAAAGTAACGAAGAATACTTGTTCTGCTTGTGATGTCAAAATGAAAGGTTCATTATCAACTCGTTCATTTATGTATAACATATAGTTAAAATTCACCAATGAAAACTGATATTGATCGACTTTACATCCACGCACTGGATCAACCCAATTAAAATTTAACAATATGTACTTCAACCCGTGTGTGTATAAAACTTCAATGATGTCTATAAATTGACCATAGTAATAACCAGAATCGACAAATGGACAACCGATGCCACTGTTTTGTGTTGCTCATTTGTCGTCAACATCTTTAATGCGAAATCGAAAACCATTAGCATCTATAGATTTATAACGATGAGCCGTTATAGATGGACCCTTAGCTAGTTGGATAAATTATTCAGTTAGCATGGGGTCCCCTAACTCCCTCAGCTTATGAACCTACATAATTCATAGAATTAAATAATGATATATGAAGAAATAAATTAGTATAATACTTCACTCATAATGAAAATCAATTTATACGTACATAATCCTTGAACCAATCATGAAATGACACATAATGAGACTATTGAATTTGCAACTCAGTCGCACGATACATCTCTTCTTTTATCTCATTAATATGTTTTCTGCAAATGATAACGCAATGCTTAAATGATCAACTTATGAAAACAAAACATGTAAAAGTTAAACAATAAAAGTGATAAGATACTTACTGCATTAATGGTGCAACTGATGGAGTATTGAACAAGATATATCGATGCGCTTGTATCCACTCGATGTTGTCCATATCATATGTGGTTCCTTCTCTAACTGGACCATCCTGAATCCAAGATGGATTATCTAATTTTGTTTCAACATCCATAAGATATTCTTCACAAAAAGTAGTACACTCATCCATCAAATAACCATTGGCTATTAATGCCTCCGGATGAGCTCTGTTGCGTACAAATCGTTTCAATGTACTCAAATACCGCATAATAGGATACATCCACCTGAATTGCACTGGACCAGCAGCCATTACTTCTTCAGTTAGGTGCACTGTCAAGTGGACCATAACATCGAAAAATGAGGGGGGAAATAGTTTCTCAAAGTGACAAAGCGTAAGTACAATTCGGTCCTGTAAAATTTTTAAATCACTCATTCGTTGATTTCTTAAACAAAGCTGTCTAAAAAAATTACTCATATCAATCAACGGCTGAAAAACATTGGGGGATAAACAATCACAAATGGAGATTGGAATCAACTGATGAAGTATTATGTGATTGTCATGACTTTTCAACCCTTGCAATGTCTTGCTCGTCAGATTCACACACTTTGAAATATTAGAAGAGTAACCATCAGGCACCTTGAGCATCTTCAAAATGGAAAGAAATGTCTCTTTCTCCTTTGTAGTCATCGTATACTGTGCAGTAGGCATATATGCCTTGTTTCACTCAACTAACTGTAAATGCAACTGTTTACTTAAACCCATTTCTTCCAAATCACGGCATGCATTAACATGGTCCTTTGATTTCCCACTGACACCTAAAATGGTCCACAATATGTTATCACAAACATTTTTTTTCAATGTGCATGACATCCAAATTATGCCTCAACATGTTAGTTTTCCAATACAGAAGACTATAAAAAAATATTTTTCTTTTTCCAATTGTGACTGCGCTGCCTACCCGTAGCTCGAATATTACGTACTGGAGGAGCCACCAAATCCTGAATTTCATATACCGTGCGGATGTTTTCTTCCTCAATCTACGATAACATTTCGACTCCTGTCATGATCTTTGGTGCTGGGCTGAACTCTCTAGAACCATCAAATGCCACTCTGTCCTTTTTGAACTTGTGCTGAGGGGGGAGAAAATGTCTGTGACCCATGTATGCCCATTTTTTGGAATGCTTAATCCATACAGATTTTTTACTTTTATTGCAACAAGGGCAAGAAAATTCCCCTTTCGTACTCCAACCTGATAAATTTGCATAAGCTGGGAAGTCATTGATTGTCCACAATAAAGCAGCCTGCAGTTTGAACATTTCATTTGTTTCACAGTCATAAGTCATCACACCATCGCCCCAAAATTCATTCAACTCATCAATCAATGGCTGAAGGTAAACATCAATCTTATCCCCTGGACTTTTAGGTCCATCAATAAGAGTGGAAAGTAATATAAATTGTTGCTTCATACAAAGCCACAGAGGAAGATTATATGGAACCAACACCACGGGCCATGTGCTATGAGTTGCACCAACCATAGACTTGAATGGATTGAAACCATCTGCTGACAATCCCAATCGGACATTACGAACATCTTTGGAAAAGTTGGGATGTCTCTTATCAAAATCCATCCATGCATGAGATTCTACCGGATGGGTTAACATATCACTTTCATGAACTCTTTCTGCATTCCATCTCATTAAATTAGAAACTTTAGATGACATAAAAAATCTTTTCAACCTTGGTTTAAGGGGAAAGTAATGCATTTTCTTTACGGCAATCAGTTTCCCCTGTATCACAATCTGACTTTGATGAGTCTGATTTCCCCTATTCTCTTTCCACCTGGAAGCACCACAAACCGTACAAATATCTAAATGGGCAGTTTCCTTTCTAAACAACAAACATTTGTTTGCACATGCATCTATGGTCTCATATGTAAAACCTAATTTCTCTGTCAGCTTACGAGCATGGTAATACGACTCGGGAATCTTAGCGTCGACAGGAAGAACCTTTTTCAATAACACCAACAACATGTCGAATGATGTGTCTGACCAATGATTCAAAGTCTTCAAATGCAACAACTCCACGATAAACGACAATTTATTGAAAGAAGTACATCCAGGATATAATTCTGTTTTTTCATCATCAATTACTTCATAAAACCTCCTTGAATCACGATCTGCACCAGAGCGAAGATTTATCTCACCGGTCTCAAGATTCTGGATGTCAATGCCTTCAGGATCCAACCCACGTACCATTTCAGTATGCATTTCATGCATTGGATCATTCATCATTGCATCAAAATCCATCTGAACTGTATCCGTATTTTCACAACGAACATATTCTTCTCCATGACGAGTCCAAATATTATAATTTATTAGAAATCCATTAAAGAATAGGTGCTCCCTCACAGTATCTCGTGTGAATTGATATCTGTTAGCACATTTTCTACATGGACAACCAATATAGTCACTTTCAAATCCTCTGGTGAAGTCAATAAACTGCATAATGCCATTGAAATACTCTCTAGACGTTCGATTTGGAAGATCAATCCAACTCTTATCCATAATAAGATCCCTATAACAAACATTTACACAAGACTTATTACATTTTCATTTTTCATATCAAATATATTTAAAATAAATATTAATTAATTGTTTGTGAACCATTTATAAAATAATAATGTAAGTGAAAGCCCATGTCATACCTGATTGCGCTACAAACCTGTAAGGGAGGGGAGACGAAGGCGGTGCTGCGAGGGAGAGGAGAGGCAACGGTGGGGAGCCGGAGCCGGAGCTGGTGCGGCGAGGGAGGGGACAATGAAGGAGGGGACGGGTGGCGGTGGTGCGGTGAGGGAGGGGACGAAGACGAAGGGGACGGGGGTGGGCGGGGTGCGGGGGGGTGTTTGGGGTGCTGGGGGGGAGGGAAGAGGGGGCGGAGGGCCGAGGGCGGAGGTCGGAGGCCAGAGGGGCTGGAGGCCGAAGGCCAGATGGCGGCCGGAGGGCTGCCGGGCTGCCAGAGGCGGGTGGCGGGAGGCCCGAGGGCAGAGGGAGGCCGCAGGGCGACCGCAAGGCGGAGGGCGGAGGGCGGCCGGAGCCGGAGGGCGGAGGGCGGATGGAGGAGGGTGGGGCCGGCGGAGGCCAGCCGGAGGGCGGTCGGAGGGCGGAGTGCGGCCGGAGGGCTGCCGGGCTGCTGGAGGCGGGAGGCCCGAGGGCTGAGGGAGGCCGCAGGGCGGCCGCAAGGCGGAGGGCGGCCAGAGCCGGAGGGCGTAGGGCGGCCGGAGGAGGGCGGAGCCGGCGGAGGGTGGCCGGCGGAGGGCGGGGCCGGCGGGGGGCGGGGCCGGCGGAGGGCGGGGGCCGGGGGAGGGCGGCCGGCCGGAGGGTGGGGCGACGGGGAGGGCGGGGTGACAGAGAGGGTGCGACGACGGGGAGGGCGCGGGCGACGGGGGGCGTGGCGACGGGGAGGGCGCGACGACGGGGAGGGCGCAGCGACGGGGAGGCCGCGACGACGGGGAGGGGGGAAGGTGGGGTGCTTCGTGAGGAGGGAGGGGGTGCTAAGGCCCCCTTTTTTTAGGGAATTGTAGCGACCGCCATTGGCGGTCGCTATAGGTTAAGGGGCTCAAAAGCCCATTTTTCCAGTAGTGACTTGAATCCTCCCCCCAATAAAGCATAGAATCATTAGGACACACATGTATTTTTGTATAATTCAGACCAAGCTTGTTAAAAGATTTTTTCATATCATAAAAAAAATTAGAGATATTTTCTTTAGGAAATGAATCATGAAACAATTCCAATATCATGGACATCATCTTATTTGTAATTCCACATAGGCATTTGATATGGTATAACTTCACCAGAAAAGAAAGTTTTGAATATTTCAAACATCCACTATACAACTCTTTATTTCAATCGTCAACTAAACCATGAAACACATCTATCTTCTCAGTGAAATTTTCTATTACATTAGTCTCCACAGAATCAAGAGGAGGATCCAATTATATGTTATAATCTTGATCTGGTTGTCCTATAGTCTAAAAAAACCACTTTTTACGTTTCTATTTGTAGCACCCTAAACTAGTTTTTCTGATATGTTTTGATGTTGATGTTAGTGTCTTGCAATACTAGATGCATCATTTATAAGGTTTTGCATTTCATTTTCCATTGTCGAAAAAGTTGGGAGCTCATTCAGTTGATTGTCATCAATGCCCAAAATTTTGGTAATGTTTGACTCTCTGTGTCAAATCCAACACAAATATTGAGCAGGTAATTGCTTCAATATGAAGTGTTCATAAACTTCATCTCTCTTCTACCATCTTCTAAATTTACATTTAGGACATGTAAATATTATTCCCCCATAAACAAATCGATTGGAAATTGAAAAATCTAAAAACACCTCTGAACCCTTAGCATACTAAGGTGTGTTCCTTGGTAATGTGATCTAACTTTTATCCATATATATCATAATGTGCCTACACATTATTAAAAAAAATTAGAACACATAACTATTTCTAAATAGTAAAAGAGATAAATGAAAGTGAAAAAATCACAACCCAAGTAGTTATAAGAAGAGTCATATATGAAGAGTCATGTAAGTACTAGAGGGGATGTCACATAGTGCTTCACTAGCATTGCTAGTGGTGGAGGACCTCATGAATAAATCACAAAAAATTTCTAGTTTGACAACTTACTTTGTGTTAGTCATCATTAAATTGCCTATAAATGTAACTAGATGTTCTTCTACTACATTCTTATTATTAAATGATAAAGTTATCATATTATGATAACATAATACGTAATAAATTATGCTTTGATTAAATTACATGCTCTAAAAATTACCTCTATCAATATAACTAGTCCAAGATCATTAATGTAGGTTCACTGATTAAATTGAAATATGTATATAAATGTCTTCTAGAAATTCATTCCTAAACCGATAAGTTTTCTAAATCTCCTTAATTAACATCTCCAAGAGGAAAAGCAATACCAATACTATTTGAGAGCAAATCATGTTAAAGAAAAATTCACAATAATTTATCAAGGTGATCAAATGGATTCACCTAAACATACATAAAAAAATTATTTTTTTATGCCACAAAAAAAACCATTTTTATGCCACAAAAAAAGAAATTTTCTTATGGTTATAGGAATGTACCAAATCAATAGAAATTTATTAACAAGCTAAATATTACATGGAAATGAAACAAGTGTATAGAAGTAATAAAAAACAATAAAACTTGCACAATGACTCATATCAAGAATTAAAAAACCTAATAAATTCTTTATTAAGGAATTTTGAAATTATTTCAACACTAATTTACCATCATTATGGGAAAACCGAGCAATTGCGATGGGTAATTTACGACCAGTCATTGACCCGTTGCAAATAGTCCTTCAGAAAGGGTTTTTGCGACAAGAGAACCAGCCTGACGCAAATAATAAGGTTTTTGCAACGGGAATATGGTTCCCATCGCAAAAGCTTTGGCGCGCGTTGTGCGCCAAAACCCGGGAAAGAGTATTTGTGACATGCTATAGTAGCCTGTCGCAAATGCCCGACAACATTTTTAGTATTTGCGACGAGATATATATCCCATCACAAATACTATGTTGGCAGGTGGTCTTTTGCGACATGCTCTGTCGCAGAAGACTTTTTTACCAGAGGGTATTTGCGATGGGTCTCGTTGCAAATGGTACTATTTGTGATGGTAGTCCCATCACAAATATTCTCGTCCCAACTAATATGACCCATATATACCCTCACCTGTTTTTCCCTCATTCCACTCAATTATCTACACCTCTCTCTCTCTCTCTCTAGTGGAAAATTTTCTCTAAATTTTTTTCATAGTTTAAAATTTTAATTCGGGGCATTATTCGCCACCTATATCATTCGAAAGCTTCAGTTTTAAGGTATTTATCTATATCTTTTTTTTACTTAATTCATTTTATTTTATTTTAGTTATAATTATTGTTAATTAGTTGCTGTTAAATTAATTTAGAATTAGATAGTTTTATTTATCATTGTTTATGTTTATTTTTACAAATAATTATATGTGATTAGTATGGATTAGTATTAATTAATAGTTATTATATTAATTATTAATAATTAGTATAAAATTGTAATAATTAGTATTAAATTGGAATAATTAGAATTAAATTGTAATAATTAGAATTAAATTGTAATAATTAGTATTAAATTGGAATAATTAGTATTAAATTGAAATAATTAGTATTAAATTACAATAATTAGTATTAAATTGTAAAAATTTGTAAAAATTTGTAATAAATTGCAAAAATTAGTAATAAATTGAAAAAATTAGTAATAAATTGCAAAAATTAGTAATAAATTGCAACAATTAATAATAAATTGCAACAATTATTAATAAATTGCAATAATTAGTAATAAATTGCAACAATTAGTAATAAATTCGAACAATTACTAATAAATTCGAACAATTACTAATAAATTCTAATAAATAGTAAATAGTAAATAGTAATAATTAGTAGTAAATAGTAATAATTAGTAATAAATAGTAATAAATAGTAATAATCAGTAATAAATTCTAATAATTAGTAATAAATAGTAAAAATTAGTTATAAATTGTAATAATTAGTAATAAATTGTAATAATTAGTAATAAATTGTAATAATTAGTAATAAATAGTAATAATTAGGTATAAATAATAATAATTAGTAATAAATTGTAATAATTAGTAACAAATTGTAATAATTAGTAATAAATTGTAATAATTAGTAATAAATTGTAATAATTAGTAATAAATTATAATAATTAGAAATAAATAGTAATAAATTCTAATAATTAGTAATAAATTTTAATAATTAGTAACAAATTGTAATAATTACTAATAAATTGAAATAATTAGTAATAAATTGTAATAATTAGGAATAAATTGTAATAATTTGTAATAAATTGTAATGATTAGGAATAATTAGTAATAAATTGTAATAATTAGTAATAAATTATAATAATTAGTGATAATTGTAATAATTAGTAATGAATTGTAATAATTAGGAATAATTAGTAATGAATTGTAATAATTAGGAATAATTAGTAATAATTAGGAATAAATTATAATAATTTGGAATAACTAGTAATAATTAGTAATAAATTCCAATAATCAGCAATAAATTGTAATAATCAGCAATAAATAGTAATAATTAGAAATAAATTGTTATAATTAGTAATAAATTGTAATAATTAGTAATAAATTGTAATAATTAGTTATAAATTGTAATAATTAGTAATAATTTTTAATAACTACTAATAATTATTAATTATTAGTAATAATTAGTAATAATTAGTAATAATTAGTAATAATTAGTAATAATTAGTAATAATTAGTATTAAATTGTAATAATTAGTAATAAATAGTAATAAATAGTAATAAATAGTAATAAATAGTAATAATTAGTAATAAATTGTAATAAATATTAATAAATAGTAATAAATTGTTACAATAAGTAATAATTTGTAATAATTAGTAATAAATTGTAATAATTAGTAATAAATTGCAATAATTAGAAATAAATTATAATAATTAGTAATAAATTGTAATAATTATTAATAAATTGTAATAATTAGTAATAAATTGTAAGAATTAGTAAAAATTATTAATAAATTCTAATAATTAGTAATAAATTGTAATAAATTGTAATAATTAGTAATAAGTTGTAATAATTAGTAAAAAATTGTAATAATTAGTCATAAATTGTAATAATTAATAAAAATTTGTAATAATTAGGAATAAATTGTAATAATTAGGAACAAATTGTAATAATTAGGAATAATTATTAATAATTTGGAATAAATTTTAATAATTAGTAATAAATTGCAATAATTAGTAATAAATTGTAATAATTATTAATAAATAGTAATAACTAGTAATAAATTTTAATAATTAGTGATAAATTGTAATAATTAGTAATAAATTGTAATAATTAGTAATAAATTGTAACAATTAGTTATAAAGTGTAATTATTAGTAATAATTAGTAATAAATTGTAATAAATTGTAATAATTAGTAATAAATTGTAATAATTAGTAATAAATTATAATAATTAGTAATAAATTGTAATAATTTTTAATATATTCTAATAATTTGTAATAAATCCTAATAATTTGTAATAAATTCTAATAATTAGTATTAATTTCAAATAATTTGTAATAAATTGAAACAATTTGTAATAAATTGCAAGAATTTGTAATAAATTGCAAGAATTTGTAATAAATTGCAATAATTTATAACAATTAGCAACAATTTATAATAATTAGCAACAATTTGTAATAATTAGCAACAATTTGTAATAATTAACAATAAATTCTAATAATTACCAATAAATTCTAATAAATAGAAATAAATTCTAATAATTAGAAATAAATTCTAATAATTAGAAATAAATTTTAATAGTTAATAATAAATTTGTAATAATTTGTAATAAATTAGTAATAATTATTAATAAATTATAAATTCTAGTAATTAGTATAAATTATAAATTTTAATAATTAGTAATAAATATATTCTAATAATTAGTAATAAATTCTAATAATTATTAATAAATTCTAATAATTAGTAATAAATTCTAATAATTAGTAATAAATTCTAATAGTTAGTAATAAATTCTAATAAGTAGTAATAAATTCTAATAATTAGCAATAAATTTTAATAATTAGCAATAATTAGAAATAATCAGCAATAATTAAAAATAATTAGCAAGAAATTGTAATAAATTATAACAAATAGTAATAAATTGGCATAATTTCTAGTGGATTGGCGGCTCCCTTTTACCCGACGCTTTATCTCTTTATAATTTTATCCCACTGAAATCACTATGAAAAATCTGTCTTAACGTACAAATATCAATTTTCATATACACGATAATGGAGAGCATCTTGGCGAGGCCTTCCTACTCTCTATTCTTGTGCATACAAAAATGGATATGTATATGTTAGAGAAAATTTTTCATACTGATTTCTGTCAGGGAAAGTTGCAAGGAGATGAGCCATCGGGAAAAAGAGGCTCTTTTTCCCAATGAATCATCTCCATTGTCTCTAACTAAAATCACTATGAAAAATCTGCTAAGACGTATGGATATATATATGTCTGAGTATATTTTTCATAGCGAATTTAGTCAGAGACAGTGAAGAGGAGTTGTTGGGAAAAAGATATTTCGCCAACCTGCTGAAAATTATGTCACCGGTAATTAACAATTATTAGTAAAAATTAGCTATAATTAATAATAATTAGTTTTAATTAGTTTAAATTATTATAAGTTATTGTATATTAGTATAAAAGTTAAAAAAATACTATAAATAAGTATAAAATAATAGAATTTATTATCATTTGATATAAAATTGAATTTAATTGTCTTATCTTTTTTGGATAGTATTTTTCTTATTTCAAATTATACAAAAAAACTAATTATTTTATATTTTTAGAGAAATATGAAACAATTATGTCGAAAATAATCATTATTTTATGATATCATTTGGATAAATCAGTACAAGAATCCAAAAGGTTCTGGTTTAAATCCTGTATATATTGAGGGTGTTGAAGATTTCTTATCATTTGCATCATTAAAACCAAAATTTGTCTCAGAAGGGACAATTAAGTGTCCTTGTAAAAAATGTGCTATGAGGATGTTTAAAACACTTGACAATGTTGGGGGTCATTTATTATGTTTTGGTTTTCAACCAGATTATGTTTTTTGGTATTAATATGGTGAATGCAGTTCGAGATAAGATACTAATAATTTTTTTTGAGATCCAGCATGGTTTCAAAATTTAGTACGTGATGTGGCAGGTCCATCTTTTCAAAAATTTTAAACTCAAGATGATATTAATTTAACTCCTAAGTCGGATCCATCTCATTTTTATGAGCTGTTGAGGTCCAATGAGCATGCCTTATATCCTGGTTGAAAGATAAGAAAATTTGAAGTAGTTCCTAAATTTATGGCTATTAAGTCAGATAATGGAATTTCAAATAGTTTTTTTGATCAGATATTATCTTTGGTAAAAACACTGCTACCTAAAGAAAATGTGTTACCTACAAATTTCTATGAAAGAAAGAGGTTGGTTCATAATCTGGGTCTTGGTTATTAGAAGATTCATACAAGTTTAAATGATTGCATATTATATTATGGCGAAGATGATTCATTGCATAGTTGTCCCACATGTGGAAAATCGAGGTATAAAGAGGCTCAAAAAGGGAAGTCTAGATTGATTCCTATAAAATAATTGAGATATTTTCCACTTACACCAAGATTGCAGTGTTTATTTATGTCTCAGAACACAACATCACTGATTTCACGACACAAAACCAATATTCATAAAAGTAAAACCTTAAATTATTCCTCTGATGGTATTCATGGAAACATTTTGGGCAAGTTCATCCAAATTTTGCTTTAGAATCCCGAAACTTACAATTGGGTCTTTCTACTGACAGTTTTCATCCATTTGGTTCTTATGGTAGTCAGTATTCATGTTGGACTATCTTTATAACTCTTTACAATTTACCTCCTTGGATGTTGATGGAAGAACCATATATCTTTTTGACGTTATTAATTCCAAGACATCCAAAAAATAATATTGATATTTATTTGAAACCATTAATTGATGAGTTAAATTCATTGCGGAGTAATAGTGACAGTACATTTGATGTTGCTGCGAAACAAAATTTCTTGCTGAAAGCTGTATTGATGTAGACAACTATTGACTTCCCAGCATATGGCATGCTATCTAGCTAGAGTATACCTGGTCCAAAATCATGTCCAAACAGTATGAGAGATAGTAAAGAATTTATGCTCATCAATGGTAAAAAACCTTGTTTTTTCGACTTTCATCACAAATTCCTTCCAACTAATCATCCTTTTTGGAGGAACAAAATCATTTCAAAAAAGGAACAATTGAACGAAATGGACCTCCAACAATGATATCAGGTATAGAGTTAAAATAAATTGTCTCTTCATTACCTCCCATCACATTTTGACCAATAATAAACCAACAGAAAATTGATGGATTTAGGAAAGAACACAATTGGATAAAACAGAGCATTTTTTGGAATCTGCCATTTATTCTAATTTGTTGGTATATCACATATTGGATGTACTAAATATTGAGAAGAATTATTTTGATAATTTATTTCATACAGTTTTGGATACACCAGGTACGACCAAAGATAATGTAAAGGCATGATTAGATCTTTCCCAAATTTGCAGGCGGCCAGAACTTGAACTGTTTGAAAATGTCAAAATATAGAAGTTAATGAAGCCAAAAGTATCTTATACAATCTCCAAAGAGAATCCATTATTATTTTTTCATTGGATAGTAGATTTGAGACTTTCAGATGGTTATGCTTCCAATTTGGGTATATGTGTTAGAAATGGTCATATTACTGGATTAAAAAGTCATGACTGTCATGTTATAATGGAAATAATTACGCCAATTAGATTAAGAGGTATGTTTAATTATATTATTTGGGATACACTAACATGCTTATCATATTTTTTGAGACATTTTTGTGGCGACAAGTGACTATGATTCATTAAGAAGACTGTAAGAAGCTCTTGTTTTAATTTTATATAAAATGAAAAAAATATTCCTACTGACATTGTTTGACTCAATGGAACATTTGATATTACATTTTACGCATGAAGAAAAATGTGGAGGTCCAGTAAAGTTCTGATAGATGTACCCATTCGAGAGATTCATGTAGAAATTAAAGAAAAAAGTATGTAACAAAGCATCGGTTGAAGGTTCAATTGTAGAAGCTTATTTTAAAGAGGAAATTTATTTTTTATGATCTCATTACTTTCAATCTGAATATTCCTCAAAATACAACCATATGGTCCATAAAGAGGGAAATGTTGATGATGAAATGGGAAATCAATTATCAGTTTTAAATCAACCTGAACTTGAATTTTGTGGAGTTCATGAAAAATGGATTTCAGATGATGAACTTCATAGAGCTCATACACATGTTCTTCTTAACTGTGATGAAATGACACCATTTGTACAGTGAGTGATCCTATCACTTATTCTATAATTTTTGTTACATTAAGTTAATAATATTTTATTTGTAGGTTATATGATAATCATATCAAGAAACAACTTCCACAAATTACAGCAACCGCTCTTAAAGAACGTGAGAAAAAAACTTCTCCTACTAGTTTCAAAAACTATTAACATAAATTATTTTTGGTTTAACATATAAAGTCAATTTATTATCTGTTATATTGATAATTTTTTAAAAATTTTCAGGTATCTCAACATGCTGATAAAATTGATAATAGATTGATTTTATTTATTAATCCACCATCTAAAATGGTTAAATATTATAATTCATATGCGGTTAATGGTTTTTGATTTCATACACGTTCATATGGGTAATAAAAAAAACAATGAATAATGGTGTTTTCTTGACAGGATATCATCGTAGAGAAACTGAATTTGACTTTTATGGTATGCTGGAAGAAATTATTGAACTGTGTTATATGGTACAACATTACATAATGATGATTAAATGTCAATTTTTGGATACTGAGAGAGGATTGTGTGTTCATCCAACCTATGGAATCATTGATATTAAATATATAAGTCTTATCGTAGTAAATGAACCATTTTTATTGGCTCATCAGGAACATCAAATTTATTATTCAAAATATTATGCTACTTCAATAGAGTTGAGTGATTGGTGGAGCATAATAAAAATTAAATCTCAAGAAAATCAGTTTACTCAAAGTGAATGTGGTTCCATTGAAGTGGAAGGAATTAAAATTTTTCAAGAGACTACTACAAATCTATCTTTTTTATTAAGAGACACAAATATCGATGATGAAACCCCACAGTTAAGGGTCAATGGTGATGATGATGTTAATGATGTTACAAATGAATTTGAAATGACAATAGATAATGAAACTAAAAGTCATATGTAAATTGATGATGAGGAGGAGGAATATGATGACATTGACATCATCATATATGAAGATGAGAATGAAGATGAACATTGACATAGTTAAATGTTGGTTATAATCATATATAATATATATCTATATATAATAGTTGTTTTCAATTGTTTGATAACAACAGTCATTTCATGTTTCATATGGACGAGGATCTGTATCGTTTGTTGCAAGAAGCTGATTTACCTTTGGACGAGTAGGATGTTGGTTCATCTGAACCTCAGACTAGTGGCGGTTCAAGGGGGACTTGGAGGGGGAATGGTCTTGTGCATTTGATGATTCCTGATCTGATCCCCAAATGATGTCCATGTCTGGACTTCAATCCACACGTGCAGAGTTATGTTTACCTGTGTATTTTAGTTAGTTTTCAATAATTTATTTATATACTATTTTTTTATTTGTTATTTTTTCCCAACTTTACACATATAACTACTGGACATGGGAGCATTATATTTCACAATTATTTTTCAGAAGCATGGGTCTCATGGGACCAGATTCCCATTAATGTAAAACACCGCCTATTCGATCATTGGATGGTACATAAATAAATAATATTTATTTTGAAATTAATTTAATTAATAACTTGATATTATAAATTATTTGAAGGGTTTATTGTATCCCATCAATAAGATCATGTGTGGGGCTATCTGGAAGGCATGGTAGGTGACTATGTATTAGCGTTGCAGTCAGTTTTTGCACAATTTGAGAAGGAAAGCAATGAAGAAAGTAGGAGTGAGAGAGTTTGATGAGTCTTTTTCTCCCACCAACCTGATTACATTTTATCCCAGGTTTGGGATGGATTATGTTCACAGTAGTTGGGTGGTCGTTTTCAGAGGAGATTATTGATAGGTCAAAAAAATTGGGGGAGACAGGAGGTGACACATCGAGCTGGTTGTCGTACATTCAGTACACATAGGGAGCATATGGTAAGTACTTTTTTTAAATATTTTATATAACTTTAAATATAAACGGTTTATTTTATATTCATATAGGAAGTCAAAAATCTCAATATTTCAGAGTTTGATGTTTACAGGAGCATGTCTAGTGATCAGACCACTAGAGATATTAGAGGTGCTCACTAGTGTCAGATTGTGGTCAGTATATTTTCTTTTTGAGTTTAAAATTTAACTAAAAATAATATTTTAACTATTTTAATTTTAAATTGAAATTAAAGGAGTCATCTGAGGCCGCGATGTCTCAGAAATAGACTAGGAGTTAGCAAAGACTGATACTTAGACCAGTGCCCACCAATTTGATGAGATATCATGGATGTAGGTGACCCATTATGACTTTGATAAAGGGTGAGTTGTTGGTATCAACTCTCGATTAACGCTTGTGGATTATTATGGCACCACTGTGATGTCGGCATCTAGCTCAAGAGGAGCTTGTGGAGAGTCGTCATCATCTGCTGCACAGTATCAGGAGCAGTTGCGAGCTCAGAGTGAGCTTATAGAGAGTATCCATAGGAAGTATGAGCATATGCGTCAATGGTAGAAGAAACAACATGAAGAGTTCCTACAATAGCAACAGCAACAACAAAAACAGGAGATGTAGGAGGAAATGCGTTGATAGTGCCAACATTAAGAGCAAGAGAAGTTGGAGTACATGCGACGTCTGACTCATGGTTTAGGGATGTAGTTCCCTCCACCATCTTTTCTAGACGATCTGCTCCCTCAGTGATCTATTTATTTTTTATGATCAAACATTTGAATGTAAATTATTTTTGTAATATTAACTATCTACATTTTTAAATAGTGCATTTTTATATTGTTGTGAATATTACATTTTTTATTATTTATTTAATTATTTATTATTTTATCACTTTATTTGATTTTTATTATTATTATTTTATTAATTATTTTTTTATTACTTTCTTTTTATTTTTTTATTATGTTATTAACTATTATTTTTTATTATTTTATTTTTATTATTTTATTATATTTTTTTGTGAATATTGAGGTTTTTATTATTTTATAATTTTTTATTATATTAGAAATATTAATATTATTATTTCATTAATATTAATAATAAAAATATTATTTTATTATCATTATTATTATTATTAAATGAATATTATTTGATTATTTTATAATTTAATTTATTTTACTAATATTAATAATATTATTTCATTAATATTAATAATAATAATATTTATTTTTTTTATTTTTTTAAACTATTTGCGATGGGCTCGTCGCAAAAATGTATTTAGAAACCACGAAGAAACTATTTACGATGAATCTACATCCCATCGCAAAAAACCCTATTTGTGACACCATTTTCTACAACGAGTCATTTGCGACGGGGCCCCGTCGCAAAAGGGTATTTGCAATGGGATCCTATCGCAAATGCCACCATTTCTTGTAGTGCATGTACCATACATTTTAGTCTCATTAATGTAAAATTTTAAAACATTAATTAGAGGGGGATATAATTCTAGACACCCTCATCGCATATATATATAACACATGAACATAAAAATAATTATCGATCATTCAAATTTTATTTCATTATCAACCCATTAATATAGAATAAGTCATATAATAATTATCACGAGGAATAAAAAATTCATCCAAAATAGAATGTGGATAATACCATGAATGTATTCCCAAAATATAGATATGAAATATAAAATAAGATATTTTTATAGCGTTTAATACTATTGGGTATATTTATAGACAGTAAAATTCATTAGTTGAAGATGATATAGTATATATGTTTTAAAAAACATATTAAATAATTTTTATAAAACATTGAAATATTACCAAATATAGATTGGGTAGTTAAAAATTATATCCAATAAAAGGAATAAAATTTTTCCTAAGAGAAAAAGGTTCCACAATGATGGAAAATGATAAAAAAATAAAAAAATTATATATCAATGACGATTATTCCCATATAATATGAGATTAAATTATAAGAAATTAAAAATTAAATCTCATTATCATCATCATAGTATATAAAATACCTATAAATAAAAAATGGAAAACAAATGAATGACGAAGGATATATAATGAATTAATAAGACTTATTTAAAAAATTTATAAAAAAACTATCTTAATATAAGTGAAATAACATGGATATGAAAGGGAATTATCAATTGAAAAAAGTGGTCATGTAGAATTTTCACATTACAAATGTTATAATGGGAGTACTATAAATAAATCAATGATATGAAACAACTAATCTATAAGAGTTATAATAATAGAAGGAATATATAAATTTAAATAAAAATTAAATCCTTAAAAATATTAGTCATTTCTAATATTAAATTATAAGAGAAATAAATTGAAAATGACTTACCATAACTTCCATCTCAATCATCAAATGTTAGCATCTCCAATTGTTTAGTTCTTGTTTTGGTATGGAAGTCTTTATAATTACTATTTATTCATGAGGTCAAAATACAAATAACAACTGAAATATTGGAATAGTAATTTTAAAATGATCCCCAAAGATCAATGTTAATTCAATATATATTATAGTTTATGTTTCTAGGGAAATAATTTGTAATTTATTCCTTTTTTGAAACCTTGTTAAAGTGTTCGAAACCATTTGGAAAAAAAATTCTTTGCATAAAATTATTATATAGTTGAAGATGGTTGAGACCACTTATCCATTAAACCATCGATGAGCTCATCCTTATCATAGAACCATTAGACACTTTCCTATAATCCATAAACCAATATTTATAACTAAACAAACTCAAATAACCAACTTCCATAAAAGAGTAAAAAATAAAAACTTATGAAGAAAACTCAAAGATGAATCTTGACACCATAAATAGAAAAACCACTAAATTACATAACATAAAAGATCCATAATTTCAAAACAAATATATGGAAATACATAGGAATCCCATTAAGAAAAAAACCTCAACAGCGGTGGAAGGGGTGGCGACGATGAGAAAGGGTCGGAGACGAGGGGGACCAGCAACATGGTGGTGAACATGGGGATTAGCCACATCAACGGTTCTAAGGAGAGAGAGTTCGGAGACTAGGGATCATAATTGGGGGGGGATTAGGGGTGGGGTTTAGGGGATGTTGGTAGCTCGGGATTGGGAAGGGGTGTCGGTGGGGGAAGGGGGTGTTAGCGGCTCGGGATCAGGACCAACAGTGAGGGGATAGGGGTTAGGGGGATTGGGGGATCAGGGGTGGGGGTGTTGAATTTGAGTGGGGTGAGGGGGGTGAGGGGGTTTTGAGAAGAAGTTTCATGTTTCTTAAAAAAGTATAAGTTTTACTGGCGGTTTTAAAAAACTGCAGTGAAATTATTTAAAAAAAACTTAACAACAATTTCTTAAACCGCTGATAAAAAACCGCTACTAATTGATGATTTTGGTGTAGTGTTTATGGATGTGGATGGAGCAGCTTACCTCCAGTTTATGGTTGTTACCCCTATGATTTTATAGCGATTTAGGGAGGCACAACTAGAGGATACCGACTGTGAGACCCTAAGCACTCAAATATCCACTGGACACACTCCTGATGGATTTTTAAAGGTGGGGAGCATGTCGTTCTTTTCAAAGGACGAATAATGGTACTGGTGAAATTATGGGAAGAGGTTCTGAGAGAGTTTCATAAATCTCCTTTCGTGGTACATCAAGTTATGGAAAATATTTACCAGGACCTATGATGTCATTTTTGGTGGTCAGGGAAGAAGAAAGGAGTTGTAGAGTTTATCTCTCGATGCCTTACATGTTGGAAAGTGAAGGGTAGACACTAGGTTCTAGTGGGTTTAAATTAACCCCTTGAGGTGCCATAGTGTAAGTGGGTTCAGATATCCATGGAATTCATAATGGGCTTATCGCATATGTCCAGGGGACATGATTCCTTCTGGGTGATCATAGATTGAATTACCAAGTCGACCCACTTCCTATCTATTTAGGAGAAAAGTTCTGCAGAGAGCTTAGGACACCTCTACATTCATGAGATAGTCCTAATCCATATAGTTATATCGAGGATCGTTTCTGACCATGATGCTTGCTTCACATCTAGGTTTTGGAATGGATTACAAGAGTTGTTTGGGACTCAGTTACGCTTGACCATAGTGTCCCACCCCTAAACTGATGACCAAACTGAGTAGACCATTCAGGTTCTAGAGGACATGATGAGAGTTTTCATGTTGTACATTGTCCATATTTGGGAGAATCACCTACAAATAGTGGAGTTTTCATAAAAAAAATCTACCATTCCACCGTCGGTATGGCACCATTCTAGGCTTTTTATAAGTGACTTTTCAGGTCACAACTTTACTGTACTGACCCAGGAGAGTCAGCACTCATGGGCCCAGATTTGGTGCAAGCAACAATCGAGAAAGTTTAGATCATCCATGAGTGGATAAAGACTACATATATCCATTAAAAATATTAAGAGTATTGGTAATAGAGACCCTATGAGTTCGAGGATGGAGACCATGTGTTCCTACAAGTTTCACCTCAATGTGCATTGTGAAGATTTGGATGGGGCAACAAGCTATCTTTTAGATTAATTGGCCCTTTCTAGATACTTCATAGAGTTGATGAGGTGGTGTACCGCTTAGATATACCTTTATATTTAGATTGGGTACACAATGTCTTCAATTTGTCATAACTGAGGAGGTATCTACATGACCCATCACACATTATCGACCAGGGAGAGATAAAAATCGAGGATAAAGATACCATTACTGAGTTCCTAGTAGAGATCAATGATTAGTAGGAGAAGATCCTTAGTGGGTGATCAATTCCTTTAGTATGTGTCTAGTGGCAGAATGAGAATCTTTATGAGAGCACATGCGAGCAGGAGGCTTAGATTCATGCTCATCACCCACATCTGTTTGAGTAGCCTATGTTTTGGCTTTTTGGGGACATAAATACATAAGTTTGGGAGAATGTAATGTCTTGGATTTTCCATGTATTATTTTTGGATATTATATGTATTATTTTAGAGATTCGGCACTGAGACGACATGCGATTCCGAGGCCTGGTGTTTCCAGAATAAATGTTTGAAATATATTAAATATATTAAATAGCACGCACACACAATTTTTCTGAAAAAATTGAAATAACTTCTAAAAAGATGTCTAGATAAAAAATATGAGGGCACTATTGAGTTCAGTATGTGGGTTTTACCGTCGGCGCGGCTTAAACTTGGTCGTTGCGGGTCATTTTTGGAAAAGTTTTTACGGGTATGAAAATGAATAAAACAATTAAAATAAATTAATTTATTTCATTTGTGTTAAAATAATGACCGGTTAGTCTTTAAAAATACTATTATGTCAGAATTCTAGGTTTAACTTCATAACTTTGGAGACGTTAGAGAGCCTTTAGAGAGAGTTGGAGGATTCCTATCAGGAAAACATCAACTAGATCGTGGATCAATGATTGATGCACAACTTATTCAAATGATATCTCTAAAGATCACAATGCAACTCCATTCTTCATCGGTGATCAAACAGAGTAGAGGTAGGGCATGTGTTTTGATTTGTTTCTTCCCCGTTCTTGATTTCTATGATGTACACGGACCAATCAATGAACATATTGATCCACAATTTGATCATCTTTTTGGATGGGTATGATTGCAGGGTTTATCAAGAGATTTTTCTTCATTATTTTTGATTATTCGATTATCGTTATAATGGAAATGAACTGAGATCAACATGAACATTGATTGAGGTCCATTCCTCCGGACTGTTCTTGTGATTCTCTCCCCCGATTCACTGTTCATCATGGGAAATCTTTGTTGGATTTCAGTTTAATGTTTTACTGAACAATCGATCATTTCACACTCATTTCTTGGTATAATGATATGAAATCATAGATCTGGGATTAACATGACACAACGGTGGTGCGATGATGGGAGCAGTGATGAATCAAATGACAGCTGATACCTAATTTTGTGTTCTTAAATGTGTAGCAAATAATGATGATGATCTTGTTTTCCAAGTGGATTTAAGGCCCAAATCTTGTTTATTTTGTGATGGTATGACTCAATGATCCTCAATCTTTGTTTTTGCGGCAAGGAATCCACCATATCGAAGGCTGGAGCATCATTTAGGACACATTGATGAAGAACTTGGGTTTATGAAAAAACCCGATCAACACGTCCTGTAATCTAGGATTAAAAAATGTGTGGGCCCCCTGATCAGTGGCTAGGGTTTCGGGAGGAAGATAAACATCACACTGAATGTAACCCTTGTCACATGGCATGTGGTCTCTCCCAGGAGACTCGATGTATACCTCAGAGGGTAAATGACACGATTTGGAGTACATGGGTTGGATCACGCCGTGCACTCCCCCACTCAGACATGGGTTGGACCAAGTATACGGACTGAGCCATGTACTGACACATGGGTAAAGTACATAGGCAAAAAACACGCCATGTATTTCTACAAGGACATGGTTTGATGACCTGAGTTGTTTACACGGGCAGGACCTGGGGTCATGGGAAATATTGTGTGAACCCTCTTACACACTGTGTACTCTTTTATACATGGCTTAAAGCTCTTATCCTCAATGAATTGGACAAGATTATTTAGGGTTAGTTCCCTATATCCTTTCCCTGGAGGTTGGTATGGAATCATTTCTTACTCCTAGGACAATTATCCCTTCAGTAGGACTTCTTGGATAGAGTTTTTGGAATCCATCTGTGAGGCATAAGGTGAGATCCTCTATTCATATTCATGCCCTAAGTAGAGTTATCAGTATCATCGTAACCAACAGTACACAGGTTCTAATCCTATACATAATAGGTTAATCCAGATTGAGTTTATTTTTATCACCCCATGGCTTTGGGAGTGATCCTCATCTGTGTATCATATCTCTTCGGACTTTCATCATGTATTTCTCAAGACAAGACCCGATGAGAAGCACCTCTTGGATGAACATCATCAGTGCTATCAGACTCAGAAGTGTGTTCTCCTGGATGAATGCTTCGTGGATCTTCGATTTGGAATCCTAGGTCGGGTATACTACAGTTGTGACTTACCTTTAGACTATGTGGATTTGTTGAGTATATTTGGATATTCTTGTTATATGTGTGGTAGACATATACCTATGTAGATCTGATTGTATTTCCTTTGTTGTATTCTTTTTGGTTTCAAGGTTTCCTACTGAGTATTTTTATACTCACCCCTGTACGGACTTTGCCCGCACATGTCATGTCTTATGAAAATGACCAACTTTTTGACAGATTCTGTCACACCCTGACCCATGTATTTAGTTTATTTAATTATTTTATAGTTTTGAATATTTTTTTTGGGGTTCCAGTTGAGTCCCGGATGATTTTTTTGAGCTTATGTTAAAAAGTGTTCATTTTGGGTTCGACGTCATCGGGCGCACGGGTGGAGAGCGACACCACGTGGCTTCGGCCAAACAACTGTGTGACTTGTCCATCTTCAAAAAATTAAAATGAGTAAATTTTTTAATTAAAATGAATGTTAATTATTGTGTCATTCAAATTTTTTATTATTGTTAAGAATTTTATTATTATTGAAACTAAATTTATTCTTTTATTGTTATTTTTATTATTATTATTATGATGATGATGATAATAATAATTCTTATTCTTATTCTTATTCTCATTATTATTATTATTATTATTATTATTCTTATTCTTATTCTTATTCTTACACTTATTCTTATTATTATTTAAATTGTTAATAAAGTGTTATTAAAAATGATTTAAGTTTAAAAAAAGAAGAAGAGGCAAACCCTAATTTCCCCCCCTCTCCAATCTCCCCCTCTCCTTCCCGTTGGCCGCCTGCGTGACCCCCCTGCTCAGCAGCTCCTCTCCCTCCCAGCACCCCTTCCTCCTACTCAGCCCGCGCGACTCCAGTGACACCTGCAGTAGCAGCCTCCCTTGCTCAGCAGCACGATGCCGATGACCCACCACTGGCGCACGTGGCCTCCCCCGGCCGACTCACTACCCGACACCACTTCTCCGGCCTGACCTCCAGTCGCGACCTCAAAACGAAACCCCAAACCGGTATTCCCTCGCTGGATCCCTGCCCGGCGCCACCCCCTCTCCCTGCCGACAACCTACCCGGACGTGTCCCCCATCCTACTACTCAAACCAGAGGTGGGACCCCCCCCCCACCCTTTTTTTGGCAGTCTCCCATGTGCAACAGGCGTAGCTGGTTCCACCACCTTCCTCCGATCGCAGCGACCCCTTGTTGAGTGTGCGTAACTCCAAAAACCCGCCTTTGGTCATGACTTCCCTATACTGGCGCATTTTTCTCCCCATCTATATACCATTATACTTGATCGATTTTATTCTTGTTTTTATCTTCATTTTTAGGGGTTGTGATTAAGTATTTTTCTTTGTAGAATTCATGCTTTAGAACCCGAGCATGGCATTTCTGAGTGGGTGTTATCATTGCACCATGTTTTCGAGGTAGGATTCCTATGCACTTGTTGTTTATAATTTAAGAAACATTTATTTTAGGTTTTTCTTAGACTCCTATAATTAATATGTGATTATTATCAAACCTTGCTTTAGTCTTTTGGTGTGAAAATGTTCCTTAAATCCTTGTTTTGAGTTAATCACCCTTGTTTTGTTAAATAACTCATTCTCAATGGATATTTATAATTCCTGTTTGGCCTTCATGATTCTTTTTTAGTGTTTTAAAGCTTCCTTTGGTCTTGATAATAATTTTTTTTCTTGTGAAAAAATGGATTTTGGGGTTCTTGAAAAGGTTTCAAATGTTTTAAGCTAAGTGAAGTGTGAAGTTAGTTTTTTTTTTTAAAAATTGGTTTGTTTTGTGACAAGGAATTATAGCCTAGTTGGCATTTTCATAATGGTTGGTTTGTTTTGAAAGTGTGTAAAAAATGTTTTGAAGGGGTTTTACAAATGCTTTTATATGGTAAATGGTATGTCTTGAACCTCTTCGGAAATTTGTTTTCATCTTTAGTAAAGAATGATTTTATAGAATGTTTAAGGGCCCGTTTGGCCACTTTATAAAAATAAAGGGAAGTTCTTATTATTAAAAACTATGTTGGTTGTTCCTTATTCCTTGTCAACATGGAATGGTTAGGATGTACTCGGTGTGGAATCCCTGGGTTCCATTATGTGGATTCCTCAATTTGGTACCCTTTGTAATCTATTTATTCTAAGGCATGAGAGTAGACCTTGGGGAGACTTAGGGAGTGGCCTAATATGATTATTATTATAAATATAGGTTGCGATTTAATGATTTAAGGCATTTGATGGCTCACTCTATTTAATACTTGAGACATTAGAACCTAGCATACCGAGAGAATTGTCTGAGACGAGTGTTGCACTGGTAGGTTATGGTACTAACTAGTGGCCCACATTGGATAGATATGTTAGGTTCATTTCTATGGGATTTTTCCTTATCCTGTCCTAAGATAGATTGGTTGAGCATATAGAGAATTAGATTTCATCATATGTGGCATGCTACTATAGATAGTGTTGTAGGTATTAGTGTTGTCTGGATTATTCTCGATCTCCTGGGTTCACCTATGTCTAGTGGCTTTTTGATTTTTGAACTGTTGTTGAGATACTTGTATACCTATTTACATTTCCATTAATATATGATTGCCTCAGTACTCTAGTGTTTTGTTTTTCATGGAAAGTGATATTTTGGTTTCTTGACTTCTATAAAAATGTTTTTTAAAAACATAAGTGTTTCAAAATATTTAGTGTTGGTTTTAATTGAAATCATCACTCTCTCCTTGAAAGGGCATGGTGAAACTTAAAGTTAGAGTCTAGTTTTTCAAATGATTAAGGTAAATGGACTATACTTTGATTTTAAGTAAAAATTGTAGAAATTCATACTTTAATATATTGCAGTTCAAACTTAGAATTGATGTTTCTTTAATTTTAAAGGTAGTGCATTGGGGAATAGAATATTAGGCTAGCCTAATTAGTTTTAATAATCATGCCTATAGTTCTTTTCTATTTTTATTCCTTGTGCATGTTCCAGCTTGGTTGTGTTCTCCTTGGGCGAAATTTGATCATTGAGTTGGAGATTGACACGCAGGGTCACACAAAGATAGTGGTTTTCCCATTCAATTAGTTTTATTTTTATTCAGTTCTTATTTAATCCTTTTGTTTGGTTTATTAATTTTGAGATGATATTTATTATTTACACTGATTTTATTTATTTATATTGGGAAATATCATTACCATCACCACTCTATTGATGCCCTTGGCACTTGTCGCTAGCCCGAGAGGATTGGGAACACCTATCGAGTCTTATTGCGGATCGGCTAGGGTGACCAGTTTAGGGTTGGCCCGGGTTGGTTGGTGAAAAAATGGTGTCAAAGCAGGTTGGATATTAGTGGACCTCACTTTTCTGAGTTCCCTTTTTTATTTAGTAATATCAAGGTAGATCGAGTAGGATTTTCGAGACTCAAGGGGTAGGTGCGGGAAGATTATCACGAACTCTTGCTCGTTCTGATCCTCAAATTCCCATGGGAATTCCAGTTATGTTAAGTTTTCTGGTTCTTTAGGGAATGTTTTGTGATTGGGATATGACAAGGGGAGTTGGGCTAATATTCCTCATGATCCCACATAGCCTAGCAAGACATGCGAAGCTAGGGGCATAGTCATAGAAGGATCTCTATGCCGGTGACGTGTTTGGAATATGTCTGCCAACCATATTCCCAAGTCACCCACTAACACTAGTTCCATTTTGAGTTGTTTTGAGTCTCCTTTGACTTCTGAAAAGTTTTTGAATCAGACAAATTAGTTTTGAAGAAAATGGTTGTTTGAAATAACATGTTTAATTTGAGGATTATTTTAAAATAAATGAGATGAGTTTTGAACAAAATGATTTTTGACTTGGTGGTTAGTGTAACTTTGAAAGGTACATGATTTTTGATATGGGATGAATGGTATTTTTTTTTGGAAAATGAAGTTGTTTTTTTTAGCCTTTGGTGTTTTCATGGGTGCTCACATGCATGGTTTTATATGGAAATGGGGATGAATGCCCAATATAGTATGGTGGATGATGCCCAGGGTGGCACTAAAACATGCATGTGAGTATGAATCTAAATAATACCAATGGAGAATGTTTAACCCACCAAGTTTGTTTTAAATTAAAGATGTTTTTTTGGAATGTTTTGATGTTGTGATGGATTGTTTTCATGTGTTTCGAGCTTTCCACCTATGCAGTGTTAGATCTTGAGGTTTTTTAGTGTTGAGTTGAATTTTATTTGGTTCTTGAATTTTTCTTGTCCAGTTGTTATTCCCATGGAACTTCAATGGGTGATCGTAGTGTGGTTGATCAACCTAAGGATTTTATGATTGAGTTCTGGAAGCTAGATCCACCTCTCTTTTATGGTCACACTGAGCCTTCCATAGCGGAAAAGTGGATGAGAAAGGTCAAAAGGGACTTTAAACTTTTTGAGTTTCCCAAGTCATTGAAGGTCAAGTTTTTAACTTTCATGCTTGAAGGTTCGCCATGGATTTGGTGGAAGTTAGTGTCTCGGAACAAGCACCGTCAAAAGTTTACTTGGGAGTTTTTCAAGCCTTTGTTAATTATTCAGTATTTCTTTGAGAAAGATAGGGTGATAAAGGGAATGGAGATATATTTTATGCAATAGGGTGATGTATTATGGTTGGATTATTTCCAGTGCCTTGTAGATCTAGTCCCTTATGATTTAGGGTATGCCATAGATGACTCCATGGAGGCGCAATGTTTCAAGGCGGGTCTTCTTCCCGATCTGCAGTCAAAGGTGTCAGAGTCCAACCTAACTTTTTTTGCCAATGTGGTGGGACAATATTTTCATGTCGAAGCTGGTATGGAAGGAGTTCTCAATGTATGCCTCCCTCCTTCAATTCCTAGGAGTATTGGTGAGGATTCTGGAAAGGATATGAGGAAGCAATTGGAAGTTGATGGAGCAAGTCGTGGAATCAAAATGCCTTAGGATCTTTCATCAACCTCTTCATAGCAAGATATCCCCATGTGTTACCAGTGTGGAAATATGGTTCACAAAAATCCATCATGTACAAATGCTTTGAATCCCTTCCAGGCTTGTAGATGCTTGAGTCACTTGGGGCGATTATGTGAGGGTGTCACTAGAAAGTTTCATGGAGGAAATTATCCGAAGTGATGTATTATTGGGTTTTTGTTTAAATTTTATTGTTTAAGTTGTTTTATAGTGTAAGGGATATCTTATCATGGTAGTTATACTGATGGTATTTTTGGTTTTAAAATGTATGGGAATGTTATGGGTCTTTTAATGAACTCCGGTTTTCAATTCCAGTGTGGTTTTCATTTCAAAATTATGTCCTTTAATTTTTTATAATCAAAATATGTATGTTTCTTATTGGGATTATCGAAACCTAACTATGAGGCAGGAGATGCTTCATCCATCAGAGCTCCATCCGAAGGCCTCAGAGCGAAGATGGTGTGTAGTCAGGAACCCCTGGGGGTTTGAGAAGTTTGGTTAAGGTTGTGCCTCTATCATTGTGGTGAGACAGTTTTAACATTTATATTGTGGTTTCTCCGTAATTGTAAATTTACTCTTATTACAAAGAGAACAATGAATTTATCCCTCATGCAATGTTAGTAATTATACCATTTTGGATACGAGTTTCCAATCAGTGTCCTTGCATGGAGCACCCATGTGAATCAGTTGCAACTTTGGTTTGTTTCTATCCTGAAGTGATGAGTCACAAGTAGTTTTTGGTTGTAGTTTCATTGATCCAATATTTGAGCCCCTTCCTCCCTGCCCATGTGGTGAGGGTTTTTGGTCCATGTGGGGGGATTCAGTTTAGCTCTTTTCCCCTTTATACGGGAGTGAGTGGTTTCAATGTTCATGTTGTGTTCCTTGAGATTGGGAAAGTCCCGGATTGGGGTTCAAGTTGAATTTTTATTTTGGTAGTTTTTAAGGTTGGTTCTTAATGGTGGGGAGACCCACCATGGGCCTCTTTGAGTTTTCCCTTAAAATAAATCAGATGCTAGTTGAATTCTAATGGCGGGGAGCCTGTTCGAGCCTCCCCTCTACTGGTGATCTGTTTCGGGCAATGGGGTTTTGTTCTGTGGGTAGTCGGTGAAATGTTATCATATTGAGAGGTGGGATCGTGTTAATGTGGAATCCTTAAGTGTTGATCAATCGACTAAAAGTGTTGTGAATTTATAGGGGTGAAAAGCATTATGGTGGGGAGAATTATCACAGCCCAACCCGTGTATTTAGTTTATTTAATTATTTTATACATTTGAATATTTTTATTAGGATTTGGGCTGAGTCCCAGAACAAAATTTTGAGATTATGTTAAAAAGTGCACATTTTGGGTTCGACATTGTTGGGTGCACAGGTGGAGCACGATATCACGCGGCTTTTTCCAGACAACTGCATGACCCGTCCGTCTTCTAAAAATTAAAATGAATGATAATTATTGTGTCATTTAAATTTTCTATTATTGTTAATAATTTTATTATTATTGAAATGAAATGTATACTTTTGTTATTATTATTATTATAATGATTATTATTATTATTATTTTTATTGTTATTGTTATTGTTATTGTTATTCTTATTTTTATTGTTATTATTATTATTATTCTCATTCTTATTCTTATTCTTATTTATTTTAATTTTAATTGGTAATAATGTTTTATTAAAAATGATTTAAGGTTAAAAAAGAGGCAAACCCCAATTCCCCCCTCTCCAATCTCCCCATCTCCTTTCTGTTGGCTGCTTATGAGACCCCCCTACTCAGCGGAACCTCTCCCTCCCAGTGCCCCACCCTATGGCTTAGTGTGTGCGACTCCGACGATGCCTGCGGTCGCGACCTCCCCTTCTCAGCGGTGCAATGTCGGCGACCCACCATCGGTGCATGCGGCCTCCCCCGGTCGGCTCACTACCCAACGTCGCTTATCCGGCTAGGTCTATGGTCGCGACCCCAACACGCAACCCTGATGCAGCCTTCCCCAGCTATCTCCCGGTCCGACAGCACCTCTATCCCTGCCAGAAAACTACCCAAATGCACCCCCTCCTGCTCAATCTAGAGGTGTGACCCCCCATTTTTTTTCCAGCAGCCTCTCATGCACAACCGGCGTAGTCAGTGACACCAACCTCCTCCGGTCGCAGTGACCCCCTATTCGGTGTGCGCAACTCCGATGACCCGCCTTCGGTTATAGGTTCCCTCTGCCGACACGTTTTTATCCCCATCGGTATACCATTCTACTTGATTTATTTTATTCTTGTTTTTTTCTTTGTTTTGTTAGGGGTTTGTAATTAAGGATTTTTCTTGGTAGAATTTAAGCTTTAGAACCCACACAGGGCATTTCTGAGTGGGTATTATCATCGATCCATGTTTTCAAGGTATGATTCCTATGCAATAGTCCTTTATAATTTAAGAAAAGTTGATTTTATGGTTTTTTGAAACTCCTATATTTAATATGTGATGATTCTCAAATCATGGTTTAGTCATTTGGTGTAAAAATGATCCTTAAATCCTTTTTTTAGTTACTCTCCCTTGTTTTGTTAAATAAATCATTCTCAACGGATATTTATAATGCCCGATTTTCCTTCATGATTCTTTTGTAGGGCTTTAAATCTTTATTTGGTTTTGATAATAAATGAGTTTCTTGTGAAATAATAGATTTTGGGGTTATTGAAAAAGTTTAAAATGTTTTAAGCTAATTGAATTGTGAAGTTAGTTTTTTTTAAAATTGGTTTGTTTTGTGACAAGGAATTGTAGCCCGGTTGGCTTTTATAAAGGTTGGTTTTGTTTTAAAGTGTGTCAGAAATGTTTTGAAGGGTTTTTATAAATGCTTTTATATGGTAAACAGTGTGTCTTTCACCTATTTGGAAATTGATTTGTATCTTTCGTAAAGAATGATTTTATAGATTGTTAAGGGCCCGTTTGGCCACTTTGTGAAAATAAGGGGAAGTGATTATTATGAAAATCTCTGTTGGTTGCTCTTCATGCCTCATCAACATGGAATGGTTGGGATGTCCTCAGTGTGGAATCCTCAGGTTCCATTATGTGGGTTCCTCAGTTGGGAACCCTTTGTAATCTATTTACTCTAAGTAATTAGAGTAGACCATGGGGAGACTCGGGGTGTGGCCTACTGTGATTATTATTATAAATATAGGTTGTGATTTGATGCTCGACGACATCTGATGGTTCACCCTCTTTAATACCTGATACATTAGAACCTGGAATACCGAGAGAATTGTCTGAGATGAGTGGTCCACTAGTAGGTTATGGTACTAACCAGTGGTCCATTGTAAGTGGATATATTGGGTTCATTGCTATGGGATTTTCCCTTATCCTATCATGAGAAAGGGTGGTTGAGCATATAGAGCGTTATATTTCATCGCATGTGGCATGCTACTATAGATGGGGTCGTAGGTATTAGTGTTGTATGGATTATTCTCGATCTCCTGGGTTCACCAATGTTTAGTGGATTTTTGATGTTTGAACTATTTTTGAGATACTTGTATACCTATTTACATTTACCTTACTATATGACTTCCTTGGTACTCTAGTGTTTTTTTCATGGAAAGTGATGTTTTGGTTTCCAAACTTCTATGAAAATATTTTTCAAAAGAAGACGTGTTTCAAACTCTTTAGTTCTCATTTTAAATGAAATACTCACTCTACCCTTGAAATAGCATGGTGACACTTAATGTTAGAGTCTGGTTTTTCAAATGATTAAGGGAAAAGGATTGTACTTTGATTTTAAGTAAAAACTGTAGAAACGAATACTTTAATATATTATAGTTTAAACATAGAAATGAAATTTCTTTAATTTTAAAGGTAGTGCATTGGGGAATAGAATATCGGGATTTCCTAATGAGTTTTAATACTCAATCCTATAGTTATTTTCTATTTTTAGTCCATGTGTAGGTTCCGTCTTGGGTGCATTTTCCTTAGGCAGCGTTTGATCATTGAGTTGGAGATTGACTCGTGGGGTCACATAGAGATAGTGGTTATCATGTTCGGTTAGATTTATTTTTCTTCACTAATTATTTATTCCTTTTGTTTGGTTTATTTATTTTGAGACTCTATTTATTATTTCCATTTATTTTATTTATTTATATTGGGAGAAATTGTTCCCATCGTCACTCTGTTGATGCCCTTGGTTCTTATTACCAGCCTGGGAGGATCAGGAATGCCTCTTGGGTCTTGCCGCAGATTGGCTTGGGTGACTAGTTCAGGGTCAGCCTCGGTTGGTTTGTGATAGATTACTAGATATTCTAGGCCCATATAATTCTTAGTGAGGTTGGAGAGACTGAGGTGTGTTCCTGTGTCTTTCAGACAACAATCCCTTTACTTTAGGTTGGACTTGTGTTATAGACTTTTGTGGTGGGCTTGTATTTGCCCCTATTTACTTTCCTTTACTTCCTATCATACTCTGGTTGTGGGATTTAGATGTATTCATGCATGGTTGTTCTGTTTTTTTTTACATTTAATAATTTTATAGGATTAGAGACGTGTTCATTCATATAGGTACTTAGGCTAATGCCTCCCATGTCAGTGATATGCCTTCTCAGCCCTAGTTGCCAACCCCTGTCCTATTGGAGGCAGGCTTGGAGAGTCACGACATGAGTCCCACTAAAATGGGTCTTAAAAAACAAGGGTTAATACATTTTAAATATTGATCATATCTATATTATGTCATAATAGTTATCATATTTCATGAAAACAGCATTTTCACTTTTTAACCCAAAAATATTTTTTTTAGAAAATTCCAAAAAATTACCCTAAGATAATTTTGATGTGATGAGTCCAAAATGAAATTTATTTTATCAAAATTATTCTCTAGGTATGATAATTTTAACTTTTAAATAAATCATAATTTTGATTAAAATTAACAATTAAATAGAAAAACCAACATTCCAATCATTATAAATTTTTTCTTAGGCTTCATTAAAATATATCATCATTTTAAAATCATTTTATAAGTTTATTTCATGAATTTTTTTATTGAAATATTCCATATAAATCATATTTTAATGGAATATGTTTTTAGTCTCTAAAAATAATACAATTTTTTTTATTAAACAATCCTAAAGATCATTTAAATGTGTCGATATAACCAACAACAATAATGAGTAACTGTTTTATTGACTAATAGTCATAATTCCAATCAACTATTTTAGTTTAAAAACATAAATTTTTATGATCATGTTTCCTTATAGATACACCATCATTCTTACTCTTCATCATTCAGTTCAATTCAAATCAAGGTTCAATATCGTTTCTAGAATGAATATTGTATTACTAACTCTCTGTTTCTTTTCTATTGTGTTGTTTGTGGGTGGGATGATTCTAGGGGACATAGGTTACCCAAATTTTTTTATTTTAATTTTTTTATTCTCTTTTAGTATTCCCATTTTATTTTTTGGATTAATTATAGGAATTTTTGTATACTAAATGTAACATTATTAAATAATGAAATAAATTGTTGTTGGTTTCTAGTATGTGTTTTCCATCCCCTTGATATTCCTAGTTGTACTAGTTCATATCAACATATGATTCTCAATGTTCTTTATATAAATTAAAATTATTTCTATGTTTTATAATAAAACATTCACTATAAAATAAAAGTTATATTAATAACATAAATTAATTTTCATAGTGATACATGTTTGATAGGAAATCAAAAGCAATGCTTAATGAATGTTTAATTTAAATTGTTCTTCAATATATTAATGGAATATTCTTAGGAACATGAAGCTAGAAATTATTATTTTTGACAATGATAAATAAGCATGTTTAATTAAAATTCCCTTCCTTATTTTGGTGTAATTGGAAGTTATGCTTGAGATAATGCTTAAATAATTTATATCTTTTAATAGCTAGTGCCTTAGGTTACCATAGTTGTAACATATTATTATTTAATCAGTTAATTCAAGATGTTAATAAAACCAATTTCTTAATAAAGATAAATTTTTGGGGGTTGAGCAAGACCATTTTCATATGAATCTTGGATGCCTTTTTTAGGGCCTAGATTCTCTATTGACTCTATTTGTTTTATGATGTCTTCTATGTTTTATCTAGATGTGGGACTTTCTATGTGGCATGATGTGAACCTAAGACTATTGGCGGTAACAAGACATGGGAAGAGAGGCCTAGGTTTGTGATAGCAGTTGATGCCTATGATAGCGATATATGTGGTGATATTCATGGTGATGTTGGGGTTGACACCATAATTTATGGAACATGTTGAATCTAGGGTTTCCTATTATTGTGTTGAAAAAGTGGATGCTTGCCTCATAATTCTATTATTTAAAGGCTGGATGGATGGGATGCTTGTTTACCTACATTCCTCTCCCCACTACATGAGCCAACTGGTTGTTCTTGGTTATGATTCTCTTTTAAGGAAGATTAGGATGTTTCCCAGAGTACCTAGAATTGTGAAATGATAATGAATAATAAATGTTTTGACCCATGTTTTTGGTTCTTGAATGGAATGAAAATGTTGATAATATTGTAGAACCATGGAATTAGTTTGATTATGCCTGTAGGGTATAGAATTTAGTTTATGGTTAATGAAATGTGAAATAGAATAATTTTAATTCATGGAAAATGAATTAATTAAAGTAAATTCAAATGTTAAAAGGAAATAATTAATTAAATGAAGGTCTTCTTGAATATGTGTGTGCTTATAGGATATCTTGTTCTTAGTAGTGGTAGCTGGGTGTCCAGGTGATGACACCTTTAGTTGATCCTAAGACTAGGTTAATAACCATAGTGTGGTTGTGAGCTATATTATATACTGTATATTTTTTAATTTGATACACTACCTCACCCATTTAGACAGGGTTACTAACACTCAGTGGACTCAAGGAGGGTGTTTTCCCCAACATATAGGTTGGTGAGTAATGGATGGCAGGAAACCTCCTATGACCCCCTATTTTCTCCTAGTATTTTTATGTACTAGTATGATCAATGGTTATATTTCCCCATATATGTTTGTATAGGGATGTAATTACTTTTGGTAATTTCACAGTCATATGTCTCCGGATATAGTATTCTATGGATTATTATAGGTATAACATGTATGGGTTGTAATAGCTTGAGGTATAATACATGACATACAGGCTATGGTGGCTGTTGGAAACTACTTAACTAATATATAGAGATGTGTAATGAGATGATAAGATTATATTATGCATGAGGTTCATGTTATGTGATGAGATGATGTGATGAATGAGATACATGTTATGATACTTTATCCCAAGTGTCTTTAGGTTGGATTATTTTGGAGAGAGATGGCTCAGGATGTGCAACATTTGGACAGAGCTAAAAACTACTGGGGAAGTGGTAGCGGGGTGACCTATTTTGTTATTATATTATATGTTCACTTTTATGTGATAATTATTGAGATATAGCCATGGTAAGGCTAGGAACATAACATACCTGTTTAAGATTTGAGTTAGATTCACTTATAGTTCATTGGGATTTATCATATTTTCTTTATCTTTTGTATAAGAGGCTCTAGGGGGATCCTACTGAGTATACATGTTATTCTCACCCTATGTATATATAAGCTATTTTTCAGGTCAGCAGGAGTAGGTTAATTATTGGGCTAGACTTTACTAACTCATGGGTTGTTTAGGAATTGTTGGGATTTCATGGTCACTGTCAGGGATTATCTTTTTCTACTTTTAGTTTTATTACAATTGTTTAGTTGTATGATATTATATTCATGTATTTTGGATATCTCTATACTTTTATCTTTAGAAATATCTATTTAGTGTTTCTATCATATCTCTCTTGATTATTATAACTTATAGGGTAATTCCTCCCATCTATGTGTATGATATCTCATTAGTTCTTTATTCTAACCCATGGCCTATTGGAGGCATTCGTCAGGCATCATTATCCCCCTTCTCTCATTGCTAGCCCAGGAGGGGTGCCTTTGGGGGGAGGGGGTCGTTACATTTAATTGTTTTTGAAATTATTGGAAATAAATGATTTATAATTTATTCTTCCATTTATTTCATGAAAATTTGTATTTTAGAAGTAAGAAAATGAGTGTGATAGAAAATAATTTTGTGTAATTAAAATTATGACATGAGGAAACTAGAATTTTGAAATTGAACCTAGGTTACTTGGCCTTTTTAAAAAATTACACCTCAAGGAGATAATTGAAAATAAATTTATGTACGTACCTTTAAAATAGATTAAAATGAAAAATTGGGATCCCTCATGAAGTTATGAGATGATTAGGAACTAGTTTCATGAGTAATAATAGTTTTTGTACATTTAATAAGTGATTTTCATAAAACATGGATGAGAAAAATTCAATGAGTTAATAATTATAAAAAAATAGATTTATATGAGGGGAATACTAAACTCAATTTAAGAATGGGAAAATTGAATTATAGTAATTTCATTTTAGTTGTATCAAGGTAGTGGAAAATGGAACTTTAATTCAAGGAACCTAGAAAAGAGGGATAAATGAAAGTACCCCCTTTTAAATTTTTAATTCAACTGAAATCTATTTTATCATCACTCTTGGAACTGTAACCTTTTCTTAAAAATAAGTGGGGAAAATGATTAGATTCATAGAGGAGACATGATAATTTCAATGATAGATGAATCCATGCTTTCTTTCACTTATGGTATATATTTTAAATTAGGAAGGATAATATTTTTATTTGGAAAGATTCAATGTATTTACTAATAATTCAATACTATCTATGAGGGGGAGTGATGAGATCCAATATTTTAATTTTTTTTAAAAAAATCGTTGAAAATCAACACTATAATTTAGATAGAACCTGATCAATTTCCCTATTTTTTCACTTTAGTGAATCTTCAATTGAAATTTAAAATGGTTTAAATCTTGAGTTTTAATTGTTTTATTCATTCATGGAATTTATAGTAAATCCATACATTGATCCTAACATTAATTTAATATTAGGATTTCAATTATGTTTTTTATTATTTAATTTATTTTGATATTAATTTAGATAATGCTTATACTGAGTCTGATTTTAATGGGCTGCAGGTGATGTGGCTATATTTTTACATAGTTTTGTCACATATTTTTACTTAATTTTTAATGATTTAATTAATTATTTAATCACTTTATACTAAATATTTGTACTTTTGTATTTTTATAATTAAATTTGTCAAATATTCATTTTTTAACAATTTATGTAATTATGGACCCTTAAATAATTAATTTATTCTTTATTTTTTTATATAACTAATTTTCAATTTGTCTACTTAATATTTATCTGTTTATTATTAATAATTATTGAGTTTTCTAAATAATTTACTTTTAATTTTAAAAGTATACTCAATCGGTAACTTAGTTATCGCTTTCCAGACTACCGGTAGCTTAGCTACCGATAGCAGGGGTACATTTTCTCTACCGGTAGCCAGGTTACCGGTACTATCTATCAGTGACCTGATTTCTTTTTGCGTACCGATAGCCTATTTTTAGATGAATCGGTGACCTTTGTCACTGATACTCTTTCCTACCGGTAGCTCATCTTTTTAACTATAATGGTTGCCTTTAATTTCTACTGGTGAGCCCTTTAATTTTATCAGTAGCGGTGAGTATTTAATCTACATAATCCTTTTTAATTAACTTAGACTTTGTTTTAATAATTAATCTTTTAACTTAGTTACTTTAGAATAGGTTAACTTTATTATTTAATTAGTTCAGTCATCCTGCCAAGCACTTAAGTATATAATATGTGTTTTAAATTAAATAAAATGGTTCACCCTTAATTTTATTAGTTTAATTAGTTAATTAGTTAATTAAGAGTTTTTAGACTTTAATTATATTATTTTATGTATGCAAATTGATTTTCAATTCATTTTATCATTGTTTTATTCTACCGGTGAGGTAGACGAGCTCTTGCGGTGATTTATTGCATCACCGATGCTTTTTATTTTTATTTGCTGCTGCTATGTAATTAGCATGTTTAGTTATTTTAATTTAAGTCTTTTATAATCTTAGTATATTAATTATTTAGTTAATAAATTAAGCATCATCAATTAATTATTTTAATGTTTTAATGGTTAACTCAAAATTCTGTTTTGAATTCATGGTATTAGCATTATTTTAATTAATTATTTTAAGTTTTTTTTATTCAGTTTTTTTTATTTTTAATTTTATGTTTTATTTGTGTGTTTATTTTAAACAGTTCAATGTTGCGTAATGGTAACCATAATATTCTGCCTACTGGTAGCCTTAATTTTCATGTCTAACGGTGACCCTTTGCTGTAACAGTGAGCCTTTTATTTTTATTTTATCGGTGACCTTTACCTCACTGTTACCCCCTTTTCCCCGCTATCATTATCTCTCTCACCGATAGCCTTATTCCCAAACCTCACTGTTATCCCCTTTTCAACCTACCATTACTGACTTTGCTTCTCACTGCCCACCTCACCGTTACCCGTAGCCTCTACCTCACTGATATCCTTTTCCTCACCATTAGATTTTATACGCTGCTACCCTACTGTCACCGATGAACCCCTTCTATCGGTAGCCTTGCTACCGATACACAACCCACCGATCATTTCTGCTTTTTCCACTAATTCTTCCACTAACACATTTGTTTCCCACGCTGCTGCTTGAAGGAGAAGAGGAGGAGGCGACTGCTGGCTTGGAGAAGGAACCAATGGTGGCTGCTGTCCGGTGCTGGGGAGTCCACCATTAGGCCGCTGCTGTTTGATGAAGATCCGCTGTTACCCTGTTTCAAGTTTGAGGAGGGTCGCCAGAAACAAGGAGGTCCGTGTGAACTGGTTCACCACTGCCACTGCCCTTCTTGAAGATGGAGTTTCCACCACTGAAGCCTCCGAGTCGCACGTCTGAGGAGGTTCGTTGCTGCTGGGTGCTGATAAAGATGCCGTTTGGTTCTACTGTGGAGGAGGTTACCAGAATCACTGCCCGCTGAAGTCGCTGCTGTCCGCTGGAGTTGAGCCGAGTTGGGAGAGACGCCGAGCAGTGTTGGAGTCGGCCGCACTACGTTTCTGCTGAGCCGCCGCCTGCTGGTCTCTCAAGGAGGAGGCCGAGTTGGATGAGGGCGCTGCTTCCAGGAGGAAGAAACCCTCCCTGTGCGCCAATTTGGGGAGGAAGAAGGGAAGATAAAAAAATGAATAAAAAATACAATAATATAAGATAATAATAATAGTATAAGTAATATAAAAAAAGAAAAAAAGTAAAGTAAAAGAGAAAGAAGAAAATAATAAAAGTTAAAGTAAATGTGAACTTTAAAAAGTCAAATAAATATAAAATAATTTATAAATGTATGATTTTTAAATAATTATAATTTTAACAAAAAGATAAATCATAATTTAAAATTTAAAGCTAAACTAATAACAAAGTTTATAATAAATTAATACACTATTAATAGTATAATTATATAATGAATAATAATTATAAGTTAACTATGAACTATACTTAATAATTTTTAAATATTTAAAACTTAAGTTTTAATTCTAATTATTAAATTTAAATAAACTAATTAATAAATTAGCTTAGCAAACTAATTTCTTAAATAGTAATAATAAAATTATTAATACAATCTAAATTATTAAATTTCTAAATAATTATTTACTTATGATGTTAATTTTAATTATTTAGTTAAAATTTATAAACTTAAAAAATTAGTATTTAGTATTTATATTTATTAATCTAATTAAATCAATAGCGTTTGATAAATTTATAATAATGTTTTATAAAAGTAAATAATTATCTATTAACCTTAAGTTAACTATTAACGAGTAAAAATAACACTTAACTTTTAAAAATAACTTTTTTCTCATTTTTTGTGTTTGTTTTTATTTATTTTATGTTTATAACTTATGCAGGTTCATTCCAAAGTCGGAAACATGTCTATTTTCATGCAACTAACTCATCCGGAGTTGGTTACGAGGGTAAAACTCGCGCGACGTGCTTGTCCCGAAAAAACGCACCTTTTGTAGTACGTGGGTGAAGAACTTTTGAAGTCGGTGGAAGACATGTAGTGACAAGCAGCAAGTGACAGATGATACTTAAGCAGAGAAAAAAACATACTTTGAAAGGAGAGAATCATTCATTCCACGAACACACAAGTCTTTGAGAGCGAAGACTCCCGGGAGCAGCACTGGAGATGAGGAGGAGACCAAGGATGTAACGCCCCCACCCTAGTTACCCAGAGTTGGTGCATTATTTTAATACATTGGAATTATTACAACGAATCAAGTCCTGAACGACCGATCAGTTTAGCAGTCTTGGAAAATATATTAGATACATGAATGTTACATTGCACTTTAAGACATACAAAACAACATAAATAATCTTTATGGACACCATTATTCCCTTGGCTTAACCCTGCATATCAATCACACCACACTTCTTGGAATCACGGGAAAAAATAAAACATAGAAAGGGGTGAGCTCAAACGCTCAGTAAGGGTAAGCAATACAACAGAAACTTTCACAAATAAGCATAAACATTTAAGGTAATGTATAACTAAAACAAAAGCCTTTTAAACTTTAACTTCAACATAATATGGCAGAAATAAAATGAAATATTGCCATTTACTTATTCACATGGACATTCTACTAGTCGAATAGTCACATGCAATATTACTAACCACTTTCATAATGATGGAATGCATAATGCCAAACTTTAATTTCTGCGTGAAGGCCTCGTGCCAAGACCTAAGGAATAACTGTAACCGGAACCCATCCTAGGGAGCCTCTGTAACCGGACTCTATCCTAGAGAGCCTCTATAACCGGACTCCAACCCGGAGTGCCTCTAATAATTGAACACCAACCCGGAGTGCCTCTAATAACTGGACACCAACCCGGAGTGCATCTAATAACCGGACACCAACCTGGAGTGCCTCTAATAACCGGACACCAACCCGGAGTGCCTCTAATAACCGGAAACGAACCCGGAGGGTCTGCTGTAACCGGACCCCAACCTGTAACATACTAGTCTAACACATTCATCTTAAGAAGAGGATGAAATATAACATAAAAATTCGTATTAAAATTAGTATACAAAATGCCAAAAAATTAATCATAAACCATTAATGGCATAAAAATAACTCATCCATAGTCAAACATATCACAAAACCTTAAATACAATATGGATGATTTGTATCATAACAAATCAACTTCAAACAAGTGTAAAATTTATTAAAGGATATTGACATAGATGAAAATGATTTGTAAAACTCTTTGAGAGAAATACCCCCTTTTCATGAAAACATTTAAAAGTCACACAATTTAGAAAAGAAGTCATTTAAAGACATTTTTTGAATCAAAGTGTCCCATACCACTTTTAAACTTTTGAAAGGAATTAACATTTTAAAAACATTCATCTCCATATAAATAAATCCTTAAAAACCATTTTGAAGACATGGACATTAATGAGAAAGATTTAGAAGAATAAATATTTAAAACATTTGAAATGATGTTTTAGTAAAAAGTACCTTAAAATAATCCATTTGAAAACTCTTTCATAAAACATGTACATGGATAATAAATATGTCCCAGTAGATACTTACGTAAAAACAACCTCGGATAATAAAGAGATTGTGAAATTAACCCTTACCAATTTGGTAACTTATGAAACATACAGCCCATGAAAGAGGTATCATACAATGAATATGTAAATACACATAAATTAAAGTATATTACACAAATAATACAATTATGGGAACACAAAAGGTAATAGTGGCAATATGGCATGAATCTCACAAGAATAAGGAGTGAGATGAAAAACCCCTTACCTTGTACTTTTCCTTGGTAGAGGGTAGGTTAACCTCTTGTATAATAGTTAAATCATTGTTATTAAATTATAAAATAATCATAAATATGATATCACATATGATCTTTTAATATTTCCTTGTTAATAATATTTTAGTATTATCGTCGTTTTGAGTGTTAACTTACTCATTTTATTTTATATGTTTTGTTACATGAGGCGTGTTTGTTTTGGATAGGTTGTATATTATTCATATACATAATTATATCAAGTCCTTAAACATTATTTTTAATCATCAAATGAGAATTATAGTTGAATGGATACAATGGGGAACGAATCTCATCGCGTTTGTGGAGACGGTAGTTCGTACGTACGCACGAACGTTACTTCCATTTCATTTTTCATTTAAAAGGAATCAAAAAAAATGATACATAGGTATATTATTATTCCAGTATAATATAATATCTTATATGTGTTACTTAAGTTCATTTACACCTTCCTTTATACATTCCATGTATGGTATGAATGAGTCATATCACTTTGAGGGGGCGGTAGTCCGCACTTCCTCAAATGAAATTATCGTATATATATACAACATGAAACGAATAATGGTATGCTATGAAATGGAATTACAGAATATTATATATAAAATAAATATCATTAATAACATATTTAATTATAGTTCCATCATAATGGCCACCATGAGAGGCGGTAGGAGATAATTGAACAATCATCATTTCGTGAGGCGTTTGGTTTCCATGCACCGAAACATTATGTTCTTCACCAATTAGATGGATGTGTGTATAAGTGTAGTTATAATACTTCTCATAATAATATCCTAGTATATTTAGGATACTGGTTTTGTTACAAAATAAAAGAATAAGAAGAGTTTAGGGGTTGGAAAAGTAAAATAAAAGAAAAGAATCTAAGATAAATCGTTACCTTTAATTTGGGTAACTCCCTTTGGTTTGAACCAAAAAGGACTCTTAAAGTGCCTTATGCCTAAGTTAAGGCTTATAGGAGGAGGAGAGGGACATATTAAGCTTAATTGGGCATAGGTTGGATGATCCAAAAGGCTTGAGAGGTGTGAGGAATTGGTTATAAGTGGTGTCCTTTTATAAGGGGGAGGAGGGGCTCTTTAGAAAAAACTTAAAGTATTATTTTATAATAAATTTATATTCGGTTTATAATGGCTAAAAACTTAATAATTTAAAGTATAAGGTGGGTATGGGTAGAAATAATTTCAACCAATATATTTTAGATAGGTTTGGGTCATTATATTAACCTTATCTTTTAGTTTTAACTCTTAGTTAATTAGTTTGACATTTACCATGTCACTTTGTATTTTTATATTATATAGTTAATAAACACATTATAAACATCCAATAAACCCCCAACTGGTCCATTAATTATACAACTATCATTATATAAGTCCTTTTCCGAACATTGGATTTTTAGGAATATAATATCAATTAATAATATAATATTTGTTTTAAAAACTCTTTTATGTCAATTTTGACACTATTGGGAATTTGATTTTTGTGAAAATCATAACAGCATGATTACTTAGAAAAAAGTTAATTAAATCAATAATAACATGTCATATTATCCTATAAAATTTGTATAATTCATAAAAAGTCTCAAATTACATTTATTTAGATATTTATAATATCAATTATTTTAATATTTCATTAATTCAGTAATTACTGCATCACCATTGTGTCATAAATAAATTAAATTATTTAATGTATAAAAATTATAAATAAAATACCATTATATAGGAAATATTTTAATCTTTCTAATAAATATTTACAATATAATTTATCTTATTTATAACCCTATATTAAAAATGTTTTAGTAATTACAGTTTGATTTTAACTCTTTTAACTCTCCTTTGAATTAAATAATAATAAATGTCCTAATCTAATCCAAGTGGACCTAAATGATAATATTTTATTCCTAAGATTGTTTTTGGTCTAGATACACTTTTCCAATAGAATTAGGACATGTGTTAGGGTAATATTAATATCATTTTTACCCTTAATTACCCTATTTACTTTTTACCGTGGTAAATAAAAGTAAAAAGTTACTATTCACCAAAAATTATTATCATCTCATTGAACCAAATTTTACTCCTTGATATTAAATGTGTCTCTCTAATTTTTTAAATTTCACTCACAGAAGCGGTAAAATTAAGTTTTACGTGAATTTCCAAATTCTCCTAGGAGGTGGGTAAAAGACGGTGAAAAGTTCAATAAAATTTTTATATATCTAAAATTATTCTAAAATAACTTCAATGAATTAAATTGAACTTATATAGGTATTATGTATATATTTTGACCTTAATTAAATTTAAATAAAATAAATAATTATTTAAATAAAAATTCGTTTTTAAACCATAACTCAGTGTTGTTTCACTATTCATCAAAAATTGAAAGTTTTCAGAAAAATACCAAAAATTCACCCTAGGCTAATTTAAATATTCTGAATCCAAATATGAAGTCCATTTTGAAAGATAAAATTTATAAAATTTTAAAAAGTGGGTATTACTATTCATAACAGCTACTTTGATTGGTCATGGTGTGTTAGAACTCAAAGTTGCGTATAACAAATGCTATTGTATTATTCAAAGAGAAGCGTACCATGAAAGCTTAGGGTGTTACATTCTCCCCTCCTTCAATAAATTGCGTCCTCGAAATTTATGCTCGGTATTGGAAAATTGGGGTTGACATTTCAAAATATCATAGTTGAAAGCCCACATCAAAAAATGGATTAATGAGACCTCTATTTAAAATAAAGAGTGGTAAGTATGAAGGTTACCGAAATTAACACATACTAGGGTTCCATGTAGGAAAACATGGATATGGAAGAGAAATATATCCATCAATATCTGATGGAGAGTGGTAGAGAACATGGCTATGAAAAGGCCAACAATCACAAAGCCATAAATTTGTGATGATCTAAGGTACAATTTAGGACAACGTTTTTGTTCTAAGTTCCTTTTCTTAATGTTGAGGAATTTATTTATGAGATTGTATAATATCATAATGAGATATACTTACTTTATAATTAGAGTTTTATCCATTAATATATTTCTACCACAACTCATTTTTCACTACAAAACATAATACAACTCAAAAATACTCTATTTATCCTAATCGTATAGGGTTCCAAATATAATGAATTTATAATTCACATATCAGACCCTTTAAAAAAAGAAACTACATTATACAATCCAGGGACTTCACGTAGTCCAGTAGTAGGCAATAAATCCCAATCTCACTATGGTTGTGGGTTCGATTCCCGTAGCTTTGTCTGACGCGATGGGTTGTCACACGGTCTGCATGTTGTCCTTTTATAAAAATCCAAAAATAATCTTTCAAACTTAATCCATTACAACCTTAATACATATCCAAAATACTACTATCCAAACTCATAGTCCGAAATTTATAAGGAATTTAAACACAAGGAAGATCCCATTTTTTTCCTTGTAATAACATGTGAACACCTTCATCGCGTATTATTTTAAAACATGGTAACATCATGAATTACCATAAAACCTTATTGATTACATTCATGATCCCTTATTCTTTATAGAACACTGGATATACTCCTTCTATCCAAAAATGTTGTAAACTCCAACAATGAAAAATCATTAATTAGTTTCAAGGTAGTCAATAATATCCAACATAATTTATTCAAATAAACCATCTCTTATTCCAAAATCACTACCTCATTATCAAGACCATATTAAGGATTACATTTCCTTTAACCTTGTATTTTAAAAAAAAGTTTAAGTTGTTGTTGAGTCACTTTTCATAGTACCATATTATCTCAAATCCTCAATGAAATAGTATTGTAGTACAATCCTTATTTATCTCCATAATTCATATAACTAGTACATCGTTGATACAAAACTCAAATGAAATAATTATTTAATAAAAACATAAGAACACTAGTCATTCCTCTTCATCTGTGGTAGTATCATAACTTTATTATTATCCAATAGCATCATTTGGGGCATACTCTAATGATTTGAACATTGATTCGTGTAGTGTCCCCACTCCTTGCAGATGAATCATTGTACATTTGAAACCTTTTTCTTACCCTCACAATCATGAATGTGGTGTCCTTTTTCTCCACACTTATAACACACTCCTATTCCCTTCAAGCATTTTCCAAGGTGATTATTTCCACAGTTATCACATATGGGAAAATTCTTCTTTACCTTATTCCCTTTATCTGTCTTTCTCTCTACCATCCTTTTATTCTCTGGCTTCCCTTCAAATCTATAGGACTCTGAGAACTATTTACTTATATTATCAACACATGATACTATTTATTCATATGATGATAATACATGAGATAATATTTCCCTTCTAAATGTTGGCTTAATACCGTGAAAAATATGATCCTTCTTACTCTTTGGATCATACAATTGCTGGATTTCTCATTCCTTCTACTGGGCGCCATTTCTAAACAATGGCATACACTAGATTAGTTTATGAATAGCAATAACTAATCACAAACTTTTAAAACACTTAACATACATTAAATAGTTTATGGATATAATCCACAATCATAAAAATGTTTTCTTTGAGGAAGTATATACTCATAAACCCTTCATAATGGTTTGTAAATAAAATGAGAATTATCCTAAGCATATCCCTCGGGAGTGTCGTAACCAAGAGTGTAGCAAGGTCTGTTGTCGTGCACCAGTTCCCATTCGAGTCTAGCTCAAAGCGGTGTTTTTGGGTTTTACCCCTAGGTACATCTGTGTCGGAGCCGCCTCTACCTGCTCGTATCCAGACAGAGATGTATTGCTCGAAAACTCACAAAATCTCTACAATACCAAAAATATAAGAAGTTCTTCTATAATAATCTTCAAAGTATATCTTAGGGTAATGTTCTCTAATCAGAGTTTATCTAAATCTAGTTTCCAAGGTTATTGCTAAACTTTCTCTGATACCAACTGTAATGCCCCGACCCTAGTTACCCAGAGTCAGTGCATTATTTTAATACATTGGCATGATTACAAGGAATCAAGTCCCGAAGGACCGATCAGTTTAGCAGTCTTGGAAAATAGATTTCATATATGAATGTTACATTGCACTTTAAGACATACAAAACAACATAAATAATCTTTATAGATGCCATTATTACCTTGGCTTAACCCTGCATATCAATCACAACACACTTCTTGGAATCCTGGGAAAAAATAAAACATAGAAAGAGGTGAGCTCAAATGCTCAGTAAGGGTAAGCAATACAGTGGAAACTTTCATAAATAAGCATAAACATTTAAGGCAATGTATATCTAAAAAAAATCCTTTTAAACTTGAACATCAGCATAATATGGGAGAAATAAAATGAAATAATGCCATTTACTTATTCACATGGACATTATACTAGTCGAATAATAACATGCAATATCACTAACCACGTTCATAATGATGGAATGCATAATGCCGAACTTTAATTTATGTGTCAAGGACTCATGACAAGACCTAAGGGATAACTATAATCGGAACCCATCTTGGAGAGCCTCTGTAACTGGACTCCATCCCGGAGAGCCTCTATAATCGGACTCCAACCCGGAGTGCCTCTAATAACCGGACACCAACCCAGAGTGCCTCAAATAATCGGACAACAACCCGGAGTGCCTCTAATAACTGGACACCAACCCGGAGTGCCTCTAATTACCAGACACCAACCTGGAGTGACTCTAATAACCAGGAACCAACCCAGAGGGTCTCCTGTAACTGGACCCCAGCCCAGAACATACCATTCCAACACATTCATCTTAAGAAGAGGATGAAATATAACATAAACATTCATATTAAAATTAGAATAAGAAATTCCAAAACATTAATCATAAACCATTAATGGCATAAAAATAACTCATGCATAGTCAAACATATCACAAAACCTTAAATACAATATGGATGATTTGTATCATAATAAATCAACTTTAAAGAAGTGTAAAATTTATCAAAGGATGTTTACATAGATGAAAATGATTTGTAAAACTCTTTGAGAGAAATACCCCTTTTTCATGACAACATTTAAAAGTCACACAATTTATAAAATAAGTAATTTAAAGACATTTTTTAATCAAAGTGTCCCATACCACTTTGAAACTTTTTAAAGTAATTAAAATTTTAAAAAAATTCATGTCCATATAAATAAATCCTTAAAAACCATTTTGAAGACATGGGCATTAATGAGAAAGATTTAGAAGAATAAATATTTATAACATTTGAAATGATGTTTTAGTAAAAATTACCTTAAAATAATCCCTTTTAAAACTTTTTCATAAAACATGGACATGGATAATAAATATGTCCCAATAGATACTTACGTAAAAACAACCTCGGATAATAAAGAGATTGTGAAATTAACCCTTACCAATTTGGTAACTTACGAAACATAAAACCCATGAAAGTGGTATCATTTAATGAATATGTAAATACACATAAATTAAAGTGTATTACACAAAGAATACAATTATGGACACACAAAAGGTAATAGTGGCAATATGGCATGAATCTCACTGGAATAAGGAGTGAGATGAAAAACCCCTTACCTTGTACTTTTACTTGGTCGAGGGTAGGTTAACCTCCTCTATAATAGTTAAATAATTGTTATTAAATTATACAAGAATCATAAATATGATATCATATATGATCTTTTAATATTTCCTTGTTAATAATATTTTAGTATTATCCTTGTTTCGAGTGTTAACTTACTCATTTTCTTTTATATGTTTTGTTACATAAGACGTGTTTGTTATGGATAGGTTGTATATTATTCATATACAGAATAATATCAAGTCCTTAAAAATTATTTTTAATCATCAAATTATAATTATACTTGAATGGATACGATGGGGAATGAATCTCATCATGTTCGTGGAGACGGTAGTCCGTACGTACGCACGAACGCTATTTCCATTTCATTTTTCATTTAAAAGGAATCAAAACCAAATGATACATAGGTATATTATTATTTCATTATAATATAATATCTTATATGTGTTACTTATTTTCATTAACACCTTCCTTTATACGTTCCATTTATGGTATGAACGAGTCATATCACTTTGAGGGGGCGGTAGTCCACACTTCCTCAAATGAAATTATCGTATATATATACAACATGAAACGAATAATGGTATGCTATGAAATGGAATTACAGAAGCTTATATATAAAATAAATATCATTAATAACATATTTAATTATAGTGCCATCATAATGGCCACCATGAGAGGCGGTAGGAGATAATTGAACAATCATGGTTTCGTGAGGCATTTGGTTGCCATCCACAGAAACATTATTTTCTTCACCCATTAGATGGAGGTGTGTATAAGTGTAGTTCGAATACTTCTCATAAAAATATCCTAGTATATTTAGGATACTGGTTTTGTTACAAAAGAAAATAACAAGAAGAGTTTAGGGGTTGGAAAAGTAAAATAAAAGAAAAGAAGCTAAGAGAAATCGTTACCTTTAATTCGGGTAACTCCCTTTGGTTTGAACCAAAAAGGACTCTTGAAGTGCCTTCTGCCTAAGGTAAGGCTTTTAGGAGGAGGAGAGGGAAATAGAGAGCTTAATTGGGCAGAGGTTGGACGAGCCAAAAGGCTTGATAGGTGTGTGGAATTGGTTAGAAGTGGTGTCCTTTTATAAGAGGGAGGAGGGGCTCTTTAGGAAAAACTTAAAGTATTATTTTATAATAAATTTATATTCGGTTTATAATGGATCCAAACAGGATTATTAAAGTCTAAGGTGGGTATGGTTTGAAATCCTTTCAACCAATAGATTTTAGACAGGTTTGGGTCATTATATTAAACTCATCCTTTAGTTTTAACTCTTAGTTAATTAGTTTGACATTTACCATGTCACTTTGTATTTTTATATTATATAGTTAATAAACTTACTATAAACTTCCAATAGACCCCCAAGTGGTCCATTAATGATACACCTATCTTGATATAAGTCCTTTGGGCGAACCTTAGATTTTTAGGAATAGAATATCAATTAATAATATAATATTTGTTTTAAAAACTCTTTTATGTCAATTTTGACACTATTGGGAATTTGATTTTTTTGAAAATCATAACAGCATGATTACTTCAAAAAAAGTTAATTAAATCAATCCTAACAGGTCATATTATCCTATAAAATTAGTATAATTCATAAAAATTCTCAAATTACATTTATTTGAATATTTATAATATCAATTATTTTATTATTTTATTAATTTAGTAATTACTGCATCACCATTGTGTCATAAATAAATTAAATTATTTAATGTCTAAAAATTATAAACAAAATACCATTATGTAGGAAATATTTTTTATCTTTCTAATGAATATTTACAATAGAATTTATCTTATTTATAACCCTATATTAAAAATGTTTTAGTAATTAAACTTTGATTTTAACTCTTTTAACTCTCCTTTGAATTAAATAATAATAAATGTCCTAATCTAATCCAAGTGGACCTAAATGATAATATTTTATTCCTAAGGTTTTTTTAGTCTAGATACACTTGTACAATAGAATTATTAAAAGTTTTAGGGTAATATTAATATCATTTTTACCCTTAATTACCCTATTTACTTTTTACCGTGGTAAATAAAAGTAAAAAGTTACTATTCACCAAAAATTATTTAATCTCATTGAACCACATTTTACTCCTTGATATTAACCTTCTCTCTCAAATTTTAGAAATTCCACTCACAGAAGTGGTAAAATTAAGTTTTACGTGATTTTCCAAATTCTTCTAGGAGGTGGGTAAAAGACAGTGAAGAGTTCAATAAAATTTTTATATATCTAAAATTATTCTAAACTAAATTCAATGAATTAAATTGAACTTATATAAGTATTATGTATCTATTTTTACCTTAATTAAATTTAAATAAAATAAATAATTATTTAAAAAAAAAATCGTTTTTAAACCATAACTCAGTGTTTTTTCACTATTCATCAAAAATTGAAAGTTTCCAGAAAAATACGAAAAATTCAACTTAGGCTAATTTCGATATTCCGAATCCAAATATGATGTCCATTTTGAAAGATAAAATTTATAAAATTTCAAAAAGTGGGTATTACTATTCATAACATCTACTTTGATTGGTCGTGGTGTGTTTGAACTCGAAGTTGCGTATAACAAATGCTATTGTATTATTCAAAGAGAAGTGTACTGTGAAAGCTTGGGGTGTTACAAAGGAGCCCGAGAGCAGAGAAATACTTGGGGAGAACTTCTTCCTTATATTCTTAATTTTTTTACACTGTTCTCAGATGTTTTTCACTATATTAATCAATATGATCATAGGTTGAACTTTCTTAGCTCGGGAATTTTAAAACCATCTGGTTATGATCTTTAAATCTTAATTAGATTATCTTTTTATGAAATTAGAATCAGTTGGTGAGACTAATTCTGTTTCTAATATTTTGATCATTCACACTTCAATGATTACAATTTCAATTCAAATTCGACTGGCAAGGTTGTGTTTGAATGAATCTTTCAGAATGTTAATGTCATTAACTTTGGAAATTTATGGTGAGTTTATTTCTAAATTTAATCTTTTTGAAACTTCTTAGCAGTTCGATTTTTGGTGTGGAGAAATCCAAGACTTAATCATCTGCCTGTTGAGTTTCCTAGTGAGGGAAACTCTTCAGTCTTTCTTGAAGTGTGATACGATTGTAAGCTGTGGAGAGAAAATCCATTCGAACCCGTAGTTTAGAATTCCTGAGTACTTTGTTGATCTCGCTTCTTTGTATTGCTACTTAATATTAGTATATTGTATTACTCTAGTTTATTAGTATTAGTGTAAATTTCAATTTCTTGTAAGAAATTTAGTTTCCTCATCCTGTTTACATTTCATCAATAAGATAAAAATAAATAAAAAGTAAGAATATGTTTACCTCACAGCTGACAACAGTGAGGTTTTTAGTTTAAAAATCTTAGAATTCTCATCTACCTTTTCTGTGGATCGACCCTGCACTGATATACTAGTGTAGGAGTAATAAATGTAATTTTGAGGGCCATGACGACCTCCGGCCAGACCAAAATTTGGCACTGTTTCCGGGGAAGGCATGCACTGAGAGTATAGGGTTTGAAAAAAATAAAAAATACATAAAAAAAATCATTAAAAAAAATATGATTTAAAAAAAACTGTTTTGAACTGTATCTTTTGCTTTTGTTGTTTGAAAAGAAAATTTGCTCATCTGTGAATCTTTGTGTGTTTAAACTCATATGTTTATAGTTTAAAGGAAATGGAACAACATCAAAACTAGAATCAACCGGTACCTTACTACATTTGTTTTAGAGATTATGGGCATACTGCCTGGCAGTGTGTCTATAACCAGCCACAACAAGATTTTCACTTTGAAGAGAATGAGAAAAAATTTGAATTTAGTCCTGAAACCCTTGATATAATTGACCTAATCGATTATAAACTGGATGCTAGGGTGGAACTAATAAACAATTTGTTAACTAAAACCCCTGAAATTCAAATTAGATATTTTCAAGAGCAAGATCAAAGATTGAAAATATTGGAAAACATGCTCTTGGAATTAAAAAAATTGTTAAAGAATAAGAATAATTTGATGAAAAAGAAAAAGAAAATGTATATAAAAGATTTTAAAATCAAGTGAAAGAATGGAGTGGCTATGAAACTGGGCAAGAATCCATTCTCTTTGAAAAATCTGGTTCTGTTGAACTAAATCTAGAAATAACCAACTCACTGAAAAAAGTACACAACATTGAAAATCCAATAAAGAGCTTTAATGGTGTTGAGTTGGACAATTATGAAGATGAATTGAAACAGATTGAAAAAGATAGCCCAGTTGTTTTCATAATTCCTACATTAGATAAAAATCACTGTTTTAGGAGTTTTTAGAATGAAGACACTCAGGTTGAAGTCAAACTTGAAACTGAAGACTTGAATGCTAAAAACTCTTCACCCGACTTTGCTGAATTTGTGAATAATGAGTCTGAACAAAATATTAGGAAAATTTTGGAAGAGAACCTTAAGATGGATAAAGTAGAATATAAAATTCTTGAACTTGAACTGAAAACTTCTCTTCCATGTTTTGAAACTGTAAACCCAATAATCTCTGAAATGATGTTGGATGATTTAGAGGATGAGGGAATGATGTTTGAAGAAAGTTTAAATGATGAGATTTCATCTCCCTGTTCTCAGATTAATTTTTTGATTGAAACTAAGTGTATTGAACCTGAAAATAATGTTGATATACATGGGAGTAAATGTTTAAATTTGATCAATATTGAACATGACTTTATTGAAGCTGAATTGAATATTACTCCCCCTGATTTGAACTTCTTGGAACACACTACAGACCTTGTTTTAGAAAATGAGCCTTTTGAATTTGAAAATGAAAAATTGGTTGAACACACATTAGATGGTGGTTACAGAACTGATTTGATAGAAGCAGTAGATGTTCAATGTGAGTTAACAGATGGGGATCTTTTTAAAGATATTTACAGCATTGTTAAACCTGAATCTGTTTGTGATAAAATAAATTCTCTTCCTTGCCTATCACTTCCATCCTCACATGTGAAGGGTGCTGAGCCTTCTCATGATACTTATATTAGTCCATAGGGGGAATTACACTCGAGTTCCAATAATCATAAATCTATTCAACACTCTATTGAATCCCCTTTTAGACCAACTAATCAGTATTCACCCACAAGCACCCTTGAACTTGAACATGTTAGTGTTGAAGTTAAAAGTGATAGCCAAGAAAATAATTCCATACCCTTTAAAGCATCTAGTACTATGTTATCCCTTAATGTGAACTCAATTATTGATAATTCTGAACTCATTATGGAAGTGGACAACACTATACCCACTACTGTTAAAGGGTGCTACATAGGGGTTATTTCAGGCTATGAGAGTTTGGTTGTGTTTATCTTTAGAGCCCACAATGTTAATATTTATGTTAAAAATAATTGGGCCAAACATATGTGGTGGTTTCTATTAATGAAACCACATCCACATAGTGACTATAGTTAGTTGCTAGGTGAGTCTGGCTGGGGACTTTAAACCTAGCACTACATGAGAGACAACCCATGGTTTTTCTTTTTTTTTTTCAATAAAAAACTGTAATTAAATAAAGTCTAACTGAAGACTTAAAAATTAGTGCTTCATGGGAGTCAGCCTATGCTCTTTCATTCTTTTCATTTCTATTATTGTTTTACTTTGCATAAAGTTCTGTTGTGATGCCTTCTGTTTGCACTATCTATGCTAGTTATCTATTCCTGGTTCTCATGCTCGGTTTTTTTAGGATGCTGCTACTTGTGTCAATAAAGGGAGTGGAATTTTCATGCTGAAGGAGTAATGGAAATATATTCAGGGAAGTACCTTACTATTAAATTCTATTTCTTCTTTCTGATCCTTAATGCTTTGCTGAAAATCTGTTACATATATTGGAATAAAATTCTGCTGCATATCACTAAGTTGAATTGAAAAATTCTGCATGTGCCTCTTTGCTGAAAAAATGAAATAATCTTCTGACTGCATGAAATTAAGTGTGTGTGTGTGTGTGGGGGGGGTCATGTAGTTTGAAAAATATTATTTTGAATCTGCTTTTATCTTTGAGGTGTTTAGCATGAATTGTTTCTATTGTATTGAACATTTTATTGAACTCAATCTGTTAAAATGATTTCACCCAGTACATAGTGCACTTTCACATGATAATTTTGAGGTATATTGAAATTTTTTCACTAGATTTAATTGATAATGCATATACTTGCAAATGAACCTGCTGATTATTTATTCATTGTGGAAAACAATAATTTTTGAACTTCATTGAGACCCTTTATACATGTCATAAATATACTTAATTGAAAATCTATTTTGAACCTTAATTGATTAATTGTTCTTCTCTATATTTAGAAGTCAAATTTGGGGACAAAGTTGGGTTTTAAGTATGGGGGAGGGGGTTAATTCTTGATTGAGCTTAACTGTGCTTAATTGTAAGCCCATCAATTCCAACTGCAATTTCAAACTGTTTGTTAAAAAATGGAAAAAATGGATAATTATTTTTTCAAAATTCTTGCATAATTTTAGGATTTACATTTTTCTCAATTGGGTCTTGCCTTAGGATAAGTCCTTGATGGTAGTTAAGTTCTGCTTTGAACCTAAAATTAATGAGGTTGGATGATTGCTGAGTGGTCTTGCTTAGCGATTTCATGGAAATTTGGTTTAGGACCTACTTCTGAAAGTTATTTGGGTTATATGTTTATGGAATTATGGTCATACACTTTGGAATTGGAAGTTTGATTCTAATTCTAGGGGCTTCATTAATTCTTATTTTAATTATTAAAAGTAATTGCTTTAATGAGCCAATGTTAATGAATTTCATATAAATCTTTTAAAACTGGAGTAATTTGGGCATCTGGGATCCCACGGTGAGTCTCTGAGACCCTAGGGACTGGGTGCGTTTCTGTTAACTATAATCCCTCTGTTCACTTTGAATAAGTGCATTGCACAGTGCTTAGCACAATGATACATGGCTTGAAAAAAATAAATAAAGTGCCTAGGGTAAAAAATGAGCTCATTAGGGTGAGGGGAATGATGAACGACAAATGAAGAAGGGGTTAATTGGTTTATATGAAAATCATTTAGATTGTGTCATTGAGGTGATTCAAAAAAAAAATTATTTTTGGAACCTAAGTGAAAAAGTCAAAGTACAAAGTTCCACAGTTAAGGTCTTAATTCCATTGATATTTTATCTCCTGTCATTCTTGGATTTAGAACCTGAGATTGGACTGAAGTGAGTCACTAAGTTGTATCACATATGAGGCAAGACATCTTCTTTAAAGGATGGTCTTTGCTTTCTTAATTACTAGTGGGTATTTATTTTAATAAATATTCATATGAGTAATTCAATTTCTTAAGGCCTGCTGTTATGTTTTGTCCTCTGATTTTGAGTGCTGGATATGTTACATTTTGAACTTAATCATAAATACAATTTACTGTTTTTCAAAGAGAATAAAACATGGGATTGTTTGAGGATAAAAAATTCTTAAGTGTGGGGGAATTTGATGTGGCTCTATTTTTATATAGTTTTGTCACATCTTTTTACTTAATTTTTAATGATTTAATTAATTATTTAATCACTTTATACTAAACATTTTTACTTTTGTATTTTTATAATTAAAATTTTCAAATATTCATTTTTTAACAATTTATGTAATTGTGGACCCTTAAATAATTAATTTATTCTTTATTTGTTTTTGATATAACTAATTTTCAATTTTTCTACTTAATCTTTATCTGTTTATTATTAATAACTATTGAGTTTTCTAAATAATTTACTTTTAATTTTAAAAGTTTACTCAATAGTTAACTTAATTACCGCTTGTTAGACTACCGGTAGCTTAGCTACCGATAGCAGGGGTACATTTGCTCTACCGGTAGTCAGGTTACCGGTACTGTCTATCGGTGACCTGCTTTCTTTTTGCTTACTGGTAGCCTTTTTTTAGATGTATTGGTGACCTTTGTCACCGATACTCTTTCCTACTGGTAGCTCATCTTTTTAACTATAATGGTTGTGTTTAATTTCTACCGGGGATCCCTTTAATTTTATCAGTAGCGGTGAGTATTTAATCTACATAATCCTTTTTAATCAACTTAGACTTTGTTTTAATAATTAATCTTTTAACTTAGTTACTTTAGAATAGGTTAACTTTATTATTTAATTAGTTCAGTCGTCCTGGAAAGCACTTAAGTATATAATACGTGTTTGAAATAAAATTAAATGGTTCGCCCTTAATTTTATTAGTTAAATTATTTAATTAGTTAATTAAGAGTTTTTAGACATTAATTATATTATTTTATGTATGCAGATTGATTTTCAATTCATTTTATAATTGTTTTAGTCTACCAGTGAGGTAGATGAGCTCTTTCGGTGATTTATTGGGTCACCGATGTTTTTTATTTTTATTTTCTGCTACTATGTAATTAGAGTGTTTAGTTATTTTAATTTAAGTCTTTTATAATCTCAGTTTATTAATTATTCAGTTAATAAATTAAGTGTTGTCAATTAATTATTTTAATGTTTTAATGGTTAACTCAAAATTCTGTTTTGAATTCACGGTATTAGCATTATTTTAATTAATTATTTTAATTTTTTTTATTTAGTTTATTTTAGTTTTAATTTTATGTTTTAGTTGTGTATTTATTTTAAACAGTTCAATGTTGCGTAATGGTAACCATAATATTCTGCCTACCGGTAGACTTAATTTTCATGTCTAACGGTGACCCTTTGCTGTAACAGTGAGACTTTTATTTTTATTTTATCAGTGAGCTTTACCTCACTGTTACCCCCTTTTCCCCTCTATCAGTAGCTCTCTCACCGATAGCCTTATTCCCAAACCTCACTGTTATCCCTTTTTCACCCTACCGTTACTGACTTTGCTTCTCACTACCCACCTCACCATTACCCATATCCTCTGCCTCACTGATAGCCTTTTCCTCACCGTTAGATTTTATACGCTGCTACCCTACTTTCACCGATGAACCCCCTTTTATCGGTAGCCTTGCTACCGATACACAACCCACCGATCATTTCTATTTTTTTCCGCCAATTCTTCCACCGACACATTTGTTTCCCATGCTACCCCTTGAAGGAGCAGAGGAGGTGGCGACTACTGGCTTGGAGAAGGAACCGAGGGTGGCTGCTATCTGGTGCTGGGGAGTCCACCATTAGACCGCCGTTATTCACTGAAGGGCCGCTATTTCCCTGATTCAAGTTTGAGGAGGGTCGCCGGAAACAAGGAGGTCCGTGCAAACTGGTTCATCGCCGCCACTGCCCTGCTTGGAGATGGGGTTTCCACCACTGAAGCCTCCGAGTCGCACACCCGAGGAGGTTCGTTGCTGCTGGGTACTGATGGAGATGCCGCTAGGTTCTGTTGTGGAGGAGGTTACCAGAATCACTGCCCGCTGAAGTCACTGTTGTCCGCTGGAGTTGAGCCGAGTTGAGAGAGACGCCGAGCAGTGTTGGAGTCGGCCGCTCTACATTTCTACTGAGCCACTGCCTGCTGGTCTCTCAAGGAGGAGGCCGAGTTGGATGAGGGCGCTGCTTCCAGGAGTAAGAAACCCTCCCTGTGCGCCAATTTGGGGAGGAAGAAGGGAAGATAAAAAAATGAATAAAAAATACAATAATATATGATAACAATAATAGTATAAGTAATATAAAACAAAAAGAAAAAAAGTAAAGTAAAAAGAGAAAGAAGAAAATACTAAAAGTTAAATCAATAGTGAACTTTAAAAAGTCAAATAAATATAAAATAATTTATAAAATTATGATTTTTAAATAATTATAATTTTAACAAAAAGATAAATCATATTTTAAAATTTAAATCTAAACTAATAACAATGTTTATAATAAATTAATACACTATTAATTGTATAATTATATAATGAATAATAATTATAAGTTAACTATGAAATATACTTAATAATTTTAAAACATTTAAAACTTAAGTTTTAATTATAATTATTAAATTAAAATAAACTAATTAATAAATTAGTTTAGAAAACTAATTTCTTAAATAGTAATAATAAAATTATTAATACAATCTAAATTATTAAATTTATAAATAATTATTTACTTATGATGTTAATTTTAATTATTTAGTTAAAATTGATAAACTTAAATAATTAGTATTTAGTATTTATATTTATTAATCTAATTAAATCAATAGCATTTGATAAATTTATAATAATGTTTTATAAAAGTAAATAATTATCTATTAACCTTAAGTTAACTATTAACGAGTAAAAATAACACTTAACTTTTAAAAATAACTTTTTATCATTTTTTGTGTTTGTTTTTATTTATTTTATATTTATAACTCATGCAGGTTCATTCCAAAGTCGGAAACACGTCTATGTGCACACAACTAACTCATCTGGAGTTGGTTACGAGAGGAAAACTCACGCGACGTGCTTGTCGCAAAAAAACGCACCTTTTGTAGTACGTGAGTGAAGAACTTTTGAAGTCGGTGGAAGACATGCGGTGACAAGCAGCAAGTGACAGATGATACTTAAGCAGAGCAAACAACATACTTTGAAAGGAGAGACTCATTAATTCCATGAACACACCAGTCTTTGAGAGCGAAGACTCCCGGAAGCAGCACTAGAGATGAGCAGGAGACCAAGGAGCCCGAGAACAAAGCAGTACTTGGGGGGAACTTCTTCCTTCTGTTCTTAATTTTTGTACTCTGTTCTCGGATTTTTTTCACTGCATTAATCAATATGATCATAGGTTGAACTTTCATAGCTTGGGAATTTTAAAACCATCTAGTTATGATCTTTAAATCTTCATTAGATTATCTTTTTACGAAATTAGAATCAGTTGGCGAGACTGACTCTGTTTTTAATATTTTGATCGTTTACACTTCAATGTTTACAATTTCAATTCAAATTCGACTAGCGAGGTTGTGTTTGAATGAATCTTTCAGAATGTTAATGTCATTAACTTTGGAAATTTATGGAGATTTTATTTCCAAATTTAATCTTTTTCAATCTTCTTAGCAGTTTGATTAAGTTTTGGTGTGGCGAACTCCAAGACTTAATCATCTACCAGTTGAGTTTCCCGGCGAGGGAAATTCTTCAGTCTTTCTTGAAGTATGATTCGATTATAAGCTATGGAGAGAAAATCCATTCGAACCAGTAGTTTAGAATTCCTGATTACTTTGTTGATCTCGCTTCTTTGTCTTGCTGCTTAATATTAGTATATTGTATTACTCTAGTTTATCATTATTAGTGTAAATTTCAATTTCTTTTAAGAAATTTAGTTTCCTCATCCTGTTTACATTTCATCAATAAGATAAAAATAAATAACAAGTAAGAATATGTTTACCTCACTGCTGACAACAGTGATATTTTTAGTTTAAAAACCTTAGAATTCTCTTCTGCCTTCTCTATGGATCGACCCTGCACTACTATACTAGTGTAAGAGTAATAAATGTAATTTTAAGGGCCGTGATGACCTCCGGCCAGACCAAAATTTGGTGTAGGTCACTGATAGATAGTATCGGTAACCTGACTACCGGTAGAGAAAATATACCCCTACTATCTGTAGCTAAGATACCAGTAGTCTGGAAAGCAGTAATTAAGTTACCGATACTTCTGCACCAAAAAATGACCTAAACCATCATTGAAGTTGGTCAAATTTAATTATTTATATCTTCTACTTACTACTGTATTTGTGGTGAGCAGGGTCGAACCCACAGGGAAGGTGAATTTTTAACCAAATCTTTCCTAAAAACCTCAGTATTGTCAACAGTGAGGTATATTTTTATATATTTTTAATTTTTTTATGTTTTTATAAATTTTAAAATAAACCACACATATCTTATGAATCTAATCTAGTCTATACTGCAAAAGAAAACAACAGAAAATAAGATGTAACAAAAAAATAAAATGCTGAAAAATGACAATCAGAAGAGAAGAATACTCGGGGATTATCCTAGTCTACTAGTTTTAAACGTATCTCCTAATCATGAGATGTATTGCTTTTTACCATTGCAATTATGCGACTAACTTGCATCTCCAAGAGTTAAGTCGCAAGGTTGAACAACTCAAAGTTTTCCACTCCAAGAAGTACAACTTCATAAAAATTATTTTAAAAGTCGACAGTACACACTCGCCGTGAGTACTAAAGTTTTCAATTTGAGTTTAATGTTTTTAGAAAAAGGTTCTACAATAAAACTCATCGAAAGATTGTAGGTGCACAAAATTCAGTATTTTGGTGAAAAACAGATGTATGTATTTAGAACTGATCTCACCGATCAATTCTAAACACATTAATATGATAAATGAAAAGGATGAATGTAACAGCCCGAGATTTTATGAAAAATATTCTTTTTAATTTTATTAATGTCTTGTGTTGTACACTACACCAAAAGGAGCTTTCACAACACGCATCCTTGACTTGCCTTGCATTACACGCAATCGCAACCTTTTTCGATAGCATGTGTAGTACGCAATACTGAGTTTCACGAAACAACGATATGCTATTAAAATATTATTAAAACTAGCCATTATGAATAGTAATAACCACTTTTTAAATTTTAGAAAATTTAGCTCTCAAAATGGACTTCATTTTTGGATTCAGAGTATCGAATTTAGCCTAAGGTGAAATTTTGGTACATTTCGGATAACTTTCATATTCCGATGAATAGTGAAAATTACTAAATTATAATTAAAAAAACAACTTTTTTTAATCAAAATAATTAATAGTGATAAATTATTAATTTGAGTAGTTTTAAAGTATATTTAGAATATATTTTTACAATTTAATACAATGTTGGTCATTGGATGTAATTGCACATTTAAACCAGACATAAACAAGTGTCAATCTTTTGATAGATATTGTTTCTTAAAAACACGCTATTTGTTTTAACAGCGGGATTTAATTATAAAATTAATTAATGAAACTTCTATGTTATGAATTTGGTAAAATAGACTTCATTTTTGAATTCGGAATATGAAATATAGCTTAGGATGAAATTTTGGGATTTTTCTGAAAACCTTCAATTTTTGATGAATAGTGAAACTACTAAGTGGTAGTTAAAAAACTGAATTTTTCATAAAACTTAATTTTACCGATTCTGTGAATGGAATTTCAAAAATCCGAGAGACACGGTTGATGTCAGTAAGTAAAATGTGGTTCAATGAGATGAAAATAATTTTTGGATAATAGTAACTTTTTACTTTTATTTACCACGGTTAAAAGTAAATAGGGTAATTAAGGGTAAGAATGATATTAATATTACCCTAACACATGTCCTAATTCTATTGGACAAGTGTATCTCGACCAAAAACAACCTTAAGTGTAAAATATTATCATTTAGGCCCACTTGGATTAGATTAGGACATTTATTATTAATTTATTTAAAGAAGGGTTAAAATAGTTAAAATCAAAGTTTAATAAGTAAATCATTTTTAATATGGGGTTATACAAAAGCTAAATTCTACTATGAATATTAATTATAAAGATAAAAAGCTTTCCTACATAATGGTATTTTATTTATAATTTTTAGACATTAAATAATTTAATTTATTTATGACACAATGATGATGGAGTAATTATCTTATTAATGAAATATTGACATAATTGATGTTATAAACACCAAAATAAATGTAATTTGAGACTTTTTATGAATTCCACTAATTTTCTAGGTTACTATGATATATTAGTGTTGATTTAATCAACTTGGTTCTAACATATAATTCTGTTATGACTTTCACAAAAATCATATATCAAATAGTGTCAAAATTGACACAAAATAGTTTTTAAAGAAAATATTATATTATTAATTGTTATTTTATTCCTAAAAATCTAAGGATCGGCCAAATGACTTAGATAAGGATATATATATTAATAATAAACAATTTGGGATTCGTTTGGCATGTTATAGTAAGTGTATTAACCATATAGTGAAAGAAAACAAAAAGACACGGTAAAAGTTAAATTATTTAACTTAGAGTTAAATCTAATTGATAAGGTTAAAATAATACCCTAAACTTGTCTAAATCCTATTGGTTGATATGATTTCGACCCATCCCCACTTTAGATTCGAAATAATACGCTTTGGAACCATTATAAACCGATTTTGAATTTAATATAAAATAATATTTTGAGATATTCCTAAGGTGCCCCTCTCCTCCCTTATAAAAGGACACCTCCTCCCTCTCCTCCTCACAGCAATTTGAGCATTAAAGCTCGGCCAACCCCTGAAAAAATCTCTTCTCCACTTTCCTAGTATCATCCTAGAGGTCCTGGTCTTCTTAAAAGACCAATTTTAGTTCCCTAAGTGGAGGATTCAAAGAGGTGTTCCAAAGAAGAGGTAATATCCATTACCGATCTTTTCAATTTCTTTCTTCTTCAAACTTCTTCTTCTTTAGTTGTTTCATGATAAAGTAATAACATCAGTATTACTTACATACTGATATGTTATTATAAATATGAAACAACCCTAATTCATCTTCTATCCATCCTACGGAAAAAGAAATCACCGCGCGTGCGTACGTACGGAATACCGTCTCCACGCCGTGGTGTAATCTATTTTCCACCACCACCTTAATTGGATGAGTATAAAGGTGTAATGAGTAACTATATATGATTATTATAAAGTGATATTGATACTGAAATATTATACATACACTTCAACACAATTCCACGACCATGGGAATGATATCATCGCTCGTGCGTACGTACGGAATACCGTCTCCACGACGCGATGAGATTCATTCTCAATGATTTACCATTCATGAATGATTATAAAGTATATATAATAAGTACTAATGAATTATATGACCTAATAATGATACTGGAATTATTTATATTTATATGTATGTCATCTAATTAATTCCATTCAATTCAATAAGGAAACGAAAACAGCGTTCATGCGTACGTACGGACTACCGTCTCCATGAACGGTGTATTTCTTTCAATTTATTGATTTATTATATATGTATATTCTGAATATATATATATATATATCATGTTTTATATTCTAGAATTAAGTAATCATGATCTAAGTAATCACATGAATAATTACAAGTTAAAAACACGAACGACAAATGAGACGATTTTACCCAAAACGCTACTTTAACATTAATTTAAAAAAGAACGGGTAATATAAAGTCATAAGTGGACCATATATGATATAATAACAATTAATATGATTCTGGAATAAGTCAATAACATGATTTAAATCATTATACAGGAGGTTCGGACACTTACAAAGCAAGTCGGACCTAAGGTAAGGGAAATATCACAATCTCATTTTTATCCGAGATTGTTTATACTTTGAAATTTACTGGGGTGTATTTTATCATCCACATCCATGTTTCCTCAATTTGTAATATTATTTCCATTCACATACAATTTTTTAAATCCAATTTTACCCTTTGGTGAGTTTTTAGTAAAAGATATGAAAGGAATCTTTTGTCTTTTTTCGTACGAGGTACTTTTTGACTTTTTCGACAAAAGTACGAGAAGAATGTTTTTTTTAACTTATACGGCATGAATGGATTTTTAAAAAAATTATTTCCAAGAAGCTTCCTTTACATGTTTTCAAGTTTTTTTTAATCAACTTCTTTTAGTTTAGAATTGGATGACATGTTAAAAAGGGAAAGTATTTTTGAAGTAGAAAGGATATTTTCCTCAAGAATGGAGTTCAAATGTTTTATCAAAATTATTTTCCATATAAGATAATAAAGGGTTCGGTTTTTATCCCTATTATTACATTGATTTGATTATGTTGTGAGGGAATTATTTTTATTAAGTCATTTACCTTATATGATTTGTTTTATGATGTCATGATGTTTCAAGAATCCCATTTTTGTTACATGTGTTATGCGATGATGTATGATTTATGATTATGTGGCACACATAAGAAAGGATTCATTATAAGATGGGTGGGACCTATATCTCCCTCCAATGCATTGGGTAAAGATTTTATATCTCATGAGATAGACATGGCTGGAACGGTAGGTTATACCGGTTCAGTGAAACAGGACTGGAACGAGGGTGACTCAGTTCAGAAAGGGACTTTGTCCACTAAGATAGTCTTGGCAATGAGTCTTGACTAACAAGAAATGATTCTCTATGATTATGTGTGTATTCCACAAAGTTTAATGTTTTAAGTTATGCTTATTGGGATTTCATTTCACCACTATGATTTATCCCATGATATGAAATTATGCTCTCTTTTGCAGGTTAAGATTTCCAAAAGTTATGTTCTTATGAATATGATGTGATTGATTTTTCTTTTGCTTACCCTTACTGAGCATTTGAGCTCACACTTTTATGTTTTCCTTTCCCCAGGATATAAAGAAAGGTTTTAGGTAGAAAAAAAGGAAGATCTTTATGGGAGATATTGAAGATCTTTCACCACGATTAGAAGATTATGCTCCGAGTTTCCAAAGACACTAAACTATTACGATCCTTGTGTGTGTGTTTTTGTTATGTACTAAGTATTCCGAAAAAGTAATGTAATGTCCATGTACGTCAGGCTTCGGGTCTCTACAGTTGGTATTAGAGGAAAGGTTTAGTCAACCTTTGGAAACTAGGATGCGAAAACGTTAGTGAGATCCCTAGAGATATTTCTAAGGTATGTCTAGGGATGTCCCTAAGGATAAGTATACGTATAAGATACAGTCCTAGAACTATGGTAACGATCATAGAATTTAACCTAAGAAGTTAGATATTGAGGATACTCCCCCTTTATAATGTTGTTTTCCCTAGCATGATTTTTTCCTCTCACACTATTCTTTTTGGGTTTTAGACGATGGCTGGAACCCGAAGGAACCGCGTTGATCAATGCAATGGACAATGCAATGATTGTCCTCCTGAACAAACAAATGTTATGGGAGATGGAGTGCAAAATCTTATTGCCATCCTTACACAAGCTATGAATCATTCTAGACTTCCAAATGAGCAGAGAAAGGAACAGTATTCTATTGAGTCCTTCATGAGGCAACGTCCAACTTCTTTCAGTGGGACTTCCGATCCACTTGTTGCTGAACAATGGATCAGTACCACTGAAAAGATATTTTCAGTTCTTCAATGTTCTGAGCATGATAAAGTCATTTTAGTAGTATATCGTTTGGAAGGTGAATCTGATCAATGGTGGAATATTATCAAGAATACGAGGCAAAGAGATGAAATTGAGTCCATGGAATGGGACGAGTTCAAGAACTTGTTTTTCAGTAAGTACTTCCCTCGTATTCTCCGAACAAAGATGGAGAAAGAGTTTCTTGAACTGAAGCAAAGGGATGATGAATTTGTTGGTACCTATGAAGCAAATTTTACAAGACTTTCAAGGTACGCTTCTGGTATTATCATCCAACTTGAAAGTAAAGTTGATCGATTTTTCAGTGGCTTAAAACCAAGTCTTCGAAGGGAATTAGCTATAAGAGACTTCAGTTGCTATGAAGAAATTGTGCGTTGTGCTATCAAGGTAGAAATGGAAGTTGGTGTTACATATCCATCTCATTGTTTTGACAAGAAACGAAAGATGGAGTTCAAGGAGAAATCTCAGAATAATGGTGAAAAGAAGATGAATGTTTCCTCATGCTCAAAGTGTGGAAAGAAGCATGGAGGAGATTGTCTTAAAGGGACTAGAAAATGTTTTAAGTGTGGAAAATAAGGTCATCAAGTAGCTGAGTGTCAAAGTAATGGAAAAAGGGTTTCTAATGATGTGAACAAAGAAAACACTACAGAGAACGCACCACCAACACTTCAATGTTTCAAGTGCAAGGAGATGGGACATTATGCCAATAAATGCCCTAATCCAAGGGTTAGTGATGATCAACATGAGCAACCACTGAAGGCAAAGGACAAAGGTAAGTCACATGCGATCACTATTGGCGATGTTGAATATGACAACGATGTGGTGTAATGATTAAGTGTTTATGTAATGGGAGTCCAAAATAATATTTTATCATGGAATATTGGAATATTTATGTATTGGTCTAATGTGGTATTCAAAGTAATTGAGATATTTTTGGAAATAAGATGATATGCGCATAATTAAGGGAAAACGAGAAAACAAAATGTTTGACAGTATTCATGAGCTCATGATTGATATAAGGACTAAGTGATATCATGGTTTGAGTATATAGAATTTTGAGGATTTTGGTATATGGAAAGTGTTAACTTTTAACTGCATTCATGTTTTCACTAAGGTATTCAAGAGAATACATGATTAAGGACTTTGAATTTTTGGAATGTGACCAACAAAACATATCTTATGATATATGGGGATCGACGATGGTGTTAAATCTCTGGTAATCGTTTTCACTATGTTATGAGAGTGGACTGCAGTATTATGGATAAGCCTAAAGATTGGAATGGATTATGTTAGACATAAGTTAGTATTGTTTAAGGATAGAAGTTTTGTGATATTATTGATGAGATGTTAAAGTAATATAGTTTTAGAAAAAGGACAACCTGCAGGACGGGCGACAACCCATCGCATCAGACAAGGCTGTGGGAATCGAACCCACAACCGAAGTGCGACTGGCCTTTATTGCCTACCACTGGCCTACAGGAAGTCCCTGTTTAGTAGAAACTAGTTTTATTATATTAAGCAGTATGATATATGAAGTATAAAGTCCATTTTAGGAACCATATATGATTAATCTCACTATAGATCAACTTATGTATATAATTTTTCCTAACCTTTTGTTTGAGATAGATGGAATGACCAGTCATTCTATCACATGATCTGCTAACACTCCACGAATAACAAATTCAACTTCATTTATTTAAGAGATGAAGTGGAAATTGTTAAAGGCATGAACAACAGTGAGATTGTACCAAAATAAAGTAAGTATTTATTCTAATTCTTTAACTTTAGGGAAACGATCTTGAAAACCAAAAATGTTGTCCTAGTGATCTTATACCTGATGAATCAGATGGTACCTTATATCATCACAAATCTATGGATTTGTGATTACTGGCTTTTCCATGGCCATGTTCTCTACCACTCTCCATCAGAACATGATGGTTAGATTTCTCTTCCATATCCATATTTTCACCTATGTGGAAACCCAGTGATTAGTTTATTTGGGTAACTGTTACGTTTCATACTTTTGTTTTTAAAGATTGGTTTTGATATTATTTTTTACGATGTGAGTTTCTATTAAAGAAACTTTCGAATAGTAAACCATTTATAACCCCGACGAATTTTGAGGGCGAAATTCATTTTAAGGGGGGTAGAATGTAACAGCCCGAGATTTTATGAAAAATATTCTTTTTAATTTTATTAATGTATTGTGTTGTACGCTACACCAAAAGGAGCTTGCACAACACGCATCCTTGACTTGCCTTGCATTACACACAATCGCAACCTTTTTCGATAGCATGTGTAGTACGCAATACTGAGTTTCACGAAACAATGATATGCTATTAAAATATTATTAAAACTAGCCGTTATGAATAGTAATAACCACTTTTTAAAATTTAGAAAATTTAGATCTCAAAATGGACTTCATTTTTGGATTCGGAGTATCAAATTTAGCCTAAGGTGAAATTTTGGTACATTTCGGATAACTTTCATATTCTGATGAATAGTGAAAATTACTAAATTATAATTAAAAAAACAACTTTTTTTAATCGAAATAATTAATAGTGATAAATTATTAATTTGAGTAGTTTTAAAGTATATTTAGAATATATTTTTACAATTTAATACAATGTTGGTCATTGGATGTAATTGCACATTTAAACCAGACATAAACAAGTGTCAATCTTTTGATAGATATTGTTTCTTAAAAACACGCTATTTGTTTTAACAGTGGGATTTAATTATAAAATTAATTAATGCAACTTCTATGTTATGAATTTGGTAAAATAGACTTTATTTTTGAATTCGGAATATGAAATATAGCTTAGGATGAAATTTTGGCATTTTTCTGAAAACCTTCAATTTTTGATGAATAGTGAAACTACTAAGTGGTAGTTAAAAAACTGAATTTTTCATAAAACTTAATTTTACCGCTTCTGTGAATGGAATTTCAAAAATCCGAGAGACACGGTTGATGTCAGTAAGTAAAATGTGGTTCAATGAGATGAAAATAATTTTTGGTGAATAGTAACTTTTTACTTTTATTTACCACGGTTAAAAGTAAATAGGGTAATTAAGGGTAAGAATGATATTAATATTACTCTAACACATGTCCTAATTCTATTGGACAAGTGTATCTCGACAAAAAACAACCTTAAGTGTAAAATATTATCATTTAGGCCCACTTGGATTAGATTAGGACATTTATTATTAATTTATTTAAAGAAGGGTTAAAATAGTTAAAATCAAAGTTTAATAAGTAAATCATTTTTAATATGGGGTTATACATAAGATAAATTCTACTATAAATATTCATTAGAAAGATAAAAAGATTTCCTACATAATGGTATTTTGTTTATAATTTTTAGACATTAAATAATTTAATTTATTTATGACACAATGATGATGCAGTAATTATCTTATTAATGAAATATTGACATAATTGATGTTATAAACACCAAAATAAATGTAATTTGAGACTTTTTATGAATTAAAATAATTTTATAGGTTACTATGATATATTATTGTTGATTTAATAAACTTGGTTTGAACATATAATTCTGTTATGACTTTCACAAAAATCATATATCAAATAGTGTCAAAATTGACACAAAATAGTTTTTAAAGAATATATTATATTATTAATTGTTATTTTATTCCTAAAAATATAAGTATCGGCCAAATGACTTATATAAGGATATATATATTAATAATAAACAATTTGGGGTTCGTTTGGCTTGTTATAGTAAGTGTATTAACCATATAGTGAAAGAAAACAAAAAGACACGGTAAAAGATAAATTATTTAACTTAGAGTTAAATCTAATTGATAAGGTTAAAATAATACCCTAAACTTGTCTAAATCCTATTGGTTGATAGGATTTCGACCCATCCCCACTTTATATTTGAAATAATACCCTTTGGAACCATTATAAACCGATTTTGAATTTAATATAAAATAATATTTTGAGATATTCCTAAGGTGCCCCTCTCCTCCCTTATAAAAGGACACCTCCTCCCTCTCCTCCTCACACCAATTTGAGAATTCCAGCTCGGCCAACCCCTGCCAAAATCTTTTCTCCACTTCCCTAGTATCATCCTAGAGGTCCTGGTCTTCTTAAAAGACCAATTTTAGTTCCCTAAGTGGAGGATTCAAAGAGGCGTTCCAAAGAAGAGGTAATATCCATTACCGATCTTTTCAATTTCTTTCTTCTTCAAACTTCTTATTCTTTAGTTGTTTCATGATAAAGTAATAAAATCAGTATTAATTACATACTGATATGTTATTATAAATACGAAACAACCCTAATTCACCTTCTATCCATCCTACGGAAAACAAAATCACCGCGCGTGCGTACGTACGGAATACCGTCTCCACGCCGCGGTGTAATCTATTTTCCGCCACCACCTTAATTGTATGGGTATAAAGGTGTAATGAGTAACTATATATGATTATTATAAAGTGATATTGATACTGAAATAGTATACATACACTTCAACACAATTCCACGACCATGGGAATGATATCATCGCTCGTGCGTACGTACGGAATACCGTCTCCACGACGCGATGAGATTCATTCTCAATGATTAACCATTCATGAATGATTATAAAGTATATATAATAAGTACTAATGAATTATATGACCTAATAATGATACTGGAATTATTTATATTTATATGTATGTCATCTACTTAATTCCATTCAATTCAATAAGGAAACGAAAACAGCGTTCATGCGTACGTACGGACTACCGTCTCCATGAACGGTGTATTTCTTTCCATTTACTGATTTATTATATATGTATATTCTGAATATATATATATATATATATCATGTTTTATATTCTGTAATTAAGTAATCATGATCTAAGTAATCACATGAATAATTACAAGTTAAAAACACGAATGACAAATGAGACGATTTTACCCAAAACGCTACTTTAACATGAATTTACAAAAGAACGGGTAATATAAAGTCATAAGTGGACCATATATGATATAATAACAATGAATATGATTCTGGAATAAGTCAATAACATGATTTAAATCATTATACAGGAGGTTCGGACACTTACAAAGCAAGTCGGACCTAAGGTAAGGGAAATATCACAATCTCATTTTTATCCGAGATTGTTTATACTTTGAAATTTACTGGGGTGTATTTTATCATCCACATCCATGTTTCCTCAATTTGTTATATTATTTCCATTCACCTACAATTTTTTAAATCCAATTTTACCCTTTGGTGAGTTTTTAGTAAAAGATATGAAAGGAATCTTTTGTCTTTTTTCGTACGAGGTACTTTTTGACTTTTCCGACAAAAGTACGAGAAGAATGTTTTTTTAACTTATACGGCATGAATGGATTTTTAAAAAAATTATTTCCAAGAAGCTTCCTTTACATGTTTTCAAGTTTATTTTTAATCAACTTCTTTTAGTTTAGAATTGCATGACATGTTAAAAAGGGAAAGTATTTTTGAAGTAGAAAGGATATTTTCCTCAAGAATGGAGTTCAAATGTTTTATCAAAATTATTTTCCATATAAGATAATAAAGGGTTCTGTTTTTATCCCTATTATTACATTGATTTGATTATGTTGTGAGGGAATTATTTTTATGAAGTCATTTACCTTATATGATTTGTTTTATGATGTCATGATGTTTCAAGAATCCCATTTTTGTTACATGTGTTATGCGATGATGTATGATTTATGATTATGTGGCACACATAAGAAAGGATTCATTATAAGATGGGTGGGACCTATATCTCCCTCCAATGCATTGGGTAAAGATTTTATATCTCATGAGATAGACATGGCTGGAACGGTAGGTTATACCGGTTCAGTGAAACAGGACTAGAACGAGGGTGACTCGGTTCAGAAAGGGACTTTGTCCACTAAGATAGTCTTGGCAATGAGTCTTGACTAACAAGAAATGATTCTCTATGATTATGTGTGTATTCCACAAAGTTTCATGTTTTAAGTTATGCTTATTGGGATTTCATTTCACCACTATGATTTATCCCATGATATGAAATTATGCTCTCTTTTGCAGGTTAAGATTTCCAAAAGTTATGTTCTTATGAATATGATGTGATTGATTTTTCTTTTGCTTACCCTTACTGAGCATTTGAGCTCACCCTTTTATGTTTTCTTTTCCCCAGGATATAAAGAAAGGTTTTAGGTAGAAAAAAAAGGAAGATCTTTATGGGAGATATTGAAGATATTTCACCACGATTAGAAGATTACGCTCCGAGTTTCCAAAGACACTAAACTATTACGATCCTTGTGTGTGTGTTTTTGTTATGTACTAAGTATTCCGCAAAAGTAATGTAATGTCCATGTACGTCAGGCTTCGGGTCTCTACAATGAAAAAGATACCAGTAGGGCTAGAACTCTCCCCGAACTAGAAGACTTAGCTAACTATGCTATTCATTATCACTACAGTAATAGGAAAAATTATAGAAATAGAGTACTAAAATTTAAAACGTGAGGGAGAAATAACTCCCTAAGGATGCTTTGCTCCTGAGTTCTAGGACTGCGATGCTTAGGATCATCTCTGCTGCTCTCAATCATCTCAGAGTAAGTGTATGAATGTCTCTATCTTCCCACTATCACTAAATATGTTGCTTGCTCTACTTAAGTATCATCTGTCATCTACTACACGTCACTTCCACAATTTCCACCGACTTCAAGAGTTCTTCACCCATGTAATGCAAAAGGTGTGTTTTTTCACGACAAGCATATCACGCTAATTTTTCCCTCCTAACTAACTCCCACTGAGTTAGTTGAATGCATTTGGATGCATTTATGTCCCTTGAATGAATTTTCAAAGATAAAATATAATAAATAAATGCGATGCAAAGGAAAATAATTATTATTTTTAATTAAATTGTTATATTACTTGTTACAAATTAAATTTAGTTAATTGATAATTACTTACTTAATAAAACTATGGTAAAACATAAGTTATTAAAAAAGTTATTAATTTAACTAAGTTAATAATTACTAAGTTATTAATTTTATTATTTTTAATTAAGTTATTAAAAATTACGATATAAATAAATAATTAATTAGTTAATATTTAAGATTATATTAATAATTTAATTATTACTATTATAGAAATTAAGTTGATAGATTAATCTATTATTTAGTTAATTTTAATTAAGTAATTAGAATTAAAATTTAAGTTCTAAATATATTTAAGTTAATAATTATATTTTATAGTTTATTTATAATTATTCTTAATTGTATATTTATACTATTAAAAGAAAATTAATTTATTATTATCATTTATTATTAATTTAGTTTTATATTTTAATTTATAATATTAGCAGGTCTAAAAATGACAATGGATAACATTTCATATGTCTTCAACCAACCAAGTGTATGACTATGCAATGAAGTGTATGACATCCACTATATTATAAGAATTTGGTTCCATGATACAACTTTGTCTCAGATAGAGTGTATGACTCTGATGTCCATTTCATTAGGCTTTTAGTATTATACTGCTCAATCATATGACTTTTACAATCTCATATAACTTCCGTCACTTGAATTTAGAGCTTCCCATTTTATGAATTTCTCCCCACCATATAAATTGACCATTGAGAAAATGAATTTATCATCTAACTTCATTACAAATCCTTATAGAGAATAGGAATTTTCATAGCCTACAGTCGCATAGACATAAAAATCAAAATTTATAGATAGGCATCATACTTCCCAAATTGTATGACATTAATATTTTTAAAAAATATAGAGAAACTAAAAAATCATGAAATAGAAAATAGGTATGAACTAAAATCAACTTCATTTCCCTATGTCAACTATATGAGGGAGATCTCTAACTACTAACCCACATGGAATTCATCTAGCTAAAGAAGAAGACCATAATAGTGGGAGGGAGATTATAGAAAGAAGAAGATTCGATAGTTGATCCTCATGGTGGAATCTGAACCCTAAACTAGGAAATGTGGTGGCCATCAAAGTAAAGCGAGTTGATTCATTGAAAATCAGGAATATTCCAAAGGCCTGAGGATATCCTAAGGGAGAACAAGAAGCCTTTGTTACTCATGTAGGAAGGGAAGTTGATGAAACATGGAAGGGAACTACAATAATTCTTCTATATATATAAAGAGGCCCATTGTTCATTGTTTGGGGGGGGATTGATGATCGATTGATCTTCTACTACTTAATTTTATATTTATTTTATTTTGTTATTATCTCCAGTAATGGAAAACTTGGCCCTTAGTGGTCGATCCAAGGGGAATCTCCCCACCCCTTTTATTTAATTTAGTTCTTCAATGCTAAAATATCTTCTGATTATTTTTCTATAAGTGTTTTAGTGCCTAGATAATAGGATATTTCCATTTTTATATTCATTTAAGTTCTACTTTTCTCATTCTCAGTTTTTCACACACATTCCACCTATGACTTCTTCATGGCCTACAATGGTGATCATTGGGTTAATTCTAGAGTGATTGGAGATATCCAATGCCTCAGTTTGGAAAGGATAGGGAATGTAGTGGTCATTGAATTTCTCTATTCAAGATGAAATCACTGGGTGAGGTAAATCATTTGAGGTTTCAACCGATTAGATTGAGTGTAGAAGAGTTAATTTGAATGATGATTTGAAAAGTGAGGGAGGAGATTATCTGAGGTTATACTATTATCATTAAAACTAAATTCAAACAAGCTTATAAATTTCATTCTCAAAAAATATCAATCATTTTTTTCAATATAAACAAAATCCACACAATACAATAGGAATAAACATACTAAAACACCCTCATCTCTAGAGACATATTGAGTCCCACTATTTCAAATTATTTTCTTGGGTTCTTAAATTTGTTTGACAGGTGCCCTGTGATAGGATCTTCCTCACTTCTCTATACATTTAATTTTATAATTATCAATGAATCTAAAATAACTAGATGAAAAGGATGAGAAAATGATATTTATTAAAAGATCATGATTCGATTTGAATCTATCCTTTTCTAATCAATAATGTAATCTATTATCCTGAGTACATGAAGACAATCTTGAATTTTGTCTTTTAATTTACTCGTGTTAGGTGTAATGATAACATCATTTATTTATTTATTCACTTTCTAATTACAAATTTATTATAGATTAGATATCATGGAGTAAACATCCATGTTCTTATATCACTTTCACTACTCAGTAGACATTGATAATAAAATAATGATGTATGCATTAAATACACCATCCATGTGTCTCTTGTAAGCATCATTTTCTCACTCATTTTCTTCATGAGGTGGGTCATCTTATAGTGGGGAATCTATTACATATTATTTCCTTTTACATTATAGCACCATGAGAAAGATCCTATACCAATCTTAGAAATTAGTGTCGGTAAGGACATGCTCATTATCTAGTATTGAAAATAGTGAATTTTTGGTATCACTTAACATTTTTTTGACAAAATTAATCTTAAGTAGATTAGTACTTTTATCTTGATTATTAATATTTATACATTATGGATTTATTAATATTAATTTCCTCCCACTATTTTATATAAATCCTTATATTTATGAACAAATAGATTTGAAATAGTTAGATTCTTTATGTATTCTAGTGGTAAAGGAACCTTAAACCAATCTTTATAGCTTGATTTATGGAATTTACACTACTCTGAGAGTCTAAGGTAGTATTTTGGATGGAAAATCACATCAACTCATGGTTCTTTGATTTGTTGAGTGAATTATCATCTCCTATAAATCCTTAACTTGGATTCTCTCAATACCGCCTCTAATATTGAACCAGTATCGATACAATTATTTATTTGATGCCAATTTTATTTAAGTTAACCCACCACTCTTGTTAAAAATCCATGATAGAAGGAGGCACCCTCAACTATAGTTGTTGAGTACCTCACACTATAGTTTCATTCTAATTTAAGTGGTGAGAGGTGTTTGTGGATTAATATTTTATTTGAAGGTTTTAATATCATTTAATTTTTCTCCATGACTAAAATATGATTGTATTTATCATAATTGTTACTATGTGATCACACTGACAACTTTAACTATGCATTAATAGGAATCATTCATCATGTATGTTCATATATTTTATTTATGAATGCTCATTAACTATACTATGTGATCATGTTTCATCCATACATTCAAAAATAATTAAATATGTATATCAAAAATAAATAACATGATAATGATATATTTATAATGGTTGAACCATCGAGAAAATGATGGATCAACAGGGACATAAGGTACACTCCTTGAGTTGCATTCGACTCTGGTTGCAACACTCACCTCATCCAATATATCTAACTCTCATCTAGTGATTTTCCCATCCTCAACATGAGCCACATCTTCTTTATCCTTCTTATTATAAAATAATACTTAGTAATAGGTGGGGAGGGTCTTGAGATACAAGATATAGATAAATAAAATATCTCTTGGACTTGCAGAACCTTATACCTATAGTGAAGTTGAGGGAAAATGTGAATATCTTTATTTATTAATTTAGTTTTACAAACATTTCACATTATAATAATTAATTAATTAATTAATTAAACACAAAAAATACAGAATTCAAATAAGATCATGATCAACTGAAATACATTAATCTCACATAATAAAATTAAATTTGAAAATAATTCTGCTCAAGGGAATTTATTATAAATTAAAATAAATTAAACTACTTTGAATTCATAAAATTGAATTTTAATTTCCCAAATAATTGTTTTAATAAATTTATATAATTTTTAAAAAATTATTATAAAATTTTAATAATTATCACCAGCTTCCTGGGTCTTAAAATAGTTCTCAAAGGGGTTCTGGGCCCTAACTGGGTCTGGATGGGCTGGACAGGCTGGGCCGACCAAGTTGTATAACCAGGTAGGTGGAGGGGTGTTCCTTGTACGAGGAATGTGGGAGCTAGTAAGTGGAACATTTGAGGTTATTCCATGTATATAAAAAATATTTTTTAAAAAATATAATGTTTACCCTCTCATGTTGTAGGTGGATTCCACCCCATGAAAACTATCACACCCCGACTGATACTTCTTTTAATTTAATTATTTTAAGTCGTTCTTTTGAGGTGCAGTTTGAACCGATTCAATTTTAAAAAGGAATTTGAGATCTTTTTACGAGTGCTCGACCGTAATCGCGACTAGGCGCGCGAACACGCCCGCACACGCGACCGCAAACGTGCCCACACACGCAATCGCACACGTGACCATGCGTGGTGTCCAACATAAATTAATAATTATGTTATTATTTTGGATGGTTTTATTATTTTAGATTTATTATTCGTGTTGTCATTATTTAAGTTAATATGTTAATTTGGTTATGATTATAACTATTATTATTATTATTATTATTATTATTTTGTGTTAATGTTTTAATTTGGTCGTTGGCATTAAATTAATGTTACAATTATAAAATAATTAACTTTCTATTTAAATTATCACTATTTTTGTTATTATGTGTCGGTTAGTTTAAGTGTTTTTTTAGTTTCATTATCAGTATTGAAATTTGTTGTGATTAATTAGAATTCTTTTTGTATTATTTTATTTGTATTTTATCTTATTTTTATTTTATTTTCTCTTATTATTATTTTTCTTTCTCTCTTTTCTATTTTTTTTCTTTTTTTTCTTTCTTTTTTTTCTTTTTTTCCCTTCCTCTCTCTTGCTCTTTCCTCTCTCCCGCGCGGACACTTCCCCCCTGCCTGCTGTTTTTTGTGCAATGGTCCCTAACCCTACCTGCACCGAAAAATTCCCCTACCCCTTCCTCTCCTTCACCGGGTCGTGGCTGTCCAGCGTCTCTCCCCTCCAGCTCACCCCATACCGTCATGCCACCCTCCTGCTCCCTCACGTCGCCACCCTCTCTGCCGAGCTACCCGACGACCACCCTGCGGTGCACTTCCCCTATGCCGACCAGCACCCCCGAGCCACCCCGCTGTCCTCCTCGCTTCGAAACCATCACGCGCACCACCCTTGGCCGCACCCCCTTTCTCTTTCGGTGATCCTTTCCGATGACGAAACTGACTCCTGTTACCCACCTTTCACCGAAACCCCCTAGCATGGCTCCCCTAGTCGCGACTCCCTTTGTTGTGCCTTCTACTGGCGAGGGTTCAGCCGGCGCGAGACCTTCCGGCAGCCTCCAACTCACTTGGACAGCTTCTCGGACCCCCTTGCCGTAGGTGGGTTATACCCCGGTTGTTCGTTCTTCCTATTTTTTTAAGTTTCAATTAGGATCTGGAGTGGAGTTTAGTTTAGTTCTGATGTTTTTGGTTCGAATGTTTTAATTAGAGTCAAATTGAGGTTGCTCATGGTGCTTTTGTCCTGCTGTGAGAGTTTCGCTCCAAATCGCGAAGTTGGTCTACATCAAGGTAGGTGGTTCAATGTTTAATTGTTATTTGATTAATTTATTTGCCAGTTTAATTAATTTAGAATATTATGTAATTAATTGCTATTGTGCGAAGTCAATCTTTAATGAGATTTGATTTGCAATTTATCTTATTTGGAAGCATGTTTATAATATGGGTAGTTGTTGCTAGAATGTCGTCTCTGCTTAATTGTTAGTTTATTTTTTTTGTGTGGTTAGACTACTAATTATTTTGGTTGTTGTGCTTTAATTTTCTTTTTTTTACTTGAGGTTTGTTATGTATTAATGCGTTTATTAGTACATTTTGATGAGATGAGTAGGTCGTTGCTGTGAAAACCCATGTTGGAATATTCACTAGTGTTTTATAAAATGTGCAGATTATTTGTTATAGTGTACAAGGGTTGCAGTTGGTGTTTTGGTGTTGTGTCGGTGTGTGTACTGTCTTAAATGATCATTTGAGTGGATTTTTGGTGTTTTCGTCCTACGGCGTAATTTTAAATGGGTTGGCATGTTTTCCTTGCAGTTTGTTTAACTGCTGTAATAGTTTTTTTACGACGTGTGCGGTTTCTTTAATCACATGTGTGATGCAGATTGAGTTCTTGAGGTGGCGTTGTGTGCGTTTGGTTATAAAAAGGGTGTTTGGGTCGGTCTAGTGTGTAAAGCGGTATTTTTCACTTTAAACTTTATTTGTGAAAATTTGAATTGTTTTATTAAATAACTATTAAGGGTGAGAATTTGTTTTGGTTAAATTGTGTAAATGTTTTTGGCAATAAAATTCTTGCGGTTGTTGCAGCGTATCGTCAAGGAAAGTCCACGACACTACGGTTATCAGTTTGCGTGTGCTTATGCGCAAGTGTAAAGTGAGTCGCGTCGTCACGATTGAGCGGTGAGTCGAGGTAGGTCCACCACTGCACTTACCTTTAGATTTAGAATTTATTAATTTCTTGTTGTTTTATTAATTTTTAATTAATTAGAAATAATATAAGATAATAAATTTTTAAATTATTATTTGGTGTGAAAAGAGCCGTTAATTTTATACCGAAAATTTGAAACATTTTCTTGACGAGCGGACACCCAGTATTGAAATAATGCCCATTTGGACTTTAAACATAATCCATGGAATTTCAAATGTACTTCTAGTTTTAAAGATAAATGATTTATTTTGAACAAGTGTTTTGGGTTTTCTTGAGAAATGAGGTCTTGATTTAAAATTGGTGAAGGCCTGCTTGATACTTTAATAAAATAAATTATTTTGGAAAACCCATTCAGGGGTGATCTTTGGTGTGAGTTGATTACGTGAGCTGAATGTGATGTTTTTGCATCGTGACTGATTTTTTTGGCATTGTTGATTCACCCCTCTTTTATTATATGTGTTGACATGGGAACCTGTCATTGTGAGTGAATCTTCTAAGAACGATTTCTACACTAGTTTAGACCACACATTGGCTAGTGGCCCCATAGCAGGGGAATACTGAGTTATTGCTGCTATGGGGATTGGGCCCCTCGGTTAGGCCATGCAGGGATATGCCGGGTAGTAGTATGGGCGTTATGACGTCATCGAGTTAGGGCATGCCTTCAGGATGAGTCAGATGTATAGTATGTTCTGGATTGTTCACGATCTCCTAGGTTCAACCCATGTTTTATTTAGTGTTTATTTGTGTGTGGCGCACGATTGAGAAGTCTAGTTCGGTTGCTGGCTCGTGTGTGCCATTTTTCCCATTACCCCTGGCGTGTGTTGTGTGTTATGAGTAATTTTCCTTTTTGGCTAATAACTAAAGTTTGGTTTACTAATTGTTTGCAAAAAAATGTTTTAAAATGTAATTCACCTGTTCCTTTCAAACATTAAAAATTATTTTTAAATTCTAAAGGTCAATGGAATGATACTTATTTAGAAATGAAAGTGTGTGTAAAAACCCATACTTTGTACAATGTAGTTCAAACTTGGAATTAATGAATTCTTTATTTAATGGTATGTGAATTGGGAATAAAATTAGCCTTGTACAATGTAGTTCAAACTTGGAATTAATGAATTATTTATTTAATGTAATGTGCATTGGGAATAAAATTAGCTGGGCCTACCTACTGAGTTTTAATACTCACACCTATAGTGTTTTCCTGTTTTTTAGTTTTGCTACAGGTTTGGTTTGAGCTTGATCTTCGTGGGAGAGAGTTGGTTGTGGACTGGTGAGCGACTCTCGGAGTCGCGAGGAGTTTTGGTCGAGACCAGGTTAGTATGTCTCGTTGGCTGTTATTTCTTTTCAGGTTCATTTATTTTACTTTGCGTTCTTCCACTTTTCCTCTATTTTATTTATTTCTATTGGGAAAAATCATTCCCTCTTGTTTAGTCTTGATGCCCGGAACTAGTTTCCAGCCCTTGGGGATTGGGAACGCCCCTCGGGCCATGTCGCGGGCCGGCTCGGGTGATCGGTTCAGGGTCGACCCGGGCTGGTTCGTGACAAAATGGTATCAAAGTGAGGTTTTTGGTCTTATTATTTGGGGTGTCAGGTATATCAGAGATAGGATTGTAGGTACTTGAGTGGTAGGTGTGGGAAGAGCATCGCGAACTCTTGCTCGTTCCGATCCTCGAGTAACCTAGGGTAGTTCGGGATTTAAGTTTTGGATTTTCTCTGTGAGTATGGGGGATGACAATAGGAGTAAACCGGTACTACGTGCGGTCTCACATGGAGTAGCGACCCATGTGATGCCTGAGAGTACGGTTCGACACTCCTAGTGGGTGGTGCTTGCCTAGGGCATGGTCTGCTAAAGCATGTAGTCGGGTTAGACACAACCACTAGTCCTCCACCCAGGTGCTTTAATGTTTGTGATGTCTTACTTCAATTTTGGGACTAATTCAAAATTGTTTTACTTTAAAAAGTGAAGCGGACTTTGCTGTTGCTCTTATTTTATTTTGGTGTGCGGTTGACATGATATTTGGGGTGCGTTTCTCTTGGACCTTGTTTTTTGAATTTGGCATTGATTTGTCGAAGTTGAATTACTAAAAGGATGTCTTGGGTTGTTTGAAATTGGAGTGGGTGGTTTTGTAAATGAAAATCATTTTGGAAATTTGTCTTGAGTTTTTGAAATAGTTAGAAAAAGGTATTTTGAAAAAATTGGGAATGTATTGTTTTGAAAGCGAAAGATCCTTGTTTCTTTTCCAGTGGTATTCCTATGGTTGCTCACATGTGCATGTGGAAGTGATTAATGGATAGTTGGTGGATTGTGTGGATGGGTGCCTGGGTGGCACATAAATGAAAATCTGCGAGGCATCCAGGAATATCAGTGGTGAGTGTTTGATTTTAAAAGCTGCGTATTGTTTCTTGAAAAAATGGGGTTTTCTCTCAAACTGGTTTTTGTGCTTAAATGGTTTTGGAATTGGAAAATGGTTTCGAGTCCTAAGTGAAAGATATGAGTTCAAAATAGTTACTGGGTTTTAATTTATTGTGCTTGGTTTTTCAAGTGAGTGTTTTTCTTTGAAATTGAATTGACGTTTTAAATTGGAATTGTTGGATTGGTTTCTGGAATGTAGATGTTTGTTTTGTGATGTGTTTGGATTTGTGGAAGGTTGTTTTTTGTTTCTTGTTTGGGATATTCCACCTAGAAAGGTCCAATGGGTTTCCAGTAGGTCTCTCAATTCTTGGCTCAGCCCAGACTCCCAGTGGAGTGGTGGAGTTGGGTTCTGCTCGGTTGTGTTGATTGTTCATAGATGTAGAAGTCAGTTGGATAACGTTGAATACTTTTGAAAAGTTTTAAGTGTCTCCAGTTTTTTTGGAACTCCAAAAGATGTGTGGGTGCAAGTTGTCTTGAGTATGTCTAGTGGAGCGGTACTACACTAGAAAATAGTGATCGTTCCGTTTTCGTTGCAAATGAGGATGTCGTGAGCGATTCTCAAGACTAGCCTCATCCCACGGTCGTACCTAAGGAAGTGAAGGAGAGAGAAAGTGGTGGATCTCATACATTCTTGACCAGTCAACAGGCAGAGAAGGTGGTGTGTTTGACCTTTCTGATGAGCTGGTTTCATGTTCTTCAAAGGTGGTGTGGAGCAATCAGCTTAAAGTTTGTAACAGTTGTTGGCCTCGTCCATATTGTGGTAAGTGCAGGTTCCTCATCCGATGAAGAGTGTGAACAAAAGGGACTTTCTCTCAGAGTGCCCATCTCATCAGTTTGTACTGCGCATTTGACATACCGCTCAATCTCTTACCTTTAGTGTGGTCAGTCGGACACCCTAAGTCGTTCGCTGAAATTCCTAGTTGGTATGTTGACGGAGTGGCCACTCGGGACACGAGGAGAAGTATGCAGTTGCTTTTCTAGCGGAGGAAGTTCCAGTCAGTGGTGGTCAACTTATGACTGTGAGGCAGTAGATGATTCAGACATCAGGGCCCCAGCCATAGGTCTCGGGGTGAAGCTTGTGCGCAGTCAAAACTCGTCGGACGTGGGATGAGCTTGGCCCGACTTAAGGATGTAGTAACGGGTTAGAGACGACTTAAATTCCCTTACTGCAGTATCGTCTTTGAAGGTTTCATTTTCGTTGTGAGGGGCATAAGGGACTCATCTCCTTGTGGTGGTCTTGACTTATGGAAGCTCCTCTCGTGCTTTAAAGAGGTTCGGAGAATCCCTCTTGCAACGAGTGCGCTCTGTGACCCTTCTAGTGGTCGGATATGGATCAAAATTGCACTCGTTTTGGAGATGCTCATGTCTTGTGAAATTAACGTGCGTCTATCCAGATCGTCTCTTGGTTATGGGTTTCCACTGTCAAAAACCTCCAATGTGGTGTAGTTTTGGTCAGTGTGGGAATCTTCTGTGTGGGTCAGCCCGTGTTGGCGGGTTTGTGATGAAGAGTTGAGTCTGTATTGCTAAAAGTAAACTGGGAATGCCCGTGCGGGTGTCGTGGTGTTAAGAAAACTTTAAAATGGTGAGGAGACCCACTGTTGGTCTCGCCAGCATCTCCTCTTGTGTCGGTTTGGTTCAACTTAGGGAGCTTAGAGGGTCAAGCCAGTGTTAGAGGTTTTTTATGGGTTTGTGAGTTACCTTGGATTGGAGAATAGATGTTTGAAAAGGATCCTAATATAGTGGGGGGACCACCATAGGACGAGCTTGTGGAAGACTTTGTTTTCAAAGTGCGCTTGGCGGAGCAACCCATTGCTTTTGCTCCGCCCGACCTCGTCCATTCTAAATTTGTTAGCTCAGATAGTGGGTCGCTTGATGAGTGTTCTTGGAGATCTCGAGCGGCCCCAATGATCTCTAAGTTAGGGGTCGGGGTGTTCCATGTTGTAGTTCTATTTCAGGTTGAATTCCTTGTTGTTGGTCATTTTTCTTGGTGATTCTGGTTTTGAGATCTTTGATGTTTCAGGTCATCGGTGTTTTAAATGCTTGGTCTTTGGGCGATTGAGGTTTGGTTTTAAGCATCTTTGCGGTCTTTCTTGGAACCCTTGGTTGACCTGGTCTCTTGGGACTTTCTGGGGGAAGAAAGTGTCATGGTGGGGAGAATTGTCACACCCCAACTGACACTTCTTTTAATTTAATTATTTTAAGTCGTTCATTTGAGGTGCAGTTTGAACCGGTTCAATTTTAAAAATTAATTTGAGATCTTTTACGAGTGCTCGACCGTAATCGCGACTAGGCACGCGAACGCGCCCGCACACGCGACCGAAAACGCGCCCGCACAAGCGACTGCACACGCGACCGTGCGCGGTGTCCAACATAAATCAATAATTATGTTATTATTTTGGATGGTTTTATTATTTTATTTTTATTATTCGTGTTGTCCTTATTTAAGTTAATATGTTAATTTGGTTATGATTATAACTATTATTATTACTATTATTATTATTTTGTGTTAATGTTTTGATTTGGTCGTTGGTATTAAATTAATGTTACAATTATAAAATAATTAACTTTCTATTTAAATTATCGCTATTTTTCTGATGATGTGTCGGTTAGTTTAAGTGTTTTTTTAGTTTCATTATCAGTATTGAAATTTGTTATGATTAATTAGATTTTTTTGTATTATTTTATTTGTATTTTATCTTTTTTTATTTTATTATATCTTATTATTATTTTTCTTTCTCTCTTCTCTCTCTTTTTTTTCTTTTCTTTTCTTTCTTTTTTTTCTTTTTTTTCCTTCCTCTCTCTTGCTCTTTCCTCTCTCCCATGCAGAAACTTCCCCCCTGCCTGCTATTTTTGTGCAGCAGTCCCTAACCCTACCGGCACCGCAAAATTCCCCTACCCCTTCCTCTCCTTTGCCAGGTCGCGACTATCCAGGGTCTCTCCCCTCCGGATCACCCCATACCATCATGCCACCCTCCTGCTCCCTCACGTCGCCACCCTCTCTGCCGAGCTACCCGACGACTACCCTGCGGTGCGCTTCCCCTACGCCGACCAGCACCCCCGAGCCACCACACTGTCCTCCTCGCTTCGAAGCCATCGCGCACACCACCCTTGGCCGCACCCCCTTTCTCTTCTAGTGATCCTTTCCGATGACGAAACTGACTCCTGTTACCCAACTTTCACCGAAACCCCCTAGTGCGGATCCCCTAGTCGCGACTCCCTTTGTTTTTCCTTCTACTGGCGAGGCCTCATCTGGCGCGACACATTCCGGCAGCCTCCAACTCACTCGGACAGCTTCTCAGACCCCTTGCGATAGGTGGGTTATACCCTGGTTATTCGTTCTTCCTATTTTTTTAAGTTTCAATTAGGATCTAGAGTGGCGTTTAGTTTAGTTCTGATGTTTTTGGTTCGAATGTTTTAATTAGAGTCAAATTGAGGTTGCTTATGGTACTTTTGTCCTGCCGCAAGAGTTTCGCGCCAAATCACGAAGTTGGTCTACATCGAGGTAGGTGGTTCCATGTTTAATTGTTATTTGATTAATTTATTTGCCAGTTTAATTAATATAGAATATTATGTAATTAATTGCTATTGTGCGAAGTCGATCTTTAATGAGATTTGATTTTCAGTTTATCTTATTTGGAAGCATGTTTATAATATGGGTACTTGTTGCTGGAATGTCGTCTCTGATTAATTGTTAGTTTAATTTTTTTTGTGTGGTTAGACTAATAATTATTTTGGTTGCTGTGCTTTAATTTTATTTTTTTTACTTGAGGTTTGTTATGTCTTAATGCGTTTATTAGTACATTTTGATTAGATGAGTACGTTGTTGCTGTGAAAACCCATGTTGGACTATTCACTAGTGTTTTATAAAATGTGCAGATTATTTGTTAGGGTGTACAAGGGTTGAAGTTGGTGTTTTGGTGTTGTGTCGGTGTGTGTACTGTCTTAAATGATCATTTGAGTGGATTTTTGGTGTTTTCGTCCTACGACGTAATTTTGAATGGGTTGGCATGTTTTCCTTGTGGTTTGTTTAACTACTATAATAGTTTTTTACTACGTGTGTGGTTTCTTTAATTACATGTGTGATGCAGATTGAGTTCTTGAGGTGTTGTTGTGTGCATTTGGTTATAAAAAGGGTGGTTGGGCCGGTCTAGTGTGTAAAGCGGTATTTTGCACTTTAAAATTTATTTGTGAAAATTTGAATTGTTTTATTAAATAATTATTAAGGGTGAAAATTTGTTTTGGTTAAATTGTGTAAAGGTTTTTGGAATTAAAAGTGTTGCGGTTGTTGCAGCGTGTCATCAAGGAAAGTCCACGACACTGCAGTTATCAGTTTGCACATGCTTATGCGCAAGTGTAAAGCGAGTCGCGTCGTCACGATCGAGCGACGAGTTGAGGTAGGTCCCCCACTGCACTTATCTTTAGATTTAGAATTTATTAATTGCTTTCTGTTTTATTAATTTTTAATGAATTATAAATAATATAAGATAATAAATTTTCAAATGATTATTTGGTGTGAATAGAGCAGTTTATTTTATACCGAAAATTTGAAACATTTTCTCGACGAGGGAACACCCAGTATTGAAAGAATGACCATTTGGACTTTAAACATAATCCATGGAATTTCAAATGTACTTCTAGTTTTAAAGATAAATGATTTCTTTTGAACAAGTGTTTTGGGTTTTCTGGAGAAATGAGGTTTTGATTTAAAATTGGTGAAGGCCTCCTTGACACTTTAATAAAATAAATTATTTTGGAAAACCCATTCAGGGGTGATATTTGGTGTGCGTTGATTGCGTGAGCTGTATGTGATGTTTGTGCATCATGACTGATTTTTTTTGGCATTGTTGATTCACCCCTATTTTATTATATGTGTTGACATGGGAACCTGGCATAGTGAGTGAATATTCTGAGAACGATTGCTGCACTAGTTTAGACCACACATTGGATAGTGGCCCCATAGCAGGGGAATACTGAGTTATTGCTGCTATGGAGACTGGGCCCCTCGGTTATGCCATGCAGGGCTATACCGGGTAGTAGTATGGGCGTTATGACGTCATCGAGTTAGGGCATGCCTTCAGGATGAGTCATATGTATAGTATGTTCTGGATTGTTCACGATCTCCTAGGTTCAACCCATGTTTTATTTAGTGTTTATTTGTGTGTGGCGCATGATTGAGAAGTCTAGTTCGGTTGCTAGCTCGTGTGTGTAATTTTTCCCATTACCCTTGGCGTGTGTTGTGTGTTATGAGTAATTTTCCTTTTTGGCTAATAACTAATGTTTGGTTTACTAATTGTTTGCAAAAAAAAAATGTTTTAAAATGCAATGCACCTGTTCCTTTCAAACATTAAAAATTGTTTTTAAATTATAAAGGGCAATGGACTGATACTTATTTAGAAATGAAAGTGTGTGTAAAAACCCATACTTTGTACAATGTAGTTCAAACTTAGAATTAATGAATTATTTATTTAATGGTTTGTGCATTGGGAATAGAATTAGTCGGGCCTACCTACTGAGTTTTAATACTCACGCCTATAGTGTTTTCTTGTTTTTTAGTTTTGCTGCAGGTTTGGTTAGAGCTTGCTCTCCATGGGCGAGAGCTGGTTGTGGACTGGTGAACTACTCTCGGAGTGGTGAGGAGTTTCGGTCGAGACCAGGTTAGTGTGTCTCGTTGGTCGTTCTTTCTTTTCAGGGTCATTTATTTTACTTTGCGTTCTTCCACTTTTCCGCTATTTTATTTATTTCTATTGGGAAAAATAATTCCCTCTTGTTTAGTCTTGATGCCTGACACTAGTTTCCAGCCCATGGGGATCGGGAACACCCCTCGGGCCATGTCGCGGGCTAGCTCGGGTGACCGGTTCAGGGTCGACCCGGGCTGGTTTGTGACAAAAACATAGGGAAACCACTTTGATGAAAGCATGGTTGGATTTTTCTACCCATGAATATATTAATTTTTTTATGTTTTCTTGATACATGTGGACACACAAGGATAAAACCCTTCCCTTAGTGATGTAGCCCTGGTGTTGGTGCCTCCTTATATTGGCATTCTCCTACTCCCCGACAAAAAAAATATAATATATATATATATATATTTTGATTTCTAAAATTAATCTGATATTCAAATAACCATTTCTCAGTCATTTAAACATGGATATAAATTTTATCTATGGTGTTGAGACCATATCGGATCCCTTTATCCTAATTATAGAAATTCTAATTAAAAATTCAACATAAAATAATTACATGATTGCTTTGATACCAATTGAATGATTTGGGTATGAATAAGAAGCATGAAAATAGGTAAATTCTAAAATTTTACACCAAATCTATCCTAAGACACTTGATTCAGTATGATTATACCCGATTCATTCTAATAATCATATGAAATTGAATTTATATATGAAGAATTAAATGAATGATACCTTGTACATGTGTTCGATGTTGGGGTGTGTTGATCATCACTGGGACATCATAGTGTCAAATAACCCAAGTTTATATCCCTCTAGATCATCAATATTCACACCCAAATATCATAGAACATAATTCTATGATCTTCATGTACAAGTACAAAAGGATCAAATGCTTCACAAAGTTCCTTTGATCATAGGAATGAAATTTGATCGATTCATTTGAAAAAATTGATATGATCTTGTTCTTCCTTTTAATTTCTCTATCTGAACCTCAAGAGATGAAGTGGGAAGAGAGAAATTTGGGAAACACGCTACCTACCCAACTTTAGGGTCTTGAAATGGTTTAAATACCTAAGTTAAACACTTTAGAAATTGTATTTATACCCTTTTTAATAGTTTACCCAAAAACTATACTATAACACTATTAATCACTTAGTTAACAAATCATAAGTGTCATAAAAAAATTATGAATATAATGTGTCACATGATGAAACATGATCCTTTATAATTATTTATTCCACCCATAGTTATTTAACGATCCTTGAATGAGTAACATGTTTAATTTTTTTTTTCTTATTTCACTTTTATAATTAAATAACTTGTGAATATATTGAGAAATAAATTCAATTATTATTATCCTTATAAACTCAAATAATATCATTTAATTAATTTACATATGATCATTCACACTTTTAATTTCATTGTCCCCCACATGTGAGGTCTAATTTATCCTAAAATCCAATTTGTCTAAATTTGTGGAACTTTTGGATACTAACAAGCTAAATTTTTTGAACATTTTTTATTCCATTTCAATATTTTTAATCCCACTATTTTTACCATTTGGAATGAAAATTTCAAATTTCTTAGTTTGAGGAATAATTTGAAATTTAATTATTAAATTTTTAAAACTTGATTTTTAATTGATTATTTTATCTTTTTAATTATTATAATAATTAATATACTTATATATGGGTATTTTGATGTTATTATAGGATATCCAGAGGTGATTTTGAGGGTCCATATTTTATTTCAGGAAGTTCTGATTCATGTTGAGTTTGATAAAATATGGCTAAATAAATTATCCTATTGTGTATGGAATCACTATAAAAAAGTCATTTGTGTAGTAGAATTCAATTAATAGGGAAATTTATCAATATTTGGAAATATGTTTTTGGACTCAGAAAGAACTTGACTGAGGAAATTATCCCATGACACCTTCACATAGGATATTTCACCTACATGGTGCCTACATAGGACATTTGTGAAAGCGAAAGGATATTTTGGAGCTATCATATGATATTTAATGTTTTTTGAAGTTTAGAAAGAGAAAATTCATACATTGTGAGGTATTTCAATAAGTTGTCATATTGTTTTAAGATCCCTATGATTTTTATAAGCAAAAAGTCCTATTCAGGAGACAATTGGTCAATCACATGAAATTTCATCAACACATAGGATATTTCTATAGTGTACAATTGGAAAAGGTAAACATCATATACACAAGACATTTTACCTCCTCATATGATATTTTACTCCACAACATATTTTGGCCACATATGATAATTTAATTTGAAATAATCCAGCTAAAGAATGAAAAAATGGAGTTGAGGGGAATCATCTACACTTGAAAATGAGGCCTCAGACTTCCAAATAATCATTTATTCAACTATTTAGGGGATACCACATGGAAAATCATATGAAGAATATTTTGAGTAAGAACCAAGATAATGAAACCTTCATATTTCATGGAGATTTAAAGATCATGAAGAAGAAAGTAAAAAGATGGAGAAAAGGAAAGATGAACATTTAATGCACATGAGGATATTCAAGGCTAGAATAGGGCTGTATAAGATGAAAATCAAGGCCCTTGAAAAAGAACATGAGCCTAAATCTAATAGGGGGGCTTGGCTTATGCAGATTTTTGGAGTTTAGTTGCAACTACTGCTACTTTCATTCATTATTTTCACTTCTTTCTTAGTTTCATAATGAACTCTATTTACACATCATTCCTTTTTAACCTTTTAATGGAGGGGTAATATATTAAGTGGTTGGGGGAGGTAAGGAGTTCCATTGTATTCTTGATTCCTTTTACCATAATGAGTAAAAACTCTCTTCTTTTGAAGGATTTCAATTTTTAGTGGTTTTTTGGTAATTTTAATACATATTTGTTGAAATTCTTAATTTTTTTTATTGTTTTCTACTTAGGTTGATCACTTTTAATATCCCTCCACTTTTTATAGATCTTCTCAAAGGAACATGTTATATTGGTTGGTGAGTGTCTAACATTCACTGGTGTATGTGTGGATATAGTTGGTTACTTCAATATTTACTAGGAGAACTAACAATAACCATTGTTAAGTAGGTCTTCACAATAAATTTCAACCAAGGGTGATTGAAAATAAATTGAGGAGTCAGTTAATATCACTTTGGGATAACCACACTGAGAGGGGGGGATTGAATTAGCATGAGATGACTTTTTATCACTTCCAAAATTTTATCCCCTTTGTATACCATTGTCACTTATTTAATGAATGGATCTATTATATTATTCACATATGGTTAAAAAACATGCACACAAAATAATAAAGAAAAAATAACACCAATAATTTTAATGAGGTTTGTCACTAATGTGGATGACTACATCCTTAGTGTATGGGGGTTATTATCCCACTCATTCATAATATCCATTTTATTTTCAAATAAAACACAAGAAAGGGGATGACCTTGGACCCTTTTTCTTGGAATAAACCATGTACAATGAAATATTTATCTTTTAAGAAAAATAATACAATATTCCGGCTTTCCCACTTGAAGTGATCATTAGTGAAATACAAGTCTTCTTTAATATACAAAAACAATTATGATCAATTTACTATATGTGAAAAATTATTTTTGTCCAAATCTACTTCATAACAATCAATGAGATGTCACAATTATGAGAAAATAAAGTAGGTTTTTTCCTTTACTTTGAATAATATAAATATGTTGCAGACTGGAAATATTATAATTCCTATCACCTAAATAATAATGATCAGGTATTGACTTGGACACCTATTCTTCTTATGATTTTTATCTTTGATGGAAAATATGAGATATCAAATTATAGTTCTGGTTTCTCTCACTCTTCCCAATAGTTTTCACATGAAATTGCAGTTCTTTGCATGGATCACTCAATTACTCAAAAATTTTCCTCATGAATTCATGTTGTATGTAACATGCTTGGAATCTCAAAAATGTCTCATGCATGTATAATTTTCATCTTGAATGGAATATCTCAAACAACCTTCTTTCTTCTTGGTGTAACAAAAAAGGCCTGAATTATCAATTTCTTTCTTCTGATGTGAGAACTGTTATATATCAATTCATTAAAAGGTTAATTCATACATGGACATCTCATTTTATGTCTTCTTCCTTCATGAGAAAATTATTATTTTATCTTTCATCATCATTATTATTTTCCTATTCTCAAAAAACACCCCTTTGAAAACTCTAAGAGCATGTAGGCTCTCTTTTGTGTTGGTTCTACTTCATGAATCCAAGTTAGCTCATGAGAATATCTTCACATATATGAGAGTATAAAACTCCTCTATTTCATGAAAGTATGTCACACAATTTCTTCTTCTACACAGGTAGTGATATTTGTGGAAACTCGGATGGGTTTCACATTACAGGGTAAGATAAATCTTGATCCTTTTATTCTTCACAACTTAAGAGGCTTACAGGATCCTTTTCCTTCGCATGAAAAAATTATATAGGAGGCCTTATAAAAAGATTATATATTTTCTTTTAAAAACTATATCTTGAAAAATATAATAATGGAAGTATATCTCTCAGCCTTTACTTTTCGATATTTATAGGTGAGGTTCCACTGCCTTATCCCCTATGATTCATTGTCTCATACTCTTAGAAATAAGCAGAGTGAGGGCTTCTTTTAAAACCACTAAATATCTCAAGATTTTTTGTATTCTTCAAATGAAGGTTTCCATGACAAATTACCGAAAAATATTTGGATCTCTACCTTTGTGCACTCGAACCCTTACATCATGATAATGGGTTCATGTTCATGTGTTATCTATCACATGCACTGTCTCATTTGAAAACATGAAATTTGTGTTTTATGCTCGGCTGGATCATCCTTTAGTCTAAAGTTTTTATGAAAAGAGAAGCTTTCATGAATGGAGGTTCATCATATTGTTATCTCAAGATTCATTCAGTCGAGTTCAGCTTGATAGTCGCATGATCACTAGCTATAGTGGATGTCATGGCCTGGAAATGCCTCATGTAGTCTATCTTAGGCCATCAAGAGGTTGAAGATGGGGAGAAATTTAATCAGATGAATATGATCTAACTAATCAGAAGGTTTCAATATAATTAAAACATTTTTAGCAGATGAATAGTTCATGGAATCACATTCATCCAACATCAATATTCTATTCATCCAGGCGTCTCTTTATAATACTTACCACATCTTCAGTAGCTCGAGTCCGTACTGGGGTCTCCACACAACTGTGTGGTCCATTAGGACCTCACTTGTGTGCCCTGTGTGCATGATATGTGCTTCCCCATGAACTCTTTGTGGGATATATGAATTTATACCACCTACCTCCATGGCTAGCCAACCTAGCTCTCTCTCCCACATGGTTGAGCCTACTCCCACATGATTAGGATTTATCTGACCTTTCTTTTCTCACTTGGTTGGCCTATTCTTTTGAGTTAGTCCTAAAATATAATTGATAATTTCCAAGTATTAAAATTCCAAGCCAACTTAATAAATCCCTCAACATCCACATTTACAATCTTCCTTTTCTCCTTTTTTAATATTACTTATGAAAAAATATAAGTACTTTTTGCATGGACTTCATAATAAAACTCCTCATGAAATAATAAATTATTTCATTGCATTCTTCAAAACATTGATTCATTTAAATAAATATTTTCATGGTATTCAACCTTTTTAAATGTTATAAATAATTTTCACTCTGTTAGTGTAATTGTAATATTTCATTAGACTTGAAGAATCATTCACTAATCATCATAATTTATTAACTTCATCTAAAATATATGACTTTGAACTTCTTATAGATATATCTTCTTCAAAACTTCAACTACTTCAACTAATTACAAGCTTCTTGATGAAACTTTTATCCTCATAAAAACATTCACAATTAAATGCACATAATTTCTTAGGAACTTTAATCTTTACACATTACCAAGCTTGGGGACACAAAAAACTTACTTCAAGCTACTTTATTATTCAATACACATTAACATAAAGGGATATACCTCTTAATGATTTTTTTATAATAAATAAAATACAAACACAAAGTGGAATCATCAATATACCCACTTCTTATTTGTTTTCAATACAATATAGAAAATGATATTTCAATATGTTCTCTTTATTTATTCTCTCCTTATTCAATTTTATTTTCTCCTCCTTATTGTTAAAAAATTCAAACTAGATTATAGAGGATGATATAATTTATTTCATAATTAATGTGCATTCAATTATTCAACACTAAGTCAACTTGATCCATTTTTAGTGTAAAAAAAGAGGGTTTAATTTACACATCAATGATTTATTTTCTAAATTTAGAATATGACACCAATTGATATATCATAACTTGTATCCTTTACCAAAGATTGTTCAATTTTTTAGGATAATAGATATTAACTAATTCCAATAGATATAATTCAAATGGAACTTGTCTAATACCACTTGTAAATAATATTCTCAATATACATTCACCCTGAAATTCCTGCACTCATCTCAAAACATAGATTAAAAACATTCAATTATAATAGGCATGTAATGTTTATGAAATAAGTCCTAGAAAAACTTCAATATTATTTTGTTCATGTCATTTATTTATTTAATGTTATCCCCCTTAATATCATAATTCATTTCATTTTTTGTGAATAAGGATAGGAGAGTGTCCCCAGATACCTTATCAATGAGTTCTTGAAAAAGTACCTTCCATAAATATCAATTTTTAATGAAATATGGTGCTCTGGGAACTTCTTTAGATACTCCCCCTCAAGGGATGATATCCAATTTCACTTCATTGAGACATATATTTTCATTAGTTGTATTTATGGATAGGAATTTTTGTGAATACCTATTTTTATTATCACATCCATGATGGTAACATAATTTTTTTGACCATCTATGATATCTAAATCATATTCATCAAGGTTGATATTTGATCTTTTCCAATAAATAATATTGAATATAAAAAAGATAAATCAAACTAGTATGGTGTATTATATCAATATTGGAATTAATTTTCTAGATTTTAGATATAAAAAAATAATTTTCATTTTAGTTACCCCCTTAATATGCAAAACACCTTTAATTTACAATAAGTAATTAACAATCACAAAGTAGATGGGAATATGGTGGATATCCTTTATTTCTCTATAAGATCTAGAAGGTTGAGGATTGATTATCAAACCTAAAAATTATTTATTTTATGCTCTATATGAGGGTGAACACATTTTACTAACTCTACTAGCTTTCTTAATAGTATTGGGTAGCATGGAATCTTTACTTTTGTTATTAGTGAATCTATGTGGAAATTTCTTGTTTACACTGGACATCAAGGAAAATTCATCATTTAGTGGTTTATATATATTTTTACACATATATTATCGATTTAGAGTTATGAAAAAACAATTTTATGATATTTTTATAGTCTTCTTGCACCTTCCACATAGAACTTATGAGATTTTCTAGTCATCATTTGTTGAAAACTACTCATGAAATTTGATTTATTCATATAGAATATTATGATTTCCTTTAGAATCTACCTTCATAATTGTCTATTCCATTTTATTTCCTCTCTCCAAATCATATTTCCAAATTAAAATTATATCATTTGAATATTCACATCATGCTTAGTATCTCTATATGGATTCTTAGGTATACTCTTTAACATTTCAGTCCTTTTAATTTTATATTGGAATGGTTTCTCCATTTTTTACTTAAGATTGACTACATTAATTTTTATTCCCATGTCCCTCTTATAGTGATACATGGTATGACCTCTCCTTCCGAAAATGAATTAGTTTATTATCTTTTTTATAATACCCTTTTTTACTTCTTAGGTTTATTGTGAGTATAATTATTCATTTTTATTACCCAAGACTGGATTATCTTTATTTTTCATCACTTGTTGTCTTTTCTTATAACATGTTTTAGTTGGAATCATGAATGATTTATACGTCCATGTTTCTTCAAAATGACCACTTCCACTGAAAATCCCACAGAGATTCTTCAAACCTTCAAATATGTTTGTAACAATTAGCTTCTTTTCGTCCTTTTATAAAATTTGATTCATTTATTATTTTCTCCATCTTTCTGTATGATTACTTTTACTTTTATATACTGACATATTATTCCATAAATCATATTATATGTGTCCAAATCTATTACAACACCAACAATAACCAAAAAATCTTGATATTTTATTTTGAGTAATAATTTGGACTGATTGATATGATTTATCTTTCTATTTCTTTTTATTATTTTGATGGTTTATTTAGGGGAAAAAAGTAGTTTACACTTATATTTCTTAACAAAAAATGTAGTGGTGGTAACTTAATTCACTTATTTATCCACTTTTTTATAGGTTTTTATTTTTAACCCGCATTTTTCATAAAAACAGGAATACATTATTTGAATTGGATGGTACCTTTGTTGGAAAAAAATCTCTCAAGGTAACATTGCAGTGTTTTTGGATTGATTGTGTTTGTTTAAAAAATACGGTGGATAAGATCATTTGTGTAGTTCCATAATTTTTTTAACACAATATGTTTACAAATATCGAAGACAAAGGAATGGATGCTTTGGAGGTGGTATAGAATGTTGAGCATACAAGGTGGAACCATTTCACTATGTCTGCGAAATTTTTAGGGTCCAAAATTTGGGGGATGGTTAAATCATCAAAAAGTTTGATTTTCATGAATTCCTTATAAAAATATGTAAAAGTAATGAGTTTTATAAAGATTTTAGTTTTGTGAAGATTTTGAGCTTCTCAAAGGTAGCTGGTGTTGTGAAAGTCTGAAGGTTTTTGAATGCGTGATGGAAAGACAATAAATATCTGTGACTAAGAGAAGCTTTATGAATGAGAAAATTTCCTTAGAGATTCATGAAAATATGGATCTTTTTGAAAAATATTTTATATCTTTTTGAAAATGTGGTGGCAAGGTTGGAAACTTTGTGAAATGGAGGCAATTTCTATAAATAGTCCTTTACCCTCTCATTTGTAAAAACAAATCCTTAGAAAAAATCCAAAGGATCTGATTTCATGAAGGTAATTTATAAAGGTTGGCCTTGTAAAAAAGTTCATGAAGAGAGGATGTTTATGAAGGATATTAAATATGACCAAAAGTTATAAGAATCAAAAAATTATTGGCATTCACAAAGTCTATATAAGCTAGCCAAAAATTGTAAGCATCGTGAAAGTATTGAGCTTTATGAAGGATAATTTAGATTCATGAAAGTGTTCTACTTCGCGAAGGCTAAGTGAGATTTATGAAACATTATAGCTTCAAAAAAGTTGGGGGGTTCATGAAGTCAATATAATCTTATGAATAATTGGGCAGTTTCACAAAGGATATGCGAGCTTTGTGAAAGTAGTGAGCATCATGAAAGTGTTTAAAAGGGATTTCCTAGTAAATCTATAGTAAAGTGTTATTCATCAAGTGGATAAAAGTGGAACATAATGATACATCAAATTTTTTGTAAAACATATTGATTAAAGTGATCAAAATAAGAATTATCTGAATGATTAGTGGGAACAATTTAGTTGAGAGAGTAGTGAGCTTTCAAATCTTGATTGGTTGCAAACCAGGAGGGATAGTGAGTCTGCTCCAAACCTTGTAATTGGAGGTGATCTTTTGTGTATTTTTTACATAGGAATATTTCCTTTGTATGCTCCATGGACATAGCCCAGTGATGGTGAACCAAGTAAATATTTTGTGACATGTTCATGTTTTAATTCTCATATTCTTCTCTACTACAGGAATGAGAGAGAAGAGTGTTTTGTTTAATGATGAAACAAGATTAAATGAGGTAATTGTTTTAATATTTCATACCTTGATTCACCCACTCTCAAGGTATTTAACATAGTTGGAAAAACAATCTTGTTCTTAGATATTGATTGATATTGAACATTTAATGATTTTAACTTGTTCTTTATAGTATGTATAGGACTTTTAGGATAATAATCCTCTTTATAAGTTTGTGTAGAAGCAAATATTGTAGCAACAAACATTATTTCATCTTTTTATAAAGACCCAACTTGTGTATATTCAAAATATTTCAGTTTTACTTGAATATCAATAAATTTATTATTTATGATGCTTCTATCAAACTCCATTAACATTAGACTACCATCAAATTATTGATTAATCTTCATAACATCCTCATCATGAATTTATAGTTTATTTTATATCAAGGTTTCAAGCTCATTGATCTTGTTTTCTTTGATCTCAAGATGAAGATTAATGACATCTATGATGGATTTATATTTTTATTTTATTACATGGAACATTTCTTCTAATTATTTAGTGGAATCATATTTCTCTTAAATATTACTTAGCCACTGATCATCAAAATTGGAGCATATTTCTTCAAGTTCAACATTCTATACTTCTTTGGCTCTGATTTGTTTAGATATATTGATATTGGATTTAATTATTTATTCAAAATATTTCTCTAGGTTTTTCAAATCTACTTAAATCTCTTGAACTCTATAACTATTTTAATTACATTGTTTAGTGATATCAACACATGCCATCACCTTTTTTTTCAAAACACTATCTATTTTCTTAGATTATTCTTCTATATGGGTGATCTTTTATTATAAGTTCATCCTCCAATCAATAAAAATTTTATTTTCTTAGGAATTATCTTCCCCACTTTTTCTAGTTTTTTTGTTGGAAAGTATTTTCATAACATATATGATACCTCTTCATCAGTATCTAAGGTAAAATTGTTGTCCATATCCTTTGAAGTTGATTGAACTACCAAATCTTTTGTTTCCATGTTAGTCTGTTCTTTCTTATAATTACAACATGGGAAAACTGATGCTTCTTCTTTAAAACTATAACTACTTAAACTATTTCCAAGATTCTTGATGAATCATTGATCCTCATAAATTTTTTTTTCAATAAAATGTACATAATTTATTGGGAACTTCAATCTTCACACACTACCAAGCTTGGGAACACCAAAAAATACTTATAAACTTGTTTATTCTTCAATGCACATTGAAATCAAGTGATTCATATCTTAATGACATACTAGCAACAAATACAACACAAACACAAAGTAGTATCATCAGAGTATTTCATTTATAAATTAATAATAAGATAATTAAAACTATTTTTAAAGATTAATATGAAATAAAAAATGAAAATGCAACCCTAAACTCATAACTTTATTCATTATATTACTTTCAAACTGCATGTTTCCATTTTTTTACTTGTTTTCAACGTCAATTTTTTTAAAACAAACACCCATTTTTATTTAACCAATAAGTGAAAATAGATTTTGTGCCCTTATATCCAGGATATAACCTTAGAGAACCACTATAAATACATTTTAACAGAGAAATTAATTTATTTTACCACACCCCATTATAGGTGTGTTTTAAAAATTATCTCTATTTTCTGGGGGTTAATTCCAAAACTAAAAAAATAACCTTTAATTTATATAACTCGATCTTCCAATCATCAATTATTTGACTTTAACCATAAACATGAAAGGTATTTATAAAACAAACCTAGAAACATAAATTTTTACTCATAATTAGAGGAAATTAACCTTGAATACTTGATTGAAACCCTAAATTTTTTACTCTGAGCCCGTCACCATAGATGGAAATCCCACCCAGACCCTCAGAGACATCTATGAACCAAAATTTATGAATCATAATAACCAAAATTTTATTCTATATTTGAAAAATTATTTTGAATTAATAAATTGACTAAATAAATTACTTGATAAATTTCATGGTTTGATAGGAGAATATCCTAACTATCATATTAAATATTTCATACTAGTGTACTCAATTTTGAATCCTATAGGAATGGCTGAGAAGATAGCCAGGTAGAGGGAATTCCCATTTTCACTTGAAGGATCGTCCTTGGAAGATATATAAAATCTACACCCATGAAAGATTCATGTTTTGAATTAGCTACACCGAATATTTCTCTATTGATTCTTCCCTATCTTCAGAATCACAACCATAAATAGGGATCTATAACCTATCATAAAAGTTTCTAGAGAAACTATCTATGTGTATTGGGAATGATTCAAGTTGTCATATTCTAGTTTCTAATATCAAACTATATTAGATCACCAAATTCTATCATTCTTTTAACAAGGCCTACTGGAAAATGACATGAACCTTCTAGATGCCTCATCTATAGGAGCCTTGATAAAAAAATCACCAAAAAAATCCAATGGAATCATTGAGAATATTTCTCAAAAATCACAACAATTTAAAACAAGAGGTATTGGTATAATAAGAATAAATGATTTAATAACTTCTAGCTCATATCCATTATTAGAATCTATACTTTAAGAGCTATCAAGACATGTGAGATAGATGGATTTGAAATATAAAATTGATAAAAAAGAACTGGTTAAGTTATGTGGTTTATGCTCATTATCTAACCATTTCATTAATAAATCTGTTAAAGAAAAAGTCATATAGAGTTGTGTAGTACCCTTTTAGCCAATGAAATTTCCATAAACAAAATCAAGGATAGAGGATAAATCCCCAAGTATATTTTGGAATCTTAAATCAATAAGAGAAACCAAGATCACAATATTAGAACTAATACAAAAAAACCACCCTACCAACAACAATTTAAAAACTCACCACCTTTATAGCTATCTTACAACCAATCTTATAACCAACATAACTAATAAAAACCCCCTTCTTCCAATAAAATAAGCCTTATGAAAAGTCTTCAACCAGTGCACCACTACTTGTGAGAAGCAATATGAGCTTAACTTTTAGAAACTTAAGTGTGAGGTGTGAGAGTTAAGAAATCATACTATCAATCTGGTAAAGATTTTATCCAAAAACAAAGGCATGCTGGAAACTCAAATAATCCCTAACCCTAAGAAGAATGTGATCATTATAACCACCATAAGTTGAAAGGTAATTCACCCAACCATGCCTAACCATGAAAAAGATAAACCTAGAAATGAATAAGGATATGAAGAATGTAAACTTGAACAAGCACAACTTGACATTAAAGAGCATGTTATGGAAGAGTCTAGATAGAATGAATCATAACTAGTTATTGAAGAAACTGGGAAGCAATCCAAATCACCCCAGGAAGAAGAAAAGAAAAAAGAATAGATAGTTGAACCATAAAGGAATAAAGAAAAAGAGACACCATGGAAAAGGTAGGAGAGGGAGAATAATCACCTTATAATTCCTTTCTCATGAAGAATGGTTTAGTTTAAGAAGATTTAGGAAGAATAACTACAAAGATAAATCCTAGAAACTTTTCAAAAATAAGAAATTAGCATACCCCTTCTCGATGCTCTCAAGAATATTGCTAATTTTTCTAAGTTTCTCAAGGATATTTGAAACATAAAGAGTAGTATTCAAGGTAATGAAATAATTAATTTATAAAGGAGTGTATTAGATTTAATCACACCATAATTCCTAATAAAATGTTAATATCTAGGGACATTTTTTATCCCCAATTCCATAATTTTTATAACTTTTTCAGAAGATTTATGTTATATAGGTTATTAAATAAATCTTACTCCTCACTTGGTGTTTATATATTTTTAGATGGGATACTTGAATCAAACAAGATTAGTTGTGCATATTTAAAACAGGTTTAATGTTTTTCTAGTAAGATTATTAGATGATGACTTTGTGAGAGTGTAAGATGCTATTATCCCAACTGGATTCTATGTACTGAACATGGAGAAAGATAAATCACCAGAGAACTCACCCGTCAATTTGGGAAGGATATTAATGAATAAAACTAATTCAATTATAAATATACATGAAAGAAAACTCACCATGGATTTTGGAGATGGCATAGTCTATTTCAACATATTTGACTCCATGAAGCACCCTTTAGCTGATCATTTACTCCTTACGCTTTCCCACTTTTAAGAGATTAAACCCATAAAATATTTAGGTATCTTAAATTATTTTTTAGACTTAGGTAAACACTAAAATATTTAACATTCCATAGATAATAAAGCTATTTAAAATTTTAAAGAATCTATTTTCAATGTAGATGATGAGGTAACTATTTAATGATGAAGTATATTATATGTCATCTTGTGTACAAAAAATAAACACAATAGAAGTAAGAAATCCAAATTTTATTTCACTATTAGAACAACCATTGAATAAATAATTCAAACTACTTCCCAAAAGTATGTATACTTGATAGAAGGAGAAACAATACCAGTGATCATAACCAAAAACCTTACCATTAACTAGGAACATAAATTAATAGATCTTTTGAGATATAATGTGCAAGAAATATATTGGATTTTAAGTGACATCCCAAGAATTAATCCTATAATATAATCACAAAAAATATTTCATGAGTTAGATTCTAAACATGTTAGATAGCCTCAAAGTAGGCTAAATCCCACCATCATAAGGGTAGTGAAAATAAGGATATTGAAGATATTGGTAGAATACATCATTTACCCAATCTATGGCTTACAAAGGGTCATCCCCATCTATGTAGTTCCCAAGAAAACTGAAACCATTTTAAATAATGAGAAAAATGATTATATATATATATATATATATATATATATTAAAATACAGAATAATTAGAGAGTTTTCATCAGTTATAGGAAGTTGAACCAGGTCACTAGTTAATATCATTTCACCATTCAATTTATTAACTAGATGTTAGAAAGGTTGAAAAAACACTCCTTATTGTTTCTTATATAGATTTTCAAGACATTTTCAGGTGATCATTTCCTAAAAGGACTAGGATAAGACAACCTTGAAATGACCCTTTACCAAATTTTTCTATAAGAGGATGTCATTTGGATTGTGTAATTCCCCAAGTATATTTCATCGGTGTATGGTAAGTATATTTTTATATCACATTGAATATTTCTTGGAGGTATTTTTTGATTATTTTATTGTCTTTGGGAATTAATTTGATCATTTATCAAACAATTTAGAAAAATATTTGAAAGAATTCATTAAAAAGGACTTGGTTTTGTATTTCAAGAAGTTTCATTTCATGGTTAAAAAAGGAATAGTCTTAGGGAATGTCATTTTACAAAAAAGTCATTGAGGTGGATAAATAAAAAATTGAAGTAATACATTATTTACCTTACTTGGATTCTATGAAACATATTTGATCTTTCCTTGGACATTAAGTATTTTAGGATATTTATCAAGGAATTAAGTAAGAATTATCTTCTATTGTTTAGTTTACTTTTAAAGGATGATAAATTTTATTTTAAAAATGAGTGCAAGGAATTTGTTTTGAATTATAGAGTATATTAATTACCCCACCAGTTATGAAACCACCAAACTAGGAGAATCCATTTGAGTTATTTTTTGATTCTTCCAAACAAGTTGTGGTAGAATTTCTTTCTCAAATAATTGAGGATAAACCACAAGTAATTTTATTTACTTTGAGAAACTTGGATGCTACCCAAATCAACAACACAACCACATAAAAGTAATTCCTTAGTCATTTTTACTTTAGATAAATTCAGATCCTATTTTCTTAGAACTAATGTCACAATTTTTTCTGATTATGCAGCCATGAGATTCTTGATGAAGAAGGTAGATTCGAATATGTGGGTTGTCAGATATATTTTAAATTCATAGGAGTTCAGTTTGGAAATCAAAGATAATAAAGGAGATGAGAACCAAGTGGATGATCACCTGAGTTTTCTACCCAACATTTTTGAAGAAAACATTATAGCCAAAAACCTATAAAATTGCCACATTATAGGAGAAAAAATGTATTTATTGGAAAGTTAGGTACCTTGGTATGCTAACATGGTAATTTTTTTGGTAACTTCTTAGGTATCATCTCATTTAAACCCCAAAAAATTCTCATTCATAAATCTAAAAAAAAATTTAATATTTAGGAAGACCTACACATATGGAAAATATCTAATGATCAAGTGATAATTAGATTTTTACTTGTAAGTGAAAAAAAATCCATTTTTTATTTTTTTTTCATACAATAGCTTATGGAGGCCACTTTGAACCTCAAATAACTATAAGTTAGGTTTTTGAATTTATAATTTATTGGTACACTTTATTTAAATATAAAAATGGATTTTTAAAAAGTTTGAAACTTTTTGATTTACTGGAAACATTTTTAAAATAAGTGAAATTCCATAAAAACCCAAAACTATTTTGTGAAATATTTAATGTTTGAGGAATATACTTTATGGGACATTTCTCCATGTGTTTTGAGAACACCTATATTCTAAATTTTGTGGATTATGCCTTAAAATAGGTGGAAGATAAGGCCACCAAGACTGATGATGCTAATGTTGTGTGTGATTTTGTCAGGGATAACATATTTTACAGGTTTTTAGTGCTAAGGTCCATCATTAATGATCAAGGGACCCACTTTTTCAATAGAACCATGAAGTCCTTATTGTGAAAATATAGAGTACATCACAAGATATCCCACCTTACCATCCATAAAAAAATTAACAAGTTTAAGTATCTAATAGAGAAATGATGGGAATTTTGGAAAGATTATAATACATAACAAAAGAGACTAAAGCCAATGGTTGGAAGATACCACATGGGATTATAGGAAAACCGAAAAGACAACTATAAGAATAAGTATATACCAATTGATTTATGGAAAGAGTTTTCCCCTAACTATATAACTAAAACATAAAGGACATTAGGCTCTAAAAGATATGAATCTAGATTTAGGTAGAGATAGAAGAGAGCGTAGAATGAAATGATAAGAACTGGAGAAAATTATAAGATAAGATTTTGAGAATTCCATAATTTAAAAATAAAGAACTTGAGTGGATAATGAAAAGTTGATATAAAAAAGGAATTCCATCAAGTATACCAAGTGTTTTTATATAATTCAAGACTCAAAATAATTCTAGGATAAATTTTTTCTTGATAGGAATTTCCACTTATAGTTACTCATATATATCCTTTTGGTGTTGTGCATGTTATAAAACAAGGAAACAAGAACCCATTCACTACTATTGAGAACATGATAAAGATATTACATGGGAATTTACTTAATAACCAGTGGAGGAAATCAAACTCCTATAACCTATTTATTAATGAAGGCTCATTAGGTTTCACCTCTCCATAAAATTTCATTGAATACCATGATTCTATTTAAAATCTCATTACATGTTAAATATACTTTAATGAATTGAATAAATTTCATAATTTAGGTGTGGGGGATGAAACCTGTATAGTTTAGGACTTTTTCAAAAGTTTTTTATAAATTATTTATATTTTAAACTTTTTATGTATTCCTTTTTTTTCATTTTAAGTGTGTTTTTGAAACCCATGGATCATAAATTGAATTCCCTTACAAGTCTACAATATAGGAAAAAATTGAGAAACTAATTTAACCCATTTAACTCCCCTTAAATGAATGATTAAATGAAATTGTTGTTCAAAATGAGGTAAATCATTCAAGGATTACTTATTTTTTAATATCATTCCATGATATACTATCCTACATTTTAAATCCACTTACCTGAGAGGATTCTAAAACAATTTAGAAATCTTCTTTACAATGATATATTTCTTGAGATAACCAATAAATTCTTGAATAACATTAAATTTATAAGTGATATATTAAATACCTTAGTTTATTTAAGGAAATTTTGTTATAAATGATCTAGGAATTATTTTAAACTAAATCTAATTTTTATAATGATTTCTATTTTCAAGACTACATTTAAATTAATCCCTATCACCCTTAGAAACCATGAATGAATTTGTTAAGAAACCATATTAGAAGAACAAAAATATATATATACCTTGATGTGGAAGATAATGTATGATCTAGGTTAAATTCAAGCATATTCAAAGGGAGAAACCAATCTAAAACAAACTATTTTTCAAATTCAGTTTTAGATAAAGAGGGAACTAATTCAACATTTATGATAATATTTCTTGATGTAAATTATGATAATAAGGATAGAAAAATATCCTAGATTCATAAAAGTATGGGAATAGAAGTTCACCACTGTTTTTAAGAGAAAAGTACCTCTCTTTTCCTATAAAAACTCAAATCAGTAAAATTATTACAGAACAGAAATGTGGGAACTAGATCTGAATGGAAAGCTAAAAAATGATACAAAGGGTGAAATATAGAAGAAATAAACCATTTATACTAACGTTCCCAAGGGTTTAATATCTAAGAAATTGAGTATATAAGTTTTTAGGATAGTTGGAGTGGAATAATAATTGAAATTTATTGGGAGATGCTGAAATCTATAAAGTCTTTTCAGTATAAGTTTTTTGAAAGAAATCACTAATGTCGGTTAGAAGAAAGTCCCTATAAAACATGAAATTAAAGGAAATAATTTCTTATTTAGGTACTGTTAGAACTAACAACCATAAGAAAAATATCATAATCCCTCTCTTCCATCAAGTGTAAAAAAAACTATAACCGATTGAAGGAAACACAGAAAGAGAATTTTTATTACTACTGGAATGATAAGGGGTGTGTGATATCACATAAAACAAAAAAGTGTAAAGTTGAATCAATATAAGAAGAAGTGATTTTATAATACAATATTGAAGGAAACTAGAAATCATGCATTAATATTCAAAATAGATCCAAAATACTAGCATACCTTATAAATTTATTAATAGAAACCACCCACCTTAAGCCATATAATAACCATGAAAATTCCTCATAATATGCACAAAAATTTGAATCATTTATTGGACATGATGGAATTCATCAGGTATATAGTGAAACTTACATGAACTTTTAATGAGGAAAACATTGATTGATATTCATATCTGAGTGTTGAGTAAATTATTTCCTAGAAGGTGGATATAAATATACATGAGAGGATAAAAGAAGTGTAAATTAATTGAATTTACTTAAAGAAGAAAATGAAATTATGACCAGTTAAGAGAAATGATAACTTGATGAGTATTGTTTTGAAAAAGGGAACTCACATTGTCTTTTTATTTGAATTTTTATTTGTAATCATTATAAAGTTCACTTGTTAGAGAGTCCAAGGATTATGTGTGGGGAATTAACAATCTAAACTTTTCATACATTTTTTATTACATTTCAATAGTTTTAATCCCACCATTTTAACATTTGAAATAAAATTATTATATTTATTTGAATGAAGAATAAATTTTAATTTAATTATTAAATGGATTTAATTATGATATTTAATTGATTTTTTATATTTGGAATTATTAGAATAAATCCTACACTAAACTTTGGGTATTTTTATATTATTCCAGGATATCAGAAGGTGATTTTGAGGGGGCAGGTTTGATTTCAAGAAGAGCTAATTTTTTCTAAAATCAAGAAAATATTGCTAAAGAAAACATACTAGAGTATGGAATCATAGTTAAAAAGTCATACATGTAGGAGAATTCAAAACATAGGATAATTTATCAATGTCTAGAAAAAACATTCTATAATTAAGAATAATTTGGATAAGAAAATTATTCTATGGAACCTTTATGAAGGATATTTCACCTATTTGTTGTCTGTGTAGTACATTTATGAATGGTGAAGGATATTTTGGAGATGTATTATGCTATTTGAAGTTTTAAAAGGAAAAATTCATATGAAGTGAGAAATTTCAATAGGATATATGATGTTTAAATATCCCTTGGATTTTTCAATTGGATACTTGTATGACATTTCATCAGTGCATAAGATATTTCTGCAGTGAAAAATTATCAAAGGGAAACATCATATGTGTAGTATGTTTTTCCTCCTCATATGATATTTTACATAATGAAGGATATTTTTCCATGAATGATAATTTACTTTGCAAGAATTTTATTGAAGGATGAAAAACAAAGAGAGTTTGGGGAAATCGTTTGCATTTAAAACTACAGCCCTGAGATACCACATCAGTATTTATGAAACTATTCAGTGGAGTAAACATGAAAAATAATATGAATAGTGTTATAAGTAAGAATCAAGAGAAATAAGTCTATGGATTTTATGGATATTTTGAGATTATATATAATAAAGAAAGACCATAGGAGAAAATTAATGATGAAGATTTCAAACACATGAAGATCTTAGAGATTTGACCATGACTGATGAAGATGGAAAATAAGGATCTTCAAAAGGACTATGAGATAGAAATGAAGAGGGGGATTGGATTTTGTGGATTTATGGAGTTCTATCACAACCGCTACTACTTTTGTTCATTATTTTTACTCCTTTATTAGTTTCATAATGTCTTATATTTCCTCATTATTTTCTGTTATGCTTCGAATATATGGGTAATAGTTTGAGTGATTAGGTAAGGGAAAGAGTTACTTGTAATGATTGTATCCTCACATATTAATAAAAAGAATATATTTTCTATTTAATGTATTTCAGTTTTTAGTGGATATTTGGAATTTTCAATGAATTAGTGTTTAATGTCTTAAACTTTTTCATTGTTTATTTATTAGGTTGATTATTTGTAATCTCCCTCCACTTAGTAGATATTATCTTGAATGAATAGGTTTTATCGGGTGGTGAGTGTCACTAGCTTGTGTGTAGAGGAAAAAAAGTTATTTATCGATTTCCCAAGTGCACCAATACCTGATTGGGTATTAACCTTGGTAGTTTAAGAGTAGTTTACTAAATTTTCACACACATAGAAAGGTTGGCTGACCAAACAGTCACCACTGTTAGGTAACTCTCAATAATAAATTTCAACCAAGGGTGATTGAAAATTAATTAATGATTATTTCATTTATAAATTAATAATAAGATAAGGAAAACTATTTTTAAGGAATATGATAACATTACAAATAGAAATACAACCCTAAACCCACCACCTTCTTTATCATCTCGCTTTCAAACTACTTGCTTCCATTTATTTATCTTATTTTACAAATCAAACAATTTAAACCCCCCCTCATTTTCTCTAACCAACAAGTGAAAATAGATTTTATGCACTCCTCTCTATGATACAACCTTATTTTACCATTATAAATACATTTTACCTGGGAATAAATTGATTTTTCTAGACCTCTTGATAAGTGTGCATCATATACCCAATATATGTGACCCTATAGGGACTTATCTCGATAGTAGTGAGTCGTAATCATAGAATAAAAGTGTTATCTATAAACACATCATAAAACCTAAAGATATAAGGATAAAAATACTACAAAACTGGGTTTATCTATTGATAGGGCTTTAATAGTACAAGCTAAAAGCGTTGTTAAAGGGGGTCTTTAATAGTATTAAAAAAAGAATTGTTAAAGGGGGACCATTATCAATGTTTTTTTAAAAGTGATGATAAAGGACCACCCTTTATCAGTACTTGTAAAAAATCAATGATAAAGGGGTGTTTTTATGAGTGTTTTTTAGAAGTACTAATAAATTCCCCCTTTATCAGCGCTTTTTTAGTAGAGTTGATAATGGTTTATTTCAATAAAGAATTATATTTCATTAAATATAATATATTAATATATAAATATATTTATATTGATATAAATATAATTTATATTTTTTAAAATAAGTTTTAGATACGATAAATTGGCATTTACACTTAATATATATAAGATATTTAGTGAAAATAAATTATAAAATAATTAGAAAAATATTTTTAATTAATAATTTTATTATTATTACTTAGTAACAGTCATTTAATATCAATTTGAAGATAAAAAAATAAAAAATAAATAAAAAAATATCTAAAATAATTTGAAAATGTAACTCGATCTTCAAACCACCATAACTTTTGATCCGGGTATCCGTTTGAGCTCTACCATATATCAAATCAATTCCTATGATGATATCTACACACTTAGTGACATAGATAAACCTTTGTCACATTTTTTAGAACAAAAGGCCTAGAAGGCCTCCAAAACCGAGTTTTTAGTTAGTGCATGTAGAGACCCTGTTTTTACCATGTAAGACTTTGGAATATTTCTACATATATTTCTAGAGCCAAGCGCTGAGACGGCATGCAATTATGAGGCCCGGTGTTCCAAAAATAAATTATACAAAAATATTAAATGTTTTTATACTATTCACGCAATGGAAATTGGATATCTCTTAAAAGGCTGTTCAGATCATAAATCTAAGACCACGATTGGTTCCGGAACATGTATTTTACCCTAGGTGCGACATAATGTATGTTGGCACGAGATGTTAGGACCACTCGCTCATTAGCGGTAAGTAAATGGATGGATTAATTTATTAATTCATTCATTTAATAGTTCAAAAACAAAATAACTCTCAAAAAGAAACTCGTATCAGAAATCTGAGTCCATGGTTGAATTTATAGCGTGTTGTTTACCCTAGGAGGGGTATAATCTTTTTCGGCGCAGGGCCCCTGTGAGAAAAGTCACGTTAGGGAAAAATTGTCATTTTGGAATAACTACTTAGTGATTTTTATCCCTGGTGTTTTTTTCAAATAAATTTAAAATGAAGTATTAGAATAGAAATTTGAGACTTCTGTTGAGTTTGAAATGGAGAATTTTACCTAGGCGCGATATAAAATGTGAGGACGCAATGGTTTCAGATTCCGTGCTAAGTGGTTTTTTCTATAAATAGAGAAATAGGATTTTAGAGTTGGGGTTTTTACTTTTTTTTTCTCTCTCTCTATATCTACTATTCTTTGGTGTTCTTCATTGTTCTTCACCGGATTGAGGAGTGATCTTCGCCGAAACCTTGGCAGATCGAAGTGGAATTGCAGCGGACACATCACCAATGACAGAACCTAGAAACGAGGTAGGATTCTTGTTAATTTTTGAACCTTAGTTGATTTCTTGAGTTTTCTTTAAATCAATCGTTTAAAATTTTATAATTTGAGAGTAAGGTAGATGGAAAAATGAACACGACCATTATCTGATCCCCTTTCTAAATCCTATTCTTGAGCGTTCTTCGTCCAAAATTTCGAATGCGCTAAAACCTTGACAGATCAACGAGTTAGTGGCAGTATTGTGGATATCCGTCCCTGAGGATACCGAATCGGCCTTCAGATTCAAAAACAAACCTATGATGAGGTTGTGGTGGTCCATGAAATGGACCACTAGAGCGAAAAAAAGGCGGCAGAGGCCGACGGTGAGTGCGGCGACCGTGGTGTGTCGTGCGACAGAGTAGCTTCGATGGCGTAGTTGTGTGGTGGCCAGAGAACCTGTAGAGTCCATCAGAGTTTGGGGTTTTGGGAGTTAGGTGGAGCAGCCAGAAGCGCGACGCTCAGGTGAGGCTGAGGTGTGGTCGAGTGGAGGAGTGCCCGGTCTTCGGTCGGTGTAGTGTAGTGGCGTCCGGTGGAGGAGCCAAGAAGGTGGGGAGTGGATCTGGTGGCTCAGGCGGATGACGCCGGGCGATGGAGAACTGATATCCACTATCGGAAATAGGTGGGAGGAGCATGAGATGATGACCGTGGGGCAGTAAGGAGGTAGGACCCACGTATCACGAGTCTCTGCGTTGGCACCTAGCAGGAGGGCAACCGAATCTCATGGTTGGTCAGTGTCGGCATGGGCCATAGCCAGTGGGCCGTGGTGAGTTGGGTAGGACCCACGGCTGGGCTGCAGGCTAGTGGGATGGACTAGGCCAGCAGGGGTGGGCCATCCCAATAGAGGTAGGGTCCGGCCAGTGGGCCGAACTGGGCCGTTTTGTCCCTTCATCTTAAAAGGCCGTATCTTTTGATACGAGCCTCCAAATTGCACATTGTCTGTGGCGATGGGTTTGTCTCATTGAGAAAGAATTTTTGATATTTATTTCAATAATTTTGAGTTCCGTGCCCGAGGGCAGGTAACCCAGAACACTTGAATTTAATAATAATAAATTATTATTAAATCTTGCATTGGGTGTATCTGTCATACCAGACGTCCGTTCAACGTGCCGTCAGAGGCGCTGTGACCTTGGAGTTGAGGTAGTCCTTCCAAAGTTGGTTTGGGACTTTAAAGGTTTGGTTTCGTTACTCAGTGGCACGAAACACTTAATGTGAATAATTAATTCATTAATTATTCTTGCATCGGACCTAACTTCAGTTTGGGATGTTTGATTGACACACTGTCAGCAGTAGCGTGACCCCAGTCCTTGTGAGGACCTTTTGAGACTCTTTTCGGAGCATTTGGGTAGGAGACAAGGTGCAGGACCCATAGGCCCTGGTTTGTACGTTTTATGATGAAATTCCACCTTTTCATCTCACATCCATTTGGGGTGTTAGAGCACTTGTTTCTGTGTGTTTTTCTGAGGGGATTGCAACAGTGCAATCCACCTGCCTAAATTTGGGGATGAGGTATGGGCCCCACAAGGTGGCTTTGAGGCATTTGCTATGTTTTTACAACTTATGCTTCATAATTCCGTTCAGGGCAAATGAATAGACTACCTTTCATGTTTCTCTGCAAGGATCGAAACAGTGCGACCTGTTTGGATGTGTGGAGCCTTATTCATGATCTAATTAAATGCGGAAGCATGAAAGGAATATCAGTGGAAGATCCTTTTGACATGTTTGAAGAGAATCCACATATTAGGTCATATTAGACTCTTGTGAGAGTGTAGAAGATGTGTGAAGAGATACAGTCAATGTTCTTGGACTATTCGAGGAGTTGTGTCATCTAATCTATGATTCTGACCCTCCGGCTAAGCGACGAGCGTCGTACGCTCATCGGCTTTGCTACAAATGTGGCGCGTACTCTGGGAGTACCTTATCCATCCTAGTGGTACTTTTTCACCCTTTTGGTACCCATAAATGGTTAGGTATATAGCCAAGTGGTGAGGAGGGGTCACACAAGGTGTGAGCCCCATAAGTTCCGCGTACCATTACGGATCTTCTACCTCTTGCATCTACTTATTATGAACTCAGATTTTGGCATGCAAGTAGCCTATCATGACTGTTTATACACGTGGAACGTGAAGGTTCCCTCCTTAGTGTATTTTGAGGTATGATACGATATGTTTTGAGTGAGATGCCTATATGAGGTGATGCTTGATGATGATAGTGATGGAAGTGGTGTTTTCAGAATCACTAGAGAAATCCCGGATTACCCTCTAGAAAGGCTGGGAAGTTGTGTTCTCCGTTATCTTTCGTGGTTACCCTCCATCTAGGTTGGGTAGTTGAGTTCACCGGTTACTATTTCAGTGATTACCCTCCACTTTAGCTGGGCAGTGGCCTTCGCTAATATCTTTTAGGGCTTACCCTCTAGCGCAGCAGGGCAGTGGTGTTCGCCGATATCTTTTAGGGATTACCCTTCAGTGCGGTTGGGCAGCGGTGTTAGCTGATCTCTTTCAGGGATTACCCTCTAGCATAGCTGGGCAGTGGAGTTTTCTAGTTACTCTTTCAGGGCTTACCCTCTAGCTGGGCTGGGCAATGGGTTCGCTGATAAATTTTATAAGTATATCATCCAACAGGGCTTGATAGTGGGTTCACGACTTCATGACACAATCTCTCAACTGTGCGGCATAGTGGAGAGATGTATTTGATTTGAATTTGGACTCTCAAGAAATAGGGGAGCTTTTCCCACCAATACGCGTCCTTGTGATGGGACCTAAAACCGTGCAGGAAAAATATACCTGCCCAAAGCGGATAGTATCGAGGTGCGGAAATTGAGAACCTTTGACATTCCATTCAGGGAAGACATGAGGGATACTGGGAATTTATGATGTCTAATTATAGAATAGTTGGCGAATATTTTCCTAGGATGAGCTAGTGATATGGATATCCCCTTACTATTTCATTTGGGCTTCTTTGGTTGAGTATATATATATCGTATTTTCAATACCAACTCCTTGGGATTTGGTTACTCTCCTTCCAGGAGAGGTGAAGATGTGCGGGGTGTGCCATGTGCTTTCTGTGTCTAGATTCTCATGGTTGGACGAGTCTAATCTCCTACTTTATGTAGTGAAGACTCAATGAGAAGTTCACATTCTCACCATTTCTAGCTCCTCGTGTTTGGAAGAGCATACATCACTTCTTTGTTGGGTTGAGCTGTACTATTTTACTATACCTTGTTCTATCTACTGCTTCACTCTTCAGTACCTCACTTGATGCTCCCTTGAGCCTTCAGGGCATCCTACTGAGTATTTTTATACTCACCCCTACTTGGTCTTTTCCCACACTCAGTGTGCCCTTGCAGACGACAGTTAGGTTGATCATGACTTCAGAGGAGCATAGGGATATAAGGTTCTTAGACCGAGTTCAGTGGTTGTATTTTTCCCCTATCCCTCTCAATTTACTTTTCTATAATTGTACTGATTAGAGGTAGATGCATATTTTTGGTTTATATATAGCAGTGTTGTATCTTGCTTTCTTTTCCCTCTACACTATTTGCATTGAGTTGGCTGCATGTGTGTGTACAGGTTCTTAGGAAAAGGCCTCCCTGAGTTTTTTGTGCCTTCGACAATAGTCGCCAGCCCCTGGCCTATGGAGGCTGACATGGGGTAGTTGCGGCTCGAGACTCGGTAGGGGTTGGGTCATGAAAAAGTGTTATCATAGGTGGTTCGTTCTTTGGGACGTTGTTCAGACGATTCCTAAAAAGGAATTGGTTGGGTTTTAAGGAAACAATGTCAATGTGTATAAATGGAGGATCTTAGGTCAGGGAGTCTAGTGATGGTGCGGTGGATGGCGTATCCATTCACTAGGACCTTGATTACCCACTTGTCAACTCCGTGTGATGAGACACTTGTTACAGGGAACATTGGTACATGCATCATATAGGATTGAGTCTTTGACTATACTTATTAAGTATTCTCCCCATCATTGTTGATAAATATATATATCCTCATTTGACAATGGTACCTCTTGATCAGATTCAGGATACCTCTGCAATGATAGCCATCCAGAATACAAGCTCCTATTCGTGATGACGATTTCATGAGTGATGAGGCCTCAATTCAGGATCCACCATATGATTTCCCTTTCTCTAGGAGGACAAGTGGCAGTACCTCCACCTGTGGAGTAGTAGTTAGTACCGACATCGAAGGCCGATGATGAGCGTAGGCTGAGCACTCTATGTGAGATCTAGTGTCAAAGACTGCTGAGGTTCCACGGTGAGCCATACCCTCAGGCAGTGGAGGATTGGATAGAGTCAGTAGTTTTCCTCTTCATGATTTTTTGGACACTGATAGATTAGATGGTGGCTTTGGTAGCCAATCTTTTTTTCCTTGGAGAAACTTGACATTGGTAGAGCCAGGATACTCCGATTTACGATGAGTCAGTACTCTTGTGGGATGACTTCCAACAGTTTTTTCTTGAGGATTACTACCCCTCTTTCTTATGATCCATACGGTTTCAGGAGCTATAGGAGCTTCAGTGGGGAGGTACGATGGTGTTTGAGTACGCGACTAGGTTTTCAGACCTTACTTGGTACTCTTTGGATGTGGTCCATGATGGAAAATTTCAGGCAGTTAGTAAATGCGCCACCACGGTAGAGGCAGTGTCATGATTGGGGATCTCCCAGGTGAGGATAGGGTGGTCCCCAGGGAGGCAGTGATGGTAGGAGAGTAGGAAGAACTTTGGTTGGTGTACGACATTTCAAGGTCCTTCCACCATCACTAGGCAGCCCACGTCAGGATCAAGGAGCTGGCGATAGGGGCCGCGGGCAGCTGTGTGCTATAGATGTCTATAATCCTGCAGCACATGAGTGGATAAGAGGTATGATTTGAGTCTTTTATTCCTTTTTTAGTATAAGTTTTCAGGCACTTCATGAGGTACTATTTTCTTCCATATCCTTACTTGAGGAGTTACTGAGGGTGACACAGGGCGTTAGTGTAACCCTGTGTCGGTGTTGTTCAACGTAGATTTGAATTCCTGATAAAGAGGTGTTCCTACCCCACTGAGACATGTATTTTTTATTGTGAGAAAAACCGTGAGGGAGAGTCAGTACCACCCAAAGAGGATAATATCGAGGTGTGGTGGATGAGTCCCTCTAACTTGTCAATTCATGGGGGGTTGTGCGGTGGAGTGTCAGAGAAGGTCCTAGCTTTTCCAGTGGGGATTTTTTTCTTGAACTCCCTTTGCTTGAGGTTCCACTAATGGGTTTGGAAGACTTCCTATTTTGGGGATTACTCTCCTTCCAAGAGGGGAAAAGACACACAGGGTATTCCATGTGTTTCTGTGTCTAGACTCTTTCGGTTGGATGAGTTAACTCACCTAACCTATTTTTTGTTACCTTGGGTGCTCAACGTCAATATTGATATTGTTATCAAGTACAGTTTGAGGTGATGGACACCCCATAAATAGAACTATGCAACTCACTATGTGGTGCTGGCAGAGGTTATAACAACCCTACTTTTTATTACACACTTAAACCTGATTTATTACATAAAATATTCACTTGATAAAATATAGAAGATCGAGAGGTATAGTGTCTTTGGGGATTAGGAACATTACATTACAACATAGAACATAAAACAAACAACATATTTATTGAAAAATTCTTTTACATGACCACTACATTCCCTCATACTGAGCATTGCATGGGATAACCTGAGGACATGCATAAGAAAAGGGTGAGCTATAAAGCCCAGTAAGGGAATAAAAATGGAATAACATGAGGAATACAATACATGTTATTAAATAGGAATATAAATGGAGAAAAAGATAAAAATTAACATAAAGTCATGATAAAGCATGATATTCATAACATGGAAATGTGGCAACAACACTTAACATGGAATTAGCATGAGCCAAGGCTCATTGCACAAGGAGAAAGAGTAAACCCTCATTGAACATGAAGCACGAGTAACCCCTCATTTCACTTAAATTAGAATGAGTCAAAACTCATTGCACATGACATATCATGATACTATACTTTACCAAATGCATTGGATCACTATTAGGGCACACCCTTCATAATCATTTCATTTCATGCATAAGTGTGGCACATGGATCATACAACATGGAATCAATTATCATAATTTATTCCATGATAAATGGATGTGGAATAAATACATGAAGCTTTATATTCAATATGTAATTGTGCATAAAGGTGAATACCCTTGATAGAGAAATTGACATGGTATTCACTACATAATGACATTGGCTTGGAAAATCGATGCAATTTCAGCAGCGTAACAGCGTGATGTAAGAATTCATAAAAATGGTTGATGAGAGAGAAAGGGTTATCTCATCATTCAAAAATAAATAGGTCAGTATGATGGAGGTGCGAAATCACACCCCAATATTTATAATTGAAAATAAAAGGGCATACCAATATAAGGAAACTTGGACATAAATAAGGAAAGTGAGAATCCCTTACTTGGAAGTGTGCTTCCAAAGGCTTGGGAGAGGCTTAAGAGAGGATTCTTGGGAGCTTGGGGAGCCTTGGGAGGATTTTAGAGAGGGGAGGGAAGAGATTGGACGAACTCCAAAGGCTTTGAGTGAAGAGAAAGTGGGAGATTAGGCGGGTTTATATAGGAAAGAAGAGGAAATTCTGTATTATTTAGGTTTGGGACACCAGACATTAAACTAATCAAAATCAAAAAAAATACCATGGTTTTTGCCCAAGGTTTTTTCCAAAGGGGAGTGGAAAACAATATTTTATAAGGAAAATGACCTAACTTCTTAAAATAATAGGGCTGCTTATGTGGAGGTGAGTCACACTCTCAAGGAAAACAATTTAAAAAGGAAAAATGTTTTATAAGTCTTGGAGAGTCCACTAAAGCTTCATAAAATAAATAAAACAAACCCAAAATCTCATTATTTTAATAGTAAAACATATATTGGCCGAAAATAATTTTAATAGTATTTTATTACATTACTATTGGGTCATTATGATGTCATAAAACACATTATATATTTAAACGATATTTAATTTTTACCCAAAAATTCAACTGTCTTAGAAAATTATGAAAAATTCACAGATGGATAATTTTGAAGTCCTAATTCCAAAAATAATATTAATTTTATCTGAATAATTTTCTTATTATTCTAATTTTTACTTTTAAAATAAAAGCTGACATTTATCGAAAATTCATGGGTTTTGACAAAAACTGCTTTCAAACATTAATAAAAATTACAATTGCATTCATAAAATTATACGATAATTTATATTTAATAAAAAGTAATTTAATAATAATAATAATTTATTATAATTTTATTTATTTCAAAAAACCATTAATTCATCAAAATAAATTTCTTAGTTGAATATTAACTAAAAATACTATTTGCACTTTAAAACCAATTTACAAAGTTAAAATAATAAAATGAATGTATATTCTCTATACAAGAATAATGTACATAATCTTAGTACTAGGATCTTATTACATAACCAATTATAACACCTGCATAATATCGAAGGGTAAGGTGTGTGATGGTGATAGACTCTTGGGGTGGCTCGGATAACATCGCTCGGGTGGTAATCTCTATTAACTTCCAATTCTCCCTTAGTCAGTTCTGCTCAAGCTTAACATGTTCATGCTCAGCTTGGACTTGGTCAAGAGCGAATCCCAATGATACCACCTCCTTTCTGAGTTCTGAAAAATGGGCTTCATATGGGGAAAGTCTACTAGATTAGGCCATCACTTATTTTGTCTGAGTAAATTGGGTTTGTTAAAGCCCTATATTTGTACTAATCATGTGATCACCATTAAATGGCTATATGAGAAATGGTCACAATTTTTAACTATATTTTAAAATCCAAAAACATAAATCCAATGAAGTTCACATTTTATATAACCATTTTACATAATAATACATTTAATTAGATCAAGGGGAATTTTCATTAATGAAAGTTTGGGTCGTTACAATCTCCCCCCTTAAGAAATTTCACCCTCGAAATTTCATTTTCCCATAGTAAAAATGATGAGGGTAACTATGCTTCATCACTTACTCCGATTCCCACGCCGCTTCTTCAAACTTTTGGTTTCGCCACAACACCTTCATGAGGGGAATTGTCATATTTCGTAGGACTCTTTACCTACGATCTAATATCTTCACTGGTTTCTCCTCATAAGAAAGATCATCATATAACTGTACTACCTATGAAGAGAGTACATGTGAAGGGTCTGGTATGTACTTACTTAGGATGGATACATGAAATACATCATGTACTTTAGACATGGTAGGTGGAAGTGCTAGTCGATAGGCCACAACGCCAACACGATCAAGAATCTCTAAGGGGCCGATGTAACTAGGACTTAACTTCCCATTCTTTCCAAACCCCATGACCTTATTCCATGGAGATATGTATAAAAATACCATGTATCTAACTTTAAACTAAAGGTCTCATTGATGGTTATCTGTATAAATCTTCTGTCGAATCTGGGCTACCTTGATATGTTACTGAATGGTTTTCACCTTCTCCACCATTTCTTCGACCATTTCTGGTCCAAGCAGTTTACGCTCACCAACTTCATCCCAACATGCCGGTGTTCTGCACCTCTTCCCATACAGGGCTTCATAAGGTTCCATTAGAATTCTCGAGTGGAAACTATTATTGTAGGAGAATTCAACCAGTGTAAGATTTTGGTCCCACCCTCCTTTGAAGTCGGTAGGGGTTGGGTCATGAAAAAGTGTTATCATAGGTGGTTCGTTCTTTGGGACGTTGTTCAGACGATTCCTAAAAAGGAATTGGTTGGGTTTTAAGGAAACAATGTCAATGTGTATAAATGGAGGATCTTAGGTCAGGGAGTCTAGTGATGGTGCGGTGGATGGCGTATCCATTCACTAGGACCTTGATTACCCACTTGTCAACTCCGTGTGATGAGACACTTGTTACAGGGAACATTGGTACATGCATCATATAGGATTGAGTCTTTGACTATACTTATTAAGTATTCTCCCCATCATTGTTGATAAATATATATATCCTCATTTGACAATGGTACCTCTTGATCAGATTCAGGATACCTCTGCAATGATAGCCATCCAGAATACAAGCTCCTATTCGTGATGACGATTTCATGAGTGATGAGGCCTCAATTCAGGATCCACCATATGATTTCCCTTTCTCTAGGAGGACAAGTGGCAGTACCTCCACCTGTGGAGTAGTAGTTAGTACCGACATCGAAGGCCGATGATGAGCGTAGGCTGAGCACTCTATGTGAGATCTAGTGTCAAAGACTGCTGAGGTTCCACGGTGAGCCATACCCTCAGGCAGTGGAGGATTGGATAGAGTCAGTAGTTTTCCTCTTCATGATTTTTTGGACACTGATAGATTAGATGGTGGCTTTGGTAGCCAATCTTTTTTTCCTTGGAGCAACTTGACATTGGTAGAGCCAGGATACTCCGATTTACGATGAGTCAGTACTCTTGTGGGATGACTTCCAACAGTTTTTTCTTGAGGATTACTACCCCTCTTTCTTATGATCCATACGGTTTCAGGAGCTATAGGAGCTTCAGTGGGGAGGTACGATGGTGTTTGAGTACGCGACTAGGTTTTCAGACCTTACTTGGTACTCTTTGGATGTGGTCCATGATGGAAAATTTCAGGCAGTTAGTAAATGCGCCACCACGGTAGAGGCAGTGTCATGATTGGGGATCTCCCAGGTGAGGATAGGGTGGTCCCCAGGGAGGCAGTGATGGTAGGAGAGTAGGAAGAACTTTGGTTGGTGTACGACATTTCAAGGTCCTTCCACCATCACTAGGCTGCCCACGTCAGGATCAAGGAGCTGGCGATAGGGGCCGCGGGCAGCTGTGTGCTATAGATGTCTATAATCCTGCAGCACATGAGTGGATAATAGGTATGATTTGAGTCTTTTATTCCTTTTTTAGTATAAGTTTTCAGGCACTTCATGAGGTACTATTTTCTTCCATATCCTTACTTGAGGAGTTACTGAGGGTGACACAGGGCGTTAGTGTAACCCTGTGTCGGTGTTGTTCAACGTAGATTTGAATTCCTGATAAAGAGGTGTTCCTACCCCACTGAGACATGTATTTTTTATTGTGAGAAAAACCGTGAGGGAGAGTCAGTACCACCCAAAGAGGATAATATCGAGGTGTGGTGGATGAGTCCCTCTAACTTGTCAATTCATGGGGGGTTGTGCGGTGGAGTGTCAGAGAAGGTCCTAGCTTTTCCAGTGGGGATTTTTTTCTTGAACTCCCTTTGCTTGAGGTTCCACTAATGGGTTTGGAAGACTTCCTATTTTGGGGATTACTCTCCTTCCAAGAGGGGAAAAGACACACAGGGTATTCCATGTGTTTCTGTGTCTAGACTCTTTCGGTTGGATGAGTTAACTCACCTAACCTATTTTTTGTTACCTTGGGTGCTCAACGTCAATATTGATATTGTTATCAAGTACAGTTTGAGGTGATGGACACCCCATAAATAGAACTATGCAACTCACTATGTGGTGCTGGCAGAGGTTATAACAACCCTACTTTTTATTACACACTTAAACCTGATTTATTACATAAAATATTCACTTGATAAAATATAGAAGATCGAGAGGTATAGTGTCTTTGGGGATTAGGAACATTACATTACAACATAGAACATAAAACAAACAACATATTTATTGAAAAATTCTTTTACATGACCACTACATTCCCTCATACTGAGCATTGCATGGGATAACCTGAGGACATGCATAAGAAAAGGGTGAGCTATAAAGCCCAGTAAGGGAATAAAAATGGAATAACATGAGGAATACAATACATGTTATTAAATAGGAATATAAATGGAGAAAAAGATAAAAATTAACATAAAGTCATGATAAAGCATGATATTCATAACATGGAAATGTGGCAACAACACTTAACATGGAATTAGCATGAGCCAAGGCTCATTGCACAAGGAGAAAGAGTAAACCCTCATTGAACATGAAGCACGAGTAACCCCTCATTTCACTTAAATTAGAATGAGTCAAAACTCATTGCACATGACATATCATGATACTATACTTTACCAAATGCATTGGATCACTATTAGGGCACACCCTTCATAATCATTTCATTTCATGCATAAGTGTGGCACATGGATCATACAACATGGAATCAATTATCATAATTTATTCCATGATAAATGGATGTGGAATAAATACATGAAGCTTTATATTCAATATGTAATTGTGCATAAAGGTGAATACCCTTGATAGAGAAATTGACATGGTATTCACTACATAATGACATTGGCTTGGAAAATCGATGCAATTTCAGCAGCGTAACAGCGTGATGTAAGAATTCATAAAAATGGTTGATGAGAGAGAAAGGGTTATCTCATCATTCAAAAATAAATAGGTCAGTATGATGGAGGTGCGAAATCACACCCCAATATTTATAATTGAAAATAAAAGGGCATACCAATATAAGGAAACTTGGACATAAATAAGGAAAGTGAGAATCCCTTACTTGGAAGTGTGCTTCCAAAGGCTTGGGAGAGGCTTAAGAGAGGATTCTTGGGAGCTTGGGGAGCCTTGGGAGGATTTTAGAGAGGGGAGGGAAGAGATTGGACGAACTCCAAAGGCTTTGAGTGAAGAGAAAGTGGGAGATTAGGCGGGTTTATATAGGAAAGAAGAGGAAATTCTGTATTATTTAGGTTTGGGACACCAGACATTAAACTAATCAAAATCAAAAAAAATACCATGGTTTTTGCCCAAGGTTTTTTCCAAAGGGGAGTGGAAAACAATATTTTATAAGGAAAATGACCTAACTTCTTAAAATAATAGGGCTGCTTATGTGGAGGTGAGTCACACTCTCAAGGAAAACAATTTAAAAAGGAAAAATGTTTTATAAGTCTTGGAGAGTCCACTAAAGCTTCATAAAATAAATAAAACAAACCCAAAATCTCATTATTTTAATAGTAAAACATATATTGGCCGAAAATAATTTTAATAGTATTTTATTACATTACTATTGGGTCATTATGATGTCATAAAACACATTATATATTTAAACGATATTTAATTTTTACCCAAAAATTCAACTGTCTTAGAAAATTATGAAAAATTCACAGATGGATAATTTTGAAGTCCTAATTCCAAAAATAATATTAATTTTATCTGAATAATTTTCTTATTATTCTAATTTTTACTTTTAAAATAAAAGCTGACATTTATCGAAAATTCATGGGTTTTGACAAAAACTGCTTTCAAACATTAATAAAAATTACAATTGCATTCATAAAATTATACGATAATTTATATTTAATAAAAAGTAATTTAATAATAATAATAATTTATTATAATTTTATTTATTTCAAAAAACCATTAATTCATCAAAATAAATTTCTTAGTTGAATATTAACTAAAAATACTATTTGCACTTTAAAACCAATTTACAAAGTTAAAATAATAAAATGAATGTATATTCTCTATACAAGAATAATGTACATAATCTTAGTACTAGGATCTTATTACATAACCAATTATAACACCTGCATAATATCGAAGGGTAAGGTGTGTGATGGTGATAGACTCTTGGGGTGGCTCGGATAACATCGCTCGGGTGGTAATCTCTATTAACTTCCAATTCTCCCTTAGTCAGTTCTGCTCAAGCTTAACATGTTCATGCTCAGCTTGGACTTGCTCAAGAGCGAATCCCAATGATACCACCTCCTTTCTGAGTTCTGAAAAATGGGCTTCATATGGGGAAAGTCTACTAGATTAGGCCATCACTTATTTTGTCTGAGTAAATTGGGTTTGTTAAAGCCCTATATTTGTACTAATCATGTGATCACCATTCAATGGCTATATGAGAAATGGTCACAATTTTTAACTATATTTTAAAATCCAAAAACATAAATCCAATGAAGTTCACATTTTATATAACCATTTTACATAATAATACATTTAATTAGATCAAGGGGAATTTTCATTAATGAAAGTTTGGGTCGTTACAATCTCCCCCCTTAAGAAATTTCACCCTCGAAATTTCATTTTCCCATAGTAAAAATGATGAGGGTAACTATGCTTCATCACTTACTCCGATTCCCACGCCGCTTCTTCAAACTTTTGGTTTCGCCACAACACCTTCATGAGGGGAATTGTCATATTTCGTAGGACTCTTTACCTACGATCTAATATCTTCACTGGTTTCTCCTCGTAAGAAAGATCATCATATAACTGTACTACCTATGAAGAGAGTACATGTGAAGGGTCTGGTATGTACTTACTTAGGATGGATACATGAAATACATCATGTACTTTAGACATGGTAGGTGGAAGTGCTAGTCGATAGGCCACAACGCCAACACGATCAAGAATCTCTAAGGGGCCGATGTAACTAGGACTTAACTTCCCATTCTTTCCAAACCCCATGACCTTATTCCATGGAGATATGTATAAAAATACCATGTATCTAACTTTAAACTAAAGGTCTCATTGATGGTTATCTGTATAAATCTTCTGTCGAATCTGGGCTACCTTGATATGTTACTGAATGGTTTTCACCTTCTCCACCATTTCTTCGACCATTTCTGGTCCAAGCAGTTTACGCTCACCAACTTCATCCCAACATGCCGGTGTTCTGCACCTCTTCCCATACAGGGCTTCATAAGGTTCCATTAGAATTCTCGAGTGGAAACTATTATTGTAGGAGAATTCAACCAGTGTAAGATTTTGGTCCCACCCTCCTTTGAAGTCCATAGAACATGATCTTAACATATCTTCCAGTGTCTAAATAGTTTTCTTATATTGGCCATCAGTTTGAGGATGATAGGTCGTACTAAAGTTCAGTTAAGTATCCATAGCATGTTGAAGACTCTTCCAAAACTTAGAGGTGAATCTTGGATCTTGATCGGATACAACAGATAGTGGTACTCCATGAAGCCTTACCACTTCCCTAATATATATCCACGCCAGTTGATCCAATGAGAAATCCTCCCGAATTGTAATGAAGTGTACATACTTTGTAAGATGATCCACAACAACCCAGATTGCATTGTTTCCTCTAGAGATCTTTATAAGTCTAGTGACAAAGTCCATGATGATGTTCTCCCATTTCCATGCTGGTATGGGAAATGGTTGCATCATCCCCTTATACTTCTGACTCTCTGCCTTCACTTTCCGACACACCATACACTTTTATGTATACTCAATGATCTCCTTCTTCATATTATCCCACCAATAATGCTCTTAGAGATCTTGATACATCTTTGTGTATCCTAGGTGAATAGAGAAATTCGAACTATGTGCATCATCCAAAAGTTCCTTCTTCATCTCCAGACTTGATGGAACACATAGTCTTTTCCCAAATCTCACAATTCCTTCTTTATTAACATTTAACTCTTAGGATTTCCCTTCTCTGATAGCTTACACTTTCTTCTGAATTCCCACATCATCCTTTTGAACATCCTTTAACTTTTCTAAAAGAGACGGTTGAGCAATCATTTGTGAAATTATTAATGATGTTCCCTTATTTATGATTCCCATGTCTATCTTCATCAAATCTAAGAAGATTAGATCCTTTTCAATTCTCATCAATGATAGAATCGATGGGTCCTTTCTACTTAGAGCATCCGCCACCTTGTTCGCTTTCCTAGGGTGGTAATGGATTGACTAGTAATAGTCTTTGATTAGATCTAACCATATTCGTTGGAAATTGACAAATTCATTGCCTATGCTTCTTCTAAGCATCACTGAATACCACAAAAATTTCTCCACTTGTGGGTAATGTGAGCACAAGCGCAGTGATCAGCCTCCTTTTTAACTCCTTGAAGCTTTCTTCACATTCATCACTCCAAGAAAACGTTACCCCCTTCCGAGTTAGCTTGGTAAGAGGGTTGGACAATCATGATATATTTCTCACAAATCATCGATAATATCCAGCTAACCCCAAGAAGCTATGGATATCCATTACCAATGATGGCCACGACCATCCCTCTATTGAAGCTATATTGGATGGATCCATAGATATCCCATTGCTTGTGATTATATGGCCTAAGAATGAGACATTATTCATCCAGAACTCACACTTTTCGTACTTTTCATAGAGCTTCTCCTTTCGAAAGGTCTCTAGTATAGTTCTTAGATGCTCCTCATGATCCTCCTTGGTTTTGGAGTATATTAGAATTTCATTTATAAAGACCACCATAAATTTGTCAAGGTAATCTATTAAGACTCTATTCATCAAGTCCATAAATATTTATGGAGAATTAGTGAGTCCAAAAGGCGTTAATATGAATTCATAGTGCTCGTATCTTGTAGGAAGAGTAGTCTTAGGGATATCTTCCTTCTTCACCCTTACTTGATAATATCCTGACCACAAATCTACCTTGGATAAGTATTGTGCTCAACGTAGCTAATATAACAAGTCATCAATTCATGGGAGAGGATAATTTTTCTTTATCGTGATTTTGTTAAGCTCACGATAATTGATGCAAAGGCGCATTTAACCATCCTTCTTCTTGACTAAGAGGAATGGTGCACCCCATGGTGAAGCACTTTGGCATAAAAACCCTTTATCTAGATTCTCCTATAGTTGTTTCTTCAGCACCTCAAGCTCCACAACATCCATTCTATATGGAGTCTTGGATATTGGCAACACCCCAGGTATAATATCAATTGAGAATTCAACATTTCTTCTAGGAGGAAGACCAGGAAATTCCTCGGGAAACACTTCAGCAAATTTCCTCACAATAAGCATGTCTTAAGGGATGATTACCTCCTTAGAATCAATTATCTGAGCTAGATATGCGTGCTTATAGGGAATTAATATCTATTCTTGAGATGATGGAGATAAAGAAGATTCATCTTCCTCCTTACACTTTTACTTAATCAGGGGTCGATTCTCCACATGGAGGGTGATTTCCATCTCATGATAATTTATGTTGGCTCAATATAAGGAAAGCTAATCCATGCCAAGAATTGCATAAAATTCTACCAGAGGGAGTATGATGTGGTTTTCAGGGAAGTTCAATCCACTGATTAATATAGGGGAGGATTTATATTCATGGGATGCAATGATTGCCATATTTCTCATACTCACCGACATATTTACTTCCATGATTTGTGGTGGTGTCGGGATTGTTCTAATAAACTTTTAGGATATAAAAGAATGCGTAGAACCTGAATAAAAAAATGATCACTATTCTTGAATGAATAACTAGAGTACCTATCACCACTCCGTTTTCGGGGTTCACTTCGGTAGTAGTGATGGAAAAAATCTCACCCTTGCTGCCTTAGAGGTTATTGGTTGCCTCTGAAAACCCTTGCTTAGGGAACTAATTTGCAAGATGGCCTGGTTCTTTGTAGTTGAAGCAATGAACAACGTGTTGAGAGTCGAATAGAGCATTCCTCTCCTCTTTCGCAGCCGTGGGTTTTTCTTTTCATTCGTAAATGGTGAGGTTCCCTTCTCTTCTACACCTAAAGCATTTCCTCGTCCCCTTCAGGCAATTTCTGGGGTGCTTCTTTCCACACCTTTGGCAAGTGGGGTGCTTGATTTTCTTAGCACCATTGGATTTATCCATCAAAACACAAGAATTGAAGTCCACCTTATGCTTCTTATCCCCATGATACCCTTGAGGTTTTCCGATCTTTATTTAGACCTTGAGGTCACATCAGACAATTTACTCATAGCTGTCGACGTCACAGATCACCAGGGCTTTCCATAGGATAGGTTTCATCCCACCAAAGAAGCGGCCAACCTTGCATTTAGGGGCAATGATAAAGCCGGAAGCGTATCATGCAAGCCTTGTAAATTTTTCCTCATACACTTCGATAGATTCATCGACTTTTTTGCTTTAGTTCAAGGAAGTCCCTTTCCATCTTAATCCGGAGGGTGCACGGAAAATATTTATCGAAAAACATTTTCCAGAAATCCTTCCATTCAAACGCCTCGATATCCTCTTTAGGATTCATTTTTTTTATCAATGTACACCATTGATCAGCTTCACCCTCGATACGATAATCATATAGAAGAACCTACTCTTGTTCGGAACATTTAATAATGGAGAATATCTTTTCAATGGAGTTGATCCATTGTTCAACGATTGAGGGATCGGATGATCCATTAAAAGTAGGAGGCCTTTGTCTCATGAATCTCTCGACAATGACTTGTTCTTTCTTGGGGGGGGGGGTTGAATGTTCCTCTTGAACCATGTTTCTATTCAATGCTTGAGTTAACTGAGAGAGTATCATGACAAAGCTTGCGATTCCCACTCCCATTGGATTTGGAATCTCACTAGAATAGTCATCACATTGGTCTTCACATCGATTGTTAGCCCGAGTACTCCTATTACCGGAAATTGGCTGGAATAAAAGGAAAGTTAGGGGTAACACATAAAGGGTAATCCAAGGAAAAAACATATGACTTATAAATACCTTTTATTTCCTTAACTTATGAATATATAGGCTTCAATCTATGTTATCCATGATCTACTTTATAACATATATTCTTAGGGGAGTTTTTTAATTCCCTTAATAATGATTCATACTAATCTTATGAATTTACCAATGCATATCCCCCAGGAGTTTCATAACCAAGAGTGCAGCAAGGCCTATTTTTGGGTACTAGGATAACCCGGGTCAAGACCGAAACTCCTTGTCGGGGTTTTCACCCCTAGGTACATCTATGCCAGAGCCGCCTCTACCTACTCGTATCCAGACATGGATGTATTTTCTTGATAAAACACTTAATCAATACCCACCAAAACATAGGGATGTTTTTATTATAATTAGTATTGTCTCTAAGGCGTCACTAGGGATTTTCTAATCCTAATCCCAAAATATAACTAAACCTATCCTCTGATACCAACTAAAACAAACCTTCTTTTTATTACAAACTTAAAACTAATTTATTACATAAAATATTCACTTGATAAAACATATAAGATGGAGAGGTCTAGTGTATTTGGGGTTTAGGAACATTACATAAAAACTTAGAACATAAAACACACAACATCTTTATTGAAAACTTCCTTTACATGACCACTACATTCCATCGTACTTAGCATTGCATGGGATAACCTGAGGACATGCATAAGAAAAGGGTGAGCTATAAAGCCCAGTAAGGGAATAAACATGGAATAACATGAGGAATGAAATAAATGTTATTAAATAGGCATATAAATAGATCATAAGATAACCATGAACATAAAGGCATGCTAAATCATGATAATCATAACATGGAAATGTGGCAACAACACTTAACATTGAATTAGCATGAGCCAAGGCTCATTGCACATGGAGCATGAGTAAAACCTCATTGCACATGAAGCATGAGTAACCACTAATTTCAATTGAATTATCATGATTCAATACTAATTTCACATGATGCATCATGATACTATACTTTACCCAATGCATTGGAGGGCTATTAGGGCACACCCTTCATAATCATTTTATTTCATGCATAAGTGTGCCACATGGATCATACAACATGGAATAGATCATCATAATTTATTCCATGATAAAGGGATGTGGAATAAATACATGGAGATTTATAATCAATAATCAAATATTCATAAAGGTGAATACCCTTAATAGATAACTGGGCATGGTATTCACTACACAATGACATTGGCTTGGAAAATCAGGGGAATTTCGGTAGCGTAACGGCGTGGCGTAAGAATTAATAAAAATGATTGATGAGATAGAAAGGGGTCTCCCATAATTCAAACATAAATAGGGAAGTATGGGGGAGGTTAAAAATAATACCCCAATATTTATAATTGAAAATAAAAGGGCATAATAATATAAGGAAACTTGGACATAAATAAGGAAAGTGAGAATCCCTTACTTGGAAGTGTGCTTCCAAAGGCTTGGGAGAGGCTTGAGAGAGGATTCTTGGGAGATTAGGGAACCTTGGGAGGATTCTATAGAGAGTAGGGAATAATTTGGATGAACTCCAAAGGCTTTGAGTGAAGAGGAAGTGGGAGTTTGGGTGGGTTTATATAGGAAAAAAGAGGGAATTCTTTATTATTTAGGTTTGGGACACCACACATTAAACTAATCAAAACCAAAAACCAGCACATGATTTTTGCCCATGGTTTTTTCAAAAGGTGAGTTTAAAATAATATTTTATAAGGAAAATGGCCTAACTTCTTAAAATAACAGGTTTTCTTATGTGGAGGTGAGTCACACTCTCAAGGAAAACAATTTAAAAAGACAAAATGTTTTACAAGTCTTGGAGGGTCCACTAAAGCTTTGTAAAATAAATAAAATAAACCCAAAATAAAATTATTTTAATCGTAAAACATATATTGGCCGAACATAATGTTTATAGTATTTTATTATATCACTATTGGGTTATTGTGATGTCATAAAACACATTATATATTTAAACGGTATTTAATTTTTACCCAAAAATTCAACTATCTCAGAAAATTATGAAAAACTAACCGTTGGATAATTTCGACATCCTGATTCCAAAAATAATATTTATTTTATATAAATAATTTTCTAAATATGTGAATTTTTACTTTTAAAATAGAAACCAACATTTATTGAAAATTCATGGGTTTTGACAAAAACAACTTTCAAACCTTAATAAAAATTACAATTGCATTCATAAAATTATACGATCATTCATATTTAATAAAAAGTAATTTAATAATAATAATAATATTTTATTAAAATAATATTTAATTCAAAAATCCATTAATTAATCAAAATATATTTCTTAGTTGAATATTAACTAAAAATATTATTTGCGCTTTAATTTTTTTTACAAAGTAACAATAATAAAATGAATGTATATTCTCTATACAATAATAAAATACATAATAGTAGTACTAGGGTATTTTTACATAACCCCTTATAACACCTACATAATACCAAGGGGTAAGGTGTGTGATGGTGACAGACTCTTGGGGTGGCTCAGATAACATTGCTCAGGTGGTAATATCTATTAAATTCCACTTCTCCCGTAGCCGGTTCCGCTCAAGCTTAACGTGTTCAAGATCTACTTGGACTTGGTCAAGAGAGAAGCCTAATGACACCACCTCCTTTTTGAGTTCCAAGATATGGGCTTCATACGGGGCACGTTTACTAGATGAGGCCATCTCTTCCTTTTTCTGAGTAAATTCGATTTGTTAAAGCCCTATATTTATAGTAATCATGTGATCACTGTTCAAAAACTATATTAGAAACAGTTACAATTATTAATGGTATTTTAAAATCAAAAAACATAAATCCAATGAAATTCACATTTTATATAACCATTTTACATAATAATACATTTAATTAGATAAGAGGAATTTTCATTAATGAATGTTTGGGTCGTTAAAGTGGCAGTCTTCTACCTGAGAATGTGGAGATGATATCCTTCAGAGAGAGAAATTTGTGGTTTTATCACACCACAAGTGTCTCAGGTGTATCTTCACCTAGAGAAACTTGAACCTGAGATGGCGGTGCTGGTTGAAATTTCTAAAGGACTATGACTTAGAGGTAGTATATACTCCATAAAGCAACAACATTGTAGTATATTCCCTAGTAGGAAATCCCAAGCTCGCCAGGTGTAGGATGTTTTGTAGTAGTTAGCCTCCTTGTGGATGACCTTGGTGGAGTAGGAGGGTGTAACTTTTCTTCAATAGATGGTGTTGACTCCTTCACTCCTCAAGAATGTAAGAGAGTATCAATTGTGATGAACCAACTGTGAAATATTGCGTGACCAGATATCCTTGGTTGTTTCACCAGATGGATATTCTAAAGGAGGGAATCATGAGACCCTTTTCTAGGGACAAACTGTAATTCCAGTCACGACGTGGAATGTAGTGGTTTGTCTGGGTAAGTAAACTATACCTCTAGTTTTTTTGGGCCATTAAGAAATTGTTCTAGAGAAGGGGATGTTTCCTACTGCATTACCCTACCCCCAATAGCTGGAGTGGGCGCACAACATCTTCTATGTGTCGCAACTGATGAGATACGTGCATATTCCTACGCACATCATATAAAGTAGAAGACCTTATACAGACGGACCATATCTTTGGTTCATGTATTATGCCAGCGTGGTGTTGTGAAAGTTTTCTTAGGAGCGGGAGAGCTAGGTGTGAGATTAGTATCCTGAGTTGTTTCTCTTAGTTTTGCTTTTCGGGGATGAAAAATCTTGAAGGAGGGAATGATTTAGAGACCCAGTTTTTGCCCTGTAAGACTTTGGAATATTTCTATATATATTTCCAGAGCCAAGTACTGAGAGGACGTACAATTCTAAGTCCCGGTGTGCCCAAAATTAATTATACAAAAATATTAAGTGTTTTTGTACTATTTTCTCTATGGAAATGGGATATCTCTTAAAAGGTTGATCAGATCATAAATCTAAGACCATGGTTGGTTCCAAAACATGGTTCTTACCCTAGGAGTGACATAAAGTATGTCAGAGTGGGATGTTTGGACCACTCTCTCATTAGTGGTAAGTAAATAGATGGATTAATTTATCAATTCCTTCATGTAATAGTTCAAAAACCAAATAACTCTCAAATAGAAACTTGGATCAGAAATCTGAGTCCATGATTGAGTTCAGAGCATTCCATTTACCTAAGGAGGGGTATAATCTTTGTTGTCATGGGTCCGTTGTGAGAAAAGTCACCCAAGGGAAAAATGGTCATTTTGGAATAACCACTTATTGATTTTTATCCGTGGTGTTCTTTAAAATTACATTTGAATGATGTCTTGGAATGGAAATATGAGACCTCTATTGAGTCCGAAATGGAGCGTTTTACCTCGGCACGATATAAAATGTGATGGCGTGATGGTTTCAGATTCCGCGCTAAGTGGGTTTTTCTATAAATAGAGATATAAGAGTTTAGATTTGGGGTTTTCCCTTATATATCTCTCTCTCTACCGTTATTCGATGTTCTTTGCTATTCTTCTCCAGATCGAGGAGTGATATTTGCCGAAACCTCGGTGGATCGAAGTGGAATCAGAGCAGATACGTCACCAACCACAGAACAGCTAAATGATGTAGGATTCTTGTTAATTTTCACACCTTCAATGATTTCTTGAGTTTTTGTAAAATTATTTGTTTAAATTTTTATAATTTGAGAATAAGAATGATGGCCAAAAGAACACAACCATTGTTCGATCCCCATTCTAAATACTGTTCTTAAGCGTTCTTCATCCAAAATTTCGGACGCCCCAAAACCTTGACGGATCAACAAGCGAGGGGCATCAATATAAAGATACGGCCATGAGGATCCTGAATCTACCTTTGAATTCGAAAACAGACCTCCGATGATATAACGACCCATACTTTACATACATCGTTATTACTTCAGAATTGAAGCACACTTATTACAACATATAACAAAACCAAGAAAGGACCATATAGGTATAGAGTCTTTAAAAACTGGGAAAAATAAACAACTGGTTCATAAAGCATCTACTTTGCCTCCCACTTATTTCATCATATCTAGAGTCCCTTTTTGGCATATCCTACTTAATAACCATCTTCCTAACCTGGGGAAATAAAACATACAAAAGGGTGAGCTCAAATTCTCAGTAAGGGTAAACAAAAGAAAAATCAATCACATCATGAACATAACATTTTGGAAATCTTAACCTACAAAAGAAATCATAATTTCATACCATGGGATAAATCATAGAAGTGAAATGTAATCCCAATAATCATAACATAAAACATGTAACTTTGTGGCATACAAACATAATCATAGAGAATCATTTCTTATTAGTCAAGACTCATTTCCAAGACTATCTTAGGGGACAAAGTCCATTTCTGAACTGAGTTCACTCCTCGTTTCAGTCCTGTTTCACTGAACCGGTTTAACCTTCCGTTCTAGCCATGTCTATATCATGAGATATAAAATCTTTACCCAATGCATTGGAGGGAGATATAGGTCCCACCCATCTCATAATGATACCATTTTTATGTGTGCCACAAAATCATAAACCATACATCATAGCACAACCCATTTAATAAAAATGGGAATCTTTAAACATCATGACATCATAAAACAATTCATATAAGATAAAATAATTCATAAAAAAATATTTCCATCACAACATAATCAAATCCATGTAATAATAGGTATAGAAACAGAACCCTTTATTATCTTAGATGGAAAATAATTTTGATAAAACACTTGAACTCCATTCTTGAGGAAAATATCCTTTCTACTTCAAAAACATTTTTCCTTTCTTAACATGTCATACAATTTTAAACTAAAAGAAGTTGATTAAAAATAAACTTGAAAACTTGTAAAGGAAGATTCTTGGAAATTTTGTTTTAAAAATCCATTCATGCCGTATAAGTTAAAAAAAACATTTTTCTCATACTTTTGTCAGAAAAGTCAAAAAGTACCTCGTACGAAAAGCGACAAAAGATTCCTTTCATATCTTTTACTAAAAACTCACCGAAGGGTAAAATTGGATTTAAATAATTGTAGGTGGATGGAAATAATATTACATATTGAGGAAACATGGATGTGGATGATAAAATACACCCCAGTAAATACCGAAGTATAAACAATCTTGGATAAAAATGAGATTGTGATATTTCCCTTACCTTAGGTCCGATATGCTTTGTACATGTCTGAACCTCCTGTATAATGATTTAAATAATGTTATTGACTTATTCCAGAATCATAATTATTTTTATGATATCATATATGGTCATATTCTTAGCTTCTTATTAGTAATATTTCATTACTACTTGTTTATTCGGGTGTTTATTACTTTTTGTTTTTATGCGTGTTTTGTCGAATAAATTATTATCCTTCTTTTTAGGTTATAGATAACTCATTTACAGAATGGTATTAGTGTACTATATATCATATTTATTCATTCAATTCATTTATATAATCATTATTCAACGAAGATCATGTAGAACGAGTCGCATCACATCATGGAGACAGTATTCCGTACGTACGTACGAGCGATGATATCGTTCCCATGATCGTGTAATTGTATTGGAGTGTATGTATACTATTTCAGAATCAATATCACTTTACAATAGTAATATATAGTCATTATTTACACCATTATACCCATCCAAGTAAGGTGGTGGTGGAAAATAGATTACACCACGGCGTGGAGACGGTATTCCGTACATACGCACGCGCGGTGATTTCATTTTCCGTAGGATGGATAGATGGTGAAATAGGGTTGTTTCATACTTATAATAACATATCAGTATATTATTGATACTGATGTTATTACTTCATAATGAAACAAATAAAGAAGAAGAAGTGGAAGAAGAAATAAAGTTGAAAGAATTGGTAACGGACATTACCTCTTCTTTGAAACGCCTCTTTGAGACATACTTTTAGGGCACTAAAATTGGTCTTTGAAGAAGACCATGACCTCTAGGATGTCTCTAGGTAAGTGTAGAGGAGAAATTGGCAGGGGTTGGCCGAGCTGGAAGGCTCAAAGTGGTGTGAGGAAGAGGGGGAGGATGTGCCCTTTTATAAGGGAGGAGAGGGGCACCTTTGGAATAACTAAAACTATTATTTTATTATAAAGTCAAATTCGTTTTTAATAGCTCCAAATTGATATATTTAGAAGCTAAGGTAGGGATGGGTCGAAATACTCTCATACAATAGAATTTAGACAAGTTTAGGTTCCTATTTTAACCTTATCATTTAGATTTAACATTAAGTTAAATAATTTTACTTTTACCGTGTCTTCTTGTGTTCTTATACTATAAGGTTAATAAACTCACTATAACAAGAAAAATGAACCCCAAGTTGTTTATTATTAATATATATAAATCCTTATCTAAGTCATGTGGACGAACCTTATATTTTTAGGAATAAAATAACAATTAATAATATAATATTTGTTTTAAAAACTATTTTATGTCAATTTTGACACTATTTAGTAATTGATTTTTTTGAAAATCATAACAGAATGATTAGTTCTAAAAAGGTTAATTAAATCAATAATAACATGTCATATTAACCTAGAAAATTAGTGGAATTTATAAAAAGTCTCAAATTACATTTATTTGGGTATTTATAACATCAATTATGTCAATATTTCATCAATAAGATAATTACTGCATCATCTTTGTGTCATAAATAAATTAACTTATTTAAAGTCTAAAAATTACAAATAAAATATCATTATGTATGAAATATTTTTATCTTTATAATGAATATTTATAGTCGAATTTATCTTATGTATAACCCTATATTAAAAATTATTTTCTTATTAAACTTTGATTTTAACTATTTTAACCCTTCTTTAAATAAATTAATAATAAATGTCCTAATCTAATCCAAGTAGGCCTAAATGGTCATATTTTATTCCTAAGGTTGTTTTTGGTCGAATTACACTTATCCAATAGAATTAGGACATGTGTTAGGGTAATAATAATATCATTTTTACCCTTAATTACCCTATCTACTTTTAACCGTGGTAAATAAAAGTAAAAAGTTACTATTCACCAAAAATTATTTTCATCTCATTGAACCACATTTTACTTAATCACATCAACCATGTCTCTCGGATTTTTGAAATTCCACTCACATAAGCAGTAAAATTAAGTTTTATGAAAAATTCAGTTTTTTTAACTACCACTTAGTGGTTTCACTATTCATCAAAAATTGAAAGTTTTCAGAAAAATACCAAAATTTTACCCTAGGATAATTTCGATATTCCGAATCCAAAAATGAAGTCCATTTTGAAAAATAAAATTTATAACATTTCAAAAAGTGGTTATTACTATTCATAACGGCTAGTTTTAATAATATTTTAATAGCATGTCGTTGTTTAGTGAAACTCGGTATTGCGTACGACGCAAGCTATTGAGGAAGGCCGTTGTTGCGTGTAAAGCAAGACAAGATAGTGTTGGGTGTAGTGAAATATTCCTTTGATAAAAACAAAATATTTCTCATAAAAGTCTCGGGTGTTACATTCTACCCCCCTTAAAATGAATTTCGCCCTCGAAATTCGTCACTTTGTAACAAAAAGATGAGGATACCTCTCCCTCATCATATCCTCAAGCTCCCATGTAGCTTCTTCTAATTGGTGGTTTCTCCATAAAACTTTCACCAATCGAGTGGTCTTGTTTCATAGGAATTTTTTGCTACGATCCAGAATCTCTATTGGCTGTTCTTCATAAGAAAGATCTTGCTCCAGCGGTATAACTTCTGAGCTGAGTACATGTGAAGGATCAGGTATGTACTTTCTCAGGAGAGATACATGGAACACATCGTGAACTTGAGAGATATTCGGTGGAAGCGCCAATCGGTAAGCTACCTTCCCAACATGATCCAGTATTTCGAAAGGACCAATATATATAGGGCTCAACTTCCCCTTCTTTCCAAATCTCATGACCCTCTTCCAGGGAGATATTCGTAAGAACACTTTATCACCCACTTCAAACTCTAGGTCTTTTCTTCGGTTGTCAACATAAACTTTCTGTCGACTCTGAGCTGCTCTTATGTGTTGTTGAATAGATCAGACCTTTTCTGCCATCTCATCAACAAGATCAGGTCCTAATAGCTTTCTTTCCCCAACTTCATCCCAGCCAGTTGGAGTCCTGCATTTCTTTCCATAGAGAGCTTCATAAGGAGCCATCTGAATACTAGAGGGAAAGCTATTATTATAAGAAAATTCCACCAAAGGTATGTGTTGATCCCAACCACCTTTGAAATCCATAGAGCAAGCTCTCAACATATCTTATAGAGTTTGAATTGTTCTCTCAGACTGACCATCGTGTGAGGATGATAAGCAGTGATGAAACTTAACTCTGTATCCAAAGTATGCTGAAGACTTCGCCAGAACTTTGAGGTAAACCTAGGATCCCGATCAGATATAATAGAAAGTGGTACTCCATGCAATCTTACCACTTCCTTTACATATATCCTGGCAAGCTGATCCAGAGAGAAATCCTCTCTAAGAGCGATGAAGTGTGCAGACTTTGTAAGACGATCAACTATGACCCAGATAGCATTATTGCCTTTGGATGTTTTAGGAAGTCCTGTGACAAAGTCCATAGTGATGTTTTCTCATTTCCATTTAGGTATGGGTAATGGTTGTAACATCCCCTTAGAATTCTGTCTCTCAGCTTTAACTTGCTGACAAACCAAGCATCGAGAGACATATTCAGCAATATCTCTTTTCATGCCATCCCACCAGAAGTACTCTTTCAGGTCCCTATACATCTTTGTGATTCCAGGATGAATAGAGAATGAAGAACTATGAGACTCATCCAATAGCTCCTTCTTTAATTCGGGGATGGTAGGAACACAAACCCGATTCCTGAATATTATTATCCCATCACAATCAAGGTTGATTTCAGGAATATTTCTCACCTTCTTTTGTAACTCAAAATCTTCTTTCTGTTCCTCTTTAATCTTCACATGTATAGATAGTTGAACATTCTTTTGAGAAAGATACGATTTTTCCCCTTTCATTATAATTCCAAGATCCATCCTTTGTAAATCCATAAATATTGGATCTTTTTTGGTCCTCATCATGGATAAAATAGCGTGGTCTTGTCGACTTAATGCATCTGCCACCTTGTTTTCTTTCCCAGGGTGGTAATGGATTGAGAATTCGTAATACTTAATTAGCTCCAACCATATTCTTTGGTGCATATTCAGCTCCTTTTGTGTGAAAATATACTTTAAACTTTTATGATCAGTATAAATGTCACACCTTTCTCCATAAAGATAATGCCTCCAAATTTTTAATGCAAATATTACCGCAGCTAACTCCAAATCATGAGTTGGGTAATTTTGCTCATGGATTTTCAACTGTCATGAGGCATAAGCTATCACCATATCATTTTGCATAAGAACACACCCCAGACCCTTCTTGGATGCATCACTGTAGATCACAAACCTTTCTCCACTACAAGGCAGTGTGAGCACAGGTGCACTGGATAACCTTCTTTTCAACTCCTTGAAATTCTCTTCACATTCCTCCGTCCAAACAAACTTAACTCCTTTCTGAGTCAACTTGGTGAGTGGATTAGATAATCCTGAAAAATCTTTCACAAAACGTCGATAATATCCAGCCAAACCAAGAAAACTTCGGATCTCAGTCACTGTTTTTGGTCTCGACCATCTTTCGATAACCTCTATTTTTGTTGGATCCACAGATATCCCCTCTTTTGAGATTATGTGACCCAAAAATGAAACCTTTTGAAGCCAAAATTCACACTTGGTAAATTTGGCATAAAGCTTCTCTTTTCTCAGGGTATTCAATATAATTCTCAAGTGATCTTCATGTTCTTCCTTGCTCTTTGAATAGACAAGAATATCGTCTATAAAGACTACCAAAAACTGATCAAGATAGTCTCTAAAGACACTATTCATCAGATCCATGAAGATAGCAGGGGAATTAGTAAGACCAAATGGCATCACTATAAATTCATAGTGTCCATACCTTGTACGGAAATCCGTATTTGGTATATCCTCCCTTTTGACCCTTAATTGATGATACCCTGAACGAAGATCAATCTTGGAAAATTATTGAGCTCCGCGTAGTTGGTCAAATAAATCATCAATGTGTGGGAGAGGATATTTGTTCTTGATAGTGATCTTGTTAAGTTCTTGATAATCAATGCAGAGTCTCATTGATCCATCTTTCTTCTTAACAAATAGAACTGGTGCTCCCCAAGGTGACACACTAGAGCGTATGAACCCCTTATCAAGATTCTCTTGGAGTTGCTTCTTCAATTCCTGCAACTCAATTGGGGCCATTCTATAAGGTGTCTTTGAAATAGGCAAAGCACCCGGTACGAGTTCTATTGAAAACTCAACTTCAAGATTTGGTGGAAGACCCGAAAATTCCTCCGGAAAGACATCATCAAACTCCCGTACAATGGGAATATTCTTAATTGTGAGTTTCTCACCAACCATTTGAGATAAATAACCTTCATTTAGTGGAATCAAGACCCATAAGATGGAAGAAATTTCCACTGGAAGGTTATGTTAATCCTTGCATCGATAGACGATCATAGATTGATCTGGAATATGAAATGTGACTTCCCTTCTTTGGAAATTGATATGAGCTCTATGTAGAGAAATCCAATCCATGCCAAGAATCACATCAAATTCCACTACAGGAAGGATCACAAGATTTGTAGGAAGCACTTTCCCACAAACTTCAATCGGAGAAGAATTATAAACTTTTGATGCGACTGTTGTGCCATTAGGGGTTGTCACAACTAACTCAACATCTAATTGTTGAGGTAATACGGTGATACCCTTAGAAAATTCTTCAGAAATAAAAGAGTGGGTGGATCCAGAATCAAATAAAACATTTTCTACTTTAGAGTGGATGGTAAGTGTACCTTTCACCACATCATTATCGTACTCCACATCGCTGATAGAAATTGCATGTGACTTTCCTTTGTCTTTATCCTTAAGAGTTTGTTGAAATTTACCATCATCATCAACCCTTGGATTTGGGCATTGATTGACATAATGCCCCATCTCCTTGCACATGAAACATTTAAGTGTAGTAGGTTCATTCTGTGTATCCCTTCCTTTGTTTGAATCATTAGACATCTTCTTCCCATCATTGCAGCATTCAAATTACCTATGACCTTCCTTTCCACATTTGAAACATTTACTTGTCCCTTTAAGACAACTCCCTCCATGTTTCTTTCCACACTTTGAGCATAAGAGAAAGCTCATCTTCTTTTTAGTGTGCTCTTTAGATTTTCCTTTGAATTCCATTTTCCTCTTCTTATCAAACTCATATGACTGATGGGTTACTCCAATCTCTATCTCAACTCTGGGAGCACATCGAACGATTTCCTCGTAGCTATTGAAGTCCCTTATGGCTAACGCCCTTCAAAGACTTGGTTTTAAGACACTAAATAATCGATCGATTTTACTCTCAGGTTGGATAATAATACCAGAAGTGTACCTTGCAAGTCTTGTAATATTTGCTTCATAGGTACCAACAGATTCATCATCCTTTTGCTTCAGTTCAAGAAACTCTTTCTCCATCTTTGTTTGGAGAATACGAGGGAAGTACTTATTGAAAAATAAGTTCTTGAACTCATCCCATTCCATGGACTCAATTTCATCTCTTTGCCTCGTATTCTTGATAAGATTCCACCATTGATCAGCATCACCTTCCAAACGATACACTGCTAAGATGAATTTTTCATGTTCAGAACATTGAAGAACTGAAACTATCTTTTCAGTAGTACTAATCCATTGTTCAGCAACTAATGGATCTGTAGACCCGCTGAATGAAGGTGGACGCTGCCTCATGAAGGATTCAACAGAATGTTGCTTCTTCCTTTGCTCATTTGGAAGTCCTACATGACTCATAGCTTGAGAAAGTTGTGTGATCATGGCTACAAGATTTTTCATTCCATCTCCCATAACGTTTGGTTGCTTAGGGGGACAATCATTGCATTGCCCGTCGCATTCCGCATTAACACGGTTCCTTCAGGTTCCAGCCATTGACTAAAACCAAGAAGAATAGTGTGAGCAACACTAATTATAATAGGAAAACCAAATAATCAAGAATAAAATTTCACACTTAAGGTCTTATACTAGGTTATTCATGGTCATTTCTAAAACACTATGATTGTGTTCTATGCTTAGACTTATCCTTAGGGTTCTTACTAAGGCTTTCACATCCTAGTTTCCAAAGGTGGATTATACCTTTCCTCTGATACCAACTATAACGACCCATACTTTACATAAATTGTTATTACTTCAGAATTGAAGCACACTTATCACAACATATAACAAAACCAGGAAAGGACCGTATAGGTATAGAGTCTTTAGAAACTGGGAAACATAAAAAACTGGTTCATAAAGCATCTACTTTGCCTCCCACTTATTTCATCATATCTAGAGTCCCTTTTTGGCATATCCTACTTAATAAACTTCTTCCTGACCTGGGGAAATAAAACATACAAAAGGGTGAGCTCAAATTCTCAGTAAGGGTAAACAAAAGAAAAATCAATCAAATCATGAACATAACATTTTTGAAATCTTAACCTGCAAAAGAAATCATAATTTCATACCATGGGATAAATCATAGAAGTGAAATGTAATCCCAATAATCATAAAATAAAACATGGAACTTTGTGGCATACACACATAATCATAGAGAATCATTTCTTATTAGTCAAGACTCATTTCCAAGACTATCTTAGTGGACAAAGTCCACTTATGAACTGAGTTCACTCCTCGTTTCATTCCTGTTTAACTGAACCGGTTTAACCTACCGTTCCAGCCATGTCTATCTCATGAGATATAAAATATTTACCCAATGCATTGGAGGGAGATATAGGTCCCACCCATCTCATAATGATACCATTCTTATGTGTGCCACAAAATCATAAACCATACATCATAGCATAACCCATGTAATAAAAATGGGAATCTTTAAACATTGTGACATCATAAAACAATTCATATAAGATAAAAGAATTCATAAAAAAATATTTCCATCACAACATAATCAAATCCATGTAATAATAGGGATAGAAACAGAACCCTTTATTATCTTAGATGGAAAATAATTTTGATAAAACACTTGAACTCCATTCTTGAGGAAAATATCCTTTCTACTTCAAAAATATTTTTCCTTTCTTAAAATGTCATACAATTTTAAACTAAAAGAAGTTGATTAAAAATACACTTGAAAACTTTTAAAGTAAGATTCTTGGAATTTTTTTTAAAAATCCATTCATGCCGTATAAGTTAAAAAAAACATTCTTCTCGTACTTTTGTCGGAAAAGTCAAAAATTACCTCTTACGAAAAACGACAAAAGATTCCTTTCATATCTTTTACTAAAAACTCACCGAAGGGTAAAATTGGATTTAAAAAATTTTAGGTGGATAGAAATAATATTACATATTGAGGAAACATGGATTTGGATGATAAAATACACCCCAGTAAATACCGAAGTATAAACAATCTCGGATAAAAATGAGATTGTGATATTTCCATTACCTTAGGTCCGATATTCTTTGTACGTGTCCGAACCTACTGTATAATGATTTAAATAATGTTATTGACTTATTCCAGAATCATACTTATTTTTATGATATCATATATGGTCATATTCTTAGCTTCTTATTAGTAATATTTCATTACTACTTGTTTATTCGGGTGTTTATTACTTTTTGTTCTTATGCGTGTTTTGTCGAATAAATTATTATCCTTATTTTTAGGTTATAGATACCTCATTTACAGAATGGTATTGGTGTACTATATATCATATTTATTCATTCAATTCATTTATATAATCATTATGCAATGAAGATCAGGTAGAACGAGTCGCATCACATCGTGGAGACGGTATTCCGTACGTACGCACGAGTGATGATATCGTTCCCAAGATCGTGTAATTGTATTGGAGTGTATGTATACTATTTAAGAATCAATATCACTTTAAAATAGACATATATAGTCATTATTTACACCATTATACCCATCCATGTAAGGTGGTGGTGGAAAATAGATTACACCACGGTGTGGAGACGGAATTCCGTACGTACGCACGCGCGGTGATTTCATTTTCCGTAGGATGGATAGATGGTGAAATAGGGTTGTTTCATAATTATAATAACATATCAGTATATAAGTGATACTGATGTTATTACTTCATAATGAAACAACTAAAGAAGAATAAGTGGAAGAAGAAATAAAGTTAAAAGAATTGGTAACGGACATTACCTCTTCTTTGAAACGCCTCTTTGAGAACTCCTTTTAGGGAACTAAAATTGGTATTTGAAGAAGACCAGGACCTCTAGGATGTCTCTAGGAAAGTGGAGAGGAGAAATTGGCAGGGGTTGGCCGAGCCTGAAGGCTCAAAGTTGTGTGAGGAAGAGGGGGAGGAGGTGCCCTTTTATAAGGGAGGAGAGGGGCACCTTTGGAATAACTAAAACTATTATTTTATTATAAAGTCAAATTCGGTTTTTAATAGCTCCAAATTGATATATTTCGAAGCTAAGGTGGGTATGGGTAGAAATTATCCCATCCAATAGAATTTAGACAAGTTTAGGTTCCTATTTTAACCTTATCATTTAGATTTAACATTAAGTTAAATAATTTTACTTTTACCGTGTCTTCTTGTGTTCTTATACTATAGGATTAATAAAGTCACTATAACAAGACAAACGAACCCCAAGTTGTTTATTATTAATATATATAACCTTATATAAGTCATTTTTCCAAACCTTAGATTTTTAGGAATAAAATAACAATTAATAATATAATATTTGTTTTAAAAACTATTTTATGTCAATTTTGACACTATTTAGTAATTGATTTTTGTGAAACTCATAACAGAATGATTAGTTAGAAAAAAGTTAATTAAATAAATAATAACATGTCATATTAACCTAGAAAATTAGTTTAATTCATAAAAAGTCTCAAATTACATTTATTTGGGTATTTATAACATCAATTATGTCAATATTTAATTAATAAGACAATTACTGCATCATATTTGTGTCATAAATAAATTAACTTATTTAAAATCTAAAAATTACAAATAAAATATCATTATGTAGGAAATCTTTCTGTATTTCTAATGAATATTTATAGTAGAATTTATCTTATGTATAACCCTATATTAAAAATGTTTTTCTTATTAAACTTTGATTTTAACTATTTTAACCCTTCTTTAAATAAATTAATAATAAATGTCCTAATCTAATCCAAGTGGGCCTAAATGGTCATATTTTATTCCTAAGGTTGTTTTTGGTCGAATTACACTTATCCAATAGAATTAGGACATGTGTTAGGGTAATAATAATATCATTTTTACCCTTAATTACCCTATCTACTTTTAACCGTGGTAAATAAAAGTAAAACGTTACTATTCACCAAAAATTATTTTCATCTCACTGAACCACATTTTACTTACTGACATCAACCGTGTCTCTCGGATTTTTGAAATTCAACTCACAGAAGCGGTAAAATTATGTTTTATGAAAAATTCAGTTTTTTTAACTACCACTTAGTGGTTTCACTATTCATCAAAAATTGAAAGTTTTCAGAAAAAAACCAAAATTTCACCCTAGGCTAATTTCAATATTCCGAATCAAAAAATGAAGTCCATTTTGAAAAATAAAATTTATAAAATTTCAAAAAGTGGTTATTACTATTCATAATGGCTAGTTTTAATAATATTTTAATAGCATATCGTTGTTTAGTGAAACTCGGTATTGCGTACGACGCAAGCTATTGAGGAAGGCCGCTATTGCGTGTAAAGAAAGCCAAGATAGTGTTGTGTGTAGTGAATGATTTCTTTGATAAAAACAAAATATTTCTCATAAAAGTCTCAGGCGTTACAGATGAGGTCATGGTGGTCCATGGAATGGACCACCGGAGCAGAAGAATGGCGACGAAGGCCGATGGTGAGCGCAACCACCATGATGTGTCGCGCGACAGAGTTGCTTGGGAGGAACGATTGTGCAGCGACTGGTGGATGAGTGGAGTCTAGCAGAGTCTGGGGATTCAGGCATCAGGTGGAGTGTCCGGGAGTGCGACGATCAGGCGAGGCTAGGGTGTGGTCGAGTGGAGGAGCGTCGGGGCTTTGACCGATGCGGTGTAGCGGCGTCCAGTGGAGGATCCGAGTAGGTGGGGGGCTGAGCCGACAGCTCAAGAAAATGACACCGGGCGGTGGAGCGTCTAAAGGCGCTATCGGAGACAGGTGGGAGGAGCCTAAGGTGCTGACCTTAGGGGCATCAAGGAGGTTGGACCTGCGTCTTGCGGGTCTCTGCATGGGCGCGGAGCAGGAGGGCGACCTGCCCTTATGGATGGTCAGTGTCAGCACGGGCCGTAGACAGCGGGACGCGGTGAGCTGAGTAAGACCTGAAGCCGGGCTGTGGGCTAGCGGGCTGGACCAGGCTGCCCAGGGCAAGCCGACCCAATAGAGTTAGGGTCCTGCCAGTGGGCCGGACCGGGCCGTTTTGTCCATTCGTCTTAAAAAGGCCATATCTTTTGATACGAGCCACCAAATTGTGCACCATCTATGGTAATGGGTTTGTCTCACCGAGAAGGGGTTTTTGAGATGTCTTTTTGGGAATTTTGAGTTCCATGCCCGAGGGTGGGCGACTTGGAACACTTTAATTTAATAATAATAAATTATTATTAAGGCTTGAATTGGGCGTATCTGTCAAACCGGATGTCCGTTTGATACTCCAGAGGCCCTGTGACCCTAGATTTGAGGCAGTCATTCCAATTTTAGTTTGGGACTTTTTTGGTTTTTTCTCATTACCTGGTGGCATGAAAAACTTAATTTTAACAATTAATTAATTAATTATTCTTGCATTGGACCTAACTCCTGCTTGGAATGTCTGATTGATGCGCCGTCAGCAGCAGCATGACCCTGGTCCATGTGTGGACCTTCTGAGACTATTTTTGGAGAATTTGGTTGGAGACAAGGTGTGGGACCCAAAGGTTCTGGTTTCACATTTTAAGATGAAATTCCACTTTTGCATTTTTCATCAGTTTGGGGTGTTTGAGCACTCATTTCTGTGTGTTTTTCCAAGGGGATTGCAACGACGTAATCCGACCGCCTAAATTTAGGGCTGATTCATGGGCCCCATGATGTGGATTTCAGGAATATTCTACGTTTTTATGACTTATGATTTGTGAAGAGCCTTATTCATGATCTCATTAAATATAGAAACATGAAAGGAATATCAGTGGAAGATCCTTTTGATGTGTTTGAAGAGAATCCATGGCTTAGGTCATCTTCGAATCTTGTGAGAGAGGAGAATATGTGTGAAGAGATACGGTCAATGTTCTTGGACCATTTGAGGAGTGTCTGCTAATCCATGATTATGACCCTCCAGCTAAGCGATGAGCATCGTGCGCTCATCGACTTTGCGACTAATGTGGCACGTACTCTGGGAGTACCTTAACTCTCCTAGTTGTACTTTTTAACCCTTTTGGTACCCAGAAATGGTTAGGTACATGGAAAAGTGACGAGGAGGGGTCAAATGTGGTGTTGGACCCACACACGCTGCATACCACTACAAAATCTTCTACCTCTCGTATCTACTTCTTCTAAACTCATATTTTAGCTTGTGAGTGGCCTATCCTGAGTGTTTCTCTAGGTGGAACGCGATGGTGCCCTCTGTAGTGGTTTTATAGGTACGATGCGAGATGTTGTGAGTGCGATGCCTATATGAGGCGATTCTTGATGATGACAATAATGGTAGTGGTGTTTTCAGAATCACTAAAGAAATCCCGGCTCACACTCCAGCGAGGCTGGGTAGTGGTGTTCACCATTATCTTTTGGGCTTAACCTCTAGAGAGGCTGGGTAGTGGCATTCTCTAGTTACTCTTTCAGTGCTTACCCTCCAACTCATCTTGGCAGTGGCATTCACCGATATCTTTCAGGGCTTACCCTCTAGCGCAGCTGGGTAGTTCCATTTGCCTATATCTTTCAAGTATTACCCTCCAGCATAGATGTGCAATGGTATTTTCTGATCTATTTTAGGGATTACCCTCCAGTGCAGTAGGGCAGTGGCATTCACCAGTTACTCTTTTAGGGCTTACCCTCTAGTTGGGCTAGGCAGTGGGTTCACCGATGAATTTTATAAGTATATCATCCATCAGGGTTAGATAGTGGGTTCACGACTTCGTGACATGATATCTCAACTGTATGACATAGTGATGAGATTTGTTTGATGTGACTTTGGACTCTTAAGAAATAGGGGCGCTTTTCCCACCAAGAAACATCCTTGTGAAATGACCTAAAACTGTGCGGGAGGGACATACCCGCCCAAAGTGGATAATATCAAGGTGCGGTAATTGAGCCCCTTTACCTTGAAATTCAGGGCATACATGAGGGATGCTGGGCATTGATGGTGTTTAATTCTAGAATTATTGGTGACTCTTTTCCTGGGCTGAGCTAGTTATATGGATATCCCTTTACTCTCTCATTTGGGTTTCTTTGGTTGAGTTTATATATATATATATATATCGTATTTGTAGTACCCACTCCTTAGGATTTGGTTACTCTCCTTCCAGGAGAGGAGAAGAAGCGCAGGGTATTCCATGTGCTTTCCGTGTCTAGCTTCTCATGGTTTGATAAGTCTACTCTCCTATTGTAGGTAGTGAAGACTTGATGAGAAGTTCACCTTCTCACCATTTCTATCCCCTCATGTTTGGAAAAGCTTACTTCACTTCTTTGTTGGGTTGAGATGTACTATTTTACTGTACCTTATTCTATCTACTCCTTCCCTCTTCAGTACCTCACTTGCTGCTCCCTTGAGCCTTCAGGGCATCTTACTGAGTATTTTTATACTCATCCATGCTTAGTCTTTACCCGCAATTAGTGTTATATTTCAGAAGATAAACAAGTTGATCATGGATTTAGAGGAGCATAGGGATACAGGGTACTTGGACCACATGTAGTGGTCATAGCTTGGGATCCAGGAGCGGGGTTCTCTCTCAGCTATTTTACTTTTCCACCTTTTTCTGGGTTATGGCAGTTTTCTGGTTGGGCATGTATTTTTCCTCTTTCCCTTTCAGTTTACTATTCTCTACTTGTACTGATTAGAGGTCGATGCATATTTGTGGTTTATATATAGCAATGTTTTATATTGCTTTATTTTCCCTCTACACCATTTTTATTGATTTAGCTGCATGTGTGTGTATAGGTTCTTAGGAAAAGGCCTCCTCGAGTTTGTTGTGCCTTTGGTGCTAGTCGCCAGCCCCTGGCCTATAGGGACGAGCTTGGGGTAGTTGCAGATCAAGCCCCAGTACAGGTCTGGTCGTGACAGGGTACCCTGATTTTTTAACATTAAATTGATTTTTAGCCTCATTTTAGGGAGTTTTATTGCATCTTTTTTGTGGAGGATGAATTTATTCCCAGGTCTTATATTCATATTGATATTATGGTTCTGAAATTTTATCATTTTTTACAACATAATTTTATTTATAATTAAATATATGCATGTTTTCTTATATTTTATTATAATAAATCACTCATATAAATACATATATCAACATATTTATGTAAAAATGTATATTCTAATATATTTAAATAAATAAAAATTCTAAAAATATATTTAAAACAATATTTACCCAATTTTTACATTATATATACATATAAATATATTTGTGTATTAATAAACAGATATATATTTATTTTATATTCTTGTATATATAAATGAATATAATATATAATATATTTAAATAAATATAAGTATATATATATTACACACATACATATATTGTATAAAAGTATTTAAAAATAATTATATAAATATTTGAATAAAAGATATATATGTAAATATATATATAAATATATATATAAATAAATGAAAATATCATTAAATAGGCAAAAAAGCAACATTGTGTAGTGGTAAAGGCATTCCATATTCGAAGGAGAGGTACATGGTTTGAATCTAGGAAGGTACACATGAGGCTGGAAATTCTCCAAACACTGATAAAAGGGGTGGTGGGGTGAACAACACTGATAAAGGTGGTGAGAGAGCTGTTAAAGGTGTCATGGAAGCACTAATAAAGGGGTTAGGCTCATGGATGTCTGAATTTTTTTACCCCCTTTAATATCACTACCTTTATCAATGATAAAAAATCACTGTTAAAGGACCCCTTTATCAGTGCTACAAAGAAGTGATGTTAAAAGTTCCCTTTAACAGTGCTAAAAAAGAACAGTTAAAGGACCATTTTAACAACACTTTTTAGTGTTGTTAAAGGGGGACTTTAACATCACTTTTTAGTGATGATAAAAACTTCAGTACTTTAACCGATGCTAAATTATCAGTGCTTTTTTAGAAGTGATAAAGTCCTATTCTAGCACTGTTAAAGGCCTATTTTATAGTAGTGTAAGTCATAGCAACAGCAACCTCCTATAAACACTTATCATGTAATATAATATCTTTTACATGGATATCTTATAAAGCAGGATACATACTATGTGTTATCAAACTTTAATGATTTATTTACATTTATTCACTATATTAGATGGACTTTCCTTCCTCTACCATGGCCATGGATTTATTCAAGGCACTTCCATCCCAATCAAGTGACCAAATATATATTTTTTTTATTTTTGAAATTAAAAGACCCTATTTTTATCATTCAATCAATGCCATACCACCAATGATTCACCCAACACAAGATACCATTACACAACATAAATTTCATGGTTTTCATAATAAATCGAAGTGATTTATCAAATAATACACATTGATGATGGTCTAAATTCAATTGACCAATACCCATGCTCACAGATAGGAACATCTAATGACACCCAAAACATATAGTGATTCTATTAGTGGACCAGTCCTCATGATATCCTCTACTCAAGATCAGTATGTGAAAACTTCATGAGAAAGCATTTCAATGGAAATGATTCCCCAATACCTAATAGTAATACATAACATGTGTCTCATTATTATGATATATCTAGAGTATAAAACATATGTGAAGGATTAATTCTATAGTTTCTCAAGGTTCTTATTATAACTGGGAGATTCCACAACCTTTTTATATAAAAAATAATAAGATAAAATCATACATAAATCTCTTTATACACGATAAGGTAATTGAAAAAAAACTATTCATGTTTTGTCTAGGGATCCCTCTTTTAAAACATTCATATTTTTGGATGAGATGTGTTGTCCACTATTGGTCATAGAAAAATATAATGGGATAATGTGTTTGATGTGAACTTAAATAATTTGTGTTGTATATTATGATACACCTAGACGGTAGGATGTGATATCCATATGATTGATATCATAGCATATTATATGTGTGAGTCATATCAAAGTAGAAATAATTCCTCTACTACCTATGTTATATCATATGATATGTTTCATCATTACATGCATGAATTTCATGCATCCTACACCTTACCCCCATGTGGTTTCATTCAATTTCTAATCCATTATGAATAGATTAAACCTACATTTCATTCACATTGAACTAGTTTAATGAATTCAACAATGGGGTATAATTTAGGGGTTCCATTTGATGACATATCAATATGTTTCATATAGACGATGAATTCTTTATTTAGTGAGGAGATTAGAAGATGGATATATTAAAGAATTATTTCCCTCATTGGTTGTGATCATGATCATTAGTTTCATGAAAAGATTTCTAAAAATATCTTCTTCTCGTAGCATTTTTCATCATGTATAGTGAAGTTTCTAGAACCCCTCTTGATATATGGGAATCCTCACGATGAAATCATGAATCAAAAGGCTGGTTTATTCCCCTCAGAGGTATAAATCTAACGGTTTACTACTCCTATGATCATTATTAAATAACTCTAAGAATATAGAGGATTTTTTAATTTCCATATATGTATGTTATTCTTCATAAATATCATGTATGTTGATTCTTGAAGATAAATAAAGCATTATATGGGTCATCTTATCTTTCCAATGATCATAAGATAACCCCCCAAAACTTAGCAGTGATATCAGTGTGTTTTTCTTTAAGGATTCATCATGTGTATCAATTGGTTTTTCAAAATTTTTAATATTTTAATACATATATGCTGATATCATAATATACAATTTAAAGGGTTTCTTCTATTTTATTCAGTCATATAATACTATTAGAAAATATAATAAGGTATGATGTATTGAGAACCCTCTAATTTTTTCTATCTCATTTCATACAATATTTGATATCACACAATACGAATCAATCCAAGGTTTTTGAAATAGAGAGCCCCATGTCGTATTTATGATATCTTGATATATCATTAAATATGAATGGTGTTATATGATAACACCTATCATAAACAATGATCTATATCATATTTTATGATTGAGTTTCATACATAAAATGTGATTAGTATATAGGAAAACCAATATCTTGTATCAGTTTTATTTTATGACCGAGTGTAGTCATAAAATACGACACATGTAAGAAATATTTATAATTTTTTTATATTTTTAGTTATAATTTATAATTTTTTTATAAATTATGATTATTAAAAATAATAAAATGACAATTTATCTTCTTAAAAAATATAAAAAAAGTTACTATTGGTCTCTCATGTTTGGTAGAATAAATAAAGTGTTTATTTTAACTTTTATATTATTCATGTTTATAAATTTTTTATAGAAATTGAATAATGTATAAAATTAAATATATATGATCAGTTGATTTTAGGAGATAGAGCCTTGTATTATATTCTAGGTATGACTCCATATAATTTAGTTTTTCATCTACCATGACCTATGTTTTTTAGAGTTATAAGATTGAGAATAAATTTTTAATAGAGTTTAGGAATTTTTTATGTTAGATATTTCATGAATTGAATTATCTCTTGAGTAAAGTCTTCATGGGGAGAAAGAATTGGGGTTGTTCTATAATCTATCTTGGAGGGTTATTCCTTATTTTAGAAAGGTACGGGATGGCTATCTTCCACTTTGAGCTTACACATGTGGATATTTTCAATCACATATAACTATATCCATTTACTTGAAAGTTCATGCACCTTACACATGATATCTAGTCAGATATGTATGAATATGTTTAGCTTATGTGATTTTTTGAATAATACAAACATGTGAGTTGGGTAAAGAGTTACATTAATTTGGTGTGAACACATTAATTTGGTGGATGAATAGGAGTTTCAAAACTAAATCGTTAGAAGCATGCCTATAAAAATAGATAAAACACGAGATAATAAAGGTTTTATGAGAATAAATGGATTAAATATGCACATGTTTTATATTAAATAGGTGATAATTTTAAAAGAAAACCCTTAAAATAGTAAGTGTGATATTCCTTCCAAAGTTTCACTTTTCAAGACCTCAATCATTCAATATAGATGACCCTAACCATTAGGAGCCTGTGTATTATATTTTTTATGGAAATAAAGTTACAAGGTTACCCTAACCATTATTTTCCTTGTCCTTAGTTTATTCTTTATGTTACACTAGCTCAGAAACCCTATCCATTAGGATTCCAGAGGAATGCAATTGAGGTAATCCTTATAGGATTTGGGTAAACAGTTTATCCATGAAGTTATCTAATAATCATATATGATATGATTGAAAAAGTTTTTTCTACTAGATATAGTCATGAATTATTTACGTGTTACCTAGTATAAGTTATGTTGAAATATTGATCTTGGTTCACTAAATAGGTATGATATATAGGGATATCATTTTTAGTGGGAATACTTTCATTAAATTTCCTAGAAGAAAATATATAATAAATGATTCCCACAATTAGATATGTCTATTATATATTATGGATTATAACACGATAATAATATTGAGATCCATAATAGATATGACCTATAATATTGGAAAAAATTGGTATCAAGGGTTGAAAATTTTTCTTAAATAAAATAATTATAATCATATAAATGTGAATTTTATAGAGGCCAATTTCACTAACTCCGACTCTTAGGAATTAGATAAAAGTTTTAATCCCCACATTTTTGATGAAAAAATATACTTGGATTTAAAAGGGAATTGAAAAAAGGTGATGTAAAACATTATGTCAATAATGGATAAAGAGTTTATGCATTAGAAGTCAGAACATATGATTTGATATTACCATGTAGATTTACACTATAATTGGATAACTATTATTATGATTCCACCATAACATAAATTTGATTTCTGTATCTTATTTGGACAAGATAATATTTCATTAACTATTAATAACACAATTTTTTCTATATATAAGAATAAAATGTTTATCGTATATAGAATATGATAAATGGTTAATATATTATAGATACAGATATCCTGTATATAACATTTATAATAAGAAGGTGAGGGTTGATTCTAATCTCACATATCTTTAGAATTCTTTCCTTAGGAATATAAATGATAAATAGATCCATTAACTCAATATAGATGGATTATTAGACTCATTATATTATGAATCATTTGAAAATTATAAATATTGTTTGTCCAAAAAAATGAAAAAAACACATTTTTTGGGTCATGAAAATTCCGCATACAATAAGAAGAGAATTCAATGAACATGAAAAAGGATAGAAATAAACCCAAAAGAATAATTTGAAGAAAATTATTCAAGAGGGACAAAGCAGAAAAGGAAGGCCTAGGTCTGTGTAGTAAAAATCATTGCACGGATCGCCTCTCCACATGGCATTCAACCGCTTCATGAAGCACCCTGAGAACGAAATCATTCATGGGATGATGCGATACCACCGACGCCTAAAAACAAAACCAATTCTCTTGTGGGGATAAATGCTGATTTCCACCCCCGTAAATGATTATCACCCAAGAAAAAAATCATTTGTGGGATGAGACGGTGCTGCTGGATCCCACGAACGAAATCAAGTTGTTTATGGGGTCAGATGGTGATTTCCATCCCCATGAATGATCTTCCACCGTAAAAAAAATCATTTGAAGGTTGGGGTGTCCTCCTTTGGAACCTTTAAAAGAAGTCTTGTGGCCCACCATGGATGAACAACCATGCTGATATCCATTCCCTCTGTTCATCTATAAAAGACCACTGAGGGGAACCAATAAAGGGGATGGAGAGAGGAGCGATGAGAAGGAGACTAAAAAAGTGGAGCCTTAGAGATGAATTGGGAGTGTGCCATCGATTCCCAGCAAGTAAACCCACCATATAACATTAATGGGGAAATAAAAATCATACATAGATCTAAAAACATAAAACCCCTTTGCAGACACCATTTTTTAAGGCATAAACATATAGCCCCTTTGTGGACCAACACCCCATATAGAAGAACACTATACTGGTGGAACCCTTCCCCACATAGAAAAATGCTACATTGGAGGAAATTTACCCCACATAGTAAAATGAAATGTGGGTGGAACCTAGCCCTGCATAACAACCCTTTATGTGGGAAGAACCCAGGTCTGCATAGCACAATGCTACGCAAATGGTTCCATAACCGTCATAGAAACATGATACGTGGAGAAAACCTCATCCTATATAAGAGCATGCTACATGGAATGGGTAATCCTAGGGAGTTCTAATCTCAACCACCCATCACTCCCTTCTATTGTATCATCGAGCCCCACTTTAGACCCTCTGCGAACCTGTCTAATGGCATCAGGACAAGGCCTCTTCCAAAGCCACCTAATATGTATAATCATATTATCGAGAACATCAACGCGTCCTCTCAAGTCTATATACTCATGGTAAGAGAAGTCATGTTGGTGGCCTCTATGAAAAGGAGAAACCTTGGAATGTATTCAAGACTACATTCTCATAGTAACGAGGGTTTTGACCTTGGAGGTGCTCACGTAAACCTCCGTATTCCAGGGATTGAGGGGAACCACTGAATTTTACCTTTGATGAGGGCTAGTGCTGGTCACTCCACTCTTCCCTAAGGACCAGTAGGGAATACCTCTTGGATTAATCCCCTAGACTTTATTGCAAGAGTCCGAACTATTTCTCCTCTTCGCCTCCTAATCATACCAAAAAAAGTGAGGAGATGGGCACATCAATGTCCATTCTCTCTCCCTCTAGGCCTAGACCTCATCCTCCAACAGGAAGAGTGGATCATGTGATCTTCAGATCTACCAATTATTCTTGTTTCTCACACCTATAATGAATCACTTGGGCTTAGAGGTTAGTGGTGATCAAGATATTCACACGGTTCCCACTCAAATGGGCCTCCTATGAGGTGTAATCCCCAACCATATCCACTCAAATGGGCCTCCTATGAGGTGTACGCCCTAACCACATCCAACCACATGTGACACCAATAAGGTATAATCCATGAATCCACGACTCAACCTTCAAAGTTCCATATTCCTAATGAATCATCACCCTAGCGGCATCCTCACAGGTGAAATCCCTAACTTACTGAACTGTGTGGGATTTGATTCCCAACCGGATGAGATATGTAGGAAGACTCTCTAAGGTCATAACCCAACACCCAAATTCACCCTAATAATATTCAAGAATCATTCCTAGTAGGGTTATATCCACATGGGAAACCATATCCCTTCTGGGATGCCTTAGCGTAAGTCCTGCACCCTCCTTGACCAATCAACTTTTACTTGGAAGTCCTTACCACATGACATTAAAGTACATGGTTCAGTCCTTGTTGCATGAACTTAAAAGGTGACATGCCCTAATAAGTGGAACTGAACTATGTGGTTTCTGATTCATTTCATGTGGTGTGTAGGAATCCCATTATATGGGTTCGATCCTAACATCAAAATAAATTATGTCTTCCTGGGTGAAAATAAACTCTAGAGAGCCCCACATGGCTTAAAACTAACATCATCCTACTAAATGACCAAATAATATCTAATGCATCTATAGAAGTTTACCATTGATGGAAAACCTTTGATACATACATATATCTCTATCAATGGAGAACCTCAGATACATATGGATGATTATGGACCCATGCATGTTCATAATTGATTGTTACATAAGGGCGATCTGTATTATATATACTTGGGAATGAACAAAGGATTCAAGAACATATCTTAAATCTATAAGTGAGTCCCATAATAGGAAATAGTTCCTCTCAAAAGGTGATGATGAGCCTAACTTCTCATCCTCTCAACCAATGTGGGTTCTTAAGTGTCATTGGCCAGGTTCCCAAACCAACGATTCCCTTTGGAAAGTAGGTCCATGAGTCATCGTGGATATGAGAGCCATTGTTTGTTTCTAGATCCATGAACAAAACCTGTTGGAGACTGTTTGGAAGTTGTAAAACCAACCTGAATGATTATACAAAACTCAACCCCATATAATCAATCGTCTAACACCTAAATTTTATGGGAAACGAAATGGTGAACCCAACATGAATCCTTAACCAAGGTGGCGGTGTTACCCCATGTTAGGCCTCTTTTGAATCCAAAATGGAAGAGGGACAAATGAGACCATCAATTAAACATGTGGTCATGAGATGATAATTTTATAGGGTTTTTTTGTATGTATTTTTCACATATATTATATAAAATTTTCACTATAAATACCTTCAATCCAATGGAATCTCACTAGCTTTTGTGGACACATGCATTAACCACTACACAAGCTAGGTCCTCAACCAAATAGAGGACGTTGTTTCCCACCCAATGTATTCAACACTGGGTTTCAAATGAATTGGTCTGAGAGTACCACTATAATGACACTCTCCCAACCCTAGAGGTAGCTTGATAGGCCCTCCTATCCATGAAACACCACCAACCATCCACACGGTGATGGTTGATGGTCCATAACCAGAGGACTACAATAGATGTTTCAACCTGTTTCAGAACCCTTTCCTTGGAATGTGAAAATGAGTTCCTCCATTATGTTAGGGAGGATGATGAATTCATCACAAATAACTTCATCACAGCAGCACTAAGGTCCCACTTGATGGACCCTATTGGTAATGGTCACTGTTAACATCGTGCGGTCCAACATCCTCACCATGAAGAGGATATTTCCCTGCAGGCCCCAGCCTATGTCAAACGGACCTATCTCCCAAGGGTGAGCTATAAAGGGCGACGATTTGATAATTAGGAATATTACATCATCCTTATTCTTATTGAATAATTCCTCTATGTAAATATGACACCAACCTACAAGAATATGTATATAACTGATCACTCTTATCAGGCCCGTTAGTCAAATATGGTGGAAAACTTTGAGCAGACTCAAATTCCTGCTAATTCATATCAAGAAAATCATAAAAATATGATGGAAAACTATGAGAATATGAATATTATTTCTCATTCACATCAAACCCTACATAAAAATACAATGAAAAATTATAGGCAGATGTATATCCCTACTATTTCACATCAATCTCGCCATGTAAATACAGTGACAATCAACTATGAGTAGATGAAAATTCTTGAAGATGCACATGAAGCCTTCCATGTAAATACATAAAAAACTATGAGAAGATGAATATATATATAGATTTACATAAAGCCTTTCATGTAAATACATCGAAAAACTATAGGCAGACCCATATCCTTATTAATGCACATGAAGTCCTCCAGTCAAATACTACGGAAAAATACAAATAGATTCAAATTCTTACTTGTTCATATCAATAACTTCTTTCAAATATGGTAGAAAACAACAAGAAGATGAAAATACCTATGGATTAATATCAATCCCTTCATGAAAATACAATGGAAATTGGATAAAGTAGTCAACTTATTCCGGTTTTGAATCCAGGGAAGACTCATACTACTGCCCCCACACTGGAGGACTATCAGTACTTACTCACATGAAATGGAGGATCAGAGCAGGACCATATTCTTACTCTAAAATTGGAATGGGCATATATTACCATTCCCACAAAGGATACATCTTATCATATCTTAGCAATTATGGAGGGTTAGACATCAATCCCCAACCATATCCTATAGACTCACTAAGATGTAATCACGTCCACAAAAATAGTTAGGAGTTAGGACCACAACCACACCTCCTTAAGTGGGGCGACTCATCCACATAAATAGATGATCACTTAGGAGTAGAAACGAATACCTAATCCCATACATGAGGGTTTTTAGTAATATTCTGTGATAAATAGAGGTTATGATTGGGCACAAATACCCGTTCCAACTGGGGGACATCAGTCCACTTTGGTGGATACTCCATATCCAGAACGAAAACTTTACCCTAACTGGGTGAGTGAAACCCCACCACCTCTAAATTTCTGGAGTCCTACATTTTTTATATTAAATTGACCAGGTGAGCTAGAACAACATCTGAGGAACTATGTGTCCCATTGTGATCCCATGGTGGGAACTCCCAAGCAACAAGAAGTAGTGAAACTCAGATTCTTCATACGAACCTTATAAGGGCCAATCTTTTTATAGTATACCTGTTTACCAGCTTGATTGATCACGGGATGGGAGGATCTATATAAAAAATTAATGTTCCAGTTCAACTCAATTCTATAAAATAAAACAATAAATGACCTTTCAATTAAAAACAACAAGAAAAATAGAGAGTCTCAGATTTCATTTTTAGATGGAAAGGGATGACCTACTCCCTACACCTACCACTTCCCCAATAATACATGCTCACTCTTTGCATTGAGAACCTTCACAAAGAGATGAGAACACTGCTCATTTTTTTGAAATATATAGGTGGGTTTAATGATTTATCTTCCATTTCCAAAAGAATGGAATACTAAAAACAAAATACTAAGCTCAAGTCCCAGATAACCCCACTAGTCCTAGGGAAAAGAGTAGGAAAGGTGGAGGCAAAATTCGTCACATTTAAGCCAGCCTTCATGCTAAAACCAACTCCAAAACCTATCCAATTTCATACAGCACCCCTGGGAATCAAAAGAAACCCCCACCTCACCAGGACAAGTGGAGGGGACCCTGGAAAAATCAATTTGAGGATATATAGAACAAATTTTACTTGTTCCATGATGATCAGTTATGTGGATACTTTATATCCACTATGGAAAATGATTTAATCCACCTTCCAAAACCTAAAAGGCTTGACAAGGTAGGTCTCAATGACTATCCACATTAATTCCCCTTCCACAAAACATTGTGGAACACCATTCATGATTACTTTATCTTCAAATAAAACCTATAGAAAATAGTAGATTCTGGGTAGGTAAAGTTGGGAAATCCACCAACACTGGTAATGTATATTTCTGCTACTGCCCCTAAGGAAGGAGGTGAGTGGGAAAAAATTATTATCATAAGATCAGAGAATTTTGATGTTTGGATGACTTGAAATAAAATCAACCAAACTCATGGTATTCTCTGAGCACATTTGAAACAACCAACTATGCTTCTAGCCATTTTCGATGCAACACATTCGACGTCATCAGCCCCATAAACCTCCAAAATCCAACCTTTAAAAAAGAGGCATGATCGGAAAGGTGTGAAGGAAGTGTAGGAGGATGAACTTACATTAAGGCCAAAGTTGGATTTGACTCTCCTAGAAATTATTCCAATATATTTGAAATAATGAGCAGCTCCCCTCCAAACAACATCACCAGAAACAGTAAACCAGAGAAATTACTCATTGGATGATGAGTTGATCTTGAGTTCCCACTACCACAAAACAGGGAAAAGGAAGCACTAACTTTTATCAGTGCTAAGAAGAAAGTGCTAATAAAGGGTGGGCCTTTATGAGCACTAGCTAAAAGAGCTGATAAAAGTTTTTAATAAAAAATATTATTAATTTATATAAAATTATTATATTTATATTCAAAAATAATGTTTATTTGTATACATTAAATAAATAAATATATAATTAAATAATTATAATATTATAATAAATTACATTAAATAATAAATATATTTATTATATTTATTGGATTTATTAGAATTATTAGATTTATTAGAGATTTATTAGATTTATATTTATTAGATTTATTAGAGATTTATTTGTATCATGCATGAATGTTCAATTATACATGACATCACATTGTCCATTGATGTGGTATATTGATTAATTCATAATGTCACCCATATGAACTATATATGTTCTAAAAAATGTACTCATAAAATTACATTAAATATATTTAAATAATAAATATATTTTATTATATTTTTAATGGTTTATATAAATAATTTTAAAATTCATTTGTAATTATAATTATAACTATATATACATAATTATAAAATTATACATATAAAATTATAATTTTATAAATATATATATATATATATATATTAATAATTATATACAAATATTTATAAATATATACTATTTATAGTTATAATTATAACTATAAATAAATAAATATAAATGTAAATAATTATAAAATTATAATAAATATATTTATTACACTACTTATAAAGTTATAAATATATAATTAAATAGATATATTTATAAATATTTACAAATATTTATAAATAAATACAAATAAATTTATATTTATTTAAATAATTTTTAATTTTTAAAAAATATATTTATTATTTCATATATAATATGTTATATATAATTAAATAAATATATATTTATAAATATTTATACAAATATTGATAAATAAATACAAATTTTATTTATATTTATAAATAAATACAGATATATTTAAATAATTTTAAAATTATAATAAATATATTAATTATATATATTAAAAAATTATAAATATTAGATATATAAATTTGTTATATTTTTATAATTATTTAAATAAATAAATAAATATTTATTTATAATAATATTTATAAATAAATATATATTTCATATAAATATTTATAAAATTAGAAGAAATATAGTTATATATATCTATAATCTTTTAAATATATATAAATAAAATATTTATTTTATATATTTATATGATTATAAATATAATAAGTATATTTCTTATAGTTTTATAATTACTTAAATTATAATTTTATAAGTATAAATAAATAAATATTTATTTATAGTTATAATTATTAAAAAATAATGATATATTTACCCTATATATCATTTTAAATAAATATATAATAATATAAATAAATTATTAAAATTATACCTTTATCATCGCTTTTTTAGCCATGATAAAGATGGCCTTTATAAGCACTAAAAAAGCATTGATAAAAGATGTTTTTATCAGTGCTATAATTTTAGCGTTGATAAATAGGTCTTTTATCAATGCGTTTTTAGCGCTGATAAAGGAATGTTTTATCAGTGTTTTTTATTTTAGCACAGATAAAACATACCTTAATCAGTGCTTTTAATTAGTGTGGATAAAGGTTCCCGCAAGTTTTATAAAAGAACAATAATATGATCCTCCTCCCTCGCAACCTTTCAAGCCTTCACGGAAGCTGACCCCTGCGCCGTCGAGCCCTCCTCCGCCGCGACCCCCCCTCCTCTGCTGCCTCTGCCTCCTCCTCCTCCTCTGCAGACACCGAATCATCCTCCAATGCTACCACCAGTGCCTCTTCATCCTCCTCCTCTTCCTTGTACAACCCCCTTGTCCACCTGACGTACTCCGGCACACCCTCCTCATTCGACGACCATCCCGACAACCTCCTCTACAGTGCACAGATTACCCCCAGTGATTCTCTATTATGGTTTCCCTAGTTTCCATAGGATGTGTAGGGTTTGGATGAACCATTATGGGTAGGGTTTATATGTGATACATTTCCTTTGGTTTTTAGGGTGTGCAGAGGGTCCACGATGTCATGTTCTCCCTTCTATTGAAGTGTCGTCGCATTTTCACACATCTGAGGTAGGTGAATCTACGTTTTCCTTTTTGATTAAGTCCATGCTGGAATGTTTTTAGTTAAATATTTAACTTGATTCGGATCTTTTCAATACACTTAGTTAATCTACTACAGTGTTTTCAAGTTATTTGGTTTTGTTAAAAATGGTTTTGATGTATTTTTCCCTAGTTATGTTTATGCATGATTATGGGAATTGTGTTCAGTGGATGTCAAATTTTGTTTTTATAATGTTTTCAACATGAATATCCCCTTCATATTACTCTTGAATAGTTTATTATGGTGTTTTCTGGTTTTTGTAATTTTTTTGATCTGTTTATAAATTTTTTAATAAACTGTTTGGTTTGTTTATAAAAAATTATTTATAAATTGATTGGCCCATTTATGAAATTATTTATAAATTATTGATTTGTTTATAGAATTTCTAGTAAACTGTTTGAGTTGCTTATAAAATTATTTATACTTTGTTTGGTCTGCAAAAAAAATTCATAAACTGGTTAGCTTTTTATAATTTTTTTTATAAACTGGTTTGGTTGTTTAAATAATTGTTTATAAATTTTTTGGTTTGTTTTAATAATTGATAATAAATTTTTATCTTATTTTATAAAGGTTTCATCATTTTAAAGTTTTGAAGGATTTTTTATGAAAATGATTTGGTGTGTGTTTGGAAAGGATAAGTTCCCTTATGGCAATTGTGAAATGTTTGGGTGTGATTGTGTTTGAAACTCAAGGGCCCATTTGGAACTTTCATATACTTTTTGTGTTTTAAATTGGCTTAAAATGGAACTTGGTAACTTTTTGGTAAATCGTTGGTGTAAAGGACCATTTGGCCATGTTTATGTAAAAGTGGTATTTGTTGTTTTGGAAATGGTTTTGGTGTGTGTTTGGGTTTTCAATAGGGATTTGGGGGGGGGGGGTGTCGCTGCCAGGTTTAGATTTTTTTCTTGGTTTTGTATGCCTCATGGTTGTGTGTTTTTTTACATTGTGTCTCAAAGCATCCATCTCATTGTGGCTATTCATTGTGCCTCACAATAACCTTGTTATGAAATGACTGTCACTAAAATTTTAATCCACTGAAGGTGAGTATACTATATTTTTTTTCACATTGGCTTATCAATGATGTGTTCTCCTTAGATGTATACCCTCATAGTAAACCATGTAAAATACTTGTTTTCATTATATTTATTCATCTGTGTTAGTTTTTGTGAGTGAACCATTAAGAGTGAAGGATTTAATGAGTTCCTTTAAATGAGGTAAAAATATCCTATAAAACCGGTTAACATCCTCAAGATAGTAGTTCTAAATAGGCAACACCTAGATTCACATATCATCTCAGGGTGATCATTTTTAACATGGTATGAACATACATGAATTCTATATGTATGAGTAAACTCATCCAATTTTTCATTACCATTATGAAAAAAATCATATTCTTCATACCATGATTCACTTTAACTCGATAGAACACATTTACTTTGAAAAAACCCTCAACCCCATAGAGCATCCAACCCATCTATGAGTATTTTAATAGAAATAATACCAAAAAAATGGTTCCAATACCCATGATTCAATTTTATTAAGAAACTAGTCATATTATGTATCAATTATGAAGGTAATCTATATACCACACAATAAGATAAAATTTCATTTTTCGAGAACTCTAATTATAGATTTAATTTTTTTTCATATTAATCTTATCTCTACTGAGATCAACTTGAAAATATCCTTTGTCAACTCATATAATGATATACTTATACAAATATAAAAAACCCAGAAATCATCAATATATATTCAATATCTCTATAAACTCTAAGGTCTTTTCTACACACCCTAAAAATGAATCTACATCTATCATGTTGAGCCTAAAAAAACTCACCCAAAAGGAACATGACGTAGATCTCTATTTTAGAATAGATAAAATACAATCTCAAATTTATATAACCATCAATAAGTCATATTAATTACAAAAAACATCATACTTCAACAAAACCTATATATAGAACCCCCTTAATGATAGGTTCATTACATTCCCAACCTTTAGTTTTAGTCTACGATGCACATCCTTGGATGCTTAATGATTCTCTTATTATTGAACCTCATGATGGAATAACACAACCGACCTAAATATAATTCCTTAAACAACCTCATTCTAATGGAAAACATACAGTGAATATTTAAACACACTGCCAAATCATCATTTTCATCAACATCTCCACATCATCCAACCCCCAATCTTACCATTTACACATTCCACATCACCTGTAACAATATGATGAATGAAACCAAACCTATTAATATTTATTGAGGATTGTAAGATATTTCCTATATATTTTTCCACGGGTTATGAAATCATCATATAAGTTTTAACCACCTATTAGTTTCCAATGTATACTTCACACACTAGGTTCAACAAACATTACTACCATACAAATGAGGAAATCCTTATCAGTGACTACTCTAATGTCCAATTTATAAAAGATTTACCAGATATGATACTATCAAGACACACCCCCCATAGGAACTCTAGTGGAGTTGGGAATATATTAGTGTCTGACCCCTATCCTATATTTAAATGGACATGGGTCATTTATAATTGGAAATGTAATGATACAGACCAGGCTGGTATCGTAACCAACAAATGACCTAACTTTCCACTCACCTAAGAGGCTTTCATGATACTTGCGGGATAGCAACAATCCACTGGAAAAAATATAAAATTACTATGGAATATTTTACACCTAAATTAGAGTAAATTAAAAATGATCTTTCTCCTGAAAACCAAACATGCCCCATTCATAAGTTGAACATCTATGAAAATATTAGATATGGAAAAAATAAATAAACAGGAAGCAAATATAATAGATGGAAAATAAAATCCCATTATTGACTAATAAAACTGTTTAACCAGACATGTATCATTCCTAAATATCATTGGACTTATTTTGGATAGGTATAACCTATGATTTCTCATTTTATGTTTTATTTTCAGTCGGAAATGTCCTCTGCCACGCGCCTCTCCTCCGCACCGAATGAACCTCTGCCGCGCACTGAATGACACCTTCACGGTGACTTTTCTCCTCTTACTCATTGGATTCCTCTTATTATCCTATTATTACTATTTGATATTGACGGTTATGTTTTGAATTATATGGGCTAAAATCCTTGCTGAAAATTGTGTCCATTGGTGGTCCTTGTTTGCGCACTAAATGAATTGCATATTGGTTGGTTCCTATTGAACATTTGAATATATAAATTGGTAGTTTACATATACTTGGATAATGAATGAATGCCCCAAGATGATAAAAATTCTATTATAACCCTTGAATTAACAAGTGGAATTGAATAAGGGATGCTTTTTAAAATCTAAAATTGTGTTTGTTTGGCTTGTATGGTGTTGTGATTGTGAGCACAATTGTGTGTTTTTATAGTGTTGAAGTTGTTGGAATGATTGGTATTCCATTTGTTTTCCATGTTATAGTTCTTCCACCATTTAATATCAATCCAAAACTCACCCATTTCAATGTAACCACCACTTTTTTACTTGTGAAATTCCACCGAATCTTAGAAAACAACTTCACTAGAGGAATCTATGGGACACTTTTTAGACACCCTAGTAAATTAACCATAACAACACATGTAATGAATCCTTCCACCCACAAGCACTCTATAGAAAATAATACCATCTATTAGTTTATCACCATAGTTCTTGACTCAAGGCATTAAGTTTCTTGAGAAAAAATAAAAAACCAGTTTACAACAATACATATATATCACATGTGGGATACTAAAACATTCTAGTGAAAGGGATTCTCATAGCTAGTTCCATTGATCAGGTGGTTGGGAAGATGGGTTTGATCTACTTTGGTCCTGAGTAATGCATGGAAAGGTAAAGGTATTGTTTACCATAGCTAGTTCCATTGATTATTGTTGTATGATGACCCTAATAGAACATCTTTTGTGTAATTATTTTGTTAAATATTAATATCACTGAATCAAATAGGCTGAATATGAATAAAGAATGGAAGAATTCCAATCGGTTGAAAAAAGAGTATGAAGATTTCCTGAAAGAGGTTATCATGTTTTCAAAAGATCATGCATATGACCCTTCTCAAATCCTTTGTTCGTGTTTACACTATTGTTATTCAAGAAAAATTAATCCAGAGGAGTTGAAATAACACTTGATCTGTCACAGAATAGATTGAAGATATACATGTTGGAATAAACATGGGGAAAAAATAAATGTATGTAATGGCTAGGATAGCATTGTGTTTTATAGATCATCTGATATGATTACAAGCGTAAACAATGGAGATGACCGTATGGAGGATGTGATTAAAGATGTGAATGATGATGAAGATCGTATTTCCCAAAATTGTTTGAGAAGTTAAAGACTTTTGCAAAGACACCATTGTATGCTGGTTTCACTAAATATACAACATTGTCAGCTGTAGTGATGTTGTATAATTTGAAATAAGGCAATGGGTGGAGTGACACCAGTTTTATGGAACTGATTTCTCTCCTGAATGAAATTATCTTAGAAGATAATGAGCTCTCGAGCCGAACATACGATGCCAAATGAATGCTACGATCGATGGGTATGATCTTTGAAAGAATACATTCCTATCCGAATGAGTTTATACTATTTCTAAAGGGCCAAAAATCACTTAAATAATTCCCAAAGTGTGGTAATTCTTGATATAATAAAGATGAATCCATTCCTATGAAAGTTTTATGGTACTTTCCAATCATTCCAAGGTTTAGGAGCCTATATGGAAGTGAGGTGACTACAGGAAAATTGGCATGGCATGCATATACAAGAATTAAATATGGGAAACTACATCACCCGATATAATCTCCTTTTTGGAAGCGAATTGATCATGAGTATCCTGAATTTGTAAATGATCCGAGAAACCTTCGTCTGGCATTATCTACAGATGGAGTGAATCTTTTTGGTTTTTGAAGCAACAATCACAGTACATGGATATTTATGTTGTTAAATTATAAATTACCACTGTGGTTATATATGAAACAAAAATACATCATGTTATCTATGATTATATAAGGACCAAAACAATCAGGTAATGATATTGATATTTATTTGGCTCTATTGATCGAGGATTTGAAATTATTGTGCGATTCAGGTTTTAAGTTGTATGATGCTTACAAAATTGAAGATTTCACTTTGATAGGAAAGTTGTACGGGATGATAAACAACTTTTATACTTATGGAAAATTTTCAGGATATAACATTAAATGAACTCAGGGGTGTCCCATTTGAGAATAAGTTATACATTCAATTAGGTTGAAACATTCATCAAAAACTGTGTTTCTAAGACATCGTAGATTTCTACCCCAACGACATAAGTACTGATCTTGAAAGACATCATTCGATAGAAGTTCAGAATAATGTACAACACCATCTCTACTAACATGTGATTAATTGTTTGAGAATGTAAAAGATGTGGACACTAATTTTGGTAAACTGTTTTCGAAAAACCGTACTAAAACCATTTGAAAAAAGAGATCAGTTTTTTTGAATTGCCATACTAAAATTGTCTGCATGTTAGAAATTTTCTTGATGTTATGCATGTTGAAAAAAATGTATGTGATAGTGTCATCAGAACATTACTAAATGAACCCGACAAAAAAAGGATGAAATTAAGTCTAGTTTGGACATGATTGATATGGGAATACGAGAAGAGTTGGCACTAGTGAAGGGTGAAAAGTGAAAATTTATTTCTCCTCCTACTCACACTCTTTCCAAGCAGGAGAGATATCAAAATTTTCAACTTCTTGAATGACATAACGGTTTCATAGGGGTATTCATCAAATATCAAGAACATCGTGTCAATGAGTGATTTAAAGTTAAAGGGTCTGAAATCACATGAAATCCATGTTTTGATGTAAGAAATAATTCCTATAGATTTACGTTTCATTTTTCCCAATAATGTCTACCATACATTAACAAAGCTCTATTTCTTCTTCAAAGCTATATGTAGCAAAGTTATAGACTCAGCAAAATTTCCAACTATGGAAAGATAAATTTCCGTCATATTATGTGAATTGGAAATGTTCTTCCCCCTAGAATTTTTTGATATGATGGTTCATTTTATGGTTCAATTGGTGAGATAGATTCAACTACGTGGTCTTGTACATTATAGATAGATGTACCCCATTTAACAGTGTATGAATATTTTGAAAGGGTATGTAAAAAATCAAAGTCAGCCAGAGGATTGTATTGTAGAGCGATATATTGTTGAGGAATCCATTTAATTCTATAATGAATATTTGTATGTTGTGGAAATAATTGTCCTATAGAAATATTGTCACACTGGGTGACTTGAGGGTGAAGGAATTTCTGGAAGAGAGGTTGTCACAATCAATATTACAGATCAGGAGCAGGCCCACCTTTATGTTTTTCATAACAGTTTTGACGTTGACCCATGTGTTCAAACCCCCAAATAAATTATTATGAATTTGAATCCATATATGGATAAAAAATGGATATAATATACACATAATTGAAATTTTATAGGATGGATTCAGGACCATATTTTGAAGAATTTAGATGAAAATCCAGACTCAATTTCAAAACGACTTCGATGGATAGATGGAGGACCAAGTGTGTATGTATTATCTTACAATGATTATGTAATTAATGGTTATACATTATATACTAATGAACATGATGAAGATAGTACCATTAAGAATAGTGGATTTACACTTTTGGCTGAAGTAATGCATGTTTCTGGTGCTAAGGATAGAAATCCAATTTATTTGAATATGTCATAATTTGGCGTCATCAAACAAATATGGGAGTTTGATTATACGAAATTCCAAGTGCCTATTTTTCAATTCAAGTGGGTTGATAACAAAAGTGATGTTAAAATAGATGAATTGGGATTAATGAAAGTTTATTTCAGTAAGGAAGGGGAGAAAGATGAACCATTTATAATGGAATCAAAGGAAATACAAGTAATTTATGTTCCAGATACTACAAACCAAAACTGGTCAATTATTATGTTATCGACCAAAACTACTAAAGGGTCAGATGAAAATTCCACAGAGGATGACCCTTTCATTGGTACTTTAAAATCATTTCGCAGCAGTCCCAATGTAGATGGCATTTTTTATGTCATAGGAGACCACAATGAAGGGATTTTCATAGTCGAAAGAGGGGTCAAATTTATTCAACCTTAAAAAAAAGAGAGTTCAATAATCATGTTATTTTTTTATTGTAATATACATTGTGTTACATTATGTTATTATTTGTTCACTGCTACTTTTATGTAATCTAAATTAAATGTTAAACCACTTCTGCAGATAATGACTTCTCCATCTACTGATGTACCCAATCCCGAGGCACAATAGGTCTCTCAACCTACTATTTCTACTGGTCCTAGTGCAGAGGAAAAACAGGTTTCTCAACCTATTTCTGCTAGTGCCAGTGATGAGGTACAATAGGTTTCTCAATCTTTTTCGTCTGGTCCTAGTGCCAATGCTACCGTTCTAGAGGAACATAATGATAATGTTAAAACTTAGTAAATGGTAGACAATGAAACCCTAGTGTAAAGAAAACAAGAGCATCGTAGTTTGACAGTGTTAGCCAAAATCCTGAAGGAAAAAAAAGGCATCAAATATTAGGTGGGATGGAATGAGCGAGGCCTATATGTTACCCAAAAAAATCCATGTTTAGTAGCTATATTATAATCATCACTCAGCAACGCGTGCCAATTGATGTATAGTCATGGAACCATGCTGTCACCAGGCTTAAGACACTAATTTGGGAAGAGATTACGGTAACATTATGATATCATTTCTTTAATTTATTAAAATAAAATAAAATACTAAAACATTGACTCACTCTTCATCATCCCTTGTAGAGTACATTTATAGTATATGCCTTACACAAGGAATATGTATTAAGAGTTCCATGAAGGATTCATAGGGGCTTCCACAAAATTTTAACAAAATATCTACTTAAAGATGCTAAAGGGAAAATCAATCCAAACCCACCTCCTCTTCATGCACACTTGATATCCCAAGGAGTGTGGGATGCGTTTAGTAGTCATCGTGAGACGCTAACTTTTCAGGTACATTGTGTCTAGTAATAATTTGTTTGAAGTTACTTGTATTCATCACTTTGATTGAAAATTTTTTATTTATGAAAAAAAGATGAGTGTTGAAAATAAGAAATAGTCAAAAAAACCAGTGTACCCTTACTGTAAAGCAAGGTTGGGGTATGCTTCACCTGATAAAAAATTGGTACAAACTTTAAATCTACTGTAATACTTTTATGTGACATAAAACAACACCATAACCATGTTCCCCAATTTATTTGCAGATTGATGAATCGAAATCAAAAGCCACTTCCATCCCATGCCATGTGCTATGAAATGAGGCTCGTGTAAATAAAGTTGGGATACTTATAGATGAAAACACACAAAAAGTGTGGGAAACATGTGTAAGTATGACATAATATAATTTTTTTTGATTTAAATCACTATTACATAACAATGATTACTTATTTTACTATATTTTTTATCTGACATAGTCACAGGAATCAACAACACCCACACCAGATTCATATATACTTTCAGTAGCCTTTAAGTAGCTAGAAATGTATGGCCGTGTCAGAGGTGTGGGTTTTTGGGTGACACTGCAAACATATTTTCAAAAAAGAAACAAGCGAAGGATAAAATTGAGGAAATGAAAAATATGGGAGAAACATTAGCTATGTTTCAAGAATAATTAAAATACTAGAGGGAGCTGATAGAAAGTTTTATGGGGGGGGGGGGGGAAGAGAAGAAACAACTCAAGAACAACCCATGCATGAATATCCCGCCCCAACCCCGCCGGTTTTGAGGCGAACCATTCCCCTAAATAACATGACTTAGCTGAGGTAATCAATGTTCTAATAATTGTTTCTGTGAAATGTGAATCACATAGATACTGATACCTTTTCTATACTGATATTCTACAGGGTGAAAATGATTGTGATTTATATATATCAACTCCCACCCCTCACCTTGTAGTGAGGGATACCGTGTTCAATATGTAGAACGACATGCTACAAAATAGACCACTTCCAACAGGTCATTTCAGAGTGTCGATTAACATAGCTCATGGGCCTAGTGCTGAGCTACCTGTTCCAAATGATGATGAAGACATTCATATAGTCAAACAAGCTATTGGAACATTCATCGCATGACCATCAATTCTTGTAAAAAAATATATCGACAAGGAGGTATTCATTTCCAATTTATTTTTCAATATAAACCTTTAAATTTTAATAAAAAAGGTCTAAACTAATGAATGTTATTATTGAACAAAAAAAGGAAGGGTGTGAAACAAAATATCAGCTCAAAAATATCTCAAGGATCAACTAACTGATTGAAACGATCTACTGAGAGCACTTTCACCCATCCCATTTTGTATCCACATTTAATATCATTGCAAGCTCACATGGATACAATGTTGATAGACAACAATATTCACAAAGTTGATTTTGAAAAATATATGTACATAGGGGAAGAATCAGATTACATTAGTGCTAAAAATGTAAATGAAATCTTCAAGCATGAATGGCTAGGCACCTCAGGTGTAAATGTATACATGAGGTATGTTTTCATGATTTGATTTTACAAAAGTTGATATAATATGATAATTATGACTAAATATATTTCATATTTTTCACGGGTTTATATATGAAAAACAATTTAAGGGGTTTCCCCATGAACAAAAATTTAGACTTGTTAGTCCTCACATCACCTCTTCAAAAGAAGAAATAAATTCTGATAAAGAGGGTGAAATAATGTCATCCATGCTCAAATCATTTGAAAAAAATTTACAGATAACAGACTATTTTTAATACCAATGATGTAGTGGTAAAACTCTATAATGTAATCATATCAACTATATTTTTATTTTTTTCATTACTCATTCCTTTTTGTGTTTTTAGGAAGCATTGGATGCTCATTGAGGTCAATTTTGATACTCCAATGATTTATTTTCTGGATTCAATGCATGGATATCCAAAAAACTGACCTCGAATGATGGAGTTTGTTAATTTTTAAAAAACTAGATCCAACATTTTGGAACTAAACATCTAGTTATATAATTTATATTATCTTTTAATGAGGATTTTGTTATGATAGGGCAGTGCATAAATATCGTCTACTTCATGGAATGAATCTAGGGCCTAAGGACAAGAATGTCAACAAGATATAAAATTGGACAAGTATAAGGGTCTATATAATTATATTACTCTATAAGAACATATATCAAAACAAATTACTTATTTTTCTCGATGTTTCTACAGTGTCCAAAACAAACAAACAGAAAGGACTGTGGTTATTATGTTTGTAAATTTATGAAATAGATCGTATTTCATCAAAAAAATAGCATCCCTAAAGAGGTATTTTAATAAATTATTACTATTTAATTTAAATTTTTTATTAATACTTTTTTTATTTATATTTTTTCAGTACTACCATGAATTTCGCAAAAACTCATATTCACAAGATGATATAGATGTGTTTATAAATGGTAGTTAACCAACATTAGTGAAGTGCACAAAGAATCATTAGTTTTATTATCAGCTTATATCTAGACCAAATAAACCCTTTGGAAATATGTAAAGGTAATTTTACGATATAATATCTCTATTTTAATAAAAAATTATATAATTAAATGTTGATTTTATTTTCATTATTCCTTGTAGGGTTCGTTTATGTTAGAAGATTTCTGTCCACATGACATGCCTTTTCAGGAAGAGCAATGATGTTGTGTCTGCTCAATCACATAGGTAATATTTATGTTTTCATAGTAAAATAATTTTCTATATAATTAATTAATTTGTTCATATTTATGTTTAATTTCTTTCTTTTATGTAAGGAATATTAATATACTAATATTTGATATCAATGTATGAAATGTTTAGGCCATTATAGTTGGTATCAGAGTAAATGAACTATTAAAAATCGATCAAATGCATTCAGTTATTTGGATAATTTAGGGATATTATCTATAAGTCATTTGAAATGCGTAGGAATCAACCACACCTCAATCCGACACACAGTGTGACCAGTATGGCTAAAAGTGTCTCTTATCAGTTTAAAATTGACATTTTAGCTCAAAATGTGTCACTCACTGAAAACAAATAAAACCCACTCCAATTGTCTTCATAATTTAGGATAAAAAATCATAAGTTATTTGTGATGTGTATGAAGCAGTCTCATATCAAACCAACACATGATGCAACCGATATGACTCAAAATGCGCGTTTCTAGTTTAAAATGATATTTTAGTAAAAAAACACAACTGACATACTACAAACTGAGAAAACATATTTGTATTGTTTTTATACTTTAGAAAAATGATACATAAGTCATTTGTGACATGTAGTAATTGAACTCACCTCAATTCAACACACAATGCGACTGGTATGACTCAAAGTGTCTCTTTTTATTTAAAATTGAAATTAATTTTTGAAAAAAACACAAGTGACATACTGAAAACTGAGCAAAATAATTCATATTGGTTTGATACTTTAGGGAAACGATCCATGAGTCATTTATGAAATGTATGAATCAAAAACACCTCAATCTGACGCACGGTGTGACTGGTAGGGATAAAAGTGTCTGTTATCAGTTTAAAATCGATATTTTAGCTCAAAAAGTCTCACTCAATAAAAACCAAGAAAACCCACTCCAATTGTCTTCATAATTTATTATAATGATTCATAAGTTCTTTGTGGTGTGTATAAATTAGTCTCATATCAAACCAATGCACGATGTGATTGGTATGACCCAAAATGCATGTTTCCAGTTTGAAATGACATTTTAGTAAAAAAACACAACTAACATACTACAAATTGAGAAAAAACATTAGGATTGTTTTGATACTTTAGTAAAATGATCCATAAGTCATTTTTGACATGTAGGAATCAAACACACCTCAATTAAATGCACAATGCGACTGGTATGACTCAAAGTGTCTCTTTTTATTTAAAATTGACATTAATTTTAGAAAAAACACAAGTGACATACTAAAAAATGAGAAAACACATTCGTATTATTTTTACACTTTAGGAAAATGATCCATTAGTAACTTTTGATGTTTAGGAATCAAACTTACCTAAATCTAATGCATGATGTGACTAGTATGGTTAAAAGTGAATGTTATCAGTTTAAAATTGACATTTTAGCTCAAAATGTGTCACTCATTGAAAACCAAGAAAACCTACCAAAATTGTCTTCATAATTTAGGATAATTGTTCATAAGTTCCTTGTGATGTGTATGAATTGGTCTCATATCAAAACAATGCACGATGCAACCAATATGACTCAAAATGCGTGTTTCCAGTTTGAAATGACATTTTAGTAAAAAAACACAACAAACATACTAAAAACTGAGAAAATAGATTTGTATTGTTTTGGTACTTTAGGAAAATGATCCATAAGTCATTTATGACATATAGGAATCCACCTCACATCAATTCAATGCACAATATGATTGGTATGACTCAATGTGTCTCTTTTTATTTAAAATTGACATTAATTTTTGAAAAAACACAACTGACATACTGCAAACCGAGCAAACACATTCAGATTGTTTTGATACTTTAGAAAAACGATCCATCAGTCATTTGTGATGTGTAGGAATCAAACACAACTCAATCTAAAGAATTGTGTGACCAATATAAATCCAAATGTGTCATTTAAATTTGATATTAATTTTAGTAAAAGAACAAGTGACATACTCAAAACCAGTCAAACCCATTCAGATCATTTTAATATTTTAAAACAACGATATATGACTCATTTGTGACGTGTAGGAATCAACCCTCCCTCAATACGATGCACCGTGTGACTAGTATAACATCAAATGTTTCTTTTTTATTAAAAAATGACATTTTATTAATGTATTGTTTCATATTAATGTTTAATTTATTTCATTATTGTATTATTAACATAATATTTATTTTAATATATAGGTGTAATTTTTTTATTGAGTTCGGATTCTTTGTTTGGAAACTAATACCACAGATGACAATTTTTGAGAGGGGATCACAGATGCCAAAGGATGAAATATTAATGTTTTAACTATTTATTGGATAATTGTAATTTTAACCATATAAAACATTGTTTGAAATGTATATAGCAATGTGTTGTTTTGTATTCATGATTTCAAGTAAATGTATATAGAATTGTTTGTGAAACTCTTGTGTGCGCTGTTTCATTCTTCTGTGCTTTGTTCATGTGCAGGTGCTGGGTGTGCTGTTAAATAAACAACACATCTCATGCAACTAGGACTTTATCATTGCTATTTTGAGCCTTGATAAAGGCCCATTTTATCAGCTCTAATTATGTTCTGATAAATTGGGCCTTTATTAGTGCTCAAAATAGCAATGTTAAAGGAGACCCCCCCCCTTTATCTTCTCCGCGATTAAAAACGCTTTTCTAGCACTGTTAAAAGAAATTTCTAGCACTTTTAAAAGACTTATTTGTAGTAGTGTCCATTAATTTCATTCACTTAATGGATCCCTTATTTGATGATGAGTATAAATAAGAAATCGAGTTCCTCTCATCTAATTAGGGAACTAGAGGAAGAGGTCATAGGAGCCAAGGATACTGGGAAATCCATAGTCACGGTAGGAATAAGAAATCTAGCCACGTCCAGACTTGGGATTTCAATGTTGCAAAAACCCATAGAAGAGACCTCAGGTGTTTCAAATAGAAGTAGATAAATCCCCATGAACCTATCAAAATTTACCCTGGCCCTATCAACCTAGAATATCAATTGGAGGGGGTACATACATCAGATCACCCTAGGTAGGTAGGCAGACCTACTCGGCCCAACCCACTATGGATAGAAGCACCCCCAACTCATGTTTCAAGGGCCGATCCATACAAATAAAATAATCAAGTCCCTAAAGATCCTGTGAAAGAGAATCCACACCTAGGGAAGCACTGGACTTTAGACTAAAATTATGAAATCCTCAAAATAGTTATCCTTAGTACCAACCAAGCTATCAATAATGGATGCCCTGAGTTTTTCAAAATACCTCAAGGAAGCACCCATAGAGGTTTTTCTAAGCCGTCAAGAGTCTGAAGTTGGGGTTTCCTCTACTTAGGCCTTTCTAATAGAGACCAATCTTGTGGAATTCCATGCAGTTATCTCCTTCACCGATCAAGATGAAGATGTTATTATACAAGGACATGTTAGACCCTTGTATGTATTCAGCATGATAAATTGTGTCAATGTATGAAAGTTTTTCATTGACAATGGATTTGGAGTTAACCTCATTCCAATATGAACACCTCGCTGGCTGGGCTGTAATGAGGATAACCTAACACCTTCCACCATAACACTGTAGCGCAATGAAAGATTGAGTATAATCCATTAGGCCAAATCAATCTCAAGGCTTAGTTTGGATATCTTGTAGCTGACTCAGGATTTCTGGTGGTTTGGTAGAACACGACCTTAAAAATATTGCTAGGAAGGCCCAGGTTTCATCAACATATGATAATACCTTCATCACACCATCAATGCATCAAATACCTCTTTAATTGAAAAATCAAGATGTTTCACACTAATAAGGCCCTATTCAAATCCTATGAGTCATATTATATCAATGCCGGATTCTATTAGAGGAAAGGAAAACAACCCTTGGTTGAAGTTTTTCTTGGGACACTACCTCGAATGGTCTAGAAATGATCCCAACCAATCCCTTCGAATAGATCAATGAATATTACATCCTTCCCATCAATTAGGACATGTATATGATCCCAAATAAAGGAAAATATTCACCAGTATTTATGGTTTCAATCATGATCACTAAGTCCAACAGTGTTTAAAAGTTTTTTGACTCCCCATATAGTGGTGAAAGATCATGGTAAAATTCCCTCATTCCATCCCTAGAGCTCCAAGATATCATTTCCTTACTAGTTGAGGCATAATTGGTTGTCTTGTCCGCTAAAGAGGATAAAGAAACTCCTTCTCCATCTATCACTCTATCTTATCCATATTTTCAAGGAAATCCTGTATTATTAGTTGGGTTAGAGGATGTTGCTTTATCGTCTAAATGCCAAGATATCGACTCATCCCCCAAATATGGATAAATTGTCCCATTACTTAATCCCCATATGGAACAAGAGTAATAATATGAATAGAAGAAAGAAGAGGAGGAGGAGGACCTTAGAGATGAACCTCCATCATTTGAGGAGGGAATATCTACCACCAATGATGAAATAAGAGAAATAAATCTTGGTATAGAAGAAGATAAATGAGCCACATTGATCAGTGTATTCGTGTATTCTGAAGAACAATAGGTATATAAATCCTTCCTTTAGAAGCATTAGGATGTGTTCCCCTAGAACTACATAGAAATGCTGGGCCTCAATCCTGGGGTGGACAATCACCACATGGGCCTACCAGAGGACCAACAGGGCTATAACAAATCATCCAGAAGGATGAACCCAACACATTATTCTAGAATTGTGGCTGAAGTTGACAATATAATTAGAACTAACTTCATCTGGGAGGTCCAATATCCCAAATAGATGGGAAATATCAACCCCATAAAGAAAAAGAATAGGAAAATTAGAGTTTGTATCGATTTTAGGGATCTCAACTGACACTGTCCAAATGATGATTTCTTATTCCTGATCACAGGAATATTGACCAATGAAACCACCAGATATCAGGATCAATCCATCATGGATGGATATTCAAGATATAATCAAATCTGAATGTCATAAGAAGATGAAAAATCCATGGACTTCAATTCCACCTAGGGGTTATTTTTCTATCTAGTAATTATCTTTGTCTTGAAGAATGCCGATTCTATGTACCAACACACCATGCATCAAATCTTTAAACCATTATTGGGATTTTTTTTCAAATTATATGTTGATGACCTGATAGTTAAATATTGACAATTATCTAACCACCTAGAGGAAATTGAAACCATATTCAACAAACTATGACAACACAGCCTGGAAATGAACCCCTTGAAATGTGATTTTGGCATTCCCTCAGGAAAATTTATAGGCTTCTTTGTATGCCACCAGAGCATCAAAGTTGTCCTTGAGAAGAGAAATGATACCCTTAGCATGTAACCTCCCCAAAACATCATATAGTTGAGAGTAATTTGAGGAAAATTGGCCTACATTAGACACTTCATAGACAAAATTGCAGGAAAATGTATACCCTTCACTAGGTTGATGAACATGGGCTACGTATCAGTGGACTAATTATTGTCAGTAAGTATTCAAAAGTCTCATGAAATATCTATTAATCCTTCTAGTGATGATGTCACCTATCAAGGAAGGCCACATATTTTGTATTTTAAATCCTTATAGTGATCACTGATATCCTTCCCTACAAAAAAGAGTTATTCCGATAGTAAAAATAGTCTATTACCTCAGCTAAACCATTATCAATGCTGAGACTCATTATTCAGATACCGAGAAGTAATTTCTGGCACTAATCTTTACAGTCCAAAAGTTTTGGTACTACCTGCAGCATCACATGGTCCATTTGGTCTCTCATAACAACCCAATAAAATACATTCTCAACCATCCAATGCTAATCGGACATCTATCATGATGGGTGGTCATCCTGCAATAGTTTGACATTCAGTTCATGCCTTATAAAGCGGTCAAGGGGCATGTGTTAAATTTTTTTATGAGAACCCCTCAATAGAAATGAATTCATTGGACACTGAACTACCAGATATAAAGATGTTTTCTTTGTTCAAGAGGGCCCCCAAATATGGGAGATGTATTTCAATGGTGCATAAAAAAGTTATATAGGGAATATGATGGAAGAACCTAGGCTCAACAAAGTGGGGTTGGGAGTCTGATCATCTCTCTAGCAAAGGTAGTACTGACATACTCATTCCGGTTGTTGGAAGGGTACATGAACAGTGAAGTATAATATAAGGCACTCATTGTAGGGATAGATGTGGAAATTTAGGTACAATTCAATCACTTAAAGATAAAAGGTGATTCAGAACTGGTCATTAAGCAAATCAATGAGGGCTATTCCATAAAAATGGAAGGGTTAATCCCCCTACTAAACCATATCCTAGGAATAATGGAGTAATTTAATTTGGAAATGATATTGACTCATGTACCATGGTCACCAAATTCCCAATCTGATGCATTGGAAAATGTGGCCACAACTCTAACTAATCCAGAATGGGATGAAATAGTCACCGACATTTCCCATTATCGGATGTTATCACCCTTAAATTGAGATAACATGGAAGAGATCAATGATATTATCCCCATCCCTGATCCATATTGTCCTACCAATAGTTGGATGAAACCCATTGTGGACTACCTTCAAAAGGAGTTCTCCCACCGAACATAGCTGGGAGAGAGAAAATCCAAAGACGAACAAATATATTTGTTCTATATGATGGCATGAATCATCAAATGGTAATATCTAAGTAGAACCTTGATGAAGAAGAGACTGCTGATTTCATGAAGGAAGTGAACAATAGAACCTACAATTCCTACCATTTAGGATACAATCTTTCCCATAAAATACAAATTCTTGGGTACTACTAGCCCACCATAATTCATAACTCCACTAAAATCACCAAAAAGTTCCATTTCTATCAGGTTCATTTGAAATTCATTCACCAAACCCTGAAGTTTCTCCACACAACCAAATACTCCTGAACATTTATTCATATGATGAATGGACTTCATGGGACTATATACTCCCGCTAAGGCCAAGAAGTTCAAGTACATTCTCACTAAAACTGACTTCTTCTTGAAGTGGGCTGAAGATATACCCCTCAAAGAGGTCAGGTCAAGGAATATTGTCAACTTCATGAGATCCAACATCATCACCAAATTTTGTGTCCCTCATACAATAATGATGGAAAATGGAACAAATTTCTATTCTGTTGAATTGGAAAAACTATACCAGGTGTATGGAATCAAGTCCAACCATTCACCCTGCTACCATGTAGTGGCTAACAGATAGATAGAGGCCTTTAAAAATAACCTATAAAATATACTCCAAAATAAGGTAGATAAGGATAAAAAGTATTTTCCAAATAATATCCTACATTCCTTGTGGTATTATTGAACTATGACCCGCACTTCCACACAGGCGAAACCATACTCATTAGTATAAGGGATAGAGGTAGTCCTTCCCATAAAAGATAAATTTTCCTCGCTCCACATCACCATATGTGATCTGTTATCCACATATGATCAATACTATAAATGACTACATGAATTGGATTGAATGGGTTAGAAGATATTTTACACCTTGTATCATTTGGAAGTCCACCCAAATTAGATTACATGATCCTTTAAAAAAACGTTTTCCTCCAGTTTTTCCTCAAGGGAGATATAGTGTTAATCATTGCGACTCTGATGATACTAAAAAAGAAACCTCCAAAGTTAGATCCCAAAGTTGGAGGGACGCTATTCTATACACAAAGTCTACTATAATGGATTTTATTCTTTGATCTCGATGGAAGAGAAACTTACCATGACCCCTACCAAAGGAAGGTTCCTAAAAAAGTATTTCATCTAATCACAAGACACAATCATCCTAATCGGATGACATTAAACTACATGGTACATCGTACTAATCACATGATGTTAAAATTCATGTTAAATCATCCAAGGGACATGATATTAAACTACACATTCGTTCTTTATCACATGGCCTTAAAAAGAATAATATATTTGTCCAAGTTTCAAGATAATATACTACATGACACCAATGTACATGTTGTATGATGTTAAACTAAATAACAACATAATTATCACACCATAGAGGAAACCTCCATCAACATCAGTCATCTTCCATGACTTATTCAAGAACTACGTGTGGATTTATTCCTATATTATCAGGATACGTAGTGATTCCTAGACCTCTTGAGTTAATACCAACCACAAATTTACCTCTATTCACAATATTTTTTCTTACCTGAATTTACCCTCAAGGCCTCTTTTCATGTTGGGATTATGTTCCTTGTTGGTCCAAAAAATCATCATTCCCCTAACTACAAGACATAATCATCCTAATTGCAAGATATTAAACTACATGTTACATCATCCATGTTACAAGACAATAAACTACATGACACCAATATCCTCACTGTATGATGTTAAACTACAAAACACCATAATTTTCTCACATGAGATGACATTTCCCTCAACATCGGTCATCTACCATTCCATATTCAAGAATTATGTGCGGGTTGATTCCTATCCACATAGGATACATAGTGATTCCTAGATTTTACATCCTAGTCCAGCCACCCCAAAATTAAAAAATTCACCCAACCTTCATATGGGTTAAAACTACATAGGGTTATTTCCATTAATAATTATGTGAGTCTTTTTTCTTATAATGGCCCATGTTTTTCCAGAAAAAATTTTTGAGTAGAAATTTGATTTTTTTGATAACAAATGATTATAAGGGGTATAAATGGTTCTTTTACCCTATAAAATGACCTCATATAATATTTATGACCACTCTGTTGGTTCTGGAATAGAGTTTATACACTTGGAAAAGAGTTTAGGGGAAATTTGAGCTGTTCAACATTTAGCGGAATAATTAATACTTAATATTTAATAAATTAAATATTAATTCACTCACGTAGGTTCGTTCGGTCATATATTTTGAATGGAGAAAATTATTGAGATTCCTTCTCTTCCATTGAGTCTAGAATGAATAATTTTTTTATACAAGGCATAAAATAAAGTTGGGCATCGAGGTCGACCCACACCCCTTTTTCTTTTCCTTTTATTTCTTTTTTTTCTTTTCTTCTGAATCCTCTAGGATTATCGAGTACGCCCCTATGGATTCCACTTAGAAATATAGAGAGAGAGGAGAGGGAAAGAGATAGATATAAATAGTTAGTGATAGAGGGAGGTACCTCTGTGGAGCTCAGGACATGCCATATTGACATGCAGAAACCATGGACTGCAGAAATGGGTGAAGCTTTGGCAGTTTCCACCCAAAGGTAGGTAATTTTTATGTTTTTCCATAGATACCTGTAGATTTTCCATTTTCTAGTTTAAATCCCCATATATGATTGATTATGGATCCTTAGGGTCTGATTTACTATTTTTAGGGTGAAAACGGGGGTTTCTAAGTGATTTGGAGGTTTTCCATCTGGGAAAACCCATATACACGACGTGTGGTTTAGGGATCACACATGGTGTGTTCTTCCCATTTGGGGAAGACTATGTTTTCAATTTACACACCATGTACTCGAGTGTACATGATGTGTAATGTTTCTCATCCATGTAGCTAAGTGCCCCACTGGGCAACCTGTGTAGGGGTACCTGGCCATGTAGATTACACAGCCAGACCCTATGTGGGTCGCACACTGTGTAGAAGTAAATGGCCAGGACAATTACATGGCCAATCCATTTGAGGGACACGATAAGGAACCCCCTATAGGTTATACTATGTATACCCCATTTCACACTCCATATACTTGGGCATTTACATGCCAAGTACATGAAAAAGTACACACCCATGTGGGGCCTTGAGGGTACACACCGTGTATGGTATTTACACATTGTGTACTCCTCCTTTGGCACCATTTTAAGATCTTTTCCTGTATTATGACCAAGATTTGGATTTGGATCAAATAGTAGTCTATTCTGATTAGTTTTCTGTGTAGATCATGATGGTGAAACCCATGGAGTGGTTTCAGGATTTCTAATAGGTATTTTGGGACTTTTATCTAAATGGATAGGTTTTTCCTCTCGTAATAAAATCCATTTTATCCTTAGAGTGAGACATTTGATCTAATATGATCCATGATATATCTCTCTTGACTAATGCTTTTTAGATTTCCCTTGAGGATGTCTCCCTTGTGATGTGTTCCCTTCTGGTCCAGGAGACCATGAGACTTGTTGTTCTAAGGATCCCCTGTAAGATTCCTTTGTTTACATTTCAACCTAGAGGAGACCTTATAGGATGACTCTGTATTATTTTTGTTACCAAGGATCCCCTAAGGCATGTATTTTCTTACATACTGACCTCTGTAATCCCTTGTAGGATCCCTCACCTATGTATCATTCATAGGATCCCATGTAGGATGCCTCTTTCTTTTTTACTTGGATATAGAGGGTGTTATGTAGGAAACCTTTTTCCAATGTGTTGTTCCAAGGATCCTGTGTAGGATTCCTTTGTTTTCATACCATTTAGGATCTTATGTAGGATTCATCCTTCCCATTACAGTTGAGGACCCCATGTAGGATTCCTCCTTTACCCTTTCAGCTAAGGATCCTTAATAGGATTCCCTCACTATTATTGGACCTTGAGGATTCCATGTGGGATTAATCCTTTACATTTTCTATTGAGTATCCCAAGTAGGATTCCTCTTCAATGTTTTTATTTGAGGGACCCATCAGGTGCCCCAATTTTTGACCGGCCCTGAGTAAGTACATCGAGTTTGGGTAGAGATAGTAGTGGGTGTCACCTTAGAACCTGTGCTGAACTTGTAATCCCATGAGGCTGGGGCAGTAGTGGTGGGTTTAGGTGTTCATCCACCATCACTATTTTTTTTATACTTTTCCATGTTTATTTATGATGCAGTGATATTTTCCATAGAAATTTCTTAGTTGGTGGTTGTTGAGCCTTATGCAAGGCATATTTCTTTCTCTTTGAGATTCCCTGACATTATTCTTGGTATCTGTCTTATTTTTTGGGATACCCAGGATTCATTCCTAGGATTTAGATTTTGAACCATGTTATTTATTATATTTACTTTCATACCCATGGGTACTACCTGATACTTATCTATTGTGCTTGTATATTTGATTATTATTTTATTGGGATTTCCAGTGGTGTTTCTTAGAATCCATCTATTGAGACTATAACTATGATATATGGTCATGGACCCTAGTAATGGTACTCATTGATGATTACACTCTCTTGAGTGATGAGGATGGTTACGATATCCTTAGTTCATGGTTTAATGAGGATGATTACACTCTCTACAACCCATAGTTTTTGGTGGATGGTTATTCTCTTCTCAATTTTTGGTCTATAGAGGATGATTTCACTCTCCTTGACCCGTGGCTTATGGAGGATGACTATGATCTCCTAACTTCTTCATATGATGAGGATCTCAACAATTTCTCTTTAGGATTAGGATTATGTGCATTTAATTTGTCAGGGTGGTTGAGCATGGAATCCTAGAACCTATGTTTGACATTTATATTTAGATCTCGAGGGGTGGGTGTGATGTATCACTGATGATCTCTCCTACAGATCGCCTAAGGACCAGACCCTTAGGGTTCATCTGAGTCGCAATTCCATTACCGCCTATGGGATGAGATCTATGGATTAGAAATTGGAATAGATTTACATGGAATTATTATTATGATGACTAGCTCAGTGACCATTTTATGGATGTCTGGATGTACTTCATTGGAATTCTTCTTTATAGTGATTGGAGGCGAGAACTGGTGAACCCAAGGTTTGGATTATTATCCCACTATAGCGATGTGGGTTTCTCAAAAGAATTTATAGAATTAGATGAAGCAAGTATATGTTTATTGGGATTACAGACCTAGATGTCGATTTTTGATACACGGATTTAGTGGAACGACGTCCATCTCAATTCCCTAGCATAGGTTGTCCAGGCGATTGGGATTACTGACCCATGGATAAACTTCATATTGGTTTTATGTTATTTTATTCAACTTAATCATGAATATATATATATATATATATATAGGTATGGTAAAATACATTTATATGCATATAGATATAGAAATCCATGGTATAATTTTCCTTGTTGACCGAGATTATGGACCAGGGGTTCGAATGTTGTTTCATTTTATTAGCTTTAATTATCTTTTCAGTTGTGTCACATCTTGGATAAGCACATTGCTTTTACATACACTAATAACAACGTTTTTATTGGTTATCATTGGGGGTGACCTACTGAGACTATTTTCCACCCCTATACATGCACCTCAGTGTATGTGTATAACTTATGTTTTCTTTTCAAGTTGAGAATAGTTGCATGGTGGATAGGCATGATACCCAGTGTTGCATGATAAAGAAGAGCTGCTCATTTGGGTTATTATGACTGGTATGAGGAAACTTGATATTGTTTAGAGATAGGGTATGTTTTCTGCCTCAGAGTTAGTAGTAGAGCCCTGTACTTTTATTTCAGTTTCTTTTGTAATCTTATATCTGTATGGTCAACCCAATGGGTGATCGGTGTTTTATGTATGACAAATCTATTTGGGATTTTATAGAATTTTCATTTATTATTACAACATATTCTATTTCAGTTATTTATTTCTTCCAAAAACTTTTTATTTACTACTGTGTATGATACTTATCTATTTTGACCATTTTCTTACTCAAATATGTGGTCATAGTCTCCCTATCATCACACCCTAGGCCCTCATAGCTAGTCTCAGCCTCTGGAATATGGGGAGGCATTCTTGAGGCCTCATAACCAACATCATTGGGGCACCATTTTAGTGGAATCTGGGCCTAGATGTTATAAAGTGGTATCCGATTTGTTCTTTTTCCTAGTATTTACTTTTTGGGATATGGTGGACAGGAGTATTAGGAAGGTGTCATAACCTTTGATGGATATCAGACTGGTGGTTGAGAAAACTTGTTCTAGTAAGAATTCATTGTTTCTAGGGGTATGGGATTGATGTTCTAATCTACAATGTTACAATTGTATATTATTTTCACCTTGAGTGATGAACATGTTGTGTAGATGTTATGATTTATTGTAGATTTTTGGATCTCATTCTATTAGAAAGAGGCCATAGATGGATTTTGACTCTTGACCAGCAAATCGAAGAGGCAACTCATGCATCATATTTGGCACATAGGATTCACATCACATTGGACTGGTAGTGTGTGTTTTTCCTAATGAATGAGGCCTATTAATTTGGTCCTACTAATATATATATATATATATATATATATATATTATTCTGATGGAAGGTTATGTGAATCCTTTTTGAGGCATTGGTGTTAGGATGATAACTCATTCCTCATGCATGGGAAATTTAGTGACCCTAGAATGTCAATATGGGATGTGTTTCCCTTCTGTTGGACCCTTATAGGGTGTTGTTTCTCAGGTAGTGGTTATCTAATCATATTTCTATGTACGATGTTGATGGATACCATGACCTTTATTAATAACTAGATCTCTAGGGGTATTACCATATATGGATACATGACAAGTGTCAGTTCAGTGTCTCTTATGTGTTGGTATTTTGAACTCCATGGAGCAGTTCCTTCTAAGGATTCTCGATGAGGATCATCCCCTTGTAGGCCGTGTTTTTAGTTTTAACCCTCATAGGTAGTTGTGATATTTACCTTCTTTATAGAGGTTTTATCTTTTGGGATAGGTGGTTAGAACTTGTGATTTAGTTATGAGACATGATCTGTAGGGTTGGGTGGGAGACCTAAAGGCCCTTATTTTTGACTCAAACCCTCATAGGTCGATGCCCATTTTATTTTATGGAAAACTATATGAGAGAGGTTGGATATTAGTTTCAGATGTCTTTTAGGTAGTGAGCTTGGTTTTATGCTCATTTGAGATTGAGGCATGGTAGGTGCTCGAGTATTGTATTATAGGCATGTTGATGACTTTATCTTTTGAAAAACACCGTGGGTGCTTTTGTGTCAAGAATGGATTTGAAGAGTAGGACTGTTTGGTTTATTGGACCGGTCGATCAGTGTTCCCACTATTTTTAATTTATTCAAAGTGCAGTTAGACGCCCAGGATTAGAACAATTCCAGTTAATGGGTGGCTATGGAATAAATCGTGGCATGGGTGGAGTTCTCTATTTTGAATATGTGTTCTAATGGAGCTTTTGGATAGTTAAAAATGATGTGACGTTTAGCTCGGTCATCTTAGCCTTATGTTAAATGAAACACTAGAGTGTGATTAGGGTGATAAAGGTACACATTATTTGTGCATGGTGCCATTAAATTGTAAATCACTGAGTGGCCAAGTGTGATCAGAGTACCAATATTTTCATGACATTCCATGGGCTTGCTTTCTTGGGAGTTGTTGTTTAAATGGTAAATGGAACTCCATGGTAGAGGTGACATAGAGAAAAAATCAGGTGCCGTGAAAAGGTTGGATCGTGACTGAATCCTTGTCATGTTTTGACAAGATGTAGAGCATGGGTCGAAGAGAGATATACACGCCTTTCGGTAGAAATATTGGTGTGCTTCTGGTTATAGATGATCATGCTCTTTCTTAACATCATATTGAGTATGTTGAGATTTCATTGGTCCTACACTGATCTTATTTTATTTTAAATTTTCTTCCCTAGTTGAGGAAGAAACCTATTGAGGTTATGCTCGAGTAACTGTATAAGGTAATCCATATGGTGGGGAGTGCACCATTGTCCGTTTGATGGTGGCGACTCTCATTTTCTATTTAAATTTAGAATTTTCCATGGGCCGTTAGGATTGGAGTTTTTTTTGAGTTGATGATAAGGGTATACCTATGGTGGGGAGTACTAGATCAGTCGTAGTTAAATGTCTTCCATGTAGGAGATATTTGTTGGAACTATAAGGATAGTCATTGGATGGTCAAGATAGCTTTATTGTGCAAATGATTGGGTTAAGATCCTGGATTCTAGTCTTACCACTATGCTTCTTGGTGATGATAAGGTTTATGGTAGGTAGGTTGTAATGGCCTATATTTTTCTGGACATAAATATTGAGTAGAAATATATTTTTTTTACTATCAGATGCTTCTAATGGGTAAACATATTTTTTTTCCATAGCGTATGACCTTAGATAATTTTTATAAACACTCCATTGGTCTTGGAATAGGGTGTTTACCCTAGGATAGAAGTTTGGTGGAAATCCGAGCCGTTTGAATTTTAGCTAAACAATTAATATTTAATACTTAATAAATTAAATATTAATTCATTCACATAGGTTTTTTTGGTCATATCTTATTAACACAACGTCATATTGATATTCCATCTTCTCTGTTGAGTCCAAAATGTGTAGTTTTTCCTATAAAAGGTATAAAATCAAGTTGGGTGTAGGGACTGACCAGGGCCCCTTTTTCTTTTCCTTTTCTTTTTATTCATTTTATTTCTTTTATTTTTCTTTTTATTTCTTTTCCTCCTGGATTCTCATGCACACCCCTGTGGCTTCCCCTTAATTAAACTGAGAGAGATAAGAGAGGGATAGAGAGAAAGATAAAGAGAGAGGGAGAGGTGGAGGTACCATCATGGAGCTCGAGATGAGCCAGATTGATGTACGACAACCATGGACTGTGGAAATGGGAAAATCTTCAGCAGTTTCCACCCAAAGGTAGTTTGTTTTTATGTTTTTTTAGATCCCCATATATTTTCCATTTCTTATTTTACATCCCCTTATATACTTTCTTATGGACCCTTATTGACCAATCTACTATTTTTTGGGCGAAAATGGTTGTTTCAGAGTGATTCAGACGTAAACTATTCCGGAAAACCCATCTACATGGCATGTGGTTCAGGTAACACATACAGTGTGTTCTTTCCATTTGGGGAAGATGAAGTTTTTGAAGTGCATACTATGTATTAGGTTGTACATTCCATAAACTTGGTCTCATCCATGTAGTTGAGTACCCATTCAGGCTACCAGTGTAGGGGTACATGACCTTGTAGAGTACAAAACCAGACCCCGTGTGGGTCACACACTGTATAGAAGTACACATCCAGGTTAATTACATGGACAAGCCATTTTATGGGAAGAATAAGGTACTCCATGTAGGGTACATTCCATGCAACCCATTTCACATGTTGTGTACTTTCACATTTATATTCCAAGTATAGGAAAAAGTACATGACCATGTGAAGCAATGAGTGTACACATTGTGTATGGTCTTTACACACTGTGTACTCCTCCTTTGGTACCCTTTGAGGGTCTTTTCTTGTTATATTTTGACCCAAGAGAAGTCCATTATGAGTAGTTTTCCATGTAGATCATGATGGTGAAACCTGTGGAGTGATTTGAGGACTCTTAATGAATGTTTTGGGTATTCTATCTAAACAGATAAGTTATTTCTTTGGTAATCAAATCCTATTTTCTACTAAGAGTGAGACCTTTGATTTGAGATGAGCTATGATCTATCTCTCTTGACTGATGCCTTTTTAGATTTCCCTTGAGCATGTATACCTTGTGAGATGTTCCCTTATGGATTAGGAGGTTGTGATACTTATTGTTCTGAGGATCCCCTCTTGGATTCCTCTTTTTACATTTCGACCTATAATATCAATTGTATGATTACCCTATCTTCTTATTGTTACCAAGGATCCCATGAAGGATGTATTTTCTTAAATAATGACCTATGGAATCCCTTTTAGCATCCCTTACCTATGTATCATTCAGAGGATCCCATGTAGGATGCCACATCCTTCGTACTCGGATTTTAATGGTCCCCTATAAGACACCTTTTTTCTATGTGTTGTTTTGAGGATCCCAGGTAGGATGCCTCTGTTATCTTACTATTGAGGATCCCATAAAGGATTCCTCCTTCTCTTTACAGCTAGGGATCCCATGTAGGATTCCTCCTTTACCCTTTCTATTTAGGATCCCGTGTAGGAATCCCTCTCTATGCTTGGAACTTGAGGTTCCCATATGGGATTCATCCTTTACCTTTTTTTAGGATCTCGAGTAGGATACCTCTTCAGTGTTTTGATTTGAGGCACCCAGTGGGTGCCCTAATGTTTGACTGACCCTGAGTTAGTAAGTCAGGTTTTGGTAGAGATGGTAGCTGGTGTCACCTTAGATCCCATGTCGAATTTGTAAGCCCATGAGGCTGGGGCAGTGGTGGTGGGTTTAAGAATTTAACCACCCTCACTCTTTTGTTTATACTTTCACATGTTTATTGTTTATGCAATGATGTTATTTAGAGGTGTTTCATAGTTGGTTTCTATTGAGACCAATGCGAGGCATGTTTCATTATCTTTGGGATGCATGGGCATTCTTCCTGGGATCTATCTTATTTGTTTGGATTCCCAGACATGCTTTCCTGGTATCCATATTTTCAGCCATGTTATTTATGATATTAACTTGCATATCCATAGGTACTATCTTAGACTTGAATATTGAGCCTGTATATTTAGTATTTCTATAGGTGTTTTATGGTATCCTTATGTTGAGCCTATGACTATGATATATGGGCATATCCCTTAGTAGTGATACTTGTGGATGGTTATTCTTTCTAGAGTGATGAGGATGATTATGATCTCCTTAGATCATGGGTTAATGAGGTTGATTATGCTCTACTCAACCTGGATTTGTCGGTGGATGACTATATTCTCCTAGACTAGTGGTTTATATAGGATGATTACGCTCTCTTTAGCCTGTGGCTTATGGAGTATGACTACACTCTCCTTGATTTGTCATATGATGAGGATCTCCAGATGTTATCTTTGGGATTAGGCTTATGATACTTTTCTTTATCTGCGTGGTTGAGCATGGAATATCACACATTTATTTTAAATTCATATTTAGATCTCAAGGGGTGGGTATGATGTATCAATGGTGAGATATCCAACATATTGCCTAAGGTTCAGACCCTTAGGGTTTATTTTAGTCACAATGTTTTGACTGCCTATGAACCAAGACATATGGCTCAGACACTAGATTGGATTTACATGGAATGAGTAGTATGATGACTAGATCAGTGACCATTTACAAGATGTCTGGATATACTTCCTTGGAATACTTATTTACAATGATTGGAGGTGAGTACAGGTGAACCCTAGGTTCATAAGAGTATCCCCCTATGATGGCGTAGCTTGCTCAGAGGAATTTCTAGCATTGGTTGAAGAAATTATATATCAATTGGGATTACAGACCTAGAGATTGACTTAATGATACACGACCGAAGTGGCACGATGTCCATCTCAGTGCCCTTGCACAAGATGTACAGGTGATTAGGTTTATGGACCAAGAATTGACTGCAAATTGGTTTTAAGTTATTTCATTCACCTTAGTCATGAATATTAATATTTATGTAAATATTCATAGGTTTGGGACTATACATGTATAAACATATAGATATGGAAATCCATGGTGGCACTTTCCCAGTTTACTGGGATTATGGACCTGAGGTTCTACTGTGGTTTCACGTTATTGGATTTACTTATTTTTTAGTTGCATCTCATATAGGATGAGCATATTTATTTTTTCATACACTTATAGTAGTATTTTTATAGATTATCATCAGGGTATACTACTGAGATTATTTCTCACCCCTGCACGTTCACCTTGGTGTATGTGTAGACCTTATGTCTACTTTTCAGGTTGAGCTTAGTTTCATGGTGTATATGGTTGAGTCCCACTGTTTCATGATCGAGAAGAGATAATCATGTGGGATCTTATAATTAGTATGGTTCAGTTCGATAGTGTCTATTGACCGATTATGTGTTCTATCTTAGAGTTATTAGTAAACCCCTTTTATTTTATCTTAGTTTCTTTTGTACTCCTGTATCTGTATGGTCGGCCCAGTGGGTGACCATTTTTGTATGTATGACATAGCTGTTTGGGCTTTTATAGCATTTTATTTTATTATTACAACATGTTCTACTCAAGTTATTTATTTATTCTACACTGTTTATTTACTCCTGTGTATGATACTTAGCTATTTCTAGTGTTTTATTACTCTGATATGAGGGAATAGTCTCCCCACTATCACTCCCGAGGACCTCACTGATAGTCGACAACCTCTGACATATGGGGAGGTGTTCTTGAGGCCTCGTAACCAACCAGATCTGGGGAAATATTTTAGTGGAATTCTTATTGGGATGTTAAAAGTCCTATACATATATGATACATAGTGATTCCTATATTTTAAATCCTAGTATAGGCTCCCAAAAGTAAAAAATCCCCCTCCCTATGTATGGTTCAGACCTAAGAAGGGATATTTCCATCAAAAACTACATGTATCTTGATTCCTGTAATCACATGATATGTAGTGATTCCAAAACCTTATGACCAGGGCCCAACCCCAAAATATAGAAAATTATCCCTCCCCATTATAAAAACTAAATTGATGCAGGGTACATGATGTTATTAATATTTTCATGACTTATTATATACTCCCTTTACTGATTTTATATTAAATGTGCATAATTTGTGTGAAATATTAATGTTTTAATATTAAGTATAATTTTGGAGCATTTTTAGAAGTAGTCTAATTGAGTTAGTTTAATGTTTTAATAATACCTATCACTATACTAATCCAAATTGTATGGTTCTTGTTTTCTATGATTCTAATTTTAATATAAAACATTTCATTAGAAGGTACCATGAGCCCATTCTGCCATTTGAAGGGTCATATAGTCCTCACAAACAAGACCAAAGAATCTGTGAACAAACTGGACCAGCCTTGAAGATTGATTTACTGGGCTCAATCCAGAAGTCCAAAAACATTAAATCTCCACCATAATTCAGGGGACACTACATTTCATCTTGGATAAACATTTTAGTGCCCAAATCTAAGAACCAGGGGCCCAAATAAAGCTTTAAAATCCAGCCCACCATTCTGGACGAGAATTAAAATCAGTATAGTATGCATGACATATCTCATGCTGTAAGCATCAAATCGAGCTGAGATTTATCAGTGTGAAAGAGGAGATATAGGTGGAAGACTTTTTTGAAGAACCCATTCGGATTTGAAGGCATATTCATATTCAAAAACCCTTTCACATTCTGAACTTCAAAATAGTTGGATTGAAATGGACAGTTTTACTTTGTTTAATCAACCGGCCATAACTTTTGATAATTAAGTCCAAATGAGTCCAAATGTTGAGATTAGTCGGCCAAATTTATTATCTACAACTTTTAAGAAGGAGATTTTTTGAGATTCGGCTGTCTTGATGTCCATATCTGCGAGCCAAAAGGAGGGGTATTTCTGGAATGTAAACAGTCCACTCCTTGGGCTATAAATACTCTCCCCTTCTCTCCTTGAGAGGGGTTGACATTTCAGAAGAGGGTATATCATATTGGCACGAACAAAGCTTTTCAAAAGTCTTGGGAGGACCTGCTATACTCACGTTTTCACTTGAGATACCTTTCCTCCTCTCTTTGTTTTCACTTACTTTTGTGTTCTTCATTTTTGTAATTTAGTAAGTCCTTTCTTTTGTAATTTTGTTTTAATGCAAGTTTCTTCTTCAATATCTCTTATTATACTCCAAATTATGTATTTTAATTTTAATGTTCTTAAAATAGTTTAAATTCAGTTGAATCTCTTTCCCTTATTGTGCTTCCTCATTCAATCAAAAATCCATTTTTAATTATCATCATTGTTCGTGTGTGTGTGTGTTCGACATACCACTCTTTTATAATCCCTTTATTTTTCTTCCATTCTTAATTTATCATCATAATTATTATAACCAGAATATTAAACTCTCAAATGGATGAGTAAATATCTCATTGGGGTGACAAAATTTAGGGATGTTAAGTGATTGAGAGTATTTGCTCGAAGAGTATTCGTTAATTTAACATTGTGTATGTTGGACTTAATATGTCATGGATTAATGACATATTTTATTTAGCATGTGGTTTACATGGATTATTGGAACCATAAATACACTACCATAAACAAGTACTTATTGATTTTAGAATCCTAGATAAGTTAAGTCTTGTATTAAAGCTTTAACACTTAGGAATTCTAATCGACGTCAACTTGTGAAGTGGGTGTTAATTTAAATGCAATATAAAGCAAAGCTCAAGGATATCACAAGTTTAACTCCCTAATAATGAACTAACCCCAATATTTATCAATTTTTTAAATCAATTATAGTCAATCAATCATTTCAATTAAGATCTTTAACAAACCCCCCTAATCAAAATACAATCAACTAAAAACAAACGACTACTACAAAGTATCATCGCCGAGGATTCGACCCAAGTGCTGCTATACACATTAGTAGAGCACCAGAACTTTGACCGGTCGATAGGCGACAATCGGCCGTGCATTTTAAATGGATCCATTGACAAGGATGGTGCTTTAAGTAGTGATTAGTTTCTGGTTATTGTCAAAAAAACCAAAATAAAAAACAAAATTTAAAAAAAAAATAAAAAAAAAATCACAAAGAAAAACCCATCTTCCTCTTCAAAATCATAAACTGAAAAAAACACAAAGAAAAACCCATCTTCCTCTTTCTTCCAAAATCTCTCTGAATGCCCCGTATCCTCCCAAACAATCCCTCGGATTTGTTTGACCCTGAAATTGAGCAAACACTTCGCCAAATTAGGAGGAACATAAGAGATAATCAACTCATTCAAGAACCAGTCCTCATCCAACCAATTGAATTAGATATAGCCAATCCTAGGGAACAAACCATTAAAGAAATCACTTCCCCTGATATGAATTACCAACCTCTTGGTATTTAATATCCAAACATAGAGGCTGACTTCGAACTCAAATCGGGTTTGATTCATCTTCTTCCTCATTTCCATTGGCTAGCTGGAGAGGATCCACATCTCCACCTTAAAGAGTTCCAAGTGGTGTGCTCTACCATGAAGCCTCAAGGGGTTTCTGAAGAAAAAATAAAACTTCGAGCATTCCCTTTCTCCAAAGCTGACACTGCTAAGTCATGGCTCTACTACCTTCCTCCTGGTTCCATAACCACATGGAATGACATGAGGTGACTTTTCTTAGAAAAATTCTTTCCTGCTTCTCGTATAGCTTCTATCCGAAAGGAAATAAGTGGTATAAGTCAATTCCAAAGTGAATCACTCCATGAGTACAGGGAGCAGTTCAAAAAGCTTGTTGTAGCCTGCCCACACCACCAAATTCCTGACCAAATCTTGATCAAATACTTCTATGAGGGGTTATTGGCTATGGAGAGAACTCTCAATGATGCCGCAAGTGGAAGTGCTCTGGTTGATAAAACTCCCACAGCTGCAAGAGATCTCATAAGTAACATGGCTGCAAAAACAAAACAATTCCATACTCGAGCACATGCTCAATTCAAACAAGCCCAAGATAATCAATCAATTGAGCTGAACAAGATGACCGAGTGGATGAGTGAACTTACATGTCTTGTGCGACAACTAGTTGTGGCTACAAAATCTCCAACCTCATCTTCTCCACAATCAATGTTTCCTGGATCTGTCAAAAATTGTGGAATCTGCAACTCTCCATATCATCCAATTGACACATGTCCACAACTTCAAGAGGATCAATCCGATTCATCTGGACCAATGGAGCTCAATGCAGTATATGCTCAACGGAACACCAACCCTCAACTATCAGGTCAGTTTGTTAGAAACTTCAACCAACCTCACTCTGAGCCCTTCTCTTCTTCCTATAACCAAGGCCTTAGGTATGGTAATCCCATATCTCATCCCCCTCAATTCCCTCCTGAAAACCCAAACCAGTTTCAATATGGTCAAGGTGTTGGTAACTTCCATAAACCTTATCCTTTTGTTCCTCAACCTCAAAGGAACAATCCTCCTCCGGGATTCCATCATCCTAGTGAGCCTTCCCAATTCCAAAACCAATATAATCAATTTCCCAAGAACCAAAATCAAGGCAATCCCAATCTGGGACAAGCCTCTTCTTCCAAGAAACCATGGGAAAGTGCAGTGGAAGATCTTGCCTCCATCACCCGTTCTAGCCTTAAAAACATTGAAACTCACATAGGTCAACTTGCATCCCACCTAAGCCAGTAACAACAATTAAATTATTCCCAAATCCTAACTCAACCATTAACCAACACCAAGGGTAATGTAAGTGAAATTTCACTTAGATCAGGAAAGCAACTTGCTATGCCTCAAGATAAATCCCCAAACCTTCCTTTGAATGTTGACCTAGAAAATGAAAAGAAAAAGAAAATTGAAAAGGAATCTGAATCCATTCCATCACCTCCTTCCATTCCACTTAGGAACCCAATTCCTTTTCCTCAAGCTGTCTCTAAACCAAGGAAGTCCTTTGAACCTGATCCTTAAATTCTTGACATGTTTAGACGTGTTGAAGTCAACATTCCCCTCTTAGATGCCATAAAAAAAATTCCTAAGTATGCCAAGTTTCTCAAGGAGTTTTGTACCCACAAGAGGGAACTTAGGACCTTTGAAAATGTTTCCACCCAGAATTCCATAACCATTAAGTGAAAAGATCCAGGTACCTTTACGGTTCCATGCCAAATTGGAAGTTACAACTTTGATGATGCACTCATAGACCTAAGAGCCTCAATTAATGTCACACCCAAATCCATATTATCCAAATTTGGTCTAGGTCCCTTGCACCCAACGGGTGTTGTCATTCAGTTAGCCAATCGAAGCACAACCAGTCCTGAGGGAATAATTGAGGATGTCCTTGTCTGAGTCAATGATCTTATCTTCCCTGCTGATTTCCATGTCCTTGACATGAAATGTGAGACGAACTATTTTCGATCTCCCCTAATTCTAGGAAGACCATTTATCAAGACTGCGAGAACCAAGATTGATGTCCATTCAGGCATCCTATCCATGGAATTCGGTGGCCAACTGGTCAAGTTCAACATTTTCCATGCCATGCGATACCCATCTGAGGATCACTCTGCATTCTCAATCCATGCTTCTGAGGACACTTCTAAGAGTCAATTGAACCCCATTCCATCATGTTCATCCTATTATGAAGAGATAAGATCTTATGAAATCTGCACTAGGATTAACCAAGTCATAAATGGTGAAGTTGATGTGGACCTTTCATTCATAGACTCCATCAATTTAGAGGATCTTGAAAACTCTCTTGAATCCCATGTCAACTCTGATCAAAACCGCACCACCTTGTACAGTATTGGAAAAAATGAATCTGAAGCAACTGAAGTCCCATCCTCCATTTCTGAGTTTCCTAACCCAAAAATTAATGATGAGACTAATCTGAAACCCCTTCCTACACACCTAAAATATGCATTCCTTTTCCATGATCACTCTTATCCTGTCATTATCTCTTCTTCACTTACCGAAACTGAGGAGTCCAAACTTGTTCAAGTGTTAGAGGAAAACAAAAAGGCCTTAGGGTGGACCCTAGATGACATACCAGGAATCAACCCTTCCCTTTGCATGCATCACATCCATCTTGAGGAATCATCCAAACCAATTAGACAACCACAAAGAAGACTCAATCCACTCATCCTTGAGGTAGTTAGGGAAGAGATCACCAAGCTTCTTCAAGCTGGTATTATCTACCCAATTTCTGATAGTGAATGGGTTAGTCCAGTTCAAGTTGTACCAAAGAAGGGTGGGATAACTGTTGTCACGAATGAACATGGAGAGGTAGTCACAACTCGAGTGAAGAAAAAATGGCGTGTGTGCATCGACTATAGGAAATTGAATGTTGAAACCCAAAAATATCACTGTCTTCTTCCATTCGTTTATCAAATGATAGAAAGATTGGCCGGAAAGTCACACCATTGCTTTCTTGATGGATACACCGACTATTTTCAAATCCCAATCGCACCTCAAGATCAAGAAAAGACTACTTTCACATGCCCCTTTGGAACATATGCATATAGAATAATGACTTTTGGACTTTGCAATGCTCCTGCAACATTCCAAAGGTGTATGATGAGTATCTTTTCAGAATTCATTGAACACTGCATGGAAGTCTTCATGGATGACTTCACCATTTATGGTGAGTCATTTGAGTCATGCTTGAATTCACTCTCTCTAGTCCTTCAAAAGTGTGTCTAGTGTAACCTTGTGTTAAATTTTGAAAAATGTCACTTCATGGTTTCAAATGGGATTGTTCTAGGGCACATAGTTTCAAAAGATGGTATTGAAGTTGATCCTGCCAAAATTGAAGTCATCCAATCACTTCCTGAACCCACTTCTGTTCGGGACATATGTTCATTTCTCAGTCATGCTGGTTTCTATCAGAGATTCATCCATAACTTCAGTAAAATTTCTCTCCCACTCACTTGTTTGCTCCAAAATGACGTCACTTTCCATTTCAATGATTTTTGCAAGAGAGACTTTGTTGAACTCAAAACTTCTCTTACAACTGCCCCAATAATCTAACCCCCTGATTGGTCCTTACCCTTTGAGTTAATGTGTGATGCTTCTAATAGAGCTGTTGGGGCTGTTCTTGGTCAAAGAAGAGAAAGAATTCCTCATGTCATCTATTATGACTCAAAACATTGGATAAAACTCAATATCACTACACTGTCACTGAAAAAGAAATTTTAGTAGTTGTTTTTGCCTTAGATAAATTCCAGCCCTATCTCTTAGGTGCCCAAATCATAATCTTCACAGATCATTCTACTATAAAGTTCTTACTCAAGAAAAGTGATTCCAAACCAAGACTAATAAGATGGATCCTAATGCTCCAAGAGTTTGACCTTGAAATAAAAGATACACCTAGAAAATAAAACCTTGTGGCTGATCACTTGAGTAGAATTTCTAATTCTTATCATTCAGAAATCATTGATCCTGAATTACCCAATGAGCACCTTTCATCTCTCACTCCAAAAATACCATGGTTTTCCCCAATTGTAAATTACTTGGTTTCTGGTGTTTTTCCTGAAAAGTTTTCAAAAGAACAAAAAATGAAGTTGAAAAGTGATTCAAAATACTATTTTTGGGAAGAAAATAAACTTTGGAAAACTGGGGCTGACATGGTAATAAGGAGATGTGTCGATGAAAATGAACATTCTTCCATATTAGAATTCGGTCACTCACTTCCCGGAGGTGGCCAGTTTGGACCACAAAGGACCTCCCGAAAGGTCCAAGACTCTGGATTCTTCTGGCCTTCACTCTTCAAGGACTCACATGATTTCTGTCAATCATGTCCCACTTGCCAAAAGTTTGGCACAATTTCCAAGAGAAATGAAATGCCCCAAAAGCCTTTAATTTTCTGTGAGGTCTTCGATGTTTGGGGTATCAATTTCATGGGACCATTTCCCCCTTCCAATGGATTCTCATACATTCTTCTTGCGGTCGATTATGTTTCAAGGTGGGTTGAGGCCAAACCCACTAGGAAAGATGATTCTCATACTGTTAGTGAGTTTCTAAAGACCCACATATTCCAAAGATTTGGCACACCACGTGCCTTGATCAGTGACTTAGGAACCCATTTTTGTAATAGAACCATGGAATATATTCTGAAAAAGAATGGGGTTGTACATAAAACGTCAACTACATATCACCACCAAACAAATGGCATGGCTGAACTTTCTAATAGAGAATTGAAAAGAGTGCTTGAGAGAATTGTAAAACCCACCAGAAAAGACTGGCCTGAAAGACTCGGTGAAGCACTTTGGGCTTATCGAACTGCCTATAAAACACCCATTGGGATGTCTCCTTTTAGGATAGTTTTTGGTAAAGCAAGTCATCTACCAGTTGAAATCCAACATAAGTCTTTTTCGGCTATGAAAACCTGTAATTTTGATTGTGAAAAATCTGGTGAAGAAAGATTATTGCAATTGGATGAACTGGAGGAGATTCGACTAGAATCCCATGGGAATTCCAATCTGTACAAAGAGAAGGCTAAGGTACTCCATAAAAAACACATCCTGAGAAAGGTATTTCATGAAGGTGAAAAGGTAATGCTCTTCAATTCTCGATTTCTACTTCACCCAGGTAAGCTTAATTCTCGTTGGGAAGGTCCTTTTTTTATTACTAATGTTTACCCATTTGGTGCAGTGCAAGTCCATGACCCCTATTCTAAAAGGAAATTCACGGTTAATGGGAATCGGTTAAAGCATCACTATGAGAGGACACACAATCTCGGATCATCATCTACTTCCATTGGATACCCAACTTCTCCAGTCAACCCAACACTAGATGGAGATGACGACCCACCAAATCCAAACCAGGGGGCACCTCTTTCCCTTTGACTCTTCTTCTCCCTCTCTCCCTATCTCTCTATTTCTTCTTCTTCCTCTCTCTTTCATTTTTTTACCACTTTCTTCATCAAACCCTTTCTTTTTCTCTTTCTTGTGTGGGTGAGTTTTTAAAAAAACCATAAAAACTAAAAAAACCAAAAAACACAATTACTTAAAAAAATACAAAATAAAGAGTCATGCTTACTCACCATCGAGTTTTGAAATTTTTTCCAACCATTTTGGGGATTTAACAGACATGGTTTCATCTAAAAAATTTTGTGTTTCCATCATGACTTTGGATAAAGAATTTTGTGTCAAAATTAACAAATTTTGAATGCTCAATTTTTTATTTGGAAAATGCTTTTCCCCAACTGTGAGAAAAAACATTTGCTTTCATGCCAAGGCCACCTATGGCCATCTTTTCAAAATATGTATTTTCACCCCCATTTATGAGTCTTGAGTTTGTGGACCTTCGAGCTGAATTTTCCACCTTAGTGTGCATTAATATGATAAAGGCATTGTCTGAACCACATGAGAATCACAATAGCCAAATAGCCTCCCATTTCCCTTACATTAATCCTCCTTTTGAAAGACCCTTAGAGCCTATGAAAACCTTTTCTTTGATAGCCACATTACAAGCCCAATACCCTTTTCCCACCCAATATCAACATGGATTTTCATTGCATAATTTTTTGAAATTTAAGTGTGGGGGGGAATGGATTTCATTTTTGGGTATCATTTACTTACTTTCCGGTTAGTTATCATCTGCTTTAGGGAAAGTATCCATTTTAGTGTGGGGGGGAGGTTGAAATTCAGTGGGATTTGGGAATGTATTGTACAAATGATATTGAAAAGTGTTCAAAAAAATTCAAAAAAAAAATCAAAATCAAAAAAAAAAAAAAAAAAAATCAAAAAAATGGGTTGTGTCTTGGGTAGGTCAAAAATCACTCTTCCTCAACCTTTGATCTTGTTATAAATATTACAATTAGTTTCATGAGGAGATCAAACGTGGGTTGGGATATGAGTGTGAGATCTGTCTCAAGGTCAACTTTCGAAAAAACAAAGAAAAAAAATAAAAAAAAAGAACACTTGCATTATATTCTTATATCATTGGGAGAAGTTTGGTGGTTTGTAAATATTTCATCTTCTCATCCCCTTCATATTTTCTTCCTCTATTGTGTCTTTCTTCACACAATCATTCCCTTGTAAATATGTGTTTTCATTTCCTTCCATGTTTTATTTCAAAAAAATGTTCATTGCTTTTCTATGTTGGTATTTTAACCCTCTTATTATCTCTCTTGGACATTATATTCCTACCGTCCCATAGCCACAGAAAATCCCATTCAAAAGACCTCTTGATTTTTGAGCACTTTGGATAGGGAGTGGATGTTGAGAGCTCTTACAAACTCTATGATTTTCACTTTTGGTTGGTGAAAGAGTGAACCTCCACAAATGAATTTTATCATCTTGAGAGGTGTGAGTTTTGAGTGTCCACATTTTCCATTTATAAATTTGAGTATGAAAAAATGAATTAGTTTTGGAACATTTTTTCTGTAACAACTTTTGGTGGTTTTCAAAATGGATGAGTGAAATAGTTTAAACCTCCCCTGATTGGAGAAAACAAAATTTTAATATTTTTTGGTGAGTGAAAATGATTTTTTCATGTTTTTATATTTGTTGCACATGAGGACATGAAAAATATAAGTGTGGGGGAGTTGATGTTATTAATATTTTCATGACTTATTATATACTCCCTTTACTGATTTTATATGAAATGTGCATAATTTGTGTGAAATATTAATGTTTTAATATTAAGTATAATTTTTGAGCATTTTTAGAAGTAGTCCAATTGAGTCAGTTTACTGTTTTAATAATAACTATCACTATAATGATCCAAATTGTATGGTTCTTGTTTTTTAGGATTCTCCTTTAAATATAAAACATTTCATTATAAGGTACCATGAGCCAATTCTACCATTTGAAGAGTCATATGGTCCTCACAAACAAGACCAAAGAATCTGTGAACAAACTGGACCAGCCTTGAAGATTGATTTACTGGGCTCAATCCAGATGTCCAAAAACATTAACTCTCCACCATAATTCGGGGGACACTACATGTCATCTTGGATAGTAATTTCAGGGCCCAAATCTAAGAACAAGTGGCCCAAATGAATCTTTAAAATTCAGCCCACCATTCTGGGCGAGAATTAAAATCAGTATAGTATGCATGACATATCTCATGATGTAAGCATCCAATCTAGATGAGATTTTTCAGTGTGAAAGAGGAGATATATGAGGAAGAATTTTTTGAAGAACCCATTCGGATTTGAAGGCATATTCATATTCAAAAACCCTTTCACATTCTGAACTTCAAAAAGACTGGATTGAAATGGAAAGTTTTACTTTGTTTAATAAACCGTCCCTAACTTTTGATCCTTAAGTCCAAATGACTCCAAATTTTGAGATTAGTCAGAAAAATTTATTATATAAAACTATTAATAAGTCTATTTCTATATATTCGGCTATCTTGATGTCCATATCTTCTATCCAAGTGGAGGGGTATTTATGGAATGTAAACAGTCCACTCATTGGGCTATAAATACTCTCCCCTTCTCTCCTTGAGGGGGGATGAAATTTCAGAAGAGAGGAGATCATATTGGAACGACCAAAGATTTTAAAAAGGCTTTGGAGGACCTTCCAGACTCAAGTTTTCACTTGAGAGACTTTTCCTCCTCTCTTTGATTTCACTTACTTTTGTGTTCTTCGTTTTTGTAATTTTGTAAGTCCTTTCTTTTTTAATTCTGTTTTAATGAAAGTTTCTTCTTCAATATCTCTTATTCTCCTCCACCTTCTGTATTTTAATATTAATGTTCTTAAAATAGTTTAAATTTAGTTGAATCTCCTTCCCTTATTGTGCTTCCTCATTCAATCAAAAATCTGTTTTTAATTATCATCATTGTTCGTGTGTGTGTGTTCGACGTACCACTCTTTTCTAGTCCCTTTCTTTTTCTTGTATTCTTAATTTATCATCATAATTATTATAACCAGAATATTAAACAACCAAATGTATGAGTAAATATCTCATTGGGGTGAGTCAAAATTTAGGGATGTTAAGTGATTGAGAGTATTTGCTCGATGAGTATTTGTTAATTTAACATTGTGTATGTTGGACTTAATATGTCATGGATTAATGACATATTTTGTTTAGAATGTGGTTTGCATGGATTATTGGAACCATAAATACACTACCATAAACAAGTACTAATTGATTTTATAATCCTAGTTAAGTTAAGGCTTGGATTAAAGCTTTAACACTTAGGAATTCTAATCGACGTCAACTTGTGAAGTGGGTGTTAATTTAAATGCAATATAAAGCAAAGCTCGAGGATATCACAAGCATAAATCCCTAATAATGAACTCACCCCAATATTTATCGATTTGTTAAATCAATTATATTCAATCAATCATTTCAATTATGCTCTGAAACAAACCCCCCTAATCAAAATACAATCAACTAAAAACAAACGACTACTACAAAGTATCATCGCCGAGGATTCGACCCGAGTGCTACTATACACATTAGAAGAGCACCAGAACTTTGACCTGTCGATAGGCGACAATCAGCCGTGCATTTCAGTACATCAAATCCAATTTATAGGTCTATTTCAATTAAAATACCCTCTCCCTACACATGAGTCAGATCTATGAAAGGAAGCATGTTTAGAACTATGTGTGGTTTGATTCCTATTCAAATAGGATATGTAATGAGACCCAAACCTCCAATACTGGGTCCAACAACAACAATAAAATGATAAAAAAATATCCCCTCTATTTATGGATCATACCTACATAGAGAGTTCCCATTCATAACTATGTGTGACTGGATTCCTATCATCATAGTATACATAGTGACACCAAAATCTCTAATCCTAGGTCCAACTATAATTAATGATAGAAATTACCTCCTTCCTTTGTATGGGTCATATTTTCACAAGGAGTTTTCTAAGAACTACATATAGCTTCATTATCGTTTGAATGAGATACAAAGTGAAACCAAGATTTTTTATCCTGGTCCATCCAACAAAAATGTAAAATTACCCTATCCTTCATTTCATCACCTCTATGTGGTGAAATAAACATTTTCCACATGTTTTTTCTCACACCAAGAATAGATCAAGTGGTATTAGAAGTTTCAGCATGGGATTACATGAATGATCAAAATGTATCAATCCACATTAGGGTTTCCATAATCCTATTAGTAAGACCTTAAAAGGAACACCAAATATCCTTACTACATGATGTTAAACTGCATGGTACCTTAAAAACTATGTATGGATTGATTATCATTTGATGAGATATGTAGTTATTCCTAGACCCCTAGTAATAGTCCCAAAAATGGTGTAAAGAAACATAGAATTGTCTCCACCCCTTGCATACAATCAATGACCTATGAAGAAGATCTTAAAATTGGGATTCCTCATTCAGGGATCCATCAAAGAATCCAAAAAATCCCCCTTTTACATATGATTCAGATCTATGTAGGGAATTTTACATTCCATATTCAATCATGGTTTGAATGTTTCTTACACTCCCAAACACATTCCTTCCATTCATCATACTATTTGTCTTGGGTAATTTTAGATCTCCACAATCTTCCTCTGTCCATTAGAGATGAAGGGGGGTCAGTGTCCTGAGGAAACCTTTTTTTTACTATGAAAATATTCCCCAGTTTTCTCTATATAAGATTACCAAAAAAAATGGTCGATCAACCGAAAGGACAATTTATCCCCAGGAGAGGCCTTTTTTATCTACATAATCCCGAATTAAATTTTTTCCCCACATCATTTCTCCTGATCAAATAAACCCTTGAATCATGGATTACATCTTATTTCTCCCTCACATCCAAGGAATGTTAGAAAATTTGGGCCCAATGAGCCTCTTATTACTCATCATTTCCATGACATATGGTCCTAGTCGTATGACCTAAAACTACAAGAACCCATGTCATCCTTACCACACGACGTTAAACTGTATGGCTGATGTCCTAATCACATGACACTAAAACTACATGAATTTTAAGAACTACATTTGGCCTAATTCTTATTATCAAAAGGTATGTAGTGGTACTCGAATATTTAATTCTAGGTCCATTAGCAAGATAAAAATGATCCCCTTTTTCCTATGTGTGGGACATACCTTCATAGGAGGCTTTTTACTCAGGAACTACATACAAACCAATTTTCATTTTGAAGATATACATAGTAATGCCCAAGACTTATATCTTGAGCCCATCCATAAAAAAAGGAGAGAAAATCATTCTTATGTATGGGTCATACGTGCTTAATGGAAACATTTCTATCCAATCTCATAAAATTTTGACATGGAATTCCCCTTTTATATTCAGGAACCATTCCTTTCAAAAACCTAAATTTGTTTATAGGGAAGTCCGAATCTTCATAAACCACCCTAGACATTATAAATGGAAGGTCAGTGTCCTAGGAACACCTTTGTTTTACTATGAAAAATATTCCCCAATTAGCTCTGCATACGTCTCCCATTAAAATTCTTGTTATCCAAAGGAAAATTTGTACCCAAGAGAGGCTTCTCCTATCTCCATATGCCCCAATGAAACTTTCAAACATATCACCCCAAATATTTTAAAACCCCTAGCTTATAGATTACAACCCTTCCCCTTTGTGGTAGAGGATGAGGGAACATTATTGGATAGATTACTGTGAAATTGGAAAATCTTTTATCACTCAGTTAAAGCTAAGTGACCTTAAATCTTATACCTCAAATATCCTTGCTGTAAGATATCAAACAACATAGTCCATGTACTAGATGCATGATATTAAACTAAATTCTACCTATCCCTCATCTACACAATCCAAATTTGTGTAAGAGTGGTTTCTCATTCATGGCTAGTGCTGATACAGACACCATCATCATTTTCAAACATCATTCCCTTGACAAGCCACCCTTCATGGTCTTGAGAAATATGAATTTTAAAAAATTACTTGGATACTGAAAATGGAGGGTCAATGTCCCAGGGAAACCACTGTTTGACTATACACAATATTCCCCAGTTGGCTCTGCATAAGTTTCTCACACAAAAACCAAATAAAAATTCGTCTCTAGGATAGGATTATCCTACCTCTGTATGCCTCAATAAAATCATGCTAGAAACCATTATTATGGTTAATCATCATATACTTTCTCTATATCATGTCTCAGATTCATAAATCATAAAACTAGGGTCCATAACCCCCATTCATGTCTAAATAGTATTGGGACATTCTTAGATAGTTTTCTCTATTGGGTTCATCACCCCATGAGTCTTGGTCCAAGATATTTGACCTAAAACATCATTTGCATGAGTCCATCTTGCAAGACTTTAAAATACCCCAAAAAAGAGACATGGTACTCTCAAGTTTGAAAACCTATAAAGGGAACCTTGGGTAAAAATTGAGTCTCAACTTTCTAAATCTATTCTTTTCATGGTTTAGGAAAAAATTGAGAAATTAAAAAAAAGGATACACATAACATATTAGGTCAAAAACCCACAAAGGTTGGACTAAGAAAATGTTGAGTTACACCAGCTAAGCTCGCCCCATAGTATACTTAGGAAAAAATTAGGGTGGTAATAGAAAAGAAACAAAGTCTATAGGTTTTTCCATTCAATCCTAGAAATGGTCAAAATTACGCTCACTGAGTCCCTCTACTAAGAAAAAAATTAGAGCATTACATGATCATCTAAACTTGACTATCCTAGATTGTGATTGATATTGATATCCAGTTGAGATTATCTTTCAAAATATGACTAGTTATGAATGATTGGTGTTGTTGGATGAGATAAATTATAAGAGTGGGAGGGAAAAAAGTTTTCATTTATTTATCAAATGATAACAGAGGATCATCCACAACCTGGAGTCTCTCTATATGAGTAGGATATTGTGATTACAGATCTTGATCATAAGATTCAAAAAGTTAAAGTAGTGATTGGTCCAAGTTCTCTATGTCTTGTCATAGCTCATACAATGTTGCATTCTTAGCATTAGAACCATCCTGTAGTGATACTTCCCTCTCAACTTCATATAATATTACCTTTTCCTCCTCCTCAGAAACCATTTTCCTTCAATAATATCTATCTTGGTGTGAGACAAATATTTTTTGAGACACTCCGGTTCCTGGACAAGCCCCTCCACCTCTTGATAAAGCTTCTCCTCTAAGGTCTTATGCTCTAAAACTTCACCCTGTCACCTCACGACCACCCCAACATACTCATACGCTTCATCAAGAAGTATCTACTTACCTGTGACAAGGTGGTCCATGGACTCCATAGTTGAAATACAAGAGTGGACCTTTCTTATTCAATCATGAATAGAAATTACCTATTTCATTATTCCATGGATGGAATGATAATTAAACCCCCATACTCAATAAATGAAAATAGGTGACATAATTTGGGTAGTTTCATCAGCATGTTTTTGAGAGGGGTCTGAGAAATCAGCTTTTAGATATCTTTATATATTTTTTGATGGGTGACACAAAGGTTATCCATACATTCCTTGTCTTACTTTGAATCACTCCCAGATGGAGGAATATATTCAATAATGAGTTCCACCAGAGATGTTATTGACTTAGTAACCTTGGTATGGATTGATTCTGCAACAACCGAATCCATTGCGATATCAGAAATTTGAGATACTAAAGACCAGCTACAACCATAGATTCTTGTGGATATAATTCTAGAATTAGAAGATTGAAATAGTTAACACCTAATACATAAAAAAAGTGAATGTATGGAAGGGTGGAGAACTCACCTCCACTTACTAGGACACTAACATCCCTAAGCACCATTGTTTCATCATTACCTGAAAAAATGGATGTTAATCCTGTATCTGCAAGTTGAATTCAGGTTATTCCAAAGACACCCATGGTGTAGGATCTTTCTCGACCAGGTCAGTGGCCTCTAAAAGATAACTCATAGAAATTGTGATTGTAGGAATAACCCTCAAATAACCAGGGGCGATAGCTGATTATGATTCTAATCAAGACTGAATAACTCCCTCTTCCATAGTTGTGCTCCCTAGAAGGATAGGATCAATATGCTCAGTAGGATTGTCCACCCCTGAAGACACCCCTTTTACTGGGGAATAATTCATTTGATCAAGAAAAGTCAAACCCATGGGGCTTGAGATCTACATGATATCCTCAGTTGTTTAGGAATCCCCATATAATCTAGCTACAACCACAAAATTCATCACATTATTCTCTTAAGAAGTAGAGGATATAGGCCCCTGGGCGATTACTTCCTAATAGCTCACTAGATTTTCACCAATTCATGTGTGAGGCGATTAGTCCCCACATGGAATCACATAACATGGTAAATAAGTAAAGAGATGAAAATATCACAAGTTATACTTGAAAGTAGATGTATCAGGAGCTTTTGGGACTATTGACGCTTCATTGTGTGCTATGGGGATGATCCCCTAGAAGGAACTATGGGAGGGGTCGAGGGTGGGAATGATCTGGCAGGATCCGCAAGAACCACCTCCATATTCTCCAAAAAAATGCGAAGTTGAACCCCAAGCCTTCAAAATATTACTCAGGGGATCAGAAAAGATATATTTTCTTGGATTATTCCTAGGCCTTGAATTCCTGATTGTTGGAATTTGGTTCCCTCTGGCCTTAGGCACATTTTGGACTTGGGAAAGGGGGACTGGTTTTTTAGCTGATTTTAGGTGAATGATCGGTTTGAGACTTTAGCATAAGTTTTGGTAAGTGTGTGATTAAACCCATGGAAGGAAGAATCCTAATTCGGCATCATGTGTCTTACCAAGTAAACATCAACTAGATCTTCCAAGCTATCATTAAGTGTTTCTCTTTTCACTCACTATTAATGTTTAGAGGACACCTCATATAAACATAATTGAATTGACATATGAATTTTTAGGGTGCATACCCCTCTCATATGAGATCTGTGTCAATCCTTGAAACTAATATTCCTTCTCTCAAAGTGATAAGATATCCTCACCAATAATGGTCCCTAGATCCATCATTTTACAAAGTATCAGAATGGGGAACATAAGAAACATAGGTAAAATGATCGTGATGTTTGAGCCGATCCATCGTTTCCAGCTCACTTCAGTCTGATGGAATTACCCCACTTATGCATTGGAGATATGGTCATATTATAGCTTTCATGATTTTTTAAGTGTTTATATATATGTATCCTCCCATATGGGATGCTACCCATCCCCAGATAACTTATAAGGGACCCACCAACTAAAATGGCAACCTACCCTCACTGATCCATTCCAATAAATGGTAAATCTTTTCCAGAACTGGGATAAAAAGGTTAGTACACCTGCTAGTGGAAAATTTATCCACCATTATAAAATTCATGACTCTTACCCCAGTACTAGAATCATGCACCAACAACATCCATCCACTCAGAAACATATAAATAAAGGTTGCCAGTCGGAATAGTCGGTTGACATTGGGGATGATCTTTCAGCCCCACTTGCTAAACAGACCCTCCTGAAGTGTGTTCTAATAGGCACCAATATTCCTTTGAGTCTCAATATTTGGTAAATTTCTCAACCTCCTTGTGTAGGGATTCTGTCCACTTAACATAGAAAAGGTATTAATCCAATCAGAAAATGGGACATCATACTTCCGATGAGGGTCACTCTTCAAAAGATCCTTTGACCTGTCAATAAGTTTCTTGGAAAGAGGATGGGTCCTCTCTATGTCATCCCATGATGAAGGGGGAGGTATAAACTCATCATAAATGTCACCCATAATGGGCGCCTTCTAAATGGACTGGACATCCCACTGACCGATGATGACTTCCCCATGCACCAAGTGGAAGGTATTGGTGTCTAAGCTCCATCTACTGAGTAGTTATGGGATAAAATTTTGATTTTAGTTGGAGTAATTCTGCGACACCCAGATAAATTCATACATCCCCATAGTCTTCAACTCAACTTTAAATTCCCCACAAATATGGAAGACCCAAAAGGCCACCCATAGTCTAGGATAAATGAGCCTCGAGGGTGAGGGTCCCTATTTCTGACGCTTTCACCAGGGCATGCGCGTTCATCTCATTCGGGGATGAGGGGTGCAGTTTTTGTTTCCTCGCATTCCCGCTTGCCAAAGGTGGGCGACATCTGCTCCTTATTCAGGGACGTATGATCCTTGATCGAAATGGGATGATGGGATTTTGGTTATTCCTTCCATGGATTCCTCCTCAGAACTTGTCACCTAGTCCGGGTCTCCCTCATAGACTTAAGATGTTCTTCGTGAAACTCTTCTTGGCGCCATATCTTCATAGACACCAGTTAATTACACTGCTCTCTCAGGACATTCCAAGGGGTCCGGTCAGGGCAGCATCCTTCAGTTAGGGGAGTAGTCACGCTTGGCATCACTGGCGTGTCTGGACACTGGGGATTGGTGTGTCTATCTTCTATCCCTTATTATAGGGATTCTCAAGGGCATTGGAGCCTGAGTCATCCCACATAGAACGCAGGGAATCGTATGCCATGGGCATGTATCTGAGGTTTTCCTCATCTTCCCATGTTTAACACAGGGTATGCCACAATTTTAACGTCCTGCGAAGACGGTTACTCCAAAGGCATGTCTTCTAAGGTTTTCTTCAGGCATCTTATGTTTAACACGAGGTAGGCTGTGAGTTTAACATCTTGAATAGATGGATCAGGCTGATCAGAACACTGACTAGAGTGGATCAGATGGAGGAACCCCTTGGAGGGAACACTGATATTGGTGCCAACATGTGGGTGGTTTCCCAAATGTTGTTAAATGGAATGGTGAATAGGGTGGCATGATCCCACTAGGATGTGGCGGCCTGGGTGAGGATCAGGATGGATGATGGAAGGTTCCATGAAGGGGATGTTGAATGGGATGGGATTTCCATGTGGATGACGATGGTTTTGGGATTGAGCCTCAGAGAGGCTTCCTACGTATCCCCGTGGCAGGGAATCAAAGTTCACGTAGTTCATTGGATGATGGCATACCACTGATTGGGGTTCAATGGCTTACCTCTGGATAGGGTCACAATGGCTTACCACTGGATGGGGTCCAGTGGCTTACCGCTGGATGGGGTCCACATTTTAACATCATGCAGGACGGGGCTGGACCAATGTGAAGGGCTTCAGAATAGTTGGGTGTCGGTAAACCGATGTAAAGGAGGACCTAGGGTCCAATTGGTGGTGGGCTTGAACCTTAGGGGGGCTTGCTACGTACCTTGCCTTGGTAAGGATCGATAACCTCATAGTTCAGATGGGGCGTTTGGGGTCTTACGCTCTGAGGGGGACCAGGGTGTCGGTGACCCAACGTAAAGAAGGACCTGGGGTCCAATGGGTGGTGGGCTTGAACCTCAGTGAGGCTTTCTACGTAAATTTCATTGGAAAGGATCATAGACTTTGTAGTTCATGGTATGGGTGTGGGGCTTACACTCTAGGCTACCCATGATAATGGGAGCTTGGTGCACAGACGCGAAGATGGTCGGGACCGATGAATGGTGGTGGGATTAAACCTCAGGGAGGCTTCCTACGTACCTTGCCTTAGCAAGGATCAAAGACCTTGTAGTTCATGGTTTTGGGGAAAGTGGCTTACACTCTAGGTTTCCCGTGACGTTGGTGAACCGACGTGAAGATAGTCGGAATGACCGATGGGTGATGGGCTTGAACCTTAGGGAGGCTTCTTACGTACCCTGCCTTTGCAGGGATCAAAGTCCTTGTAGTTTAAGTGAAAAAGGGGCTATTGAACCGAAACAAAGGGGTGTTGGGACAACTGGGTGTTGGGATTGAACCTCAGGGAGGCTTCCTACGTACCTTGCCTTGGAAAAGATAAAAGTCCTCGTAGTTCAGATGGTGCGTGTGGGGATTACACTCTAGGCTGCCCATGATGTTGATGTCAGTGTCAGTGATTACTCTAAGACCACATGAGTCATGCTCAGTGTCAGAAACAAGAGGCAGCATAGACCTGACGATCACGTCGTGAAAAGTGCGTCCGTGGGAGGTGGAGTGGGGATTATACGTGATCAAATTCCAAAGAGGAAACAGGGGGCTTATGCATGGTTAGCAGCCCAAAGAGGTTGGGACTTACTCCAGGAGGGAGGCCCGATGGCAACAATGTGAAGCGGGAGAGGGATTTGGGATCGAAGAAAGGAGAAGCACCATTTCCATCACGCCCTTGCTGGCCCTGGAGACCGAAGAAGAAAGGAGGGGCAGGGATGCTACCTCCTAAAAGAAAGCTACGGGCTTACACCGAGATGGTTTCCCTTTCACTGCGGACAAATGCCACTCCGATAAAGAGGATATCATCCCATGTGGAGACCAGTGGGCATGAAGAATGTCCAAGGTGGGGGTACCCTATGTGCAAGGCACGGGGCGAGTTCATAGTTTAAAATCATGTGCTGAGGACGAAGGTGCTTGGAAGTTTAATGTCCTGCAGCTCGGATGAGGTCAGTTTGCTCTGCACCCCTAGGACTTACATAACTGGTACCCTATACTCCTTGGTGCAAAGAGGGGAAAGATAAAGCCATGGTGAGGGGGTGTCATGGAGTGAACCATCTAGGGGCCCGTGTTAGTGTGGCTATGTAAAGAAGAAATATCCATTCACGTGCCTATGTGAAGAATCATGAGGCGAAGCAATGCAACGAGTGATATCGTACAGGGGACTTTGAAGTTACTTCGTACAAACCTAGAAGGTTGCATGGGAAATGAGTATATGGCGAAGCACCATGGGTGTGGGAGGCGCCTGAAGATGATGCCCGAAAGAGGGACATCACGGTCGCACAAGGCGGGAGGCTTGCATGCAAAAGGGACCGTTGCACGAAAAAGGGGCCAAGCCGACAGGGAAAAGGGATTACACGCCTGAAAAAGTCTGGGCCGGTGCGCAATCGAGTGTTGGGCATGAAAAAGGCTGGGTGCAGTACGCTAATGGTCAGCGGGCATGTAAAAAGTCAGGCCAGTGTACAAAAGGAATTGTGCACCGAAGAACTAATTGCACGCAGTTGGAAGGAATTGGGCACGAGGGAAGGGGGTCAATGAGACTTCGAAGAAGATCAAGCCTGAGGGGTCTCATGTGAAGGCAGACCCCCAGGCGACCTGGGGAAAAATATTAGTACCTAAAATCCATCTTTTACATGCTCGAGAGGAGAATTAAACATAGGGGAGACAGTTCAGATTCTTTGGGGCAAATTGGAAGGAGGCAACCTTCTATTTATAGGCACTTGGGATCGCGGTTCTGCACGAAAAACCAGCCAGTGCGAAAGATGGCGCACCGGGGCGTCAGCAGTGCATAAACCAATCGCGCCGGGTGGTGGCGCCAAAAAATTTCCATTCCCGCGTGGAAAAATCTCACAAAACCCAGAGTTTTTCTGGCATGGTACGTTTTTTTTTTCGCGCAACTCCTTATTTTTTTGAGCCGCCTCTCCAGGCCCCCCGGAACGGATCACTGGTTCCAAATATGGCTTTGCCTTGTCGTGTTCCAACCTGCTTCAGCTCTTTAGCATATTTTGGCGTCTAAAAATGCCCCCATTATAATCGGACCGGCGAGGGGTCGCAAAGGTCAGATTCCGATGGAAATACTGAGATATAGGGCACCCTAGGACCGTTGCACGCTTCAAACTGGAGTGGTGCGTAAAATCGGTTCGGAGCGCGCAATACACTTTTCGTGTGTGCGGGGAACCTGCTCGTTGTGCCTATAAAAGGCTCCGCAAGTCCCTCCATTCTATATGGATCTTCTCACGTGATAATCCAGAGCTCTCGTGAGTGAAAAATTCTTCCGCCTGTGTGAAAAATGCTGCGTTTTCACGCAATTCACCGCGACCAGTCGTCTGTTTTTGCGCCAACCTGGAATTGTCCACCCCAACTCTGATTTTTTCATGGCGGCCACTGATTGTTTTGCGTCAGATCCTGATTTTTCGTGTCGGCTCCTGATTTTTCACGCCAAATCCTACTTTTTCGCGCTAACTCCTTAAAATATTGCCGGTAGGAGATGTCCGCCAATCGGGATGACAGTGAGAGGGAAGCCACATCTGCTGCTCGAAGGGATGAGATGGTCACCAACCCTGAGGTTTAAATCACCTGAAGGGTTGTATCCAATAACCATACTCTATTCAAAATGCTGATCCCAGTGTAGAAAGAGTATGCACTGTCTTCCAATCTGCCGTTCTGGGACTTCAGAATCCTGGAAGAGGTACCTGTGCTGAGGTTTGAGGTCGACACTCCATGGTCATGGGTGACCCGTGAGGATGACCTACCCTAATATAACATCACCTACAATGGCCATCTTCATAGAGAAATCAAGAACCTGAACATTTACATGTTGAATCCCAGGACTAGGACCATCTCGGGGAGTGACCTTGTCTTGGAGAGTTCTCCAGCCCTCTACTCAAGAACCTTCCATCAGAGTGTTACTGATGAGAACAAAGGCTGGCTGCAGGATTGGGATCTATGGTCTGGAGGCAATTTCACAAGTGAATGGGCCTGGGTATATTGGGTTCTCCAGATGTGCGACCAGTTTGGGGCCGAATTGCAACACATCGGTTTGTTCGAGGCGGTGTGGACGTCACAGTTTCACTTCAACCTCCAACTTGAGCTTGGGACCGAGTTGTTTACTCGATGGTCCCTCAATACCAATACCTTCCACCTTCATCATGGGGAAGTTGGCATCAGCCTGTGGAACATCCATTGCATCGGGGGTATCCCTCTGGACAGGCATCAGTACAATGAATTCCTCCTGCCAATCAAAGATTCAATCTGGGAGTCCCCGTGTTGGCTCGCCTATACGCCAGTCTAGTACAAACCTCGATAGGAGGATCACTGAGGAGGATCTGTGGCCAATTCCATATCTTTTATGGCTGGGTCGTGGCCCATTGTGGCGGGTATACCTTCCCAAACACCATTCGTCCTCCAGGTAATGGCCTGCGACCTTCCTTGCTGAACATCATCGGGGTCATGCCATTGACGCTGAACGAGGAGGGAGTAAGGATCAAAATCGGAAATCACACCAACTTCGCTTTTAGTCCATTCCCCACACCGATAGTCCAGATGATAGATAACGGGTAAGGCTCACTGGAGAAAAGGGGATACTTCCAGAGCATCAGAGGTGGGGTGCTCGTGGCCCGGATTTATGGGAAGATATTTTGCGTTCCCTACATGCCATCCCAGTTTTCCAAGCAGTTCGGATGCTTTCAGCGGATACCAAAGAAGGTTTACACAGATGTTAGAGAAGAGAGGCACCCCTGAAATCTTCACCAAATGTGGCTGATGTTCACAACCTAGGGATTTGGTGACATTATCACCTTTCCTCCCACCGGAGTTGATGCTGGCCTCTCAACCGAATATGTTGAGCATTGGTCCATAACGTACCTTGAGGGGATTTTTTGGAAGTGAGTCCGACAGATCAAGGTAGCCAGTGTAGAGCTTGGGCGGAGAGAGAGCAGACAAGGTGCTGTTAGGGAGCAAAGGTCGGAAGCTCATCGAGCTGCTGGGCCCGCACAGGCCGGGACTTCAGCGGCAGGGACGTCGCATGGTATGGTCGTTCCCTCATCAACTATGGAGGGAAGAGATCATGAAGTGTATAGGGAAGTTCCCAGGAAGCAGATAAGGTATCTGCTTCAACCTTCCCATGTCACAATTTTCCCGGCTCTATGGTCAACCTGGATAACCCTGCGACAGTCGATGAGTACCGAAGCTCTTTGGAAAAAGATAATGAGAGACAGAATCCAGCTGTCAAAGGTCGGGATTATTTGGGTTGTAGACAGGGTAAACTTTCATCATCAGCATGCGTATCTGATGACCATGGATGCATATGCATGCCAATGAGGTTGACGTGAGGATCCATCTTTCTTGGTGAAGGTAATGCTCGACCAAGAGCATGATCCTGAAAAGATGCAGTCAGAGGATAATAATAGAGAAGATGAGCTGGAAGGTGCTGAGACGGAAGTGGAGTGTCACGACCCGCCCTCGGGGTCCGTGTCGTGACTACCCCAAGCCCGCCTTCCATCGGCCAGGGGCTGGCGACTAGCACCAAGGCGTAAATCCCGGAAAAAGGGAAGGCATTGCCTTTGTAAAGTAAACAAACACCACAGAGTAAGCAAGTGGAAAGTAAACACTAAGCAAAAGTAGAGTACAACTGAAAGTGCAGAAAAGTAAATGGGCCAGTATACAAACACAAACTGAAAGTAAAGTACAACTCGAAAGGGAAAACAACAACTGAAAAGTAAAAGCTGCTACACCGAGCTGTCCACTGGAAATCCCACCTGAAGGGTGGGTACAGATAGCTCCTCTGCTCCACAGGTCCCGTCTTCTGCTCCGAGCACGTCCCGCCCAGTGGTGCACCTCCGGGTACCGTCCCGCTCTGCAAGCCTCAGCTAAGGTCAATGCTGTCCGTCGTCTGCAACCAACACAACGTAGTGCGGGCAAAGCCCGTGCAGGGGTGAGTATAAGCTACTCAGTAGGGACCCCGAGACCCCTGAAGGTCTCTCAAATCCACAAAGGATAAACCACGAAGAAAGGAACAATCACGAAGTAAAAACCGACACTGCTTAGGTATATGCCCATACATATACCTAAGTCATCAATTTCAAATACGCTCCAACCTCCGAGCCCAAGTACAACTCAGTCCACACAGGAAAGTAAACGTATTCCACACAGGAAAGCAAAACGTAATCCACACAGGATAGCACAACACAATCCACACAGGAAAGCAACAGGATTCAGCTCACACAGGTATACTTCTTCAAAGGACGATAAAGATGATCTCTGATCCATCTAAGTCGTTGGACCCACGAAGGATCGATAGGTAACTAACCCCCGCAAAAGACCCACACAAGATCGGGCCCACGTAGGACCTGTAGATAATCACCGCAAAGACCCACACAGGATCGGGCCCACACAGGACCTGTAGGCGCTGGTTCACACAGGACCGCTGAGCGCAAAGACCCACACAGGATCAGACCCACACAGGATCGGGCCCACACAGGACCTGTAGCACTGATCCACGTAGGATCGCTGAGTGTTGTAGTCGTCGTCGTTGAATCCACACAGGATCTCTGTACTGTCGTCGTCGCAGTCACAGTAGCAGTAGTAGTAGTCACAGTAACAGTCGCAGCCAGCACTAGGGTTCCCGCACACAGCAAGCTCGTTCGGAGGGTCCGCTCCACGAGCCGAGAGGCTGATACATCAACTGTCACAAAGTCCAGAGTTGATGTATCCAAAAGTTCCGTATCGTCAACAGGAACTCAACGCGACAGACGGCGCATCGATCGGACGCCCGGTCTGAGAGTTATTGGCATTTTCGTCCCCGGGGCCCGGTTGGTTTTTAAGGCATAACCAACCCGACCGTACTCCACTTGCGTCCAAACCTCGGGCGGAGTATGCCAAAATATCCGTCTCACTAAGAGGAACACAACACAGCTGACGGCACGTCAATCGGACGTCCGTAGCTCAAGATATGAGCGTTTCCGCTCCGAAGGCCCGGTTGGTTTCGTGAACGAACCAACCCGGCCGAACTCAAAGTAATCTGAAACCTTGAGTGCGATATACCAAAACGACCGTCTCGACCCAAGGATCGTTTTTCCGCAGACGGTTTGTCAATCGGAGGTCTGAGGCTCATGATATAGCCAAAAGACCGAATCTGATTCGAAACGAGGGGGTCCGGGTCCGGGCCGACCCGGCCCGGCCGGCCGGCCGGCGGCGCGGCGGCGCGGTGGCGCGGCGGCCTGGCGCCGCACGGAGGCAGCGTGGGGGGCAAAGCCCCCCGCTTGATTGGGAGGCGGCACGGCTTTTTAGCCGCGCCTGTTTGCAAAACAGCCCCCCCTACGTGGGGGGCTTGATTGGCAGGAAATGGGGGGCCGCCTGCCCCCCCCCCCCCTCAAAGGAACCGCCCCCCTCTTAAATGAGGGGGGGTTTTTAGAGCTGGCTGGGGGATTAATTTCCCCCAGTTTATTACCATCCGGCTGGCCAGCTGGCCGGCCAGTTTTCTCTAACAGGACCGGAAAATCCGGTCCCCTCTTCGGCTTCCGACGCCGGCGGCCCGGCCGCCGGTCTCCTCGTTCCGCCGCGGCCCGGAACCGGCCACGGTGTTCGTCGTCCGGCGCGGTGCGACGGAACCGCGCCCCTCCACCGCACTTTGATTTCCTTCAATGCGGCGCGACGGCGTCGCGTTCTTGATGATCCTTCCATGGCGCGGCGCGACGGCGTCGCGTAAAAAGATTCGGCGAATATCCGCGTGGTGCGACGACACCACGCCACCTTGATTCATCCGCAAAATAAACACCAAGAACGAAGGAGGGGGTTCGGCCGTGTTCATGTGGTCCGGCCCCCTCACGTTAAAACACAACTTAAATAATATTCAAAAGCCTCACGTTAGACATGCTAGATCCACTATCAAGAATAAAATAATTAAACAAGAATCAACAACCCCTACCTCGATAGTCGCACGTTGACGTAGTCGTGGAATATCGGTGTCGATTCCTTTGACGTCGGAGGAAAAGTCGTTGTCGATGGCGTTCGTCGCGGAAAACCGTCGCGGAAGAGATGATGAGGAAGAAGAACGTCACGTCGCGGATATGGCGTCGCGGAAGAACTGTGTTCTTTGGCGAAGAAGTTCTTTGTTGAAGAACGGCGTTCTTCGTGTTCTTCGTCGAGGTTAAAGAAGATGAAGAAACAAGAAGAACCTTCCCAACTCTCTCAAGGAGACCAAACTATAAAATAAGACTCTATCTTATTTTATTAACACAACAACACACTAGAATTTCAAGAGTTTGAAATTCAAAACACACACACAACTCACCTTATTTAAGTCTAAAGTTATAACTTAAGATATCATAACTTATGAGGGAGTTGAGGGGTTTTAGAGGATATGAAGAGGTGGGGTTCGTGTGGGCCCCACCACCCTCATAACCTCCCAAGGGAGGTTGGGTGGTTACCCAACTTCCAATAAGAGATATCACTTAGAGTAAAATAATAAAAATTGTAGTGTAATTACAAAGTAAACATCCACAATTTTTATTATCAACACTCGCATGAACGCAACTCCAGAACAGGAGTTCCTAAGCGTTTACCGGCGCTACGGTTCCATCGGTGCCCTCAGAATTCGATTCCGGGCACCGGTTCAAAAGTTAGAAAATCCCGCTCGTTCGTTCACTGAACGTACCCGAGCCAAACTTCGGAAATTGATTCCGGGCACACCGGGCCTCGGAATCAGGTGCCGTCAGAAACCGCGCTCTTGTAAAATTCCAAAGAAAATTAAGAAAAAAAATTCCCTTGAATTTTACGGGTCTTTACATTACTCCCACCTCAGGGATTTACGTCCCCGTAAAGATACATCAAAAACTAGGGAAACAAATGAGGGTACTGAGCACGCATCTGAGCCTCCCGCTCCCATGTGCTCTCCTGGAGGTTCCCGTGCTGCCATCTGATGCGCACAAGAGGAATCGATCGCCCACGCCGGACCTGCTCCTGTCGATCCTCTATCTCCACCGGGACCTCCGTAAAAGTCGCCCCATCGTCAACGTCAAGCTCCCCATGGTCAATGATGTGCGTCGGGTCGTGCACGTATCTCCTCAGCTGAGACACGTGGAAGACGTTGTGCACCCGGTGCAACTGAGGTGGTAGAGCCAGGCGATAAGCCACCTCACCAATCCTGCTGAGGACCTGGAAGGGTCCGATGAAGCGCGGAGATAACTTTCCGCCTCGACCAAATCTCCGAATACCACGTCGAGTTGAGACCCGCAAGAAGACGTGGTCGCCATCCTCAAACTCCAGTGGCCTCCGCCTCCTATCAGCGTATGACTTCTGCCGGCTCTGAGCTGTCCTCATCCGCTCCTGGATGACCTAGACTTTCTCTGTCGTGGCCTGGACCATCATCGGTCCCATCAGTGCTGACTCCCCAGGGTCTGTCCAGCACAAAGGAGATCTACAAGGTCGGCCGTACAACGCCTCATACGGTGCCATCCTGATGGTGGAGTGGTAGCTATTGTTGTACGCAAACTCCACCAATGGTAGGTGGTCCTCCCAGCTGCGACCAAAGTCGAGGACACATGCGCGGAGCATGTCCTCGAGAGTCTGAATGGTCCTCTCCATCTGACCATCCGTCTGAGGGTGAAAGGCTGTGCTCAGACGTAGCTGCATCCCAAATGCCTCCTGTAACCCCTTCCAAAGCCGGGAAGTAAAGCGAGCATCTCGATCGGAGACGATAGATGATGGCACGCCGTGGAGCCGCACAATCTCCTGAACGTAGAGACGTCCCAAGCTCTCCACTGAGCCCTGCTCTCTAATGGGTAAGAAGTGTGCCGACTTGGTGAGTCGGTCAACAATCACCCATATGGAGTCGTGACCTCTGGAAGTGCGTGGAAGTCCAGTCACGAAGTCCATAGATATGTCATCCAACTTCCACTCCGAAACCTCCAAGGGCTGTACCAAGCCCGCTGGTACCTGATGCTCTGCCTTCACCTGCTGGAAGGTGAGGCATTGAGAAACGAACTCTGCTACTGCCTTCTTCATGCCCAGCCACCAGTGCTGTCGTCTGAGGTCCTGGTACATCTTTGCCACTCCAGGATGTACCGCCAAAGGAGAAGTGTGAAACTCTCTCAGCACTTCCTCTCGTAAAGAGACTGGTACCATGGTACGTCATCTGAAAAGGATGTCGTGCTCTGCTCCAAGGGAGAAACCATCGGGTGCCTGTCCCGAGGATATCTGTGCACGCCGTGTCTCACAGTCAGCGTCCTCACGCTGTGCCTCCCTGACTCACTGCAGTAGTGGAGGAGTGACTGTGAGAGACTGAAGGAAGGCTGCTCCATCTCTATCCACGAAGGATATCTGCAAGGAGGCTAGCTGCAAAGATTTCTCCTTTGCCGAAAAGTGAAATCCGGTCTCATCCCCTGGATGAACCACGTTCCTTGCCTAATACAGTCAATTCCGTCATGATTAGTTAATTTATGGCACGGATGACGTCGTAAGGCCTCGACGCTGCTACCAAGAGGTCCAACCGTTACTCTTGCCTCTAAGGGTCGAGTCACACTGTCGGCATCAGTGTGAGGTTACTGGGTCCCCTCCAGTTGAAATCTCGAAAGTGAGGGTCAAGTCAACAGTTTAACCGGGACCACTCAGTATCAATCAAACAAAAGGACAGTAAAGCAAACAAAGATAAGTGTCTTTTTATTATTGCATCTCATAGTACAAGACACGAATACAAAAGCAAAATGGAACTAGAAGTACGAGGGACGTATCCACTAGTTCCTCTCCTGTCCACCTGTTCTCGGAGCTCTACTGCCTTGTCCACTACTCGGCTGTTGCTCAAGCACTCGCCGCTGCTTCTGTCTCAGTGGCTCCTCTAACACCCGCTGATCAATCGTACGAGGAGTCGGACAGTCACGTGCCAAGTGACCCTTCCTGCCGCAGGAGTAACATTGTCCGTTTCTGGCACGCCTGGCTCTGACCCCACCTCGGGTGCCCCGCACCACCGGTCCTAAAACCCGAGATCTTCCAACTGCTAGTCTGGTCCTCCTAGACCTCTGCATCATCTGTCTACTGCCCACAGATGACTCGGCTACTGATCGAAAAACACGCGGCAAAGGCAGAATCTCCTGTACACGCTCGGGGTGTAGAGCTACTGGCACAAACTCCACCCTGAAGAAGGTCTCGAAGTCTTCCCATGCGAAGGTCATCCCGTCGCAAAACTGAAACAAGTGGCTCCACCACCTGCCTGCTGCTGCCTGAAGGAGGCTGGCAGCAAAGATCACTATGAAGTCTGCCGGCGTCCCCACTAGCCTGAAGACTCCCACCACAGCCTCCAGCCAATCCTCAGCCGCCTGCGGGTCCGTCTCTCCCCGAAACCTGGGTGGCCTCTGGCGCTGGAACTCGTGCAGCGCACTCAAGTGGCGTGCATCGCCTACTGCTGGGGCTGGTGGCATCGATGGCCCAACGTATGGTAGTATCGCTGGTGCCTCCGTTGGTGCCTCAACTGCAAGAGGGCCCTGTACCGAAGCCTCGTCGCTCGGTGGGTTGTCGTCACACTCGACTCTCGGAACCCTAGCTGGCTGTCGTCGTGGGGCCATCCTGAAAGGAAACAGGTGCGCCACGGTCAAACAGTATACTTGGTGAGCTGACACAAAGAAATCACAAAGAAAACTTTGAAACACACACGCAATCAATGTTTTCGTGCATTAATTCGGAAATCAGAAGTCAGGGTCCTGGTGTACGGATACATCGGCCGCCGCACCAACACTGGACTCCCTGGACTGATAACCACACTCAATACGCTAAACATTATTGCTTCACATAGAAAAGATCAGAGTTCGCGGTAGAACCGAATTCCTCTGATACCAATTTGTCACAACCCGCCCTCGGGGTCCGTGCCGTGACTACCCCAAGCCCGCCTTCCATAGGCCAGGGGCTGGCAACTAGCACCAAGGCGTAAATCCCGGAAAAAGGGAAGGCATTGCCTTTGTAAAGTAAACAAACACCACAGAGTAAGCAAGAGGAAAGTAAACACTAAGAAAAAGTAGAGTACAACTGAAAGTGCGGAAAAGTAAATGGGCCAGTATACAAACCCAAACTGAAAGTAAAGTACAACTCGAAAGGGAAAACAGCAACTGAAAAGTAAAAGCCGCTACACCGAGCTGTCCACTGGAAATCCCACCTGAAGGGTGGGTACGGATAGCTCCTCTGCTCCACGGGTCCCGCCGTCCGCTCCGAGCACGTCCCGCCCAGTGGTCCACCTCCGGGTACCGTCCCGCTCTGCAAGCCTCAGCTAAGGTCAACGCTGTCCGTCGTCTACAACCAACACAACGTAGTGCAGGCAAAGCCCGTGCAGGGGTGAGTATAAGCTACTCAGTAGGGACCCCGAGACCCCTGAAGGTCTCTCAAATCCACAAAGGATAAACCACGAAGAAAGGAACAATCACGAAGTAAAAACCGACACTGCTTAGGTATATGCCCATACATATACCTAAGTCATCAATTTCAAATACGCTCCAACCTCCGAGCCCAAGTACAACTCAGTCCACATAGGAAAGTAAACGTATTCCACACAGGAAAGCAAAACGTAATCCACACAGGATAGCACAACACAATCCACACAGGAAAGCAACAGGATTCAGCTCACACAGGTATACTTCTTCAAAGGACGATAAAGATGATCTCTGATCCATCTAAGTCGTCGGACCCACGAAGGATCGATAGGTAACTAACCCCCGCAAAAGACCCACACAGGATCGGGCCCACACAGGACCTGTAGGCGCTGGTTCACATAGGACCGCTGAGCGCAAAGACCCACACAGGATCAGACCCACACAGGATCGGGCCCACACAGGACCTGTAGCACTGATCCATATAGGATCGCTGAGTGCTGTATTCGTCGTCATCGAATCCACACAAGATCTCTGTACTGTCGTCGTCGCAGTCACAGTAGCAGTAGTAGTAGTCACAGTAACAGTCGCAGCCAGCACTAGGGTTCCCGCACACAGCAAGCTCGTTCGGAGGGTCCGCTCCACAAGCCGAGAGGCTGATACATCAACTGTCACAAAGTCCAGAGTTGATGTATCCAAAAGTTCCGTATCGTCAACAGGAACTCAACGCGACAGACGGCGCGTCGATCGGACGCCCGGTCTGAGAGTTATTGGCATTTTCGTCCCCGAGGCCCGGTTGGTTTTTAAGGCAAAACCAACCTGACCGTACTCCACCTGCGTCCAAACCTCGGGCGAAGTATGCCAAAAGATCCGTCTCACTAAGAGGAACACAACAAAGCTGACGGCACGTCAATCGGACGTCCGTAGCTCAAGATATGAGCGTTTCCGCTCCGAAGGCCCGGTTGGTTTCATGAACGAAACAACCCGGCCGAACTCAAAGTAATCCGAAACGTTGAGTGCGATATACCGAAACGACCGTCTCGACCCAAGGATCGTGTTGCCGCAGACGGTTCGTCAATCAGAGGTCCGAGGCTCAAGATATGGCTAAAAGACCGAATCTGATTCGAAACGAGGGGGTCCGGGTCCGGGCCGACCCGGCCCGACCCCCCCTGGGTCGGCCCGAACCGGGTCGACCCGACCCGGCGGCGTGGCGGCTCGGCGGCCTGGCGCCGCACGGAGGCAGTGCGGGGGGCAAAGCCCCTCGCTTGATTGGGAGGCGGCGCGGCTTTTTAGCCGCGCCTGTTTGCAAAACCGCCCCCCCCCCCCCTACGTGGGGGGCTTGATTGGCAGGAAACGGGGGGCCGCCTGCCCCCCCCCTCAAAGGAACCGCCCCCCTCTTAAATGAGGGGGGTTTTTAGAGATGGTCGGGGGATTAATTTCCCCCGGTTTATTACCATCCGGTCGGCCAGCTGGCCGGCCGGTTTGCTCCAACGGGACCGGAAACTCCGGTCCCCTCTTCGGCTTCCGACGCCGGCGGCCCGGCCGCCGGTCTCCTCGTTCCGCTGCGGCCCGGAACCGTCCGCGGTGTTCGTCGTCCGGCGCGGTGTGACGGCGTCGCGTAAAAAGATTCGGCGAATATCCGCGTGGTGCGACGGCACCACGCCACCTTGATTCATCTGCAAAATAAACACCAAGAATGAAGGAGGGGGTTCGGCCGTGTTCATGCGGTCCGGCCCCCTCACGTTAAAACACAACTTAAATAATATTCAAAAGCCTCACGTTAGACATGCTAGATCCACGATCAAGAATAAAATAATTAAACAAGAATCAACAACCCCTACCTTGATAGTCGCACGTTGACGTAGTCGTGGAATATCGGTGTCGATTCCTTTGACATCGGAGGAAAAGTCGTTGTCGATGGCGTTCGTCGCGGAAAACCGTCGCGGAAGAGATGATGAGGAAGAAGAACGCCACGTCGCGGATATGGCGTCACGGAAGAACCGTGTTCTTTGGCGAAGAAGTTCTTCGTTGAAGAACGGCGTTCTTCGTGTTCTTCGTCGAGGTTGAAGAAGATGAAGAAACAAGAAGAACCTTCCCAACTCTCTCAAGGAGACCAAACTATAAAATAAGACTCTATCTTATTTTATTAACACAACAACACACTAGAATTTCAAGAGTTTGAAATTCAAAACACACACACAACTCACCTTATTTAAGTCTAAAGTTATAACTTAAGATATCATAACTTATGAGGGAGTTGAGGGGTTTTAGAGGATATGAAGAGGTGGGGTTAGTGTGGGACCCACCACCCTCATAACCTCCCAAGGGAGGTTGGGTGGTTACCCAACTTCCAATAAGAGATATCACTTAGAGTAAAATAATAAAAATTGTAGTGTAATTACAAAGTAAACATCCACAATTTTTATTATCAACACTCGCATGAACGCAACTCCAGAACAGGAGTTCCTAAGTGTTTACTGGCGCTACGGTTCTATCGGTGCCCTCGGAATTCGATTCCGGGCACCGGTTCAAAAGTTAGAAAACCCCGCTCGTTCGTTCACTGAACGTACCTGAGCCAAACTTCGGAAATTGATTCCGGGCACACCGGGCCTCAGAATCAAGTGCCGTCAGAAACCGCGCTCTTGTAAAATTCCAAAGAAAATTAAGAAAAAAAATTCCCTTGAATTTTACGGGTCTTTACATGGAGGAAGAAGGATAAGGTGAAGGAGGGGGTTAAAAAGAAGAAGATCCTAAAGGTGGAGGATCTTAGGGGGTGTCCCACCAAGGGAGTCTCTAGGAGAGCAGCAAGATTATCGGCTCTGATGTAGATATAACCGAGCTTCTTGAGGTACGTCTCAACCCTTATCTATCCTTTTCCCCTTATCATCTTTCATAGACCTCAGTTAGATCTCCTTATCCTATTCATGAGCATATGGGCGTCGACCAAGGGTCTCTATGCGAAGGGGAGGATGCACCAGTAGAACAAGGTGGGGAACCGACGCCCATTATTAAACTGACGAGCACTGAGGGATACCCTACAATGGAAGCTCTTGTAGTGGCTAGACCACTGGAGGATGATGCTTTGGGGTCCTATAAGTTTATTAATTCAACGATGGTTAATCACCATTAGAGAGATCAATTGATCAGGCTGTTCCTTGTGAGTGCAGTAATCATAGCTTTGGAGGCTCGTCGGGCTGCCGAACCCGGGTCGTCCGCAATTGATTCAACTGAAAACATGTCATCCCATTCGGGGCACACTTCTCAAACTGAGACAACCCCGACACTCGATGAGCAGAGAGTGGTGGACATCAGCGGTACTCATGTCGGGCAGGGCCGGAGGTCAGCGAGGGAACTACCGAGACTGAGGCGAGGGGGGACGGTCACCCAGGCATTTAAGAGCCCAACCCCTTGGGAGGGGCACCCGAAGAAGACCCTAATACTGGTATATTGGCTGCTTTACCCGCCTATCAGCCAACAGACCCTGAGGATATTGATGATTCAGACTCGGAGGCGGCCGAGGAGAGTTGAATGACATGGCACAAAGGGTGAAGTGCATCAAGCTATTTCTCAGTCATCCCGCTACAGAATGGTTGAAACATATGGGATCACTCCAAACCTGGCTGCGCTTTCTCTGTTCTAGAGGGGTGGATGCTGAACACCTTCATTCGATGATTCGTCACTACATGGCCAAGAAGCTGCGTGAGAGGAGCCATCGCTCTGACGTTGCCCAGTGTTGGGAGGAGTCAAGGAGTATCCAAGCATTCATAGTGGCAGAACAAGAGGCCCGACACCTTGAAGAATAGGTGAAAGCAAAGGAGATATTCATTGAAAATTGTTTTGATCTTGTGGAGTAGTTGAGGGCCCATATGGAAGATGCCCAAGAGAAACTAGTGGAGGTAGGTCACAAAATATCTGCACTTCAAACTGAATAGGCACAATCACGGGCTAGAGTCAGTGGACTACACTATGTGGCCACTAATGAAGATAGAGTCCCCAAGGGGTGGAAAGAAATCCTGGCGGCCACCAAAAAAAGGGTAGTGGCGCTGGAACGTTCCATCCAAGAATATGACCCTTAAGGCCCCTATTTTTCTGAACTCATAAACTCATTTCTCCTTACTGCTTATTATTCTTAATTATATTTATGGATGAATTTATTTACTTGTCCATTTGTTTTAACGCATCCGACCACAATCCTGGAATAAATATCACTCCATTCCTAAGCGCACATGGGTCTCTTCCAATGTGAGAAACAAGGAATATTCATACTATTACTTCGCTTTATAGCGGGAGCGTCAACCCAGCTTTGGGCATCCGGGGTTCGAATAACCATCCGGGATTTCCAGGAGGAAATGGGAGAGACCTGACAGGAGGATGAAGCTATTGAAACAGCCGAATTACCATTTTCCCAATGTGCTCTTTTGCACGAACGGGATAATTCCAGGGGCGCTGGAATCAATCCGAACTGGGGAATGGAAGGTGTGAATCATGATACCCAAGATTTAGGACACTTTGGGGGTGGCATGATAATAAAGAATAACTATTGACCGCATTTGAAACACAATATTGTTATTGCGTTAGCCTGGAATGGGGATAGAAAATGAGGGCCGACCGCTGAACATGTTTGAAACACAGGGACCGACTCAAAATGTCATCCAATACCCTTCTAGAACATTGGCCCGGAACAATAGGTGGGCCATAGGCTGAGTATCCATACTGTTAGGGGGTTCCCTTTGACAAGAAGGGGGACGAGGGCCCGAATAAGGGGAACAAAAAGCATGGAATGCAGAGTGATGGTTTGTTCAAACAGAATATAACACTCTTGAAATTATGCCACCATGGTGGAATCACATTAGAGGGGCGCATTGGTCTGATCATGGATCATTCCTTCTTTTAGACAGGACCTCTCTGGCAAGGGATATGTCGCTTCCCAATATCATCGTGGGGCATCCTGAACTTGTTTAAGGCAAAGCTTCAATTACATGGTTCCCCACAAGGGGCCAGGACAGGGGGCCAAAAATGGGGAGGAATAGGATTTATGATTCCTGGGGCTGGACTCGAGGTGAAATGCCTGGGTGTCCCTACGTATCCCATGAGGATGGGAATCAAGCCACACATAGTTCTAAAAATAGATCTTAGTTTATGGTCTTAGATCTCGGACCATGGATGGTAGGAAACATGAGATACACATGGTGGGGTAATTATAAAACCTGAAGTGAATGGAAACCGGGGGTTCTGACCACCACGTGTTCCCTAGGAAGGTTCTAGGTCAAGGGACCAGAAATAAGAGTTAAGCTAGGCTTGAGGAAAGGTGCACAGATGTTACTATGTACCCCATGAGGATGGGGATCAAGCTGCATGTAGTTCTGGAGGTGACACGGTAAGCTACCAATTCCAGGGATAAAAGGGGTGTGCAGGTGTGGCCCTCACACCAAAAGAAGTGGTATTTGATAAATCGTGTTTGTCCTTTAAGGTTAATGGTTTATTTTTGTGAAGCGACACACCAAGGGTAGAAAGTATCGACATTGCCACAAGAATCAAGCCGTGTACAGGCATTGAAAAATGGTATGGCGTGTGACTGATACCAAAGATGGTGTCCCCTTGAGTGAGGACACCACAATGCGGTGTCATTTTTCATCGTGCAGCCAATACGATAATGTCACAGTTTAGGGTCATGCGATAGGACCAAGCATGCATTTTAACATCATACGACACATACGTAATAAAGACGATGCTAAATGGGGAATGTGTACGGTGCAGTAAAACATACCCAATGTGAATGAGTACATTATCCCATACCACACCGTACACAATTCCGAGAAAGGGGCCTTGGGCTAAGGGGCCTAAATAGAGGTAAGAGGATAAGAGGTAGGAGAAACTAGCTTCCAATTGAGCTGGACCCAAAAATGAGACGTCTGGGTGTTCCTATGTATCCCATGAAGATGGGAATCAAGCTATACGTAGTTCTCACAAAGGGGTAATACCAAAAGATCTTAGTTTAAGGTGTTAGAACTCAGACCATGGAGAAGTATGACTATCCCAAGTGAAGGCGGACCTTAACCCAATCCCAAATACTACTTGAGTTGAACTCGAGGTAGGAAATAAGGGCGAATAAAGTATTCACAATACATGAAATATAAGAAAAGGGGGAACCAGTGAAGCCCCGATCAATTGCCTTATCGTGGCTTTTTTTTTCTCCTAACGTGCAGATGCGCACTGAGGAATAGTACCAAGAGTTTCAAAGTTATACTTGGACATGATGAGGTGGAGAAGGACGTGAATCATGTAACCAACATTTTGGGATTAATGGGGTTGGTGTGATGATGGAGGATGATTGTTGACCGTGTTCGAAACATACCATCTATATCATGTTATCCTGAAATGGGGAAAAAGAATGAGCGTCAACCACTAACCATATTCGCAACGCGGGACTTGTATCGATTTTTTTTTCTGAGACCCTTGAGGACATTGGCCCATAATGGTAGGAGATCCATTAGGCCTAGAATCCATGCCACTTGGGGGTCCCTTCGGGTGTGAAAGGTGATGGAAGCCCAAATTAAGGGGAACATGAAGCCTGATAAATGGGTGCAATCATGTCCGAGTAGAGCCCGACATTCTAGGTACTAAACCAGAGTACCCTTAGGCACATTGGTGAATAGACGAAGAGGGTCGAAGAGGGTGCTCAACATGATAGTAATCGATTTGAAGGGATGAGTATAGAATACAGGGATAGAGAACTCCCAGGAGGGAGAGGAAAATGGCATGGTCATTAAAAACCCAATGTGGATGAAGACATAATCCCATGCCACACCATATATTCCCCTCCTTAGGAAAGGGTAGGCCATGGGGCCAAGGTGAAAGGGAGATTTCTGAGAGATGGGACTGGACCTGAAGTCTAGACATTCGGGTGGTCCTACGTATCCCATGAGGATGGGAATCAAGCCAAATAAAGTTATTGATGGCACATAGGGGAAAGATACCCTAACGATGGGGGGGGGGGGGTGTACAGCACGACGAGTAACCCGACGCGAATGAAGACAGAATCCCATACCACAATGTACAACCCTAAATAGGAACTTGGGATGGGGCCCCGAAAAGGCCAAGGGGCCTGAGGCTGGGCCTTGGATGGAAAGGCCCAAATAGTTTGCAGTTTAACATCTTGCAGTGAGGACGAAGAGAGGATAAGGTATCTCATTTGGTTATGTGTACAACCCAACAAGTAACCCAACGTGAATGAGGACATAATCCCACACCACACCATACACACCGGGCAAGAACTTGGGCCAGGGTCCGAGAAGGCCAATCAGCCTGAGGTTGGGCCTCAGATAGAAGGCCATATGTCGTCTTGTATAGTTACCACCTCATCACAACTCCTAATCCCACGTGAGCAGTGCTCGGTGTGGGAAACAAGGAGCCGATCTCGACTCCCTATCATATGGGGGACTAAAACCTGGCTTTTCCTGAAGGGAGTTCGTCACTTGGAGATACAACGGGGTAGAACGAACCACTACACTCAATGTTTGGGACATCTTGGGGTAGTTCCAATGTCACAGGATAGATATTGACCATGTTCGAAACACAACGTCCCTATAGTGACCTGAAATGGGAATAACAAATGAGCATCGACCGCTGACCATATTCTCAACGCGGGACTTGTATCGGCTTGTTGCTCAACATCTTCTAGAGCATTGTCCCAAAGTCGTAAGAGAGCCCTGAGGCCTAGCATCCATACCATTTGGGGGCCCTTCTGGACGGGGAAGATGATGGAGTCCCAATCAAAGGAGTGGGTGAAGCATAGTTGTACCCATCTATGAAAGAGGAAAACGTCTCCAGGGAGCGGCATGTATGGCTGGATCGATATTATCCCAACATGAATTGGGGAAAAATTCTGTGCTTGACCATATGTCTTTCCCTGAGGGGAAGATTCTGGTGTTTGGGCTGGGCCAATAGACAAAATGTCCGGGCGTTCCTACATATCCCATGAGGATGGGAATCAAGCCGTACGTAGTTCTTTAAGGCCATGTAGTTTAACATCATTAGGTGAGGATGTGGATGGATAGAAGAATGAGAGTGGGCACATGGTGAGACCATTATAGTCCTGGTATAAGTGGGGCTAAGGAAGCCTACACCATATCATGCAAGGATCCTTAGAGAGAACTATACCCAGGGGGATAGTCAAAGAGAAGAGTTTGGGGGCTGGGATCAAGATGAGGTGTCTGAGCATTCCTACGTATCCCATGAGGATGGGAATCAAGACATACGTAGTTCTAAAAATGCAGTTTAACGTCATGAAGGATGATGCATAGTTTAAAGTCATGTAGGACCGGACAATTTAAGGTCATGCGGAACTGGAGTACAGTTTAGGGTCATGCAGGACCATCCAGTTTAAGGTCGTGTAGGACATGTAGGCTTAGGGAAAGTATTTATTAAGGAACTTGGCATTGGTGGGTGGAGTTATACGCTCACCATCCATGGTCACCAGGGAGTATGCTCCATTGGGGTAAACCCTGTGAATTATGTAAGGTCCTTCCCATTTGGGCTCCAACATTGGTGGTTTCCTATCAGGGATCATTGGCGCCCTGAGGGCCAATACCTAGTCACCTTTCAGAAAATAGTAGAGGAGAACCTTTTTGTTGAAGGCCCTAGCTATCTTATTCTGATGCCTTTTTAGATTGTGTAGGTTATGGAGCCTATTCTCATCAAGTGCTTCTAATTCAGCTAGAAGAATTTCAGCTACCTTATCTTGTGGATGCTGGCCATAGACCGTTGTGCGTAACGAGGGAAGCTGGACCTTGGTGGGTAGGATGACCTTAGCTCCGTACACCAGGGAATAGGGGGTCACTTGGGTGGAATTGTGAGTCGTCGTCCAATAGGCCCAGAGGGCGTTGGGGAGCTTGTCCGTAAAACTCTTCTTGTTCTAACCAACCATTTTCTACAAAATGTTAGAGAGGGTTTTGTTGAACACCTCAATATGTCCATTCGCCTGTGCGTGAGAGCGGGAGGTATGGTTCAAACGGATGATGTACTTGGCGTACAATTTTTCAGCTCAGCTACTCAGAAGTTGGTGCTGTTATCTGTGAGGACAACATGAGGGAATCCAAACCAGTGGATGATGTTGGAGCTCATGAAGTCAACGATAGAACATGCCTTGACCTCCTTGAGCAGAACTGATTCTGCCCACTTAGAAAAGAAATCTGTGGTGGTGAGGATGAACCTGCACCGGCTAACTGTCCCCGGTGGATATGGTCCCATGACATCGAGTCCCCATACTGCAAATGGCCAAGATTACTTGGTGAAGTGGAGAGGTTCTGGTGGTTGATGCATGAAGTTAGCATGAATTTGGTATGCGTGACATCTCTTGGAAAACTCGATACAACCATGGATTATGGAGGGATAGAAGTACCCCAGTCTCTAGATCTGATGGGACACCTTCGGCCCAGCTTGGTGGGCCCCACAGGAACTAGCGTGAACCTCCTGCATGACCTGAGAAATCTAGACTCCTTGGATGAAATAGAGGCGAACACCATCAAACCCGTGCTTGTAGAGGATCTGGTCAAGAATGGGACCACTCTGGAGGGTAAACTGCAGCACACAACATTAGATTCACTCACGTTCTGCCCGATCATCTAGGAGGCAACCATTTTGGAGATACTCGACCAAAGGGGCTCTCCAGTCGGGAGTCACTTTGACCACTACACTTGAAGAACCTGGGGGTCCTAACATGGAGGATCCAGTGGTAAGATTGATTACTCATGGGCTGTCTTCATCATCTGAGGTGACGGGCGTAATGACTCTCTGGTGTGCCACATTTATAATCAGATCATCCTGGTCGGGTTCTGAAAGTGATGCATCCAAGCCAGCTAGGGCATCAGCTCGACCGTTCTGAGATCGAGGGACATGAGTAACTTTTGGCCGAGATGAAAACCGATCCATTAGCTAGAGGGTGCACTCCAACAATGGTACGAGCTCTAGCTTTCTGACAACATAGAAACCTTTGACTTGCTTGATGACTAGTTCAGAATACCCTTTCACATGAAAATGGGTTACATCAATCTCGAGGGCCAGCTCGAGGCCAGTGTTGAGAGCATGATACTCTGCCTCGTTGTTGGTGCAGCCTTCTGAAAATATGAATGAACGTGGAAGAATGTATTACGCCGTGGTAATAAATAAAATACCCTGGCCTACTCTGTTGAGTTTGGGATCGTTGAGCCTCCAGCCGGTGGGGCTCCGAAAGGCACCATCAAAGTTCATATGCAAACATGGGATGACCGGATCTACCAAGAGGATTGCCTTGTCAGGAAAATCTAGGTCCAGGGACTGGTCCGTAGGGGTTGGATGGGAAGATAGAAAATCTTCCAGTGCTTGTCCCTTGATAGATTTCTGAGGAAAAAACCTGATGTCAAACTGCTGGAGTATTACCGCCCACCGTGATAGACTACCATTCAACATGGGGCGGTTTAGAATGTACTTCAACGGGTCTACCCAAGACACCAGCTGTACCTTGTGGTGCTGTAGGTTGTGTCACAATTTCTATAATGCGAATACCAGCGCAAGGAAGCTCTTCTCGATGGGGGAGTATCTAGTCTCTGCATTGATGAGCATGCGGCTGAGGTAGTAGAGGCTATTTTCCATCCCCTCATTGCTCTTCTAGGAGAGAAGGGAGCCGAGAGATCATTCTAGGGCAATTACATAAAAGATCAGTGGTTTTCTGGAGATGGGTGGCATCAAGACCATAGGCTGGAGTAGATACTGCTTAATTCCCTCGAAAGTGGTCTGGAACTCTTCATCCCATTCGTAGGCAGAGCATTTCTTCATGAACCGGGAAAAGGGATTACACTTCTCGGCCAGCTTTGCAATGAATCGGTGTATGTAGGCTAAGTGGCCTTGAAAACCTCGAAGCTCTTGAATATTTCTCGAGGGAGGAATATGGATGATGGCCTTGATCTTCTATGGGTTGATCTTGATGCCTCGATACCCAAAAACAAAGCCAAGAAACTTCTCATAGGTGACCCTGAAGGAACATTTTAGTGGGTTCATCTTCAGGTGGTGGGAACGGAGGAAGCCAAACACTTTCTCAAGGTCTTGGAGATGGTATTGGCACCGGTGAGATTTGACCACCAGATCGTCTGCATAACATTCCACCAATATCATGAGGATTGGTTTGAATATGCTGTGCATTTCCCACTGATAGGTGGAACCTGCATTCTTCAGGCCGAATGTCATAACCTAGTACAGAAAGTTCCTTGGGGTGCCCTGAATGATGTAGAATCCTCATACTTAGGGGCTATTCAGATCTAGTTATATCTGGAGTAACCATCCATGAAGGAGAGGGCTTGGAACCCAGTTGTAGCGTCGATCAACAATTCTTTCACTGGAAGGGGAAAACCATCCTTCGGATAGTGATGGTTGAGATCCCAGAATTCAATGAAGACTCTCATATGTCCATTATTCTTCCTGAATAGAACAATGTCGGATATCCACTTGGGGTAATGGACCTCCTTGACGAAGTTAGATCTAATGAGTTTTCCAACTTCGACCTTGACCATGGAACCATGAGAGGGGTGAATCTTCTTGGGAAGCTGCTTGAACCCACGATGATTTATCAGGAGACCCAGGCAGTGGACGCTACATGAGAATATTGTCTTGGAATCTCGTCGTAGCACCAGGTGAATACATCATGGTGCTGCTTCAGGAAATCTATGTACTGCTGTTGCTCCTCGAGGGACATGGCGACACTAATCAATGTGGGTCTCAGATATGCCTCACGACCAAGGTTCACCTATACCAGTTCATCGATCATGGCGGAGATGCCTTCTTCAATGGTGGGGGGAGAATCCTCCAGATTCTCTTCTTCGCCTGCGGAGGAGGTATTCTCAGTGGGAGAAGCTTCTTCTGATTGAGCAGATTCTGACGGGAGGCTGGTACCAGCCTGGATAGTAGTGGATAGCATATCAGGGGATTCACATGCTGCTGATACCATAGGGATGAAGGCAGTCGATCCGATCCCATCTATTCTTCAACCCAAGGGGCCATGCTTGATGATATCAAAGCAATAGTGGCACATCAGCTTGATCTGGTTAATTTTATCCCAGTGAAACAGACACATATGACATACTGCAGTTTCCATGGGGTGGACATCCCGATACTGTATGGGGGTAGGAGGTTCCGGGATCACCTGAACCTGGTTTGTGTAGGAGTATGAGGTGATTTTCCGCCGTTTCTTGGACTTGGGAATATGCATTCCTCTTTTACCATAGACAACCAAACATTTCCCTATGTCGGGAGTCTTGGCCTCCAATTGATGGATTGGGAAGACGTAGGCATCATCCAGACCTACCCAAGGGTCAGTTGTGACTGTGAAGGACTCAAAATCACTTACTTGAATTTGCTTATCCTTGCTCTTTTAATAGTCAACGTCCAGGTAGCGGGCTTCCTGAGAGGCAAAAGGAGATGCACCACCTTGGAGTTTGCCTACTATACCATTAAGGGAGTACTTGAGGCACTTGTGATATGATTAGGGGACCACCGCGTGTAGGTGGAGCCATGGTTTTCCCATCAATGCATTGTACGCGGTGTCCTGGGAGACAACCATGAACTCGGTGCTGGCAACTAGACCGCCAACATGGGTCTTTAAACAGATCTTGCCGACCGGGGTCTGCTCTGTCCTTTCGTATCCCTAGATTCTTAAATCGGAGGGAGTCAGGTCATATTTGGACAACCCTATCTTCCACAACATATGTGTCGGGATAAGGTTGATCCCGGATCCGGTGTCAACAAGACAAAAATGAACCTCCACACTGTTAAATTGGCTGGAGATGTACAGCGGGCGGATGTGCCCCTGTATGGGGGAGACTTCATCCTCTCTAGATAATGAAATTATGGCCTGGAATTCAGCATTCTCAACTGCTTCAGCATGAAAGTCTTCTGCAGCTGCTACCTCCATCTCAAACAAGAGGGGGATTCTTAAAGCCTCAGTGAGGGCCTTGTGCATATATGACGACAGGAGAAGGGCTTCAAGGATGGAGAGCCTCACTGGGATGCCGAAGAGGTGCTTGAGAACATCAAATTTCCATGCTAGGTGGTTGCACCCAAATTTACCCTACCGGTAAAAGCGGTCTTTGAAGTACAAGTAGGGGTCGAATCCACCGGGACCGAAGAAGTAACCTTTAGAAACACATGTTTTATGGATTTTGGGCTGTGAAGTGGCCAACTTGGGTTTGAATTAATTGGATAAATGATTATTTAATTTAAATAACAATTATAAAAACAAATTTACTTGATCTAAAAAAATTAATTAATATGGTTTGATCCCAGGTTGTTTCTTTTTGTGGATTGGATGCATTTATTTTCTTAAAAATTTCATGTCATTAATTGAAGATGTATCCAAACAACGAGATAATTCTCCCAAATCATTCACCAATTTAATCCCTACAAAATTCCAAGGCCAATCACCAATTCAATTTGAGGATCACTTTACTGAGCACTCAAAGGAAATATATCATACTAGCACTCAAAATGTTTCATCGTTAAACTTGGAAAAGATGAAGAAGAACATAACTCATCGAATGGAAATCTTAAAATAACAAACAGATTTAAAAATTAAAGTACATGAAATAACATCCAATCCATATCATGAAACTCTCTAGGACCAAGCCATAAATTTTTAACCCTCCATATATTATATTCTATCAATGGAATCTAGAAGTCGACTTAAATAAGTGGAATTGAAGAAGAATAAAAACATTAATAAAAATGAACACTCCACCATTGTGTGAGAAATTCACAAGTGATGGTGTGAATAAATTTACACCTCGATTCAATGATATCAACGTGTGAAGAAATGGAAAATAATAAGTGAAGAAGAAGAATAAATTTTATTAAAATAATAAATGTGAAAGAAAAACTTACATGGGAAAACTTGACGATGCGATTACAAATTGAAAGCAGGAAATTACAACTGAAAGAAATACAATGGATGAAAGAAAAACATGGATTCAAAGAAAAATGTTAGATGATAATTACTTCACCACCAGCTCCTTATATAGGCATATTAAGAGCCTTAGAGACAACCCACCACAATAAATTCCATCCCCATTAATTTAGAGAGTCAAAAGGAAGGTGAGAAAATTAAGGGATTTTGACGTTTCGAAGTTGACCCAAAAATTTCGTCCAGATTCGTCCACCATTTTGACGTGTGAATTTTGAATTGAAGGAGGTAGAATCATCAGTGGTCATAGAAGACAAATATATTCTTCCATTGTTCCTCTATCTTCTGTAAAAACTTCAGCAAAATTGGATTATCTGTTTGGATGTTATGGTTGAAATGGTGGGACGACTTTATGCGCATTAATGTCAGGTCCACCATTTAAATCTCAGCTTCAGATCCCTTTATCATCATGAAAAATTCAGAATTATCTCCTTCCACAGTTGAATAAAATTATCCATATATTTTTATCTTTCTACTGTATAAATTTGAGCTTCATTGGGCTTGGTTTATGGGCCCCACATTTTTTTGATGGGCCTTAGGCCCATTATGATTTCACCAGAAAATTTCTGCATTCAGGCAAAAAATTATCCATATTCCCTTGGGATTCATCCATCGAACCTAAAAGATAAAATGTTAAAAACAAAGTGAGAAATCCTATCCCAAAATTTCAAATTCAGAAAATGAATATAATGTTGTCTACTAACAAATGAATTATTGGGCCCAAATTTTCATTTTAAACATGAATTGAATTTTAAATGAGAAATGAAGTTCTATTTATGTAATGTACTAAAAAAATGTTTATGGTCTTTGGAACAATGAATATAATGATATTAAAAATTAATATTAGCCACTTTCAGCGACTAATCACACCCCCCAACTTGAGTTTTGCTAGTCCCGAGAAAAATAAATTACAAATATGAAATTCAAATCTTCTTTTCCAAAAACATTTTAATACACATTGCTCACCCAAATATATAATACCAAAAAAATGATGAAACCCATCAAAATAATTTAAAACAAGCTAGATCCATAAGCATATCCCAAGCCCAAGCCCATTCCTTTATTCAAATTCATCGCCACATTTCATCCAATTCCAATTAAGAATGATAAAGTGTTGTGCATCATAAAAGATATAGGGCCCATTTTATTGGTCAAGGGGAAAAATGGAAGCTCTATGTGGGAATCACATTAAACCTTAAGATGAGTATCCATTTTTTCTTCTTAATTTTTTGATTTTTTGATTTTATTTTTTAACAACAATAGATATGAAAAGACTAACTCTGGGCAAGACAACTATGGAGTCACGATCCCCAAGTGTTAGACCCCACACATATTATCAATTCCATGCTCTACAATAGAGATATAAAGCCAAACTATGGGAAAGAAAACTATGGAGTCGCGATCCCCAAGTGTCGGACGCCACGCATTTGGACAGAACATTGCTCTATGTGGTCAATTTTTTTTTGTTTTTTGTTTTTTTTGTTTTTTTTGTTTTTGTTTTTTTGGATACTAAAATTAAACTAAAAGTGACCCCAGAACCCTATGCTATAATTAAAGGGACCTAAGAACTCAAATTTACACCCACAATCCAGTAGACGTGCATTGTGGTATTTTTATTAAGAGGATGAAAATGTAAACTTTGAAAAAACACATCGGACAACCGCACTTTCCAGAAACTATGCTCATGAACTTAAACTTGCATTAAAATCAGAATCAAGGCATACAGAATTATTTGATATCCAATTTTAGAGTTTTCAATGTGTGTTATCATGTTCAAGGTTAATGTAATTTTTCGTTTCATGCATGTTCTTATTCACAAATTTTTTTTTATTTCATCTCCCCCCAACATAGAATAACACTGTCCCCGGTGTTTAAGGAAAAGAAAAGTTAGAAGGGGGGTAGGAGAGGATTTCAAAGAGTAAATTTTTAATGATATTCATGGAATGAATTCACTAGGTGGTTGATGATGATAGTACGTGCCACAGTCTCCCTTCACTCCTGGATTTGAGTCTCAGCATCTTGGATAGTGGTGAATGGATTTTCCTTAAAAATTACGACATGTCCTTTTTTTAACCTATAAAAACATAAAAATAAAAAAAGAAAAATAAACTGATTATACATTGTCTTCTTTTTAGATTTCTGGGTAAGGTATTACTTAGAGATCACGCCACGTGACACGGATGAATATGGTACTCCCCTTTCATACCATCCTTACTAATAAAAGAAGAACATGTCAACAGTCTATGGTAATTTATTATATGAAAAATAAAATGATTCAAAATGATTAGAAACATGAAAACCATGGGTTTCCTCCCATGAAACACTTTTTTTTAACATCGTTAGCTTGACTTGAACCCCCCAACTTATCCAATTCCAACTTTAAAATTTTTAATGAACCCATATTTCTCCACCTCAACAAGATTTAGATTAAGTCTTTTTTTAGAATGTTTTCCATGTGAAATTCCATGCTTAAAAATGAATGTGAATGTCTAAGGAATTTTGATAATGTTTGATTGAGTTTCATTTGGAGTATTTCCTAAGATTTCAAGGTTCATTCCTACTTTGTGAAATTCTTGATGAAAATGGATGATAATTGAGTGGTTTAGGTTTTCGTAAATGGAGGGATTCTTGAGTGGGGAAGGATGGATTATAATGTTGAGTTCAGTTTCATTGATTTTTCCCAAAGATGAATGGAAATTTAAATCCAAATTTGTTTCTTTTACAAAACATTTTGAAAGAATTTGTTCCTTTTGAAAAAATTATTCATCCCAAAAATTTTCCATTTGAATTTTATGAGTGGGTATGGACTCACAATTCGTTATATCTCCCAATGGTTCAATGATCGGTGATTCTAAAAAAATGTTATTGGAGAAATATTCTGAACACTCAATCCATGAAGAAAATTTTTCCCCTTCTGAATCCAAAAAATTTATTTCCTCCTGATTTAAATACCCTTCAACATTTTCTTGATCTTGTTCAGTTATCCCATATCCAAAGGTTAGTTCCTTTTTCAATTCATGGGAGGTTTTTGGATAAAAGATTCATCTATCAATGATGAGGAAATAACATCTTGAGTGGGAACGGGTTCCTCAAAATTCTTAAAGCTTTGTAATTCTAATCTGAAAGATGAAACTTATGAATTCATTTTATCCATTTGTTCACACAATTGTTCAAGAATTATTTCAGGATTAGGGTTGATATATGTTTGTACATCATGGACTTACTAATTTTTTATCTTTTAAATCATTCTTGATAGGTATGGAAATTGATATTTTAAACATTCAGCATCCCATTGATTGCACATCTCATCTGGTGTAGTGTATTCAATTAAGGTTTGGTCAATGAAATTCCCTAGGTGAGGTGATTCAAAATATTGATTTTCCAGTTGATTATAGCCTTGGTATATTAATGGGTATTGTTGAAGATAATCCATTGGAGTTGATTGAAAGTTGTTTTTGGGATTCATTGGACACACAGAAACAGAAAGGGGAAAAGAGAAGAGAAATTAGGGTGGGAATAGAGAATTTGGGGTGAGAAAAGAAGATGAGTGTCTAAAGTACTTACTTGGGTCCCCAGAAACAGCACCAAAATTTGGTTGCACCCAAATTTACCGTACCGGTAAAAGCAGTCATTGAAGTACAAGTAGGGGTCGAATCCACAGGGACCGAAGAAGTAATCTTTAGAATCACATGTTTTATGGAGGTTGGGCTGTGAAGTGGCCAACTTGGGTTTGAAGTGATTGGATAAATAATTATTTAATTTAAATAACAATAAAAAAAACCAATTTACTTGATCTAAAACAATTAATTAATATGGTTTGATCCTAGGTTGTTGATTTTTGTGGCTTGGATGCATTTCTTTTCTTAAAATTTCATGTCATTAATTAAAGACGTATTCAAACAACGAGATAATTCTCCCAAATCATTCACCAATTTAATCCCTACACAATTCCAAGGACAGTCACCAATTCACTTTGAGGATCAATTTACTGAGCACTCAAAGGAAATAGATCGTACTAGCACTCACAATGTGTCATTGTTAAACTTTTCAAAGATTAAGAAGAACATAACTCATCGAATGGAAATCTAAAAATAACAAACAGATTTAAAAATTAAAGTACATGAAATAACATCCAATCCATCTCATGAAACTCTATAGGACCAAACCATAAATGTTTAGCCCTCCATATATTCTATTATATCAATGGAAAAGAGAAGTTGACTTAAATAAGTGGAATTGAAGAAGAATAAAAACATTAATAAAAATGAACACTCCACCGTTGTGTGAGAAATTCACAAGTGTTAGTGTGAATAAATTCACACCTTGATTCAATGGTATCAAAATGTGAAGAAATGGAAAAGAATAAGTGAAGAAGAAGAATAAATTTTATTAAAATAATAAACGAGAAAGAAAAACTTACATGGGAAAACTTGACGATGCAATTATAAATTGAAAGCAGGAAATTACAATTGAAAGAAATACAATAGATGAAAGAAAAACATGGATTCAAAGAAAAATGTTAGATGATAATTACTTCACCACAAGATCCTTATATAGGCATATTATGAGCCTTAGATACAACCCACCATATTAAATTCCATCCCCATTAATTTAGAGAGTCAAAAGGAAGGTGAGAAAATTAAGGGATTTTGACGTTTCGAAGTTGACCCGGAAATTTCATCCAGATTCGTCCACCATTTTGACGTGTGAATTTGGAAATAAAGGCAGCCGAATAATCAGTGGTTGTATAAGACAAATATCTTCTTACTTGTGTCCTATATCAGCTGTAAAAATTTCAATAAAATTGGCTTAGCTGTTTGGAGGTTATGGTTGAAATGGCGGGATGGCTTTATGCACATTAATGTCGGGTCCACCATTTAAATCTCAGCTTCAGATCCTTTTATCATCATGAAAAATTCATAATTAGCTCTGGACACAGTATAATAAAATGATCCTCATATTTTTATCTTTCTACTGTATAAATTTGAGCTTTATTGGGCTTGGTTTGTGGGCCCCGCATTTTTTTGATGGGCCTTAGGCCCATTATGCTTTCTCCAGCAAATTTCTGCATTCGGGAAAAACATTATCCATCTTCCCTTGGGATTCATCCATCGTAACTAAAAGATAAAATTTTCCAAACAAAGTGATAAATCATATCCCAAAATTCTAAATTCATAAAATGAATATAATGTTGTCTACAAACAAATGAATGATTGGGCCCAAATTTGCATTTTAAACATGAATTGCATTTTAGATGAGAAATGAAGTTCTATTTATGTAATGTACTAAAAAGAATGTTTATGGACTTTGGAACAATGAATATAAAGATATTAACAATTAATATTAGCCACTTTTAGTGACTAATCACACCCCCCAACTTGAGTTTTTCTAGTCTCGAACAAAATAAATTACAAATATGAAATTCAAATCTCCTTTTCTAAAAACATTTTAATACACATTTCTCACCCAAATAAATAATACCAAAAAAAATTATGAAACCCATCAAAATCATTTAAAACATGCTAGGTCCATAAGCATATCCCAAGCCCAAGCCCATTCATTTGTTCAAATTCATCGCCACATTTCATCAAATTCCAATTAAGCATGATAAAGTGTTGTGCATCATAAAAGATATGGGGCCCATTTTATTGATTAAGGGGAAAAAATGGAAGTTCTAGGTGGGAATCACATTAAACCTTCAGATGAGTATCTATTTTTTTCTTAATTTTTTGATTTTTTTGATTTCAATTTTTTAGCCACAATAGATATGAAAAGACTAACTCTGGGAAAGAAAACTATGGAGTCACGATCCCCAAGTGCCGGATGCCACACATATTGTCAATTCCATTCTCTACAATAGAGATATAAAGACAAACTCTGGGAAAGACAACTATAGATTCGCGATCCCCAAGTGCCGGGTGGCACACATTTGGACAAAACATTGCTCTATGTGGTCAATTTTTTTTTGTTTTTGTTTTTTAGATACTAAAATTAAACTAAAAGTGACCCCATAACCCTATGCTATAGCGAAAGGGACCCAAAAAATCAAATATACACCCACAAACTAGTAGACGTGCATTTTGTCATTTTTATTAAGAGGATGAAAATGTCAACCTTGAAAAATCACATCGGACAACCGCACTTTCCAAAAACTATGCTAATGAACTTAAACATACATTAAAATTAGAATCAAGGCATACAAAATTATTTGATATCCAATTTCAGAGTTTGCAATGTGTGTTATCATGTTCAAGGTTAATGGAATTTTTCTTTTCATGCATGTTCTTATTCACAAAAAAAAAACATTTTTTATTTCATCTCCACCCAACATAGAATAATACTGTCCCCAGTGTTTAAAGAAAATAAAAGTTAGAAGGGGGGTATGAGAGGATTTCAAAGAGTAAATTTTAAATGATAATCATGGAAGGAAGTCACCTGGTGGTTGATGATGATAGTGTGTGCCACAGTCTCCCTTCACTCCTGGATTTGAGTCTCAGTGGATTGGATAGTGGTGAATGAATTTTCCTTATGACTTACGACATGTCCTTTAATTTTTTTAACCTATAAAAACATAAAAATAAAACAAAACAAAATAAACTGATGATACATTGTCTTCTTTTTAGATTTTTGGGTAAGGTATTACTCAGAGATCACGCCACATGACACAGATGAATATGGCACTCCCCTTTCATACCCATCCTTACTCATAAAATAAGAACATGTCAAAATTCTATGGTAATTTATTATATGAAAAAGAAAAAGATTAAAAATTATTAAAAACATGAAAACCATGGGTTGCCTCCCATGCAGTGCTTTTGTTTAACGTCGTTAGCTAGAATTGAATCCCCTAACTTTTCCAATTCCAACATTAAAAATTTTAATGAACCCATCTTTCTCCACCTCAACAAGATTTAGATAAAGTATTTTTTTAGAATTTTTTCCATGTGAAATGCCATGATTAACAATGAGTATGAAAGTCCATGGAATTTCGGTAATTGTTGATTGAGTTTCATTTGGAGTATTTCCTAAGATTTCAAGGTTCATTCCTACTTTTTGAGATTCTTGATTAAAACGGATGACAATTTAATGGTCTAGGATTTCATAAATAGAGGGATTCTTGAGTGGGGAAGGAAGGATTATAATATTGAGTTCAGTTTCATTGAATTTTCCCAAAGATGAATGAAAATTTGAATCCAAATTTGTTTCTTTTACAAAACATTTTGAAAGAATTTGTTCCTTTTGAAAAAATGATTCATCCCTAAAATTTTCCATTTGAATTTCATGAGTGGGTATGGACTCACTATTCGTTATATCTCCCAATGGTTCAATGATCGGTGATTCTAAAAAATGTTATTGGAGAAATATTCTGAACACTCAATCCATGAAGAAAAATTTTCCCCTTGTGAATCCAAAAAATTAATTTCCTCCAGATTTAAATACCCTTAAACATTTTATTGATCTTGTTGCATTATCCCATATTCAAAGGTTAGTTCTTTTTTCAATTCATGGGAGGTTTTTGGGATAAAAGATTCATCTATCAATGATGAGGAAAGAACATCTTGAGTGGGAATGAGTTTCTCAAAAGTCTTAAAGCTTTGTAATTCTAATATGAAAGATGAAACTTCTGAATTCATTTTATCCATTTGTTCACACAATTGTTCAAGAATTTTTTCCGAATTAGGGTAGATATATGTTTGTACATCATGGAATTCCTCATTATTTATCTTTTCAATCATTCCTGATAGGTATGGAAATTGATCTCTTAAACATTCAGCATCCCATTGATTGTACATCTCATTTGGTGTGGTGTATTCAATTAAGGTTTGGTCAATGAAATTCAATAGGTGAGGTGATTCAAAATATTTATTTTCCAGTTGATTATAGCCTTGGTATATTAATGGGTATTGTTGAAGATAATCCATTGGAGTTGATTGAAAGTTGTTTTTGGGATTCATTGGACACACAGAAACAGAAAGGGTAAAAGAGAAGAGAAATTATGGTTAGAATAGAGAATTTGGGTTGAGAAAAGAAGATGAGTGTCTAAGGTACTTACTTGGGTGCCCGAAAACAGCGCCAAAATTTGGTTTCACCCAAATTTACCCAACGGGTAAAAGCAGTCATTGAAGTACAAGTAGGGGTTGAATCCACAGGGACCGAAGAAGTAACCTTTAGAAACACACGTTTTATGGAGGTTGGGCTGTGAAGTGGCCAACTTGGGTTTGAATTGATCGGATAACTAATTATTTAATTTAAAGAAAAATTAAAATAAAAAAAATTACTTGATCTAAAACAATTAATTAATATGGTTTTATCCTAGGTTGTTACTTTTTGTGGATTGGATGCATTTCTTTTCTTAAAGATTTCATGTCATTAATGGAAGACATATCCAAACAATGAGTTAATTCTCCCAAATCATTCACCAATTTAATCCCTACACAATTCCAAGGCCAATCACCAATTCACTTTGAGGATCACTTTACTGAGCACTCAAAGAAAATAGATCATACTAGCAATCAAAATGTGTCATCGTTAAACATGGCAAAGATGAAGAAGAACATAACTCATCGAATGGAAATCTTAAAATAAGAAACAGATTTAAAAATTAAAGTACATGAAATAACATCCAATCCATCTCATGAAACTCTATAGGACCAAAACATATATGTTTAGCCCTCAATATATGTTATTCAATCAATGGAAGCGAGAAGTCGACTTAAATAAGTGGAATTGAAGAAGAAGAAAAACATTAATAAAAATGAACACTCCACCGTTGTGTGAGAAATTCACAAGTGTTAGTGTGAATAAATTCACACCTTGATTCAACGATATCAACGTTTTAAGAAATGTAAAAGAATATGTTAAGAAGAATAATAAATTTTATTAAAATAATAAATGTGAAAGAAAAACTTACATGGGAAAACTTGACGATGCAATTTCAAATTGAAAGCAGGAAATTACAATTGAAAAAAATACAATGGACGAAAGAAAAACATGGATTCAAAGAAAAATGTTAGACGATAATTATTTCACCACCAGCTCCTTATATAGTCATATTATGAGCCTTAGAGACAACCCAAAACAATAAATTCAATCCCCATTAATTTAGAGAGTCAAAATGAAGGTGAGAAAATTAAAGGATTTTGACGATTTGAAATTGACCCAGAAATTTCGTCCAGATTCATCCACCATTTTGACCTGTGAATTCGGAATTGGAGGAGGCCGAATCATCTGCATCCGTAGAAGAAAAATATCTTCTTCCGTGTGTCCTCTAACATCTTTAAATATTTCAGGAAAATTTTCTTATCCGTTTGGAAGTTATGGTCGAAATGGTGGGACGGATTTATGCGCATTAATGTCGGGTCCACCATTTAAATCTCAGATTCAGATCCCTTTATCATCATGAAAACTTCAGAATTAGCTCCTAAAACTGTTGAATAAAATGATCCTCATATGTTTAGATTTCTACTGTATAAATTTGAGCTTCATTGGGGTTGGTTTGTGAGCCCCACAGTTTTTTGATTGGCCTTAGGCCCATTATGCTTTCTCCAGCAAATTTCTGCATTCGGGCGAATCATTATCCATCTTCCCTTGGGATTCATCCATCAGACCTAAAATATAAAATTTTCCAAACAAAGTGGTAAATCATATCCCAAAATTTCAAATTCATAAAATTAATATAATGTCTTCTACAAACAAATGAATGATTGGGAACAAATTTTCATTTTAAACAGAAATTCCATTTTATATGAGAAATGAAGTTCTATTTATGTAATCTACTAAAAACAATGTTTATGGACTTTGGAAAAATGAATATAAAGATATTAACAATTAATATTAGCCACTTTTAGTGACTAATCACCAGGCGTGAACTTTTGCTTACAGGAGCCCGCTCTGCGATTGAAGGCTTGGCGGGCCCTGCTGGCTGGACCAGCGGGTGACTGGTGCCGGGTATGCCCCGTTGCTCGCTAGTCGAAGCCCAAAGAGTAGCTACCGGATGGGGACTATATGACTGAGATCATCCTCTAGCCAGGCAAAGCTGTTCGTGGTACGATCGAAGTGGTTCTGCCTGATCTAGTAACACAAACGGTGGTGGAGGCGGTCCTGGTGACACTAGATGAAAAGGCTACACGTGCTGAGTTCTACACTGGGCCTACTGTCTAGTCTCATTGGCATGCACGGTTTGGCTATAGGTGCCAACTGATGTGCCCCGATGACCCATATGGATACGATTCCGCCGCTGTTGGCATCGGCTGGGGACATTAGGGAGGTTCTCCTGTCACTCCCCATCATCGAAAGTCATATAGGGGTTTACCAACTCCACGGTATTAACCGAAGCGTACCCTTGACTGTCACTTGAAGATTCATCCACTAATGGGCAGATTCTGGAAGGAATCCCCTTCTCTAGGGACATAAAGTCACCGAGAGTTCTAGATGATGATGGCATTCGCGGGGCACGTTGTTTCTTCTTGCGCCTCCGATGCTTGTCCCCGGGGAAGAGGCGGCTGAGATGATGATGCAGAAGTGGTGGCCATAGCTTTTGAAGGCTCCGAATGATTCATGCTTTCCCGGATGATACCATGGGCACGTGCAACCATTTTGTGAGCCATCCAATCATCCTACTTCTGGGACCCGTGGTTGGAAACCTGCTGCCGCTCACCATCACTATTGCTACTACTGTTTGATCATACAAAGACACCCACCACTTGTGCCAGGGCTAGGCCCAACTTGACTATGTTGTTATCAACCTAGTCTTGAATCCAGTTTTGAACACATAACACTGCTTGAGGGTGTGCCCCAGAATCAGATGATAGAGGCAGTAGTTGGGGCGATCCGTGAAATTCGCCTCTTTCGGCCTTCTCCACTCAAGAAAGCGTATAATCCCCTGATCTAAGGAAATTATAAAATAGACAAGAACTTGATTCTCTCTGAACGAGTTGGTCTGATTTCTTCTGTCTAGAAAGGGCGCCCTTGGGGCCTCACCCTAATGAGGAGCCAGAGGGGCCTGTTGAGGAGACGAAGCCTGGTTGTCCCGCCTGGGCAGTGGTGGCGCATTACACGGAGGCACTTGCCGATTATGAGGAAGCTGCTGAGCCGGAGGCTGTTCTAGAGTTGGAGGGCCTCTACGAGGCTACGGGGCCGGTGCTACTAGTAGTAACTCCAGCTTTTTGGGGGATTCTATTTGGGCCACCGTAGCGGGCTCGGCTCTGGAAGCTCTCCTCACTGGAATTACTTGGGGCAACAGACGTGCCTGGATGGTCTATTGCAGGGCTTCCTCCAGGAACTGAGATTTATCGGAGAAGTCTTGGAACCCTCCAGGGTAGTTCTGGGTGATTAGGGAGGGAACCAGTTCCGTCTTGATGTTCCCTACGCACATCGTCAGTAGTTTCTCCTGAGTCAGTGGCATGACAAGGGAGTATGTGAGCCCCTTCCACTAGACAATAAAGTCCGTGACTTGCTCATCAGGCCTTTTCTTGCACTTGAAGAGGTTTTTGATGCTCGTTTTATTGGTGGTGGAACTGAACTGGTAGAGGAATTGTCTGCGAAGGTCCTCCCAGCTGGTTACAGATCCTATGGGGAGCTGCCTATACCAGACGAATGTCGGCCCCTCCAATGTCTGAACAAAACAACGGAGCTTGGCGGCCTTCTATTGCGCTGGAGTCCCTAACATGAGCCCACACCTTGAGTTGAAGTAGGCCAGGTGCTGCGGTGGGTCCCCCGTCCCATTAAAGGGGGAGAAGGTGGGATTCCCGAAACCCAGAGGCACTGACATATCATCCACTCATGCCGGGTATGGCTTTCCATCTAGTGGGATTTCCACCTGTCGCGTTTCCAATGCCTCAAGGCAGGCTATGAGTGCTGCCATAGGATCATCTGGGCGGGGGTCCTTGTCTTGACAGGGATCACTAACTACAAGCATGTTGCTGGGTTCTTCAACACATTAGATAGGCTCCACGGCTTGTGGAGCAGCTAGTGGAGCTACCCATGGGGCTACCGGGGGAGCCCGAGCATGGTTCCTTGGATTACCACACCGTTCATGAGGTTTTGGTGAGACATACCGTGCCCTCTTGCCGTGAGCTTTGGATTCAGCACTGTCTATAGGGGCGGCATGATCAGGGTTGCCTAGGGGTAGTTCATCGAGGGGAAACTATTCCTGCCCCTGCTGCCCTGACCTAGGATTTCCGTAGTCGGGTCGTCACTCTGTAGCGCGTTCAGCCAGGAGTTCATCAACCAAACTCTTCTACTCAGCATGTTGCAAGTGCAACATGGCCTTCTTGGGGTCCTCCTCCATCTTCTGCACTAAAGCGGATAGGTCAGAATGCTTGATAACTCCGACATGCTCTTTTCCCTTACTGGAATTCCTACTGAGTACCAACATCTCAGTGGGCTCAGGGAGACCTAGGAGGTTCTTTTGCTGATGAGTAATCCTCTACGATGCATCCAACAGTGGCGGCACACCCTCAAGGAGTATGTATCCATCGAGAAGCTCTAGCTCGTCCTCCTCGTCCACTATGTCGGCCATGTTGACCGTGACCCTTCTTGGGGGCATGTCCTCAATATCACATAGCGAGTCGGGCTACCGCTGAATAGGACTAAAGAGGAGGGAAACAATGTGTCCCCAGACATGGACTTGTGCGTGGGGGAATGCCTCCTTGATGATCCTGTGGAGTACCTTAAAACTCTGAACAGATTGTTCTTGGAGGGCCTTGCGGCAGCCTGGTGACTCGGGGCGCTGGGCCACAGGGAGCACAACTAGATCAACGAGACATCATTGTTCACCGATGTCTTCATGGTGAACTTGGCTCCTCGGATAAGAAACACACTGGTGGTGAATACAGAAGTGAGTCACCCAGAGGGTTTGGCAGAAACATTCAAACTCCTCTGGGGAGAGGGATTCCGGTATGCATAAATTCTGCGCTGCCACGGGCCAGAACATCTCAGGGATGTAGTTCACCGCGAGGATGGTCCATAAGCTCCTTAGCTCAGATTCCGGGTCTGACCCTTGATTTCCCCACTTGTCATCTGAGGGGGTTGAGGAACCAGAAGCAGTACTGAGGCAGACCGTGGGGACGAAAGGCTAGCCTGTAGAGAGTACGGAGAGCGGGCTGACTGACCGCCAATTCTCAGGCTGTCCTCTGAAGAATGTAATGATCTGGCTACTATGTCGCGATAAGAGGTGATGACGGCTGTTGTTCCTAGATCAGGAGCCATGGTTGCTGGTGATAGGCTACAATGCTACTCTCCTGCCATTGGTTCCTATAATAGCTCTCTGTGATCTTTTATGGAGGTAAAGAGCGCTTCCGGTGAAGATAGTGGTGATTGCATGACAGCAACCTGCGGGGTCGCCAAATTTTCATCCTCCGGGATATACCTATGAAGGGAGGTGGGAATCCTGTGGACCTCACATTCCGGGAGCACCAGGATGATGTGCCTCATCCCTGCCCCGACCCTTGACTTGGATGAGCGAGGGTAGGGTTCCCGAGCTGAGTCGTACTCCACTTCAGAGTCTGAGAAGTGGACCGGTTTGATCTCTGTCCGAACCTTCTCAGAATTCTTCTTATGATGGCGAAAAACCACCTTCCTTCCCCTATGTGGCTCCTTGAGACAAGGCTGATTCCTGACACGGGGTCCTTTGGCTGCACTGGTGCTGGGGCGGAGAGGGTTTCTACTCGATAAAGTCGGGTGTGGGGAGCAATAGGACAAATGCCAAAGGGTACATGGGGAGGACCTCCATGGATAGCACTAGAGTGGGTGAAACCTCCACTGGGACCGGCATGAGAATGGGGAGGACTTCCATGCTTGGTGCGGGTGGAGCAAGGCTGGCCTTAACCCCTCTGGTTTCCGGGTTGAGTAAGACCTTCACTAACTGCTGAGAGGATGCAGGGAGGACCCCCACGTTGGAGAGATGCTGGACGGGAAACTTCCCTACACTGACAGTCAGTAGCAGGAGGAACGACTCCATATCCAGTGTAATGGGAACAAGAGAGGCTTCTGTGCCAAGTATCACTGTCGTGGGGCAGACCTTCATTCGGATTGGGGGTGGCATAGGGAGAACCTCCATACCGAGCCTCGAAGCAAGGAAGGCCCACTCTATCTGTAGTGGTGGTATGGAGAGGACCTCTGTACGGGGTGGCATCGCAACGGGTGGTTCACGACGACCACTGTTTGTGCCTGCGACCATGAGAGTCGACCCAGCCTTCCCATCAGGCAGTTGGGGCCTCGATCCCTGTCGATCGTAGAGGTTCCCATATGCAGTGTATACAGGGACCTGATGATATGAATCGACAGTGGCTCGGGCCATAGTAACCGTTGACGCCCATTGGAAGGCGTCCTCCTCAGCTTGCGCCCGACGCTGGCGTTGGGTCCGACGAACCGGGGCTAGTTGTGAAGGTGCATAGCTTACCTATCCTCCTCCAGCAAGACCGGGTGGTGGAACTGATGCGGCCGGGAAAGAGCCCTCGCTGGGAGCCCCTGGATTGATACTCTGACTGGGATGGGCCAGACATCACCTACCTCGTCAGCATAAGGAATGGAGTCATCAAATCACTCCGGGGACAGGCTCTCGAAGTGGTTGTATGTTGGGGTGGGGAGCAATGGCTCCCTGCGCGGCCCTCAGGGGCGGCATTGACGATGAGGCGTGGACGCCTCCAGATCTAGGCGGTCCATATCCCGGGTTGGGATTATTCTCTCCTCCTTGTAACGACACATGAGGTCGTTAATTACCCTTCATTGGATAATTTCCAATGGGGATATGGGGTGTGGGTGCCCCACGTTCGTAGACACAGAGGCCGTTGTGGAAGCGGTGAAGCCACGCGGAGCAGCTGTGCTAGCGTTTCCCCTGCCCCTGCGTAGATGGGAAGATGGTGATCGCGTTCCTGAGGCAGCAACCTGATTCTTGAAAAGCAGGGAGATGAACTTGTCAGTGTTGGAAGAAAAAGGAATCAATGACCAATACCCCAGTGCCATCCCGTCTTCCATGATTGGTAATAAGGATCCACACTGACAATGTCACAGAACGGGATGTCCAACATTCTAATGCCCCAACTTCAGGTGAGTTTCATGCCAGACTCGCTATTTTCTTGGCGGGACCCGATGCCAGATATCTAGATCTGATGACAGGTCAATCCACTGATGCCCCAAGCACTACTAATATCCATATTGAGGGGAAGAATTTCTTGTTGGGTTCACCATTTCTATTTCCGATGATTTCACCAGGGCACACGCGTCTGTCTCATTCAGGGAGAGGCACGATTTTTGTTTCCCCACATTCTCGCTTTCCAAAGGCAGGTGACATCTGCTCCTTATTCAGGGATTTTTGATCCTTGATCGAAACAGGATGATGGGATACCGGTTCTTCCTTCCGTGGATTCCTCCTCGGAACTCATCACCTAGTCCGGGTCTCCCTCATAGACTTAAGACGTTGTTCATGAAACTCTTTATGGCACCATATCTTCATGGACACCAGTTAATTGAACTGGTTCTCTAAGGACATTCCAAGGGGTCCGATTAGGGCAGCAAACTTCGGCCAGGGGAGTAGTCAGGCTGGGCATCACTGGCATGTCTGGACACTAGGAATTGGTATGTATGTCTTCTGTCCCTTATTATAGGGCTTCTCAAGGGTGCGAGAGATCGAGGCATCCCACATCGAACGTAGGGAATCATATTCCATGGGAATGTATCTGAGGTTTTCCTCATCCTCCCATGTTTAACACAAGGTATTCCACAAGTTTAAAGTCATGTGGAGAAAGTTATGCCAAATGCATGTCTTCTAAGGTTTTCCTCAGGCATCTCATGTTTAACATGAGGTAGGATGTGAGTTTAACGTCTTGCAGAGACAGATCGGGCTGATCAGAACACTGACTAGAGTGGATCAGATGGAGGAACCCCCTAGAGGGACCACCGATATTGGGGCCAACATGTGGGTGGTTTCCCAAATGTTGTTAAATAGAATGGGGAATAGGGTGGCGTGATCCCACCGGGATGTGGTGGCCCAGGTGAGGATCACGATGGATGATGGAAGGTTTTATGAAGGGGATGGTGAATGGGATGGGACTGTCATGAGGAAGATGATGGTTTTGGGCTTGAGCCTTGGGGAGGATTCCTACATATCCTCGTGGAAGGGAATTAAAGTCCACGTAGTTCATTGGATGATGGCTTACTGCTGATTGGGGTTCAACGACTTACCAATGGATAGGGTCACAATGGCTTACTGCTGGATGGGGTCCAATGGCTTACCACTGGATGGGGTCCACAGTTTAACGTCATGCAGGATGGGGTCGGACTGACGTGAAGGGGTTCAGAACAGGTGGGTGTCAGTAAACCGACGTAAAGGAGGACCTGGGGTCCAATTGGTGGTGGGATTGAACCTTAGGGAGGCTTCCTACATACCTTTCCTTGGTAAGGATCAAAAACCTCATAGTTCAGATGGGGCATTTTGTGTCTTACGCTCTGAGGCGGCCTAGGGTGTTGGTGACCTGACGCGAAGGAGGACCTACAGTCCAATGGGTAGTGGGATTGAACCTCAGAGAGGCTTCCTACGTTCCTTTCCATGGCAAGGATCAAAGACCTCGTAGTTCATGGTATGGGTGTGGGGCTTACAATCTAGGCTGTCCATTATGATGGCGGCTTCGTGCACCGATGCGAAGATGGCTGAGACCGATGGATGGTGGTGGGATTGAACCTCAAGGAGGCTTCCTACGTACCCTGCCTTAGCAAGGATCAAATACCTCTTAGTTTATGGTTTTGGGGCATGGGGAATACACTCTAGGTTGCATGTGATGTTGGTGAACCGACGTGAAGATGGTTAGAATGATCAATGGGTGATGGGATTGAACCTCAGGGAGGCTTCCTAAATACCCTGCCTTAGTAGGGATCAAAGTACTCATAGTTCAGGTGAAAAAGGGGCTATTGAACCGACGCGAAGGGGAGTCGGGACAACTGGGTGTTGGGCTTGAACCTCAGGGAGGCTTCCTACGTACCTTGCCTTGGAGAAATCAATGTCCTCATAGTTTGGATGGTTCATGTGGGGATTACACTCTAGGATGCCCATGATGTTGATATTAGGGTCAGTGCTTACTCTAATCCACATGAGTCATGATCGGTGTGAGAAACAAGAGGCAGCAGAGACCTGGAAATCATGTCATGAAAGGTGCGTCCATGGGAAGTGGAGTGGGGCTTACACGTGATCGCAACCCAAAGAGGAAACATGGGCTTATGCATGGTTATCAGCCCAAAGAGGTTGGGACTTACTCCAGGAGGGAGGTCTGATGGCGACAAAACACAGCGAGAGAGGGATTTGGGACCGAAGAAAAGAGAATCACCATTTCCCATCACACCCTTGCTGGCCCTTGGGACCGAAGAAGAAAGTAAGATCATGGATGCTGCCTCCTAAAAGAAATCAAGGGGCTTACACCGAGATGGTTTCCCTTTCCCCATGGAGAAACACCACTCCGATAAGGAGGATATCATCCCCTGTGGAGACAGGTGGGTGTGGAGAATGTCCAAGGTGGAGGTACCCTACGTGCGATGCATGGGGAGAGGTCACAGTTTAACGTCATGTGCTGAGGAAGAAGGTGCTTGGAAGTTTAACGTCCTACAGCTCGGACGAGGTGGGTTTTCTCCGCACCCCTAGGACTTACATAATCGGTACCCTCTGCTCCTTGGTGTAGGGAGGGGATAAGAAAATCCGTGGCGAGGGGGTGTCATGGAGTGAACCATCAAGGGGCCTGTGTTAGCATGGCTATGCAAAGAAGCAATAGCCATTAGCGTGCCTATGTGAAGAAGCGTGAGGCAAAGCAAAACAATGGGAGATATCATCTAGGGGACTTTGAAGTTACTTCGTGCGAACCTAGGAGGTTTCATGGGAAATGAGTATATGGAGAAGGCGTCGTGGGAACAGGAGGCGCCCGAAGAGGATGCCCAGCCGAGGGACATCACGGTTGCACAAGGCATGAGTCTTACGCAATAAAGGGACCATTGCGCGAAAAAGGGGCCAGGCCGGTGTGCCAAAGTGATTGTGCCCGCGAAAAAGTCCGGGCCGACGCACAATCAAGCGCTGGGTGCGAAAAAGGCTTGGTGCGGCGCGCTAATGGTCATTGAGCACGTAAAATGATGGGATGATGCGCAAAAGGTATTTCGCACCGAAGAATTGATTGCACGCAGATGGAAGGAATTGCGCGTGGGGGTAGGGGTAAATGAGACTTCGAAGAAGATCAAAGCCGAGGGGTCTTGCGTGAAGGCGGACCCCCAGGTGACCTGCCATATAAAATAAGTACCTGAAATCCATATTTTGCGCGCTCGAGAGGAGTATTATGCACAGTGGAGACGGTTCAGATTCTTTGGGGCGAAGTCGAAGGGGGTGGCCTTCTATTTATAGGTGCTCAGGATCATGGTTCTGCAAGAAAAACCAGCTGATGCGAAAGACGACATTCATGGGCATTGCCAGTGTGTAAACCAACCATCCCGGGTGGTGGCGCGAAAAAAGTTCTGTGCCCGCGCGGAAAACTCTCACGAAACCCATATTTTTTCACACAGGGTATGTTTTTTTTCACGCAACTTCTTATTTTTTTCGAGCCGCCACTCCGGGCCCTTTATAACGGATTGCCGGTTCCAAATATGGATTCTCTTTGTTTCATTCCAACCTGCTTTAGCTCTTGAGCATATTTCGGCGTCTATATTCCCACTTCGAAGACCACACTAGATACTCACTTTACATGGACTTTTATGGGATGCTATGATAATAGTGGGTACTATCATATGGAGTCTGCCCAAATTCATCCAATGACCGATGAGTGTATTTCAAAATAAACCCTACAGCATAGGTTTCCTGAATGAATCCCCCCTTGTTGAGATGTTGGCTTGAGGAATATTTCTATTCTCAATTATCTAGGCTGCAGGTTGATTTTTTGTGCATGATGATGGAATTGAAACATCAAATGGCATCCTAAATCAATAGAAATAATGTCTTTCAAATATTAGATATTACTTTTGGCCTATACTCAGAAGTATATTTAGGTATTGGTGTAATGAATCAACAATGATTTTAGCACTACCTTTGATAGATTCAACCATGGATTTCCTCCTCTCATTGGTTGCAAAAAGAGCACCACCAACAATTAAAATAACCTATGAAGGTTCCATGCTATTCTCTGCAGCAAAATAAGGAAGTAAAAATAGGGGTGGGGTGTATTTAGTATTTATAAAAAATGAAAATGTATAAATTACTATGAGCTATTAGTCTATAAAGAGATTGGCTCGCAAACCATCAGTTCGTGAAACGCTGGCCCGTGGAGCACTAGTTCGTAAAGTGTTGGCCCACAAATCATTTTCAAGTGAATCATTTTTCTACGAGGCATTCAATCCATGGGATGACCAATCCAAAAAGTAAATGGATACTTGCAATATGGAAATCAAAATTACCATTAGTGGGTGATGTAGTTCAGTTTGCAGAAAAGCCGTCTTCATAGGACAAATGCTACATGGGAGCAGTGGGCGATCAAGAGTTTACGAAAGGCTCAAGTTCACAGAGAAATTAGTAAAGGAAAAATGATATGGGCCCCCTATTTATAGGAATGGTCCCCTCTTTTAGGTCCACCTTTTTACTATAAACCAGTTCAAAATGGGACTAATTTCTACATTGGAATGACCTCCTCTTCATCTCGATCAGAACCCATTCTGATTAGGGGAATTTTTTGGGTCCTGAAAATTCAACATACACATAGAAGATAATTACTTGAACTTGAAAAAGGTTAGAAATAAACCTAGAATAATAATTTGGATAAAAATGTTCAAAAGGGACAAAACAATGAAGGAATACTTGTGTTAGCATAGTAAAAATCACTCTGTAGACTGCCGCTTTGCATGACATTCCGCTACTTCACAAAGCACCCCAGAAATAAAATCATTCACAGAATGAAGTGGTACCCCCAGCTCTTGCAATTGAAACCAAGTCACTTGTGGGGTTGGATAATTATTTACACCCCGATGAATGAATGTCCCCCTCGAACCAAATTATTTGTGGGATATGATGGTACCACCGATTCATGATAATGAAAACAAGTCTTTTTTAGGGATGAACAGTTATTTCCATCCCTGTGAATGACCGCCCCACCATAAATGAAATAGTTTGTGGGCCGGGGAGTCCTCTTTGGGATCCCACAAAATAAGACTTGCTGTCCACCATGGACACCCAACCACACTAGTTTCCAGCCCCTCCATTTTTATATAAAAGAACACTAAGTGGAAACAAAAAAAGGGGATAAAGAGATGATCTCTGAGAAGGAGATTCAAAAAGAAGAGCCTCAAAGATGAATTGGGAGAGAGCCATTAATTCCTAGTTGGTAAACCCACCGCATAACATTAAAGAGGAAATAAAAATTATCCATCCATATACATACTTAAAACCCCTTTGTGGACACCATTCCATGGGGTATAAAAAGATGGCCCCTCTATGGACCAACACCCCACATAGAAAAAGGATATGTAGGTGGAACCCTTCCCCATGTAGAAAAACTATACACAGGAAGAACTTGAACATGCATAGAAAAATGTTACATAGGCAGAACCTAGCCCCTCGTATTAACCTGATACGCTAGAAGAACTAATGTACGCATATCACAATGCTACACGAATGGTACCCTCACCCATGTAGAAACATGATATGCAGAATGGGTTCCACTCAAATGGACGTCCTATGAGGTTTAAGCCCCAACCATATCCAACCACATGGGCCTAGTATAAGGTATAATACCCAAATCCATTCATTAGCCTTTAAAGAGACATATTCCCAATAGAGTGGCACTCTATAGACATCCCCACTGGTGTAAGACCCAACTTGAAAAACTATATGGGCTTTGATTCCCTACCAAATGGGATACATAGGAAGCCTCCCTTATGTCCAAAATCAACATACAAATTCACCCTAATGTTCTTCAAGTCACATTCCCAGTAGGTATATATCCACATGGGAAACTATATCACTTCTGAGCAACCTCAACGTAAGTCCCACACCATGCTTGACTGGAAAACTTTTACCAGGATTTCCTTGCCACATGATGTTAAACTACATGGTTAGGTCTTCATAGCATGAATTTAAAAGGTGATGTGACCTTCTAAGTGGCACTGAACTACGCGGGTTCTGATTTCTTTCATGAAGATACATAAGAATCCCATTATATGGGTTCGATCCTGACATCATAATAACATATGTATTCCTGGATAACAATAAATTGCAAAGTTATCCACATGGATTAAAACTAACATCATCATAATGAATGACCAAAGAATCTCTAATCCATCCATAAAAGGGAACCATTGATTGAAGAACATAGATACATACATATATCCTTATCAATGGAAAACCTCAGTTACATACATATGATTTTGGACCCATGCATGTTTATAATTGAGCATTATCTCAATGTTTTCCATATTATACATACATGGGAATGAAAAAACGATCCAAAAACATATCATAAACCTATAATAGAGTCATAGAATAGACAATAATTCACCCCAAAAGTGTGTGATGATCTTGAATTCCCATCCTCTTGACCAATGTGAGTTCTTAAGTGTCGCTGGCCAAGTTCCCCAAAGAATGACTGCCTTTGGAAACTTGGTCCATGAGTAATCATGGATTGATATCCATTGGGAGTTTTTAGATCCACAAACGAAACCCATTAGAGAATGTTTAGAATTATTAAACCCGATGTGAATGATTGTACAAAACTAAACCCCTGCAATCAATCATTAGACTTCTGACTTTCATCGGAAACAAGATTATACTAGAAAAGGTAAAAGTGCTAGAGGACTGGTTGATCTTATATATAGTAATGTATATAGAGAAATGATTACTCAATAAATTAGAGGTTTTAGGTACTTTGATACATTTAATAATTATTTTAGTTATTATGGATTCATGTTTCTAATGAAACACAAGTATGAAGCTTTTAAAAAGTTTAAATAGTTTAAAAAAAGTATAGAATCTACTAGGAACAATTATAAAGATCCTATGATCAAATTTGGGTGGTGAATACCTGAACATGTAATTTTTTGATTATCTAAAGGTTTGTGGAATTATTTTACATCTCACTCATCCTAGAACACAATAATAGAATAATTTTTCTAAGAAGACAAATCATACATTTTTAGACATGGTTCAATCAATGATGAGTTAATTCACCATTCCCATTAAATTATGGTACTATACTATGGAGAATGAAACATTTTTGCTAAACCAAATTACACCTAAATTAGTTTTAAATACACCTTATGAGATATGTACTGGGAAATGTACCATTATGGTATTTATTAATATTTGGGGATGTGAAGCATTCACAAGACATTTGGATTCTAATAGGCGTTAATCAAAATCTGAAAAAATTATAATTTTTTGGTTATCATAAGTAAAATATGGTATATTATTTATAACACCCTAGGGTTTTACAATATGTCACTTTTTAAATTTAAACTATTTTATAGCTTTCCTTGCACACAATACCCATCGTAAACAAACAATGAAATATTATTATAAATCAGCTGTTAAATTGGTCAGAATGAATCGTATTAACCACATTATGAAATTTATATATTATATATTCAATAACATATTTTTATATTAATCCAATATCTTTTATTGTCATAAGATAAGAATAAATCCAATTTTATGGGTAAAAAGCTATATTTTTCTAAAGGCAGTTTTGTCACCTTTTAATGGCGCACTTGTTTTAAAACAAAATTTTGACACATTAATAAATTATATTTGAAAAAATAAACTTAATTTTTAAAATCATAATATCAAAATTTATGTTGCTTAAATTTTTGGTATTTTTTTGATAAGTTTCATTTTTAATAAATAGTGAAAAAATATTGCGTTTTAATTGAAAATTGACGTTTCATCTAAATAATTTATAATGTTAAATTTTTTTTAAATAGGTTTTAAAGTAAAATTATATCAGTTATACATATATTAATCCAATTTAGTTAATTGTAATCATTTTTATATTGAATCTATATATAAAAACATTTCAAAATTTTGAATGTTTTCACTTTAAAAAGATATTTTAAACCTCGTCTATTATATTAATTTTAAATTGATTGTTGAAATTTACATGTTTTGAATTTTAAAAAATGGGTTAAATATTTTGAATTGTATTGTCCAAATTTATTAAATTGGTCGATTTTGTTTTTCGACAATATGAATAGTAAGCTTAATAATTTTAATTACCATGTTTAAGGGTAATTCAGGTAATTAAGGGAAAAAATAAAATTATAAATTTTAGAATACTACCCTAAGACTTATAATAATTTTATTGGATTAGTTATTTTCGACAAAAATTATGATTAGACTGAATTTATGCCCTCTTGGAGCCACATGGATGACTTTAATACCTTTATAATATTTTATTTTAAGAAAAGTCAAACTTATCACACTCATGATTTTAATAAGTATTTAATTTTTAATATGTGGTTATTCAGAACATATATTTTACTATAAATATCCATTTGAAAGATAAAATATCTATCTTAATCTTGGTAATTTATTTTTAATTTTTAGGAAATACATAATTACCTTAAAGGCTTACACAATGATGATGTAGTAATTTATTAATTAATGAAAATATTAAATAAATTATATTAAAAATAGTAAAATAAATATAATTTGAGGCAATTTATGTCATAAAATAATTTTCTAGATAAGTATTATATTTTTTTGATGTGTTAAAAGAGTTAGTTATAAGATATCTTGTTTTATTGATTTTTTTTAAATTCAAAGTAATGAATAGTTTGAAAACTCACAATAATGTTATATTAAAATAAATAATATTTTATTAAATGATGTAAAATTTATAAAAATATGAAATTCATTAAAAATTTATGAGATAAGGTTTAAAATATCATCCATGATTTCTTTATGGTTCTTTTTTCATTTTACAGTAACAATATTGATCCTCAAAAAGTAAAATTCTATGTTCTCACAATAAGAGTTAAAGGGATTAAATAAGGGTTAAAACCAAAAGACAAGTGTAATAATGTGACCTAAAATTTTATAAAAATTATTTTATGAATATTATTAAACCCTTATCACATTAATATATAATTTGAGTTGTTAAATGTACACTTTTCCATGAAAATAACTTGTATATTATTTAAATACAAGATAGTTACAAAATGTCACTCTCTTTATATTTAATATATTTTACGTGTCCCCATAAGGAAAAAAATCAACATATGAATGAAAATAAATGAATATTTTAATCTTAATGAAATTATTTTTATTATATAAATTTTTATTTAATTTTTATAAATTATAAAATTTCATTAAATTCTTCTGCAAAGCTAATAAAATATTTATTTAATTAGCAGAAAAATAAAATAAGTAATTTTAAAAGTATTACTTTTGATAAATTTGTCTTGAATTAATATTTATAATGAATTTTATAGATCTATAGAATATATTATAAATGTTTTAAATCATTAAATTCTAACCCCCACTTTGTGTTGATATATTTGACGTCAAATTAAATTAATAATACCAAATTTGACAATAATGATATTTTATTGAATTAATATTTTATTAAATTGTTTAAAAATCACAGAAAATGTTAAACAGTCACAAATGGGATAATATATGATCTAAAATTTCTTCCAATATTCATTTATAGAACATTTTGAAGTCTTTATCTATAGAATAGCCATATTATATTTTAATATTTTGAGGATTTCCGAATGTTCCCCTCACCTAAATTATAAAAGGGAACTCCTCCCTCACTTACTCAAACTAATTTGAGTCATGTTTATAAAAAAACCTACACATTTCTCTTCTAAAAATTATTAGTTAATTTATAGAGGTTCTGGTCCTTCCAAAATATCAAACCTAGACCCCTTAAGAAGGGAAGTTCATCGAAGAAGAGGTAATCGTCTTTATCAAATTTTTCATGTTTATTTCTTCTTCTACTTACTATTCATGTTTTATTTACATTATAAATTAATAAATCCAGTATCATATATATGCTGAGATTTTATTATGACTATGAAATAACCATATTCCACCTTTTATCAATCCTATAAAAAATAAAAGCACTGCACATGAGTACATGCGAATAACCATATCCACACAATGGTGTAATATATTTTTCATCACCAATTTATTCGAATGGGTTTAATGATGGAAGTTGTTATACCCTTGGTGAGATAGTTATTTTAATAATCACAAATCATACCAATTTACAAATCCTGATAATTCACATATTATGTTTTAAATAATGATAATCATGCCAGTGAATATTTATAAAGGAATAAATTATGTCACATGGTATAATAAATTTCAATAAGTCAATAAATTACGTATATTTATGTTTGAATATATTTACAAGTGTATATTTACCTCTAATTAAGAATCTCACTTAATCTGGTACTGTTCTGTATAAGAAAGACACTTTGTAATTTTTTCAAAGTCCCTGACACCGATATTTCAACAGAGTCATTATTGGAGGACTCACTGATTGAAGAAGACACCGATGCAAGACACACCGATAGAAAAAACAACACCCCGATGGACAAGTCACTGATGATCAGTGAAACAAATAGTTCAAGCCACTCACCGATGGACGAGTCACCAATGAGCGGCACACCGATAGTTCAAAGGAATTACCGATGGAAAAGTCACCGATGGGTGACACAATGATAGTTCAAAATGAGTCACCAATGATGACTCATCGATGTTTGGATAGACCGACATTACTAATGACTCACTGATGCCTAGAGTCACCGATACTGATGAAAAGGACTCACCGATATAGAGATTCACCGATGTAAACAGACTGATTCCCAAAGTCACTAATACCGATGAAAAGGCCTCACCGATATAGAGAGTCATCGATGCTGACAGACTGGTGGTAATGACTCACTGATAATTTTGACTCACTAATAGTCATAAAAACAGTTTTTATTTTATTAATTCAAATTTATATCTAATAGTCAAATTTATATAAATTAATGCTTCTGACATTATTTCATGTTGTTTGTAGGATATTCTGAGTACAATACGAGGTAAATACATGTGGAGAGATTATTATGTCTAATGGACCTCAAAGTATAAATTAATTACAAGATGGATCATTCGAGAGATGAGAAAGGACAGGGAAAACTAATAAGAAAAGAATGCATGTAAAAAATAAGAACTCCTGCAACTTTTGAGCATACTTACAAAACCCAAGAACTCAAAAGGAAGGACACATAGGGAGATCAATAAGTCAAGATAAACCTACTGAGCTAATCTGAACATCTTTCTTACAAGAATTTGAACATATCATACTCTTGGAAGCCAGAACACAGAGGCTACAACACTCTATTTTGGAGTCAACTTCCAGAAGATGACTAAAACTTCAATTACAATACATCAAATGAGTCCATAGATGCACCACATAACACTCAGAGCCTTCTAAACCTAACTATACATCTCTAGCTCTGTTGTGGTCATTTATTTATATTTTTTAGCAGTTTGTGTATCTATCCGTTACACACACAAAATCTTGTGAATAACTGTAGGATACTTGATATCGTCAAATATAACACTCTATTTATCCTTTTATATCCCACATAGAACTGTGGAAGAGGTCGTGTGTAATCTGTTTGTTGATTTTTCCATGAAGAACTGTGGTAGTAGTCAAGTGTGACCTGGAAAACCTTACATGCTATTATGAACCCCGATCCAGGGTGTGGAATAAACTTGATTATTAATTTAAAATGTTTGGTGGTAGGTGATCCCCAAGTGGAGAGGACTAAGTCTCAGCTTGATACTGAACCTCTTATTTTAATTTCTGCTGTGTCTATTGTTATTCTCTTTTACTATGTTCTATAACTAATTTCATTCAAATAATGTCAAACTCTGATAGTTAGTTTATCAAGTGTTTATAACTGTTTTTGAACCAGTAGGTTAGTTTCGAAAGTTATATTAATATTTAGATTAGTATAGATGATAACTAATCAATCTTTTGAGAAATTAATTGAACATTTAGGACTCTTATAAATACTCTACAAACTGGCATAGATTATATTTTTAATTGGGGGAATTTTTTTAAATAGCCAATATTTAATAGAATTTTTTTATAGGAACTCAGTTCACCGCCCTCTTGAGTTTTCTACTCTAAACAACATTTTGTATCATAGGAACCTAAGAATTTTTTCGTTTTCAAATATTTTTCAAACTTTTTCAACTGTGATTGTCGTTGTATTTAAAAGATCTTAAAATTTTTGTTATTTCTAAATTTATATTTAGTTGAAATATTTTCCAAAATTGTATTATGGACAATAGATTATATGGAGATGATATAAATAGACCACCTTTTTTCAATGAAACCAATTATGCTTAGTGGAAGCTTGAAAATAAAATACATTTAGAAAGCATGTGATTTGAAATCTGGACTGCTATTGAAAGTAAATATATAATCCCTGAAACTGCTCAAAACACTTGGGATGAAGCTACTAAGACTTCATATAACAATAACTATAAAGCAACGAATGATCTATACTGTTCACTAGGATATGAAGAATTTAATCTCATTTATACTTGTAAAAATTCTCATGAGATTGGGGAAACTTTAGATATTTCCCTTGAGGGAACAAATAATGTGAAAGAGATGAGATTAAATACTTATACTATTAAATATGAAAATTTTAGAATGAACCCTAATGAATCTTTTTCTAATATGTATCTCAGGTTCAATGAAATTGTGGACACCATGATTTATTTAGGAAGAGTTGTCACAACAAAGAAGTAGATCATGAGGATTCTATGATGATTACCAGAGAGATGGAGAGGGAAATCATTATCTATAAGGGAATCATGAGACATTGATAAAATGATAGTGAATGAACTAATTGGAAAAGTAATGATATATGAAGAGGAACTAAAAGTGAATCAAGAGGAAAAAGATCTAAAGAGGAAATATGTAGCCTTCAAGACTAACACTTCCAAAAGCAAAGACAAAGAGAAAGTTCAAGCTACTATTGATAGAATAAGTAGTGAAGAATCAGATTTAGATAACGATGAGAAAATGGACCAGCTAGCTAGAAGATTCAGAAAATTTTACAGAAAGAAAAATTTCTTCAAGAAACCAAAGTATAAAGGAAAATATGACAACAAAGGCAATTGGAAAAAGGATTGGAAGAGGCTTAAAAAATCAAAAGAAACAGTTTTCTATGAGTGTAAAAGGAAAAGGCATATCAAAGCTAACTATCCTAAATTAAAGTATAAAATGAAGTATGAATATAAAGATTAAAAATATAAGAAAACAATGAAGGCCACCTGGAGTGCATCTGAGGACAACTCCAGTGAATCGGCTTCCTCTCAGAATAAGAAAGAAGATATGGAAAACATGTGATTTATGAAAAGTACCTCAGAGGTACTCTTAATCTCTCCTGTACCTAATGACTATTATTCTAGAGATGAATCTGAATATGAAAATATGAAAATTGATGAACTGTTTGAGTATTGTAATATGATAGAAGAAACTTGTAATGAACTAAAGGATAAGTATAAATCTTTAAAGAAATATAATTCACTCTATGAAAATATTAAATCTAAACTTACTGTCGAGAAAGAGTAAAATGCACAACTGCTAAAGGAAAATAATGACATAAAGTTATCTAATGATCTATTAAAGAAGGATCTGGACAAGTTTACAAATGTGGAAGACACACTTAATCAATTACTTGGTAAACAGATATCTCCTAGGTATACTGCTAGAATAGGATATTAGCCAGGAAAAATAAATTTATCTAAAACACATTTTATAACTAAATAGGGAAAATCTTCTTCTCTGTCAAAAAATAAAGTTTTTACTGCAAGTTCTAGTTCTGAAAAATCTTTTACTGTATCAAGTTTTTATGGACCAAATAAATTTTATTTTTTAATACTTTACATTCTACATATTGGAAACCCATAAGCCAATTGTGGGATCCTAAACCCTTTATTACTAATGTTTCTTGACCCAAACAAATATGGGTACCAAAATCTTTTTCTTGGATGAATTTTTTATAGGTAAACTACCTAAAGAGTTCCTATAGAAATATTTGGTACTTAGACAATGGATTTTTAAGACACATGATAATAGATTACTCATGATTCAAGAATCTCATCAAAATTGATGGAGGAAATGTCACATTTGATTAAAATGGTAAAGGAAAAATCATCATCTTAGGCTGGATTGGTAACCCTAACTCTATTTCAATTTATAAAGCACTCTATTTTGATGGATTAAAATATAACTTTCTTAGAGTATATCAACAGTGTGATGATGTATTTAATTTCAAATTTAAAAATGTTTAATGCCATGTTTTTTATGAAAAAAATTACTTAGTATTTACTACTCTTAGAAATGATAATGTATATGTTGTAAACTTAGACACACTAGCATCACAGAATGTTTCTTTACTAAGTGCCTTTAAAAAGGATTCATGTATCTAGCACTGAAGACTAGGAAATTGAAATATACACTCCCTTATGAAATTAACCAGAAAAGGTTTAGTTAAGGACCTTTCCAAATTAGAGTTTATAGACAATAGAGTATGCAATACTTGTCAAAAGGGAAAGCAACATAAAATCTCTTTCAAACCTAAGAAATAAGTTACAACTTCTCAACCTCTTGATTTGGTTCACAAGGAATTGTTTGGACCATATAGAGTTTTAAGTCTCAATGGGAAGAACTATGTTTATGTTCTTGTAGATGACTTTTCTAGGTATACTTGGACCTTTTTCTTAGCTCACAAAAGAGAAGCATGATCTCATTTTACCATGTATTCTAGGACTATAGAAAATATTAGTGGACTTAAAATTAAATCCATAAGAAGTGACCATGTTCATGAGTTTGAAAATCATGAATTAAAATCTTTTTTCTCTCAAAATGGATATAGTCATAACTTCTCTACCCCTAGGACACCTCAACATAATGGTGTAGTAGTAAGAAGAAATAGAACCCTCTAAGAAATTTCCAAAACTATGATCAATGAATATGACCTACCTATTTATTTTTGGGCTAAAGCTATTAATACAGCTTGTTACATAATAAATAGAGTCTTAATCAGACCTATCCTTAAGAAAACTCATTATGAGTTGTGAAATAATAGGAAACCCAAGGTAAATTATTTTAAAGTGTTTAGATGTAAAGTTTATATTCTTAACACTAAAGATAATCTAGATAAATTTTCCTCTAAAAGTGATGAAGGAATATTCCTTAGATATTCAACATCAAGAAAAGCATATAGAGTATTTAATAAAAGAACCAAATATGTGGAGGAATCCGTACATGTCAAGTTTGATGAAATAGATCCACATGATCCAGAGAACTTACTAGAAAATCTTGAAGAGGATATGTACAATTTGTAAATTAATTAAAAAACCTCTAACCATATTTTAAAGGAATCTATCAATACTTATATTTCTAGAAATTCTTTATATTCTAGCCAAAATTAACCAGAACCAAGTGATGAACCTGAAATTACTAGCCCTACTTTTACTAGACCAACTATAACCCTAAAAAACCATCCCTTAAATGAAGTAGTTGGAGATTTAGATAGAGGAACTCAAAATAGAGCTTATTTGAGAAATCAGGTTGAACATCAAGCATTTTTATCACAGCTTGAACCAAAATATATCAATGATGCAATCAATGATGAATTTTGGGTGATGGATATGAAAGAAGAGCTTAATAAGTTTGAGAGAAATAAAGTCCAGAAGCTTGTTGACAGACCAAAAGATACCTTTACCATAGGAACTAAATGGATGTTTAGGAATAAAGTAGATGAAGCTGGAAATATAGTAAGAAATAAATCTAGGTTGGTTTCACATGGCTATAATCAAGAAGAAGAAATTGATTATGAGGAAAACTTTGCACCGGTAGCTAGGTTTGAAGTGATTAGAATCTTATTTGACTCTGAATCAAAAATGGATTTAAAACTCTATCAAATGGATGTAAAAAGTGAATTCTTAAATGGTTATATAATTGAGGTTGTTTTTGTTAAACAACCCCCAGGTTTTACAAATACTCATTTTTCAAATCATGTTTTGAAATTAACTAAAGCTTTATATGGTTTGAAACAAGATCCAAGAGCTTGGTATGATATGTTAATTAGCATTATTATTTCTAAAGGTTTTACAAAAGGAGTTGTATATCCAACATTATTTATAAAAAGAATTTATAAAGATATTTTAATAGCTCAAATATATGTAGATAATATTTTTTTGGATCTTCTAAAAATTCTTTATGCAATTATTTTTCAAAAATACTGCAAAGTGAGTTATAAATGAGTTTGATGGGTGAACTAAAATATTTTCTTGGATTTAAAATATTTTAAAAAAATATGGTATTATTATAAATCAAAGGAAATACACTAAACATATTTTTAAAAGATATGAATTTTATGGAAATAAGAGTAGTGAAACACTTATGAGTTCTATATGTAAGATGGATCTTGATGAAAATGGGAAATAAATTGATCAAACTTCTTAAAGAGGAATTATTGGGAGTTTTCTTTACTTAACTGCTAGTAGGCCAGCCATCATGTTTAGTGTGTGTATGTGTGAAATATTTCAATCAAACCCAAAAGAGTCACATTTAAATGCTGTTAAAAGAGTTTTTAAATACCTAAAATATAAAAATAATTTAAGGCTATTATACCCTAGAGGACAACATTTAGATATGGTTAGTTATTATGACGATGACTTTGGTGGATGTAACTTAGATAGAAAAATAAAATCTGGAACATTTCACTTTTTGGGAAAGTCTTTAATTTCATGGTGTAGTAAAAAGAAAAATTCTGTTGCATTATCAACTACTGAAGTAGAGTACATTGTTGCTGGTAGTTGCTGTGAAAACATTTTGTGGATGAAACCCACTTTATTAGACCATGGATTTGAATTCAGACATATCCCCATAAATTGTGACAATACAAGTGCTATTAACATTTCTAAAAATACAATTTCTCATTATAAAACAAAAATTATTGATGTAAGACATCACTTTTTGAGAGACCACTATCAAAATTGTGATATAACTCTTTATTTTATTTGGACTGAGCATTAACTTGCTGAAATTTTTACCAAACCCTTAAACTCTAAGAGAATGAGCTACATCAGACATAAACTAGGAATGATAAATCTATGAATACTATCCAATCTTATCCCATTAGAAAAATATGTTTGTCTGTGACACTGATAAGGTGAAACTGATTAGGAGAAACCGATCAGATGAAGCTGATCAGGTGAAACCGATCATGGGAAATCAATCAGATGAATCTGATTAGGTGATACCGATACCATTAGACTGAAACTGATACCAATAGGGATTTTTTTTTAAAAATTGGTTTATCTATTTTATTTTAAGTAAAACAACATAATTTAGTTAGTTTTTAATTTACCGTTATTCTATTTTGTATTTCTATAAAGTATAATCCCTAAATGATAAAATTAAATCGATCCACACTTCAAACTTTCACTACCCACTCTACCTTCAAGCCTTCAAGCTTTAGAATTATTTATTAGAACCAGAATATTTATAATGGTGAGGAAAAAGCATGCGATGGAAGGACCAAGTGAATCATTGTTCTCCAAGAATCAGAATGGAGAATCAAGCAGTGCTACAAGTTCTGTGAATCCAGGGTTGGGAAGCCACATAGTAACTCTAGAGAAAGAAGTGTCTATCGAGTGATTTTTTTTGAGAAAGTTTGTCTTGCTGAAAGTTTTGGAATTACAAGGGTGGATAATCTAATTTGTAGAAAATGAGATACCTTTCTATCCCATGATGGTACACCAATTTTATCTCAACTTAATTTTTTTTGGAAGGAGTTGTGGAGAATCAGATGAAGTCTATGGTAAAGGTAAAGGAGATTTCTTATTATTCAAAAGAGTGGGCCGAATGCTTTGAGATACTGTAATGAGGGCATATTTACAGACTACCATGGTAATATTCCACCAACTTCAGATTTATTTTATTATTAAAATGCATTGAAATAGTTGACTAGAAATGAGGAGTCAAGGAGGTTGATAGCTTCAGAGTTAGATGGAGAGGCTAGAATGCTCTTAAAATTTATCCAACACCAAATCTTCTCAAAGAATGGATATTTTGATGCCTTGAAGTATCATTATGTCTTCCTAATTTTTTTTGAAGAATGAAGTAAAAATGAATATATGTAGGTACCTTATGGTAGAAATTTGTGATATGATCAAACCCTCTAAGAAGAAAACTTTTTTATACTACCCATGGATGATTTATGCAATTTTGTAGAAGCTAGGATGTGTGGAGGATGGAGATGAGGCAATCACTACTTGTAGTGATTTTTTCCTTCATAAGATATCTACAAAAGGATAAATATATTTTGGAACCTATGGAGGAGAATGTGGGTTGCAGATAAGGAGAAACTTTATGAGGATTATAATCCTATTGATCATCCTACCATACCAAGGGATGAAGCTGATCCAGGTCTTAAAACTGGTGAGTAGGTCGTATATTTAGATGAAGAGGAAGTTGAGCCTAAGTTTACAAGACAAGAGGGGTCTCTTATAGATGATAGGAGTGACACAAATATTGATGAAAGTCCTAAAGAAATGTCATATAGACCTACAAGTCCACCATTAAAACTACATTCTCATGAACCTTTGTTGGATGATGAAGATGAGGAAGAGACTGAAGTATCTGGAGTTGAAGTATATGTGATCAAGACTGATGATGATGATAAGTATAATGATGATGATGAGGATGATGAAGGTGAGCATGTGAGTGAATCACTAAAATCTAGACAATATGTAGTCAGTTCACCTGAGGAGTCTATACATAGAGATGATGATGAGGCTGGTAGATAGGATAATGCTGATCCTATTGGAAATGATGGTGTTGATCATACTGATGGAGATGATGGAAATTAGGATGGACATGACCACCTTGATGATGCTCAAGGTATCATTTAGAAACTTAATGATATTAAGGATGGATGTCAAGATGAAGAAGGTGAAGCTCTGATTGCACCTATGCCTCATAATGAGGAGGATTCTCGAGTGGCCGGAGTGGATGGAGTTTAAGAAGAAGCTGAGGTTCAGATAGTACCAGTGCCTCAGAACATTATTTTAGTTAGAGGTCAATAAGAAGAAGAAGGTGAAGCTCATGATGAGGGAGATACTCAAGGTAGGAGAGTGAGAATTGATATTGCAGAGCCTAGATATTAGACTTGTTCTGGTGAGTGGAATAAAAATCCAAGATATATCATTCTTGCGCTAGATTATGATTCAGATGAGGAGATCGTAGCTCCTCCTTCTCCACAAGTTTATGTGGATCCGATTGATCATACTTCACCTATATTACCAAATGTTTATGAGCCAGTTGTATCTTCATTTCTTAGTGACTATGTCACCAAGGATAATCTTGAAAAATTCAAGGCTGATGTGTGTGAATTTGTGAGATATTCCATTGGTGTCAAAAATGAAGCTTCTAATTCTATGAGTATTTCAGAGGCAAATGCTGGAAGGATTTCAAGAATGGTAATTCAAGAGATAAAACCCAACCTAATAACTATATCCAAGACCATTGTGAGACATAATTCAATGCTAGGAGAAGAAGTGAAGAAAATGAGTCATGAATCAGATTATCTGCTACTGGGGTTTTGCTAAATGGAAACTCATTAAACTTGGAAAGTGTTATTTTCATATGCATTATTCTGCACAAACTGAGATTGATTGTGTTTGGAAGATGGGAAACATTAATTTGAAGCCATGTATCTTAAGAATCTCTGAATGAGACTATTCTTTTAACCCCAACTATCATAGGAAGAACACAACACTGGTTTGGGTTAGGTTCTTTGACCTCAATTGGTTTTTCTGGCATCCTCGGATCCACAACTATATCTCTATTTGTATAGGCACTTCCCATAAGATAGATCATAGAACCTTGAATGGGGATTTAGGCCTCTATGCTAGGGTGCTAATTGAAGTTAAACGTGAATCACAGCCCCCCAAAACTATCATCTTTACTACCCAAGATTATAAGACAGTGGTGAGGCTTGAATATGAAAGACTTCCTTCTTTTTGTGAGCTCTATAAATTGTTTGGACATTCCATTCACCAGTGTAGGAGAGTGCACAATCAACCCCCACAAACCAACAATTTTGGATGGAATGAGGTCAGTAAAAATAGAAGAGAGAAAGATGGTCCTGCTGACAAACCTGAAACATCCAAGATGAGGGAAGAAAAATGTGTTGTTAAAGCCAATTCATTTGGAATACTTGATTCTGTTAAAGGAAAGTCTTGGGCTGATTTAGCCGAAGACCAAGAACTTGAATTGTTGACTCAAAACATTAAGAGGTATATTGAGAAGGATGTTATTAACATCATCTACCATCCCTTGACCAAATTGGACCTTGTTTCCCCCCATTAATGGTCCTACTTTGGACTCATCTACACTCAATCCTGGCTCATACAATGCTATCAAAGATGTCCCCAATAGCTACTCTCATAATGAAAATTTTAGTGCCTATAATTTAGAGGACAATGATAACTCTGATACACACAACTCCTCATCTAAAAACATTCTAATGCACTCTCTAAACCCCTCTAATATCTCTGAAACTAATTCCTCATTGGACAGTAATGAGAAGAACAAGACTACCAAACCCAACTACATGGATTCTCCCCTTTCCTCACCAATTTGTAAGGATAGGAAGTAGGTTTCTACTGTGTCACACACTGCACAACCTGTCCCCAAGCCTTCTAAAATTCCAAGACCTGCTATTCCCATCCCTATCTCGGTACAGGTCTAGGATTCTCATCCTACTTCCTTCAAGGATTCTTCTAGCAAGCAGACCACTTATAATCCTCCTCTTCATTCTGTTTCTGATGTAGAGCACTCCACACAACCAAAACCCATGTTTTTTGAAACTGAAGAACCTTCTGTTCCCAATTCAGTTTCTGTACAGGACCAGGGACTTCAGTTTGCTACTCTCAAGGCACCTGATAGAAAGCAACACTCTCCTACTCTACCCATAATAAATTTTTCTAACATGTAGGGTAGAGATACAGCTGCTGCTACTTTGCCCATGCACTTAGCATTGCAGGTTAATCATGAGAATACCGTGAAAGATCACTCATATGGAATTCCCACCAGGTCTAAGACTACAACTTCTAAAAAAATGGGGACAACCCCACTAAGAATAAGTCTAAAGGAATATTCTGTTTTGGAATTGTCAAGTAATTTCTAATCTTGACACCTTCAACATCCTTAAAAGATTCACAAATAATCACACTCTAAAACTTATTGCTATTGATGAACCTAAAATTAAATTTGCCTCATGCTCACATCAAGCCCCTCCTAGATACTATTTCTAAGGGGCTTGTAATAATAGAGCCCCTTCTAAATCTTTATGTATCTTTGCTCATTCTGCATTGAAAAATGTTGACATATATAGCTGTTCGAGTCAATCCATTCCATGTGACTACATCTCTGAGAACACACACATTTTCTCTACATTTGTTTATGCTTACAATAGGTATCAAGATAGGAGAGATCTTTGGAATGATCTCTCCCATATTAATGCTTCTATTTGTCATCCTTGGTTTATTATTGGTGACTTCAATGCCATCCTAGCTTCGAGTGATAAAATTTGTCCCCCTCCTGCTCCTATTTCCACTAGGGAATTTAATGCCTATATTGAAATGAACAATCTCACAGAGGTTAAACTCTTGGGTGATAAATTTACTTGTTATAGGAATCACTATAATAGAAATTTAGCCAGTAAATTAGATAGGGCCTTTACTAATTCCCACACCCTTGATAGTTGGGACAATATCTATAGCATTACCCTTGCGAGAATTGCCTCTGACCATCATCCCATCCTTCTTTCTTTCTCCTACAAAAAAAGAAAATTGAGGGATCCTTTTAGATATAACACTGCTTGGTCTGATGACCCTGAATGTATAAGCATTATCAAGAACACTTGGAATAAGATGCATGGTCAGTTTGACCCGTTTTCTTGCCCGATGAAGTTAAAAATGCTAAAGCAAATTCTTAAAAGTTGGTGCAAAATCAAGGTTTATGAAATGGACAATAACATCAACCTTCTTGAAAATGAACTTAACCAACTTCATAATGTCAACTATTCTTCAAACTTTGTTCAGGACTCTCAATAAGAAATCACCATTACTTATAAACTAATCTCCTTATTCAAACTCAAGGATAATCTCAAAAAAAATCTTCAAAGGAAAATGGCTTAATGATGGGGATAGGAATACTAAATTCTATAACACTCTCTATAGGGTTAGGAAAGACTATAAACCCCTAGCCTTTCTTAGAAATGGGGACCAAATTCCTGACACTGATGAAGGAATTTCCAATCACTTAGTCTCTTATTTTGAAAATATTTTCAATAGTGATAATATTTATAAAGACCTTAAACCTGACATCATTCCTACTCTTGTTTCTGAGGAAGATAACTGTAACATCCCAAGGTTTCATAGTGTGTTATTTCTTCAAAATAATTCAATAACTTGCACTACATGCAACACCAAGTTCAAGAACACCATGACTTATCAAACAAGCCGTTCAAAAGAGGTTATGAATAGTATTAACTAAATTTTAAACTTTATGTAATCCTTATAATTTTAGAATCCATATTATGAGTTTCTTAGACATAATACAAGAACAGATTCATTTTCAGTATTACACTTTTATCAACTTTTAATAGTGAAACCGTTTTAAATACAATATTTTAAACTTTTTGACTAAATGGGGACATCAAAAAAATTTAAAATGAAACATCCCAAGCTTCCACGGTACGCTTTCCTTTGAATAAAACAGTAGCGTGTGTTGTACGCAACTTCGAGTTCTAACACACACCACAACTAATTAAACTAGCCGTTGTGAATAGTTATACCTACTTTTTGAAATCATATATATTTTAAATTTTAAAATGGACTTCATTTTTGGATTCGGAATATCGAAATTATCCTAGGGTGAAATTTTGGTACTTTTCGGATAACTTTTATATTTTGATGAATAGTGAAAATTACTGAATTTTAATTAAAAACAACTTTTTTAATCAAAATAATTAATAGTGATAAATTATGAATTTGAGTGGTTTTAAAGTATATTTAGAATATATTTTTACCATTTAATATAATGTTGGTCATTGGACATAATTTTACAATTAAACCGAACATAAACAAGTGTCAATCTTTTGATAGTTATTATCTCTTAAAAACACGCTTTTTGTTTTGACATCGGGAATTAATTTTAAATTAATTTCTGCCACTTCTGTGTTTTGAATTTAGAAAAATGGATTCCATATTTGGAATCAGGATGTTCAAATTGTGTAAATAGGTAACTTTTATTTTTAGACATTTTGAATAATTACTGCGGTAAATATTTTATTTACCATGGTTAAGGGTAAATCCGGTAAATATGGGTTAAAAAATAATATTATAATAATACTAAATTACCCTAAAACGTGTCTTAACCATATTGGTTGATACATGGTCGACCATGGGCATCTTTGGGTCTATTTTGGGACCCCATGGATCCACTTGTAAGTGATAATGACACATTATATTAATAAAGTTAAAATAAAAATAAAAATGGCATAAGCTTACATCTTTTAGAAGAACAATTTTTACATAGGGTTATACATGTTGGATTTTCGATTATAAATATTCATTAGAAAGCTAAAAAGATTTCCTACATAATGATATTTTATTTATAATTTTTAGACATCAAATAATTTAAATTATTAATGACACAATAATGATGCAATGTTTACCTCATTAATAAATCATTTAAATAAATAAGATTATAATGATTAAAATATTATCTAAAACCTATCCAATTCTTATTGGTTGATGTTATTTAGAATATGAGTCATCTTATCTTCGACCTCAATGATTTTTGGACCATTATAAACCGAATACAAATATATTATAAAGTAATACTTTCACACTTTACTAAAGAGCCCCTCCTCTCCCTTATAAAAGGAGACCACTTCTACTCATTCCTCACATCTCTCAAGCCACTTGGCTCGTCCAAACTCTGCCCAACTAAGCTCCCCACATCCCTCTCCTCCTCCTTGAAGCTTCCCCTTAGGCAGAAATCATTTCAACAAGTCCTTTGGTTCTAACCAAAGTGAGTTACCTAAATTAAAGGTAACGATTTCTCTTAAATTATTTTCATTTATTTTGCTTCTCCAACCCCCAAACTCTTTTTATTTCCTTTCTTTTGTAACAACACCAGTATCCTCAATATACTAAGATGTTGTTATAAGAAGGATTCAAACTATACATACACACAACTCCATCTAATGGATGATGAACATAATGTTTCTGTGGATGGCAAACTAACGCCTCACGAAACGATGATTGTTCAAATACATCTTACCGCCTCTCATGGTGGCCATTATGATGGAACTGTAATTAAATATGATATTAATGATATATATTTTATATATAAGCTTCTGTAATTCCATTTTATTTCATACCATTATTCGTTTCATGTTGTATATACATACGATAATTTCATTTGAGGAAGTGCGGACTACCACCCCCTTAAAATGATATGACTCGTTCATACCACACATGGAACGTATAAAGGATGGTGTTAATGAACTTAAGTAACATATATAAAATATTATATTATACTGGAATAGTAATATACCTATGTATCATTTGTATTCGATTCTTTTAAAATAAAAATTAAATGGAAGTAGCGTTCGTGCGTACGTACGGACTACCGTCTCCACGAACGCGATGAGATTCATTCTCCATCGTATCCATTCAAGTATAATTATCATTTAATTATTTAAAAATGATGTTTAAGGACTTGATATCATTCTGGATATGAATAAGATACAACAAACATGACTTGTGTAACAAAACATATAAAGAAAATGAGTAAGTTAACACCCGAAACGGCGATAATACTAAGATATTATTATCAAATCAATATTAAAAGATCATATATGATATCATATTAATGTATATGATTCTTGTATAATTTAGTAACAATTATTTCACTATTATACAGGAGTTTAACCTACCCCAACCAAGGAAAAGTACAAGGTAAGGGTTTATTTCACAATCTCTTCATTATCCGAGGTTGTTTATACGTAATAATCTACTGGGATATCTTTATCATCCACATCCATGTTTCTTAAAAATGTATTTCAAAACATTTTTACTATTTACAAGAATATGGGTTAAAGTCATTTATACCCTTTCTTGACTTTTTATAAGAGGTTTATAAAGGAATCTTTCCGGCGTTTTCAAAACAAGGTCTTTTTTAACCTTTTCGACAGAATTGAGGTAAGAATGTTTTTTTAACTTATACGGCGGGTGCGGTTATTTTCCGCCGTTATAAAATTGTCGAAGATTTCCATACAAGCTTATAAGAATATTTTCAAAGAAAATGTTTTATTTTATATGGATCTTAAATGATTTCAAAATAAAAAATGAGATACTTCTTTAAAAAGAATTTTGATTTCATCTATGTCAACATCCTTTGATGGATTTTAAGATTATTTGAAGTTGATTTATTATGATACAAAAATTCTATATTGAATTGAAGGTTTTGTGATATGTTTGATTGTGGATGTGCTATTTTTATACCATTCATAGTTTATGGTGAAATTATTGACATTTCGTATGCTAGTTTTAATCCGAATGTTTATGTTATATTTCAAACTTTTCTTCAGATGAATGTGCTAAACAAGTATGTTCCGGGTTGGGGACCGGTAAAAGTAAGCCCTCCAGGTTGGGGACTGGTAAAAGTAAGCCCTCCAGGTTGGGGACTGGTTAAAGTAAGCCCTCCAGGTTAGGGACTGGTAAAATTATGCCCTCCGGGTTGGTGTCCGGTTATTAGAGGCACTCCGGGTTGGTGTCCGGTTATTAGAGGCACTCCGGGTTGGTGTCCGGTTATTAGAGGCACTCCGGGTTGGGTTCCGGTTAGAAGTAACCCCTAGGTCTTGGGATGAGGCCTAGACAAAGAAATTAACATTTAGCATTATGCATTCCAACATTATGAAAGTGGTTATTGATATTGCATGTGATTATTCGATTAGTAGAATATCCATGTGAACAAGTAAATGGCATTATTTCATTTTACATTTGCCATACTATGTTGAAGTTCAATTTTAAAAGGCTTTTTTTTAGTAATTCATTGCCTTAAATGTTTATGCTTATTTTGAATATTCCGCTATATTGTTATCCTTACTGGGCATTTGAGCTCACCCCTTTTCTATGTTTTATTTTTCCCAGGTAGTGAAGAGGTAAATTATGAATGACTTGCAGGGATATTATGAGGGGTTAATAGTGTGGATATGAAGACTTTGTTGTTGTAGTAGTTTTTCACTTTGGAATGTAATGTAAAACTTATGAATATATCTAGTGTTTCCAAGGCTACTAAACCAATCGGTCTTTCGAGATTTGATCTTCTTGTGATCATGCCAATGTTACGAAGTAATGCACCGACTCTGGGCAACTGGGGTCGGGGCGTTACAGTTGGTATCAGAGGAAGTTTAGTACAAACCTTGGAAGCTAGATTTAAATAAACTCTGATTAGAGCACGTAGATCTAAGATGAACTTTGAGGATTAGTATAGAAGAACTTCCTAGAATTTTGGTATTGTAGAGATTTTGTGAGTTTTCCGAGCAATACATCCCTGTCTGGATACGAGCAGGTAGAGGCGGCTCTGGCACAGATGTACCTAGGGGTAAAACCCGAAAACACCGCTTTGAGCTAGACTCGAACGGGAACTGGTGCACGACAACGGGCCTTGCTGCACTCTTGGTTACGACACTCCCGGGGGATATGCTTAGGATAACTCTCATTTTCTTTACAAATCATTATGAAGGGTTTATGAGTATATACTTCCTCAAAGAAAACATTTTTATGATTATGGATTATATCCATAAATAGTTCAATTTATGTTAAGTGTTTTATAAGTATAGGATTATGTATTTTGATTCATAAACTGATCTAGTTTATGCCATTGTTTAGAAATGGCGCCCAGTAGAAGGAATGAGAACTCCAGAAATGCACATGATCCAAAGAGAAGGAAGGATCATATCTTTCATGGTCTTAAGCTAGAATTGATAAGAGAAATAGTCTCCCATGTATTATCATCATATGAAGAAATAATATCATGTGTTGATAAGATAAGTAAAGAGTTTACTGAGTCCTATGGCTTTGAAGGGAAGCAAGAGACGAAAAGGATGGAAGAGAGAAAGATGGATAAAGGGAAGAGGGAAAAGAATAATTTTCCCATATGTGGTAACTATGGAAAGAAACACCCTGGAACTTGCCTGAAAGGAATGGGAGTTTGTTATAAGTGTGGAGGAAAAGGGCACAAAGTACGTGACTGCAAGGGTAAGAAAATGGTTTCAAATGTACAATGCTTCATTTGCAAGGAGTTTGGACACTACGCGAACCTATGTTCCAGTCATCAGACTATGCCTCAAATGATGCTATTGGATAATAATCAAGTTATGATACTACCACAGATGAAGAGGAATGATTAGAGTTCTTATGTTGATTATGTCAATTGAGTGTTGTATCAACAATGTACTTGTTATAATGATTATGGAATATATAAGGATTGTACTGCAGTACTATTTCATTAAGGACTTGAGATTGTGTGGAACAAAGAAAATTGAATCAATAGTAGGATAAATTTTTGGAAAATATATGGTTGAGAGAAAGATAAACCATAATATGGTTCTGATACCGAGTTAGTGATTTTAGAATAATACATGATTGATTTGGATAAATTATGTTGGATATTCTTAACTACCTTGAAACTGATTAATGATCTGTATATTCCATTATTGTTGGGGTTTAAAACATTTTTGGATTGATGAAGTATATCCAGCATTCTATATGGAATAGGGGAGCATGAATGTAATCAATAAGGAATATGGTAATTCAAGATGTTTCGGTTTATTAAAAGAATACAAGATGAAGGTATTCATATTCTATTACGGGGTAAAAAGGATCTATATTATGTTTACCTTCCTTATAAATGTTGGACTGTGAGTTTGGACAGAAGTATTTTGGATAGTTCTAGTTTGGATTATTTTGGATTACCATAAAAGGACAACCCGGAGGTCGGGCGGCAACCCGTCGCGTCCGGCAAGGCTGCGAGACTTGAACCCGCAACCGAAGGGCAACAAGGGTGTATCACCTACCACTGGCCCACGAGATGTCCTGGATTAAATAATGTTTTTTTTTAAAGATCTGGTAGATGAATTATAAATTCATTTATTTTGGAACCCTGTACGAATAGTATAAATAAAAAATTACATTCTATTATCTTTTAGAGTGAAAGATGAGTTTGTGGTAGAAATTTATTAATGGATAAAACTCTAATTATAAAGTAAGTATATCTCCTTATGATCTTAGCCAATCTCATAAATATATTCCTCAACATTAATAAAAGGAACTTAGAACAAAAAATGTTGTCCTAGATGGTACCTTAAATCATCACTAATTCATGGCTTTGGGATTGTTGGCCTTTTCATAGCCATGTTCTCTACCACTCTCCATCAGATAATTGATGGTTAGATTTCTCTTCCATATCCATATTTTCCTACATGGAACCCTAGTATGTGTTATTTTCGGTAATCTTCATACTTTCCACTCTTTATTTTAAATAGAGGCCTCGATTAATTCATTTTTCGATGTGGGATTTCAACTAAGATATTTTGAAATGTCAAATATGTGTTATCCTAATACCCTATTTTTTGTTGAACCGATGGTATTTCAAATCATCATAGATTGATGAATTTAAGGACCTCAATTATACACTTGTTTGTGATTGATGATCTCAATCACCACCTATAAATATTTACGTTTTTCCTCCAATTATATGTCTCTAATTGCCACCAATGTTCTCCTAATCGAGATCATAATTTGGTGGTGACCCTTTGATTTCTCTTTTCCTCATATTAAGACTAAATTTTAGTAACCCAATTTCCGATGTGGGTTTTCCCACAAATATATTTTCTATTTTCAACCTTTTATTTTCGAAGAACAATTTCAAATTGCGAGGACGCAATTTATTGAAGGAGGGGAGAATGTAACATCCCAAGGTTTCATAGTGTGTTATTTCTTCAAAATAATTCAATAACTTGCACTACATGCAACACCAAGTTCAAGAACACCATGACTTATCAAACAAGCCGTTCAAAAGAGGTTATGAATAGTATTAACTAAATTTTAAACTTTATGTAATCCTTATAATTTTAGAATCCATATTATGAGTTTCTTAGACATAATACAAGAACAGATTCATTTTCAGTATTACACTTTTATCAACTTTTAATAGTGAAACCGTTTTAAATACAATATTTTAAACTTTTTGACTAAATGGGGACATCAAAAAAATTTAAAATGAAACATCCCAAGCTTCCACGGTACGCTTTCCTTTGAATAAAACAGTAGCGTGTGTTGTACGCAACTTCGAGTTCTAACACACACCACAACTAATTAAACTAGCCGTTGTGAATAGTTATACCTACTTTTTGAAATCATATATATTTTAAATTTCAAAATGGACTTCATTTTTGGATTCGGAATATCGAAATTATCCTAGGGTGAAATTTTGGTACTTTTCGGATAACTTTTATATTTTGATGAATAGTGAAAATTACTGAATTTTAATTAAAAACAACTTTTTTAATCAAAATAATTAATAGTGATAAATTATGAATTTGAGTGGTTTTAAAGTATATTTAGAATATATTTTTACCATTTAATATAATGTTGGTCATTGGACATAATTTTACAATTAAACCGAACATAAACAAGTGTCAATCTTTTGATAGTTATTATCTCTTAAAAACACGCTTTTTGTTTTGACAGCGGGAATTAATTTTAAATTAATTTCTGCCACTTCTGTGTTTTGAATTTAGAAAAATGGATTCCATATTTGGAATCAGGATGTTCAAATTGTGTAAATAGGTAACTTTTATTTTTAGACATTTTGAATAATTACTGCGGTAAATATTTTATTTACCATGGTTAAGGGTAAATCCGGTAAATAAGGGTTAAAAAATAATATTATAATAATACTAAATTACCCTAAAACGTGTCTTAACCCTATTGGTTGATACATGGTCGACCATGGGCATCTTTGGGTCTATTTTGGGACCCCATGGATCCACTTGTAAGTGATAATGACACATTATATTAATAAAGTTAAAATAAAAATAAAAATGGCATAAGCTTACATCTTTTAGAAGAACAATTTTTACATAGGGTTATACATGTTGGATTTTCGATTATAAATATTCATTAGAAAGCTAAAAAGATTTCCTACATAATGATATTTTATTTATAATTTTTAGACATCAAATAAGTTAAATTATTAATGACACAATAATGATGCAATGTTTACCTCATTAATAAATCATTTAAATAAATAAGATTATAATGATTAAAATATTATCTAAAACCTATCCAATTCTTATTGGTTGATGTTATTTAGAATATTAGTCATCTTATCTTCGACCTCAATGATTTTTGGACCATTATAAACCGAATACAAATATATTATAAAGTAATACTTTCACACTTTACTAAAGAGCCCCTCCTCTCCCTTATAAAAGGAGACCACTTCTACTCATTCCTCACACCTCTCAAGCCACTTGGCTCGTCCAAACTCTGCCCAACTAAGCTCCCCACATCCCTCTCCTCCTCCTTGAAGCTTCCCCTTAGGCAGAAATCATTTCAACAAGTCCTTTGGTTCTAACCAAAGTGAGTTACCTAAATTAAAGGTAACGATTTCTCTTAAATTATTTTCATTTATTTTGCTTCTCCAACCCCCAAACTCTTTTTATTTCCTTTCTTTTGTAACAACACCAGTATCCTCAATATACTAGGATGTTTTTATAAGAAGGATTCAAACTACACATACACACAACTCCATCTAATGGATGATGAACATAATGTTTCTGTGGATGGCAAACTAACGCCTCACGAAACGATGATTGTTCAAATACATCTTACCGCCTCTCATGGTGGCCATTATGATGGAACTGTAATTAAATATGATATTAATGATATATATTTTATATATAAGCTTCTGTAATTCCATTTTATTTCATACCATTATTCGTTTCATGTTGTATATACATACGATAATTTCATTTGAGGAAGTGCGGACTACCGCCCCCTTAAAATGATATGACTCGTTCATACCACACATGGAACGTATAAAGGATGGTGTTAATGAACTTAAGTAACATATATAAAATATTATATTATACTGGAATAGTAATATACCTATGTATCATTTGTATTCGATTCTTTTAAAATAAAAATTAAATGGAAGTAGCGTTCGTGCGTACGTACGGACTACCGTCTCCACGAACGCGATGAGATTCATTCTCCATCGTATCCATTCAAGTATAATTATCATTTAATTATTTAAAAATGATGTTTAAGGACTTGATATCATTCTGGATATGAATAAGATACAAAAAACATGACTTGTGTAACAAAACATATAAAGAAAATGAGTAAGTTAACACCCGAAACGGCGATAATACTAAGATATTATTATCAAATCAATATTAAAAGATCATATATGATATCATATTAATGTATATGATTCTTGTATAATTTAGTAACAATTATTTCACTATTATACAGGAGTTTAACCTACCCCAACCAAGGAAAAGTACAAGGTAAGAGTTTATTTCACAATCTCTTCATTATCCGAGGTTGTTTATACGTAATAATCTACTGGGATATCTTTATCATCCACATCCATGTTTCTTAAAAATGTATTTCAAAACATTTTTACTATTTACAAGAATATGGGTTAAAGTCATTTATACCCTTTCTTGACTTTTTATAAGAGGTTTATAAAGGAATCTTTCCGGCGTTTTCAAAACAAGGTCTTTTTTAACCTTTTCGACAGAATTGAGGTAAGAATGTTTTTTTAACTTATACGGCGGGTGCGGTTATTTTCCGCCGTTATAAAATTGTCGAAGATTTCCATACAAGCTTATAAGAATATTTTCAAAGAAAATGTTTTATTTTATATGGATCTTAAATGATTTCAAAATAAAAAAGGAGATACTTCTTTAAAAAGAATTTTGATTTCATCTATGTCAACATCCTTTGATGGATTTTAAGATTATTTGAAGTTGATTTATTATGATACAAAAATTCTATATTGAATTGAAGGTTTTGTGATATGTTTGATTGTGGATGTGCTATTTTTATACCATTCATAGTTTATGGTGAAATTATTGACATTTCGTATGCTAGTTTTAATCCGAATGTTTATGTTATATTTCAAACTTTTCTTCAGATGAATGTGCTAAACAAGTATGTTCCGGGTTGGGGACCGGTAAAAGTAAGCCCTCCAGGTTGGGGACTGGTAAAAGTAAGCCCTCCAGGTTGGGGACTGGTTAAAGTAAGCCCTCCAGGTTAGGGACTGGTAAAATTATGCCCTCCGGGTTGGTGTCCGGTTATTAGAGGCACTCCGGGTTGGTGTCCGGTTATTAGAGGCACTCCGGGTTGGTGTCCGGTTATTAGAGGCACTCCGGGTTGGGTTCCGGTTAGAAGTAACCCCTAGGTCTTGGGATGAGGCCTAGACAAAGAAATTAACATTTAGCATTATGCATTCCAACATTATGAAAGTGGTTATTGATATTGCATGTGATTATTCGATTAGTAGAATATCCATGTGAACAAGTAAATGGAATTATTTCATTTTACATTTGCCATACTATGTTGAAGTTCAATTTTAAAAGGCTTTTTTTTTTAGTAATTCATTGCCTTAAATGTTTATGCTTATTTTGAATATTCCGCTATATTGTTATCCTTACTGGGCATTTGAGCTCACCCCTTTTCTATGTTTTATTTTTCCCAGGTAGTGAAGAGGTAAATTATGAATGAGTTGCAGGGATATTATGAGGGGTTAATAGTGTGGATATGAAGACTTTGTTGTTGTAGTAGTTTTTCACTTTGGAATGTAATGTAAAACTTATGAATATATCTAGTGTTTCCAAGGCTACTAAACCAATCGGTCTTTCGAGATTTGATCTTCTTGTGATCATGCCAATGTTACGAAGTAATGCACCGACTCTGGGCAACTGGGGTCGGGGCGTTACAATAACTCTCTTCTGAATAGCATCCCTTTTGATCATGAAATCAGAGACACTGTCTTCAGTCTTAATCCTGATAGTGCCCTTGGACCGGATGGTTTTAATAATGGATTCTATAAAAAACATTGGGATATTCTTCATGAAGAAATCTGTCATCTGGTTAAAGCCATATTCTACAAAGTTATTCTACCATATGGTCTTAACTCCCAATTCCTTGTTCTCATCACCAAAATGGAGAATGCTAATGTGATTCCGAACTTCAGACCCATTGCCCTTATCAATTCTTTATTCAAAATAATCTCCAAATTAATTTCCAATAGAATGACTTCCATTTGTAGAAAAATAGTTTCTTGGAACCAATTTGGTTTTATAAAAGGTAGATCTATCCAAGACTGCATCTGTCTGGCCTCTGAATCCACTAATCTTATAAACAAAAAGAGTAGAGGTGGAAGTGTTGCCATCAAACTTGATATTTCGAAGGCCTTTGATACCATTGATTGGAGATTTATATATAAAGTTCTTTCACAATTAGGATTCAATGAAATTTTCAATAATAGAATCAAATATTTATTCAACTCTGCTTACATCTCCATCCCCATTAACATCTCTCCTATAGGTTATTTCAACTTCACTAAAGGAGTGAGACAGGGTGACCCTCTCTTTGAAATTCTATTCTCCATTGCGGAAGACTACCTGAGTAAGTTGATCTCCCAGGAGATTGCTAAAAGAACTGTAAAAACTTTCTCTACCTCCATAAATTTACAAGTTCATTCACATATTATTTATGCTGATGACATTATACTCTTTACCTAGGGAGACAAAAGGAACATTCTCAAGCTTAAAGATATCCTTCTCCACTATCAGGAAGTCTCTGGTCAACACATCAACTGGAACATATATTCTATCATTTTCAGTAAAGACTTTCCTTAGGGGAGAAAACTTTCCATCTCAAATATCATTGGCTTCAAATAAGGCTCTCTCCCCTTTACCTACCTTAGTGTGCCAATATTTTGGGGTAGAAATAAATAAGATTATTTCTCTCACATTGAGGACCATACTCTTAGACATCTTTCCTCTTGGAAGGGTAAGTCCCTTTCGATGGCTGGGAGAATTTGTTTGGTGAATACAAATTTTTTTCTAAACTTGTTTATTCCATGATGATATATAGATGTCCAAAATTTCTTTGAAAACACATTAATGTTGCTATTAAATTTTTTTTGGGCTGGTATCACTTTGGAGAGGAAACTGGTGACTATCCCCTGGGCCTCTTGCTGAAAACCTATTGATAAAGGGGGGATTGGCATAAAAAATCTCTCTATGTTCAATGAGGCTCTTCAAGATAGACTTATGTGGAACATTATTCACAACACTTCATCCTCCATGAATTTCCTCAGGGATCTCTTCCTTGACATGCTTAGAAACAATCGTTCCTACTCACTTAAGTCCTCAATTTGGTCCTCCATCAAAAGTAATTTAATTTCTATTATGTGTAACACTAGATGGATGGACACTAAGGAATCCAACTTAAAATTTTGGTTTGATAACTGGACTGTCATTCCCCTGATCTCCTTGATAGATAACAACCAATCCCCTCCCCATCTTCAGGATTCAATTGGCTCGATCGTTCATACGCATAACCTCGATATCCCCGAGAATATTACTCCAATTGTTGATAATTATCATTTCGTTAATATTAATGATTTACTTATTTGGGAACTTGCGCACAATGGGATTATTAACACCAAATAATATTATAAGTACCTTTTCAACAATGTTGACAATAATCACCCTTGGCTAGATAAATTCCACAAAGCTTGGATAAAACCCTCAAGATTTACTTTAGTCTGGCTTATTTCCCATCAAAGAATCCCCACAGACAATTTCTTAAAAACTTTCAGGATTACTCTTTGTTCTAAATGTCGTATGTGAAATCAACATAGAGAGGATATTAATCATCTCTTTCTCTCCTGTGACACAACAACCGCTCTCTGGCATTATATTGTTGACATTTTTGAGTGCAGATGGCTACTTTTTGATACCATCAACATGCAGATTCAGAGTTTCTTGGAATTGTATACGTCTCAACAAATCAAAAACCTTTTGGTTGCAGCTGTCATAGAACTTCTTCATATTATCTAGTATGGTAGAAATGGAATAATTTTCTGCAATTTTTCTTTTAAAATTAATGTAGGAAAAATGAGAATCCTCATGGCTATTCGCGAAGCGTCTTCTATCCAAAAATCTCACTACAATAATTCTGTCCGTGACTTTGGGATCCTTAGACATGTTGTGGTGGAGGGGATTTACCCTCACCCCCACTCTACTCTTGAAGTGTTTTGGCTCCCCCCCTCCGAGATGGATTAAAATCAATGTTGATAGAGCCTCCAAAGGAAATCCGGGACCAGCGGGTAGTGGTGTCATCTGCAAAAATCACCTGGACCAGATTCTTGGATGCTTCTATGACTCTTGCAGTTCTTCTTCTTCTTTGGAAGCTGAGATGATGGGCGTCATCCATGCCATCACCTTTTCTAGATTACACAGATGGAACAATATTTGGATAGAGAGCGACTCCACTACAATTACTCAGGCTATTCGGAATTGTACCGTCCACCTTGCTTAGCCTCTTACTGCCCACTGGATAAACAGTTTGAATTCTCTTGTTGGGCTTAACTTCATTTCCACTCACACCTTCCGCGAAGCCAACATGATCGCTGATGGGCTAGCCAATATTGGAGTTACTCACGACTTACATTGGATGGATGATATACCTTCCAAATTAGTCCATTTTTATGCTCGGGATGTCAGCAAAATTCCTTACTTTAGACTTGTGTAACCCCCCTTTTTTATCAATAAAAATTTTCTACCTTTAAAAGAAAAAAACAAGGAGGATTTTGAAAAGGCTATGCAGTATGAGGGTGAAATCATCAATTATTTTAACAAACTTTTGAAGCCCAACTTGCATGTACATGATGAAGCTATAGTGGTCCATGAAGTTTCAACCATCAGACCCGGTTCCCTACCTCCTACTCAGATGACAATATATCAAGATTTATCTAAGGTTATGTCAGTGATACAAGAGCAGCCTCAAAGTCGTGTTCTGTCAGAGCGGAGACCAAGGCTTGTAGATAATGTTCTTATATCTGTTTCTTTACCTGATGTAACCCTATTATCAACCCTTCCTACATCCAAAACACCACCTCCTGAACCCACTATTGACCCTTCAGACAAAGGGAAATCTCCTAAACATCCCTAGCTTTAGTTGTGGATCATTATTTGATAGGGATTTGAACTTTTATTTTTTTGATGCATGTATTTTTATGGTTGTAATCTTTTATAATTTCTTCAATATCAATTTGACTTCACTGTGTTTCATATTTCATTGTGTTATTTCTCTTTACTATTTATGTTTCTTTTCACCTTTTTACTAATCCCAAAAAAGGAGAAATCTATGAATGACTTAAAATCTTAACCCAAGGGAGGGGGGGGGCACTCTAGCCTTGGAAAGATGGAATGTAATCAACAAAAAATATATATTCAGATTACTCAACTTACTAAGAGGGAGCATGGAAGTGATCTGATATAACTCTCTTGTAATAACCCTCTATATATTCTCAAATACAATTATTGAGGGGGAGCACAAAAGGAAAGACCTTATAGTTATATTGAGAATTCACAATCACTATTTAGTATGCTAAGTCATGTAATTCTTATTCATTAACATCATGTATAACTCATTAATGCCATGATTTCTGATTATAAAAAAGGGGGAGATTGTTGGACCCTTGGTGAGATAGTTGTTTTAATAATCACAAATCATGCCATTTTACACATCATCATAATTCACATATTATGTTTTAACTAATGATAATCATGTCAGTGAATATTTATAAATGAATAAATTATGTCACATGGTATAATACATTTCAATAAGTCAATAAATTATGGATATTTATGTTTCAGTATATTTACAAGAGTCTATTTACATGTAAATATGAATCTCAATTAATCTGGTACTATTCTGTATAAGTCAGTCACTTTATAACTTTTTCAATGTCCCTAACACCGATAGTTCAAAGGAGTCACCATTGGAGGACTCACCAATCGAAGAAGACACTGATGCATGACTCACCTATAGAACAAACAACACACTGATGGACAAGTGCCCAATGACCGGTCACACTGATAGTTCAAGCGACTCACCGATGGATGAGTCACTGATGGGTGACACACCAATAGTTCAAAGGACTTATCAATTGACAAGTCACCAATAGGAAACACACCGATAGTTCAAAATGAGTCACTGATGATGAATCACTGATTCCTGGATAGATCGACAGTATAAATAAATCACCAATGAACAGAGTCACCGATAATGATGAAAATGACTCACCGATACAGAGAGTCACCGATGATGATAGACTGATGCCCAAAGTCACCAGTACCAATGAAAATGCCTCACTGATATAGAGAGTCACCGATGATGATAGACCGATGCTGAAAGACCGATTCTAATGATTCATTGATACTTATGACTCACCGATAGTCATAAAAACTATTTTTATTTTATTAATTCAAATTTATATCAAATGGTTATATTTGGATAAATTAATGATTATGACACTATTTAATGTTGTTTTTTGGATATTCAAAGGATAGTACGAGGTACATACATGTGGGGAGATCATCATGTCTGATGGACCTTGAAGTATAAAATAATTACAAACTGGATCATTAGAGAGATGAAACAAGACATAGAGAATAACAGTAAGAAAAGAAAGTGCATAAAAGAGAAGAACTACTGCAACCTTTGAGCATAATTCCAAAACCCAAGAACTCAAAAGGAAGAACACACAGGGAGATCAAGAAGTCAAGATAAACCTGATGAGCTGATCTGAACATCCTTTGAACAAGAATATGAACATCTCATACTCTTAGAATCTAGAACACAAAGGCTATGACACTCTGTTTTAGAGTCAAATTCTAAAAGAAGACTTGAAATTCAATTCCACTACATCAAATGAGTCCAGAGCTGCACCGCATAACATAAAAATTCTTTTAAACCTAACTCTACATCTTTATCTATATTGTGTTCATTTATTTACATTTCTGAGCAGTGTGTGTATCTGTCTGTTATACACACACTGACTCCTGTGTATAACTGGAGGATACTTTATATCCTCAAATATCACACTCAGTTTATCCTTTTATATCCCACGTAGAACTCTGGAAGTGGTCGCATGTGACCTAATTTTTCCTTTTTCCACAAAGAAGTATGGTAGATGTCATTTGTGACCTAGACAGCCTTACATGCTGTTCTGAACCCCAATCCATGGTGTTTATCAAACTTGTTTATTAATATAAACAACTTGGTGGAAGGTGACCACCAAGTGGAGAGGACTAAGTCTTAGCTTGGGACTGAACAACTTTTTTTTTTAATTTTTACTGTGTGTATTTTTAGTTTCTTTTACTATATTTTATAATAAATTTCATTCAAATTAATTTAAACTCTGGTAGTTAGTTTAGCAAGTGTTTATAACTGTTTTGAACCAGTAGGTTAGTTTTAAAAGTTATATTAATTTTTATATAAGTATAGCTGAGAACTAATCAATATTTTGAGAAATTAATTGAACATTAAAGACTCTTATAAATTCACTAAAAATTAAATTATATTATATTTTTAATTCGGGGATTTTTTTTAAATAGCCAATATTTAACAGAAATTTTTATAGGAACTCAATTCACCCCTTTATTGAGTTTTCAACGCCTACCAATAGAAATAATTGATATATATAATAAATATGACATGATATTGATTATGGAAATATTAATATACCATACACTTCCTTATCATTTCACTCATCAAGGGAATGATACTGTCACTTGTGTGCAGGTAATACATACCATCTCCACGACGCGATGCAATTCATTTTTCATATCAAAAATTCAAGAATGGATTTAGAAATACGTTTTTTTATTAAATATTATATTTATAACATTAATATCATTTTCAATATGTTGGATCTATATCCCATGAAAAAGAACTAATAACTTCATGGAAAAACATGCATAGGAAAATGAAGCAGTTAACTCCCGAAACAAGGGTAATAATGAAATATTATCAATAAATGGGTGGTAAAATAATATAATAAGATCATATATGATATAATATATATGAATAAGATTATTATATAAGTTAATAAAATGCTTAAAACCATTATACAAGAGGTTAAATCTCGTTCAAATTAAGGAAACATAAGGTAAGGTATTTTTGTCTCACTTTTATTTCTATGGGATCCATGCCTTATTCACCATTTATTTATTTTTAATGATGTATATACTTCCACTTTAATATAATATCATGAATCTACCTATATTCATAGTATTTAAAGTTTCATTTTAATTTATGGTGCATATAATTCAACTAATTACAAATTGGTAAGGATTTATTTCAAAATCTCATTATTATTTAAGATTTTTTATCTAAGTATCCACTGGGGAATATTTCTACTCCATTTCCATGTTTTCTAAAAATGGTTTCAAAAATGTTTTTAATATTCCCCAATGATTTTTTTCATTTAATTTTGAACCCTTTTTAATTTTTTAAAAATGATTTTAAAGGAATATTTTTCCATTTAAAAAGGTTCTTTGAGAATTATTCGTCAAAAATACAGAAGGAATGTTTTTTAACTTATATGGTAGGAGCATATTTTCCCTCCATCATGATTCCATAATTATTTATAACTTTATTTAAGATTTTTATTAATTATTTTCAAATAAAATGTTTTAATTTATAATTATGAAGTGTTTTAAAAGTGATTTCCAAAGTTAAGAAGGGCATTTTACTTAATTAAATTTTAATGATTTTATTAGAGTATTTTATTCAATGTCAACACCTTCTATTGAGTTTTATAATTAATTGAGTTTAATATCTTCTGATATAAATTAGCATATTTTATTATTTTTTTCTTATTAGTTTGACTGTGGATGTGCTATTTTGATACTATTCATGATTTATGGTTTAAGTATTCAAATTTTGTATGCAAGTTTTTAATACAAATTTTTATTTTGTTTATGTTTTAACCCTTTAATATAAGGAATGAATTGGAATTAGTAACTCATGGGTGGGGCTCTATATAGCCCCTCAATGTATTGGTAGGTCTCATGATACAAATCAATTATAAAATCCTAATTTGTTTATACCTAGTAGTTTTTAGACTATCTTGTGAAAGGTCTTGATAGTAGAGAGGAAGTTGGACAGAGCAAACTGTTTTCTACCCAGTGGTTTTAAACTACCTTGTAAAACATCTTGATGATAATGGTTAATGTGCTAGATACATGACTTCCATTATTCCCTGTATTTATAATTCTATAATTATCATTAAGATATTTTAACTCTGAAAAAAAATCTATGGATGCATTTTGTTTTCTATTTATTGATTAAATTGAATATGAAATAAATTATTTACCTTTCCATATTGATTATTCTTAATGATTCATAATAGATTATTCTGTACATAACCCTTGCTGAGCATTTGAGATCACTCCTTTCTTATATTTTATTTTTCTCAGGAATCTATGAAGTGTACTATGATTGTTATAAAAGGACATGATAGAGGGAATAAAGGTATTCTCTAAAAATTAAAAAAATTATGTTGTAATTTTAGATTTCAAATGTATGTGAAAATCATGCATGTATCTAGTTTACCAAGACTACTAAGCTATTTGGTCCTTTGGGATGCGATTTCTTATATCTTATGCTAATGAAATGAAGTAAGGCAAAAACTCATGGCTACTGGGGTCTGGGTATTTTATAGTTATAATATATGGATGTTTAATAGAAAAATTGGGAAATAAATTTAGAAAATCATAGATTAGAGAATGAAAATTTAAGAAAAAAATTGTAAATATTCCCAAAGAAATAAAGCTTGTAATTTATAGATTAGTTATACCCAAATTTTCAATTTAGGTTATGTGGTTCACTAGTTATTAGATTATACATTGTGTTTCATAAAGTTATGATCTAGTATAGTGTATTCCATCCTTTAGAAATGGCCCTTTGTATAAGGAATGAGAACCACATCAATGAACACAATCCAAAGAGTAAGAATGATCATTTATTCGATGGGTTTAAGATAATATTTTAAATGGAACTAGTCTCACAAATTTTCTCGTCCTATGAGGACATAGTATCATGTGAAATTGATACAAAGAAAGAATTTTATAAGTATTATGGCTTTAGAGGGAATCATGATAAAAATAGTGAAATATAGAAAAATATGAATAAAGAAAAGAAGATAAAGAAGTATTTTCCCACATGTGATAATTGCGAAAATACAAACCCTGGTATTTTATTAAAAGTAAAGAGATTTTTTTAGAAGTTTGGAGGGAAAGGACATTATGCTTATGATTTCAAGGGTAATAAAAAGGTTTCAAATATATAAAGCTTTAACTATAAGAAGATGAGACACTATGAAAATAAATGTCTCAAGAATCAATGGAATATGCCTCAAAAGAGGCTAATGGACCTTGGTAAAGCTTATGCTACTATCACAAATAAATAGGATTGATTAATATTCCTATGTTTGGATTCAAGAATTAAATTTTAAAAGTATTTTATCAAGGATATTATGGTTATAATAATCATGAGATATATAAGTATTTCACTTCAATACTTTTTATTTAAGAATTTGGAAGCATGAATGTTTTAATTAATGTTTTAAGGTGATCAAAAAATTGGTATGTGACAATAAGAGATACATTATGTTGTTTTGAGAATCTAATGATAAGATTAATTTTTGAAATTTAGATTCCTTTTTGGACTGTGAATTTAGACAGATGTATTTTGGAAGAGTCTTAATGTTGGAATGGATTAAATTGAACTTTGGATATTATTTTTTGAGGTTAAAGTTTGGTTTATTGGATTCTATGTGCTAAAATTTTTGGTTTCAAAAAATATTTAGAGGATGAAGGAATTACTTATGGACCTTATGATTCATTAAAAGTGCTTTAGGAATAAAAATTAATCTTGAATATCCATCTTCATGTGTACGAAGTAAAGTTAATATATATATAAGAACAACCAAAGGATGATATTTTTCCCATGACATGGAATGTAATAAAGTAAGTTTATTATCTCAAGTGCATATCTGAATATTAAAAGAGTCCCTCAACTCTAGGGGAGATTATTTTGCAACAAAAACATTATCTGTTTACTTTTCTTTTTGAGAAATCAATGGTCATTTAGCCGATAAAAAATTTATAGTTTTGTGATGGGTAACTTTATAATGACCATATTCCCTATCACTATCTATAAGAAATTGATAGTTAGATTTCTTTTCCATGTACAGGTTACAACTTCCCACTAATGTTATCCTATTCAAAAGGCTATTTTTTGGTGTCCTCATTTCCTTTTCCCTCTTATTAAGATGATATTTTTGAAACCCTATTTATGATGTGAGTTTCCCACAAGGGAATTATCAAGTATCAAACTTTGATTTTTGAAGTGAAATTTGAATTTTTGTTGGAATCAATTTATTGAAGGTGGAGAGAATGTAACGCCCTAGGATTTTATGATATGAAACTTTTTAAAATTAATCTATTTGATATCTTTCATTGCCTGCAATACCCAACTTAAACAAACAATTTAATATTATTATAACCTTTCCATTAAATTAGAGGGAATGAATAGTAATAACCTAATTATGAAATTCATATAATATATATTCAATATTTGTATTGAAATTAATCTAATATATTTTATTAGAATAAGATAAAAATAAATCCAATTCACACAAAAACGGTATATTTTTAAAGGTAGTTTCGTCGCCTTTAAATGACACACTTGTTTTAAAAAATAAATTTTGATAATTTTATATATTTTATTTGAAAAAATAAACTTAATTTTTTAAAGTGGAATATAAAAAATTAATTTGGTTAATTTTTTATTAATTTTCTGATAAGATTCATTTTTTATGAATAGTGAAAAGATACCACGTTTTAAATGAAAACCGACTTTTCATCTAAATAATTTTTAATGATAAATTATATTCTAAATTGGTTTTAAAGTAAAATTTGATCAATAACAAATCTTTTATTCAAATTTAGGTCACTTAAACCATTTTTATTATGAACATGGAAGTAAAAACATTTCAAAAATTTGAATGTTTTCACTTTAAAAACCCTTTTTCTCACCCAATCTACGAGATTAATTTTAAATTTATTGTAGAAATTTATGTGTTTTTATTTTTTAAAAATGGATTAAATATTTAAAATCATAAGTTCTAAATTTAGTAAATAGTTACCTTTTAGTTTTGGATGATATGAATATTTAACTTAATAATTTTAATTACTATAGTTAAGAGTAAATCATGTAATTAAGTGTAAAAATAATATTATAAATATTAGAAAATTGCCCAAAAACTTGTACTAATATTATTGTATAAGTTATTTTTGACCAAAATAATCATTAGGATAAAATTTTTACCTCATGGATCCACTTGGATGAATTTAATCCATTTATAGTATTTTGTTTTATGAAAAGTAAAACTTATCACACTAATGTTTTTAATAAGTATTAAATTTTAATATGTGGGTATTCAGAATATATATTTGACTATAAATATCTATTTTAAATATAAAATGTTTATATTAATCTTGATAATTTATTTCTTATTTTTTGGAAATAAATCATTACCTTAAAGGCTTACACAATGATGATGCATTATTTGTTTAGTTAATGGAAATATAAAATAAATGATATAAAAAATATTAAAATAAATATAATTTGAGATAATGAATTACATAAATTAATTTTATAGATAACTTTAACATTTAAATGAGGGTTTAAAAGAGTTTTTTCAAAGATATCTTCGTATATTGATTTTTGTAAAAGTCAAAGTAACGAATAGTGTCATAATTGACTTTAATGTTATATTAAAAAAATATTTTATTAAATGATATAAAATTTATAAAAAATCTAAAATATGGCCAAATTATTAAGATAATATTGAAAATATTATTCATGATTCATTTATGGTCCTTTTCTCATTTTATAGCAACAATATTTATCCTCAAATAGTAAAAATCCATGTTGTCATGGTTAGAGTTAAAGAGATTAAATAAGGGTTAAAACCAAAATATAAGGGTAATAATGTGACCTAAACTTGTATAAAAATTATTCTATGAATATTATTCGACCCCTATCACCATAATATCGAATTGGAGTTGTTTAATGGATACTTTTACACAACTTATGTATTATTTAAATCAATGATAGTTACAAAATATCAATCTCTTTGTATTTAATATATTTTATGTGTTCACATAGAGACAAAATAAAGATATGAAAAAATGTAAATGTATATTTCGATCTTAATAATTTTTTTTTTCATTATTGGAACTTATATTTAGTTTTTGAAATTATATAATTACCTTAAATGCTTCTGCAATTCTAATACAATATTTATTTAATTAATAGGAAAATAAAATAATTGATTCTAGAAGTATTAATTTTGATATATTTGGGATGATTAAATGTTTATAATGAATTTTATAGATCTATATTATATATTATAAATGTTTTAAATAATTATATTCTAATTCCCACTTTGTATTTATGTATCTGAAGTCAAATCTAATGAATAATATCAAATTTGACAATAATGATATTTTATTGAATTAATATTTTATTAAATTGTTTAAAAATAAAAAATATTAATTAATCGCAATTAGGATAATATATGGTCTAAAATTTAGTACCATGTTAATTTATAGTCCATTTTAAGTCTTTTCCTCTAGAATAGCCTTATTATATTTTAATATTTTGTTGATTTCCAAAAGTTCCCCTCACCCTAATTATTAAAGGGAACCTACTCCCTCACTTCCTCAAACCAATTTGGTCCATATATCTCAAAGAAACCTTTAAATTTATAATCTAAAAATATGTAGTTAAGTTCTAGGGGTTATTTCCCTTCCAAAAGGTCAAACCTAGATCCTTAAAAAGAGAAGTCTGTCGAAGAAGAGGCAATATTCTTTATCAACTCTTTCATGTTTATTTCTTATTATACTTTCTCTTCATGAGTTTTTTACATTATAAAGTAATAAATATAGTATAATATATATTATGATATTTTATTATGATTAAGGAATATCCATATTCCACATTTATGCATCCTATGAAAAATGAAAGCACCACACGTGAGTACGTACGACTTATCATCTCCATTCCATAGTGTAATATGTTTTTTATCACTACTTTACTTGGATGTGTATAATGATGAAAATAATGGATATATATAATAAATATGAAATGATATTGATTCTATAAAAATTAATATACCTTAAAATTCCTTATCCTTTCACTCATTAGGGCAATAGTACTGGAGCTTGTGTGTACGTATGACCTACCGTCTTTACGACGCGATGCGATCCATTTTGCATATCCAACATTCAAGAATGGATATAAAAAATTATTTAATGGTTAAATATGATATTTATAAAATCAATATAAATCATTATATTTTTAATATATATACTATTTAAAAGATCCGATACATTCATGACAAAAAATGCAGTTGGGAAAAAATCCCTCAAGGTATCATTGAAGCATTTTTGAGGTGATTGTGTTTGTTGACAAAGTGGAAATCTGTGTTGTGAATGTTGAAAAAGAAAACCATGACATAAAAATTTGTTGACAAAGGGGATTTCATGGTTTCATGTCGATATCAAGGTATGTGGTTAAAGATCCATGTTTGATTCAAGAACTTCGACAAAGTAATGGTTGATCTGGAGGCGGTACAGAAGGAGAAGATACAAGGTGGCACTGTTTTCCAGTGTTTGCCAATTTTTTGGACCTGAAAATCGACCAATGGAGAAAAGTGGATTTGGAAAAGGGACTTGCATGCCATTTTCATGAAGGAGAGGAAACTTACGCACCATATGTTTTTCAAGATCAGAACATCAAAATATGGCAAATGGAAAAGGGGCGCCCAAGTGTTAGGGTCGGTCGCGCAAGTGAATTGCACAGTAGAGACTTGCGCACCGAGATGAGACTTGCACACCATCACGTAGGGTGTCCAAATTCCTATAAATAGAGTTCATCCCCTCCTCATTCATTGTGATTTCAACACTTAGATAAAATCAGAGCTCTCGTCGCATAGGTGTGTTGGTCGCACAAGTGGTGGTGTGGTCGCGCAAGTAGAAGTTGTGCGACAGTTGTTTGTTGTGTGTCAAGAGTTGTTTGGGCGTGAAAGGAAGGGTGTCGCCCAAGTTTTGAGTTGAAGAAGGGGGTTTCACGCAAGTGGTTTAGTGACACTTGCATTCCAGGTTTTGAAGAAGCACAACAGTTGATAGTTGTACGCCAAAATTGGTTTGGGTGTAAAAGGGTGTGAGTCGCGCAAGTTTGGAGTTGAAGAAGCAAGTGTTGCGCAAGCGGTTGAGGTGAACTTGCGCGCCAGTTTGAACTTGCGCGCTGGGACTTGCGCGCCGGCTTGGAGAAGGGCACCAGGTATGGTTGAAGCATGACAATCATTTTAGGGATACCCGAAAGCTGGAAGATTTCCCGATACCTTCGATGCAAAGTGAGATTCATCTACGGGTGAAAGTTGGACTTCAATAGAGCATCAACATACAATAGTAGATGTATTAATTAGTTATAATGAAGAGACCTACAGGTCTATAAACTGTGAGTGGATACTTTCCAGAGCAGTGAGCAAAGTTAGAGGAAGAAGTTGATCCTATCCACCGGCAGTGAGCCAGAGAGAGAGAGAAATAGGGAGTGACCATTGGGAAAGGAGTGAGATGACCCTAAACTTTGTAAAGGTAGTGAGCCTTGGAATAGAAGTGATCTATCCCAAACATTTTAAACAGACGTGAGCATTATTGGATTAGGTACAGTGGCACATCTCCGTTGTATGCTCCTTGGACATATCCTAGTGAGGGTGAACCAAGTAAAAATCCCTATGTCTGCTTGCTTGCTTCCCTATATTGCATTCAAAGCATCATCATCAGAAAAGAAGAAAATAAGTGATCATAATGAACACACAAGTGAAAACAAAGTGACCCTTGTAATAAAGAGGTCAAGATCCAGTGGGGCAGGAAGAATTTTGAAAATAATATCCATACCCTGATTCACCCCCCTCTCACGGTATATAGCCCCCTATTGGTCCTAACACATGCCTACGAAAATGAAGCAGTTAACACCTGATACAAGAGTAATAACCAAATATTATCAACAAACAGGTGATAAAAAATATAAGAAGATCATATATGATATCATATATATGAATTAGGTTCTGATATAAGTTAAAAACATTCTTAAAATCATTATAAAGTTGGTTAAATCATGTTCTACTAAAGGAAGCATAAGTTAAGGAATTTTCATCTCACTTTTATTTCTATGGGATACATGACTTATTCACTAATTATTTCATTTGTGTGGTGTATATACCGCACCTTTTATACAATATCATAAATATCTCTATCTTCATCGTACTTAAAGTTTTATTTGATGTTATGGGGCATATGATTCAACTGATTACAATATGGTAAGGGTTTGTTTCACAGTCTCATTATTATTTAGGATTGTTTTTGTTTAAGTATCCACTATGGAATATTCCTCCTCCATGACTATGTTTTTTAAAAATGTTTTCAAAAATGTTTCTACTATTCTACAATTATTGTTTAATGTAATTTTTAACCCTTTTTTTAAATTTATTTTTTAATGTTATATTTTTTCATTTTTAAAAAATGTTCTTTGATAATTTTATGCTAAAAATACGGAAAGAATGTTTTTTTAACTTACATTTCATGAGAATATTTTACCCCCATCTTGGTTTATTAATGCTTTAAAACGTCCTTTACAAGTTTTATTAATTATTTTCAAAGAATATTTTTTATTTTATAATTTTATAGCATTTTAAATATAAGTGATTTTCAAAGTATAAAAGGGTATTTTCCTAAATAAATTTTCAATGGTTTTATTAGAGTGTTTTCATCTATGACAACGTATTCTTCAAAGTCTTTTGTTTAATTTAGATTTAACTCTTATGATATCATTCACTATATTTTATTTATTGTTTATTATCAGTTTGATTATGTATGTGCTATTTTGTTACCATTCATGATTTATGGTTAAAGTATTTATATTCCATATACTAGTTTTTAATATGAATGTTTATGTTATTTATGTCTTAGCCCTTTCATATAAGGAATGAATTGGACATATTAAGTGACATGAGGGTATCTCTATAGCCCCACGATGAATCGTAAGGTCTCATGAGACAAATTAGTTATCCAATCCTAATTGTTTTGTGCCCTGTTGTTTTTATACTATCTTGTGAAATTGTTTTTATAGTAGAGATGAAGTTGGAAAAAACTAATTGGTTTATACCCATTAGTTTTAAACTATCTTTTTAAAGGTTTTGATGAAATTGGTTCATTTTCCAGATATATGACATCCATTAATTATGTATTTCCTGCATTCAGAATTTAGTAATTATCATCAAGGATATTTTTTCTACGAAAAAATATATGGATGCATTATGTTTTCAGTTTATTGGTTAAATTTAATGTGACTTTAGTTATTTACTTTTCCATATTGATTATTCTTGTTGATTCTTAATATATTCCACTACAATTAACCCTTACTAGGAATTTGATCTCAAAATTTTATTATGTTTTATTTTCCTTAGGAATCCATGGAGTATAATATGTTTTTTATGGAAGGATATGATAGAGGGATTGATGTTATTATTGAAAAATAAAAAAAACATTATGTTGTTATTTGAGTTTTCAAATGTATGTAAAAGTCATGAATGTATCCAGTTTACCAAGACTACTGAATGATTCAGTTCTTTGGGATGTGTTTTCTTGTATCTCATGCCAATGAAATGAAGTAAGCCACCGACTTTGAGCTATTATGGTTTGAGTATTTATGTTATTTATATAATAACATTGAGAAAAAAGTGTTTGTGGTTTGATTTTAAATATTTATTAATAAATAATTTATCAATCATGGAGTCAATGGTAAGAATGATTAACTTGGAGAAGGTCAAGACCTACAAATAGGAAATGTTCCTAAGATGGAAGTTGAGTCGGTTCCATAAGGAGTTGTGGAAGAAGAATAAAATCAATACATAAAATAACCTCAAAGGTTAGGTAAAATTCATCAAGACCTCATGAGATATTGATTTCCTATAGCTAATGGTTAGGAGGTAATGTTCATAGGATATGAACATAATACCTTCTATGAGGCCATATAGAGTTATAATTATGAGAAATGGTTAAAATACATGGAATCTGAAATGGACTCTATATACACTAACTATGTTTATAACTTTTTAGATACACCCAAATGGGTTAGAACCCTAGGGTTAACATGTTATATATATAAGAAAACTAACAAATATGGTAGAGTTTCTACTAATAAATTATGTCTTATGAAAAAATGTTGAATAAAATTCATTGAATTTACTATAAATAATTTTTTCAATGATAAAGTCCATTTGAATATTTTTTTCCATAAAAACTTATTTTGATTATGAGATATATCAAAGGGATTCCGAAACATATTTTCTTGGAAAGAATTTAGTCAAGGGAATGTATATGGTACATCCCATTTTTTTTTGAAATTCCATTTGAAACTAATAAGGTATATAAGCTATAACCGACCATTTATGGATTGAAGCAAGCTTATCAGAGTTGTAATATCCAATTTCATGTTTAAATCAAAGAGTTTGGTTTTTTATTAATTCCTTATAAGATTTAAGTACAAGTTCTAAAATTTTGGATATCCAATTAAATAAGGAATCTTACACATGACATTTCACCTAGACCATAGATTTTGATATCCATAAGATAGATATTATAGTATGTAATATATGTAAATAATATAAAAGGTATAAGATAACTTTTATACATTTTTCATATCATATAACAAGATGCATGATTACATGCATGAATTGAATGCATCTACAACCCCACATAGTTTTATTTTATTTCTAATACATTAATAATGGAATAATCATGACTTATATATACATTGAATGTGTTAACTATATTCTCCAATAATACATAATTATGGGTTCCATTTAATGAAACCTTAATATGTTTCACATGGTCGAAACATTCTTAACTCAATAAAGAGTGTTAAGGATGGATATATAAGGGAATGGGTACCCTTATTGGTTATGATGGTGATCAACAATTTGATAAAAATATTTTTAAACTCTCTTCTTCCCATAACACCATTCATTATGTATAGTGAAGTCACTAGTTCCCCATTAAACGTACAAGAATACTCATGATACAGTTATGGATCCAAAAGTCGATGTAATCCCACTAGAGGTAAGAATATGATTATTGGATGCTTATGAGATCTTCTTAAAAGAAGTCAAAAAAGATTAAGGTTGTTGCAATTACTATAATGGTACAATGTTCTTCTTAAATACCATTCATGTTGATTCTTAAAGATAGATCAAGCATCATACGGCTTTTATTCCACTATAAATGATCATAAGATGATCCTCTACAATCTATCACACTTCCCTTTTAGTTGTAATGTTTCACCTCATTACATCTGAAATGGTAGGAGATGGTTGTGTGAGAGGTTTGAGTGCGACATTTGAGTGAGGTTAATAAAGAAGAAAAATTATTAAACTGGATAAGTAATCCCTACTCCTATAATTTTCCCTAACGAATACCCACCATTCTTCCTAACATTAAATTATTATCATATTTATAATTTTTTCATGTTTTTTTAAAACCTCATTCATTTTATTTCATTATTTAAAAAACTATAATAAAATATTAATAAGTTGAAGTCTAGTGAGTATTTTAGGCTTAGTTCCTTGAATAAAAACCCATGGTTAGCTACTTAGGTGATTTCATACTTGATTTTTAACATTATATTATATGTATTAAATCCTCAAATAAGTTTATACGACATAAAATTTAATTCCATTAGTGGCGATACAAAAATATTTACTTCATGAATTTTTCCTTTTATAGTTACTTTGTATTGTTTTTATTTATGAAAAAAATAAACTAACACATGGATTTTGATTTCATGAATCCATCACAACAAGTTACCGAGATTGAACTTGAAATACTATTGATAAACTCACACCACTTTAAAATAATCAACACTTATGTCCTGAGTGTAAGTTGGGGAATAAATTTAATTTGGGGCATGTAAAATATTTTATAAAATGTATATAGAGGTTCCACAACAACTAAAAAACATAAGAAGCTAAATTCAAAGTTGACACATCTATATTTTTTATAGAAGAACGATTAAAGTCTATGAACTTATTTTAAATCTAGTATCAAACCTCAAAACACTTCCAAAAGTGATTCCTAAAGTAATTATTCTAGGTGATACATTTTATGGATAGAGTTCATATTTAATTTTTTATTATAAATTTTTTAAAAAAGAATTTTGAGCTCATTTATCCTTAGATTTTAGAGTAGGAACATAACTAGTGCATTCCTAGGATAGTGAAGATGATAATAAATAACCCAAAATGAGGAAAATTTGGTTCTAAAAGTTTAAGAAGAATAATTTTCATTGACCTTCCATATTGTGATAGAAATAAGAGTTGATTTATATTTAAGGGAGAATTTCAATCTAAATTCATCTTCTTTTAATTTCACTCAAATAGAGTTTTTTTACTATTACAATGATTTGAATGTAAATGAACCACAATTGAATCCCATCATAGATACATGATATTAAGATGATGCATATAAAGTGTCTGAAGAGGGAAAATGAAATAGGATATAGTCCCACTACCTTTCAACTACACCACTAAGTATGAAGTTAATAAACTATTATTTGACTAATGGAACATCTAGAACAAGAAAGGAGTCCAACCAGATGTTAATCTGAAGATATCTCATGTGGTGGTTCTTACCATATAATCTCAATCACCCTTTGTATTGGGGATAATAGTTGGAATTACCAAACTATAGTAAGTAAAAACCTAGTACCCTCTTGGGGGTTCAAACCAAGACTCCTTCCTTTATTTTTTTTCTTAATTTTTCTATTAATAAATTTTTAATTCAATTTTTTTCTTTATATGTTTTTCATTGAGGGTAGTATTGTAAATCATTTTCAGTACTTAGGAAGTTTCCCAACCAAAATAACAATCAGGTTGTGTCCACCCATTTAATTAGTTTTCTTTAACCCAAGTCATATTTTGTTTAGAATGCAAAATTTATAAATAAGTTTCTACCAGGGTAGTAGCATCTTAGTGTGGTTGATGGAAACAATCCTGTTGTCAGAATATTATTATAATTATTTTTCGTTGTTTTTATTTTTGTGGAATAATTGAGATTTATTGGATACTTTTTTCATTTTGGTACCATTGAGATAATTTTTGCAGTGTTCTTGAATTAGAAATCTAAAAACTCACATTATTTCTATTATATTTTTTTATCCCAAATTAATTTTGATCATTTAATGAATTTATGGTCCATTTATAAGTCCATCCATCTAACATAATCTAAAAAGAAATCTTGCCTTACATGAGAGACTTTATTTTCTCAATATCTTATTATATTTCCCTATTTCTTGTGATATCGGGATATGTTTCACAATCATTAAAATTATTTATTGAGTTATTCAAAATTTTATGCTTTTAGGTGTTCTTAAAATGATAAAGGAAATTTTTTAAATTAAAACACACTTTTATATACTCATTTCAAGACTACCTATATATAAACCTCTTTTGGATGAGATTTAGAGACCCTGAATGACCCTATATGAGCTACATTACAAGCCAAATCCATTACCACCCATCTCTTGATGTTTAAAATTATGTTCTATAATTCCAGATAAGTGTAGGGGAGGTTGTTCATTGAAATCATTTTTGTTGGATTTGTATATTTTGTAGTATGTAAGGATAGTGTTTCCATTTGTAATGGGAAGATAAGTCAAAATATTCTTTCAAATTCATTTTTTACCTCTTGATATTTAAATTAAATAAATAAATTGTTTATAAAGAAATGAAAATAGACATGGGATTAAAATTTCCTATATTATTTTTGGATAATTCATGACCCTAACCACAAAATAAAAGTGAATGAATTATCAATCATAATTTATTACATGCACTTGTCATCCCTTTTACAAGGGTTTTTAAAAAATATATAAATAAAAAATTAGATAAGTGGATGATTCAATCATTATTATTAATATTTACACATGACTTATAATTAAAGGGGGATATAGATATTTGAGAATGGTAATGCATTTGGGGAGGAAGAGAAGGAGAAAATATTTATTATTTTTCCAATAAATTCATGAATTTAGATTTAATAGATCAAACTCATTTTTGAATCCTTTTATTTTAAATACCAAAAATCGAATTTTATCCACAAAGAAACCAATAGAAAATACGTTTTGATTTAGTACAAAATTTCTCTTTGAGTGGAGATATAGTAAGATTAAAAGATTTTGAAAAGTGTTGATGATTCCAAGAAGATGATATTTTTTCATAATTACATTTCCTAAGAGTGAGAGATATATTTCCAAGTGACGTAGGTATACATATTCCTAGATGTATCAATGGGGTTAAAATAAATTTATTGAGTATAAATAAAAGGGAAAATAAAATCATAAGTGAATCAATATGAGGTTATGAGAGAAAAGGAGAGCTCACTAACACCTTTGATTCAATTGGATAGACATTGTCTTAAGTTTACCTATTTCCTTAGAGTGCAATGATGTATGTGCGTGGGAGTGCTAAATGAAAAAATTGAATTTTTTTATCTAAATTTTAATTGAAATATGTCCTCATAATTTTATTAATTTGGGGAAATTATTACATTTTTGACCTTTTAGAATAAATTCTATTTTTATTATAAATGAATTAATTTCATGATTTTAATTGTTTTATTAATTTTGTAATTAATTTTGGAACCATCCTACACTTAAAACTGGTTTACAAATTTTTACCAGGTTTTTGGGATGAATTAAAGGGATTTTGGAGGTTTATCTGCAATTAAATCTAAACTCTATATGGTTGTGTGATATTAAAACGGGTAATCTGCACTTGTGTGTGATTAAAGTAAATTCTAGTCAGTTTTCATTATATAAAATGAAAAAATTTGGACTCATATGTGATTAAATCCAACACATCCACTCATGCATGATTAACTAGTCATATCTCCCAAAAGATACATAAGATTTAAAACCCCACCCTTTACTACATATATAAATAAATCCTTTGGAAAACATGATACATTATATTCAACCATGGGTATGTTGAGTAATGTCCGAATAATCTTTCCTCAATGAAACTTTGTAAAAGTCTTCTGTCCAGATCATATGATGTATCAAAATAGATCTGGTCAACCATATTCTATATAAGAGTAACTCCAAGATAGTGAGACCTTTGATTCGTTTTTCATTGCATAAGATTAACTGATCTAACCAAAAAACTATGCATGATAAACTTATAATTTTCAAATCCCAAATTTTATTAAAATTAGTTAGTGTGTGATTACATTCATCTTTCCAAAACCTCATGTGATTAAATCTATAGAAGTTTGATATGCTTCTAGTTATGACGGAGAGAATTGTAATGGGTTTATGATTCCATGTTCTGTAGTATTTTGATACCCAAGACACTATGAAAATAATTTAATTTTATTAACCATGAATCATTGTTCATGAGACCTCAAGAATATTATGGAAGTGAAATGAATGTTTTTTGAATGCCATGGAATCTATCAAAAATCCCTATGGATTCCATGCATTAGATTGCTGACCATGAGAATATCCTCATTCTTATTTTCTTTTCAAATTGGTAAATACCTATGAGTTCTTACCACATGTTTTTCATCTAAGAAAAAATAATCATGGGGATAATGGTTTGGTTTAAGAACTAGATGTTGAAGAAGATGAATCATGGATGAAGTAGTTTCATGCTCTCACTTCCCACATGCAAATATTACATGAATATCCTTTTTTAACATGGGAGTGATCCTAAACACTTGGTCTTGATAGTGGATCTTTAAGTTAATTAAATGGGGATGGGAAATAATCATTATGAGGTTCCCAATACAGCTCAAGATTTCATTGTTTTTCTCTTTTTATTTTTTTATTATTTTTTTATGTTTCTTACCTACGAACCCACTCATCTCCATGGTTATAGAGGGTTAACCCCTATGTGGGTGAACTAAGGGGAAGGATCCAGCATAGTGTAGTTTAATATAAATATATTTACCTATTCTAATCTATTTTTCCATGATGGGATGTGTGTATGATTTATTTGATGGTTTGAATTGGAGGTTTTAATTCCTCCTCCATTATCCCACATTCAAATTATTTTACTGTAGAGTATTCAACATTTCCATTTATTTAGTTGTTCTGAATATAGTGGAGAAAGGAAGATCAATGGAGAATGGTATGGTGGTGGTTGACCATGAAGATTGGAGCTTCTATTCTTAGTAAGGCCTTATAAGTTGTGTTGATGGGGGATTCATATTATTTTTTGAGATGTGATTTCTAACACTATTCATAGGAAAACAAAAAGATACAATGAACTTGAAGATTTATTATGATACCGCCTTACATTTGGAATTGTGAAAGATGATCAGGTGAGTGGTTCAAGTCTAACCATTGACTGAGGTTAGGGAAGATAGAAATATATTAAATATGATAAGAAAGCTATATTCTTAGAGTTTTCCCTATGGGATACCCAACATTATTCCTAAATTTTATTTCATATTATTTTTCATAAGTTTTTCATAGTGATTTTTTTACCGTCATTCTTCTTATTTCATTATTTCAAAAATATATAAAAAATATTAATACAGTGAAGACCAGTGACTGTTTTAGGCTTGTTTACTTAGAGACAAGATCATGGTTAGATCTCTCACTACTTTCATGAGGGATTTTTAACATTATATTTGATACACTAAGTCATTCTACAAGATTCTAGTGGATTTATGTTCACAATAAAGCTTGTGAGACTAACTTATAAAAATTGGATTGACTAGTAAAAGATACACCTTTTATTATTTATTTTAGTATACATTCCTTATGTATAGATAGATCCTAGGATTAATGTTAATTTTTAGTTATTCTCCCTCTATGTTTAGAATATTATATATCCCGCTGAGACCCATTAATTTCTACAAATAATTAAAATGTTATAATAGAAATGTCTTATTTAATTAAACTCATAGTAATTTATTTTATTTGGTAAAATTTTTATAATTTTGAATATTATTTTGAAATTTTGAACACTTTATGGATTCTTTTTTATATATATATATGTTATAATCAATGATATAATATAAATTAATAGTGAAAAATTAATTACACATAATACAAATTTATATATAACCAATTCATAAAGAATCAAACTTCTATAATAATCTCATATATATTAAATTGTATTAATAGTTTGGTTATCCAATATAAACCTTCATAAGTTAAACATAACACATATTGTTTCAATTTTTTTTTTAAATTATTTTGATGCTGAAATCTCTCAAAATCCATTATTATCGATGAGTTTTGAGAACATTAAAACATTAAAATATATAATTAATATTAATTAATGAGATATTATAATTTATCTAATACTAGATTCACTTATGGGAAAATATATGAAAAAAATACTATTGATGATATATTCCTTTTTCTATTTATAGAGAAAATTTATTTATTTATTTCCACTCATGATAAATAATTATTATATATAATCAATTCAACCACCTTTTTGGTGTGTATAATAAATATACCAGACTATTTAATTTCAACACTTCACAACTAAATTATTCATACAAGTGTTTTGAACATCTTATAAATTATTTTATAAGGTTATTTTATATATGGTTTGTGATTCTCAATAATCATTTCAATCAAAATGAAAATAACATGATATGTATTCACTATAAAATAGTATTATATGTGAATATTCCATAAAATCATTTTTCATAAAACATATTTATGGTTATATAGTAGGTGAGTACACCAATATATATATATATATAATAATTGATACCTCACATAAATACTGTGAATTCACATAAAATATATCTTGAAATGATATAAATAATAGATAACCCATGGTATGTCATTATATTTAGTCATACATATAGAATTCATTATATCATGAATATAATAAAAAAAATCTATCATAGATGAAATTTTAGTATATTTACATATAATAAATAAATTAATGACTCACCCTATATAGATTCCTAATAAAAAACAAAATTACATATCCAAAACATTATGCCCAATAGGTGTTAAGAAAACATACAAATACATCCAAAAAATTATGTCAAAAAATATATAAATAACATATCAATATTTTTTAAAAAACATTATTCTCAATAGAAAAAATAAATAACCTATAAATGGTTGAACCATAATATTATTTTCGTATAATTCATATATTTATATAAATTAATATGTATAAATTTTTAGTCACCTAGAGAAAATCGAGATAGAAAAATCAGATTATTTAATTATTTTAAATACATGAAATTTGAAACAGAATAAGAAATCAATGAAATATTTTTATTAAAATATGAAGTGTGAAAATGAAACATGAGGAGAAATATATTACCATTATTATAGGAGGAATACAAGGGTTGTACTTCTTTAAGACACCAAGAGTATATAAGCACTTGACTTGTCATTAACCAACCGGGGCCACCCATGAATTGGGCACCGAAACTGACCTATAGAAATGACCAAAAGGAATTCCCAATCCACATGGGTTGGGAAAAAGTGTATGGGAAATAAAAAATCCTTTGGGAATTGTTTTACCAATAGAATCATTACATGGGTCCGTACCATGAATCTAAATGAGCTTTCCATAACTTAGAAAGTCATGATTCATGATTATTATAAACAATAAACAATTATTAAACATTCCACGACATAATAATAACTCAAATAAAAAAGTGAAGTGGTAAAAAATAATAAAACCATCATTTATAAGGTATCCAAAAAAGAGTCAAAATTAGGAGCCACATATATAACTAAAGACAAAATGAATAGGATGGATACCGATTAGGTGATAAAAGATACATCAATAAACCCAAAAATAAATAAATAAAAGGGATACCTCTCTCTACGTGACATGAGATCTAATATCCCACTATTTAACTATAATCAACTTAATATCCACTAGAAATAATATCTATCACCACAATATAGTGCCTTTACTTTACCTGAACTGGTCAATACTAGGTCTACACACACCCATTAGGTGTATGTTGGGTGTGAGTGACACTAGAATAATAGGTTCTCATTATGTGTTCCCTGAGTAACCCTTTTTAGATAAATACAAGCATGATAGTCCACAATAAATCATAAGAATGTGTATTTTCACTTATAAAAGAAATATAATAAATAACATGCTTAAACAGTTTGGAAATTAAAGTAAATTCTATGAAAATAAACTTTCCATACTCATGAAACATGGGAGAGCCCTAGTTCATTTAAGGTTTTTGGGAACCCTAGGTCCTCATATCAACTTTTTATTTTTTGGCCAATCTAAGTGTGAACATAAACCACTCATGAGGTCATTCCTTGGCCTAATGGTATCTTGCTTCCTATCCCATGACACCACATCTAACCAACTTCTAAGGAGTACATACCTTAGCTTATTTATGTGGTGTTGCTCATCCACAACACTGAAACCATTGAACAAGCCTAATATATTTTGTTAGAGTGGCATAAATCCAAGATGGATAGTTAACACAAGTCTCTCCCTTTATATCCCCAAGTTCTTATGTGCTTTACCCATTTCAAATATGTCACATTCTATTCCAAAAGGTTTTCCATCAATAGGCTACAATACATCTCCATTTATTATTTTCAAAACATGATTTTAAATTTCACTTTACTTCTTAAATCAATGTAAAACATTAAAAAAACCATGAGGTAGACCATCAACCATCAATATTATCATAACATAACTTTAATTAATTAAAACATCCTCTATAAAACATTTAAAGAAATATTATTTGATAAAAAAAAGTGTCAAATGAAACCACCTTCCTTTAACCAAGATAACCATTCTTCCCATGATTTAAAACAACCTAGGATGATAATAGGGATCCTAAATAGAAACTAACAAACCACAAACCCCAAAACCATACCATATAATTGAGAAATAAAATACCCCATGCCTCTAGGGTCATGGGGAAGAGTAAAAATCAATAGAAATAGTAGGAAATTTCAATATGAAGGGAAGACACTTACTTGGGATAATCTTGAAGAAACTGGGGGAAATATCACAAAAAAATAGAGAAAAGGGGTAAGGGATAAGAGGGTTCATGCATTGGGGGAGGGGGGGGGGGGGTCAAATGAGGGAATAAATGAGAGTGAGTAGTGTTAAAATTTGAGAGGGAAAAATAAATATTTCAGATTTTTATATTTTTTTTTCTTATGATACATTGTTTGGAAATATGGGTGTGATAATTCTCCCCACCATATCAATTTATATCCCATGAATGTAAACCTGATGCGTGATCAAGGAACATATAAGGCTGGTACTCTTTCATGTAAGTTCCCCACTCCCAAGTCTCATGTTAATCCGATTCGTAATACTATAACACATAAACTAAAAAAATGGATTTCCTAGGTAACACATTCTATTGGCAGAAAACTATTTTAATTTTTCACTTAGTAATGAAGACGTATGAATTTGATTGAAGTTCATCCCATTTAATTACATGAGATGGATTAGGTTGGTATCTCTTCAATTGAGAAATGAAAAATACATTATGGTTTTTTGTTATCATAAGAAGAAAATCCAATATTTATGTAACCTTACCAACCAAACCTATGATCTTAAAGGGACAAACATATCTTAGGAAAAGCATTGCCTACTTTCCCAACATCCATGAACCCAAATAGGGTGATACCCTTAGAAGAACCCTATCACCCATCAAAACTTCATTAGGTCAGTGATGGTAGTTGATATAGAATTAATGATAACTCTGATCCATTACCAAGTTCTATTGAATAAATTCAGGTAAGTTCATCATATCTTTATTTCTTGGTCTCTTATTCCATTTTTATAAGGATTCATTTTTTCCATTATTTGTGTTGATATATTACTGATTGAACTTGATTTTTTTTGTGTATCTTGGTTTTTGTGGTGCGTTCTTGATCCTTTAGTGTTTTTATCACATTGGATAGTGGTTTTTCACCTAGTTGGTGGGGGTTTTAAAATAAATGGAAAATTCTTCCATCTTATGATACAATTTAATGAGTTAAATATACTTTACTTCATTTCAAAATGTTTTCCTAAAATGATAGTGTGTGAAAATGTTTGTTTTCAAAGGTATAAGTTTGTTTCAAACTCTTGAAATGGTTTACTTCTTGGGTGATGATCATAAGTGATGTGTTTTGGATTGTGAAGTGTGGGATGGAGAAAGACTGAAATGGTTTGGATGGTTTTGGAAATTGGATAGAGAACTTGGGAACACTATGTATTTAGGCGCGTGGGATAAGGACCTATACTTCGGGATATATGGAAGGGTGTGAACCAGTATTCCTAGATGGATGACACTACAAAATTTACTAAAAATGATGATAATGTTTTGAGTACCACTAGAACGTTACCTGTGACATATCTTGTGGATCTTTCATGAAGGTAGATATGATTTTGATTGGTGGCCAAGTGTATGGGGATCCTATCACCAATGTGAAATAGCTGCTTAGGTATTGGCCCATGGTTCTCATATTATGATTATGTAATTTTAGTTTTTCACCATTTTTATCTTTATTTTTAAAATTTTACATGTTTTCAAAACTAAACCATTAATTTATTTTAAACAATCATTTTAATTTATCTTATAATTTTTATTCATGGAACATATAGTGGGATCCTACATGGAAAGTGATCTCACACCCTGGATATACCCATTGGGTATATGTAAACTTACTGTTGTTAGATTCAGGTAATGGAAAGTCCTATTATGTGAGTGGTAGCAGATGATTCTGATAGTGGGGTCTTTTTGTTATAGGTATTGATGGTGGTGACATTATGGGTGCTGATTCGCATTAAACAAGGATGAAATTGTTCCATTTCTAGTCGTGACCCTTTTTTTCATTTTTCTTTTGGTTTGAAATATAAATATAAACTTGTCTCATGTACATGAATCTTTGTATCTCCTTGTATAGATGTTGGTTGTGATGTTTATGTACTTATGGTATCGTTGATGTTCACCCATAATTTTTGGGGTTTATTGTAATGTCTCGGAAATTTTGTGTATTTTTTTTTAATTATATAGAATTATTCTGAGACCGCACGCTCTGAAAACACGTGATTCCAAGGCTCGGAGAGCCTAGAACAAAATTTTAATCTTTTTTAGGCACATTTAGTAAACGTGTGAGCGGTTTGTTATTATATTTTGAAATGGTGTTTGGATCAAAAATCCAAAGGCACCATTGAATTTGGAATGTCAGGATTCTTCTAGAAATGAATTTACTTCGTCTGGCAAGGGCCGAGAAGAAAAGTTATTTTTTCAGAATTTTTGAGAAAAATAATAAAATAATATAAAGGAATTATTTTATTTCTTTACTCACCATTGGGTGGTGGATGACGATGTTGCAGTGCAGCGACCAGGCGACAATAAATCACATTAATGAGGCTCATTAATATTCTATACCATGCAGTGTAACAATGCAATAAAGTAAGAGTAGTAGTGAAGTTGTTTCATAAATGAAATAGTGTAACGATGTAATGTCACAACCTAACAAAAATGTTGCAATGTGATTATTTTTATTAAGACAACACATGGGATAATGGAGAATTAAACTTCGGGGATTCTATGATGAACTTTCAGTAGTTTTCCCCTCCAATGAATAATGAAGAACGTCGGTGAGACTTCATCACCTTCGATGTGCCTTGAAGAATGGAGCCAAAGCGACATTGATGTCGTGAAACCTTGAGGACAAACGCTTCAGCATCGAACGTCAAAAAGGTAGGGGTTTATGCATTCTACGTTTTAATGATTTCTTCCTCATTCTTGATTATTAATGACGAACGGGGAATCAACCGACTATTGGGTTGATCCACGAATCACTATTTATTTCTGGGGATATCGTGCGGGGGTTTGAATTGGGGTTTTACTATTTATGTGGGGATTAATACTTCCCACCATGCTTAAAATCTAACACAGAGGGTGCGGGCTGACCCAAAAAAGGCCCAGAACCTACGCCATGGTTGTTTATTGTGAATTCTTCATGGTTGACTTCTTGAGATAGAGAAAAAGCTATTTTGAGGCCGTTGTAGTGAAGATGACATCCTAGCATTCCTGTAGACGCAAGTGGCTTGAGAAACGGACCACTGAAGCGGCTCTAGTGGCCCATCGAAGGTACCATTGGAGAATCATTATCGGTGACAGTGACCAATGGGGGCCCGCAGTGGTGACCGTAGGTGGAGGATGGCGGTGCGCCCGTCGAAGTGCCACAACGGTAGGACGACAACGACGACGAGGTGGACGACTCACTCGGGTGCACTGGAGGAATGTAACCAGTCCACATGTGTGCGAAATGGCTGGCCCGCCTTGCCGACCGTGTGGAGCCACCGCGGTTTCTTGAATGTGGTAAAGAGACCACCCCGTGTTGACCACTTGGTGTGAGGGAGGCCAGACATGGTTGTCTGCCCATCCTGGCCGGGCAGACCAGTCTGCCTATGGCAGACCGGGTCAGCCAGGGAGCCAGACCCACACCGTCGGGCCGAACCCACGCTGACGGGCTAGACCCGTGATGCCGGGACGGGCCCGCCGCCAGGCCACACCCATCCTAACAAGATGGACATATGGTCCCAATGGGCTGGCTGGGCCAGAAACATGTGGGACCCACGTTAGACCACCAGATAGGGTTGGGTCAGGTCGGACTGGACCCGGACCCGATCGACCCCGTTTCACTGAAACGATCATAACTTGCAGATCAGATGTTCGGTTGATGCACCATATACGGCACGTGGACCCTTGTGATGAGGATGTTCTTTTGAGATACTCCACTTGAGTTTTGATTTTTTTTGAGAATGACTGAGTTGGATCAGACTTGGATCCAACCGGGCCCTTTTTACTAAAAAGACCATAACTTATAGATTGAACATCCGATCGATGCGCCGTCTATTGCTTTGGTGTACATATGATGAGGTAGTACTTTAGGGTTACACTATGTGGTACTTCATGGTGGTTGAGGTACTACCAATGGATTTAGGAGCTGATCCTCCATAAATCAAGCGTGTTATGTAAGGGAATACAGTGGCTGGCTGCGACATGAAGAAAAATAGCGATGCTGAGTGGGTCAGCACCTAGCGATCCTTTGTGGGTTAGCACTTAGAGATCCCCTACGGGTCAGCACCTAGTGATACTCTATGGGTGAGTATCTAGAAATACTATGTGGTTTAGAAACTAGAGATCCTCGGTGGGTCAGCACCTAGAGCCCCTGTGTGGGTCATCAGTAGAGCCTCTCGATTGAATAAGATGATATAGCTTTATGACTAAGCATATTTACTTATGTACTAATGTTATACCTGGTGTGAGCTATGCCGTTTACTTTTTTCTATGTGTTTGAGATCTTACTGGGTGGTGTTACCTCAATGGTATTTCCTTTTTGGTGTTTTCCCTCATGGATTACTAAGAGAACTTTGGAGGTCTCAGGGTCCCTACTGAGTGTTGTTATACTCACCCCTTCCCATGCTTTCCCCACACCTGTTGTGTCTTGTGCAGACGACAGACAACCATGACGGGGACTTTGGGGAGCAAGGACTAGAAATTTCCCAGAGGTGGACCGATAGACATGTTGTGCTGTAGTGACATCTGACAGAGAGATGTACCTACCCTTCATGTAGGATCCTTGGTGGATGACCTCCAGATATTTTACTTATTTTTCTATACTTTTCTTTTCTGTCGGTCTTGTATTCTGGACCCTTTACTTTTAGTTTACACACTTTATTCTTAGTAGTGATACTTTGTGGTGGTTTTACTACTTTATTTACTTTTTGGTTTTCTTTGTGTGGTATTCACTATCTTTATGTGTACAGGTTTAAAGGCAATGCCTTCCATTTTTGGGTTATTTTTTTCCAGTGCTAGTCACCAGCCCCTAGACTGTGGAAGGTGGGCTTGGGGTAGTCATGACACAGGCCCTGAGGGATGGGTCATGACAAAGTGGTATCAGAGGGCGGTCGGTTCTACCAGAAGAACTAAGAGTTTGTGTTTTTTATGAGTCAATAATGTTAAGTGTTTTGAGTTGATCTTTCAGGCTAGAGAATTCAGTGTTGGTGCATTTTCTGACGTATCCATACACCATGACCCTGAATTCTTTTTTCTATCTCAGTACACGAGAAAAATTATTTCATGTGTTTTGAAAATGTTTTTCTCTTGATCTCTTTTGTCTCAACTCAACAGGTATAACTTATTGAACATGGAACACCTGTTTCTCTACAGGATGCCTCCACAAAGACAACTAGTGATGATTCTAGTGAGAGATCATGATGATGGTCCACCGAGCGATGAGGCATTAGTGCATGGACCACTGACAATGCTAGGACCTTTGGGCGGTGAACCAGAAATACCACCACCTTAAGAGCAACAATTGCTACTATCCCCACCAGTGGACATTTCACGCTGACTGATCACGCTATAGGAGTTATAGAGATAAAGGCCTCTAAGGTTTCAAGGAGAGACGGATCCTCAGGCAGCTAAGGATTGGATGGAGGCAGTTACTTAGTTTTTTTCCTAGTAGAGGCACCGACATACCAGATAGTAGATCAAACCGCTAGCCATTTTCATGGAACAATAGAGAGGTGGTGGAGATTGACACTCCAGAAACACAAGGAGGTGACCCTTGTATGGACGTACATTGAGAGCCTCTTTAGGGAGGAGTTCATACTAGAAACACTATGCTCAGTGTGTATTTAGGAGTACCTACACCTGCAGTAGGGCAGCCTCACTATGGCCTAGTACTTTGTGAGGTTTACCAACCACTCCTGCTACTCCACCGACATGGTACATGACCCTTTATTTAGAGACAAAACCTTTGTGAAGGGCTTCCTATGGGAGATCAGGGCGTCGATGATTTCGATTAGCATCCCAATGCAGGGAAAAGTTATAGTGAGAGCCCTACTGGTGGAGAGCTTCCTAATTGAGCAGGAACCGGTGGTGAGATCCACCATCGAACAACATGTGGCCAAGTCATCTACAAAAGGTAGTAGATAGATGATACAGAGGCCCAAATGGGCCATACCTTCTAAAGGACGAACCCAGGATGCAGGGTCCGAGGTGTAGAGATCGCGAGGTAGAGAAAGTCATCTGAGGACTAGAGTTTGTTACTCTTGTGGAAGAACTGTCTGAATCTCTGTGCGGATAACCAACAGGTGGTCGAGAGACTGCCTATTCAATGAATTTAGTTTGAGTGAGTAGGTCTGTAGGGTGGCAGATGTAGCAGGGGAGCAGGCTGAGCAATAGGAAGTGGACGATGGTTCGTGTTACTACCCCCTAGGAGGTCCACCCTGATCTCTAGGAGCAGGTGGATGTGGGTGGGTCTAGCTTCAAGCGATGGAAGACTACAACCACGGTTCTCCAAAGATGATTAGATGTATTATTTGTGTCTACTCTACCTTAGATACAATTCTCATAGACACTGGTTCCAGTGAATCTTTCTGTGTGATGGACCTCATTCGAGGCTCATAGATTCCGATGGTGTCTTTGGCTCGATTTTTATGATTAGATACTCCTATGGGAGAGGATTTGAGGATTACACATTGGTGCCAGTAGTGTGGGATTACTCTAGGAGGTGAGAGATTTGGTTGGGATCTCCTGGTAGCATTTTAAAGGCCTTACTCCATCATCTTGGGTATATAATGGTTATCCACAGTCCATGCTTAGATCAACTATTTTAGGTGCAAAGTTAAGTGTGTTCGTGAGGATGGGACTAGTATTTCCTTCACCGGTGAGAAGGGAACCTTTTCATCAAATGATGGACATTCCCAGAGGAGGTTGCAATTTATCAATCACCAATTGGCTAGCCTCACCCTCGTTACAGTGGACAAGGGGAGTCTGAGCTTTCCTGTAGTGGTGGAGTATGAGGATGTCTTTATAGAATATATCCTAGGACTACCTTCTCACAGAGAGGTAGACTTATGAATTGACTTGTACCCAGGGATAGCATTAATATCTACCCCTATGTATCAGATGGCTCACATGTTGCTTCATGAGTTGAGGGTACATATGAAGGACTTGTAGATGAAGGGGTTTGTAAGGCCTAGTGTTTCTCAATGGGTAGCCCCGATATTTTTTTCCAAGAAGGAAGACGAGAGCATGAGGCTATGCATATACTTATGGCACCTGAATGAGGTGACTGTGATGAAAAGGTCTCCACTACTAAGGATTTATGACCTCTTCAATTAGATGAAGGGAGCGAGGTGGTTCTCAAAGATAGATCACAGATCGGGCTATCACTAGCTTCAGGTACGGGATGAGAATGTACCAAAGACAGTCTTCAGGTTCCTTTATGTCCACTACGAGTTTCTGGTGATACCTTTCGGCATGACCAATTCCCTAGAAGCATTCATGGGACATAGGAATAGGATCTTCCAGCCTTACCTAGATCTTTTTTTGGGAGTCTTTATTGATGAAATCTTGGTGTACTCAACAATAGATTAGGAGCATGTTGCACACCTATGGATAGTCCTAGACACACTCTGAGAAAACCAAGTTTATTGTAATCTCTTGATGTGCTAGTTTTGGAATCAAGAGGTCCACTTTATGGGAAACATCATCTCAGAGGATGGAGTTGTAGTGGATCCAGGATAGATAGAGGCAATAATTTATTTGGAGACACCCTAGAGCATGACTGGGGTGTGTAGTTTCTTGGGGTTAGCTAGGTACTATCGGAGATTCATACCTAACTTTTCCAAAGTAGAAACACCCTCGTAATCTTTGAAAAATAAAGTACAACCCTTTGTATGGATAGAGAGATGTTATCAGAGTTTCCTGGAGCTAAGGCAGAGACTGACTAGTGCCCCCATATTGAGACTACTAGAGAAGGGCGTTGAGTATGTAGTTTACTGCAACATGTCAGGGACATGACTGAGTTGTTTCATAATAAAGCAGCGAGTAGTGATTGCCTATGGATCACGATAGCTGAGGCAACACGAGCAGAACTACATGAACCATGACATGAAGTTAGCAGTAGTTGTCTTTTCCTTGAAGATGTGGAAACACTACTTGATGGGTGAATGGTTTATCTTCTACTCCAACCACAAGAGTCTCAGGTTTATCTTCTCATAGAAGGACCTGAACTTGAGACAGTGATGATGGATGGAGTTACTCCAAGACTATGACTTTGAGATATTCTATACTCCTGGGGAGGGGAACGTGGTGGTAGATGCACTCAGCAATAGGTCTGGTTTGCAGCTTCTGAGTGAGGTGACATAACAACTAGCCACGATGTAGATATCCTTCATTGATAGTGATGGAGAAGCTTACCTTCAGTTGATGAATTTTACTCCCCCACATTTATGGTGATTCAGGGAGGCATAACTAGGGGATGTGGACTATGAGGCTTGACGTGCTCAGTTATCATTAGGATGAGCTCCTTATGGATTTTTGATAGGTGGGGATCACATAATCCTTTTCAAAGGGTGAACTGTTGTACCAATGAAGTTGCGGGAGTAGGTGTTGAGGGAGTTACATACATCACCTTTGGAGGTACATCCTAGAGTGGCAAAGATGTATCAAGACCTCCTACGTTAGTACTGGTGGCCAGGGATGAAGAAAGTAGTGGCAGAGTTCGTTTCTTGATGCCTCGCTTTTCAATAAGTGAAGGACGAGCATTAGGTTGCAACAGGCTTGGCCCAACCACTCGAGGTATCATAGTGGAAATGGAATGGTATCTCGATGGAATTTTTGACATGGTTTCCGCATACATCCAGGGGCCATGATTCCATCTGGGTGATCTTTGATTGACTCACGAAGTTGGCTCAATTGTTACCCATCTGGGAGTAGGGACTGGTAGAGGGCTTGGGAAACCTCTACGTCAAAGATATAGTGCGGCTCAATGGGGTGCCTTAGACGATCGTTTCAGACCTTGATGCACACTTCACATCTCGGTGTCGAAGGGGTTGTAGAAGGTGTTCGGGACTCAGCTGCGTTTGAGTACATCTTTTCATCCCAAGACAGATGGTTAGACAGAGTAGACCGTACAGACATTAGAGGACATGATTTGTGCCTATGTCTGGGATTTTGGTTGCAGTTGGAAGGACCACTTTCCACTGGTGGAGTTTTCATATAACAAAAACTATCACTCCACCATTGGAATGGAACTGTTTGAGGCCTTGTATGGGAGACCTTTCAGATCACCCCTATGCTGGACAGACTTAGGGGAGTCAGCACTCATGGGTCTAGAGTTGGTATGAGATACCACCGAGAAGGTGTAGACCATCTAGGAGCGGATGAGGACTGAACAGAGTAGGAAGAAGTCTTATGCCGACAGGAGACAAAGACCCTTGGAGTTTGAGGAGGGTGATTATGTATTCCTTCAGGTCTCACCTCGACAAGGATTATAGAGATTTGGCATGAGTGACAAGCTATCTCTGAGGTTCATTGGACCTTTTCAGATCCTATGCAGATTTGGAGAGTTGGGATACCCCCTATACCTTCTCACATAGATGCACAAAGTGCATAATGATTTCCAAATGTCGTAGATGCGGAGATACGTGCATGATCCATCGCACGTCATCGACTGGGGTGGGCTGGACATTGACGAAGGGGTGACATTTGCAAAGTTTCCAATAGAGATAGAGGATCAACACGAGAAGGTTCTATGTGGGAAGTTGATTCCTATAGTACACGTTCAGTGGTATCATGAGAATCTCAAGGAGAGAACATGGGAGTGGGAGGATCAGATTTGTGCTCAGTACCCCCACTTGTTTGGTTAGCCCTTACTTGGGATTTTGGGGATGCAAATCCCTAAGGTGGGGAGAATGTAATGTCTTGGAAATTATGGGTATTTTTGTTTTAAAATATATAGAAATATTCTGAGACTACACGCTCTGACGACACATGATTCTGAGGCCCATAGTACCCAGAACGTAATTTTGAACCTTTTTTAGGTACGTTCAGTAAACGTGTGAGCGAGTTTTTCTATCTTTTGAATCAGTACTCGGATTGAAAATACAAGGGAATCATTGAATTTAGAATGCTGGGATTCACCTTGAAATGAATTTACTTCGGCCAACAATATCTAAGTAGAAATGTTATTTTTTTAGGCTTTTCAAGAAAAATAATAAAATAATTTAAAATAATTATTTTATTTCATTACTCAACGTTGGGTGGAGGATGACAACGCTACGGTGCAGTGACCAAGTGGAGAAAAAAATTAATGAGGCTCATTAATATCCCATACCATGCTATGTAATGATGCAATAAAGTAAGCGTAACAATGACATTGTTTCATAAATTAAGCAGCATAACGACGCAATGTCTCAGCGTAACAGAAATGCTGCAACATGATTCTTTTTATTAATCCAACATGTGGGAGAATGAGGAATTAAACTTCAGGGATTCTCTGACGAACTACCAACAGTTTTCCTCTCCAATGAAAAATGATGAACGTTAGTGATACATCATCATCTTCTACGTGCATTGAAGAATAGATCCAAATGCGACGTCGATGTCGTTAAACCTCGAGGATGAAAACTTCAGCATCAAACACCAACAAGTTAGGGGTTTATGAATTCTAAGTTTTTTATTATTTTATCCTTGTTCTTAAGAATTAATGACGAACATGGAAACAACCAAATAACGGGTCGATCCACGAATCAGTCTTTCTTTCTGGGGGATATTGAGCGGGGGTTTGAATTGGGGTTTTACTCTTGCAGTGTGGATTAATACTTCCCACATGCTTAAATTATAACACAGAGGGCGCAGACTGACCCGAATAAGGACCATACCCTCTTTCATGGTTGTTTATTGTGTGTTCTTCATGGATTAATTCTCAAGATGGTGGAAAAGAGAGTTTGAGTCCTTAAAAGTGAGGGTGAAAACCTAGCATTTCCGTAGATGCAAGTGGCTTGAGAAACAGACCACTAGAGCGACTTCGCTGGCCCATCGAAGGTACCGATAGCGCACTGGTGCTAGAGGTGGTGACCAGTGGTGGGTTGTGGGTGGAGGATGGTGCTTCACCCATTGGTGAGGGGGCGCGGTGCCCGTCTGTGTCGTGTGGAGGAACGACCCACTTGGGTGCGCTGTAGGCACACATACCCGGTCCGCGTGCGTGCGAAATGGCCAGCTAGCCTGGCCGACCATGTGGAGCCACTTCGGTGGCATAACTGCAGTAAGGAGACCACTCCTCCTTGACCACGGGGTGGTTGGGAGGCCGAACATGATTGTCTGCCGCATCCCGGGTGAGTGGATTGGGTCGGCCAGCGGGCCGGACCCGCGACGCCGGGCCAGACCCGCCACCGGGCCGTACCTGTCCTAATAAGCTGGACCCATGACCCTAATGAGTCAACTAGGCTAGAACCATGAAGTAACCACATCGGACCCCCTAGATAGGGTTAGGTCGGTCTGACTTGGTCAGATCGGACCCGGACTCAACCGACCCCGTTTCACTGAAACGATCATAACTTACAGACCATGTGTTCTATTGACGCACCGTCTATGGCGTGAGGACCGTTGCGACGAGGAGGTCCTTTTGAGATACTCTACTTGATTTTTGGTGGAAGTTGGAGTATGGCCGGGTTGGATCGGACTCGAATCCAACCAGTCCCTTTTTACTAAAAAGACCATAACTGATAGACCAAGCGTCTGATTGACACACCGTCTGTTGTGTTGGGGACCTTACGATGATACAATACTTTGGGATTACTTTATGTGGGAATTTTTGGTGGTTGAGGTATGAAAAATGTCTTGAGGAGTGGATCCTCCAGAAATCATGCGTGCTAAGTGCGGGAATCTAGTGGCTGGTTGGGATGTGAAGAAAGAATAATGATCCTGAGTGGGTCAGCACATGGTGATCCTTTGTGGGTTATCACCTAGTGATCCTCTGTGGGGCATCATCTAGAGATCCTCTGTGGGTCAGCACCTAGAGACCCTATGCGAGTCCTCTATAGAGCCTCTCGACAGAATAAGTTGATCTAGATTTACGACTAATCATCTTTACTTCTGTACTTAAGTTATACCTCGTGTGATCTGCATCTTTTACTTTGTGCTATGTGTTTGAGATCTTGTTGGGTGGTGTTACCTCAGTGGTATTTCCGTTTTGGTGTTTTCCCTCATGGATTACTGAGAGACCTTCGGGGGTCTCGAGGTCCCTACTGATTATTTTTATACTCAACACTGCACGGGCTTCAACCGCACCTATTTTGTCTTGTGTAAATGATATAAAACCGTAACAGGGACTTTGGGGATCCAGGAATAGATGGTGCTCAAAGGTAGACTGATAGACGTGGTGTGATGTACTGGAATCCAACAGAGATATGTACTTACCCTTCAGGTAGGATCCTTGGTGGATGACCTTTGGAGCATGTACTTCTTTTTCTGTACGTTCCTTTTAGTTGGGCTTGTATTTTGGCCCCTTTACTTTCAGTTTACATAGTTTACTCTCAGTAGTGTTAATTTCTGGTGTTCGTACTACTTTCTTACCTTTTTGGTTTTATTTGTGAGGTATGACCTATCTATGTATGTATAGATTTAAAGGAAATGCCTTCCATTTTTAGGTTATGCCATTTTGGTGCTAGTCACAAGCCCTTGGCCTATGGAATGTGGGCTTGGGGTTGTCACGACACGGGCCTCAGGGGATGGGTGATGACATTTATAGTATTTTTATTTTCAATTTTGTTCATTGGTGAATTATTACAAATGAGTTCTTATATTTCCAGTCACTAGTTTCCAGCTTTTGGGGATCAAAAAGGCCATTCGAGCCATGCCATAGGCCAGGTAAACTGTCTGGTTGGATGGAAGCCTAGTCTATTTTGTAACAGTGGGTGATATCACATTCTCAATAAGGGTTACTTACAACAGAAACTATCATGATTAAACAAGGAATAGTTGATATATCAATGTAAATAACTGAAAAAACATTAAATTTAATCAATAACTTGGGCACAATATGCGTCTAGGGATAATATACAAGCAATAATATCATGGATAATAACAACATAATTCTCAGTAAAAGAAATGCCTAATGTTGTATTATGCGATCTCATACATCATGATATCTTTACCATTAAGGTCTTTCACCAAGATAATCTTCTTGATGGGTTGGTATAAACCAATAAAAATTCAATAAGGCTTTCCAACTAGTTTGATGCATGATACCTCTCAATGTATCAAGGGGAAATATAAAATAGAGCCCCACTTATCATTGCATGTCCAATCCATTCCTCAAATATTTAATGATCAATATAAATCATAAATAATATTCCATATCATCAAATATCCATATTAAGTAAAGAATACATAATATCTAGATTTCCCCAATTAATCAAATAATTTTATAGTGAAACAACATATATAGAAATTGAATATGGTTTATAGAATAAGAATATCCATGATAAAAATACTATGGATATGTTTTATAAAAGATAATTATATGAAAGTTAATGTTTTAGGAGAATATTAATGACTAAAAAATTCACCAAGGGCTGAGAAATGACCATCAAATAATAAAAAAGTATAATTTTTTAGTAAAATATATTATTGAATAAAGGAAAATATAATAGAAAAAATTAAAATAAATTTTCATTAAATATTTTACATTTGAAAAACATTTAAAAATTTTATAATAATCCAAATATAATAAAATATTTATGGTGGTGGTAAAATCCTTTACCTCTGTATACATTAATACAAACATTCATTTTAACTTTTTGTAATGAAAGTCAAAAATGACCTTTTCAAAAAACCTTAGAATGATTTATTTCAAAACATAAAAAAATAAAATATATTAGTAAATATACTTCATAAATAATTTTATAAAATAAAATATTGTATTTAGGACCACTTTTTAATAATATTTATAAAGAAGGAAAATATACTCGATTAAAAGAGAAAGAAGATAGTCTTTTATTTTAAAAATTTATTTTATTGATTCAAGTGGAAGAGGAAAATATGGATGAAAATATGGAAGCTCCTTAAACATATAGAGGATAATAAAATTTATGGAATTTATAAAGGATATGTTATATGATTCCTTTAATGATAATCTGAACAATCCTAAAAAGATGTGACTGTAAAATAAATTATTACCTTATAAGTGAATTTTAAATTTTAAATCCTTGAAAATATTTCTTGGATTGATACTATAATCACAATTAATAAATATAAGTTCATGTTAAATACATAAAATGGTATGTATATATACCACATAAAATGAAATACGTACATAATACCAAATATGTCTCAATAGAATGGAAATTGAGATGAAATATCTTACTCTAATTTCAACTTTCTACTAAAGTAATTTAACCTACTATATAACAAATGTAAATATATTATAATTATATACCAGATTTATTAATGTAAATATAATATCATATACTATCCAATTATAACATTTCAACATCCATTTATTAATAATTTATTATTAAAATCATTGTTTCAAGTTGTCAACTATTTCATTTTTCATGAGAATTTTTGTTTGGTAGTTTTGTAAATTGTAATTTGATCATGGTTCCATGATATATATAATTTTAATTATGATATAAATATAATATATATTACTCACACATATATATATGTATTTATATTTAGAGTCACCCATAAAAAGTAGAGATAAAAAACTAATTACACCATTCTTGGAGATGGCAAACTGTACGCACGCAAGAACATTGATTTCACTTTTCGATGGATGTAATTAAAGATAGGAAAATAAAAATGTACCTTTATATAATAATTATTATATCATAAATATCATTAATATTCATTAAATATATCCTTATTACCATCTATGTAAAGAAGAAATGAAAAATGAATCACCTCGCTTCGTGGAGGTGGTAGTCAAAAAGTATACATGAGCATCGTTACCATTTTAAAAAATATTATAAAGTAAGAAGGTAGATATGATATTATAATTATAAATAATAATTATTTAATAAATTTACTATATATTTATTATTTCAATATTTAAAACTATAAAATTAAAATTCTGATGAAAAATAAATTACACTTCTACGTGGAGATGGTAATTCGTACATACACATGAGTGATGTTTTCACTTCACATGGGATAGAAAGGAGAATGAAAATTGTTCTAAAATGATCATAATAAAAAATAATTATATTAATGATACTTTATTTATTATTTTTGGATGTTTACAACAAATTTAGGGGAATTAGAAGAAGAATGAAATATTAAAGAGTTGGTAAAGAAGATTACCTCTTCTTTGGAAGAATTCCTTTTATCCCCTATCAGGGGACCTAGGGTTATCCTTTTGGGATGAACATATAATTTATAACTAGTAAAAGGATGTATATAAGTGAAATTTATTAGTTTTATTTGAGAAGTATGTCTCAATGTGGTGTAAATTAAAGATAGAAGGGGTTTCCTTTTATAAGGGCGGGAAATGACATAATTTAAATTTCTTAAAATATTAAAATATAATAATGTCATACTCAATAAAAATTCATACAATTGGATAAAAATAGAATATGGTAAAATTATTATCATCCAAATATATTTAGATTAGTTTTTGTGTCATTTTAAGCCTTATCTTTTTGGATAACCCCTTCACTAACCATTTTTAAACATAACTATGATAACAACTATTTCAACATTAAAGTATTATTATTTTAATTATAAGGTAAAAATTATATCATAAACCTCTAGGGGAAGAAATTTAATACCATATATTATCCCCCATTTCCAAGTACAAAATTTTATAGTTTTTAAATAATTTAAGAAAATTTTATCTTTAATAAATATTATAAATTCCATTTTATACACTATTCATTTAATTTGACTTTAAAGTCATCAAGACAAAGATGTATTCCAAATATAATCCTTTATCATATCCTTAATATGAAATATTTGTTTATAAAATTTGTGTATCACAACAATTAATCCAAATAATATTACTTTTATTTTTTAAAAATTATTTTTTTTTATTTTTCTTTTAATTGAATTAATGCCATTTTAGTTATTTGTAATAACTTATTGTAATTATTAAATAAATAAAAAGTAAAAAAAATTATCATTTTAAAAAAAGAATTCCTATTTATAATAAACATTCAAAACTAAAAACACCTTTTTTTTATAATTACTAAAAAAATAGTAGAGATATTAAAGTCAATATAGTGACATTTTTTATTTATTAATTCCTTACAACATTATAAAGGTAAATATCAATGAAAAATGGAACCAAGTGGACATATTTTTAAGATTTTTATGAGAGTGGCAGAACTCCATTCATTAAATAGGATACAATAAAGTGTTATAGAAACTTTTAATGCTTTATTACATGATTTTTATCCTTAATTGCTTAACTTACTCTTACAAAGGTGATAAATTTTATGACGATTACAATCAATAATGCCTAAAAATATAATGGGAATTTTTACCAAAATTGGACCTCATAGTTCATATTATGGAATTAATTTTATCAATTTCAGTTCCTATAAGTTTTAGAAATTAATTTAACAATAAACTCACAAAATATGATAAAAACAGTCTTCTAGATAAATGAATTTTAGGACTAATAATTGACTTATATAAAAATCATGTAAAATTTTCATCATAATGGAATCAATTAGATTACTTTAAATAAATGGATCTTACATAACTTTAGTACCAAATCAAAAATATAATTTTACTTTTAAATCACTTGATTTAAAGAAAAGAATTTTATATTTTTATAAGAATCGGTATTTTTCTCTATTCACTGAAAAATAAATCTTTTTGAAAATCATAAAAACTAAATCAAATATAATAATGTCCTGATGAAATAAAATTATATAATTTTCACATAATAATATTTCAATATTTTTCCAGTGTTCTTCTAAATTCAGGGTTGTGTGTAAAACAAGCTATCAAATAAATTTAATTATTTAATATATCATAAAATCTTGAGGCATTACAAGTTCTTTACGTAAAAGGTAGGAACAACCTAAATATTTGAAAAATTCAAATTTTCCATTATAACAGCACGAGGAACTGATATAGGCAACATGGATGCACTGATAGTACTTGAGATGCCCTAGGAATTGGTGAACCGCTGAGATGGTGGGGGGGGGATCCATGGTGAAATGATTTTAATATTTCTTATACATAAAATAAACCTCTTGTATTTATTAGGTTTAGATACTCTCATAAATTAAAAAATCAAACTCACTCAAGTGGATATATAAATTAAATGAATAGGGTAGATCCATGTTTTTACAAGGTTCAACCTCAGTGTGGGAACCAACTCCTATCGACGACCAGTTAATCTTATGATCCATAGATTTTACACTAATAATAAATAACTAATTAAAAGTGTCTAGAGTGGAACCATCCACTATATATATATCATCATAATCCTACTAGAATTACACATCATTCTATTCGTTTCATTAACCTCAGAATAAGATGAGAAAAATACCTTCAGAATTTGGTTTCATCAGAAACTATAAATGATTTTCCTCTTAAGAATTCATGATAGACAGAATACGATTATCACCTTAAAACACCATATTATTTTATAATATATTTCTCTTTAAATATTTTTTATTTATTTCATATCTTTCTTTACACATAATATCGTGTTTAAACAAACAATGATATTTTATTTAATTATTATTGTTATTATTACAACTATTATTATGATATATGATAATTATCGCATAGCCATTATATTTGTGGGTATGAATGTGACTATATAAATTACGAAAATTATTATTTAAAAATTGATAAAATTAAATCAATGGTTATCAATGGGATTGAAATGAAAATAAAAACATTTGAAAGTAAAAAAGAGTATATTTTTATTAAAAAATGTTTTTTTCCTGAAATGTGTTTTTATCTTAGTAAATTAAATTAATCACTATTTATGAATGATTTTTATTAAATTTACAGACTATATATCCAATAAAATATTTCAACATTGACATAATGGTTCTCACTAGGAATGGAATAAATAAATTCAGTTTTATACTTAAAAATAAATCTTTATAAAAATATTTTCGTTGCCTTTGTCATACTTTTTGTAAAATGAATCTATTCCACTTATAGATATTATATATGATTAAATGGTTTAAATATTATTAATTTTATTTTCAATATTTATTAATGAGTCCCATTTTAATTTTTTAAGTATAGTAACTATGGTAAAAATTCATTATGACAGTAAAGGATAAAAGGGTTAATGAGGGGGTAAACTAAAGAGATAAGGGTTAAAATGGCCTAAAAACTTGTCTAAATCTAACTGGTTAATTGAATTTCTTCCTAAAATTATCTTATCATCAAAATTTTCCAATTTATTTATAGTTTCACTTTAATATTACTTTATAATATTTTAATGTTGTAAGTATTTACAAGAGTTCCGCTCTCCAAACTTATGAAAGGTCACCTCCTATACTCTATTATCCACAAAAATTGATCCCTTAATACTAAAAAATATTTACCCAAATAATATACCAATGTACTTATCCACTACCTTTATGTGTTGGTAATACCAAGAGTACCATACAATAATTTTTAATGTGCTTTTCAAAGGAGGATACCCAAAGAATAGGTATATGTTCTTATCGATCTTTTTTTCAGTTTCATTTTTCATAAACCTACTCAAAATGTTCAAAAACCACTATTAAAATTATGGGATAATTATATTAAGTATAATTAGTTGTTTTTTTATATCAATTTTAAATCTCATTCCCATTTTTTGTAAAATTATAACGCCGCTCATGCTTTTTTGGGAACTACCACCTCAATGAAGCAATGCGATTTGTTTTTAATATCCTCTTTACATGGATGGTCATAAGGTAAGATTTAATTAATATATTTGAGATATATGATATAATTAGGACTCCATAAAAATTAATTATTATTTACCTTTTCTTCTGTTTCATTAATCAAAATGGTGGAAACATCACTAATGCATACGTACAAACTATCTTGTCCACAATGTGATGTAATTCATTTGTTATCATAGATTTATATGAATGGTTATAAAAGTGTATATTATGAAAAAATATGTTACTTAAAAAATTATTTTTATTTTTTATATGATTATATCATGACCATGGTGCAAGGATTAGAACCACAAAACCTAAATATGCATGGAAAATATACCCGTTTCCACTCGAAAGTTTATTTTAATGATGAGTGATTAAAAAAGGATAATTGAAAAGTATAAAGGAATGGAATAAAGTATTTTATGAATTAATATGGTTCTATATTAGATATGTAATAAATATATATTTAATATTTAGGTTTTTTTAAAAGGAATTAAGAAATATGAGACTTGAGGTAAGGGTTTTTTTAACAATATCATTTCTTTTTGGGAGTGTTCATATTAAATTTACATTGAGGGAAATTATATGATTTTTATACTTTAAAAACCATATATTTTATTATCCTAAAGTTATTATTGGAATTTTTTATGTATTAGTAGAGTTTTACTTACTTTTTTACATAAACTATTCAAAAAATGTTTTTGAGAAAAATAGACCTCATTTCCTAATTGGTCGATCAAAATTTTATTCTATATACATGTTATTTAAAAGGTTTTCAGAAATGTTAATTTTTATTATCGAATTATTTATTAAATTTATTTTTAACAATATTTTAATTTATTTTCAATGTTTTAAAAATTAATTTTTAAATGATTTTAGAATGGGGTATTTATTACTTTTTACAAAAAGTGTAAAAGGAATACTTATTTTAATGTTTACCACATAGATAAATTTTTTTGATATCATGAATATTTGGTGATTTAAATATTACTTTACAAGGATCCATGATAATTTTAATTGAAAATATTTTTTTAAATATTTTAGGAATTTTTATATTTTTATAATTCTAAAATAGAAGGGTATTTTCTATATTTTGAATAAAATGTCTAAATAATATCATAAATATATTTTCATCCATGTCAATACACTTTATGTATTGTTATGATTCATTGGGGATACGATCTTATGATACCATCCAATTTCATTCACTCGATTTCTTAAGATGATGATTTTTTAATGATTATAATTTGAAACTCATTTCTTTCCCATAGGCTAATTGCGTTATATTGAAATATTTTTAAAAACCATTTCTTTTACATGGGATATGATATGTTGAAATGATAAAATTCATTTGAAACATTTTTTTATACAGGTTATTATATAATTTTTTAATTAACGTTTTATGATCTTGTAGTACATATTTGGATGGGTTTATTATGTGATAGGTGGAACCAAAATTATATATGCCTCCAATGCATTTGGTATTGATATCTCATGATGATATATAAATTATAATGGGTAGTGAACTCAATTATGTAAGGGGCTTGGTCTATTATGATAATCATTGGGGTGATCCTTCATTAAGAAAATAATGGAAAGGGTATCAAACCCAATACAAAATGATATTCTTGGTAGTTAGCCTTAGCCAAAGAAAGGATTTTCAATACGTAGGTGTATTCTAAAAACCAATTTCTTATTATTATGATATGTTCTCATGGATTATGATTGATTTTTTATGATTCCATACTCTTATGAATTATATCTTTTATGAAAAATAATTATTTCTAGATTCCTAATCAAATATCATTGACTAATTGGGAATTAATTTCATATGTTATGATCATATTATCAAACCATTATGCTTATGTTATGCTCATTTATGATCACTGATTTATATCTCCTCCTTTTACCCTTATTTTTCATTTGATCTCCCCCTTTCTTGTGTTTCCTTTACCTAGTTTACTAATTTTTTAAAGAAGGATCTATATAAGAAGTGTTATATTTGGGAAATACTTTATGGGATAAGTTGAAGATATTTCATGAAATAAGATGATTATTCATCTAATCTCTAAAGACACTAAATATTTATGGTTATGTGGAATTTATTGTTATTAATGTACTAAATATTCATCTAAAATGATTTAATATATATGTATGTACCATTTGGGTCGAATTAGTTAGTATCAGAGAAGGGTTTTGTTATTTATTGGGATTAGGATTTGAAAACTTTGGGGAAAACTTTGGGGATATGTACAAGTATAAGAAAAATTCTTGATGTTTTATATGTTAGATATTATTTTTTCCCCTAGAAATTAAATCCTTTTATGGATATTGGATAGTGGATACAACTACGACTCATGTTAACCTAGGGTTATAAACCATGGAAAAGGTTGGTTGAGTATCAACTCGATATTTACTCAGTGCACGATGAGTGGTCCTAAGACTACACACCTTGATAAACACTCATGGGTGATATTCCATACTTAATTCCCAATATCATTATGAGACACTATGATGAAATTGTGTATGAAATCATTTAAAAACAATAAAAATCCATTTTGATTTTATATGAACATAAAGTTACTTGTATTAAAATAATTTTTTATAATTTATGAAATAATAAGAAAAAATTTCTTAATCATCTGATTGCTTACTCTGATTATTGATGCTTGACACTCACACTATTTTTTTTGTTTTAGATAATGGATCAAACCAGTAGTAATTGTGTTAATAATGAATGTAACGAATAATGAAACAAATATTATCTTGAGAAATGAAATTAAATAGGTGATAAAATGTGGAATTGTGTGATTATACTTAATCATATATCTTTAATTATGATTAAAAACCAGAATGTTGGAAAATTTTTGAATTCAAAAAAATATATTAGAATAAAGGAATTTCCAAAAATGTTCAAGTGATAAAGACTAAATAGGGAAGAAAATTCAGCTTCCTACACGATACAAATGTGAGAATAAGAGCCTAGGGAAATCTCATAAAGGAATAGGAAGAAGTTTTATTTTTTGAAAAGAAGGGAATAAAGAAAATAATTTCTAAGGGAAAATGAATTGTTCAATGGATTGAAATGAAGTTCATTATATGGTACCATTAATAGTATAATGTATTATGTTTTGGTGGTATGATCTATATATCTCTCAATTCCCTAATCCATGTTCTAACTCCTCAAATATGGAAGGGCCTATGCTACGCCAATTGTAACATCCCGGACCTAGAAGCCACTCAAAAGTGCCCCGAACCTGGTTGGACACATGGCCTCAAGTGTATCTCCCTGAATTCCATAGGTTTTTCAACTAGTAGCGAGGGCCTAAGTGAGTCCATGGGGATATAATTCTCTCATCACCATAGTGTAACATAGTGGAATAGTATAGTTGAAAATATAAGAAGAAGATAAAAAAGAAGAAAATAGATAATTAAACATGGCATGAAGATATAAATAATGCCAGGTGCGATCTCATATACAAATGATGATGATACATGTTATGTGTCAAGGAAAGAATCCAAAATAGGTACAATGAAATACAGTACAATACTTGTATCCAAAACACTAAAAATACCAAAATTGATATCTCCGAATAGAATCATGATCCTTAGCTCAACCTCATGATCCCCTACTCCAAATCATTGAACAAAATCAACACTCAAACTATGGGCTTTATCCCCTATCTCTACTTGCATCCATATAGAATTTTCAGGTACCCTACGGTGGCCTGAGCAGGGTTTTAGATATGATACCAGTAGTTAACCACCCAAATATATATAAATATATAAAAAACATGCAATATAAAAATCTAAATAGTATGTTGGTAAACATGTAAGGAGTAAAATATTGTAAAGATGCCCATGGCATGTAAGCTAAAAAATTGGAAATCTTGAATAGCCTCTCAAGTATCCCTACAAAATATGGTCAAGATCCTCTAATAAGGAATCTACAAACAAAGAGTGTAACACCACAACCTTACCATAAAAAATATATAACCATATCAACTTGGCCTTGCCGTACAACCATAAGTGTCAGAGCATCCACGACCGAGAAGTTCAACCATGCATCTCGCATAACCCATGTCGTGCAATATAATCAAAGCATTAGACCATGAAGGGTCAGATTCAAGGTGTATAATACCATGTAATTATCATCGAGTCCTAGGATAATATCTATTGAAAATCTGTTAGGCACTGGTTGGATTCCTAGGATCATGTCGTCTGAACATGTCCTATATGAGTCCAAGCCAGCCAGATTTGAGGGGTATCAAGCCCCAAGGCATACCATTGAATAAATAACCAAGTATCATACTCTATCCAAGTAATCCCCCACTACATCAATATCTAAGGAATAACATCCAATCCATCAAAATTGAATCTCCATTTCATACAACTTAAAATTTCATACCCTATGAGTCGACCCACTCATATAACAATTCATAATCAATTCCATCTTAGGAGTATACCCACTCATACAACCCAATTCATAAATAATGAAACTAATGAGTATACCCACTCTTACTATAATATCCAAAAACACCATTATATAGTTCAAGTCTCATATATCCCTTCAATTCAAAAGAATCAACATGAAAAGAGGAAATGCATCTCTTAATTAAGAAATTCATTCTCATTTAATTATAATTGAAATTATTTTATCTAAGTATTCCCAAATCAAACCCCATGGGTAGTTTTACACATGTAATAGGTAAATTTCACACCTCATAGGTGGCCCTGGTTGGGGAAACAACCAATAACACATCTTAAGGGAACCTAAGGGATTCCCTAACAGGTCCCAATTCACTTAATTCAATTTATCATTTAAATTAAGGGACCATGCCTAAAAGTTTAGCACATGGAATATTTTAATGTAGCCTAATAAAGAACCAAAACTCAAGTAAAATGTATATACCACCTACCTTAGCTTGGTAGTGGAGTGATCATCCATTATCATCTCCTAATTCGACTCAAATCGAGAGAAAAAAGAAGAATATATGATGAACCTGAGATTAGAGTAAATCAGCTTACACCTAAATAGATTCTTCAATAGGAATAAGAATGTATAATGAATCAAAAGGAATTGAGTACTCACCAATGTGGATCCAACAATACATTCCACACCTAAATATATGATCAGATGTAGAAACCACTTCAAATCCAAGGATAGTTGATCAAGGGTGGCCATCAAAAGTGAGGTATATTTTCCATTGAAATAAAAAGTGAAATTAGGTTTAAATTGATTTTAATTAAAATTAAAATTAATCAATTTTCCCAAAAATATAAGGGATACATGGTTTAGAAAAAAGTGCACCAGCTGTACATGGTTAGATATAGTCAAAGGTAACCTACACAGTTTTCTACCACAGTTTAACTAACCTTCTGGAAACTATAAAAAAACTCATATGTTAAAATTTCAGAGTTGGATGAAAATCTGTGATACCCAAATAAGACAATTTTTCTGAAACCATGTGGCCTATTTATGATCTCTTCCCAAGCCTCACATGGTTTATCAAACCTGGAAACCTGCATCACATGGTTTGAATTAACTGTGTGTCCAACCATTTTCACCCCAAAACATGGGTTTTGGGATTTGAACAAGCCCGAGACACCCCATACACCTCAATGACATCAAAGGGAATTCACATCAGGTCATATTTAAGAATTAAAACTAAAAAAGGTATTTGTACCACATATGAGAACCCAAGTTCTTACAATCTTTCCCCCATAAATCAATTCATCTCCGAATTGACCTCTGAATGGTGGTAAAGATATGTATGAGAACGAATCTGTTCACTAAGAATATATTTCGGCTCCCATTCCCAAGACTCATCCTATAAATGACCATGCTACCATAACACTCATACTATAAGAACTGACTAGCCTTGGTGAACTTCGTGATCTTATCCACGATATGAATAGGATGCTCCTTAAAGGAAGCATTCATCTGTAACTCATCTTCTTTAAGATAAAAAGTGTGAGACAGGTACGAATGATAGTGGTGAAACTAAGATATATGGAAGACATCGTGCATGGCTCATTACCTATGAGTTAAATGCAAAAGATAGACTACTGACCTGACTATCTCTAGAATCTCAAACATACTAACATATTGGGCTGAAATATTACCCTTTCTCCTGATCTTTCTATGTTCCATACTCAATTAAACACGTAAAAGGACTTGATCCCTAACCCCAAACTATAGAGGTTGACTGCAATGATCAGTGTAATATTTCTATCAAGATTTTATAGTGTCCATCTACTTCTAAATAAGCTGGACCTACTTAAAATTATCCTACACAAGATGTGGTTCTAGTAAAGTTTATTGACCTTCAAATAACCTGCACAGGGGAAATCGACATGACTTACCATAAAAAGAATCATAATGTGTCATCTGTATTGTCTCCTAATATTTTTTATTGTAGTAAAAGTCAACCATGGCTATATGCTTCTTCCAAGAGCCCCCAAAATCCAGGACATATTCTCACAGCATGTCCTCTAGCACCCATATCATACGCTCTGATTGGGAATCATTCTAAGGGTGGTATGCTATGATCATAAGTAAAAATGTACCCAGTACCCTATGAAAACTCTACCATAAAAGAGACAGAAATTGAGTGTCCCTATCAAAAATGATAGTGCACAGGACCCCATGAAGTCGTACTATCTCTCAAATATACAAACATCCAAGCTCATTTACATTGAAGTTCTCCTTGAAAAATATGAAATGATAAACCTTTATGAGCCAATCCACAACATCACAGAAAACTCCATTACCATAATGATACCTCGGTAAACTGGTCATAAAATCCATCGCAAAATCATCCCATTTCCACTCAATAATGGTTAACTACTAAAAAAGTCCAGCTAGTCACTGATGTTCCACCATAACTTGCTGATAGGTGTAATAACTTGTAACCAAACTAGCTATATAACATTTCATATTCGGCCACTAGTACTGATGAAATAATTCATGGTACATATTGGTGACTTCATGATGCACTACCCAAGATGAGGCATGAATATCCCTCATTATATCCTCATGTATGTCCATTGGAACCCAAATGTGACCATGGATAGACTGGATCTCATCTTCACCTATATCCTAACTAGGAGTTAGATCCTCTCATTCCACACCCTTTTGCGGGACTGAGTCCTCTGAATCCAATCATGCCTCATCCTTACTCTATACAGTAGGGTAGAGGTCACAAATAAGGATGATAGGTATGTCTTCCCATTATTTTTATGCACATCAAAGTGAATCTTAGAGAACAAATCCATGGGATTCCACTTTCTAATGGAATGCTACACAGTCTGTATCTAAGTCCTCCTACTCAGTGTATCATCCACTATATCTCCCTTTCTAGGCATGTTGGAAAGCTTAAAGTCAAAAAACTGTAGGTACTCTACCCACCATCACTGCATCAAATTCAGAGAAAATTTTGTAAATATGAACTTGAGAATTTTGTGGTCTATGTACAAAAAAATCACTCTCCTATTATGTCATATCTACAATAAGTCAAAGCATGAGAAACTGAAGCTAAATCGATATCATGCATCAGGTAGTTCCTCTGATGTGGCCTCAGTTTCCAAGACCCATACTCCACAACTCTATCCACCTGTATCAATTCTGCTCTAAACCCAATATCTAATGCATCACAATACACAATATAGATCCTTCCATGCATTGGAAGTATTAACATCGATGCTGAGGTCGATCTATCTTTCATATTATAAAAGTATATTTCATAGGTATTTGACCATAAAAACATCACATGCTTATTAGTCATGCCTGTCAGTGGCACTGCTAAGCATGATATATCCTGTATGAAAAACTTGTAATAATCATCTGGACCCAATAATATCTATATGCCACAAAAGTGAATGGGATCTTTAAGGAAACTACATCTACTACATTTTCTGGGTCAACTGATACTCCCACCTCTTATATTTTGTGACCCAGGATGTGAATTTTATCATCTAGAAGTGTTACTTTGCGATCTTAGCTTAAAAATAATTCACTATAAGTGTATCCAAAATGATCTCAAGATGTTTGGAATAGCATTTCAATTGTGAGACTATACCACTGTATCGTCCCTAAAAACCACCAAAAATGAATCCAAATAAGGGTGGAAGACTCGGTTCATCAATTCCAGGAAAACCACTAGCACATTCATGAGGATGAACGAAATAACTTGATACTATCACAGAATATACATGCTATGAAAGGTTGTATGAGGTGTGTCTTTAGGTTGAACACATACCTCGTGATATCCAGATCTCAAATCAATTTTTGAGAACACTCAAGCTCCTTGAATCTAATCAAAAAAGGGAATCATCACAAAAATGGATATCGATTTTTAAACATTAGCTGGATCACCTTTTGATAATACAAGCGTAACATGAGGGTAACATCCACTTTTTTTGGAAAAAGGACCAGGGAACCCCACAGAGAAGTACTTCTTTTGATAAACCCCTATGCCTCCAAATCCTTTAGTTGTCTCATGAGCTCTTTCAACTCCATTTTTTCTATCATTTAAGAAGGAATGGATACATGGGCATCTCCTTTCACTATACTGATGGAGAACTCAAACTATCTCTCAAGAGGTAACCCAAATTTTTTTTCCTGGAACACATCCCTAAAGAAATCAACCACTGGAGGAAAGTCCATCTGACGCACTCTGTGATCATCCAGATACAAACTAGTAATCTGGGTTGTGATCCTACCCAACCCATGATGTTATTCTCCAACTCAGATTTCCTAGACATCCTATTAACCCCTGTGAGTATGCACTTCACACTCTAGTGATCTAAAAGTCACCCTCCAGTGATAATTGTGAACTTAAGCTCGATATGATACTAGAGAGTCCATTCTAAGTATGATATAGAACCCTATCATCTTGAGGAAATAAGGATTCCAGAATAAGTGAAACCTACCAAACTCACGAGGGAAATCCCTACACTAGCATACATCCTACATTCTAATCCCATATGGAGTGTTGAGAACCATAACACTATCATAGAATTGAACCATAAGCCCAAGTATTTACAAAAAAAGCATACATATAAAACAATGTGATAAACCTGTATCAAAAATAGAATATGAAATAATAGAGTCTAATAATATTTTACCTTTTACCATAGATGGTCTGACACGTTTATACATGGGGGTGGGATGAAAAGAATAGATATATCTTATACCATGGACCTGTGCACAACTTCACTACCTCGAGTAGGCCCACTCTGATTTCTTGGTGTAATTGGTGTATGGATGCCTCAAACATGACCACCAATACCTCACACTAATCAACTGATACTACTCCAACTCCCTACCTAACATGGAGCTAAGAATCTTTCTCATCATCTTGGTGTTGGAGCTAACCCCCTACAATTCACAGCTGGAGGGAAGGTCCTACAAAAAGGTTGTACATGTCCCATCCTACCACAAGCTCGACACTCGACTAAGTCATGGTCACATTAATACTTCATGTGGTCTCATCTACCACACTAATGGAAGAACACTGAACTAACATTACTCATAGACTGACTCATACTCACCTATTGAGATCCCTCAAAATATCGCTTCCAACTACTTGAATTCAAACCACTAGGTCGAGAGATAGCACTTCCCTACTATGCGCCCTCAGATTCCCTCAGGTTCTAGTCTGTAATAAGAACCTAATTCATAATTTTAGTGATAAATGTCAATCTAAACATGTTGACCTAAGATCTGATAGAATGCTGGAGGCCTTCCTTGAAGTGCATCACTCTCAATAGATCATCATTAAGGTACATCCATGAAAAATTATACAAATATATAAATAATTACGAGTACTCAATAACCTCCATAGCTCCCTACTCTAGGAAAATGAATTCACCAGCCCAATCTGCCCATAGAATCTTGGGGTAAAAGTAGTCATAGAATCAGGTTTGGAAATTATCCCAACCCATATCTCACATACTATCAGTCTGGTTCAGTACATCACACTAGTGCTTTGCTTCTCCATGAAGCATATATGTCGCAACATTTACCAACCTCTCAGGAGGCATCTCAAGATGATCGACTATTTCTAACATAGTCTCTAGCCACAACTCAGTAGCCTATAGACCAACATCCCCTAAGAATGTGGGATGCTGCTGTTGTTGGAACACACACATTAGTTTAGGCATTGACAATGAAGGATGTGGTGCTGCCTAAAAAGTCTCCATAAAGTGATTGAATCCCTTGCAGAACTATTCCTCCAGACATGTGTCTAGAACAACATCTAGTTCTATAACTAGCACTAAAGGAGAATCAACTGGTATCCCATGGACTACCATCTCTCGAGATTGGTCATCGCCTCACTCCTATCATACGAATAGAGGCCTTCATGGTGGCATACCTCTATAATTCCAAACACACACCTCTGAAAATAAAGATATCAAGATTCACAATTTAAAGGCATATGACATGTCAAAACACTCATAAGACTAGGTAATACCACATATCCTACTCCTGAATCAAGGATTGTAAAAGGAAATAGTACCAAACAACACTAAAAACATTTCCTCTTTCCCACTCAAAATCTTGGTCTAGTTCAAGTCTCTATTTATCATTTCAAGTTTCCATTTCAACTCATATTAATTTTACATTTAATTTCCATTATTAATTCATTAAAAATATTTAACCAATTTTTCACCATGTTCCACTCTATAATAGTTCATAAAACCCCATGAACCAAAATTTGGTTCCCATATAATTTATACCATTTCAAATTCATTATGAATAATTAAATCAACAGGTGTATTCATTTCCAGTACATAAGGTACCATACTCCTTATGAACTGAAATATGGAATCACTTTCCTTTGTCCACTACACAAAATATATCACAAAAATAGGTATAACTATCACAACAGCTATCAAAATAGCATAAAATAAGAAATGTACCATGAATGGCATAGCATAATCCATGGAATGTTATTTCTAGAAAGTAACTAAAATGATTCATAAGAGAGAATACCCTCCTCTCATCAATTTGAAGAAAAATAGAATACAAAATCATTTCAATATTAACATCACAATACTAGTTCAACAACCAACGGTGGAATCAATTCAAATATAATAGTTAAATACAAAAGACAACAATTTCGTTCAAGGAAATTTGGATTTTTCCTATACGCGGGGTAGCTACTCCCAGGCACAACTTTTTACCAAACTACATTCCAATACTATCCAAATATATTATCATGAAATAGTATAGAAAACCAGAAATGAAATTCCTTTGATACCACTTTTTAATGTTCTGGACCCAAAATCCACTCAATAGTTCCCCGAGCCTAGTCATCCACATGGCCCCAAGCACATCTCCCAAATGCCAGAGGCTACCGACTAGAATCAAGGGCCTATTTGAGTATATGGGGAGACTATTCCATCATCACAAAAGTGTGACACAATGGAATATTATAGAAGTAAATATAGGAAGTAGATAAAATAAGTATAAAATGAATAAATAAACAAGACATGAATATATAAAAAAATCCAAATGAAATATCATATACAAATGATGGCGATACGTGTCATGTGTTTAGGAATGCAGCCAAAATAGGTACAAAGTAATGTGATATAATACATTAATGAAAACCACCAAAAACACCTAAAATTTCTATCTATAATAGAATCACAAGCCTCATCTTGGTCTCATACTCCACCGCTTCTAAGTATGGTACAAAATCACTCCTCGAACTATAGATACATTCCCCTGTATCTTCCTTTATCCAAATAGTTTGTTCGGGTACCCAATGGTGGCCCGAACATGGTGTGAGATACAATAATAGTAGGTAACCACCTAAAGATCTATACAAGTCCTGGTTGTGTAATATAACAATCTAAATAGAGTTCAAGTAAAAAGGTAAGCAATTAAAGAAAGTAAAGATGACAATGCCATGTATGCTACAAAACTAGAAATCCTAAATAGCCACTCAAGGCTCCCTAAAAAATATGGTCAAGATCCCATAACAAGTAAACTACAAACAAAGAGTTTAAAACCATGGTCTTACAGTAAAAACCACAGAACCATATCAACACAACATTTCCATACAACCAGAAGTGTCAGATTATCAATGACCGAGCCGTTCAACGTATCATCTCACATAACACATGAACGTGTCATATAATCAAAGTTTCAGACCATGTAGGTCTAGATATTCAGTATATAATACTAAGGCATCCTCATCGAGTCCTAGAAGCATCTTGATGGAAACTCGGTTAGACCCTGGTTAGAGTGCTAGGATCATGTCATCCAAACATGTCCAATGCGAGTCCAATCAAGCCAGATCCAAGGGGTAGAAAGGCCCAAGGCATCACACATAATCAATACATGAGGGGAATACCCTATCCAAGGAATCCACTACCACATCAAGATCTAATGAGTAACATCTAAGGAATCTAAATGGAATCAACACTTCATACAACTTACCATTTCATGCCACATGAGTCTACCCACTAATATAACCATTCACAATCAATTCCATCTCATGAGTATACCCACTCATATAACCCAATTCATAAACAAGGAAACCAAAGATTATACCCACTCTTACCATAATATCCAAAACATCATTAAGTAGTTAATGTCCCATATATCCATTTAATTCAAATGAATTAACATGCAAATAGAGAAATATATCTCTTAATTTAGAAATTCATTCTTATTAAATTATAATTGCTCATAATTTAACTAGGAAATCCTTAATCATGACCATGGGTAGTTTGACACATGAAATAGGAAAATGGCACACCCAATGGGTGGCCTTGGATTGGGAAACAACCACCAACACATGTCAAGTGTACCTAAGGTATTCCCCAATAGGTCCCAATTCACTTAATTCAATTTATCATTTCAATTATGGGGATTCACTGGAAAGTAAGAAATGAAGAAGAAAGGATGATATCCTAATAAAGAACCAAAACACATGGAAAATATATAAAACATATAACTTAGCTCAGTAGTGAAGTTCTTGTCCAGTATCAACTCCTAATATGTCTCTAATTGGGAGAAAATAGATGAACAGATGAAGAAACTAAAATTAGGGAAAATAAGATTGAACCTAAATAGCATTATTGATAAGAATTAGAATGAATAACATAGAAAAAGAAATTGAATAATCACCGATTTTGATCCAACAAGACTTTACATTCTTGAATCAGAGACCAGACAGATAAACCACCTCAAATCCAAGTTTAGTCACTCAGGAGCGGCTCTCAGATGTTTGGGTTGCTTTCCTTTGAAAGGAAAGGTGGCTTTAGTTTTAAATTGATATCAATGTAATTTAAAATTATTAAATTTTCCTAAAATATTAGGACTGAATGGTTTGAGTAAATGGTTTGGAAAAAAATGTGCCAACCATGCACAATTAGTTGTAGGCAAAGGGAACCCACACAGTTTCCTTGCACGACTTGACTAACCATGTAGAAACCATGAAAAACTCCTCTGTTAAAATTGTACAGTTGTCCACAAGGACCAATGAAAAAAATAACATGGTTTCTTTGAAATATTTTAGTCTATTTATGATCTCTTACCAAGCCTCACACAGTTTATTAAACTATCTGGCCTACCATTCTTGAATTTAACTAATTGTACACCCATCCATTTTTACCTGAAAACTTGGGTTCTAGGCTCCGAAATATCCCCAGACACCCCCAACACCTCTATGACCTGAAAGGTAATTCAAATTAGGTGATATTTAATAATAAAATATAAAAAAGAAGGTATCTATAATTCATAAAAAACCTAGGTTCTTACATACAATTTATGAAGTGTATCATGATGGTTAAGGAACACTTAACACATACTCTAGAGTCGGGGATGTAATGTTGAAATATATAAGAATGTTCCCTATGTAAATCATAGAATTCATCATTTGGTGTAATTTTATGTGATTTTGAGAATTTATTGGATATCATTATATAAATCCAATATTAATTTATAAATAAGTGAAGTCATAATGAATATTTCGATTAAACCTATGATCATCTATTAGTGTATGAATGAATATGAACGTCCAAAGGAAACTATATCCATTTTATAGGTCTTATAATCTATTATTGAGGTATATTTATCTAAAATGGTTGGAAAACAATCAACATTGAAGATATTCCTATTGTTTAGGAATATGATAATGTATTTCCTAATGAATTTTCTAGTCTTCCCTGGATTTGTGCTTTTGAATTTTCAGTAGAACTCATACTAGGTACTGGAATTTTTTCTAGGACTCCATATAAGATAGACCCATTGGAGTTACAAAAATTGAAGAGGAAACTCTAGAAGAATATATAAAGGGGATTAATACACTCGAGTGAATCTCCATGGGGTGAACCTATTCATTTTTTATGAATAAATATGTGTCAATGTGTCTTTTCATTAATTATTGAGAACTTAACAAGATCAATATTAATAATAAGTATTTTATACACAATATCGATGAACTATTTGATCAATTATAAGGGGATAAATATTTTCCCATGATTGATCTACAATTTATATATTATCAATTGAGGATCAAGTAGGTGGATACAACAAAGTATATCTTCCATATAAGGCATGGACATTATGAATTTCATGTGATGACATCTGGACTTACAAACTCTCCTTCTACATTCATGGATTTACTAGATAGATTATTTATAGATTACCTGAAACATTTTTTGGTGGTATTTATATATGATATTACTTTATATTACAATATAAAGTAATAACAATGATATCATTTGAGGATTGCGTTGAAGACATTGATGAAGGATAATTTTTATGCCAAATTATCAAGTTTGGATTTTAGTTACTGAAAGTTTCATTCTTAGGACATATAATATCACGAGAGGGTATATTGGTGGATCTTTAAAAGATATAGTTATTGAGAGATGGACCAGAGAAAATAAATTGACCAAGATCTATAGTTTTCTTAGGATTAATGTATCCTATCAATTTTTGTGATATATTTCAAACAATAATATAAACCCATAACCAAGTTAGATTGGAAGGGTGTCAAGTTCATTTAGATAGATGAATGTAAGGAAGAATTCCAGGAACCGAGGAGAAGGATTTTCAGTGAACCTATTCTCACACAACCCTACAATGGATAAGGTTTTGTGATCTATAGTAATACATCAAATAAGGTAATTTGATGTAAACTCATAAATAATGATATAGTGATAAATTATGCCACATGATAATTGAAAATTGATGAAATAAATTCCCTAAATCATGATTTGGAGTTGGGAATGATAAATTTTTCATTGAGAATATAGAAAATTATTTTTACAGTGAGATGTGTTATATATATACTGTTCAAAAAATATTTATGTATATATTCACATAGATAGAGTTTAATATTCACCAAAGGTGATTTTTAGAGTTGATAAAAGATTATGACTGCACAATACATCACAACCCATGGAAGGAAAACAACGTGGCTCATGCTCTGAGGTGGAAGAAATTTGATAATTTATACATTATGAGGATTTAAGGAGACACAATTGTTATGGATTTTCAGAATATAAATAATTAAATACATATTAAAGGTGACCTACCATAAATTTCATAGGTTAATGTCAAAGCATCCATCCATATGTGTATTAAATAGGAAAAAATGGAAGGCATGGGATAATAGAATAAATTTTTAAATGTTCCCAAGTTCAACTGTGGTTGTGAGGGGTGTATAAGGTTTATGAACTAAGTATGTGTCCCATAAATTCATGATTTGATAAAGGATATATTGGTTAAAGCTCATAGTTCATCATTATCTATTCATCTTATAAGTATTAAAATGTATAGTGATTTGAGAGAGTATTTCTAGTGGGAAAATATGAAATTGTATTATGACGAGTATGTATATTGATGATTTTATATGATAACACATAATGGATGAGAGAAAAAAAGTAAAAAGGGATGTTAAAACCATTAAAAACACCATAATGGAAATTGGTAAACAACACCATTTACTTCATCGTCAGAATCCCCACAAAATCTAAATGCCATAATGTAGTTTGGGTTTTATTCAATCACCTTAAGACTTCATCACATTATATTGAAATTAGAAAATATTTATATCCTGATAAGATATCTAGGATATACATTATGGCAGTGGTATGATTTTATAGAGTACCATATTAAATTATATATGATCAAGATCCATTGATTATCTCAAAGGGTAAAGTCTATAGTAAGATTCAAATATAGAGTTTAAATTTAGCAATGAATATAATCCTCATATAGATGGGTTGTCTAAGAGAACTATTCAAACTTAAGTGGCTTCTCAAATGAAAAGATAGATTGAAGGTAAGTTAAAAATTGAAACACTAGAAGACATGTTGGGAGAATATTATATATTTCAATGATTGTTGGGAGAAAAAAAATTATCTGGTCACATTTTCTTATAAATATATCCCCAACCAAAGTAATCAAATAGATCCTTATAAATCCCTATATAACCCAATGAGAATAACTACATTTTTCTTGGATAAAGTTGAAAAAAAGCTACTAATATCTGAGATATATGGGGAAGTGGTAGATAAAGTTATAAAAATTTAATAGTGCATCATGGATTCCGAGAGTCAATATAAATGTTATACTTACAATCATCGATGAGATCTAGAGTTTAAAGTTAGGTACAAGGTATTTCTATTAATATCTCCTTGGAATAATGTTATGATATTTTAAATTAAGGGAAAATTGATACCCATATATATTTTCCCCTATTATATTCTTAATCATATTGGGAGGATATATTATTGATTAGTGCTTCCACCGAGTCTCTCACAAGTTGACTGTGTGTTCCTTTTATATATTCGAAAGAATAACACATCTAATCCTTCACATGTACAAAAATCCGGGGTTGTGTAACTGGAATGTTATAACTATTATGAGGAAAAACCCATAAAAATTATAAATATAATATAGGAAGTTCTATGGAACAGGACCAGACACCTGGTCATAGTTTTCAGGTAAAATCATAAATTTTAAGAAGCTATGTGGAAATAAAAGGATGTGATGAGGTATAGGTATCCTCTATTTTCTTGATGGGAGTGAATTTTTTTTGAGGGAAACGATCTTATAAGGGGTTTATAATTTAACACCCATAGATTTTATGATATACTTCTCTTTAAATACATTTTATTTTTTAATATCTTCCTTTATACACAACACTCAGTTTAAATGAATTACAATATACTACTGAATTATTAATGTCAAATATGATATTTATTAGCTAACTGTTGGATTTGTGGGAATAAAAAGGACTAACAAAATTATGAAAACTTATTGTTCACACATGTAAAAAATGAGATCATTTGTTATCATTTGGTTTTAAGAAATTAAACATTTTGAATATAAAAATGATGTTTTTTTCTGAAAAACTATTTTTATTTACAAAAGGTCTTTTTTATCTTAATAAATTAAAATAATAAAAATTAATGAATTATTTTAAATATATTTGTGGATAACATATTGAATTAGATATTTTAACATTAATATATTTATTTTTAATATGAAATGAATAAGAAAAAATTCAGTTTTATGCTTAAAAATATATTTTTCAAAAAATAGTTTTCATAGTATTTTTCACACTTATTTTAAAATTATTTTCAAACCCTTAGAGAAATTGAATATTATAAAATGGTTTAATTATTTGGAATAAAAAATTCATAATTTTTTATTGAATTTTATTTCACTTTTTTTCATTATTCATAGTAATCAAGTTAAAATTCCATTTATACGATAATGGTTAAAAGGGGTAACAAGGGGTTAAACTAAAAAGTTATGGGTCTAATGGATCTAAAAACATGTATAAATTATATTGGTTAAGTGTAATTCAACCCAAATTTATATTATCTTTAAATTTTTTCTATTTTGGTTCCACTTGAACTTAAATATGAATATATGCCAACAAGCCTGTACCCTAGTGGTTTAGGCTCCTGGTTGGCATCCAAAAGACCCAAGATCAAATCCGAGCAGGTTAGAATTCTCGAGTTACTGTAGTAGGGCACTATAGCAACACTGTAGTAATACTGTAGCAGCGACGGATTGTAACAGCGGCAACACTGTAGCGGCGGAGGGACTGTAGCAGGGTACTGTAGCGGCGGCGATATTGTAGTAGGTACTGGAGCTGCGCGGGTACTGTAGCAGTACTATTCACCGAGGTGTCCTTTGGGCCAAACAAATGGGCTTTCTAGCCCTGTATAGAGGCCACTTGGCCTTAGGCCTTTGGGCTATATAATGGGTCACCCTCTACCCAGTCTAAATAGGTATTTTCTTTAATAATAAATTGAGGCTTCAACCCCAACCTTTTAAAAAAAATGACTATATAATATTTTAATGATTTATGTATTTACAATAGTGAAACTTTCATCACATATAAAAGTGAACCACCTATAATTTATTATCTATACCACTTGATACATTTAGTTCAACAAATATCTACCAAAATAATATTTAGACATCTTTATACATGACCTTTAGGTGCTGGTATTCTCAAAAGACCCATCCATGAAGTATTTTCAATGCAGTACATATGAAGAAGAGGTACATGTTTTTACCAATATGTTTCATGATTATTTAATATCAATCCTCCTATACATGTTCTATAATATTTATTTTGATCCTTCCATAAAAAAGAGAAAACATAACTTGTGTGTACGTACAAACTACTGTCTCCATGAATTGATCTAATTCATTTTTCATCACCATATTATATGAATTAATAAAAAACTATATATAATTAATTAATATGATATATATTTCATTATTAATATTGTTTATATATTGAAACCATGAACATGGTGCAAGAATCAGAACCATTGAACCAAAACATGCATGAAAAATGGACCAGTTTTCACTCAAATTCAAACTTTAATAAAGATTTGTTAATAAAAGGATAATTGGAAATTATAATGGAATAATACAAAGGAATTCTTGTATTAATATTTTTATAGAGTATATGTATAATAAATATGTGTTTATTATATAGGAGTAAAGTCAATAAAGTAATACTATACTGGATCTAAGAGTTTATGTAACAATCTTATTTCTTTTTAGGAATTTTATGTTAAATTTTATATTAAGGGAAATTATACAATTTTTATCATTTTAACCCCAAATATTTTATTTACCTATGGTTATTTGTGGAATTTTTATATATTAGTAAAATTTTCCTCTCAATAATACATAAAAATATCAATAAAATGTTTTTAAGAAAAATCAACCTTATTCCTTGTTTGGATGATGATATTTTTCGTCAATGTTAATGCTCTGTAAAAATTCTTCAAAAAATGTTATTTTCTATAATTCAATTTTTATATTAATTGATTTTGAACCATGCTAGAATGTAATTCCATTGGTTTTAAAAATAATTTTTAGGGTTTTTTAAATAGTATATTTATGAATTTATATAAAAATTGTGAAAGGAATTTTTGTTGTAACATTGAACACATGAATGAATTTTACAACCGTCCCGAGTATTATTTATTTTGAAGCTTAATTTACAAGATTCCATGGTTATTATCAACCCCTATTTTCACTCTTCGGTACATAAATTAGTTTTTTTCATCTATCATTTATTTTGAACTTTCAATATGTTTTTCCAGGTAGTTTTCAGTTGTTATTGTATTTTTTAGGAAAGTGTACAGTTAGTGCATAGTTAAGGAAAAATATATATTATTCCTAGGAAACTGGGTGTGTTATTTCAGTATCCCAGAGGATGGATCACAATTTGAGCATGGTTAAGGAAAACCATGTGCCATTATCCTCAAAGAATACATCATGTTATCAAGGAATTTAACATGGTTGATGCACGATTAGTAAAACCACACAACCAAACCATGAAACTCCTCTAGTAACCCAAAAGAAGTGAAAGGTTTCCACACTATTTTACAAAAAGTGTTGCAAAACCTTGAAACATCAATAAATTAATTAGAAAATTAATTTTAAGACCATATTCACCACCCATTTATTTTATTATTCCTCCCAAAACCTATCCTCTCTACCCTAAGTATTCCTCTTTTAGATTTTAGAGATCCCAATGCTTCCATAGACTGATTCCTATCAATCAAGAAGAATTGGATCTTGGAAATTAAAGGTACAAATCCAGTCATCACTATTATTCATCATTTTCTTAGATCTCATATATTTTTCTTGAACATAATCTTATTTTAGTTATTTTATAATCTATTCTACAATTATTAGATGATGTTATTAGAATTATGTTATATTCATTTGATAGTTATGTGTTTTTGTTCCCATATTTTTCCCTTATGGTGTGCTATTTTGGAATTTATTGTGGTATGTGATTCCACTCATTTTCTTTATTCCACAAATTGAATAATTAGAGATTATTATTGGGAAATTCCTAGTTTTGGGTTCTTCCTCTTTTCCTAGATCCTTTGTTTCTTCGTGGATTTTTCATACCATGTGGGTGTTGAAATTCCAAGTATTTTGAGATTCTAGGTTTCATATAAATTCATTTTTTTTGAACTATTCATTTTTTCTCATTATAAATTGTTTCTATAAATTTTTGAATGACATTATTTACAATTATTGAAATTTCATGATTTTTGATACCTTTGATAAATTTTATTTTTATCCATTTGTTTTGAAAATTATAGTTTGGCTTTAATGAACCCATGATTTGAAATGTGAATTATTTCAAAGCATGAAATTGGTTTGAAAACAAAAATTGAGATTCCTCCCATTATAGGAAGTGTAAATAATAATTGAATTTAAATAAAAAAAATGAAATCCTTAAGTATTGGTTGTGTCATATGGGAACCTAGGAATATTATGAAGGGAAAGAATTGGGACAATAATTATATGCATGGTTTGTTTTTTCAAGAATGGATACATGATTACAACACTGAATAGATAATTTTTGAGGAAGAGAGAAACTTATAAGAGTCAACTCTTTCCCATATGCCTGTTATTCAAGGGTAATTTTCACAAATGTTTTCCTTTGATCACCAAGATGGTGTGAGGATCCTTAATAACCAAGAAAAATTATATCCTAGGAATTAGTTTCCATTGTGATAAAATTTTTCAAATGGGTGTTCACTCATGCTTTTGATATTTGAACTTTTTGATATCCATTTCAATTATTTGAATATTTAATGGAAGTGGTTTTGTTCAATATTCATTGAAATTTTTTTACATGAAAAGATTTTTTGAACTAATTAGGGATGTTAAATTTATGTGTTTGATAAAAATTTTGAAAATTTATTTCATGCCTTTATTTTTGTAAAATGAGATCAACTAGTTTATTTCATAAATACTGTTTAGGAAACATTTAGTGGGATCATACTAGGATTGTTTTTTCACACACTACAGATACATTTGGGGCTATGTTGATATTTTTTATTTGATATAGGTGAAATAAAAAATCCTTATAGGGGTGGTAGGTATATGTGTTAACGAGGTGTGGGAGTTTGGTTGTCACATGGTGGTATATTGACCCGATCATTACATATAGATGGGTTTTCTTTCTTTTTTGAGTACTTTTCTCTTACCATTTGGGTTCTACTCAGGATTTTACTTCTTTAAATTTTTCTTTTATGGTATAACTATGTTCTTAAATGTTTTCAATATTGTAAAAATTCCATTATTATCTCCCTCGATTATAAATATTTGAATGAAACCACTCCCAAATTTAGTTCATAATTGATAGGAACTAATCACCTACCTATTGTGATTGAGAATAATCTTCAAGTATTTCCATGGGATAGACCGTGTGTTTGGTATAGGGATGGACTGAATTAGTTCATAACAAATTATTATCAGAATAGATTTGAATTAATGTTCATAATATTCTTATCTTAGGATGTTTTTGTAGAAATGAGATAGGATTATTGATACATAAAAGGAATCTTATTACTGAGTGACTTGTCATCCCTCATCAAAACAATCCTTAAGTTTCTAAGTTATGTTGGGATGTGTGTCTCTCATGTTGAGTGTCAATATTATCTCAGTTAGTTGATTTTGTTCTCTTGAGTAAAATTTATATTTCTATTTGTAGCGATGGTGTCTTTACTATCATTAATTTTGTACCAATCCCCACAAGAGGCTTCCTAGAGTTCCTCAGAAGGGTGTTATAGATAATGTTATGCAAGGAAAAACTTTAGTAGAATAGAATACTATTGAAGAGAAAGTGTGAGTATTATTCACCTTGGATATAATGTTTTACCAGCACTATCACACACTATAGTGGTATAAATGGGAAATTGATGACATAATTATGATGACAAATCATTTATACACCAAAAAACGTCATTATTCTAATGAAAAAAATGATACTTAGAAAGAGATATATTGGTTCAGTATGATTGAAGGTATTTTTAGTTTTTTGAAACTATAGATTCTATTAAGGTAAAGTTTACTATATTTAATATTGAGGGCCTTAGGAGATTATAATAGGAAATAGTGGTTTATGAAAATAAACATGATGTTTTGGAGTGGAATGATATATAGACGTTATTTTTCCAAAAGTTTTATCCTTAATCATTGATCATATAAATCCACAGTGATACTCACCTTTCAGGAGGGTGATGATATTGTGACTACTTAGACCAACCATTTTTGTAGTATAGTCCATTTTTCTTCTAAGGTGGTATCAAATGATAATTTGAATGTTCGAAGGATACTAATTGGTCTATGCATATATATCCATTCAAAAGTTTTCATTGTGAACATTACCTTCTATACTGAGGTGTTTGAAAGGGTTCAAATGGAAAAAATTTAAATGTCAAGAAATTCAAGGTTGTTTTTAATTCCTCTTCCACATAGTGGTAGTTTTGTTTCTCTCATGTAAATAAAGAGTAAGGGGAAAAAAATCACAAGGGTGGTGGTAATTTATCCTATTATCAAGATTACTCCCAAAAATATGGAAGTGACTATAAGTGTTCCATTGAATTTCAATCATTATAGAAATACTGATAACATAAAACGATTTTCACCTTACCTTCTAAGTTAGAAAATTCATGTTGATTACAAGGTCACTTTTAGAAATTCTATCAAGATCTTTTTACAGCTTGTTATGGATCATTTTTCTTAGTGCCTAAAGGATCTGTGGTTTTGTTGGATGCATCTATACCAATGGGTTTCCAGTCACATGACTCTGTAATGAGGTAGATTCATATAGTGGATGAGTATCCTATTTAAGTTGATTTAAGTCCTTTGATAGTGATATGTAAAATATTTATTAATTTTTCTTTAGCAACTATTTTATTTGATATTGATGCCTCCCACTCTTTCATATCAAAAAACGTTTAGAATAACTTAAAATATAGAATGGAAATAAATCCTTATGTGGTGGAGATGGAAATTCCTCTAAGGAAAAATAGGGAAATGATTTTTTTGTCCATTGTGTTCTATATCAATTCCAAAGTTATTCTAGTTTGGGATTTTATTGTTCTCAATATAGACCTCATTGATGTAACTATTGGGATGGATTTAATGATCATCCATTAAGATCAAATTGATTATTATGATTAATGGGTTTGTTTTATTACCCCTAATGGGAGCTCTTGGATAATATAGGGAGAGTGGGATCTAAAGTCTAGTTGAGCATGAACTCATATATTTGAACATTGAAGATTTATATATTCTTTCTCCAAAAAACATGTAACCCTTAGTTTATGAGCATCCTTTGGTTTTCAAGGAATTTCTCATGGTGTTTATTGATGAAATTTTTGGTATACATATGAAATGATAGGTGGATTTCTCATTAAATTTGGTCCTTGAAACTCAACCAATATTTATTCCATCTTACTAAATAGAACCAAATGAATTGAAAGTATTGAATATATGGTTCAAATATTTGATGGTGAAAGGTTTCACTCATCCTATTATATCTCCTTGGGTAGATCCTATATATTTTTCCAAGAAGGGTGATGGAACCCTTTATCATTGTATCAATTATTGAAATATTTCATGAGTGATGATAGAAAATATGTACCCATTGCTGCATATCAATGTCTTAAATTTCCATTTGAAAGGAGAAAAGTATTTTTTGAAAAAAAAATCGATTTGGATATCACCAAATCAGATTTATGGAGTTGAATACTTTGAATTCCACTTTTAGGAGTAGGTATATTGACTTTTAATTTCATATAATTTTATTTTTACTATCCAAAACTCTTGTAGTTTTCATGGATTTGATGAACTGCATATTCCACTAGTACTTGATTTCTTTTTCATCATATTTTTGAATGATATTCTGGTTTACTTGAGATCTGAGGAAGAACACAAACTTCAACTAAAATCTATTTAAGGAATCCGTAGATATCACACTATTTTTTATAAATTATCTAAATTCGATTTATATATTTAAGAGTTTATGTTCATAGGACATGTGGTTTCAGAAAAAGGAATGTTTTTTGGTATGTAGAAGGTGAAATTTGTTTTATTTTTAGAAGAGCCATAAAATGTTATTGAGATTCAAATATTCTTATATATGGTATGAAATTATCTGTTCATTAAAAATTTCTTGAATATTACATCACCATTGATTTCTCTAACCATGAAAGGGGTGATCTTATTATGGGATTATATATCTTAGACTTCCTTTCATGAATTTAAATTATGTATGCCCTCATCCCATTTTTATATTTTAATAATAGGGATAGGGATATGTAGTTTATTGTGACCCTCAAGTGTAGGCCTAAGATGCGTCACAATGCATATAGATCATGCAATGGAATTTTCTCTCATCAACGTTGGACTCATGAGAATAATTAACCCACTCACGACATGGAAGTTAAAATAGTTATGAATTCTATAAATTCTTGTTGACATTACCTTATAATAAAAACTTCATAGTCAATTATGATCATAAGATTTTATGTTATATCATTTCTCAGATGGACTTAATCCTTCAGTAGAGGTTATGGGTGGAGTACCTTTAGACCATTGAATTCAGAATCACTTACACCCCTAGAAAGGGGAATGTATTTGGTGATTCTACCAACATGAAATTGTTTCTCATGATATGATGGAGTTAAATAATGAATGGAAACACATAGGAATCTATGTATAGATTCACCTGAAAGTGATGGAAGAGGAGATTGGTATTTTCTATCCAATTAACAGTTGACTTCATCTCTTCATGAGTTGTTTCTTCAGGAGAATCCATGAGATCATGAGTTCAAAATTATCCAAAATTATTTATATGGTGGGGAGATGATAAAAATGGTATCTATCTTCAAAAAACATTCTTTTATTTTGGATAAGGTTTTTCCCCATTATTCCTGATAAAAAATTTGATGTAGGATATTTATTATTCCTAGTGGCCCATTCACCTATGCAAGACTAAGATATATTATGATATCAAATTTTATTTATGGTGACTACGTATAAAGTGTGACATAGCTGATTTTATGTTTCATTTCAATACATTACAATACAATTTAAAAAGAACCAAAAGCCTATTGGTTTACTTCAACCTCTTCTTGTGCCAGTATGGAAGTGTTAGGAGTTTTCCATATATTTATTTGTTATACTACCGCATAATCCCTAAGGAAATAATTTCATTTGGGAGGCGATTGAACAGTTGAAAAAGTTTATCTTCTTTATTCTAATCCATGACACCACTATGATTGAGGATTTGTAAAGGTTGTAGGTACAAGATATCATGAGGTTTCATGGGGTATCATATACTATTATCTTAGATATGGAACCTCAGTTTACCTCTTGGTTTTGGAAAGTCTTATGAGGAGGAAATGGGTTCTAGAATCATGTCAAGTATTGATTATCATACTCATATGGATAGATAGATGTAGCCCGTTATTTATATTTTAGAGTATATGCTTTATGCATAAGTCACAGAGTTTATAGGTTCTTGTGATATCCAATTTGGACTGGTTGAGTTTTTATAATAATAGTATATAGTAAACCATTAAAATATATCCCTTTTAGTCTCTTTATGTCCACCCTTGAAAATATACTATTTTTAGATTTAAGGTGGGAAAATACTCTATTGTTGGTCCATGATTTGCTTAGGAGACGTTGATAAGGGTTACAATCATAACTTATTGGTTAGTAACTACTCAATATTGGTATAAATCTTATGTGTCTCATCAATTTTGTTCTTTGTAATTCACTATTAGTGATCGAGTTTTCTTTAAAATATCACCTTGGTTATGTCGCCATTAATAAGGAAAATAAGGGATGTTGGTTTTGAGATACATGTGACCATTTGAAATCACTACGAGGAATGTAAATTTGGATCATTAGTTGTATTTTTTATATTAGTTGAATTTGATCCATGTTCTATTCCATGTTTCTTAGCTTAATAAGTATCATATTGACCCATACCATGTTCTGAATTTAGTGGATCATGAATTGGAAAAAGATATTTCAGTTAATTAGAAACTAATCAAGATTGTTGATTATCAAGAGAAATTATTTCATGGGAAATTGATTTTATTCATCTAGATTTTATAGAATCATAGAATAGATTCTCATGAGATGTGGGAAAGAAAAATGAAGATGAGAAAGTAATGATGTCATATTTTATTTATTCAATCTTCTTTTGATTTTATTTCTAGGGAAAAAAATGCAATGATGGGTAAAATTTTCTCACCCCAATGTCACATTCGAGAAATTATGTTATTTTATTTTTACCAGCATTCATTTTTATCATTCATTGTGTTTTTGGGTAGTTTTTGAGAGTTTATGGTGTTTTATAGGCATCTGAATGGTTGATGAATAGTTAGGGTAAAATGTGTGATATTCTTAGGTAATTTTACGACAATTATTGGTATCCCAAAGGAGGGTCATGGTTAGAACATTGTTCATAGTGACTATTTTTATTTCATCACAAACTGTGAAACATGGTATAATAGTGTTTCACATAATTTGAACATGGTTAGTGAAACCATTTTTCTAAACTGAGTGGTTCCTCTTATAACCCTAAAAGGGGTGCACAAGTTTCTCATAGTTTTCTAAACCAAGTGGAAATACTATATAAAATCAATTAATTATTTTAAAAATTGATTTTAACACCTAATGCAATCACTATTGAATTCATTCTTCCTCACCCAATACCATTGAATCTAGGGGTTCATCTTAGATATTTTGGAGCCCCATTCCCTTCTGGATATTGATTCCGAAAAATCAAGTGGATATGGATCTTGGAAACCAAAGATAAAAATTCTTTCCACATTGTTCTTCATAGTTTTTCTAGATCTCTTCAGTTTTTCTTGAAATGAAACCTAGATTTGGTATTTTTTTCATCTAATAAAAGGTTTTTTCATGATATAATCAGAATTATTTTAAATATATCAGATAATTGTATTTTTTTTGGATATTTACTCATCATGATGCACACTTTGAAAACTATAGTGGTGAGTTATTCCCCTCATTTACCTTGTTCTAAAACATTATGAATTAAATATTCTTGATTGGGAAATTCATTTTTAGGGTTATCAATAATTACTATATCCCTTTATTCTTCCTGGATTTTCGATCTCACGTGAGTGTCAAAATTCAAAGTATTTCAAGGTGGGTGGTTTTTTATTATGTACTTATTTTATAAAATATGCACAATTACTGATTTTAGATATATTTTCATAATTATTTAATGAAATTATTTATAAATCTTGTTTTTTTTGATTTTGGACACCTTTTATAAAATTAATTTCCTATCCCTTTGTTTTGTAAATCAATGTTTTTAATGTATACTTTGTTTATTATGTGAATGATTTCAAAGATAAAAATTATTTTGAATTGTGAAATTATAATTCCTCCCATTATAGGAAATGTTAATCAAGAATTTATTTTAAATTAAAATGTGAAATCCCCAAGTGTGGGTTGTGAGATAAGGGATACTAATATACTTAGGCGGGGGGGGGGGGGGGGGGTAGAATTTAGAAAAGAACACTTGGAATTTTTTTTGTTTTGAATATATGCATGATTACAACATTATTTGGAAACTTTTGGAGGTAGGGAGACACTTATTGGAGTGAAATCATACCCATAAGACCATTTTCCTTAAGTAATGTGCATACTATGTGGTCTTTGAACACATATATGGTGTGAGGGTCCTTTCTAACTTAGACATATCCTATCATAAGATTTAATTTCCATGTTTCATATCATTGTAAAATGGTTGTTTTCCAAATCTTTGGATATTTAGAATGCTTAAATGGATTTGAAATTAATTAAATTACTTTAATAAAATGGTTTATTAAATGTTATTTGAAAATATGTTTATTTGGAATTGTTTTATAAACTATATAAATAGGGTGTACTTCCATGTTTTGATATAAATTTTGAAAATTTATTTCATGGATTTATTTTATTAAATTATAATAATTGGTTTATTATATAAAAAATGCGTAAGGAACATTTGGTTGGATCATATTGTACTTGTTTTCTCTCACCTTGCACATACCTTTGGGTGTGTGTAGATGTTGTTTTATCTAACATTGTTCGAGGAAACATGTCTCATAGAGTCTACATATATTCTTGTTAGTTAGGTGTGTGAGTTTTGTGGTGAAATGATGGTATATTGAACCACATATCACATGTATATGGTCTTTTTTAGTAGATCGATTTTCCAATTTTGGACTGTCACAAGTATTTCCTTGTATTCATTTTACTTCCACAATTTGACTTCATTATAGTAAGTTGATCTAATTTTATATATTGAATTATTATATTTATTTGTATAAAATTTGTGGTAGAAACCTTTCCCAAAGATATTTCTTGATACTATGGTTCTTATCACCAGCCAGTGGGGATGGGTAATTCTATTCGGGCCTTGGTATGGACCAACTTTGGTGTCTAGTTCAAGGATTAACCATATCGGTTCATGACTATTATTTTTGAATAAACATATTTTTATCCATTTTATAATATATTTTTTCAAATTTAATGAAAATGATATTTTCTCAATTTACAAAGGAATATCTAAATGGTCCCCTAATGGGATTTTGTATCTATGTCAATATGAACATTATAGTAAAATCATACAATAACATGAATTTCCCATTTCTTAAGATAGATATTGAATCACAACATTATATGATTTGTAATATGAATTAGGGATTGAAATAGAATAATTTAAGATCATGTATTTTCAAGGTGTATCCATTTTTATGTTATGGTAATCCCCCTTTGAGTTTGATTCTATTTCACTTGAACCTTAGTAATCAACCCTTGATCTATAAGGATTGACTATTGTTGAGATAAAGTAGGACGATAACTAGTTTTTGTCTATAGACATGATTTTTTTCTATAAGTTCCAAATTATGATGTAAATTCACCAAGCCAAACATGTAAAACCAAGCCAAGTTGTGAATGTGATATTTATGCCATAAAATATAATCTATGAAGTAAAATTGATGTTAATTCGGTTTAAATTTGAGTAAACATAATATTTTTTGGATATGGAAATCCTAGAATTCATGACATAAATTCCCTATTTATGCCATAAACTAGTCATGCCCAATGTTTAAATACAACACCCCGTATTATGATAACACATTTCCCTCCCTCCTATTTTTATTTCTGGGTGAATGATGTCTAACAGTTTCATCTATGATAAAAAAAGATCATTTCTTTTGGTTTTGGTGTTCAGGATCGTGATTTTGAAGTCAAGACTTACAAATCTATATTTTAATTAAAGTTTCATCTATTTTGTGATGTAGAGAAATATAGATTAGACTACATAAACTATATCAAGCCTTGATTTTCTATATTCACAGTTCTTGGTTCTATTGGGAGAAATAAGGAACCAGACCTTATCAAGAATGTAGAGAATTTTCAGTGTCTTCTTTTATTTTTAGGTAGTTGGTCTACAATAGATCCCTAAATGTCTGTTTTTATTCCTCTAGTATGTGAAATAAGTGTGATAAAACCATACAACCATGCAAATGATCTAAATAATTGGATAATTCAGCATTTAATGAATTTCACAAATTTAGACCTCGTATTGGATCCCATCAGGTCCATTGGCATTGAGACCAGACTTGCATCCACCAGATAGGTGATCCTACCCTTAAGGAATTAATAAACCGGTAGCCTTGTTTAATGTGAATTTGGAATAATTAGTAAATTATAGTAATTGGTAATTATGATGAAATTTCTAGTATGCTTGATCTGTGACAATTTTTTTTAAAAGGTTGGGGCCGAAGCCTCATTTTTATTAATAAAGCAAAGCAAAGACCTCTTTTAACTGGGTAGAGGGAGACCCATTACATAGCCCGAAGGCCCAGTGGGCTTGAAGCCCATTACATAGCCCGTAGGCCCAAATTTTTGGCCAAATTCCTATTCTGTGAATAGTAACCTGGCTGCTACATTACCCGCTACAGTACCGCCACCGCTACAGTGCCCTGCCGCCGCTACAGTACCCTGCCGCCGCTACAGTACCCGCCGATCAACAGTACCGCCGCTGCTACAGTACCCGCTAAAGTACTGCTACAGTACCTGCGCCCAATGGGTTTTGAACCCCCATTTCTCATGTAGTATTACGGGGTGCTTAGTAAAATGTCATGTTATGAATTCTGATTATGAAAAATTATTATATAAAGTGTTTGTGCTCAGTTGTGAGAAAATTATTTTATAAATAACTTGTTTTGGTTATGAAATAATGATTATATAAGGGTCTTATGCCAGGTTATATTGAAATTTTTATATAAAGGGATTGTGTAAAAGATAAGCTAAAATTATTATGCAGAGGGATCCTAACCATTTTTGAAGAAATTATTATATAAAGGGATTCCATCCTATTATTATAGAATTATTATAGAAAGGGCTTGTGACCATACATGTTGTACTAAATTTTGGTCACCCCTAGTTCACTTGTAATGATTTGTGGATTAAAAAATGGGAGTGTTATGACTATGGTTGGAATTGTTTCATGACAAGCTATGAGATATCTAGATTCATGTCAAAGATGTTTTGGATGACCCTAAGTGTCACTATGAAACTCGAGGTCTAGAGGATTTATTTAATTCAGTGTATTAATTTATTAAATTAACACCACTATTTATCACTTAATTTAACCACTATATATTATATAAGTATTGTTTACAAACTGTGGGTGTTGGACTTATACTTTATAGTCACACCATGTTTGAACCTTGATTTGGTACTAAAGTAGATTTATTGGATGAAGCTATGTAAAAAGGAATTAGACACTATTATTGATTGTTTCATGATGGATGGGTTGTAGTTTAGAGAATGGGACTGACATGGGTCTTGAGACTAAGGCTTCTAGATTATTTTTTACTCTCAGTTTTTTATTTTATTTGTATGGATTTCCACATGTTATTTAGTTACATGCAAACTATCAATACATGATTCTAATATTATTTGGATTTTTCATTTTGGGTTTTGTCCAACTGTGGTTTCATGACTATTTATATTATTTTTTCCTCAATTCTCACTAATCTATTATTATTTCCCCTATTATCGCAACTTTGTAACATAGGAAATAGTCACCCCACTATATCTCTTATAACCTCTCTATTTGTCATCATAATCTGATGTATGGGGAGGTTCACATGAGGTCACTTAGCCAACTTATCTTGGCCATGTGAGGGAGTACCAGGTTGGGGATGTTACAATGTGGTATCATAATGTCATATTTCTTTTCTGATTCTTTAATATTTGGGAATGTTAGAAAGGATATGAGGATGTGTTGGATCTTGGTAATGAGCTAATGCATACGAGTATCTAACACACATGTGGGGAAATAGATGAGTATCTAGGGATATGATTACTATTCTTTTTGTTTGCATGTTATGGTTTTGATTCTATTTCACCTTGGGTGATTCAATTGTTGTGCGATGTTATTATTTTATGAGAATTTTATTCATGAGATGGTACAACACGATATGAGTATTCCTACATCAATATATGGTCATAGGGATATATGTTAACATCAATTGTTTATTCTAGGGACATAATTATTTATTTGGACATATTTTCCCAAATAATAATTGAATTGAAATCCCTTGGTGTACATAATAAAAAGAAATGAAAGATACTATTATGTTGTTCTAAATCACTTGTTAAGACTAGTACAGAGGAACCTTGGGCTTGTGGCTAATTGTTGATTCCACCTGTTGGTCTTGAACTTTTTCTATTCTTGTGTTCTATATATTAAATATGTATTTATAAAGAAAATGCCTCTTCATCATATTTGAATAAATAACCAAGAGAGTGGAAAGTAGAACACTCTTAACTTAGTTTCATAGTGAATTCTTATAGATCTAGAGAACCAAATGGATTATCGACTTTGAAATATATTATATATGGTCATGTGATCCATGTTGATAGAGAGATAGAGAGATAAAGAGAGGATATTTTCATCGTAATTTCAATTTCTATGTTGATGAGTGAGTTCCAACTACTACATCTTCCGACATTTGATTGGGAGGGAGGTCCCCAGGTAGCTATGTTATAGAATGAGTCAGTTTATATGATATTCATGTAGATTGATACACACACATATATGAGGGTGAATCATACTTCTTACATGATTTCATAAAAATATAAGCATTAGTTGGACACTCTGGAGCAAGTTGGGAAGAAAGTGGTGTTATCATGGAAGGATGTCAAGGTGATGTTTCTAAGCCACTTATTCCAGATTAACTGATGGATGAGAGGGATATTGAGTTCATTAACCTTACATAGGGAGACATGTCAGTGATGGAATACTATAGACACTTTTTTAACCAGTATAGTTTTTCTCCATCTTTTGATATTTAATGGGTGAGTCATTTTCAGGATGGGATTTAATACAGGATAATTTCATCAATAAACGTATTTCTATTCAGTATATTTGAAAACATGATGAATCCAAATCTCATTATGGAAGAAAATTTTAGAGGGACCCTGAGTGTCATCTAGACTAATTTAGAAAGGTGACCAAGAAGTTTTTATTTTATTAGTAGGGAACTCCAATATAATGGTTACAGCTGGGGAAGTAGAAGGGAGTGCAACTTGGGAGGTTGACTTCCACCTAAAAATTATGGATTAGTGGATTTCTATAATTGTTCGAAGGCATGAAACAAGAACCATTATTTTCCCTACCCCACTATGGACTATTGTTATTATAGAAGGATGTTACATCTTAAATTATTCTATAGGTTTTTGTGTCCATAGATAAATGGTAGGCGATCAGGATAAGCACTAGAGTCTAGAAGGGACATAACTACCCTGAGTAGATAGGTAGCTATAGTTTAACCAGATGTTTAGGATGAGGTTGGGTACTTGCTACCATAGTGTAGGAGTGAGAGTACCAATAAAAGGGAGCAACACAGCAAAGTTAGACTGGAGATCATGGTAGAGAGGTGAGTGAGATTCATTTTATGCAGTCTACTCTGGCTAGTTTGGATGCATGACCTTCTACCATCAGACGTATGATTATGATATCATCTACCCTCTCTTGTGTTTCTACTAACACAAGAATATCACATTTCTTTATATTTTTCCTTTTTGAAAAGAGTTTGTGTTTTTTATGTAGATCATGGATGGAGTTATGAAAATGATCACACTGTTGGGAGTGCGATCTGAGGATACCAATCATTTTTAGGAATGTTATCTTGAAATTTAAGGATACTATTTTTTTGGGATACTTTTTTACTAGAATTATATTTTTTTGAATTGATCCTTGGTATTGATTATCTATTTTTATACCAATATCATATTGATTTTTATCAATACAGATATTCATTTATATCTCTAGAAGGGGGGAGAAAACTAACTAGGGTGAGTGGGATATTCAAGAAGGCTATGAAAGACTAATTCAGTGTAGATTATATTGAATCATGGCATAGTTAGAGATCCTTAATCTTAATGATTATGGAATGAAACATGATACTTTTACTCCAGTGGTAAACCATTTTAATGATGCCTATAATGAAGAGTTATATGGATTACTACCAAATCAGGATATTGAGCTCATGATCATGTTAATTCCAGGAGATGAGCCTATATCTACTCCACCTTATAGGATGGTACCATCATAAATTCGTGATTTGAATGTTTAGTTTGAATATCTACAATGTAGTGGATTCATATGTCATAGTACATAACTATGGGGTTCTCCTTTGATTTTCACCAAGATGGTTGATAGAATCTTGAACATATGTGTATATTATTGAAGGTTGAACTACATAAAAATGAAGAACCGATATCCACTTCCACACATCGAGGATCTAATCGATCAGTAGATAGGTTCCAAGATTTTCTATAAAATTTATTAGAGTTCAGGGTACCATTAGTTGTGGGTGAGACCGTCTGACATACCTCAGATAGGTTTTAGTAGAATATATAGTTTGTATGAATTCTTGGTGATGTTGTTTTGTCTAATGAATGAACTGATTGTTTTCATGGTATTAATGAATCTTATCTTCTATCCTTTTCTAGAAAATTTAGTGGTAGTTTTCCCCAATGACATATTTTTGTACTTCTAGTCTACATAAAATCATTCCAAACATCTTGACATCAAGTTGAATATGTTAAGAAAACATTAAATTTATTACAAGCTATCCAAATAATGTTTTTGAATTTATAGAGTGCACATTTTAGGTCATTTCATCTTTGAGGATGGAGTGTTGGTGGACCTAAATATTTTTCATCCATGGTATCTTTGGAGAGGCCCAATAATTCCTTCTATATTAAATTCATTTTTGGGTCTAATAGGTTATTACCAACATTTCATTTAGGACCTCTCTCGATCAGAAACACCGATATACCAAATAACCAAGAAATAGGGTATGTTTGTTTTTGCTAGATGCCTATAAGAGAAATTTCAAGGAGCCTAATGATGGACTGACCTCAACAATTATCTTAACATTACCTCTTTGGGTTTAGGATTATAACACATAAAATAACACATCAAGAATTTTACTTCGAGTAGTTCTGATGTAGGAGGATCAAGTTGTTTCTTATCTCTCTAGATAGATGAGACCACATGAGAGGAATTACCATAATAATGATATAGAGTTAATTTTAGTGGTTTACAACTTGAGATACTGTAGACACTATCTATTGGTCAAGAGTTATTTTTGTGTACACGGATCTAAAGATCCCCATCACCATCTTTCTCAGCGAGATCTGCACCTTTGATAGAGAAGGTGGGTTAGGTAACTATATTATTTCAACTTTAATATGGATTACACATAGGTAAAAGTCAATATTATTACCAATTATATGATTCTCTAGACACGTGAAGATGTATTATGGAGTCTTTCAATGAGTGGAAATGGATGGAACTATTTGGAGATATGCATCTAGATGTATAAGAGTCCCAATGAGGAGTAACACTGACATTGAAATCCATTATACAAATACATCTTGATAGAATAAAGAAAGATCATTTATCTGATCTAGAATACATAGCTATAATGAAGATCTTATTTATTAGAGATCTACCATCAAGATTTTCCCTTATAAGAAGTAACGTTATTCATTTCCACATTTTTCTAAGAGTTCTAATGGGTTTACACAAGGATATGACAAGGGAGTTTCATAAATATATATGGGTTGTACATCCAGGTCTAAAAAAGATTTATCATGATCTCCATAGGAAATTAGGGTATCTAGGGATGAATATGGAGGTATTATGATTCATGGTATGATGTTTCACCTATGAGTAGATGATTTCCAAGCACTAGAGACCTGTTGGGTCATTTCAGCCTCTACCCATTCTGAAATAGAAGTGGGATGATGTCACTAACAATCTTATGACAGGATTATACAAGAAAACTCACAATAATGATGTAGTACGGGTGATTATAGATCAACTGATATAATTATCAAAGATTTTTTACTATTAGGAATACCTTCACCATAGAATATCTGGATAGTCTCTTTGTGCAGGAGATAGTTTAAATGCATGTTTTTCTGAGGATCATCCTATCTGATCAAGATCCCCACTTCACATCTCAATTCTAACAGGGCCTTCACAAGACATTGGAATCACATGTTTTTCTAAGTACAACATATCATCCTTAGATTATTGGCCAACATGAAGGAACAATTTATGTCCTAGATGATATGTTATGAGTCCATATTTTGGATTTGGGTGGTTTATGATAGCAGAAACATGAACTCCAAGAGTTTGAGTATAATAAAAAAATTCCATGAATTGATCCAAATCACTTCTTCCAAGGATTTTTATAGAAGGCCATTCCATTTACCTATTTTTTGTTTAATGGTAGGTGAGTCAAATATTGTTCTATATAGTCTCCTATAAGCAATATCTATGTAGGTCTAGTTTATCAGAAAGTGGTTAATGATAGAGAAAATCCAACCAAAATCACAAGATAACCATTAGAGATGACCTCTTAAGTTTGATTTTGGTCATCATGTATTCATTTGGGTGCCATAATGCCACACCCAGACCTATCTTTTATTTTATTTTATAATATTCTTTGACTTTTAATTTTTTTTGGGGTTCGGGTTAAGTCCCAGACGAAAAAAAATTTGAGTTATGTTAAAAAGTGTGCGACTTTCAGTTGATGTCACTGGGAGCACAAGCGGAGCGCGTGTTGCAAACCCCGCGCAGCTCTACTTAGGCATTGGCATGGTTCTCTTACCTTCAGAAAAATTAAAATGAGTAAATATTGTGATTTATTATGTTATTTAAAACATTTTTGTTGTTGTTAATCATTCTATAATTAATATTAAATATGAAATGATAATGATAATAATAATAATAATTAATAATTAATAATAATAATTAATAACAATAATAATAATAATAATAATAATATTATTACTATTATTTTAGGTCGGTGCGCAGGCACCACACGACTAGCAGAAGTCATGCGATAAGTCTAGGTACCGTACAACTACAGTATTTGAAGCAACCAAATCAAAATAAACTGGATTATTGTTAAAGAGTTGTTATTATTAATGTTACGATATTTAGCATTTTTTTATTGTTATTAAAGTTATTATTATTATTATTTGGTTTATTATTATTATTATTATTATTAGGGTTATTATTAGTATATATTAAAGTTATTGTTATTTATTATTATTGTTTTTTTTCTTTTCATAATTCTATTATTTTATTTTATTTTTATTTTTTTAATTCCTTATCATTTTTATTTACTCTCTAACGTAGAACCCCATCCCCGTTTCTTTTCTTCTCACTCTGCCGACTAATTTTTTTTTTCTGGGTTTTAAAAAAATTAATATATGATAAAAGGGGTTAGGGTTCAGATATTTTTAAAAATGGGTCTGGGATGCGTGAACGCCGTTCACGCATCCTTCGCCGTGGAAGGATGCGTGAACGGTGTTCACGCATCCCGGACCCCGACGGTAATGCGTGAACGGCGTTCACGTGTCCTTTTCTGACCAGCTAAAGGAAGCGTGAACGCCGTTCACGCATCCTTGCGCGGGAAAAGATGCATGAACGGCGTTCACGCTTCCTTCCGCGGCGAAGGAAGCGTGAACTCCGTTCACGCATCCGGCCGAGAAAAATTATAAAAGGAGGCCCCCCCCCCAATACCCATTGTCATCCTCTGATTTTTGTTGCGAAGCTCTGCAGAAATTCTTTCTCAACAAATATTTGCTGCTTTTATTGAGGTAAAATTTCTATTTAATAATTTAATTGTTTATTTGTGTTTATTTATTTCATTTGTATGTTTAATTGTGTTTATTTATTTCATTTGTACATTTAATTGTGTGTATGATTTATTTATTTCATATGTTATGCATGAAATGTTTTGTATGATTTAATTTTCTTGATGTTGAATGTTCGTATGATTTAATTTTTTGAATGTCTGTTGTCTAAATATTGAATGTTTTATGTTATGTCTAAAATTTTTAATGTTTAGAAAAAGTAATTTATGTTAGAGAAATTTATTTTAATGGATGGTTTTGATGTAAGTGTAAATTAAATTACTTTTATTTACTAGTAATAATATTTTTAATCAATAAAGTATAAAATATATTTACTTATATTTTGAAAAGTAGAAGAATGCCCTAAAAACATTACAATTTCATAAAATTTAAAATAACAAAAGTGTTTATTATTTAAATCTCAATTAGATCAGTTATAATAAAATTTATTTAATGTTTTTAATAAATATATATATATATACACATGAAGTTAAATTTTTGTAAAAGAGGTGTAGTATTTAATATAGATTTTATATAATACGGATAATATAATAAATATACCAAAAAACACGGTATGAGTGATGACTGATCTTGAGATGACCGACCATGCATAATTGAAATTGCATGTTTTATTTTGTGTATGTTGTTATTCAATTTGTAATAATTGCATTTTTTCGGTATTGATGACCTGCGAGTCATCTCTCAGTAAGTGTAAGGACCTGCGTGTCCGTTTAAATTAATTTATGTATTTCATACCCCTAGACCCTCTCACATGCATGTGAGTAAATTTGTAATTAAAAGACTGACGCCCCAAAGAGGTGTCGACGAAGAGGCATCCCCGAAGAGGTGTCGACGAAGAGGCATTTGAGAACTCGTTCGAGAGGAGGTGTTGCTGTTTGACAAGAGATTGGCGGTTGCTGCAATATTTGATAATAGAGACAGGAGTTTACCCATATAAATTGTGGTTAGTTTATCAGATAATGATAAACTAATCGCAAGTCTCAAGATCAAGTCATGATTATATATTCATAAGTAATCAAACTTTATGAAACATTATATTAAATTTGCTTTTGTGCTAAAATCACAATCACTATACCTTAACAGTGATAAATCAATACATAAAAAAGTCTCAAGATAATCAATTATTCAAAACCAAATTAAATAATTTAAAATTTTAATGTAGTGTATAATATTTTTAAATTTTTTTTAATAGGTAATTATGTCTTCTCAAATATATTGCAACGGTGAGGTAATTTGTACCGAGCAGGGTTTTAGCTACAGTGTGCCACCTGTCAAAGTGGTAAATCTCCATGGTTGTATGACATTGGATGCAGTTCGTAATAAGATTCATAGTCGGTTAAAATTGAGTGCAGGACAAGCAATCACTTCAATTAGATACCGACATATTCAATATCCTGAGCGTATGTGGCACAGCGACTACCCTATAGTCGATGATGAGGATTGGATGGAGGCTTCTCAGTTATTCAGGCAACAGTGTATTAATGGTTTGATGGAATTATTTATTGTCATTTCTGATATTGATGTGGTGCAATCGATTACTACAGAACCATGCTTTGTGACCTCTATAGAAGTCGGTCCTTCACAACAGTCTTCTTCATTGCCTCCTTCTCATACGACTCCTGTGGAAGAATGTAATGAGGAAGATCATCAAAATTTGGAAGGAAATGTAGATGAAATCCCTTTCTGTGCTGATATAGTGCAAGAAAGTTTATCTGAGGAAGAAGAATCTGGGGAGTCAGCAGAAGATGATGTGGTTGGAAATGAACCTTCTGAGGTTCCTTTGAGAGACAGACATCCACTACATCCACCAGTTAGTGGTAATCAGCCTTCAGTTTGAGTTCCTTAGTTTAAGGAATGTCTCGTGAACAACCTTTTGATTGGGATGTCATTACACCAACTTCTGAATTCCCTGGCATTATAGGGAATATGCCTGCATCAAATGATAATGCCATATATGTTGGGCAGGAGTTCGAAAGTAAACAGGTCATGAAAAATGTGATAAAGCAATACCACATTGAGCGACATTTCACATTTGTGGTTTATGAGTCAAAGAAGACCAAATATCTCATTCGTTGTGAAAAATATGGGTCAGAATGTAAATTTCGATTAATAGAACTATTTGATAAATGTTATGGATGTTGGAAGATAACCAAATTAGAAGGCCCACACACTTGTCTGCATCCCAGCTTGGCACAAGATCACTCTTCTCTTGATGCAGAGTTTATATCTACTGTTATTTGTGAGATGATACGAACAAGTCAGGATGTTCCTATTGCCCTTATTCAGGAAAGAATTCAACAGTTGTATAACTATAAGGTATCATACAACAAAGCTTGGAATGCAAAACAGAAAGCCATTGTAAAAGTGTATGGTGATTAGGATGAGTCTTATGCGTTGTTGCCACAGCTTATGGAATTGTTGTCTCTCAATAATCAGATTGTTTATCAGTTGGACAGTGTTGAGTATGTATCCCAAAATCATCTAGTTGATCGGTCAAAGGTGAAGTTCAAGAGGATTTTTTGGGCATTCAGACCGTGCATTGCTGCATTTCCCTTTTGTAAACAATTTATTCAGGTAGATGGCACATTCCTTTATGGAAAGTATACAGGTGTTCTACTCATTGCTTCCACACAGGATGGTAATCGCGCTCCTCTGCCACTTGCTTTTGCTGTTGTTGAAAAAGAAATTTTTGAATGCGGGAGCTGGTTCTTGGCATGTGTACGTGTTCATGTCACGCAGAAACAGGGCGTGTGTCTGATATCTGATCGTCATCGAGCGATTATAGAGGCCGTGAGTAGTGATGGGGTTTCTTGGACTGAGCTGAATGATTATCATCGTTATTGCATTAGACATATTGCAAGTAATGTGCATAAGCAGTTTAGAGATGAGGCCATAAAGAAGGCGATCCTCAAATTGGGTATGGTTTTCTAAACTTTCTTTTTTTAACAAAATTTACTATCCATTTTAATACATTATTATGTTATGCTTTCAGCATATGAACCCCAACAAGAAAGGTTTGATCGACGTCTTGAAGAGATCCGAACAGTTAATGAGGAGGTATATGAATATATGGTACAAATTTCAAAGGAAATATGGTCATTAGCATACGATGGTGGCATGAGATATGGGCATATGACTACTAATATAGTGGAGTGCGTAAATGGGGTCCTCAAGGGTGTGCGCAAACTCCCAATCACAGGGTTAGTGCAAGAGACATTTTTTAGATGTGTTCACTACTTTGTTGACCGGTCCCAAAAGGCCTACCAGAGGATGGAAAATGGAATGCTTTTTACTCAGCATTTTCAAAGTGATATTGACCGGATACGGAATGAGGCTTCACGATGGAATGTTATAGCCTTTGACAGGGAAAAGAGGAGTTTTCGGGTAAGAAAGTGCTACGACCAGGGTGCATGCACTAATGGTGGAGTGTTTGTCGTGATGTTGGATAATAGGTACTGTGATTGTGGCAGCTTTCAGGCATTGAGATATCCATGTGTACATGTTATTACAGCTTGCGCTTCGGTAAATATATCGTGGGAGCCATATGTTGACCCGGTGTATCACATGAGCACTTTGGTTAACTGTTATAGTGCTGCTTGGATGCCTGTTGGTGACTTCCATTCTATCACATTGCCTGCTGATCAACCGACCATTGTCCCTGATATTTCCAGGTTTTCATAAGTCGGTTTTGGTATCATTTATAATTTTTTCAATGTGTGTCATTTTTAAAATTATTGGCTTCATGCTACTAGGTTGCGGCCTCGAGGAAGACCGAAGTCAAATCGCATCAGAAATGAGATGGATTGGCCTCGGCAATGAGGAGGGAGAATACGATGCAGTATCTGCCACGCAGAAGGACATACTCGTAAGAGATGTCCCCAAGTGGCAGGACAGAGTTCCAAATCTCATCATCCATGATCGATTCTGTGTACCTGCTCTAAGAGGAAGAGGTTGTGGTTGGTGTCGATGATGAAGAAGAAGAATAAGAAATAGAGGATGAGGATGAGAAGAAGTAGAAGACTAAGAGGAAGAGGTTGTGGTTGAATAACCTATTGTGGAAGTTTCTATAGTTACTTAGGAACTTGATCTATTTGGAATAATGTTAATGGTTATCTAATGGATAATGGATAAATTAACAAACGTAATTTCACAAATAAGAAGAAATAATTTATTTTTCACTTTTTCCTGTTAATTTTTAATGTGGAATAATGTTGATGGTTATTTAATGGATAATGGATAAATTAACAAACGTAATTTCACAAATAAGAAGAAATAATTAATTTTTCACTTTTTCCTGTTAATTTTTAATGTGGAATAATGTTGATGGTTATTTAATGGATAATGGATGAATTAACAAACGTAATTTCACAAATAAGAAGAAATAATTAATTTTTCACTTTTTCCTGTTAATTTTTAATGTGGAATAATGTTGATGGTTATTTAATGGATAATGGATGAATTAACAAACGTAATTTCACAAATAAGAAGAAATAATTAATTTTTCACTTTTTCCTGTTAATTTTTAATGTGGAATAATGTTGATGGTTATTTAATGGATAATGGAAAAATTAACAAACGTAATTTCACAAATAAGAAGAAATAATTAATTTGTCACTTTTAAATTATGGTTTTCTTATAAGATGTCTAGTTTTAGTAATGGCATCTGAGTGTCTGAGCATCCTTAACTAATGTTGATTGTGAGACTAGGCTAATGTTGATTGTGACACCAAATAAAAATGAATATATCATGATTCCACTATTAATAAGTAACGATGATATCATGTGTGCAGATGGCAGGTTTTCCATTGCTTACATCTCAGGCTACTCATGTATCACGACTGCTTTTAGAGGGACGTCCTGTGGCTCCCTTGAGTGTACGTAGATCTCACCATTTCCATCATACTGCACCACCTCCCGCTATCGTCCCACATCTTCGTCGAGCTGGATTTTATGGAGTAGCGATGTGCGACTTCACGTTTCTTGATCATCAGCTCATTGCCGCACTTGTCGAGAGATGGAGACCAGAGTCGCATACTTTCCATTTCAGTGAGGGAGAGATGACTATTACATTGCAGGATGTGGCTATTATGTTGGGCCTCCCTATCGACGGACATGCTTTGACAGGCCGGGTTCCATCAGATTTGCCTGAGCTTGTTCATAGACTTCTGGGCATAGAGGTCCAGGATGATGGCAGGACCATCGTCGGTGGTAGATTGCGGATGCCTTGGTTAGACCAGCACTTCACACATTTACCAGATGATGCTGATGACGTCACCGTGCTGCGCTTTGCACGCACATATATTTTGAGGCTGATCGGTGGCACGCTTTTTGTTGACCACTCTACTACTTTTGTGCACCTGATGTATCTAGCTTTTTTAGAGGATTTGGACCAGGCAGGTCGATATAGTTGGGGGTCTGCCTGCCTAGCATATACATACAGAGCCCTATGCAGCGCATGTCGCATCGACAAGATACAGATCACAGGATGCATGGTTCTTCTACAGATGTGGGTATGGGAGCACATACCTCGTTTAGCTCCACATGCCCGTGCGCCATTACCCGTAGATATTGTAGCAGAGGCTCCACGTGGACGTTGGTATGTTATTAATTATTTCAAATATCTAACTTACTTGTATAAAATTCTTTTATGAAATGTAAAAAAAATGTTATCTACAGGTGGAGTCAGGCGCATCGACATTCAGATTCTCCAAGACATGATGTTCACGCCTACAGACTTATGCTAGACAGCATTCGACCAGACGATGTAAGTGATTATTATTTATATTGTTAAATCTTTAATCTTTACTGTAAATCTATTCATTTATTAATTGATTATTAATTTTTTCTTTCAGATTACATGGATGCCATATACAGATGATATCCTTCAGAGTCTTCCCCCATACTGTACTGTGATGCTTGATATCGGCTCCTGCATGGTTCCACTGATTCATTTTCATATAGTCGAGTGGCATCAGACAGATAGGGTTATGAGACAGTTTGGATTCCTTCAGCCAGTTCCTGACCCGCCCAGTCAGTTGGATTCATTGCATTCCCTGAAGATGTCAGGGAAGAGAGATTTTGATTGGAGGAGCTACCATGTGAGATATGTTGCGTTATGGGACAGGCGACGGGAGTCCCAGTTGCGAGGGGCAGGGACAGTACGCTTTCATTTGATGGATCAGATGGATTATGCAGGCTGGTACATCAGGTCTCCCGTCAGATTTCTGACACGGCACGGATGGGGATTTCATGACTTGGTATGCATTCTTTCTTTCACAGTTCAACATATTTTTTATTCAAATTAGTTAACAACAGAATTTGTTTTCGCAGGATGCTCGTATTTGTCATCTACTGCATATGTCTGATCCAGTGGAGAGAGCTGCCTTTGACCCAGCATATTTTCACAGCCTTGTACGATAGATGCTACCGTCGATGGACGAGATTTATCATGGCATTTTCTTTGATCCACCACCTGCTGTGGAGGCCGCGGAGCCTGCTGCGGAGGCCGTAGAGCCTGCTGAGCCTCACATAGATGTACCTGGGGGTGATGACCCTGTTATGGATGCTGTTGTTCCACAGGATGAGGCTGCTCAGCTTGCTCAGCCACATGATATTATTCCACTGGAGGAGGGTGTTCAGAATGATCAGTCATATGCTCCTCCAGCTTCTCAGGCACAGCCACAGGTACTTACAGACGCTGACTGGATTGAGTTCGATGTTTTATTGCAGTCATCCGCAGCAGAGCAGCCATCTACTTCCTATATTGGTGAGAGTTCCAGCCAGCTTCCACTATCCTTAGATGCAGGCCAGGGTACAGGCGGTGAGACTGTACATCCACCGTCTGTCACACAGGAGGATGTGGAGGTGGCTGTCGATGAGGATGCGCAGCGTACGCCAGAGCACAGACGTAGACAGACACGGCGTGGACGCATCCAGTATACGCCTGACTGTGGGACAGAGGAGCATCCACAACGGAGGCGTAGATTAGGTTGACATTTGATTTATGATACGTTTTGTATGTGTATTACTGTTATCTAGACTTCTATTATACCTTTAATAAGTGTCTTACTATTATCAAATTATCTACCAATGTATATATATATATATGTGTATAATAAATAATATGATTAAATTAAATGATAAATATTAATTATATTAATTATTTCAAATTGCAATAGAAGTGGACACAGTTATGATGAGTGATGGTTCAGTCCAACCATGAAAAATGCATATGCTGATAAGAATAAAAGGCCACAACAAGTGTAGAAGAATGGAACAATAGTTGGAAAATCTTCCATTGGGAATATGCAAAACAATGAAGTCAAGAAAACTGTGAAAGAAACTATTTCCAAGAATAAGTTTGAGCTAAAATCCAAGGATTATTTCATGACAAATCTTGAAATTCATATCATCTCAAGAAGTTGAAACTTGAGGTATTCCAATCACACTTTATCCATTGTTCTTAATTATATTTCTCATTTCAATTAAGGGGGAGAGCTTGATTGATGGAAAGATGGGATGAAAAGGGGAGATTTATCTTTTCACTTGAACTTTTTAATATATTTGGTGAAGTATGTGCAGGATTTAGCATTTCATTGATAATTTTGATTATCTACCCTTGGTTAATAATTGATACACTGTAAGCATGATTTAACATTTATGGTTGTTTATGGACAAAATTGAAAACTACAATATGAATTAGAAGTTCATTTGGCCAATTTTGAGAAGATACATATTCAGACTTTATAAAAGGAAACGATTTATACTGGTACGCAATCTAAAGAGTGAGATTATTGAGTATGCATCTCAAAACTTAGGTCATGTCCATGACATCACTTCTTCCACCTTATTTAGATAAAATGATATTTTTTAGAGAGCACATGCCTTAAAAAATATTACTCTTGGATCTAGAGAGAACATGCCAATAGGGTGGTTTAATATTCTAAACTCTATATGAAGTAGTAGGAAGAAGAGAAGTTTGAGATGAAGATTGAAATTGGAATTCTCAGATCAGAAATTCCCTAATACTCATATAAATTCAATAAGTTGAAGATAAAGGTTAAATAATAATCCAAGACTATTTATTTTATGAATAACATATTAAAAGACCAAGTAAAATGTATTGAAGAACTTTAGGAGGATTTTGTTGGCCTACAATTAAATATAGGATCAAGAGAAACTCTTGACTCCTAATATGATATTAGGAAATTAGGTCACACAAGTGATGCAAAAAAGGGAAATTATGGTTCATAGGTCCAAAAAATAGTTAAAAAATGTTTAGGGAAGAAAATGATACATCGTAATGCCACAAATGGTATGGTTATTGTTCATAAACAGAAAGCAGTAATGATTGGTGTCAGAACACAAGAGCCTGTTATGTGGATAAAGATTTATTTTGGTATGAATTATAATCAGAATATTTAGTGATCTTAAGGAATAATGAGTGGTGTATTAGTGATGCACATGAATAAACCATTTATCAAATATTATTTTTGTGGAAATATGGAGAATTCTTAGAATGCTCATTCCATAGCATTGAGGGTCACTATTTTAGGTTTAGAGGATTTAGACACATGGAAAAATATTTCTCATCAATAATGTATTTTTAAAATTCAACCTATTGAAATTTGTTTAGGTTTTTGATCCACTCAATATAAACTCTCAATCATTCCTCAAGTGTAGTTGGATGGATTCCTTTTTAAATAAAGTTAAAAAAATGTGTTAGATAAAATATTCCACCAAATTCCATATTCACTCCAAATACCAATCCTTATTCTTCATGAAAAATATAAATAATATATTTATACTTTTTCATATATATCTTCATTCATACTTTAGTGAACATTTTTGAAAACTCCTTTGCACATTTTTTTCTATTTAAGATAATCTTAAATAATTCTCACTTTTAAAACATGGATAATTATCCAAATATGAAATTAAATTACATAACATGAATCCATAAAAATTATCCAAGCACCACCACTTCACATATTGACATATTGATAAAACATACAACCATTTTTTCCAACAATCTCCCCCTTTATCTTCTGTTGTTAATATCCATTCATATCATAAAAGTTAATATGTGGTAACATCAATTATTCTCCCCCTTATTTAAAATAAAATGAAAAGGATAATTGGACAATTTTAAACTCATATTTCTTCTCAAAAAAATCTTCACATATATTTTAAATAAGGGGATGATATGACATGATACTTGGAACAAAGCCTTTAGTTAATAAACACTATATCTATATGATCCATCCTAGTGTAGAAAGAAATAATTAAATAACCAATATAATATAATCTACCTATAACACATACTCATATGTGATACTAAAATTAGATATTCTCAATTATCAGGATGAGTAATTTTAAGATAAGAAATACATGATCCTGCACACACTTCAAAAAACACATTAGAAAGTTCAAGTGCAAGAACAAATGTAACAGCCCGAGATTTTATGAAAAATATTCTTTTTAATTTTATTAATGTCCTGTGTTGTACGCTACACCAAAAGGAGCTTGCACAACACGCATCCTTGACTTGCCTTGCATTGCACGCAATCGTAACCTTCCTCGATAGCGTGTGTAGTACGCAATACCGAGTTTCACTAAACAACGATATGCTATAAAAATATTATTAAAACTAGCCGTTATGAATAGTAATAACCACTTTTTGAAATCCAGTAAATCTTATTTTTCAAAATGAACTTTATTTTTGGATTCGGAATATCGAATTTAGCCTAAGGTGAAATTTTGGTACTTTTCGGATAACTTTCATATTCTGATGAATAGTGAAAATTACAAAATTATAATTAAAAACAACTTTTTTAATCGAAATAATTAATAGTGATAAATCATTAATTTGGGTGGTTTTAAAGTATATTTAGAATATATTTTTACAATTTAATACAATGTTGGTCATTGGATGTAGTTTCACATTTAAACTAGACATAAACAAGTGTCAATCTTTTGATAGATATTGTTTCTTAAAAACACGCTATTTGTTTTAACAGCGGGATTTAATTATAAAATTAATTAATGCAACTTCTATGTTATGAATTTGGTAAAATAGATTTCATTTTTGAATTCGGAATATGAAATATAGCTAAGGATGAAATTTTGGCATTGTTCTGAAAAACATCAATTTTTGATGAATAGTGAAACTACTAAGTGGTAGTTAAAAAAATTGAATTTTTCATAAAACTTAATTTTGCCGCTTCTGTGAATGGAATTTCGAAAATCCGAGAGACACGGTTAATATCAAGGACTAAAATGTGGTTCAATGAGATGAAAATAATTTTTGGTGAATAGTAACTTTTTACTTTTTTTTACCGCGGTTAATAGTAAATAGGGTAACTAAGGGTAAATATGATATTAATATTACCCTAACACATGTCCTAATTCTATTGGACAAGTGTAATTCGACCAAAAACAAACTTAGGAATAAAATATGACCATTTAGGCCCACTTGGATTAGATTAGGACATTTATTATTAATTTATTTAAAGAAAGGTTAAAATAGTTAAAATCAAAGTTTAATAAGTAAATCATTTTTAATGAGGGGTTATACATAAGATAAATTCGACTATAAATATTCATTAGAAAGCTAAAAAGATTTCCTACATGATGGTATTTTATTTGTAATTTTTAGACATCAAATAATTTAATTTATTTATGACACAATGATGATGCAGTAATTATCTTATTAATGAAATATTGATATAATTGATGTTATAAACACCAAAATAAATGTAATTTGAGACTTTTTATGAATTAAACTAATTTTTTAGGTTAATATGATATATTAATGTTGATTTAATCAACTTGGTTCGAACATTTAATTCTGTTATGACTTTCACAAAAGTCATATATCAAATAGTGTCAAAATTGACACAAAATAGTTTTTAAATCAAATATTATATTATTAATTGTTATTTTATTCCTAAAAATCTAAGGTTCGGCCAAATGACTTAGATAAGGATATATATATTAATAATAAACAATTTGGGGTTCGTTTGGCATGTTATAGTAAGTGTATTAACCATATAGTGAAAGAAAACAAAAAGACATGGTAAAAGTTAAATTATTTAACTTAATGTTAAATCTAAATGATAAGGTTAACATAGGAACCTAAACTTGTCTAAATTCTATTGGATGAGAGGATTTCGACCCCTCCCCACCTTAACTTCGAAATAAGACCCTTTGGAACCATTATAAACCGATTTTGACTTTAATATAAAATAATATTTTGAGATATTCCTAAGGTGCCCCTCTCCTCCCCTATAAAAGGACACCTCCTCCCCCTCCTCCTCACACCAATTTGAGCACTCAAGCTCGGCCAACCCCTGACATTTTCTCCTCTCCACTTCCCTAGTATCATCCTAGAGGTCCTGGTCTTCTTAAAAGACCAATTTTAGTTCCCTAAAAGGAGGACTCAAAGAAGCACTTCAAAGAAGAGGTAATATCCATTACCGATCTTTTTCAATTTCTTTCTTCTTCAACATATTCTTCTTTAGTTGTTTCATGATAAAGTAATAACATCAGTATTTCTTATATACTGATATGTTATTATAAATATGAAACAACTCTAATTAACCTTCTAACCATCCTACGGAAAAAGGAAATCACCGCGCGTGCGTACGTACGGAATACCGTCTCCACGCCGTGGTGTAATCTATTTTCCGCCACCACCTTAATAGGATGGGTATAAAGGTGTAATGAGTAACTATATATGATTATTATAAAGTGATATTGATACTGAAATAGTATACATACACTTAAACACAATTCCACGACCATGGGAACGATATCATCGCTCGTGCGTACGTACGGACTACCGTCTCCACGACGCGATGAGATTCATTCTCCATGTTAACCATTTAAGAATGATTATAATGTATATATAAGAAATAATAATGAAATATATGACATTATAAAGCTACTGGATTTATGTATATATATACATATTTATGTCATCTACTTACTTCCATTTCAAGACAATAAGGAAAGAAAAACAGCGTTCATGCGTACGTACGGACTACCGTCTCCATGAACGGTGTTTTTCATTTTATTTATCTACCTATTATATATATATATATATACTGAATATATATGATATATAAATCATATTTTATATTCTGGAAGTAAGTAAATCATGATATAAGTAATAATGATGTCAAGAACAACAAGTCAAAACACCTACGATAAATGAAACGATTTTACCCAAAACGCTTCTTTAACATGGAATTTACAAAAGAACGGGTAATATAATGTCATAAGTGAACCATATATGATATCATAACAAATGAATATGATTCTGTAATAAGTCAATAACATGATTTAAATCATTATACAGGAGGTTCGGACACTTACAAAGCAAGTCGGACCTAAGGTAAGGGAAATATCACAATCTCATTTTTATCCGAGATTGTTTATTCGTAAGTACTTACTGGGGTGTATGTTATCATCCACATCCATGTTCCCTCAATATGTAATATTGTTTCCATCCACTTACAATAGTTTAAATCCAATTTTACCCTTAGGTGAGTTTTTAGTAAAGAATATGAAAGGAATATTTTGTCGCTTTTTCGTACGAGGTACATTTTGACTTTTTCGACAAAAGTACAAAGAATGTTTTTTTTAACTTATACGGCATGAACGGATTTTTTACGGTTTTATAAAGCCTTATTTTCATGAACCTTCCTCCAAAATATTTCATGTCTATTTTTAATAAAATCTCTTTCTTTTAAAATTGTATGATGTTTTATGAAAACAAATTGATTTTGAAGAAGAAAGGATATTTTCCTCAAGAATTCATTTCAAGTGTTTTATCAAAATTATTTTCCATCTAAGATAATAAAGGGTTCTGTTTCTATCCATATTTTTACATTGATTTGACTATGTTGTGATGGAATTATGTTTATGAATTCCTTTATCTTATATGAATGGTTTTATGATGTCATGTTGTTTAAGAATCCCATTTTTATTACATGGGTTATGCAATGATGTATGATTTATGATTTTGTGGCACACATAAGAAAGGATTCATTAAGAGATGGGTGGGACCTATATCTACCTCCAATGCATTGGGTAAAGATTTCATATCTCATGAGATAGACATGGCTGGAATGGTAGGTTATACCGGTTCAGTGAAACAGGACTGAAACGAGGATTACTTGATTCAGAAAGGGACTTTGTCCACTAAGATAGTCTTGGCAATGAGTCTTGACTAACAAGAAATGATTCTCTATGATTATGTGTGTATGCCACAATGAGTAATGTTTTAAGTTATGGTTTCATTTTCACTACTATGATTTATCCCATGTTATGAAATTATGCTCTCTTTTGCAGGTTAAGATTTCCAAAAATGTTATGTTCTTATGAAAATTATGTGATTGATATTTCCTTTGTTTACCCTTACTGAGCATTTGAGCTCACCCTTTTATGTTTTCTTTTCCCCAGGATATAAAGAAAGGTTTTAGGTAAAAAAAAGGGATGACCTTTATGGGAGATATTGAAGAACTTTCACCACGATTAGAAGATTACGTTCCGAGTTTCCAAAGACACTAAACTATTACGATCCTTTAGTGTGTGTTTTTGTTATGTACTAAGTATTCCGCAAATGTAATGTAATGTTCATGTACGTCAGGCTTCGGGCCTCTACAGTTGGTATCAGAGGAAAGGTTTAGTCAACCTTTGGAAACTAGGATGCGAAAACTTTAGTGAGATCCCTAGAGATATTTCTAAGGTATGTCTAGGGATGTCCCTAAGGTTAAGTATACGTATAGGTTATAGTACTAGAACTACGCTAACGATCATAGAATTAAACCTAAGATGTTAGATGTTTAAGGTACTCCCCCATTATTATGTTGTTTTCCCTAGCATGATTTTTGCCTCTCACGCTATTCTTTTTGGGTTTTAGACAATGGCTGGAACCCGAAGGAACAGTGTTGATCAATGCAATGGACAATGCAATGATTGCCCTCCTGAACAAACAAATGTTATGGGAGATGGAGTGCAAAATCTTATTGCTATACTTACACAAGCTATGAATCATTCTGGACATCCAAATGAGCAGAGAAGGGAACAATATTCTATTGAGTCCTTCATGAGGCAACGTCCACCTTCTTTCAGTGGGACTTCCGATCCACTTGTTGCTGAACAATGGATCAGCACCACTGAAAAGATATTTTCAGTTCTTCAATGTTCTGAACATGATAAAGTCATTTTAGCAGTATATCGTTTGGAAGGTGAAGCTGATCAATGGTGGAATCTTATCAAGAATACGAGGCCAAGAGATGAAATTGAGTCCATGGAATGGGACGAGTTCAAGAACTTATTTTTCAATAAGTACTTCCCCCGTATTCTTCGAACAAAGATGGAGAAAGAGTTTCTTGAACTGAAGCAAAGGGATGATGAATCTGTTGGTAACTATGAAGCAAATTTTACAAGACTTGCAAGGTACGCTTCTGGTATTATCATCCAACCTGAAAGTAAAGTTGATCGATTTTTCAGTGGCTTAAAACCAAGTCTTCGAAGGGCATTAGCTATAAGAGACTTCAGTAGCTATGAAGAAATTGTGCGTTGTGCTATCAAGGTAGAAATGGAAGTTGGTGTTACATATCCATCTCATGGTTTTGACAAGAAACGAAAGATGGAGTTCAAGGAGAAATCTCAGAATAATGGTGAAAAGAAGATGAATGTTTCCTTATGCACAAAGTGTGGAAAGAAGCATGGTGGAGATTGTCTTAAAGGGACTAGAAAATGTTTTAAGTGTGGAAAAGAAGGTCATCGAGCAGCTGAGTGTCGAAGTGATGGAAAAAGGGTTTCTAATGATGTGAATAAAGCAAACACTACAGAGAACGCACCGCCAACACTTCAATGCTTCAAGTGCAAGGAAATGGGGCATTATGCTAATAATTGCCCTAATCCAAGGGTTAGTGATGATCAACATGAGAAACCACTGAAGGCAAAGGACAAAGGGAAGTCACATGAGATCACTATTGGCGATGTTGAATATGATAACGATGTGGTGGAATGATTAAGCGTTTATGTAATGGGATTCCAAAATAATGTTGTATCATTGAGTATTGAAATATTTATTGATGTGGTATTCAAAGTGATTGAGATATTTTTTTTGGAAATAAGATGATATGCGCATAATGAAGACGAGAAAATGAAATGTTTAACAGTATTCATGAGCTCATGATTGATATAAGGACTAAGTAATATCATGGTTTGAGTATATAGAATTCTGAGGATTTTGGTATGAGGAAAGTGTTAACTTTTAACTGCATTCATGTTTTCACTAAGGTATTCAAGAGAATACATGATTAAGGACTTTGAATGTTTGGAATGTGACCATCAAAACATATCTTATGATATATGGGGATCGACGATGGTGTTAAATCTCTGGTAATCATTTTCACTATGTTATGAGAGTAGACTGCAGTATTATAGATAAGCCTAAAGATTGGAATGGATTATGTTTGACATAAGTTAGTATTGTTTGTTTTTTTCGATATTATTGATAGGATGTTAGAGTAATATAGTTTTGGAAAAAGGACAACCTGCAGGACGGGCGGCAGCCCATCGCTTCGGACAAGGCTGTAGGAATCGAACCCACAACCGAAGTGCGACTGGCCTTTATCGCCTACCACTGGCCTACAGGAAGTCCCTGTTTAGTAGAAACTAGTTTTATTATATAAAGCAGTATGATATATGAAGTATGAGTCCATTTTAGGAACCATATATGATTAATCTCACTATAGACCGACTTATGTATATAATTTTTGCTAGCCTTTTGTCTGAGATAGATGGAATGACCTGTCGTTCTATCACATGATCTGCTAATGCTTCACGAATAACAAATTCAACTTCATTTCTTTATGATATGAAGTGGAAATTGTTCAATTCACGAACAACAGTGAGATTGTAACAAAATCATGTAAGTATTTCTTTTAATTCATCAACTTTAGTGAAATGATCTTGAAAACCAAAAATGTTGTCCTAGTGATCTTATACCCGATGAATCAGATGGTACCCTAGATCATCACAAATTTATGGCTTTGTGATTGCTAGCTTTTCCATAGCCATGTTCTCTACCACTCTCCATCAGAACATGATGGTTAGATTTCTCTTCCATATCCATATTTTCACCTATGTGGAAACCCAATGATTAGTTTATTTGGGTAACCGTTACGTTTCATACTTTAGTTTTTAAAGCCAAGTTTTGGTATTCCCTTTTACGATGTGGGTTTCTATTAAAGAAACTTTCAAATAGTAAACCATTTATAACCCCGACGAATTTCGAGGGCGAAATTCATTTTAAGGGGGGTAGAATGTAACAGCCCGAGATTTTATGAAAAATATTCTTTTTAATTTTATTAATGTCTTGTGTTGTACGCTACACCAAAAGGAGCTTGCACAACACGCATCCTTGACTTGCCTTGCATTGCACGCAATCGTAACCTTCCTCGATAGCGTGTGTAGTACGCAATACCGAGTTTCACTAAACAACGATATGCTATAAAAATATTATTAAAACTAGCCGTTATGAATAGTAATAACCACTTTTTGAAATCCAGTAAATCTTATTTTTCAAAATGAACTTTATTTTTGGATTCGGAATATCGAATTTAGCCTAAGGTTAAATTTTGGTACTTTTCGGATAACTTTCATATTCTGATGAATAGTGAAAATTACAAAATTATAATTAAAAACAACTTTTTTAATCGAAATAATTAATAGTGATAAATCATTAATTTGAGTGGTTTTAAAGTATATTTAGAATATATTTTTACAATTTAATACAATGTTGGTCATTGGATGTAGTTTCACATTTAAACTAGACATAAACAAGTGTCAATCTTTTGATAGATATTGTTTCTTAAAAACACGCTATTTGTTTTAACAGCGGGATTTAATTATAAAATTAATTAATGCAACTTCTATGTTATGAATTTGGTAAAATAGATTTCATTTTTGAATTCGGAATATGAAATATAGCTAAGGATGAAATTTTGGCATTGTTCTGAAAAACATCAATTTTTGATGAATAGTGAAACTACTAAGTGGTAGTTAAAAAAATTGAATTTTTCATAAAACTTAATTTTGCCGCTTCTGTGAATGGAATTTCGAAAATCCGAGAGACACGGTTAATATCAAGGACTAAAATGTGGTTCAATGAGATGAAAATAATTTTTGGTGAATAGTAACTTTTTACTTTTTTTTTACCGCGGTTAATAGTAAATAGGGTAACTAAGGGTAAATATGATATTAATATTACCCTAACACATGTCCTAATTCTATTGGACAAGTGTAATTCGACCAAAAACAAACTTAGGAATAAAATATGACCATTTAGGCCCACTTGGATTAGATTAGGACATTTATTATTAATTTATTTAAAGAAAGGTTAAAATAGTTAAAATCAAAGTTTAATAAGTAAATCATTTTTAATGAGGGGTTATACATAAGATCAATTCGACTATAAATATTCATTAGAAAGCTAAAAAGATTTCCTACATGATGGTATTTTATTTGTAATTTTTAGACATCAAATAATTTAATTTATTTATGACACAATGATGATGCAGTAATTATCTTATTAATGAAATATTGATATAATTGATGTTATAAACACCAAAATAAATGTAATTTGAGACTTTTTATGAATTAAACTAATTTTTTAGGTTAATATGATATATTAATGTTGATTTAATCAACTTGGTTCGAACATTTAATTCTGTTATGACTTTCACAAAAGTCATATATCAAATAGTGTCAAAATTGACACAAAATAGTTTTTAAATCAAATATTATATTATTAATTGTTATTTTATTCCTAAAAATCTAAGGTTCGGCCAAATGACTTAGATAAGGATATATATATTAATAATAAACAATTTGGGGTTCTTTTGGCATGTTATAGTAAGTGTATTAACCATATAGTGAAAGAAAACAAAAAGACATGGTAAAAGTTAAATTATTTAACTTAATGTTAAATCTAAATGATACGGTTAACATAGGAACCTAAACTTGTCTAAATTCTATTGGATGAGAGGATTTCGACCCCTCCCCACCTTAACTTCGAAATAAGACCCTTTGGAACCATTATAAACCGATTTTGACTTTAATATAAAATAATATTTTGAGATATTCCTAAGGTGCCCCTCTCCTCCCCTATAAAAGGACACCTCCTCCCCCTCCTCCTCACACCAATTTGAGCACTCAAGCTCGGCCAACCCCTGCCATTTTCTCCTCTCCACTTCCCTAGTATCATCCTAGAGGTCCTGGTCTTCTTAAAAGACCAATTTTAGTTCCCTAAAAGGAGGACTCAAAGAAGCACTTCAAAGAAGAGGTAATATCCATTACCGATCTTTTTCAATTTCTTTCTTCTTCAACATATTATTCTTTAGTTATTTCATGATAAAGTAATAACATCAGTATTTCTTATATACTGATATGTTATTATAAATATGAAACAACTCTAATTAACCTTCTAACCATCCTACGGAAAAAGGAAATCACCGCGCGTGCGTACGTACGGAATACCGTCTCCACGCCGTGGTGTAATCTATTTTCCGCCACCACCTTAATAGGATGGGTATAAAGGTGTAATGAGTAACTATATATGATTATTATAAAGTGATATTGATACTGAAATAGTATACATACACTTAAACACAATTCCACGACCATGGGAACGATATCATCGCTCGTGCGTACGTACGGACTACCGTCTCCACGACGCGATGAGATTCATTCTCCATGTTAACCATTTAAGAATGATTATAATGTATATATAAGAAATAATAATGAAATATATTACATTATAAAGCTACTGGATTTATGTATATATATACATATTTATGTCATCTACTTACTTCCATTTCAAGACAATAAGGAAAGAAAAACAGCGTTCATGCGTACGTACGGACTACCGTCTCCATGAACGGTGTTTTTCATTTTATTTATCTACCTATTATATATATATATATACTGAATATATATGATATATAAATCATATTTTATATTCTGGAAGTAAGTAAATCATGATATAAGTAATAATGATGTCAAGAACAACAAGTCAAAACACCTACGATAAATGAAACGATTTTACCCAAAACGCTTCTTTAACATGGAATTTACAAAAGAACGGGTAATATAATGTCATAAGTGAACCATATATGATATCATAACAAATGAATATGATTCTGTAATAAGTCAATAACATGATTTAAATCATTATACAGGAGGTTCGGACACTTACAAAGCAAGTCGGACCTAAGGTAAGGGAAATATCACAATCTCATTTTTATCCGAGATTGTTTATTCGTAAGTACTTACTGGGGTGTATGTTATCATCCACATCCATGTTCCCTCAATATGTAATATTGTTTCCATCCACTTACAATAGTTTAAATCCAATTTTACCCTTAGGTGAGTTTTTAGTAAAGAATATGAAAGGAATATTTTGTCGCTTTTTCGTACGAGGTACATTTTGACTTTTTCGACAAAAGTACAAAGAATGTTTTTTTTAACTTATACGGCACGAACGGATTTTTTACGGTTTTATAAAGCCTTATTTTCATGAACCTTCCTCCAAAATATTTCATGTCTATTTTTAATAAAATCTCTTTCTTTTAAAATTGTATGATGTTTTATGAAAACAAATTGATTTTGAAGAAGAAAGGATATTTTCCTCAAGAATTCATTTCAAGTGTTTTATCAAAATTATTTTCCATCTAAGATAATAAAGGGTTCTGTTTCTATCCATATTTTTACATTGATTTGACTATGTTGTGATGGAATTATGTTTATGAATTCCTTTATCTTATATGAATGGTTTTATGATGTCATGTTGTTTAAGAATCCCATTTTTATTACATGGGTTATGCAATGATGTATGATTTATGATTTTGTGGCACACATAAGAAATGATTCATTAAGAGATGGGTGGGACCTATATCTCCCTCCAATGCATTGGGTAAAGATTTCATATCTCATGAGATAGACATGGCTGGAATGGTAGGTTATACCGGTTCAGTGAAACAGGACTGAAACGAGGATTACTCGATTCAGAAAGGGACTTTGTCCACTAAGATAGTCTTGGCAATGAGTCTTGACTAACAAGAAATGATTCTCTATGATTATGTGTGTATGCCACAATGAGTAATGTTTTAAGTTATGGTTTCATTTTCAATACTATGATTTATCCCATGTTATGAAATTATGCTCTCTTTTGCAGGTTAAGATTTCCAAAAATGTTATGTTCTTATGAAAATTATGTGATTGATATTTCCTTTGTTTACCCTTACTGAGCATTTGAGCTCACCCTTTTATGTTTTCTTTTCCCCAGGATATAAAGAAAGGTTTTAGGTAAAAAAAAGGGATGACCTTTATGGGAGATATTGAAGAACTTTCACCACGATTAGAAGATTACGTTCCGAGTTTCCAAAGACACTAAACTATTACGATCCTTTAGTGTGTGTTTTTGTTATGTACTAAGTATTCCGCAAATGTAATGTAATGTTCATGTACGTCAGGCTTCGGGCCTCTACAACAAATCCCCCTTTTCTCATTTTTTCATTAAATAAGTACTCAACCTTAATGAATATAATTAAGAAAAAATGTAAGATAATGTGATTGGAATACCTCAAATCTCTTATAAGATCCTCCTTAAGAGATGAACTCATTATTCATCATGGGAATTTATGTACTCCATGATGAACAATACTTCTCCATCAATTCCATTCAAGTAAACTCATAACACATAAAATAATAAGGAATAAGGAGGAACCTCTTGTATTCTATAGAGGAAACATTCAATGTGAGAGTTTTCTCTCATCCTTTATTTCTTCTTATTTCTAAGCCAAACATGGGATGTGATTTATTTCTTATTACATGCTTCATGGATTATGCACATATTTCCTTCCCATGAATTTCCTCTTTATTTGGAATACATTTTCCCCCTCCTCCACAGCTGGTACAACCTCATTATTTTTCTTCCAAATTTTTCATCTTCTCTTCCAAGATTCTTATTACGAGGGATTTGATTTTGGTTCTTTAAACACCATTTTTTGATACTCGTTTTTATCTTTAAAAAAATTGAACTTATTTTCTATCTTAATATGACTTCTTTCAGGATACAAAAATTCCTTGTAAGTCATATGAGTAGAGTTTCTCCACATAGATTATTTACCCTTTCATGTTTTCCTCTAAGTGAAATACCTTTCCATATGATCTAGGTTAGAAAAAATGAATCATTTAGGTATTCTGTGAGATGCGTGAACGCCGTTCACGCATCTCTTCTCTCGGGAAGATGCGTGAACGGCGTTCACGCATCCCGGACCCATTTTTAAAAATATTCGAACCCTAACCCCTGTTATCAAATTTTAATTTTTTAAAAACCCAGATAAAAAAATTAGCCCACTTTGCCCATACAGCGCCACCGTCCCTATTGCGCAGTGGTTCCCTCACTTTTCTCTTACTCAGCGCGAGTAGGCCCCAATGACATCCCCTTCTGCTGCACCATCCCCCGCATGGTGCCCCTCTCCTCCTCCCATGCAGAAACCCTCCCCATCCTCCTACACACTCCCCATGCTCTGCACCCAGCCAACATGCCACACCCCCTCAAGATTCCGCAGCCTCCGCACCCAGGCCCTGCCTTCTCCTGCCATGCGTAATCCCAGCCACACCAGCCCTCACCCTGGTTATCCAGTCCTCTTCCTGTCACCCAAACCTGCGCATATGACCTGACCCCCTGAACTCAATGCTTCAGCCTCGCAGCAGCGCACCCTCGGACTCAACGTTCCAGCCTTGCTGCAGCGACGAATCCCCTTCCCACCTTCCGCTGGATCCCTTCCCTAGCGTCCACCCAGTGCGCCTCCCCTATACCCGCAACCCTTGGTGTTGATGGAGGAGGTTTTGTAAGGTTTCTTGCATCTATGTGCAGGAGTTGTGGGCTTTAAACCTACTTCTGGGTGTATACCACTTTCTGGAGTTTTCCCCCTGTGCTGGACAGTTGGAATGGTTGGTGTATTGGCAGGCACTGTTGAAGATGATTTCATAGTCTATGCTACTATCAGTGGCAAGAAAGGTCACTGGGGGGTTCCTCCAGTGGTTCTGCAGCTGTTGTAGCTGTTGGGATGTGCCCCGACAGCCCCTCCCTGACCTCCGGAAATTCTCCGGTGCGACTCTGACTTTCTCCAGAGCACCTTCGGGATGCCGCCTGCACCATCAGCCCGATGCACCTCCGGCTCGGTAGTGCATCGCCCCGCGGACCTACTGCCCAACCATGTAGTCCCGACGTGACCCTCTTTTCCATTTCCCGTTTGTTGCATGGTGCCCCTCGACCCCCTTAGTGCACTTTCTGATAGCCACTGCACGAATCTTGCCAAGTCACTGACGTCATTCGGCTTTGCTACTTCGTGGGTAATTTTTTAATATGGGTTTTAGAAAAACAAAAATTAGGTAAAAGGGGTTAGGGTTCCGATATTTTTAAAACTGGGTCCAAGATGCGTGAACCCCTTTCACGCATCACTGACCCCGGGAAGATGCGTGAACGAGGTTCACACATCTTAACGGCGCTGAAGGATGCGTGAACCGCGTTCACGCATCCTTCACGAAGTTGATGAAGGATGCGTGAACAGGGTTCACGCATCCTACAGTAACTTTTTTTAAAAATTTTTATTTTTATTTTTATTTTTTTTGTTTTGTTTTATATATATATATATATACAAACAAAACATAAAATTCAGCAGAATTTATCTGCTATTTAATATCCAGCAGAACTGCCATTACAGCAGTCTGGATTCTGACAGAAACCATCACCCAGGGCTCTCTTTTATAAGAGGGCTTGCCCAGGAAATCATACTGCATTTCCGATGTGGGATTCAGGTTCTCTTTTCCTGCACAGAACATTCTGCATTTCCGATGCGGGATTCTGTTTCAAGTACGTGACTTTGAAAAAATGTAAAATACAAACTATACGACCAATATAAATGAAACTTAAAACATGGATTAAACATATAATAAATAGTTGAAAATGAAAATAATTTCGTAAAAAGGGTTGATGAATAATAATTTATAAGCTTTCAAAACCACCAACTTGAAACTTAAAAAAGTTTCAAGTACGTGACTTTGAAAGACTATAAAATAAAAACTATAAGACCAATATGAATGAAACTTAAAACATGGATTAAACATACAAGAAATAGTTGAAAATAAAAACAATTTCATAAAAAGTGTTGATGAATAATAATTTATAAGCTTTCAAAACCACCAACTTGAAACTTAAAAATGTTTCAAGTACGTGTCTTTGAAAGATTATAAAATACAAACTATATGACCAATATGAATGAAACTTAATATACGGATTAAACATATAATTATTAATTACATAATAATTAATTAGTTAATTAGTAAATTAGTAATATAATAAATAATTACAAATATTCATTACAATTATTAGTTATTAATTATTAATAATTAATTATATAATAATTAATTAGTTAATTAGTAATATAATTTTTAATTATTATTATAATTATTAATTATATAATTAATGATTATATTACTAATTAACTAATTAATTGTTATGTAATTAATAATTAATAATTATATTACTAATTAACTAATTAATTAATATATAATTAATTTTTAATAATTAATAATTATATTGGTAATTAACTAATTAATTATTATATAATTAATAATTACTAATTATAATTAATAATTATATTACTAATTATAATTACTAATTATATTACTAATTATAATAAATAATTATATTACTAATTAATATATAATAATTATAGTTAATAATTATAGTACTAAATAACCAATTAATTTTTAATAGTTAATCATTATATTGGTAATTAGCTACTTAATTATTATATAATTAATAATTAATAATTAATAATTAATAATTAATAATTATAATAAATAATTATAATCACTAATTATATTACTAATTAATCAATTACTTATTTTATAATTAATAATTATATTACAAATTAACTAATTAATAATTATAGATAAATAAAAAATAATTATAATTAATAAATATATTACTAATTAGCTAATTAATTATTATATAATAAATAATAAATAATTATATTTAATAATTATATTATTAATTAACTAATTAATTATTATATAATTAATAATTAATAATTAATAATTATAATTATAATTAATAATTAATAATTACTATTAAGATTTATATTACTAATAAACTAAGTAATTATTAATTAATAATTATACTACTAATTAACTAATTAACTATTATATAATTATATTACTAATTAACTAATTAATTATTGTATATTAGTAATTAATAATTAATAATTATATTAATTATTAACTAATTAATAATTATATTACTAATTAACTAATTAGTTATTAACTATTTGTTATATGTTTAATCCATGTTTTAATTTTCATTTATATTGGTTTTATAGTTTGTATTTCATAGGCTTTCAAAGGCACGTAAACGTATTTAAGTTTCAAGTTGGTGGTTTTGAAAGCTTATAAATTATTTTTCATTAATTTTTTTTTATGAAATTCTTTTTATTTTCAACTATTTCTTATATGTTTAATCCGTATATTAAGTTTCATTCATATTGGTCATATAGTTTGTATTTTATAATCTTTCAAAGACACGTACTTGAAACATTTTTAAGTTTCAAGTTGGTGGTTTTGAAAGCTTATAAATTATTATTCATCAACAGTTTTTATGAAATTGTTTTTATTTTCAACTATTTCTTGTATGTTTAATCCATGTTTTAAGTTTCATTCATATTGGTCTTATAGTTTTTATTTTATGGTCTTTCAAAGTCACGTACTTGAAACTTTTTTAAGTTTCAAGTTGGTGGTTTTGAAAGCTTATAAATTATTATTCATCAACCCTTTTTACGAAATTCTTTTCATTTTCAACTATTTATTATATGTTTAATCCATGTTTTAAGTTTCATTTATATTGGTCGTATAGTTTGTATTTTATAGTCTTTCAAAGTCACGTACTTGAAATAGAATCCCGCATCGGAAATGCAGAATGTTCTGTGCAGGAAAAGAGAACCTGAATCCCACATCGGAAATGCAGTATGATTTCCTGGGCAAGCCCTCTTATAAAAGAGAGCCCTGGGTGATGGTTTCTATCAGAATCCAGACTGCTGTAATGGCAGTTCTGCTGGATATTAAATAGCAGATAAATTCTGCTGAATTTTATGTTTTGTTTGTATATATATATATATATATATAAAACAAAACAAAACAAAACAAAACAAAATAAAAATAAAAATATTTTTTTTTTAAAAAAAGTTACTGTAGGATGCGTGAACCCCGTTCACGCATCCTTCAGCGCGGTTAAGATGCGTGAACCCCGTTCACGCATCTTCCCGGGGTCAGTGATGCGTGAACGGGGTTCATGCATCTTGGACCCAGTTTTAAAAATATCAGAACCCTAACCCCTTTTACCTAATTTTTGTTTTTCTAAAACCCATATAAAAAAATTAGCCCTACTTCGTCCAACCCCTTTTCATCTTCCAGTCATTGCACCATGCATCGCGGACACCCCCACTGCTCCAACCAACTTCGTCATCAACTGCACCGGTCTTCGTACCGCCGTTGATGGTGTTGGTGGTTTTCCCCGCGCACCCCGACATCATGCTGGCCATTTCCCTGTTTGTGCGACCACTTTATTCGAGCGTGCCTATGCACTGGGGTGAGGTTAGTGCTATTTCTTCACTTGGATAATTATTTTGGAATGTTTTGTGATTAATGATTTGGTGAAATTTTAGTTTTTTTCCTTTCATTTTAAAATATTTGAGTTTGTTTAATTATGTGGTCCGAGTTCTGTTTTGGATGTATGCTGAGGTTGTTTTTGCATTGTTTGGTTTTTTAAATTACCGTAAGTCGGTGTTGCTATGTTTTTATCTATTTTTGTGTTGTTTAAATGTTTGAGTTATTTTTGGTCAGTGTTCTGTGTTTTAAATTGATCGACTTTTTTGCAGTGCATTAGTGAGGTTTCTCTGTGATATTGCGGTCGTCAGCAAGTTGCGCGTAATTGTGCGCAAGTGTGAGACGTGCCGCATCATCATAACCGAGCTGCAAGTTGAGGTAGGTCTCCCACTGCACTCGCCTTTAAATTCAGAATTTATTAATTGCTTGATATTTTATTAATTTTAATTAATGAAATCTAATATAATATAATTAATTTTAATATTATTATTTGGTGTAAAAAGATCCATTTATTTTATACACGACACTTGAAATATTTTCTTGACGAGCGGACACCCAGTAGTGAAAGAATGCCCATTTGGATTTAAAACATAATTCACGGAATTTCAAATGTAGTTCTGGTTTATTGATAAATGATTTCTTTTGAAGTGTGAGAAAGCATTTTGGTTCTATTGAGAAATGAGGATTTTCTTGAAAATTAGTGAAGGCTCGTTTGACACTTTAATAAAATAAATTGTTTTGGAAAACTCACTTTCTGGTTACTCAGATTTGATATTTGGTGTACATTGACTGCATGATTTGTGTGTGATGTTTGTGCTACTTGATAGACTTTGTTGACTCATCCATTTCCTGTTTATTATATGTGTTTACATGGGAACTTGGCATAGTAAGTGAATCTTCTGAGAACAATTTCTGAACTAGTTTAGATTACACACTGGCTAGTGGCCCCTAGTACAGATGACACTCTGCTAGGGGATTGAGCCCCTCAGTTAGGCCATGTAGGGAAACACCGGGCGTTAGGGTGTCATGACGTCATCGAGAGTAGGCATGCCTTTAGGATGAGTCACATGTATAGTACATTCTGGATTGTTCACAAGCTCCTAGGTTCGATCCATGTTTTATTTAGTGTTTATTTGTTTGTGGTGGACGGTTGAGAGGTCTAGTTCGGTTTTTGACACATGTGTGGCACTTTTTCCATTTCCCTTAGTGTGTGTCGTGTTTTGTGTGTAGTTTTCCTTTTGAATAGAAACTAAAATTTTGATTTCTAAATTGTTCGCAAAAATGTTTTAAAATGCAATGCACTTGTTTCTTTTAAACACTAAACTTGTTTTTATATTAAAACGGGCAATAGGCTGTTACTTGTTTTAGAAATGAAAGTGTGTGTGGAAACCAATATTTTATATAATTTAGTTCAAACAAGGGATTGTTAAATTATTTATTTAATGGTATGTGCATTGGGAATATAATTAGTCAGGCCTACCTACTGAGTTTTAATACTCATGCCTATAGTGTTTTCTTGTTTTTAGTTTCTGTTGTATGTTGACTCAAGATTGCTCACCGTGGGTGAGTGTTGGTTGTGGTTTGGTGAGCGAATCTTGGGGCCACAAGGAGGTTTAGTCGTGGTCAGGTTAGTTTGTTGTTGTTGTCCGTTCTTTCTTTTCATATTGTTTATTTACTTTGTGTTGTTATATTTTCATTATGCTACTTTATTTTTTTTCATTGGGCGAAATCATTCCCCCCTGCTCTCTTTTGATGCCCTGGTGCTTGTCGCCACCTCGGGAGGATCGGGAATGCCTCTTGGGCCATGCCATGGACCGGCTCATGGTGACTAGTTCAGGGTCGACCCAGGTTGGTTTGTGGCACACAAAGGCTAGGGTAAAGTCATATTATGAAACAAGTGAATATAGAACCTAGTTTTATAGCCCATTCAAGATAGTGAAATGGGTTGGTCTAGTGGAATATCGTTTAGACCATATATAGTGATACAATACCATACATGATGTGTTTCACATGGAACAACTTCATAGATATCATCTTGACCATTCTCATGCGACATATTTTGATGATTCCATGCTAAGTGATGATACCTCCTTTGATGAGAATCTGATTCATATCATGGAACATTGTGAGAAAAATATCTTGGTGAAGATCATACCACTAGTGAGTGTGTAGTGGTAGCATTGGCATGTGAATGAGGATACCTAGGATATGGTATATAGTAGAAGAACATAATGTCCAAATGTATTCCTTGATACCCCATAATGATGCTTGGAGTAACTTTGGGATGATATGTTATATGGTATGAAGGTTGTATGATTCTGTATTTTCTAGGTATATCCATTTTTATGTTTTGGTAAACCTCATTTGAGTTTGGTTGTGTTTTTATAACCATATTAATCTACACTTTATCCTTTAGAATTAAATTTTTTCGAGGTACAATAGGAGGAGGACTGGTTTCTAGTTGTAGAATGGAATTGAAACCACATTTTCCTAATTTATGATGTAAATTCATCGGGATGACCATGTAAAACTGAAAAAGAAATGAATACGATATTTACACTGTAAAATGAAATTTATAGTGTAAAATAAGTTTTTTTTAGTTTAAACACCATGATATATGTTGTTGAGGTGGACATTGAAATCATGGAATTTAGGATGTAAATTCCCTATTTATGTTGTAAACCAGTCATTCATAGTCTTTAAATCCAACACCCATAATTCTGATAATTCATTATCCTCCATCTCAATTTTCATCTATTTTGTGGATGATGTATGATAGTTTAATCCATGATCCAAAAGATATTTCCTTTTGGTATTGGTGTTCTAGACCATGAGTTAGAAGGTAAGCCCTCAAGATCTCTCTATTCCTTTTAGTTTCATCTGGTTTCACATACAAATAACTCTCGATCAGACATCGTAAAATAGATCACACCTTGATGTTCCTTATTTGAAGTTTCTAGGTTATTTAGAGAGGAAGAAGGAACCCAAATTTACCATAGACATGGTGATTTTTTGTTATCTTATTTTCATTTCAGGTAGATGGTCTTGAAACACTCCCTAAATGTAGGTTTTGATTCATCTAGTACATGAAATAATTGTGATCATGATGGTACACCATGAACATGACCTAAATTATTGTATTATTCACCATTTAATTAATTTCAAATATTTGGATTTTCATTGGATCCTGTCATGTCCATTGGCATTGAGAGTTGACATGTGGAACCTAATAGGTGAGGCTACCCTAGAAATAGTGATGAACAAGAATTATTTTTTAATGTGAATTTGTAATAACAAGTGAATCTTGGTAGTTGGTAATTTTGATGAAATTTCTGGTAAGATTTATATCTACCTATATATTGTAATGGATTGTATAAATATCATTGTAAGAACCCAGATCTCCATTTTCAAGTATGGATCTTGAATTTAGGTTGTTTTTGAGGAAAAAGGAATATTTGGGAAATTTTCTAGGTATATGCCATGTACTTTAGAGTACACGCTGTGTACCTAGTTCCCACATATAGTCATGTACTGGTCATGTAATGGCTAAGTACATCACCATGTAGGTGACCTGGAAGACCACCTAAAGTGGGATCCAGTTGAGGCTAGTACACATCGTGTATATTAAATGAAAACGCCGTGTAATTTTCTTTTTAATTGATCAATCAGAGAGGGGTCACGTATCATCTCCATAAACAACTTCTTATAACCTTGGTTCATCCAAGAGTGACCGGGAGTGATGATGAAGTTCTGAGCCATTGGTTTTCCATCAAAGGTCCGATCTGAACTCTGGAGGGTGCATTAGAATCTCCCGGTGAGTTCTTCCTTCCACTAGAGACTTTTTTCCCGATTTCTCCTCTCTCATGAGTTATCAAGGGTTTATTGATTTTACCCATTTCATAGGTCTACACCATTATTGTCTGATTCAAGAGCCAATGTTCAAAAGTGTCCTTCATGCAGCATTGAGGTAGGTGGTTTGTTCCTCTCTTTGATTGTCTTTGGATTATATATGCTAAAGGTGTCGAATACCCATGTTTAGGGTATCACAGGTTTTGGAATTTAACCTTGTTTAAGACCTGTTATGGTGTGATTGGTTGAGAAAGTGGTTATTGATTACACATAAGGTTTTACACACTGATTATGGGTATGTTCCCATGTTTGATTGATTATGGCCATTTGGTCTAGAATTTCTATTTGGATTGCTTTGCTTTCCATGCATCATGTTGTTAGGATGGAGTTACTGTTTATTTGAGATGTATGTGATTCGCATAGTGAAAGAATGACCAATGGGAATAGACTGTGAGAGCTTCCCAAGGTAGGGTCATTTATGTATGAATTGTTGTTATGTTGATCCAGAGGTATTGACTATGAGAGCTGTCGGGTGGTCATTGACCAGAGGGGTTAGACTATGAGATATACCCAAAGGGTTTTTATTAAAGGAATGTTGGAACATAGGGCATTGAATGTGAGAGCTACCATGGGTCATTATATTTTATTGTTTCTATGCATACCAAGGGGGTATTGACCATGAGAGCTACCCAGGTGGTCATTTGTAAATGATTAGTGCCATGAAGGACCAATGGGGATAGACTATGTGAGATTCCCTAGAGGGTCATAATTTACTAAATTGATGATAGGTTAAACCGGAGGGCTTATACTATGAGAACATTCCCAGATGGTTGCTTGTGAATAAATGAATAATTGTGACGAGTTTGCCAAGACAAAGCACAATCTTGGACTCAATCTTACTTGGTTGTTTAGATGTTCTTCTGAGATATCTATTTTTACTATTACATGGAGGGATATAGGGCTTACGCTAGATCCATAGATTCATTATTCAAGGGTTTTAATGATTAATAAATGGAAATGAATGTAATTTAAAACAATAGGATTGTTTACTTTTTAGTACTTCCTATTCTATTTCTTATTTTATTCTTATTACTTACTATATATTTTCACTGACAGTTAGGCACATATATTTTGGTGGATGACTATTGGGATTCGTCTCACACCCTATTTGGGTCATTATTTTTAAGCCAAGTAGATTATATGGTTGCAGATTTAGATAAGGGAAAGTGTCCTTATTCATCAGGTACTTGATTGGAGTTGGAGATGGAGAGCATGGGACCAAGCTGAGGCTTGCGATGCTGTTAGAGTTTACTTACTTTTCAGTACTTAGTTTCTATTATGTATTTTCAGCATTGTGACTTATTTGGATGATTTCCTAGAGACATGTGACTTGCATCATTAATAAATACACTCCAGTTTTTTTATTACTATCAGTCTTTCGCTGTTTAATTTTGTTGTATTGTATTACTAATTCTATTATTGATTATTATTGTTTATTCCAATGTGTATAATTTTCCAATAAGGTCATAGTTTCCCCACTATCAGACCTTGGACCTCTCTTCTAGTCAGTAGCCTTTGGTGTTTGGAGAATTGCACTTGAGGTTATGTGACCAACCGGGTTTGAGGCACCTTAGGCAGCACCCAGAATCAGGACGTTACAAAGTGGTATCCTAGGAGAGTTTCATTTCTTCTTTGTCTTACTATTTGGAGCCTATAGACAGGGATAAGAAGGAATGGGTAGTTTTTAATAATCTGTAATCGGGAGTAGCTAGCCCGTGTAGGGGGAAAAGCCAAGTTACCTCGAATATTATATTTTTTCCATTTTTTCAATTATTACAGTTGATTTGATTTCAACATTGGGTGACACACTTGTTTTGTGCTGTTATTGTTGATATCATTGGTGTTCTATTTCTATGGTAAACTGATGAAATGAGGGTATTCCATCTCATGAATCATATAGGTACTTACTAGAGACCACATGTCATGCATTATTTTCATGCTATTTAGGATGCATGATTGATTTCATGTAATTGTGATAGATGTTACGCTAGATATTCATACTGTTGTGATAGATTCTGTGATAGAATAAATGCTATTTTGATAGGGTATTGGAATATATAAATTTTTATTTGGATGGATGCCAATCTTTGGTCCCTGAGGTGTTCTGGGCCCTCTGGAATCAGAATTTGATGGATCATGTTTGAAATTTAATTTAATTGTGTAAAATAATGATATTAATAGGGATTCAAAACATTGATTTTTGGGAGTATGGTCTCTCACGAGTCATAATTTTTCATGCCTTGGAATTTTTTTATGTTTTTAAGGTTTCTATAGAAGTTTTAGAGGCTTACTATATGGAAACACAGACAACATGACATGTGATGTTATGAACACATGCCATGTGTTCTTATGTTCTGGAAGAAACAAATTTTCATAAATATACACCGTGTACTAGGAGTACATGCCATGTAGTTCTGGACCGTGCGACTGACTATGTGATTAGAGACATGGGGTTGATAAACTTTTGGTATAACATGTCATGTCTAGATTTAACATGTCGTTTTGTAAAGAACTGTGTATCTGGCCATGTGATGAATGAAACAGGTGGATGAAACTGAGGTTGTACACGCCGTGTCCCATTTATGCTCCCTGTGTAGAGTCGACTGTGTATCCGACCATGTGAATAATGACCTGGGTGGTTAGAACTTAACTAGTACACATCGTGTCTAGGATGAAAATGCCATGTAGTGTTACCCAATAGAGAACCATGTAGTTCTATCTATGTAGAAGTAATTGGGAAAGATGTAAGATTCATGTACATGCCACATCTTAGGTGGAACACACCATGTGTAAGGGTGTTTCATGACCAAGATTGGAAGAGGAGCACATCATTTTACATTATTAAGGGATCATGCTATGTAGAGTCTATACACGCCGTGTAACCCTTTTTTTTAAACTTGATTTATTTCTTTCTCCTATTCCTTTATTGCACTTATATGTTTCAATCCTTGATAATCTTGTACTAAGGTGTGCGCTTGAACTTGAAGAGTCATGCCGCCAAGATGTCCTCTAGTTTCATGCCTGGTGCAGGGTGATGACCAGACACCAGAAATAGTAGATCAGGGACTACTAGTAGATACTGCCGTCAGTCCTATCTTGGAAGAAACTATTATACCGGATGTAGGTGCTAATTCACAGTTCTGTAATGGATTTTTGAGGACGTTACAGACTTTTCAGGGAGCACCACATCCTACCCCGTATATGGAAGAGATGACCCGGGTGTTCCAACAGTAGTATCCTCTCACCTTTTTTGGGTATGGAGGACTAAAGGCAGCAGAGTCATGGTTTTAGGCCATGATTTCTATCTTTGAGTATCTGGATATGCCTCTAGAGAGGAGGGTGAAGCTCATGACATACATACTTCGTGATTCCACCAAGAGATGGTGGGATGTTATCTCACTGGTAGGCAGCCATCTGGATATGTCTTGGGAAGAGTTTTAGAGGACCTTATATGAATACTTCTATCCCGAGACGTTGAGGGCCGATTGATCCCAAGAGTTCATGCATTTGGAGAAAGGATATCTTTCAATGATGGATTAATCCTCTTTTTTTACAGAGATTTAGTGCTTCACACCTGTTCTGGGAGGTGACAAGCTATCTTTGGCTAGGAAATCTGAGGATGTTCTCAGGTGTGACATCTGATCACAGGTGAATGTATTCAGGCTAACTTTGGTGACTACTATTGTAAATCAGGCACTGATTACCAAGCATAATTTGTGGGATTTGGGAGTTGTGATCTAGTGTTGTTCAGCATCCAGGGCTGGTGCTCCTTTGAAAGATAACAGGAAGCACCGTAGGGAGCTTTCATATGATGTTTCTTCTGGTAGCTAGGTGGTATGCTACCAGTGTGGGAAGAGTGGGCATATGAGACCACATTGCCCGAAGGACCCAGTTGAGTTCCAGTCTTTCAGAAAGATGGGCCACCTTCAACATTTTTTTCCTGGTGTTCTCACTAGTAGTGAGTGACATGGGGTTTTTTATGAATCCATGTTCAGGATAAAGACCACAAATTTCTCATCAGTTTGGGAACTAAAGTTTTTCTAGCCATTCAGGTCGAAGAGAAGGTCTTGGCCATGGCAGCCAGTCGGCAGACCTTCTGTGATAGTAGTGTGGATCATCTCAAGGTAGTCTAACAGGGTTGTAGGGCCATGATACAGGTCAGAATTTTGTAGTGGATCCGACCCAACAGGAGAAGGATCCCAGACCCTCTACAGTTAGAGGTACAATTCTAGATGCCTTAGTTTTAGCCTTTTCTGTTTTTGATATACAGGATTCCCATAGTTTCATATCTGTTTCTATTGTGGAGAGCCTTAGGATCTGTATCTTTACTTCCGAGGATGTTATGATGCTAGACACTCCATTAGGGATTTGGATGACTAGTGTACATCAGTGTAAGGAGTTCCCTCTTGAGGTTGGTGGGTGTCACTTCTTATGGGTACTATAAGTCTTAGAGATGAAAGGATTAAATTTCATTCTTAGAATGAACTATTTCATCTCTTTCCATGCCTTTGTTGACTATTATCACCATAGGGTGAGTTTCACATCACCAGAGGGAGATTATTTTCTACAAAAGGGAGAATGAGATGTCCAGGCGATTAGATCTAGACCCAAGCATCTCGGGTTGGGGGGAATTATAGCCCATATTTCTAGATTATATCTGGATGACTAGGGGACTTCACAGATGGACTTTCCATTAGTGGTGGATCATTTCACAGATATCTTTCTAGAAGGATTTTTAGTTTTACCTCCAGAGAGAGAAGTATATTTCTCTATTGATCTTGTGCCAGGAGCAACAAAAGTGTCCATTCCTCCATATAGGATGACTACACCAGAGTTACATGATCTCAAGAATAAGTTTGAGAAATTTCAGAAAAAGGGTTTCATCTGACCCAGTAATTCTCCTTGGGGTTCTCCTATCCTTTTTGTGAAGAAGGCAGACGGTACCCTCAGAAATTGTGTTTATTATAAAAATTTGCACTAGTTGATGGTAAAGAACCGATATCCTCTACCATGTACTGATGATATCTTTGATTAACTTTGAGGAGTTCAGGTATTCTCAAAGATTGAATTGAGATCTGGTTATCATCAGTTACACATTAAACCATCATATATAACTCTAACATCCTTTCGATTATTTTATAGTCTATATGAGTATTTGGTTATGTTTTTTGGTCTCCCAAATACGCCAAAATTTTTCATGGCACTAATGAATTGAGTGTTTCATCCTTACGTGGATTATTTTTTTGTAGTCTTCATGGATTATATCTTGGTGTACTCTCACACTCGACACGACCATGCCATCCATCTTGAGATCGTATTGAGTAAACTAAAAGATCATCAGTTATATGATAAGATCTCAAATGTGCCAATTGTGGATCGACCAGATTCACTTCTTGGATCTTGTAATCTCAGAGACAAGAGTATCAGTAGACCTAGAGAAAATGATAGCATTAGTTTCCTAGGAGAATTCGAAAAACGTCTTTGAGGTACATAGTTTTTTGGGGTTGGCTGGTTACTACAAGTGCTTTATAATGGAATATTCACACTTAGAATCACCACTAACGGGACTAACTAAGAATGGGGATAAGTACTTGTGTACATATTCCTGTGATTCATCATTTTAGGATCTGAAAGGGAGATTGAATTCAACAATGATACTAATTTTTCCAGAGCTAGGAAAGAGTTACACCATTTACTGTGATGCATCAGGTATCAGGCTATGAGTAGTGCTTATGAAGGGGGGAGGAGTTGTGGCATACAGGTCTCAAAAGTTGATTCCACATGAGAGGAATTACCTGATGCAAGATCTCGATTTAGTTGTAGTTGTGCATGCTTTACACTGTGAGAGACACTATCTTTTGGGAGAGTATTTTGTGATATACACTAACCACAAAATTCTCATGTATATCATTACTCAGTGTGGTCTGAATTTGAGAAATCCAAGGTGGGTTGGGTACCTTAAGTCTTTTGACTTTGATATTGCCTATAAGCCTGTGAAAGGGAATGTAGTGGATGATGCATTGAGAAGGAGGACTCAGATACAGGTAGTTTAAGAGGCTAGTAGTGAGTGGAAGCTTATGGCTCTATTTTTTGAGATGCATTTGGAGGTTCATGATAGACAAGGGTAGATATTTCTTTCTTCTGTACTTGTTACATATACTCTTATGGATCTAGTTCAAATGTGGAAGCTATTAGATTTTGATTGCCTAGTCCTATGGGAGAGTGTGTAAGGAGATGAACCTACTCCTAGGTGGACCATAGATGAGGATGAGGTCTTCCGTTTTCAGGGATACGTATAGGTTTCAGTAGACATACATGAGGAGATATTGTGGGATTTTCATTCCCCTATTTGGGAAGTTCATTCAGGTGTCAACAAGAAGTATCGAGATCTACATCGTCACTATTTCTGGCCATGTATGAAGAGAGATGTTTATGGTTTTTTATGAGATGTTCCACCTATTAGCAGGTGAAGGCGGTGCATCAACGTCCAGTAGGGCTATTACAACAGTTACCCATTACCGAGTGGAAGTGAAATGATGTCACGATGGATTTCATGATGGGTTTACCAAGGTCACATTGAGGGAATTATGCAGTTTTTTTAGTTGACAGACTCACGAAGGTTTCACATTTCTTTCCAATCAAGAAAACCTTCAGTGTTGATGAGCTTGGAAGATTGTACATCTGATAGATTGTATGTTTTTATGGGGTTCCAAACTCTATCATTTTAGACAGGTACACTCGTTTTACTTCTTGTGTCTGGAAAGGACTACAGAGGGATTTGGTTACACTAGTACTTTTGAGTATGTCTTACCATCCCCAGATAGATGACCATTCCAAGCACATGATTCAGGTTTTGGAGGAAATGCTATGAGCATGTGTCATGGATTTTGGGGGCTCTTGGGAGAGACATATACCCCTAGTGTAGTTTTCCTACAATAATTGTTTCCACGTGATGAATCAGATGACACCTTATGAGGACTTGTACGGTAGGCCATAAAGATCACACCTATGTTGGATGGAGGTGGGAGAGGCTGTTATGATGGAAACTCATCTTGTCTAGGAGACCACTGAGTAGGTGGAGTTGATTCGGATGATGATGGATACTACACAATCTCAAAAACGTTTTACTGGGACCTCTTCTTGTCCAGGAGAGTACAGAGTAGGTGGAGTTGATTTAGAAGATGATGGCTACTGCACAGTCTCACCAAAAATCTTATGATGACCGACATAGACTACCTCTGGAGTTCGAGGTCAGAGATTAGGTTTTCTTACATGTCACATCAAGGTTTGGACATAGGAGTATTAGGAAACAGGGGAAAATTTCACCGAGATACGTCAAGCCATTTGAGGTTTTGGAGAGAGTCGGTCTAGTCGCTTATCGATTTCAGTTACCTCATATTTACCGGGATATACACAATATCCTCAATGTTTCTTAGTTACAATGTTACTTTTTTGGCCTATCTCATGCTTTCATCCCAGGGAGGTTGAGATTGAGGTGGATGAATCCTTTGAAGAGCACCCTATTCATATTTTGGATCACAACATGAAGGTTCTCCGTGGCTGGTATGTTCCTCCAGTACAGGTGTTATGGTATCAAGAGCGAGTACATGACGAGACTTGGGAGAGGGAGGCTGACGTACAATCACAGTGGGAAGAGTTGTTTTAATTTTCTTATTTTCCACCCTTGGAAGGGAAATTCAGGGATGAATTAATTTAAGGGGGGGATGTTTTTAATAACTCATATCTCTATTTTCATGTATAGATCTTCAATTAGGGTTGTTTTTTAGAAAAAAGGAAGATTTGGAAAATTTTCTATGTTCACGCCATGTAGTTTGGAGTACATGTCGTGTACCTGGTTGATGCATTTAGTCGTGTACTGGCCACATAACGGCTAAGTACATGGCTATGTAGGTGACCTAGAAGACTGCCTAAAGTGGGAGCCAATTTAGGCTAGTACACGATGTATACATTAAATTATCTGGCTGTTCACATTTATTTTTAATTGATTAATCAGAGTATGGTCACGTCTCAGGTCTAGAAATACCCTATTCTAACCTTGGTTGGTCCAGGAGAAACTTGGAGTACTGATCATGGTTCAATCCACTTTTTTTCCATCCAAGGTTTGATCTGAACTCTAGCAGGTGCATTGAAATCCCATCGGCGAGTTCTTCTTTCCCATAGATCCACTCTTCTTGATTTCTCCTCTGTCATAAGTTATTGAGGGTTGATCATTTTTACCCTTTTCGTAGATCTACATCTTTCTAGGATGATTCAAGGGTTGAAGTTCAAAAGTGTTCTTCTTAAATCCTCAAGGTAGGTGGTTTGTTCCTTTCTTTGATTGTCTTTGGATTATATATTCTAAAGGTGTTGAATACCCATGTTTAGGGTATCGTGGGTTTTGTAATTTAACCATTTTTATGACCTGTTATGGTGTTCTTGATTGAGAATGGGGTTATTGATTACACATAAGGTTTTATACCTTGATTATGGGTGTGTTCCCATGTTTGATTAATTAGGTCAGTTTGGTCTAGAATACCTACTAGGCTTGCTTTGTTTTCCATGCCTCGTGTTGTTAGGATGGAGTTACTATTTATTTGACATGCATGTGATTTGAATTGTGAAAGCATGACCAAGGGGAATAGATTGTGATAGCTTCTCGAGGTAGGGTCATTTATGTATGAATTGTTGTTATATTGACTCAGAGGTATTGACTGTGAGAGATTCTAGGTGGTCATTTACTAGAGGGGTTAGACCATGAGAGCTTCCCATAGGGTCATTATTAAATGAATGTTGGACCATAGGGTATTGACTGTGAGAGCTTCCAGGGGACATTATATATTTTACTTTTTCTATGTAGACCAAGGGGTTATTAACCATGAGAGATACCTAGGTGGTCATTTGTAAATGATTAGTTCCATGTAGGAAAAAAGGGGTTAGACTATTGAGATTTACAACAGGGTCATTATTTAATGAATTGATGATAGGTTAAACTAGAGGGGTTAGACTATGAGAACTTTCCCAGAGAGTTTCTTCTAAATAAATGAATAATTGTGAAGAGTCTGCGAAGACAAATCAAAAGCTTGGACTTGGTCTTACTTGGTTGTTTCGATGGCCTTCTGAGACGTCTATTGTTACTATTACACAGAGGGATACAAATCTTAGGCTAGATCCCAAGATTCATTTTTAGGGGTTTGATTGATTAATAAAAGGAAATGTATGTAATTGAAAACAATAGGTGTAGAGACCCGAAGCCTGAAGTACATGGACATTATATTACTTTTGCAGAATACTTAGTACATAACAAAAACACACACACAAGGATCGTAATAGTTTAGTGTATTTGGAAACTCGGAATATAATCTTCTAATCGTGGTGAAAGATCTTCAACATCTCACATAAAGATCTTTTTTTTACCTAAAACCTTTCTTTATATCCTGGGGAAAAGAAAACATAAAAGGGTGAGCTCAAATGCTCAGTAAGGGTAAACAAAAGAAATATAAATCACATCATATTCATAAGAAAATAACATTTTGGAAATCTTAACCTGCAAAAGAGAGCATAATTACATAACATGGGATAAATCATAGTAGTGAAATGAAATCCCAAATATCATAACATAAAACATGAAACTTGGTGGCACATAATCATAGAGAATCATTTCTTATTAGTCAAGACTCATTGCCAAGACTATCTTAGTGGAAAAAGTCCCTTTCTGAACCGAGTCACCCTCGTTTCAGTCCTGTTTCACTGAACCGGTATAACCTACCGTTCCAGCCATGTCTATCTCATGAGATATAAAATCTTTACCGAATGCAATGGAGGGAGATATATGTCCCACCCATCTCATAATGATACCATTCTTATGTGTGCCACAAAATCATAAACCATACATCATAGCATAATCCATTTAATAAAAATGGAAATCTTAAACATCGTGACATCATAAAACAATTCATATAAGATAAAGGAATTCATAAAAATAATTGCATCACAACATAATAAAATCCATGTAATAATAGGGATAGAAACAGAACCCTTTATTATCTTAGATGGAAAATAATTTTGATAAAACACTTGAACTCTATTCTTGAAGAAAATATCCTTTCTGCTTCAAAAACACTTTTCATTTCTTAACATGTCATAATATTCTAAACTAAAAGAAGTTGATTAAAAATAAACTTGAAAACATGTAAAGGAATCTTCTTGGAATTTTTTTTAAAAATCCATTCATGCCGTATAAGTTAAAAAAAATATTCTTCGTACTTTTGTCGGAAAAGTCAAAAAGTACCTCGTATGAAAAACGACAAAAGATTCCTTTCATATCCTTTACTAACACTCACCGATGGGTAAAATTGGATTTAAACAATTGTAGGTGGATGGAAATAATATTAAATATTTAGGAAACATGGATGTGGATGATAAAATACACCCCAGTAAATACCAAAGTAAAAACAATCTCGGATAAAATGAGATTGTGATATTTCCCTTACCTTATGTCTGATATGCTCTGTACGTATCCGAACCTCCTGTATAATGATTTAAATAATTTCATTAACTTATTACAGAATCATATTCATTGTTATGATATCATATATGGTTTACTTATGAATTTATATTACACGTTCTTTTGTAAATTCCATGTTAAAGAAGCGTTTTGGGTAAAATCATTTCATTTATCGCAGGTGTTTGGACTTGTTGTTCTTGACATTATTATTACTTATATCATGATTTACTTACTTCTAGAATATAAAATATGATTTATATATCATATATATTCAGTATATATATATATATATATAATATATAGATAAATGAAATGAAACACACCGTTCATGGAGACGGTAGTCCGTACGTACGCATGAACGCTGTTTTCATTTTCTTATTGTCTTGAATGGAAGTAAGTAGATGAAATATATATATACATAAATCCAGTAGATTTACCATGTCATATATTTCATTATTATTCATTATATATACTTTATAATCATTCTGGAATGGTTAACATGGATAATGAATCTCATCACGTCGGGGAGACGGTAGTCCGTACGTACGCACGAGCGATGATATCAGTCCCATGGTCGTGGAATTTTGTTGAAGTGTATGTATACTATTTCAGTATCAATATCACTTTATAATAATCATATATAGTTACTCATTACACCATTATACCCATCCAATTAATGTGGTGGCAGAAAAATAGATTACACCACAGCGTGGAGACGGTATTCCATACGTACGCACGCACGGTGATTTCCTTTTTCCGTAGGATGGATAGAAGGTTAATTAGAGTTGTTTCATATTTATAATAACATATCAGTATATAAGAAATACGGATGTTATTACTTTATCATGAAACAACTAAATAAGAAGAAGTTGAAGAAGAAAGAAATTGAAAAAGGTCGGTAATGGATATTACCTCTTTTTGACGTGCCTTCACTTAACCTCCACTTAAAGAACTAAGGATGGTCTTTGAAGAATACCAAGACCTCTAGGATGATACTAGAGAAGTGGAGAAGAGATTTTGTAAGGGGTTGGCCGGGGTTGAATGCTCAAATTGGTGTGAGGAGGAGAGGGAGGAGGTGCCCTTTTATAAGGTAGGAGAGAGGCACCTTAGGAAAATCTCAAAATATTATTTTATATTAAGGTAAAATTCGGTTTATAATGGTTAAAAAGGGTCTTATTTAGAAGATAAAGTAAGGATGGGTCAAAATACTCTCATACAATAGGATTTAGACAAGTTTAGGTTATTATTTTAACCTTATCAATTAGATTTAACTCTAAGTTAAATAATTTAACTTTTACCGTGTCTTTTTGTTTTCGTACACTATATGGTTAATAAACTTACCATAACAAGCCAAACTAACCCCAAGTTGTTTATTATTAATATATATATCCTTATCTAAGTAATTTTGCCGAACCTTAGATTTTTAGGAATTAAATAACAATTAATAATATAATATTTTCTTTAAAACAAATTTATGTCAATTTTGACACTATTTGGTACATGATTTTTATGAAATTTATAACAGAATGATAAGTTAGAAAAAAGTTACTTACATTACCAATAACATGTCATATTAACCTATAAAATATGTGTATGTCATAAAAAGTCTCAAATTAAATTTATTTGGGCATTTATAACATCAATTATGTCAATATTTCATTAATAAGACAATTACTGCATCATCATTGTGTCATAATAAATGATAATTATTTAATCCCTAAAAATTATAAATAAATTCCAATGATATATATAATTTTATTAGATTTATGGATACTATTAACGTTCGAAGTTTCATGAGGTTTATCACTAAAGTAAAATTATTATACTTATAAGATTTAAGAAAGTGACACGTTGTCACATTCTTTGGTTTTAATAATAATTAAACTATTTTCATGGAAAAAAGTCCAGAAAATGAATTTAATAAGACCCTTAGATTATATGGGTCTACTTTTATCCATCAAATAGGATTTTTCCAAGTTTTAGGGTAATTTTATAATCTTATATTTACCCTTAATTACCCAATTTACCTTTAACTACAGTAAATAAAATTTACCGTAGTTACTATTCACAATGCCCAAAAATAAAAAGTAGCTTATTAACATAATTTGGACCCACTTATTCCAAATATGGAATCCATTTTTCCAAATTCAATACACAAAAGATTCAGAAATTAAATTAAAATTAATCCCTTTGTCGAAAGAAAACGGGTTTTTCTTTAAAACATTGCAAAAGATTGAATTGATTTAACCTACGAATTCAAGGTAAAATAAATTCTAATGACTTACATTATATTAAATGGTAAAAATATATTCTATTTATTCTTTAAAACCATTAAATATTATAATTTAACCACATAAGATATTACGATGAAAAAAGTTGATTTTAATTAAAATATAGCGTGTTTTTACTATTCATTAAAATATGAAAGTTATCGAAAAAATATAAAAACTTTATCTAATGTAAATTTTTATATCCTGATTCAAAAGAAGAATTTTATTTTGTCAAATTGAACTTACAAACATATCAAAAACTAGATTTAAAGTGGGTGTGCCATCAAAAGGCTGTAAAACTGCATTTTTTTGAAAAATACTTATTTTACCTGAAAAATTTATTTTGTTCTTATACCATGTTCTAGAAATGTGTAAGATGAATAATAATGTTATAAAATTCAAAATTTAGTTAACACTATTCATAACAGCTAGTTCATAATAATATTATAATAATATATCGTTGTTTAGTAAAACCCGGTAATGCGTACAACACACGCTATCGAGGAAGGTCGCGATTGCGTGTAATGCAAGCCAAGTCAGGGTTGCGTGTAGTGCACAACTCCTTTGTTGTTGCGTATAACAGAATCCAACCATATTTTATTTATACATTGAATATATATATATAGACACACTCAATGTTGTGTAGAATAACTTTTATCAAACGAACTTGAAATTGTGTGTAACAAGAGCCAAGAAAAGTGTTCCGTATACTGCAAGCTAATACAGTTTTGCGTATAGCGCAAGATAATCTTGGTGTGTTGTACAATAGAAGATATGAATGAAATTAAAAAGAATGTATCTTATAAAATCTCGGGTTGTTACATTCTACCCCCCTTAAAATGAATTTCGCCCTCGAAATTCGTCAGGGTTATAAATCGTTTACTATTCATAAAAATCCACATCCTAAAAAGAAATACCAAAACTGAACTTTAAAAATTAAGTATGAAATATAACGGTTACCCAAATGAACTCATCACTGGGTTTCCATGTAGGAGAAAATATGGACATGGAAGAGAAATCTAACCGTCATGTTCTGATGGGGAGTGGTAGAGAACATGGCTATGAAAAAGCCAACAATCACAAAGCTATTGATTTGTGGTGATCTAAGGTACCATCTGATTCATCGGATATAAGGGTAGTAGGACAACATTTTTGGTCTTTCGATATCATTTCCCTAAAGTTGATGAAATTGGAATTAGAGGAAATAATTTCGTGATTTTGGTATAGTCTCACAGTTTGTCATTCTTTGGACAATTTCCACTTCATCTCTTAAAGAAATGAAGTTGAATTTGTCATTCGTGATGTGTTAGCAGATCATGTGATAGAATGATGGGTCATTCCATCTGTCTCAAACAAAAGGTTAAAACAGTTATCAAAAAAAAAATACATAAGTCCATCTATAGTGAGATTAATCATATATAGTTCCTAAAATGGGCTTATACTTCATATATCATACTGTTTAATATAATAAAACTTGTTTCTACTAAACATGGACTTCCTGTAGGCCAGTTGTAGGCAATAAAGGCCAGTCACACTTCGGTTGTCGGTTCGATTCCTAAGGCCTTGTCCGATGCGATGGCCTGTCGCCCGTCCTGCAGGTTGTCCTTTTTCTAAAACTATATTACTATAACATCCCATCAATAATATCGAAAAAAATTCTATCCTTAAACAATACTAACTTATGTCCAACATAATCCATTCCAATCTTTAGGCTTATCCATAATACTTCAGTTCACTCTCATAATATAGTGAAAACGATTACCATAGATTTAATACCATCGTTGATCCCCATATATCATAAGATATGTCTTGTTGGTCACATTCTAAACATTCAAAGGCCTTAATCATGTATTCTCTTGAATACCCATTGATCCTTAGTGAAAACATGAATGCAGTTAAACGTTAACACTTTCCACATACAAAATCCTCAAAATTCTATATGCTAAATCCATGATATAACCTTCTCCTTATATCAGTTATGAGCTCATGAATACTATCAAACATTTAATTTTCTCCTTATCCCTTCATTATGCGCATATCATCTACATTCCAAAAATATCTGAATAACCATTCATGGATACTGGTAACATTAATCATACACTTTCAAAACTCAAGGAAAGACAACATTGTAACAATCCTTAGATGTATCTTTATTCCATAGTACCATGAGATTACTTATACAACATTACACATGATAAACATGTAATCATTCCACTACATTCTTAAACCATTGACCGAGCTTCAAAAATTCTTTCATCTCACATTTCATTTGTAGTCTCTTCATCATCATCCACATAAATACTACCCATACGACCATACTGATTCTCTTCATGAGACTTTCCCTTAGGGCATTGGTTTGCATAATTCCCGTACATTCCACATTTAAAACATTTAACCATTGTTGATGTCGTAGCAATACCATTATCCTCATCCCTGGTGTTAACTGAACCTTTTCCTTTGCACTTACAGGCTTTGTGTCCTTCTTTTCCACACCCAAAGCATCTTCCAGTTCCTTTGAAACATTCTCCTTGATGCCTCTTCCCACATGATTTACATATGGGAAATTGAACTTTCTTTCCTCTATGATCATCATGAAACTCCATCTTTCTCTTATTAGCTGAGTCAGGAAACTTACCAAATTTTACTTTATTGATCATATTATGAGATTGCTGATTCGGCATAATAATGATATTTGGACTTCCAAATCCCATTTCATTTGGTTTCTCATGAAGAATATCATTCCATTGTCCATCATATCCTCCATTATCGTGAATCATCTTGTTTCCAGCCATTTTCTAAAACCCAAAAAGAATAGTGTGAGAGGAAAAAATCATGCTAGGGAAAAAAACATAATAAAGGGGGAGTACCTTCAATATCTAACATCTTAGGTTTATTTCTAAGATCATTAGCGCGATTCTAGGACTATAACCTATACTTATACTTAACCTTAGGTACATCCCTAGACATACCTTAGAAATATCTCTAGGGATCTCACTAAATTTCTCGCATCCGAGTTTCCAAAGGTTGACTAAACTTTCCCTCTGATACCAACTGTAGAGACCCGAATCCTGAAGTACATGAAAATTACATTACTTTTGCGGAATACTTCGTACATAACAAAAACACACACACAAGGATCGTAATAGTTTATTGTCTTTGGAAACTCGGAATATAATCTTCTAATCGTGGTGAAAGATCTTCAACATCTCCCATAAAGATCTTCTTTTTTTACCTAAAACCTTTCTTTATTTCCTGGGGAAAAGAAAACATAAAAGGGTGAGATCAAATGCTCAGTAAGGGTAAACAAAAGAAATATAAATCACATCATATTCATAAGAACATAAAATTTTGGAAATCTTAACCTGCAAAAGAGAGCATAATTACATAACATGGGATAAATCATAGTAGTGAAATCAAATCCCAAATATCATAACTTAAAACATGAAACTTGGTGGCACATAATCATAGAGAATCATTTCTTATTAGTCAAGACTCATTTCCAAGACTATCTTAGTGGACAAAGTCCCTTTCTAAACCGAGTCACCCTCGTTTCAGTCCTGTTTCACTGAATCGGTATAACCTACCGTTCCAGCCATTTCTATCTCATGAGATATAAAATCTTTACCCAATGAATTGGAGGGAGATATAGGTCCCACCCATCTCATAATGATACCATTCTTATGTGTGGCACAAAATCATAAACCATACATCATAGCATAACCCATGTAATAAAAATGGGAATCTTAAACATCGTGACATCATAAAACAATTCATATAAGATAAAGGAATTCATAAAAATAATGCCATCACAACATAATAAAATCAATGTAAAAATAGGGATAGAAACAGAACCCTTTATTATCTTATATGGAAAATAATTTTGATAAAACACTTGAACTCCATTCTTGAGGAAAATATCCTTTCTGCTTCAAAAACACTTTTCCTTTCTTAACATGTCGTAATATTCTAAACTAAAAGAAGTTGATTAAAAATAAACTTGAAAACATGTAAAGGAAGCTTCATGGAAATAATGTTTTAAAAATCCATTCATGCCGTATAAGTTAAAAAAAATATATTCTTCATACGTTTGTCGGAAAAGTCAAAACGTACCTCGTATAAAAAACGACAAAAGATTCCTTTCATATCCTTTACTAAAACTCACCGAAGGGTAAAATTCTCTTTAAAAAATTGTAGGTGGATGGAAATAATATTACATATTGAGGAAACATGGATGTGGATGATAAAATACACCCCAGTAAATACCAAAGTAAAAACAATCTCGGATAAAATGAGATTGTGATATTTCCCTTACCTTATGTCCGATATGCTTTGTACGTATCCTAACCTCCTGTATAATGATTTAAATAATGTCATTAGCTTATTACAGAATCATATTCATTGTTATGATATCATATATGGTTTACTTATGACTTTATATTACCCATTCTTTTGTAAATTCCATGTTAAAGAAGCGTTTTGGGTAAAATCGTTTCATTTATTGTAGGAGTTTGGACTTGTTGTTATTGACATTATTATTACTTATATCATGATTTACTTACTTCTAGAATATAAAATATGATTTATATATCATATATATTCAGTATATATATATATATATATAATAGATAGATAAATGAAATGAAACACACCGTTCATGGAGACGGTAGTCCGTACGTACGCATGAACGCTGTTTTCCTTTCCTTATTGTCTTGAATGGAATTAAGTAGATGACATATATATATATATACATAAATCCATTAGATTTACCATGTCATATATTTCATTATTATTCATTATATATACTTTATAATCATTCTGGAATGGTTAACATGGATAATGAATCTCATCGCGTCGTGGAGACGGTAGTCCGTACGTACGCACGAGCGATGATATCATTCCCATGGTCGTGGAATTGTGATGAAGTGTATGTATACTATTTCATTATCAATATCACTTTATAATAATCATATATAGTTACTCATTACACCATTATACCCATCCAATTATGGTGGTGGCAGAAAATAGATTACACCACGGCGTGGAGACGGTATTCCGTAAGTACGCACGCGCGATGATTTCCTTTTTCCGTAGGATGGATAGAAGGTTAATTAGAGTTGTTTCATATTTATAATAACATATCAGTATATAAGAAATACTGATGTTATTACTTTATCATGAAACAACTAAATAAGAATAAGTTGAAGAAGAAAGAAATTGAAAAAGATCGGTAATGGATATTACCTCTTTTTGACGCGCCTTCACTTAACCTCCACTTAAAGAACTAAGGATGGTCTTTAAAGAAGACCAGGACCTCTAGGATGATACTAGGGAAGTGTAGAAGAGATTTTGGCAGGGTTTGTCCGAGCTTGAATGCTCAAATTGGTGTGAGGAGGAGAGGGAGGAGGTGCCCTTTTATAAGGGAGGAGAGGGGCACCTTAGGAAAATCTCAAAATATTATTTTATATTAAGGTCAAATTCGGTTTATAATGATTCAAAAGGGTATTATTTAGAAGATAAAGTAAGTATGGGTCTAAAACCTCTCATCCAATAGGATTTAGACAAGTTTAGGTTATTATTTTAACCTTATCAATTAGATTTAACTCTAAGTTAAATAATATAACTTTTACCGTGTCTTTTTGTTTTCTTACACTATATGGTTAATAAACATACCATAACAAGAAAAATGAACCCCAAGTTGTTTATTATTAATATATATATCATTATAAAAGTCATTTGTCCAAACATTAGATTTTTAAGAATTAAATAACAATTAATAATATAATATTTTCTTTAAAAACTAATTTATGTCAATTTTGACACTATTTGGTACATGATTTTTATGAAATTCATAACAGAATGATAAGTTCGAAAAAAGTTACTTAAATAAACAATAAAATGTCATATTAACCTAGGAAATTATTTTAAGTCATAAAAAGTCTCAAATTACATTTATTTGGGCATTTATAACATCAATTATGTCAATATTTCATTAATAAGACAATTACTGCATCATCTTTGTGTCATAATAAATGATAATTATTTAATCCCTAAAAATTCTAAATAAATTCCTATGATGTAGATAATTGTATTCTATTTCTGTATACTATTCATGTTCGATGTTTCATGAGGTTTATCACTAAATTAAAATTATTATACTTATAAGATTTAAGAAAGTGACATGTTGTCACATTCTTTGGTTTTAATAATATTTAAAATATTTTCATGGAACAAAGTCCATAAAATGAATTTAATCTGACCCTTAGGTTATATGGTTCTACTTTTAGCCATCCAATAGGATTTTTACAAGTGTTAGGATAATTTTATAATCCTATATTTACCCTTAATTACCCGATTTACCTTTAACTATAGTAAATAAAATTTACCGTAGTTACTATTCACAATGCCCAAAAATAAAAGGTAGCTTATTAACATAATTTGGACCCACTTATTCCAAATATGGAATCCATTTTTCCAAATTCAATACACAAAAGATGCATAAATTAAATTAAAATTAATCCTGTTGTCGAAAGAAAACGGGTTTTTCTTTAAAACATTGCAAAAGATTGAATTGATTTAACCTACGAATTCAAGGTAAAATCAATGCTAATGACATAAATTATATTAAATGGTAAAAATCTATTATATTTATACTTTAAAACCATTCAATATTATAATTTAACCACATAAGATATTACGATGAAAAAAGTTGTTTTTAATTAAAATATAGCGTGTTTTTACTATTCATTAAAATATGAAAGTTATCGGAAAAATATCAAAACTTTATCTAATGTAAATTTTTATATACTGATTAAAAAGAAGAATTTTATTTTGTCAAATTGAACTTATAAACATGTCAAAAACCGGATTTAAAGTGGGTGCGCCATCAAAAGGCGGTAAAACTGCATTTTTTTTGAAAAATACTTATTTTACCCGAAAAAATTATTTTGTTCTTATACCATGTTCTAGAAATGTGTAAGATGAATAATAATGTTATAAAATTCAAAATTTAGTTAACACTATTCATAACGGCTAGTTCATAACAATATTATAATAATATATCATTGTTTAGTAAAACCCGGTATTGCGTACAACACACGGTATCGAGGAAGGTCGCGATTGCGTGTAATGCAAGCCAAGTCAGGGTTGCGTGTAGTGCACAACTCCTTTGTTGTTGTGTATAAAAGAATCCAACCATATTTTATTTATACATTTAATATATATATATATATATACACTCAATGTTGCGTAGAATAACTTCTATCAAACGAACTTGAAATTGTGTGTAACAAGAGCCAAGAAAAGTGTTGCGTATACTGCAAGCTAATACAGTGTTGCGTATAGCGCAAGATAATCTTGGTGTGTCGTACAATAGAAGATATGAATGAAATTAAAAAGAATGTATCTTATAAAATCTCGGGTTGTTACAATAGGATTGTTTACTTTTGAGTACTTCCTAGTCTATTGCAAATTTTCTACATATTTCCTGTTATATATATTCATTGACATGTAGTAACAGTTCTTTTAGGGGATGCCTATTGGGATTCATCGCATACCCTGTTTTGGTCATGCTTTTGGACCCAAACTGATTATATAGTTGCAGGTATAGATAAGGGAAATCAACCTTCTTCATCATGTACTTGATTGCTGTTGGAGTTGGAGAGCATGAGACCAAGATTAGGATTGCAATGCTGTTGGAGTTTACTTACTTTTCAGTACTTAGTTTGCATTCTATATTTCCATCATTGTGACTTGTTTGGCTGATTTCCTAGACACATGTGACATGCATCATTTATAAATATGCTCCAGTTGTTTTATTACTATATGTATTCCATTGTTTACTTTTGTTGTATGGTATTACTGCTTTTGTTATTGATTATTATTGTTTATTTGGTTGTGTATAATCTTCCAATGAGTGAATAGTTTCCCCAATATCGGACCTTGTCCCTTGCTGCTAGTCACCAGCCTCTGGCATTTAGGGAAATGCACTTGAGGTTATGTGACCCACCAAGTTTGGGGCACCATGGGTGGTAATTGAAACCGGGAAATTACAATCTTGTTATGGATTCCAGTTATGCTGAAATTCTAATATTAAGGGATTGTGCATAGTTTTATATTAGGGTCTTGTGCCTGGTGTCACTGATATTCTTGTATAAAGGGACTGCACCCGATTATGCTGAAATGGTTATACAAAGGTCTTGCACCAGGAAATTATATACTACTTATAGGGCATGAAATAATTTACCTACAATGAGTTTTGGATTAAAACTCAGGAGGTTTATGGATACGGTTGACATAGTATTATAACATGCTCAATGATATCTAACACCATGTTGAAGTAGGTTTGGATGACCCTGAGTGTTACTCTGGAACACAAGGACCAAATGGATTATGTCATGTGTAGTATCAGTTTGAAAAATTTAAACCCCTATTTATCTATTTATTTAATGAACTATATATATTTTTAGTATTATTTAAACACCGTGTGTTGTATCCTACTAACTTGTACTCACACCATATTGTTTATTCCTTTTTAGTACGTGGGATGATTTCATGGATGTTGGTATGTACAAGGTAATGGGACCAAGTTGTTGATTATTATTTTTTAGTTGGATTGGTGTTTGGAGATGGGACCAATACTTTCGTGATTTTGGTATAGTCTCACAGTTTGTCATTATTTGGACAATTTCCACTTCATCTCTTAAAGAAATGAAGTTGAATTTGTCATTCGTGATGTGTTAGCAGATCATATGTAGCCACACCTTACAAAATTTTCAGATCTAACTCATGGTCTTGAGATTGCATCACATGAACCTAGAATTTCTTCAAATCTCTTTAGTGAATCTTGAATCACCTAAAAACAATTCCACGAAGCCTCAACAATATCTTAATAACTATCAATTATTCCTAAACATTATTTTCAAAAAATAAAACCCACTTAACAATTCCACAAAGCACTTCATAAAAAAAATAGTTAGATTTTTTTTATTCATCTGATTCCTTTATTTTTTAAAGAAAATGATGTATAAATAAATTACACATGTTATATAGTTTTTTATAATAAATAAAAATCATTTCAATTTTTTCTCACATGATCAAATATGATTAAATTTACCCCACATTCCAATACACTGAATATATGGTTAATTTTTGTTTAAAAAAACTAATATAAGTATGGGGTAGATGATCTGAGAAAAAATCTTAGTTTATCTAGAGTTTTATGGTTTCACATTCTAATCACTAAAGAATTTTCAAATAGATCCCCAAATTCTTTGAATAAATTAATTTCATCCACAATATTTTCTTAGATAATATATATTAATGCCAAATTTTGAGTTAATTTACTTAATCTATCATGTATTTAAAAATTCATTTGAATATTCATATTATAATAATAAAATTCAGTATTCAAAAAATACCTCATTGTATGAAAAATCCAATAAAGTCTAATATCTAAACAATAATTAATAATAGTAAAAAAAATTATTTTATTTATTTTCATTTATAAAAATCCCTCTTGATAAAAAAGTGTTAATTTATTTTTCATTATAAAAAACAATCTCATGATTAGTTTTTTAGTGTTATTCATGTCGTCATAAATGTGTCTAATTAGAGTAATTTTTTCTCTATCAACAAATTTAAGAGCACATACTCATAGATTAAAAAAATTAAGGAAATAAAAAATTAAAATTCAAAATGATAACATCAATACAATTTTATAAACTTATTTATTGATCACCCAATTTTACCACTCATTCGATGTGACCATTTTTCTCAAAATCCCCTTCTGCATATAAATATTTCCTATTGTGAGGAAACTGATAGAAAATCTTGTTTTATAGGTCAATTCAACTCTTTTATCCCTAAGAATTGCCTCATTACATGCTATACTTCTGAATTAGTATATATAAAATATATCATGGTATTCACCCATTTGAATTCTCACATACTAATATTGAGTTTCCCAATGCATTCCAATATCAAATCTAGAAAATGGGTTGCCCATTGCGTTCAATAAAAAATTGGGTACTTTATCTCAAGTATTTTTTCAATAAAAAATGATTTGAGAAAAATAAGAATCAAATATAAAAATTTAATAAAATGTGTCAAAATAATAATAATAACATGAATAGAAATAATACCATCTATAACATTTGGATAGATTATATATTTGAAAACATAGGATTCAATTTTCAGAGCAATATATTATAAAACATCTCATATAAATTCAAACATTTTATATCTATTATTCCAAAATAAGGAAGCATAAATTTAATTTAAAAACCTAATCCCTTTACAAAAAAATCACTATTTAATCAATATTTGTTTCCTCATGTCCATGAATCCATCATACATAATTATGATACTTTTTTTATATAAATCAGGTTATTCCATCATTTTCTTAATGTTTCCCAATTCCTTATTTAGTATTACAAACCTCACCTCATGATATATTATTGGATACATTCCTTAATCAAATTACCCATTTTCTTAAATCATATAGTGGAAACTATCATATTTAAAACCATTTAAGGATATTACCACAGCAAATATCAATATAGTTATTTTTACACATTCCCTCTCTCACATTTATTTATTTTACTCTTTATTTTTATATACAACTATTATTTAATTTTTATTTCATTCCTTACCATGAATAATTTCATATAAATAACTCTTAAAGCATGTATCCATTTTTTAAAAATTAAATGATAAATTAGTTTTTATATTTCCATTATTGGTTTCAATTTGGGTCCTCTTAACCTATATATTTATCGCTTCAACGTATTATTTATCATCATCAATTTTATAGACTTCATAAACAAATTAAATAATGTTTATTTTATTTTTTATCTTCTTTCCTTCTCTTTATATACAATATCATATTTTATTTTATGTAATGTAAATTATTCTTTAAATTGGTTTAATTTATATATCATCCAAAAAAGTGTTGTTTTATATGGACAATTTATCCTTTAATTTTTTATAAACAAAAATTGAATGTTACTAAAACTTTCTCACGTTCATTTTCTTGATAGACATACATTCAGGATGTGTAATTCCTTGAATTACTTGGAGTTTCACTAGTTAATGGTTCAATGTGTTCCTCACTCATTTTATCACTACTTGATATTTCAAGAAAACAATATTCAATTAAAAGTAGATGATTAACCAAACACAATTCAGTGATATTGAGAAAAGAAGAAAATAATAGGATATGTCTATTATTCAATGTGGAGTTTGATGACTTTAATAGAAGTGGGATTTAAAATATATGGGTGTAATGAAATGAAAACACAAATTGTTTACTATTTTTTCTTGATAATCTTATAACTGGTGGATTATTTTGGATATATAAAGGAGAGAAGACTTACTCTTAATTTTTATTATTATTAAATTTTGGAAATATTTTTTCCTTTTCATCCAAAAAAAATCTTCTCATGGTTGTCCTTGGGTGTTCACGGTGCCTCTACAATTAAAAAAAGTATTCCTCAATGAGGATGCTTCACCTCATCTGTGTCCATCCACTTAGGGTGTGCCTTACAACACCATTCTCTATGAAATGAACCATAATGTGATTTTTATAACTATAAAAAAACCATGTTCAATAGGTTTAGATAATGTACAATAATCATGTTTCAACTACTTAACAAAGTTAAATCTTGTAATATTATATAATAAATAAAAATTAAAACTTACCATGAAATAAAATTTTGTGTGAGTGATGGTAAAGAATTTCAAACTTTAACAACAAAACCTTTAATTTCAATAGAAAACTCTATATATTAATTAAAATTTGGAAACATAGTTGATTTTTATGATAATAAATATTAATTAAATCAAGATCTAATGTTATATATTTTTTAATATAAACCTAATAGAAAATTTTAGTATAATTGCTTTAATGAGTGCTATTAATTCATAATAAAGTCATTATGGTGGTGAAACATAGCCTTAGGAAGGGGTTAAGTATAATTATTAGACATTTTTATTATTATTTGGAATATCATAAAAAACATGAGGTGAATCATAGTGACACACCATTCTAAATTTTTTAATCTAAAATAGGAATTTTGTAAATAAAAAATTTCCATATAAAAAAAAGGTGAAGGAAAAATGATTAGTGAGGGAAACACATAAAGTGAATATTATTATGATACTGGAAAAATAAAATCATAGAACATTGATAGGAAACAATATGAGGGTTATAATAGATAAATAAATAAATACTATGATTATCAAAAATTACTCTATTTTAATTATATAGAATGGGGGACACCACCATTTAATGGAATATGGCGGAATAACTATGCGATATATATTTGTATAATATTAGAAAAGGATGGCACTAAAATTTAAGCACCCCTCCAGATCACTAGCGACTAGTATAAATGCTAGGGGTTGAATGAAATATTAGTGGGATAAGGAATAACTCCTAAAAATATTATATTAAACTATATATTTTTTATACGCATAATTTTCATGAATGATGGAAATAATAAGTATATCATGTTTTTAATTTTTTAATCAATATAAACATGTAAATAATGAAATAATAATAAATTAATGGAATTAAATGAACATGAAATACTATACATCTGTAGTCATAAACATCTATAAATTTTATATAATTAAATGTATATAGGTAGAATAATTTATATACATAATACATGTGCCAAATAGTTCCTAAATGAAAAATGCATGGATCCTCACAAGTGAGAATGACCATGAAGACATCATATTATAGCCATAATTTGGGGGGATATTCCTTCCAAAAAATGATCTAAAAAGAGAACAATCAAGAATCAAACTCTATGATTTACCAATTTCCATGATTCAAGGGATTTACCTTACATGGATCAGGAACAAAATAATCTTCGTACATCTTATAAGGACACATCCAAGGATTGAGGGTAAAAAACATAGTAGGTAGTCACCACCCCACCCCTTGTAATCTTTCAAAAACTATTGTTTATGTTAAAAAATTCAAATACATTAGAGATAATAAAACAATACTCTATATTGTATATCAGAAAATTATGGCATGAGTAAAGGAGATATTGGATAACCCCTAATATAGAGAGGTTCAAAAAATGATCTACCAATATCGATCTTAAGATTAAAATATAAGACACCTGAATACAAAAAAACTAGGGATAAATACATATCCCATCATGGAGAAAGAGAACCATGTATACAAAATTATGGGGTAATTTTTCATCATATCCCTTTAGGAAAAGAGGAATGGGTATAATATGTTTTGTAATTTCAAGCCCAACCCATTTGACTGATATATTCATATTACAAGGTTAACCACCCATGATTTATAAAATTTAGTTCGCACAGGGTAACATTTTCAATTATATATTCTAGGATCTGTATAACATCTCAATATGAATAAAAAATCGAGAAACTATTTTCATAAAAAGGATTCAATCATACAAATTATATTAAAATAAAAATATTAATTAAAATCATGAATAGTCACAACATAATAACGGTGGGGGGATACTTTTTACATATATAATTTGCATTTATAACATGTTAAGAAATCCTGATAGGTAAAAAATACGGTATGAGGATTATATTTTATAGTCATGGAATTCCAAAATGATAAACATAATTTGAACATACAACCACTAAAACCAATGAACCTCCCTAACATAGTATAATATTTGGGTTTCTATCACTACGAACATGAGATAATAAATCTAGAAATAAATGTACCATTCTAACCTTAAATTAACATAAGATAAACCCCCTTTATAGTAGCTATAGTAATTGAATATAAAAGGAATATATGATATTTACAAGACATAGGGTAATAGATTATGAGATTATATTTGATTACATGGAGATAAGAGGATGAAGTGAATATTAGAGGGATAAATAACCTACCTAATTATAAAAAGGAGATTCTATGTCCCTTTTTAGAACTTTATAACCATGATTGATTATAATATTATACAAGATAAATAAAAATAGAGGTATATCTTTCCAGAGATAGGTTCATGGAAAAAAATGAGGTTTGAAATGATTTAATGTCATTTTAGGGATTACATTTTTAAGTTAAAGGAAAATTATCCATAAAGTAAAATAAATAGTTATATCTCTATTGGGTACTCTGTAATGGCCACCAAGTACCCGATGGGGCTAATAGTGTCACCACTTCGCACTAGCCACCACTAGGCACTCGATAATATTCCATTGAATTCTTAGTGTTGTTTGAACACATTGGTAAATTTACAGATCCTCATCTTCTCTTCTAAAACTCCTCTAAGTCATTAATAATTAAAAATTACACCCTAAAATTGATTATAATACATGAATTAAAATATATTATAAATTATTAATGCTCAGGGCCTTTACATCCTCACAACCATCTATGTTATTATGCCAAAAATTCTCCAACTAGTTTCATGAAAGAAAATGTTTGGTTAGTAAATTTTCAACTCACATTCTATCTCCCTTGTTTCACTATAAATCTTTCCATGATACCACCTATAAAGAATAAATTTTACCACCTTTACCTATTATAATTTTTCACTATGGTTAATGATAAAAATAGGATGTTCCACATAGGATGCATTAGTTTGAAGATTAATACCATTATATCAGATTTCATGCATATGATCATGTACATACTTCCTCAATCTTTAGATAAGGAAGGTTTTTAAATGTTACTAAATTATGTAGGTAAGGTAAGATTATAAGTATTCTCTTTGACTCCAATAAATATTTTAAAATTTCTGAAAAATATTAGGGTCAACCCCCTCTGTTTTCCAATTTGTTGTTGACCTAACCTAAGTGACACCTAGAGAATGCCTTGGCCTCCAATTTTAAATTCCAAGGGTATCCATCAAAATTATTCAAATAAAATTGGTAATATTCGATCCATTAATATTCATTTATGATTTAATTTGACATAATTTATCACCTTGTAAAAAATAATAGGCCTGATCATAGACGACTCACTTATTTCCATCAAGTAGAGATGAGAATGAAATAGAAATTCTTAAAGAGGATAGAATAGAACAATATAAATTTATGATTAATAACTATATTTATATAATAATTAAAATTATTTAACCACTGAAATCATGGATATAGGATCACAATATATCCTCTAGGATATGGATTATTCATTTGAACTATCCATAAATTTTATGATGAAAAGTTATATTAATCTGTAGTTGAGATCCCAATTCGTAATGTATCCCTTTCTATAATTGAGACCTGAACATCATATACATTTAGTAGATGAAATTAGCTAGAACATGATGAATATTAAATATCACTTTTACATACAACTTCTCATGATTATTATTAGATAAGGGTTTATTAATCTGTAGAAAGAAACTCGTCTTAGTTAGATAATCCATGATCAATCAAACAATATCTCAGCCTCTAGAAGATCTTCGTAGATTAGTTATAAAGTCCATAGTTTTTTCTCCAATATATGTATTATTTTTGTGAATGGATTTTGTACACATATAAGTTGTTGATACTCAGCTCTTACACATTATCATGTAAACCATCAAAAAATAAACCCTAGAAAATATTTGTTTATTCCAAGCCACCAGTATTGATGTTGAATATCCCAATAAATCTTCATGATTCTAGGATATATAGCCCATCATAAAGAATGTAACTCTTTTATCACTTATTCAATCATACTAGTTGCTACTTTGAATATTCAATGGAAATATAATTGTGAAGTGGTATCATGGAGCCATTCATTAGGAGTCTTACCTGCATCAAATTTCTCTCAAATAAAGATACAATCCAGATTTAGATATGGTTTTCCCTCACATGTTACATAATATATGAAATAAGATTTATGTGGTCTTAATGTAACACAAAATAATAATCAATCATATCCATATGAAATTCTGAATAATAAACATCAACCTTCATTCCTTTTTTACCTCTTATAATTTTTGAGGGTGAACCATCATACTAAGAGAATTGGAGACTAAATCTCCCTTCTAAAGTAAATATTTGATATCAAAATAAAATTACTAGAGATATTATACAAATGGTTCTACCTTATATTAATATACCATTAAGAAAATATTTATTTATGGTTTTTCATGGTTAGTATACACCACAATGTCCCCCAAATAGAAAACTGTATGAAATACTTTAAAGTGTGAATTAAAGAAGATAATTGAGAATCATTGTTTGGGTAGTTTTTTTCATGAATATATCCCTACCTGAAATAATATTACACAAATAAATGATCCTTATTGAGAATTCAACATGGAAAACTGATAATTCATCTCAATACACCTCAAATCCTTCACCTCGATAAGGTAAAAATTGAATCAAATATGTTGTTAATCTTATATTTATCCCTTGAAAATCTATCTCACATTAGAAAAACTATTTTAAAATCACTAATTTATTTGTTAATTCAATAGTGGGATAAAATTAAAAAATAAATCATGCATTTAAAATAATAATATCTCACAAGTGTAAGAAAACTTTTGAATTTAAGAATAATTGTAATTCACATTCTAAGATACCATCAATTAAACCTTTTCAGGATCTACCAAGATGCCAAATTTTTACTTTATATTTCCATGGAACTTGAAAATCCATATATAGAATTATAATTTGGATATATTAGAATAATTTTAGTGTTTCTAATATTCCTCTAAGAAAATCCTAATGTATAGACCACACTTATCCAGATATTTAAAATATATCAAGATAGAATCCAAAAAGACTACAATAAAAGTGTCAAAGAGTAGATTAAATACCATATTCATCAATTTCATGAAGTATATTAGAGCCTTAGTTAATAAAAAAGGAATAACCAGATATTGAAAATGACCATATTGACATTTAACATCTATTTTTGGAATATCTTCTCACCAGACACAATATTGGTGATATCTTGAGTGGAGAAAAATATCAGTAAACAACTTTATCCATTTAACTAATGAAATAGAATTTAAATTTTGTGAAAAGGATAATTATTCTAAGTCATCACATAGATAAAATTCTGGGAATCTATACATAAATGTTGAATTTCATCCTCTTTATTTTTATAGACAACAAGTACACACCATGTGGATGCTCTTGGACTAAAAAATAGTTTCAACTCATGGCCTTATAACTAGATCTTAAATTCCCCTAATTTAGTAGGTTTAAGGAGATATTTTAGAATTTATGTTGGTTTAGTTCTAACCATCAGATAAAACTTAAAATCTATCTCTCTCTCTCTGGTGGAAGTCTTGATAAACATATAGTGAACACATCTAGATAAGAATATACTATATGCGGTAATGCATGTCCCTATTTTGTGTTTAATTATCCAAGGACAAGACTATCCATTTTCTTGGTGATCATACCAACTTTCCTCGTATTAGGAAAAGATCAGCTAACCTGTAACCCCCCTCTCCTCGATGAGTATATAGAATACTAGTAGATAATGAGAAATATAAAATCCTATTATAACAATAAATTTAGGATCATAAATATGTTAATTATCCATTAACTAAAATTATATCAAAGTATTTAATTTTAAGGATACATATAATAAAGTACAAGATACAATAATCATACCTTTTACTATATATTTTTCCTCTATATTATCAGTAATAGATTTTGTGATGACATACACCTTACCTAGATCCAGATGTTTACAAAGAGGTATAAATACATTAAATGATGATTAATAAACCACTAAAATACCTTGAATAATATATTGGAATCCTCGAACAACCTTCCCTATGGTGGTCGACTTCCTCTGGTAGACTGGGCAACTAACTATTCCTGTGGTACCTGGATTAACTAAGCGCACTGTTCAATATTTTCTGATGTACTAATATTATAGAAATTATAAAGATAGTTATACTAACTATAGAATTGGAACTACTTTTACTATGTGGAACCTGATTTTTCTTATGTAATTTTTTATAAATAAGTGAAAATGATCATAGTTCTATTATGGAAGAAATTAATGTTTAGAATAAGGAAAATTTTGAAGTTGGTTGGAGTTCCCAAGAATGTTTATTAGAATAATGTTAGATTAAAAAATTAATGGTAACAATTTTTGTTGAGGTATGGATATTTCATGAGGGATTAAATTGTCATCGTATATCTTGGAAGTTAGTTACTGCTAGTATCTATATTGAAAAACTAGTTGTATGGTCTGATGTATTAAATTTTAATAAGGAATTTTTTTAAACATTATTGGAATAAGATAAAGTGGTTAATGATTTAATTTATGAGGAAAAGGGATATATATAAATTCCATTGGTTTTTTTGAGATTCATTCACATAGAGAATAATGAGATAGGTATTCGGTATATCATATATATATTTGGATAATGCATATTTGAATATGTGGAATTTAAATATGATTTCTATAGAGTGTAGATAATTCTGGATATTTTATCTCTAAAAATAATTTTGGAATGTTAGTCGAGAATATCCATCCATGTGATTATTTAAAATGTAGATTATTATTTTCATGAAATTAAACTTGGATGAATGTAAACTTAGATGAAGTTAGAGAAATTGAATTGATGTGGTTAAGGTTCATTGAAATATTCTCAGAAATAATTATATGTTACATAATATTTGGGATAAATTTTTGTATTTTGGAAAACTATAAACTTATTTAACATAATACCCTGAGTTTTTATGAAATAGTTTCTTTTAAAATAAATTTAATTTCTTCAATAAATTGTATTACACGCACCATCATGTCTTAATGAACCACACACTACAATTAATATTATTATTTAAACATAAACATTTTAACATAGATTTTAAAATTATTTGTATGAATATGAATAAATATATTTGGAAAATTATGTATAAATTTTTTAGATATCTAAAATATATTGGAAAATAAGTACTTATTTTATAGAAAATTCTGTATATGGTTAAAAAATACATTTTTCCTTAAAATTATTTTTATAGTTTAGAGTGAACAAGTAATAAAAATAATAATTACCAATTTTATAAAATTTATTTCAAAAAATAAACCTCATTTTTAAAATCAAAATTTAAAAATTATCTTAGAGTTAATATTTTGAAATTTTCTGAATGGAATAATTTTTCAATGAATATTGAAAAATTCTGATTTTTGTTAAAAAGTACATTTTCATTTAAAGAATCTACAAGTTACATTTTTTAAGATAGTTTTAAAAGTAAAATTATATTAATTATATTATTATTAATCCAATTTAGGTAATTGAAATCAATTTTATTTTCAATTTTAATTTTTTTTATACTCATGAACAAATTTCTATGGAAAACTGTTTTTCATCGTATATGGGGGTTTAATTTTTAATTAAATTGTGGGAGTTATTTGAATTTAATTTCATATAATAGAATCCATATTTCTAATCAGTATGATTTATTTTAGGTAATAATTTAAAATTAAATATCTTTAATAATATTTAATATAAATAGTAAAAATAAATTAATGCTGTTAAGGTTAAATTTGGTTTTGTAGATGGTCAAACTAAACAGAAAAGGGTTAAAATAACCTAAAAACATTTATAATTCATATTGTATGGCAATATTTATTCTTTATATCACAAAATATTTTATTATTATCCATTTTTTATCCATGTGTCATAGAATGTGACATGGAAATCTTATAAGACTTTCTAAAATTACAATTGTGCCACTCAACTTATTTTTAAAGTGTCACCCACACACCTCTCATCTTCACACTTAAAAATCCTATTGGTTTGGAAAATACCTAACTGAATCAATTAATTATTTCCCTTCCCATTTCTTATTGGCTATTTTTATTATAAATCTCTTCTAGTAAGGATTTTGTTGAAATCCTAAGAGGTTATCTCAAGAATAGTTATCATACACAACCGATCATTATTATTTTATTTTTTATTCCACCTCAATATTTTTTTCAAATATGAAGAAATAATAAAACAATTATACATAATATACTGATATTTTTTTATGTTAATTTCATTAAATTTACCCATATCCTCCTCCATCTAACGAGAATGTAAATTGTCGATCATTTGTATGATAGACTACCTCATTGCAGACCGAAGTAATTCATTTTCCATCACTACATCTTGTGATAGAGATAATGATGGATTTAATATTCAAATATGTTATTTATGATAAATATACTCCAATAATTATAATATAACATAATCCTTCATACCTTAAAATCTATTGGAAAATTTTAATATCACTCATGAATAGGTGTGGACTACCACCCCCACAAAGTGATGAGTTTCATTTTTTGTTTTATTTTGAAATAGATAGAAATAATTATATATTTTATGAATATATATGATATATTGTAAATAAAAATGATTCTATAATGGATATATATTATTTAACTTTATTTTGTTCCATCCATCTAGAAAATGGAAACAACATTCATGTATACGTACAACCTATAGTCATCATGAATGGTGTAATTGGTTTTCCTATCTATAACAGATATGTAAAAATAAAAATATTTCTATAATAAATATATATGATATTTATATAATTATAAACCTCATTATATTATTTAAAAACAATCAAAGTATAAGGACCAAAACCACTTAGCCAAAACATATATGGAAAATGATGTAGTTATCAACTGGAATAGTGACTTTTACAGATAATTATTAATAAATGGGTGGTAAAACATTATAAGTAAATCATACATGACATGATATATATGATTAAAATTTTATAATTTAATTATAATAAACATATATTTAATAGACACAATGCTAGAAAATTTAGTAAGGAATTTGAGGCTTGAGGTAAGGGATTTTCATCTAACTCTCATTTCGATGAGATATATGACATATTCAGCACTTATCTCATTTATGGTTGATCCAATATTAGAAACAATTATTGATGACTGGTCTATTATTATTTTATAGTCTTAGTATTTTACCTTGACGTATAATTTTTTTTTCTATTCATATGATGGATCCAAACGTATATGACATGAACATATGGTTCATGATTGATTTGTAATGATTTTTCACTATTGTGATTCATGTATTTGAAATGATAATGTTTTATCCCATGAATAAAGATTATGGTCCATGATAGATTGGGTATGAACTGCGTATGTTAAATTCATGATATTATGCCATAATTCTTTCTTATTATCATCGATTTATATGTCGCATATTTACCATTATAGAGAATTAAATATCGCCCATTCTTATGTTTCCTTTCCCTAAGTTATGAAGAAATGTATTATGATTAATATGACTAAGAAGGGTGCTAGTTTGGAAGAGTATAATTGGAGATGATGTGGTGTACTTATGATCCAGATATTTATGTATCCATACATCCTGATATGCTCATCCTATATGATTTTGTCTTGGATTATTATGTTATGTGTTGAATATTCATATATTAGGATGTGATATCTATGTATGAATAGTGTGGGATTCTATATTTACCCTACAATAACTGGATATGAGTGCCACAAGACCACATGTGTGCCTCCCCATACTCTAATGGCTACTGACTAGTAGTGAGGGTCAAAGGTGTTACCATGGGAGGACTATAGCCTCATATTAGAGTTAAAAATTGGAATAACTAAGAATCATAAATTAAAAATAATCTGAGTATGTAGATGAAATAAAACATATATATACTATATCCAATGAATAGAAAATAATGCAACAAAATATACCAACTGTTCACCCACTAGACCTATCATATGTATAGAGTAAATACATTAAATGAAATAAAAATTAGATCACCTAAAAATATTTATCCTCGCCTCATCCCAGTATCCAAACCCCTTCTATGATGATTCAACCTAATCAGGAAATATTCATCCTCTTTCATACAAAAAACTATGAAAAATTATATTTTCTTGAGTACCAAAGTGACATGTTTTCCAAAGAAGGGTGTGATTAAATCTTAATAGGTCACAAAGAAATCCCAAATATAACTATGTCCGTTGTGTATGAACATGTGACATGCTCATAAAATGAATAAAAAATAGAAATCAATAGTAACATTAATCCTTGGGTTCTAAGGTAACACTGGATATCAACCATACATTCTTATTCCAATGCCTCATGTCTATAATAATGTTACAAAAGTATCATTGGGATATTTATCCATTAATATAATCTTAGCAATAAACATTTATGCCCAATTAATCAGGGGGGAAATCCACCCAGATCATCTCTTATATAAAAATTATCCAGGGTAAAGGTTCTCACACCATATATCATATTACAACAGTGGGGAATGAAGCCCCTCATAGGAATCATAAAACACATTAGGGAATGGAATGACACCAGTAAATATCATATATCATACTCTGGGGGAATGACACAACACCCATAAATATCATATAACATCATAGGGAAAATAACCCCACACTTATATCTCAAATATCATCAAGTTCAAAGGCGTACCTATCAAATATCCCAGATCACATCAGGGGGAAAGGTGCCCCATATGTATATCTCATATCACATCATTAAAAAAGTCACTCGAACCATATATCTGATATCACATTGGGGGGAATGAAACCTCACACCTATATCACATATCATATTTAGGAGGGGTAATCCACCCATATATCTCATTATAATAATAATATGGAATTTACATTCACTTGAAATTGTTACACATAAACATGTTTGGCCCCTCAACCAAAAAACATATCATTTCCACTATATATTTCCAAATATTCTACAAGTCTAACCTCACTACACTAACCTATTAGGGGAAAACACATGATTTGGGAACCCACCATGGTTCGACTAAGTCATATCATAGCTAGAGAACCTTACCTAGATTCCATTATCTCATCTATAAATCTAGGATGAATACTACCACATGGGGGAATAACATGCCCCAAAATCATCATCTTCATATCACTATGTTACTGATATAATAGGAAAAGTAACACTAGTGTCACTCTAGAGAGAAGGTATATATCCTATATCACTTTCCAAGTCATCATTGTTTGGTCCTCTCACCCAACCATTATATAAATCAACCCTAGAGCATGATCACTCAAGTACTCATATACTAGTATTGGAGAAATTATCCCCCCACATCCCAATAAAACATACCCAATGGATATCAGGTATCTTATAGTTCTATAATTTCATGATCTGATCAATCATTCTTTATCCTGCACTATCCTCTATAAAGGGTTGTCTTAGGGCATGCATACTAGGGACACCATGTTTTTCTTATTTTATTTACACCAATTAGGGTATTTATATCTCATCTTAAACATTTATTATCGATCTATTTGACATCATTGGATGAGACACTAATTAGTGTATTGCGGTTTATCCTAGATCCTAACACATTTTTTATTTAATGGGAGATAAAGGAAGATTTCATTTCAAAATAAAATTTTATGTGAAAAAAGCTATGATACCACATATTAGATGATATATAAAAATATATATAAATATTTTGATATATTAAAGGGACCACCTTCCTTATTTATAGAGTTTTTTCTACTTAATTTATTCTTTACTACCCTAACTAGATTTCATCCAGGACTATTAGAAAATCATATATTATCACTGGGGCCTAACTATAGGAAATATATAATCCAAAATAATTATAAAACATTCATAGTCAATTTATAAATTATTCTTAATATATTTCCATACCTATCCTTTCATTTAATTTCCTGGTCATATTTTAGAAAGACCTCACTAGAAGTCTTTTAAGGATAAAATACTTAATAAAAGGGTTTCCCATCAGCCCCTAAAGTCCATATAGACTATTAGAATATAAAATCCTCATTTTAGTCATTCAATAATTCTATCTATTTCATTCCTATTGATAAAAAAACACTAAATAATGCATTTAAGTGACATATATATTTTAATCCACACAAATTTTAGTGTTATCCTCCTCTCAAGATCACTTTTATCTAATCCATGAAAAAAACCATTCAATATCAGGATGATTCCACTATGCAATGAAGGAATCATCACCTAAGCCCTAGTTTGGGTTGTGTAATTTAAAAGTGAGAAATCATGGTATTCATTTACAAAGAATAATAATAGAGTTTTTAATTTACCTCAAAAAATCTTATGGATTGATCAATACTTTAATCCATTGAGAAATGATGAAGATATAACTTTTATAATTAGAGAGGAATGGGAGTTCTATTTGGTCGAGTTCCCTTTGGAAAAATCTAAAAACGCCCTATATTACCATAATAAGTCTTTGAATCCTTTATCTAATATCTGGTAAATTATATAAATACAATTTCCTTTTTAATAATTTTACAATATCTAGAACGTTTGTAAATTATCATATGTATCTCCCCCTATGAGCCTTTACATAAGATATTTAATATCTTACATTTGGGTGTTTTCCAAAATTCATGTTTTCCCTTCCATACATAATATATATGAGTTATAGATAAGTTTTTTCCATTGAAAAAGTTCTTACATATGATATTTACCTCACATAAAATATATTTTGAACTGTGTTTAACACACATTTGATGCATAATGTTTTTCCATATTGAAAACCCCATATGTACCATATTTATAAAATGTGTAACATATTTTACCTAATATGTAATATGATTTTATAATATAACATATTTCACTTAGTAAAATTATAATATGTAATATATTATAACATACATGTTATATAATTAGTTGTACATAATATATTTTCCTTAGTGAAATTCTGATACGTAATATATTTCCCTTTGGAAAAAAGGATACATAATATATTTTTAATAAGTATGATATATTCCATAGTGAAATATTCATTACAAAAGATTATTTGAATATATAAGATGTTCCACTTAGTTAAGGTTTTATATATAAAAAATTTTAATATGTAAGATAATTTATATAGTGAAATCTTATATGCATTATATATTATCCAATAAGTAATATATTTTCCACAAAAGAAAATCAATTTGGAATATATCTTACCAAATACATAATATCTTTTCAATACATAATGTTTTTAAATTAATGAAAAATATATATTTAATATTTTTTACTCTATGTATAATATATTACTCCCCACATAACATATTTTACTTAGGAAAATTCTCAATATAATACATATTTTTCATACATAACATTTTTAAAATAGAAAACTTTTAATATGTAATATATTACATTAAACGTAATATATTTTCCCCAGATATGTAACGTATTTTCAATAAATAAAACATTTAATTTAGAAAAAAATTCTAATTTAAAACATTTTCTTCACATAATAAGATAATTTTCTATATATATTGTAATGCCTTGACCCTAGAATCCTGGAGCCCTTGCATTATTTTATTACACCGAAATGATCTCAAGGAATCAAATATAAAAGGACTGATCAGTTTAGTAGTTTTGGAAAACCAAATTATATACATGATACCCATAATATATTGGGGAATAGAAAATAAAACCTAATACCTTTTAAAATGAAATAAACTGCATCCTTGAAATCTTATTCAAATATTTCTTCTTCATAACTTGGGGAAAGGAAACATAACAAGGGTGAGCTCAAATGATCATTAAGTGGGAGTAAAATGGAATCAATAATGAATTTTTACCAAAATATTAACAAAAATAACTGATAATACATTCCATTCAAATAACTAGATATGATATAATCAATATGGTAAAGTATGAAACTGAAACACATTCCATATAATCAAAAAATTGAGAATTGAAGGAATCCATAAATATCTCAAAGAAAAAATATCATGGATAAATAAAAATAACTTAATTATAAATAAAGGAAATTCTTAATTATTGGACACAATGCTACATAGGTACATAGAAGCATTACCGTCAAGACCATTCATAAGAAGGTTTAAAACATAATAGTTACAAACCAATTTTGTTTCTACAACCTTAACTATACTATAAAGACGTTCCAAAATACATTTTAAAACATACTAGTTACAAATGAGAAGTATTTTTACAACTAATTCATCCCATGAGTCTACCGATGCATCGAGGGGCTTACTTAAAACAATCCCTAACCCGTGTCTTATATGTCCAAAGCATTCCTCATATGTCAAATAAATTATTTAATTAATAAATAAATATACCTTAATTTTAAATATATAATGAATAAATAATATGGATTTGTTAATAATTACTTAGTATAAGATAAGTTACAACAAGGTCTGTTGCCATTGATGGAAGGGAATACCATTTAAAGATCATTAAAATTATTCTTGAGGAAAATAATATTTATTCATTCCAAAGTGTCCCATACCACTTTGAGACATTTGAATCATAAGAATTATGAAGGATAAAATTAAATTAATGTTTTAAATACCGTGAATATAAAATAATTATGATATAATATTTCAAAATGTGAAGTAGTTACATAGTAAAAATGAAGTATGTGGTAAAAATGGTGTATGCCTCACAGAAAGAAAAGTGAGATAATAATCCCTTACCATGAGTCTAACATTCCATGTTTGACTTAATATTTATAAATAATAAACTTATGTTAATTATTTGCTTACTTCAGAATATATTTAAAGTTTCTTATTACTTTTAATTCACTTATCATAATGTCATATTCAACTAATTAAACAATTAAATTAAAATGTTGTGTTTTGACCAAATTGAGTTCATGTGTTAAAAACAACTGTTGTAGGTCGACTATGGACAAAGGGGTTATTATATATATATATATAATAATCATGAAATAATTATCATATTTATGCTTAAATTATACATTTAAAACCAATCATTAATGATTTTTATTAAAAATGAACCAACGTTACAATCAAGAAGATGGTAGGTTGTACAAACACATGAGTGACATTCCCATTTTTTAATGATCATTATGGAAAGAATGTAAGTGAAATTTTATAATTCCATATAGATAATTAAATAATTAATTTCATGTTATTTTATCGTATATAATTATATATATAATTGTTATTATGTAAATGAAATCACATCATGTCGAAGAGGCGGTAGTCGATACATCCAAAAATGATGTTATCACATTTTTATTATGTGGAATGTGTAATAATGAAAATGATATATTATATTTAAGTAAAGGTAATTATGTCATTAATATAATATATATTTCATTTATGTAAAATAATTTTAATTAAAATTATCCTTAATACATTCCATATAATGTGTGAATGTATCACATCGTTTTCAGGAGGCGGTAGTCCACACATCCACAAACGATGTTATCAAATTTACAAAAAATGGAATGAATTAAAGTATGTCTTATATAGAAATTAAAGAAGTATTATTAAAACATAAATATCACATATATCATATATAAATAGTTTTTAGATCATAATTCCCACCATGAGATGTGGTAAAGGAAAAAACAATCACTCTTTTATGAGGTTGTAGTTCACTATACACAAGAACGATAAGTTAGTTACCTATTAGATAGAAGTGTGTGTAAGAATAGGTATACCCTTGAAATAAAGAAATATTAGTATATTTATGATTCTAATTTTATTATATAATGATGTAATAATAATATTTTAGGGGGTAGAGAATACAAATAATACAAAAGAGCTTGAGGTGGGATGTTAACTCTTCTTTGGGTAAATCCTTTTTGTTTGCACAAAAAGGATTCCTTGGATGGATTTATGCACAAAGGGATGATTCTAGGATTATAGGAGGGATTCTGGGAGATTATTTTATTAGATTTTGGGTCATCGAAAAGTCTTTAGAGGTGTGAATAAGGGGTGGGGTTGAGAGCCTTTTTATAGTGGATGAGGAATGACATTCTTGTAATTTTGTGAAAAAGGAATCCCACCCTCATTTTACCATGTCATGTGGATCCAATAATAGAATAAATTTCTAGACTTTTGATTATAGGGCTAAAATATTAAAATCTAATGTATTTTTACAAGTTTCTAGTACATTTTAGTCCTTAATCGTAAGGTTTAGTCCCTTGTTAATCTAATTTTTCACTAAATCGTTGTAATTAATTTTAATTTATTTCACTAATATTTTCAGTCAAAAACTATGTTTAACATATTTGAAATTATTAATAATGGTTATTCCAAATATTTAATCCAACTTCCAAAATTAATATAAAATATCTGGGATAAATTAATTTAAATTTTATCCCATGGATGAGATTATAATGTATGTTTTCAAAGTAAAAATATTCGAATGTTTGAGATGTTTTTATATCTAATATCAAAGTAAAATTGATTAAAATAAACTAATTTTTTTAAATGATATGATATTGATCTAATTAAACATTAAAACCAACAAAAAATTATAATTTAACCTTATAAATAAATTAGAAGAAAAATATGTTTTGAAGTAAAATTTAATAATGTTCACTATTCATCAAAAAATGAAACTTCCCATAAAAATACAAAATCTTCACCCTAACATAATTTTTATCTTTAAATTTATAAAATTCAGTTTATTTTATCATATTATATATATAAAAGCACAGAATCCATATTTAAAATAGATTCTCCTTTAAAATATGGTAAAATTACTTTTATAAAATTATAGTTTTTTATGTGTAATATTATGTTTGTTCTTATATTATGTCTATATATTCTATTGGATACATTTCAGAAATATGTGATTGAATATATAAAAAAAATTTCATTAAAATTTTCCACTAATAGTAATTAATTTAACTTATTAAGATAAATATCCTTTTACAGATACAAATAGTCTTTTATAAAAAACATTCCCATTATGTTAATTTAGGTTATATATTAAATTATAATTTATCTATAGCTTAATGAATTCAAATTTAAATTTTATTAATTTAATTAAACCTATTCATAACTATCAATTTAAAAAAAATGTTATATCTTATTATATTAAATAATAATTTTTTTAATAATATATTATTGTACGATAAAACTCAGCATTCTGTATTACAGAAGCCATCGAGGAAAGTCATTTTTGCATGTAATTCAAGATAAGCTCAGTGTTCGGTATTGAGAAATATAAGCCTTATTTCCTTTTTAACATAAGATTAACTTAATGTTTCATATAATGAAATATGTGAAAAAATTAAATTTATTCAAAAAGGAAAATATTGTAATGTCTTGGGGTGTTACATTCACCCCACCATAATTGAATTGCGCCCTCCCAATTTAAGTTTGATCTTCATAATATAGGATTTGATATTTGTAAATACTCTTCATGGAACAGCCCTCATCCTAAACAGTATTAATAAGACATCTTATTAATAAGAGGGATAGGTAAGTATGATGCTCACATTACTATGGTCCCAAGTAGGAGATCATAAGTGTTAAATGGAAATATAGACACGAAAGAAAAGTGTAAATAACTATAATAATTGGTCACAAGAAAGTATGTGATCAATTTAAATTTAATTGCTCAAAACCATAGATCTGTGATGATCTAAACAACAATTCGATTCATTTAATATGAAACAAATTTGATGACATTATTATTTTAGGACACCTTTTCTAGAGTTTAATAATTCTTTCACCCTCTATGAATATAAATAAATATATATTTCTATAAGCATAATATTTTCCTTTGATTAAACCATGAACTATTTCTACTTCATTTCTTACAAAAAATATGATTCATACAGAAATGTAATAAAATAATGTCTAAGATCTTATCAAAAGATCAATTTAAACCATTTCATAAATGGTTAACCTTATGACCCTTCCATGTATTATGATTTTAAACATTAGAATCAGTTCTACGGAGTTTATTAGTATCCAATTTACTTTATCCATATCAATAATATCTTTTTCCAAGAATAATTGTCTATAAATTAGACACATATTACGGTTTATCTTTCCCACAACAGTGTTTAAAAAAATAAATTCTACTAAATCACTTTACTAAGTACCACTCAACCTATGATATCAAATCATTATTGAAATAGTACCATAGTACAATCCTTACATATTTCATAATTCTTATAACCAGTACATCAATGATAAAATACTTTTACAATTACTCAAGGATCTGAATACATAGGGTCATTAATCATTCCACTTTATTAGTATAAAAAATATACGTTCGAACTTGATCCCTTGGATTCATCTGAGGTATATTCCCTTGATGTTTGGGGATTTGATTTGTGTAGTGTCCAATCTCCTTATAGTAGAATTATTACACAATTGAATTTTATTTCTTTCCTTTATAATAAAGAATCTAGTCTCCTTTTTCTCCACACATATAACAAAATACCATTCCCTTAAAGCAACTATGATAGTGTTTCTTTCCACAATTATCACATGCAGGAAAATACTTCATTATCTTTTTCCCCTTATTCATTTTCTGATCCATCTTCCTCTTATTCTATGGATCCCCTTCTATGAAATAATAAATAGATAATTATTTCTCCATATTGATACAGTATAAAACAATTTCCTTATATGATTAAAATATTTGGGAGACTAGTTCCCATCATATAATTGGATTAATCCATTAAAAAGAGTGATCAATATTGCGATATGTGTTATGTATGTAATTTGTAGCATACCCAGATATCCTTGTAATGGATCCTTTATTCTCTACAATACATACTTTATCCTTTTTCTTAATTCTAGAGAACTTCTTCTTCATTTTAGTCTGTTTCTCATAGGGGAAATATTTGTTTAATAATATATCAATAAAATATTTCCATTCCATGAGTTCTATTTCTTCATCCTCCCAAGTTTTCTAGATCAGAGACCACCATTGATCAGCATCACCTTTTAGAAAATACACCAAAATCGTGACTATTTCCTTTACACTACATTAAAATGTCATAATAGTATTCTCCAAAGACAATACATTTCTTATCTTCTATTGGATTAGTAGTCCCACTAAATGATGGGGGAGTCTGTCGCATAAAGTGACCCAACATCAGAGTCTCACATTGGAATAGGTTGCTCGATATGGAAAATTTTATGTATCATAAACTGATTAATTTGGCCTAATATACCCATAATAATCTCTATTCCAATACCTTCTACATTGGTTTCCTCATTAGAGTTATCTCTACATTTCCATGGGTATTGATATTATTTTTCTTTCCTGATTCCATTTCTAAACAATGGAATAAAATAGATTACATTATAAAACTATGAACTCTGTATTACTCTAAATATTGTGTAACACATAACAAAAATTGAAAAATTTATTCATAGTTAATCTTATAATAAAAAACATGATTTCTATGGGGATATCATTACTTTTAAATCATTCATAATGGTTTTTAAATAAAAAATGGACTATTCTATGGGTACCCCAAGGAGTTTTAAACCAGGTGCATAATAGGTCTCATTTTTGTTTACTAGGTTATGCTGAGTCAGGCTCCACACACCTTTTCAAAGTTGTTAAACCTAGGTACATCTATGCTAGAACCACATCCACTTGTAATATCCAAACATGGATGTATTACAAGGAATACCCACATAATCACAACCTTACCAAAATTCCAGGATGTTTTTCTATACTTATTCTCAAATACTATCTTAGGGTTATGTGCCCTAATATATTTTTTCTAAATATAGTTTCCAAGGTTGCTTCTAAACTTCCATTGATACCAACTATAACTCCCCGGCCTCAGAAACTCAGAGCCAATGCATTAATTTATTACATTGGCATGATTATAAGGAATCAAATCCCATTTGAATGATCAATTTATCACTTTTGGAAAACTTGATTACATATATGATACCCATATTACATTAGAAAATAGAAAATAAAACATGATACATAATAAAATGAAATAAACTGTATCCTTGAAATCTTATTGATATATTTCTTCTTCATAACCTGCAAAAGGGAAACACAATAAGGGTGATCTCAAATTCTTAATAATGGTAAGTAAAAAATAATAAAAAATGAATATTAGTTAACATGTCAAGGTAAATAATTGATATTACATTCCATTCAAGTAACTAGATAAGGTATAATCAGTATGTAATGTTATAAAACTGAAACACATGACTTTTAATAAAAAAATATTAGAATAGAATGAATATATAGATATGTCAAATAAAAAATCTCAGGGATAAATAATAATAAGTAAATTGTAAATAAAGTAAATTCTTAATTAATAGATTCTATTTTTCTTATGTACATGGAACCACTATTGTCAAGACCTTTCACAATACCATTTAAAACCTACTGGTTAAAAACCAATTTGGATTTTCCAACTTTAAATCTATTATCAATACCTTTCTCAAGATAGTTTAAAACATAATGGTTATAAATGTAAAGGGTTTCCCCAAATAAATTCATCCCATGAGAATATTTATGCATCAAGGGTCTTACTTTAAATGGTCCCCAACCAATGCCTTTCATGTCCAAAGAATTCATCATATATCGAATATTCATTTTAATTAATAAACAATGTGACATATATTCAAATATCCATATTGAATAAATAATATCGATTTATCAATAATTAATCAGTGCAAAATAAGTAACTATAATGGCTTTTGATGTTCATGAATTGAAATATTATTGAAAGATCATTAAAATTATTCTTAAGGAAAATAATTTTAAACATTCCAATGTGTCCAATACTAATTTGAAACTTTTGAATCATAAGCCTAATGAAGGAAGAAAAATAAGTGATACTTTTAAATACCATGAAGATAAAATAATTCATGATAAAATATCCCAAATGATTTAGTTGATACACCACACAAGAGACGTAAGTGGTGAAAATGGCACATGCCTAATGGAAAGAAAAGTGAGACAAGAATCCCTTACCCTGAGTCTAACTTTTCCCGTGTGCCTTTATATTCCAGAATAATAAAATTGTTTTAACTATTTACTTTATTTATAATATTTTTTATTTATATTATTAAATTTTCTTTACTTATTAAAATGTTTTATACAACTACACAAACAATTAAGTTTATGTTGGGTGTTTTGAACAAATTTAGTTCATCGTTTCATGAGGCGATAGTTCTCTGTGCAGAAGAACTGTAAGTTTATTACCCATTAGTTGGAAGTGTGTGTATGTGTAGGTATAAAAATTATAATAATAACATATCAGTATGTTTAAAATAATTATTTTATTATATAATAATGGAATAATAATATTTTTGTTGCTTTGGAGAATGGAAATTAAACAAAAGAGCTTGAGGAAAGATGTTACCTCTTCTTTTAGAAACTCTTTTTGGTTTTCAACAAATGGATTCCTTGGATAGATTTCTGCTGAATATGATGCATCTAGTATGAGGGTAGGTATGCTTGGATATTACTGGAGTAGTTTTTTAGAGATAAAAAGTTATTTATAGGTGTGAATAAGGGGGAGGGTGAGTGCCTTTTTATAGTGGAGGAGGAGTGAAATTCTTTTAAATTTCAGAAAAGGGAATTCCACCCATATTTTTCACATGTCAAGTAGATACAATAATGGAAAAACGTAGATAGAAGGGAATATAGGTTTGAAATATGTCCAACAAATGGATTTTGGACATGTTTTAAGGCCATTTTATTCCTTATATTTAAGGTTTAGTCCCTTAATACACTAATATTTCTCTTAATCATTATAATTAATTTTAACTAATTTCACTAATATTTTTGGTTAGAAACTATATTGATCCTTTTATAAATTATAACTTATTATGATTCATATTTTAGAATCAATTTTATAAATTTAAATTACATATGTGAATGAAATTAATATAAATTTAATCCTGTAAATGGGATGACAAATGCCAGGTTTTAAAGTTAAAATGTTCAAAAGTACGAGATATTGTTATATGCAATTTCAAAATGTAGTTGACTAAAATTACCTAAATTGGATTAATTAATATAAAAATTATGTCACATGTAATAGAAGCCATCAAGGAAATTTATTTTTGTGTGCAACACAAGCTAATTTAGATAATCCTATTCATTAACATTAGTTTGAATGATAAGTGATATCTTATTATATTAAATAATAATATTTTTAATAATATTTTTTTGTGAGGTAAAAAATCATCCTTTTGTGTTATGGAATCCATCAAGTAAATTTATTGTTGTGTGAAACACAATCTAACCACTATGTTTGGTGTAGATAAAGCTAAAAATTATGTCACATGTAACAGAAGCTTAACTTGATGTTTTTTATAAATAAATCTTGGAACAAAATTAAATGTATTCTAAAAGGAAAATATTTTAAAGTCTTGGGGTGTTACATGTAATGTAATTTTTACTCATCCATTTGATACATAAGTTTCCAGGATTATAGTAAAATTAAAAAATTAACTAAAACTAAAAATTACTGAAAATATTTCCAAATTATTCTTAATAGGATTCAACTCCACAATGAATTATCCAAAACCCTAATTTATGAAAAATTAAGAGTAAATTATATCTCAATATGATAAATTTGACATGGTTCAATTGTTAATCTATTCCAACACTCTGATGGCCTCTACCTGGTCATAATTTCCATTTTCACATACATGGGGCATTAGACTAACCCTTATCCCAATATTTTCCCATGAACCGGAGGAATTACCTAGAACTTAAACCATATCCAAAAAACATTACTTGAATGTGTTATAAATATTATATTTTTTCCCCACTCCTAATTATATAAATGTAATTTCTCATGGATCAAAACTTCAAATTTCTATTGATTTTACTAACCTTTAATTACACGAGTCATTACAACCTCCCCACCATAACAATTCTCATCCAAGAGAAGTCTCCTCATGCACCCCCATGAATTGTGTTAATCATTAAGACATGATTTACTTCCTAAATCTCACATTTATTACAACACACTGATATTTTAAATGAATAAAATGTTTGATAGCATATATGAAATGAAACACCGAGCCTAAACAAAAAAAATAAGCTTATTTTAAATATCACCATTAAAACCTATTCATTTAATTGGGGGATATGAGTAGGAGTAACCAAAGTATGAAACATATATATTATTTTCCAAGTAAATTTAAATTTATTTATTAATAGTTATGAGGTAATACATGAATCTTTAGTAAAGTTATTTTATTCGTTAAAAAATACATTCTACAAAAATATTTTAAAAAATATTTTTTTATTTTTCTGAGTGAATATTATAATTAATTTATAAAAATTTTAGAAAGATTATTTTATGAAAATTATATAATTTTCTAAACCACCATAGAACAATTATCTAAGGATAATATTTTTGGATTTTTTAAAAATGAATGATTTTTCAATGAATAGTAAAAAATACTGATTTTATAGATGATTTTCTTCTATTTTCAAGTACTTAAAAGGTAATACTATATTTTTAATTGATTTTAAAACAAAATTAGTCCCTTTTGTTTAAAATTAAATTAGTTTGATATGAATTTACATTATGCTTCATTTTTATATTAAACATTTTTTTACCGAAAAATTAATTTATTTGGAAAACCATTTTTCTTCGCGTTTTGTAGGTTTATATTATAATTAATTTTTGATTATTATAGGAATTTAATTTTATGAATTTTACTTCATTATTGGGTTTATAAAATCAAATTTATATCAAGTTGAAATTTTTGGATTTTTTTGAAGAAGTTACTTTTTTGGTGAATAGTGAAAAAATCAGTTTTTATGAAATACAATATCTTATATATCACCACGAAATACATATGTTTTAAAAATTTATGAATCACAATGAAAAATAATTTATGATAATATAATACAAAAATAATAAAAAAAGAAAAAAAATTAGGAATTTATTTCATGATAAATATTAAAATCTTTTTCAGTGCGTAAGGAGTGCTTGTGTGACTTTAGAAAAGTCTGATTTGTAATCCTGAAGATAATATTTAAGGAGTAATAAGTAATTTACTGAATTTATTAATTAATATTATGTTTCGTTGATGATATATACTTATATTTATGAATTATGGAGTTATATAACAAGAAAATCATTGAAATTATTTTGCGGTGATTGTGAAAGGCGAGAAAAAGTTAAAATAACATATTAAATAATTTTTCAGGACATATATGTGAGTAAATATAAATATTTAATGAATATAAATTTTTTTATACTTAAATAATTTATTTTTATTTTAAGTGATGGTGTATTAATCTTAAGTGCTTACTCAACCCTGGCACAATCCTTGTTCAAGCAGTACAATATTAAAGTTATTGATTTTAGAAACTTAAAAAATAATAATTGTTTGGATGAATTATGGTATAAAAAAGAATTTATTTGTTAATATTAATGTATAATTTATGGTCAAATATTTTATATTCTAATTAAATAACTATATCTAGGTCGTTAAAGTCAAAATAATTGAATAGTTCCTAAAATTACATTAATGGAATTTATGTTAAATAATATATTGTTAAATAATTTAAAATTAAAAAAATATTAAAATAGGATATGTGGGAATCTAAATGGCCTAATATATGATCCCTTTAACTTTTTTGAGCCATGATGTGCCTTATGAATAAATTTATAACATGTTGTACTGAAAAAGTTGTTATCACGGTTAAGGATAAAATTAGTTAATGAAGAGGTTAAACCCAATTACAAGGGATAAAATAACACATAAACCAACCAAAATTTTATTGGTTTAAAGTACATAAAAATTAAACTATACTATCTTTAAATTTTATCCAGTTGGTTTCACTTTCACATGAAAAAATAATTGAATACATTTCAATCTTTTAAGTAATTTCATGTGTGTCATTTCCTTCACTAAAAAACCACCTCTCTTATATATTTCACAAAACCATGAGGCAATTACATAAAAAAACACTACAAAAACCTCCTTATAACATCATTAAAAACATTATAGTCATATTTTATTTCTTAAAACACCATGTATGCAATTGTAAAAAACTGATTTAGCGGAGGGTTTCTTATGCCATCTTTCAAAAACGATGTTAAATGTTTTTTTAAAGTTATTTTAAATTATTGAATTTTTATTACATGGAAAAATTTTATTTTATTTTTAGACGTTTTTTTTAAAAAGAATAGGGAAATAGTCATGGTTTTTGGAAAACTATCATGAAATAGAGGCAGTTTTAGAAAAACCGCCACAAAATTAAAGGAAAAAATTCAAAAAATTATATATTTATTTATGATTTATGGTTTATTATTTAATATCATATATAGTTTTTTATTTAAAATTAATTAATAAATATTTATAATTATTAGTTAATAAAAATTTTATAGTTAAGAAATTTTTTAATAACATGAAAATCAAACTTCGTCATCAATTGATCATAACTTTTGATCTGAGAGTCTGTTTCAACTCTACAACCCATCAAATCGAAGCTTATAAAATGGACTAATACTACATTATATTTTAATTTTTTAATAGTTAAAATAATAATATTTATTATATTTTCATGAAAAGTATGAAATCGAATGAAAACCCCAAATGACCATAACTTTTTTTATTGGTGTCCGTCTGGGCTTTACCACATATAGAATCGAAGGATGTGATGAGCTATACACCCTATTATTATAGGGTAACCTCGACCTTTTTTTGATGCCCTTAAGGCCCATAAGGCCCCCAAAACTGAGTTTTTAGTCGGGGTATTACAATTATTTATCATTTTCTGTAATTTCATCCTCGTTTAAGAGGGTCTTATTATATTTTTTTTGTGGGGACTAAATTTATTCCCAAGGAAGATAGTAATGTAGATGTTATGGTTTTGATATTTTTTCATTTTTCACAATGTGGTTTTTTTTATAATTAAATATATGAATATTTTTTCATATTTACCAGTGTCTTCATATGATTTTTATGTCATTTATGATTTTATTCCATTTATTTACATTCCCATTTACTTGATTATGTTGCAATATTTGTGCTTTATCAACTATATATATATATATAGATGAATTTATGAATGTCTGTGTATGTTCATATACATTTTTAAATATTTAAACATATTTACGTTTATATATTTTTATATCATATATGTGTAAATATATATTTAGATATATTTATATTTACTTTTGTTTATATATGTATATTTACTTGTGTGTATATATATATTTTTATTAATGTACAATTATATATCTGAATGAGCATATATATATTTATTTAGCATAAATTTATGTTTGTATATATTTATGTTATTTTTTTATATGTATATATATTTATAGAAATTTATATACATTTATTATTTTATTATTATTATTATTTATTATTTATTATTTATTTTTAATATTTATTCAATCATTATTTATTATTTATTATTTTAATAGTTATTTATTATTCTTTTATTATGCATTGATATATTACTATTATCAAATTACTATTAAATAACTATTTAATATTTATTTATTGTTAATTAATTATTACTTATTTATCAGTTATTTATCAGTTATTTATTATTATTTATTATTATTCATTTATTATTTATTTATTATTTTTTAATTTATTTTTTATTTATTATTGATTGATTTATTATTTATTTATTTACTAATTATTTATTTATTTATTATTTAATTATACAATATTTATTATTCATTTACTAATTAGTTTTTAATTTTTAATTTTTAATTAATTAATTAATTTTCTATTTATTTATTATTTGTTGTTTATTATTTATTTATTTATTTACTTCATTAATTAATTGATTATTATTATTCTTTATTTATTATTTATTGTTTATTGTTTATTTTTTATTGTTTATTATTTTTCTATTAATTTTTTTATTTGTTGTATTATTATTTATTTATTATTTGAGTGTTTATTATTTATTTATAATTTATTATTCATTTATGTATTATTTATTATTTATTTATGTATTTTTTAGTTATTGTGTATTCATTGGTTATTAATTTATGTTAATTTTATTATTAATTTATTATCAACATCTTATTTGTTATTTGTTTATTATGATTTTTTTGTATATATTTTTTATTTAATTTCATTATTATTTTATTATTTATTTCCTTTTTATTTGTTTATTATTTATTATTTATTTCTTGTTTATTTTTTATACATTAATTATTATTTTTTTATTTTTTTATACTTATTATTTTTATATTAATTTATTATTAAAATAATATTAATTTCATATTAATTACATATTCATTATATATTCATTCTTTTATAATTTGATATTTATTATTTATTATCTATTATTTATAATTATTTTTATATTTATCATATAATAATTTATTTTTTAATTAATTTAGTATCTATACATATTATATATTACATATTACATATTACATATTATATATTTATTATATATTATATATTAGTTATTATTTATTATTTGATATTTGATATATGTTATTTATTATTCATTATTCATTATTCATTATTCATTATTCATTGCTCATTATTAATTATTAATTATTAATTATTATTTATCATTTATTAATATTTATTTATTTTTAATTAATAATATCATTTATTTAGTTTGTATCTATTTGTTATGTATTATTTTTTTCTTCTGTTAATATATATATACATATAAGTATATTAAATTCTATTTATTCAATACATGAAGAGCCTACTCGAGTGGTAAACTCTTTGGAGAATAAGAAATTGGTACGAGGTTCAAATCTCACTCAATGCGAAATTTCTATATATGGAATATGTATGCATGTGCATAGTGGCATAGAGCCATAAGGTTATTAATTAGAGATCCAAAAGAGGTTCTTCAAATAGTAGGTAGTGGTCTTAACCAAGAATTTTCATTTTACTTCATCTTCTGCATCCTTTATTTTTAGCCTAACCATTCTAACATAACAAAATCATTATATCCAATATATGTCAATTTTATTATGTTAATTTCATAATCGTACTCACCTCTTTTTCCATTCTATGTGCAATAAAAACATCGTTTGTGTGTATGTGTGGACTACTACATCCAAGAAGAGAAGCATTTTGTTTATCATCACATACTTTCATGGATGGTTGTTATGGATAATCTTATTTATATATAAGATATTCCTGACATACTTAACACTATGTAAAGATAATAAATCATCTATTTTCCTTCCATTCCATACTTTAAAAATGATTACATCGTTCGTGCATACCTATGGACTACCACCTCCATGAAGTAATATGATTCATTACTCATGTAAACCTCTCATAGATGATTATAAAATTTATAAAACATGATAATTATTTCATGATTATGATTTTGATTATTTTTGAATAATTTCCCCACTGAGTATAGTCATCCTACCCAATCCATTTTTGACTTATAATCTAAATGTTCTCAAAATGTTCGGCGTGAACTTAATCAATTATGTAATTAAATACCACAGGGATATAAGTGAAATAAATAAAATAATAACCCTTAAAACTAGTTTTAACCAATTAAATAAATAACATAATATTATTATTCATAAATATAAGGAATTTATGTGACAAGTCAGACTCAAGGTAATAAATAATTTACCTTAAAACCTGGTTTTAAATATTTTAAAGATTAAATTTCTAAATATTTTTCCTCCATGTACATTTTCTTATAATCATATTCTTTGTGTATTAATATTTAAATATATAAAATTACAAAGGAAATTATGTGCCTATATTAATTTTCATTTAATTGTTTTAGAAAGGAAATTTTTTACATATTTTATATTGGACATTTTGACTATTTTAAAAAAGGGAAAAGGATGTTCTATTTTAACAGATATGAAGCTGGGAGGTTTATGAACCTCTAAAAGAATTATTTGATGTTTTTATATATTGATAATATTCCATGTTTTCTTCAAAGAAGAATCCTCTTCCGTTTGTTCTTCATATTTTAATTTGGAGAATTGTTTTTTAATGTAAATGAATATATCAATATAAAAAAACTGATTATGGGTTAAAAGTATATTTTTATGGGTTTGAGGATGGAAATTAATGTTTTTTAGTGTTTAATGTATGTTATGGTCCTTGAAAATTTTTTATGTTGATGGAAGAGCATGATATATCTCTTGAATACACTGGGTAATGATTATATTCTCTAGAGAAATAAGTTTTAATTAACCAAGAATGTTATTCCATTTTTATGGTTTTATATAAGGGTTCTAAAAAAATGATTTCCCAAGTAACCCACATGATTCTTCATGATTTATAATAAATTTTCATGGACATATTTTGATTTCATAAGGTAAGATAATGATCTTTTTATTTAAGGAATGATTATTCCCATTAAGGGTAAAAGTTAGGTTTTTAAGAATTTTTTTTCATAGATTTTCTATTTTTCTAAAAATACTTACGAATATTATTTTTCCTCTAATATTTTTTATAAATTGTTTTAGAAAAAACCATGGGAATGAAATATAATTTCATGAGTAATTAAATGATTATTTGTGCTCAAAGTTTATTATTTTAAATGATAACACTCTTAAATGATTTCATGGTTTTGAAATAGAATAATGGGTTTCTTTTATTTTTTAATATATACCTTACTAATCATTATGTCTCTTATCCCATATATTAAAATGATTTTTCATAGGAATTAATTATGAGTCAAAAATTTAATAAATTCATAGTTCCAAATTAGAAGTAACCTTGAACTAAGAAAGTGTGTCTTAATAAAGATCTTGTTTTGTGAAAAACATCGATATTGTGTGGAAATTACCATATTTATATAGTTTTTCCTAAATCTATAAAACTATAAACCTAAATAGTTCTTATATTTATAAGTAATCAAATATTTATGTTAGATGTTGTAAATTTTGGATGCGTAAAATTAGGACACATTTATAAGTATTAATATTAGAAATGAAAATATTATTTTTTTAACACTAGATCTCGGAGTGGGGCTTTAGGGATATTATAATTGTTTTCTAATGAGGGTATAGACAAATTTTGAGTTTAATATTTTTTCATGTGAATCTTTGGATATTTGGTAATCTTCATGTATTTTTTTCTTATTAGTTATAGAAATTATCACATGTTTTTATGTTTAAGTATGATCATAAGTTTAAAGGCATAGGAAACCCCTTTAAAATTTTAAGTGATTAGATTTTAATAGGATTAAGAGTATTTGGGATGAATTTATAGTATCACAACCATCGGGTTTAGTATGTGTTTTAGTGAAAAAAGTATTTTAAGAACAACACTTTTATTTTTAATGAAAATATGGTTAATGATATTGATAACCATTATGATTAACATGATATTTTATGTTAAGGTAACTATGGTTGATTGAGATTAAAGGGTTATTATATGTTTGTAATATATTATTAATCATATATATACAACCATGATATTGAAACACCTTATGGTGACTAAGTGATTAAAGATATTTTTAGAGATGTTTTCTATTCTATTAAAATTATGTGATTAAGGTAAATGAAAATACTTTTTCTTGAGATGCTTTTTTTACATGGAGAATAAAGTTTTGAATAATATTTGGGAAGTATATTTGATGTCAAATTAGGTTTATTTCAATTCAGGTTATTTATGGAAAAAATATGATACTTTTGAGATTATATGATCATGGACTATTCAATTTTGGTATATGACCTTATGAGCGACAAAATATTTGTAGGAGATAAATGATAAATTAATCTTGAAAGAGTATGTGATTCAAACCTTCCAAATTTTGGGTTTCAAACTTAATCAGGTCCATTTTGAAGAATTTTATGTTAGTTATTTATTGAAATATTTATGTTGTAATTTGGGTTTTATTATTTAGTATTTAAAGATTGATGTTGTATTTCATCTTATTAAGGTTTATTTATACTGTATATTTATCTTAACTTTTTCTAAAAAATTTAGTTTTGGTTAATGACTAAAGAGAGGAAGAATTATTTTTTATCCTTTTTTGAATCTTATGATCATAAGATTCAAATTAGAGTGCAATATAAATTAAAAATTGTTTTTGAATATTCATTTCATTGTGTAAGAGATGAGATATGATTAAAAATTATTGAATCATGATGAATAAGATAAATTTTACTTATGAAATGAAATGAAATCAAGTAAGAATATTTTCCTATGTTCTCTATCTTGATGGAAAAAATAACCCCTCATATTTAGGAAAATGATTTTTAAATAAAAAATGTATTATTTTGTCGTCATTTTTGATGAACTTATAGTCTTATTTATCATGTACTTATTTACAGAATTATGGTTATAAACTTTATCAGGATCATAATATATGTGAATCCCTATAATTACTTGGAGATTAGTTTTGCCATCAAGGTCTATATTTTCAATTCCCACTAATGTTCTCATATTTGGATACCTAGTTATGTGTTATTCTATATGACCTTTATATTTTCCTTTCACTCTTTCAAAAGTAGTTTTATTAACCATTTTTTCGATGTGGGACTTAATCTATGGTATTCTAAATTGTAAATGTAATGAAACTGAACCTAGAAGCCTAGATACTTTTCCTTATTTTATTACATTGGAAAGATTATAAGGAATCAAATCCCAAAGGATCAAAAAGTTTATCAGTTTCAGAAGACTAGATTAAATTCTTGTTACTCAATTTATATTGGAAATAAAAAAAATAAAACATTACAAATTAATAAAATGAATATTTGATAAACCATTTGAAGATATTTTATTCATAACATGGGGAGGGAAAAAAATAATGGATATTTCAAATTATTACAAAGGGTTAAGTACAATGGAAGCTATCAGGAATCAATAATTAATAATCAATATAGAATGGTAAATAACTAAACACACATTCCATTTATTCAAAAAGATGAGAATAATACACATACATAGATTTTTTTATAGTGAAAATATAATGGTATATAATAAATGAAATCTAAATGTAGGAAATTATTAATTATTGGAAACCATGTTTCTCAAGTATATGTAATGTTTACCATCAAGATCCATTCTCAGGATAGTTTAAAAGTCATGGGTAAAACCCCTATGATTTGGAAAACTAATTCGTCCCATGATACTACAAATACATCAAGGGTCTATCATTAATAGGTACTGACACATGTATTTTGTTCAAATAATTCCACAAATATATAATAATCTATTCAATAATGCGCCTTATTATCAAATATCTATGTTGAGTAAAGAATATGGATTTATCAATATTTCACTAGATACAAATTAACTTGAAAATTATAAACCGTATGTAAAACTAGTATATAGTTTAGGAAATAAACTTATAAATTAATCAATAACATGGATATTTGAGATAAATTAAATTTATAATGATAAATTATTAAAATGAGGTGATTTTTTAAATGAAAGTTAACAATCAAAAAAGACTGTGAGATTGAACAATAAAATTTACAAATTTTTAAATTTCATGTTAGATCCCCTTAGATTATACAATTCAATTTTAAACATAAAATACCATGAACAATGATTTAATGATGATATTTTATTTCTAATGGGTATTATATACACCAACTAAAAGTGAATTGGTGCATAATAAAAAATAAGTCTCAATGGAATGTAAATTGAGACAAAATACCTTATATTATGCTTCCTTTTGGTTGAATGATCATTAAAAAATTTTATAATCGTTTTAAAAATATTTTTTACTTAAAAAAGAACTATATTAATATTTATATTATCATATATGATTCTTTTATAACATCTTATCATTTTTTTTCAGAATATATTCCATTATTTTCATTGTTTTAGGTGTTAATATCATTGTTTTACGAGTATGTTTTGACTTATTATTTTTGTTTCTTCTTATTTAGATCATCATTTAATCATTTCCAGAATGTAAAAAATGATTCAAGTATCATATATTTTCATTATATATTTATCTAGAGTAATCCATAAAATTTAGTAATAGGAAATGAAATACACCGTTTAGGGAGACGGTTGGCCATACACACACATGAAAACTATTTTCATTGTCTTATCATATTTGAAAGAAAGTAAATTAAATTATATATATATATTTTCATTCCAATAAAATTTTTATTTCATATATATCACATATATTTATTAAAAAAATCCTTAATATTTTCCATGTAATCGGTAAACCCATCACATCGCTTCGCGATGCGGTATTATTCTATACACACGAGTGGCATTATCGTATTCCCAAAAAATGGAAATCATTACGATAAGTGTAATAAAAAAATTATATAAGAATAAATAAATACCAAATATCATAAATATAATATATTTACAATATTTAAATTATTAAAACCTACCTTTATAGGTGTTAATGGAAAAGATAACGACTTCGGTTCATGAGGTGGGAGTCCTCCTTACACATGGACTATGATTTCATAAACTATTTTAGGGAAGTGTGTGTGGTTGTAGGTAATAAAATTTACATAAAAATATATCACTATATTTATGATATTGAGGTTATTATATAATCATGATATAATAATATTTTAAGGATGTGGATAAGGAGAGAATATAAAAACCCTTTTAGAAAAACTTTACTTTTTCTTCGGGTATCCTTATCAGGTTTTCACTAAGCCTCACTATGTTCAATTTATACCCTAGATAAATATTCATGGTTGTGTTTAGGGAATTTTGGGGTCTATTTGAGAAGGGTTTGGTTAGAACAAAGTGGGTTTGATAGGCATAAAGAAGGGGGCGAGTAAAAGGCCTTTTATAAGTGGGGTGAGTGAAAAAATTGTAAATTTCTCAAAGAAGGAATTCCACCCACATTTTTTCCATGTAATTTGGATCTAATAATGAAAAAAAACTATACTAGAAGGAAAAGGATAGAAATAATTCTATAAAATTGGTTTTTATAAGTCTCTTTTCCATTTTCCCCTTATGTTGAAATTTTAGTCCATTGGTAAGCTCGGTATTCTCTAAATCACTGTAATTAATTAACTAATTTAATTAATAAATTTAGTAAAATATTAATTTGGGATAATTATTAATTATAAATTACTATTTTTAAAAATAGAGAATTTATTTTACCATATTTAAATCATAAAACTAGTAGAAATTAATTCTAAATTAATCCCATTGAAGGGACGTAAAAGTGGGTTTTTAATGTGAAAATGTTCAAAAGTTTACAAATTTTTTATAGCTAAATTCAATATGAATTTTTTTAAAATGACCTAAAATGGATTAATATATTAATAATTGATCTATTATGAGAATAAAAATAATTAAAAATATAATTTCTGATTACAAATTATTTATAAAAAGGTGATTTTCAATTTAAATTCTCTATTTTTCATTATTCATAAATAAATAAAACTTCTTAGAAAAATACCATAAATTCACATTAATATAATTTTTATATTACATAATTAAAAACAAAGTTTATTTTTTCAAATAAAATTTATAAAAGTGTCAATTTTTAGTTTAAAAAAAATTATGCTAGTAAAAGCCAAAAAAAAAACAATCTTTTGAATAATACAACTTTTTATGTATAAAATTGGATTTCTTCTTACCTTATTCCAATAAAATCTATTGAATTTTTATAAAAACTTTTATAATATTTTAATTTAATTAATAAATTAAAATAATATTAATTATTTTTTTATAAAGATAAAATTCCTTTAGTGGTTAAAAATGTTATTTATAAAAAAAATCCTTTATATTAAATAAGTCTATATATTTATTTATATTTAACTGGTAAACAATGAATCCAACCATATATTTTCATAATTTGGTTAATATTTTTAATTACCACCAATTTAATTACTATGAGATAATTTTCTTTTGAAATTATAATAATAATAATATTAAATAAAATATTGTCTTGCATGTAATGCAAGCTATAGAAGAAAGTCATTGTTGTGTGTGTTGTAAGATAACTTAGTATTGCAGGAATTAAGAGATATAAAATATATATATTTTCTTTTAAAATAGTAAATATAGAACAATTTCTTAGGTTTTTATAATAATCTCTATTCTTATTTCATATACACTATCAAATAAATTTTTATTCTTTTATAATTTTTGGTGTGTTACACTCTCCACACCTTAAATAAATTGCAACCTAGAAATTTAAAGTTGTTATCGTTATTCCAAAATTTTATATTTTGAAATAAATATTTTGTGAAACCCACGACATAATAAGGGTTGTTAAAACATCCTATTAATAAGAGATAATGGGATGTACAAAGGTCATATTGAATAACATAAAACTATGTTTCAATGCTGGAGGACATTAGTGGAAAGTGAATATATGGGAATGGAGGAAAATCATAAATATTTATAGGGATTGATTGAAGTCATTGTTAAAAAAAATGTTAATGAGAAATGGAAATTTGAGGTCATTAAATCCATATATATGTTATAATTTAAAAAACCATATGTTAAACAAAAATTAAGGTATAAGGATAAAATTTTTGTTTCTAGAAACTTTTTATTGAGATTTGAGGAATTATATCATTCTATAGGAATTTAAGGAAATATATTTGATAAATATCTATTTAATAAAAACAATTTTTATCCTTTGGTTTTTATTCAAACAATTTACAATTAATCCCTTACTCCAAGAAAATAATATCAAAAAATGAACTTTTATTCTTAAAGTACTAAAATTACCCATTAATAGATCATATGATTGATAAAAGAGAAGCAATATATCACTCAAATCATTAATAAAACTAGAATTATTTGGAAAATTTATATAATAGAACTGGAAGATAAACTTAATCCATTCCAAAAGTATTTAACCTCAAACCTCATCCAAAATATGTTTGATCAAATTTAAAATTAAGCTTACTAAATATACATTATATTCCCTAGACAATATAATGTGTCTTTTAATCATCACATACCAAACATGTGAATACCTTCGTCATGTATTATCATAAAACAAGGAAATAAAATGAATTACCATAAAGATATTTTGAAAACATGCATACATATTTTTTATGAATATAAAAAATATGTTGTTGGATATATTCCTTATATACAAAATGTTATAGACTCCATCAACGATCAAATGACCACTTTAAAAAAATATTATTAATCATTTACAAGATGGTTAGTAATAAAAAATTTAATTTACCCATATCAATCATATCTTTATCTAACCATCATTATCTCAACATTAGGAACATTTTAAGGGTTATATTTTCATCAATCATATGTTTTCATGAAGCTAAACTTTCTACGGAATCATTTTTCTTGGTACCATTCAAAATATGATCTCAAAATCCTTAAGGAAATAATACTATAGTATAATCCTTATATATTTCATAATTCATATGATGATAATTTCATCAATAAAATACCTACACAATATATTTCATTGATATGATTACACAATCATACTAATCATTCCACTCCAGTTGAATTAATATCTAATGTTTGACCATGATCACTTATCTTATTCTAATGTATATTTCCTTGATTCATGGGGAATTTATTTTCATATTTACCCATATCCTTATATTTGAAACACTCAATAACATTTAATTATTTATTTCGTATACATTTGTTTCCTGGTGACCCTTTTATTTTGACATATAAGAAAATCAAAATCATTTAAAGAAAGTCACTTGGTGTTTCTTTCCACAATTACAACATATTGGAATATAATCCTTTCCATTATTCCATTTATCCATATTTTTATTAGTTTTTATCTTCTTCTCATACTTCTCTCCAAATCCATTGTACATAAATAACTCTTTCTATGTCTCAATAGAACATGATTCTATGTCCTCATATGATTAAAATGTTTGGTATACTAGTTCCCTTTAAAATTTGCCTTATGATCATAAAAGACATGATTTTTATTACTCTTTGGAGCATGTTACTTGCTGAGGTTCTCATTTTTTATTCTAGGAACCATTTATATATGAATACAAACACTATATTAGATCATATTGTTGTGACACATAATGTATAATAAAAAAACTAGTGAAATAATTAACAAAAATTTAAAAGAAATATTTACAGCTAATATAATAATCATAAACATGTATTCTTTGAGGTGTTATTATATAATTCTCCTCAAATAATATCATAGGGTTGTGTTACTTAATCTATATTTTCCTAAATCTGGTTTCCAATGATTCTACTGAACATTCTTTGATACCAAGTGTAATGAAACCAACCCCGAATACCTGGAGCCGGTGCCTTACTTTATTACATTATCATGATTAAAAGGAATCATATCTTGATGTACTCAAAATATTCATAGTTTTAGAAAACCAGATTTCATACATGTTACCCGTTTTACATTGGAAAGAGAATAAAAGAAATACATAAGAAAACTCATAATCTCCATCCTTGAAAACTCATTCAATGATCTCTTATTTACAACATGGGAAAATGAAACAAAACAAGAGTGTGAAAAAATTATCATTAAGGGTTATGTAAAATAGGAGATATTAGGAATCAATAATGAATAATAAAAATAGAAAGGTATATAGAAGAAGACACATTCCATTTAATCAATAAGTTAAGAATTTAATTCATCCATAAATTTTTTCACACTGAAAATATCATGGAAAATAATAAGTAAAATAGAAATTCATGAAATTATTAATTATTTAACACCATGTTTCCTTTCATATAAAACCTTTACCATTATAATATATTCCCATGAATGTTTAAAACTAATGGGTAAAAACCCATCTAATTTGGCCAAATAATTCATCTTATTAGACTACTAATGCATCATAGGGATATCATTAACTATATCCCACTTTTTTTAAGGTCTAAATAATTCCTCGAATATTTAATTATCTATTTAATATTATAAATTATAATCAAATATCCATATTGGGTAAAGAATACATATTTATCAACATTTCTAAAAATATGAAAAATAAAATTCAAACTATAAACCATATATAAAATTGGTATATGGTTTAGGAAATAATAATATACATTGTAAAATAATAGTGATATTTAAGATAAATGAAATTTATAAAGATAAATTATTATAAGTAAGTGATTGTTGAAAATTAATGTTATTAATCCTAAAATAAACTGAGACTGCACAATAAATTTTACCACTTAGTAATTTTAAAGTCTAATCCAATTGGATTAAATAATTTAAATTGAAAATTATAATAACATAAATAATGAAGTAAATCCCGATATTACTTTCTAATGGGGAATTATATAGACCACATAAAGGGAAATTTTTTCATCATAACAACTAATTCTCAATGAAATGTAAATTTAGACTAAATCTCTTACCTTTTGATTCATTTTGGTTCAATGAACTTTAAAATACTCTATAATGGTTTTAAAAATTTTCCTAACTTACAATACAACTATATTAATATTTATAATATCACATATTATTCTTTCATAACATCTTATCACCCATTTGTTAAAGATATTTCATTATTTTCATTATTTTAGGTGTTAAATGCCTTGTTTTTTGAGTATGTTTTGACTTCTTATTTTTCTTTATATTAATTAAATCACGATTTCATCCTCTAAAGAATATTATAAATTATTTAAATATCATATATATATTCAGTATATACTTATTTATAATAATCCATAAAATTTTGTAATAGGAAATGAAATACACTATTTATGTAGACAGTAGGTCGTATTTACGCATGGACAATGTTTTCATTTTATTGTCATATTACATTGAAATGAAATGAAATTATATATTTATATAAATTATTATTAAATTAGATTTTTTATTTCATATATATGACATTTATTTATTAAAATCGTCTTTAATATATTCTATGTAGAGCGTGAAAGCAAAACATTACTTTGCGATGAAAAAGTCTGTCATACACATGAGCGACATTATCATATTCTCACTAAATGGAATGAATGAAGGTATATATAATATAAAAATTAAAGAGAATAAAGAATCATAAATATCATAATTATCATATATAAACTATATTCCCATCATTATTCCGAACCTTGATATGTTGTAATGGATTAACAAACAACATCGGTGTGTGAGGTGGTAGTCTTCTATATACATGGATGACATTTTCGTAACCCATTTGATGGAAGTGTGAGTGTTTTTAGGTCATAAACTAGAAATAAAAACATCTAATTATTTTTTTTATACTAAGGTTATTATATAAGTATGATATAATAATATTTGAAGGAGGTAGATAAGGAAATAAAATAAAAATAGATTTTAGAAAAACATTACCTCTTCTTCGCATATCCTCATTAGGTTTCCAGTAATGACTTCCAAAGATGAATTTTTTACTACTATAAGGATCATATGATTATGGGAGGGAAGTTATGGAGTGATTTTTTCATTTATTTTTTGAACTAAATTTCTTTTAGAGGTGCGAATAAGTAGGATAGGGGGATGCCTTTTATAATTGGGGCGAGTGGAAAACTTGTAATGTTTTTAAAGAGGGAATTAAAACAATGATTTTTTGATATAAAGTAGATAAAATTGTAAAATTACTATATAATATATAATATATGTAATCAATATGTCCATATAGTGGGTGTTTTAAAAGTTTATAGGTCATTTCTCCCCTTATGTTTAAAGGTTAGTCTGTTGGTAAATTTGTTTTCTCTTAATCACTGTAATTAATTTTAACTACATTCAAAATAACTTAGGTCAAAAATAATGTTGTAACTATTATAAATTATATAATATACTTATTAAAAATATTTAATCCATTTTTGTACATTAAAATTATATATATGGAAGAAATTAATTTAAAATTAATTTCATAGACGAGATGAGAAAATAGGTTTTTAATGGGAAAATGTTCAAAAGGAAACTAAGTTCTTATACCTAAATTAAAAATAAAAATGATTCAAATTAACAAAATTGTATTAATATATTTATAAATTTTCTATTATGAATTTAAAACCAATAAAAATATAATTTAAAATTATAAATTATTTAAATAAAAAGGTGGGTTTCAATTATGATCCCATATTGTCAACTATTCATCAAAAAATTAATCTTCTCAGTAAAAGTACTAAAATTAAGCTAATATAATTTTAATATCACAATTATAAAAATGTTTTTTTGAAAATTAAATTTATAAGTGTAATAAATTTAGTTTTAAAACAAGTGCACCCTTAAAAGGTTAAAAAGATGCCTTTAGAAAAACACAACTTTTTATGAATAAAATTGGATTTGTTCTTATGTTATGCCCAAAAAAATATTGAATTAATATGATTTTTTATAATATATAATTTTCTTTAATACCTTCCACACATAGTGAAAAAATCATTTTTTTAAGATAATACACCATTAATTCATAAAAATAATTTGTCATAAAAAAATTTCTTTTATATTAAATAGGTTTTATTATTCAATTTTAAATAGTTGGCATCCACAGAATTCAACCAATGATTTTCATAATTTATTTAATCCTATTCATTACCTCTATTTTAACGGATATGAGATAATTTTACTATTTAATAACAATATTTATAGTATTGATTAAAATTCAATCTTGTGTGAAACATAAGTTATTGAAGATACTCGTTGTTGCACGAGACACAAGCTAAATCAGTATTGCATGCATTTGAAGGTATATAATAGATTTAAAATTTTATCATACTATATATATCATAATGTATTCATTTTTTATATTCCTTTATACACTTAGTGTTGCATGACATACACGCTATCAAATAAAATGTAATTATTTTAGAAATTTTGGGGTGTTATAGTAAAACCAATGATTACCAAGATGAAGATAAAATTGAGGGGAATAAAAATACAAAGGTAGGGGTGAGAATGTTCCATGTTGAGAATTTATAATAACACTATGTTCAATAGCCTATATGTCACGCAACACTGAGCATAAACAAACCAAAAAATTATATTATGTTAAATATGACAGTTATAACCATGGTGTTGAATTGGTCAGTATGGGTATGAGTAACCTGATTATTAAATATATATATAATATACATAATATATGAAAATTTATTGATTAATTGTTTTGAAATATACACTTAACTTTTTGTAATTTTATTTTATTTTCCAAAAGTACATTTTCTTGAAAAAATAGTTTTTATTATTTTTTGTGAGAGAATATTGTAATTAATTTATTAAAATTTTAGACATATTATTTTATAAAAATTATATAATTTTTTAAATAATCATATATAAGTTATCTTAAGATGATATTTTAGGATTTTTATGAAAATATTTATTTTTAAGTGAATAATGAAAAATACCAATTATTTAGAAAACTATAATTTATTTTCATGTATTTTAAAATACCCATTTTGTTAATTCATTTCAAAATTTCATAATTTACCTATTATTAAATAAAGATAATTAAATCCATTGGTAATTACATTGTGCTTATTTGTTTTACAAAAACAAATTCATGCTTAAAAATGATTTTTTCTATAAACCTGTTTTCATCTCATATATAGGTTTATTTTCATAGTACATTATAACACATATATGAGGTTTATTTGATGAAATGGAATTAAATTTTTTTATATAATGTAAAATTTATACTTTGGTAATTTTTTAATATTTTTCTTTAGAATTCAAATTTTCAGTGAATGTTATAAAAATTTGGCAGTTTTGAAATACGACATATTTTTTATAACCAAGACATAAATAAGATAAAAAAATTTATGAAACATATGGAAAAAATAATTTATTATAATGAATGATAAATATCATAAAAAATAATTCAAAAAATTTAAATTGTTATTTATTTCATGAGAAATATGAAAATCATTTTTAGTATCGACATAATGCTTTCATAACACATGAAAAATAATGTTTTGTGTTGTAAAGATAATATTTGATAAGTAAGGAATATTTTATCAATATTAATAATTAATATGAAATTCAATTGATTATATAGATTTATATTTATGAATTTTTATATTATATAACATGAATATTATCCAAATGCTTGTGCAGTTCCTGCACCAGGAGGGAAAAGACAAAATAACATATTGATTATTTTTTCATGACATAGATGTGAGTAAATATAAATATTTAAAGAATAAATTTTTATATAGTAAACTAAATTACTTTATATTTATTTTTTAATCCAGTTTTAAATTTAAGTGGTGTTATACTTAGCATAAATGATTACACAATGTCGACACCGTGCTTATGCAAGGAGTTGAAATTTCAAAGTAAATGATTTAAAACCCCCCCAAAAATATATTTTTATTATATTTTATGTAACAATAATTAGAAGGTTAATAATAATGTATAATATATCCTTAAAGATTTATGTTAGAATTACATACTTGTATTTAATCATTTAAAGTCAAAATATGTGAATAGTTATTAACATGACATTAATGATATTTTATATTAAATAATATATTATTAAATGATATAAAAATAACAAAAATATTAAAATGGGATAATGGGGATGATATATTGTATAAAATATCATCCCTTGACCACTTATGTTCCAATTTCTAACATAGAGGTAAATATACCATATAATAATATGTTATTATATTAATTTGATATGAATATTCATCTCATTTTCCATTTCATAGGGAACCAAAACATCGTTCGTGCTTACGTGTAGACTACCTATTCCATGAAGTAATATATTTCATTTCTCATCCCCAAATTTCAGGGTTGGTTATTATTGTGTATTAAAATAATATTTAACATATTAACGTGATTATTAAAATTTATTAAATATAATATATCATCTATTTTTTACCATTCCATCCGTTTTAAAATGATTACATCATTTGGGTGTATCTGTGGAATACCACCTGAACAAAATTATGCGATTTATTTTTCTTATGCACCATGGTTCTAAAATTATAGAAAAATGATAATTAAATCATTATTAATATTATGGATATGATGGAACAATGACCCCTTCGACCATAGTCAACCTACCCAAGCCATTTTGACTTATAAATGGATTTTCTCAAAACGTCTAGGGTGTACTTAATCAATGAATTAATTCAATATAACATGTATATATATGAAACAAAAAGAATAGTAAATTTGAAAATTATTATTAAAAAAGTAAATAATTAATATAGTCTTATTATTCCAGAGTATAAATAATGTATACGACATGTCAAACTCGAGGTAAGAGACAACATACCTTAAAACAACATTTCAAATATTTTATAGATTTAATTTAAAAATGTTTTTTCCATATCCATATTCATAAAATAATTTTATGGATTTATTTAAGTTAACATAAATAAAATTATAAACAAAATTTTATACATCTTTTGATTTTATTTCAATGGTTTTCAAAAAGAATCTATTTAAAAATTTTATACGTGATGTTTTTACATTATTTATAAAATGAAAAATGACTTATGTTTTAATATATATAACATTGATGGATATTACCACCAAATCTACTATAATTTTATGTTTTTATTCATTCATATGCTTCCATGTCTAATTCAATGAAAAATCATCCTTCCCTTTATTCTTAGTTTTTAAATTTTAAAAATTGGATTTTAAAGGAAATGAATGTATAATATCTAAAAAAGATTTTTTAAGTGTTAAATAGTATTTTTTTTTTATGAATATGGTAACTTAAATTAAAATTTTTATATGTTTTATGTATTTTATAGTCCTCAGACATCATTTATTATGATGGATGAGCCAGATATAGATCTATAATTCGTTGGGTAATGATGATGCCCTTCAAATAATTATGCTGGAATTAACAGATTGGGTTATTCCATTTGTAAGGGTTCATATAATGGTTTGAATAAGTGTCCAAATATGATTTTATCTGAAGTAAAAGTCATGATTTTTTTATTATTGATAATTATTTTTCATGGATTTTTTTATTTCATAAGGTAAACTAATGATCTTTTTTATGGAATGATTAGTCCCTTTAAAGGTAAATCGTATAATTTTAAGATTCTTTTAAAAGAATATAAATTTTATTAATAAAACATCATGATAATGATTTTTTATACATTTTATAATGTATTTTACTAATAACTTTGTGATGTAAAATTTATTTCATGCCTAGGTAAAAATTAGTTATACTCAATTTTTTTGTATTAAGGGAAAAATATATTATGTGATCTCATGGATTTGAAATGGATTAAAACTTTTATTTTATTTTTTATATGTCCCTTTGTAAGATTTTATTTTCTAATACCATATCTTAAATTTTTTTGAAAGTTCCTAAGGATTATTAGAAAATTTAATATATATGGAGTTCAAGATATCGATTTTTCCATTAACAAAGCACGTGTGTGTTTGTAATGATTTTTTTCATTAGAAAAATGAATATTATTTAGAAATTTTATCATTTAAAGAGTCTCTCAAAATTTTATAAAAATATATATTTAAAAGTTCCTTGGATATGTAAGTGACCTAGTATATCAATTAGATGTTTTATATTTTGGTTGGAAGAAATTGGGTCATGTTTATCTATATCAAATCCATAAATATAATGATTTTTAGCACCGAATACTAGATTGTAGGATCTGGATAATATTTATATGTAGTTATTGTCAGGACAATACCACACCATAAAAAAATAAAATATAGAATATATAAAATACTTATGAATCATAGCCCTGATCATTTTGAGAAATTTCATAAAAATCCCCACTTCTTGTGGAAATTTTGAATTCTCAATTCCATGAAGTCAAACCAATCAATTGATATTACTGGTAAATATTTTTTATCACTCATTTGGAATCACACCCAAGAATAACCCACTTATTATCATGAAGATCTAGGGTCTGACACCTGAGTTTATATTCATAACAAATGTTATTTTCCATGTTGCACATGTCAATGTGATACCCATGAGAACGAAACTTTATATGGGCTTGTACACCAAATGGACCATTTATCATGATACATGTAACATCCCAACCCGGGTTACACACACTGGTTCCCCAAGAGGGCTGGTCACATGACCTTATGAGTGCCTCCTGATACGCCATAGGCTTCTGACTAGCATTAAGGGTCTAATATCAGTCATGGGGAGAATATACCCTATTTTTTAGAGTAAAACACTAGCAGAAATAAATAGACAATAATGAAAAATGATATAACACAACCAAAACAATCCAGTATCATAAGAAGACCAAAAATAGAAATATAATATCAAAACTAAATAGTATATATGCCATGATAAATAACATGCCAAGTTTCAAAATGAAACCCAAAAATAAAGACACTGATAATGCCCATGTGGGTACCAAACCACGTCTAGTTCCCTCATCCATGATCCATCCCAATCAACCCTCTATCATAGATCATTTTCCCTTATCCTATCCTACAAACATAGAGTCTATTCACGTACTAATTAGGCATCCTGAGTAAGGTGTTATTACAACTCAGTAGGCCACCACCAATGGAGTCTAAAATAATATCTAGTCAAATGATAGTGCATGAAGTTTAATAAAAAAAATTCTTATAATGTATAATTAAATTATTATCACATTATTAATTAATCTTTATTTAACCACATAAACCCCCAGGTTCCCATGGACACCCATACCTCAATACATGTTGTGGCTCATGCTGGAGCCCAAACTATCCCTAAGGGATATAATATCTCAATATTCCATTGTTACCATTATTTAACTCAATAAATAAATTAATATCGTTATTACCATTAATTTTCTCAATTAACACATGAATTCCATTTTTACCATTGATTATTCATAGTTGACACATGAATTTAATTATTATGATTCATTATTCTAAATCAAATCATGAATTCCTTTATTACCATTAATTAATTATAATTCAATCATGAATGAAATCATTACCATTCAATAATTCTATATCACATATGAATGTCATTGTTACCATTCATGAATTCAAATTCATTCCATTACTAAATTAAAATTTTAATTAATCTTCTCATTCTCATTATTAATTAAAAAATTAGTTCATCACATCAATCCCTTTAATTAATTCCCCAAATAATTAATAACATCAATATCATTAATTAATTCTCCAATTAATTAATAAATATTTAAAAACTCAATATCCCCTAATTAATTAAACAATTAATTATCCAAAAACCCAAATCAATATTCCAATAATTAACTCAATAATTAATTATCCCCAAATCAGAATTTAAAATCTCACAATTAACTCAAAAATTCATTATCTCTAATAAACAATCTCAATATCAAATAATTAACTCAACAATTAATTATCCAAATCAATAATCTCATTATCTAATAATTAATTGAACAATTAATTATCTCAAATAAAAAATCTCAATACGTATAACGACCCATACTTTATATACATTGTTTTTACTTATGAATTGAAGCACACTTATTACAACATATAACAAAACCAATAAAGGACCGTATAGGTATAGTGTCATTAGAAACTGGGAAACATAAACAACTGGTTCATAAAGCATATACTTTTCCTCCCATTTATTTCATCATATCTAGAGTCCCTTTTTGGCATATTCTACTTAATAACCTTCTTCCTAACCTGGGGAAACAAAACCTACAAAAGGGTGAGCTCAAATTCTCAGTAAGGGTAAACAAAATAAATATCAATCACATCATATTCATAAGAGCATAACATTTTAGAGATCTTAACCTGCAAAAGAGAGCATAATTTCATAACATGAGATAAATCATAGTAGGGAAATGAAATCCCAATAATCATAACTTAAAACATGAAACTTTGTGGCATACGCACATAATCATAGAGAATAATATCTTATTAGTCAAGACTCATTGCCAAGACTATCTTAGTGGACAAAGTCCATTTCTGAACCAAGTCACTCTCGTTTCAGTCCTGTTTCACTGAACCGGTATAACCTACCGTTCCAGCCATGTCTATCTCATGAGATATAAAATCTTTACCCAATTCATTGGAGGGAGATATAGGACCCACCCATCTCATAATGATACCATTCTTATGTGTTCCACAAAATCATAAATCATACATCATTACATAACCCATGTAATAAAAATGGGATTCTTAAACAACATGACATCATAAAACAATTCATATAAGATAAAGGAATTCATAAAAATAATTCCATCACAACATAATCAAATCAATGTAATGATAGGTATAAAAACAGAACCCTTTATTATCTTAGATGGAAAATAATTTTGATAAAACACTTGAACTCCATTCTTGAGGAAAATATCCTTTCTATTTCAAAAAAACTTTTCCTTTCTTAATATGTCATACAATTATAAACTAAAAGAAGTTGATTAAAAATAAACCAGAAAACTTGTAAAGTAAGATTCTTGGAAATAATGTTTTAAAAATCCATTCATGCTGTATAAGTTAAAAAACATTCTTCGTACTTTTGTCGAAAAAGTCAAAAAGTACCTCATACAAAAAATGACAAAAGATTCCTTTCATATCCTTTACTAAAAACTCACCGAAGGGTAAAATGGGATTTAAAAAATTGTAGGTGGATGGAAATAATATTACATATTGAGGAAACATGGATTTGGATGATAAAATACACCCCAGTAAATACCAAAGTATAAACAATCTCGGATAAAAATGAGATTGTGATATTTCCCTTACCTTTGGTCTGATATGCTTTGTACGTGTCTGAACCTCCTGTATAATGATTTAAATAATGTTATTGACTTATTCCAGAATCATACTTATTTTTATGATATCATATATGGTCATATTCTTAGCTTCTTATTAGTAATATTTCATTACTACTTGTTATTCAGGTGTTTATTACTTTTTGTTCTTATGCGTGTCTTGTCGAATAAATTATTATTATTCTCTTTAGGTTATAGATACCTTATTTACAGAATGGTATTAGTGTAATATATATCATATTCATTCATTTAATTCATTTATATAATCATTATGAAATGAAGATCATGTTGAACGAGTCGCATCACATCGTGGAGACGGTATTCCGTACGTACGCACGAGTGATGATATCGTTCCTATGATCGTAGAATTGTATTAGAGTGTACGTATACTATTTCAGAATCAGTATCACTTTATAATAGTCATATATAGTCATTATTTACACCATTATACCCATCCAATTAAGGTGGTGGTGGAAAATAGATTACACCACGGCGTGGAGACGGTATTCCGTACATACGCACGCGCGGTGATTTCTTTTTCCGTAGGATGGATAGATGGTGAAATAGGGTTGTTTCATACGTATAATAACATATCATTATATGAGTTATACTGATGTTATTACTTCATAATGAAACAACTAAAGAATAAGAAGTGGAAGAAGAAATAAAGATGAAAGAATCGGTAAAGAACATTACCTCTTCTTTGAAGTGCTTCTTTGAGACCACCTTTTAGGGCACTAAAATTGGTCTTTGAAGAAGACCAGGACCTCTAGGATGTCTCTAGGTAAGTGGAGAAGAGAACGTGGCAGGGGTTGGCCGAGATTGAAGGCTCAAAGTGGTGTGAGGAAGAGAGGGAGGAGGTGCCGTTTTATAAGGGAGGAGAGGGGCACCTTTGGAATAACTAAAAATATTATTTTATTATAAAGAAAAATTCGATTTTGAATAGCTCCAAATTGATTTATTTCGAAGATAAGGTTGTGATGGGTCGAAAGCCTCTCATCCAAAAGAATTTAGACAAGTTTAGGTTCCTATTTTAACCTTATCGTGTAGATTTAACATTAAGTTAAATAATTTTACTTTTACCGTGTCTTCTTGTGTTCTTATACTATAAGGTTAATAAACTTACTATAAGCAGCCAAACGAACCCCAAGTTGTGTATTATTAATATATATAACCTTATCTAAGTCATTTGGCCGAACCGTAGATTTTTAGGAATAAAATAACAATTACTAATATAATATTGGTTTTAAAAACTATTTTATGTCAATTTTGACACTATTTAGTAATTAATTTTTGTGAAAATCATAAAAGAATTATTAGTTCAAAAAAAGTTAATTAAATCAATACTGACATGTCATATTAACCTAGAAAATTTGTTTAATTCATAAAAATTCTCAAATTATATTTATTTGGGTATTTATAACATCAATTATGTCAATATTTCATTAATAAGATAATTAGTGCATCATCGTTGTGTCATAAATAAATTAAATTATTTAATGTATAAAAATTACAAATAAAATACCATTATGTAGGAAATATTTTTAGATTTCTAATTAATATTTATAGTCGAATTTAGATTATGTATAACCCCATATTAAAAATGATTTAGTTATCAAACTTTGATTTTAACTATTTTAACCCTTCTTTAAATAAATTAATAATAAATGTCCTAATCTAATCCAAGTGGGCCTAAATGGTCATATTTTATTCCTAAGTTTGTTTTTGGTAGAATTAAACTTATCCAATAGAATTAGGACATGTGTTCGGATAATAATAATATCATTTTTACCCTTAATTACCCTATTTACTTTTAACCGTGGTAAAAAAAGTAAAAAGTTACTATTCAACAAAAAATTATTTTCATCTCATTGAACCACATTTTAATTACTGACATCAACCGTGTCTCTCGGATTTTTGAAATTCCACTCACAGAAGCGGTAAAATTCAGTTTTATGAAAAATTCAGTTTTTTAACTACCACTTAGTGGTTTCACTATTCATCAAAAATTGAAAGTTTTCAGAAAAATACCAAAATTTCATCCTAGGATAATTTCGATATTCCGAATCCAAAAATGAAGTCCATTTTGAAAAATAAAATTCATAAAATTTCAAAAAGTGGTTATTACTATTCATAACGGCTAGTTTTAATAATATTTTATTAGCATATCATTGTTTAGTGAAACTCGGTATTACGTACGACGCAAGCTATCGAGGAAGGTCGCGATTTTGTGTAAAGAAAACCAAGAAAGTTTTGTGTGTAGAAAAAGATTCCTTTGATGATTTATATAACATAAAAGTCTCAGGTGATACATTCTACCCCCCTTAAAATGAATTTCTCCCTTGAAATTGGTCACTTTGTAACAAACAGATGGGGATATCTCTCCCTCATCATATCCTCAAGCTCCCATGTAGCTTCTTCTAATTGGTGGTTCCTCCATAAAACTTTCACCAATCGATTGGTCTTGTTTCGTAGGACTTTTTCGCTACAATCCAGAATCTCTATCGGCTTTTCTTCATAAGAAAGATCCTGCTCTAGTGGTACAACTTCTGAGATAAGTACATGTGAAGGATCAGGTATGTACTTTCTTAGGAGAGATACATGGAACACATCGTGAACTTGAGAGAGATTCGGTGGAAGTGCCAATCGGTAAGCTACCTTCCTAACACGATCCAGTAATTCGAAAGGACCGATATATCTAGGGCTCAACTTCCCCTTCTTTCCAAATCTCATAACCCTCTTCCAGGGAGATATTCTTAAGAACACTTTATCACCCACTTCAAACTCTAGTTCTTTTCTTCGGTTGTCGGCATAGCTTTTCTGTCGACTCTGAGCTGCTCTTATGTGTTGTTGAATAGATCTGACCTTTTCTTCCATTTCATCAACGAGATCAGGTCCTAATAGCTTTCTTCCCCCAACTTCATCCCAACAAGTTGGAGTCCTGCATTTCTTTCCATAGAGAGCTTCATAAGGAGCCTACGAGTACTGGAGTGAAAGCTATTGTTGTATGAAAATTCAACCAAAGGTAGGTGTTGATCCCAACCACCATTGAAATCCATGGAGAAATCTCTCAACATATCTTCTAGAGTTTGAATTGTTCTCTCAGACTGACCGTCTGTCTGAGGATTATAAGTAGTGTTGAAACTCAACTCTGTATCCAGAGTATGCTGAAGACTTCGCCAGAACTTCGAGGTAAACCTCGGATCCCTATCAGATATAATAGAAAGTAGTACTCCATGTAATCTTACCAATTCCTTTACATATATCCTGGCAAACTGATCCAGAGAGAAATCCTCTCTAATAGCAATGAAGTGTGCAGACTTTTTAAGACAATCAACTATGACCCAGATAGCATTATTTCCTTTGGATGTTTTAGGAAGTCCTGTGACAAAGTCCATAGTGATGTTTTCCCGTTTCTATTCGGGTATGGGTAATGGTTGTAACATTCCCTTAGACTTCTGTCTCTCACCTTTTACTTGTTGACAAACCAAGCATTGAGAGACATATTCAGCAACATCTCTTTTCATGCCATCCCACCAGAAGTACTCTTTCAGGTCCCTATACATCTTCGTGCTTCCAGGATGAATAGAGAATGAAGAACTATGAGCCTCATCCAACAGATCCTTCTTTAATTCGGGGATGGGCGGAACACAAACCTGATTCATGAACTTTATTATACCATCACAATCAAGGTTGAATTCAGGAACATTTCTCACCTTCTTTTGTAACTCAACATCTTCTTTCTGTGCCTCTTTAATATTCACATGTATAGATGGTTGAACATTCATTTGAGAAAGATACAATTTTTCCCCATTAATTATAATTCCAAGATCCATCCTTTGTAAATCCATAAATATTGGATCTTTTGTGATCCTCATCATGGATAAACTAGCGTGGTCTTGTCGACTCAATGCATCTTCCACCTTGTTTTCTTTCCCAGGGTGGTAATGGATTGAGCAGTCGTAATCCTTAATCAGATCCAACCATCTTCTTTGGCACATATTCAGCTCCTTTTGTGTGAAAATATAGTTTAAACTTTTATGATCAGTATAAATGTCACACCTTTCTCCATAAAGGTAATGCCTCCTAATCTTTAATGCATAGATTACCGCAGCTAACTCCAAATCATGAGTTGGGTAATTTTGCTCATGTATTTTCAACTGTCATGAGGCATAAGCTATAACCATATCATTTTTCATAAGAACACACCCCAATCCCTTCTTGGATGCATCACTATAGATTTCAAACCTTTCTCTACTACAAGGCAGTGTGAGCACGGGTGCACTGGATAACCTTATTTTCAACTCCTTGAAATTATCTTCACATTCCTACGTCCAAACAAACTTAACTCCTTTCTGAGTCAACTTGGTGAGTGGATTAGATAATTGTGAAACATCTTTCACAAAACATCGATAATATCCAGCCAAACCAAGAAAACTTCGGATCTCGGTTACTGTTGTTGGTCTCGACCATCTTTCGATAACCTCTGTTTTTGCTGGATCCACAGATATCCCCTCTTTTGAGATTATGTGACACAAAAATGCAACTTTTTGAAGCCAAAATTCACACTTGGTAAATTTGGCATAAAGCTTCTCCTTTCTCAGGGTCTTCAATATAATTCTCAAGTGATCTTCATGTTCTTCCTTGCTCTTTGAATAGACAAGAATATCATCTATAAATACTACCACAAACTGATCAAGATAGTCTCTAAAGACTCTATTCATTAGATCCATGAAGATAGCAGGGGAATTAGTAAGACCAAATGGCATCACTATAAATTAATAGTGTCCATACCTTGTACGGAAATCCGTCTTTGGTATATCCTCCCTTTTGACCCTTAATTGATGATACCCTGAATGAAGATCAATCTTGGAAAAGTATTGAACTCCTCGTAGTTGGTCAAATAAGTCATCAATGCGTGGGAGAGGATATTTGTTCTTGATAGTGATCTTGTTAAGTTCTCGATAATCAATACAGAGTCTCATTGATCCATCTTTCTTCTTAACAAACAAAACAGGTGCCCCCCAAGGTGACGCACTAGGGCGTATGAACCCCTTATCAAGATTCTCTTGGAGTTGCTTCTTCAATTCCTGCAACTCAATAGGGGCCATTCTATAAGGTGTCTTTGAAATAGGCAAAGCACCCGGTACGAGTTCTATTGAAAACTCAACTTCACAATTCGGTGGAAGACCCAGTAATTCCTCCAGAAAGACATCATCAAACTCCCGTACAATGGGCATATTCTTAATTGTGAGTTTCTCAGCAACCATTTGAGATAAATAACCTTCATTTAGTGGAATCAAGACCCAACAGATGGAAGGAATTTACACTGGAAGGTTATGTTCATCCTTGCATCGATAGACGATCATAGATTGATATGGAATATGAAATGTGACTTCCCTTATTTGGAAATTGATATGAGCTCCATGTAGAGAAATCCAATCCATTCCTAGAATCACATCAAATTCCTCTATAGGAAGGATCTCAAGATTTACAGGAAGCACTTTCCCACAAACTTCAATCAGGGAAGAATTATAAACTTTTGATGCGACTGTTGTGCCATTAGGTGTTGTCACAGCTAACTCAACATCTAATTGTTGAGGTAATACGGCGATACCCTTAGCAAATTATTCAGAAATAAAAGAGTGGGTGGATCCAGAATCAAATAAAACATTTTCTACTTTAGAGTGGATGGTAAGTGTACCTTTCACCACATCGTTATCGTACTCCACATCGCTGATAGAAATTGCATGTGACTTTCCTTTGTCTTTAGCCTTAAGAGTTTGTTGACATTGACCATCATCGTCAACCCTTGGATTAGGGAATTTATTGGCATAATGTCCCATCTCCTTGCACTTGAAACATTGAAGTGTAGTAGGTTCATTCTGTGTATTCCTTCCTTTATTTGCATCATTATACATCTTCTTCCCATCATCGCGGAATTCAAATGCCCGATGACCTTCTTTTCCACATTTGAAACATTTACTTGTCACTTTAAGACAATTCCCTCTATGTTTCTTTCCACACTTTGAGCATAAGGGAAAGATCATCTTCTTTTCAGTGTGCTCTTTAGATTTTCCTTTGAATTCCATTTTCCTCTTCTTATCAAACCCATATGACTGATGGGTTACTCCAATCTCCATCTCAACTTTGAGAGCACATCGAACGATTTCCTCGTAGCTATTGATGTCCCTTATGGCTAAGGCCCTTCAAAGACTTGGTTTTAATCCACTAAAGAATCGATCGATCTTACACTCAGGTTGGATAATAATACCAGAAGCATACCTTGCAAGTCTTATAAAATTTGCTTCATAGGTACCAACAGATTCATCATCCTTTTGCTTCAGTTCAAGAAAATATTTCTCCATCTTTGTTCGGAGAATACGAGGGAAGTACTTACTGAAAAATAAGTTCTTGAACTCGTCCCATTCCATGGACTCAAATTTATCCCTTTGCCTCATATTCTTAATAAGATTCCACCATTGATCAGCATCACCTTCCAAACGATACACTGCTAAGATGACTTTATCATGCTCAGAACATTGAAGAACTGAAAATATCTTTTCAGTAGTACTAATCCATTGTTCAGCAACTAATGGATCATTAGACCCGCTGAATGAAGGTAGACGCTGTCTCATGAAGGATTCAATAGAATGTTGCTCCTTCCTTTGCTCGTTTGGAAGTCCTGCATGATTCATAGCTTCATAAAGTTGTGTGAGCAAGGCTACAAGATTTTTCATTCCAGCTCCCATAACGTTTGGTTGCTCAGGGGGACAATCATTGCATTGCCCGTCGCATTCCGCATTAACACGGTTCCTTCGGGTTCCAGACATTGACTAAAACCTAGAAGAATAGTGTGAGAAACACTAATTATAATAGGAAAACCACATAATCAAGAATAAATTTTCACACTTAAGATATTATCCTAGGTTATTCATGGCCACTTATAAAACACTAAGATTGTGTTCTATTCTTAGACTTATCCTTAGGGTTCTTACTAAGGCTTTCACATCCTAGTTTCCAAAGGTTGGCCATACCTTTCCTCTGATACCAACTATAACGACCCATACTTTACATACATTGTTTTTACTTCAGAATTGAAGCACACTTATTAAAACATATAAAAAAACCAAGAAAGGACCGTATATGTATAGTGTCTTTAGAAACTGGGAAACATAAACAACTGGTTCATAAAGAATCTACTTTGCCTCCCATTTATTTCATCATATCTAGAGTCCCTTTTTGGCATATTCTACTTAATAACCTTCTTCCTTACCTAGGGAAACAAAACATAAAAAAGGGTGAGCTCAAATGCTCAGTAAGGGTAAACAAAATAAATATCAATCACATCATATTAATAAGAGCATAACATTTTAGAGATCTTAACCTGCAAAAGAGAGCATAATTTCATAACATGGGATAAATCATAGTAGGGAAATGAAATCCCAATAATCATAACTTAGAACATGAAACTTTGTGGCATACGCACATAATCATATAGAATCATATCTTATTAGTCAAGACTCATTGCCAAGACTATCTTAGTGGACAAAGTCCATTTCTGAACCGAGTCACCCTCGTTTCAGTCCTGTTTCACTGAACCGGTATAACCTACCATTCCAGCCATGTCTATCTCAGGAGATATAAAATCTTTACCCAATGCATTGGAGGGAGATATAGGTCCCACCCATCTCATAATGATACCATTCTTATGTGTGCCACAAAATCATAAATCATACATCATTACATAACCCATGTAATAAAAATGGGATTCTTAAACAACATGACATCATAAAACAATTCATATAAGATAAAGAAAATTCATAAAAATAATTCCATCACAACATAATAAAATCAATGTAATAATAGGGATAAAAACAGAACCCTTTATTATCTTAGATGGAAAATAATTTTGATAAAACACTTGAACTCCATTCTTGAGGAAAATATCCTTTCTATTTCAAAAACACTTTTCCTTTCTTAATATGTCATACAATTATAAACTAAAAGAAGATGATTAAAAATAAACATGAAAACTTGTAAAGGAAGCTTCTTGGAAATAATGTTTTAAAAATCCATTCATGACGTATAAGTTAAAAAAACATTCTTCGTACTTTTGTCAAAAAAGTCAAAAAGTACCTCGTACGAAAAACGACAAAAGATTCCTTTCATATCCTTTACTAAAAACTCACCGAAGGGTAAAATTGGATTTAAAAAATTTTAGGTGGATGGAAATAATATTACATATTGAGGAAACATGGATTTGGATGATAAAATACACCCCAGTAAATACCAAAGTATAAACAATATCGGATAAAAATGAGATTGTGAAATTTCCCTTACCTTAGGTACGATATGCTTTGTACGTGTCCGAACCTCCTGTATAATGATTTAAATAATGTTATTGACTTATTCTAGAATCATAATTATTTTTATGATATCATATATGGTCATATTCTTATCTTTTTATTAGTAATATTTCATTACTACTTGTCATTCGGGTGTTTATTACTTTTTGTTCTTATGCGTGTCTTGTCGAATAAATTCTTATTCTTCTATTTAGGTTATAGATACCTCATTTCCAGAATGTTATTAGTGTAATATATATCATATTCATTCATTTAATTCATTTATATAATCATTATGAAATGAAGATCATGTAGAACGAGTCGCATCACATCGTGGAGACGGTATTCCGTACGTACGCATGAGTGATGATATCGTTCCTATGATCGTGGAATTGTATTAGAGTGTATGTATACTATTTCAGAATTAGTATCACTTTATAATAGTCATATATAGTCATTATTTACTCCATTATACCCATCCAAGTAAGGTGGTGGTGGAAAATAAATTACACCACGACGTGGAGATGGTATTCCGTACGTACGCACCCGCGGTGATTTCTTTTTCCGTAGGATGAATAGATGGTGAAATAGGGTTGTTTCATACTTATAATAACATATCAGTATATTAGTTATAATTATTTTATTACTTCATAATGAAACAACTAAAGAAGAAGAATTGGAAGAAGAAATAAAGTTTAAAGAATCAGTAACGGACATTACCTCTTCTTTGAAGTGTTTCTTTGGGACCTCCATTTAGGACACTAAAATTGGTCGTTGAAGAAGACCCAGACCTCTAGGATGTCTCTAGGGAAGTGGAGAGGAGAAAGTGTCAGGGTTTGGCCAAGATTGAAGGCTCAAAGTGGTTTGAGGAAGAGAGGGAGGAGGTGCCCTTTTATAAAGGAGGAGAGGGGCACCTTTGGAATAACTAAAAATATTATTTTATTATAAAGCCAAATTCGGTTTTGAATAGCTCCAAATTGATTTATTTCTAAGATAAGGTGGGTATGGTCGAAATCCTCTCATCCAATATAATTTAGACAAGTTTAGGTTCCTATTTTAACCTTATCATGTAGATTTAACATTAAGTTAAATAATTTTACTTTTACCGTGTCTTCTTGTGTTCTTATACTATAAGGTTAATAAACTTACTATAAGCAGACAAAAGAACCCCAAGTTGTTTATTATTAATATATATAACAGTATCTAAGTCATTGGGCTGAACATTAGATTTTTAGGAATAAAATAACAATTACTAATATAATATTTGTTTTAAAAACTATTTTATGTCAATTTTGACACTATTTAGTAATTAATTTTTGTGAAAATGATAACAGAATGATTAGTTAGAAAAAAGTTAATTAAATCAATACTAACATGTCATATTAACCTATAAATTTTTTGGAATTCATAAAAAGTCTCAAATTATATTTATTTGGGTATTTATAACATCAATTATGTCAATATTTCATTAATAAGATAATTACTGCATCATCGTTGTGTCATAAATAAATTAAATTATTTAATGTCTAAAAATTACAAATAAAATACCATTATGTAGGAAAGTTTTTTATCTTTCTAATTAACATTTATTGTCGAATTTATCTTATGTATAAACCGATATTAAAAATGATTTAGTTATTAAACTTTGATTTTAACTATTTTAACCCTTCTTTAAATAAATTAATAATAAATGTCCTAATCTAATCCTAGTGGGCCTAAATGGTCATATTTTATTCCTAAGTTTGTTTTTGGTCGAATTACACTTATCCAATCGAATTAGGACATGTTTTAGGGTAATAATAATATCATTTTTACCCTTAATTACCCTATTTACTTTTAACCGTGGTAAAAAAAAGTAAAAAGTTACTATTCACCAAAAAATTATTTTCATCTCATTGAACCACATTTTACTTACTGACATCAACCGTGTCTCTCAGATTTTTGAAATTCCACTCATAGAAGTGGTAAAATTAAGATTTATGAAAAATTCAGTTTTTAAACTACCACTTAGTGGTTTCACTATTCATCAAAAATTGAAAGTTTTCAGAAAAATACCAAAATTTCACCCTAGGATAATTTTGATATTCTGAATCCAAAAATGAAGTCCATTTTGAAAAATAAAATTTATAAAATTTCAAAAAGTGGTTATTACTATTCATAACGGCTAGTTTTAATAATATTTTATTAGCATATCATTGTTTAGTGAAACTCAGTATTGCATACGACACAAGCTATCGAGGAAGGTCACGATTTCGTGTAAAGAAAGCCAAGCAAGTGTTGTGTGTAGAAAAAGATTCCTTTGATGATTTATATAACATAAAAGTCTCGGGTGTTACAATACGTCATAATTAACTAATAAATTAATTATCCAAATCAATAATCTCAACATCACATAATTAATTCGACAATTAATTATACAAAGTCTATAATCCCAATACCCAAAATTTAACATTTTCCACAATTAAATAATTCACTAAATTAATTAATTCAATAGTGAACTAACTCGCTAAACGTCTTATAGAAAAAATATAATTACCTATACATAATCTCAATAAATTCATTGGCATTTAAATTATTGACCACATACCTCAATTCGTTGATGGGCAATTTCCTAATAGAAATTCTCCAATTTAAACCGAATTATAACATATCACAATATCCAAATCTAAAACCTAAATCCAAGATAGAATAATTAAAATCCCTCAATTATGGATCTATATAAAAAATTACATGATCTAGATCTAACAATATATCTTGATACAACCCAAAATAGGGATGAACAACCTTTAACAGATGGAAGAAGAATGGGGAATGGAATGAAAACCACATGAGATGAGATCATCTTACTGGGAGGGGTGCATATCTTTAATCTAGGAATCAGATCATGAAGAACAGAGGTTGGAATTTCTTGGATTCTAGCTGGGAGGCTCCAAAATCAATAAAAGGTGTTAGGTGTTGATATAGAGTTGATTTGGGATTAATATGGGGGTTTTGAATAATTTTAAACTACTTTTTGGGATAATTTAATTCCTTCACACGATTTACTTCTCGGGGTGCACGATTTCCCCTAACCATGCACCTTAACCATGTGTCTCTTCTGGGGGGGGGGGGTGAACATTTTCTCTTTTATGGTGTAAGGTTTTACAACCCATTAGTCATCCATGAAAAGCCTCTCTATCCAGGTTTGCACGGTTCGCTGGGCCAGGGTACATGGTAAGGGAAAACTGTACGCCAACCATGAAATACCCTATTTCTTCTATTTCTCTCAAATTTCACCCAATCATACCCTAAACTAAAACCCTAATGAAAATTACTCTACATATGAAGAAAGAGTACCTATAAAGGATCCCGAGAAATCTCCAAAAAGGGCCAGGAACTTACAATACCCCCATAATATAGTAGCTCATCCCCGAGTTGTACTCCAAAGCTTTTTTAAGATTCCGAGTCAAATGTATTGAACCACTAATCCATCATATCTATTTATCTCTCCCATGTTTCCTTGTGAATATTACCATGTTACCACAACACACGAACTATCTGCATGGCCTTTCCCTACAACACTTTCTCACTACAATCTAATACACATATTTAATACTCAAAGAACACATCTATCTCAAAATAAACATCATACAAATCAGTCACAGAAGATGGGTAGGGATGATACCTCCATAGTACTAAAACATGGAAAACATTATGCATAACACTTTATCTCTATGGAAGAAAAAATTAGTACACCACCAACACGATTATATCCACAACCTCAAATGGTCCAACGAACTTGGGCTCCAACACTCTATATCTTAGTATCCTATAGTAACCTAATCTAGGTGAAACCCAAAGGAATACACGACCCCCCTTTGTAAACTCTAGGCCCTGTCGAGTCTATTAGCACACAAATTCTACCTACTCTGGGCCATAACCATACAATTTCAAATTAACTAAACCTGATCGAGCATCTTCTACATGAGACATAGTCCTAATATCTCAGACTCACCTACATCCATCCAGTAGAGAGGTGATCTACGTGGTCTACCTTAAAGAGTATCATTTGGTGGAATCTATATAGTTTTCTAATAACTGTTATTATCGAAAGACTCCACCAAATCAAGGTACTTCTCATATAACCCACCAAAGTATAAGAATCATTCTCACAACATATCCTCAAGCACCGACATAGTACACTCTACCTTCCCATCTTTTTGTGGGTTGAATTTCATACTCAACAAAACCTGTGTACCGAGAACCTTGTACAATACCTATCAAAATCTTGAATTAGAACACAATTCAAGGTCTGAAATAATAGTCTATGGAACCCCGTGTAGACAAACTATCACCAAAACATACAATTCTCCCAATAGATCCACTAAGAAAGTCTCCCTTACTATAAGATATTGTGATACCTTTTTCAAATGGTCCACAATAACCTAAATAACATCATTCTTTCTTGTATTTCTTAAGATAACCACCAAAAAATAAATGGTAACATCGTTCCACTTCCATTCGGGAATGGGAATCAACTCTAGTAGAACAATACGTCATTGATGCTCAGCCTTCACCTGTTGACATGTGTTGCATTGTGTCATAAACCCTACTATCTCATATTTCATGAATGACCAAAAAATATTTCTTCACAGGTCATGGAACATTTTGGTCACACCTTGATGTACCAACTGCTTTAAGGCATGAAATTCATGCATACGATCCTCCTACAGACTTGTATGCACAATAACCCAATTCCCGACATATGTGATCTCATCTTTATTTATTGTCCAATCGGAAGGTAACTCCCCACCTTTTAGGATTAACATCAAGGAAAAACACTATGGATCCTTATATTGTGTATTTTGATCCATCTAAAAAGAATAGACTCTACAAAAAATCAAACAAGAGTCATCTGATCCTGAAAATCCTAATCCACTACATGTATCTCAATTAGTTAATCCATCATCTTCTGATCAAAACTAGACTCCTTAACTGCCTGAATATGAATTTTCTTTCTAACACGATCAACAACACTATTCCCCTTTCTGTGTTTATATGGTAGCTCAAAATCGAATAACTACAAATACTCTACCCATATCCTTTGTCAGAGATTAAAATATCATTAGGGTAAGATATACTTTATGATATTTTGATTAGTATAATCCATAAACTTATCATCCAATAGATAATGAATCCATCAATTTTAAAAACAAACCACTACAACCAATATTAGGTCATGTGTAGGGTAGTTTTGTTGATGTGGAATCAACTACAAATACCCATACACTAAAAATTGATCTCCCTACATCAACAATTATCTAATCCCTATACAATAAGAATAAAATTACAGTGTATACTACTCACATTTCTCTAGTAGAATCAAAAATTGGTTCCGATGTCAAACACTTTTTTAATTCCTTGAAAGAATTATCACAATCTTCCGACCATTCAAACATTATAACCTTCTTGGATAATCCTGAAAGTGGTGCTTTTAAATGAGAAATTACTTAAATGAAACTCTAATAATATCCATCTTATACTAGAAATCTACAAACATCAAAAATATGATTTGGATGCTCCCAAAAAACCACTTCCTGAACCATCTCTGGGTCTATAGAAACTTCTTCCTCCGAGATGATGCGACCCAAGAATTGTAACTAATCAATCCAAAAATGAATCTAAGATAGATTGGAATATATCTGATTTTCTCTCAATATACTCAAGATGATATCAATAAGTTGGGCAGGATCATCATGAGTCATGAAGTACACTAAGATGTCATTCACACACACAACCACAAACTGATCTAGTTACAGATTGAAGATCCTGTTCATCATGGACATAAACCCTGCAGGTGTTTTTGTTAACCCAAACAACAATACAAAAAAGTCATAAAGGCTATACCTTCTTCTAAATTTAGTTCTCGATATATCATAAGGTCAAACTCTCAACTAATGATACCCTGATCTCAAGTCAATCTTCGATAATACACAATATACCTTAAAAAAGTAAAATAGATTGTCAATGTGTGTAAGAGGATACTAGTTCTTCAAAGTCATCTAATTCAAATTTGGATAATCAATACACAATCATAAAATCCATTAATACTTATTTTTAAACAACACAGGTGAACCCCAAGGTGACATACTTGGATGGATAAATCCCTTATCCTCCAACTACTCTAGCTAATTCTTGAGCTTTTGATGCCTTGTGAGTTCCATTATGTATGGTGGAATAGAAATAGGCTCAACTCCTAGAATGAGCTCTATTTGACTTCAATATTTCAATTTGTTTTAATTTCTAATATGTATTGATGAAACCTATCCTAAATCTAATGTATTATATGTGGAATGAAATCATGCTTTACACATCCATCATCTAGTAGTAGACTTGAAACCTAGGTTGTGATCTCTCCCAATTACTGAGTAATTGGACCCCCTCATCCCACATGGATATCCCAATATCCACGGTGAATATAGTTTTCACCCGTAGGATACTAACCATTCCATACCCAAAATTAGTTTGAACCCTGACACATCATGGATATGAAGATCCCACAGAAAGAGATACTCTCCAACCTCGAGAGAACACCCCCTACACAAGAAAATGCAACTTGACCGGACTCCTAGAGCGGTGTTAATAGTCAACAACCCACTCAAGAAATCCACCACTAGGCTCAAACCATTCAAAATTTGTGCAGAAATAAAGGAATTATAGGTACCTATATCAAATAATTCACAAGACAGCATTGAAACTACGATAATAAGACCTCTCAATGTCGATGATCCAAACTCACTCTTCACAAGTGTAGTCCGAATGAAATTAAACTATCCTACCCCTATTCTCTGTGATGAAACCTAAGTCCCCTGTGTTGTACCACTCAGTTGATATGAGGGATGTTTTCCAGAACCACCACATCCAATCCCTCTATAGCCTTGACTAGTAGAACTCTAGTTTCCTAACTAATATGTTATAGAAGATCCCCATCCCACACCTTGGTTCTACCTGGATCCTCCATCACAACCCATCTATCACAAGTTCCTGTATAAATACTATTGAAGTACCATATTACCACAAGATCAAGACTCAAATAGTTTTTAGGGAAAATGTCTAGGATAGTGTCTTTTACTACCACACTAGTGACATACAATCTGGGTAATTTCTTGTCCGATTGACACTTCCCCCTTACCACATATCTTGATATCACCCTAGAAAACAAAATTTTAGAAACACTTGCATATCTCATTAGTCATTACTTATAATCACCTATAAGAAACCACTTTTTCTACACTGTAATCCTCCCTCAGGCCCCCCTAAGTCATGAGATTCTGATCCACCACCCTAGAAAACTTTTTTAACTGAAAGAGTTTAACCTGGGACATAATATCACATTTAATTCCAACATGTAAATGTATTGTCATAGAAATATCATCCCCTACCAATTTTGTAGAAAGGAACATAAAATCTGTAAAGAGTCCATCATAGTCCATCAAGAAAATTCCCCCTCTGAGTTAGTTGCATGAACTCATCTTCTCTCACCTTCCTGAGAATATCATGATAAATGTTCACCAAGAAGACCTTACATAAAATTACATCAATTTTTCTAGTCCATTTCTGAATTTCTCATCAGTGATTCACTATTCCTCATAGCATATAAGAATCCAACTTGACTCTCCACACATCATGATGCTCTAAATGGTCATGTATAGTCTCAATGGAATCAATCTAGAACTCAAATCCCTTAGGTCCACCCTATATAGTAAAAGTCAGAGGGTGATGAAACTAGAACTCCCTCTTAAAGCTAGGAATGTTCTTTACAACCCATTGTTGGTATACTTCCATGAGTTTTATGAAGTTATTGATGTTCTGTCATATCTTATCTTCTAAATACTCACTCGAAACTACCAGTTTCTTAAGTTCCATCACAGGAGGATCATCCCTACCAATGTCTTCATTTCTTCCTCTCAACAAGCATCATTATGGAGGCATCTCTCTATAATTCCAAAAAAACATCTCAGAACACATAACACCACATTATAACATTTACATAATAGTTAACACAATAAGTCACATCAAGTAATTCCCCTAAAATCTAACACATAGTCAGAACTGAGGCTCTATCACTACCCTTAATTATCCTACACCCAGGTCTTGGTGAACAAAGATTAAACTAATTCTCAATTCAAGTTTCTCATTAGACACCCATTTTTTGTCACCTTGCAAAATTTTACAATATTTCTCAATTTCATGTTAGGTTCAATTTTAATTTTAACTTCACAAGAAAAAGAAAAATGGTTAAAGTTAACAACTGACCTATAACCCATTTTCCAATGAGATCCTAATATGATTCATGTCATAATAATCATAAGTGCCTAAAATAATGCATGAAAAATCAAATCTCATTCCATACCAGTCCATGATTCAATCTAAATAATTAATTGAAACAATAATCACACCACACAACAAGTGAGTCACACAAGGTGAAATAATATTCATCTTTAAAAACAAAAAGAAATAACAACAATCCAAACCTTCTCATGTGGGTTCTCCGCCATAAATGGGTTAGCTACTCCCATGAACGAGCTCATAAAAAAGTCCTCAATATTCCTAGTAACCTATCTACCATTCCCAAATAAAAATAAAAAATAAAAGAAAAGAAAATTTAGCTAGAATTCCACATTTTAATGTCCCATCCCAGGTGCCACACACCAGTTCCCTAAGCAGGTTGGTCACATGACCTCAACTGAGCCTTATCGTATGTCAGAGGATGTCAAATAGTAGAGAGGGAACAATATCAGTCATGGGGATACTATATCCTCTTTTTTAAAGTAATAAAACAGAAGAAATAAATAGACAAAAACCAAATATTTATATAACATGACCAAGACTATCTAGTATCATAAGATGACAAAAATTGTAAATACAATATAAAAAGTAAGCAGTAGACATCCCATGTTAAATTATATTCCATGTGACAAAATGAAACTCAAAATTAATGACATTGAAAATGACCATGCATGTCCCGAACCATGTTTGGTTCCCTCAACCTTGCTTTATCCCAATAATCCCTCTAATACAGGTCCTTTTCCCTTATATTGTCCTAAAAATGTGAATTATATTTGTGTACCAATCAAGAATCCTGAGTAGGGTATGAGTAAAACTCAATAGGCCATAACCAATGGTGTATAAAATAATATATAGTTTAATAATAGTGTTTTTAGTTGTATAAAGTAATAATTACAATACATGTGTAAAAACTTATCACATTTTTAATTATTATTTATTTAAACACATAATCCCCCAGGTTCCCGTCAACACCCATACTTCAATTCCTTCTTTGGCCTATGCCGAAGCCCAAACTATTCACAAGAGATATTATCTCTCATAATTCCATTGTTACCATTATTTATCTCTATCAACACATGAATATCATTGTTACCATTCATTATCCCAATTAACACATGAATTCCATTGTTTTCAATCATTATTCTCAATTAAAACAAGAATTCCATTATTACAATTCATTTTTCTAAATTAATCATGAATTCCATTGTTACCATTTATAAATTCTAATACAATGATGAATTCCATTGTTACAATTTATTAATTCTACATCACATGTGAATTCCATTTTTACCATTCACCAATTCAAACTAATTCAATTAATTAATTTAAAAATTAATTAGTATTCTCATTCTCATTAATAATTCAAAAATTAGTTCATCATATCAATCCCATTATTTAATTCCCCAATTAATTAAGTACATCAATCATAATTATTGATTTTACAATTTACTAATAAACATTCACAAACAAAATATCCCATAATTAATTCAATAATTAATTATCCTGGAATCACAAATTAAGATTGTGATAATTAACTCAACAATTAATTATCTCAATTCAAAAATATCATCATCTTATAATTAACTCAATAATTATATATCCAAAAAAATAATCTTAATAAATCATTAATAATTCAATAATTTATTATCTCAATTCAACAATCTCAATATCTTATAAATAACTCAACAATTAATTATCCAAATCAATAATCTAAATATCTCCCAATTAATTAATTAATTAATTATCCAATGTCTACAATCCCAATATCCCCAATTTCTCATTTTCCTCAATTAAATAATTCCCCAAATTAATCATTTCAATCAAGAACTCAATTTATAAACTTATTAGCAGTAATATACAATTACATTCACATAATTACAATCAATAATTTGAGATTTTAATTATAGACCACCAACATATATTCATTGATGAGTGATCACCTAATATATAATTCCAAATTTGAATGGAATAAAAATGCAGTGCAAGATCCAGATCTAAAACATAATTCCATGAATGAACAATTATGATCCCTCAATTCGAGTCTAGTTCCAAAATTCCTACATCTATATCCCTCAATATATCTATATACAACCAAAAAATGGTAAGAAAAACCTTCAATGTATGGAAGATGAATAGGAAATGGAAAGGAAACCACATGGAATGAGATCCTCTTATCTGGAGGGGTGAAAATATTCAATTCAGGATTGAGATCACAAATAAAGTAGGTCACAATTGTTTGGAATCTATCTAGGATGCACCATAATCATAGAAATGAATTAGGGGTTTAGAAAGGCCCTATTTGTGATAAATATTAGGTTTACATAAATTTCTAAACTAATTCTTGGGTTAATTTAATTCACGTGCACCGTTTTCTTCTTAGGGAACATGGTTTCCCCTAATTGTCTGCCTTAACTGTGTGCCCCTTATTGGGGGGGTGGGGGGTACACAATTGACCTTTTTAGTGAACATGATTTGAAAACTTTTTTCTACCTATGAAAAATATCTCTATCCAGGGTACAATGGTTTACTAGTCCATGATGCACGGTTAGGGAAAACTATGTGCCAACTGTGCACTACCCTCCTTCATCCATTTTTCCCAAATTTTCACCAAAACACCCCCATTGTACAACCCAAACAAAATTTACTATAAAAAAAGAAAAATAGTACTTATAAAAGATCCCAAGACATCTCCATAAATGGTCGGGATCTTACAAGACACACCAGATCATACCACATAAATATCATTCCATGCCTATCAGATATTAATTACTTCATGTGCTAATATTTACTAGTTCCCATTGTTTGATACACCCATCTTGTTATTTTTACTTACCACACATATCCTTGTCACTTTCATCCAAGTTCCATTACCAAAACGAAAAACACATTTCAGTTGGGTCCATGAGGACATCATTCCTGATGTCTTCTATAAAACTCCCAAAACAAGTATCACGTATTTAGAAAACCTATGATGTGACCCAAAAAATACAACTTTACACTAAACACTCCTAAATTATATTGATAAAAAATAATAATATTCCATGTCTATCACTCTTACTAAGCTACACTCACCCATCTTATCAACCCCTATCATGATGCAAGGTCAAATTATATGAACTACAATATTCTAATCCATTAATGATGTTTCCAATCACGACATGGGAACACATATAATTATCCTATAAAATTTGTGTAATTATTCCCACACTAAAACATCTAAAAAAGCTTCTCTAGGATCCAAATTATGTGAAACTAACTTATAAGACCATTTACATGTGCCTCGTTCTACCACACAAGTTTTCTATTATAATGGTGCTCAATATACCTCATTAACAAAATTAATTATTATGAAATAGGCACAAACCCCAGGGTTTCCATTCTATATCACCCGATTTAAACCACACTAACTCCCATCTCATAAATATTAGGCTCACTATCCCAATATCCAACTAACTGTGGCTCTCATGCATGCTAGACTCATCATGGTACAAGAACCACTCATGATCTTATGCTCATAATACCTAAATAATCACCATGCCTATATCTGTTTCTCAGTAACATATACCATGAATAAATATTAAAGACAATAAATCTACAAAATTCCTCATGTGTCTATGTAATTCACAAGTTTGGGCTAACCATCATATTAGGTTACCCTCATGTTTCCAAACTATCTCAATAGAATCAGAAAAATTCTATGCTACTCAATAATATCATTAAAATTAATAATATCATGAGACACATATTAAATAAACTAGGACCTCCCACCAATACTAGAGATCATATATCATTGAATTTTTAACTCATAGGGAGATATCTATGCTTCCAACTCAAATATCGTAAGGAAACTAATGTTGTAAAATAAAAACTCTAGGGTTCTCATACCCATATAAATATCAAGAATCACATTGTGAGTTAACCCCATAGTCTAGTGAACCTATAAGGAGACTTGTATTGAATAATACATAGACATATGTATTGGTTAAGTAGAATCCACCAATTATATATATGAAAAAAACACATAGGTTTTTTACATTTTATGTAACCATACCGATTTTCTTTCCAGAACTTGTATCAAGGTATCTAATTCCTATACAGACCCATCAAGGGACATTTTACAACCCATGCATAGAGGGACTATATAGTTTATATTAAGAAATATAACACATTGGGAACCAAATGACATATCTAGAAGAAAACATCATGGTTTTAATGAGTATAATGTCACCAAAATGTTATATGGTAAAACAACATATAAGTTGTTATTGAAACTTTAAACAATTGAACCCTAATTTTCAATGATATTAATCACTTATAAGCACTAGAATTTCAAGTGTGTTTACATTACAAGATTTATGTCAGAACACATTCGTCTTACCAACATGATAAGAGGAAAAACAATAATAAAATTAATAAATATAGACATCATACATGAATATTTATCATAGTCATAAAATTTAAAACAATGAAAATGAATCCCATAGACCTGTAAAATTGGATATATAATTGAATTTGTTTTCATAGAATCCTAGTCCAAGGCCCATCACAAGATCCAAAATATTCCCATTCCCTATCCACAACACCAAAAATAATATGAAAATGAAAAATATGATCTTATTCCACTTTTTAAATCTACATCCTTGACTTACTCAGTTTTAATTAGATCATAGTGCTATGAGTCCTCAGGTGTACCTACCCATACGTGAGAGGCTGTTTATTAGTAGAAACGGTTTAGTGTGGTACCATGGGTAGACTATACCCTCATATTAGAGTAAAAAAATGGTGTAAATAACTAATGAATATCCATTATATACAATATGAGCATGTAAACCCAATAAAAAATCTATCAACCTAAATCTCATCACACATTTTATTTAATGTTTTAAACATAAATGTCAATAAAACAAACACAAAGTATCTAGATGAATAGTGTATTTAGAATATTTGATGCTTAAATAAAACTACTTTAAAAAAATACATGACATTTATTTAAACATCATCACTTGATCCTATATCCCATTGATCTTTTAATTCTACATAGGAATTCTTGGGGAATGAAAAATGAAATTGGAGAGAGCTATAAATTTCAGTAAGAGAACAATCAGAGTAAGTATCATATACATGAGATAAATGGAATATATTGATAACATATATAATAATAACTACATGTAAACATGAAATAAAAAAGGATGACATAATAATATCTTCAAATTGAAGGAATGTGGGAAAAAATATAAAACAATTAATTATAATCATAAGTCATGGATCACCTTTAAGACAACATTATATAATGTGGGAGGATAACTTCCCGTGCACCATATATATCATATCATGAGACCAAGTTATTACCCAATGAATTTGAGATAAATCAAGGAAAACCCTTCATATGTCTAAATTTATGTGTTCCATATAGATAATAAATCATAGTAAATTATTTCATCAATACTCAATGGAGAATGAAAATATTTTTCTTATAATAATGAATATGTTCATAAGATCTTAAAGTCAGGAGAAATTCTATATTTAAAAACCATGAGATGCAATGTGAATTTAATACATGGAAATAAGAAATAATATATGTAAAATTATATTTATATGAATACCCATTAATGATAATAGGATTGAGTATTCATAATGAAAGAGCATGGAATGTATATTTGAAGAATTTTTCTGGCTGCATGAAAAGTATAAAAAATGGATAATAGAATGAGGTTAATGAGAGAGAATGAAATTATATCATTGATAAAAAAATATTTGGAATGTAATGGAATTATTTTTAGTGTATGAAATTTAGTATCTTGAAAATTAAAACTCATACTACAAATGATGTATTTGGATGAAAACAAATAGGAGGAGAAACCCTTACCATAAATATCACTTCATTTGCATAGAGGGGTGATTCCGTGAGATAATGAGGAATTTTTTAAAGGTATTAATGAGATATTAAGGGAGTTTTGGATGTGATAATAGGATTGGGAGTGAATTTAATATGGTATATAATTCGGTATTATTTAAAATATAAGGATAATTGTTTATTAATTTTTAAATACATTCTTTTGAAATCTTGGTCTTTATAAATAAAAATCCATTATCTTAACATTGGATTTATATAATTCTTTTTGATATTTAAGGAATTTATTTTTTACTTTCATTCATGAGAGAATTGAAATAAATATTTTAAAATCACTATGGGCATGGAAAACTTATTTTTCCACAAAATATTATTTTTAAGAACATTACTTTCCATTTTATACTTTAGAATGTTATATATCAGTCTGGAAAATCATTTTAATTTATTTATATATGTTATATTAAATAAAAAACATATATTTAGTCATTTATTAAATAATATTAATTATTAAACTATTAATATATATTTATTTTTTAATAAAATCTACCATATGCACAAAATATATATTCTTTACTATTAAATGAAATATAATGTATTTTAGAAAAATAAAAAAATTTACCCTAACGTAATTATGTTGTTATAATTTAATTGATAATGTTTATTTTATTAAATAAAATTACTAAAAATGAGAAATAATTGTTTTAAATAAAAATTATTTTTTTCTAGGAAATACTATTTTGAAAGGAAGAAAAATATTTATTCACTTTAATGAATTCTATATAAAATAATATCAAAAAAAAAAATGATCCATGAAGATTATTAGAAAATATAATAACCTATTTTTAATATAATTATAATAATTTTGAATTTAATTTTATTGTAGTAATTAACTACTCTATTGGGTTATATTTCTATTCCAAAGGTTTTATAACGATCACATTGCAATAGTCAGATCCTATTGAACACATTACACTTTACACACTTTATATACTCCACAGTTCTCAATCATTATCATTCCCTATGTCTCATAAAATGCTTCTGTACTTTATTTATAATTTCTATCATATTCCTAACACTTATATTTCTTTTTACCACCATTACGTAATGAGAGATCTTTATGGAATAATTCTATCATATGAAGTTTAAATTATTATATGGAATATTATTTTACATTTACCTCCCTATATTATTCATATCTATTATAAAAACATTATAACATGATGTGTAATTTTCCAATGATATATAATAGTCTTTCCATGTGCTTTAATTAAAAAACATTATAAAATTATCATTGTGAAACATGAGTTTGTTTTACTAATAGGACGAGTTTTCAGTTTGTTATTTTCTTCACCCTTAAGAAATTTCAACATCATGATTTCATTTAATATACTATCGTTAAAAAAACACAGTGTACTTTTTATTCACCACGTATTATGGTTCCAATTTTTCTTCTGCATACTTATGGTTCTGAAAATAACTCTGGCTAGGTGAGTTGTCTTGTGGAATAGAACGTTGTATCTATAGTTTGATATCTTCACTAACCACTTCGCATAAGAAATATCATTATCAATTTTTTACCTATTTGTTTAGAACATGTGATAGATTTTTTATGTACATCCTCAAGAGGGCTATGTGGAACACATACAATACTTGACATAAGTTTGATGTGAGTGCTAGTTGATATTCCATAGCTCTGATGAGACCATGAATCTAAAAGGAAATAATAAAACTTTGAATTATATTTACTATATTACAAAACCTAATGAATATTTTATAGGGACATATATGATGGAATAATTTATCTCCAACTTCAAAATCTATGTCTTATCAATGGTTATTAGACTAACTCTTCAACAAACTTTGTTTTTCTCTGATGTGTTGTGCAATGAACATGGCCATCACAATAATCTCCTCTACTAGTTTGGGTCTTAATAGATTCTATTCTCCAATATCGTCTTAGAATACATTAGTCTTGAGTTTCATTCCATAGATATCATCATAAGGATATATCTGAATACCCAAGTGAAAGCTATTATTATATGAGAAATCTACCAAAGGAAGGTATTGGACCCATCATCTAAATTCCATTGAGTTATCTCTCAAAATATCCTCCAACATCCAAATTTTAATCTGATACTATATATCATTATAAGGGTAATAGGTGATACTAATGGTCAACTAGGTTTTTAGATCATATTTGTGGCCTTTTAGAAATTTTGAGGTGAACCCCAGATGTCAATCAAATATAATCAATAGTATTTGTCCATGCAGCCTCACCACTTCTCTAATGTATATCAACTAAATTTAATTAATTTAAAATTATTTATGAATGGAAATTAAATGAGAAGTAATTATAATAAATTATACCACCACCCATATAGAATTATTTAATTGAGTTTTATCCAGAATAACCATGATAAAATCCGTATCGTTGGTCTCCTATTTCCAATGGATGTATCATAACATGGGATTTTCCATTATCACTTCACATTATAACATTCCATACACCTTTACTTATATAAAATAACATCCTTATTAATATTATCTTATAAATAGTTTTCTCCAGGATCTCAATACATATTTTTACTCCCTGTGTAGATTGAAAATGTTAATCTTTGAGGATTATTCAATATCAACTTATTCATCACATAATCTAATGATACAAATAGTCTTAAGACAATTCTTCCAAATCCTTTTCATAAATCATTAATTGTAAAGATATCCCCTTCCTTATAGAATATAACTTCTTCTATATCTCCACTTAATTCCTATATTCTCCCTTAATTTTCTCAAGAATGGATGGTCAAGAAATCATTTGAGATAATTAGGATGGCGTTCCTTTTATTATGAGACACACGTCCCTCCATTATATTTCTTGGAATAATCTAACATTATCAATCCTCATTACAGATAAGGTTGCATGATCTTTTCTAATTAAATCATATTCAACTTTTATCAACTTCTTAGGATGATAATTTATTGAGTAACCATAACACATGATTATCTCTTACCATTATTGCTGGAACATGTTCAAATCTTTCTATCTTAATATATACATAAGAATATTTTTGTCCATATATATATATATATCTCATTTCTCTCTATAGATAATATTTTTCAAATAATTAATTCTAAGATTACTACAACCATCTCCATATCGTGTGTCAGATAGTTATTCTCATGCACCCTTAACCATTCAGACACATATTCTTTAACAGTATAATTTTGCATGAGCACACATATTAGGTTATTCATGTAACGCCCCAAAAAGTATATTATGTAATTAAAAGAACACTATTTTATATTTAATGTTTTATTATGGACAAATTGAAATACATTTGAATTTTATAATAATTATACATATCATGGAAAACTAAAACTACAAATAGTAAATGGATTATTTAATGATATAATATAAATTGAATTAATTTTTTGGAGATAATAAATATATTCTGTTAAAAATTTGTTTTATGAAAAATTTATAAGAGTTAGGTAAAATTCATTTTCATGAAACAACAATACAAAACTATTTTTAAATGATAATATATTTCAATGACGTCTTAAGTAATTTTTATAATGGGCATAATGTTTAATTTTCTCAGGAATTTCAAAATTTCAATAAATTATGATATTATTTAAAAGATAAAAAAATATTATTTTCAGAATTATTTTAATTTTAGAAATATTAATTTTGGATTCATCACATTAAAATTAACTAAGGGTATTTTATTTTGAATTTTCTAACAAATTTTATTTGTTGGTGAAAACCTGAAATTTTTTGCTTTATAAATTAGTTTGATTTTATGAAATAATTATTATGTAAAAAGAAAATAATGTTCACGAAGAAATTTAATTAACAAAAAATTAATTTATCAATTATCAAAATTAATTTAAACATATTAAGTATTATTTTTAAATTTATACTTTAAATTTCAGAACAAAAAATTAGAATTTTAAGATAAGAATTATTTTTGATTTGTGTGAATTAATTATGTTGTTTTGAAGGTAAGGTTTTGTTTAATAATTAATTGAACATCCAAAAACAATATCCAACTCATTAATTATCCATAAAATTGGTTTTAATTCAATTTACCCACAATTGGTTGGTTTATATAATAAAATAACCTATATTTTAACCATTAAAACCTATTTTCCTCAAGTATAAATACCCCCATTCCCTCCCCAATTTCGAAAAAAATTATTTGGTCATGATTTTTCTCTTAAAATCCATCTCAGGAGTTCCTTAAAGGTAGTTCAAGGTTATAAGATGTCCCTTTATATCTTTAATAAGCATCCTCTAATGTTAAGGCATCCTTACCTCCACTGCTTTCGATTCAAGTTCTTATTTTATATAAGCCGTTGATTTTCAATTTATTATGTTGAAAATTAATTTTAAATACCCCCATTACTATTAATATGATGTCTTATTAATGATAGATATAATTTCAATCTCATTATAGCTTCTTCCTAAGCCGTTACTATACCAAATAAGGGTCCTCACCCCTCATTTCCCATTATTTTGTTAGCATCGTCAGTTCATTATTATTTAAATGGAAAATTTTAATATGAGTCATTATAATAATTTAGTTACTATGTTTTCAACGAGATATCAGCAATCCCACTCATTATGCTACATTTATAAGCTAATTTACGTTTCACAGTTTCCCGTAGCCACAAAACTACCCTAAATTTGAAAAAATAAAGCATGTGTGGTTTTCCTAGCAACGACACCCCTATTAAGATAATAAAATTTTATGTGTTTTTGTAACATATACATCAATTTATTGAAACCCTGAAAATAGTTGGATGATTATATCCTATCCATCATTCTAGTGCACAATTTCCATACAAAATAATTTTACCATGATTTCACTCCCAATATCTTTATCAAGAGCCCCTCTTAAGTGGTTCCATGGTTCTGAGGAGTATCTATCTTTCTTTAAAAAGAATCCTCATAAGGTAAGTGATTATTTCATCTACTTATTTAATTTCATGTTCTTATTTTTTATAACCATTTTATTCTAAAATTTTAAAGTCATATTAAATACCGAAATTACTATGAATATGATGCATTTTTAATTAGATACTTAATTTATATCTCATAATATCTTTTTTTAATTCGTTACTATGCTGAACAAGGGTTCCCCACCCCTCTATTCCCATTATTTTGTGATACTTATTAGTTTTTCCTTATTTTAATGGAAAATGTTAATATGAATCATTGTTATAATTTACTTATTATGTGATCATTGATATATCACTATTCCCTATCATTATAAACCTTTATAAGCTGATTTAATCCGCAATGTTTCCAATATCCATAAAACCATTCTAAATTTTACAAAGAAATGTGTGTGTGTTTTTCCTAGAAAATACATCTGTGTGTGGATAATATAATTGGATGTGGTATTAGATAAGATTTATTTTGGTATTAAACCCCTGAAAATATTTGGTTGGTTATATCCTTACCATCATTCTAGTGCATGGTGAGTGGGTCCTTACTGTGAACGTTGTTGGACACTCATATGGGATTTTCGTTTTATAATTCCCGTACACATTATGATCCATAATAAAGGGTTTCTTTACTATCTAATTTATAACCACTAAACATGTTCTCTTCCATTATTTGTATTGCTCATAGACTATTCATTTATTATATTTTCCCATGATCCTATGTATACAATTTATGGTGGAATTATTATCTCTATAATTAATTATCCATCACTACCTTTATCTTACCTTATCAATAAATGTTTTTAAGAAAATATTTTATTTAAATAGATTTCCTCGTTAATACACTTGTTTCTTGTTTTTATTGAAGGTACTCTCCTAGATACAAATACATAGATTGACTGTAAAAATTATCAACTAAACCATATACCATTTATTCTATATGGTGTGAATACTATATAATTATTTATCTTGATCAAATGGTATTTTAAAATATGAATAATTTAAATGGATACCAATTTGTTTTCCATGGGTTAATTCTATGAGTTTTGATGGATTTAAGTAAGATTCCCATACGTGGTACACATTAATTAAGATATAAAAAGGGTGTGGTATGATAATGATCTAATGAATTAGGTAAAGTGTTGGAGTTATGTAAGTTACTCCAAATAGATGATGGAGTTAACTACTGTATGTTAGTCATAAGATACAATAACATTGATTAAAGAAGTAATATCTAGATATTATATGTTTATGATACCTTGGAATCATGCCTTGGTAATGTTTTATGATACCTTAGTGAGTAAACTCAGTTATATGAAGTGTACACCCTAATAGTGCTATAATACACATGGTAAAGATACATTTTCCAAATTCCATTGTAGTATGTTTTAAGTCACCATTTTTATGAGCTATGGTGATATGTTTATAAATGTATCATGATTATGTTGTAGCAACATTTCCATGTTATGCCTCTTTCACTTACGATCATGTTATCTCTATAGTATTTATAATCATTTTATGACCTTTTTCCTCATGTTTATGTTCTCATACCAAACCTCATATTTTAAATTTATGGTTTATTTATGCTCTTTTTTTAATCCCTTACTGGGGTTTATAGGTCTCCATTTTCTTATGCTTCCACTTATCCTCAGGATTATGAGTGAAAGTGATATGTATAAGAAATTTAAATGTGTGGAGAATACTTATTGAAGAAATTGTATTGTACCATGTTTTTAGTTCAAAATTTACCTAGTTACCAAACAAACTAAACTTATTATCTTGGTATTTTGATGCAATTCATGTGATGTATAAAATGTTTCCTTTTTTATCACTCAATTATAAAGTACAGGTCTGGGAAATCATAATTCTTTAAAGCATCCTTATTGATTAAAAATCATTCCCCACTGGAATTTAGTGTGAGTATGGAGAAATGAATATCCCATCATATAACCCCTTGAATCTCTCTTCACATTGATCAATCTAAAAAATATTTACACAATTCTGGGAAGGCTATGACTGTGGGTGTGAAAATAGTGAAAATTTTCTAACTAATCACTGATAGTACCCAGATAGTCTGAAGAAACTATAGATATCTATTATATATTTTGGTCTGAGCCATTCCTTAACTACCCATGTCCTTAAAGGATCTATATACAATAGATAGATTTTGATGACATGGCCGAATAGTGACATTTTCTCTCTATAAAACTCACATCTATTATACTTTTCATATAACATATTCTTTATCAGAGTTCAAAGTTTAATACATAATTTTTCCACTTATTCCTCCTTACTTTAGGAGTATAATAGAATATAATATATATATTCTACCACAAAATTGATGTGGAAATCTCTAAAAACACTATATATTATGTTCATAATGATTTCTATAACCTTAATGTGTCTTGATTTCATTACAAAGAACTCATTGTTTTTGTACCATTTTTGAATTTTAGTCTTGGGGATATACTGCTTCCTTACCATAAATTGATGATACGCCTACTGAAGGTATACTTTAGAGAAGTGATGATATCCACGTATATGATAAAACAAGTAATCAATATGTGGTAGGGGATATTTTTTCTTTATAATACACTTGTCAAGATCATGATAGTAAATGGAGAGACACATCAGCCCATCCTTCTTCTTAATAAAGAAGACTAGTGGTCCCCTTGCTAATGAAATTGGGTACATAGAACCCTTGCCCATATTAAATTATAGCTAATTTTTTAGTTTTTATATTTCAATGGTGTCCAATCTAAATGGACTCTTGAATATTGGAATAACTCTAGGTATACATTTAATTGAGTACTTAACCTCATGGTCAAGAGGAATACATGGGAACTCTTTGGTTGAATACAATTGTATATTCCCTTACAATGGGAATTCCTTCAAGAGTGATCATATACATTTTCTCAATCATATGTTCTATATATACTTTTTCAAAAGGATATAATATCTTTTATTGATAAGAAGTTTCCAATGTATATTCATCCAACTACTTAAATTTATATAGAATCATTTGATTATTTTGGATTTGGATAATGATTTCCTTTTCCTAACAGTTAAAATGTGCTACATATATGGAAAATCAATCGATGCTCAATATTTTATTAAATTTTGCTAAAATGAGTATGAAAATTTTGTCTAGGAGATTTTATCCTCATATATTGAATAGGGATCAGTAATATGATTGTGATGTTTTAATTTATATGTTTAGTTTTCTCATTAATAAATAAACCTCTAGGATTTGAGGTGGTTTTTATATAGTGTAACTAGACTTTCTTGATATGAAATAATGTGTAGAACCAAAATAAAATAATACATTCTCTATTATTTAATGAACATCCAACAAACTTGTAACTAATTCATTATTAAGATACACTTTTTAATTAGTTATAACATAATCCAATCCTTTATCTCTTAGAAATAAAAGTTTCTATAATTAGTTATCTTTATCAATCTTTGGATTTTGGAAGTGGTTTTCATAGTATCTTACTTTCTTATAATTAAATTATTAAACCATAGGATGATGGTTAATCAGATATATATTTTAATCAATAAAATTTTCTATATTCTTTAACACTTTATGAAATTTATTAGCTTAATGTTTCCCATTTCTAAACTTGTATCATGTATTTCATCCATTTAAGATGTTTCTTGGATGCTTCTTCCCAAACTTGTGGAATGTGAGTAGTTTTATTTACTTAATTCCATAAAGATTATATGATAGTCCATTATTCACTTATTATCTCAAGTTCCATGGGATTAATGAGAATAAACAATCTTTATATTTACTTTGAGGGAACCTACAATGATTTATTCATAGATGTTTATGACTTAAATCACTAAAAAAATTAAACTACCCATCTTTAATACATTTAATAAGTGATCAAAATTAATTTTTTCTTGAAATAGTTTAATGTGTATCAAGAAATAATTATAAAGTTCACTTTATAATCCTTGATAGATTCAATCAATTTTTTTCTTTAGTAAATTGAATTCCTTTTTCATTATATAATAGATAGTGTGGGGAAATTATTTAATGAAAAATATCTTTTTGAATCTATCTAATTCCATGGGTTCAATTTATTCTTTGGTCTTTTAATTTTTTTATTAGTGTTCACAAATGAATAGATTCTCACTATAGTTGATATACCATCAATGTTACTTTCTTCTAATCATAGCATTGGAGGAGAATGAATGATTTCTAATGATAATAAATCTATACTCTACAATTAGGGTATTATAAAATACACTAAATGTTGGAGTCCTTTGTTGAATAAAGGACTCAAAACCAATTTTTTATCTCTTATGATAAGAAGGTTGATTGATTTGATTCATGTTATTACTCATAACTTGATTTGGGTTTTCAAGTATTTACATGATAATATAAACTCCTAATCCCATCATATTATGTAGTTCATTTGGTAAATCATCACATATTCACCCCTTTTTTTAATTTAATCAAATTATTTACATTTATTTAAGTTATTTATTAAAGATGAATCCATAAAACTACCTCTTATTATATCATATAATTTTATACATGAATAAAAAACATATAAATCCAATCAAGAATCTATTTTTAGGTGATATGATTAGAGTTTTGTAATCTCATACCTCACTGAAATCTAATCAACACCATGTTGAAAGAAAGATGGAAAATTGATATCCACGCACTAAAAAATCTATAAAAACCTTCTATAAACATATATTACATCATACATTGAAATGAATAACAAATTTTTAGTGTTTTATCTATTGTGATCAAGTAATGATGGTTCTGAGAAGTAAATAAAGTCAATATTGGACGAGTGATAATGAAGTACCCATCATGTGTGAAATTTTTGTAAAGGATCGAAAATACATTTTCTCTCAGATATATATTCATATTTTGGTAATGAAGAATGAGAGGATACTATAGATTAACAAGGTCTGTTGATATATATTTTTGGAATAAGGAACTATAAAAAAAGGAAGTGTACATGGATGATATTATTTGGTTAATAATTTATAAGAAAATAAGAATGAATTTATTGAGGAAATTAAAACTAACTAGAAATAATATAGTGACTTTATATATTTCACAAGTCATTTTGATTTATGATATAATTAATTAAAGAAACTATTTAGAATTTTATAAAGTCCTTGGAATCATTTTGAGAGAAATTAAAATGAAAAAAAGAGGTTGGAATGAAGTTGAGATGGTTGGAGATCATTTTTGGGAATTTTGGAATGATGTTTAGAAGAATATGATATTCCATACTTATTATAAAAATACTCAAAAAATTCAAAATGATACATATGATTAAATTAATCTTACTTAATATTGAACATTAATAATATGACTTGAGTATATATAATCCTATGAAATTATAACTACAGAAATATTAATCCCAATTCTCTATGTGCTATAGTGGATTAATTGATTGTTTTAAATAGTTATGTAAAATTAAGTATACACCATGTAAGTGTAAATAGTGATTTTTCAAGGATATACTAGATTAATTTAGTGTAAGATAAAGTATACACCATGTAAGTGTAAATAGTGATTTTTTAAGGATGTACTAGATTAATTTAGTGTAATATTATATTAACTGATAATATTACGAAGGCTACATCAGATGAACTTGTTGGTATGATTTAATAAACTGGATTTGTGTTTGATTAAGTTTAATCATTCTAAGTCTATGTATGAATAAAAAATTCTCTTGTAAGATACATCAACTTATCTTAGTGGTGATTTCACAAGATATTCTGAGAATAATATTTATGCTGATGTTATAGGAATTCAAATGGAAAATTATAATATAAATATCAGAAAAGTAATTTTTACAATAATTTTATGATTTTAAAATTTTTAGGTATCATGAAGGAAAATTACTATAAAATTACAAGTTTAAGAAATGTATTATAATATGAAAATGATGATCATGTCTTAATTAAAACTATGTATGAATAAAATGATTTATAAAGGATGAAATTGATTCTATAATACTTGGAATAGCCACATTATAATGATTGATCCATACCATTGTTTAAGATGAAGTGAGATTTATGGATCGATTTATAATATAGTGAGAATCCATAGTAGTTAAGGATTATATTGTTTTGAGATGGAAATATAGATTGTGATATATCTTATAGTCCCACACTATAACTATATTGTTTTGAATAGAATTGTAACTCACTCATTCAATTAGAAAGTATGTGAAACTTCAACTACCTATTCTTATTTTCATGAAAATTTAAATAAAGATAATTTTTTTATAGAAAATTGAATTCATGAATTTTAGAGAATAATTTTAAAGATCCATGGTATTTTAGGAATTTTATTGAACAATAATTTGTTTTAATTTCAAAAAAACAGAAATGATCTATTATGTATTTTTTTATGGATTTAGGATTATGAGGAATAAACACATATATTTCAAATGAGGACCTGAAAGTTCCAGATTCATGATTTTATTCCTAAATTGGGATTTCTACACTTTAATTATGGGAATAACTATCATGATTTTGGGTTGCATATATAAGGAATAATATGGATGAAAATGAGGAATGTGATAGATAGAATAAAATTTAGATTCCAACATATCACTAATCCAAAATATTCTATTATAACAGAAGATTAAGAAGAAGAAAGAAATAGAGAATAATAGAATATGATTTCATTATATTGAAAAGGCATAATAAGGGGCTGAAGAAGATAATCAAGAAAGAACACACCACCACTAATACTATAGATTCTATGTGTTGAGGCTTTTGAAGTTGAGGTAAGACCAATATTTTACTACTGTATTGATTATATTCTATTGATTTCATATCATATTTGAAAGATGAATAATACAATATGAAGGATCCTTCTATTTATATGTGTTGATCATTTTGAAGTAATATGAAAAAATACATATTTAATGTTAGTAATTTATTCATCCATTGGTTTTCATGAACATGTTTGAGGATGAAAATATTATCATATTGCATATTGTCATCCCTGAAGGGAGGGGATTATCTTATTCATTAGTGAGTTTGACAATATAATTGTGAACTGAATGGAGTCATTAAAAAACTTATTATGATACTGTATAACTAATAAGAGATAACATTATAGTTAATTATGACACCTTCCCAATCAGTATTCACTTTATTATATTAGTTAATATATCTATAATAAACTGAAGTCAAAAATGGTGGGGGCGTAGCCACCCATATTTGAGGAAAACCTTGTAAAATTACCATAAACTACTATTCATATTCATTTAATACATTTAAGGTTATGTTTTGGGTTGGAAATTAATAAGTAGATCCATTAATCCTAATAGGTTAAATGGTTCAAATTTTATGAGGTGTAATTGAATAAGAAAATAGTTTTGTAAAATCGGATAACAATGATTCACCCACTCTAAGTGTGAATTTATATACTATTATGGACTATAACTAGAATGAAATAAAAAATATTGAACCTATGATGGAATCTATTATTTTTTTCCAAATTATTTTAATTTATTATATATGATGTATATATTTTAATAAGGTTTTGATATTCCTAAAATGAATAATATTATTTTCATACCTTTCAATACCAACATGGAGTTAAAATACTGACAAATAAAAAGGATATGAAGTTGAGAAAGATCTTTCAAGTGGTAAAAGATAAAGAGGATCAACGAATTATTCAAGGAAATCAAAATATTAATTATGATATTCTATCTTCTGAGAATTATTCTCTTAAAGAATCAATGCCAAAATATGATAAGATTTTTCTTAGTAAATCACATGGTGTATATTTTTTTCAAGTAAAATATTATTTGAAAAATGTCCCATTAAAAGTTTTCACATATATATTGATGTTTAACAAGGTTTTTTAGGATAGAAAACATAAATTGAATTGGATTCTAATATAATACAAAATTGCTAAGTTAGTGTAAAAATTGAAATAATCTCATCAAACTTATTGAATCTAATGGATATATTAAATTATAGCATGAATAGAAATTATCATTGAATTGAAAACAATTAAATAAAGAAATTGATTAGAAATATGAGTTTAATGAAGTTATTTAAGGTAATATTTTGGAATTTTTTGAATCCATTGGTGTCACAAATACTTATTTAGAAATCAAAGGAAAAAATTTAAGAGATATTGGTAGTTCTTTGAAAGAAAGAATAAAAATAAATGAATATAATTTTAATAAGATGAAGAGGGAAAGGGAAAAAATAGTATGATCTATTATAAAATAGAAAAACCATTAACATGAAGTGTCTTGAGATGTAAGTAAAATTATAAAATCTAGAAGTGAGACATGTTGAGCCTTCCTATGCTTCTGAGAAAATATATGACACCATAATAATTTTTTATAAGAGTATTATCTCAGAAATGATTCAATCTAGTGTAAATAATATATTGAAATCATATGGATTTTAATTCACCATATTTTTAAAAAAAATGTAACCATTTCTTTATAAGATATTGTATGCACTAATTCTATTATAATGGATGTTATAAAGTATAATATTGAAAAATATGGGAATAGAAAAATTTAAAAAACCACAAAATAATAAAAGATAGATTATCACATTAGAAAAATAAGAGCTTCCAAAAAAATTTCTTAAAAAATGAATATTTAAATAAAAAAATAGAAACATGTTCATGCTGGATAAATTAAAAATAAAAAAAATTCAAAATTTATTGGAGATTTTTTTTGCTGTGAATGGTTTTGGAACAAATCCATCAATTATTGGAATAACATTTTATTTCATATAAGATAGGGGATAAATATATTATGGGAGATTATATCTAAAACTAGGATGAATACTACTGATTCGAGAAAAGGAACACATAAAATGGTAAACCTATTCAATAAAGATAGCTTTGGAAGGATAGAAAATTTTAGAGGAATTTTAACACATGTGTTCATTGTGATAATGATTTTGAGTTCACACCAAAAAATCCCATATCATATTATTTGAATAAATAAGGTCAAAAAATTTGGTAGTTAATCAGGGAAATTATGTTAAGATATCCTCGGGGTAAAAAACACTATTTCTAAGTAAGACACACCCAATAATATTGATGAGATATATGGTACACAAAAAAAACATACCTTTATTTTGGAAGGAAATACCACATCATGGATCATTTAAAGTAATCCATTAACATCAATATTAATCAAAGAAAGATGGATCAATAGTGAAAATCAATATAAGAAAGAAACAAAAGGATTAGTTGGGCCTAAGACAATTATAATAAAGAATTAAAAATTTTAGAGTGGTTTTAAAATAGTTTAGTCCAAAGAATTTTTCTTATTTCATGTATAAGTTCCAAGAAATATGAGTATGACACAAAGGAATGAACGATCATATATCCAGAATAGTTAGAAATGGAAAATAATATGGATCAAACATAGAAGAATACATGTTCCTTGGAAACTGATGTGTAAAATACAATTCAAAATGAGAAGAATATCGTGAAAGTAAATTACAAAATTTGTCCCAATGATTATATATGAAAAATAAATGTATTAGAAATCAATAATATTTATAAAAAATATTTTTGACATGATAAGAGTTGTTAAGATTATTATAAACTCTCATCCTCATTTCTGTCATTAAGAATCAAAGAAGAAAACACATTATTTCCATATTTTTTTAGTTTCTTTATATATATGGAATTAAAGATGATGATATTATGGAGGTGAGATGGAATAATTTATGGGTTTTATAATTATCTCTTAATTCCATGATGTAATGATTTTATTATTGTTTCATTGAAATACTTCCATTGTTATAAAAAATATATGTTTGGGAATCATTTTAAATAAGATGTTCCTTGATGAATAATTGATGGGTTCAAACATAGATAGGGAAGTTCAAAATACGGGAAAAATTTAAGAACATAAATAATTTATTTGAAAATTATATTTTCTAGGAAAATATGAAATTTAAGAATGTTTTTAACACATTTATAATCCAATGATTTAGCTGAATTAAATATAAGTTTATGTCAAATAATGCTTTGAACAGATTATAAAAGCAACTAAAAAGGAAAATATATAGAAAAAAACTTTTGATTGGATGTTTTGATGTATTTATTTAGTTGAGTGCATGTAATTATTTGAAAAATAACAATGAACAATATCTGGAATAGATATTTATGTATGTATCACATGTTGATATGTCATTGGATTTCTATGATGTTTTTTTCAATCACTCTTGTGTTCTGCACTAGGAAATATCATGTAGGCTTATTATTAAATAATTTATAGCAAACTACTTTAGATAAGTGTGATTACACACCTATTTAAGATTATTTTCAAATATTTTCAATAATTATAGAAAAACATAATGGTTTATATCAACTTTCTCTTAATTGAAAATTTAAATGTGCATTTGAAACAAATATAAAGGGGGAGGTTGAAGTGACTAAAGGATTGTGCGTATTTTATTAATAATATAAAATTCTGAAGGAATTATATTTTTACTAATTTTTGGATAATTTCCCTTTTAAGGGTTGATGGTGTACCATTACATGACATGTAGGTCCATGGTATAAGGCCCATACATGACCCGAAGTCCCACAGGCACAAGGCCTAACACATGACCTTGGAAATCCATGACTTGAAACACATGAAATAACTCATCCCGAAAATCTACATATTAAAGGCACCTATCTACCCACCTAGTATAGATGATTATCTATCATTTCCCCATGTAGAGATACATGGTGCCTAGTACCAATGGAAGATTCCATACACTCTAATTCTTCTAATTCAGTAAGCTCTTCTCTGGTGGTTTAACATTGCTCAGAATCCTCTTCTGGGCCTTCTCTTATGTGGGATTCTCAAGCTGCTTCGTGGAATATATAGCCTAAAATCACTATTCCCAATGACCATTTGTGGCCCAAAATCCATGTGGAATGAAATCCCATGGTGGCCCAAAGGCCTTGTGGCCCGAAGGCCTTTGGTAGTCCGAAGGCCTTAAAACCCTTAGGCCTAAACTAGTTGCCCAAAGGGACAAATCAAATGAATTGTTTAGGCTACTATAGTACCACACAATACCTACAATATTTAATGATATAGTACTACTGCTGTAACCTAGAAATTCACCCTGACCCAGATTTGACCCCAAGTCTTTTGGATGCCAAGGAGGAGCCTCTACCACTCAGGTACAAGCTCATTGGAAACTATTGTATTTTATTTATATAGGATAAGAAATAATGTACTTGCGAGGCTGGTAAAGTAAATATAGTATGACTGAGTATAAAGGACCCAACATATAGGAAATTGAAGTAAATAAGTTTGAATACACATGATAATGGAGATCTATTCATATGTTAAAAATTAAGAATGAGGGGCTTCCAGGGATTAATGATGTTTAGTCTTATTTTTTTAGCATGAAGAAATATACACAAAATTAAAGTGTCACTTGAATGATATTATCTGAAGAATAATTCATAGGAAAATAAGGAGGAATCTTTTGATTAATGTGGGAAATTTAAATATGGATCATGATTACACATATTTCAACATATCCATTCATAAGTTAGTAATAGAGAATCTAAGGCCTCTATGAATTAATATGGTTTATCCTTATGTTTTTGGAATGAAGAACTATGAATGGAAGTGAAGTGTCACTTAGATGATATTATTTACACAATATTTTATAGTAAAATAAGGAGTATTTTTTTAAAAAATAGATGAAGTTACATATAAATACTCAAATGTGTTATATATTAGATTCAATTGGTTTTGGATTATCTTATAAAGCATTAGAAATATTCTTATTAATATTCTAATGTTATTTGAAGAATTTGAGAAAAACTATTGTCATTAAAAGAGTATTGAATGGTGTTTAGAAGGTTTTCTTTTGACTTCTAGAGGTTTTGGACTATAGATTTGAAAAATAAGATTTACTGAACTTCATGTCAGAATAATACAAATTTTTTTAAAGGCCTCCTAGAATTAAATTACTCGTATATAAGATTAAATAGGTTCGTGGGAACTCTTGTTTGAATTAGCCTATAATATAACAACTTTAAAATAATAACATTGGTTCTTCATTATTTATGAATGATTATATATGAATTTTCATAGGGTATGTTAGATTAATTTGAATAAACAGAACTATAAATAACGATTTGTGAAGGTTGTATTTGATTATGTTTGTGTTGAATCATATTAACTAATAAGATTCAGAAGAATATGTTAGATTAATTTGTAGTAATGAATAAATTTGAGCTTCATAGGATTAATGTAGTGATTTTAAAGTCTATATAAGAATAAAATTTTCTCATATACGATACTAATAATTATTTTTGAGGTTATTTCACTAGATATTCTATGAATAATTTAGAGGAAATTTTTATAGGTATTTAAATGAATAATTAGATGTGAAATATAAATAAATTAAATACGACAATGCATTATTTATTTAAAATGTTTTAAATATCATTAAATATGATGATGATATAAGTGGTGGTTGAAAAATAAGGATTGTGACAAGAAAATGATCATCCCACCAGAATAAAAAGTTTGGATGATAAAATTTTTATATATAAATGTATGAAGAAAATTCTAATCTATTTTTCATAAAAAAACAATGATAGAGAAATACATCTATTAAAGATCAAGTGATATTTTTGGATGAATTCACGGCACAAAGAGATGTCATGGAAGTTGAGTTATGTGCTATTTTGTGATGGATGGATGAATATTAACATAATTTGTGATCCCACACCATAATCATATTATTCTAAATATGGTTAATTATTCCTTAATGATGTAATAAAGGATCTCACAACACTACTATCGGTGTATATTTTCATTCAAAATGTAATTAATAGGAAAATTATATAGTGGAATATTAAATTCAAAAAAATTAGATATTTAAATGAGAAGATCATATGTATATTATAAATTTAGTAAATAATATTTTGAAAGAATTATGAAAAAAACCCATGTGATTAGTTGGTAAATTCATTATAGATATTTGATTATGGGGAGTAGACCAATGTAGTTATATTGAGGAATTGGAAACACCAGAATTAAGTTTTGTAACTTAATCAGTTTTTATATAATTTAATAATAGGATCCATTCCCATGATTTTTTATTGTGTATATAAAAAAAGAAGGTAAATGGAGAGTTGTGTGATATATTATTTTTCGAAAAGATGACAATTTTCTGATCCTGAATATTCAACTGTCTTCCAAGGAAAAGAAAAATAAATAAAATGAGTGCATTAGCATATGATTCCCTTATATTGAAAAGGATGAACAATGGGAATAATATTATAGTTGAGGATAGATTTACCTTATTGTAACACCACATGATTTCATAGTACGTTATTTTTTTAAAGTAATTTAATAACATGCACTACACGCAACACCGGGTTCGAGCGCACCACAAGATTACTAAAACAGCTATTCAAAAGCGGTTATGAATAGTATTAACTGACTATTTAACTATATATATAATCTTTATAATTTTAGAATCTATATTATGAGTTCATTAGACATAATGTAAGAACAAATTCATTTTTTTTTCAGATAAAAGAAGTATTTATTTCAAAAAATGCACTTTTACCGCCTTTTAATAATGAACTCTTTTTAAATCCAATATTAGAATCTTTTATATATTATATTTGACAAAATAAACTTCTTCTTTAGAATAGGTACATAAGAATTTAGTTTCATTAAAATTTTGGTGTTTTTCTGATAACTTTCATATTTGGGTGAATAGTGAAAATAATATATTTTAACTGAAAACAACTTCTTTATTCAAGATAATTTATCGTGTAAACTATAAATTTTAATGATTTTGATGTATAAATAGATTATATTTTTACCATTTAATCCAATTCTTGTTGTTTTAAGTAATTTCACTTTGAGATTGGACATAAACAAGTGTCAATCTTTTGATAGATATTGTTTCTTAAAAATAAGCCTTTTGGTTTTGACAACGAGAATTTATTTTAAATTAATAAATGAAACTTATATATTTTGAATTTAGTAAAATGGACTTCATTTTTGGATTTGTAATATCGAAATTATCTTAGGGTGAATTTTTGGTATTGTTCTGAAAACTTTCAATTTTTGATTAATAGTGAAAAACACTGAGTTATAGTTTTAAACCAAATTTTTATTTAAATAATTATTTATTTTATTTAAATTTATTTTAGGTAAAAATTGATATATAATAGATATATAAGTTCATTGTAATTAATTGGAGTTAGTTTATAATAATTTTAGATAAATAAAATTTTTATTAAACTTTTCACCCTCTTTAACCCATCTCATAGGAGAATTTGCAAATTCATAGAAAACATAATTTTACCTCTTTTGTGAGTGGAATTTCGAAAATACAAGAGAAACAATTAATAACAAAGAGCAAAATGTGGTTCAATAAGATAAACATATTTTTTGGTGAATATTAACTTTTTTCTATTATTTACAACGGTTAAATGTAAATAGAGTAATTAAGGGTAAAAATAATAATATTATTACCCTAAAACATGTCCTAATTCTATTGAATAATTATAATTAGACAAAAAACAACCTTAGGAATAAAATATGAACCTATTTGGTCCACTTGGATTAGATTAGGACATTTATTACCATTTAATTCAAAGAAGAGATAAAAGAGTTAAAATCAATGTTTAAAAACTAAAACATTTTTAATATAGGGTTATATATATAATAAATTCAATTATAAATATTAATTAGAATGATAAAAATATTTCCAACATAATATTATTTTATTTATAATTTTTTTACATTAAATAATTTAATTTATTTATGACACATTGATGATGCAGTAATTACCTTATTAGTGAAATATTAAAATAATTGATATTATAAATATCCAAATAAATATAATTTGAGACTTTTAATGAATTACAAGAATTTTATAGGTTAATATGAAATGTTAGGGGTGATTAAATGAATTATTTTCTAAGTAATAATTCTGTTATGAATTTAGAAAAAACAAAATACCAAATAGTGGCAAAATTGACATAAAAGAGTTTTTAAAACAAATATTATATTATTAATTGAAATTAAATTCTTAAAAATATAAAGTTCAAAAAATAGACCTATATAATTATAGGTGTATCATTAATTAACCACTTGGGGTACTCTTGAATGTTTATAGTATGTTTATTAACCATATGATACAAAAACACCAAGAGACAAGGTAAATGTGAAACTAATTAACTAAGAGTCAAAACTAAACAATAAGGTTAATATTGTTACCCAAACCTGTCTAAAACCTAATTTTTGGGTGGTTTTCAACCCATCCACAACTTATCCTAGAAATAAGTCACTTTGAAGCCTATATAAACTGAATATTAATTTATTATAAAATAATATTTCTAGCTTTTCCTAAGGTGCCTCTCACCCCTCTTATAAAAGGGAACTCCCCCTTATCTCAATTTCACACCTTAAAAGACTTTTGGATCAGACAAAAACTGCCCAAATATACTCCTAACTATCCTAACTTCATCCTAGAGTCCTTAATTGTGTTACAAAGCCAACCTATGTTTCCATTTTGATCGAATCAAAAGGAAGAACCCGAAGAAGAGGTAATGATTTCACCACCCTCTTTCCAGTTATGTTATTCTTCCACTTACTCTTTCATTGTTGTTTCCATTATAAAATAATAACTCCAGTATCTTATATATACAGTGATGTTATTATAAATATGGAACAACTATATTCATTATTCTATCCATCTTATGAATGATAATGTCACCATGCGTGCGTACGTAAGGCTTACCGTCTCCACGCCATGGTGTAATTTTTTATTCAACACTATGTTATTTGGATGGATATATTGATTAGTAATATGTATATATATAATTAAAATAACATGATGATGTCTCTGTAAGATTAATATACCATCCAATTCCACACCTTTAAGGAAATGGTATTATCCCTCATGCGTACATACGGATTACCGTCTCCACGACGCGATGAGATTTCTTTCCACATTCACCATTAATCGACGATTATAAAAATATATATTACTAATACGTATTTAATATATGACATAATAATGCTACTATATATATATATATTTACTTACATATTCCTTATTCACTTAGTTCCATTCAATACGATATGAAAACAGAAACAACGTTTATTCGTACGTACGGACTACCGTCTCCATAAAAGGTGTTTTTCATTTCATATATATGTCTATTATATATATTTATATTCTAAATATATATGATATATAAATCATGTTTTATATTATTTAAGTATTTAAATCTTGATTTAAGTGATAAAATCAAGATTAACAAGTTAAAACATGTATGATAAAGAAAGTGATTATTACCTGAAATCTTAATTTAACATGGAAATTATTATTAAATGGGTAGTATAAAGTCATAAATGAATCGTGTATGATATAATAAATATTAATATGGTTTTGGTATAATTTAATAACATACTATGATCTTCATACAGGAGGTTAAATGTACCCTTAACTAAAGGAATGTTTAAGGTAAGGGTTAATTCCTCAATTTCATTATTATCTGAGATTGTTTGTGTCTAAGTATTTACTGGGACATTTTTATCATCCATGTCCATTTTTCATAAAATTGATTTCAAAATGAATATTTTAAGGATTTTTGAAAGGAAATATTTATCAAGATCAGATTTTTAAATGTTTTAAAGATTTATCTTTCTAAATCTTTTTAATTAATGTCCATGTTTTCAAAATGATTTTAAAGATTTATTTATATGGACATGAATGTTTTGAAATGATAATTATTTTAAAAAGTTTAAAAGTGGTATGGGACACTTTGATTCAAAAATCTCTTTTAAATCACTTATTTTATAATTGTTTGACTTTAAAATTATTTTACAAAACGGATATTTCTCTCAAAATGTTTTACTCATTATTTTTAACTTTGTCAGCATCCTTTAATGGATATTATTTTTTATTGAGGTTGATTTGTTATAAGACAATCTTCCATATTGTATTGAATGAGTTATGATATTTTTGACTATGGATGTTCTATTTTTATACCATTCATGGTTTATGGACAAATTATTGACATTTCATATGATAGTTTTAATATGAATGTTTATGTTATGTTTAAACCTGTTCATATGATGAATGCAGTGGACATAGTAAGTGACGTGTGGATCCCGCTATAGCTCCTCGATGCATCATAGGGCTCACGAGACAAACTAGTGTCTTGGTATAAGGCCTTGACAAAATCTTATTTGTAGTCTTGGTACAAGGCCTTGACTATGTGCTTATGATAGTCTTGCATTATGAATTCCATCATTATGAAAGTGGCTATTTGATATTGCATGTGATTATTCAACTGGTATAATATCCATGTGAGTAAGTAAATGGAATTATTTGTATTTATATTTTCCATATTATTATGAATTTTATGTTGAAAAGGCTTTGTTTTGTTTTATAAATTGCCTTAAATGTTTATGCTTATTTATGAATGTTTATGCTATATTGTTATCCTTACTGAGCATCTTAGCTCACCCATTTCTATGTTTTATTTTTCCCAGGATGTGAAGAAGTATATTATGACAGACTTGCAGGGATAGTCTCTGGGATCTCAGTGTTGTCTATGGAAACAATGTTGTTGTAGTTTTCCATTTTATGATGTAATGCAAACCTTATGAATGTATCTAGTGTTTCCAAGGCTACTAAAGTAATCGGTTTCTCAAGATTTGATCCCTTGTGATCATGCCAATGTTATGTAATAATGCACTGACTCTGGGTAACTGGGTTTGGGGCATTACAGTTGCTATCAGAGGTAGTTTAGTACAAACCTTGGAAACTAGATTTAGATAAACTCTGATTAGAGCACATAGACCTAAGATGGAAATTGAGGATCAGTATAGAAGAACTTTATGGAATTTTGGTATTGTAGAGATTTTGTGAGTTTTAAAGCAATACTTCCCTTGTTGGATACGAGCAGGTAGAGGCGGCTCTGGTCCAGATGTACCTAGGAGTAAAACTCTAAAACACCTCTTTGATCTAGACTCGAACGGGAACTGGTGCCCGAAAACTGGCCTTGCTTCACTCTTTGTTACGACACTCCTGGGGATATGCTTAGGATAATTCTCATTTTCTTTACAAACCATTATGAAGGGTTTATGAGTATATACCTCCTCAAAGAAACCATTTTTATGATTATGGATTATATCCATAAACTGTTCAATATACATTAGGTATTTTACAAGTTTGGAATTATTCATTGGAATTCATAAACTGACCTAGTGAATGCCATTGTAAAAAAATGGCGCCGAGTAGAAGGAATGTGAACTCCAGCAATATTTATGATCCAAAGAGTAATAAGGATCATATTTTTCATGGTATTAATCCAACATTTAGAAGGTAAATAGTCTCCCATGTATTCTCAGCATATGATGAAATAGTATCATGTGTTAATAAGACAAGTAAAGAATTCTCTGAGTCCTATGGCTTTGAAGGGAATCAAGAGAAGAAAAGGATGGAAGAGAGAAATATGGATAAAGGGAAGAGGGAAAATAATAATTTTTCCATATCTGATAAATGTGGGGAGAAACACCCCAGAACTTTCCTGATGGGAATGGGAGTTTTTTATAAGTGTGGAGAAAAAGGACACCAAGTAAGTGACTGAAAGGGTAAGAAAAGGGTTTCAAATGTACAATGCTTTATCTTCAATGAGTTGGGACACTACACGAACCAATGTCCAAATAATCAGAGTATACCCCAAATGATGCTATTGGATAATAATAAAGTTGTGATACTACCACAGACGAGTAAGAATGATTAGAGTTCTTATGTTGTTATTAAAGAATTATGACATTTGAGTGTTGTATCAACAATGTACTGGTTATAATAATTATGAAGTATATAAGGATTGTACTGCAGTACTATTTCATTATGGACTTGAGATTGTGTGGAACCAAGAAAAGTGACTCAATAGTAGGTTTAATTTTTGGAAAATATATGGTTTAGATAAAGATAAACCATAATATGGTTCTGATACCGAGGTAGTGATTTTGGAACAATACATTTTTGATTTGGATAAATTATATTGGATATTCATGACTACCTTGAAACTGATTAATGATTCGTATATTCTGTCATTATTGGAGTTTACAACATTTTTTGATGGAAGAAGTATATATCTAGTATTCTATAAGGAATAAGGGAGAATTAATGTAATCAATAAGGTTTTATAGTAATTCAGGGTGTTACTATGTTTTAAAATAATACATGATGAAGGTGTTCCCATGTTATTTCATAGAAAAAAGGATCTTAATAGTGTTTAACTTCCTTTTAAATTTTGGATTGTGAGTTTGGATAGAAGTATTTTGGATAAGTCTAAAGGTTGGAAAGGATAAATTTTGAAAGGTTATTTTTTTGTTTTTATAAAAGGACAACATGCAGACCATGTGACAACCCATCACATTGAAAAAAACTGCGAGAATCAAACCCACAACCATTGTACGATTAGGGTTTATCCCCTACCACTGGACTACGTGAAGTCCCTGGATTGTATAATGTAGTTTATTTTTTATGGGGTCTAATATGTGAATTATAAATTCATTATTTTTGGAACCCTATACGATTAGGATAAATAGATTTTTTTTGAAATCTTATAGAGTGAAAGAAGAGTTTGTGGTTGGAATTAGTTGAAGGATGAAACTCTACCTGTCAAGTATATATATGCATATATATATATATATATATATATATATTTCTCTTATTTTATGGATAAATTAACTATTAAAAATTAGGGAAGGGATCTTAAAACCAAAAATGTGTTATCCTAATACCTTACATTTTGTTGAACCAATGGTATTTTAAATCATCATAGATTGGTGTCTTTGAGGCCAACAATTATACAATTGTTTGTGATTGATGACCTCAATCACTCCCTATAAATATTTATGTTTTCCTTCAATTATGTGTCTCTAATTTCCACCAATGTTCTCCTAATCGAGATCATAATTTGGTGGTGACTTTTTCATTCCCCTTTTCCTCTTATTAAGACTAAATTTTATTAACCCGATTTCCGATGTGGGTTTTCCCACAAAGGTATTTTCTATTTTCAACCTTATATTTTCGAAGAACAATTTCAAATTGAGAGAAAGAAATTTATTGAAGGAGGAAAGAATGTAACACCCTAAGAATACATAGTATGTTATTTCTTCAAAGTAATTCAATAACTTGCACTACACGCAACACCTGGTTTGAGCGCACCACAAGATTACTATACTAGCCGTTCAAAAGAGGTTATGAATAGTATTAACTGAATATTGAACTATATATACAATCCTTATAATTTTAGAATCTATATTATGAGTTTTTTAGACATAATGTAAGAATAAATTCATTTTTTAGATAAGAGAAGTATTTATTTCAAAAAATGCACTTTTACCACCTTTTAATGATGAACCCTTTTTTAAATCCAATATTTGAAACTTTTATATATTATATTTGAAAAAATAAACTTCTAATTTAGAATCAGGGCATAAGAATTTAGCTTCAATAAAATTTTGGTGTTTTTCTGATAACTTTCATATTTGGGTGAATAGTGAAAATATTATATTTTAACTGAAAACAACTTTTTTAATCAAAATAATTTATAGTGTTAAATTATACATTTTAATGATTTAGAAGTATAAATAGATTATATTTTTACCATTTAATCCAATTCTGGTCATTTTAAGTAATTTCACATTGATATTGGACATAAACAAGTGTCAATCTTTTGATAGTTTTGGTTTTTAAAAATACGCCTTTTGGTTTTGACAACGGGAATTAATTTTAAATTAGTAAATGAAACATATATGTTTTGAATGTAGTAAAATGGACTTCATTTTTGGATTCAGAATATCAAAATTATCTTAGGGTGAATTTTTGGTATTTTTCTGAAAACTTTCAATTTTTGATGAATAGTGAAAAACACTGAGTTATAGTTTGAAACCAAATTTTTATTTAAATAATTATTTATTTTATTTAATTTTATTTTAGGTCAAAATAGATACATAATACCATTATAAGTTCAATGTAATTCACTGGAGTCAGTTTATAATAATTTTAGATACATAAATATTTTATTGAACTTTTCCCCGTCTTTTACCCATCTCCTAAGAGTATTTGCAAATTCACATAAAACATAATTTTACCTCTTCTGTGAGTGGAATTTCAAAAATCTGAGAGACAAAATTAATATAAAAGAGTAAAATGTGGTTCAATAAGATAAAAATAATTTTTAGTGAATAATAACTTTTTACTTTTATTTACCACGGTTAAATGTAAATAGAGTAATTAAGGGTAAAAATGGTATTATTATTACACTAACACATGTAATAATTATATTAATAAGTATAATTAGACCAAAAATCCTTAGGAATAAAATATTAACCTCTTTGGTCCACTTGGATTAGATTAGGACATTTATTATCATTTAATTCAAAGAAGAGTTAAAAGAGTTAAAATCAAAGTTTAATTACTAAAACATTTTTAGCATAAGGTTATCCATAAGATAAATTCAATTATAAATATTAATTATAAAGATAAAAATATTTCATACATAATGGAATTTTATTTATAATTTTTAGACATTAAATAATTTAATTTATTTATGACACAATGATGATGTAGTAATTAACTTATTAATGAAATATTAAAATAATTGATATTATAAATACCCAAATAAATATAATTTTAGACTTTTAATGAATTAGACGAATTTTATAGGTTAATATGAAATATTAGGGTGGATTAAAGGAATTAGTTTAAAAGTAATAATGCTGTTATGAATTTAGAAAAAACAAAATACCAAATAATGTCAAAATTTACATAAAAGAGATTTTAAAACAAATATTATACTTTTAATTGATATTCAATTCCTAAAAATATATGGTTCAGACAAGAGACTTATATACTGATATTTGTATCATTATTGAACAACCTGGGGTTCTCTTGGAAGTTTATAGTATGTTTATTGACCATATAATATTAAAATACAAAGAGACATGGTAAATGTGAAACTAATTAACTAAGAGTTAAAACTAAAAGATAAGGTTAATATTGTGACCCAAACCTATCTAAAACCTATTTTTTGGGTAGTTTTTGACCCATACCCACCTAAGCTGCCTCTCACCCCTCTTTTAAAAGGGCACTCCCCCTTCTCTCAATTTCACACCTTCAAAGCCTTTTGGACCGGCCAACCCCTACCCAAATATCCTCTCAACTATCCTAAATTCATCCTAGAGGCCTTATTTTGGTCATATAGCCAACCTAAGGAGCCCTTTTGATCAAATCAAAATGAAGAACCCGAAGAAGATGTAATGATTTCACCACCCTCTTTCAAGTTCTATTTTTCTTAAACTTACTCTTTCTTTGTTGTTTCCATTATAAAATAATAACTCCAGTATCTTATATATACTGTGACGTTATTATAAATATGGAACAACTATATTCATTATTCTATCCATCTTATGAATGATAATGTCACCATGCATGCGTTCGTACGACTTACCATCTCCACACCGTGGTGTAATGTGTTATTCAACACTATGTTATTTGGATGGATATAATGATGAGTAATACATATATAAATAATGAAAATAACATGATAATGTCTCTGTAAAATTAATATACCGTCCAATTCAACACCTTTAAGGAAATGGTATTGTCGCTCGTGCGTACGTATGGATTACCGTCTCCACGACACGATGAGATTTCTTTCCACGTACACCATTTATCGACAATTATAAAAATATATATTACTAATAAGTATATAATATATGACATACTAAAGCTACAATGTATATATATATATATATGTACTTTCATATGTCTTATTCACTTAGTTCAGTTCAATACGATATGAAAACAGAAACATAGTTCATGCGTACATATGGACTACCGTGTCCATAAACGATGTTTTTCATTTCATATAAATGTCTATTATACATATTTATATTCTAAATATATATGATATATAAACCATGTTTTATATTCTGGATGTTTTTAAATCTTGATCTAAGTGATAAAATCAATATTAACAAGTTAAAACACGTATGATAAAGAAAGCGAATATTACCCAAAATGTTAATTTAACATGGAAATTATTATTAAATGGGTAGTATAAAGTCATAAATAAATCATGTATGATATCATAAATATTAATATGGTTCTATTATAATTTAATAACAAACTAAAATCTTCATACATGAGGTTAAACGTTCCCTTGACTAAAATAATGTTCAAGTTAAGGGTTAATTCTTCAATCTCATTATTATCCGAGATTGTTTATGTGTAAGTATTTACTGGGACATTTTTATCATCCATGTCCATTTTTCATAAAAATGAATATTTTAAGGATTTGTGAAAGGTACTCTTTTTCAAGATCATATTTTTAAATGTTTCAAATATTTATCTTTCTAAATCTTTTTAATTAATGTCTATGTTTTCAAAATGATTTTAAGGATTTAGTTATATGGACATGAATGTTTTGAAATGATAATTATTTTCATATGTTTCAAAGTGGTATGGGACACTTTGATTCAAAAATATCTTTTAAATTACTTTATTTATAAATGTGTGACTTTTAAATTATTTTACAGAAAGGGTATTTCTCTCAAAAAGTTTTACTCATCATTTTCAAATATGTCAACCTCCATTACTGGATATTATTTTTGATTGAGGTTGATTTATTATAATACAATATTTTATATTGTATTGAACAAGTTATGAAATGTTTGATTGTGGATGTTCTATTTTTATACCATTCATGGTTTATGGAGAATGTTTTGACATTGTGTATGCTAGTTTTAATATGAATGTTTATGTTATGTTTAAACCTATTCATATAAGGAATGAATTGGACTTAGTAAGTGACGGGTGGAGCCCAATATAGATCCTTGATGCATCGATAGGTATCATGAGACAAACTAGTGTTTTGGCACAAGGCCTTGACAAAATCTTATTTGTAGTCTTGGCACAAGGCCTTGACTATGTGGTTATGATAGTATAGAATTATGCATTCCATCATTAGGAAAGTGGCTATTTTATATTTTATGTGATTATTAGACTAGTAGAATATCCATGTGAGTAAGTAAATGACATTATTTTGATTTATATTTCCCATATTATGATGATGTTTTTGTTGAAAATTATTTGTTTTAGTTTTATACATTGCCTTAAATGTTTATCCTAATTTATGAAAGTTTCTGCAATATTGTTATCCTCATTTAGCATCTGATCTCACCCCTTTCTATGTTTTATTTTTTGCAGGATGTGAAGAAGTATATTATGACTGACCTGCAGGGATAGTCTATTGGATCTCAGTGTTTTCTATGGAAACAATGTTGTTGAAGTTTTCCATTTTACGATGTAATGTAAACCTTATGAATGTATCTAGTGTTTCCAAGGCTACTAAAATAATTTGTCTTTTGAGATCTGATCCCTTGTGATCACTCCAATGTTATGTAATAATGCACCAACTATGGGTAATTGGGGTCATGGAGTTACCCTTATACTACTACTATTTATTCTGTGAGTCTAGGATCATGAAATTATGGGAAAATCATTGTGTTTATGTTGTATTTTTTTATGTTTTGGTTATTGAACACCTTTTTAGACGAGGATGAATCAAAGATAAAGTAATCTATATTTTACATGTGTTGGTCATTCTATTTATGGATGAACAAGGATGATTTTCATGCTATTAAAGTTTTTAAACCATTGGTAGTAAAAGATTTTGACTAAGGAAGAATATCTTTTCATCTGAAATAGTGACATCTGAGAATATAGAGGTAGATATTGTTTTTGAGTTTGGTTGAGATTTCCATTGTAAACCAGTATGATTTTTTATAAAACCAGCATGAATAATATATAATGGTTGGGATATAGAATCAAGGTTAAGGATGGTAGCTTCCCTATCTATATTCACTTTATGATATTAGTTAATATCTTTGTCTCATTCATGATCCAAACCCAATTCGGTTATAGTAACACATCTTGGGAGGTAAATATTATTAAAATACCATGTCCCGTTGTTCATGATTATTTGTCACTTTTCACATCTAGTGTTGTGTTTGGATTTTATAATAGGATCCATTTATTCTAAATTTTTTAGATTTATTAATATTATTTGGGGTATTAGAAAGAGAAAATAATTTGGTAAAATTAGTTCCCATTGATCCAAACCCACTTAGAGTGAGTACATATATCACATAGAAATACATATCTCTCTTAAACCATAAGACACAATCCACTAAAACCAAAACACCCCCAATTCCAGGACATTTAAGAAGAGGTGGAATAAGAACAATTTGAAAATGGATTAGAAGGTCCTCAAACAAAAGGAAATTTGAAATCCAATTAAAAAGACATTATATCATTAAAATATTACACTAAATGAACCAAAATGTTCTTTAGGTAGCCTTGAGATTGATGATGGTTGAATGAATTTTAAATAATCTAAAGGAACACATACATTTACAAAAAAAACTGCAAAACATAATGAAATAAAATAATATAAAGGATTATATGGAACTTCCCGAGTCTATAAAGACCACAACACAATCCTTTTCATTAACTACAAAATTAATAACCCCCAAAACCATAATCATGGTGTAACAAAACCTCATTGGGGAAATTATCCCCTAAAATTAAAAACCAAAGAATCTTATAACAAAATCCTTCAGGATATAAAACGCATCACCATAGTAAAAATATACTCACATAAGATAAAACTAGAATCACACCATGATTTTCCACACTATAACATAGACAATCATGGAATATCTAATGGAACCCTACCATTACTAGGAACACCAAATAATCAATGAAAAATGATTATGCCACAAAATATCAATCATTGTAATATAATCACTTACAATGGTGAAACACACTATACCCATGCATTCTCTCTCCATTAGCTAATAAATCATAGGAAAACCCATATTTTTATGATTCAATTCATTATGAATATAGGAAATTTAGTGAAAAACCTATTTCTCTCTTACTATGATACCTTTAAGATTCCACCAGACACCTCTAAAACCCGGAATAAATATTTTAAATGACTGAAAAAATCCATACCATTTAATTAGATACCTATAAAATGATTCTTTACCTATATAATATAAATAAAACATGGATATAGAAGACCTAATTATTGACTATTATGGATAGATACCTCTCTAATAGGATTTAAAAACTATTAACACCCTCAATTCAAAATTTTATTTTTGAAAAAATATCTTCCTTAACAAATATTTATGTAAAAACCTAAAAAAACACGAGTGAAAACTCTCAAATAACAATGAAACACAAATATAAACTAAATAATGTTGGGGAATATAATAAAAACAACCTAAAATTGAAAATAATACCTTTAACCACTATCCCTTTTAATTCAACAAACAACATTAAAAAAACTATCCTTTAAAATAAAAAACTAATTACTTAAAAAACCCAATGTATTAATAAAACTAAACCTTTTAAAAACTAAAACCAATTTAATAAAATAAAACTTTTAAATAAAAAACACATTTACATTAAAATTTAAAAATATAGTTGGCATACACATTCTAAAAAAGGGTTGATATCCACATATGTGGTATTAGTTAACGGTTTGAAACCAACTACCCAGGGAATTCTTGAATGAAAAATAATAACCATCTAAGGATTGAGAGATATGTTGAAGAACATGAAAGTTATATAGACATTTCACTATGAAAATACCATGGATGAAAATTAAATCCATGAACACAAGACACCTTAAACTACTCAAACCTATAGAATAAAGACACAATTTAATTATTGAAGATCTCCTCCCATAGAACCTCCACAGACATTGGGACTCACAACATAGATATTAAATCTATTCATTCCTAACAACTCTATAGGGGTTTTCAAACAAAAATAAAACCATGGAAAATTAATTTTCTATAACCTCAATTTGATCCATAAACTCTAATAAGGACTTAAAATACATATAAATGATGGGTCATTAAATATATGACCTCAAATATGACTAAAACTTTCATTCCCAATGCTCCTCAAATGATAAAATACATAAAAATATGACCTATCAAAACCATCTAGTGGTTTTAAAAAACACACACACTCTCTTACCCTTGTTGTATCTCCTAAAGTACCTTCATAAAATTATCCATCCATAGAAGTGAAATAAAGTCTTTTTTTAAATAGCTCAATTATAATACCAAGAACTGAATCATCAGGTCTAAGATGAAGTGACACATAGCCTTAGGAATATGTCCCTATAAGCATGGGGATTCTTAATAACATTGAAGGTTTCAGTCCCATTAGTAGGGAAACTATACCCTCAAAATCAGCAGGTTCAATTATACATAATAATAAATATTAACCCAATAGAATAAATAAGAAATTATATAAATGACATAGAGTGTATATCAATACATATAGAATATTAACTAAGAACCCTCAAAGATAAAATTAATTTAGACTACGAGCAAGAAATATAGGTAAATAAAGTACCATAATATCCCTCCAAATTACATTTAATTATACCTTTGAAACCAATCTTAATCAACTATAACCCCATCACTAGACATTTTACCTTCCCTAAGTCCCTAATCATGAATTATGTACATGATCGAGATGACTATGAAGTGTGTGAGTATAAATTCAGTAGGACACCACCAATACATCCTTATAATAATTGAAGAATAAATATGTAAAATTTGATGTCATGATATAAAGTAAATGCATAACTAAACATAAAACTACACATGTTCCAATTCATCGTGTTCTAACAAAGACATCACAAATCCCAACTCCACCTACTTCAGTATGATTCTTTTAAGGATGTCATGGTATATTACTACACATAATAAGATGTTCTATATGACCTAGTGTTGGTTGAAACCCTAGGTCTATCAGTACTATCTCCAAGTTACATTTTAAGTAATACCACATGCCTCACCTTGATGGTGGTTGTTAACAAGAACACCACATGGCCCACCTTGATGGTAGTCATAATCATCATATGATGGTAATTCCTACTTAACATGTTTGATTTAATGGTATGTGAATGTCACCATTAATGGAAATATCCCACATTAGTCAGTATCTAAAGGATACTAAACTTCATGGAATTGTTTAATCCCATTTCATATGACATGTATATGATCTGAATCATATGATAAAATGATCTATAGTTCATATCCTTTTTTAAAATTAACATTGTCCCCCTCAAAGGGGTCATCTAACTAATACGGATAAAACAATTTATTTTGATACCTACAGCAAGGTTCCATTGGCTATTAAATTCCACAAACAATAAAAATAAAATAAAGGAATAATTAGTCATATCAAGAACAGTTATCAATAGGATATAAGAAAATCATAAGAAAAAATATCAAGTATGTGTCTCAAGGTCCACTCAAACACCCCCATGTGACATTTATCAATCATGGGTTTCAAGAAAAAAAAAGATAAAATTAGGAAAACATCATATAAAAGTCCCTATACGATATGGATCTTCCAAAACCCAGACCGTTGACTAAAGAATCATGTATCTCCATGAAGGTAGCCACATGAATCATTCTCACACCTTAAGACCCAAAGAACTAAATACAGGGTCACATGAGAGTTCAATAATAGAGATTATATTAGGGAAACATCACGACTAGAAGGAAAAACATTGAACAATGTATAGTCACTAAGGGAATCACCATTGATTTATCATAGAATTAAAAAACCCTTAATAAAGGTTGTTGTCATAAAAAATTGGGAAATTACCTTTCTCAACTACACAATGAACCATAATCCAAGACATAATAGAATCACTCTATGATTTATCAAGAAAGATAAAAGTATATATTGAGAACTAGAATGAATTACTAGAGTTATCTAATAAATCAACCAACACCAAAAGCACCAGAAATGGAAGATAATAAGATACCTTATATCAAACAAAATAGATAAAAGATATATCCAAACAAGGGATAAACTAGTGATCGGATGAAGGCCACACAATGTCAGTATTTAGGTTTTCTGGAGAATCTAGAAATTCATCTTAAAAATGAGGAACAATCAAGACAGTATTGTGGAACAATTAATAAAGGAATGAATATTTAAATATCTCATAAACACCCCCATTCAATATTTCCCTTATTCCACTTTTAAATAGAAATGATACATGAATAACAACAATGGTATGGGATATTTCAAAACCCACATGACTACCACTATTCTCACTACCATGGTCATGGTTTTCTTAAACTCCCTAAGTAATATGGGAATCCCCTATGGTGTTTTTTTAACCATAGAATATTTTACCTCATAGTGTCCTCCAATACGGATTTGGGAATGTCACCATGATTTGGCCCAAATTATATCTCTCTGAGAACCATGACCATGAAATGCCTTTTTTATAGGATTTTTAACAAACATGGACCGCCATGGCTTGCAAACCATCTATGGTATAGTCCATTTTAGGGGGAAAAGATCTAAAGCTCATTTTTAATCTCCAAATAACCACCAAATCATCCCAGAAGCATGTTTTTTTCACCAAAGGCTCAAACCTCCACTTTAGACATGATGAAACTTATATTAACCCATCCATTGAAAATGAGGGTGTTATAATTCTACCATATAATGAATTATTTTCCTTGTGAAGTATCACCATGGTCAATCTCTAAAAACATGGGCTATTATCCCTGAACGTCTGACTCAAACACCCAAGTCTGCTCTTGGACCCATCCATGACTCCATAGGTTCTGAAAAAGTGGAACCATCTTCCCTCATAAAATATTCTTTCCCTAGATGACTATACAAACTCATTATTCTTCATACGCTGCATTTGGATTCAATTCAATATCCTCAAAATCTATAACATGTGCAGGATCAGGCATGTATATCCAAGTCAGATATACATGTCACACATCTTGCATACATAATTAAAAATGAGGAAGACCCAAAAGGTAGGACTCTATCCCTATACTCCTGATGATCTTGAATGGTCCAAAAAAATCTTGATGTTATATTTCCTTTCCTCTAAATATTTTGAAATCAATATCAAGGAGTCGCCTACAAGAAAACTCGTTCGCCACTAGTGAACTCCAAATATATTCTTCTATGATCGTTATACAATCTCTGTTTGATTTGGGTGATGAAAAACCACTTCTAGATAAACTAAAATTTCTGTAAAATTTCCATCGCCAGGCATATAAATATTACAGTTGCCTCACCCACCTCATTCCAATATAATGTTGAGAAACATGGTTAACCATAGAGAGCCTTAAAGGATTCATTTAGGATCAATTACTAGTAACTATTATTATATGGAATCTTCACCAAGGCTATATACTCATCCCAATCTTCTCTAATGATAAGGAAAAAATCTCAATAAATATCATCAAGGACCCATATCATCCTCTTAGTTTTTTGTTATGTATATGTCACGAACCAACCCGGGTCGACCTTGAACCGGTCACCCGAGCCGGTCCGCGACATGGCCCGAGAGGCGTTCCCGATCCTCCCGGGCTGGCGACAAGCGCCAGGGAATCATTAGAGACTGTGGGAACGATTTAGCCCAATATAAATAAATAAGAATGCAAAGATAAAACAGAGCAGCGCAGAAAAAGGTAAACTAAACAAAGTGACTAAACATGAACAAACAGGAATCAAACTAACCAAACACGACGTCCGAACAACTCCGTGCGACCTCGCGGGTCGCTCTCCAACTCAACGATCAAGTGTCGCCCTAGGCGAGCGCACTCAAGCTATATCCTGCACAAACACTAAAAAAACAGAAAAGAACTATAGGCGTGAGTATTAAAACTCAGTAGGCTAGCTCGATATCTATTCCCAATGCAATGCCTTTAAAATAAAAGAAACATCATTTCAAGTTTGAACTACAATCTATAAAAGTATGTTTTTAATAATATTCTACTTAAAAACAAAGTACGAACCATTGCCCTTATCCATTTCCAAATTCGCGTTCATTTCATTAGTGTCAATGAAATTTCAGGAAAGGGGAAAGTGATGTTTAAATTTTCAAATTTGTAAAAAGGGGATTAAACACTTTTATTTGAAAACAATTTTTAGAAACCTAATCAAAAGCAATTTACCATTTCCAAAGAAAACAATACACCAGAATGCACAAAGTAAAACACACAGCAAGGGAAATGTAGGTATACATGTGAGCATCATAATCATTACTGCAAGCTACAAAAGATGAATAGACATGGGTGAACCTAGGAGATCGAGAATAAACCAGAAGACACCAATACATGAGAAATCATCCTTATCGACATGTCACGATGAAATCAAAACGCACAATACGCTCGACCATCCACTCACGGGCAGGTCAAGGGCAAATCCCATAGTAATAAACCCAATATATCCACCTAATATGGGCCACTGGTCAGTACCATAACCTAACAGTGCAGCAATCATTCTTAGAATATTCTCTCAATATGCCAGATTCCCATGTCTCAAGTGTTTTAAGAAAAAAGGGGTGAGCCAACCGATGCCAACCGAGTATCCAATCAGATATATCTATATATTTATAAATAACAACAGGCATTCCCCGAGCCACTCCATGGGACAACCTCTTGCCTTTAACTACTTAAGTACCCGGGAGCCTCTAAGCGCGGCCTCCCAAACAATCAATTACAACCAAGGCATGAGAGTCGTCCTAAGAGGGTTTTTATCAAAATATTTTCATCCCTTTCCATAAAGTGCCAAACGAGCATTTAATACATTTCACAAATGCTCCCCAAAGAAAGGTACAACTTCTTTATGAGACAAAACCCAGTTTAAAACTATTTAAAGAACCCAAAAAAAACACTACGTCACAGGATAACAATATTTTTATAAACCAAACCAAACCATTTCCTTTTTCCAAATAATCTTTAAGAGCCAACCGGGCAATTTCTCAAACGAACCAAAGTATTTGTTCACGCATCAAAAGAAATCATTTCTCATTAAACCAGAACTCTATTTTTATATTCTGTGAATTATGTTTAAGAGCCAAACATGCATTCTTTCATTATTGGGTGTCCGCTCGTCAAAAGGATGTTTCATGTGTCGTGTATAAAATAAACGGCTCCTTTTGACATTAAATAACCCTTAAAAAATTAACCATATTATATTAAAAATTAATTAACGTATATTATCTCATATTTATTAAAATTAATAAAATATTGATTTTGAACAATTAGGGTGTGCAAACAGCATGAAATAATATAACTTAAATTTTAAAAGCAGTGCAAAGGGAACCTACCTCAAGATCAAAGTGCAACAACAAAACAACTTTGGAACCAAGGCGCGATGACACAACGCGTGTCCGAAGCCACGTGATAAAGTTTGACACTCTGCATAATCAAAACCAAGGACTCAGACACATACAAAAACTCACTAGAGCACGCGAAACCAAGCGGCGGGAAAAAACACTCACCTCAGAACTGAAGCGCGACAACAACGGAACCTCGGAGACACGGCGCGACGATGGCGCTCACTCGGAAACGCCCTGCGCGGGCCCTCAAATAATAATCCTCCCAAACGAAACATAAATTGATAAAAACCCCCTAACAAAGCAAAGACGAACCAAGAATAATTGTAATCGCGATAATAATAGTAATAATTATAACAATAACAATAATAATAATCAATAATGATAAAAATAATCATAATAATAATAGTAATAATAATAATAATAACAAAATAATAATAATAATAATAATAATAATAACAAAAATAATAATAATAATATTAATAATAGTAACAATAATAATAATAATAATAAAATTAATAATAAAATTAATAAAAATAATAATAATAATAATAATAATAATAAAATTAATAATAATAATAATAATAATAAAATTAATAATAATAATAATAATAATAATAGTAATACTAACATTAATAATAATAATGATCACATAAATCATAATTTTATAATAAAAAAAAGTTAATAACATATTAAGTAAAATGAAATAGCAGAATAAATTAAAATAAATAAATAAATAAAAATGACCTGCGCGGCGGAGCGGAGGAAGGAGAAAGAAAAAGAAGAAGAAGAAGAGAAGAAGAAGAGGAAGAAGGAGAGAAGAAGAAGAAGAAAAGAAGAAGAAGAGAAGAAGAAGAGGAAGAAGGATTGTTCGGCTGCTGGTGCTGCGGCTGGCCGTGGAGCAGCAGCGAACCAAGAGGAGCCGGGGGGAAGCTGTTGTGCGGGCTGCTAGAGATCCGGTCGAAGGGGAAAAATAAGGTGTTGCGCTGAGTGGACAGGGGAAACGACGGGGTTCTGGAAGCTGCAATGCGGCGGAGAGCGGGGCATCTGGGAGACAGAGTCGGGTCTGGCACGAGCTCGGGCCACATGCAAGGGAAAGAGGCCAAGCGGGGGAGGTCCTGTGCCGGATGGTTATGTCTTCCGTGCGCTGCAAGAATGGAGGGATACAGCAAGGTAGGAAGGAGGTGCAGGCGTTGGGTCATTGCGCAAGGGGAGGAGGCGCGACCGGAGGGAGTACTGCTGGAGGAGGAGAGGGGCGCCAGGCAGTAGCGGCGGACAGAGAGGGACAGGGGCTTCCGGCAGGCTGGGTGCGGCGCCAGGAGGGAGGGAACAAGGCCGGTAGTTTTCTGCGCTAGGAGATGAGGGTGTGTGTGGCTGGACTGTTGTGGCTGAGCGCTGCAAGGGAAAAAGGAAGAAGAGGTGGAGCGGGGCGGTTTCACAGGCGGAGTGCAAACCAGAAACAGCAGGCGGAGGGTGGTGGGAAAGAATAGACGGAGGCGGCGGCTCCCGCGGGGAGAAAGAAGAAAAAAATATATAAAGGGGGCAGCTAGGGTTAGAAGAAAAAGGAAATAAAAGATAAAATAAAAATTAAATTAAATTAAACAATTCAAAATCATAATAATAAATTACAATAATAATAATAACAATAATGAAGATCAAAACAAATCATTTTTAATAACGATTATACTATTATGCGCAACATTAAAAATTTCATTAATTATTTATTTATAACATAATGATAAAAATAATAATGATAATAATAATCATAATGATAAAAATACAAATGGTAAAAATACTCGTTTCGTCTTAAATAACAAAAATAATTATTAACTGATAACAATAGATGTGCGCGTTAAATGTAAAGACTCTATTTAAAATTTTCCAAAGACAACGGAATGTGCAGAGGGGGTGCGCAGTTACCCGAGTAGAGCCATGCAGAGTTTCCAAAACGTGTTCTGCTCGCGCGCCCAATGACATCGCCACAAAATGTACACTTTTTAACAAAAACTCAAGAACCTGGTCCGATACTGAACACGAACCGCAGCAATATAATTTAAAGTCAAAGAAATCATAAAATAAAATAATCGCGCGTGTCGGGGTGTGACAGTGTATGTACGATATGCTAATATTAATCTCATCGAAGTCCCAAGTTATTTACAAAGGTCTTTAGAGAACTACAACATGAAGCATGAATCTCTATCTGATATAATTCTCAAGGGAACACTATAATGATATAAAAACACCTCAAAAATATATCTTTCCTAAGTCATCTATAGAATAAGTCTCTTTGATTTGGAATAAATGGAAAGTAGTAGAAAGGAAATCCACTATCACCCATTCAACATCATGATTTTATTGAGGTCCTCAACAACACTATAACTAAATATATCATGACATCATCCCATTTCTATAGGGGTACTATAAGTTGTTAGAGTAAACCAAAAATACGTTGACGCTCAACATTTATTCTTTTTAAAATAATACATAATTAAACCAAACTAGTGATATCCCACTTCATACAAGGGAACTAAACTATAATATGATATCTTGGTACATCTTCATTGGCCAAGGATGCACTATCCACCATGAGGAATTGGATTCTATTATAACATCATGCATAATTGGAGTAGAAACTAGAAATCTCTCATTCAAATAAAGAACATAACCATCTTCTATAAACCAAACTATTTCTAGATTAATAATTGGAAACTACATTTACAAGTCCACACACTCTAAATGTATCACCTATATGGTATTCATCGAGTCTACTAAAGCTTACATGATAACCAATGGTTCACATGTCACTTCCTATAACTCCCTAGTCACGTACTTCCTCCTTTTGGCCAAAAATAATATCATATGACAATATTATTAATAATTTTGATATCCAAGTACTAGGTAATATTTTTTCTTTGAACTAAGAGAATCTTCAACGATGCTTCCTTTACCTAGTGCATAAGCCATCAGAGAGTATAACATTTAAAGATACTCCACCCAGAGTATCTTCCCTAAATTTTTCTCACTATATTAGATGATATATTAAATAATATTTTGGTTAGTGTACAAAAATATCTCTTTAAGAAAGAGATAGTTTCACCAAAACATGAATGTGTGGACCATAACTGCTTGCTACATGTCATCAGTAGAATAATTCGACTCTCAAGGAAATCCCTAACAGGACACACATACTTCTACCTAATCTTCTCACATAATCAAACCATTGAATATAAATCCCTAGGAATAAAAAAATTCAACTTATTCCATCCTAGGTTCTAGAAAATTAATTACTTAGGATATCAATAATCTCCTCATCAACTCAAGAAATTCTTCCTCACATTGGTTCGACTAGTCGAACATCACCCCTTTCTTGTTCTGAACTATCAAAGACACTACCAAACCTAATAAATCCAAGATTAATTGACATTAGTATCCTAATACTACAATGAATCTCCTAATATAAAATAAATTTATAGGATTATCCAAATATATCAATGGATCAACCTTCTCTTGGTGTAGAGAAATTTTAGCTTCTAATACCAGAAGCCCTATGAAACAGAACTCCTGAATCTAAATGTGACACTATGATAACATGGAAAAAAAATTATGCGATTGAATTGTACTAACTACTATCTTGAGATGTATAGAACACTACTTATAGGTCCATGAATATATGAGGATATTTTTAACAAACACCATGTTAAAATTCAATATTGAAAAAACAATGATATCCTTGCAACTAATCAAATGGATCATCAATCCTTAGAAAGGGATAGTTGTTCTTCACCATCACCTAGTTCACCTTTTTATAACCATGATAGAGCTGAAAATTACAATCCTAATTTTTGGAGAATAATATTGGAGTACCCTAGTGAGATGTGCTCAGTCTGATAAAGCCATTATACTCTTAGTCATCATGACTAAAATTATGTTCCATAAAATTTTCTAACATGAAATGAGAATGTTGAATTGATTTAGGTTTCACCCATGAAATAATTAATTTTTCAAACTCAAAACCTCAATCAAGAGGAATACTAGAAAATTATTTTGGAAACACAACACGATAAATATCTACAACTAGAGGGAAAGATGATGGGGATTACATTGATTCCTCAGAAACTGTTAAGCTTATTAGATATGATGTAGTAGCACCAATTGGAATCAAATATAGATCCACTCTACCGAATCCCAACTTCTAGTCACCTATCATTACAAACATCTCCCCCTTAAGAGACATATACAACACCTATCTTCGATAACAAATTATCTATTCCTGATATCTTTTATTGAAGTCCATCCTAAAGATCAAATTGAATCTGGTTATCTCTAGGGCCATTAAATCCCATAAATTTACTAAGATAGAAATAACTATGGGACCTTATAGAAACCTTTAAATATTTTCTAATTTAGTCCCTTAAAGTGTGTAGAGAGAATGTATCTACAATTTTATTCAAACTAGTATGTCTAATACAACTAAAAATTGGGTAGAGATAAAGGAATTGGAAACCCTAGTATAGGAAAAAGAATTATATATAAGAAATGTGATCAAGACCATACCTAAAAACATAGAAAATACCTAACTTACATTAAATAGAGCCTGATATACTATAAAAACTGATCTACCTTAGCTACATATTATTTTGGATGAGTAATCGAGGTCTGGAAAGTATAAATCATCTACTAAGGTCCTCCACCCCACCTTTCCCTGATATCAAAAAACTCTTATGAGAATCCCTAGATTAAAAAAATCATAGATAAACCACATTCCCACATCAATGTCACTCTATAGGATACATCTTTTAAGAATTTATATGATTCCCTCTTCTCCCACAATAGATATAACTGGTTGAATCACCTCCCACACACGAAACCACAGAAGTACTACTATGAACCATATTTATACAACCCTAAAAAATTTGATCATTATTTCACTTCCAAATACTAGAAGAGGCTCCCATAGTGGTGAGTGGAAGCTCATTCATCAACCTGCTAGGTGTTGGAAATAAGCTTGCTATGCTATCTTTATTTTGCACGTTCTCGATAATTAAGGCCTTTCATAAAACCTCTAGGTGGGATGTTTGATGAAAGCTCATAACTTTCTATTGGATATTAGGACAAAGCCATATCTCGATATTATGACCCTTTGGCCCTTGTTTCCAACCAAAAGGGGAAAACACAGTAGCTATATGAAAGAAAAATAATATAAGGAGATATATATAAATCCCTTATACAACACTATAAATAATTTGGCATGGTCTAACTTCATCATGATAGGAAAATAATCCTCAATGAAAAACTCCTTGATAGTTTCCTTTGTAATACCCTTTCATCTTACATCCTGAATCATTTTTTCCCACCATTTCTTGAAAGTTTCATGGAATATGAAGGTCATCGTCACTACTCTCCCATACTCATAAGTTGAGACGAAATCAGAAATACTCTTGATGATTTCTATCTCGTCCCCTATATCATATGTGTTTATAGTACCTAAAAGTGATGGTGGATAACATATCAGGTAGTCCTAATCTTGATCGTTCATGGTCTTATAAATTCTTCGACCATGAACGGGAAAAATATGAAAAATTCCTGGATGAACTGGCTCTATAACTTGAGTCACTTGAGATGATATAGGTTATTTTTGGGGTACATCATCTTAAATCACTAGTGGTTATAAATAAAAATCATCACTAATGAGATCATCTTGGGATGACTCCACCACTGGTCCCATTAAAAATCTCTATAGCATTATTTCTGTATTTTCAAAAGAACTTTCATGACATCTGAAGTGGTTAATTCAAGATTGATAATAATACGTCTATGAGGTCACATAGAGGTTCTCCAAGTAGGATACCTATATCCCAAAGTACATCACTCCTAGATCTACCCAATATATAAATAAATGTTATCAATACCTACAAAAAACTCACAATCATTAACTAGTTTCAAAAAAGTATACTAGGATTAATTAATCCAATACTAGTACATAGATATCATAGAAACATGAATATATCACTCAAGATAAGGATTCAAATCTGGGAATTAATTAAATAACTATTATGAAATTATCAACATGCTAATATATGACATGTGATCCTTTATTCCTAGTCATGTTTTATGAACACATCTAATCCCAATTAAATCATAACTACACAATATATCATAGAATCAACATCAAACTACAATAGGAATATAGAAATCATCAATCCTATCAATGTAACTTAGAGGTGTACTATACATGTTCTATATAGGTACAAATATAACATTCCTACTGAAGTCCGACATATCCTAAGATCCTTTTAATAAAACCACCATAAAATTTGTAATGAAAAAGAAAAAGAAAACACAACCATGATATCACTTTCTAATTCTCCAAACCGAATCACCAGGTCTGAGACAGAGTGAAACATATCCTTATTTATTCATAATCATACACAAGATGTTCCCAAATAGAAACAGGGATCTGAATTCCATGAATGAGAATACTATACCTTTAGTATCAATAAATACTTGTATAAATTAAAACACATATGAAGACATCTGATAAATAAGTTATACTGTAAAAAATGGAATGGATAGAATATCAATACATAAAAAATAATAACCATGAACCACAAATGTGGGAGGTCAATAAGTGAATGGAAATGATAGATAAGTAAATAAAATACCATGGTATCCCTCCATTTTCTATCCTGGTACTACCTTTAAACACCATGCTCCATCTCCTAAGTTCTTGTCATTGGTCCTTTTCCCTCCCTAGATTCCCAGATCATGAAGTTTGTAGAAGCATCAAGATACCCATGCAAGGTATGATTATAAACCTATTAGGACACCACCAAAGCATAATTAAATAAGATAATAATAAATATATAATATTTTATTTCATTATTTAAAGTAAATGGATAAGAAAACATATAACCATACATCATTCGAGTCATTATGCGCTAACCAAGCTACCACAAACCCTGACCCAACCTTCTTTAGCACGATGTTTATAAGGATGTCGATGTATATCACCACACATCACAAGACATTCCACTAGTCGAGGAATTAGTAATACCCTATGCATATCTATCCTGTCTTCACGTTTACCCTTTTAGGAATTCCACATACTCCACCCAGATAGTGGTTGGTAATAGGAACATCATACACCCTAGCTTAATGGCGTTCATAATCCTCAGATGATGGTAAGTACCACATTAAATATTATATATATTGGGATATGAACATCACCCTTTAATGGAAATCTCCTATATTGGACTGTAACCAAATGATACTCAACATACCTATGTGGTATACTCCCATGTCGACTGAAGTAGCCTCGATCTGACTCATACCATGAAATGATCTATAGTTTATAGCCTTGTTTAGATTATCATACATCCCCTTAAAGTTTTTGTCTATATAATACCAAGACACATGTTCTTTCTCATACATGACACAAGGTTCCACAGGCTGGGAAATTCCAGAAACAATACAAATCATAGTAAAGAAAAATAAGGAAAATTAATAATAGTTCTCAAGACTCTAAAAAAAAATCTAAGAACACATATCACCGATGTATTTCAAGGGCCACTCACACACCTTCATGCAACATTTCTCAATATTGGGTTTCAATAATAAATGATGAAATCATGAAAATTAACAGTCAAGGATTGATACAGAATGAATCTTATTACCTCAAGACCATAGATGTCAACATCAATGTTCTCTAAGAATGTAGTCATCCAAATGATGATCACACACATATACACTAATAACCTTCTCCAAGGTCCAATTTGAGTTTATAAATGCAAATTATAAGAAGGTAACATCATGTATAGAAGGATAAAGGATCACTAAAGAAGATCCACTAATAGAATCCCCATTAATATTTCTTAGAACACAAATGACCCTCAAGATAGGCTATTATCACACTAAGTATGGGAATGGCCTTGTTAGAATACAAAAAGTGCCATATTATAAGCCCTAATATCATCAATCCATGATCATTAAAAAGGATAGAAGTATATGGAAGAAACAATAATAAACACTAGAGTTTTCAACCGAATAACCCCAAACTAGATTACGCAACAATGGAAGATTGATGGAGCCTCTAAATCAACCCATGGAGTTGCATGATCGACCCAAACAAGGGAGTAACCCCAAGCTCATATGAAGGTCATATATGGATAAGACCATGGTTTTCCTAGGTGCAATGATATTCATTTGGAAAATATGGAATTTTTAATATGGGATCACAGATCGATTAATTGTGAAAAAGAATAAATTAATATCACATTAAAGACCCCTCATTTAATGTTTTATCACTTCCACTTGAAACGGACTAGATAAATAATGAATGATGACGTTTTAAGATGTTTTAAAACCCATGTGACCACTACCACAACCTCTAACATGGACATGGTGTTCTTAAACACCTTGATAAATATGGCCATCTCCTATGACATTTTTCCCAATCACATGATGATTTCTATCACCATAGACTCAACTGTGGAAATGGTGTGGTATAGTAATACACAAGCCACATGATATCTCCATGATCACCACAACTATGGATTTACCTCTTTATTAGGAATTTTTTGCACATGGATCACCAAGGAATTCTCTACCACTATGACATATCTTATTTCGCACTAAGAAGGTCGAGAACCCATTTTTATGCATCCAACAACCACAAACACATCCCAGATCCATGTTTAAACCATTAAATGGGTCAAAAAATCACATAAGTCATTCTAGAACATACCATAATATATCCATGGAAAATTAAGGTTTTACATCAGGAAACTCTCCCTAAGGAATCCCTTTAATGTTTCCATTATTATTATTCTTCCATAGTAAATGTATAATCCAAAAAAATATAAACACTAAGGAAACACAAAATTGACATGGGGTCATTACTAACACAAATGAGACTTCAATCCCCATTATCCATTCCTCAGACTTTGGGATATATTCCCCATAGAATAACTTTGTACCTTATTGCAATTGAAATATTAATAACACTCTATTTCATGATTCAAATTTCTTATTCTCATGATTAACATCCTGATGATACTTTGAAAAAAATATCTTTAATTCAAAACCAAATAAAAAAATTATAATAATCCATATGAGCCAGATGAACAATATAGAAAATAACAACATTTTCTAGAGAACCACATCCAAAATTCAAACACACTACAACCATTCTCAACCAATACATCCTTACATTATTCTACTACAACACATAACCATATAATACACAATTAGAACACCAAATATCCCCAACCAACCACAAAAATTATTCTTAGAACATAATATCAAATTTTCCATATCAACTAAATCCTCCACATAAAAACACATCAATCCTCATAATGTTATATTAACATCATAACCCTTAAACAACCGTAATTTAACTCACAAACAACTCTTAAACAAAAATATTAATTATTTTGAAAATTTTACATTAATAAAAAACATATTTTAGGAAATAGGATCCGAAGGAACAAGGAAAGATACTAAGTTAAAACAAAATTCACCACGTAAAGCTTTAATAACACCAATAAAACATTATTTAAAATCATAAAAGAAATTAGTCTTGTTTCATTCTCCTATATAATGATTAACAATCTTTAACCAAAAACTCAGTAATTATATTAATATAAATTAACAACAATTTTAAATTATAAAATAGAAAAAATGAAATTATCTTATGTTATAGGTCTAAAACAATTATGGAATCATGTATATAGTTCAACACATATAGAATAAGTTCAAAATAATTTTGATGATGAATATAAAATAACAAATTGAGTAACATATCATACATCCTAACTTGCTTATATAATTTATTAAACTTTCCATTTAAAATATAATAGTTTTAGGTAGGTAGTATTTTAGAATAAATAAATAAATTTCATATTAATATATGTGTTATGGAAAAATATTTTATTTCCAGGAATTCATATCAAACTTTCAACAATTTATAGAAATCATAAGAAAATCCATTATCAAAATATGCTATTTAATTAAATAAATTCATACCAACAATATGCTTTTGATTCATCATAACACATATAATAATTGTTTAGGAAATTAACACTACAATTACATGATACGAAAACAACACCTTAATATATGTTTTAAAACCCTTTATATTCCATAATAGAAATGATTATTATTAATGAACACACAATTTGAAATGAACTTAATAATAATTTCTTAAGAATGCTCTATTAGTAACTTGAATCGTCATTTTTGAACCATAATGGTACCCCTAAATAGCTTGGGGGAATGAGCGAATTAGGGTGTCTTGAAATTTATTGGTTTATTTAAAAAAATCATTAACTTCATTGGAAAAGTACCCATGAATTTATTTATTTATGACAATAAAATATAAAAGAGATAAGTGCATACAAACATTATTTTCACTTGTTTCACTGATAATAAGATACATACATGTAGAAAATACAAATGATGTGTTAATATTCCAATTATTAAATAATTCAATGTATGTGATTATAATATTTAAGAATATATCACTACTTAACTAAGGTATATACCCTCTTCCCCACATATACGCATTGCTTTAAAGTGGGTTATATAGATAGAATCCACACATTGTTTGGTCTTTGAATATTTTAGAAAAAGATATCCACAATAAATGGTATGATTTTCCTATAGGATTATTTATTCTTCAGTTCAAGTTCTTCAATGAAATTCATGACACTATCTTTCTTTCAGTCTATATTTTAAATGTAATTAATTCCCACGCATTATGATTTATAATATAGGTATTCAATAGTATACTACTTCTAATCCAATCTTCATCCTAATATTATCATCTCCTTATATTTATTTTATTTATTTTTTTCTATTCTACATAATAAATCCTCTAAATATAGAGTATGTATAAATTTAAAATTTCACATTCAAAGTTCCATTAAACTCCAAAATTCATTCAATAGAAACAATACCTTGGGTATTATTAAATTATATATCCACCATTGAATTCGAATAAGTAGTTATTTGTTTCCCAAACTGCTACCCATTTATTAAAGGAATACCACATCATGATTTATGTTCGAATAATATAGATTCATTCTATTGGAATGTGACATGTGTGTAGAGTGTTTTTTTTCTATATATTCCCTCAAAAATCAAATAGGTCATGACACAAACTTCCTTCACAACATGATGATTGTTAAAATTAAAGAACTATAAAATTTGACCTAGTATCCATTTGTGATGTGACCTATTATTTATAGTTTGATCCTAAAAAAGATAGTATAACATGAATTTTACCATATTTCCTTCATATAACAAAATTTATTCATTTTTTTCAAGCATAAAAACTTCATAAATACTTAAATATACGTATAAATCATTAAACTAAAATCAGATGCACCACAATACAACCAAAACCTTTCCAGAAAAATTAAAATTATAATAGAACTTTCACAACATAACCTAATGTATCGTGTCACATAGAATGATGTACCAAATTTTATAAAGAATAGTAACAACCATAAAGAATAAAACCATAAAATTTTGACATCAAGGCTCATGGTGGTATTGAAACTTATGATGTTCCAAATGATCCCTAAAAATATAAATTTCATATAGAGATACATGGTTCCTGAAAAGAAAATACTTCTTTATATAACATCCATAAGTAACTATATATTCTTCTAACTCTTTCACAATACTTCTGAACATCTTCTCATTTTATATATTTCTAATACTAAAACATTTAGTGGAATCAATACCCCCATTGGATTTTTTTTATAAATAACTATATAATAATTTTCTTCCTTCAAATAATCAACATAACTCATACCTAAATATTATTTTCCCCCATTATATACTCTCCAAATTAAAACTAAATACATAAAGAGAATTAAATTAATCTCCAAGCCTATGGTAGTTAAATATCTATGTGGTAAATAAGTGATAAAACTAAATTCTACAATGATTTCCATATTTCTCTGATTAGTTACATGTAACCACTAAAGAAAAGTAAAAGTATCCCCCCAAAATTCATGTATAAGAAATTATTGTTTCCCTAAAAAACAAGAAGTAACCATATATGTTCAATTGGAAATGGGGAAAACTCAAATCTACATAATATGAGGAGAATGGTTATAGTACAATGTTCAACCAATGAATCTCTAATATTTTTTTTCAAATGTTTAGTGAATACATATTCCACCTTATATTGAATTCCAAGAATTTGAAATTTAAAAATGTTATTACCCACCTTCTCATTTATAAAATGATTATTAATATATATGTGATTTTGTTAAGAGTATTGTGCCGTATTCTTTATTAATTTTATATCACATTTATTATTATTTGAATAATCATTGGATGTTTCACCAAATATTCAATATATTCTAGCTTAATCCTCATCCAAATAAGTTTCTTACAATATTTTTTGGGCGAGATATACTCCATCTCATGTGTTATTAAGGAAAAATATTCTTGTTCTTTCTTAACCGTCCAAAAAAATTATTTTAATTCAAAAGGCTCCACCAATTTTGTATTCTTGATCCACAATGTCAGTATCCCAATCAAAATACGAGTAAGACAAGAAATCCATGTTTCAAATATCCTTTAATAACATAACTACATCTAGAGTACCACAAACATACCTCATTATTCTTCTCATCTTCAAGAGATATTATTTATTTGATAAAATTTTAAACCTTGATGCCAAGCATGTAACATAGAAAATATCTAGACTGGATATAGTTATATAGTATAAAATTTAAATTATTATTCTATATAAATTACAGTCTACCCCCTCAATATCATCATGATTTATATGTTTTTTCCACCTGCTATCAGAGTTGAAAAAATATTTCACCATTCAATTTTAAAATTTATCCAAACATCATTTGTATAATTCACCTAAGAGATATATGTATTCCCTTTTTTCCTTATGAACTCATAGCCTGATAAAATAGTTCAACTCCCTAATAATTAATATTTTAAACTCAAAAATCATAAATTTAGTAAATTTTTCAATATAATTCTTCTTTCTTCCAGTGAAAATGATTTTATCAACACACATAAACACCTTAAAATCCTAAAATTTTGATTTGTTTCATATAGGTAATGATCAACCCCTACTATCTTCATATACATATTTCTCAAGAAATTAAATAACTATTATTTCAAAGAACATAGTGTTTTAATTAGATAATAAATGTAACATTTCAATTTTCACAAATTTAAACCATCATTTCCAATAAACAACATAAAATTATTTAATATATACATCTTATTTAATAACTATATTAAAAAATGATATCATCACTTCCATTTAAAATACATTGAACTTTATTTGGAAAACCACTTATAAGAAGAGTCTAATAGACTTTATCTTTTTCACCGGTGAGAATGTACCTTCACATTATCACTATTAAGTTGACCATATACCTTAAAAAATAACTTTATTTTTTCTAGATTAATTTTTCATTTGTATCTATTTTTTTAAAGAAACAATTTATGACAGTCACAATATGTTTCATTAATATGTATAAAATATCCCAAGTATTATTTTCACCAATCCTACATAATTTTTTTTATCATAGATCTTATCCATGACTCCTCTATTATTACTTATTCAAATTAAGTGTATTCTTTCTCATATAATAAAACAACATTATCTATTCTTTTCATTCATCAAGATTTTGTTATAACAGATTTGTCTCCAATTATATTTCATGGGTCAACATGATCCCTTATCCCTTATGATAGAGTTAAAGGATAAGTAACTTATTCACATTGTCCCTATATAAATAAAATCTCAGAATCATTATCATTATAAAAATTTTAGTTTTTATATATTAGTTTTTTATCTTCTTTAATTACTTCTTCAAAAATATAAATTCTACAATTTTTTTTGATTCATTATCAATAAAATTAACATCTATTATCTTGATAACTTTTTTTTAATATTTTTTGAAATATTTTTAGGCCTTACTCTTTGTTGAGGAGACTAAGAAAATACCTTTATCCACTACACCACAAAAAATTCTTCGACATACTAATTTATTTTGGATAAAAAAATTCTTCAATAAACCTTGAGATACATCATAGATGATTTAAAACTACATCACATTTCATATAACATCATTTCCCCATAACTAAGTAATAATATGTTGTAATTATAAAAACTAAATTTTACCTCTTCCTGACATTGGTGATGTGAGATGCCCTAATCAATAAGAATCGTTTTTTCATGTTGTTGACCATGAAATCTTTTATTTCCACAACCCCATTATATTAGGGAGTTATGAAAAAAGTCATGTAAAATTCCATGTTTTTAGGGTAATTTTCAACCTCATAGTATATGTACTTCATTCCACAATCTAATAATATAATTTTTTATAGTTATTATGGTTAATTTTTCATCTTATATGGAAAATTATTATGAAATTATGTACTTTTGTTTTGATCTTATGGACATGGAACATTCCATCCTACAATATTCATAAAAAAACTGGATGAAATTACATTCACCATAGGTTCCTACCTAACTAATTTGGCCACCGAAATCAGTGTGAATCAAATTTAAAAAACCTAAAGAACACTTATATTTTTGATGATATAGACTTTGAAACATAATTAATCTCCTACACGATTCACATATATTTTCTCAATATCACATCAATTTCTCTATATCCATTACTACTATGAATTTTTATATTTTATATATACCTTTTTGATTAATGTGGACCATCCATTGAAGAAACAATTATTATTATTAGTTTTCTATTAGAATATATTTATTCTCTTTTATTAAAAATTTACATAGATTAATATATGTTCTCAATCCATTCATTAAATAATTTAGTAACTTTCCTTTGATGTTGAATCCCTTTCAGTTAATGTGAATTCCAAACCTAAGTCACAAAGCTGAGTAACTCTTAATAAATTATGAATAATTCCATACATATAATGAAAAAATATTCTTTTATTCATCACCTGTGAACTGATAATTAACACATCCTTTTATATTCAATGCACCATCATTTCCAAAATGTAATGTTTCATCCACTTTACACTGTATATATTTTTAAAATATTTATATTAAATATTAAATGGAATGAACAACCCCTATCAAGAATTAGGGTGCTTCTTTTATTTATTTATTTAAATGAAATTTCAACCATGTCACCATTCTTAATAAATTTTTATATTTCGTTCAAGATAATCCCAAATGAGGGGAGAATGTATTTGGTCTCATCTCATTATTTTAAAATAAATCAATTAAGTAAGATTCTTTTTAATTAAGAGGATAAAATATATTATTCAAAGGGGTAGAATTAGTTTTTATTTCAACAACTTTTATTTGTCTTATGTAAGAATATTATCCTATCTATTCCATAAAGTATAAAACTTTATGATTAAAATTTATTCTTTAAAAACTATAAAAATAGATGATATTCTTTCTCACATACGATATATATGTTCCAACTCTTTTTCTTTTAATTTCAAAAAATTAAACTCTTAGAAAAATTTCAACCTCATAATAGTTATACATTTTCAAATAAAACCAAACAATTGACATTTTATCAATGGAAATATCCTTTTGTTGTCACCTCTCTACATATCATCATCATTTTTATAATTCCTTGGTTGTTGATAAGATCTAATTGGTTGAGAAAATTTTCCCTTCAACTATCATAACTAATAAAATATTTTCTACACAACTTATATTTGAGTAATGAACATTTCTTCAATAGTTTTTTCTATATAATCTACCATTTACTTCAAAACCCCATCCAATAATTTCCTATATTGAAGTTTCACCTTTAATAATTTTGTTTTATCTTCTGATTTAATATTATTTATCAAGTATAAAACCTCCCCCTTAAGTGTTTCCATCTTCTTGACTTTCTATTTGATATATAAGCGAATATACTCTATGATATAGTCTTTTCTTCAATATTTAATATTTAATTTATAAATTCTTTAGATTTAATTGAAACAAATTCATATTTAATATCAAATTTTAAAAAAATTGTTTGAATTTCATTAACCCAACATGAATATTCCTTCTCAAAAAATTTTAATTTCTTATTATTCACTCCTTTTTAATCAAGATCTTTATAAGTCCTTTAAAATTACTCTTCTTGTTCTACAACTCCCTTTATATTATTAATGAAATATAATTCAATTTTTAATTATATAATGAATCCATCATTCCATACTCTACATATTAGGTAGTCTTACTTATAATACCTTTTATTGAATTTTACATAGAATACTATTATTATTTTCTAATAAAAACATTCCTATAAAACTTCATTCCAATTAAATTTATAGAGTTTTAGTTTTTTATAGGAGGAAATATATTATTATATTTTGGAGTGAAATAAAAATCTCTATCCCCACTACGAAACCTATTTTGACACATAGTAGTGATGTTTCTAACCCTCCCCTACTAAAAACATGATAACAGTAGCTTAACTTTAAATTATCATTACCACATTTAATATTTTTTTTAACATGGTATGAGATATCATTACCTATATCATCTTCATTTTGGACCTCCTAAAATTCTCGACTCTTAACATCCTTGGACATTATTTCTTTTAATAAATATTCTAAAGAGCTCTTCTATTTCACCTACATCTCATATGTAACTAACATGCTCTATATATCATCAAGATAAAACTCACCTTGTTTATTCTACTCAAGAGATGATAATTTTGGATTGTATATTGGATGAAATATTTTGAAAATTTTATTCACTATCTAATAATATTTTATTCCCTAGTTAGGTCAATGAGTAGAAATAAAAACTCTAGTAGGATGATTAAGGAAACTATACATGTTTACATTGAAAATCATATTTAAATAATCCTCATTTAATTTTTTGAATCATTCTAAAATATTATCTAGTTTATCCCAAATAAAAGATGTTGTCAAAAACTTCATCACCATCATATAAATATTATTGGAAAATTCTTTTTATAAGGGATTATAAGCCTTGGAATTATTATTCATCATCTTATTATTGACTTCTATCATCAACATTCATATGAAATTACTGACACAAATTCCATAAACATCCGATGAATATAAATTTCATCCAATATATCATAGATGTTATACCATTAATTTCCTTCATAATTGATAATTCCATACATCAAATACCGAAACTTAATTTTCCTTCATAGTGTTCTCCATGAAAATAGATTCCTTATAAAATATTTTATAAATACCCCTAGGATCTAATTCCACTTGTTTAACCCCAGTTCTCAAACTAAAAAAACCAATAGAGGGTGGGGGGGGGGGGTTAATTTAGGATTTCAAATAATTTATTCTTTTCTTTAGAACAAATTGAATCTTATCTTCATTTTAGCAAAGACAAATTGAATCTATTTCATAATCACATTGAAAAGTAAAATTACAAAGAACATCAATTACTGAGTTTTACATATTTTTACCATAAAAATGTACATCCAAGGAGAATATATTAATGATGTGTTGTAATGATAATTAACCAATACTTCACTAGTATGTTATAACAGGATTTAACAAGAGATCACTAGTCAACCATGTTCTATAGCATATATGTTCTTATGTGAATTAATTTTAATATGGTTACATAGATGGAATCAATACACATGTAAATAATTTAATATTTTATATAAGGATATCTAGAAAAATTGATAAGGGTGTTCTATAAGATTATATATTCATCAATTCTAGTATTTTAAAAAAATTCACAACACAATATGTCTTTCAGTTCCAATATTATATGTAATTCATCCCTGAAAAATTATAAAATAAATTTTAGGTATTCAAAAGTCTTCTACTTATGATACTATATTCTTCTTAATATTAATACAACCATCTATTTAATATCTATTTCATTATCTTTTTTAAAGTAGATCCTTCAATAATAAAATTTGTTTTAATTTAAAATTTTAAATTCAAAAAAGAAAAACTATCTTCCAAATTCATTTCAATTAAAACATGATCATGGGTATTCTACCACCAGATATACAACATTTAATTTCAATAAGTATCTATTAGTTTACTAAAAACCTAACCAAACATCAATGGAAATCCACATCATCCTTAATATTCAAATTCAACATATTGTTTAGGTTGTGACATGACTTATACATTTGCATTATGATTTTTCAATTTAACTATAACTTCCCCACAACAAATGAATAAGTTATGAAATAATATTCCTTTATGGAATGGTGATTCTTGAATTTTTAGAACCACTGAATTTTTCCTTTTTTTTATTCAGGGTGTGACATGATATTCACATTGTGATTATTCAAATTATAGTGAAAACAATATTATAAAAACCCATCCTGAAACATTAATTAATCACTAGTTTTAAATAAAAAAATTAATTCTCTTACATTTTAGGATCATTTCAATATTATACTTTTAGATAATTAATTAATAAATCATATATGAAAAATAAAATAAATTTAAATATGGAAACTTCCTATTAAATTCCATTTTACCATACTATAAAACTTTTAAAATATGTTATGATTTATTTTCAGGAAATATCTTCATGACTTCCAACTTGAATTCTTCCTATAATTTAACTATCCTTAAAAAATATGATTTTTTTTAAATGTGGGATCATAACATAAATATTAGCGAGGGACATAAAAATAATAATTCCATTAGTCTAGTGAAAAGTAAGAAATCCCATGAAAACCTTTTCATAAAAACAATCGTTTTTCCTAAAATTGCATCATTTTTAATTTTAAAATATATCATTACAATTCATTTTTAATTAAAAAATATTTCCATGAAAAATAATTAGAAAACAAAAAAATTCATATCGGATTCATGGTACATTATCTCATAGAATTATTATAGAACCCTTACTAATGGGAATAACCATACAACCAACATCTAATATAATTAATCAAGGAAAATAATCATTACCCAATGAATTGGAGCTCTATCATGGAGAACACATCTTATAAGATATATCAGATACACCTTGAACTATCTTGGTACACCCATAATATAGATAATTTCCACGTACCATATATTGAATAAGACATTTTATGCTTTCCACTTTCCAACATAAAACCCTTGAAAAACACTTTTAAAAAGTATTAAATTCACATTTATATATAAAAATACCCATTTCATTTTAAACCCCACATTCAATATCCAAATAAAAGTTTCATTTAAAAACCCATTTTCAATATCATAATTAGAAGAAATTTTTTTGGAGAGGTTTTATTTGAATAAAATATGAATTAATTTAAAGGTATCTAAGATTCAAATAATCGTTATGGTGTTAGGAAAGTCATAATTGTTGTACACCTTAAAATAGAATATTCCTTCTTTCGTTTGAAAAGATAGTAAAAAATTATATAAAAAGATTACTTTTTTCATGAAAAATTAGAAAGAATGATATAAATTCCATTTATAAGACTCTCATATCCATAATAAAAACATTTAAAAAACATGGACATGGAATAAAAAGAGAGTTTGAAGGAAACCAAACAAATATATTTTTTTAAATAAATGTCCCCTATAACATTAGAAATTTTTGAATCACATTACCCAAGAAATATTAACATTTAAATATATTAAATACCATGGGAATAGAATAATTCATAATATAACTTTTCAAATGGGCTATATATACGCCTGATAGATGAATATTGGTTCATAACATCAAAATATTTCATAATGAAAGGAAATTGGGATGCTGTCCCTTATCATGAGTTTGATTTATCTCATTAATTTTTTATAAACTTGAATAATAAACAAATTTTAATTATTTAATTTATCAATAAACTTTTTGAAGTTTATTATTCATATTATTTAACTTATTACAATTTCATATACAATTACTTAATAAATTCTGTTTATGTTGAATGTTTAGATGATATTTGGATTATGTGTCAAAATGACTTCGGTAGGTTGACTATTAGTCTAAGAGGTCAAAATTTATGAATCTACAGAACAATAGTAATGAAATATTTATCATATTTATTTATAAATTATACTTATAAAATAGATCATGAAATAATATTAAGTAAAATTAACTATGTTACGTTCATATAGACGACATGCCATACATATGCATAATTAACAGTTCTATTTTTCAACGATCACTATGGAAAGTAGGTATGTAATATTTTATATTTATATAATTATAATAACAAAATAAATAGAATATTAATTTTTAAATATAATTATATATATATATATCATTATTATGATGTGGTGTTCAAAAAAAGAATCACATTGCTTTATAGAGGCAGTAGTCCACTAATACATAAACATCATTATCATTTTTAGTGTACGAAAGAAAATGATATATTATATTTTATTAATGATAAATATTAAATTAATATAATTATTAATATTATCCTTATTACCTTCCATGCAACGTGTTAGTGAAAAAGTAATCGCGTTGCTTTGTGAGGTGGTAGTCTGACGTAAACACAACCAACGTTGAAGTATCCCTAATGGAATTGAATATAAGAAGGTAGATTTGATTTCACAACTAAATAAATATAAATATGTTCAAATATTATATATATATTTTAAATCCATCATTATAAAAAGTCGTGATAGGAGATAATGGAAAACAAAGGACATCGGTTTGTGTGGCTGTAGTCCGCTGTACACACGAATGATGATTTCATGTCCCATTTGATGGGAGAGGATATGGATTTAGGTTATTAAATTAACATAATAATATCTATTTATATGGGAGATACATTTATTATTGTATTTGAATAATTTAATAATATTTTGAGGAGGTAGATGAAGAAATTATATAAATACACCCTTTTAAAAATGATACCTCTTCTTCGGGAATCCTCATTATGTAGGCACAAAGGCCTCATTAGGATGTATTTCTAAACAAAATAAGTGATATAAATCCTGGTTAGTAATTTAATGAAGATATTTGTCCTGGTAATGTAAAATAATAATATATTTTAAGGTGTCAAGAGGATAAGATAGGGGGCATCCTTTACCAAGTGAGGTGCGTCGAGCACTTGTAGACTTTGAAAAGAAAATTGTGTACCCTAAATTAACACATTCCAAAAGGCTCAAAAAATGGACCATTATGTAAGAACCCGGGTTTTTATAATGGGTCAAAATCCGGACCCTATTTGAATTTTTGACTTGTTTCTGAGGAAATTGGAGAAACTGGGAAGTTTCTGGAAAATTCCAATATACACGCCGTGTACTTTTAAGTACACGCTGTGTATGGGTTGGGCGAGTACCAGCTGTGTGCTTATCGAGTACAAGATATGTGATGATCATGTAGAAATTTCTAAACACATGGCGTGTTGTTATAGACATGCTATGTACCCTTGATCGTGTGGAGGCCATACATGGTGTGTGGGCCAGTTGGCCAGGTAGAATTGTTTAACCAAGTACATACCATGTCCTCCTTGGACACGCCATGTAATCTAGCTATGTATGAGGGATATACATGGAGTGTGGGTAAGTCGGTGAGGAAGAGAAGAAAAACTAAGTACAGGCCGTGTACCCTTAGGTACACGCCTTGTACTCATGTGCGCAGGTTATAGAAATTAAGTCGGAGGAATTCCAGTCGCTATATGAACAGTTAAATGATATACACAGCGTGTAGTCATGATGTACACGCAGTGTACTTTCTTTTTTTCACTAAAATGAGCAGTAGCCTCATTTTTGAGGCAGAACCTCGCTGTGTTGCTGGGTTTCACTAAACAAGCTAGCCGCACCTTGTTCCTTCCCCCAGATCTCCGTCCGAACTCTTTTTCGATCACGGGTTGAACCATTGGAACCCCCTCGGCAGGGCCTTGATTCCTCTTGATCCATTTTTATTGATTTCTATTCTGGAATGAGTTATTGGGGTTTGAGAAGTTTTGATTATTTTATAGATCTACCGCCTTTTAGACTTAATTGGAAGGTGTTATCGGAGGAGTAACATAGTATGAGTCTTAGGTAGGTGGTGCACTCCTCTTTTTGTGTTTTTGTGGTTATTTGGGTGGCGCAGCCTTCGGCACATTTTGGGTAATTTGAGCGGGACCCATTTTTATATGGTATTGCATATTAAACTGTTTATTAGACCCGTGGGATGCCTTTGGGTATGCCAATTACCTGTTTTTCTTGAGCGGGGCCAAGCGAGGGGTCATTGCTCAAATAGGGAATTTTGGCCGGCGGTGCCAAAATGGTATTAATTGAATTGTGTTGTTATAAACTGTTGAGTTTAGTTTATTGAACATTTTTATGCATAGTGAGAGTCCTTAGAGACCTCAGTGTTGGTATGGGACAACACATAGTTAGCGTATTTCAACTGTTGAGTTGTTTTCCTGTTTAAAAGTAAATCTTTTGATGATGTATGTAATTTCTGAATTGCATATGCTAGAACCATTTGGGTTGTGTTGGGAGTGGACTGGATTTTCTCGAGTGATGGTGATCACAGGTTGGGCTTGGCCCAAGTTACTTTGGGTGGTTCTGGCCACGAGATTGGGCGTCATGGGCATCAGTTTGAGGCAGGATGGCTGTCATGTTGGGCATGGCCTGGGTTACTAGGATGGCAAGACCACCAGACTTGAGCAGCAAGTTCGCAGGGACATAAGGTGTCAGAGATTTTGTGGGTTGGGTACTATTTTGGTGATTACCACTCACCTGGAAACTTTGAGTAGTGTGCACATAGAGAGACTCCGTGATGAAGTGGTATTGACCACTCGTGTGGGTAGAGGCATCCGTTAGATTTGGTTTTGGTACTTTTGGTTTGGGGGTGCTTGTCGTAGGAAGCCACATTGGAGGTGAGGAGCCTTCAATGTATATCATTGAGGCTATTGGGTTGGGGGAAGAGGCTCACCGTCATTTGAGGGATGATATCGCTATCCCTCTGGATGATTTATTTTGAGGGCAGACATCGTTGTCCCTCTGACTACGTTATTTGAGGGTAGACATCGCTGTCCCTCCGGCTATTTATTTGAGGACAAGCATCGTTGTTTCTCCAGGCTACTCTTTCTTGGGTGTTCCATCGGGACGTCGGTACTTGAGACATACGGTGTTAGGGGGCACATAGTGCCGGGTTACATGACAGAGATTCCGGCATTTCCCGAAGCAAGTGACACTCCATGGTTGCTGCTGAGCACCAGTGGAGTATGTGTTTATTTGTACATCGTTCTATTTAATGATTTCCTTATAAAGGTGTAAGAACCCAGATCTTCGTTTCAGGTATGCCTTTCCTTTTCTGGAGTTTTTGAGAATTTTTGGAGTTTCTAGAAAATTTCAAAGTACAGGCCGTGTACTTTCTGAGTACACGCCGTGTACTCTCCTCCAGCTCAAAGCCGTGAGCTGGCCGTGCCCAGGCCACACACACTGGGTGTAGGGGTGCTGTGGATGCATATTTTGGCAGAGTATGGAAAAACCCACTACACGCCGTGTACTTTAAAAATACACGCTGTGTACTTTTTTTTCACTTAACGGACAGGGGTCACGCCTCATCGTGATATTTGTCTTCTACTAGGTCTGGTTCGTCCGAGAGTGACACGTACGGTCGGATCTTGCCGAAGCTCTCGCCTCTATATCCGTTCTCTGATTCGAGCATGGTCAATTGTGTTGGAAGCAAAGCGGTGAGTTCTTCCTTCTGCTAGAACCTTGTTTTCCAATTCTTCCTCCTTCTCATGTTATCTAAGGTTGAATGTTTTGTGAGTTTTCTCAGATCTATGACATTCTAGGGAGAATCAGACATCCTGGTTCAAGTATATCGTTCTCTTAGGATCGAGGTATGTGTTTTTTGCCTTACCGTTCAATGTCTCTGAGTTTTATGTGCGAATTTCCACCGATACCCATGAATGGGGTATCACGTGTTACCTTTATGCCCTTGTTGTTTTCCTGCCTTGCTTGTATGATTGAGTAGAGGTAAATTGACCTTGTTAGAGGATAATTTGTTTTGTTTGGAAGTATTTTCCCTTTCTTGTTTCTGTTTATGACCTTTGGGTCTCGTTTTCCTTTGGCAGCTACACTTGTTTCATGCCTTGTGGTTATAGGTTGAATTGAAATTCATGACATGCTTGTTGCCTTGTAGACTGTTTAGTTAAGTAGATCTATAGGTGTACATTGGCTAGCCAAGTAGCTCTATAGGTGTACTTTAGCCTTATAGAATTATTATTCCCTGAATGGCACGGGTCTGAGAGGACCTGGTGCTATAGACTATAAGGGATAGACCGAGTGAGCTTCCGAGACAGTCTTGATATTACAGACAACAGAGGGGATGGACCGAGTGAGCTCTCGGAGAGTCTTGGATTTTATAGACTACATGATTTTAGACCGAGTGCACTTCCTTTGAGAGTCTTACCTTGTTTGAATTTCTTTAAGAACCTTCCCAGTCTAGAGGAGGAATTGACCGAGTGAGCTTCCTCAGAGAGTCTGTGGTATACTTGAGGCTATAGGAGGAATTGACCGAGATAGTTTCCTTAGAGAGTCTCTAGACCTTGGGTCTAAGAGGGTTAGACTGTGTGATCTTCCTCAATAGAGTCCCTGAATACCCTAGAAAATAAGGGGAATTGACCGAGTGAGCTTCCCCAGAGAGTCTTATAAATGTGTACGACCAAGCCAAAGGGGTTAGGCTAAGTGCACTGCCCAGAGGGTTGTGGTACTTCTTGGGTAGGACTAGAGTGGATGGCAACGAGTACTTCACAGGGGGTTTCTGGCTCCTAAGCTGTTTGTTTCACTACTTTTGATTGGATGTGGATTGATTGATGTTATGTATCATCTCGTTTTCCTACTTACTATTACTGCCTATTGCTTGCTGTTGTTGTTTACTGTTTATTGTACTTTTACCTGCCATACATTCACAGGCTTCAGGTGAATGCCTACTAGGATTTTATCTCACGCCCTGTTTGGACCATTCTTTTGGGCCCAATAAGACTATGTTATTGCAGGTATAGAAAAGGGAAACTTCCCTTCGACTTCTGGAACTTGATTGCTTGGAGCAGGAGAGCATGGGTCTGAGTCTCGGCTCATGATTCTGAGGAGCTGTTACTTTTATTTTTCACTTATTTTGGTACTGTAGTGTTTTCCAGTATTGTGACTTGTTTGGTTATTTCCCTAGTTATGTATCATGCATCATTTTATATATACATATGTGCTCGAGTTTGTTGATTTTTTCTTCCGCTATTATATTGTTGGTTATTACTACTTCCGCTATTGCATGTTTATTTATTTCTCCTGTGTACTCTGCCAATGAGGGAATAGTTTCCCCAATATCACACCCAAGGCCCTCGCTACAAGTTGGAAGCCTCTGGCGTTTGGGGAAATGCGCTTGAGGCCATGTGACCAACCGGGTACGGGGCGCCTCTAGGTGGCTTCTGGAACCAGGATGTTACAAAGTGGTATCAGAGGAATTATTTTCTCTTTCTTTACTGTTTGGAGACATTATCCAGGGATATGATGGATTTGGTACTTAGTAACCAATAGTTCCTAATAGTAGCTAACCCGTGTACAGGGAAAATCCATACTACCTCATTATTTTAGTTGTCTGGTTTTGAGATTTTACGGTTGATACAATTTCTCCTAGATTGATTCAATTGATTTGTACTGTTATTGTTTTGATATTACGGTTCTATTTCTGTCGCACCCTGATGAGATGAGGGTATTCCATCTCATGCATAATCTAGGCACTTGTAGAAATCACATGTCATGCATTCTTGCCATGACATCTAGGGTGAATTAGCGATTGCATGCTGTTATGATAGACTTTGTGTAGATTATGCATCCTGTTGTGAAAGATGCTTGATAGATTCGCTGCTGTTATGTTAGAAAACTGTTTGTTTTGTTCTTTGCTTAAAATTAATGCCAAATTTTGGTTCATGAGGTGTTATGGGCCCTCATTAATAGAAACATGGTGGATCATGATCTTGTTTTCTCTTGTATATGACTGTGGGAGATGCCAAGCTTTGATTCGTGGGGAGTATGGCCCCTCACGGAACGGAATTTGGCACCTCTTTGATTTGTTTTTAGTGTTTTTGGGATTCTATGCAGTTTCTGAGTTACTAACTAGAAAAACCCAGAATTCTTGGCGTGTACTTTTTGGATACACGATGTGTTGTTTTCAGGCTGTGTCACTGACCGTGTGAGGAGAACACATTGTCGTGAAAATTAAACATCGGGAACACGCCCTGTACGGTAGGTACACGCAGTGTAAGTTCAGAGCCGTGTACCCAGCCGTGTCACGAACAACACGTGTCGGCATGACCTTCTCTAAGACACGCCGTGTTGCTTTTGGAACACACCTTGTTGTCTTGCCTAGGTACCCGGCTGTGTCACGAACAACACGGGGCAGTGTCACCTTCTCCTATACACGTCGTGTTTGTTCGGAACACGCCGTGTAAGGGCCAGCCGTGTAGACGGCTGTGTAACTAACAACACGGGCCACCAAGTCAGTGTCTAGTATACGTCGTGTCCCTATGGAACACGCCGTGTAGTCTGAGGTTAGTTTGAACTGTGTGAGTTAGCCATGTAAAGAGACTCTAGGAGGGGAATAGTCTTCAAGTACACGTCGTCTGTTGGGTCAACACACCGTGTAGTTTGAGGTGTTACACGACCTGTAGGGTAGGGGTACACGCCCATGTCAGTGGCTTAAGAAGACACGCCATGTAGTTTTTATACACTCCGCGTAGATTTGTTTTGTAAACTTTTGTGTTTTTCTTCCCCTGTTCTTGTCTTGTACTCTTGTGTTCTCTGTCTTTGTTTTTCTGATCTAAGGTATACTTTTGATCTTTCAGAGTTATGCCTCCAAGACGTCCTTCGGTTGTACGTTTGTCGTCAGGCAATCATCAGATGCCAGATATGGCTGATCAGGGACTTCATGCCGATCCTCCAGTCGATCTAGCCTTGGCACTAGATGTCATACCCATTGTAGGCACCGAGGCGCAATTCAGGGAGGACTTCCTGAGGATGATGCAGACCTTCCAGGGAGCACCGCCTCCTGCCCCGTCGATGGATGAGTTGACCCAGGTTTTCCAGCAGAAGCATCCTCATACTTTTTCAGGGGATGGGGGAGCTCAATCTACAGAGTCGTAGATAGAGGCCACACTGACCATCTTTGAGCACCTAGAGATCCCTCTGGAGAAAAGGGTAAAGTTGGCTACTTATATGCTCCGGGACACTACCAAGAGGTGGTGGGAGGTGATCTCATGGTCTGGGCATCAACATGATATGTCTTGGGACAATTTTCGATGCACCTTATATGACTACATATATCTAGAGACCCTGAGGGCCGATCGATCTCGAGAGTCTATGAGTTTTCAGCAAGGTACCCTCTCTGTTATGGAGTACTCATCTCATTTCACTGAGCTGCAGCGTTTCACAGCGATCCCAGCAGGTGATGAGTTGTTCATTGCTTGGAAGTTCGAGGATAATGTCAGGCAGGAGATCTGTTCCTAGGTGAATATCTTCCAGTTGACTTTGATATCCTCCATCTTCAACCAGGCACTGATCACTGAGCGCAATCTGAGAGACTCTAAAGCAGTGAACCAGGATGGTTCATCATACAGAGCTGGTGTTCCTCCTACGGATAGTAGGAAGCGTCACAGAGAGTCTTCTCAAGGAGATCGAGGTTCGCGGGATGCACCTTTTGGCAGCCAGGTTATATGCTACCAGTACGGTAGGTGTGGGCATACTAGGCCTCAGTGCCAGAGAGATCTGATGGAGTTTCGATCTTGTGGAAAGATGGGCCATCTTCGGCGTTTCTCTCACATCTTCTCACCTTCAGCTGGTGGTAGAGGCCTCTCTATGACCCCGCGTTCTAGAGATGATTCACCAGTTTCCCACCAGTCAGGGAACTGGAGTTATTCCGGCCGTTCAGGCCGAGGTGGAGGTCCTGACCGTGGTGGTTAGTCACCAGGTCATCAGCAATAGCAGAGTGGATCAGCTCAGAGCGGTCAGCCAGGGGCGCAGGGCTACGGTGTAGGCCAGTATTTTGCCGTGGAGCAGACCTATCAAGAGAAGGATCCTGACCCTTATACTGTTCGAGGTATGATCTTAGTAGCCTCAGTTTTATCTTCAACTCTTTTCCATACTGGTGCTTCCCATAGCTTTATCTCTGTTGCGGTTGTGCAGAGCCTTGGGCTCTGTATGTTTTCGTCTGCCGATTTTTTGACTCTTGACACACCGTTGGGAACGAGGAAATCTAGCGTACGATAGTGCAGAGAGATCCCTATTGAGGTTGTGGGGTGTCATTTCATATGGGACCTCTATGTTCTAGAGATGACGGGCTATGATGTCATTCTTGGGATGGACTGGTTGGTTCCTTTCCAGGCAGTCGTTGATTGCTATCGCCACAGGGTGAGTTTCACTTCACCAGAGGGCAGATCCTTCCTTCATAGAGGCGAGTGGGATGTCTAGGTGGGTAGAGATGGACCAGAGCATCATGGGACAGGGGAAGTTACATCCCATATTTCCAGTCTTTATCTGGATAACCAGGGGACTTCACAGTTAGACTTTACTCCAGTGGTGGATCGTTTCAGGGATGTCTTTCCAGAAGACTTTTCAGGTTTACCTCTAGAGTGTGAGGTAGACTTCTCGATTGAGCTCGTGCCAGGAGCGGAACCAGTGTCCATTCCTCCTTATAGGATGGCTACACCTGAGTTTCAGGAGCTCAAGAAGCAGTTGGAGGAGTTGCAGGAGAAGGGTTTCATCCGACCTAGTACTTCTCCTTGGGGTTCACCTGTCCTATTTGCAAAGAAGGCAGACAGTACCCTTCGACTTTGTGTGGATTATCGGAAGCTGAACCAGTTGAAGGTTAAGAAATGATATCCTTTTCCGAGGATCAATGACCTCTTTGATCAGATTTTAGGAGCTCAGGTGTTCTCGAAGATCGACTTGAGGTCCTGTTATCATCAGTTGCACGTTATACCATCAGATATTCCTCTGACAACCTTCAGGAGAAGGTATGGTATTTACGAGTATACAGTCATGTCGTTCGGTCTTACGAATGCGCCTGCAGTCTTTATGGCATTGATGAACTGAGTGTACCATCCGTACTTGGACTCCTTTGTCATGGTCTTCATGGATGATATCTTGGTGTACTCTCACACTCGACACGACCATGCCACACATCTTGAGATCGTTCTGAGTACACTGAGAGAGCATCAGTTTTATGCTAAAATCTAGAAGTTCCAATTTTGGATGGATCAGATTCACTTCATGGGTCATGTTATCTCAGAGTCTGGAGTATCTGTGGGCCCAGAAAATGTGAGAGTTTTAGTTTCCTGGAAGCAAACGAAGAACATTTTTGAGGTGCGGAGTTTCCTAGGGCTAGCCAGATACTACAGACTCTTCATTCAGGACTTCTCGCACCTAGAAACACCATTGAAAAGACTGAAGAAGATGGGGGTAAAGTTTTTATTTTTAGATTCTTATGAGTCAGCCTTTCAGGAGCTGAAGGGGAGGTTGATGTCAGCACTGATACTAGTCTTTCCAGATCCAGGCAAGGGCTATACTGTTTATTGTGATGCTTCGGGTATCGGTCTAGGAGCTGTGCTTATGCAGGGAGATGGAGTCATTGCGTATGGGTCTTGGCAGTTGAGGCCACATGAGAAGAACTACCCAACACACGATCTGGAGTTGGTAGCAGTTGTTCATGCCTTATGCTGTTGAAGACACTATCTTCTGGGAGAGCACTTTGTGGTTTTCACCGACCACAAGAGTCTCAAGTATATCTTCACTCAGCGTTATCTGAATTTGAGACAGCACAGGTGGGTCAAGTATCTTCAGTCCATTGACTTCGAGCTCTCCTATATACCAGGAAAAGGCAATGCAGGGGCAGATGCGTTGAGAAGATGAACTAAGTTTTAGGTAGCTCAGTAGGCCAGTAGTGAGTGACAACTTATGGATATGTTCTCTGAGATGCATCTGGAGGTGCACAATTATCAGGGATAGACGTTCCTTTCTTCTTTGGTTGTTACCTCTACACTTCTTGATCGGGTACGAATGAGATAGGTATCAGACTCAGAGGCCTTGGTCTAGTGGGAGAGTGTGTCAGGAGGGGACCCTCTTCCTGGATGGACAGTAAGCGAGGATGAGATATTGCGTTTTCAGGGACGCGTATGGGTGCCAGTAGACATACGCGAGGAGCTGATGCGGGATTTTCATTCCTTTGTTTGGGAAGTTCATCCTGGCGTCACCAAAATGTATTGGGATCTTCATCGCCAGTATTGGTGGCTAGGTATGAAGAAGGATGTTGCTAGTTTTGTCATGAGATGTTCTACTTGTCAGCAGGTGAATGAAAAGCATCAGCGACCAGCAGGGCTTTTACAGCAGTTACCCATTCCGGAGTGGAAGTGGAACGATGTCACGATGGACTTCATGACTGGGTTACTGAGGACACCTAGAGGAAGTGATGTTGTTTGGGTTGTCATCGACAAGCTTACGAAGGTTTCACACTTCTTTCCGATCAAGGAAACCTTCAGTGTTGATGATCTGGGATGACTGTACATCCGAGAGATTGTATGTCAACATGGAGTTCCACACTCCATTGTTTCAGACAGGTATGCGGGCTTTACCTCTCGGTTCTTGAAGGGACTTCATAAGGATTTGGGTACATAGGTGCTTTTGAGTACCACATACCATCCCCAAACTGATGTCCATTTCGAGTGCACGATCCAGGTGCTTGAGGATATGCTCTGAGATTGGATTCTAGACTTCGGCGGTTCTTGGGAGAAGCATATACCTCTTGTGGAGTTCGCCTACAAAAACAATTTTCAGGATACCATTCATATGGCACCATATGGGAATTTTTACGGTAGGCTATGCCGATCCCCCTTATGCTGGCTGGAGGCAGGAGAGGCACCTTTTCTAGGACATCATCTTTTTCAGGAGACTTTGGAGCAGATAGAGATGATTCAGAAGAGGATGGCTACAACACAGTCTCAGCAGATATCTTATCCTGATCAGCAGAAACGACCTCTGGAGTTTGAGGTCGGGGATCAGGTTTTCCTGCGTGTCGCACCAAAGTTGGGACACAAGAGGATTCGGAGATGGGGCAAGCTTTCACAGCGGTACGTTGGGAAGTTTGAGGTTTTGGTGAGAGTTGGGCCGGTTGCCTATCGGTTGCAGCTACCTTAGAGGTATCAGGCTATGCACGACGTCTTCCACGTCTCTCAGCTCAGATGTTACTTCTCAGACCCATCTCATGTCTTCCAACCCGAGGATGTTGAGCTAGAAGCAGATGCATTGTTTGAGGGGCATCCTATCCGGATTGTCGATCGTAGCACGAAGGTTCTCCGAGGTCGGTCTGTTCCTCTGGTACGGGTTCTATGGCAGCACGGGCGAGTACAGGATGAGACTAGGGAGAGGGAGGCCGAGGTTCGATCGTAGTGGCCAGAACTGTTCGGGGTTTCTTCTTCTACGCCTCTCTAGGGAAATTTAGGGACAAATTTCTTTAAGGGGGGATGTTTGTAAGAACCCGGATCATTGTTTCAGGTATGCCTTTCCTTTTCTGGAGTTTTTTAGAATTTTTGGAGTTTTTGGAAAATTTTGAAGTACACGCCATGTACTTTTTGAGTACACGTCGTGTACTCTCCGCCAACTCGAAGCCGTGTGCTGGCCATGCCCGGGCCACACACACAGGTGTAGGGGTGACATGGATGCCAATTTTGGCGGAGTATGTAAAAACCCACTACACACCGTGTTAAAAAATACATGACTTGTACGTTTTTTTTCACTAAACGGACCAGGGTCGCGCCTCATCGCAATATTTGTCTTCTTCTAGGTCGGGTTCATCCGAGAGCGACCCGTACGAAAAGATCTTCCCCGATCTCCCACCTCTCCATTCGTTCTCTGATTTGAGCACAATCGATTGTGTTGGAAGTGAAACGGTGTGTTCTTCCTTCTGCTTGAATGTTGCTTTCCAATTCTTCCACCTTCTCAAGTTATCTAAGGTTGAACATTTTGTGCCTCTTCTCATATCTACGACATTCTAGGGAGATTCATCTATCATGGTTCAAGTATATTGATCTCCTAGGATCGAGGTAGGTGGTTTTTTCCTTACCATTCAAAGTCTCTGAGTTTTATGTGCGAATTTACACTGATACCCATGAATGGGGTATTGCCTGTTACCTTTTTTCCCTTGTTGTTTTCCTGCCTTGCCTGTATGCTTGAGTAGAGGTAAATGGACCTTGTTAGAGGATAATTTGTTGTTCTTGGATGTATTTTCCCTTGTTTTTTTTTCTATTTACAACCTTTGGGTATTGTTTTCCTTTGGCTGCTACACCCGTTTCACGCCATGTGGTTATAGGTTGAAGTGAAATTCATGACATGCTTGTTGCCTTGTATACTGTTTAGCTAAGTAGCTCTATAGGTGTACTTTTGTTAGGCAATTAGCTCTATAGGTGTACTTTATCCTTATAGAATTATTATGCACTGACTGGCATGAGGCTGAGAGAACCTGGTGCTATAGACTATAATGGATAGACCGAGTGAGCTTCCCAGAGAGCCTTTATATTACAGACTACAGAGGGGATGAACCGAGTGAGCTCCTAGAGAGTCTTGTATTTTATATACTATATAAGGGTAGAACTAGTGCACTTCCTCAGAGAGTCTTACCTTGTTTTAATTTCTTTAATAACCTTCCCAGGATAGAGGAGGAATTGACCGAGTGAGCTTCCTCATAGAGTATGTGGTATAACCGAGGCTATAGGAGGAATTGACTGAGATAGCTTATTCAGAGAGTCTCTAGACCTTAGGGCTAAGAAGGCTAGACCGCGTGATCTTACTCAAGAGAGTCCCTGACTACCCTTTATTATACGGGTAATTGATCGAGTGAGCTTCCCCAGAGTGTCTTATAAATGCGCACGACCAAGACAGAGGGGTTAGGCTGAGTGCACTACCCAGAGGGTTGTGGTACTTCTTGGATAGGACTAGAGGGGATGGCTATGAGTACTTATGAGGGGGTTTCCAGATCTTTAGTTGTTTGTTTCACTACTATTTATTGGTTGTGGATTGATTGCTTCTATGTATCATCCTATTTTACTACTTACTATTACTGCCTATTGCTTGCTGTTTCTATTTACTGCTTATTGTACTTTTACCTGCCATACACTCACTGACTGTTAGGCACAGATCTTCGGGTGAATTCCTACTGGGATTTTATCTCACACCCTGTTTGGTCCATGCTTTTGGGCCCAAGCAGACTATGTTGTTGCAGGTATAGACAAGGGCAAGCGCCCTTCAACTTCTGGAACTTGATTGCTTGGAGTAGGAGAGCATGGACCTATTCTTGGCTCACGATGCTGAGGAGATGTTACATTTATTTTACACTTGTTTTGGTACTTTAGTGTTTTCCAGCATTGTGACTTGTTTGGCAGTTTTCCTAGTTATGTATCATGGATCATTTTATATATACATATGTGCTCCAGTTTGTTGATTTAGTCTTCCACTGTTACATTGTTGGTTATTACTGCTTCCGCTATTGCATGTTTAATTATTTCCCCTGTGTACTCTGCCAATAAAGGCATAGTTTCCCCACTATCACACCCAAGGCCCTCGCTGCTAGTCGGTAGACTCTGGTGTTTGGGAAAATGTGCTTGAGGCCTTCTGACCAACTGGGTATGGGGCGCCTCTGGGTGGCTTCCGGAACCGGGATGTTACAAAATGCATGACTGCTTAAACACTTATATTAGGTACACACCGTTGGGTGGTACCCTACTGAGATTCATCTCACACCCTGCATGGGCCCTTCAGGATGCCTACAGACATTATGGATTTACGTGTAGGAAATGAGGCCAACTTCAGGAGCTGGGGTGCATTATATATTGCATGGAGTTGGTATGGACCTTGAGGTCTTGCCTAGCTAGTGTTAAATTGTTTTCTTACTTTCCTGTATCAACATGCTTACTTTTTTTGTAGCTACTATTGGTTAACCATTTGCACCTTTGCTTATGGATATGTATGACCTATTTTGGATGCATGTTTTGTTGCTCAATAGTAGTTACAAGTGATCATCATGTTGTTGTGTTTATTTCCGCTGCTGTTTATAATTATTGCTTCCGTTGTTTATTTATATTTATTGTGCTTCCTCTCTGTGGGTCTGGTTCGAGTGTGCTGAGTATTTTTTTGCTTTATTTTATTATTATACTCAGACTAGTACCATTACTATTATCCTCTGAGATGGTATAACCTCCACACTATACCTATAAGACCCTCACATCTAGTCGGTAGCCTTTGGCGTTCGAAGAGGTTCGCCTAAGGTTGTGGCACCCGACTCGTTTATCACTATTTGGGTGGATGTTCGGGTCCAGGTCGTTACAAAGTGGTATCAGAGGAGTTATTGAAAGGGATTTAGTAGCAGTTTTTTGTTGTCTACTGATGATATTAAGACCTATCATTTTATTTATGCTGGTTTTACTATTTGGGATATGGTAGACTAGAGATATGATGTTACTGGAACTGGGTTTCTAGCTTGTGCTTGAGTTCCTGTAGCCCCAAGTATGAGGGATGAGCCAAGTTACCTTGGGTGGGAATTGCTGCTTTCTTTTTGTCCAGATTATAGTTTATATGATTTTCACCTCGGTGTCTCACTTGGTGTATAATTTTATTGATTGTGATATGTGACCCTTGACCCGGTGCGGTAAGGGAGAGTTGGACCATGGCCCGGTATGGAAAGGCTTGTTTTCTTGGCTTTTGATAGGCACATTTTTAGGGTATTTCAATTTCATAACTGTACATATGATTTGTGAAGTGATAATTACATGTGAATAATATCAAATTCTCGTGCTTTGTATTCTTGAAATGTGAAAAGGTGAAATTCCTGATAGAATTGCTTGTTTATTTCAATGTACTAGTCTATGCTTTTTATATTGTAGAATTGCATCCAATGGGGTATTTGGGTTTGGCTCTGGTGCGAACAGGCAGGTACTATTAGTTGAGGTGATTTTTATCACCAGGATTGGGCGAATCGGTCTTCAGTTTGAGGAAATGTTTGTTTTCGAGACAGGCATGGCCTTAGGTACTTTTGTTACTTGGCTCTGTTGAGGGGCGGGTAAGGAGGCCCTGAGGCTGGGATGCCGTGGGGCATGGGTTGCGGTGGGGGAGAGTAAGGGTAGTAGTTATGCGCTTACTTTTACTGCTTTACTTCTCTACATTGAATATATATTATATATATATGTGTGTACTATCTGACCATTTACGGTATTTAGTGGATCTATTTTAGCTGACTTAGATGGAGCATCAGGCGAGTGAGGATACAGTGTCGCTAGTGCAGGATCAGGTTCAGGATTCGGTATAGGCATAACATGAGCTGTAGGTATAGGCTCAGGGACAGGATTACGTTCAGGATCCAGTATAGGCCGGGCAACAACCAGGTTTGGGAGCGTTTAGACAATGGATTGATGAGAAACTCCGAGCTAGCCTGGTATGTGTTTTATAGGGGATCGACAGAGGAGCGTAGGGTACAAAGACATCTATGGAATACCTGTCACAGGAGTTCCAGTCATAGAACCCACCGCTTATTCAGGGTGAGGGTGGTCCATAGGTGGCTGAGAACTGGATAGAGAGCTTGCGTATGATTATTGAGCAGCTCGTGACACCTCTAGGGTGGAGGGTCAAGCTAGTGACTTACATGCTGAGAGGACCAGCGAAGCATTTGTGGGATGTGCAGGTTCAGGCTCGTAGGCTTGAGGGACTGGCATGGAAGGACTTCTCAGACAATTTATTTGAGAACTTTTACCTAGAGACAATGAGGACTGAGAGAGCTCTGGAGTTATTGAGCCTTCAGTAGGGAGACATATCCATCATGGACTATGAAGCTACTTTAACTGAGTTGTCTTGCTTTTCACCTGGTATAGTAAGTGGTTACGCTGCAAGGGTGAGGCGCTTCAAGGACGGCTTACGACATGCCATTTGGATCTAGGTGAATATCTTTAGGCTGCGTTCTTTCTCAGAGGTGGTGAACCAGACACTTATAGCAGAGGGGAACCATCAGGATAGGCCCCATGTTGGTCGGGGAACGGTTCTATGTGATGGTTCAGACAGTAGGAAGCGAGGACCGGATGAGTTCCAGTAGGATAGTCAGGACAAGGACTCAACTAGACTACCTCGTAGAAGTTATACAGTGGTTTACTTAAAGTGTGGGAGGCCAGGACATGTTCAGACTCAATGTGATAGGACTATAAAGGAGTGCCAGGCATGTGGAAAGGTTGGGTATCTGGAGAGGTTTTGCTGGCATCCTTCCCAGACAGCTGGCAGACCGAGACCAGGACAGACTGTGGCATCTGGAGTTGGTTCAGGTTCAGTACCAGGAGAGGGTAGCCAAGGTTTAGCTACACGCGGAGGATGTGACAGAGACATCGAGACCCAGCTGAGGGGTCAGCGGATGGTGACTGGAGCAGCACCGTAGGGAGGTCAGGCATCAGGCAGCCGTGCTTCAGGCCAGGTGCACACCATAGAGCTTCTAGAGGCTGATCAGGCTGGTGAGGCGATGATGGATAGAGTTACACCATGGGTGTGGCTGTGATTTCTCATTTTCTTTTTTTTCATGACCTGCTGAGGCATGTCCGTTTTGAGTGCACGAGGTGCACATGATTCTTGTGGACTAACTAGGTTCTAGTCAATGGGATTGGAATAGTATCTAGTGTGTGGTATACTTATATATATATATATGGTATGCGTAACATTTGGGGCATCAAGGATGCAGGTTACTTGAGGTTCCATGGGCATTGGGGCATCAATGATGTGGGTTACATGAGGTGCATTAGGCATCGGGGAATCGAGGATGCAAGTCACTTGAGGTGCTAGGCACCCGGTTAATTTTGAGCATCCATGGGATGTAGGACCTCATAGAGGCAGACACTGATGCAGTACGAGATACGTTGGGTGTTGGGAATGACACAGGAGCACCAATGAGGCGTAGGGGTGATGATGGATCATGGAAGGACTCTGCGTCTGGAAAACAGGTTAGTCAACCTTTGTTTGTTTTGAGTTTTTTCGGGTTGAGACCGAGTTAGGAAATTCTTAAGGTGGGGAGCCACTTGAGAAATTTAGACAGAACCTTCGAGATCGGGGTAGTACAGGCTATTTTGTTAGGGGTGATATGTTTTTTTCCATCTCTGTGTTTTATTTGATATCTCGGGGATGAGATATGTTAAGGTGGGGAGATTTTAAGAACCCGTGTTTTTTGAACTGGTCAAAATCCCAACACTGTTTGAATTTTTGACTTGTTTTTTAGGAAACTGGATAAACTAAGCAGTTTCTAGAAATTTCCAAACTACAAGCCATGTACTTTTAAGTACACTCCATGTATTGGTTGGGAGAGTATTGTCTGTGTGCTTACCAAGTACATACCGTGTGATGACCTTGTAGAAATTTCTTACTACACGACGTGTAGTTATAGACACGGCATATAACCTTGATCAAGTGGCATTTATATATAGCTTGTGGGCCTGTTGGCCGTGCAGAATCATTTAACCATGTACACGCCATGTCCTCCTTGGACAGGTTGTGTGGTCTAGCTAGGTATGAGGGATATACATGGTGTATGGGTAAGTCAGAGAGGAAGAGAAGAGAAACTAAGTACATGCTGTGTACCCCTAGGTACACGCCGTATAGTCATGTTTGTAGGTTCTGTAAAGTAAGTCAGCGGAATTCCAGCAGCCATATAAATAGTTAAATGATATTCAAAGTGTGTAGTCATGAAGTACATGCCGTGTACTTTCATTTTCATTTTCCTAAAACGGGAAGTAGCCTCATTTTTTAGGCAGAACCTCATTGTGTCGCCATGTTTCGCGAACCAAGACAACCAGACCTTGTTCCTTCTACTGGATCTCTGTTTGAACTCTGTTTTGATCATGGTTTGATCCATTGGAACCCCCTCGGTAAGGCCTTGATTCCTCTTAAGCCGTTTTGTTTTTTTTTCTAGAATGAGTTATTGGGGTTTGAGCAATTTTGATTCTTTTATAGATCTACCGCATTTTAGACCTAATTGGAGGCTATTATCAGAGGAGTAACATCATACAAGTCTCAGGTAGGAGGTGCATACCTCGTTTTGTGTTTTCGTGGTCATTTGGGTGGTGCGGCCTTCAACACATTTTCAGGTATTTTGAGGGGGACCCATTTTTATCTGGTATTGCATATTAAACTGTTTATTAGACTCATGGGATGCCTTTGGGTATGCCCATTACCTATTTTGCTTGAGTGGGGCCGAGCGTGGGGTCGTTGCTAAAATGGGGAATTTTGGCTGAGGGCGCCAAAATGGTATTAATTGAATTGTGTTGTTATAAACTATTGAGTTTAGTATATTGAACATTGTTATGTATTGTGAGAGGCCTTAGAGACCTCAGTGTTGGTATGAGATGACACATAGTTAGCGTATTTCAACTATTGAGTTTTTTACCTGTTTAAAAGTAAATATTTTGATGATGTATGTAATTGTGGAATTGTATATGTTGGAACCATTTGGGTTATGTTGGGCAAGGCTTGGATTTTCTTGAGTGATGCTGATCATAGTTTGGGCTTGGACCGAGTTACTTTGGGTGGTTCTGGCTACAAGATTGGGCGTCATGGGTGTCGATTTGAGGTAGGATGGTTGTCAGGTTGGGCATAGCCTGAGTTACAGGGATGGAAATGCCATCAGACTTGAGTGGAATGGTCATAGGGACACGAGGTGTCAGAGATGTTGTCGCTTGGTTAATATTTTGGTGATTACCGCTCACTCATAAACTTTGAGTAGTGTGCACATAGAGATACTCCGTGATGAGTTGGTTTTGACCACTCGTGTGGGTAGAGGCCGCCGTTAGTTGCGGTTTAGGTACTTTTTGTTTGGGGGTGCTTTCTCTAGGAAGCCACATGGGAGGTGAGGAGCCTTTAGGGGATAGCATTAAGGCTATCAGGTTGGGGGAAGATGCTCGCCATCATTTGAGGGAAGATTTTGCTATCCCTATGGATACTTTATTTTGAGGGCTGACATCGTTGTCCCCCCGGCTACATTATTTGAGGGCAGACATCACTGTCCCTGCAGATATTTTTTTGAGGACAGACGTCGTTGTTCCTCTGGGATACTCTTTCTTGGGCGTGCCTTCGGGACCTCGGTACTTGAGACATGCAGTGTCAGGGGGAACATGGTGTCGGGTTACATGATAGAGATTCCAGCGTTGGATAAAGCATGTGACACTCCATGGTGGCTGCTGAGCACTAGTGGAGTTTGAGTTTATTTGTGTATCGTTCTGTTTAATGATTTCCTTATAAAGTCATGGCTTCTTAAACACTTATATTAGATACCCACCGTTTGGTAGTATCCTACCGAGATTCGTCTCACACCCTGCATGGGCCCTTTAGGACGCGTGCAGACTTTATGGATTTATGTGTAGGAAAGAGGCCAACTTCAGGAGTTGGGCTGCATTAGCTGCTACAAGGAGATGGTATGGACCTTGAGGTATTGCCTAGCTGGTGTTACTTTGTTTTTCTTACTTTCATATATCACCATGCTCACTTGTTTTGTAGCTACTATTGGTTAGCCATTGGCGCCTTTACATATGGATATTTATGACCTGTTTTGGATGCATGTTTTGTTTCTCTGCAGTAGTTACAAGTGATCAGCATGTTGTTGTGTTTATTTCCGCTGTTGTTGTTTATATTTATTGCTTCTACTATTTATTGATATTGAATGTGCTTCCGCTCTGTGGGTCTGGTTTGAGTCTGCTGAGACTTTTTTTCACTGCATTTTATTATTATACTCAGACCAGTACCATTACTATTATCCTTCAAGAGGGTATAGTCTCCCCACTATACCTATAAGACCCTTTCTGCTAGTCGGTTGCCTTTGGCATTCGTGGAAGCGCGCCTAATGTAGTAATACCCGACCCGTTCAGCACTGTTCGGGTGGATTTTCGGGTCTGGTTCATTACACATTAACTGTAAATAGACATGGTAAGGTCTATATATATCCATAAAAATATTTTATTAATTTTTTTAGTTATTTTTAACCCTAATCATTTTAGTTTAACCCCTTGGTAAATCCGTTTTAACCTTAATCATGGTAATTTATATTTACTGCTTTCACTAATAATTATCATCAAAATGTATGTTAAACTTATTAGATTATATAAGTTATGATTATTCTAAATATATAATACATTTTACCAACTTAAAATCATATTAGTCTATAATTTTAATCTAAAATTAAACCCATAGGAGTGATGAAACAAAGGGTTTTGAGGATGTGTATTTTACAATAAAAATATGATTTTATATTAACAATATTAATAATTATTATTATTTTATGAAAATAAATTAATATTTATTGATATAAAATCAATAAATTTAATTTATAACATTATCCACTATGGATTATTTTAGATAATTTAAATGGTGAATCATGATGTACTTTATAACATTTTTTAAAGAAATACTCTTTATAAACCAAAAAACAAACTCATACTTAAATGCAATATAATTTTTATTTATAAGTAATTCTATTGATTAAATATAACTAAATAATAATTTCAGTACTTTATATAATATTAGATAATATAATGGGAGTATTAAATTAGTTAAATTATTAAAAAGAAATGGCATTTTTAAAAAATAGTTATTTTTCACTATTGACTAAACAATCAATATTTTCCACAAAATAAAAAATTATACAATAATTTAATTTTTATATTATGATTTAAAAAATGAATTTATATTTTTTTGATTTAAGTTATAAAATTCATAAATTAATCTATTAAAAAAATTCTTATAAGAAAATAGTTTTGTTATAACTATTTCCCTTTGGATTAAAATTTTCATAATATTTTTACAATCAATATGTATTGCTAATTCATATTAATAAAAATAAAAATTATTTTTATATCATTAAAGAGGTTGCTAAATTATTCCCCCCACCTTTTGAAATTACATCCTCACAATTTTGTCCACTTATTAATCAAGTTGGGATATCATTCTGTTATATTATTTTCTGATCCCCATGTCCCCTCTTAAATCATATGGATTTTTCATAAACCTTATGAATAGTGAATCACCTTATTTGGAAACACATTCTTTCTATAGTCAAGAATCTAGATATTTTTTTCTTCATACTAAAGTTTCTTTTCCAACTAAACTACTTTCAGGCTCAAAAAATGTATGAATCTGGCACATACTTCATTAACAATGAACTATGAAACAAGTTTTGTTCCTAGGATAAACTCATAGGCAAGGAAACATAATAGAAAATTGATCCAAAATTATATAATATTTAATATTTTCCAATGAACCACACACATTAATTTCTATTTTTACTAAAATTATTAATACTTTCCCATGGAGATAATTTGAGAAAGACATGATCACCTACCTCAAAAGAAATATAATTCCTGAGGTTATCTGCATATCTTTTTTGCCTACTCTAAGCCGTCCTCAAATGTTACTGAATCAACTAAAACTTATCATCTATTTACTTTACCAAATCTAGTCCCATAAACATATATTCCCCAACTTCATCTTAGAAGGTGTGTGATCGAAACCATTTTCCATATAAGTCATCAAAAGGATCCATTTGTATACTGAAATTAGAACTATTATTATATGAAAACTCAACCCAAAAATTATGTTGATCCCAATCTCCAGGGTAATCCATTGATCAATAATGAAAAATATATTCCATGGTTTTAATCGCCCTCTCTGACTAATCATCGATTTGAGTATGAAAAGCTATACTGAAATTTAATTTAGTACCCAAATATTTATGAATTCTTTTTCAAAAATTAGATATGAATCTAGGATCACAGTATGAAAAAATAGAGAGAAAAACTCCATGTGAACTAACTATGTCCTATATATATAGTTGATAAAGATAATAAAATGAAATCATATCTCAAAATGAAAAAAATTCAAAGATATTTTTAATCATTATCAATAACTCACTCATATTATTACCTCTAAAATATTTGATAATACCACCATGAAATACATTGATATATTTTCCTATTTCCTCTCCACCACTAGAAAAGGTTGATGAAATCCCTTCTTTCATTTTCATTCTACATTAATCTGTTTAAATTTCCAACACTTTGTGGTAATTTAAGAAATATCTATTTTCACTCTATCCCACCCTTATGACTCACGATGGACTATGCATATCTTACTTCTCCCTAGATGAAGAGAAAATAGAGAACTATGTGACTTCCTCAAAAACTGTCTCTTCAAACTGGAATCACAAAAAACACCTAATATTATTTAATATAATAAAAACATTATTCATCAAAATTAAAATAAGAAAAAAATTCAATTATTAATGGATTCTACATTTTCTTGCTAAAAAATGATCATCCATATGATCTTGCTTAATACATTCCAAAACATTCGACTACATTGAAACATGAAACAAAATAGGGGATATCAATATATTCAAAACATATTGGAAAAAAGTTATCATGTCATTAACCAAATGATCAAATTTCCAATGTAACATGATTTTTTACCATTATATATTTTTAACTAAAATCATCAACCACTTTTTTTCTTTTGTAGAATGGTAACTAATCATGAAAAAAATTGATCAGTTTTATCCATCATCTTGGTATCATTGTCAATTATTTTTGAATGAATATATACTTCAAAATTTTTTGATCAGTATAAAACCCTGAATTTATTACATATAAATGATTCCCTGAAATATTCATAGAAAAAATAAAAGTAGATAATTTCATATTATGCATAGGATAATATAACTCATGAGGTTTCAACTGATGTGAAAGATATACAATTACCTAATCATTTTTAATTAATAAAAAACTAGTTCATTTTTATGAAATATCACATTGGAAGATAAATTCTCAATTTATAGAAGTTTTTCCCAAAACTAGAGCATTTGGAAAAAAAATTTAGTTCTTAAAAACAATTATCACGTTCTTTTTCTTAAATAATTGAACTCGTTTTATTGTTATCTTAGCAGACATGCTAGATTTCCAAGAAGTGTTTTCAAAAAACAACCAGTATTAACCCAATAATCTAAGAATATCATGACCCCATCCTTTTACACATAAAAATACATTATTTTAAGAATAATTAAATATTAAATTACATGGAAATGATCATAAAGTCTAGTGCCTTTGGAAGTCTAGGTACATTAAATTTGAAACATGGGATTAAATAAATCATTTCTTAACTTATATTTAATTATGATCTCCTAACTTATTTTGAGATCTCATATCCACATAAGATAACCTGGGGATAACATGAAAAAAGGGATGAACTAAAAATCCCAGTATGTGAGAAAATGTAATAATAAAGCTTAACACATGGGTTAAAAGGAAAAACTGAATGATATAAAAAATGCATGGTACATAATTAAAAATATGGATTCATCATATATAAAACATGGGATCATATAATAATTGAATTGTAGTAATGATTAATAATCACAAAACTTGACTTTAGCACGAGTCAAGGCTCGTTGTACACAGAGGAGCATGAGTCAAGGCTAACCACCAAGACTATTGCACATGGAGCATGAGTCATGGATAACCACCAAGACCATTGCACAAAACGTCTAAGGAGACTAAAATATACCAAATTCATTGGATTTATATCTAGGTTAATAAATCATAACATGTTCATTAATATTTGTGTCACATAAAGAATCGTACATAAGTAATCAAGCATAATCATAAAGGCTACCCATGTTAAGAATTGGGTATCATAATCTTTTCAAAAGACATAATATAAGTTAATATCACAATGGTGTATATGAAGGGAAGGATTCAAATGATACAAGAAAATTAATAAAGTAAAATATTCATCGATCATTATAATATATTTTATACCAAATTGATAACTTTTAAAAATATTATTTAAGATACATTATAATTAAAACATTTTAGTGAGGCTAACAAAAAATATTAAAGATATTTTCAAATAGAAAATGTCATAATATTTTATATAAAAAAAGAAGCGAATCAAGAAGTTTTTCATAATAAAAATAGTGATTTTATAAAAATAATAGTGGCTCAAAATAGAATATAGTGTGCACTTTAATATAGGTAAGAATTCCGAAAGTTCCCTTAAATTTGGCTTACTTATCGGGAGAATTGAGTTTTGAACCTTTTAAAACATATATATCCCTAAAAAGGAGGGATTAATGGATCTTGATACATGATTTTGGAATATATACACAAAATATATTATATTTATATAAAAATAAAACAGAATTTCATTTGGGTAAAAAGAGATAGATAAATAATCGAAGGAATAATGAATGTTTGTGTAAAATACCTTATCTAAGCCTGAAGGTATTATTCACTTGATCTTAATGTCCAAGATAATAAAATAGGATTCACTAATTAATAAATAAATGACATATTATACATGTAATTGATTTATTATAACATTATTATATTAATTTATGGAATTTTAGATAAGTTAATAGATTCAATTTCATCATTGGAGAGTGTTGGTTTCCTTGGTTTTCATGATCAGTTTACTTGTATACATGTGAGGAAGGTTGTAGAAAGTGGGGGTAATTATATAGAATTAAACTTATATATTATAAATGATCTTACATAGGTTAAATTGTACTTATATATCATTTGTTTTTAATGCATGGGGATGAATCATTAGATAAATAATTAGTGATTTTCGTTTGGTTTTAATTTGGAGGTTTTTGAATACAATGAAATAATTTTGTTTTATAAATTAATATCTTGTGAAATAAATTATTTAAGAAAATTACATAAGATATAATACATATATTATAATCTATTTTAACCATAAATTTTTTTTTCATGACTAGACATAAAGATGAGTCATCCTTGAATGTGATAAATTAACAGATCTCTGATGATGTTTTTGTTCTTAGTATAAAAGGAGGGGGAAGGGGAGATGCTGATGAATTATTCAATTATCAGAAAAAAAATTATAGAATATATAACGTACTTGAGTTATTATACCATTTTAATGAGGGGAGGTGAGGATATAAAAATATATGTAATATATTGAAAAGAAAAGAAAACAAACCGAAATTGGAATTTACTTGTTGAATTAATCAACCTTGGGAGCCTCGTTAGGGAAGAGGTTTTGGTATTTTTATGAGTCCAGGATCCCCAGGTAGTGGGGGAGGGTATTTGGAAGATATCAGAGATGAATTTAGACAAGGAACAAGTCCTGATTGGGGTGAGGAGAATATCTAGTGATTGGTGGTATTTATAGTGGTGGGAGGAGGGTTATTCCATTCTTTTAATCATTATTTTACTAATTTTCTCAAGAAAAGAAATAGTATTGGTACTTGCGACCAGAAAATAGTAAATAGATCATGTGAGTTCAAACCAAGGGTTCTTATATTATAAATTATATTAGGAATACTGTATCTAACTTATAATTCATATATACGGTAAATTATCATATTTCACTATTCATCCTAAACTCATTTATTTTATAAAAATAAAAAAAACCACCCCAAACATTTTTTGAAATTAATAATTTAAAAATGAACACTATTTTATAAAAAAAATATTCTAAATATGATAAATTTAATTTTTAATTAAATCATAATTTATTCAAAAATTAATAATTTTAAAATAATAACTAATTTTATAACACTATAAAAAAAATAATTAAGGTCTCATAAAATTATATTAGAACCATAAGATTATAAAATAATAATTTATTATTTCATTTTATGAAAATAAATTTTCATTTAAATTATTAAATTAATCATAAAATTTTAATTAAATAGTTATGACTTACAAAAATTACCAACACTTATACTATGATCATATTGTCTCTTATAAGATGAATAAATTTTATTTATACACTAATGGGTGAGGTTACAATCCATTTGGAAATTTTACTATTAATAAAGGTTAAATTAAAATTCATAAGGGTAACAATACTATTCATAAGAGTATGTTAATATTCTCCAAAAATTATGTTGATCCTAACATACTCTAAATATCTTTCTGATTGCAACCCTGTATCTCTATTTTATGAAATTCAAATCATAGAAGTGAAAAAAATTAGTTTAATGACGTGGTTATAACTATATCCTTAAAACAAATTGTTATTTCATAGATACTTAGTGTTTCATGAATTTTATTAAATTTATTTGTTTGTTATTGGGGTGTTACATTCTTTTCCCCTTATGAAATTTCGATCTCAAAATTTTTGATTACATTCTATGTTGAAAACATGTGAGGGTACTTCTACTATTTCCTTCCATTTACTATATATGAAAAACAAAATTTGGTGGTCTTGAATACATATCTAGTTAGAATATAAAAAGATAACATTTAACATAGAAGCATAAACTTGTAAAGGAAAAGTACATCCTAACTTTTGATTCCCCCGTTTTCAGTCTAGGATATCCATTATATGTTTCCTAACAAATATTCTTATGGGTTTTTTGTTCCCTTAATATAGGTTCATAATTATCTTATGAATTTACCAAAGCATATCCCTAGGGAGTGTCAATCTATGTGAAAAATACAACTCATTGTTGGGTTCTAGGTTACCCTGAGTCAAACCAATAACACCTTGTCAGAGTTATTGCTCAAGATAAATATTTTCTAGAACAACATCCACCTGTCGTATCCAGACATGGATTTATTTTCTTAACAAACCCGTTAATCTAACTAACAATATTTTGGGTATTATTTATTAGAATTAATCTTATCCCTAAGGTTCTTAATAAATATATCTATTCAAAATCTCCAAAAATAAATTGACCATTCTCTTATACCAACAATAGAGGCCCCATCCTTTTACACATATCATTACATGATTTTAATTATAATTAAACTTCAAATATCATGACATGTATCATAAAGTCTAGTGTATTTGGAAGACTAGGTACATAAGACTAAAAAATGGGACTAAATAAAACATTTACATATTTATCATCCACTATGAACACCTAAGTTCCTTTGATCCATTACATATGAATAGGATAACCTGGTGATAACATAAACAAAAGGATGATCTAAAAAACCTAGTAAGGGATTAAACGTAAGAATAAAGCTTAACACATGGGTTAGAAGGGATAAAATAATGATATAAAAAGGCATGAAACATGATTAAAATTATGGATTCATATCATATATAAAACGAGATTGTATATTCATGGAATTATAGTAATGTGACATCAATATAAAAAATGACTTTATCATGATTCATGATTCGTTGAATATAGAGGAGCATGAGGCAAGACTATCCACCAAGACCGTTGCACATAGAGCACAAGTCAAGGAAAATCTCTATGACAGTTGCACATAATGTTTCATGAGAAAAAACATTACACAATAAATTGGAGATCTATCTAGTCACACCCATCCTAACATGTTCCGGAAAATGTGTTCCAAATAAATAATCATACATGAGGAATCAATCTTAAACATATGGGTCACCCATGGTAAGAATTGGGTATCATAATCTGGTAAAAAGACATAACATAAGGGAATATAACAATGGTGTCGATGAGGGGAAGGATTTAAATCATACGTGGACATTCAAAAGAGAAATTAGGCATGAATCATTATAAGAGAAGTAAAACTAATGTAAAAATATGTAAAAAGAGTATTTATGAAACTATATAATTAAAACATTATAGTGTGGTAGAAGGAAAATATTAAAGAGAATTTAAAATATAAAATGGAATATTCATTTATATAAAACCAGACCTAAACCAATAAGGTTTTTATAATAAAAATAATGATTTTATAAAAACAATTTTGGCTTAAAGAAGATTATAGAGTGAACTTTATAATGGGTAAGATATCGGGAAGTTCCCATAAATTGGGTTTTCTTATTGGGAGAATTGAGTAGGGAACCTTTTAAAACATGTATATCCCTGAAATGGAAGGTTGAATGGATCATGATACATGAATATGGAAAATATAAACAAAATTTAGAATATTGAAATAAAAATAAAATATAATTTTATTATTGTAAAAAGTTAGAAAGAATAACTTGAAGGAATAATGGAGGTTCGGGTAGAATCTCTTACTTTAAGCCAGAATGTGTTCTTAAATTAATCTTAATTTCTTAGATAATCAAAATAGATCCATTAATTAATAATTAAAAAACGTCCTATACATTTAATTTATTTATTATATCTTTATTATATTTATTTATGTTCTTTTTTATCAGCTATGAGATTCAATTTCATCATTTGAGAGCATTTATTTCCTTTGTTTTCATGATCAGTTTACTTGAATACATGTGAAAAAGGTTGTATGAAGTGGGGTTAATTATCTAGAATTAAACTTATATTTTATCAATGATATTAAATAGGTTAAATTGTTCTTATATATCATTTGGTTTTATTTCATGAGGATTAATTATTAGATAACTAATTAATGATAGTCGTTGGGGTCTAATTTGGTGGTTTTCGAACACAACTAAATTATTTTATTTTATAAATTAATATCATGTGTAAAAAATGATTCCAGACCATTAAATTAGATACTTTACATATATTATAACATTTTTTTACAATAAAATATGTTTAAAAACCAGAATTGAATAAGATAAATGAAATTTAAAACTTTGTCGTCCATGAATGTGATAAATTAAAACATCTCAGATGATGATTTCATTCATAGTATAATAGGAGGGGGAATGAGAGATGATGATAAATTATTATATTATAAAAACCAAATTATTGTATATTTATTATAATAGAGTTATCATAAAAATATGAGGAGGTAAGGGAAGGATAGAAATAAAAAATAATGATCTTAAAAAGGAAATAAAAGAAACAGAAAGAGTAATTTACCTCTTGAATTAATCCTCCTAGAGAGTGTCCATAGGGAAGAGGTATTAGTCATTTTTTTGTGACCAATATATCTTGGAGGTGGAGGTGGGGCTTGGCATGATACTTGATCAGAATTTGGACAAGGAACAAGGCTTGATAGGTGTGATGAGAAGAGGTGGCGAGGGGTGGTATTTATAGTGGAGAAGAGGAGGGTTTCTCCATTATTTTAGTCATCATTTAATTATTTTTCCCAATTCAAGTAATATTATTGGTTATTGTGACTAGAAATATTAAAGAGAGAAATTGAGTTATAACCAAGGTTTATTTCATCATCCATGATGTTAGGAATAGTGTATTTAACTTATAATGTATATATACGGTAAATTATAGTATTTTACTATTCATAAAAATTCAAGTATTTCAGAAAAGTCCCAAAAGTTTATCCAAATGATTTTTCAAAATGTAGAATTCAAAAATTAAATCCATCTTATAAAATACATTTTATAAATGAGATAAATTTATTTTTTAAATAAATTCATAATTTATTCAAAAAATAATCATTTTAAAGCTATAACTAATTTTATAACACCTTAAAAAAATCATCAATGTCTCATAAAATTATATTATAACCATTATATAATAAAACAATAATTTATGATTAAATTATATGAAATTAAATTTATATTTATGTCATTAAATTAATCATAAAATTGTAATTAAATATTTATCACTTAAAAAAACAACACTTTTACTATGATCATATTGTCACTTATAAGATGCCTAAATTTTATTTATACATTCATGGGTGAGGTTACTATTGATTTAGACGATTTAGTATTAATAAAATTCATATTAATATTCATAAGAGTAACATTACTATTCATATGGGTAAGTTACTATTTACCAGAAATTAATTTGATCCTAACAGACTATGAATATCTTTCTGATTGAAACCGTGTATGTCCTTTTTAAAAATTCAAATAATAGAAGAGGAAAATTTTAGTTTACTGGCTATTTTAAAAATATCTCATTAAAACAAAGTGTTTTTTCACATAGAATTAGTGTTTCATGAATTTCATTAAATTTATTTGTAAATTCTTGGGGTCTTACATTCTTCCCCATTATCATATTTTGCTCCTGATATTTCATGTTACATTCTAATTTGAAAACAAGTGAGGGTACTTATCCTATTTCTATTCATTGAATATAAAAGAAAAACAAATTTAGGTGGGATTGAATACATAGCTAATAATAATATATGAAGGAAATATTGAACATAAAAGGATAAACTTGTGAGGGAAAAGTATATCCTATCTTTTGATTCCATAGGTTTCATCCTAGGTTATCCATAATCTGTTTCTGGACATATATTATTGTGGTATTTTTTTATTCCCTTTATAATGGTTCATTCTAATATTATTAATATAAAAAAGAATATCCTTCAATAGTATCAGACTAGGTGGATAGTAAGCCCTATTGTTGGGTACCATGGTACCCCGAGTTTGGCTTGGAACACCGTGTCAAAACTGTTACTCCTAGGTACATCGGTGCCAGAACAACGCCGACATGTAGAATCTAGACATTGATGTATTTTCTTGATAAACCACTTGTTCTATACAAACAATAATTTAAGGATTATTTATTAGAATTAGTATTATCCCTAAGGTTGTTACTAAAGTACCTCCAAAATTAACAAGACCTTGCTCAGATACTAAATATAGCAACCCCAACCATTTACACATATCATTACATCATTTTAAGTATAATTAAACTTCAAATTACAATCCAAGGATTGTAAAGTCAAGTGTCTTTGGAATAATAGGTACATAAAACTAAACACATAGGAATAAATAAAAAATTTCAATATTTCTCATCCATTATGACAGTCTAACTTCCTTTGAGCCCTTACATCTACATAGGATATCCTGGGGAAAACGTGAACAATGTGATGAGCTAAAACGCCCTTTAAGGGAATAAACATAATAATAAATCATATCACATGGGTTAGAAGGAATAAATTAATTATATAAAAGGCATGGAACACGAGTAAATATATATATTCATAACATATAGGGTAAAGACCAGGCCTTAAACATAACTAATTATAGAGACTTTTGAGTAGTATTTATTTTATATCACTTCCAAATAACTTTTAGGTCTATTGTTTTAAGGAATTAGGAGAAACTCTTACATAGTAAACTCATACATTATAAGTGGAAACTTATACTCAGTATCTATTTTTTCACCAAAGGAAACACTTTTAAAATAAAACATGATTTATTTTCATGACACATATACAATAATTTAATCATGGAATATTATTTTTCCTTACAAATATTAAGACCTATGAAAAACATTTTAAAATATGGGATGATCACAAAAATATCAGTAAGGGACACAATGAAAATAAACTGTTAGTCTAGTGATAACATGAAAACACATTAAACAATTTTCTTAAAAACACATTTTCAAGAAGAGTAAAATCACATAGTTGCCTTGGGACATCATTACCATATCACTCATACATTCACCCTTACAAATGTAATAACCATAAGTTCAAATTCCATATCTAGAATACCCAATGAAATAGAGAGCTATAATGGGGATCACCCTTCATATAAGCTATATCAGGATCACCCATGAGCTATAATGGGGATCAAACCTTCGTATAAGCTATATCGATCTCACCAATTAAATGTAAAAGTACCAATACATAATAGATTTAAATTTTCAACCTGTCAATAATAAAATTTCATTTTCATCCATAAGATAATATATCCATTCTCAAAAACCAATTGAAAGCATTTATGAAAGAGATTTTTGAATAAATGTTTCCCATAACACTTTGAAACATTAAAAATAAATTCTAGAATTAAGATTTTAAAAAATTTATGTCCATATAAATAAATCCACAAAAACATTTTGAAAAAATTGGCATTAATAAATATGATTTATAATAATAAATCGTTAAAACATTGAAAACAATGTTTTAGTTAAAGAGTACCTTACCACTTGAGAAACACTTGAATAAAAACCATTAAAGATTAACATTAAAAAAACATTAAATATAATTATAATGTATTATTTCATGATATAACATGTCAAAAGGGTTGTATATACACTTTATAGGGTGATAAAGGTGAATAACATCAAGATATGCCTCAATGAAAGGATATTGAGACGAAGTCCCTTACCATGAGTTTTATTCATCACATATGTTCCTTGTTCTTCCTGATTAATAAACTAAGGTAAATTTATATTTCCTTCAGAACCTTTTAATTTTTATTAATTTTTTATATTATTAATTAACTAGTTATAATAATTAGTTAATTATTTGAGTTCATGTCAGACATTTTATCGATATTCTGTACTTGAGTTGAAAATGAACATAAAGTGATGTCATTAGTTTAAGTGGTCCTAAGTAAAAAATATCCATAATAACATTCATGAAATAATAATCACTTTTTTTATTAATTATAAATTTAAATCCAGTCATTAAATATGCATAATAAAAATGAACAATGTTATAATCTTGGAGACGGTAAGACATACGTAAGCATGAGTAACATTTTCCTTTTTTTCATTTATTGTATGGAAATAAGGTAAGTATTTTTTTTACCTTTCGAGAATGATAATAATATAATTAATATAATATTAATAATTTAAATATACTTATATATATCATAGAAGTTATATAGTGAATAAAAAAGAATAAAATCTTTTCGTGGAGGTGATAGTTCACACGTACTCATGAATGAAGTTATCATTTTTATCAGCATGGAAATTAAGAACATAATTGATATATTATTATCATATAATTATTAATATGTCATAAATATAACATATTAACAATAATTACATCATTATAACTAGTCATGAGAGACAACTATGGAAAACAAACTATATGAGTTCGAAAGGCAGTAGTCTGTTGTACACACACAAAAAATGTTCATTTCCTATTTGATGAAATTGAATATGGATTTAGCTGAGAACATTAAAAATATAACATCTCAGCATATTTATGATTCTAGAGTAATTATTTCATCTTGGATGAATAATATTTTACAGAAGTGGCTGAAGAAATAAAATAGAAACACTTAAATAAAAACAATAACTTTCCTTCAGATGATCACACTTCTTAAAACCTTAACACCTCTATGGAGGGTGTTGTGCCTCAAATAATGCTTAAATAAAGTGAATAGGTATTATAAGAAGGGGTTTAGGTAGATATTGGTCAAACCAAATTTTTTTGGATGTATAAGTAATAGTGAGGAATGAGTGCCCTTTTATAGGCGAGGGGAGGGACACTCTTGGAATTATAAAAAGTTTTAAGTTAATATAAATTCATTTCCTATTAAAAATGGTTCCAAATAGATTTTTTTATTATATGATCATTTTGAGTTGAATAATAATCATTAAATTAAAATTAAACAAGTTTTGAATATTTTTAAATACTTATATTTTTTGTTTTAACCACTTTTAACTCTTACCATTTTATGAAGTAATTGACTCTTTGAGGGTTAAAATAATTTTCAAATCATTCCAAAAGACCAATGAATGACTCATTAATTACATATTTAGAGTTATACCATATTTTTTGTGGAATATTATATTTTTTTATAAATTTTATATCATTTAATTAAATATTTTATATTTTGAATTTTGAATCATGTCAATTTTGAAACTATTCTTTACATGACTATTTTAAAATATAATAAAAGAATTATTCCATTGAAAAAATACATTAAATAAATCATAACATGTCATAGTCATCCATAAACTTCATGTATGTTATCAAATATTTCCAACTATATTTATTTTAATATTATTAATATCATTTATTTGATTATTTATTTAATAAATATTTTGCTGCATCATCATTGTGTCATAATTAAATTTAATTATTTAATTTGTAAATATTATAAATAAATTACAATGATATATTAAATCATTTTATCTTTATAAGGACTATTCATAGTCAAAGATATCACTTATATAACCCCACATTAGGTTTTTTATTAAGAGGAGACATATTTATGAAATATTTTCCTTTACTTCAAATTAAATGTTATAAATGTCATAATCATACCAAAGTGGCATACAAAGGTCAAACTTTTATCCAATGTATCTTCTTGGTCTAAAATGACTCATCAAATAAGATTATGACACGTTTTAGGTTAATTGTTTAATATTAAAATTTTAATTTTACCCTTATTTATCTCATTTACCCTTTTACCATGGTAAATTAAATACTTAAGTTTCTATAAACCAAAAAATATATTGATCCTGTTGGAAAAAAAATTCATACTTATTAAAACCATGTATGTATTTTTTTCAAAATTCAATTCACAGAAGCGGTAAAATTATATATAATGGTAATTCCGCAAATGTGGCTAGAAGGCGGGTAAAAGAGACATACAAAAATGTAAACAAATTTTCATATCTAAGTTAAATATAAAAATTATTCCAATGAACTAAATTTTATTCATACTTGTAATATTTAACTGTTATGAAATTAAAAATATTCTTAATGTATAATAATTATTTAACAGAAAAATCAGTTTTTAACTATAATGTAGTATTTTTCGCTATTCATTAAAAAATGAAACCATTCTGAAAAAAAATCAACAAAAGTAAATTTTGATTTCTCAATTCTAAAGATGAAGTTTATTTTTTCAAATATAAAATATATAAGTGTAAAAAAGTAGATTTAAAAAGGTTTTTCCATTAAAAGTTATTAAAACTGCATTTTTAGAAAAAAATACTTCTTTCACCTGTAAAATTGAATTTGTTCTAATATCATGTCTAAAAAATACACAGGATTAGTTTTAAACATTATATTGAATTTATATTTCATTAATATAATCCAAAAAGTGTTATTTTATTAATTTATAGAACAATTATTCACATTTAAATATTTTTTCATAGAAACACATCATTTTTATTCAATTAGTTCTTATTTTAATTTCTAATTAATTTTATAACCAATGAATCATTATACAAAATTGGGTAAAAAAATATTTTAATTATTCAATTAATACTATTCATTCTCACCATTCTAACAAATATTTTATAAATGAAACATTAAAATAATAACAATTAGTTCGTTTAAACATGATGTGGTGTATCATGTACACTATTGAAGATGATATTTCATTTAAAAACTAGAGATGTTTAATTCTCCCCCCTTTTGAAAATTACGTCCTCACAATTTTAATTTAGGGTCGGTAAATAAGGTATCGATTTTTGAAATACCTTTATTAGAATCCCACAATGGAAAAGGATTAATAAAATTACCACTTTAAAAAAAATAAATGGAAGTACAAAGGTAACATGATATAACACACACTAGGATTCCATGTAGAAAAACATGGATATTGAAGAAAAACTAACAATAATGATATGATTTATAGTGATAGAAAACATTTTCAGGAAAAAGTTAATAATCACAATGCTATAAATTTTTGATGGGTTAAATGGTCTTTGACCTCGTAGCAGGAAAAGTAAATATAAAACATTTTTGTTTTAATATCCTTTTCATAAAGTTGAGGAATTATTTTACTAATTAGAATAATAACATAAGTAAATAAATTTACATTAAAAGTAGAGCTTCATCGATTAATTTAATTCCACTACAAACTCTTTTATTTTTCCAAACGATGAGTATTTAAGATGATTGCCTGAAGCACTAGAATCAACTTATATAGAATCACATAATCCAAAATAGATTAAAATCCTTTTCTCTATTCAGTATACATTAAACATAACCAAAATGGTTAGCACATGATATGATAATTTCCAAAAAAATTAACCTTAGGTGATGAAAAACTACTTCAATATCCTAAATTTAATAGTAATATCCAAAGATCGACAAACACCATTCAAAAAATAATTATCCCAAAAATTACTTAAAATTACCCATAAAAATATTGAAATCGAAAACTAAGAATAATTTCATCACATATTCTTCCAAGATAAATTTTAACATTTATATTCAGACAACACCAACCACTCTTAATATATCATACCAAAATGTAATTAACCTAAATTCATATTCTCCATGATTGGAAAATAATTTCCATAAATAGCACAATTCTCGATAAGTCCAAAATTTCAAATAATATATTCTTTTATAATAAACTTCATCCATTAATCTTCAATTAAAATCCTATTGTATTCTATTTAACTTAATAATATAAAGTTCTCGTAATACTAAAGGTCTTTGAAAATAATTTTTTTCACTTAATCCCCAATTCAATTTTATGTCCCATAGTTATCTATTAGATAAAATATATGTCTCCCAAGTAAAATTATTATTAATCCATAAAACCATTTAACAAAAAATATATTTTATACTAACCCAGGACTATATGTAGGCCAGTGTTATGCAATAAAGCCTTGTTGCACTTCGGTTGTGGGTTTGATTCCTGTAGCCTTGTCCGATATGAGAAGTGGTCATCATTCCTACGGGTTGTCCCTTTTTATAAAACTATATAATTATTATAAAATCCCAAAAATAAATTCCTAAAAAATAAATATAACATGTGTTACCCTAAAATATTATCTCATACCTTTCATTTTGTATCCCAAAAAATAAAGAAACCATAATTAACTTAAATAATGAATGTCTCAAAAAATAATTTTAATCACCTTGAAATTTTAAAGATTAAAGCCTCAAATTTATTTTTATAACATTAAACCTATAATAAAAATTAAAATAATAAACTCATGATGATATCCAAAACTCTTAAGAAAACATCATAATATCCAATATTGTTTAAACCCTGCTCTGAAACCAATTTTAATGACCCGACCTTAAACGTAAATTATTCTACTGAATTATGACTAGAATTTATTTTCTTTCATTCCAAAAGATATTTTAGTATTATAGTTTTAGAGTATAAGGGAAAACTCTTACATATTAAACTCATACATTACAATCAGGAACTTATACTCAGTATCCATTTTCAAACAAAAGGAAACCCATTTAAAATAAAACATGATTTCTTTTCAATACATGTCTTCAATACATTCATAATGGAATCCACTATGTCCTTACCAATCATGAGACATGGGAATTTTTTTAATCTTGGGATTAGAACAAATATCATAGTAAGGGACATAATGAAAATAAACTGTTAGTCTAGTGAAAACATAAAAACCCATTAAAACATTTTCATAAAAACTCATTAGCTAGCATAGAAAAATAACTTAGGTGACTTGGGATATAATTACCATATCACTCTTAAATTCATCCTTACAAATGGAATAACCATAATATCAACTTCCATCTCCAGAATACCTAATTCATTGGAGAGCTATAATGGGTCTCACCCATTGTATAAGCTATATCAGGATCACCTGTCTTTCATGAGCTATAATAGGGCTCAACCCTTCGTATAGGATATATTGAGCTCACCTGGGAGCTATATTGGGGATCAAAATCTCATATAATCTATATCAGGATCACTTGTTAAATTTACAAATACCAACACATAAAAGATTTCAATTTTCAACATTTCACTCATAAAATTTCATTTACATTCCTAAAATAACAAATCCATTTTCAAAAACCAATTTAAAGCATTTATAAAAGATATTTTTGAATCAAAGATTCCCATAACACATTGAAAATTTTAAAATAAAATCTAGAATTAATAATTTAAACCATTTATGTCCATTTGAATAAATCCATAAAACAATTTTTAAAAAATGTAAATTAATAAGATTAATTTAGAAGAATAAATCATTAAAACATTTAAGATGCTGTTTTTATTAGAGTCCCTTACAACTTAATAAACACTTGAATAATAATAATTAAATAATAACATTAAAAAACATTAAATATTATTAAAATATAGTAGTTTATAATATAACACCTCAAAGGGGTTTTATATACAATTTTATTATAAATGTGCATAACATCAATATATGCCTTAATGAAAGGAGATTAAGACAAAGTCCCGTACCATGAGGTCGACACATCACATATTTTCCATGTTATTCATTAATAATAAACATAGGCTAATTTTTAATTTATTTATAACGTTTTAATGTTTATTTTTCCTTTAATATCATTAATTACCATGTTATAATAACTAGGTAATCGTTTGAGTTCATATCGAATGTTTTGTCGATATTCGATACTTGATTTGAAAAATTAACATGATATGATATCATTAGCTCAAGAATTCATGTTTAAATCTTATATAGAATAACATTAATGACATAATCATCACTTTTTTTTAGCAATTATACCTTTAAATCCATTCATTAAATATGTATATAACAAATGAACAATGTTACAATCATGGAGACGGTAAGATGTACATACGCATGAGTAACATTTTCCATTTTTCATTGATCATATGGAAATATAAAAAGTATTGTTTTACCATTAACGAATTATAATAAAATCATTAATATAATATTAATAATTTAAATAGAATTATATATATCATATAAGTTATATGGTGAATAAAAGCGAATCACATCGCTTTGGAAAGGTGATAGGTCACAGGTACGCATGAACGAAGTTATCATTTTTGTGGGCATGGAACGTAAGAACATAATTGATATATTATTATCTTTTAATGATTAATATGTCACTAATATAACATATTATGATTAAATCCATCATTATAACAAGTCATGTTAGATGGTTATAGAAAATGAACTATATCGGTTTGTGAGGCGGTAGTCAGTCGTACAGAGGAATGAAATATTCATTTCCCATTTGATAAAATTGGAGATGGATTGAGGTCATGATAATAAAATTATTACATCTCATCATATTTTTAATACTATATTTATTGTTTAATATTGTAAAAAAATATTTAAATGAAGTGGAAGAAGAAATAAAATAGTATCACTTGAATAAAAACATTACATTTCCTTCATATGATCACCTTTCTTAACACCTTAACACCTATAAAGAGGTTATTATGCCTAAAAAGGGTTAAAGAATGTGGGGAGGGATTATAGAAATGGTTTTGGGAATATATTGTCCAAACCAAATGGTTTTAGAAGTATTATTAATAGAGATGAATGGGTTTTCTTTTATAGGATAGGGGAGGGGAACTATTGGAATTATAAAAAGTATTAAACTAATATAAATACATTTTATATTAAAAATGGTCCCCAACTGATTTATTAATAATATATGATGACATTTGACAAAATACTCATCATCCAATTAAAATTAAACAAATTTTGAATATTTTTTAATCTGTATCTTTTTGTTTTATCCCCTTTTAACTCTTACAGTTTTCTCAAGTAAATTAAACTTTTAGTGCTTAATTAATTACCAAATCATTCCAAACGAAAAATTAATGATTAATTAAAACAATTTATAGAGTTAAATCAACTTATTGGACGAATAATTTTTTTTAATAAATTTTAAATCATTCAATTAATCATTTTATATTTTAAAATATGAATTATGTCAATTTTGACACTATTCAATACATGACTTTTTTAAAATATCATAACAACTTTATGCCATAAAAAAAATACATTAAATCAATATTATAATGTCATAGTAATCTATAAGATTCATTTATGGTGTCAAATATTTCAAAATATAATTATTTTAATATTATTAATATCATTTATTTGATTCTTTCCTTAATAAATCTATTACTGCATCATCATAATTTCATAAATAAATTTAACTATGTAATTCTGAAAAATTATTAAGAAATTACCATGATTTATTTAAAATTTTATGCTTAATAAGGACTACTCATAGTCTAATATATCACTTATATAACCCCATAGGTAATTTTTTAGTAAGAAGAGAGATATTTATTACATATTTGACTTTACATTAAATTAAATGTTATATATGTCATAATCACACCCAAGTGGCATAAAATGGTCACAACTTCTAAAAAATTATTTTTTTGTTGAAAATAACTCATAAAATAATATTAGAGAAACTATTAGGGTAATTATTTAATATTATAACAGTAATTTTACCCTTATTTACCTCATTTACCATTTTACTTTGGTAAGTAAAATACTACAGTTACTATTCAGAAAATATTATTTGGATGCTATTGGACCAAATTTTTCATAAATATTACAACATTTTATATCATTTTTTTAAAATTAAATTCAATGAAGTTGTAAAATTATGTTTAATGTTAATCACACAAATGTGGCTAGAAGATGGGTAAAATAGGCATTCAAAAATGTCAATAACTTTTTGTATCTAATTTAAATAAAAATTATTATTCCAAAGACCTAAATTGGATTAATAAATAAAATATTGATCTATTATTACATTAAAAATATATTTAAATTATAATAATTATTTAAATGAAAAATTAGTTTTTAGCTATAGTGTTGTATTTTTCATTATTCCTTTAAAAGGAATCTTTTCGGAAAAATAACAAAAATTAAACCAAAGTAAATTTTTATACCCCTCTTAAAAAGAATAAGTTCATTTTACCAAATATAAAATATAAAAGTTTCAAAAACTGGATTTAAAAAGGTTTCCCCATCAAAAGGCGGTAAAATTGCATTTTTAGAAAAAATACTCATTTCATTTGTAAAATTGTATTTGTTGTTATATAATGTCTTCAAAATATGTTGGACTATTTTAAAAATTATATTGAATTTATTTTTCATTAAAATATTCTTAAAATTCTGATTTAATTATTTTATAAACACAATTATTCATATTTAAATTGTTTTTCATAAAAATACATATTTTATATTCAATTAGTTTATATTTTCATTTCTAAATAATTTTCAAACAAATGAAAAATTATATAAAAATGTGAAAAATAATATTTTCATTATTCAATTAATACTATTCAATCACACCATTCTAATGAATATGTTATAATGGAAACATTATAATCACAATATGTTGTTGTTCATTTAAACATGATGTGGTGTATCATATATGATTTTTGACATTATATTTCGTTTAAAAACTTGAATGTTACATATAGAACATGGGATCATATAATAATGGAATCATAGTAATGTGGAAGAAAAATAAAACATTTATTTATCAGGATTCAAGGCTCCCTTGAGATAGAGGAGCATGAGTCCAGGCTAACCACCAAGACCATTGCACATGGAGCACGAGTCATGAATAACCACCAAGACCGTTGCACATAACATATCATGAGAGTAAACCTTACCCAATGCATTGGAGAAATATTTGGGCACACCCATCATAACATTTTATTCAATTTCTGTGCCACATGAAGGATTATACGTATGGAATCAAGCATAAATATAATGGTTACCCCTATTAAGAATTGGGTATCATAACCATGTCAAAAGACATAACATAAGGGAATATCATGATGGTGTCCATGAAGGGAAGGATTTAAATCATAAATAGAAATTATTATTGTAAAATGGGCATAGATCATTATAAGAGATGTAAAACTGAAGTGATAACATGTAAATAGAGTATTTAAGAAACATTAGAATTAAAACATTTTAGTGTGGTTAAAGGAAAATATTAATGATCTTTTAAAGTTGAAAATAGAATAATCATTTATATAAAAAATGAATTTAATTAATAAGGGTTTTATAGTAAAAAGGGTTTTTTTATAAAAATATTTTTTTTTTCAAAATAGGTTATAGAGTGCACTTTACAATGGGTAAGAATTTGAGAAGTACCCTTGAATTGGGTTAACTTATCAGGAGAATTGAGTAGGGAACCGTTTAAAACATATATATCCCTGAAAATAATGGATGAGTGGATCTTAATACATGTCTTTGAAAAATATACATAGAATTTATAATATGTACATAAAAATAAAATATAATTTCATTTGGTTAAAAAGAGTGAAATAATTACTCAAAGGAATAATGTAGGTTCATATAAAATCTTTTAACTTATACCCTAAGGTGTTCTTAACTTGATCTTAATGTCCTAGATACTCAAATTAGATTCATTAATTAATATGTAAAAAACCTAATAAACTTGTAATTTATTTATTATAACCTTATTATGTTCTTTTATATTCTTTTTGATTGGTTAAGAGATTCAATTTCATCACTTTAGAGCGTTGGTTTAATTTTTTTAAGACCAGTTTACTTGTATACATGTGCGAAAGGTTGTAAAAAGTGGAGATAATTATAAAAAATCTAAATTATATGTTATCAATTATATTCCATAGGTTAAATTGGTCTTATATATCATTTGGTTTTATGGTATGAGGATAAATCATTGGATAAATAATTAAGGATAGTGGTTTGGGTTTAATTTGGCGGTTTTCAAACATAGTGAAAATATTTTGTTTTTTGAATTAATATCATGTTTAGAAAATGATTACATTACATTAAATATAATATTATACATTTATTATAATCCGGTGTGACCATAAAATTGCTTTCATGACAATCCTTGAAGAATATAAATGAAATTGAAAACTTCATTGTCCTTGAATGCGATAAATTAACAAATCTGAGATGATGTTTTGATTCATAGTATAAAATGAGTGGGAAGAAAAGATGGTGATGAATTATTACACTAGAATGAAAAAATTATAGTACATATAATTTACTAGAGTTATCATACCATGTGGATGACGGGAGGTGAGGATTGAAAAATAGAAGAAATATTTTGAAAATAAAATAAAATAAATGGAATGAGGAATTTACCTCTTAAATTAATCCTCACTGAGAGCTTCCTTAGGGAAGAGGTATTAGACTTTTGATGAGACCAAGAGTTTATAGATGTGGGGGAGGGGCTTGTGGAGATATTTGATCAGAATTTGGACAAGGTACAAAGCTTGAAAGGTCTGAGGATAGAAGGTGGTATTTATAGTGAAGGAGAGGAGGGTTTTCCATTATTTTAATCATTATTTTATTAGTTTCCCCATGAAAAGAAATAGTATCGATTTTTGTGAATAAAAAAATTAAAGAGATATTTTTAGTTCAAACCAAATGGGATTACATCAGTGATGTTGTTAGGAATATTGTATTTAACTTATAATGTATATATATGTTAAATTACGTTATTTCACTATTCATAAAAATCAAGTATTTTAAAAAAATCCCAACCGTTCACCTAAACAATTTTTCAATGTGTTGAATTCAAAAATGAACTCTATTTTAAAAAAATTATTTTCAATATATTATAAATTTAATTTTAAAATAAAATCATACTTTATTCCAAAAATAATTATTTTAAAACTATAATTGAATTTATAACAACTTATAAAATAATCAAGGTCTCATAAAATTATATTATAACCGTAATAAAATAAAATAATAATTTCTAATTAAATTTTTTGAAAATAAATTTTCATTTAATTGTTGAATTAGTCATAAAAATGTAATGAAATGTTTATAAATTACAAAAAATACCAACACTTATACTATGATCATATTATCACTTATAAGATGGCTACATTTTATTTATACATTCATGGGTTATGTTACTATTCATTTGATGATTTAATATTCATAAGGGTCCTGTTACTATTCATAAGGGTAACATTAATATTCGTAAGGGTGAGTTACTATTCACCAAAAATTATGTTGGTTCTAACAGACTCTAAATATCATACTTATTGAAACCATGTATGTCCATTTTTCAAAATTCAAATCATAGGAGAGGAAAAATTTAGTTTAATTTCTAGGTTATAATTATCTCCTTAAAAGTTTTGTTTAATATTGACTTAGTGTTTCATTCATTTCATTAAATTTATTTTTAAATCTTTGGGTTGTTACATTTTCCCCCCTTATGAACATTCACTTTTGAAATTTCATTTTAGATTCTAAGTTGAAAACATGTGAGGGTACTTATCCTATTTCCAACAATCAAATGTAAAAAGAAAAATAAAATTAGGAGGGATTTAATACATATATAATTATCATATTTAAAGGAATCATTGAACACAGAATGAAAAACTTGTAAAGTGAAAGCATATCCTAACTTCTCATTTCATAGGCTTCAATCTAGCTTATCCATGATTTGATTCCTAAAATATATTATTAGAGGACTTTATTTCTCCCTTAACAATGGTTTATAATGAGATTATGAATTTAACAAAGAATATCCTCGAAGAGTGTCAATAGAGAGGGTGCATTAAGGACAGATTTTGGGTACTTTTTTACCCCAAGTCAGTCTCAAAAAACAATGTTGGAGTTGTTACTCCTTGGTATATCTGTTCTAGAACCACATCCACTTGTAGTATCTAGATAGGGATATATTTTATTGATAAACTAGTTACACTATAGTAACCAAAATCTAGGTATTATTTCATAGAATTAGTTTTATCCATAATGTTCTTAATAAAGCGCTTTATTCTTAATCTCCAAAAATTACTAAAACTCTCTCTAATTCCAATTATAGTGACCCCAACCATTTACACATATTATTTCATGATTCTAAGAATAATTAAACATCAAATTACATGCCAAGGATTTTAAATTCTAGTGTATTTTGAAGAATAGTTACATATAACCGAAAACAAGGGACTAAATAAAAAATTTATTAATTCATCATCAAATATGAGCTCCTAACTTCCTTTGACCCCTTACATATGCATAGGATAACCTAGGGATAACATGAAAAATGTGATGGGATAAAAAGATCAGTATGGGAATAAATGTAATAATAGATCTTAACACTTGGGTTAAAAGGAATAACATAATGATATAAAAAGGCATTGAAAATGATTAAAATAATAGATTCATAACATATAGAACATTAGATCATATAATCATTGAATCATAGTAATTTATAAAAACATAAATCATGACTTTATAATGAGTCATGGATCATTGCACATAGAGGATCATGAGTCAAGTCTAACCACTGAGACCATTACACATAGAACATGAGTTAAGGCTAACCACCAAGACCATTGCACATAATGTCACATGAGACTAAATATTACACAATTAATTTCAGAACTATCTTATCACACTAACCATTTCATGTTCATGAATATGTGTACAATATAAATAATCATATATAAGAAATCAATAATAAACATAGGGGTTTCCCACTGTAACAATTGGGTAGCATAATCTTTTCAAAAGACAAAACATAAGGGAATATCACAATGTTTTCCATGAAGGGAAGGATTTAAATAATACATGGACATTAATAAGGGAAAATAGTCATATATAATGATAATACATGAAAAACTAAAGTTATAATATGTAAAAAGAGTATATAAGAATATTTAGAATTAAAACATTTTATTGCGGTTAAAGGATAATATCAAAGAGATTTTAAAAATAGAAAAGGGAATAATTTTTATATAAAAACATAAGTTAACCAATAGGTTTTTCATATTAAAAAAATGATTTTATAAAAATAATGGTGGATCAAAACAGATTACAGAGTGCACTTTAAAATGGGTATGAGTTTGGGAAGTTCCCATTAAATGGACTTGCTTATCAGTAGAGTTGAGTAAGGAAACTTTTAAAACATGTATATGCCCCAAAAAGGAAGGATGACTGGATATTGAAATATGATTTTGGAACATATATACAACATTTAGAATATGTACATAAAAATATAATAGAATTAAATTTGTGTAAAAAGAGATAAAAAATAGCTCGAATGACTGAAGGTGTTCTCCACTTGATCTTAATGTCCTGGATAATGAAATTAGATTCACTAATTAATATATAAATAACATCTTAGTCATGTAATTGATTTATTAAAACCTTATTATGTTAATTTATGGATTTTTTTATTAGTTAATAGATTAAATTTCATTATTTGAGAGTGTTGGTTTCCTTGGTTTTCATGTCTGGTTTACTCTTATACATGTGAGAAAGGATGTATAAAGTGGGGGTAATTATCCAGAATTGAACTTATATGTTACCAATTATATTACATAGGTAAAAGTGATATTATATATCATTTGGTTTTATATAATAAGGATGATTCATTAGATAATTAATTAAGGATTGTCGTTTGGGTTTAATTTGGCGGATTTCGGTTATGATGAACTCATTTTGATTTATAAATTAATGTCATGTGTTCAAAATGATTCCAAAAAATTACATAAGACATAATACCTATATTATAATCTGGTTCAATAATAAAATTGGTTTCATGACCAGTCTTGAAGAAGATAAATTAAATTTAAAAACTTCATCATCCTTGAATGTGATAAATTAACACATCTCGGACGATATTTTCATTCTTTGTATAAAAGGAAGGGGAAGGAGAGATGATGATGAATTACTCCAGTAACATAACAAAATTATAGTATATTTAAGTTACTAGAGTTACCATACCGTTTAGATGTGGTGAGGCAGGGATAAAAAAAGAAAATAAAGATATTGAAAAGAAAATAAATGAAACATAAAGAGGAATTTGCCTCTTGAATTAATCCTCCTTAAGAGCCTCCAAAGGGAAATGTTTATGGTCTTTTGATGAGACCAATAGAACATGGCCATGTGGGAGGGGATTGTGAATATATTTTTCCATAAGTTTTACATGGTAAAAGGCTTTAGAGGTTTGAGGAGAAGAAGTGGTGAGGGGAGGTACTTATAGTAGATGCGAAGAGGGTTTTCCATTAATCTAATCATTATTTTATTATTTTGATCAATAGAAGAAATAATATTGGTTATTGTAAATAAAAACAGTAAATAGAGCATGTGAGTTTGAACCAAGGGTGCTTACATCAACCATGATTCTAGGAATAGTGTATTTAACTTATAATTTATATATACGGTAAATTACCATATTTCACTATTCTTAAAAAAATACTGTGTTTCATAAAAATCCCAAAAATTCAACCCAAAAAATTATCAACTTTTAGAATTCAAATATGAACTCCACTTCATTAAAATAATATTCTAAATATAATAAATTTAATTTTTAAATAAAATTAAAATTTATTCTAAAAATAATAATTTCAAAACTATAAATGAATTTATAACATCATAAAAAAATTATGAAGGTCTCATAAAATTATATTATAACCATAAAAAAATAAAATAATAATTTATGATTAAATTTCATGAAAATGAATTTTAATTTTAATTATAAATTAATCATAAAATTTTAATTAAATATTTATGATTTATAAAAAATACCAACGCTTATACTATGATCATATTGTCACTTATAAGATGTAAAGATATTATTTATACATTCATGGGTGAGGTTACTATTTATTTGGACAATTTACTATTAGTAATGGTCACATTAATCTTCATAAGGGTAACATTACTATTCATATGGGTAAGTTACTATTTGAAAAAAATTAAGTTGACCCTAATAGACTCAAAATATCTTACTGATTGAAACCATGTAAGTCCGTTTTTCAAAATTCAAATCATAAACGAGGAACATTTTAGTTTAACAATAAGGTTATAACTTTCTCCATAAAATAGGATTTTTTTCTCAGAGACATAGTGTTTCATGTATTTCATTAAATTTATTTTAAAATAATTTGGGTGTTATATTAAAAAATAAAAATACCTGTGTTATTTATTTTCCTTTCCATTATTCAAAATCATTTTTTTTAGTATGGTAAATAATTTTTCAAATTTTTGAAACAATGTGAACAAGGAATGAAATTTTTTACATTCAAAATTCATACTTACGAAATTTATAATATAGTTTTTTTTTTAATTTTATGATTTGTAAAAAAATACACGTCTTTCTAGTTCCTCTTGAATTTTAATGTATACCAAAATTTGATCAATAAACATAACCATAATCTTATCACTAAACTAATGAAAAATTGTATTAAGTATCCCCATAAATACAATTGGTGTATTGGAAATCCAAAATGTGATATATAAAAACTCATAATACCCATAAATGTATGAAATTCTTTCATAATAATGTCATCCTCCTTAACCATTAGATAATGGTACCCAAACCATAGATCAACCTTTGAAAAATACTGAGCTCCTTGTATTCAATCAAAAAAATCATCGATATGAGGAAAGGGACACTTTTTTTTAAAAGTGATGTTATTCAAGTCTCTACAATCAATGAAAAGTCCCATTGAACCATATTTATTTAAAAAAAGGATCAAATTGTGGTGGAGTGCTAGGTATAATGAAACCATTATCAACTAACTCCTTTAGTTTATTTTTCAATTCAAAAAGTTATGCTTGAGACAATTAATTAGTGGGTTTGAAATAAGAATAACATCTGGAAGTAAGTCAATAGTGAACTCAACCTCTTAAGCAAGAATAAAAATAAAAAAATCATCAGAAACTACATCCATTTATTCCATCACCATCTCCTCATGATTGATTTGAACAGTTTCATTCTATTTAAAAATATGAGCTAGGTAACTTTCACTACCATCTCTTATCAGTTTCTCATCATCAAGATATGATATGAAAGGTATGATATAATTGAATAAAACATTATATTCTATAAAATCTATATCATCATGATAAAATGAAAGTTAATTCATACCAAAAATGATATTATACTCACTATGGAAAGTTCATCAAGATTTATAGTCAAGGCCATCCTACTAATGACAATAGGAAGATTCTTATAAATTTGTTTTCCAATTTAATACTTCCACATGGACTTTTTACCCAAAGATATATATCATATTCATGTGGTGATATTCCAAATTTACATTCAAATTTTTCATAAATGCAAGAATGAAAATACCTAGATTCAAAAATGGTACTGAAATAGTTCGAACACAAAAGTATCATACCTATCACCACATCATTTAATGGCTCAACATTAACCACAGTAGTAGAAAAATATTTTCCCACACCCTTATTCGTCCAATATAGATGATTTTTATATAGATTTTCTTTGTTTGGGAAAACGTTAGCATAATGAACTAACTCACTGTAACTAATACATATCACAATTGGTTGGATATCTGTGTAACACCCCAAGTAAATAAAGAATATGACATTTTTATATTTATCCATATTTGGGAATAAAATATTAATATTACTTTAAAGGGAACTCTGTGCTCGATGGCGTACCAAATACGCAACAACAAGTTTCTTTTAAATCATACGTTGCACTCTAATAATAAAATAATATTATTTTAAATGGTAGTTAACGCCTAGTCATTGTAATGGTAGGAATGAATGGAAGTAACTACAAAATTATTATATATTTTTATCAAATATTTTTACTTTTATCCAATAAATGTTTGAGGTTTAAAATGCAAATGAATCCAATTTTATGCATAAATATTCTAATATTCATTAAAAGGTCGATTAATCCCCTTTTGATGGAGACCCCTTTTTAAATATACTTTTGACAATTTTATATGTTTTATTTGACAAAATAAAATCCTTCTCAAGAATCTGGACATCAAAATTTACTTTTTGTAAGTTTTTGTTATTTTCCCGATAAAGATCATTTTTAGTGAAAATGTTGCATTTTAATTCAAAACCTCCTTTTAATATGATTTATTTATATGGATATATTATCTTTTTAATTGATATTAAAGTGTATTTATAATATGTTTTTACAATTTACTCCAATGGTGGTCATTGGAATTAATTTCACTTTGAAATTAAAATTAAACTAGTGTCAATCGTTTAATAGATATTGTTTCTTAAAAACATGCTATTTGTTTTGACAGTGGGAATTAATTATTAAATTAAATAATTCAACATATATGTTTTTAATTTTTTAAAATAGACATAATTTTTGAATTCGGAATATCAAATATAGTTTATGGTTAATTTTTTGTATTTTTTTGAAAAACCTCAATTTTTGATGAATAAGGAAACCACTAAGTGGTAGTTAAAAAACTGATTTTTCATTTAAAAGAAACTTTACCACTTCTATGATTTAAATTTCAAAAATCCAACATACATGGTTGTCATTAGGATGTAAAATGCAGTTCAATGGGATAAAAATAATTTTTTGGTGGATAGTAACTTTTAAGTTTTATTAATCACGATTAAAGGTAATTAGTGTAATTTAAGGTAAAAATAATGTCATAATAATATGAAATGATCTTGACACATGTCCTAGACTTATTGGATGAGTCATGGCTAACCACGAAAATCCATGGGTCAACATGGGGACCCCATGGAGCCACTTGGGTAAGAAAATGACAATAATAACTTTTTATTTAATGATAAAATAAAAATGTCACAAACATGAATTGTTTTACTAAAACAATTTTTACATGGGGTTATACAAGTCATATATTTCACTATAAATTGTTATTAGAAATATAAAGATATTTCTTACATCATAGTATTTTTTTATAATTTTTAGACATTAAATAAATTAATTTATTTATGACACCCTGATGATGCAGTGATTTCCTCATTAATGAACGATTTAAATAAAATAAGATGATAATTTTAAATCTAGGAAATACACTTGTCAAAAACCAATTGGATTGGTGTATTTCGATCTCATATCACCTTATCCTCTAAATATATAATTTTGGGACCTTTGATATCCTAAAAGCATTTTATAATAATGTATCTTTTTATAACTTTCCAAGAGTGCCCCTCCTCCCTCTTATAAAAGGCCCCCAACTCTAACACCTTAACCACACCTCTCAACCCATTGGATTGGCCAAGATATGCTCATTTTGTCTCTACACATACCTCTATTAATCCTAGAAGCCTCACTTTTGGCAGAAGTATTTCCAAGAAATACTTTGAGCTCAAATCAAAAAGAGTTATCCGATTTAAAGGTAATGTCTTCTCTTATGTTATTTTGTTTTATTTTCTTCTCCAACCGCCTAAACTCTTTTTATTTCTTTATTTTGTAACAACACTAGTATATCAAATATACTAGGATATTTTTATGAGAAGTATTCGAGATACACTTACACACACCTCCGTCTAATGGTTAAAGAACATACTATTTCTGTGCATGGCGAATTTCTGCCTCACGAAATGATGATCGTTCAATATTCTTCTAACACTTTTCATGGTGGCCATTAAGTTGTCAATATATTTATATATTATATATTTTATGTTTATGTTTTCTATATGCTTCTGTATTTTTCATTTATGGCACACCCTTATGGATTCCATTATGGGTAAACGTGATATCCTCATTTTAGGAAGTGCAGACTACCGCCCCCTCAAAGTGATTTGATTCGTTAATGCCATATTTAGGACGTATAAATGATGGGTTTAATGATATTATATATATGATATTATACTGGAATTATAATATATCTTTATATCATTATTATTTCATTCCATTAAATATGAAATATAAATGAAAGTGGCACTCATGCGTATGTACGGCTTACCGTCTCCATGAACGGTACATTTCATTTCTTACCTCTAAATGTTAGGTAATATTATAAATGAATTTATATAATGGATATATATGAAATATATTATATCTAAATCAATAATATATTTCTGGATATAATAGATATTTTATGACATGGACAACTTGTAATTATAAGAAGTTTATTTTTGACTCAAGTACCAATGATTGACAAAACGACCGTTATTAACTTAAATAATTAAACGATGTTCATAAAATGGTAATAAATGATATAATGAGAATAATTAACTAAAAAATGTTATTAAGTAAGTATAAATTAACTCTAGTTTTTTATTCAGGAGATTAAAGAATGACCGAGTCATGTCGGACACGAGGTAAGGGATCCTACCTCTCTCTTTCTTTTTAAGTACTCTCTTTTATGCCATTTCTATGAAGCTCAACTTTCTTATTTTTGGGGATGTTCTTTTATATTCCTCATTCTATAAATTTTATGTTCATATTATGAGAGACTCTATTTGATCTCACAAATCCATTTTTGGGAGTTTTAAGTGGTGCTGCTAGGCTGCCGAGTTTTCGTAAGGGATTTTTCATCTCATTTTTATTCCCGTGAGATTTATGCTACATTTGCCACCATTTCCCTTGAGTGGTGTATGTACTTTCCATTATTATACTCTTTTAGTAATATAATTTCATTTATGGGTATTTATATCAATTTTTTATGGTCCTTCTTTCATGTGGTGTACGTTTTGAAAGTTACCCAAATCGGTAAGAGAACCTTTCACCCTCCTCTTTTTAAAAGACTTCTTTCTGTTAGGTCTTTTAATTTACATCTTCTTATGTGGGGATATTTTCTTCTATATCCTTATTGATGTAAATTTTATGTCCAAATGTTTAGATACCATTTTCTCTCATCAACTAATTTTATGAATTTTAATGTGACGCCGTTAGGCTGTCAAATTTTTGCAAAGGAACTTCTTAACTCAATTTCAATCCTTTGGGATAAACGTGTACTCCTTGGACATGTCATGCTATGAATATGTGTGAATGACTCTGATTGTTTTACACTTAATATCCACTTATATTGGGTGTATTTATATTTGTCACAGATAAATTATGTAATTGATTTGTCCTTAACCTAAGGATACCGTCTTTGTATGGGACTTTGTCTCATTCTCCTTTCATTGCGGCATATTTTTTATATACAGAACTTTCTTTTATACGGTGTATAAACCCATTTGACTTTTAATTTTATTAAAAAGAAATCTTTTCTGTACGAATCATTTTACTAAACGACAAAAAGTTTGTTTCTTTTTCACGTACATGGTGATGATGACCGTTCTTCCACCGAGAGTATTATTTGATACTTGGCTTCCTCAACAAGCCGTAATGTTTTTAAAAGTAAATAAATACCATATACTCTTTTATTTATTTTGGTATTGAAAATGGTTTTGATAATTGATTTGTTATGTCAATATATTTAAGTGATATATTGTGTTGGAAATGTGGAAATATTTTCTTTCCTTTATAATTGTTTTATGTGTTATGATTTTATAATGGTACTTGGACATTTGATGGGTGGTTACGTGATAAACCATACCACGGGTGGTTCCGTGAATACCAAGATGGGTGGTTACATTATAACCTCCAATGAATTGGTTATTGAAGTTGGCCATATGGCTATTCCATTTAGTGATATGTGTGGATGTCAACCGTATGGTTATTCCATTTAAGTATGTTTATGTCCCAAGTTACCTTTATATGTTATGTGTTCTTTATATGGGTTTATGGTAATATTTTGGTTACAAAGGATAAGTAGTGATCTTTTATTTGGTGAAGTGTATTTACTACTTCATAAAGTTGAAAAGTATTACTTTGATAAAGTATTCATGGTTTACTAGTTTTTTGAAAAAACGAACAGTTTTCCTTCTTTTTGTATCCTTTTTTGGGCTTTTTATGCTCATCCCAAGTTTTTGAAATGTTTTCCACAGGACGTAAAGATGAATAGGGTCAAGGATGGGATCAAATAAAGACATGGTATCTAAAACATGGAACTAAACATGTTTCTTTTTAAGAGTTTTTATTTTATGAAAAATTAGTAGTAGTGTCTAATTTGTAATCTTTTGAGATATAATAGTTATGTCCTAAATCTCTAAAACTCTAAACCTGAAAAGATCCTCAATGTGAATTATTCATTTAATTCATGGTTATTTAAGGTTTTTAGGATGAGTCCTTATAGTTGGTATCAAAGGTCGGTTGAGATAACTTTAGAGGTTAGGGTATTCTTTAAGCATAAGTGACATTACCATAATGGCTAGGATTTCAGAAAGAGTCATAGTTTTTAGATAAAGTAAATGAGTAAGTATATCTTAGTGTTCATCTTACTCATTAGTACATGATGATTTTGTTGATATACTCACACTGACATTTTTGGATTTAGTAAATGGATAGATCTAGTAGGAACTGAAGTGACAATGGGTTTGAAGGAAACTGCGATGGTTCTCTGATTAAGAGACTGGATGAAATGGGGGATTCAATGAGAAATCTCATGGTTATTCTAAACCAACTATCAGGAGTCATGATCAACCACTTGAACCTTGGTGAGTTCTCTAATGTACCATGTACGAGAGAACAAAATCGACGTGGAAGTTCACATAATAATTATAAAGTTAACCATTAGGGTTTATATGATCCTTACATTTGAGGTAATTATGGGTTACTTTATGTTATGATGGAATATGAACGACATGAGATAAACTTGAGGTTAAATTATGTTATTGTTATTTTTGAATATTTTATCACTTTTTGGGGAATGTTATAAGAATTATGTAGTTTTGGAAAAAAAACAACACATAGACCGTGTGACAATCTATTGCATTGGACAAAGCTGTGGGAGTAGAACCCACAACCAAAGTACGACTGTTATTTATCGCCTACCACTGGACTATATGAAGTCCCTGGTTAGTTTGACTAATTTTTCATAGTTAGATGATCTTATAAATCTAGAATAAGTTGATTTTGGGTTATCTATGGAAATTATTAACCTATCATGGAGGATATGTGATTAGGATAATTACTTTTCAGTTTGAGACTTTAACAGTAACTGATGTTATTTGGAGATAAATGTTAAGGTTTATCTTGGAAGACTATGTCATTAAATCCTTTAGAGATTTGGGTTTCAGTCTTAGTTTTTATTATGTTGAATAATTTTATGGATAGATGTTTATTGAATGGTCTTTGTTGAACTTTGGGTATTGTTTAAATTTTTTTGGAGATTAATAATAGCTTTTTATTATAAAGGATTATCCTTTTTGGGTATTATCTAATCTCATACTAACATTTTTGGTTTTGGTTTTGGTTAAGTTATAAAGACATGGGAAGTATATTGTTCTCTTTTGTGGAGTAGGTGATTCTCTAGAAGTTGATTATAGCTCTCTTGATGTGAGAAAGTCATCCTAAATACTCATCTTTTGGAGCAAATTTGAGTTTTTGTAAGAAATCTAGTAAAAGTTGAAAGTCAACATCACAATTAAGTATGTTTTCTTATGTTTTAGTTAAGCTCATAATGAAATTCCTCAATGAAAAGTAACTTTAAAAAAATGTTGTCTGTTTATTTTTCCTATTGGGGAATAAAATACCGTTTAACCCATCACAAGTTTATGATTTTTTTGTGGTTAACTTTCTCCTAAACATGTTTTATATAACTCTCAATCAGAACATAACCATTTGTTTTCTCCTCCATGTCCATGTTTTCTTACATGTAATCTTAGTTTTGGTTAACTCGGGTGGCCTTTGTACTTCTCTTTCTTTATTTTAATGTGATAGTTTTACTAACTCTTATTCTGATGTGGGATTTTCAATGAAGTTTCCAAGACCAATTTTAAAATTGTGAGGATGAAATTCCCAAAAGGGGGGAAGGATGTAACAACCCAGGTAAATAAAGAATATGAAATTTTCATATTTATCCTTATTTTTGAATAAAATATTAATATTACTTTAAAGGGAACACTATGCTCGATGGCGTACCCAATACGCAACAACAAGTTTCTTTGAAATCTTACGTTTCACTCTAATAATAAAATAATATTATTTTAAATGGTAGTTAACTCCTAGACATTGTAATGGAGGGAATGAATGCAACTAACTACAAAGTGATTATATATGTTTATCAAATATTTTTACTTTTATCCAAAAAATGTTAGAGGCTTAAAATGCAAATGAATCCAATTTTAAGCATAAATCTTCTAATATTCATTAAAAGGTCTATTAAACGCCTTTTGATGGAGAACCATTTTTAAATATAATTTTGATAATTTTATATGTTGTATTTGACAAAATAAAATCCTTCTTTAGAATCTGGACATCAAAATTTACTTTGTGTAAATTTTTGTCATTTTTCTGATAAAGATCATTTTTAGTGAAAATGTTGCATTTTAATTCAAAACTACCTTTTCATATGATTTATTTATATGGATATATTATCATTTTAATTAGGATTAACGTGTATTTAGAATATATTTTTACCATTTAATCCAACGATGGTCATTTGAATTAATTTCACTTTGAAATTGGACTTAAACTAGTGTCAATCTTTTAATAGATATTGTTTTTTAAAAACATGCTATTTGTTTTGAAAACATGAATTAATTATTAAATTGATTAATGAAACTTATATGTTTTGGATTTTTTAAAATAGAAATCATTTTTGAATTCGGAATATCAAATATAGTTTAGGGTGAATTTTTGGTATTTTTTTTGAAAAACTTCATTTTTTGATGAATAGTGAAACTACTAAGTAGTAGTTAAAAAACTGATTTTTCATTTAAATGAAACTTTACCACTTCTATTATTTGAATTTCAGAAATCCGACATACATGGTTGTCATTAGGATGTAAAATGCGGTTCAATGGGATTAAAATAATTTTTTTGAATAGTAACTTTTATGTTTTAATAATCGCGATTAAAGGTAATTAGTGTAATTTAAGGTAAAAATAATGTTATAATAATATGAAATGACCTTGACACATGTCCTACCCTTATTGGATGAGTCATGTCCGACCAAGAAAATCCATGGGTCAACATGGGGACCCCATGAAGCCACGTGGGTAAGAAAATGACATTAATAATTTTTTATTTAAAGTTAAAATAAAAATGTCAAAAACATGAATTGTTTTACTAAAACAATATTTTCATGGGGTTATACAAGTCATATTTTTCACAATAAATATTAATTGGAAATCTAAAAAGATTTCATACATCATATTATATTTTTTTTATAATTTTTAGACATTAAATAAATTAATTTATTTATGACACCATGATGATGCAGTGATTACCTCATTAATGAAAGATTTAAATAAAATGAAAAGATAATGTAAAATCTAAGACATAAACTTGTCAAAAACCTATTGGATGGGTGGATTTTGATTTCGTATCACCTTATCCTGGAAATATATAATTGTGGGACCTTTGATATCCGATAATCATTTTATAATAAAGTATCTTTTTATAACTTTCCAAGAGTGCCCATCCTCCCTCTTATAAAAGGCCCCCACCTCTACCACTTTACCCACACCTCTCAAGCCATTGGCTCGGACAAGCTATGCTCATTTTCCCTCTCCACATCCCTCTCTTACTCCTAGTAGCCTCACTTTTGGCATAAGTCTTTCCAAGGAATCCTTTGAGCTCTAATAAAAAAGAGTTATCCGATTTAAAGGTAATGTCTTCTCTTATGTTATTTTGTTTTATTTTTCTTCTCTAACCCCCTAAAATCTTTTTATTACATTATTTTGTAACAAAACAGTATCTTCAATAAACTAGTATTTTTTTATGAGAAGGATTAGAGCTACACTTACACACACCTCCGTCTAATGGTTAAAGGACATACTGTTTCTGTGGATGGCGAATTTCAGCCTCACGAAAAGATGATTGTTCAATATTCTTCAAACACCATTCATTGTGGCCATTAGGGTGTCACTATATTTATATATGATATATATTATGTTTATTTTTTCTATATGCTTCTGTATTTTTCATTTATGGCACACCCTTATGATTTCCATTATTGGTAAACACGATATCTTCATTTTAGGAAGTGCGGACTACGACCCCCTCGAAGTGATATGATTCTTTAATGACATATGTGGGATGTATAAAGGATGTGGTTAATGATAATATATATATGATGTTATACTAGAATTATAATATACCTTTATATCATTATGATTTCATTCCATTAAATATGAAATAGAAATGAAAGTAGCGTTGATGCATACGTACGGCTTACCGTCTCCATGAACAATGCATTTCATATCTTACCTCTAAATGTTATGTAATATTATAAATGGATCTATATACTGGATATATATTAAATATATGATATCTAAATCATTAATATATATTTGGATATAATGGATATTTTACCACATGAACAACCTGTAATTATAAGAAGTTTATTTTTGACTCAAGTACCAATTATCGACAAAACGACCGTTATTAACTTAAATAATTACATGATGTTCATAAAATGGTCATAAATGATATAAAAAGAATAATGAACTTAGAAAGGTTTTTAAGAAAGTATAAATTAACTCTATTTTATTATTCAGAATATTAAAGAATGATCGAGTAATGTCGGACACGAGGTAAGGGATCCTACCTCTATCTTTCTTTTTAAATACTCTCTTTTATGTCATTTATATTAAGCTCATATATATTATTTTTGGGGTTGTTATTTTATATTACTCATTCTGTACATTTTATGTTCATATTATGAGTGACCCGATTTATTCACATAAATCCATTTTTGGGAGTTTTAAGTGGCGCTGTTAGGCTGCCGAGTTTTCGTAAGGGATTCTTCATCTCACTTTTATTCTCGTGAGATTTGTGCTACATTTTCCACCATTTCCTTTGAGTGGTGTATGTACTTCCAATAATTATACTATTTTTTCTATATAATTTCATTTATGGGTATCTACATCAATTTTTTATGGTCAGTCTTTCATGGGGTGTATGTTTTGAAAGTTACCCAAATCGGTAAGAGAACCTTTCACCCTCCACTTTTTAAAAGACTTCTTTTTGTTAGGTCTTTTAATTTACATCTTCATATGTGGTTATATGTTCTTCTATATCCTTATTGATGTAAATTTTATGTCCAAGTGTTGAGATACCATTTTCTCTCTCATCCACTAATTTTATGAGATTTAATGTGATGTCGTTAGGCTGTCGAATTTTTGCAATGGAACTTCTTAACTCAATTTCAATCCTTTGGGTTAAACTTGTACTCCTTGAACATGTCATGATATGAATATGTGTGAATGGATATAATTGTTTTACACTTAATATCCACATATATTGGGTTTATTTATATTTTTCACACATGAATTATGTAATTGATTTATCCTTAACCTAAGAATACCGTCTTTGTATGGGACTTCGTCTCAATCTGCTTTCATTGAGGCATATTTTTTTATACACAACTTTATTTTATACAGTGTATAAACCCCTTTGACATTTACTTTTATTCAAAAGTAATCTTTTCTGTACGAATCATTTTACTAAAAGACAAAAAGTATGTTTCTTTTTAACGTACATGGTGACGACGACCTTTCCGCCGCCGTGAGTATTATTTGTTCCTTGGCTTCCTCAAAAAGCCGTAATGTTTTTAAAAGTAAATAAATACCATATACTATTTTATGTATTTTGGAATTTAAAATGGTTTTGATAATGGATTTTTTATGTCAATATATTTAAGTGATATATTGTGATTGAAATGTGGAAATGTTTTCTTTACTTTATAATTGTTTTATGTGTTATGATTTTATAATGGTACTTGGACATTTGACGGGTGGTTACATGATAAACCATATGACGGGTGGTGCCGTGAATACCAGGATAGGTGGTTACGTTATAACCTCCAATGAATTGGGTATCTAATTTGGCCATATGGCTATTCCATTTAGTGATATGTGTGGAAGTCGACCTTATGGTTATTCCATTTAAGTATGTTTATGTCCCAAGTTACCTTTATATGTTATGTGTTCTTTATATGGGTTTATGGTAATCTTTTGGTTACAAAGGATAAGTAGTGATCTTTTATTTGGTGAAGTGTATTTACTACTTCATAAAGGTGAAAATTATTACTTTGATAAAGTATTCATGGTTTACTTGTTTTTTGAAAAAACTAACAGTTTTCCAACTTTGTGTATCCTTTACTGGGCTTTTTATGCTCATCCCAAGTTTTTGAAATTTTTTCTACAGGACTTAAAGATGAATAGTGTCAAGAATTGGATCAAGGAAAGACATTTTATCTAAAACATGGAACTAGACATGTTTCTTTTTAAGAGTTTTTATTTTATAGAAACTTAGTAGTAGTGTCTACTTTGTAATCTTTTGAGATGTAATAGTTATGTACTAAATCTCTAAAACTCTAAACCTAAAAAGATCATCAATGTGAATTATTCATTTAATTCATGGTTATTTAAGGTGTTAAGGAAGGGTCCTTATAGTTGGTATCAAAGGTCGGTTTAGATAACTTTAGAGGTTAGGGTATTCTTTAAGCATAAGTGACATTACCATAATGGCTAGGATTTTAGAAAGAGTCATAGTTTTTAAATAAAGTGAATGAGTAAGTATATCTTAGAGTTCATATTCCTCATTAGTATGTGATGATTTTGTTGATATACTCACACTGACATTTTTGGTTTTAGTAAATGGATGGATCTAGAAGGCACCAATGTGACAATGGGTTTGAAGGAAACTGTGGTGGTTCTCTGATTAAGAGACTAGATGAAATGGGGAATTCAATGAGAAATCTCGTGGTTATTCTAAACCAACTATCCGGAGTCATGATCAACCACTTGAACGTTGGTGACTTCTCTAATGCACCATGTACGAGAGAACCAACTCGACGTGGAAGTTAAAGTAATAATTATAAAGGTAACCATTAGGGTTTATATGATCCTTACTTTTGAGGTAATTATGGGTTACTATATGTTATGATGGAATATGAACAACATGAGATAAACTTGAGGTTAAATTATGTTATTGTTATTTTTGAAGATTTTATCACTTTTTGGGGAATGTTATATGAATTATGTAGTTTTGGAAAAAGGACAACACATAGACCGTGTGACAACCTGTCGCGTCGGACGAAGATGTGAGAATCGAACCCACAACCAAAGTGTGACTGGTATTTATCACCTACTACTAGACTATGTGAAGTAACTGGTTAGTTTGAGAAATTCTTTTTAGTTAGATGATCTTATGAATCTATAATAAGTTGATTTTGGGTTATCTATGGAAATTATTAACCTATCATGGAGGATATGTGATTAGGTTAATTACTTTTCAGTATGTGACTTTAAGAGTAACTGATGTTATTTGGAGATAAATTTTAAGTCTTATCTTGGAAGAATATTTAATTAAATCCTTCAGATATTTGGGTTTCAGTCTTATTTTTGATTACATTGATGAATTTTATGGATAGATGTTTATTGAATGGTCTTTGTTGATCTTTGGGTATTGTTTGACAAATTTTGGAGATTAAGAATAGATTTTGTTTTATAAAGGATTATCCTTTTTGGGTATTATATGATCTCATACTAACCTTTTTGGTTTTGGTTTTGGTTAAGTTTTAAAGACATGGGAAGCATATAGTTCTCTTTTGTGGATTAGGTGATTCTCTAGAAGTTGATTATAATTCTCTATGTGAACAAGTCATCCTAAATACTCATCTTTTGGCGATAATATGAGTTTGTGTGAGAAATATAGTAAAGGTTGAAAGTCAACATGAAAAGTAAGTATGTTTCTTTATGTTTTAGCTAAGATCATAAATAAATTCCTCAATGAAAAGTAACTTAAAATAAAATGGTTGTCTGTTAATTTTTCCTACTGGGGAATCAAATATCGTTTAACCCATCCCAACTTTGTGATTTTCTTATGGTTAAATTTCTCCTAAACTTGTTTTCTATCACTCTCCATCAGAACATGAACCTTCGTTTTCTCCTCCATGTCCATGTTTTCTTACATGGAATCCAAGTATGGGTTAACTCGGGTAACCTTTGTACTTCTCTTTCTTTATTTTAAAGTGATGGTTTTACTGACTCTTGTTCCGATGTGGGATTTTCAATGATGTTTCCAAGCCCAATTTTAAAATTGAGAGGATGCAATTCCCAAAAGGGGGGAAGGATGTAACACCCTAGGTAAATAAATAATATTAAATTTTCATATTTATCCATATTTGTGAATAAAATATTAATATTACTTTAAAGGGAACGCTATGCTCGATGGCGTACCCAATACGCAACGACAAGTTTCTTTGAAATATTACGTTTCACTCTAATAATAAAATAATATTATTTTAAATGGTAGTTAACACCTAGATATTGTAATGTTAGGAATGAATGGAACTAACTACAAAATGATTATATATGTTTTTCAAATATTTTTGCTTTTATCCAATAAATTTTAGAGGCTTAAAATGCAAATGAATCCAATTTTAAGCATAAATATTCTAATATTCTTTAAAAGGTTGATTAACCACCTTTTAATGGAGAACCCTTTTAAAATATATTTTTGACAATTTTATATGTTTTATTTGACCAAATAAAATCCTTCTTTAGAATCTGGACATCAAAATTTACTTTGTGTAAATTTTTGTTATTTTTCCGATAAAGATCATTTTTAGTGAAAATGTTGCATTTTAATTCAAAACCTTCTTTTAGGATGATTTATTTATATGGATAAATTATCTTTTTAATTAGGATTAAAGTTTATTTAGAATATATTTTTTCCATTTAATCCAATGGTGGTCATTGGAATTAATTTCACTTTGAAATTGGACTTAAACTAGTGTCAATATTTTAATAGATATTGTTTCTTAAAAACAGGCTATTTGTTTTGACAGCGGGAATTAATTATTAAATTAATTAATGCAACTAATATGTTTCTAATTTTATAAAATATAAATCAATTTTGAATTCGGAATATCAAATATAGTTTAGGGTGAATTATTGGTTTTTTTTTTGAAAAACTTCAATTTTTGATGAATAGTGAAACCACTAAGTGGTAGTTAAAAAATTGATTTTTTGTTTAAATGAAACTTTACCACTTCTGTGATTTGAATTTAAAAAATCTGAAAAACATGGTTTTCATTATGATGTAAAATGCGGATCAATTGGATTAAAATAATTTTTTGGTGAATAGTAACTTTAAAGTTTTATTAATCGCGATTAAAGGTAATTATTGTTTTTTAAGGTAAAAATAATGTTATAATAATTTGAAATGACCTTGAAACATGTCCTACCCTCACTGGATGAGTCATGGCCGACCAAGACAATCCATGGGTCATCATGGGGACCCCATGGAGCCATGTGGGTAAGAAAATGACATTAATAACTTTCTATTTAAAGTTAAAATAAAAATGTCACAAACATAAATTGTTTTACTAAAAAAAATTACATGGGGTTATACAAGTCATACTTTTCACTATAAATAATAATTGGAAATATAAAAGAATTTCCTAAATCATAGTTGTTTTTTTATAATTTTTAGACATTAAATAAATTAATTTATTTATGACACCATGATGATGCAACGATTACCTCATTAATGAACGATTTAAATAAAATGTAAAGATAATGTAAACTCTAAGACATAAACTTGTCAAAAACCTATTGGATGTGTGGATTTAAATCCCTTATCACCTTTTACTCGAAATATATAATTGTGAGACCTTTGATATCCGAAAATCATTTTACAATAAAGTATCATTTTATAACTTTCCAAGAGTGCCTTTCCTCCCTCTTATAAAAGGCCCCCACCTCTACCACCTTACCCACACCTCTCCAGCCATTGGCTCAGCCAATCTATACTCATTATGTCTCTCCACGTCCCTCTATTACACCTAGAATCCTCACTTTGGGCACAAGTCTTTCCAAGGAAGCCTTTGTGCTCAAATCAAAAAGAGTTATCTGATTTAAAGGTAATGTCTTCTCTTATGTTATTTTGTTTTATTTTGCTTCTCCAACCCCCTAAAATCTTTTTATTCATTTCTTTTCTAAATACACCAGTATCTCAAATATACTAGGATGTTTTTATGAGAAGTATTAGAGCTACACTTACACACACCTTTGTCTAATGGTTAAAGAACATACTGTTTCTGTGGATGACGAATTTTTGCCTCACGAAACGATGATTGTTCAATATTCTTCAAACACCTTTCATGGTGGCCATTAAGATATAACTATATTTATATATTATATATATTATGTTTATGTTTTCTATATGCTTCTGTATTTTTCATTTATTGCACACCCTTATGGTTTCCATTATGGGTAAACGCGATATCTTCATTTTAGGAAGTGCGGACTACCGCCCCCTCAAAGTGATTTGATTCGTTAATGCCATATGTGGGATGTATAAAGGATGGGGTTAATGATATTATCTATATGATATTATACTGGAATTATAATATACCTTTATATAATTATTATTTCATTCCATTAAATATGAAATAGAAATGAAAGTAGCGTTCATGCGTACGTACGACTTACCGTCTCCATGAACGGTGCATTTCATTTCTTACCTCTAAATGTTATGTAATATTATAAATGCATTTATATACTGGATATATATGAAATATATGATATCTAAATCATGAATATATATCTGGATATAATGGATATTTTACCACATGAACAACTTGTAATTATAAGAAGTTTATTTTTGACTCAAGTACCAATTATCGACAAAACGACCGTTATTAACTTAAATAATTACATGATGTTCATAAAATGGTAATAAATTATATAAAAGTAATAATTAACATAAAAAGGTTTTTATGCAAGTATAAATTAGCTCTATTTTATTATTAAGGAGATTAAAGAATGATCAAGTCATGTCGGACACGAGGTAAGGGATCCTACCTCTCTCTTTCTTTTTATGTACTCTCTTTTATTTCTTTTAATATCATCTTTCTTAATTTTGAGGATGTTATTTTATATTCCTCATTCTATAAATATTATTTTCATATTATGGGAGACCATATTTGAACTCATAATTCCATTTTTGGGAGTTTTAAGTGGCACTGTTAGGCTGCCGAGTTTTCGTAAGGGATTTTTCATCTCACTTTTATTCTCGTGAGATTTATGCTACATTTTCCACCATTTCATTTGAGTGGTGTATGTACTGCCCATTATTATACTCTTTTTTTAATATAATTTCATTTATGGGTATTTACATCAATTTTTTATGATTCTTCTGTCAGGAAGTGTATGTTTCAAAAGTTACCCAAATCGGTAAGAGAACCTTTCACCCTCCTCTTTTTAAATGACTTCGTTTTGTTAGGTATTTTAATTTACATCTTATTATGTGGGGATATGTTATTATATATCCTTATTGATATAAATTTTATGTCCAAGTGACGAGATTCCATTTTCTCTCTCATCAACTAATTTTATGAATTTTAATGCGACGCCGTTAGGCTGTCGATATTTTTCAAAGGAACTTCTAAACTCAATTTCAATCCTTTGGGTAAAACTTGTACTCCATGAACATGTAATGCTATGAATATGTTTGAGTGAATCTTATTGTTTTACACTTAATACCCACTTATATTGGGTGTATTTATATTTTTCACACATGAATTATGTAATTGATTTATCCTTAAACTAAGGATACCGTCTTTGTATGGGACTTTGTCTCAATCTCCTTTCATTGAGACATATTTTGTTTTATATAGAATTTTCTTTTATATGATGTATAAACCCCTTTGACTTTTACTTTTATTCAAAAGTAATCTTTTCTATACAAAGCATTTTACTAAATGACAAAAAGTATGTTTCTTTTTAACGTACGCGGTGATGACGACCTTTCCGCCGCTGCGAGTATTATCTGATCCTTGGCTTCCTCAACAAGAGGTAATGTTTTTAAAAGTAAATAAATACCATATAATATTTTATGTATTTTGGTATTGAAAATGGTTTTGATAATGGATTTGTTATTTCAATATATTTAAGTGATATATTGTGATTGAAATGTGTAAATATTTTCTTTCCTTTATAACTATTTTATGTGTTATGATTTTATAATGGTACTTGGACAATTGACAGGTGGTTACATGATAAACCATATGACGGGTGGTGCTGTGAATACCAAGATGGGTGGTTACATTATAACCTCCAATGCATTGGGTATCGAAGTTGGCCATATGGCTATTCCATTTAGTGATATGTGTGGAAGTCGACCATATGGTTATTTCATTTAAGTATGTTTATGTCACAAGTTACCTTTATATGTTATGTGTTCTTTATATGGGTTTATGGTAATATTTTGGTTACAAAGGATAAGTAGTTATTTTTTATTCGGTGAAGAGTATTTACTACTTTATAAAGGTGAAAAGTATTACTTTGATAAAGTATTCATGGTTTACTTGTTTTTTGAAAAAACTAACATTTTTCTTCTCTGGGTATCCTTTACTGTGATTTTTATGCTCATCCCAAGTTTTTGAAATTTTTTCCACAGGACTTAAAGATGAATAGGGTCAAGGATGGGATCAAGGAAATACATGTTATCTAAAACATGGAACTAGACATATTTCTTTTTAAGAGTTTTTATTTTATGTAAACTTAGTAGTAGTGTCTACTTTGTAATCTTTTGAGATGTAATAGTTATGTCCTAAGTCTATAAAACTCTAAACCTGAATAGATCCTCAATGTGAATTATTCATTTAATTAATGGTTATGTAAGGTTTTAAGGACGGGTCCTTATAGTTTGTATCAAAGGTCGGTTTAGATAACTTTAGAGGTTAGGGTATTCTTTAAGCATAAGTGACATTACCATAATGGCTAGGTTTTCAAAAGGATTCATAGTTTTTAGATAAAGTAAATGAGTAAGTATATCTTAGTGTCCATCTTCCTCATTAGTACATGATGATTTTGTTGATATACTCACACTGACATTTTTGGTTTTAGTAAATGGATGGATCTTGCAGGCATCAAAGTGACAATGGGTTTGAAGGAAACTATAGTGGTTCTCTGATTAAGATACTGGATGAAATGGGGGATTCAATGAGAAATCTCATGGTTATTCAAAACCAACTATCAGGAGTCATGATCAACTACTTGAACCTTGGTGAGTTCTCTAATGCACCATGTACGAGATAACCAACTCAACATGGATGTTTAGGTAATAATTATAAAGGTAACCATTAGGGTTTATATGATCCTTACTTTTGAGGTAATTATGGGTTACTATATGTTATGATGAAATATGAATGACATGAGATAAACTTTAGGTTAAATTATGTTATTGTTATTTTTGAAGATTTTATCGCTCTTTGGGGAATGTTATAAGAATTATGTAGTTTTGGGAAAAGGACAACACATAGACCGTGTGACAACCTGTCGTGTCGGACGTAGCTGTGGGAATCGAACCCACAACCAAAGTGCGACTGGTATTTATCGCCTACCACTAGACTACATGAAGTCCCTGGTTAGTTTGACTAATTTTTTTTAGTTAGATGATCATATGAATCTAGAATAAGTTTATTTTGGGTTATCTATGGAAATTATTAACCTATCATGGAGGATATGTGATTAGGTTAATTACTTTTCAGTATGAGACTTTAAGAGTAACTAATGTTATTTGGAGATAAATGATAAGGTTTATCTTGGAAGACTATGTGATTAAATCCTTCAAAGATTTGGGTTTCAGTATTAGTTGTGATTATGTTGAAGAATTTTATGGATAGATTTTTATTGAATGGTCTTTGTTGATCTTTGGGTATTGTTTGAAACATTTTGGAGATTAAGAATATATTTTTTATAAAGAATTATCCTTTTTGGGTATTATCGGATCTCATACTAACCTTTTTGGTTTTGGTTTTGGTTAAGGTCTAAATACATGGGAAGTATATAGTTCTCCATTGTGGATTAGGTGATTCTCTAGAAGTTGATTATAGCTCTCTTGATGTGAACAAGTCTTCCAAAATACATATCTTTTGGAGAAAATATGTGTTTGTGTAAGAAATCTAGTAAAAGATGAAAGTCAACATGACAAGTAAGTATGTTTCCTTATGTTTTATTTAAGCTTAGAAATAAATTCCTCAATGAAAATTATCTTAAAACAAAAATGTTTTCTATTAATTTTTCCTACTGGGGAATCAAATACCGTTTAACTCATCACAAGTTTGTGATTTTCTTGTAGTTAACTTTCTCCTAAAAATGTTTTCTATCACTCTCCATCAGAACATGACCCTTTGTTTTCTCCTCCATGTCCACGTTTTCTTACATGGAATCCTAGTATGGGTTAACTCAGGTGACCTTTGTACTTCTCTTTCTTAATTTTAAAGTGATAGTTTTACTGACTCTTGTTCTGATGTGGGATTTTCAATGAAGTTTCCAAGCTCAATTTTAAAATTGTGAGGATGCAATTCCCAAAAGGGGGAAAGGATGTAACACCATAGGTAAATAATATGAAATTTTCATATTTATCCTTATTTGTGAATAAAATATTAATATTACTTTAAAGGGAGCGCTATGCTCGATGGCGTACCCAATACGCAACAACAAGTTTCTTTGAAATCTTACGTTGCACTCTAATAATAAAATAATATTATTTTAAATGGTAGTTAACGCCTAGCCGTTGTAATGGTGGGAAAGAACAGAACTAACTATAAAATGATTATATATGTTTGTCAAATATTTTTACTTTTATCCAATAAATGTTAGAGGCTTAAAATGCAAATGAATCCAATTTTAAGCATAAATCTTTTTATATTCTTTAAAAGGTCGATTAACCGCCTTTTGATGGAGAACCCTTTTCAAAGATACTCTTGACAATTTATATGTTTAATTTGACAAAATAAAATCCTTCTTTAGAATCTGGACATCAAAATTTACTTTGTGTAATTTTTTTTATTTTTCTGGTAAAGATCATTTTTAGTGAAAATGTTGCATTTTAATTCAAAACCACATTTAAATATGATTTATTTATATGGAAATATTATATTTTTAATTTAGATTAAAGTTTATTTGGAATATATTTTTACCATTTAATCCAATGGTGGTCATTGGAATTAATTTTACTTTGAAATTTGACTTAAACTAATGTCAATATTTTAATAGATATTGTTTCTTAAAAACACACTAATTGTTTTGACAGCTGAAATTAATTATTAAATTAATTAATGCAAATTATAAGTTTTGAATTTGGTAAAACAGACATAATTTCTGAATTCGGAATATAAAATATAGTTTAGGGTGAATGTTTGGTATTTTTTTGAAAAAGTTCAATTTTTGATGAATAGTGAAACCACTAAGTGGTAGTTAAAAAACTGATTTTTCGTGTAAATGAAACATTACCACTTCTGTTATTTGAATTTCAAAAATCAAAAATACATGGTTTTCATTAGGATGTAAAATGTGGTTCAATGGGATTGAAATAATGTTTTGGTGAATAGTAACTTTTATGTTTTATTAATCGTGATTAAAGGTAATTAGTGTAATTTAAGGTAAAAATAATGTTATAATAATATGAAATGACCTTGACACATGTCCTACCCTTATTTGATGAGTCATGACCGAACAAGAAAATCCATGGGTCAGCATGGGGACCCCATGGAGCCACTTGGGTAAGAAAATGACATTAATAACTTTTTATTTAAAGTTAAAATAAAAATGTCACAAACATGAATTGTCTTACTAAAACAATTTTCACATTGGGTTATACAAGTCATATTTTTCACTATAAATATTCATTGGAAATATAAAAAGCTTTACTAGATCATAGTATTTTTTTATAATTTTTAGACATTAAATAAATTAATTTATTTATGACACCATGATGATGCAACGATTACCTCATTAATGAATGATTTAAATAAAATGAAAAGATAATGTAAAATATAAGACATAAACTTGTCAAAAACCCATTGGATGGGTGGATTTAGATCCCTTATCACCTTATCCTAGAAATATATAATTTTGGGACCTTTGATATCCTAAAATCATTTTATAATAAAGTATCTTTTTATAACTTTCCAAGAGTGCCCCTCCTCCCTCTTATAAAAGGCCCCCACATCTACCACCTTACACACACCTATCAAGCCATTGGATCGGCCAATATATTCTCATTTTGTCTCTCCACATCCCTCTCTTACTTCTAGAAGCCTAAACTTTGGCAGAAGTATTTCCAAGGAAGCCTTTGAGCTCAAATCAAAAAGAGTTATCTGATTTAAAGGTAATGTCTTCTCCTATGTTATTTTGTTTTATTTTGCTTCTCCAACCCCATAAAATCTTTTTATTCCTTTCTTTTGTAACAAAACCAGAATAATCAGTATAATAGGATGTTGTTATGATATTTATTCTATCTACACTTACACACATCTCCGTCTAATGGTTAAAGAACATATTGTTTTTGTGGATGGAGAATTTCTGCCTCATGAAACGAAGATTGTTCAGTATTCTTCTAACACCTTTCATGGTGGCCATTAAGATGTCACTATATTTATATATTATATATATTATATTTATGTTTTCTATATTCTTCTATATTTTTCAGTAATGTCACACCCTTATGGTTTTCATTATGGGGATACGCGATATCTTTATTTTAGGAAGTGCGGACTACCGCCCCCTCAAAGTGATTTGATTCGTTAACGCCATATGTGGGACGTATAATGGATGGGGATAATGATATTATATATATGATATTATACTGGAATTATAAAATACCTTTATATCATTATTATTTCATTCCATTAAATATTAAATAAAAATGAAAGTAGCGTTCATGCGTACGTACGGATTACCATCTCCATGAACAGTGCATTTCATTTCTTACCTCTAAATGTTATGTAATATTATAAATGAATTTATATACTGGATATATATGAAATATATTATATAAAAATAATGAATATATTTCTGGATATAATGGATATTTTACCACATGAACAACTTGTAATTATACGAAGTTTATTTTTGACTCAAGTACCAATGATCGACAAAACGACCGTTATTAACTTAAATAATTACATGGTGATCATAAAATGGTAATAAATGATTTAAAAAGAATAATGAACGTAAAAAGGTTTTTAAGAAAGTATAAATTAACTCTAGTTTATTATTCAGGAGATTAAAGAATGATTGAGTCATGTCGGACACGAGGTAAGGGATCCTACCTCTCTCTTTATTTTTAATTAGTCTCTTTTATGTAATTTATTTTAAGCTCAACTTTCTTATTTTTGGGGATGTTATTTTATATTCCAAATTCTGTAAATTTTATGTTCATATTATGAGAGACCCTATTTGATCTCATAAATCCATTTTTGGGAGTTTTAAGTGGTGCTGTTAGGCTTCTGAGTTTTCATAATGTATTTTTCATCTCACTTTTATTCTCGTGATATTTATGGTACATTTTCCACCATTTACTTTGAGTGGTGTATATAATACCCATTATTATAATCTTTGTATAATATAATTTCATTTATGGGTATTTAAATCTATTTTTTATGGTCCTTCTTTCATGGGGTGTACGTTTCGAAAGTTACCCAAATCGGTAAGAGAACCCTTCACCCTCCTCTTTTTAAAAGACTTCTTTTTGTTAGGTCTTTTAATTTACATCTTCTTATGTGGGGATATGTTCTTCTATATCCTTATTGATGTAAATTTTATGTCCAAGTGATGATATTCCATTTTCTCTATCATCAACTAATTTTATGGATTTTAATGCGACGTCGTTAGGCTGTCGAATTTTTGCAAAGGAACTTCTTAACTCAATTTCAATACTTTGGGTTAAACTTGTACTCCTTGAACATGTCATGATATGAATATGTGTGAATGACTCTGATTGTTTTACACTTAATATCCACTTATATTGGGTTTATTTATATTTTTCACACAAGAATTATGTAATTGATTTATCCTTAACCTAAGGATACCGTCTTTGTATAGGACTTCGTCTCAATCTACTTTCATTGAGGCATATTTTGTTTTATACACAACTTTGTTTTATATGGTGTATAAACCCCTTTGACTTTTAATTTTATTAAAAAGGAATCTTTTCTGTAGGAATCATTTTACTAAATGACAAAAAGTATGTTTCCTTTTAACGTACGTGGTAACGATGACCTTTCCACCGCCGCGAGTATTATTTGATCCTTGGCTTTCTAAATAAGCTGTAATGTTTTTAAAAGTAAATAAATACCATATAATCTTTTATGTATTTTGGTATTGAAAATGGTTTTGATAATGGATTTTTTATTTCAATATATTTAAGTGATATATTGTGATTGAAATGTGGATATATTTTCTTTCTTTTATAATTGTTTTATGTGTTATGATTTTATAAAGGTACTTGGACATTTGATGGGTGGTTACATGATAAACCATATGAAAGGTGGTTCCGTGAATACCAGGATGAGTGGTTACGTTATAACCTCCAACACATTGGGTATGGAATTTGGCCATATGGCTATTCCATTTAGTGACATGTGTGGAAGTCGACCATATGGTTATTCCATTTAAGTATTTTTATGTCCCGTGTTACCTTTATTCATTATGTGTTATTTATATGGGTTTATGGTAATCTTTTGGTTTCAAAGGATAAGTATTGATATTTTATTCAGTGAAGAGTATTTACTACTTCATAAAGGTGAAAAGTATTTCTTTGATAAAGTATTCATGGTTTACTTGTTTTTTGAAAAAACTAACAGTTTTCCTTCTTTGTGTATCCTTTACTGGGCTTTTTATGCTCATCCCAAGTTTTTGAAATGTTTTCCATAGGACATAAAGATGAATAGGGTCAAGGATGGGATCAAGTAAATACATGCTATCTAAAACATGGAACTAGACATGTTTCTTTTTAAGAGTTTTTATTTTATGGAAACTTAGTAGTAGTGTCTACTTTTTAATCTTTTGAGATGTAATAGTTATGTCCTAAATCTCTAAAACTCTAAACCTGAAAAGATCCTCAATGCGAATTATTCAATTAATTCATGGTTAACTAAGGTTTTAAGGATGGGTCCTTATAATCTGTTAGCCTATTTTTATATTATTTAGTATTATTTTCTTTGGAATCAGGGACATATGACCAAACAATCCACATCGGTAATGCCTCTTTGCTTTCATAATAAAATATCTAGGGTTCTTCTCACCACACTTACCAAAAGATGTGAAATTAAATTTCTTACCCTTATATTTTTTAGATGTATCATTTGTAATTTCCTTCCATTCTGAGTGATTTCTAAATTCATCATCATGAGGCACATTAGTATTAGAAAAATACTTATTAAAATTTTCAAAACAATGAATAGACCTCTCAAATATTTTAAATTCTCATGTGGCCAATGATCATTATATAATATTATTCAAACCTAAGTAAAATTTATTAATTTTATTATCAATGTCCCAAATAGAATCTGGTATATACCAAAGAAATCTTCTAAAACTGGCTAAAAAAGTGGCCACAAAATCTTTATCTTTTTTCCTCAATGCCATGAATTTTTCTTCCATATGGAGTCGAACAACCATAAAAAATATTTCTCAAGGAAAATATACCTAAATATTCCCTATTTAATGGAATAAACATCATATTTCTCTCTGGAATTATTTACCATAAACCACCATCAATCACATTTAACTTCAAAAATGATAAATTCCAATAGTTACCTTTTAACATTATGAACATCCCATGAATTCAAATATCATGTCTAGAGTATTGATCCATCCTTCCTCTACCATGGGTATAGATGAACATCTGAATAATGGGACAGGTTTCCTGATGAATTTCTCTACTATAGACATGTTTCATCATGGTAAATCGAATTCTTCTCTTGCATGGATACCACAACCATTTAGATATTTTTTCAACTCATCCATCACTGTATCAAACTGTTATGTTACTATTTATACCTTCCAAATGTACTAATTTAGAAGGATATTTTCTTCTCATTGACTTCTCACTAAAGATTCCATATTTCCTATATAGAAAACCATTCTAAAAAACAAATTTTAAATAAAAAACATTTTAATATTAAAATTATATATCATTTACACATAACCATAAAGTAGAATCATTCAAGGGTATGATTTTATCATTATACTAAACTCTTATGTTATGTAAAATATCCTATAATTCAAACTATAAAAACCCAACCTTCAACCTAACATAATCATGATGTTTAATTCAGGAATTTAGTCTTTTTGAATTAATGATTTTTAGATATAGAGTTTTAGATAATTATCTGATAACTAATAAAAAACAAAAACATAAATTTACAATGTTTTAACTTCATATTTTACCAATTTTCCCATAATAAAAAACTTTTAAAATGAAGCATGAATCATTTTCCTCAAAAATATTCAGGGTATTAAACATGACTTCTTCATTTCCCTTACCTATCCTTAAAACCTATTAAATCATTTTTAAAACATGGGATGAGAACAGAAAGCTCATTATGGTATATAAAAAGATGAAGTCCATTATTCCAGTGAAAAACATGAAAACCAATGAAAACCATTTTCTTAAAAACAATTTTTTTTTCCAAGAAACGACATCATTTTTCTGTATCTTGACTTTTGAAATCATATTATTTCAATTAAAAATACTTAGAAATCGTAGAAAATTATTGTAGGTTCAAGGGGAAATCATCTCATAGAATCCATATAGAACCCATAAAAACCCTTATAAATTGGGATAATGATACAACCAACTTCCAGTATAATTATAATGAGATCATAATCATTACCAAATGAATTAGATACCTATCAGGGTGAGCCCATATTACAAGCTATATCAGGCACACCCAGTGATATTTCGGTGAAACCATCATATAAAAAGTTTAAAAGTACCTTATTAGGAATAACTTATTTAATGATTTCCACTTTCCTTTATAAAATCGTTGATAAAATCTTTTAAGGTTGTATGAAAATCACTTTCGGATAAAAAAATAAATATTTATTTTTAGTAAAAATTTTCAATACCCAAGTTCCCTTTTATTTTAAAAAACTATTTTCAATAGAAAAATACAAAGACAAAGAGAATGTGGGGTTTTATTTATGAAAACATGATGTCATATAAAGGAAGCCCAATTTCAAATAAAATTTATGGTGGTGAGAAATTTCATTGTGTTATTATACGTTATAATAGAAAATTTATTTTTTCATTTGTAAATTCAGTAAATCATTTGTGTAACATACTTCTTTTTCATGAACCCATTTTTTAAAATTGATTTAAACATTTAGATATCTTATGTTGTATGAAATAGTGAGTTTTTTCGATAATGTGTAGGACAGGTGACACCGATCTTCAATGAACCATGAAATAATATTATTATAACCTAACCTTAAAGCAGGCAGGTATGAATAGAATTAAATAATTTATGAAATATATATATATATATTTCTTACTCAATATAAATTTATTTATAAATTCATAGTAAATAATCAATCATTTTTTTGTAATGTAATTATATTCATAAAAAATATGCTTCCTTCAAAAAGGGTTATTTATTTATTTTTATGAGATAATATTATATATATTTATGAAAATTTATTTTATAAAATTATCTTAATTTTGAAAATAATCATACTGAAATTAACATATGATAAAATTTTGGGATTTTTCTTAAAATATATATTTTTTCAATGAATAATGAAAATATATTTTTTTGTAAATCAATTATTTCACTTCAATAAATTAAGTGATTTATGTACCCCATTATGTTTTAAAGAAACATAAGTATTATTTAGTTCTTTTATTTCCACTAATCACTTTCTAATAAAATTGGTATCTGATTTTAATATTTTTATATTTTTATGTTTAAAAAAGAATTTTGTTTTCTAAAAAGTGTTTTAAAGTACATAATGTTTCATTAATCTAAATAATTAAATTAATAAATAATGGATACTACCTTAAATTTAATATATATATATATAATACAAATAAATTTTAATTTATATTCATAAAATTATTATTATTATTCAAAGAGTTAATAAAAAATCATATTGGGTTCGAAAAATATATAGTTCTCGAAATCCTAAATTTTCATCACGTTTATAAGTTTTGTTTAAAATTTAATTTTTCACAATTTCAGAAAATTTAAATGAATATAAAAAAATTTATTTTTGAAATCATTATTCATGAGTAATATTAGTGTGATTTTTTGATAATTTTATGTAAATATTAATTTTTTGATGAATAAAGAAAAATACTAAATTTTAATTTAAAACTCTCTTTTAATTTAAATTATTTATAAAGTTAAATTATATATTAAATTGGTTTCAAATTAAAATTAATTAATTTCTATTAATCTAATTTAGGTCATTTTAATTAATTTTATATTAATTTTGATATGAAAACATTGTAATCTTTTGAACAGTTTTTCATTGAAATCCCACTTTCTTGCCATGTTTGTGTGATTAATTATAAATTAATTTTTTTTAGTTATGTGAATTGAATTTGGAAAAAATGATTCCATTTTTGGAACTATAATAATATATATTATATATTAAGTTAATCTATATTTTTAAACAAAATTAACTGTGAAAATATTAAAAATTAAATATCATGCTTACGGTAAAAATGGGTTTAACATGTGGTTAAAAATAAAAGGATAAGGGCAAAAATGACCTAAAAACTTGTATAAAATCTATTTAATGGACATATTTAGACCATAAAATTTCTAAGTCCTGATAATAATCTATTTTGGATCCATATTTCCAGAGAAAACATGGATACAACTCTCTTTTCTAAATAATAAGTAGCGTGCCACCCACCTCACTTTCAATGGACACCACTTATCCTCTATTATTAACACATTGAAACCCTTTTTATAGAAAAAAAACTACACAAAAAACCTAAAAAACTCCATAATCTCATCCTAGAATCCTTAATTTGGGCATAAATCAAATCATTTTTGGATTTTGGTTCAAATCTACGGAGGATACCTGAAGAAGTGATAATATTCTTCAATAAGTGATTTTAGTTTATTTCTTACTTAACCTCCTTCAAGTTTAATTAAACCATGATGATATAATAACTTTAGTTTCATCTATATACTGATATTTTTTATGTTAAGGTAATTACCTAAAATCATCTCCACTTCCATCAAATGATTTTTGAAAACATCATTCCCATGTTAGGTAGACTCGGACCTCACGAATCGATGTCATCAATTTTTCCATTACCACCACTCAAAATTTGGTATGATTCTAGATATATTATAAATATATTATATTTATATCATAATTATATAACTAGGATAATTATATCATATATACCTTTTTAATTATCATTCCACAGTTGATACTGTAATTTCACTTGTGTGTACGATGGACTAATGCCTCATGAAGCAGTGATGTTTGTTTTCACTAACACATTTCATGGAAGATAATAAGGATAAATTTAGTTAATATATGTGAAATAATTGAACCAATAATGAAATAAATTACACATTAATTATTTTACAAAAAATAACAAATCATATTCTTTTTACTGACTAAAATATGATAACGTTGTTTGTGTACGTGTGGACTATCACCTTCATGAAGCGATGAAAATCTCTTTTCATCACCACACCACATGGATGATATGTATATGAATTTTTAAAGAAATACTATATTATTTATGATACTATGATAATTATGGAAAAATAAAAAATTACTTACCTCTTTTCTATAATGATTTTTGGGAAATGGAAACGTTACATCATGTGTACGCACAGTATACTATCACCATGACCATAATGTACTTCATTTACATACCATAATTCATGGATTGTGTTAAATGTATTATTGATGTATAAATATTATAGTTATATTATTATTATTATTCTGAATATTATGCAACCAGTATCAATTTAATAGGACCAAGAAGATAAAAAATCAAAACATACATAAAAGACAAAGTAGTTATTACCCAAAACGTGATTATAAAATTGAATTGTTAATCAATAGGTAATAAGAGGAAATAAGTAAGTAATATTTGGTATCATATATATAAGTATTATTCTGTAATAGTGGTATAATAAAATTATATTTATTATATAATAGGTTCAAACATGTAAGAATAAATCTGAGACTTAAGGTAAATGATTTGCATATCACTTTTTACTTATAAACACACATTCCATTGTCACTACCTATTTATTTTATGTGGCATGCACAATTTCCATGAAATAATATTATGATTTTTATCCTAGAAATTTCTTTATTTACATATTTGTTTTATGATATCTATTTCAAGGGGATTAGAGTTTAAAAGTTACCAAATAAATATGGTCTTTTTGTCTCAATTTACCTTTTTTGAGAAATATGGTTATGTTATGCGTGTATATTCTTCTATGATGTATATGTACTGCCTATTTTACATGTTATATCATAAATTCCAATATTTTAATGACATAAAAAAAGTTTCGTTTCATGTTATTATTTAATTGGTACTACAATTTAAAAGACCCCAAAGCGGTAAAGTTTTGATGTTACAATCTCATTATATATCAGGATTGTTTGTAATTATTATTTTGATGATAAAATATTAAAATCTATCTCTCAAAAAACTCATGAATATTATTCCCTTATTACTATTTAATAGGAATACATGTATTTTACTTCATTTCCTTCACTTTAAGCACTCAATTGTTCAAAAAAAATTTAAAGATAAATCTACTTATTTATCTCTTTAATCAAAAACACTTTCTCTTCCAAAACAAATTTTTTCTATAAATGTTTTCAAAAAATATTTTCAACATTCATATGATGATTTTTTAAATAAATTTCTACCCCTATATTACTTTTTATAAATGTTTTTGTATGTAATATTCATGAAATTTTTCAAACAATTCCCTTTTGAATTATATTAAAAATTTGAAAATAATCTTTCTTTTCTAATATGAACGACATGAATAGTATTTATGTAACACACCAAGCTTCCACGATACGCTTCTCTCTGAATAATACAGTAGCGTGTGTTGTACGCAACTTCGAGTTCTAACAAACACCACAACCAATAAAACTAACCGTTATGAATAGTAATACCCACTTTTTGAAATTTTATAAATTTTATCTTTCAAAATGGACTTTATATTTGGATTCAAAATATCGAAATTAGGTTAGGGTGAATTTTTTGTATTTTTTTGAAAACATTCAATTTTTTATGAATAGTGAAAAAACACTATGTTATAATTTAAAAATGAATGAATGAATTATTTTATTTAAATTAAATTAAGGAAAAAATAGAAACTTAATACCTATATAAGTTCAATATAATTCATTGGAGTTAGTTTAGAATAATTTTATATATATAAAAATTTATTGAACTTTTCACCGTCTTTTACCCACCTCCTAGGAGAATTTGGAAATTCACATAAAACGTAGTTTTACCGCTTCTATGAGTGGAATTTAGAAAATCCAAGATACATGGTTAATATCCAGGAGTAAAATGTGGTTCAATAAGATAAAAATAATTTTTGTTGAATAGTAACTTTTTACTTTTATTTACCACGATTAAAAGTAAATAGGGTAATTAAGGGTAAAAATGATATTAATATTACCCTAACACATGTCCTAATTCTATTGGAAAAAGTGTATCTCGACCAAAAACAACCTTAGGAATAAAATATTATCATTTAGGTCCACTTGGATTAGATTAGGACATTTATTATTATTTAATTCAAAGAAGAGTTAAAAGAGTTAAAATCAATGTTTACTTACTGAAACATTTTTAATATAGGGTTATGCATAAGATAAATTAGATTATAAATATTAATTATAAAGTTAAAAAGATTTACTACTTAATGGAATTTTATTTATAATTTTTAGACACTAAATAATTTAATTTTTTTATGACACAATTGTGATGCAGTAATTAAGTAATTAATGAAATAATAAAATAATTGATATTATAAATATCAAAATAAATTTAATTTGAAACTTTTTATGAATTAAACTAATTTTCTTGGTTAATATGACATATTATTACTGGTTATATAAATTTTTTTCGAATTGATAATGCTGTTATGAAATTATCAAACACAAAATACCCAATAGTGTCAAAATTGACATAAAAGAGTTTTTAAAATAAATATTATATTATTAATTGATATTCTATTCCTAAATCTATAAGGTTCATACAAAGGACTTAAATAATGATAGGTTTGTCATTAATGGACCACTTGGGGGTCTCTTGGAGGTATATAATAAGTTTATTAAATGTATAATATAAAAATTCATAAAGACATGGTAAATGTCAAACTATTTAACTAAGAGTTAAATATAAATGATAAGGTTAATATAGTGTCCCAACCTGTCTAAAATCTATTGGTTGAAAGGATTTCGACCCATACCCTCCTTAAACTTTAAATAATCCACTTTGGAGCCATTATAAACCGAATATGAATTTATTATAAAATAATATTTCTAGCTTTTCCAAAGGCCCCCTTCACCCCTCTTATAAAAGGGCAATCCCCCTTCTCTCTTACTCACACCTTCAAAGCCTTTTGTCTCGGCCATACCCTACCCAAATAATCTATCAACTTCCCTCAATTCAACCTAGATGCATTATTTTTTTCATAAATCCTACCTATGGAGCCCTTTTGATCAAATCAAAAGGAAGAACCTGAAGAAGAGGTAATGTTTTCACCACCCTCTTTCAAGTTACTTTCTTCTTCAACTTCTTCTTTATTTTTTATTTACATTAAAAAATAATAAATCCAGAATATTCTATATACTGTGATATTATTATAAATATGGTACAACCATATTCAGTATTCTATCCATCCCTTGAATGACATGTCACCATACGTGCGTACGTACGGCTTACCGTCTCCACGTCGTGGTGTAATTGTCATTCAATATATTATTATTTGGATGGGTATAATAATGATGTATAATTCATGTAAATAATAAATATAACATGATAATGATTCTATATATATGATATACCGTCCAATTATATATTATTTTAATATCAAAATAACGATATTGTCGCTCATGCGTACGTACGGACTACCGTCTGCACGAACGTAATGAGATTCATTCCGCATCGTATCTATTGAAGAATAATTTTCATTTGATGGTTACAAATAATGTTTATATAGTTAATATCATTCTGGATATGAATAATATACAACCTATCCATAAGAAACACAACTTACGTAACAAAGCATATAAAGGAAAACGAATCAGTTAACACCCGAAACAACGATAATACAAATATATTACTAACAAAGCAATACTAAAAGGTCATATATGATATCATATTAATGTATATAATTCATGTATAATTTAATAACAATTATTTCACCATTATACAAGAGTTTAACCTACTCCCAACCAAGGAAAAGTACAAGGTAAGTGTTTATTTCACAATCTCTTCATTATCCGAGGTTGTTTATATGTAATTATCTACTGGGAACTCTTTATCATCCACATCCATGTTTCTTAAAAACGTATTTCAAAACATTCTTAATATTTCACAGAATATGGATTAAATTCATTTATACACTTGTTTGACTTTTTATAATATGTTTATAAAGGAATCTTTCTGTTGTTTTCCAAACAAGGTCCTTTTTAACCATTTCGATAGAATTAAGGTAAGAATGTATTTTTTTAACATATACGGCGGGTGCAGCTATTTTCTGCCATTATAAAATCGTCGAAGCTTCCCTCATAAGATTATAAAAATATTTGCAAATTAAATTTTTTCTTTTATAATTATGTGACATTTAAATGATTTCAAAAAAAGAGATATTTCTCTTAAAAAGTTTTTATTTCATCTATGTCAACATCCTTTGATGGATTTTAAGCTTATTTGAAGTTGATTTATTATAAAAGAATTCCATATTGTATTGAAGGTTTTGTTATATGTTTGACTGTGGATGTGTTAAATTTATACCAATCAAGGTTTATGGAGAAAGTATTGACATTTCGTATTCTAGTTTTAATAAGAATGTTTATGTTATGTTTAAACCTGTTCATATGAAGAATGCATTGGACTTAATAAGTGACGGGTGGAGGCCTCTATAGCTCCTTGATGCATCGGTAGGTCTAATGAGACAAACTAGTGTCTTGGCACAGGGCCTTGACAAAATCTTATTTGTAGTCTGGGTACAAGGCCTAGACTATGTGATTATGATAGTATGACATTATGCATTCCATCATTATGAAAGTGGTTATTGATATTGCATGTGATTATTCAAATAGTATAATATCCATGTTAATAAGTAAATGGCATTATTTAATTTTATTTCTGTCATATTATTCTGATGTTCAAGGTTAAAAGGCTTTTGTTTTAGTTATACATTGCCTTAAATGTTTATGCTTATTTATGAAAATTTCCGCTATATTGTTATCCTTTCTGGGCATTTGAGTTCACCCCTTTCTATCTTTTATTTTTCCCAGGATGTGAAGAAGTATTTTATGAATGACCTGTAGGGATAGTATGAGAGGATATGAAGAAAAGATGTTGTTGTAGTTTTTTTAAACTTTATTATGTAATGTACGACTTATGAATACATCTAGTGTTTCCAAGGCTACTAAACTAATCGGTCTTTCAAGAATTGATCTTTTGTGATCATACCAATATTATGTAATAATGCACTAACTCTGGGAAACTGGGGTCAGGGTGTTATAGATGGTATCAGAGGATGTTTAGTACAAACCATGGAATCTAGATTTAGATAAACTGTGATTAGAGCACACATCCCTAAGATAGACTTTGAGAAATAGTATTGAAGAACTTCCTATAATTTTGGTATTGTAGAGATTTTTTGAGTTTTCTGAGCAATACATCCCTATCTGGATACAAGTAGGTAGAGTCGGCTCTGGCACAGATGTACCTAGGGGTAAAACCCAAAAACATCGCATTGAGCTAGACTCGAATGGGAACTGGTGCACGACAACGGGCCTTGCTGCACTCTTGTTTACGACACTCCTATGGGATATGCTTAGGATAATTCTCATTTTCATTACAAACCATTATGAAGGGTTTATGAGTATATACTTCCTCAAAGAAAACATTTTTATGATTATGGATTATATCCATAAACTATTCTATTTATGTTAAGTGTTTTACAAGTATGGAATTATGTATTTTGATTCATAAACAGATCTAGTTTATGCCATTGTTTTTAAATGGCGCTTATTGGATGAAATGGGAACCATGTCAATGCATGCACTCCATGTAGGGATTGCCCTGCTGCTCAAGATAATTATAGTGGAGATGGTGGTGCAACTGGTGCTGATCATCTTATCACTATATTGGGACAACTCACTCAAGTTATGAATAATAACCTTACCCGTATGGATAACACTGATCCGTAGCGGGGAGGATCAATGTTAGATCGCTTCATGAGGAAACAACCACCAACATTCAATTGGAGTACAAATCCATTGGTAGCTGAGCAATGGATAAGTTCCCTAGAGAAAATATTTCAGGCCTTGGGGAGTAGTGAAAGGGAAAAAGTTGTCATGGCAGTTTACAACCTCACTAGAGATGTTGTTCAATGGTGGTCATTGATTAAAAACACGAAGGAAGATGATGATATATCAAATATGGAAAGGAGGGAGTTCAAATAGCTTCTCTTAGAAAAATACTTTCCTCGTGACCATCGAGCAGATATGGAATGACAATTTTTGTGTTTGAGACAAAAGGAGGATGAGAATTTCACAATGTATGAGGCTAACATTACACGGTTAGTGAGGCATGCATCAGATTATATACGTAACCCAAGGACTAAGATTGATCGTTTCTTTGATGGGTTAGAAGCATTTATTCATAGAGCATTAGTCTCACAATCCTTCTCGTCGTACGAAGATATTGTCTCATGTGCTATCAAGACAGAAAAATAATTCTCCAAGTATTATGACTTTAAAGCAAAGAAAGAGAAGAAGAGATCTTCTGATCACTCTGGAAATGGAAATAAGGGGAAGAAGGGAAAAGATGAATATCCATCCTATAGTAAATGTTGGAATAAACACCCTGGTACTTGCTTGAAGGGAATGGTAGTCTGTTACAAGTGTGGTAAAAAAGGCCCCCATGATCGTGATTCTAAGGGGAAGAAAGAAGCTACTGATGTTCAATGATACAACTGCAGGGAGATGGGACATTATGAAAATGAATATCCTAAGCGTCAGGGTTACTTACCTCAGAAAAGGCCAAGGGATCAAGGCCAAGATTATGATATCACTACTGCTGAGGTAGAAGCTCCGAAAGACGTGGTGGCAGGTAATTTAATGGTTTCCTCAATTTTAGAAAATGAATTATTTGATTATGGATCATCACATTATTTCATATCTTCCCAGTTTTCTATGAAAATTAGATATTTCCAATTTGATTTAACAAGGGAGTTGACAGTTAAAAACTCCTAAGGGAAGTATCATTACTACAAAGTTCAGTGAATCAGTTCTCATTAGAGCACATAAATGTTCTTTATCTGCTGATCTCATCGTCATACCTATGATTGAGTTTGATATAATCCTCGGTATGGATAGGATTTCAGACTATGATGCGAAGATTTATTATAAGAAGAATGAGGTTACTATTTTTGATAATGATGATAAGGAACACCTTATCTTTAGAGCAGAATCATCACCACCTAATTCTTATCTAGATCCACCCACAGTAGATCAACTAAATTCAATTATTGGGGAGCAAGATAATGAAATAAATGTGGGTGAGGAAAGGAATGTTAAAATAGAGGATGTACCTATTGTGAAAGAATATATTGATGTGTTTCTAGAAGATTTACCTGGACATCCTCAAGAACGAGAAATTGAGTTTTCCATTGATTGAATTCCTGGATCAAGGCCCATATCGAAGACCCTTTATAGAATGGCCACTGTGGAATTAGTGTAACTAAATAAACAACTAGAGGTATTGAGTAATAAGGGATTTATTCACCCTAGTGATTCTTCATGGGGATCCCATGTTATTTTTGTTAAGAAGAAAGATGGATCTATGAGGTTATGTATCGACTATAGAGAAATCAATGATATAACAATAAACAAACAAGTATCCACTGCCGTGCATTGATGATTTATTTAACCAACTGCATAGAGCTCAATACTTTTCAAAGATTGACCTTCGATCTAGATACCATCAATTGTGTTTGAATAAGTAAGGCATTCCTAAGACAGCATTTCAAACCAGGTACGGGTATTACGAGTTTACAGTAATGCCTTTTGGGATGACTAATGCACCCTCTGTTTTCATGGATCTAATGAACAGGGTTTTTCAAGGAATATCTTGATGACTTTGTAGTGGTATTTATTGATGATATCTTTGTATACTCCAAAAGGTACGAAGATCATGAAAATCATTTGTGAATTATATTGAAGGCTCTAAGAAGACATGAATTATATGGGAAGTTTAGCAAGTGTGAATTCCGGCTTCAGGAAATTTCTTTTCTTGGCCATATTGTCTCTAAGGATAAAATTTCCGTTGATCCTTCTAATACAAGAGAAATCCAAGAATGGCCAACACCGATGATTATAACTGAGGTAAGTAGATTTATTGGTTTAGCATGTTATTATCGACATTTCGTCTAGAGTTTTACCCGGTTGGCTAACCCATTAACAGAGCTCAGACATAAAGGGGTTAAATTTTTTTGGACAAAAGAGTGTGAAGAATGTTTCAAAGAACTAAATAAAAGATTAGTCAATGATCCTATATTGACTCTACCATCGGGGAACGATGGGTTTGTTATTTATGGTGATGCATCAAAGAAAGGACTTGGTTGTTTCCTTATACAGAATGATAGGGTTATTGCCTATGCATCACGACAGCTGAAAATTCATGAGAAAAACTGTACTACTCATGATCTTGAGTTAGCTGCTGTAATCTTTGCTTTGAAGATATGGAGACATTATCTCTATGGTGAAAATGTGAGATTTATACTGATCAAAAGAGTTTGAAGTATATTTTCTCACAAAAATAACTCATCATGATGAAAAGGATATGGCTTGAACTACTCAAGGATTATGATTGCACAATACACTACCACCCGGGGAAGGAAAATAAGGTGGCAGATGCTTTGAGCAGAAAGGATCATGAAGTTTTGAACAAAATGAGAGTTGAAAGAGATCCAATTTTCATGGATGTAGTAAAGTTGGATATGGGAATAACCATGGAAGGTGAAACATCGATACTTTTTCAAATGGTTTCCAAACCATCTTTAATAGAAAGGATAAAGAGTTATCAGACCGATGATGAAGAGTTTAAAAAGAAAATTAATGCTGTGAATGATGGGAGATTGAGTGAATTTGTGTATGCATATGGAATTTTGGTATTTGGGAGGAGACTTTGTGTTCTCGATATACCTGATCTAAAAGTGGAATTTTTGGATGATGCTCATATTTCCAATTTTTCTATACACCTTGGGAGCTCTAAAATGTATAGATATTTGAATGAACATTTTTCGTGGGACAACATGAAGAAGGAGATTTCTGATTTTGTGTCATGATGTATGGTTTGTCAACAAGTGAAAGCTGGAAGGAAACAGCATGGTGGAGTATTGCAACCTCCTCCCATACTGGAGTGGAAATGGGATAATATCATGATGGACATTGTCAAGGGACTACCAAAGACTCCTAGAAAGAATGATGCAATATGAGTCATTGTCGATCTTCTTACCAAGTCAGCACATTTTCTTTCTATAAGGGAATATCTACCACTTGAACGTCTAGAAAGACTATATATTAATGAAGTTGTGAGACTTCATGGAGTACCCCTATCGATTGTTTTTTGATCGTGATCCCTGTTTTACTTAAGGATTCTAGAAGAGTCTCCAGAAGGCCTTGGGTACTAAACTTCGTTTGAGCACTGCCTACCACCCTCGAATAGATGGACAATCATAATGGACTATTAAAACCTTATAAGACATGTTAAGATCTTGCTCACTTGACTTTCAGGGTACGTGGGATAAATATTTTCCTCTGGTAGAATTTTCCTATAACAATAGCTTCCATTCATGTATTAGGATGACACCATATGAAGTGGTCTACGGAAACAGATGGCGCACACAAAACTGTTGGGATGATGTAGAGACCCGAAGCTTGACGTACATGGACATTACATTACTTTTGTGGAATACTTAATACATAACAAAAACAGACACACAAGGACCGTAATAGTTTAGTGTCTTTGGAAACTCGGAATAAAATCTTCTAATCATGGTGAAAGATCTTCAACATCTCCCAATAAAGATCTTCCCCTTTTTTTCTTACCTAAAACCTTTCTTTATATCCTGGGGAAAAGAAAACATAAAAGGGGTGAGCTCAAATGCCCAATAAGGGTAAACATAGAGAAAATAAAACAATCTATAAAAATATGAATGCAAAAACTTTCACATAAAATCTAAACATCAAAATCTTGAGCAAAGACATGAATCTTGGAATTACGTTAGGCATATATCATAAGGGAACATCAATCATGATAAAATAGCATGGGAATAAAACATGTAATTGTGGAAACCATTAAGCACATGATATGATTTCCATAGTAGCCAAGGAATTGCTTCCAAGACCATCTTAGTGGACAAAGTCCCTTTCTGAATCGAGTTCACTCCTCGTTCCAGTCTTGTATTACTGAATCAGTTTAACTTTTTTTTCCAGCCATGTCTATCTCATGAGATATAAATCTTTACCCAATGCATTGGAAGGAGATATAAGTCCCACCCATCTCATAATGAAATCATTCTTATTTGTGCCACAAAATAAACATACATCATTCATAATAACCCAACGAATAAAATGGGTTTCAGAAACATCATCCCATCATAAAATAATCCATATAAAAGAATTTAATTTAATTTAATAATAAGGAAATTTAAACCATTTAAATCATAAATCCATGATACTTGAAATATACACATATAAAATAATGTCATCTTAGATGAAAAATGGTTTTGATAAAACACTTGAAATGAATTCTTGAGGAAAATATCCTTTCTTATTCAAAATCATTTTATTTTCACAAAATGTCATGCAATTTTAAAAGAAAAGGATTCTATTTAAAATATTCATGAAATATTTTGGAGGAAGCTTCAGGAAAATAAGGCTTTATAAAATCGTAAAAATCCATTCGTGCCATATAAGTTAAAAATAACATTTTTCTTGTACTTTTGTCAGAAAAGTCAAAAAGTACCTTGTAATGTAAACAAAAGAAAGATTCCTTAAATACCATGTAGTAAAAGTAAAAAATGGGTAAACATGAAAACCATTTTATAAAACATTGACATGGATGATAGAAATAACCCCTGTAAATACTAAGAATAAGCAATCTCAGATAAAAATTAGATTTTCAAAATTATCCCTTACCTTAGGTCTGATACGCTTCATATGGTTCTGAACCTCCTGTATATTGATTTTAATAATGTCATTGACTTATTACATAATCATATTTATTGTTATGATATCATATATGTTTCATTTATGACATTATATTACCCGTTCTTTTGTAAATTCCATGTTAAAGTAGCATTTTGTGTAAAATCATTTCATTATCGTATGTGTTTCGACTTGTCGATTCTTGATATTATTACTTATATCTTGATTTACATAATTCCAGAATGTAAAAAATGATTTATATATAATATATATTCATCATATACATATATATTATAGATCGATAAAAGGAATGAAATACACCATTCATGGAGACGGTAGGCCGTACGTACGCATGAACGCTATTTTCGTTTCCTTATTGAATTTAATGAAACTAAAAAGATGGCATACATATATATATACATAAATCCAGTAGCATTATTATTTCATATATTTCATTATTATTCATTATATAAACTTTATGATCATTCATGTATGGTTAATCATGGAGAATGAATCTCATCGTGTCATGGAGACGGTAGTCCTTACGTACGCACGAGCGATGATATCGTTCCCATAATTATAGAATTGGAGTGGATGGTATAATATATAATAATACATATTATGTTATAATAACCATATATATTTATTCTTTACACCATTATACCCATCCATGTAAGGTGTTGGTTGAAAAATAGATTACACCACGGCGTGGAGACGGTATTCCGTACGTACGCAAGCGCGGGGATTTTGTTTTCCGTAGGATGGATAGAAGGTGAAATAGGGTTGTTTCATATTTATAATAAAATATAAGTATATGATTTATACTTATTTTATTACTTCATAATGAAACAACTAATTAATAAGAAGTTGAAGAAGAAAGAAAATTGAAAGAATCGATAACGGATATTACCTCTTATTTGACACGCCTCTTTGAATCCTCCTCTTAGGGTACTAAAATTGGTATTTGAAGAATACCAGGACCTCTATTATGTTTCTAGGGAAGTTGATAAGGGATATGGGAAGGTTTTGGCCGATATTAAAGGCTCAAATTTTTGTGAGGAAGAGAGGGAGGAGGTGCCCTTTTATAAGGGAGGAGAGGGGCACCTTTGGAAATCTTAAAAATATTAATTTATAATAAATCTAACCCCACTTAAAAACCACCAAAAATGAATCATATTCAAATATTAGATGATATAGGGTTGTAATCTCATCAACCAATAAAATTTAGACATGTTATGAATTTATTTTAAACATTATCAACTTGATTTATCCTTATTTAATCAATTTAATTTCATTTTTTGTAATAACATTCTAAATTTTAAATTATAACAAATAATTACTTATTTGTTGTGAATTGTCCATATTTGGAAACTTTATAACCTTTTATACCATATAAATGTAAATTTATAATTTTTAAATATTTTTGTGATTTTTAAAAAAATTTATAATATGTTATTTTTATAAAATAACAATAGTGTCAATTTTGACAATATTCATTTATTTGAATTTAAATAAAATATATACAGAAGATATGTTTGAAATAAAATCTTTAATAGATTCATAAAATGTCATATGTATCTATAAAATTAGTGGAGAACATTAAATAGTTCATATAATATTTATTTTATTATTTTTAAAACCATTTATTTTGTTTATATCCTAATAAAATAATTACTACATCGTTTTTGTATAATTATTTAATATAATTATTTGTTGCATAAAAATTAAAAATAAAATCCTCCGATGAAGATAAATCTATTAACTTTCATAATAATACTTTTACTCGAATATTTCATCTTAAAATCACAATATTTAAATTGTTATATTTATTAAATTATGAAGGTGACAACTTTGGGATCATTTAAAATAAAATAATATAAGTGTCATAATAGCTTTTATAGGGCTACAAATGGTCTAATATTAAACCATTGGATTATTATGGATTAAATTTACATTAACAATAATTTTTTGTCAGGGTTTTGTTCCTTTTATGGTCACTATTAGTTTAACAAAAACTATATTCTTGATTTTTGACTGGATAAACAATTTCTGCATCACTATTGTGTCACAATTAATGATAATTATTTACTCCCTAAAAATTATAAATAAATTCATATGATGTAGATAATTTCATTATCTTTCTGGAGACTATTAATGTTAGAAGTTTCATGAATTTTTCACTAAATTAAAATTAATATACTTATAAGATTTAAGAGAGTGACATGTTGTCACTTTCTTTGGTTTTAATAATAATTAAGTTATTTTCATAGACCAAAGTCCATTAAATGATTCTAATCAGACCATTAGGTGCTATGGGTCGACTTTTAGTCATCCAATAGGATTTTGGAAGGTTTTAGGGTAATTTTATAATCTTATATTTACCCTTAATTACCCGATTTACCTTTAACTATGGTAAATAAAATTTACCGTAGTTACTATTCATAATGCCCAAAAATAAAAAGTAGTATATTAATATAATTTTGACCCATTGATTCTAAATATGGAATCAATTTTTCCAAATTCAATACACAGAAGTTGCAGAAAATAAATTTAAATTAATCCCATTGTCGAAAGAAAACGGGTTTTCGTTTAAAACATTACAAAATATTGAATTGATTTAACCTACGAATTCAAGGTAAAATCAATGATAATGAAATACATTATATTAAATGGTAAAAATATATTCTATTTATACTTTAAGACCATTCAATATTAGAATTTAACCAAATAAATTATTACGATGAAAAAAGTTTTTTTTAATTAAAATATAGCGTGTTTTTACTATTCATTAAAATATGAAAGTTATCAGAATAGCATTAAAATTTTATCCAAGGTAAAATTTTATATCATTATTCCAAAGAATAATTTTATTTTTTAAAATTGAACTTATAAACATTTCATAAACTCGATTTAATGTGGGTGCGCCATCAAAAGGCGACAAAACTACATTTTTTGAAAAATACTTATTTTACCCGAAAATTTTATTTTGTTCTTATAGCATGTTCTAGAAAATGTGGAATATGAATAATAATGTTATAAAATTCAAAATTTATTTAATAATATTCATAACCGCTAGGTCATAATAATATTATAATAATATATAGTTGTTTAGTAAAACCCGGTATTGCGTACAACACACGCTATCGAGGAAGGTCGCGATTGCGTGTAATGCAAGCCAAGTCAGGGTTGCGTGTAGTGCACGACTCCTTTGTTTTTGCGTATAACAAAATATATTGAATATATATATATACCCAATGTTTCGTAGAATTACTACTATCAGACAAACATGAAATTGTGTGTAACACGATCCATGATTAGTATTGCGTATACTGCAAGCTAATACGGTGTTGCGTATAGCGCAAGATAATCTTGGTGTAGCGTACAATAGAAGATATGAAAGAAATTAAAATGAATATATCTTATAAAATCTCGGGTTGTTACATTCTACCCCCCTTAAAATGAATTTCACCCTCAAAATTCGTTGGGGTTATAAATCGTTTACTATTCATAGAAACCAACATCGTAAAAAGGAATACTAAAACTTAATTTTAAAAACTAAAGTATGAAACGGAATTATTACCCAAAGTAACTCATCATTGGGTTTTCATATAGGAGAACATAGATGAAAATATGGATTTGGAAGAGAAATCTTAACATCAAGTTCTGATGGAGAGTGGTAGAAAACATGGCTATGAAAAAGCCAAAAATTACAAAGCCATAAATTTGTGATGATATAAGGTACCATCTGATTCATCGGATATAAGAGAACTAGGACAACATATTTGGTTTTCAATATCATTTCCATAAAGTTGAAAATTTTGAATTAGAAGAAATACTTTCTTGATTTTGGTACAATCTCACTGTTGTTCGTGAATTTAACAATTTCCACTTCATCTCTTAAAGAAATGAAGTTGAATTTGTTTTTCGTGAAGCGTTAGCAGATCATGTGATAGAATTATGGGTCATTCCATCTATTTCAAAAAAAAAAGTTAGTAAAAGTTATAAGTCCATCTTATGGTGAGATTAATCGTATATGGTTCCAAAAATGAACTTATACTTTATTTATCATACCGCATAATAAAATAAAACTACTTTCCACTAACTAGGGACTTACTGTAGGCTAGTGGTAGGTGATAAAGTCTAGTCGCACTTCGGTTGTTGGTTCGATTCCCACAGCCTTGTCCGATGCGATGGGCTGTCGCCCGTCCTGCAGGTTGTCCTTTTTCTAAAACTACATTACTATAACATCCCATCAATAAAATTGAAAAAAGTTATATCCTTAAACAATACTAACTTATGTCCAACATAATCCATTCCAATCTTTAGGCTTATCTAAAATACTTCGGTCCAAGCTCATATTATAAAGAAGACAATTACTAGAAAGTTTATCTACCAAGAATGTGAATACAAGAATTTATCCCACATATATCATAAGATATATCTTGTTGGTTGTATTCCAAACACATGAATACCTTAGTCATATATTATCTTGAAACATAAATTATCCTAGAACCTTAGTGAAAATATGAATATTATCAAAAGGTAACTCTTTCCACATACCAAAATCCCAAAAAATCTATATAATCAAACCATAATATCACTTAGTCCTTATATTAGTCATGAGCTCATGAATACAATCAAACATCTCATTATCTTCTTATCCCTTCATTATGTGCATATCATCTACATTCCAAAAATATCTGAATAACCTTCCATGGTTACCGGTACCATTCAACATATACTTTCAAATACTTTAGGAAAAACAATAGTGTAATAATCCTTAGATGATTCTTTATTCCATAGTACCATACATTATTCTTTATAAACATACAATCATTCCACAAACTTTTTAAACCATTGACTGAGCTTCATCATTTCTTTCATCTCATATTTCATTTGTAGTCTCTTCATCATCATCCACATAAATACTACTCATATGACCATGCTGATTCTCTTCATGAGATTTTCCCTTAGGGAATTGGTTTGCATAATTCCCATACATTCCGAATTTAAAATATCTAATCATTGTTGATGTCGTAGCAATACCAATATCCTTGTCCTTGGTGTTAACTGAACCTTTTCCTTTGCACTTACTGGCTTTGTGTCCTTCTTTTCCACACCCAAACAATCTTCCAGTTCCTTTGAAACAATCTCCCCGATGCCTCTTCCCACATGATTTACATGAGGGAAATTGAACTTTCTTTCCTCTATGCTCATCATGAAACTCCATCTTTCTCTTATTATCTGAGTCGGGAAACTTACCAAAGTTGAGATTATTGATCATATTATAGGATTTCTGATTAAGAATAATAATGATGTTTTGACTTCCAAATCCCATTTAATTTGGTTGCTGATGAAGAATATCATTCCATTTTCCGTCATATCCTCTATTATCGTGAATCTTCCGGTTTCCAGCCATTTTCTAAAACCCAAAAAGAATAGTGTGAGAGGCGAAAATCATACAAGGAAAATAACATAATCAAGGGGGATTACCTTCGACATCTAAAATCTTAGGTTTAATTCTAAGATCGTAAGCGCAATTCTAGGACTATAACCTATACGTATATTAAACCTTAGGGACATCCCTAGACATACCTTAGAAATATATCTAGGGATCTCACTAACGTTTTCGCATCCTAGTTTACAATGGTTGACTAAACCATTCCTCTGATACAAACATAAAAGGGGTGAGCTCAAATTCCCAGTAAGGGTAAACATAGAGAACATAAAACAATCTATAAACATTTGAATGAAAAAACTTGAACATAAAATCTAAACATCAAAATCTTGAGCAAAGACATGAATCTTGGAAGTACGTAAGGAATATATCATAAGGGAACATCAATAATGGTAAAATAGCATGGGAATAAAACATGTAATTGTGGCTACCATTAAGCACATGATATTATTTCCATAGTAGCCAAGGAATTTCTTCCAAGACCATCTTAGTGGACAAAGTCTCTTTCTGAATTGAGTTCACTCCTCATTCCAGTCCTGTATTACTAAACTAGTTTAACTTTCCATTCCAGCTATGCCTATCTCATGAGATATAAATCTTTACCCAATGCATTGGAGGGAGATACTGGTCCTACCCATCTCATAATTAAATCATTCTTACTTGTGCCACAAAATAAACATACATCATTCATAATAACCCAACGAATAAAATGGGTTTCATAAACATCATACCATCATCACATAATCCATATAATAGAAATCAATGTCATTTAATAATAAGAAAATTTAAACCATGTAAATCATAGAGACATGATACTTGAAATATACACATATGAAATAATGTCATCTTAGATGAAAAATGGTTTTGATAAAACACTTGAAATGAATTCTTCAGGAAAATATCCTTTCTTCTTCAAAATCATTTTATTTTCACAAAATTTCATGAAATTTTAAAAGAAAAGGATTTTTTTTTAAATATTCATGAAATATTTTGGAGGAAGCTTCATCAAAATATGGCTTTATAAAACCGTAAAAATCCATTCGTGCTGTATAAGTTAAAAATAACATTTTTCTCATACTTTTGTCGGAAAAGTCAAAAAGTACCTCGTAACATAAACAAAAGAAATATTCATTACATACCATGTATAAGAAGTAAAAAATGGGTAAAAATAACATTAAACATACATGAAAACACTTTTATAAAACATTTAATGGATGATAGAAATAACCCCAGTAAATACTAAGAATAAGCAATCTCGGATAAAAATGAGATTTGCAAAATTATCCCTTACCTTAGGTCTAATATGCTTCGTATGGTTCTGAACCTCCTGTATAATGATTTAAATAATGTCATTGACTTATTACATAATCATATTCATTGTTATTATATCATATATGTTTCACTTATGACTTTATATTTCCCGTTCTTTTGTAAATTCCATGTTAAAGTAGCGTTTTGGGTAAAATCATTTCATTTATCGTATGTGTTTCGACTTGTCGTTTCTTGATATTATTACTTATATCCTGATTTACATAATTCTTGAATGTAAAAAATGATTTATATATAATATATATTCATTATATACATATATATTATAGATCGATAAAAGGAATGAAATACATCGTTCATGGAGCGGTAGGTCGTACGTACGCATGAACGCTGTTTTCGTTTCCTTATTGAATTGAATGAAACTAAATAGATGACATACATATATATATATATACATAAATCCAGTAGAATTATTATTTAATATATTTCATTATTATTAATTATATAAACTTTATGATCATTCATGTATGGTTAATCATGGAGAATGAATCTCATCGCATCGTGGAGACGGTAGTCCGTATGTACGCACGAGCGATGATATCATTCCCATAATTATAGAATTGGAGTGGATGGTATAATATATATGAATCAGTATGATGTTATAATAACCATATATAGTTATTCTTTACACCATTATACCCATCCATGTAAGGTGTTGGTGGAAAGACAGATTACACCACGGCGTGGAGACGATATTCCGTACGTACGCACGGGCGGTGATTTTGTTTTCCGCAGGATGGATAGAAGGTGAAATAGGGTTGTTTCATATTTATAATAAAATATCAGTATATTAGGGATACTGATGTTATTACTTCATAATGAAACAACTAAAGAAGAAGAAGTTTAAGAAGAATGAAAATTGAAAGAATTTGTAACGGATATTACCTCTTCTTTGACACGCCTCTTTGAATCCTCCTCTTAGGGTACAAAAAGTTGTCTTTGAAGAAGACCAGGACCTCTAGGATGTTTATAGGGAAGTTTAGAAGGGAAATGGGCAGGGTTTGGCCGAGCTTAAAGGCAGAAATTGGTTTGAGGATGAGAGGGAGGAGGTTCCCTTTTATAAGGGAGGAGAGGGGCACCTTTGGAAATCTTAAAAATATTAATTTATAATAAATCTAACCCCACTTAAAAACCTCCAAAAATGACTCATATTCTAATATTAGATGAGATAGGGTTGTAATATCATCAAAAAATAAAATTTATACATGTTAAGAATTTATTTTAAACATTATCAACTTGATTTATCCTTATTTAATCAATTTAATTTTATTTGTGGTAATAACATTCTAAATTTTAAATTATAAAAAATAATTACTTATTTATTGTGAATTTTCCATAATTGGATACTTTATAACATTTTATATCATATAAATTTAAATTTATAATTTGTAAATATTTTTGAGATTTTAAAAAAAAATTATAATATTTTATTTTTATAAAATAACAATAGTGTCAATTTTGACACTATTCATTTATTTGAATTTAAATAAAATATATACCGAAGATATGTTCGAAATAAAATCTTTAATAGATTCATAAAAGGTCATATGTATCTATAAAATTAGTGGAGCACATTAAATAGTTCATATAATATTTATTTTATTATTTTTTAAAACCATTTATTTGGTTTATCTCTTAACAAAATAATTACTAAATCATTTTTGTATAATTATTTAATATACATATTTGTTTCATAAAAATTAAAAATAAAATCCTATTATGAATATAATTCTATTAACTTTCACAATAATACTTTTACTCGAATTTATCATCTTAAAATCACAATATTTAAATTGTTATATTTATTAAATTATGAAGGTGACAACTTTGGCATAATTTAAAATAAAATAATATAAGTATCATAATCGCCCTTATAAGGCTCCAAATGGTCAAATATTCAACCATTGGATGATTATGGTTTAAATTTACATGAACAATAAGTTTTGGTCCGGGTTTTGTGCCTTTTATGGTCACTATTAGTTTAATAAAAACTATATTCTTGATTTTTCACTAGATAAACAATTTCTGCATCACTATTGTGTCACAACTAATGATAAATATTTAATCCATAAAAATTATAAATAAATTAATATGATGTAGATAATTTCATTAGATTTCTGCAGACTATTCAGCTTCTAAGTTTCATGAAGTTTATCACTTAAATAAAATTAATATACTTATAAGATTTAAGAGAGTGACATGTTGTCACTCTCTTTGGTTTTAATAATAATTAAGTACTTTTCATAGACAAAGGTCCATTAAATGATTATAATCCGACCCTTAGGTGATATGGGTAGACTTTTAGTCATCCAATAGGATTTTGGCAGGTGTTAGGGTAATTTTATAATCTTATATTTACCCTTAATTACATGATTTACCTTTAACTATGGTAAATAAAATTTACCGTAGTTACTATTCATAATTCCAAAAAATAAAAAGTAGTCTATTAATATAATTTGGACCCACTGGTTCCAAATATGGAATTCATTTTTCCAAATTCAATACACAGAAGTTTTAGATATTAAATTAAAATTAATCCTGTTGTTGAAAGAAAATGGGTTTTTGTTTAAGACATTACAAAAGATTGAATTGATTTAACCTACGAATTCAAGGTAAAATCAATGCTAATGACATACATTATATTAAATGGTAAAAATATATTCTATTTATACTTTAATACCATTCAACATTATAATTTTACCACATAAATTATTACGATGAAAAAAGTTGTTTTTATTTAAAATATAGCGTGTTTTTACTATTCATTAAAATATAAAAGTTATCAGAATAACATGAAAATTTTATACAAGGTAAAATTTTATATCCTTATTCCAAAGAATAATTTTATTTTGTAAAATTGAACTTATAAACATGTCAAAAACTATATTTAATGTGGGTTCACCATCAAAAGGCGACGAAACTGTATTTTTTGAAAAATACTTATTTTGCCCGAAAAATTTATTTTGTTCTTATACCGTGTTCTAGAAAATGTTTAAGATGAATAATAATGTTATAAAATTCAAAATTTAGTTAATACTATTCATAACATCTAGTTCATAATAATATTATAATAATATATAGTTGTTTAGTAAAACCCGGTATTGCGTACAACACACGCTATCGAGGAAGGTCGCGATTGCTTGTAATGCAAGCCACGTCAGGGTTGAGTGTAGTGCATGACTCCTTTGTTGTTATGTATAACAAAATACATTGAATATATATATATATATACTCAATGTTTCGTAGAATAACTACTATCAAACAAACATTAAATTGTGTATAACATGATCCAAGATTAGTGTTGCGTATAGTGCAAGCTAATACGGTGTTGCGTATAGCGCAAGATAATCTTGGTGTAGCGTACAACAGAAGATATGAAAGAAATTAAAATGAATATATCTTATAAAATCTCGGGTTTTTACAGATAACTTTGGTGAAAGAAAACATGTAGGCCCAGAACTGGTGGAGGAAACGATGGAAAAGGTGAAGGTAATCAAAAACCACATCAAAGCAGCTTAAAGAAGGCAGAAGAGCTATGCTGATAACCGAAGGAAGGATTTATAATTTCAGGTAGGAGACCATGTTTTCTTGAAGTTATTTCCATGGAATGGAGTAATATGTTTCGGTAAGAAAGGTAAATTGAGTCCCAGGTACATCAGACCTTTCGAAATTCTAGAACGAATTGGGGTTGTAGCTTACTGTTTGGCAATGGTGTCAAGTCTCTCCAAAGTTCACGATGTGTTCCACATATCACTGTTGAGAAAATACATGCTTGACCCAACACATATACTAACCTATGAGTAATTAGAACTGGAACCTGATCTGTCTTATTGTGAAGATCCCGTCAGGATTTTTGATACGAGAGAACAAGTGCAGAGAAACCAGACGAGTCGTTTGGTAAAAGTTCTATAGAGAAACCATAATATTGAAGAGACAACGTGGGAACCCAGGGAACTTATGATGAAGAACCACCTGAGTCTTTTTATGTAGTAATATTCTAAAAAATTTGAGGACAAAATTATTTAAAGGAGGGGAGAATGTAACACCCCAAGTTTCCACAATACACTCTCTTTAAATAATACAGTAGCGTGTGTTGTACGCAACTTCGAGTTCTAACACACACCACAACCAATCAAACTAGCCGTTATGAATAGTAATACCCACTTTTTGAAATTTTATAAATTTTATCTTTCATAATGGACTTCATATTTTGATTTGGAATATTGAAATTAGCTTAGGGTGAATTTTTTGTATTTTTTTGAAAACATTAAATTTTTGATGAATAGTGAAAAAAACACTGAGTTATAGTATAAAAACGAATTTTTATTTAAATAATTATTTATTTTATTTAAATTAAATTAAGGTCAAAATAGATACATAATACCAATATAATTTCGGTATAATTCATTAGATTTAGTTTATAATAATTTTAGATATATAAAAAATTTATTGTACATTTCATCGTCTTTTACCCACCTCTTAGGAGAATTTGTAAATTCACATAAAACTTAATTTTATTGCTTCAATGAGTGGAATTTCGAAAATCCGAGAGACACGGTTAATATCAAGGAGTAAAATTTGGTTCAATAACATAAAAATAATTTTTGGCGAATAGTAACTTTTTACTTTTAATTACCACGATTAAAACTAAATAGGGTAATTAAGGGTAAAATGATATTAATATTACCATAACACATGTCTTAATTATATTGGACAAGTGTATCTCGACCAAAAACAACCTTAGGAATAAAATTTTATCATTTAGGTCCACTTGGATTAGATTAGGACATTTATTATTATTTAATTCAAAGAAGAGTTAAAAGAGTTAAAATCAATGTTTAATTACTAAAACATTTTTAATATAGGGTTATACAAAAGATAAATTCAATTATAAATATTAATTAGAAGGATAATAAGATTTACTACAAAATGGTATTTTATTTATAATTTTTAGACATTAAATAATTTAATTTATTTATGACACAATGGTGATGCAGTAATTACCTAATTAATGAAATAATAAAATAATTGAAATTATAAATATCAAAATAAATGTAATTTGAGACTTTTTATGAATTACACTAATTTTCGTGGTTACAATGACATATTATTATTTTTTTTATAAATTTTTTCAAAGTAATAATGCTGTTATGAAATCATCAAAAACAAAATACCCAATAGTGTCAAAATCGACATAAAAGAGTTTTTAAAAAAAATATTATATTATTAATTGATATTCTATTCCTAAAAATCTATGGTTCGTCCAAAGAAATTATATAATGATAGGTGTAACATTAATGGATCACTTGGGGGTCTCTTGGAAGTATATAGTATGCTTATTAACTATATAATATAAAGATAGAAAGAGACATTGTAAATGTCAATCTATTTAACTAAGAGTTAAATATAAATGATAAGGTTAATATAGTGACCCAAACCTATCTAATATCTATTGGTTGAAAGGATTTATAACCATACCTACCATAACTTTTAAATAATCAACATCGGAGCCATTATAAATCAAATATGAATTTATTATAAAATAATATTTCTAGCTTTTCCAAAGGTGCCCCTCACCCCTCTTATAAAAGGGCACTCCCCCTTCTCTCTAATTAACACATTCAAAGCCTTTTGGCTCGGTCAAACCCTACCCAAATATTCTATTAACATCCCTAACTTAATCCTAGAGACCTTAGTTTGATTAGAATTCCAATCTAAGGAGCCCTTTTGATTAAATCAAAAGGAAGAAGCCGAAGAAGAGGTAATGTTTTCACCACCCTCTTTCAAGTTCCTTTCTTCTTCAACTTCTTCTTTCACTATTATTTCCATTATAAAATAATAACTCTAGTATATTCTATATACTGTGATTTTATTATAAATATGGTACAACCATATTCAGTATTCTATCAATCCCTTGAATGACATTTCACCATACATGCATACGTACGACTTGCCGTCTCCACGTCATGGTGTAATTGTTATTCAATATATTATTATTTGGATGGGTATAATAATGATGTCTAATTAATTTAAATAATAAATATAAAATAATAATGATTCTTTATATATTATATAAATCCAATTATATATTATTTTAATATCAAATGAATGATATTGTCGCTCGTGCATACGTATGGACTATCGTCTCCACGAACATGATGAGATTCATTCCCCATCGTATCCATTCAAGAATAATTTTCATTTGATGGTTAAAAGTAATGTTTAAAGAATTAATATAATTCTGGATATGATTAATATACAGCCTATCCATAACAAACATGGCTTATGTAACAAATCATATAAAGTAAAATGAATCAGTTAACACCCGAAACAACGATAATACAAATATATTACTAACAAAGCAATGTTAAAATATCATATATGATACCATATTATTGTATATGATTGTTGTATAATTTAATAAAAATTATTTAACCATTAAACAGGAGGTTAACCTACCTTCAACCAAGGAAAAGTACAAGGTAATGGTTTATTTCACAATCTCTTCATTATCTGAGTTTGTTTACACGTAATTATCTACTGGGACCTCTTTATCATCCACATAAATGTTTCTTAAAAATATACTTCAAAACATTATAACTATTTTACAGAATATGGGTTAAAGTCATTTATACCCTCGTTTTACTTTTTATAATAATTTTATAAATGAATCCTTCCGTCGTTTTCCAAACAATGTCCTTTTTAACCTTTTCGAAATAATTAAGGTAAGAATGTCTTTTTTTAACTTATACGGTGGGTGCAGCTATTTTCGGATGTTATAAATTCTCCAAAGATTCCCTTACATGATTATAAGATTATTTTCAAATGAAATTTTTTCTTTTATAATTATTTGACTTTTAAATGATTTCAAAAAAAGAGATATTTCTCTCAAATAGTTTTGATTTAATCTATGTCAACATCCTTTGATTGATTTTAAGCTTATTTGAAGTTGATTTTTTATACAAAACTTCCATATTGTATTTAATGTTTTGAGATATGTTTGAATATGGATGTCTTAATTTTATACCATTCATGGTTTATGGAGAATGTATTGACATTTAGTATGCTAGTTTTAATACAAATGATTATGTTATGTTTAAACCTATTTATATGAGGAATGCATTGGACTTAATAAGTAATGGGTGGATCCTGCTATAGCTCCTTGATGCATCGGTAGGTCTCATGAGACAAACTAGTGTCTTGGCACAAGGACTTGAAAAAATCTTATTTGTAGTCTTGGCACAAGGCCTTTCCTATGTGATTATGATAGTCTGGCATTATGCATTCCAACATTATAAAAGTGGTTATTGATATTGCATGTGATTATTTGACTATTAGAATATCCATGTGAATTAGTAAATGGAATTATTTAATTTTATTTCTACCATATTATATTTAAGGTCTTGTTTTAAAGGATTTTGTTTTAGTTATACAGTTCCTTAAATGTTTATGCTTATTTATGAATGTTTTCGCAATATTGTTATCCATACTGGGAATTTGAGCTCACCCCTTTCTATGTTTTATTTTTCCCAGGATGTGAAGAAGTGTTTTATGAATGACCTGTATGGATATTATGAGGGGATATGAAGAAAATATTTTGTTGTAGTTTTTTTTACTTTAGGATGTAATGTATGACATATAAATATATCTAGTGTTTCCAAGGCTACTAACCTAATCTGTCTTTCGAGACTTGATCTTTTTTTATCATGCCAATATTATGTAATAATGCACTGACTCTGGATAACGGGGGTTGGGGCGTTACAATTTACCACTATAATGACCACTAAATGAATCCAATTATAACTTATATGTTTTATTATCTATTATCAAATAAATATCTTCCCTTAATATTTGGGAAATATTTTAGGCTTGAAATAAATTATTTCAATGTGAAAAGATTTTTTAAAATGCTTTATTCTTTTAAATGGGTTTTTAAAGTGGAAAGGTTATTTTACTAAATAAATTATTATTATTTTTTCAAATATTCATTTTTATATTTTCAAAATTATTTTAAAATAAAAATATGTCCAATTTTTTAGAGATATTTTAGTTTTAGAAAATTATTTTACAAGAAAAGTTATTTTCTTTATGAAATGTTCCACATGTATTTTCAAAATCGTTTTCTTACTAAGATGATATCCTTTGATGTTACATTGTATTACCAGGGATATTATTCAAATATATAATTCATATTCTTTCTCTGAATGGGTTATTTTTTTTATTAAAAGATGTTTATAATGCTCGTTTCTCCTCCATGAGTTTTACCATGAAGAAATTATTATAAAAGCCACTTATTTTCATGTGTTATAATTTGATGAAATGGGAAAATAATTATGAAGCTTGTTCCTTTCCATATTCCATGACAAGATGATATTTTTATAAAACCTATTTCATTTCATTTTTTATGATATGATGAATGTTTTATGATAGTATGAAACACATATGTATGATTTTCATGATGAGATCTGTGAGCCCTATATTATTCATTGGGTAATGTTTTATATCTCATGAGACATATAGTATTATAATGGTGAATGAACATGGTTTAGTAATAAACTTTCCAGCTATGATTGTCTTGGTAGTGAACATTTACTATGATGGATTGAGAAATGAACTGATTCCATTATGATATCATTGGTAGTGAGACTATACTGTAAAGGAAATGATTTTCTATGCTTATGTGTATACTGATATTTTATGTCCTAAGTCAATGTTATTCTATCATGGCTCATGTTATTTTATTTCTTTATGAATCATGTATTATGAACTTCCAATAATTATTCCATATCTCAAGATTATGATCTTTAATATATATAGTGTGGTTTTCAAATTTTATGCTGATATTATCATATGCTTATATTCATGTTATTCTTATGAATATCCCTTTACCACCCTTACTGATAATCTGATACCACCCTTTCTTATGTTTCCTTTATCAGGGTTATGATGAAATTTATTGTGTATTATATATGAAGGGTTATAGTTATTAATAACATTTTGGGGGATGATATAGTTTACCTATGAACCATTTTTTTGTGGTTCATGTTTTTGGAGGCAAAATACTTTTACAATCCCGAGGTGTGTGTTTTAATAATGCAATGAACATTCATCCAAATGGATTTAATATATTTATATAAAAATTAAGGGTTACTATAATTGGTATCAAAGGAAATGTTTAGTTATCATTAGGAAACTAGGATGACAAAACACCAGTGTCATGCCTATTAATATATATAAATATATGTATAGGGATTTATATAAGGATAATTCTGAGGATGAGTCAATGTATATGAAAATATACTGGAATTTTGATAAAGGGTAGAGAAAGTGGTTTCTATGAAATTGCATCACATTCTATATGTGACCTGTAGATTTGGGTCTAGAATAATGGTATCTTGGGGTAATAACTCTGAATGAAGAGCATTGACATAGAATTAATCATCACCTAGTGCATTACAATATGCCTTACTGCCAAAATGGTCTGACACACCTTTGGTATATACTTTGGAATTTCAAAAAATCTATACTAACCATCATTATGGATTAAAAAACATGATGATTGTGAATAACCTAATATAAACCTATGGTCACATATATTAAATTAATGTTTTCATGTTTTATATATACTATAAGTTATTTTCATGATATTTTGGTTTCCCATTACGATTAAAATTCCCCACACTTTGTTTTTTGGATTTTTCCAATAGTGGGAACCAGAAGGAACTAGGTTAACATTGAATGTGAAAAACAAATTTCTAATGAGAAAAAATGGGATGATGACTGGAGTGAAAAATATTTTTTATTCCAAATCATTTATCATGGAGAATGATTAAAATCTAAACCATATAAAAATATTTAACTCACTAATGGAGATAAGGGTAGAGTTGTTTGGGAGTTTTTTTAGAAGAGACCATGGAGTAAATATGATTCAGTTTATTATATGTCGAACATGTATAAAGAATCACTCAAGGGAATATTCTATTGGGATGAGAAGATGTTTTGGGTGTTTAAAATAAGGACACAATGAAGGTAACTAAAAATTCAAAATGAAAACTTTGGTTAACATAAAGGTTGAGAATAATGGTCTCCCTAAGGTATCATTAATTTTTGAATGTTTTAAATATGGAATGTATTCGAATTAATAAGATATACATCCTAGGGGAAAGATCATGAAGAGAATCAGAAATTTTTTATGATTAATGGTTATATTTTTAATGATGTAGAGACTATAAATGACATATGAAACAAAAGAGGTATTAAGGAATAAGATGATGAATCATTTTTAATGGTTTGAGAAGGATGTGGGATGATTGAATTATTTATGTAATGGAATCCAAAGGTTATGTTACAAGAACAATGAAACATATAAGGATTGTTCAGTGTATGTTTTTTGGTAAGGATTTGAAAATATATATTAGATGAAACTAATGGAATAGAAAAGTGATTTAACATAAAGTTTAAGTTTTTATTAAGGGACAATAACCCTTAATATGTTTCATATGTTGAGATAATGATGTTGGGATAAATAATTGTTGGATATTATTATGTAAATTTGAGAACACTGATTACCTTAGAATTTAATAATTATTTTTATAAAAATTGGTTTATGATATCATTGATGGATTTTATAACATTTTTGGATTTAGAGATAATATTCAATAATCTATTATTTATGTAAGGAATGATGAAGCATGTATGTTTTCAATAAGGTTTTATAGTAATTAGGTTTATTACCATGACTCAAGAGAATAAATGTTGAATTTATTCACATTATTTGTATGTTAAAATGATGAGCTCCATTAAGATATATGAGGAGTTACTTTTAACTGGATTTGGGGAAATTTAGTGTCATTATTTATAAATTTTGAATTTCGGAAGGGTCATATGGATAAAAATATATGGAATTGTTCATCATGAACATTGGCTGATATTTTATAAATTAATGTATTACTTCCCCATATTATGACTTATCCAAGTTTGATAACAAGTGTTGACCTTTTTCTAAATTGATATTTATAGAATGACTTATCATTGCTTTATAGATTTTATTTAGTGATTCAGACTAGAAAAAAATTCATCTCTTAATGTATGAGATGAATTGGAAAATGATCAAGGCACAACCAATGAAAAAATTATATATATGGGATAAAATGATATCAAGTATATTTTATATGTTCTTAGTTTAGATGGAAATGTATTTTATGAACATTAAGAAAAGGAACTTGAAATAAAATGTTGACATGTTGTCATGATTCTTAATGATATCAATAACCTTTTTCATGCGTCCTAGGTTATTGGATTTGTGGTTATTAACATTCCCTTAATTGTGTTCCCTTTGACTCTTCATAAATATTTGGGTGTTAGTTTTCTCCTCTATGTCCATGTTTTCATTTCCAACCTATGTTCTCATATTTACAAACATAGTTATGAGTTACTTTCGGTAACCATAAGGTTTCCAACATTCCCTTTTTAAAGGATGTTTTATTATTCATTTATAAGATGTGGGTTTCTATGATGTAATTTTAAAAAGTTAACCCTTTGATGATTAATAATTTTTTAGGGAAAAGCATTTTAGGGGGGGTTAGAATGTGACAAATTGATATTTTTTGATTTTTTTACAAATTAAAATTAATTTTTAGATTGCTTGTATTACATGAAACAATGTGTTTCTTTGATAGCGTGCATGAAACGTTTACCAAAATTCATTGAACCATGTAATAAAATTATTATAACATAGAAATTAAATAGGAGGGTATGAATAGTATTAATTTCTGTAAGAAATGTAGATATAAATTTTATACTCAATATTATTTTTTATAAATGCTTGTATGTAATCAGTTAATTTTTAAGAAAGTAATTATATTAATAAAAAATAGGTTTCCTTCAAAAAATATTTTTATTTATTTATATAATAAAATATTATAGATATATTAGAAAATTTATTTGATAATATTGAATGCATTTTTGAAATCATCAGATTGAAATTAACTCATTGGGATATTTTTGGATTTTTCAGAAATATTGATTTTTCATTTAATAGTGAAAAATACATATTTGCATAAAACTGTCCTTTATTTACAAAAAACTAAGTAATTTAAAAACCGAATTATGTTTTAATGTAATGTAAGTATTATTTATTTATATTTAGTCAACATAACTACTTTTTAATTAAATCTATATTGATGTTTAGTATATGTTTATTTTTTTCTGTTAAAAAAAGTTTTTTTTTTCTGAGAATTATTTTAAAGTGCATAATATTTTTCCAATTTAATTAATTAAAAAATTACCTAATGAGAAATTATTCAAATAAAATTTATAGATTAAATATCAATAAATTTTAATTAATATTATTATAGTTATTTTAATTATACAAAGAATTAATAAAAAAAATCATATTATGCTTTTAAATAGCATACTTCTCAAAAACCCACATTTTCGTTGCATCAACGAGTTTTTTAGGAATTTAATATTTAAATATTTTTGAAAATTTATTATAAAAAATATATTTTTTTGAAATCTAATTATTTAATTATATTATGGTGATTTTTTTCAGAATTTTCTCAAATCATTAATTTTTGGATGAATAGTGAATAATATTGAATTTTAATTGAAAAATATTTTTTATAATTTATTTCTAAAGTTAAATAATAATTTAAATTTTCATTAAAATAAATTTATTTAAATTATATCTCTATTAAAAAAATTTAGGTTATTTTAATCAATTTCCTATTGAAATTAGATATAAAAACTTTGTAATCTTTTGAATATTCTCTCTTTGAAAACCCACTTTCCTATCACGAATAAAAGCTTAATTTTAAAATATATTTTTAGACTTGTGTGAATTGAATTTGGAAAAATGGATTCCATATTTGGAATCATAATAATTTATATTATCTAAAAAGTTCACCATAAGTTTTGACAAGAACGAAGAATGAAAGCATCAAAAATTAGTCACTTCACTTAAGGTAAAAATGGGTTTACTTTTGAGTTAATTATAAAAGACAGGGGTTAAAATAGAATAATTGTTTTTATAAAATATATTATATAGACCTATAAAGACACTATAATGTTTAAGGTTATATAATAATTCATTATGGTGTCTTTTTCATTATATAAATGTTGGTACATCTTTTCTTTTCCAAACAATCACAAGTGTACCACCCACCATACCTATAAAAGGCTACCTCATATCCTCTCATATTTACACCATAAAAACCTTTAGATCAGGAAATAAAATTAAAAAAAACATCCCAAATACCCTGTTATAAAAATAAAATCCATATTTTTTTATTAAATTCAATCATTAAATGATTTTTTTGAAAATTTAAGGTGTTTTCCCAAAGAAGAGGTAATATTCTTCAACAAGCGATTTTATTTTATTTCTTCGTCCACCTTATTCAATTATTAATAAACCATCATGATTTAAAAAATATATAAAATATAAATAATGATATATTTTATGGTATGTTAATAACCTATAACCTTATCTGCTTCTTTGAAATGGGTTATGAAATCATCATTCATGTGTACTACAGACTACCGCCTCATGAACAGATGCCATTCTTTTTTTCATTACCAATATTCACGGTTGGGTATGATTATGGATATAAAGTTTTTATATGATATTTATGACATAATTATACCTATATAATCATTATTCATATATTAGGTTTTTAAATTCCATTTCTTAGGGGATACGAAATGTCTCTTATATGTACGACGACTTACCACTTCGCGGAGCGATGTGATTAGTTTATCAATAAAACTTCAGATAGAAGATAAAAAGGGTAATGTTAAGGAATATATTTGATATAAATGAAATACTTATGAAATTATGGACATATTTATAATTTCTGAAGTACATTATAATATTTTCTCTTCAATCACTGAAAAATGATATCGTTGTTCATGTATGTGTTCACTAACACCTTCATGAAGAAATGTGACTCTATTTTCACCACCACACAAAATTGATGATATATACTAGTATATTTTAAAAAAATAATATTAGATTTATTATATAAATATAATTCTTTAAATATGATCTTTCCTTTTTTAAATAACGATCATTTCAAAATGGAATGGTTACTCATGCATACATACGACCTACAGTCTCTATGATCGTAACATACATAATTTCTTGATAGCATATTTCATAATTTATAATAAAATCATAATTGATATAAAAATGTTATAATTATTTCATAATTTTTATTCTGGATATAATGGAACCATGATTAATGTAATAGGACCAATATAATAACAAATCCAAACATACGCAAAAAAAAACAAAGCAGTTATTAACGGAGACATGATTCTAAAATGATATTGTTAACAAATATGTAATAAATGTAAATATGTAAATCATGTATGGTATAATATATATATATATATATATTTATATAATATATTTATTGAAAAAAATATTTATTATACAGTTTGTTTTAATATGTATGAAGGATATCAAGACTTATGGTAAGAGATTTTATTCTCACTTTTTACTACTATTTAACACATGCCAAACTCACAAGATATTTTTTTATATTGTTTGTATACCTCCAATGATTGTATTTTATGATTATAAACCTTTAAATTATTTTTATTTACATATCCATTTTAGGATCTATCTTTTATGTTGTTTATGGTTCTACGATTACCAAAGCGGTAAGGGGTCTTTGTCTCAATTTTTTGAGTTTGAGACATATGGTTATGTTATGCCCCAATATTCTTATAAGAGGTGTATATACTTCCCCAATAACATGTTAAATCACTAATCTAATTATTTTAGTGATATTTAATGTTCCATTTATTGTTATTCCTTATTTTTTCCTAGGATTCACAAGATACCAAAGCTATGAAGGTTTAATGTTACAATCTCATCATTTATCAGGATTATTTATTATTATAATCTTGATGATTAAATGTTAGGATCTATATCTCAAGAAACTCATGAATTTTTATATCATATTATTATTTCATGATAATAAATGATTTCACTTCTTTTTTATTCTCTTTATAAACTCATGAGTTTAAAAGAATATATTTATGAAAAATATCTTTTATTTATCTCTGTTGTCAAAAGCACTTTTTCTTCCAAAACCATATTTTCTATTTTTTTTCAAAAATATTTTCAACCTTTATCAAATTATTTATTAAATTTTTTTAACCATGTTTAAATTTTTGAAAAATGTTTTGAAAGGATTATTTAGGTTGTTTTTTAATGAATGCCTTTTTTCTTTTCCATAAAATGTGAAATGAATATTTCTTTTTTTAACTTGCACGACATGAATAAAATTTATGGTTGTTATAACTACTCAATGATTTTTAGGTAACCTTAAATGATTCCAAATAAAATTTCACATAAAAAATTTTCTTTAATATTTGGGAATTTATAAAATTTTAATTAAACTATTTCAATGTGAAATGTACTTTTAAATTATCATATGATTTCAAAACAGTTTTTCAAAGAGGAAAAGGATATTTTCAACATGAATAGTTTCAAATGATTTTTAAAACATTATTTATCTGATTTAAAGATTATTTTGAAATTATAGGATTTCCTAAATGATTTATACTCTTTTAGTTTTAAATATTCATTTTTAAATGAAAGTAATTTTCCTCAAGAAATGTTCCAAGTGTCTTTTTATTATCATTATCCATAAAAGATGACATCCTTTTATGTCACTGACCTAAACCGTTGTTGAAGCGAGTCAATGTTTAAAATTTGTAATCCTACTAACTATAGTATATGTGGGAAGCAGGGTCAAATCCACAGAGAAGGAAAATTTTACCACTATTCTTCTAAAAAGTTAAAAAGATCCCACTATTGCGATCAATGGAATAGTTTTTCTATTTTTTTTAAAAAAATTAAATTGTGCACTAATGAAACACAACAGTGTTTTTGAGTTTTTGTTCTAAACAACAATGAAACTGAGAACAGGCTAAAAATATTAAGAAACAGAGATATAAAATGCTGATAAGTGAACAATCAAGTAAAATGCCTGGGGAAAAATCTCCATTCTACTGGTTTTAAAAGTATTCCAATTCACTTAAAAGTTACTTTATTTCACCACCAGAAAGAGAACGACTTATCTCCCTCGCCAAGAGTTAAGTCACACAAGATGATTGATTTCGGAGTTCGCCATTCCAAAACAAATCAACTGTGAAAAGTTCTAAAAGATAATGACCACAGGACGAACTCTCCATAAGTCCCGAAGTAATTTTGAATTTATTATTTTTTTTAAAGCTGTGTCCACAATCAATCTCGCTGATTTGATTGTGGAATTTTGAAAATTATGTTCTAGTGGTGCAAAGCAATTGAATGAACTCAGCATCAATCTTGCCGATTGATATTGAACACATTATTGTATTAAAGTAAAAAAGGATGAAAAGTAACCAGTAGAAGTAGTAATTACTTGAGCTTGAAGATTTAGCCAATTAATTTGTTCATTATAAATACAGGATATGAAGGCATAGTAGAACAAATTATAATAATTCTAACACGAAAGAAGAAGAACTCCCCGAATACTATTCTGCACTCGGGCTCCAAGCCCTCCAGCTCATCTCCAGTGCAGCTCTGCTATCTCCCAGAAGTCTTCGCTCTAAAAAATGGTGTGTGTTTCTTGTAAATGAGTATCACTTAAAATTTTCTGCTGCTCTGCTTTAAATATCAATAGTTCACATGCTTCTTTTCACTGCACACTTTTCACTGACTTTGACTCGTCTTTTCCTGTTTCACCGCTCACGTGCATTGTTTCGCGACAGGCGCATCATGCAAATTTTACTCACGAAACTAACTCCAAGTGAGTTAGTTTAGTGAATCTGGATATGATTTCAATTCCCGTATGAACCTTCAAAGTAGAGAACAAAACAAGCAGTAAAAAATAAAAAAAATATTATAGTTATTTTTAAAATTAATGTTAGCTTAAAAGGTTAATTATATTTAATTTATAAAAACCTAAACTGATAATTATTATTTAAAATTAACTATTTATATTATAGTTATTAATTTATTTTTAGATCTTTAATTAACATAAAATTTATTATGTTTTTAATATAATATTATTCATTAAGTTATTTCATTAAAATATGAATTAATAATTAGTTAACAAAATGTAATTAATATCTTAAATTAGGATAATATTAATTTATTTATTAATTTAATTATTATATTTATTCAAATGAAATTAATTAAGATTAAATATATTAATTTCAGTTAATAATATATTTTTTAAAAAATATTATTGTTTATATTTTAATTTTATAAAATATTATTAGTTTGTCTTATATTTTTTTCATAACTTATCTACTCATTTTTAATATTATTGTTATATATAAATATAATATTTTGTATTAAATTTAATTAATTAATTAATTATTATATATTTTACTTTTACTTTATTATTTTTATTATATTTCTTTTACTCTCCCCCCTCCATGTCTTCCTCTCCACCGCGCCTCAGGAGGTAAATTCTAGTTCTAGTTTTACAGCTTCCTTCAATGGAAAAGCATCATCCTCTGGCGGTGTCGCAGTCCAGTAGCGTGAAGAATTAGTCTCGGATCTGGCAGCGTCACCCTCGGCTCCTCATACGGCTCGTTGCTCCCTTGGATTAGTCTTGCCTCAGCCTCAACAGCTTCATATCTCTTATGATTGAAGAACATTTCCTCAAGTAACGGGAAAGAACATTGGAAACACTAGTGATGACAGAAAGTTCCATGTCACGTCACAACAGTGATAGATCCTTCAGTAGCAGGCTATGGTTCCTCAACTGGTGGTGACTGTTCAAAAGTGTTGGGGGCGCAGAGGAGGTGCGTGGTACCTCAAACACACAAAACAGAACAAGAACGGAGGAACACGAGATTTAACGTGGTTCGACGAGTTGCCTACGTCCACGGGAGAAACAGGGCTGATTCTCTATTCCCTTCTTTCCGAATAATCACGGAGGATCACACAATCACAGATTACAGCTCTTCTCTTTATAAAGAAAAAAAAATCTGCAACGTCAAGGGTTGGTTTTGGGTAGCTCATCTACCCTTGGAGTCTTCCCTGCTGGCTGCTGGAGGTCCATGAAGGCTGTTGTACCTGCTGGGTTGGCTGCCAACCAAGGAAGAAGCTGTTGCCAACCAAAGCCACCCAAATTGGAGTGGCCCCCACAAATCTCCCCCTCACGACCAATTTGGGGTAGACGCTTGACCTGTAATCTCCTTGCAGGTGTTGAAAACTTCATCCGCAAATCGAACACGTTTCTTCACACCAAACGACGTGGCACTTCCACCATCTTCACTCGAGCTCGGGCTGACTGTGGTCCCCATCAAATGATACAACCCTTGGGACTCCTTCCCAGAAAACATCGTTGGATCCCCACGTGAGACTTCTAACGCTCCACCTGCTATGGAAATCATGAACCCTCTCTCATCGAGCCTACTCAATGATATCAAGTTCCGCCTCATCCTCGGAACAAATTTCACGTCAGCCAGTTTACGAACTCCTCCATTGGGTGTCTTCAATTTCACCGTCCCGACTCCTCGAACCTCGCATGTTGACCCATCACCAAGTCTCACCGAGTCTCGCACCTGTTGAAAAGTATCAAATGTACCTCTCGTCGTACATATGTTTGCTGTGCTCCCCGAATCCAGAACCCATCCTTCTTCCTTGGGATTTTGAGCCCGCTCATTCTTCCTCTTTAGAAATCGGCATTCCCGCTTCATGTGCCCATATCTTTTGCAGTAATGACACTGCACTTCTTCCCGTTCAACTCGCTCATGTGAGTATGAGCTTCCCGTTGTCACGCAGATTTCATCATCTGCTGATAAACCTGTAATGTTTACATCCTCCTCTTCAACTTTCTTCTTCCCAGCAACGTACCGTTTGCGCTCTCCACAATCACTTTTATAGTGACCCTTCTTCTCGCACTAGAAACACGTGATTTCACTCGGATCACGTCCCCTGGATTTTGGCCGCCATTCTTTACCTCCTGACTGTCGATGTCGGCTCCTCCCACGCTGATTATCTCACATCGCCATGATTTGATCACCTGAATGCGTCATGGGTCTTCGAAATGCTTCCGAATCTTGAAGCGATGCCATCACATCGTCTAACTTCAGTGTATCCTTCCCCACGAGCAATGCAGTCACAAGCCCATCGAATGAGCTTGGTAGTGATGAAAAAAGCAAAAGTGCTTTGTCTTCCTCTTCAACCTTCACATTGAGCCCCAATAACTGCGTCAGGATCTTGTTGAATTCATTGGTATGATCCAACAAATTCGCTCCCTCGTCCATGCGCAATTGGTACAGTTTCTTCTTCAGGAACAACTTGTTGGTGAGCGACTTCGCCATATATCGCTGCTCCAACTTCTTTCAGATCTCCTTCGGTGATGTCTCATCCAGCACCGAATACTTTACCTCATTCACCAGACATAGGCGAATCGTGCTAACAACCCGCATCTCGAGCTCTTCCCAATCATTGGCACTGGTTGTCTCGGGCTTTTCTCCGATCAACGGTCTGATCAGGCCCTGCTGCACCAAAAGATCGTTCATCGTGCTTTGCCACAAACCGAAATTGTTTCGACCATCGAACTTCTCGATGTCAAATTTTGGTAGTGCTCTGCCACCCGTCATCGTCGTTGTCGCAAAACGCGATCACCACCGTCGATGTTGCACCCTTTAGTCACCACCTGAAAGAGTGCGAATTTTCAAAAACTAACGATACGGATGCGTTCGGAACGGTCGAAATAGTCAGAATCGACTCCTGGATCGCCGAAATCGGACACCAATTGACTGAGATATGGTCAAAATACGTTCAACGGTCCAGATCACCCGCTGTCGTGGCGTTGACGTGGCGCTGACGTGTCGCTGACATGGCACGCCGGAATTCCTGCCGGAATCTCGCTGGAATTGTCGCCGGCGGCGTGAACAGTGCCTTCTTCTCCGGCACGGGGTTACTGTTCACCCGCGGGTTTGACCAAACTTTGACCGGCCATATCTCCTTAGTTTCAACTCCGTTTTCCTCACCATTTGCGCCGTTGGAATCGTCTCGCCGCCATCTTCTTGGATCTGGCCTCAGAAAAATATTCCGGCCACTTTCGATTTTCCGGCCACCAGAAAATTTGCCGTCGGCTCACCGGTTCACCTCCGTTCGCTCCCCCTCGCCTCTGATACCACTTGTTGGGGCGCAGCAGAGGTGCGTGGTACCTCAAACACACAAAACGGAACAAGAACGGAGGAACACAAGATTTAACGTGGTTCGGCGAGTTGTCTATGTCCACGGGAGAAATAGGGCTGATTCTATATTCCCTTCTTTCCGAATAATCACGGAGGATCACACAATCACAGATTACAGCTCATCTCTTTATAAAGAAAAGAAAATCTGCAACGTCAAGGGTTGGTTTTGGGTAGCTCATCTACCCTTGGAGTCTTCCCTGCCGGCTGCTGGAGGTCCATGAAGGCTATTGTACCTGCTGGGTTGGCTGCCAACCAAGGAAGAAGCTGTTGCCGACCAAAGCCACCCAAATTGGAGTGGCCCCCACAAAAAGTAGTAGGTTTCAATCTCTCAAAACAAGTGGTGAACTTCTCCTCCAGTGGCAGCGTGTACTTCTAACAATGCATCATAGAGGCTTTGCTTTTCCCTACGAACCGTGACTGTCAGAACTTCCTCGCCTAGGCCTTTATCAAGCCTGGAGGAATAAACCATTAGTAATTCCTCGTGTCGTACAACTCAGCTTCACAGCACAATTCTGAAGTGGTGATTTCCTTGCTACCGTGAAGAGTGAGGCACCAGTTCTATTGGAGGTGAAATGAAGAATGGTTGCTGAAGAAATGGTGCATGAGGATTGTTTTGGAACCATGACAAGGAGGTTAACGGTGGAAGGGAAGAAGATGGTATGTGGTGGCAATGTAAAATAGTGAAAGGAGAGGAAAAATCAGTGCCAAGGGGAAATGTTGACACATCTTGGTACCGGTGGCAAAGGTTACGGTGAGCAAGGAACCATGATGAGGATACGCTTGAAGAACGGAGGCACCGTGATGGATCAGTGAGATAGTTTTGAGGAGGTGAGACCGTAAAATAGGATATGGTAGCAGAATAGGTTTGCGGTGAGACATTTATTGTGGCACTGTGAAGGTGAGATGAAGGGAACCAGTGCCAATATTTTACGGTGCCACCGTATCATAAAATGGTGAGACAATAAAGGTGGAGTTACGGTGTGTCCACAAATGAAAGAACCGGTGAGACAGTAAAAGTAAGGAACAGTGCATGATTTTTTGGTGCGTCTGTGTTAGGAGGTTACGGTGCCACCTTGAAATGGAAACAGTGCATGGTGGCACCGTGACTGGGACGACCCGTGATCCTGCAAAATAAAAAAAATATAGAATAAATTAAAACTTAAATAAAATATGAATAAAATAATTAATAACAACTAAAAATTAATTAAAACAAATTAAAATAAAGATACTCATAAATTTAAATAAACTTACAAAACCAAATAAAGTTAAGTTAAATTATTAATAAATTCAATTCGCATAACTTAAATTATTACTATACTAAAAAATTGAATTCATAAACAATTAAATTATTAAAAGTTAATATTAAATTAAAACAATTATAAAACAAAGTTTAATTATTTATAAAAGACTACTGTTTCAAATTAATTAAAGAGATTAGATAACTATTATTTTAATAATCAATTTATGATAATTAATTATGTTGATGAAATAAAACAAGAGTAAAACATTTATAAAACTAAATTAATAAATAATGAATTGTTAAATGTCAACTAAATTTTAGATTGTGTTGTATTAATTATTATTTAGTACATGAAATGTAAAATAAAAGCTTCATTATCTAAAGGCAAATGCAGAATTAATTAATTAGCTAATTAATGTAAAATTATTAACTATGCAAAAAAAACAAAAATCTAAATAAAAGTTATTAGTCTGTAAAATTAAAGTAACAAATAAATTAATTATTTTTAAGATTATAAGACACGATTAATTATAAAAATTTATTAATTATTAATGTTAATAATAAAAACACAAAAGAGCCATTATTTATTAAAAAGTTTTAAAATAAATAATTAAATTGGTAAAAATTAATTAAAAACATGTAGCAAAACATGTGTGTCTAAGGCCACATCAGTTACATTTTTATTTTCTAGGGATATTATCGAATGATACCATTATTTTTCTTTATATAAATTATTTATGTATATTGTGGGTTTTTTTGAAACCCACTACTATTCCCTGGATTGTACCATGATGAAATTATTATGAAACCCACTTCTTTTCACGGGTTATGCTGTGATGAAATGATGAAATGAATTTGAAACCTATTAATTTTTCATATGTTATAATGTGATGAAATGTTTATAAAACCCATTTAATTTCATGGTTTATTATATGATTAATGTTTTATGATCATCTGGAACAAATATGTCTGATTTTCATTATGAGATGAGTTGGACCTACATCTCTCTCCAATGCAAAGGGTACTATTTTATATGTCATGAGTTAAAATGGATGGTAATAGGGATTTAACCCTATTTAGAAAGGTAAATTTTCTTCTATGATGCTCTTGGGAGTGAACATTAACCACTATTATGGTTTATAGAGTGAACCCATTCCACTATGATAGCCATGGTAGTGAAACATGACTGTTATGGAAGTGATTTTCTATTATTAAGTGCATGACACTATTTTATGTCTTATACCAATGATATGCTCACATGGCATATGTTATTTGATTTATTTATGATTAATTTTATATGAACTACCAATATTTAGGTCATGTAACAACAATATGATCTTTGATATGCATGGAATGGTATTAAAATGTTATGTTCACATTCTCATACCCTTGTGTTCATGTTATTCTCATGTATCTCCCATTATTACCCTTGTTGAGTATCTAGTCTCACATTTTATTATATCCCATTTACCCATGTTGTGATGAAATGTATTATGTATGATATCTCTATAAAGGGTTATAGTTATGAAGAAACTAGTGGGAGATGATTCAGTTTACCCATGCACTATTTTTTAAATTTCTATGTTTCCAAATGCACTATACCTTTATGGCCCACAATCTTGTGTTTTTCTAGTTTAATGAATGTTTATCTAAAAAATGTTAAATATATGTAGAAAAAACATTGGTGACAACAATTCCTTAAAAATATTCTTATTTTCCTAAAAATATTTAACAGAAGACATCAATTTCCTTTATAAAACACTCATGTCTATAATAAAATCATTTTACAAACATGGACATGGTAGAAAAAGAGAGTTAAAAGGAAAACATTAAAGGATATTTTTAAAAAAAATAGCTCATTACTTTCAAAATATTTGAACGATAAACCCCATAAAATAATAAAATGTAAAGGGGGTTTTCTATAATACATTTAAAATAATATAGTTGAACGACATCAAAATATGCCTCAATGAATGCATATTGAGTCAAAGTCCCCTACCATGAGTTTAATTTTCATTGTTCACTATTTATTATCCTAAATAATAAATATATGTTAATTATTTAATTTCTTAATATCCTTTTTTCATGTTAATTATTCATTTAATTTCAATTATTACCAGGTCATATACAATTACAGAATAAATTATGTTTACATCGATTATTTCCATGATATTTGATTTGTGTGTCAAAGCGACTTTAGTAGGACGACTATTGGTCAAAATGGTCATTATTTCAATATATACAGAATAATAATGAAATATTTATCATATTTATACATAAAATGTACTTTTTACACCAATCACGAATTATGGTTCTAAAAAATGAACTACGTTACGATCATGGAGACGGTAGGTTATACGTACTAATGAGAAATATTTAATTTTTTCAATTATCATATAAAAAAAGGTAATAAATATATTATCCTTAAAAATGATAATAATATCATATATACCATTTTATTTCATTAAATATACTAATATATATAATTCATGGAATGTGATGATAAAAAAATGAACCACATTTCATCATGGAGGAAGTAGTCCCCATGTATACGGACAACGTTATAGTTTTTCAGTGGAAGAAAGAAAATGATATATTTTATTTTCATGATGATAAATATTTCGTGAATAATATTATATTTTCAATTATATCACATATATTCATTTAATTTACCCTTATTACCTTCCATGTAAATTGTTAGTGAAAAAATAGTAACATCACTTCACGAGGTGGTAGTCTGTCGTACACACAAGGGATGATATCGCCTCCCCCACTGAATGAAAAGTTAGAAGGTATATGTGATATAATAACTAAATAAGTGTAAATATATTACAAAAAATATATATATAGTTTAAATCCATCATTAAAATATGTATTTATATGCGTTAATGGAAAACAAATGACATTTATTCATGAGGAAGTAGTCCACCATACCCACAAATGATAATTTTCTATCCCATTTAATGAGAGTGGATATGGGTTCTTGTTATGAAATTGAAATAATAAAATATTATTATATGGTATATACTAATATTACTATATGATCATAATTAAATAATATTTGAAGGAGGTGGAAGAAGAAATAAAATTACCATGTTGGTTAAGCATGATATATCTTCTTCGGTAAACCTCCATAGTTAAGGACCAAAAGACATCATATGAGGGATTTATAAAGAAATAAGGGATCTAGGTCAGGAGTAGGGAATTAAGGAATATATTTTGGTTGGTACTGGTGAATAAATATGTATTTTAATCTGTTAAGATGACAGGATAGGGATTTTCCTTTTTTAAGTGATGTCTGTGACACAATTGTAAATTTTGAAAAGAAAAGGGTGTACCCATGTTTTTCACATGAAAAAAGGATCAAACATGAAAAATTATTATTAATTGGACGTTATATGGCCTAAATATTTTCATGAAATATATTAAATATATTTTTTTATGTCATTTTATCTCTTATATATTTAGTTTAACCCCCAATAAATCCATTTTTACCTTAACTGCGGTAATTAATCTTTACTTTTTTCACTATTCATTATTGCAAAGAATTTAGATGACCTTGTTTGATAATATAAATTATTTTTATTAAAATTAATTAATAAATTTTACAAAATTAAATTCATAGAAGTTGGAAATGTTATTTTAATATTAAACTAACAAATGCGATGAAAAAGAGCATTTTCATAAAGTGTATTTTTTTAAGAAAAATATAATTTTTTATTAACTATATGACTAATATTAATCATTTAATGAATATAAGTTGACATATATTAACATATAATATGTAAATTGAATTTAAAATATTCCTCATTAAGTATGATTTTAATTATTTAAAATAGAGAAACATTATTTATTTTAAAACAGTTTTCCGAAAAACCCCTTTTTTAATCACAAAAATATCTTATACTAAAATCCAACATAATTTTGATTAAAAAGAAATTTTTTTGATTACTTATAAATAAAGAATATTTATTTTACATGATATCATATTAAAAATATAATTTGACTTTTAAATAAATTTATTTATTTAAAATAATTATTTTTACAAATAATTAATTTTTTACTATTCAATGAAAAATCAATATTTCCTTGAAAGACAAAGAATTTCACAGTAAGTTAATTTTGATATTATTATTTTCAAAATTAAATTCATTTTTACTCATCAAAATTATAATTTTTTTTACATTATTCATTTATGTAAAAACCTTACAAGAAAAGAGTATAGTTAAATTTTTTTTATGTTAAAATTACTGAATAAGTTTATAATGAATATAATTATCAAATTAATATTAATAAACCTGAAAATGATTTATTTTATTATTTTCTTATTTTTTTAAAAAAAAAAAATTACTCATATCTTCTTTGTGGTGCAGTAATTTGTCCATGACATGGGCACTGCAACTCTAGAAACACTTGAATCTTCCAATAATTCCCAAAAATATAATCATGCGTATAACTAATTAGACATATCATTTTTAAAACACTAATATTCTCACATAATAATTACAGTGTGACCTATTTTTTCAGGGAACATATCATAAATAACCAAAGTTTACAAAGGATATGAATAAATTTATATTAACCCCATCACAGTGCGACGTCTAAACTCAGATTGAGATGGAACCTTATAAAGGTCAAAAAGACCCTTCTAAAAAAATCATCATATTGTAACACATGGCACATGCAATGATATTAAATTTTTCTATAATATCAAAAATTAACTCTACATTATCAATACAATTTCACAATACATTCAAAAGACTTTTTATTGGAAAAAAATTGAATATTACAAGCTATGGTTGCAACAATCATGAAATAGAAAAAACATGATATTAATTTAAAGACTCTAAATGGAAATTTGTAAAAAAATTATATCACAAATCACGAATAAATAGAATTTATGTGGAATAAAGGCATGAAATTTCAAATTATAACTATATCATGGTATTTTTTTGAGCTAAAATACATCATAATTACTAAAGTTCTTAAGGATCATTGAATCAGCGGGGGGGGGGGTAGGGTGAATCTGTGATTATATTTTTATAAATTTCATATTTAAAAAATATAAATCATAAAATATTCTATATTTTGTTAATAATAAATTTATTTAAAATATATTTTTGATGATATAGAAATATAAACAATTCACATAAGATTTACAAGGTTTGGCTTCAGCGTGAGAATCAACATCCTTACCATAGACATTCCCATAGTTCTCTAAAAATTCACTATTATGAAGAAGTGAATAAAAATTGTATCAAAATTCATTGGACACATTCTATATCATTTTAATAATGATTATACAAACTCTCTTCGATTTAAAACAGTTTCTGTATAAAAGTGGGACACAAAAAATTAACTTTGAACATTTATTCTCCGAAAGGGTTTATTCGGAAATCTGCATCTGATCATCATATTTTCTATTTAATAGCTTCTCATGGAATGAGTCTGAGAGTATCAAAACAATGGACCTACTCTAAATATATTTAATCTTGAATAATCTGATATTCATATGTCTGATATTCTAACTAGTTTAACAAAAAAATAACATCGATTAGAAACCCAGTTTTGACACCAAATAAGAAAAGTATCTTATTTTATGTAATGGTTAACTGTTTAAAAGTACAATGTAATTTCATCTCTATTTTTAGGACCTCCATAAAAGGATAGGGTAAGAAGCCAATTTATTTTCCTACTCACTCAAATTTCTTAACTCTGAATTTCTTGTTCCTTTTAATTTTATTGGGATGATACTAAACTATTTTGGAGCCTTATATAATCTTCATGAATTATCTAAAACATAAATACAATCAATATTTATTATAATTATATCTTTTCAAAAAATATAACTAGAAATTTATTTTCCATAACTTCTCAGTCTGGAACTCTATTCATCATTTTTAATCTCTTCACCCAATTTAAATAACTCACAATTTCCCTCTTGATCGAATGAAAATAAAAAAAACAAATTATTGATAACTCTGATGATTTAATCCAAATGAAAATAGTTGACTAAATTGTATAAATTTACAATGAATTCAGAAACCTACAAATTTGTTTTGGTAGAAACATTAATATGACTCACATTTTCATTCATTTACTCCATCTGGTCATACTTCTCATCTTTTATCCAATCTGATCCTACTGTTTCTAATATAAATCTAAATCTGGTGACCAATAATTATTAAAATATCATCAGTTTAAACTTATACTTACTTCCTATTTTTGAAATTGGAAAGATCTTAGTAACCAAATCACCTTCATATTTATGAAAAATTCTTTGTTTGATGACATGCATCTATTTTTTGGATCAAGTAATTCATTTGTATAAACATAGAAATGACCTCTTAATTGATCAGATGTATTAGATTGGAAACTCAAAACATTATATATTTTAAAAACATATTTATCAGATCATATTATATATCTTACTCATATTTTTAGTTGATAATAATGATGATCTACCCTTTTTTCTTCACTCGGATATTCCAAATCTAACATATTGAGCATCTTCAAAAAAAACTTACATTCGCAACACTGTGAAGACTCAAGAAAAACCCATATTTTCTAAAAAAGAAGCGGTTTGATGATTTTCATCTAATAAAGTGTGTCCATTGATATGAATCTAATGAACTATGTCTGATTAGGAACATTCCATTTATTAAAAATTCATCAATTTCAAAATTTCATTCTTTTGAAAATTTCATTGTTTGATGCTTCCCAGTTTGATAAGCTATATTTGGAACACTGCAAATTCATTCTTTTATCTAAATACTGTATCAGGATTTTATCATAATATTGTAATATTTAAGATCAGTGATTTATCGTATAACTAGTTTTGGGAAGTTATCTAAATTTCCAAAAATCCATGTTTCAATAACAAAGAAAAAAATATGACTTTGATTCCCAAAATCTTTTTGAATTTCCATAAAAACCTTTTTCTGATGAATTTCATCTTCATAAATACTTATAATTTCACACAAAAAAGATGTCTGATGAATTTTTCTGATGGATCTTCCATTGTATCATCTCATAAAAAAATTTGAAAAAATAAATCTCCAATAATACATCCATTATCTTTAAAACAACATTTTATTTACTTCTAGAAACACATCGTCAACTGATTTAAGAAGCATTCTTATAAAAAAAATTATTTTTCAACAAAAAAATTTGTTTGAAAAATTCATAATAGATATTCAATCTCCCCATTTGGATTTTTTATTACTGTCATTAACAACTTGTTCAAAACACCATTTTTCAACACTCTACCATTTTAACAACTCATTTTTAAACATTTACCAAAACCCAAACTTTCTCAAAAGGGAGTGTCTTGACACCACATGAATAGATAAAATATTTCTTTGAAGGATTTATATCCATTTGTGAAAAATAATTTTTTCCATATAAAGACTAATTCCCCCTTACATTTCACTTTACCTCTCACTATACTTCTCTCCTTAATTTTATGATAACTGTAGAATCATTTTCATTTAAATAATAAAATTAATTCCCACCTCCGTTATAAGACATTGTTTTAAACAATTTCACTCATTGTCTAAAAAATATAATGTACGGTAGGGGGAATCCTTATGTTATTTAGGGTGTATTTGGTGGAGGCCAAACATGATGTTTCACCAATTTATTTAAATCTCTATATTGGAATAACTTTTTAAAAACTTCATCAATTTGATATTTCATTGAAATGTATTCTATCAAAAAATATCCCCCAAAAACATTCTCTTTAGATATGTAAAACATAATATCAATGTGTTTTTGTCTTGAGTTTTGAATATGATTTTTAGAAGGATAAATTGGACTTTGTTTATCAAAAAGTAGATTTAATCGTTTGAAAATTTAAACATTAATATATTAGAATATAACATTCATCCACAACATTTTGTGTACCCTCCAGGTTAGCTAAAAATATTATGATTATTTGGTGCACAATGTTATAGAACTCTTTTTATTACTATGCAAACTCACTGAACATTGTATTAAATAATATGTTCTTCCTAATGTTCATTTTGTAAGATTAAAATATCTAGCACAATTAGCATAATTAAAACAATGAAATTTTATAGCACAATATATTTTTTATATCAACCCAAATGAATTTGTTACATTTACACATCTCAAAAGTCTCTTTACTTCCAAAATATGAGATTATTTCGGATCAGTTTGATATCTGGCACACAAACTCAAAGCATAAACAATATCAAATCTTGAAGCTATAATGTAGAGTCCACATCCTATTAACTATTAAAAAAAATTCTGATTCACACTTTTCCCATATTAAACATTAATCATCTTCATCCCAGGTAAAATAGGTGTAGAAACTTCATTTTATTCTGCCATACTAAACTTCTATAAAAATTCCATGGAAAACTTATGTAAAGATAAAATACTATATTTTTCTTTGTGTTCAATTTTTAAACCCATGTGGAATGTTAATTATCCCAATATTGAAATTTAAAAATTCAAATTCCTTTCATAAGAAAATTATTTACTAACATTTTTTCATCTCAACAAAAAATTATATCATCCGCATAAACAATTATAATCAGGGTTCTGGTGTAAACATATTTCACATATAAGTTTACATCAACCTTTCCTTTTGAAAAGTTCAACATTTTCAAAAATAAAATTATATCTGGAACAAAAAGAACATGGGTCTTGCTTCAACCCAAAGAAATATTTCCTCAATTTAAAAACTTTTCATCAATCATTATCAAGTATAAATCCACATGGTTTCTCGATGTAAACTTCTTCTTTAACGTCCCTATTTAGAACACCTGACATTACATCCATATGAAAAATTTGTAACTTATATTTATAAAAAATATATGAAAATTTTTAATAGTTTCTAATCTTTCAATTGGTGAAATGAATATTTCAAATTACCAAACTTCCACCTATTCTTATTCTTTACAAAAACTCCATTCTTTGTTCTTGAAATAAATCCATGTTTTTTCAACTTGTTTCTATTTACCAATCTTCCCAATAACATTATTATTTGAAGGATGTGGGACAAGTCACCATGTAATGTTTTTCAAGATCTGATATAATTCTTTATTCATTGCATCAACACATTTTTTGTGTTTAACTTCTTATGAAACTAATTTTGGGGCAATTTTTTAAAAAAGTGATGTTTTAATTTCTAATACAAACCTTCATATTGTCTACACCATAGATTTTTTATTCCCAAAAATATTTCTAGTTTCAACATGTTTCTATAAGGTAGTAAATTTCAATGTTTCTCTTCCAACTTCACTTTACCCATAACATGGTTCATCTAAGTCATGATATTACTATCTTGACTCATATTAATTTTCCTTTTAAACCTTCAATTTCCCTTCCACAACCTTTTCAACATTTTTTCTACGGAATTTTGATTTTAAATAGAATTTAAATCATTTGAATCTACATAATTTTTTAAATGCTTGTTCTTAAATTGGTATATTTTTCCACTAGGTCAATATCCCATGAAAATTCCTTCTTCAACAATCTCATCAAATTTTTCATGATCCTTATTTTTTATTTCTATTAAACACAGACTTCCAAAAATGTTGAGAAATTTCAATGAGGGTTTTTTATACCACATGTCATAGGAAGTCATGTTGTATTCTTAACTGAAAAACATCCGTTTTGTACATGTAAATTAGTATTAACAGCTTCTCTCCAGAATAAATTTGACAGATTCTATTTTGAGAACATGATTTTTCCCATTTCAACAAAAAATCATTTTTCCTTTTCTACTACTCCAATTTTTAGTGGGGGTGTGGGGAGCACTATACTAATGTTATATTTATTGATTTATCAGATAAGATTCAAAATCATTTCATGTGAATTATATACCATTATATGTTCATAACATCATCCTATAAACCACTATTTCTCCCTCAACATCTCTTCTAAATAATCTAAACATTTCCATAGCCTCTGATTTTGGTTTCATAAACATGATATTGTTCATATGAGTGAAATAATTAATAATTGTGATAATGTACAATTATACTTCCATTTATTGGAGTCTCACTATTCTAAAATGATATAAATAAAAATGTTCAAGTGGTCTAGTAGGCTGAATCTCAAATTTCTTATGGATTTTACTGATAATATTTTCTTTCTAATAACCTATACAAACATCATCTTATCTTCTTTTAAATGATAGAAAATTACATTCAACATCTCCATTAAGAATTATGTCCATAATTTTCTACCCAAGGTGGAGAGTCTATGATGACATGACTAATTATCATCTATAGAACATAGATAACATGAGTTATCAAGATCTCCAATAACAAAATATTTCGAATGGTTCTTTATGCTCTCATAACAACTCAGAAATTTTAAAAAATTATGATGATATAATAATATTTTCTAAAAATAAGTTCTTTCTGATCATAAAAAACTTGACTTACACTATGTAAGTTTTTTTAGCCTATAAAAAAATTTAACATAATTATATTTTAAATTTTCTGATTCAATATATTCCAGTAGAATTCCTTTGACACTTGATAAACAATCATTCCAAAAGGCAAAAAAATCATGCCTCATGAGTTTCAAAATCTTTCAAAAGTTTCCAATCACCTATCATGTTGGAATAAAAATACACTGTCATGTAACCATGGTTTGATCATTCTTACATTCATTATGTTTTGTCTCCAAAAAAATCTATTTCCTGAACTTTATTCATTCCATTATAATTTTATTTTCAAGCATAATAAATTTTCCCAAAAATTATTAGCATACATTCATCGGTATGATGGAAAATCTGGTCACATGTTCCACATACTTCTTCTAGAAGGTAAAATTTTTTTCGTTGGATATTTTCATGCACCTTGAAATTTTATTATTCCAACATTCTGTGTTATACGAATATCTCACACTCTTCTTCCACCATTTCTTCCCAACTATTCCTACCTTATACTATGAATTGAAAAATGATTCCAAAGGTTGTATGATCAATCCCCTTAAAATCCATAGTTCTTTTAGAAACCATTAAATCACAATTTTATTATGTAGGAACATTCTATGTTGAATTTTTTATGAGGTAGATAAATTTTTTATTCTCTAACGTACTTTGGGCATGGACGATCTTTCATGCTAAGGTAATTTTATACTTCTAAAGATGTGATCAGTTTCTTACATCCCTTCTCATGCCAATCTTTACCAAAACCTTCACCATAATCTTAAAAGGTTAGTAAAATCAAGAAACCAATTGTGTTTAGTTGTTTTAGTATTCAATGATAAATGAAGTAATATTTTTATATAGCCTTAGATGATTTAGTTTCTACTTATGAATCATTGATGTTACATTTATTCAAATATATTAAGGTACGTTCATCCTTAAGAAGATGTCATTGTGTTTTTGAACTTCCACTTCCTCAGATTATAACCTCTTACTAATATTTTCAACCATCTACCCATGATCATAAATTATTATTTTGTAACTTATGATCTCCTGAATTTATTCCTCTTCCAATATGATATCATCTTTTGAACCTTATATCTTCATCATTCTAATTTATTTCTTGAAAGTTTTATTTTTCTCATGACTATAAACATGTTACAGTTTGAGATGACACTCTCAATTGTATTTTTGACCACCACCTCCTCCTCCTCCTTCTTCTTTAATATTTTACGAATCTTCCATTTTCATCTTCTAATAAATCAATATCATCTATGTTAGATTATAATCTCATACTTATCATAATTATTCTATTTAAGTGACCTTATTCTATCCAACAATGTAATTATTTTCATTCTTGGATTATTTTTAAAACTTCTTCCAGTGAGGTTATTATTGTGAATGATCTTCAAATTCACCAACCTTATTCTTGGGAATCATCATAGAAAAATTCATTATTACACCATATTCAAACCATTTTAGAGGATTTTTTCCTCCATAGTTTCCTCTTACACATAGATAGTTATTGGAGATAAGAAACATGATTTTTTTCATTCAACATTATATCCTCCATATCGTTTGAATCGAAAGGAACAACATCTTCAACATCTTTCACATCCATCTTTCTCATGGCTTAAAAATCCATTTAATCTTTCATCATTTTTAAGAAAACTGGAGATTTTATCATTTAATAAGATAAAAGAATGTTATATAGTGCATCAAGATATAAATCATCTTTATCTCTTAAGGAATTTTTTTAGAATGAACCACATCTATAAAGATTCTCATGTGTTTCATTATAATTGTAGAAACTTACAAGACATCTCTAAAACCCATGATATTGTAAATAAATTCATTTACTCTGGTGAAGTACCCATAAATATTTTTTTATCTATAATTTTTATGTATTAAAACTTACTATGATAGATTTTTAGATTTTCTTCAATCACTTTAGTATTCCCATAGAAAATAATTTCTAGATTTTACTAGATATTTTTTCTGATACCCATTACATTACAAAAAACAAATTTATGATTGAGAAAAAAGAATTAATTTTCAAAATTTTCCATAAATGTCCATATTTGTATTTTCTAGAGAAGTCATTAGGGAATCATTAAAAATTGATAGAAACCCAATTATTGTAGAATCATTAACTTCTAGTCTCAGTTATAGAAGATAGGGAACCATTCTGATTATATATCCAAAATATTTTTTCCCATCAAATATAGGAATCAATTTATTTTTGATGGAATTGATATTTTACATGGTAAGGATTCCAAGAGGGGACTTTCCCTTTTATACTAATTGATGTTCATAAGGATTGTTATATACATGAAATTGGTATGTGTGGGGGGGGGGGGTTAATCCGTGATTGTATTCTAAAAAATTTCATCTCTAAGAGACACAAACACAACATCTTGTTAGACTTAATTCTGTATAAATTTAGAAAACTCATGTTTATGCTAAAATAGATATGTAAATAAGATACAAAATATTTACAATGTTCATCCTTTGTGTGGAAACATGCATCATTTTATTATCCACTCCCATTGGTCTATAAAATGTTTTTGTTATGAATATGTGGATACAACATGTGTCAAATACTATTATAAAACTTCTATCTCTAGGATGGAATGATTATACAGACCCATGTTAGTTTAAAAAATTGTTCATACAATATGGGATTTGAAAAAAGAGAAGTACCTTTGAAAATTTATGTTCTATAATGATCAAGCCATAAATATGTGTCTTATTAGCCAATGTATGATCTATATGTGTCAAAAAACCTACTTTTGATAGTCTCAGACTAATGTCCCTATTATCAATCTGTGAAATTTTAGAATTTCAGATCTGACTCTTTCCAATCTTATAAGGACCCTCTATTTGGAAGCTTTTCTTCAATATGAAACAAAATTAGTTAGAAATGTAGTTCTGACCCCAAAAATAGAAGTGTATCAGTTTTTATGTACCAGTTAATAGTGTAAAAGTATGATGTACGTTTAATCTATATTTATAGGTTCTCCAAAATGGAAATTCTAGGAAACCAATATCATTTCCCACTCACTCAAATTTCCTAACTCTAAGTTTCATGATCATTTGAATTTTGTTTGGAATATTCCCAAATATTCTAGATCCTTCTTGAATATTATTGTATTCTCAAAAACATAAATACATTCAATATTTCTTATCTTTAGAATGTTTCAAAATATCTATTAGGAAATTGATATTCTGAAACATCTTAGTTTAGAAAAATCTTCTTCATTCTAATTCAGTTGACTTAATTTAGAAAAGCATACTTTTTTTCATGATCAAATGAAAACCCAAACAAAAAATTAATTTCTCAAACTGATGCTCCATGCCAATTTAAAATTGATAAATAAATTGGGTCAACTTATAAATATATCAGAAAAATACAATGTCTATCGAATAGTAACTTCAATATGGCTCACATTGTCATCCATTTACTCGGTTTGATTGTATTATTCATCTGTTTTCTAATCCAATCACATTATATCCAATAGAACCATGCATCTAATAAATTATCAGTATCAAATTCTATGATATTTAATCTTATAATTATTCAATATTTTTCAACACTACAATATCTCAGCAACCACAAAAACTTCTGCCTTATGAAAAGTTAATTTCCCAAAGATCTGCATATGATGTTTTTGGACAAAAAAATCACTTTATATAAACTTAGAAATTACATATAGTATGATCATATCTATCCAATAGAAAACATTAAATTATCTATCCTCAAAAAAATTCTTCATCCGATCAACATATATTATGAAAGAACTTATGAAATTCTTTATATTTCCATTTGATAAATAATATGATCTTTCCATTTTTCATTGCCAAGATATTAGAATATGACATCGTGAGACTCTTCCTATTTCTTTAATATTTTTTACACTCTGAGGAATCAAAAACTACAAACCTAGAATACCTAAAAAATAGCACTTTCAATGATTCATGTCTGATCAGGTTTTCCCGATGATCTACATCAAATAAACCACACCCTATTAACAATATTTCCTTGCATCAAACTTCAAAGAATTCAAACCTCTAATCTTTTGAAAACTTATGTGGCCAGTACTTTATGATCTAATAAGATGCAACTAGTAAACCCCAACATCATTATTTTATATAAATCATTTTTCATGAGTTTTTCAATGATATTGAGAACTGGGATATCTTCAAAGCACCATCTTACTAGATTTTTATGTTTCTTTGGAAATACCTCAAGATTGTAAAATAGGAACATTGTATTCGATAGTGTGTGAGACACACAACACTTTTCTTAGAAGATAATATAGAACCTTGAGATTTTACAATATATTTATTTTTCAATAATTCTAATAAATTCAATATATTAAATTACATAAAACACTGATTTTATCATGTTTTACTAGCAACACTAATTTTATATTGCATTACATGAAACAATGATTTTAGATTGTGTTACACACAACACTGAATTATAAAAAAACATGAAATATAGTTAAAATATTATTATTTAACATAATATTTATAATATAGATATCAAACTGGTGGGTATTAATAGCATTAACTAAATTATAAAAAATTTTATAATCTTTTATTTAGTAAAAAAATAAGAATCATTTACAAGAAAAAGAAATGTATTTTAAAAAAAAGTATTTTTCAAATAGATGGTTTAGTCATTCCTTGAGCACATAATCTAAATTAATTTTTACCACTATGAGGTTTTTTAAAAAAATGTACTTAATTTTTGAAATCAATATATAAAATTTTTCTTCGGGTGATTTTTTTGGATTATACTAAAATATTTTATTTTTAGATGAATAGTAAAAAATACAGAATTTTAATTGAATCCTGCATTTTCATTTAAATTACTCACAAGGTTAAATTATATTATAAATTAGTTTTAAAGTAAAATTAGTTTTATTCTTTCAATTAATACAATTTCGTTCATTTGAATAATTTTCATGTTCAATTATGATATAAAAACATTTAAAACATTTTGACATTTTCCTATTAAAACCCTACTTCCTTATCATATCTATATGATTAATTTTAAATTAAAGTATATGTATTTTTTTAATGAACTTTTAAAAAATGGATTCCATATATGGAATCAAAATAATTTATAATTTCTAATAAGGTCAACATTATTTTTCATATAATTGAAGGGTGAAAATATTAAAAATAAATTTTCATAGTTAAGGTAACAACAGATCTATCATGGGGTATAAAGTAAGAATATAATAGTTAAAAATGACCTACCAACATGAATAAAACACATTTATAGCCACATTTCCACCTTATATCTTCGATTTTTGGGAATTTCCCATTTTTTGTCTTGTGGATTACAAAAAACATTGATATGATTGAATCTTTTCAAAAAAATTACAAGTGTACCACTAACCTCACTTATAAAGGCTACCCCTATCATATCTTCTTAACTGATTCAAACCATTTTGTTTCAGCCAATACATAATCAAATAAATTTCCCACTTCCCTCCCATCATCTGAAAATCCTTATTTTTTTCAAAAATCTATAATAATAAGGCTTTTTGTGAAAACCGAAGGTGGATACCTGAAGAAGAGGTATTTTTATTCAACGAGAATTTTTATTTTTCTTTTTTCTCCACCTCCCACAATTATTTTTAAAACAATCTATTATAATAAAATCAATATATTACATATACTATTATTTTGTTTTATAATAATGAAATTTATTATAATCATATCCACTTCCATCAAATGGGTTATGAAATCATTGTTTATGTGTACAGAGGACTACCACCTCTCTATCCAATGTCATTCATTTTTCCATTACCACCTCTCACGGTTAGGTAGGATTAAGTATCTGAAGAATTTGTATATATTTATATATGATATTTATAACATAATAATACCACTGAATTCATTATACAATACAATCCTTTTTAACTTACCATTCCTTTGGGGATATGATAACGTCGCTCGTGTGTACAGAGTAATACCACATCACCAAGCGATATGATTCACTATTCACTAACAATTTATATAGATTATAATATTGTTAAAGTTAATAAATCAATATTGTAAAATTTGGATATTCAAATAAAACAATACCAAATGTTTATATAAATCATTGGTATGGACCCCTCTATACCAATGGTTTACATTATCCATTTTATATATTTATTTAGTGAAGGCTATAGAAAATGTTTTCTAAAATCTTCTCATATAGAATGTCATGTATTAAAGTTATACCCACAGTAGTATTAACCTTTGGTATACATCAGTTATACCAATGGTTTTAAAAACACCTTGTAATATTATTCCCCCTAAATTAAATATGTTTCCTCCCCGTCTCCATCTCTCATTCAACCCTATACATGTGTGTTCCGATTTCTTCCCTAGCACCATTTATCCATCCTCAGTTTCTATATTTATTCAGTTATTACTCAACATTTAATTGGTTAGTTTAAAATACATTATATCCTATTATATGAATAATTTTTTTTAATTTATATAACACTAACCAAGATTTCTTATGGCATTATTCTTCTAGATTCATTAAACAAAAATTAGTGCTAACACTCATGGATTGTAGTAGTTAATTTTATATTCATGGATTTTTTTCCAGTTACCCATAATTTTATTAGAGTTTTATTTGGTAAATGTAAATAATTTATAATTTTAATGATGATTTTATGTCTATGGTTGAATTGGTTTGGCATGTTTAACATATGAATGTTGTGGGTGTTGGTTGATTTTACTATTTTTTGAATGAGAAAATTTATTTATTTCAAATTTTGATATATGCCTGAGCTTCTAAATATATTATCATTGTCAACGTCTTACAATATTTCACTTTATTATCCCCTATTTAGTGATTGTAGCTAAATTTTTTCAAAATTTTGTTTCAATTATTGTAGTCTCTACATTTTAGTCATGGGAAAATGGAACTTGTATTAATTGGTGTCATCAATTCTAATGACTATGATAGTGATTTCTAGTAGTGGAAATTAATTTGTATCTTTATGATTGATAATGTTAAGAAAATAAACTAATTACAGTATTTTTGAAATGGATTTAATATTTAGAGAGGTATTTGTGTATTGGTTTGTGTTCCTATAATGATTTTATTTTATACTATTTCCTAGAATCAAAAAACATGATGTTTTAAATAGAATAAATTAATTTTTGATTTCTGAAAATTAATGGGGGATGGTGAAATATATTTTACTGAAATCTATTGATCCATTATATCCCACATATATATAAACCTTGATCAGGTACAAAATGTTATATTCCAAAATGGATATGTGGGAAGGGAGAGTAATCAACCAATCATTTCATATACAACTTGGATGTTTGGGAAACCATCAGAAACCCACACCATATGAATATCAGAATGGCTCCCCAACTCAGGTGGTGGTGTACATGAAATAAAAAAAAATATAATGGTATATGGTATATCACACAACCTAATTCCTATGGTTATATAGTCAAACCACACTATACCAACCCATGATGACTACTTCGTCATAAATACCCCATTGTAGAATCTATCGCTTCCATAACAGTAACTATTTTCATTACTACAATGAATAAAATACCTATCTATCCTAAAAAATAGTGAAAGAATCATTTTGATTATTGTATTTTTTTATTCAAAACAAATATTATTCAATTGTTTCATTTCAAACTAGCACAACACTAATTATATTATAATGGTTACCAATGTATAATTTATTATAATCCTAGTAGAAGTTATATTTTTTACAAGATATTCACAGTTTATATGTATGTAGACCCAATTTATTTTTATTTTGTTAGTTCAAAGTTACTATTTGAGTTATTGGATGATCATTGGATATTATTTAGGATGATGGAAGGATAAAAATGACACAATTTTTCTTTCACCATGGAAGTGGGTACTTTTTTCTAACAAATGTTTTATTAAATTTCATATATCATACAACTTATGGAATTAATTTGTTTTATCACCTGTTGGATATATTTTTTTATTGTCAAAATATTAGTATTTATTTTTTTGGAATTATGTAGAATTTATGTTAAGGGAATACTTTTCAATTGATTATAACTATATAAAAATTTTATTTCTAAAAATACCACATTAACTTTTTCATTGAAATTTATACTTTTACTAGAGTAAGAAAAATTAATATTCCAAAAGGAGAAGTGGTTTTATAAAATCAGGACAGGAATTTGAGACCTTATGTTAAAAAAAAGAGTTAATGTTAAGTATTAATAAATAAAGGTTGACTTCAGAACAGTAAGTTTCATTTTAAAACTAATCTGTTTGTAAAGAACAAGCACTTACAAGTTCCATCATTTTCATTCCTCTTATCAAACCCTATCATTACATCACCACCAATGAAACCCTAAATTGATGTTATTTTTTCATCATTGGATTATATCTTTGTTTGGTTATCATGGTATTAAATGAACACCCTCATTATAAAATGGTAATTATTTAAGAAAGTGTTTTCTTAATAAGTTAGTTTCACACTAATTAAACTTTATGTCTAGGGGTTTCAATTTATCCTACAAAGAACAAAATATAGCATGCATAAATGGATTACATGATTAATCAAGGTAATTTTTGAAAAAAAAATCAAACATGGAACATGATACATTCCAGACACTAATGTTCCATAAAAGATTAGTAGATTATTTAATAGACAAAAACATCTTCCATTGTAATGCATCCTTTCTTTTGGGTGCTCAACAGCTACAAAAAATACACCTCATAAGAGTCATTTTACTAAGGCTTAATGAAATGTGGTTAATGTAAAATAAGTACCAATCCCTGTAATACACAGTTATTTCAAAAACTCATTTTCAAAAATCATAAATTTCATATTTGAAAATAAAATCCTGAAACCATTATTTTATAATTCTGAAAATAAATGACTACTATTTTTTATTTATTTAGAAAATAAATGTCCAACATATTCTCAGAATAACCTAAAAAATCACCAAAAAAGTCATGAATTAATAAATTATTCATTAGATATCTTTATGCATCCCAAAAAGATCCTTGAGTATCCCATAAAAGTAATTCAATAAATAATCCATTATAATCTCAATGTACTCATTGAACAATAACAACCAAATATGAATACGATACCAAACCAAGATAAAACCTATTATAAATTCCAAATAATCATCAAAAATATTAATCTATAATATTACACTCTTAAATGATAACCCAAATATCATAAAACCACCAAAATTAAACCCAAAATTTGAGATTCCATAGAATACCCCATTTTGGAGAAACCCATATAGTAACACACTCATACGCATCCCAAACCACCCATCATATTATTCATGTTCATTCCTTAAAGACAAAATGACCTTGTTGGTGCCAAAATATTTAACACAAAGGGAAGAAATAAAAGATGCTCGTACGCTGCCTCGCGAAGTCCCGACGTGGAGCTCCCCCGAGCAATGCGGCCACTGCGAAGCAAAGTATACGGGAATGCTCCGCGAACGCCCTGACATTCACGAACCCACCACGAAGCGAAGGAGGAGGTACCACTCCGCGAACACCCGGACGTTCGTGAGCCCATCGCGAAGCCCCCAAGGTGGTGTAACACCCGAGACTTTTATGAGAAATATTCTGTTTTTATGTTATATAAATCATCAAAGGAATCTTTCACTACACACAACACTAGCTTGGCTTTCTTTACACGCAACTGCGACCTTCCTCGATAGCTTGCGTCGTACGCAATACCGAGTTTCACTAAACAATGATATGATATTAAAATATTATTAAAACTAGCCGTTATGAATAGTATTAACTAAATTTTGAATTTTGTAACATTATTATTCATCTTATACATTTTCTAGAACGTGTTAAGAGAACAAAATAAATTTTTCGGGTAAAATAAGTATTTTTCAAAAAATGCAGTTTTACCACCTTTTGATGGCGCACCCACATTAAATCTAGTTTTGACAAGTTTATAAGTTCAATTTGACAAAATCAAATTCTTCTTTAGAATCAAGATATAAAAATTTACTTTGGATAAATTTTTCATATTATTCTGATAACTATCATATTTTAATGAATAGTAAAAACACGCTATATTTTAATTAAAAACAACTTTTTTCATCGTAATAAATTATTTGGTTAAAGAATAATATTGAATGGTTTCAAAGTATAAATAAAATATATTTTTACCATTTAATATAATGTATGTCATTAGCCTTGATTTTACATTGAATTCGTAGGTTAAATAAATTCAATCTTTGGCAATGTTTTAACTTTTAAAACCTGTTTGCTTAACAACAGGATTAATTTTAAATTAATTACTGAAACTTCTGTGTTTTGAATTTTGGAAAATGAATTCCATATTTGGAATCAGTGGGGCCAAATTATTTTAATAGGTTATTTTTATTTTTTTTTGATATTATGAATAGTAACTACGGTAATTTTTTAATTCACTACGGTTAAAGGTAAATAGGGTAATTCAAGGTTAAAAGAATATTATAATAATTCAAAATTACCTTGACACTTGTATTAACCTTATTGGATGAGTATTGTCCGACCATGGGCATCCTTGGGTCGATTTTGGGACCCCATGGAGCAACTTACTAAAGACAATGACACATTAGATTAATTAATTTAATGTAAAGACAAAATTGGAATTAACAAATATCGTTTACTAATTAATTTTTATAAGGGGCTATATAAATTATATTTTGGAATATAAATATTCATTGGAAATTTAAACATATTTCCTACATGTTGTTATTTTTTTTATAATTTTTATACATCATATAAATTAAATTATTTATGACACAATAATGATGCAGTATTTACCTCATTAATAAATGATTTAAATAAATAAGATTAAAATGATTAAAATGTCATCCAAAACCTGTCCAATTCCTATTGGATGATTTTATTTCGAATATTATTCATCTTATCTTCGACATTAATGTGTTTTCGACCTCTTGAAACCGAAGATAAGTTTATAATAAAATAATGTTTTCACACTTTCCTAAAGAGCCCCTCCACTCCCTTATAAAAGGAGACCACTTCTATGCAATTCTTCACACCTCTCAAGCCTTTTGGATCGTCCAAACTCTGCCCAAATAATATCCCTACATACCTCTACTTCCCCTAGAAGCCTTACATTAGGCAGAAGACTCTCCAAGAAGTCCTTTTGGTTCAAACCAAAGAAAGTTACCAAAATTAAAGGTAACACTTTCTCTTAAGTTGTTTTATTTTATTCTACTTCTCCAACCCCTAAAATCATTTTAACCATTTATTTTGTAACAACAACAGTATCCTGAAAATACTAGATAGTTGTTATGAGAAGGATTATAACTACAATAACACGCACCTCCATCTAATGGATGAAGAACATAATGTTTTTGTGATGGCAAACTAACGCTTCACGAAATGATGATTGTTCGATTTTCCCCTACCGCCTCTCATGGTGGCCATTATGATGGAACTGTATTTATATATAATATATAATATTTTTATTATCTTTTTATGCTTCTTTACTTCCCAATTATATCAATCATTTACGGTTTCCATAGTCGGTAAATATGATAATCTCATTTGAGGAAGTGCGGACTACCGCCCCCTCAAAGTGATGTGATTCGTTAATACCTTATGTGGGATGTATAAAGGATGTGGTTAACAATATTATATATTATATTATACTGGAATTATAATATACCTATGTATCATTATGTTTTAATTCCATTAAAATAAGAAATAGAAATGAAAGTAGCGTTCATGCGTACGTACGGCTTACCGTCTCCATGAACGGTGCGTTTCATTTCTTACCTCCATATGTTATGTACTATTATAAATTATTGTATATGCTGGATATATAATGAATTTATATGATATATAAATCATGATTTACATTTTTAAGGAAAGTAAATCATGATATAAGTAATAATAACATCAAGAACAACAAGTCCAAACACGTACGATAAATAAGATGATTTTACCCAAAACACTACTTTAACATTAATTTACATAATAATGGGTAATATAAAGTCATAAGTGAACCATATATGATATCATAACAATGAATATTATTTTTAATAAGTCAATGACATTATTTAAATCATTATACAGGAGGTTCAGACTCTTACGAAGCAAATTGGACCTAAGGTAAGGGAAATATCACAATCTCATTTTTATCCGAGATTGTTTATACTTTGGAATTTACTAGGGTGTATTTTATCATACACATCCATGTTTCCTCAATATGTAATATTTATATCCTTATACAATAGGTTATATCCAATTTTACCCTTCGGTGAGTTTTCAGTAAAAGATATGAAAGGAATCTTTTGTTGTTTTTCGTACGAGGTACTTTTTGACTTTTCTGACAAAAGTACGAGAAGAATGTTTTCTTTTAACTTATACGGTATTAATGGATTTTTAAAAACATTATTTCCAATAATATTCCCTTACATGTTTTCAAGTTTATTTTTAATCAACTTCTTTTAGTTATAATTTTATGACATGTTAAGAAAGGAAAAGTGTTTTTGAAGTTGAAAGGATATTTTCCTCAAGAATGGAGTTCAAGTGCTTTATCAAAATTATTTTCCATCTAAGATAATATAGGGTTCTGTTTATATCCCTATTATTACATTGATTTGATTATGTTGTGATGGAATTATTTTTATGAATTCCTTTATCTTATATGAATTGTTTTATGATGTCATGTTGTTTAAGAATCCCATTTTTACTACATGGGTTATGCAATGATGTATGATTTATGATTTTGTGGCACACATAAGAATGGTATCATTATGAGATGGGTGGGACCTATATCTCCCTCTAATTAATTGGGTAAAGATTTTATATCTCATGAGATAGACATGGCTGGAATGGCAGGTTAAACCGGTTCAGTGAAACAGGACTGAAACGAGGAGTGAACTCGGTTCAGAAATGGACTTTGTCCACTAAGATAGTCTTGGAAATGAGTCTTGACTAATAAGAAATGATTCTCTATGATTATGTGTGTATGACACAAAGTTTCATGTTTTAAGTTATTATTATTGCGATTACATTTCACTACTATGATTTATCTCATGTTATGATATTATGATCTGTTTTGCAGGTTAAGATTTCCCAAATGTTTTGTTCTCATGAATATGATGTGATTGATATTTATTTTGTTTACCCTTACTGATCATTTGAGCTCACCCTTTGTATGTTTTCTTTCCCCAGGTCAGGAAGAAGCTTATTAAGTAAGATATACCAAAAGGGACTATAGATATGATGAAATAAATGGGAGACAGTGTAGATGCTTTATGAACCAATTGTTTATGTTTCCCAGTTTCTAAAGACACTATACATATACGGTCCTTTCATGGTTTTGATATATGTTGTAATAAGTATGCTTCAATTTTGAAGTAATAACTATGTATGTAAAGTATGGGTCATTATAGTTGGTATCAGAGGAAAGGTATAGTCAACCTTTGGAAACTAGGATTTGAAAGCCTTTGTAAGAATCCTAAGGATATGTCTACGCATAGAACACAATATTAGTGTTTTGGAAATGACCATGAATAACCTAGGATAAGACCTTAAGTGTGAAATTTTATTCTTGATTGTGTGGTTTTCCAATTATAATTAGTGTTGCTCACACTATTCTTCTTGGTTTTAGTCAATGGATGGAACCCGAAAGAACCATGTTAATGCGGAATGCGACAGGAAATGCAATGATTGTCCCCCTGAGCAACAAAATGTTATGGGAGCTGGAATGAAAAATCTTGTAGCCATGCTCACACAACTTTCTCAAGCTGTGAATCATGCAAGACTTCCAAACGAGCAAAGGAAGGAGAAACATTATGTTGAATCCTTCATGAGGCAGTGTCCATCTTCATTCAGCGGGTCTACTGATCCATTAGTTGCTGAACAATGTATTAGTACTACTGAAAAGATATTTTCAGTTCTTCAATGTTCTGAACATGATAAAGTCATCCTAGCAGTGTATCGTTTGGAAGGAGATGCTAATCAATGGTGGAATCTTATTAAAAATATAAGGAAAAGGGATGAAATTGAGTCCATGGAATGGGATGAGTTCATGAACTTATTTTTCAATATGTACTTCCCTCGTATTCTCCAAACAAAGATGGAGAAAGAATTTCTTGAACTGAATCAAAATGATGATGAATATTTTGGTCCCTATGAAGCAAATTTTACAAGACTTGCAAGGTACGCTTCTGGTATTATTATCCAACCTGAGAGTAAGATCGATCGATTCTTTAGTGGCTTAAAACCAAGTCTTCGAAGGGTGTTAGCCATAAGGGACTTCAATAGCTACAAGGAAATCATTCGATGTGCTCTCAAAGTCGAGATGGAGATTGGAGTAACCCATCAGTCATATGGGTTTGATAAGAAGAGGAAAATAGAATTCAAAGGAAAATCTAAAGAGCACACTGAAAAGAAGATGAGCTTTCCCTTATGCTCAAAGTGTGGAAAGAAACAAGGAGGGAGTTGTCTTAAAGGGACAAGTAAATGTTTCAAATGTGGAAAGGAAGGTCATCGGGCATTTGAATGCCGCAATGATGGGAAGAAGATGTCTAATGATGCAAAAAAAAGAAGGGACACACATAATGAACCTACTACACTTCAATGTTTCAAGTGCGAGGAGATGGGGCATTATGCCAATCAATGCCCAAATCCAAGGGTTGATGATGATGGTCGACGTCAACAAACTCTTAAGGCTAAAGAAAAAGGAAAGTCACATGCAATTTCTATTAGCGATGTGGAGTATGATAACGATGTGGTGAAAGGTACACTTACCATCCACTCTAAAGTAGAAAATGTTTTATTTCATTCTGGATCCACCCACTCTTTTATTTCTGAAGAATTTTCTAAGGGTATCACCGTATTACCTCAACAATTAGATGTTGAGTTGGCTGTGACAAATCCTAATGGCACAACAGTCGCATCAAAAGTTTATAATTCTTCCCCGATTGAAGTTTGTGGGAAAGTGCTTCCTGCAAATCTTGTGATCCTTCCTATAGTGGAATTTGATGTGATTCTTGGCATGGATTGGCTTTCTTTATATGGAGCTCATATCAATTTCCAAATAAGGGAAGTCACATTTCATATTCCAGATCAATCTATCATCGTCTATTGATGCAAGGATGAACATAACCTTCCAGTGGAAATTTCTTCCATCTTATGGGTCTTGATTCCACTTAATAAAGGTTATTTATCTCAAATGGTTGGTAAGAAACTCACAATTAAGAATATTCCCATTGTACGGGAGTTTGATGATGTCTTTCTGGAGGAATTTCCGGGTCTTCCACCAAATCGTGAAGTTGAGTTTTCAATAGAACTTGTACCGGGTGCTTTTCCTATTTCAAAGACACCTTATAGAATGCCCCAATTGAGTTGCAGGAATTGAAGAAGAAACTCCAAGAGAATCTTGATAAGGGATTCATACGCCCTAGTGCGTCACCTTGGGGAGCACCTGTTCTGTTTGTTAAGAAGAAAGATGGATCAATGAGACTCTGCATTGATTATTGAGAAATTAACAAGATCACTATCAAGAACAAATATCCTCTCCCACACATTGATGACCTATTCGACCAACTACATGGAGCTCAAAAATTTTCCAAGATTTATCTTCATTCAAGGTATCATCAATTAAGGGTCAAAAGGGAGGATATACCAAAGACGGCTTTCCGTACAAGGTATGGACACTATGAATTTATAGTGATGCCATTTGGTCATACTAATTCCCCTTCTATCTTCATGGATATGATGAATAGAGTGTTTAGAGACTACCTTGATCAGTTTGTGGTAGTCTTTATAGACGATATTCTTGTCTATTCACAGTGCAAGGAAAAACATGAAGATCACTTGAGAATTATATTGAAGACCCTAAGAAAGGAGAATCTTTATGCCAAATTTACCAAGTGTGAATTTTGGCTTCAAAAAGTTGCATTTTTGGGTCACATAATCTCAAAAGAGGGGATATCTGTGGATCCAGAAAAAACAGAGGTTATCGAAAGATGGTCGAGACCAACAACAGTAACTGAGATCTGATGTTTTCTTGGTTTGGATGGATATTATCGACGTTTTGTTAAAGATTTTTCATGATTATCTAATCCACTCACCAGGTTGACTCGAAAAGGAGTTAAGTACGTATGGATGGATGAATGTGAAGAGAATTTCAAGGAGTTGAAAAGAAGGTTATCTAGTGCACCTGTACACACACTTCCTTGTAGTGGAGAAATGTTTGTGATCTATAGTGATGCATCAAAGAAGGGACTGGGATGTGTTCTCATGCAAAATGATATGGTGATAGGTTATGCCTCACGAGAGTTGAAAATCCATGAGAAAAATTACCCAACTCATGATTTGGAGTTAGCTGCAGTAATCATTGCATTAATGATTTTGAGGCATTACCTTTATGGTGAAAGGTGTGTTATTATACTGATCATAAAAGTTTAAAGTATATTTTCACACAAAAGGAGCTGAATAGGCGTCAAAGAAGATGGTTGGAGCTGATTAAGGATTACTACTGCCCAATTAATTATCACCCTGGGAAAGCAAACATGGTGGCAGATGCATTAAGTCGACAATACCATGCCAGTTTATCCATGATGAGGATCACAAAAGATCCAATATTTATGGATTTACAAAGGATGGATCTTAGAATTATAATGGAAGGGGGAAAATCATATCTTTCTCAAATGAATGTTCAACCATCTATACATGTGAAGATTAAAGAGGCACAGAAAGAAGATGTAGAGTTACAAAAGAAGGTGAGAAATGTTCCTGAATTCAACCTTGATTATGATGGGATAATAAAGTTCAGGAATCAAGTTTGTGTTCCTCCCATCCCTGAATTAAAGAAGGAGCTGCTGGATGAGGCTCATAGTTATTCATTATCTATTCATCCTGGAAGCATGAAGATGTATAGGGACCTGAAAGAGTACTTCTGGTGGGATGGCATGAAAAGAGATGTTGCTGAATATGTCTCTCGATGCTTGGTTTGTCAGCAAGTTAAAGCTGAGAGGCAGAAGTCTAAGGGGATGTTACAACCATTACCCATACCCTAATGGAAATGGGAAAACATCACTATGGTCTTTGTCACAGGACTTCCTAAAATATCCAAAGGCAATAATGCTATCTGGGTCATAGTTGATCGTCTTACAAAGTCTGCACACTTAATTGCTATTAGAGAGGATTTCTCTCTGGATCAGCTTGCGAGGATATATGTAAAGGAAGTGGTAATATTTCATGGAGTACCACTTTCTATTATATCTGATCGGGATCCGAGATTTACCTCGAAGTTCTGGCGAATTCTTCAGCATACTATGGATACAGAGTAGAGTTTCAGCACTGCTTATCATCCTCAGACAGACGGTCAGTCTGAGAGAACAATTCAAACTCAAGAAGATATGTTGAGAGCTTGCTCTATAGATTTCAAATTTGGTTGGGATCAATAACTACCTTTGGTGGAATTTTCTTATAATAATAACTTTCACTCCAGTATTCATATGGCTCCTTATGAAGCTCTCTATGGAAAGAAATGCAGGACTCCAACTTGCTGGGATGAAGTTGGGGAAAGAAAGCTATTAGGACCTGATCTCGTTGATGAAATGGCAGAAAAGGTCAGATCTATTCAACAACACATAAGAACAGCTCAGAGTCGACAGAAAAGTTATTCCAACAACCGAAGAAAAGACCTAGAGTATGAAGTGGGTGATAAAGTGTTCTTACGAATATCTCCCTGGAAGAGGGTCATGAGATTTGGAAAGAAGGGGAAGTTGAGCCCTAGATATATCGGTCCTTTCGATATACTGGATCGTGTTGGGAAGGTAGCTTACTATTTGGCGCTTCCACCGAATCTCTCTCAAGTACACGATGTGTTCCATGTATCTCTCCTAAGAAATTACATACCTGATCCTTAACACGTACTCAGCTCATAAGTTGTACCGCTGGAGCAAGATCTTTGTAACAGCCCGAGATTTTATGAAAACTATTCTTTTTAATTTTATTAATGTCTTGTGTTGTACGCTACACCAAAAAGAGCTTGCACAACACGCATCCTTGACTTTCCTTGCATTACACGCAATCGCAACCTTCCTCGATAGCGTGTGTAGTACGCAATACTGAGTTTCACGAAACAACGATATGCTATTAAAATATTATTAAAACTAGCCATTATGAATAGTAATAACCACTTTTTAAAATTTTAGAAATTTTATATCTCAAAATGGACTTCATTTTTGGATTCGTAATATCGAAATTAGCTTAGGGTGAAATTTTGGTACTTTTCGGATAACTTTCATTTTCTAATGAATAGTGAAAATTACTAAATTTTAATTAAAAACAACTTTTTTTATTGAAATAATTAATAGTGATAAATTATTAATTTGAGTGGTTTTAAAGTATATTTAGAATATATTTTAACAATTTAATACAATGTTGGTCATTGGATGTAATTTCACATTTAAACCAGACATAAACAAGTGTCAATCTTTTGATAGATATTGTTTCTTAAAAACACGCAATCTGTTTTAACAGCGGGATTTAATTATAAAATTAATTAATGAAACTTTTATGTTATGAATTTGGTAAAATAGACTTCATTTTTGAATTCGGAATATGAAATATAGCTTAGGATGAAATTTTGGCATTGTTATGAAAAACATCAATTTTTGATGAATAGTGAAACTACTAAGTGGTAGTTAAAAAAACTGAATTTTTCATAAAACTTAATTTTACCACTTCTGTGAATGAAATTTCAAAAATCCGAGAGACACGGTTGATGTCAGTAAGTAAAATGTGGTTCAATGAGATGAAAATAATTTTTGGTGAATAGTAACTTTTTACTATTATTTACCACGGTTAAAAGTAAATAGGGTAATTAAGGGTAAGAATGATATTAATATTACCCTAACACATGTCCTAATTCTATTAGACAAGCGTATCTCGACAAAAAACAACCTTAAGTGTAAAATATTATCATTTAGGCCCACTTGTATTAGATTAGGACATTTATTATTATTTAATTCAAAGAAGAGTTAAAAGAGTTAAAATCAAAGTTTATTTACTAAAACATTTTTAATATAGGGTTATACATAAGATAAATTCTATTGTAAATATTCATTAGAAATCTAAAACGATTTCCTACATAATGGTATTTTATTTGTAATTTTTAGACATCAAATAAATTAATTTAGGTATGACACAAAGAAGATGCAGTAATTATCTTATTAATGAAATATTGACATAATTGATATTATAAATACCCAAATAAATGTAATTTAAGACTTTTTATGAATTCCACTAATTTTCTAGGTTACTATGATATATTAGTGTTGATTTAATCATATTGGTTTGAACATATAATTCTGTTATGACTTTCAAAAAAATCATATATCAAATAGTGTCAAAATTGACACTAAATAGTTTTTAAATCAAATATTATATTATTAATTGTTATTTTATTTCTAAAAATCTATGGTTCGGCCAAATGACTTAGATAAGGATATATATATTAATAATAAACAATTTTGGGTTCGTTTGGCATGTTATAGTAAGTGTATTACCCATATAGTGTAAGAAAACAAAAAGAGACGGTAAAAGTTAAATTATTTAACTTAGAGTTAAATCTAATTGATAAGGTTAAAATAATAACCTAAACTTGTCTAAATCCTATTGGCTGATAGGATTTCGACCCATCCCCACTTTAGCTTCGAAATAAGACCCTTTGTAACCATTATAAAACTATTTTGACTTTAATATAAAATAATATTTTGAGATATTCCTAAGGTGCCCCTCTCCTCCCTTATAAAAGGGCACCTCCTCCCCCTCCTCCTCACACAAATTTGAGCACTCAAGCTCGGAAAACCCCTGCCAAAATCCCTTCTCCACTTCCCTAGAATAATCCTAGAGGTCCTGGTCTTCTTCAAAGACCAATCTTAGTTCCCTAAGTGGAGGATTCAAAGAGGCGTTTAAAAGAAGAGGAGGTTCGGACACATACGAAGCAAATCAGACCTAAGGTAAGGGGAAATATCACAATCTCATTTTTATCCGAGATTGCTTATACGTTGGTATTTACTGGGGTGTATTTTATCATCCACATACATGTTCTCCTAATATTTAATATAATTTCCATCCACCTACAATTGTTTAAATCCAATTTTACCCTTCGGTGAATTTTTATTAAAAGATAAGAAAGGAATCTTTTGTCGTTTTTCGTACGAGGTACTTTTTGAGTTTTCCGACAAAAGTACGAAGAATGTTTTTTTAACTTATACGGAATGAATGGATTTTTAAAACATTATTTCCTAGAAGCTTCATTTACAAGTTTTCAAGTTTATTCTTAATCAACTTCTTTTAGTTATAATCTTATGACATGTTAAGAAATGAAAAGTGTTTTTGAAGTAGAAAGGATATTTTCCTCAAGAATGGAGTTCAAATGTTTTATCAAAATTATTTTCCATCTAAGAAAATATAGGGTTATGTTTTTATCCCTATTATTAAATTGATTTGATTATGTTGTGAGGGAATTATTTTTATGAAGTCATTTACCTTATATGGTTTGTTTTATGATGTCATGATGTTTCAAGAATCCCATTTTTTTACATGTGTTATGCGATGATGTATGATTTATGATTATGTGGCACACATAAGAAAGGATTCATTATAAGATGGGTGGGACCTATATCTCCCTCCAATGCATTGGGTAAAGATTTTATATCTCATGAGATAGACATGGCTGGAACGGTAGGTTATACCGGTTCAGTGAAACAGGACTGGAACGAGGGTGACTCGGTTCAAAAAGGGACTGTAACAGCCCAAGATTTTATGAAAAATATTCTTTTTAATTTCACTAATGTCTTGTGTTGTACGCTACACCAAAAGGATCTTGCACAACACACATCATTGACTTGCCTTTCATTACACGCAATCGCAACCTTCCTCGATAGCGTGTGTAGTACGCAATACTGAGTTTCACTAAACAACGATATGCTATTAAAAAATTATTAAAACTAGCCGTTATAAATATTAATAACCACTTTTTGAAATTTTGTAAATTTATTTTTCAAAATGGACTTCATTTTTGGATTCGGAGTATCGAATTTAGCCTAAGGTGAAATTTTGGTACATTTCGGATAACTTTCATATTCTGATGAATAATGAAAATTACTAAATTTTAGTTAAAAACAACTTTTTTAATTGAAATAATTAATAGTGATAAATTATTAATTTGAGTAGTTTTAATGTATATTTATAATATATTTTTAAAATTTAATACAATGTTGGTCATTGGATGTAATTTCACATTTAAACCAGACATAAACAAGTGTCAATCTTTTGATAGATATTGTTTCTTAAAAACACTCTATTTGTTTTAACAGCGGGATTTAATTATAAAATTAATTAATGCAACTTCTATGTTATGAATTTATTAAAATAGACTTCATTTTTGAATTCGGAATATGAAATATAGCTTAGGATGAAATTTTGGCATTTTTCTGAAAACCTTCAATTTTTGATGAATAGTGAATCTACTAAGTGGTAGTTAAAAAACTAAATTTTTCATAAATCTTAATTTTACCGCTTCTGTGAATGGAATTTCAAAAATCTGAGAGACATGGTTGATGTCAGTAAGTAAAATGTGGTTCAATGAGATGAAAATAATTTTTGGTGAATAGTAACTTTTTACTTTTATTTACCACGGTTAAAAGTAAATAGGGTAATTAAGGGTAAGAATGATATTAATATTACCCTAACACATGTCCTAATTCTATTAGACAAGCGTATCTCGACAAAAAACAACCTTAAGTGTAAAATATTATCATTTAGGCCCACTTGTATTAGATTAGGACATTTATTATTATTTAATTCAAAGAAGAGTTAAAAGAGTTAAAATCAAAGTTTATTTACTAAAACATTTTTAATATAGGGTTATACATAAGATAAATTCTATTGTAAATATTCATTAGAAAGCTAAAACGATTTCCTACATAATGGTATTTTATTTGTAATTTTTACACATCAAATAATTTAATTTATTTATGACACAAAGATGATGCAGTAATTATGTTATTAATGAAATATTAACATAATTGATATTATAAATACCAAATTAAATGTAATTTTAGACTTTTTAGGAATTAAACTAATTTTCTAGATTATTATTATATATTAGTGTTGATTTAATCAACTTTGTTCGAACATATAATTCTGTTATGACTTTCATAAAAATCATATATCAAATAGTTTCAAAATTGACACAAAATAGTTTTTAAATCTAATATTATACTATTAATTGTTATTTTATTCCTAAAAATCTAAGGTTCGGAAAAATGACTTAGATAAGGATATATAAATTAATAATAAACAATTTTGGGTTCGTTTGGCATGTTATAGTATGTGTATTAACCATATAGTGTAAGAAAACAAAAAGACACGGTAAAAGTTAAATTATTTAACTTAGAGTTATATCTAATTGATAAGGTTAAAATAATTACCTAAACTTTTCTAAATCCTATTGGTTGATAGGATTTCTACCCATACCCACTTTAGCTTCTAAATAAGACCCTTTGGAACCATTATAAACCGATTTTGACTTTAATATAAAATAATATTTTGAGATATTCCTAAGGTGCCCCTCTCCTCCCTTATAAAAGGACACCTCCTCCCCCTCCTCCTCACACCAATTTGAGCACTCAAGCTCGGACAAACCCTGCCAAAATCCCTTCTCCACTTCCCTAGAATAATCCTAGAGGTCCTGGTATTCTTCAAAGACCAATCTTAGTTCCCTAATTGGAGGATTCAAAGAGGCGTTTCAAAGAAGAGGTAATAACCATTACCGATCTTTTCAATTTCTTTCCTCTTCAACTTCTTCTTCTTTAGTTGTTTCATGACAAAGTAATAACATCAGTATTACTTACATACTGATATGTTATTTAAAATATGAAACAACCCTAATTCACCTTCTATCCATCCTACGGAAAAATGAAATCACCGCGCGTACGTACGTACGGAATACCGTCTCCACGTCGTGGTGTAATCTATTTTCCGCCACCACCTTAATAGGATGGGTATAATGGTGTAATGAGTAACTATATGTGATTATTATAAAGTTATATTGATACTGAAATAATATTCATACACTTTAACACAATTCCACGACCATGGGAACGATATCATCGCTCGTGCGTACGTACGGACTACCGTCTCCACGACACGATGAGATTCATTCTCCACATTAACCATTCATGAATGATTATAAAGAATATATAATAAGTACTAATGAAATATATGACATAATAATGATACTATATTTATGTATATTTATATGTATGTCATCTACTTAATTCCATTCAATGCAATAAGGAAACAAAAACAGCATTCATGCGTACGTACGGACTACCGTCTCCATGAACGTTGTATTTCATTCCATTATCAATATATTATATATATATATCTATATTCTGAATATATATTTTATATAAATCATGTTTTAAATTCTGGATATAAGTAATCATGATCCAAGTAATCATATTAATAATTACAAGTTAAAAACACGAACGACAAATGAGACGATTTTACCCAAAACGCTTCTTTAACATGGAATTTACAAAAGAACGGGTAATATAAAGTCATAAGTGAACCATATATGATATCATAACAGTGAATATGATTCTGTAATAAGTCAATGACATTATTTAAATCATTATACAGGAGGTTCGGACACATACGAAGCAAATCGGACCTAAGGTAAGGGAAATATCACAATCTCATTTTTATCCGAGATTGTTTATACTTCGGTATTTACTGGGGTGTATTTTATCATCCACATCCATGTTCCATCAATATGTAATATTGTTTCCATCCAATTAAAATAGTTTAAATCCAATTTTACCCTTCGGTGAGTTTTTAGAAAAGAATATGAAAGGAATCTTTTGTCGCTTTTTCGTACGAGGTACTTTTTGACTTTTCCGACAAAAGTACGAAGAATGTTTTTTTAACTTATACGGCAAGAATGGATTTTTAAAACATTATTTCCAAGAAGCTTACTTTACAAGTTTTCAAGTTTATTTTTAATCAACTTCTTTTAGTTTAAATTTGTATGACATGTTAAGAAAGGAAAAATGTTTTTGAAGTAGAAAGGATATTTTCCTCAAGAATGTAGTTCAAGTATTTTTTCAAAATTATTTTCCATCTAAGATAATAAAAGGGTTCTGTTTTTATCCCTATTATTACATTGGTTTGATTATGTTGTGATGGAAATATTTTTATGAATTCCTTTATCTTATATGAATTTTTTTATGATGTCATGTTGTTTAAGAATCCCATTTTTATTACATGGGTTACGCTATGATGTATTGTTTATGATTATGTGGCACACATAAGAAAGGATTCATTATAAGATGGGTGGGAACTATATCTCCCTCCAATGCATTGGGTAAATATTTTATATCTCATGAGATAGACATGGCTGGAATGGTAGGTTATACCGGTTCAGTGAAACAGGACTGAAACGAGGGTGACTCGATTCAGAAAGGGACTTTGTCCACTAAGATAGTCTTGGAAATGAGTCTTGACTAACAAGAAATGATTCTCTATGATTATGTGTGTATGCCACAAAGTTTCATGTTTTATGTTATGATTATTGTGATTACATTTCACTGCCATGATTTATCCCATGTTATGAAATTATGATCTCTTTTGCAGGTTAAGATTTCCAAAAGTTATGTGCTTGTGTATACGATGAGATTTATATTTCTTTTGTTTACCCTTACTGAGCATTTGAGCTCACCCTTTTATGTTTTCTTTTCCCCAGGATATAAAGAAAGGTTTTAGGTAAAAAAAAGGGAAGAACTTTATGGGAGATATTGGATATCTTTCACAACGATTAGAAGATTACGTTCCGAGTTTCCAAAGACACTAAACTATTACGATCCTTGTGTGTGTATTTTTTGTTATGTACTAAGTATTCCACAAAAGTAATGTAATGTCTATGTACGTCAAGATTTGGGTCTCTACAGTTGGTATCAGAGGCAAAGGAGGTAAGAATGTATCCGATCCTTGGGAACTCTCACATGTGAGCGTTGGACGAAGCATGGCTCTCCACCCAAGGGCTTCATGAGGAAATGGCTGCCACTAGGGATGGTGGTGTGTCCCGCCTAGAGGGTGTAGCCGCCCATGGAGTGCCCTGATAGGTATCAATTATAGTCCACTGGAAGTAATTCCAGACTGCTACAGTTGGTATCAGAGGAAAGGTTTAGTCAACCTTTGGAAACTAGGATACGAGAACTTTAGTGATATCCCTAGAGATATTTATAAGGTATGTCTAGGGATGCCCCTAAGGATAAGTATACATATAGGATACAGTCCTAGAACTACGGTAACGGTCATAGAATATAACCTAAGATGTTAGATATTGAGGATACTCCACCTTTATTATGTTGTTTTCCCTAGCATGATTTTTGCCTCTCACACTATTCTTTTTTTGGGTTTTAGAAAATGGCTGGAAACAAGATGATTCACGATAATGGAGGATATGATGGACAATGGAATGATATTCTTCATAATGAAATGGGATTTGGAATTCCAAACATCATTATTATGCCGAATCAGCAATCTCATAATATGATCAATAAAGTAAAATTTGGTAAGTTTCCTGACTCGGCTAATAAGAGAAAGATGAAGTTTCATGATGATCATAGAGGAAAGAAAGTTCAATTTCCCCTATGTAAATCATGTGGGAAGAGGCATCAAGGAGAATGTTTCAAAGGAACTGGAAGATGCTTTGGGTGTGGAAACGAAGGACACAAAGCAAGTAAGTGCAAAGGAAAAGGTTCAGTTAACACCATGGATGAGGATAATGGTATTGCTACGACATCAACAATGGTTAAATGTTTTAAATGTGGAATGTACGGGCATTATGCAAACCAATGCCCTAAGGGAAAGTCTCATGAAGATAATCAGTATGGTCGTATGGGAAGTATTTATGTTGATGATGATGAAGAGACTACAAATGATATGTGAGATGAAAGAATTGTTGAAGCTCAGTCAATGGTTTAATAATGTAGTGGAATGATTACATGTTTATCATGTGTAATGTTGTATAAGTAATCTCATGGAATAAAGAGACTTCTAAGGATTGTTACACTGTTGTATTTCCTTAAGTTTTGAAAGTGTATGATGAATGGTACCAGTAACCATGAAAGGTTATTCAGATACTTTTGGAAAGTAGATGATATGCGCATAATGAAAGGATAAGAAGATAATGAGATGTTTGATTGTATTCATGAGCTCATGTCTGATATAAGGAGAAGGTTATATCATGGTTTGAGTATAGATAATTTTTGGATTTTGGTATGTGGAAAGAGTTAACTTTTAACTGCATTCATGTTTTCACTAAGGTTCAATGGGTATTCAAGAGAATACATGATTAAGGCCTTTAAATGTTTGGAATGTGACCAACAAGACATATCTTATGATATATGGGGATTAACGACAGTATTAAATCTCTGGTAATCGTTTTCACTATATTATGAGAGTGGACTGTAGTATTATGGATAAGACTAAAGATTAGAATGGATTATGTTGGACATAAGTTAGTTTAAGGATAGAATATTTTCGATATTATTGATGGGATGTTATAGTAATGTAATTTTAGAAAAAGGAAAACCTGCAGGACGGGCGACAGCCCATCGCTTCGGACAAGGCTGTGGGAATCGAACCCACAACTGAAGTGCGACTGGCCTTTATCGCCTACCACTGGCCTATAGGAAGTCCCTGTTTAGTAGAAACTAGTTTTATTATATTAAACAGTATAATATATGAAGTATAAGTCCATTTTAGGAACCATATATGATTAATCTTACTATAGATCAACTTATGTATATAATTTTTGCTAACCTTTTGTTTGAGACAGATGGAATGACCCGTCATTCTATCACATGATCTGCTAACACTTCACGAATAACAAATTCAACTTCATTTATTTAAGAGATGAAGTGGAAATTGTTCAAGGCACGAACAACAGCGAGATTGTACCAAAATAAAGTAAGTATTTATTCAAATTCAAATTTTCAACTTTAGGGAAATGATCTTGAAAACCAAAAATGTTGTCCTAGTGCTCTTATATCTAATGAATCAGATGGTACCTTAGATCGTCACAAATTTATGGCTTTGTGATTGCTGGCTTTTCCATAGCCATGTTCTCTACCACTCTCCATCAGAACATGATGGTTAGATTTCTCTTCCATATCCATATTTTCACCTATGTGGAAACCCAGTGATTAGTTTATTTGGGTAATCATTACATTTCATACTTTAGTTTTTAAAGACAAGTTTTGGTATTCCTTTTTACGATGTGGGTTTCTATTAAAGAAACTTTCGAATAGTAAACTATTTATAACCCCGACGAATTTCGAGGGCGAAATTCATTTTAAGGGGGGTAGAATGTAACAGCCCAAGATTTTATGAAAAATATTCTTTTTAATTTCACTAATGTCTTGTGTTGTACGCTACACCAAAAGGATCTTGCACAACACACATCATTGACTTGCCTTGCATTACACGCAATCGCAACCTTCCTCGATAGCATGTGTAGTACGCAATACTGTGTTTCACTAAACAACGATATGCTATTAAAATATTATTAAAACTAGCCGTTATAAATAGTAATAACCACTTTTTGAAATTTTGTAAATTTATTTTTCAAAATGGACTTCATTTTTGGATTCGGAGTATCTAATTTAGCCTATGGTGAAATTTTGGTACATTTCGGATAACTTTCATATTCTGATGAATAGTGAAAATTACTAAATTTTAGTTAAAAACAACTTTTTTAATTGAAATAATTAATAGTGATAAATTATTAATTTGAGTAGTTTTAAAGTATATTTAGAATATATTTTTAAAATTTAATACAATGTTGGTCATTGGATGTAATTTCACATTTAAACCAGACATAAACAAGTGTCAATCTTTTGATAGATATTGTTTCTTAAAAACACGCTATTTGTTTTAACAGCGGGATTTAATTTTAAAATTAATTAATGCAACTTATATGTTATGAATTTATTAAAATAGACTTCATTTTTGAATTCAGAATATGAAATATAGCTTAGGATGAAATTTTGGCATTTTTCTGAAAACCTTCAATTTTTGATGAATAGTGAAACTACTAAGTGGTAGTTAAAAAACTAAATTTTTCATAAAACTTAATTTTACCACTTCTGTGAATGGAATTTCAAAAATCCGAGAGACAAGGTTGATGTCAGTAAGTAAAATGTGGTTCAATGAGATGAAAATAATTTTTGGTGAATAGTAACTTTTTACTTTTATTTACCACGGTTAAAAGTATATAGGGTAATTAAGGGTAAAAATGATATTAATATTACCCTAACACATGTCCCAATCCTATTGGAAAAGTTTATCTCGACCAAAAACAACCTTAAGTGTAAACTATTATCATTTAGGCCCACTTGGATTAGATTATGACATTTATTATTATTTAATTCAAAGAAGAGTTAAAAGAGTTAAAATCAAAGTTTATTTACTAAAACATTTTTAATATAGGGTTATACATAAGATAAATTCGTTTGTAAATATTAATTAGAAAGATAAAAAGCTTTCCTACATAATGGTATTTTATTTGTAATTTTTAGACATCAAATAATTTAATTTATTTATGACACAAAGATGATGCAGTAATTATGTTATTAATGAAATATTGACATAATTGATATTATAAATACCAAAATAAATATAATTTTAGACTTTTTATGAATTACACTAATTTTATCGGTTATTATGATATATTAGTGTTGATTTAAGCAACTTTTTTCGAACATATAATTCTGTTATGACTTTCAGAAAAATCATATATCAAATAGTGTCAAAATTGACACAAAATAGTTTTTAAATCTAATATTATATTATTAATTGTTATTTTATTCCTAAAAATCTATGGTTCGGCCAAATGACTTAGATAAAGATATATATATTAATAATAAACAATTTGGGGTTCGTTTGGCATGTTATAGTAAGTGTATTAACCATATAGTGTAAGAAAACAAAAAGACACGGTAAAAGTTAAATTATTTAACTTAGAGTTATATCTAATTTATAAGGTTAAAATAATTACCTAAACTTGTCTAAATCCTATTGGTTGATAGTATTTCGACCCATCCCCACTTTATCTTCTAAATCAGACCCTTTGGAACCATTATAAACCGATTTTGACTTTAATATAAAATAATATTTTTAGATATTCCTAAGGTGCCCCTCTCCTCCCTTATAAAAGGACACCTCCTCCCCCTCCTCCTCACACCAATTTGAGCACTCATGCTCGGCCAACCCCTGCCAAAATCCCTTCTCCACTTCCCTAGAATAATCCTAGAGGTCATGGTCTTCTTCAAAGACCAATCTTAGTTCCCTAAGTGGAGGATTCAAAGAGGCGTTTCAAAGAAGAGGTAATAACCATTACCGATCTTTTCAATTTATTTCCTCTTCAACTTCTTCTTATTTAGTTGTTTCATGACAAAGTAATAACATCAGTATTAATTACATACTGATATGTTATTATAAATATGAAACAACCCTAATTCACCTTCTATCCATCCTATGGAAAAATGAAATCACCGCGCGTGCGTACGTACGGAATACCGTCTCCACGCCGTGGTGTAATCTATTTTCCACCACCACCTTAATAGGATGGGTATAATGGTGTAATGAGTAACTATATATGATTATTATAAAGTTATATTTATACTGAAATAATATGCATACACTTTAACACAATTCCACGACCATGGGAACGATATCATCGCTCGTGCGTACGTACGGACTACCGTCTCCACGACGCGATGAGATTCATTCTCCACATTAACCATTCATGAATGATTATAAAGCATATATAATAAGTACTAATGAAATATATGACATAATAATGATAATATATTTATGTATATTTATATGTATGTCATCTACTTAATTCCATTCAATTCAATAAGGAAACGAAAAGAGCGTTCATGCGTACGTACGGACTACCGTCTCCATGAACGGTGTATTTCATTCCATTATCAATATATTATATATATATGTATATTATGAATATATATTATATATAAATCATGTTTTAAATTATGGATATAAGTAATCATGATCCAAGTAATCATATTAATAATTACAAGTTAAAAACACGAACGACAAATGAGACGATTTTACCCAAAACGCTTCTTTAACATGGAATTTACAAAAGAACGGGTAATATAAAGTCATAAGTGAACCATATATGATATCATAACAGTGAATATGATTCTTTAATAAGTCAATGACATTATTTAAATCATTATACAGGAGGTTCGGACACATACGAAGCAAATCGGACCTAAGGTAAGGGAAATATCACAATCTCATTTTTATCCGAGATTGTTTATACTTCGGTATTTACTGGGGTGTATTTTATCATCCAAATACATGTTCCCTCAATATGTAATATTGTTTCCATCCACTTACAATAGTTTAAATCCAATTTTACCCTTCGGTTATTTTTTAGAAAAGAATATGAAAGGAATCTTTTGTCGCTTTTTCGTACGAGGTACTTTTTGACTTTTCCGACAAAAGTACGAAGAATGTTTTTTTTAACTTATACGGCAAGAATGGATTTTTAAAACATTATTTCCAAGAAGCTTAATTTACAAGTTTTCAAGTTTATTTTTAATAAACTTCTTTTAGTTTAAATTTGTATGACATGTTAAGAAAGGAAAAATGTTTTTGAAGTAGAAAGGATATTTTCCTCAAGAATGTAGTTCAAGTATTTTATCAAAATTATTTTCCATCTAAGATAATAAAAGGGTTCTGTTTTTATCCCTATTATTAAATTGGTTTGATTATGTTGTGATGGAAATATTTTTATGAATTCCTTTATCTTATATGAATTTTTTTATGATGTCATGTTGTTTAAGAATCACATTTTTATTACATGGGTTACGCTATGATGTATTGTTTATGATTTTGTGGAACACATAAGAAAGGATTCATTATAAGATGGGTGGGACCTATATCTCCCTCCAATGCATTGGGTAAAGATTTTATATCTCATGAGATATACATGGCTGGAACGGTAGGTTATACCGGTTCAGTGAAACAGGACTGAAACGAGGGTGACTCGATTCAGAAAGGGACTTTGTCCACTAAGATAGTCTTGGCAATGAGTCTTGACTAACAAGAAATGATTCTCTATGATTATGTGTGTATGCCACAAAGTTTCATGTTTTATGTTATGATTATTGTGATTACATTTCACTGCCATGATTTATCCCATGTTATGAAATTATGATCTCTTTTGCAGGTTAAGATTTCCAAAAGTTATGTGCTTGTGTATACGATGAGATTTATATTTCTTTTGTTTACCCTTACTGAGCATTTGAGCTCACCATTTTATGTTTTCTTTTCCCCAGGATATAAAGAAAGGTTTTAGGTAAAAAAAAGGGAAGAACTTTATGGGAGATATTGCAGATCTTTCACCACGATTAGAAGATTACGTTCCGAGTTTCCAAAGACACTAAACTATTACGATCCTTGTGTGTGTATTTTTTGTTATGTACTAAGTATTCCGCAAAAGTAATGTAATGTCTATGTACGTCAAGATTCATGTCTCTACAGGGACATTGTCCACTAAGATAGTCTTGGTAATGAGTCTTGACTAACAAGAAATGATTCTCTATGATTATGTGTGTATTCCACTAAGTTTAATGTTTTATGTTATGATTATTGTGATTACATTTCACTGCCATGATTTATCCCATGTTAAGATATTATGATCTCTTTTGAAGGTTAAGATTTCCAAAAGCTATATTCTTATGTATATGATGTGATTGATATTTCTTTTGTTTACCCTTACTGAGCATTTGAGCTCACCCTTTTATGTTTTCTTTTCCCCAGGATATAAAGAAAGGTTTTAGGTATAAAAAAAAGGAAGATCTTTATGGGAGATATTGAAGATCTTTCACCAGGATTAGAAGATTATATTCCGAGTATCCAAAGACACTAAACTATTACGATCCTTGTGTGTGTGTTTTTGTTATGTACTAAGTATTCCGCAAATGTAATGTAATGTCAATGTACGTCAGGCTTCGGGTCTCTACAATCTTTCTTATAAAGAACAGCCGATAGAGATTCTGAATCGTAGCGAAAAAGTCCTATGAAACAAGACCACTCTCTTGGTGAAAGCTTTATGGAGGAACCACCAATTAGAAGAAGCTACATGGGAGCTTGAGGATATGATGAGGGAGAGGTATCCTCATCTGTTTGTTACAAAGTGACGAATTTCGAGGGTGAAATTCATTTTAAGGGGGGTAGAATGTAACACCCGAGACTTTTATGAGAAATATTCTGTTTTTATGTCATATAAATCATCAAAGGAATCTTTCAATACACATAACACTAGCTTGGCTTGCTTTACACGCAACTGCGGCCTTCCTCGATAGCTTGCGTCGTACGCAATACCGAGTTTCACTAAACAACGATATGGTATTAAAATAGTATTAAAACTAGACGTTATGAATAGTATTAACTAAATTTTGAATTTTATAACATTATTATTCATCTTATACATTTTCTAGAATGTGTTAAGAGAACAAAATAAATTTTTCGGGTAAAATAAGTATTTTTCAAAAAATGCAGTTTTACCCCCTTTTGATGGTGCACCCACATTAAATCTAGTTTTTGACAAGTTTATAAGTTCAATTTCACAAAATAAAATTCTTCTTTATAATAAAGATATAAAAATTTACTTTGGATAAATTTTTCATATTATTCTGATAACTTTCATATTTTAATGAATAGTAAAAACACGCTATATTTTAATTAAAAAAAACTTTTTTCATCGTAATAAATTATGTAGTTAAATAATAATATTGAATGGTCTCAAAGTATAAATATAATATATTTTTACCATTTAATAAAATTTATGTCATTATCCTTGATTTTACATTGAATTCGTAGGTTAAATAAATTCAATCTTTGGCAATGTTTTAACTTTTAAAACCTGTTTGCTTAACAACGGGATTAATTTTAAATTAATTATTGCAACTTATATGTTTTGAATCTTGAAAAATGGATTCCATATTTGGAATAAGTGGGTCCAAATTATGTTAATAGGTTACTTTTATTTATTTTTTGATATTATTAATAGTAACTACGGTAATTTTTTAATTCACTACGGTTAAAGGTAAATAGGGTAATTCAAGGTTAAAAGAATATTATAATAATTCAAAATTACCTTGACACATGTTTTAACCTTATTTTATGATTCTTTTACGACCATGGCCATCATTGGGTCGATTTTGGGACCCCATGGAGACACTTATTAAAGACAATGACACATTAGATTAATTAATTTAATGTAAAGACAAAATTGGAATTAACAAATATCATTTAGTAATTAATTTTTATAAGGGGCTATATAAATTATATTTTGGACTATAAATATTCATTGGAAAGATAAAACTATTTCATAAATGTTGGTATTTTTTTTATAATTTTTATACATCATATAAATTAAATTATTTATCACACAATAATGATGTAGTATTTACCTCATTAATAAATGATTTAAATAAATAAGATTAAAATTATTAAAATATCATCCAAAACCTGTCCAATTCTTATTGGAGGATTTTATTTCGAATATTACTAATCTTAGCTTCGACATTAATGTGTTTTGGACCTCTTGAAACCGAAGATAAGTTTATAATAAAATAATGTTTTCACACTTTCCTAAAGAGCCCCTCCACTCCCTTATAAAAGGAGACCACTTCTATGAAATTCCTCACACCTCTCAAGACTTTTGGCTCGTCTAAAATCTATCCAAATACGCTCCCTACATCCCTCGCCTTCCTCTTGAAGCCTTAAATTAGGCAGAAGACTCTCCAAGAAGTCCTTTTGGTTCAAACCAAAGAAAGTTACCAAAATTAAAGGTAACAGTTTCTATTAAGTTGTTTTCTTTTATTCTACTTCTCCAACCCCTAAAATCTTTTTAATCCTTTATTTTGTGACAACAACAGTATCCTGAAAATACTAGGATGTTTTTATGATAAGTATTAGAACTACACTTACACACACCTCCATCTAATGGATGAAGAACATAATGTTTCTCTGATGGCAAACTAACGCCTCACGAAACGATGATTGTTCGATTTTCCCCTACCACCTCTCATGGTGGCCATTATGATGGAACTGTATTTATATATAATATATATTATGTTTATTATCTCTTTATTATTCTTTACTTCCCAATTATGTCAATCCTTTACGGTTTCCATAGTCGGTAAATACGATAATCTCATTTGAGGAAGTGCGGACTACCCCCCCCCCTCAAAGTGATGTGCTTCGTTAATACCTTATGTGGGATGTATAAAGGATGTGGTTAATGATATTATATATAATATTATACTGGAATTATAATATACCTATGTATAATTATGTTTTAATTCCATTAAAATAAGAAATAGAAATGAAAGTAGCGTTCATGCGTACGTACGACTTACCGTCTCCATGAACAGTGCGTTTCATTTCTTACCTCCATATGTTATGTACTATTATAAATTATTGTATATGCTGGATATATAATGAATGTATAGGATATATAAATCATTATTTACATTTTGGAGGTAAATAAATCATGATATAAGTAATAATAACATCAAGAACAACAAGTCCAAACACGTACGATAAATAAGATGATTTTACCCAAAACACTACTTTAACATTAATTTACATAATAATGGGTAATATAAAGTCATAAGTGAACCATATATGATATAATAACAATTAATATGAATCTCTAATAAGTCAATGACATTATTTAAATCATTATACAGGAGGTTCGGACTCTTACGAAGCAAATTGGACTCAAGGTAAGGGAAATATCACAATCTCATTTTTATCCAAGATTGTTTATAATTTGGAATTTACTGGGGTTTATTTTATCATCCACATCCTTGTTTTCTCAATATGTAATATTTATATCCTTCTACAATAGTTTATATCCAAGTTTACCCTTCGGTGAGTTTTTAGTAAAAGATATGAAAGGAATCTTTTGTCGTTTTTCATACGAGGTACTTTTTGACTTTTCCGAAAAAAGTACGATAAGAATGTTTTATTTTAAATTATATGGCATGAATGGATTTTTAAAAACATTATTTCCAAGAATATTCCCTTACAAGTTTTCAAGTTTATTTTTAATCAACTTCTTTTAGTTAGAATTTTATGACATGTTAAGAAAGGAAAAGTGTTTTTGAAGTTGAAAGGATATTTTCCTCAAGAATGGAGTTCAAGTACTTTATCAAAATTATTTTCCATCTAAGATAATATAGGGTTATATTTATATCCCTATTATTAAATTGATTTGATTATGTTGTGATGGAATTATTTTTATGAATTCCTTTATCTTATATGAATTGTTGTATGATGTCATGTTGTTTAAGAATCCCATTTTTACTACATGGGTTATGAAATGATGTATGATTTATGATTTTGTGGCACACATAAGAATGGTATCATTATGAGATGGGTGGGACCTATATCTCCCTCAAATGCATTGGGTAAATATTTTATATCTCATGAGATAGACATGTCTGGAACGACAGGTTAAACCGGTTCAGTGAAACAGGACTGAAACGAGGAGTGAACTCGGTTCAGAAATGGACTTTGTCTACTAAGATAGTCTTGGAAATGAGTCTTGACTAATAAGAAATGATTCTCTATGATTATGTGTGTAAGCCAAAAATTTTCATGTTTTATGTTATGATTATTGGGATTACATTTCACTACTATGATTTATCCCATGTTATGATATTATGATCTGTTTTTCAGGTTAAGATTTCCAAAATGTTATGTTCTTATGAATATGATGTGATTGATATTTCTTTTGTTTACCCTTACTAAGCATTTGAGCTCACCCTTTGTATGTCTTCTTTCCCCAGGTCAGGAAGAAGTTTATTAAGTAAGATATGCCAAAAGGGACTATAGATATGATGAAATAAATGGGAGACAGTGTAGACGCTTTATGAACCAGTTGTTTATGTTTCCCAGTTTCTAAAGAAACTATACCTATACGGTCCTTTCATGGTTTTGTTATATGTTGTAATAAGTATGATTCAATTTTGAAGTAATAACAATGTATTTAAAGTATGGGTCGTTATATGCGGTAATGCTCTGCGAACCCTATTGACGTTCGCGAACCCGCCGCGAGGCCACCGTCGCCCCTTGCGCCGTGTGAGCTCCGCTTCGCGGTGCCCCTTGCCTATAAATACTGGTATCCCCCTGAGTCCATAAGAAGGGACAATCCGACCTTTCAGCTTCTCAACTCCCGAATCGCGAAGCACCCTTCGCCCTGGGAAGCATGAGCTCCGCGAGGTATTGTTGCTTCGTGAGATGCCTTCACCTTGCCTCATTTTGAGCCCCTCTTCTGAGAGGGATTGCCTTCACGATGCCCAAGGGCATTCGCGAAGGAAGGGGATTCCCAAGGGAACCCGAGAATCCATGGAGCATTTATGCTTTTCAAAACACCCATCCTGTACTAGTGATCCACATGCCAAGGCAGGGTCGTTATACATAGTGAAGCACACTGATTCACAGCACCTTGCTTCGCAAGGAACCTCTGCTTCACGAGGCAGTGCTCCGTGAATACTATTCCACTTCTTGAAGCACCTCCCATTCACACCCCTGCCCCATGCTAAGGCCATGGCACTCCACTTTGCAAAGCACACCCTTTTACTTGGAAATTACTCTTCCCGTGCGACCCTCTAGGTTTGCACGATGTGATTTCAAAGTCCCATAGACAACACCACTCATATCATTGCTTCTACTAATCCTTTTTTGCATAGTCTCGCTAATGGATATTGCTTCTTCGCATAGCCACGCTAATGTGGACCCCTCGATGGTTCGCTCTGCGACCCCCCTTGACCACGGCCTTGCTGGTACCTTCCCTCCCGCAAGGAGCAGAGGGTACCGGTCATGTAAGTCCTAGGGGTGCAGAGTAAACCCACCTCATCCGAGCTGTAGGACGTTAAACTCCCAAACACCTCGTCCTCAACACATGACATTAAACTATGATCTGACCTCGTTCCTCGCACGCAGGGTCCCCCCAGCTCGAACATTCTTTACGCCCACTAGTCTCCACGGAGATGGGATCACCCCTCCATAGGGGATGATATCCTCCTTATCGGAGTGGCGTATGTCCATGGGAGAAGGGAAACCACCTTGGTGTAATCCCCCAAGCCTCTCTTGCGGAAGGTAGCACCCATGAATCTCCGTAATTCCCCACTGCCAAGGCCAGTGGAGGGCGCAATAGGGAACGAGGCACCTTCCATCTTTGGTCCCAAATCCCTCTCCCACTGCGCTTTTCCGCACTTCAGGCCTCCATCCTGGAGTAAGTCCCAGCACCATGGGCCACCTAACGTGTAAGCCCCTCTTCGTTTCTCATGGACACACCCTTCACGACGTGATCGTCAGGTCTATGCTTCCTTTTGTTTCTCACAACGAGCACAACTCACGTGGGCTTAGAGTAAGCATTGGCCATGACAATGCCCACGTCCAGCATGATGTTAAACTATATGCCCCCGTCCAGCACGACGTTAAACTGTATAATGTCCCGCATGACATTAAATTTTACATCCATTTTGAACTACGTGGTCTTTGATTCATGTCAAGGCATGGTACGTAGGAATTATCCATGAGGTTCAAGCCCACCGCCCGTCGTTTCTTCACATCAAGTTCCACCTTCATCCCGCATGACGTTAAACTGTATTCCAGCCCAGCGGCAAGCCATTGTGACTATCCTGAACTACGAGGTCATTGATCCATGTCAAGGCATGGTACGTAGGAAACCTCATGAGGTTCAAGACCACCACCAGTGCACAGGTGAAGGCCTTAATTAACCAGTGAGTTGGGATGCCCTCATGGCTAGACATGAGTAAGACATTACGGGAAGCTTCCTAGCGTAAGCCCCATTCACCATTGCCACTCTTTGGGGCACCCGGGCAACTTCCTAGATTAAGCCCCATTCACCATTGCCACTCCTTAGCGGAACCCAAGAAGCTTCCTAGCATAAACCCCATTCACCATTGTCACTTCTTAGCGGCACCCGAGCAACAAATTTATGTAAGCCCAATCCACCATTGCCGCTCCTTAGCGGCACCTGAGCAACTTCCTCACAAAATCCCCATCCACTGTTGTGATCCCAATCAGCGGTAAGCTGTTGTGATCCTATGCAGCGGTAAGCCGTTGACATCCTCATCCAACGGTAAGACGTTGTGACCCAATCCAGCGGTAAGCCATTGAAACCCCCAATCAGGGGTAAGCTGTCATCAGAAGAACTACATGGACTTTGATTCGCTGCCACGGGGATACGTAGGAAGTCTCATTAAGTCTCAAGCCCGAAACTATTGTCATCCTTTTCCTTGGGCCTCCATCCTGGAGTTAGTCCCAGCACCATGGGCCACCTAACATGTAAGCCCTTCTTCGCTCCTCACATACGCACCCTTCATGACATGATCATCAGGTCTTTGATGCCTCTTGTTTCTCACACCGAGCATGACTCACTTGGGATTAGAGTAAGCATAGACCATGGAAATGACCACGTCCAGCATGGCATTAACCTGTATTCCCCTGTCCAGCATGACGTTAAACTTCACATCCATTTGAACTACGAGGTCTTTGATCCATGTCAAGGCATGGTACGTAGGAAGCCTCCATGAGGTTCAAGACCACTACCCGTCATTTCTTCATGTCAGGTTCCACCCTCATCCAACATGACGTTAAACTGCATTCGAGTCTGACAGAAAGCCGTTATGACCAACCCTAACTATGAGGACTTTGATCCATGTCAAGGCACCGTACGTTGGAAGCCTCCCTGAGGTTCAAGCCCTTCTCCCATCAGACCAAGGTCCTTTCTTCACGTCGGTTCTCCGACACCCACCATTTCCTCCCGAACTATGCGGACATTGATTCTCTGCCACAGGGATACGTAGGAAGCCTCCTTGAGGTTCAAGCCCACCACCAGTGGACCCACAGGTTCACCTCCATGTCGGTTCACTGACAAAAACCACCATTTTAAATACGAGTTCTTTGATCCATGTCATGGCATGGTACGTAGGAAGCCTTCATGAGGTTCAATCCCATCACCTGGTCGTTCCGACCTCATTCACGTCGGTTGACCCCCATCCTGCATGACGTTAAACTGTATTCCACATCTCATTTGAACTACAAGAACTTCGATCTATGTCAAGGCATGGAATGTAGGAAGCCTCCCTGAGGTTCAAGCCCGACAATCATTGGCTCATACTGTCCCCTTGTCGGTGTGCCAAGCCCCCATTTTCTCCAAAACTACGAGGACTTTGATCCATGTTAAGGTATGGGACGTAGGAAGCCTTCCTAAGGTTCAATCCCACCACCCATTGGTCATTCCAACTTCATTCACATCGGTCCACCAACACCTGGGCAGCCTTTTGTGTAAGCCCCACACCATTGGACCATAGTCCACATTCACGTCGGTTCGTTGAGGACAACCATCAGACCAAGGTCCACATTCACGTCGGTTCACTGACGACACCCATCAGACCAAGGTCCACATTCACGTTGGTTCTCTGACAACACCATCGAGCCAAGGTCCACCTTCACGTCGGTTCACTGGTACCATCCCGAACTATGCGGACTTTGATTCCCTTCCACGGGGATACGTAGGAGGTCTCTTTGAGGATCAAGACCAACTTCACTGTCGCCCTTGCGATGGTTCCATTTCATCCCCCCTCCACTTAATTCATCCATCTATCATCCATCCTAATTCTCACTTGGGCCGCCACATACCGGTGAGATCGTGCCAGTCCACTCTCCTCCACAGCATCCGGGAAGCCACCCACGGGCTGACCCCGATATCAGCATCCCTTCAAGGGGGATTCCCCAATCTGATCCAGTCCAGCTAGTGTTCTGATCAGGCTGATCTGTCTCTGCTAGACGTTAAACCTACAGTATACCCTGTGATAAACATATGAAGTTGAGGAAAACTTCATATTCATGCCTATGGCATATGATCCCATGTGCATGATGTGGGATGCCTCGGGCTTCCATGCCCTTGAGAAGCCCTATAATAAGGGAAAAAAGACAAACACACCAATTCCCCAGCGTTCAGACATGTTACTGATGCCTCAACATGACTACTCCCCCGAATGAAGGTTGCTTCCCTAACCGGACCCTTTGGAATGTCCTGACAGAAGCAGTGTAATTAACCGGCGTCCATGGAAACATGGCACTGGGAAGAGTTTCACGAACAACGTATTAAATCTATGAGGGAGACCCGGACTAGGTGATGAGTTCTGAGGAGGAATCCATGGAAGGAAGAAACAACATCCCATCATCCCGGTTTCGATCAAGGAGAAGATATCCTTGAATAAAGAGTAGATGCCGCCCACCTTTGGAAAGCGGAAATGCGGGGAATCACAAAGAAAGTTGCACCAGTCGTGCCCTGGTGGACGGACGTGCATGCCTCGGCGAAAGCATCGGAAACAAAAATGTTGAACCCGATGTGAAATTCTTCTCCTCAATATAGAGATTAGTAGCGTTTGAGACATCTGTAGATTGACGTGTCACCAGATCCAGATATCTGGTGCCGGGTATCGCCATGAAAATAGTGGGCCTGGCATGAAACTCACCAGAATATGGGGCAGTAGAACGTGGGGCATTCCATTCTGCAACGTGTAGGCATGGATCCCTCTTACCAACCACAGAGGATGGAATGATGTTGGGGCACTGGTTGTCGATCCTTTTCCTCACAATGCTGATGAGTTGATCTCCCTGCTTCCCAGGAACCAGGTTGCTGCTATGGAGACACGATCACCGCCCGCTCGCCTTCGCATGGGTGGAAGCAATACTAGCACAGCCGCTCCACGTGGCTCCACATCCATCACAAAGGCCTCTACATCCATGAATATGGGATGCCCATGTCCCCTCCCCCCGTTAGAGATCATCCAATGAAGGGTGATCAACAAACTTGTATGTAGGTACGAGGAGGAAGGGGTCATCCAAACTCAGGATATGGCCCGCCTGGACCTGGAGGCATCCAGGCCCCACCATCAATGACACCCTCAAAGGCCGCGCAGGGAGCCCCTGCTCCCCACCCTAACATTCTATCGTTTCGGGAGCCCGTCCCCGGAACACCTCGATGACTCCTCACCTTACGCTGATGAGGCGGGTGATGTCCGGCTCAGCCCAATCAGTGTCCCAATCCAAGGTATCCAGCGAAGGGCCCCCATCAGGCCACATCAGCACCGCCATCCAGCTTTACCAGAGGAGGAGGTAGGCTATGCCCCTGCACCACTTGTGCCAGCTTATTTGACCCGATGTCTGTGTTGGGCCCGAGCTGAGGACGCTTATCAAGGGGCGTCGACGTCAACAGCTACTGTGGCCCGAACCACTGCTGACGTGCATCATGGAGTCCCTGAATACACTGAGTAGGGGCACTCCTTCACCCGAACAGGACTGAGGCCTCAACCGCCCCATGGGAAGGTTGGGTTTGCTCTCGGGGTCGCAGGCCCGAGCGGTGATCGCCACGAACCAATCCGTTGTGATGTCAGCCCGTACGGAGGGCCTCCCAGTACCACCATTCCACAGAGCATGGGACTTCCCTACTCTAAATCTCATCATGGAGGTATGCCTCGTGATACCCCCATCCCGAATGAAGACCTACCCCATGGCAGTGACGCTCAGCGCGGAAGCCTCTCCCGCGCCCACCACACAGGGAACAGAGTTCCTCCTCCTACACCCAACCATCAATGTGAAGGCACTGCCCATCCGGTCCCTCTCCAACGTGGGGGTCCTCCCTACGTCCTCTCTGCAATTGGTGAAGGTACTCCTCGCCCCGGATACCCGAGGGGTGATGGTCATCCTCGCTCCACCTGCACCAAGCATGGAGGTCCTCCCCATGCTCCTTCCAGTTCCAACAAAGGTTCCTCCCACATGGGTGCTACCCATGGAGGTCCACCCCATATACCCTTTCACATTTTACCTAGTGCCCCTTGCACCCCGGCTATCTCAAGCGGGAGTCCTCTCCGGCATGGATCCAGCGCCGCTCCGAGACTACATGTCAAGAATCAACCTTGTCCCAAAGAGCCATCTAGGTCCAGGAGAGCAGGTCGTCACCACCACAAGAAGAGTCCTAGGAAGGCCCGAGTGGAGGCCAAAACAACCCGTTTCTCGGATTCTGAAGCAGAATGTGACTGAGTGATGGAACCTTCTCCCCGCTCCTTCGTGTCAAGGACCGGGGCAGGAACAAGGCGTGCCAGTCTCGTTCTTCCAGAATACGAAGTCCATCAGATTCCCGCCTTTCTCCGCAGGTACATCCAGGAGGAAATTGTGGAAATCCCACAGGTTCTGACTGTGAAATCACCACCGTCGTCACCAGAAGAACCCTCTACCTCTACCAGAGATCACAGAAAGATATTTTGGGGACCAACGACGGTAGAAAAACAACGTGACCCATCGCCGGTGACAGTAGTTACTACACCAGAAGCTGTGGCTATCAGCCCATCGTATCGTGATATCATGGTCAGGATACCTCACTCTTCAGAGGATGGCCCGGAATTCGGCGGCCAGACAGCTCGTTCACTGTATTCTCTCCCGCCCAGCTTACTATCCCAGCGGTCCGCCTCGGTACCGCTACCAGTCCCTCAGCCACCTCCAGTTGACGAGTGGGGAAATACGGGGCCAGACCCTAAGTCCGAGCCCAGGAGCTTCTGGAATATTCTCACAGCGGATCACTTCCTGGAGATGTTTTGGCTGACAACAGCGCCGAAATTTTGCACGCCGGACTCCCTTACCCAAGAGGAAGTAGGGTGCTTCTACGGAAACTTATGGGCGATGCACTTCTACCTTCGTTATGAGTGGGTACTGTACCCCAGGAGTTGAGAGCACTTTGAGGAAATCAGCGAGCAATTCCTCCTGATCAATTTAGCCGCACTCCCTATGGCCCAGCGCCCTGAGTCGCCAGGCCGCCAGAGCACCCTTCAACGGAAATGCATTCAGAGTCTCAAAAGTACTCCGCAGAGTCATCAGGGAAGCTACCACCAATATACAAGTCCATGGATGGGGACACTATGCTGCCCTCCTCTTCAGTCCTATCCGACGACAGCCCGATTTTCTATGCGACATTGAGGAAATGCCCCCAAGAAGGGTTGCGGTCCACATGGCTGACGTAGTGGAAAAGGAGGATGACCTTGAGTTTCTCAATGGAGACTTACACCCTGAGGGTGTACCACCACTGCTGGACCCATCAGATAGGGTTTCCCATCAGCAGAGGAACCTTCTAGGCCTCCCTGTACCCACCGAGTCACTGGTACTCTGTCGAAATGCCAGTAAGGGTAAGGAGCATGTCGGAACCATCAAGCACTCTGACTCGTCTGCCTCTGTACAGAAGATGGACAAAGACCCCAAGAAGGTCACATTGCTCCAATAGCTTGCTGAGAAGAAGAGGCTAGTTGACGAACTCTTAGCCGAGCGCACTACAGAGCGGCGACCCGACTATGGTAATCCCAAGCCGGGGCATTAGGGGTAGGTACAATTTCCCCCCAGTGAGATGCCTCCGGGCAACCCTGATCACGCTACTTCCACAGACAGGGAAGAAGCCGAAATCATGGTAAGAGGGTGCGATACGACATGCTAAACACTCTTGAACGGCAGGGAAATCTGAGGAATCTAGACCGGGTTCCCCCAGCCACCCCACAGGTCGTTCCGCCAGTCGCTCCACAAGCTGCTGAAGCCATCTACCATGTTGAAGAACCCGACAACACACTTTTGATTAGGGATCCTCGTCAAGACATGGACCCCCACCCGGATGATCTTATTGTGGCACTCATCGCTCACCTCTAAGAGTTGGAAACACGGCAGTTGGAAATCCCACCAGATTGAAAGCCATATCCCACGTGGGTGGATGATATGCCTGCACCCCCAGGTTTTGGGAACCCCACTTTCCCGCCCTTCAACGGGACATGGGACCCGCCGCAGCACTTGGACCATTTTTCTTCCAGGTGTGGCCCCATGCTGGGGACCCCGACTCAGCAAGAAGCCGCCAAGCTCCGTTTTTTCATGCATATATTGGAGGGTACCACATTCGTCTGGTACAACCAGCTCCCTATCGGATCGGTGACCGGCTGGGAGGATCTCCGCTGCCAGTTCCTATACTAGTTCAGCTCCACCACGCGAAAGACCATCATCACAGACCTCTTCAAGTGCAAACAAAGGCCTGATGAGAGAGTCGTGGACTTCATTGCCCAGAGGAAAGGGCTTACAAACTCCATCGACATGCCGCTGAATCAGGATAAATTACTGAAGATGTGTGTAGGGAACGTTAAAACAGAGCTGGTCCCTTCCCTGATCACCCAGAACTACCCTGGAGGGTTCCATGATTTCTCAGATAAGGCTCAGCGCCTCATGCAGGCTCTGTAACAGGCTAGTCAGGCACGTCTGTTTCCCCCTGTGACTTCAGTTAGGAGGGCTGCAAGAGCCAAACCCACCGCAGTGGCCCAAATAGAAGCCCCCAGGCAGCTAAAATTACTTCCAGCAACACCGGCTCTGTAACGCCGCAGAGGTCTTCCACCTCAAGCACAAGCTCCTGCCCAGCAGCGACCACCTCAGAATCGACAGGTTCCCCCGCGCAATGCGCCACCACCACCTAGGCGAGACAATCATGCACCGCCTCCTCGGTAGGCCCCTCCGGCCCCTTGTCAGGTCCATACTCCCAGGGTCCCCTATCTGGAAAGAAGGCTCCAGACTTACTCGTTCAACAAGAATCAGGTCCCTGGCTACTTCCTAAGTGCTCTAGAGCAAGGGATTGTGCGCTTCCCCGAGTGCAGAAGGACCATAGAGGCGAATCTCACCGATCACCTCAACTACTGGTCCTATCATCGGATTATGGGGCACACCCTCAAGAAATGCTATGTGTTTAAAGAATGGATTCAAGACCAGGTCGACAACAACATAGTCAGGTTGGGCATAGCCCTGACACAAGTAGTGGGTGTCTTCGTAAGGTCAGAGATCAGTAGCGATAGCGAAGGTTAGTGGCAACAGGTTTCCAGCCGTGGGTCCCAGAAATACAACGACTGCATGGCTCGAAAAACCATTGCTCATGCCCATGGTATCATTCGGGAACACCTGAATTAGACGGAGACTTCAGAGGAAGTAGCCATTACCTCTGCATCGTCATCACAGCTGACCTCTTCCCAAAAGGGCAAGCAGCGACGACACAAGAAGAAGCAATGCGCTCCACCACTGCCATTGTCATCCCGCACTCTTGGTGACTTTATGCCCCCTGAAATTGGGATTCCTCTCAGAATCCGCTCGGTGGTGGATGATTCATCGAGCGACAGCCAGGGGTATGCTTCGGTTAATATCGTGGAGCTGGTAAAGACCTATATGACTCCCGATGAGGGGGAACGCTAGATAAACCTCCCCAATGTCCCCAGCCGACGTCAACGTCAGCAGAACCGTAACCAAATAGGTCATTGAGGAACGTCAGCAGGCTCTTTCAGTCAGGCTTTGCACACTACTGAAACCAGAAAGCTGGAATAGTACAGAACTCAGCACGTGCAGCCTCATTTGATGCCCTCGGATCTACCTTCACCGCCGTTTCTACTACTAGATCTAGTAGAGCTGCCTCATCCGTATCGCGGTCAGTCTTGCCCAGCTGCAGGACAATCTCCATTGTTCGGTCCTAATTCGGAGGCTACTCTCAAGGCCTCAACTAATAGGTAGTGGGATGTACCCAGTACTATCTAGCCACCAGTTCAACCGGTAGGACCTGTTATGCCTCCAGTTGCTGAACGACCTCCTGTAAGCAGAGGCTTGTGTTTGGCATGAAATTACAGTGTCCTGAAGCACCTAACTGGAATTCCAGTAGGGAATTCTATCCTTGAGGCCCTTCTCCTATCGTCTGAAATTCACTAAGCACTTGCGGAGGCCGTAAGGATCCCCCTTCAGTTTGAGACGAAGGTAGCTGCTGCGGAAGCCTTCCACGCTGAGGAAATTGAGAATACCGAATTCCAGGCAGTTATCTCGTTCTCCAGTGAAGATTAAGATCCTCCCATACAGGGGAATATTCTCCCACTGTACGTCAATGGACAGTTCAATGGCGTGGAAGTCCGTCGTTGCCTCGTTGACACGGGTTCTGGGATCTACCTAATCCCGACTCGGACACTGCGAAAGCTGGGTCTGTCTGAAGATGATTTAACTCCCTCCGACCTCAAAATCTAGGGATAGATAGGACCGAGCAATCCCCAGTTGGAAAGATCTCCCTAAAGACCTAGTTCGGTGGCCTAATTTCCAGCATCGAGTTCATGGTTGTCTCACAGGACACCGCCTACAACACATTGATGGGCAGGCCATGACTCCATCTCCACGCAGCGGTCCCTTCGTCGTGTCACCAATGGCTCAAATACTCCCTCAATGGTCTAGTAGGTGTGATCCAAGGAGATGTGTCTCCTTTCACCTATTGTGAGGACCGCTATCTGGATTCTGACTATTAAAAGATCAAGGATAATCAAATCCTAGAAAGTGAGGATGAACCCACCCCTGTCACAAGTGATCCCTAGGCAGGCCTGGATGACACCTACATCTTCCCGATCCATCGATTGGAGGCCACGACCCCTGACATGGGGCAGTGTTTTGTTGTTTTAGGTATGAAAGGAAGGAATGTTCCCATGTCCAAGCAACGACAAAAAATCACCTCGTACACCTACAACAACCAGGCTCAGGTGATCCCGGAACCTTCTACCCCTATGCGGTATTGGAATGCCAAGATTATAACAACGGTAGTACATCATACGTGTCTCTTCTACTGGACTGGAATCAACCGACTCAGGCTGACGTGTCACCACTTCTTTTATGTCATAAAACACGGCCCCTTATACTGTAGGCCAGATGGGATAGGATTGACAACCTTCATTGCTATGGTCTCTATGGCGCATGGGTCTCCTGATATGATGACCACTGCTACCCAGGCCGGCACCAGCTGCCTGTCAGGGTTTGATAACTCAGAGTCATCTCCCCTTGCGGGAAATCCCTCCACAGGCGGAGAAGAAGATCTGGAGGATGCTCCCTCCGCCTTTGAGGAAGGCATCTCTACCACGATTGATAAACTGGTACAGGTGAACCTTTGTAGCGAGGCAGATCCGAGACCCGCATTGATCAGTGCAGCCATGTCCCCCGAGGAGCAGCAGCGGTACATAGAATTTCTCAAAAAGAACCTTGATGTGTTTGCCTGTAGTTATGGTGAGATGCCAGGACTAGATCCTCATATAGCAGTTCACCACCTGGGCCTCCCGTCAAACCATCGTGGGTTTAAGCATCCTCCCAGAAAGATGCACCCTTCTCATGGTACCATGGTTGAGGCCGAAGTTGACAAGATTATCAAAGATAGATTCATCAGGGAAGTCCAATACCCCAAGTGGCTTGCCAACATTGTTCCAGTCAGGAATAAGAACGGGCAGATCAGAGTCTGCATTGACTTCCGCGATCTCAATGGCCACTGCCCGAAGTATGATTTTCCCCTCCCAGTGACCAAGTTATTGATTGATGCCACGGCCAGGTTCCAAATCCTCTCTTTCGTGGATGGGTATTCCGAGTTCAACCAGATCCGGATGGCCCCCGAGGACAAATATTCAACTACCATCAGGGCTCCCCAAGGTACCTTTTGTTACCAGGTTATTCCCTTCGGCCTAAAAAATGCAGGGGCCACTTATTAGCAGGCCATGTATCGCATATTCAGGCCGATTATCGGGACGCTGGTGGAACGCTATGTGGATAATCTAGTGGTCAAATCTCTCCAGTTCAAGACCATCTCAATGATCTTTAGAAATTTTTTGGTTTCCTCTGTTCCCGCCACCTGAAGATGAACCCGTTAAAGTGTGCCTTCGGGGACACCTTCGGGAAGTTTCTTGGATTTTTTGTTAGATACCGGGGCATTGCAATTGACCCAGAGAAGATCAAGGCCATCAGCCAAATTCCTCCCCCGAGAAATATTCGAGAACTTCGAGGTCTCCAAGGCCACTTAGCCTATATACGCCGATTCATCGGGAATCTGTCCGGCAAGTGTAAGACCTTTACCCGACTCATGAAGAAAGGTGCCGCTTACGAATGGGATGAAGAGTGTCGGACTAACGTCGAGGAAATCAAGAAGTATCTGCTTTAACCTCCGATTTTGATGCCACCCGTCTCTAGAAAGTCGTTGGTTCTTTACGTGACCGCCCTGGAATGGTCCCTCGGCGCACTTCTCACCCAGAAGAACAATGAGGGTATGAAGAAAAGTCTATACTATCTCAGCCGCATGCTTCTCGATACAGAGATCATATACTACCCTATCGAAAAGAGCTGCATTGCACTCATGTTTTCCGTATAGAAGTTGTGGCATTACCTGCAGCACCATGAGGTATAGTTGGTCTCTCGGGTAGACCCACAGAAGTACATCCTAAACTTCCCCATGTTGACTGGTCAACTAGCGCGGTGGGCTGTGATCCTCCAGTAGTTTGACATCAGGTTCATGGCTCAGAAGGCCATCAAGGGACAGGCATTGGCAGACTTTTTAGCTTCCCATCCGACCTCCACGAATCAATCCCTGGACCTGGATTTTCCTGATGAGACGATCCTCTCAATTGATCATGGTGTCTCATGTTGGAAAATGAACTTCGATGGTGCCTCTAGGAGCCCCACCTGTAGGAGGCTCAATGATCCTAAGCTCAACAGACTGGTTCTGGGTATCGTCTTCATCACCCCGGAGTAAGTCGTCCTGCCATACTCATTCCTGTTGTCAGAAGGCTACACCAACAACGATTCAGAGTACCTGGCTCTCATCACCGGCCTCGATTTGGCCCTCGAGATCTATGTTCCCCATCTACATGTGAAAGGAGATTCTGATCTGGTAATCAAGCAGGTCAATGGTGACTATTTCGTCAGGATGTCGGAGCTTGTGATATTTCTGGAGTACACCCTCCATCTAATGGCCCAGTTCTCTTCTCGACCAGAGGTTACCCATGTCCCCCGGTCACAGAATAGTCAAGCTGACTCTTTGGCTGGCTTAGCTGCGTCGCTCGCAGAACTCGAACAAGATGATTTGATCATACATGTGGCACATCGGAGATTCATTGGCCCCATCACCCCAGAGGACAATGACGGCCTGCTGGTAAGTCATCTTACCACCGAACCTTCTACGTTAGGGGTCCCAGGTTCTTCAGACACAGTGGTTGAGGCCACTCCCAACTGGATGGCACCTTTTGTCGAGTATCTCCAAAATGGTTTCCTCCCAGACGATCGGGCCGAGCACGAGTGAATCCGACTCCGCGCGCTGCAATTTACCCTCCAGAGTGGTCCTTGTCTTGAGCAGATCCTCTATACGCGGAGCTTCGATGGCGTTATCCTCCGATGCATTCAAGGAGTCGAGATTTATCAGGTTATTCAAGAGGTTCATGCTGGTTCATGTGGTTCCCACCAAGATGGTCCAAAGCTGTCCCATCAAATTTGGAGTTTGGGGTAATTCTGTCCCTCTATGATCCATGATTGTATCGAGATTGCCAAGAGATGCCATGCGTTCCAAGTTCATGCCAAATTCCTGCATCGGCCGCCGGAGCCTCTCCACTTCACCAATTATTCTTGGCCATTTGCGGTGTGGGGACTTGATGTACTGGGACCATATCCACCGGTGACAGGTCGCCAGTGTAGGTTCATCCTAACTGCTACATATTTCTTCTCCAAGTGGGAAGAAGCAGTTCCACTCAATGTTGTCAAGGCCAGTCCCATCATCGACTTTGTGAGCTCTAATATCATCCATCAGTTTGGGTTCCCTCACATTTTCCTCACTGATAACAACACCAACTACCGAGCGGCTGAGCTGAAGAAATTTTATGCAAATTACAATATCCGTTCTAACCATACCTCTTGTTATCATGCACAGGAAAATGGACAGATCGAGGCGTTCAACAAAACCCTCTCTAACATCCTACAGAAAATGGTTGGTCAAAAAAAGAAAATTTTGCCGGACAAGCTCCCCAACTCCCTCTAGGCTTATCCGACGACGACTCGCAATTCCACCCAGGTGACCCCATATTCCCTGGTGTATGGGGCTGAGGTTGTCATACCTATTGAGATCCAGCTGTCGTCGTTACGCACTACAGTCTATGACCAGCAGGCGCCAGATAAGGTGGCCGAAATCTGTCTAACTGAATTGGAAACACTGGACGAGAACAGGCTTCCTGCCCTACACAATATAGAAAGGCATCATAATAAGGTATCCATAGCCTTCAACAAGAAGTTTTCCTTTGCTATTTTCTGCAGGGCGACCTAGTGTTGGCCCTTCGAGCACCAATGATTCCCGGTAGGAAACCACCCAATCTAGATCCCAAATGGGAAGGACCTTAGATCATCCATAAGGTTTACCGCAATGGAGCATACTCCTTTGTGACCACAGATGGTGAGCACATAACTCCTCCCACAATGCCAAGTTCCTCAAGCAATACTTTGCCTGAGCCCCATGGCCCTACACGACATTAAACTGTACGGTCCTACATGACCCTAAACTGCACATTATGGTCCTACACGACCTTAAAATGTACGGTCCCGCACGACCCTAAAATTCACGTTATGGTCCTACACGACCTTAAACTATATGGTCCTGTACAACCTTAAACTGTACGGTCCCGCACGACCCTAAACAACACGTTACAGTCCCGCATGACCCTAAACTGCACCACCGTCCTGCATGACATTGAAACTGCGATATCGTCCTGCAAGATGGTAAACTGCAAAATGGTCTGAGATCTATGACCTTAAACTAAGATCTCCCCCATCCTTACTGTAAGAGGTTAAACTGCAAGCCAGTCAGGCCTTCCTGACCGAGGCTTAGCCTCAGGCCCCTTGGCCTCTTCGGGCCCCTGTCCCCCGTCTTTACTGTAAGATGTTAAACTACAACCAAGTCAGGCCTTCCTGACCGAGGCTTAGCCTCAGGACCCTTGGCCTCTTTGGGCCCTATCCCCTGTCCTTACTGTAGGACGTTAAACTTCAAGCCAGTCAGGTCTCCCTGACCGAGGCTCGGCCTCAGGCCCCTTGGCCTTTGACGACTCAGACTCTCTTGTGGGATCGTACGGTGTGGTGTGGGGTACATCCTCATTCACGTCGGGTTACCCACCGTACCGTACATATCCCCAAATGAGATGCATCTCTCATCCAGCACGACATTAAACTGTGCTTTCAAGAACTACGTATGGATTGATTCCCATCCTAATGGGATATGTAGGAACGCTCAGACGCCTCATCTTGAGCCCAGCCCCGACCTCTTCTCTTTCACTATCCCCCTTGGGTATAGTTTCCTCAGAGGATCCTTGCATGAAAAGGAGTAGGCTTACATAGCCCCACTTATACAAGGATTATAAAGGTCACACCATGTGCCCACTCCCATTCTTCTATCCTCCCACATCCTCACCGCATGACGTTAAACTACATGGCCTTCAAGAATAACATATGGCTTGATTCCCATCCTAATGGGATACGTAGGAACGCCCGGAAATTTTGTCTATTGGCCCATCCCAAAAGACAAAATCTTCCCCTCAGGTAAAGAAATATGGAAGGGTGCAAACTTTTTCCCCCACTCACGTCGAGCAATCCTCAACCCGGCTGCACGTCCCCCCTGGAGATGTTCGCCTCTTTCGCGGATGGAGACAGCTATGCTTCACCCACTCCATGACTGGGATTCCATCACTTTCCTTACCCAGAGGGACCCCCAAGAACGGCCTGGATACAACACCCAAGGTCTCTCCTATCAATACGGGCCAATGCCCCCAAGGGTTTTCGAGCAACAAGCCAATAGAAGTCCTGCATCGCGAATTTGGTCAACGGTCGATGCTCATTTGTTGCTCCCATATCAGGTCACCATAGGGACACTGTGTTTCGAACATGGTCAATAGTGTCCTGGATCTTCGGTTCCACCCCAAGATGTCCCAAACATCGAGTACAGTGATTCATTCTACCCCATCCCGAAGCAACAAACTTCCCTCCGGGTGGTGCCAACGGTCGGGCCCACGACCCTGATTCTCTTATAAGGGATGTACGGCATGGTGTAGGATTACTTCCTCTTTAACGTCGGGTTACTTTCCATGATGTACACATCCCTGTATGAGATATAGTTATCTCTTTCCCTATATTCATTGCAAGATGTTAAACTACAAATTGGTCAGGCCTCCCTGACCGATGCCTAACCTCAGGCACCTTGGCCTCTCCGGGCCCACGACCCCCGTTCTTACTGCAAGATGTTAAACTGCAAGTTAGTCAGGCCGTCCTGACCGAGACCTAGCCTCAGGCATCCCTCACCGAGGCCTACCCTCAGCCCCCTTGGCCTTTTTGCCCCCCCCTGGCCCAGGTTCTTTCCTACAGAACTATGTGGTGTGGTGAGGGATTATGTCCACATTCACGTCAGGCTACTCGCCGCATCATACACATCCCCGTGAGGGTATCTTGCCCCTTGGTATCTTCTAGAACTACGTGTAGCTTGATTCCCGTCTTTATGGGATACGTAGGACCACCCGAATGTCTAAGCTTCGGGTCTAGCCCCATCTCTTGAAAATTTCCGTCCCACCATGGCCCCTTGGCCTACCTCTCATGAGTCACTTTGTCGACCATTGTCGGCGGTTCACCGATATGCCTAAGGGTACTCTAGTTTATGTTACCTAGAATGCCGGATTCTACTCGGACATGTCCTCACTCACTTTTCAGGCTTCGTGTTTCCCTTCATCAGGGCTTTCATCATCTTTCACACCCAGAGGGACCCCCATGAACGGCCTGGATACAATGCCCACGGGCTCTCCTACCATTACGGGACAACGCCCTCGAGGGTTTCAGACAAAAAATCGATAAAAATCTCACGTTGTTAATATGGTCAGCGGTTGATGCTCGTTTGTTGTTACCATCTCTGGCTAACGCGATATAGAGACTATTTTTCCGCCATGGTTAACAGTTATCCTCCATCGCCACGCTAACCCCATTAAGCCCAAAATGTCGGTTACACGATTCACATCCTTCTCCACTCTCATCATGTCTGAGTAGAGTTTCCAAAATCTTGGTACCATTCCTCCGTTCACATATGCGTGTTAGGGGAACAAAGTCGTGTTAGAGGCATATTTCGGGGCTCTTCACTGACTTCCCCTCGATGAATGTTTCAGGTATTACGATAAGGACCTTCCCCCCTTGTTTCCCAAACTGATATTAACTCATGTGGGATTAGGGATCGGGTCGAGTCTGCACTTACCTGGAAAGTTGTCATCCACCCCTGGTCCGATCTCTAATGACCATAAACTAAGATCTCCCAAGAACTACGTCTGGATTGATTCTTGTCCTCATGGGATATGTAGGAACGCCCAGACCTCCTGTCTTTGGATCCAACTTGAGTTCAGCGTCATGCCTTTAGGACCCTGACTACAGGACTGCATGGTGTGATGAGGGATCATGTCCCCATCCACGTCAGTTATGTCGCATGACACCATACAAATTCCCTGCCTAGCATCGTCTCTGCTACATCAGCACTGCCTGACGTTAAAATGCATGCTTGGTCCTATCACACGACCCAAATCTGTGACATTATCGTCCTGGCCGCATGAAGAAAAACGACACTGCATTGTCATGACCTCGTTGTAGAGGACATAACTTTGGGTATTGGTCACGTGCCAGGCCATTTGTCAACGCCTATCACGGCTTGATTCTTTTGGTGACACCAGGGATTGCTACCCTAGGCCTGTCGCTTCAAAAAAAAAACAGTCACCTTAAAGGAAAAAACATGACTTATCAAATTCTGCATCTTTTAGTGAAAGGGACACGCCTGCAATTCCCCTTTTTCCTTGGCACTGGTATCTTACCATGTCACCCTTTAGAACTACGTATGTCTTGATTCCCATTCTCATGGGATACGTAGGAGCGCCCGAGCACTTCCCCACAGGCCCAACCTAACTTTCATGTTTGGTTCCTCAACTCGAGCACTCCCCAGATGGTCCGAATTCTACAACCCTAAACTAAGACCTCCCTATGGGAAAGGAATCTGCTCCCTCTATCTAATACGCCTCATTTTCATATTCAGATGAGTTTTGACAAAGATCCCGAAGAGTGGGATTTTCATAGGGACATTCCCCTCGTCCCATGACCAAGCTTCGTGAGCTCGCTATTTGGATCCTCATCCTATTCCACATCAAAAAGGACCCTTGGACGACATGGATGCTAGGATTAAGGGATCTCCATGGATGCTAGACCGAAGGGCCCTCCAATCATTTCGGGCCAACGTCCGTACAGATCTCTGACAACATTTGTGACATGGTCCCGCGTTTCGAACATCGTCAACAATCGACCCTCATTTTTCTGTCCCCATTCTAGGCTAAAGCGATATGGATGATGAGTTTTCCACTATGGATAAAAGTTATCCTCTATCATCATGTCGCCGTCATTGTGATCCAAATCTCGAGTGTCATGATTCACACATTTCCACTTCCTCATGTTCAAGTGGAATTCTAACATAGTCGGATCTATCTCTTCGCGCATCTTGGTGTGCCACATGGTCACGTTAGTATTATGGGGCCGGTATTCACCGAGAGTCCCTTCACCATATCCTTCCCTTTTCTGTGTCGGGAAATTCCCACCACTACTTCTTGTTTCTTTCATCGACCATGACTCGTGTGGGCTTATTAGTTTTGGAAGGATTTGTACCAACACGGACAGGATTTTCATCATCCCCTAAAAACTATGTATGGATTGATTCCCATCCTCATGGGGTACGTCGGAAAGCCCGAACACTCTACTTCGGGCCCATCCTAATCATCACTCTTGGTCCCTCAACCTGGAGAGTTTCCTCTGGGGGTACATGGTGTGATTTGGACTCCAAGTCCTCATTCACGTCGGTTTCAAAACTACCACACCATATGCTCCCTTGGATCTTCTCTTTCACTCCACATCCTATCATATGACATTAAACTACATGAGTCCATATGTCCTCAACGCACTACACTAAACTACGGTTCTACCCTGAACAAGTTCAGGATGCCCCGTGTGAATCATGGGATGCACCAGAGGGTCTGCCAGAGAGGATTTGACCTGCCAGTGTTTGTCGATGACTACACTATGCTTCCAGAACTACATGTGGATTTATTCCCATCCTCATGGGATACGTAGAGACACCCTGGTATTTTGACTAGGTTCCAGCCCATAGGAATCATTAATCTTGTTCATCCCCTTTCCGGCCCCCTGTCTGGACCCCTCATAGAGGACCATGTAACTATGACTCTACCCAGAACAAGTTCAGGATGCCCCAAGATCCCATTGGGAAGCGACAGACCCCCTCACCAGAGAGGCCCTGTCCGAAAAAAGGAATGATCTATGATCAAACCAATGCGCCCATTCGGCGTACTGCCACCACGGGGGTGTAATTACATGAGTGTTGGATTCTGTTCGGACAAAACATCACTCTATATTCCACGCTTTGTGTTCCCCTTATTCGGACCCTCTTCCCCTTTCATGTCTTAAGGGACCCCCTAACGGCCTGGTCTCATGCCGCATCAGCTCACCTACCATCTTGGGCCAACGTTCCGGAAGACTGGTCATGTTTGGAAGGACCCCCTAACAGTATGGATGCTCGACCTAGGGTCCGCCTACTGGCCTGGGCCAACGTCCCGTAGGATTGATCGACAAAATTTGTGACATGGTCCCGTGTTTCAAACATGGTCAATGGTCGACCCCCATTTTTGTCCCCATTTCAGGCTAACGTAGTAAGGATACCGTTTCTCTTCCCAAGTTAACGTTTGTCCTTTATTATCACGCCATCCCTACAGTGTTCCGAATATTGGGTATCGTGATTCACAGGTCCCATTTCCATATGTTCAAATTGATTTCAGCACCCCTGGCATTGCACCGTTCGTGTATAAGATCACGCTGAAGAAATGTTAATTCGGATGTTTTGAGAACTCCCTTCTCTGGCCAGGTCTCTCCTATTTTTCTGTAAATCCAGACTAGTTATCCAAACCCTAGATGCCCGAAGCCTGGTTTCCACTCCTATGTTGGGTGGGATGATGAGGAAACTATCTCCTGTTTCTCACATCAGGCTTGACCCATGTGAGCTTGGGGAATTGTTGCCGAACATCCCGAAAACATTGTAGGGATGTAATGAACTGATGAAAATAGTGGAAATCGTTCATGCTGCGACATTAAAAAGAAGAAAAATTGAAGCACGAAAATAAAATTAAAAGGTTTTCAATTTGTTTCAGTACCCAGGGGTCGACTTCCCCCATGGAAAGGTTGACCCAATAAAAAGAAAGTTGTAGCTCCGCCACCCTTCGACTTGTGGCATCTAGGAATTGCTGCCGCTGACTCAGCTCCTGCCCCTCCTCAACTGCGGCGGGGCGCAGTTCGTCAGCCTTGACCCTGGCCCTCTCTATGCCAGCCTGAATGGCAGCCATCTTTCCAGAAGCCTACCTCAAATTCTCTTCCGCCTCTTACAGCTGGGCCTTAAACCGTGATATCAGCTCATATTTTGTATTAAGAGAGGCTAAGTGCTCATTCGCCCGAGCCTGCAGCTATTGGACCTCACATTCAGCCTCCTGGAGCTTCTTGATGTTTGTCGCCTTCCTCCTCTGTCATCCCACGTTGAGCCCACGATCATACTCCCAGATCTTCTCGGCCATGAGATGTTGGATGTGCGCATGAGGACGTTGGGCATCCACTCCCCCAGCACATAGTTCGCAGAGCAGCGAGCGAATTCTGTCCATTTTGTTCATCCATAGCACTTGGGGGGGTGTCCTTGATGAAGTGCGTGATTAGATTCCATGATCGACAGTAGACTATGCTGTTGTATTCTTTGTCGGAGGCTGTTTCGTCCTAGTCTATGCGATTGGCAGGCTCGTATGCAGGATATGCCCGAAGGAAGTCCTCAGCAGGATCTACGTCTGGCATCAAATCCGATGCGACATCTGGCACTGGCGCAGGCTTGGCGGGACATGGGTCGGCCGATTGATCCTCATCATTGGAATCTACCTCAATAACCTCAGGCACGACCCTATTGTTGGTCCCGCCAAAGATGGTGTGTGCTGCAGCTCGATTAGGTGGGGGAACTATCTCCACCATCACCGGCATGCCCCTAGGAGGGATGCCGCCAAACATCCCGACCAGCCTTGTCAAATCAGCCCATGCCAGTCAGAGAACTGTACGACAGAGAGGGACATAAATGTTAGTTGGCACAATCTACATATGACAGCAATGAATCCAGTAGAGGAAACTTACGGAGATCTAACTCCTGGTGCTGATCTGTAGTCGATGCTAAAGGGACCCTGAGGTGTGGCCCTCCGTATATTGTTGGAAGGTCTGGAGATTCTGGAAGAGCCAGCTCGGGTGCTCTGGCCCCACCAGATGCAGAATTGGATGTATCTGTAGGTGCTGATTCTGAAGGTCCGGCATCATCACCCGCCAAGGGGCGAGAGCGAGGCCTATGTACAAGTTCCTCATGCATGGTTCAAACATCAGTAAGAAACCCATGATGTCCTGAGAATGGACTATGAGTAAAGAAGTTCAAAATGCTACCTCGAGAGCCTCTGCGAAACCATCAGAATCTGAGTCTTGATATTCGACTTCGCCCTCATCCAACGGGCTCCCTCCAATAGCCTCATCCTCCCGAGAGGAGTCCTCTGATTCTTCCAACAGGGGGAAGCGCTCCCTCAGATTGGTGGATTACAGCTGTGGCGGAACCATCTGATCCAACAATACCCTCACCCAGTCTGTCATTGGGTGTGGGACTCTACTAGAGTGAACATAGTCCTCCAGCTCAACCAAATATTTCTCCACCTCCGCCGGAGATGTCGTGAAACTAGCCCGGACTGGGCCTATACCTGGCAGAAGCATCCCACGACGGTTCAGAAGTTCCCACATCTCGGGTAGACTGAGGTGTTGCCGATTGACATCCCAAATGTCCCAGGACTCCGAGAAGACAACATCCTATGGCATGTCGATATGACGCAGCCTCTTCCCTAGAGCCTGAGTGGATATCCTGCGGAATCCCCTCAACGGCCACCCCTCCGGATGGCCCTGCTCTTCTGGAATCACCAGATCCACTGCTGCTACCACACCCTCGGCCGGTGCAGGTCTCTCCGCCATGACAGCCCTGCCACTACGAGAGGCCCTTACTGCCCTCTGACCCCGACCTCGGGATAGGGGAGGCCCGCCTTCACCAACCCAAATGGTTGGCTGCCTCAGCATCTCCCCCGGATAAGCGGCCTCCCAGCTGATGGCATACTCCCTCCCCAATCCGAAAGCAGAGGTGGATGGAGGCAATGCAATTCACATCTCTTCGTCTTCCCATGTGAACATGAGCCACAACTGCCTCATCACAGCTGAGTGCTCCTCGTGACGCACCTCCCAGTAGACCTATGGGGTCAGCCACTGCAGGCACCAGAACTACCTCGCAAACCGATGCGGGGTGTACGGTTCGCAGAGTGGATCAAGATCCACTCATGCAACCAAAAATCCACCTTGAAAGGCAAGGAGATAAGCCCAGTGCTCTTCCGTTCCCGGCCCATTGTCAGTAAGTACCCCCGTCGGCAATGGAAATGGGTGTAAGTTAAACTCATCCGCGCTCCACACCTGGTTCAACACCATCAGTACGGTTAGTTTGAATGGGAATCTCCTAGATGAATTCAGAATGTAGGGGTGGAAGTTTGATCCCGGTGGCGAGATAGGGTTTGGATACTCAAAAATCCCCCTAATTTGCGCTGTAATACACCCATACAGAAGGTGGAAGGTCCCGCATATCCTTGGCAGCTTCTTGCCCTCATTAACGTGCCGCAGCATCCTGTACAGCTTGGCGAGCATTGGAATCCCCAGATTGACCTGCTGCCCCATGGCCAACATGGACGCCATGATGAATGAGCTGGGCCACACCCTCATGTTGGTATCCCTCACGGGTTGGATCCAACCACAGATAAGGGGCGCGATGAATGCCTCCATCCTGACTATCGACCGTTGTTCAGTGCAGACATTGAAACCCCAAGTCTTCCATTGGCTGTCCTCCAAGAGCCGCCAATATGTGTTCTCCTTGCCCCGTTGAGCTGCCTTCAGACAAGTTCGAGGCCTCGAAGGGAACTCTCAATTCTTCGGGAAGTTCAGGAACTGCTCAAACCACTTATTAAAGTGGAAATCTCTCACTGCCTCCTTGTCCTCTCTAGAGACCACTGCCATCAGCGCTGACGCCATTCACGGCATATGCTCTGTATCCTCCCACATGCTCATGACGGGGAGGAACTCATCATTCATGACCGCCAAGATCAGGACCCCCGAAATCTGATGGACATCCCATAGACTAATGGCCACCTCCCCATGGTGCAGGTGAAAAGTATTGGTCTTAGACAACCATCTGCTCAGTAGCTCTGGCATCAGCTATTTCGGTTGGTAAATGTGGAACTGGGAGGCCCATGCCGCCTCATACAAACCCACTCTCCTCAGCTCGACCCCAAACTCCTCTCATGAGGTGCCTACCGAGTAGGACCACGCCCAGTCATTGGTGAAGTTGCCGCCCTGGCGTAGGTCCCACTCATCGAACCACCCCTTCTTCGAATCCTGCAAAGCCGCCTTCAGCATGGTGTGGTACAGAGGAGGGGACGTCTCCAGTTGCATTGGATTCCTGTCAATATTGTTCACATGGTTTTAGAGACAGTCGATGGTGATAGGTGTGAAGTCCTCCCGCGCATGACCATCGGATGCCCTGAACCACTAGCGCTGGCATGGCGTGCTCCTGAACCAGCAAGCTGGTTCGTCCCTACTCACCTCAGGGATGAAGACTTCATCCCTCAGCCTGAAGCCATACAAGGGTAGCTTCTTGAAATACGGATAGTTCTTCTGACTCTTTGATAGCAGTTCTATCAAAGAATTATGGTCCGAGTGGCTTCGGACCATCTCCCCAAGGCCCCGACAGTTAGCCATCTCATCCCTCCGAGCAACGTCTGCAAGCACCCCCAACACAGCTTCTTGATGGGCCATTTCAATTTTGGAACTCGAAAAAATTTCGGGATGGGTCATGAAGGTTTCTCACAAAGATCTCTCACGAATCTCGGGCGCATAACCATGACACAGAGCCTGGCCTAGGCCTACAAGTAGAAGTTAGTTTGGTGTGGTCACAGAGTCAGAGACTCGCTGTTCACCACAAAGCTCGATTCGCGGAGAGCAGACGCGGAGTACACGGAGCTTCGCGAAGTCGAGAGCGCAAAATGACAAAAGTCGCGAGAGGAAAAAATAGAGGTCAGCCCCCTATTTATAGTTGGCGACCCTAGAGCTTCATAGCACTTTCCGCCCGTACGAAGCATCGCGGCGCCTCCAGATCGCGTGGCCACTGTCATCCCCGCGTGCCCCTTCGCGAGTCTGCATCGCGAACCGCTGATAATTTTGGCGATTTACCCTCAGACTTTGACCCTTGATCCCTTCGTGGCTCTGAGTCTGAGGGGGGGCATTTTTTGGTTCCAAAATATTGAACGCAAAGGGAAGAAGGAAATGAAGACCGTAGGCTTCCTCGCGAAGCCCCGACGTGGAGCTCCCCCGAGCAACGCGGCCACCACAAAGCAAAGGAGGCGGTAACGCTCCGCGAACGCCCTGACGTTTGTGAGTCTGCCGCGAAGCCCCCGAGGCAGTAACGCTCTGCAAACCCTGTTGACGTTCACAAACCCGCCTCAAATCCACCTCCACCCCTTCGCGCCGCGTGAGATCTGCTTCGCGGTGACCCTTGCCTATAAATACTTGGCTCTCCCTGAGTCCAGAAGAATGGACAATCTGACCTTTCAGCTTCTCAACTCCAGAATCGCGAAGCAGCCTTCGCCTTGGGAATCATTAGCTCCGCGAGGTATTTTTGACTCGCGATATGCCTTCTCCTTGTCTCGTTTTGAGCCCCTCTTCCGAGAGGGATGCCCTTAGCGAAGCCTAAGGGAAATCCCGAAGGAAGGGGATTCCCAAGGGAACCTGGGTAGCTACGGAGCATTTATGCTTCGCGAAACACCCATCCTGTACTAGTGATCCACATGACAAGGCAGGGTCGTTGTACATCGCAAAGAACACTTCTTCACAGCACCTTGCTTCGCGAGGCACCTCTGCTTCACGAGGCAGTGCTCCGTGAATACTATTCCACTTCGCGAACACCTACCATTCACACCCCTGCCCCATTATAAGTCCAAGACACTCCACATCGCAAAGCACACCCATTTTCAAGGAAATTCCTCTTCCTTTGTGACCCTCCAGGTTTGCACGATGTGATTTCAAAGTCCCATGGACAACACCACTCGTAGCATTGCATCGCCTAATACTTCTTCACATAGGAAAGCTAATGGCTATGGCTTCTTCGCATAGCCACACTAACATGGACCCCATGATGGTTCGCTCTACAACTCCCCTTAACCATGTCCTTGACGGTACCTTCCCTCCCCCAAGGGGAAGAGGGTACCGGTCATGTAATTCCTAGGGGTCTGGAGTAAACCCACCTCATCCGAGATGCAGGACGTTAAACTGACAAGCACCTCGTCCACAACACATGATGTTAAACTGTGATCCAACCCCGTTCCTTGTATGCAGGTCCCCCCAACTCGGACATTCTTTACACCCACTAGTATCCATGGAGATGGGATCACCCCTCCACATGGGATGATATCCTCCTTATCGGAGTGGTGTATGTCCATGGGAGAAGGGAAACCACCTTGGTGTAAGCCCCCAAGCCTCTCTTGCGGAAGGTATCACCCATGCACCTCCGTACTTCCCCACTGCCAAGGCCAGTGGAGGGCGCGATAGGGAACGAGGTACCTTCCATATTTGGTCCCAAATCCCTCTCCCTCTACACTTTGCCGCACTTCAGGCCTCCATCCTGGAGTATGTTCCAGCACCATGGGCCGCTTAACGTATAATCTCCTCTTCATTTCTCACGGACGCACCCTTCGCGACGTGATCGTCAGGTCTCTGCTACCTCTTGTTTCTCACACCGAGCACGACTCACGTGGGATTAGAGTAAGCATTGGCCATGACAATGCCCACTTCCAGCATGATTTTAAACTATATGCCCCCATCCAGCATGACGTTAAACTGTATGTTGTCCCGCATGACATTAAAAAGTACATCCATTTTGAACTACGAGGTCTTTGATCCATGTCAAGGAATGGTACGTAGTAAGTCTCCATGAGGTTCAAGCCCACCACCCGTCGTTTCTTCATGTCAAGTTCCACCTTCGTCCCATATGAAGTTAAACTCTATTCCAGTCCAGCGACAAGCCATTTTGACTATCTTGAACTACGAGGTCTTTGATCCATGTCAAGGCATGGTACGTAGGAAGCCTCATGAGGTTCAAGCCCACCACCAGTGCACAGGTGAGGGCCTCAATTCACCAATGAGTTGGGATTCCCTCATGGCCAGACATGAGGAAGACATTACGGGAAGCCTCCTAGCATAAGCCCCATTCACCATTGCCGCTCTTTGCGGCACCCAGGAAGCTTCCTAGATTAAGCCCCATTCACCTTTTCCGCTCCTTAGCGGCACCCGGGCAGCTTCCTAGCATAATTCCCATTCACCATTTCCGCTCCTTAGCAGCACCCGGGCAACATCTTTGTGTAAGCCCCATCCACCATTGCCGCTCCATAGGGCACTCGGGCAGCTTCCTTGCATAAGCCCCATCCACTGTTGTGATCCCAGTCAGCAGTAAGTCGTTGTGATCCTATGCAGCGGTAAGCCGTTGAAATCCTCATCCAGCAGTAAGCCATTGTGACCCAATCCAACAGTAAGCTATTGAAACCCCCAATCGGCGGTAAGCTGTCATCATAAGAACTATGTGGACATTGATTCCCTACCACGGGCATACGTAGGAAGTCTCTTCAAGGATAAAGCCCGAAATTATCGTCATCCTTTTCCTTGGGCCTCTATCTTGGAGTTAGTCCCAACACCATGGGCCGCCTAACGCGTAATCCCCTCTTCGCTCCTCACAGACGCACCCTTCATGATGTGATCGTTAGGTCTCTACTGCCTCTTGTTTCTCACACCAAGCATGACTCACGTGGGCTTAGAGTAAGCATCGACCATGGAAATACCCACATTCAGCATGACGTTAAACTGTATGCCTTTGTCCAGCATGACGTTAAACTTCACTTCCATTTGAACTATGAGGTATTTGATCCTTGTCAAGGCATGGTACATAAGAAGCCTCCAGGAGGTTCAAGACCACTTCCCGTCATTTCTTCATGTCTGGTTCCACCCTCGTCCATCATGAAGGTAAACTGCATTCTAGTCCGATGGCAAGCCATTGTGACCAACCCGAACTATGAGAGATTTGATCCATGTCACGACACGGTATGTAGGAAGCCTCCCTGAGGTTCAATCCCATCTCCCATCGGACCAAGGTCCTTTCTTCATGTCGGTTCACAAACACCCTCCATTTCCTCCCGAACTATGCAGACTTTGATTCCCTGCCACGAGAATACGTAGGAAGCCTCCCTGAGGTTCAAGCCCACCACCAGTGGACCCACGGGTTCACCTCCATGTCGGTTCACTGATGAAAACCACCATTTGAACTAAGAGGTCTTTGATCCATGTCAATGCATGGTACGTAGGAAGCCTTCATGAGGTTCAAGACCATCACCTGGTCATTCCGACCTCATTCATGTCGGTTCACCCCCATCCAGCATAACATTAAACTGTATTCCACATCTCATTTGAACTACGAGGACTTTGATCTGTGTCAAGGCATGGTACGTAGAAAGCCTCCCTGAGGTTCAAGCCCGACAATCATTGGCCCAGACCGTCTCCTTGTCGGTGTTCCAAGCCCCCATTTTATCCCAAACTACGAGGACTTTGATCCATGTTAAGGAGTGGCACATATGAAGCCTTCCTGAGGTTCAAGCCCACCACCCATTGGTCATTCCGACTCCATTCACATCGGTCCACCAACACCTGGGCAGCCTAGTGTGTAAGCCCCACAACATTGGACCAAGGTCCACATTCACGTCGGTTCGCTGACGACACCCATAGGACCAAGGTCCACATTCACATTGGTTCGCTGACGACACCCATCGGGCCAAGGTCCACATTCATGTTGGTTCGCTGACAACACCATCGGGCCAAGGTCCACCTTCACGTCGGTTCACTGGCACCATCTCAAACTACACAGACTTTGATTCCCTACCATGGGGATACGTAGGAGGTCTCTTCGAGGCTCAAGACCAACTTCATTGTCGCCCTTGCGATGGTTCCATTTAATCCCCCCTCCACTTCATTCATCCATCTATCATCCATCAGGATTCTCACCCGGGCTGCCACATCCCGATGAGATCGTGCCACTCCACTCCCCTCCACAGCATCCGGGAAGCCGCCCACGGGCTGACCCCGATATCGGCATCCCTTAAAGGGGGATTCCCCAATATGATCCACTCCAGATAGTGTTCTGATCAGGCCGATCCGTCTCTTCTTGACATTAAATCTGCGGCATACCCTGTGTTAAACATAGGAAGCTGAGGAAAACCTCAGATACATGCCTATGGAATATGATCCCCTACACTCGATGTGGGATGCCTCGGGCTTCCACGCCCTTGAGAAGCCCTATAATAAGGGACAAAAGACAGACACACCAATTCCCTAGTGTTCAGACACGTTCCTGATGCCTCGATGTGACTACTCCCCTGACTGAAGGTTGCTGCCTTGACCGAACCCTTTGGAATGTCCTAACAGAAGCGGTATAATTAACTGGAGTCCATGGAAACATGGCCCTGGGAAGAGTTTCACGAACAACGTATTAAATATATGAGGGAGACCCGAACTAGGTGATGAGTTCTGAGGAGGAATCCACGGAAGGAAGAACCGACATCCCATCATCCCGGTTTCGATCAAGGATTAGACGTCCCTAAATAAAGAGCGGATGCCACCTGCCTTTGGAAAGCAGGAATGCGGGGCAACACAAAGAAAGCCACGCCTGTCGCGCCCTGGCGGACGGATGCGCACGCCCCGACAAAAGCGTTTGAAATAGACCTCTAACACTACCCAATCATATTCTCATTCCAAAATAAATTTAGTATCCAAATGAAAAAATTGAAATAAAATGTTATCACCCATATGAAATAACCACCTTGTTTCTAATGTGTGACTCAGAAAAATTAAATAATTCTCTCATATAAAGGGATCATATTACTCAAGAGACACTCTTTTATACATTAAATCCAAAAATAATACTATTGAGCCACAATTTCTTTTATATAATTCACTACAAAAAAATGAACAAAGGTCTCCTAGACTACCATTGAATTTCAAATTCATTAAAAAGAATCCAGGTAAAAATAGTTATTGAAAAATCAGATCTCCATTTCAAAATAAATGATCAAATCAATTTTCAAAAACATAATATTTTTTAGAATAAACTTTTTTAACAATTCAATTTCAAGAAAATGGGTTTCCAAACATCACATTACAAGCGAGGCCCTTTAAAAAATCCTTACATTCAAAATTATCTACCTTTGAAAACACAATTTTGTAACAAAATTTCCCTTCTTTTATGTTTTAAATAGTAATTTGTTTCATACTTTTTAAAATCCTATAACCCCTACTAGACTACTTACATACTGGAAATATATAGGATGGAAACAATAACAAATATAGAGATGATAAATATTTTTAAAACCCACATATCAATTAATTAATATAAAAGAAAAAGTATAATGATTTGGTACCAAAATCATAAAAAGTTCCATACTCAAAAAAAAAATCAAGATATGGAATACTTAAAAGTAGAATATTAAGTGAGGCACCAAACATGAACCACTAAATAGGATACAAGGAATTGTTCTTAGGTATATAAGATATTTTAAAAAATAAATATTACCATAAGGAATATATAACATGATAAAAAAGAAAACATAAATAGATAATAAATAAGATATTAAAAATCAAAAAGGTGTGAATGTAAATTTAATTAATTAAATAGAACCAAATATATAGGAGTTAGTTTCCCCCATAATAATATAAAAGAAACTAAACACATGAAATTCTAAAACTTCAGTTTGGCCCTATGATTTGAGGGGCCTGTGTACCAAAACACTATCATCAGTAATCTATGTAAATATAAATGTATAGAAAAATATAACATAATAGTTAGATGAAATGTTTTTCAATCAACCCAGTCCCATGAACCAAAAAAATACTATAAAATTAAAAAAACAAACATAAAATACATTATACATAAAAGGTAAAACCAAATGTTTCCTTGGGAAAAAAATTGGAGCTTCAATATGTAAAATAAATATGAAGAAAGTAATAGGAAAACCATGTGAATCAAATCCACACATTTTTCAATAACACCAAGAGACTCCACTTGATCTCGAGACTCAATTATGGCCAGACATCATCGATTCCCATAAATATAATATCCATTCACTATCCACTCCAAATGAGTTACCTAAAAATAAACATAGGATGAGATAAATTTCCACTATAATTTTCAAATAGGGTATGAAAGCATACGTACTCAATAGGGAACCACCGACATGCCTTAACTTATGAAAAAATAATTAGGTGTATGTGTACAGATGTATACTCATTTAATTATATATATATAATAAAATAAATTTATAATTTTTTTTATAAAATATAAACTATAGAAAAAAATAATTTAATATATAAATTTGCAGAAATGTCAAATAATACCCGATATCAAGAGGATCCTCACTTGAACATACCTTAGGATTTCCTACTCTAGGAAATCTTAGTATCGATATCAAGCTAGAGGTAATGAAATATTGTAGCCTTTACCATCTAGATTGGGGGTAGGGAAATCTTATAGCCCATCCCACCCAACATCACTTTTATAGTTTGGGCCTAAACCCATCTTATATAAGGGGGAAGTGGTTTATAAAATTAGGGCCTCTGCCCATCCCAAAAAAATGGGAATGGATATTTTGAGACAAGTGATTGATAGGCTATCCCATCATCATCCTCTATCACAAGACCTACCCACTTAAAAAACTTATATGGGAGGAATACATGTACATTTACACCACTTCTATATCATACTTATAAACTATCAATGAAGTATCCATTCTAAAAAAGTCAATCATTATGCTCTTTTTCTAGTGGAAACCAATTTATAGGACCATTTTAGTGGTTTTATTTGTGAAAATGTGGACTCCACATGCCTCTCCATGATAGAATATAGGAACAGAATCTTGATCAAACTCAGAAACACATCTACCAATGACTTTATGTTTATGGAAATTGAAGTATCAAGGATCATCAGATACATATAGTTTTACATCAAAAAAGAATTTCCTCGTATATTGGGTCATGAGGAATTTTGGAATGACACTGGTAACATTGTCATTTTATATTTCAGAATACCATGTGTAATCACTCACAGAATAGAGGTGCTCATTAGGAAATCAAGTAGACCCAGAAAGGTGATGTGAGTTTTCATTGAATTCCATTATTGAGAGGTTATTAACAATGACATTTTCAACACCATTTTTATCCTAAATGGTTATATCAAACTCTTTAAGAATAAAGAACCACCTAAATAATATAGACCCGATATCTTGGTTTTGGAAAATTTATTTGCGGTTAGAATGATCTATGAAGACAATAATGGGGGATCCTAAGAGATGAGAGCTGAATTTTTCTAAGGAAAATACAATTTAAAGATATTATTTATCAGTGATGGTGTTTTTGATTTGTACTTAATTTAATTATTTACTTTTATAAGAAATGACACATAGAATTTTTGATACACATTGTCCTAATAAAGCCCCTATAATGAAGTCACTCACATCACACATGATTTCATTAGTATGATTCGAATAGGGAGATTGTATGATAATTGGAGATAAAAGAGTTGAATTGACTGTCGATAATGATTACTCACAACTTTATGTCCATAAAAATGGGAATCATTCACCAGAAGTTCACAATGTGGTTGGTAAATAGAGATAAAATTTCTAATGAACCTTTAAATAAACCATCATGTATTAACAAATACCACACATTCATGATAGTTTACCGAGATGAAAGGTGACAAATGATATTGAACTTTTAATTAATAATTCAAATACCTCTTCAAGAGACCAAATGTGTAATGCGCCAACCCCAGTTACCCACATTCTGTGCGTTATTACATAACATTGACATGATTATAAGAATCAAGTCTTGAAGGACCGATTAGTTTAGTAGTCTTGGAAAATAGATTACATACATGAAGTTCAACATTAAAACTTGAAAAGAAAAACAACAGTAATTTATTCCATTAGAAACTTCCAAGCCTCCTAGATTATGCTCGCAAGTCACTCATAACTAACTTCTTTATATCCTGGGAAAATAAAACATAAGAAAGGGGTGAGCTAAAATGCTCAGTAAGGATAACAATATAGCGGGAACTTTCATAAATAATAATAAACATTTAAGGCAATGTATAAAACTAAAACAAAATACTTTTAAACATAAACATCATCATAATATGAAAAATATAAATCAAAATAATGACATTTACTTACTCACATGGATATTCTACTAGTCAAATAATCACATGCAATATCAATAGCCACTTTCATAACGATGGAATGCATAATTCCAGACTTTCATAACCACATAGTCAAGGCCTTATGCCAAGACTACAAATAATATTTTGTGAATGCCTTGTGCCAAGACACTTGTTTGTATCACGAGACCTACAGATGCATCGAGGAGCTATATCGGCCTCCACCCGTCACATACAAATTCCAATGCATTCCTCATATGAAAATGTTTAAACCTAACATAAACATTCATATTAAAACTAGCATATGAAATGTCAATAATTTATCCATAAACCATGAATGGTATAAAAATAAAACATCCACAGTAAAACATATAACACAACCTTCAATATAATATGGAAGATTTGTATCATAATAAATCAACTTCAAACAAGTTTAAAATCAATCAAAGGATGTTGACATAGATGAAAATGATTTGTAAAACTCTTTGAGAGAAATATCTATTTTTCATGAAAACATTTAAAAGTCAAACAATTTAAAAAAAAGACATTTAAAGAAATTTTTGAATCAAATTGTCCCATACCATTTTTAAACTTTTCAAAGAAATTAACATTTTAGAAACATTCATGTCCATATAAATAAATCCTTAAAAACCATTTTGAAAACATGGACATTAGTGAGAATGATTTAGAAAAATAAATATTTAAAACATTTAAAATGATGTTTTAGTAAGAAGGATCTTAAAAAGAATCCATTTGAATAATATTTTATGAATCATGGACATGGATAGTAAATATGTCCCAGTAGATACTTACGTAAGAACAACCTTAGATAATAAAGAGATTGTGAAATTAACCCTTACCTTGCACTTTCCTTTAGTCAAGGGTAAGCTTAACCTCTTGTATGAAAACCATAGTATATTATTAAATTATAAAATAACCATATTAATATTTATGATATCATACATGATTAATTTAAGACTTTATACTATCCATTTAATAATAATTTCTAGGTTAAATTAACATTTCGGGTAATAATCGCTTTCTTTATCATACACGTTTTAACTTGTTACTCTTGATTGTATCACTTAGATCAAGATTTAAATACATCCAAAATATAAAACATGATTTATATATCATATATATTTATAATATAAATATGTATAGTAGAAAAATAAATGAAATGGAATACACCGTTTATGGAGACGGTAGTCCGTACGTACATATAAACGTTGTTTCTGTTTTCATATCGCATTGAACAAAATTAAGTGAATAAGATATATGTAAGAAAATATATAAATATATATCTCTCCTGTAGAATTATTATTTAATATATTACATATGTATTAATTATCTATATTTTACAATAATCGTTGAATGGTGAACAAGGAAATGAATCTCATCACGTCATGGAGATGATAATCCGTACGTACACAGAAGCGACAATATCATATATTGATAGAGAAATTGTATGTAATTGGATGGTATATAATATATAAAAAATAATTAACACTTTATATTTATTATTTACATCAGTTAGACTCATTATTATAACCATACAAACAATGAAGTGTTTGAATAACAAACTACACCATGATGTGGAGACGGTAATCCGTACGTACGCAGGTATGGTGATATTGTCATTTATAGGATGGATAGAATTATGAATATGGTTGTAAAATTTCTATAATAACATCATAGTATATAGATGATACTGTAGTTATTATTTTAGAATGGAAACAACAAAGAAAAAGGAAGTGGAAGAAGAAAAGATCTTGAACGATGTGATGAAATATTTACCTCTTTTTCGGGTTATTCCTTTTGATTTGATCAAAAGGGATACATAGGTTGGCTTTCTGACCAAAGGAAGGCCTCTAAGATGAATGGAGTAATGTTATGAGGATATTTGGGTAGGTTTTGGTCGATCCAAATGGCTTTAGAAGTGTGAAAGTAAGAGAAGGGGAAGTTCCCCTTTATAAGAGAGGTGAGGGTCACTTTAGGAAAATTTTGAAATATTATTTTATAATAAAATACTTTTCGGTATCTAATGGCTCAAAAATGAATTATTTAAAAACTAAGGTGGTTCTGGGTAGATATAATCTCAACAAACAGGTTTTATACAATTTTAGCTTACCATTTTAACCATATCTTTTAGATTTAACTCTTAGTTAAATAGTTTAACATTTACTGTGTCTTCTTGTATTCTTGCACTATATGGTTAATAAACTTACTCTAAAATTCCAAGAGAACCTAAAGTGGTTAATTAATGACATATATAATATTATTTAAGCATTTTGGACGAACGATAGATTTTTTAGAAATTTTATATCAACCAATAAGATAGAATTTGTTTAAAAACAAATTTTATGTCAATTTTGACATTATTTGGTATTTGTTTTTTTTGTAAAAATCATAACAGCCTGATTACTTCGAAAATAAATATTGAATCAACACTAAGAAGTCATATTAACCTATAAAATTATTTTAATTCATCAAAAGTCTCAAATTACATTTATTTGGGTATTTATAAGATCAATTATATTAATCATTCATTAATACGGTAATTACTGCATAATTATTGTGTCATAAATAAATTTAATTAAATAATGTCTAAAAATTATAAATAAAATACCATTATGTTGTAAATAGTTTTATTTTTCTAATTAACATTTATAGTCGAATTTATTTTGTGAGTAACCCTATATTAAAAAGGGTTTAGTTATTAAACTTTGAATTTAACACTTTTAACTCTTCTTTAAATAAAATAATAATAAATGTCCTAATCTAATCCATGTGGACCAAAAAGGTTAATATTTTATTACTAAGGTTGTTTTTGGTTGAATTATACTTATAAAATAGAATTATAACATGTGTTAGGGTAATAATAATATCATTTTTACCCTTAATTACCCTATTTACTTTTAACCGTGGTAAATAAAAGTAAAAAAGTTATTATTCATCAAAAATTATTTTTATCTAATTGAACCACATTTTACTTTCTGATATTAACTGGGTCTCACAGATTTTTGAAATTAAACTCATATAAGTGGTAAAATTATGTTTTATGCAAATTTTCAAATGCTCCTACGAGGTGGGTAAAAGAGGGTAAAAAGTTTAATAAAATTTTTTATATCTATACTTATTATAAAATGGTTCCAATGAATTATATTAAAAATATATAGGAATTATGTCTATATTTTTACCTAAAATAAATTTACATAAAATAAATAATTATTTAAATAAAAAGCTGGTTTTAACTAATAACTCAGTGTTTTTAACTATTCATCAAAAATTGAAAGTTTTCAGAAAAATACCAAAATTTTACCCTAAGATAATTTTTATAGTATGAATTCAAAAATTAAGTCTATTTTACCAAATTAAAATAATAGAAGTTTCATTTATTAATTTAAAATTAATTCCCATTGTCCAAACCAAAAAGCCTGTTTTTAAGAAATAATAACTAATAAAAGATTGATTCTTGATTATGTTCAATTTCAAAGTAAAATTATTTCCAATGAATAACATTGGATTAAATGGTAAAACTATAATATATTTATAATTCCAAACTGTTAAAATTTATAATTTAACACTATAATTTAATTTGATTAAAAATTTGTTTTCAGTTAAAATATATTATTTTCACTATTCACCCAAATATGAATGTTTTTTTAGAAAAACACCAAAAATTTATTGAAACTAAATTATTATGTCACGATTCTAAAGAAGATGTTTATTTTGTCAAATTGAATATATAAATGTTTCAAATATTGTATTTAAAAAGGGTTCACCATTAAAAGGTGGTAAAATTTCATTTTTTTTTGAAAAGTACTTCTTTTATCTGAATAAAATGAATTTATTCTTTAATTATGTCTAATAAACTCATAACATGGATTATAAAATTATAAGGATTATATAATGATCAAAATTCAGTTAATACTATTCATAACTGCTTTTGAACAGCTAGTTTGGTAAGTCATGGTGTGCTTGAACTCGGTGTTAAGTGTAGTGCAAGTAATTGAATTATTTTGAAGAAATAATGTACTATGAAATATTGGGGTGTTAAATTCTTCTCTCCTTCAATAAATTGTTTCCTCGTAATTTTAAATTGTTCTTTGAAAATAAATGGTCAATAAAATAGAAAAATTCCTTTGTGGAAAACCCACATTGGAAACTGGGTTAATAACATTTTGTCTTAATAAGAGGAAAAGGGAAATGAATGGGTCACCACAAAATTATGATCTTGATTTGGAAAACAGAATTAGAGGAAAAATGTAAATATTTATAGGGAGTGATTGAGTTCATCAATCACAAACAAGTGTAAAATTGAGGACCTCAGATCCATCAATTTAAGACGATTTAAAATACCATCGGTTCAACAAAACATAAGGTATTTGTATAACACATTTTGTTTTTAATATCCCTTCTATAAGGTTTAAGAATTAATTTACCCATAGAATAAGAGGAAAAAAATTATATATATATATACTTGACAAGTAGTGTTTCATGCTTCAACTAATTCCTACCACAAACTCATCTTTCACTCCAAAAGATTTCAAAAAAAAATATTTATCCTAATATTATAGGGTTTCAAAAATAATAATGAATTTATAATTCACCTATAAAACCCTTTAAAAAAACTATTTTATACAATCTTGGGACTTTACATAGTCTAGTGGTAGGCGATAAATCCCAATGGTACTATGGTAGTGGGTTCGATTCTCACATCATTGTCCGACTCGACAGATTGTCACATAGTCTGTGTGTTGTCCTTTTTATAAAAATCCAAAAATAACCTTAACAATAGTATCCAATTTCAAACATAATCCATTCCAACCTTTAGAATTATCCAAAATACTTCTATACAAACTCACAGTGCAAAATTTATAAGTAAGTTAAACATAATGAAGATCCTTTTTTCCACATAATAACATGTGAACACCTTCATCATGTATTATTTAAAACATGGTAACACCCGGAATTACCATAAAACCTTATTGATTTCATTCATGCTCCCTTTTCCTTTATATAATATTGGATATATTCCTTATATCCAAAAAATTTTAATATTCCAATAATGATGAAATAAACAGACTATTAATCCGTTCATAGGAAGTAAAGAATATCCAATATATGTTATCCAAATCAAAAATCTCTTATTACAAAATCAATACCTCATTATCAGGACCATATTAAGGATTACCTTTCCATTAACCTTTTATTTTTTCAAAAGTGTATCATACTATTAAGTCACTTTTCATAGAACCATATAATCTCAAATCCTCAATAAAATAGTACTGCAGCACAATCCTTATTTATCTCCATAATTCATATAACTAGTATATTGTTGATACAACATTCAAATGAAATAATTATATAATAACAACATAAGAAAACTAGTCATTCCTCTTCATCTGAGGTTGTATCATAACTTAATTATTATCCAATAGCATCATTTCAGGTATACTCTGATGACTAGGACATTGATTCACGTAGTATCCCAACACCTTATAGATGAAGCATTTTACATTTGAAACCTTTTTCTTACCTTTACAATCACGTACTTGGTGTCCTTTTTCTCCACACTTATAAAACACTCTCACTCCCTTCAATAATTTACCAAAGGGATTATTTCTACATTTATCACATATGGGAAAATCCAACTTTCCCCTCTTCCCTTTATCCATCCTTCTCTCTACCATCATTTTCTTCTCTTGCTTCCCTTCAAATCCATAGGACTCAGAGAATTATTTACTTATCATATTCACACATGATACTATTTTTTCAAAGGTTTAGAATATGTGGGGGACTGTTTCCCTTCAAATGTTGTCTTAATACCAGGAAAAATATGATCCCTTTTTACTTTTGGGATCATACATATTGCTGGAGTTCTCATTCCTTCTACTAGGCACAATTTCTTAACAATGTAATACACTAGGCCAGTTTCTGAATAGCAAATCATAATTCCAAACTAGTAAAATACCTAATGTAAATTGAACAGTTTATAGATATAATCCATAATCATAAAAATGTTTTCTTTGAGGAAGTATTGACTCTTAAAACCCCCATAATGTCTTGTAATGAAAATGTGAATTATCCTATGCATATCCCCCAGGACTGTCATAACCTAGAGTGCAGCAAGTCCCATTGTCATGCACCAGTTCCAGTTTGAGTCTTGCTCAAGGCGGTGTTTTAATGTTTTACCCCTAGGTACATATGTGCCAGAGCCAACTCTACCAACTTGTATCCATATAGGGATGAATTTCATGGAAAAGTCACAAAATCTCAACCTTTCCAAAATTCTAGAAAGTTCTTCTATACTAATCCTCAAAGTCTACCTTAGGGTGATGTTCTCTAATGAGAGTTTATCTAAATCTAGTTTCCAAGGTTTTTGATAAACATCCTATGATACCAACTATAATGCCCGACCCCAGTTACCCAGAGTCGGTGCATTATTACATAACATTGGCATAGTTACAAAGAATCAAGTCCCAAATAACCGATCAGTTTAGCACTGTTGGAAAAAAGATTACATAAATGAAGTTCCACATTACAACATGAATAGAAAAACAATAGTAATTTATTTCATTAAAACATCCAAGACACCGAGAATATGCCTGTAAGTCACTCATGACTAACTTCTTCATATCCCTGGAAAATAAGACCTAAGAAAGGGGCGAGCTCAAATGGTCAATAAGGATAACAATATAGCAGAAACCTTCATAAATAAGCATAAACATTTAAAGAAATGTATAAAACTAAAAAAATCCTTTTCAACATAAATCTCATCATAATATTAATAATATCAATCAAAATAATGCCATTTACTTACTCACATGGATATTCTACTAGTCGAATAATCACATCCAATATCAATAGCCACTTTCATAATTATGGAATGTATAATACTAGACTTTCATAACCACATAGTCAATACCTTGTGCCATGACTAAAAATAAGATTTGGTCAAGGCCTTGTGCCAAGACACTAGTTTGTCTCATGATACCAACTGATGCATCGAGGAGCTATAGTGGGCCCCACCCATCACTTGCTAAGTCCAATGCATTCCTCATATAAAAAGGTTTAAACATAACATAAACATTCATATTAAAACTAGAATACAAAATGTCAATACTTTATCCATAAACCATGAATGGTATAGAAATAACACATCCACAATCAAACATATCAAAAAACCTTCAATACAATATCGAAGATTTTTATCATAATAAATCAACTTCAAACAAGTTTAAAATCCATCGATGGATGTTGACATAGATGAAAATGATTTGTACAACTCTTTGAGAGAAATATATATTTTTCATGAAAACATTTAAAAGTCACACAATTTAAAAAGGAAGACATTTAAAGACATTTTTGAATCAAAGTGTCCCATAACACTTCGAAACTTTTCAAAGTAATTAACATTTTAAAAACATTCATGTCCATATAAATAAATCCTTAAAAACTATTTTGAAAACATTGACATTAATGAGAAAGATTTAGAATAATAAATATTTAAAACATTTAAAATGATGTTTTAGTAAAAAGTATTTTAAAAATAATCCATTTGAAAACTCTTTTATGAAACATGGAAATGGATAATAAATATGTCCCAGTAGATACTTACATAAAAACAACCACAGATAATAAAGAGATTGTGAAATTAACCCTTACCTTGCACTTTCCTTTAGTCGAGGGTAAGTTTAATCTCTTATATGATGACTGTATTATGTTATTAAATTATAACAGAACCATATTAATATTTATGATATCATACATGATCCATTTAAGACTTTATACTTTCCATTTAATAATAATTTCCATCTTATATAAAGATTTTGGGTAATAATCACTTTCATTATCATACGTGTTTTAACTTGTTACTTTTGATTATATCACATAGGTCACGATTAAATACATCCAAAATATAGTACATGATTTATATATCATATATATTTAGAATATAAATATGTATAATAGACATATAAATGAAATAGGAAACACCGTTTATGGAGACGGTAGTCCGTACGTACGCATAAACACGGTTTCCGTTTTCATGTCGCATTGAATAGAACTAAGTGAATAAGATATATGTAAGTGTGTGTGTATATATATCTCTCTAGTAGAATTATTGCAGCAACTTGGGTTTTGGCCCTACCATACTTTGAAATATTCCTATGAATAATTTCAGAGCTAGGCGCGAAGACGACATACGATTCTGAGGCCCAGTGTGGCCAGAATTAATTTTATAAAAATATTAAGTATTTTTATAATAAACACATGTTAGGGGTCTATTATATCCTAAAAAGTAGCTTAAAATGGAAATATGAGGATACAGTTGCGTCTGGAACGTCCCGTTTACCCTAGGTGGGGTGTAAACTTTGCAGGCACGGGCTTGCTGTGAGAAAAGCCACTAGAGGCGTTCATGTAAATAAATTCAAATTATAATTTACGAGCGTCGGCTCAGATAACTTTTGAATGGAGACTTGGATAGAAAATCTAAGTCTGTTGTTTCATTAAGAACTTTGTATTTACCCTAGGTTCGACATAACTTTAGTCGGCGTCGGGTGCTGGGTCGAAGGTGTGTTGGTGGGGAGTTAAATGAAGTGTTTAAAAAAAGCCTTCATCTCCACCCACCCTTCTCCCCCACCTTCCACGCACAGGAGGAAACGTCACCCCCTCCCTCATCTGTTATTTACTGATTCGAGCCGCAACCGTCCGTTTTCTGCGCCAATCATCTACGGATCGAGCTTCAGGGCATCGCGGGCATCGTTCTGCACCCGAAACTTTGATGTTTCACCCCTGAGGTAGGTGGTTTGAGTTTTAATTCCCCGGTCATGTTTTTGCTTCAAATTACTTTGTTTTGTTTGTCGTAGCAGGGAGAATCGGGTCCCGAGGGTTGCGCAGGAACCATCGTATCGGAAAACGGACCCCCAGGGTGGTCCCGGGGGTCCGCAGAATCCTCGTCGGCGTGTCCCCGGAGCTGTGGCACCGGCGCTGGCGAGGGGCAACCGGCCACAGTGGGCCGACACGGCATGGCGGCGGAGGCCGCTTGAAGTGCGGCGGTGCGCCGCCTAGCATGGCAGAGGTCCATGGTCCCACGGCGGGGTGGGCCGCAGTGCGTCGGAGGGCTGCCGACCGGGGTGGGTCGACGGCAAGAGTAGCCAGACTAGCCGGGGCGGGCCGCTGTAGGCCGGTTCATGCCAGGTTGGGCCAGTCCGGTCCAGTCTTCGTCCAGGGGTTCTTTAAACCCCCGCAGTTTGCTAACTGAGTGTCTGTTTCACATACCATCTATGGCAACGTGAACCCGGCGACAAGGTGAACCTTTTGTTGAGTGTTCAAGAGTTTTAAGTTTCGGTATCATGGCCCAGATGCATGAAACGTTGAATAAAATAATAATATTTTATTATTATTCGAATTCGGGCCATTGTATCTTCTACCCGGAGCGTCTGATTGACGTTCTGTCAGTGGCGTTGACACCCTGAAGTTACATCGAAGTTTTCTTGATGGTTTCTGAGTGTTGGGACTGAGTTTTGTGTGTGGGACCCACGAGGCCGGGTTTGGGCGGTTACGGAGAAATGTAACTTTCTCACCAGGAGTCCGATTTTGGCAGATGAATAGTCGATCCTGTGTGTTTTTTCAAGAGAATCACAATGGTGCGATCCATTTTATTAGTTTTTGGATCTAGGTGTGGGCCCCACCAGGCCTGGTTTCATTGAATAATACCTTTTTCACCAGTTGCTCATTTCGGGCGAGTAAACAGCCTATCCAGTGTGTTTTTCCACGTGGATTGTGATGGTTTCCTTGGTATCTGTCTTGGAGGTGCACAGGGTGGCGTTGTGGTGGGTCGCTTGGGTTAGTGACGTTTGGACCGAAATTGGTTGAGGGAACTCCCTTGGTTCGTTCTTATGAGGGTCCGCACGACATCACAACCTTCGTAAAGGTTTGTGATCCTCTCGATGGTATGTTTAATTTGTTAGAGTTGTGGCATCCCTCCGGTGGGACCAGAGCGGGATACTCTAGCATCGTTTCCCTAGATCGGGTTCTTGGTATCTCTATGATCGCTTATCCATGGGTGGCGACCCCTATCTAGCAGGTTAACCCCATACGGTTTGTGTCATCATCAGGAATATGATCCCCTACGTGGTGGGTCGTGCTCAGTAGGGTTTTGGCATCATTGGGTATATGATCCCCTAATCAACATGAGGATTCTAGTAGGGTTGCAGTATCATTGGTTATTCGATCCCCTACTCAGCGCGTGGTTTCTATAGGGTTGTGGCATCGTCAGTTCGATCCCCTACAGTGTGAGATGTACCAGATAGGGTTTCGGTATTGTCGCACCCGTCGTGATAGGGGTGACGATCCTCGTTCTGAGTGACGTGTTTCTGATGGACGCGAGATCGGGTTATGGTTTCCCCCAGCGGATCCTGGGAGTGAACCCCTTTTTGTGAGACCTATGAATGCCAGATCGGGTTGTTGTTTACCCTAGTGGATCCTGGGAGTGATCCCCTATCTGTGAGACCTACAAATTCCAGATTGGGTTGTGGTATCCCCCAACAGACCCTAAGAGTGATCCCCTATCTATGATATCGTCGTATACCGATGCGGGTTTTGGTATCCCCTAGCGGACCCTACGAGCGATCCCATATCCAAGGAGTGTGGTGTTTATGTTGTTTCAGTGAGGTTTCATCAGTGATGATATCTGACGATTGTGATCTCTCCGGTGAGCGTCTGATATGTTTGTGTGGGACCCGATGGAGTGTATCTCTTAGACGAGTGTCATATGGGATGACAATGAATGTGGAGTGTGTTGTCCCGTTTGTGAACCATTGCAGGTGATGAGGTCGGTACCTCATGTGGCTTGGTGCGTGAGATGAGTATATCTGGATGTTCAAGGTCATTGTATGGGAATACACCTAGTTTGAGCTGACTAGTTGTGTTTTTCCAAGGATGGTCATGAGATGGAGTTTCTATCTCGTCTAGGTTCTCTCTAGATAGAATGAGAAGACTGTTTCCTTTCAGTTTCTCTATTTTGTTTTGGGTTTTTGGGGTGCCTACTGAGTATTGTTGTACTCACCCTTGCGTTGGCTTTGCCCGCACATGTTTGTGTCTTGTGCAGACCACATGCCTTTCGACGGAGTCCCAGGAATACCCAGAGCAAGAGAAGCTTAGTGAGCGGGTTTGACTAGGGTGTTTATCGGACTTTTGTCGAGGAGCTTACCGGCAGGTGTTTTGGCAGTGTTTTTTCCTCCTTATGAGTAGGTTGGACACTTTGTAGTTTTCCTTTGGTGGGCCTTGTTTTTTCCTTTTTGAATTGGTGTTGCACTCTGGTTTAGGATAGATGTATGCATGAATTTTCTTTTCAGTTTTATATATCTATGCACTACTACATGGAGGTGTATGTGGGTGCGTATGTATAGGTAACTTAGGATAATACCTCCCATTGTGTGATAACCATCTTGGAACTAGACGCCATCCCCTAGCCTATTTGAGGTAGGCTTGAGGAGTCGTGGCTCAAGCCCATTTGGGTCGGGTCGTGACAGAGTGGTATCATAGGAGGTTCCACATTTGGGATCACATAGCATAGCTGGTCTTGCTGTGAGTTTGGTTTGGGTTGCATATCGGCAGTGTTATGATGTTTCGAGTTAGGATTTCAGGCCAGAGACTCCAGTGTTGGTGCAGTGGCCGATGAATCCATACACCAGGACTCTGATAATCTGCCTTTAGACTTGGGACATATTCACACTGGTTGAAGGGACATAATGGTACATGCATCATATAGGACTGGGTTTTTGGGTTTCCCTTGTTCTCCTAGAGTTATATCACCATATATACTCTTTGTCTGTGGTGCATCTTGAATGTATTTCAGGATGCCTCCATGACGGCAGCCAGCGAGGGTTCCGCGGTAGGATGGTGTTGATGATCCGCCCCGTCTAGGGGCTGTAGACCAAGGCACATGTTTTGAGGCTGGACCTCCAGGAGGTCTGCCAGTTACGCCACCACCTTTCGAGCATCTAGTTGTTCCAGAAGTGCAGGATGAGGTTGCGCGCAGGCTATGTGCACTGCACAAGTTCCATAGGTAGCGACCTCTGAGGTTTGAGGGTGATCCAAAACCTCAGGCAGCTGATGATTAGCTCAAAGTGGTCACCTGAGTTTTCCACCTTGTGAGAACACCCCAAGATTAGATGGTGGTCCTAGTGGTGAGACTTCTGCTTGGTTCGGCTGGGTGATGGTGGAGTTTGGCGATGCAGTACCACGATGAGGAGATGCTCATGTGGGAAGAGTTTGAGCGGCTCTTCAGGGAAGTGTTCTATCCAATGACACTGAGGTCAGTGCGGAATAAGGAGCTTCTATAGCTTCGACATGAGGGCATGACTGTGTTGGAGTACTCTGCGAGGTTTACAGACTAGTCATGATACTCCCTAGATATGGTTCGAGACCCGTTGTTTAGAGCTCGGACATTCGATCAGGGGTTACGCAGGGACATCTAGGCAGGTTTGATTTCTTTATGTCTGCCCACTTATGCTAGAGTGTTGGAGAGACCATTGGTGGTGGAGAGATTTCTGGATGAGAAGATCCCTCCTGTTAGTGATGGGGGCGTGAGAGCTGAGACTTCATCACTCGGATCAGCATCTGGTTGCTGATGACAGACACAGGGGCCCGGACGTGGCTGATGTTTCAGGAGGCGACCCCAGGATGGAGAATCTGAGGCTTAGGGATTAAAGGGCTCGCATGCCAGTTTTGGTCAGTTGTAGGAGGGGAAGTGTTACTCTTGCGACGATTGGGGATATCTTGCAAGATATTGTTAGACCTGTCATGCTGTTGAGAGGGAGCCGGTCGACATACCACCATGGCAGAGGAAACGACTCGAGCAAGGAGTTCCACAAGGTGGCGGACGTGGCAATGGAGCTGGTGGAGCAGCAGGAGGTGGTAGGTGGTATCAGTTGCCACCACCCCCACCCCCAGGTGGTCCATGCCAAGCACAGGGAGCTGGTGGCCGAAGGCGAGGAAAACTACATTCCCTAAAGGGTGTTGACCCAGAGGCTCCATGGATGGATAGAGGTATGTCTTGTGTCCTTTCTACTTTCTGTAGTAGTTTGATAGACACTGTCTAGAGGTACTCATTCATTTCCATTACTTTCTTGAGTTTTTTTCAGGGTATTGGTAAGATCATGTGTGGGTTTTGTTCAGCGGGCTTTGAATGCGTGATGAAGAGGGATCCTTCCCCCACAGAGACACATTTTTGTGACGCGATTAAAACCCTAAGGGTGAGTAAGTGCCACCCAAAGTGGATAGTGTTGAGGTGTGGTGGATAGATTCCTTTGACATATGTGTTTGGGTAGGGGTGTTTGTTGGCGAACTCGTTGGCATGGGAGACCCAGTTGAGAGTCTAGTCGCCTTCCTTGTGATTATAGCTATTTAGGGATGAAAAGATCGAAGGTGGGGAGGATTTAGTGACTCGGGTTTTGGCCATGTCAGACTTTAGAATTTTCCTATGAATAATTTTAGAGCCAGTCACGAAGAAAACATGCGATTCTGAGGCCCGGTATGCCCGAAATTAATTTTAAAAAAATATTAAGTATTTTTATACCATGCACGTGGTGGGGGTCTGTTATCTCCTAAACGCTAGCTCAGAATGGGAATCTGAGGGCATGATTACGTCCGGAATGTGTATTTTAACCTAGGAGGGGTGTAAAATTAACGAGAGCGGGCCTGCTATTAGAAAAGCCACCAGGGGCATTTTGGTAAATAAATGAAAAAGTTAATTTATGAGCGTCGGCTCGAATAACTTCTGAACGGAAACTTGGATAAAAAATGCGAGTCTTCCTTCATGTTCAGAATTCCATGTTTACCCTAGGTGCGACATAACTTTAGTCGGCACCGGGTGCCGGGTCGGAGGCGTGTTCGCAGGGAGTTAAAAGAAGTGTTTAATAAAAAAATAAAAAAATATGCCTTCATCTCCCCCACCCTTCTCCGAATCCTTCCATGCGCAGGGGGCAATGACACCCCTCATCCCTCATCAGCTCTTCACCAATTAGAGCCGCAACCATTTGTTTTCTGCGCTGATCGTTAGTGGATCGTGCTTCAGGGCGTCGCGGGCGTCCTTCTACACACGAAGCTTCGGCGTTTCTCCCACGAGGTAGGAGGTTTGAGTCTTAATTCCCGAATCCAGTTTTTTCTTTGAATTGCTTCGTTTTGTTTTTGTAGCAGGGAAGATTGGGTCTCGAGAGTCGCGCATGCACCTGCAGATTAGAAAACGGACCACCGGGGTGGTCCCGACGATCAGCGAAAGCCTCACCGGTGAGGGGCAGCCAGCCACGGCGGGCCGGCGTGGCAGGTCGGCGACGACCGCAAGAAGTGTGGTGGTGCGCCGCGTAGTGCGGCCAAGGGCCGTGGTCCCATAGCAGGGAGGGCCACAGTGCGACGAAGGGCCGCCAACCGGGGCGGTATGGGGGCAGCGGTGGCCGGACCGGCCGAGGTGGGCCGGTTCATGTAACAACCCAAGATTTTATGAAAACTATTCTTTTTAATTTTATTAATGTCTTGTGTTTTACGCTACACCAAAAAGAGCTTGCACAACACGCATCCTTGACTTGCCTTCCTCGATAGCATGTGTAGTACGCAATACTGAGTTTCACGAAACAACGATATGCTATTAAAATATTATTAAAACTAGCCGTTATAAATAGTAATAACCAATTTTTAAAATTTTAGAAATTTTAGCTCTCAAAATGGACTTCATTTTTGGATTCGTAATATCGAAATTAGCTTAGGGTGAAATTTTGGTACTTTTCGGATAACTTTCATTTTCTAATGAATAGTGAAAATTACTAAATTTTAATTAAAAACAACTTTTTTTATCGAAATAATTAATAGTGATAAATTATTAATTTGAGTGGTTTTAAAGTATATTTAGAATATATTTTTACAATTTAATACAATGTTGGTCATTGAATGTAATTTCACATTTAAACCAGACATAAACAAGTGTCAATCTTTTGATAGATATTGTTTCTTAAAAACACGCTTTTTGTTTTAATAGCGGGATTTAATTATAAAATTAATAATGAAACTTCTATGTTATGAATTTGGTAAAATATAATTCATTTTTGAATTCGGAATATGAAATATAGCTTAGGATGAAATTTTGGTATTGTTCTAAAAAACATCAATTTTTGATGAATAGTGAAACTACTAAGTGGTAGTTAAAAAAACTAAATTTTTCATAAAACTTAATTTTACCGCTTCTGTGAATGGAATTTCAAAAATCCGAGATACACGGTTGATGTCAGTAAGTAAAATGTGGTTCAATGAGATGAAAATAATTTTTTGTGAATAGTCACTTTTTACTGTTATTTACCACGGTTAAAAGTAAATAGGGTAATTAAGAGTAAGAATGATATTAATATTACCCTAACACATGTACTAATTCTATTGGACAAGTGTATCTAGACCAAAAACAACCTTAAGTGTAAAATATTATCATTTAGGCCCACTTGGATTAGATTAGGACATTTATTATTATTTAATTCAAAGAAGAGTTAAAAAAGTTAAAATCAAAGTTTATTTACTAAAACATTTTTAATATAGGGTTATACTTAAGATAAATTCGATTGTAAATATTCATTAGAAAGATAAAAAGCATTCCTACATAATGGTTTTATTTGTAATTTTTAGACATCAAATAATTTAATTTATTTATGACACAAAGATGATGCAGTAATTATCTTATTAATGAAATATTGACATAATTGATATTATAAATACCAAAATAAATGTAATTTAAGACTTTTTATGAATTACACTAATTTTATAGGTTACTATGATATATTAGTGTTGATTTAATTAGCTTGGTTCGAACATATAATTCTGTTATGACTTTAACAAAAATAATATATCAAATAGTGTCAAAATTGACACAAAATAGTTTTTAAATCAAATATTATATTATTAATTGTTATTTTATTCCTAAAAATCTAAGGTTCGGCCAAATTACTTAGATAAGGATATATATATTAATAATAAACAATTTGGGGTTCGTTTGGCATGTTATAGTAAGTTTATTAACCATATAGTGTAAGAAAACAAAAAGACACGGTAAAAGTTAAATTATTTAACTTAGAGTTAAATCTAATTGATAAGGTTAAAATAATAACCTAAACTTGTCTAAATCCTAATGGTTGATAGGATTTCGACCCATCCCCACTTTATCTTCGAAATAAGACCCTTTGGATCCATTATAAACCGATTTTGACTTTAATATAAAATAATATTTTGAGATATTCCTAAGGTGCCCCTCTCCTCCCTTATAAAAGGACACCTCCTCCCCCTCCTCCTCACACCAATTTGAGCACTCAAGCTCAGCCAACCCCTGCCAAAATTCCTTCTCCACTTCCCTAGAATAATCCTAGAGGTCCTGTTCTTCTTCAAAGACCAATCTTAGTTCCCTAAGTGGAGGATTCAAAGAGGCGTTTCAAAGAAGAGGTAATAACCATTACCGATCTTTTCAATTTCATTCTTCTTCAACTTCTTCTTCTTTAGTTGTTTCAAGACAAAGTAATAAAATCAGTATTACTTACATACTGATATGTTATTATAAATATGAAACAACCCTAATTCACCTTCTATCCATCCTACGGAAAAATGAAATCACCGTGCGTGCGTACGTACGGAATACCGTCTCCACGCCGTGGTGTAATCTATTTTCCTCCACCAGATTAATTGGATGGGTATAATGGTGTAATGAGTAACTATATATGATTATTATAAAGTTATATTGATACTGAAATAGTATACATACACTTCAACACAATTCCACGACCATGGGAACGATATCATCGCTCGTGCGTACGTACGGACTACCGTCTCCACGACGCGATGAGATTCATTCTCCATGTTAACCATTTAAGAATGATTATAAAGTATATATAAGAAATAATAATGAAATATATGACATTACAAAGCTACTGGATTCATTTATATATATATATGTATGTCATCTACTTACTTCCATTCAAGACAATAAGGAAAGGAAAACAGCGTTCATGCGTACGTACGGACTACCGTCTCCATGAACGGTGTTTTTCATTTCATTTATCTATCTATTATATATATATATACTGAATATATATGATATATAAATCATATTTTATATTCTGTAAGTAAGTAAATCATGATATAAGTATTAACAATGTCAAGAACAATAAGTCAAAACACCTACGATAAATGAAACGATTTTACCCAAAACGCTTCTTTAACATGGAATTTACAAAAGAACGGGTAATATAAAGTTATAAGTGAACCATATATGATATCATAACAGTGAATATGATTCTGTAATAAGTCAATGACATTATTTAAATCATTATACAGGAGGTTCGGACACATACGAAGCAAATCGGACCTAAGGTAAGGGATAAATTTTCAATCTCATTTTTATCCGAGATTGCTTATACGTAAGTATTTACTGGGGTTACGTTTGTCATCCATGACCATGTTTTCTAAAAATGTTTTTATAAAATGTTTACCATTCTTCCATAAATTTTTAAAGTCATTTTTACCCTTTATTGACTTTTTACCACATTGTATGAATGAAATCTTTCCTTTGGTTACCATATAAGGTACTTTTTGACTTTTCCGACAAAAGTACGAGGAGAATGTTATTTTTAACTTATACGGCTTGAAAGGATTTTTACGGTTTCATTTCCAAGAAGCTTCCTCTACAAGATTGCATAATTATTTTCAAAAAAATCCTTATCTTTTAAAATTGCATGGAATTTTGTGAAAAGAAAATGATTTTAAAGAAGAAAGGATATTTTCCTCAAGAATTCATTTCAAGTGTTTTTCTCAAAACTATTTTCCATCTAAGATGACATTATTTGATATGTATGTTTCAAGTAAAATGTCTCTATGATTTAAATGGTATCAATTTTCTTATGATGAATGATATCAATTGTTTATGGATTATGATGACATGATGTTTAAGAATCCCATTTTATTACATGGGTTATGCAATGATGTATGATTTATGATTTTGTGGCACACATAAGAATGGTATCATTATGAGATGGGTGGGACCTATATCTCCCTCCAATGCATTGGGTAAAGATTTTATATCTCATGGGATAGACATGGCTGGAATGGTAGGTTATACCAGTTCAGTGAAACAGGACTGAAACGAGGGTGACTCAGTTCAGAAAGGGACTTTGTCCACTAAGATAGTCTTGGAAATGAGTCTTGACTAACAAGAAATGATTCTCTATGATTATGTGTGTATGCCACAAAGTTTCATGTTTTAAGTTATGATTATTGGGATTAAATTTCACTTCTATGATTTATCCCATGTTATGAAATTATGCTCTCTTTTGCAGGTTAAGATTTCCAAAATGTTATGTTCTTATGAATATGATGTGATTGATATTTATTTTATTTACCCTTACTGAGAATTTGAGCTCACCCTTTTATGTTTTCTTTTCCCCAGGTTATAAAGAAAGGTTTTAGGTATAAAAAAAGAAGAAGATCTTTATGGGAGATATTGAAGATCTTTCACCAGGATTAGAAGATTATATTCCGAGTTTCCAAAGACACTAAACTGTTACGATCCTTGTGTGTGTGATTTTGTTATGTACTAAGTATTCCTCAAATGTAATGTAATGTCAATGTACGTCAAGCTTCGGGTCTCTACAGTTGGTATCAGAGGAAAGGTTTAGTCAACCTTTGGAAAGTAGGATGCGAGAACTTTAGTGAGATACCTAGAGATATTTCTAAGGTATGTCTAGGGATGTCCCTAAGGTTAAGTATACGTATAGGTTATAGTACTAGAATTACGCTAACGATCATAGAATTAAACCTAAGATGTTAGATATTGAAGGTACTCCACCTTTATTATGTTGTTTTCCCTATCATGATTTTTGTCTCTCACACTATTCTTTTTGGGTTTTAGACGATGGTTGGAACCTGAAGGAACCGTGTTGATCAATGCAATGGACAATGCAATGATTGTCCTCCTGAACAATCAAATGTTATGGGAGATGGAGTGAAAAATCTTATTGCTATACTTACACAAGCTATGAATCATTCGGGACTTCCAAATGAGCAGAGAAGGGAACAATATTCTATTGAGTCCTTCATGAGGCAACGTCCACCTTCTTTCAGTGGGTCTTCTGATCCACTTGTTGCTGAACAATGGATCAGTACCACTGAAAAGATATTTTCAGTTCTTCAATGTTCTGAGCATGATAAAGTCATCTTAGCAATATATCGTTTGGAAGGTGAAGCTGATCAATAGTGCAATCTTATCAAGAATACGAGGCCAAGAGATGAAATTGAGTCCATGGAATGGTACGAGTTCAAGAACTTGTTTTTCAGTAAGTACTTCCCTCGTATTCTTCGAACAAAGATGGAAAAGGAGTTTCTTGAGCAGAATCAGAAGGATGATGAATCTGTTGGTATATACAAAGAAAATTTTACAAGACTTGCAAGGTATGCATCTGGCATTTTCATCCAACCTGAAAGTAAAGTTGATCGATTTTTCAGTGGATTAAAACCAAGTCTTCGAAGGGCATTAGCTATAAGAGACTTCAGTAGCTATGAAGAAATTGTGCGTTGTGCTATCAAGGTAGAAATGGAAGTTGGTGTTACATATCCATCTCATGGTTTTAATAAGAAACGAAAGATGGAGTTTAAGGATAAATCTTAGAATAATGGTAAAAAGAAGATGAATGTTTCCTTATGCTCAAATTGTGGAAAGAAGCATGGTGGAGATTGTCTTAAAGGGACTAGAAAATGTTTTAAGTGTGGAAAAGAAGGTCATCGATCAACTGAGTGTCGAAGTAATGGAAAAAGGGATTATAATTATTTGAATAAAGCAAACACTGCAGAAAACACACCACCAACACTTCAATGCTTCAAGTGCAAGGAAATGGGGCATTATGCTAATAAATTCCCTAATACAAGGGTTAGTAATGATCGACATGAGAAACCGCTTAAGGCAAAGGACAAAGGGAAGTCACATGCGATCACTATTGGAAATGTTGAATATGAAAACGATGTGGTTTAATGATTAAGTGTTTATGTAATGGGATTCCAAAATAATGTTGTATCATAAAGTATTGGAATATTTATGTATTGGTCTAATGTGGTATTCAGAGTGATTGAGAAATTTTTTTATGGAAATAAGATGATATGTGCATAATGAAGGGAAAACGAGAAAATGAAATGTTTAACAGTATTCATGAGCTCATGATTGATATATGGACTAAGTGATATCATGGTTTGAGTATAAATAATTTTGAGGATTTTGGTATGTGGAAAGTGTTAACTTTTAACTGCATTCAAGTTTTTACTAAGGTTCAATGGTTATTCAATAGAATACATGATTAAGGACTTTGAATGTTTGGAATGTGACCAACAAAACATATCTTATGATATATGGATCAACGATGGTATTAAATCTCTGGTAATCGTTTTGACTATGTTATGAGAATGGACTGCAGTATTATGGATAAGCCTAAAGATTGGAATGGATTATGTTGGACATAAGTTAGTATTGTTTAAAGATAGAAGATTTTTGATATTATTGATGGGATGTTATAGTAATATAGTTTTAGAAAAAGGACAACCTGCAGGACGGGCGACAGTCCATCTCGTCGGACAAGGCTGTGGGGATCGAACCCACAACCGAAGTGCGACTGGCCTTTATCGCCTACCACTGGCCTACAGGAAGTCCCTGTTTAGTAGAAACTAGTTTTATTATATTAAACAGTATAATATATGAAGTATAAGTCCAATTTAGGAACCATATATGATTAATCTCACTATAGAATGACTTATGTATATTTAATAACTTTTTATAACCTTTTGTTTGAGACAGATGGAATGACCCGTCATTCTATCACATGATCTGCTAACACTTCACGAATAACAAATTCAACTTCATTTATTTAAGAGATGAGGTGGAAATTGTTCAAGGCACGAACAACAGTGAGATTGTTCTAAAATAAAGTAAGTATTCATTATAATTCAAATTTTCAACTTTAGGAAAATGATCTTGAAAACCAAAAATGTTGTCCTAGTGATCTTATACCTGATGAATCAGATGGTACCTTAGATCGTTACAAATTTATGGATTTGTGATTGCTGGATTTTCCATAGCCATGTTCTCTACCACACTCTATCAGAACATGATGGTTAGATTTCTCTTCCATATCCATATTTTCACCTATGTGGAAACCCAGTGATTAGTTTATTGGGTAATCGTTACATTTCATACTTTAGTTTTTAAAGCCAAGTTTTGGTATTCCTTTTTACGATGTGTGTTTCTATTAAAGAAACTTTCGAATAGTAAACTATTTATAACCCCGACGAATTTCGAGGGCGAAATTCATTTTAAGGGGGGTAGAATGTAACAGCCAGAGATTTTATGAAAACTATTCTTTTTAATTTTATTAATGTCTTGTGTTGTACGCTATACCAAAAAGAGCTTGCACAACACGCATCCTTGACTTTCCTTCCTCGATAGCGTGTGTAGTACGCAATACTGAGTTTCACGAAACAACGATATGTTATTAAAATATTATAAAAACTAGCCATCATGAATAGTAATAACCACTTTTTAAAATTTTAGAAATTTTAGCTCTCAAAATGGACTTCATTTTTGGATTCGTAATATCGAAATTAGCTTAGGGTGAAATTTTGGTACTTTTCGGATAACTTTCATTTTCTAATGAATACTGAAAATTACTAAATTTTAATTAAAAACAACTTTTTTTATCGAAATAATTAATAGTGATAAATTATTAATTTGAGTGGTTTTAAATTATATTTAGAATATATTTTTACAATTTAATACAATGTTGGTCATTGAATGTAATTTCACATTTAAACCAGACATAAACAAGTGTCAATCTTTTGATAGATATTGTTTCTTAAGAACACGCTTTTTGTTTTAACAACAGGATTTAATTATAAAATTAATTAATGAAACTTATATGTTATGAATTTGGTAAAATAGACTTCATTTTTTTATTCGGAAGATGAAATATAGCTTAGGATGAAATTTTGGCATTGTTCTGAAAAACATCAATTTTTGATGAATAGTGAAACTACTAAGTGGTAGTTAAAAAAACTGAATTTTTCATAAAACTTAATTTTACCACTTCTGTGAATGGAATTTCAAAAATCCGAGAGACATGGTTTATGTCAGTAAGTAAAATGTGGTTCAATTAGATGAAAATAATTTTTTGTGAATAGTAACTTTTTACTGTTATTTACCACGGTTAAAAGTAAATAGGGTAATTAAGGGTAAGAATGATATTAATATTACCCTAACATATGTCCTAATTCTATTGGACAAGTGTATATCGACCAAAAACAACCTTAAGTGTAAAATATTATCATTTAGGCCCACTTGGATTAGATTAGGACATTTATTATTATTTAATTCAAAGAAGAGTTAAAAGAGTTAAAATAAAAGTTTATTTACTAAAACATTTTTAATATAGGGTTATACATAAGATAAATTCGATTGTAAATATTCATTATAAAGCTAAAATGATTTCCTACATAGTGGTATTTTATTTGTAATTTTTAGACATCAAATAATTTAATTTAATTATGACACAAATATGATGCAGTAATTATCTTATTAATGAAATATTGACATAATTGATATTATAAATACCAAAATAAATGTAATTTAAGACTTTTTATAAATTCCACTAATTTTCTAGGTTACTATGATATATTAGTGTTGATTTAATTAGCTTGGTCATAACATATAATTCTGTTATGACTTTAACAAAAATCATATATCAAATAGTGTCAAAATTGACACAAAATAGTTTTTAAATAAAATATTATATTATTAATTGTTATTTTATTCCTAAAAATCTAAGGTTCGGCCAAATGACTTATATAAGGATATATATATTAATAATAAACAATTTGGGGTTCTTTTGGCATGTTATAGTAAGTTTATTAACCATATAGTGTAAAAAAACAAAAAGACACGGTAAAAGTTAAATTATTTAACTTAGAGTTAAATCTAATTGATAAGGTTAAAATAATAACCTAAACTTGTATAAATCCTATTGGTTGATAGGATTTCGACCCATCCCCACTTTAGCTTCGAAATAAGACCCTTTGGAACCATTATAAGCCGATTTTAACTTTAATATAAAATAATATTTTGAGATATTCCTAAGGTGCCCCTCTCCTCCCTTATAAAAGGACACCTCCTCCCCCTCCTCCTCACACCAACTTGAGCACTCAAGCTCGGCCAACCCCTGCCAAAGTCCCTTCTCCAATTCCCTAGAATAATCCTAGAGGTCCTGGTCTTCTTAAAAGACCAATCTTAGTTCCCTAAGTGAAGGATTCAAAGAGACGTTTCAAAGAAGAGGTAATAACCATTACCGATCTTTTCAATTTCTTTCTTCTTCAACTTCTTCTTCTTTAGTTGTTTCATGACAAAGTAATAAAATCAGTATTACTTACATACTGATATGTTATTATAAATATTAAACAACCCTAATTCACCTTCTATCCATCCTATGGAAAAATGAAATCATCGCGCGTGCGTACGTACGGAATACCGTCTCCATGCCGTGGTGTAATCTATTTTCCTCCACCACATTAATTGGATGGGTATAATGGTGTAATGAGTAACTATATATGATTATTATAAAGTTATATTGATACTTAAATAGTATACATACACTTAAACACAATTCCATGACCATGGGAACGATATCATCGCTCGTGCGTACGTACGGACTACCGTCTCCACGACGCGATGAGATTCATTCTCCATGTTAACCATTTAAGATTGATTATAAAGTATATATAAGAAATAATAATGAAATATATGACATTAAAAAGCTACTGGATTCATGTATATATATATATTTATGTAATCTACTTACTTCCATTCAAGACAATAAGGAAAGGAAAACAACGTTCATGCGTACGTACGGACTACCGTCTCCATGAACGGTGTTTTTCATTTCATTTATCTATATATTATATATATATATATATATACTGAATATATATGATATATAAATCATATTTTATATTCTGGAAGTAAGTAAATCATGATATAAGTATTAATAATGTCAAGAACAACAAGTCAAAACACCTACGATAAATGAAACGATTTTACCCAAAACGCTTCTTTAAAATGGAATTTACAAAAGAACGGGTAATATAAAGTCATAAGTGAACCATATATGATATCATAACAGTGAATATGATTATGTAATAAGTCAATGACATTATTTAAATCATTATACAGGAGGTTCGGACACATACGAAGCAAATCAGACCTAAGGTAAGGGATAAATTTTCAATCTCATTTTTATCCGAGATTGCTTATACGTAAGTATTTACTGGGGTTACGTTTATCATCCATGACCATGTTTTCAAAAAATGTTTTTATAAAATGTTTACCATTATTCCATAAATTTTTAAAGTCATTTTTACCCTTTATTGACTTTTTACCACATTGTATGAATGGAATCTTTCCTTTGGTTACCATATAAGGTACTTTTTGACTTTTCCGACAAAAGTACGAGGAGAATGTTATTTTTAACTTATACGGCTTGAAAGGATTTTTACGGTTTCATTTTCAAGAAGCTTCCTCTATAAGATTGCATGATTATTTTCAAAAAAATCCTTATCTTTTAAAATTGCATGGAATTTTGTGAAAAGAAAATGATTTTAAAGAAGAAAGGATATTTTCCTCAAGAATTCATTTCAAGTGTTTTTCTCAAAACTATTTTCCATCTAAGTAGAAATTATTTGATATGTATGTTTCAAGTAAAATGTCTCTATGATTTAAATGGTATCAATTTTCTTATGATGAATGATATCAATTGTTTATGGATTATGATGACATGATGTTTAAGAATCCCATTTTATTACATGGGTTATGCAATGATGTATGATTTATGATTTTGTGGAACACATAAGAATGGTATCATTATGAGATGGGTGGGACCTATATCTCCCTCCAATGCATTGGGTAAAGATTTTATATCTCATGAGATAGACATGGCTGGAATGGTAGGTTATACCGGTTCAGTGAAACAGGACTGAAACGAGGGTGACTCGGTTCAGAAAGGGACTTTGTCCACTAAGATAGTCTTGGCAATGAGTCTTGACTAAAAAGAAATGATTCTCTATGATTATGTGTGTATGCCACAAAGTTTCATGTTTTAAGTTATGATTATTGGGATTACATTTCACTTCTATGATTTATCCCATGTTATGAAATTATGCTCTCTTTTGCAGGTTAAGATTTCCAAAATGTTATGTTCTTATGAATATGATGTGATTGATATTTATTTTGTTTACCCTTACTGAGCATTTGAGCTCACCCTTTTATGTTTTCTTTTCCCCAGGATATAAAGAAAGGTTTTAGGTATAAAAAAAAGAAGATCTTTATGAGAGATATTGAAGATCTTTCACCAGGATTAGAAGATTATATTCCAAGTTTCCAAAGACACTAAACTATTACGATCTTTGTGTGTGTGTTTTTGTGTTGTACTAAGTATTCCGCAAATGTAATGTAATGTCAATGTACGTCAAGCTTCGGGTCTCTACAGTTCAGGCCATTGCGGGCCTGTTCAGGCCGGCCAGACCGGCCAGGGTGGGCAGGTCCGGTCTAGTCTTCATCCAGGGGGTTCTTTAAACCTCCACAGTTTTCTAACCTGGTGTCCCTTTCACATGTTTTCTATGCCGACGTGACCCTGGAGATGAGGCAAACCCTTCATTGTGGGTTTCAGAGTTTTATGTTTCGGTATCCTGGCCCAGGAGCTTGACACATCGAATAAAATAATACTATTTTATTATTATTCGACTTCAGCACATTGTATCTTCTAACCGGAGCGTCCGATTGACATGCTGTTAGTGGAGTTGTGACCCTGATGGTACGAGGGACTTTTATTGAAGTTTTTTGAGTGTTGGGACAGATTTTTGGATGTAGGCCCCACGAGGCCGAGTTTGTGCAGTTACAGAGAAACACAAAATTCTCACCAGGAGTCCGATTTTGGCAGATGAATAGTCAATCCAATGTGTTTTTTCGAGAGGATTGTAACTGTGTGATCTGTTTGATGAGTTTTGGGATCTAGTCATGGGCCCTACCTGGGCTGGTTTTGGTGAATAGTATATTTTTCACCGGTTGCCCATTTTGGGCGAGTAAACAGCCTATCCTGTGTGTTTTTTCGCATGGATCACGATGGTGGCCTTAATATCAGCCTTGGAGGTGCGTGTGGTGGGGATGTGGTGGGTCGCTCGGGTTAGTGACATTTGGAGCAGCAGTGGTTGAGGTTACTTCCTTGGTTCATTCCTACGAGGGTCCACATGACATCACAACCTTCGTATAGGTTTGTGATCATCTCAATGGGATTTTTAATCTGTTAGAGTTGTGTCATCCCTCCAGTGGACCTAGAGCAGGATCCTCTAGCATCATTTCCCTAGATCGGTTTCTTGGTATCATTGTGACCGCTTATCCATGGGCAGTGATCCCTTATCCAGCAGGTTAACCCAATAGGGTTTGTGGAATCTTCAGGAATATGATCCCCTATGCGGTGGTCCGTGCTCACTAGGGTTGTGTAATCACCGGGTATATGATCCCCTACTCAGGATGATGATTCTAGTAGGGTTGCGGTATCGTTGGTTAGTCGATCCCCTACTCAGTGCCAGGTTTCTGTAGGGTTGCGACAACGTCACTTCGATCCCCTACATCGTGAGATGTACTAGATAGGGTTTTGGTATCATTGTGGCCATCATGACATGGGTGATGATCCTATATCTAAGTGACGTGTTTCTGACAGATGTAAAATCGGGTTGTGGTATCCCCCATAAAATCCTAGGAGTGATCCCCTGTCAGTGAGACCTACGAATGCCAGATCGGGTTGTGGTAAACCTAGTGGATCCTGTTAGTGATCCCCAATCTGTAACACCTATGAATGCCGGATCGGGTTGTGGTATCCCCCAACAGACCCTGGGAGTGATCCCCTATCTATTAGATTTTCGTATACCGGTGGGGGTTTTGGTATCCCCTAGCAGACCCTAGGAGTGATCACCTATCTGAGGACTGTGGTGTTTATATTGTTTCAGTGAGGTTTCCTCAGTGACGATATCTGATGAGCGTGATCACTCGGGTGAGCGTCTGAGACGTTTGTGTGGGACCCTATGGAGTGTATATCTCGGAAGAGTTTCATCTGGGATGATAGTGAACATGGAGTGTGTTCTCCTATTTGTGAATCGTTGTTGGTGATGAGGTTGGTACCTCATGTGGCTTGGTGTGTGAGCTGAGTATATCTTGATGTTCAAGGTGTATGTATAGGAATACACCTGGTTTGAGCTTAACAGTTGTGTTTAGCCGAGTAAGGTCACGAGATAGAGTTTCTCTCTCATCTGGGATCCCTTTGGCTGGAATGAGTATACTGTTTCCTTTCAGTTTCTCTCTTTTGTTTTGGGTTTTTCGGGTGCCTACTGAGTATTGTTGTACTCACCCCTGCATGGGCTTTGCCCGCACATGTTTGTGTCTTGTGTAGAACATAGGCCTTTCGATGGAGTCCCAGGATGACCCGGAGCAGGAGGATATTAGTGATCAGTTTTTACCGGGGTGTTTACCAGACTTGTGCTGAGGAGCTTATTGGGAGGTGTTTTGGCAGTGTTTTCCCCTCCTTCCAAGTAGGTTGGACACTTTGTAGTTTTCCTTTGGTGGGCCTTGTTTTTCCCTTTTTGTACAGTAGTTCCACTCTGATTTTGCATATATGTATGCATGAATTTTCTTTTTAGTTTTATATATCTCTTCACTGTTTCATGGAGGTGTATGTGGGTGCGTGTGTACAGGTACCTATGGCTAATGCTTGTCATGTGTGTGATAGCCTTCTCGGCGCTAGACACCATCCCCTGGCCTATTAGAGGTGGGCTTCGGGAGTCGCGGCTCGAGCCCCATTGGTCTGGGTCATGAAATTTATTATGTCATATATAAAAACATATTAATTATATATATTTTATATTCATCATTGAATGATGAACGTGGAAATGAATTTCATCACGTCGTGGAGACGATAATCTGTACGTATGCACGAGCGACAATATAGTTATATTGATGGAGAAATCGTATGTAATTGGATGTTTTGTCATATATAAAGAATCATTAACATGTTATATTTATTATTTACATCAGTGATACTCATGATTATGCCCATCCAAATAATGAATTGTTTGAATAACAAACTACACCATGACGTAGAGATGGTAATCTGTACGTATGCACGTATGGTGACATTGTCATTTATAGGACGGATAGAATAATTAATATGGTTTTACTATTTATATAATAACATCATAGTATATAGAAGATACTATAGTTATTATTTTATAATGGAAACAACAAAGAAAGAGGAAGTGGAAGAAGAAAATAACCTGAAAGATGTGATGAAATATTTACCTCTTTTTCGGGTTCTTCCTTTTGGTTTGATCAAAAGGGATCCTTAGGTTGGATTTCTGACCAAAGGAAGGCCTCTATGATAAAGGTAGGAATGTTGGGAGGATATTTGGGTAGTGTTTGGCCGATCCAAATGGATTTGTAGGTGTGAAACTAAGAAAAGGTGAAGTTCCCTTTTATAAGAGAGGTGAGGGTCACTTTAGGAAAAGTTTGAAATATTATTTTATAATAAAATAATTTTAGGTTTTTAATGGCTCAAAAATTTATTATTTAAAGGATAAGGTGGCGATGGGTATAAAAACTCTCATCCAATAGGTTTTGGACAAGTTTAGGTTACCATTTTAACCATATTTTTTACATTTAAATCTTAGTTAAATAGTTTAACTTTTACCGTGTCTTCTTGTATTTTTTCCCTATATGGCTAATAAATTTACTCTAAACATACAAGACAACCTAAAGTGGTTCACTAATGACACATAAAATATTATTTAATTCTTTTGGTTGAACCTTGTATTTTTAGGAATTTTATGTCAACCAATAATATAGTATTTGTTTTAAAAACAATTTTTTGTCAATTTTGACATTATTTGGTATTTCTTTTTTTGTAAAAATCATAACAACATGATTACATTGAAAAGAATTGATTTAATAAACCCTTACATGTCACATTAACCTATAAAATTAGTGTAATTCATCAAAAGTCACAAATTACATATATTTGGGTATTTATAATATCAATTATTTTAATCTTTCATTAATATGGTAATTACTGCGTCATCATTGTGTCATAAAAAAATTTAATTATATAATGTCTCAAAATTATAAATAAAATACCATTATTTAGGGAATCTTTTTAAAGTTATATGTAATATTTATAGTCGAATTTATATTTTGTGTAACCCTATATTATAAATGGTTTAGTTATTAAACATTGAATTTAACACTTTTAACTCTTCTTTAAATAAAATAATAATAAATGTCCTAATCTAATCCAAGTGGACCAAAGAGGTTAATATTTTATTCATAATGCTATTTTTGGTCGAATTATACTTATCCAAAAGAATTAAGACATGTGTTAGGGTAATAATAATATCATTTTTACCCTTAATTACCCTATTTACTTTTAACCGTGGTAAATAAAAGTAAAAAGTTTCTATTCACCAAATATTATTTTTATATTATTGAACCTCATTTTACTTACTGATATTAACCGTGTATCTTGGATTTTTGAATTTTAACTCACATAAGTGGTATGATTTAGTTTTAAATAAATATGAAAATGCTCATAGGAGGTGGGTAAAAGATGGTAAAAAGTTCAATAAACTTTTTATATATCTAAACTTATTATAAAATGAGTCCAATGAATTATATTGAAATTATATAGGTATAATGTATCTATTTTTACCTGAAATAATTTTAAATAAAAAAAATAATTTTTTAAATTAAAAGTCGGTTTTAACCAATAACTCAGTATTTTTCACTATTCATCAAAAATTGAATGTTTTCAGAAAAATTCCAAAATTTTACCCTAAGATAATTTTGATATCATGAATTCAAAAATTACGTCTATTTTACAAAATAAAAAACATATAAGTTTCATCTATTAATTTAAAATTAATTCCCATTGTCAAAACCAAAAAGCGTGCTTTTAAGAAATAATAACTAAAAAACGATTGATACTTGTTTACGTTCAATTTTAAAGTGAACTTATTTACAATGAATAAAATTGGATTAATTGGTAAAAATATAATCTATTTATACATACATACCATTAAAATGTATAATTGAACACTATAAATTATTTTGATTAAAGAAGTTGTTTTCAGTTAAAATATAGTATTTTTCAATATTCACCAAAATATGAAAGTTTTTAGAAAAACACCAAAAATTTATTGAAACTAAATTCTTATGTCCATATTCTAAAGAAGAAGTTTATTTTTTCAAATTGAATATATAAAATTTTCAAATATTGGATTTAAAAATGGTTCTCTATTAAAAGGTGTTAAAATTGCATTTTTTTGAAAAGTACTTATTTTATCTGAAAAAATGAATTTATTCTTAAATTATGTCTAAGAAACTCATAATATAGATTCTAAAATTATAAGGCTTATATAATGTTCAAAATTCAGTTAATACTATTCATAATCTCTTTTGAACGGCTAGTTTGGTAATTCGTGGTGCGCTTGAACTCGGTGTTGCGTGTAGTGAAAGTTATTGAATTACTTTGAAGAACTAACATACTATAAAATCTTGGGGTGTAACAAAATGAAATAGAATAAGTACTAAATTTACTATAAAATGGAATATTTATGAATTTAGGATGAGAATCTTATCCTCACATCTAGAAAACAACTTTCAACCTTTACATGGAAACCTTGAAATATACCCCTATTGATAGAGAAGTCATCTATAATACCTATAATTAATCCACCACCATGTAAGAGATGATACACAAAATGAATCCCTAGATTGAAGAAAAAAATTACATAAAAAAGGACGTCCAATTGAAGGAAAAAGTACTGAATGAACTTGTGAAGGTTGTTTTTCTATGATCATTTTAGGAGACCTCAATTGGAATGTAACTTGAGAATCCATCTTGGAAACAATATAATTGATGAACAACCACTTTATTGGGGACAAGATCAATGAATAGAATGGGTAAATGTTCTTTCATAGTGCATGAGTCTAACTTCACTTATTCAATGAAGACTTTGCATCCATTACTGACCCCTATGGGTAGAAGATCACCATCCTCCTTGGTAATCACAATGATTCTAGTCTACTTTGAACAACATGAATTGGGATTACCCGCTAACTATCAACAATGGGGTAGATGTTACCCTATTTTAAAAAATTTAGATGTTTTTCCCTAAACACATCTAAAATATTGGGATTGAGAGTCCACTGAGGTTGACGACATGGCTTGGAATTAGATTCTAGAACAATCATATGAGTTTCAATGAGTGAGATGATCCCAAAAAAAGATAGGTTCCATAAATTTCCTTTCTTGTGAATTCCCAAGACAAAGAGTAATCCTTTATTTATTGTATTAAAAAGAATAAGAAATGAAAAAGGGGAAAGTTTTGATTATCCCCTATAAATTAATACAAGAGTGAGGAAGGTAAGTCCTTAAATTTGAAATTAGTTTGGTTAACAATTTCAAAAATCGGAGGATACTTTTCATTGAAATGAGTTTCTTTTTACAAATTTAATGATTGAATTTGTTCCTTTTGGATATATGTTTCATCCACCACATTGGATATGTTAGTGTTAGGAATGTGTATGGAATCCATTTTTATGACTTAACAAATGAAATCATTGATTGGTGATCCTAGAAAATCATCAAAGGAGTTCTCTACAAGAGATTCAAGGCAAGGAGACAAATTTCCCTCACATGAACAAAAGAAATCAATCACATGTTGAATTAATAATCCATCAAAAACTCCTTGATATTCTAATGGTTCATAATAAACACTGTCTATCCAATTTAATTCACAGATATCTTCATAATCCCCAATTTGAGTGTTTTCATTATAAATTTTCAGATCAAGTCTCATGTTTCCAAATGTTATTATCAGGCTCCAATTCCAAATTAGAATGACTTATTTGATTGTTTATAAGAAGAGAATAACATGGATTACTAGGTTTCCATCCCTAGGAACTATTTTTGGGTGATTTTTAAGGAAAATGAAGTCAGTAGGGTAAATGAAATTTTCAACTTTCTTCAAGACATCCCTTAAGATCCCTAAAATATGAACAATACGATTAGAAATTTGAATTGTAATAGAAGTTGGTTGGATCTATTCAATCACAAATTTGAAATGGATTTTATAGGTAATGAGTTTAACATTGGATCCAATATCAAAAAGGGATTTTACAATTTTATTTTCTCCTAGTTCGACATTGATGTATGGAAAAAATGGTCTTTTAGCATAAGTGGAATGCTTCCTTGGGTGGTGGTTCTCACATTAGCATCCATGAAGACTTGGTTTTTCTGTGAGAACATTCTTTTGAATGTAAATAGTTCCTTAAAGTACATGGAGTATGTAGGTATGGTTTGGATTTCATTTATAATGGGTTTATTCAACTTAACTTGTGTGAATAGTTTCCTCAATGTTTTATTTAGTTCAGGTTTATATTTCCCTCTCATGCCTTGAGGGAAGGGAGAAAGTTGTTTGATTTTTTTAAGGTTTTGGTTATTTTAAATTATCATTGGGTTTTTAATAATATTAGGTTCAGCCTTCATTTTATTCCTATGATGTTAAAGCCTTTAGTGGTTTTAGAATGTTTTGTTCATGTTTAAAATGGATTTCCTACTACTAAAGATAGTCACTACATTTAGTTGTTTATGAGAAGTTTGTGTGTAATCAAATTATTCCCCTAAGGTTGAGGATGGTGCCGCCAGAGTTGGCATTTGTTCCTTGCTAATTTTAAATTTTTTAGTGCATGTTTATGTGATGAAATATTAGAACTCTTTCTTTATACATATTTACATAGCTATTCAAGGATTGGTAGAGGGACATATTGGGAAGTGGATTGAGTTGGTTGGTTTTTCCAAGGTGGATATTTAGGATGTTGGGTGGCCTGATGAATGGGTTGTCAAATGGGTTGTTGGTATAGGATATGAAGATATTGGTACTAAAATAGTTTTTGTTGAAACTAATTATGGGTTTGAAAAATTTGTGGACGGTTGGGGTTTGGTCCTTGTGGTTGACTGGGTTTATTGATGTGTTATTGGTTATCTTCCATACAAAATCCTGGATGTGCATTGTACCTTTGGATGAAAGTGTTTTGGTAATGTTCATTTTTAATGTTCAAATAATTTCACTATGATAGTGTTCCAATGAAAATTACATCCTTTATGGAAGGTATGGATGAGAAGTTATTGGTCAGGTGGTCATGTTTGTCACAAATTGTGAAAAAATGGTCAATAATTTAGATTTCATGGACCTTTCTGTTGTATCTCTCATACCCCTCGTGGTTTAATTTTCATGATCACAATCACTCTCTTATTTATCTAATATTGTTTTAAGTGTTTTTGGATAATAGGAATGATTTCAGGTGGCCAAGGAATTGGGTCAAGAAAGAAAGAAGCCAAAGTGGACTAATTTTCAGTCCATCGGCCAACCGATGGAAGAGCATCGGCCAGCCGATGGAGGCCTGGACAGAAGGCATCCCTCTGTCCAGACCACCGGCCAACCGGTGTCCCACCACTGGCCAGCCGGTGGCACCCAGACAGAAGGCTGAGCCACTGCCTCAGCACCGGCCAACTGGTGGCCTCCTCACCGGCCAGCCGGTGGTGCCTGAGCCCGAAGGCCTCTCCATTTTGCAAGCACCGGCCAACCGGTGGCCTAGCACCGGTCAGCCGGTGGAGTCAGTCAAACTAGCCGTTGGGCCTTTGACCAGACCTGTCCACTTGCCTCCCAACGGCTCCGAAGCCTTCTCCAACGGCTCCGAAGCACCCCAAAGGCCATTTGAGGGTTCCCCCTCTATAAATAAAGGACTAGGAACCCCCGGAAGCCTAAGGATTAACACCGGAACCATAACCAAGCCAAGGAAGCCCACGGCACACATTTTGATCATTTGGCGAACCTCCGGCGGATTGCTCCAAGGGAACCCCACTTGCTCCAACACACTTCCACATCCAAGGAGCACCACCAAACAAGCTTGGGAGCGCCCTTCATCAGCTCCATCAATCCATTGGTGCCCAAGACTTCCCCATTACGGTTTTTCATTGCTTTTATCATTTTGAGCATCATTTTGGGTTTGTGCCTACAAACCCCCATCTCTTTTTCTCATCTCCTCTTTTGGGTTCTCACACCACCTTCAAGGTGTGAAGAGGTTGGTCAAGCCTTTCCTTTAAAAGGATTGAGACAAAGGTGAGCTAGCCTTCACCTGTAAGAAGGCTAGTGGGTTCTTTCTCAACCATTGAAAGCAAGTGGGTTCTTGCATAACCATTAAAAGCAAGCTGTAATAGGTTCTAGACTAACCTTAAAGTCTAGTGGGTTTCTTGCTAAAACCATTAAAAAGCAAGCGGTAGTAAATCTCTCAACGGTTAAGTTGGGAGCGGAGACATAGTCTTGGGTTTAAGCCGAACTCCGTTATCAATTTTGTGTCTTGCCTTATTTATTTCAAGATCCATTGTGATGGCTTCAACATCTTTCACCCCCGAAGGCTATTCTTTGGGTCGTGCTCCATTCTTTGATGGAACCGACTATAACTATTGGAAAACCCGCATGACTACTTTTCTTAGAAGTATAGGTTATCCTATTTATAAAATTGTCATGCATGGTTACACTCTCTCTTCCCCCGATGAATCCAAATGGACTCAAGCCGATATTAAAAATTTCGAGCTTGATGGAAAAGCCATGAACGCTCTTCATTGCGGCCTTGATCGTAATGAATTCAATCGAGTTTCCACATGCACCTCATCACATGAAATCTGGAAACTTTTGGAGGTTACCCATGAGGGGACCAACAAAGTCAAGTATACTCGATTGGATATGTATCGCCAAGATTTTGAAAGTTTTACCATGCATCCATCTGAAAATATAACTGATATGTTTACTCGTTTTACTGACGTTTGCAATGGTAGAAAATCTCTTGGAGATGATGTTTCTGCAGAAACAATGGTCAAGAAGATCCTATGGATCCTACCAAGCTCATGGGCTCCAAAGGTCACGGCAATCCAAGAAGCAAAATACATCAAGAACATGCCAGTAGAAGAGCTCATTGGATCTCTCATGACCTACGAGATCACCATGAGGAGGCAAGCTGAAAAGGAAGGCAAACCGATCAAAACTCCAAAGAACATCGCCTTCAAAGTTCAACAAGAAGAAAGCTCCTCCTCCTCCTCATCTTCCTCTTCAAGCGGCGATTCCGAAATGGAGAACCTTGCCCGCAAAATGCACAAGTTCATGAAGAATCACAAGAAGAAGAAATCCCGCAAGGCTCGAAAGGAAAAACACGACGAAAAATCCGAGCCCGAGGTAACATGCTACGGGTGTGGCAAGAAAGGCCATTACAAGCCCGATTGTCCACTCAACAAGAAAAAGGCCAAGAAGAAGGAAAAGAAGAAGGCTTTCAAGGCCACATGGAGTGATAGCTCCACATCCTCCTCCTCCTCCTCCTCAAGCGACAACGGTAACAAATGCCTAATGGCATTTCATGAGGTAACATCTTCCGACTCCTCATCCTCTAGTTCTTCAAATTCTTTTAATCATTTATCTTACGAGGATCTCCAATATGCAAGAGATCAATTGGAGTAAGGTTTTCACAAAATTTCTTCCAAATTTGTTGCTTTAAAAAAGAATTTCAAAAAACTCTCTTCTGAAAAGGAACAACTTCTCAAAGAAAAGGAGGAGTTGTCCCTCAAAATCCAAAACCTTCCCGATGTTGATTCTATGGAATCAACAATCAAAGATCTAAGGGAGTCTCTTGCCAAGTTCACCCAAGGGGAACAAAATTTAACCAAATTACTTGGTTCCCAACGCGTTTCAAGAACCACCGAAGGGCTTGGCTATTCCAAGCAAGCTTCCTCTTCCCATGCTCCAACTATTTTTGTAAGGGGGAGCTCTCAAAATAAATTTTGTAACTATTGCAAAAAACCCGGGCACTTGATTTATGAGTGCAATTGCAAAAATGCCCGGTATGGTAGGCCCAAAACCATTTCTTTCAATGATGAATTTTATAGAAGAAGACCCGCCACTAGACAAGTGTGGATTGAAAAATCCCTCTTAGCGAGTCTCACCGGACCAAAATTTGTCTCGGTTTCAAAAACCTCTCCCCGGTGATTTGTTGTTTTTATTTAGGGGGAGTTAGGATTGTTTAAGTTTTTTTTGCGAATTTCAATTCAAAACTTTCAATTCAAATTTTCAATTTTCGATTCAAAACTTTCAATTCAAATTCTCAATTTTTCAATTCAAACTTTCAATTCAAACTGTTATTCAATTTCAAACTTTCAATTCAAACTGTTATTCAATTTTCAATTTCAAACTTTCAATTCAAACTGTTATTCAATTTCAAACTTTCAATTCAAACTGTTATTCAATTTCAAACTTTCAATTCAAACTGTTATTCAATTTTCAATTTCAAACTTTCAATTCAAACTGTTATTCAATTTTCAATTTCAAACTTTCAATTCAAACTGTTATTCAATCTTCATTCAAAACTTTCAATTCAAATTTCAATAATTTCAATTGGTTTAAAAATCTCTATCTTGTTTTTCAACTCTTTCCCTCAATCAAGTTTTATGCCCCATGCCATTTTGATAATCACAAAGGGGGAGAAATTCTTGGTTGATTGGGGGGAAATCTTTCTCTCATGCTTTGATTTACTTTTCAATTTATCCTTTAAAGCATGCCTTTCATTTCATTTTTACATTGTTTATTTTGGTGATTGTGATCATCAAAATAGGGGGAGATTGTTGTACCTCTCGTACCCCTCGTGGTTTACTTTTCATGATCACAATCACTCTCTTATTTATCTAATATTGTTTTAAGTGTTTTTGGATAATAGGCATGATTTCAGGTGGCCAAGGAATTGGGCCAAGAATGCAAGAAGCCAAAGTGGACTGATTTTCAGTCCACCGGCCAACCGATGGAAGAGCACCGGCCAGCCGATGGAGGCCTGGACAGAAGGCATCCCTCTGTCCAGACCACCGGCCAACCGGTGTCCCACCACCGGCCAGCCGGTGGCACCCAGACAGAAGGCTGAGCCACTGCCTCAGCACCGGCCAACCGGTGGCCTCCTCACCGGCCAGCCGGTGGTGCCTGAGCCCGATGGCCTCTCTATTTTGCAAGCACCGGCCAACCGGTGGCCTAGCACCGGTCAGCCGGTGGAGCCAGTCAAACTAGCCATTGGGCCTTTGACCAGACCTGTCCACTTGCCTCCCAACGGCTCCGAAGCCTTCTCCAACGGCTCCGAAGCACCCCAAAGACCATTTGAGGGTTCCCCCTCTATAAATAAAGGACTAGGAACCCCCGGAAGCCTAAGGATTAACACCGGAACCATAAACAAGCCAAGGAAGCCCACGGGACACATTTTGATCATTTGGCGAACCTCCGGCGGATTGCTCCAAGGGAACCCCACTTGCTCCAACACACTTCCACATCCAAGGAGCACCACCAAAGAAGCTTGGGAGCTCCCTTCATCAGCTCCATCAATCCATTGGCGCCCAAGACTTCCCCATTATGGTTTTTCATTGCTTTTATCATTTTGAGCATCATTTTGGGTTTGTGCCTACAAACCCCCATCTCTTTCTCTCATCTCCTCTTTTGGGTTCTCACACCACCTTCAAGGTGTGAAGAGGTTGGTCAAGCCTTTCCTTTAAAAGGCTTGAGACAAAGGTGAGCTAGCCTTCACCTGTAAGAAGGCTAGTGGGTTCTTGCTCAACCATTGAAAGCAAGTGGGTTCTTGCATAACCATTAAAAGCAAGCTGTAATAGGTTCTAGACTAACCTTAAAGTCTAGTGGGTTTCTTGCTAAAACCATTAAAAAGCAAGCGGTAGTAAATCTCTCAACGGTTATGTTGGGAGCGGAGACGTAGGCTTGGGTTTAATCCGAACTCCGTTATCAATTTTGTGTCTTGCCTTATTTATTTCCGCTGCACCTTTAACTTTGATTTTAAATTGTTAATTAATTTTTAAAAGGCAATTCACCCCCCCCCCCTCTTGCCATCACTTCCTTTTCTTTTCCGCCCAACACATTCTATGATTGATCTCCTCTACATTTATAGTGAGTCCAGTAGGTTTTTCACTGAGACTTTCTTCTTCCGTAATAGTTTTTATTCCACCTAATTTGGGTGGCATCTCATAGTAAAGAGATGTTCCCATTTTTGGGGTTTTTTAGCCAGACCTTATATATACATGTAAGAATAATTTGGGGATTTATTTTTGAAATTTCTATTGGAAATCATGTCAATTATTTGATTGTTTCCCAGAACCAACCCTTCATAGAATATTCAAAATAGTTATAGGATTGAAAATCCATTGTTATGTACTATGTTGAGTGTGTAATTGAACCTTCCTAGGTTTCGTAAAATGAATCCCCTTATTTTTCAAAAAAAAATTGATGTAATTTTTTAGAGAAGTTTTTTTGTGATGGGGTAATTTTTTTGGGTCAAATTCTCCTTGAAATATTTCCAATGGGAGGATTTATCTAGGTATCATATTGTTTAACCAATTCATTTTTCAATCCTTCTGTGATAATGGGAATAACCTAATATTACCTAACTCAAGTAGATGTGGTGGGAACATGGGTTCAATAATGTCGTTGAAATCCTTGACATGAAGGTATAGAGTTTCTGAGTCCATCACATCGAGAATTCAAGGTGGTCTAGGACATGAGGTTTGAATAAATAATTGGATTCTCCTAGGGTAGAGTGTCTAATGAAAGGGGTAAATTTTTCTAAGAAATTGTGAGCTATTAAATCATGGATTGATAAACTAAATTCTCTATGTTTGGGGGTACCTCAATTGGATTTCCATTTTGGTTCCCACACAGGTTTATGAGTTGATATATTTGAATACCCTCCTTTGGAATGGGATCGATTTTCGAATCCATTATATTATGAATATTAGGATGTAATAGAAGTTTTTCCCATGTTTTACTTAACTCCCCAACCCTAGGACTATCCACCTTAACTAGATGCTTTGATTGGTCATGGGTATAGGATTACAAGCTCTATGAAAATTGAAAAAAATAAATGAGAAAAGATGATATAAATTGAGGTGATAAATGATAAATATGGTAGAATATAATGAGTGTTAATATGACATAGATGGGTCATCGAAAATGACACAAATTTTTTTCCCCACTCAAATTTGTCATAATATAGAAGCAATTTCTTATAGATTAGAAGGGGTTGTTGATTTCTCAAAGATCTAAGAATAACATAAAGACACTCATTATAAGGATTGTTTTGGATTTTTTGTTGCCAACATTGGGATTTATTTTAGTTGAATTAATATTGAATTAAAAGACATAAGTGAGTTTAATTTATGAGATTGGGTTGATCCTATGTCATTGAAAAGGGTTTATTGGATGGATTTCATTTTAAATTATATCAATTTAATTAACTCGAGAAGGATTCATTCAACAAAATTAAGATAGCCTCATCACGTAATGGTTTAACACCTCCCAAACACATGATAATAGAGATTTTTTTGACCAATTTAAATTTCAATTTATGTATTTCAATGAACTATGTAAAAAATTACTTTCAAACAACATTTAATTTCCATATGTTACATGGAACATCGACTTGGGGTATGTTACATGCAACACTAATGTTTCTATGAAACATCATTTTAATGTTATAATTGTTTAGATGGGACAATGATAATAACCTTGTTGTTAAAAATAGTTATATAATAATAATAACTACTATAAAATTATTGTTTATAGTGGTTTTATTTAAATAAAACATATATATAATGAATGATAAAATTTTTGGTAGAGTCCTTTTATGTCTAAAAATACTGTTTTCTTGAATAAAAAACATTTTACATCCTTTTGTGAAAAATAATAAAATTAATTTTAGACACATTTTAAATCTTAATTTGATAAAATAAACATCATTTTTGAATTTATTAAGTAAAAAAAATTAGGACTAATTTTTGTGTTTTTTCTGAGAAATATCTTTTTTGGGTGAGTAGTGAAAGTACTGGATTTTTATTGAAAACTACCTTTTCATATAATTTATCTATAATGTTAAATTATATTTTAATTTAGTTTAAATTTTTTATTAGGTTCTATTTTTATCATTTAATCCAATATAGGTAATTTTAACCAATTTCACACTGAAATTGGATATAAAAACTTAGTGAACTTTTGATCTATTTTACTTTAAAAACCCGCATTGTCGGCCTGACTACATGATTAATTTGAAATTAATTTCTGGAACTTATGTGATTTTAATTTGTAAAAATGGATCCCATATTTGGAATAATAATAATTTATAATGTCTAATAAGGTCAAATTAGTTTTTTTACCAAAACTATTATTGATGTAATTAATATTAATTATAATGATTAAGGTTAAATTATGCTTAATAAGGAAATAAACCATAACCTTAAGGCCTAAAACGGCTTATAAACTTGTCCTAAATCCATTTAATGTCCATATATCGACCCCATACTTACTTTTATTGACTCTTACACATTATATAACCACTATTAATGAAACAATATGGATGGGGTTCCATTCCATTAAAACATTACCATAGTGCCACCCCTCCTCTATTATAAAAGCCTCCTCTCCTCCCACTTCCTCGAACCACTCAAGAAACTTTGGACCAACCAAAAATATTCCCAATTATCTCCCCAAAATCCTTACAATAATTTATTATGCCTACATTAGTCATAAAGCCTTCCATGTAATCACATAGGTGGAAACCAAAAGGAGTTACCTGATAAAGTTGCAACACCCTCCCTCAAACTTGTTTAATTTATTTTGATTCTCCACTAACTGAAATATTCTTATTCCATGATAATATAAAAAAATAGTATCATAAATATTATAGTATTTTTTATGTTAATATTTATACCTTCACTCACACACACTTCCATATAATGGGTAACAAACGTAATGTTTATGAGCTTGCAGACTACTGCCTCGCTATACAATGATTGTTAAATATTCCTTTACCAGCTATCATAGTGGAAATTATGATAGAAACTCTTTTTATATATGTTATATATAATATTTTTTATGTATTAAATATTATTTAATTATTTTACAAACACACATCTTTAATCTTTCCATTTTGTGTTAATAAAATAATTTCTTTTGAGAAAGTGCGGACTACCGCCCCATCAAAGCGGTGTGATTCATTCATACACTACATGAAATGTAATAAGGATGAATTTATTGAATATATATGATATATACGATATAATAAATCTACTGTAATGATGATATATATATATATATATATATTTTACATTCTTTCCTTCAACACGAAAACTAAACAGAAATAGCGTTAAAGCGTACGTATAGCTTACTGTCTCCAGGAATGGTGTATTCCATTTCATAATTCTATATTATATAGATTATTATAATAAAAATATAATTTATATACATGATATTTAAATCATGGTTTAAATTCTGTAAACATGATATATGTATAAGGACCAATGATATAACAAATTAAGACACATGCAAAAGACAAAGGGAATTTTATCAGAAGAGAAAACATAACATAGGATAGTTAACAAGTGGGTAATAGAAGGTCATAATAAAATAATATATGGTATGAGATATAAAAATATGGTATTTTAAATGTTTTATAATAAATTTATATTTATTATAATGGTGGTTTGAATGAGTATGACAAGAGTTAAGACACAAGGTAAGGGGATTTCATCTCACATTTTATTTTTGTGAGATACATGCTATGCTCACCACTATTTTCTTTTGTGTGATGTATGTACTACACATGATTTTATTCTATGTATAGTATAATTAAATTTATGGGTATTCAAATTTCTATTTATGATCCTTATTTCTTGGGGTTTAAGTTTCAAAAGATAAAAATTGGTAAAATAGTTTTTTCTCAACTTTCTTTTGTTTAAGAAACATGTTTTATTATAAACCTAAATGATTTTTTGAGGTGTATATACTTCCATTTCACATGATATATCATGAATCAACTTGATTTCATGATATTTTATGCATAATTTAATTTAATTTACATACACAGATAGTATGATCCCATGTAACCTTGTGGTAAGAGTTTGTTGAAGAAATCTCATTGCTTTGTCGAGATTGTTGGTGATTATATGTGTTTACTGAAATATTATGATACATACCTCCAGAATACTCATGAGTTTCCATATAATCTATTTTTTAAATATATAATCATTTTTAGTACCATTTTTTCACTCTTTGGTACTAAATTTAATGGTTTTATGTAAAATATTATCATCTCTCTCTCTTTGGTTACAAATATATTGTATTGAAAAACCATATTTTCAAAAATATTTTGAACAGAAGCTTGAATATCATTTTCAGGGAAAAAGGATTTTAATTTTTTTTTCAAATAATCCTATATATATTTTCAAGGAAACTTTAAAATAAAATTCTTTTAATGGATTTATGTTATGAAAATCAGTTTTTTAAAGAATAAAGGATATTTTCCTGAAGAAAAGTTTTTAATGATATTTTAAGATTATTTACCATATAAGATAACATCCAATGGTGTTAACCATGGGTTTATGGTAAAATTATTTGTTGTTTCCATTCAAATTATTTATCAGAAAGGATTATATTTTGATGGAATTGTGTTTTTGAAACCTGTTTATATTTCACGGGTTAAATGATATTGAAACCCGCTTCTTTTCATGGGTTTTGTTTATGATGAGATGATTATGAAACCTACCTTTTTACATAGGTTATTATATGATTACATTTTTATAATATCCATTTCATATCATGTGTTAAGATATGATTATTTTTTATCTTGCATCAGACGTATGTATGATTTAATTATGATATGGGTGGGAACTATATCTCCCTCTGATGCATTGGGAAAAGATTTATATTTCATGAGATAGACTAATATGGACTTGGTAGTGATCCTTGACTTCTAAGATGGCCAAGAGAGTGAACCATGACTATGAAGATGGTAAGAGGAGTGATATCATACTAATAAGATGGCCATGGGAGTGAACAATGACTATCAAGATGGTATGGGGAGTGGACCTGTACTACTAAGATGGTATTGGAAGCGGTGCCTTGGATAATATGGAAATAATATTATAAGCTTATGTGTTTTCCACAATTCCATGTTTTATTTATATCTTATTATTTCCTAGATTATGTTCTTTACTTCTATATAATTCACGTCTTATAAACATACAATCTTTATTCCATGATTCATGTAACTTATATTTGATATTCACTGTATGATCTTCTATTTTGATGATCATGTTATCATATCCTTATTCTTGAGTTATGCTCACATAGCTCCCTTATTTACCCCTTCTAAGAATCTAAGATCACTCATTTTATGTTTCCTTTCCCCCATTTTATGAAGATGTGTATTATGTTTTAAGTGCCTAAAAAATTTTATAGTTATGAATAATATCGTGGGAGATGATGTAACTCATTTATGTACTAGTTTTTATGTTTCCATGTTTTGAAAGGCACTAAAATAACACGATATTTGGGCGTTTGTTTTTGTAATGTTTTATGTATTACGTAAAAGTGATGTAATGTTAATGTATATCAATACTGCATCGTTATAAATCATCTATACAGTTGTAGGATCATTTTCATGAGTACTATAAGGTAAATTTTCTCATTATCACATGAAATGTGTGGTGATAAAATTATATAAGGAATAAAAATAAAGAAATTAATTAAATGAAAACTCAAATAATATAAATTATTAAATATTCATAGAGTGATAAATAACATCCAATAAAACCCCTTGATAATCCTTTGGAGAAACCCATAAGAGGAATTTCCCTCCATGGATTTTATTCTCCCAGTAGAAGCGAGAAATAGACCCATGAGGGTGGAATTGAAGGATAAATGCAATGAAATAAAAAACACCCCACCATTGTGTGACATATTTATCTCTTTTATGGGTGAATAAATTCACACTATTATGAAAAAATATCTACAAATAAAGAAAAAGGAATGAAAATGTGGAAAATGGGATATTTTATTATGAATCTAACATGAAATGAAGCAACTTACAACTAAATAACTGTGATTACAACTACAAATTTCAAGAATTAAATTATAATGAAATCATAATCCACTACCTCTCAAAAACCTCAACACCACTACCTTATGTTTCCATTTCCAGAGATTTGGGTCAGTCCCTAATAGTTCAAGTCAACCCAATTAATGATGGTAGGTATAATTGGGTGGAAAATTAATTGAGAGTGTACTTTTCTACACTTGGAAAAAAATTGGATCCATCTTGCATCCACCCAAAAACATGAAAAAATGATCCTCTAGATGGCTGAAATGGGAAGGGCCATAGAATAATAGATTGAACCTATAGATGTCCCCGAATGTTCTATAAAATATCATCCCAATTTGATATTTTTTGGATATATGGACGAAATGGTGGGTTGTAATTCTAGGCCACAAAATCTGGCCCAAAATTTTATATTCAACTTGGAATGCATGTAACCCCATTCAAAAATCAGCATTAGATATGGAATATAACACACTAAAATTCTAAAATGGGAACATTGTATCTGATAGCGGCTATGATATGAAACACCAATTGTGTATGGGAATATAATATCCCATGACTTTAAAATATTTTTACTATTTTAAATATATATGAAATATTTTGTATCTTTCAATGCACTCAAAATCGAGTTAGCATTTTCTTCATGCAAAAACAATATTCTTGAATGGCTTGCGTTAAACACAAGACCAAGTTTTTACAAAACAACAATATATTATTAGAATATTAATATTTAATATAATAATAATTAACCTATCCATTAAATTAGAGGTTATGAATAGTATTAACTAACATATGAAAATATATTGTTAACACAAATATAAAATGAATTCATTGGTTAAAAATTAATTATAAATGAATATAGGAACCATTTTAGTATAAAGGGATAGTTTTTATACCTGACCAGGATGGCCCTAAGGCCTTCATTTTTTATTGATTTTTGATAACCCCCCTTTCAAGGGATGAGGTGGGAACCCTTACAAGGCCCGTAGGATTAGAGATTACCTAGACCATAGGTTTAGGAGATTACATGACCCGAAGGTCTTAGGGAATTCATACATACTATCTACAAGGAACTGCCCCTCCCCAGCATATGCGTCTTGATAGTAGCTCTCCACCTTTGCATGACCCTCTGGCTAGGCTTCCCGTGCAAGTACAGGCAAGTACCGATGGCATAGCCATACCCTCTCATTCTGACAATCCATTTGGCTATGCTCTGGTGAGTGCACCTACTCTAAATCCTCTTCTGGGGCTGATCCTTTTTTTAGTGTGTCTGGGGCTTGCATTCATATGGCCCAAAGGCCTTGGGGTGGCCTTAATTCTTTATGGTGGCCCGAAGGCCTTGAGAATCAACTGCCTCGAAGGCCTTGGGTGGCCCAAAATCCTTGTAGGACCCAAGGATCAAACTGGTTGCCCGAAGGTCCAGATGGATGAGTAGTTCTGGCTGCTACAGTACTGAACAGTGCCTACTACAGTACTGCTATAGTAACCCAGAAATATGCATCCACCTGGATTTGATCTCAGGTATCTTGTTTTTATATAAAACAATGTTTATGCTTCAAAAGCTATGTTATACTAATAAATTAATGTAATTAAAACTAGTGGGTGATATTAAATATATATATATATATATATATTATTTTTTCAATAAAATAATTTATATGTTCATTTAATTGATTTTATAAGTAGAATATAAGAACAAACCCAATATTTTGCATAAAAATAAATATTTTATAAAGGCAAATTTACCACCTTTTAATACTGAACATATTTTAAATCCAATTTTGGGAACATTTATAGGATTTATATGTAAAAATAAAATTCATATTTTCATGATAAACATAAAAATTATCTTAGGGTAAATTGCGGTATTTTTTGTGATGTTTTAATTTTTTAATGAATAGTGAAAAACACCGAATTTTTATTCAAAACTTCTTTTTCCATCAAATTTATTTATAGAGTTAAATTATCTATTAAATTGGTTTCAGAGTATAATTTGATCAATTTTTTTTATAAATTAATCCAACTTAGGTCATTGGAATCAATTTCATATTGAAATTGTATATAAAAACATTGAAATTTTTTGAATGTTTTTACATTAAAATCTTGCATTGTTGTCCCATTTGAGAGATTAAATTTTAATTAATTTATCCCACTTATGTGACTGGAATTTATAAAAATTGATTCCATATTTTTAATCATCATACTTTATATTTTATAATATGGTCAGATTATTTTTTACTAAAAATATCAGTGAATGTAATTAAAATTGACTAAAAAGATTATTGTGAAATTAAGCTTAATAAAGGACCAAACCATAAAATTAGGCTCCAAAAAGACCTAGAAAGTTGTTAAAAAGCATTTTTATATCCATATTTCTACCCTATACTCCATTTTATCTAATGTTTTACATTATTGGATTCATATTCAATGGGAAAATCGTGGGTGGAATTCCAATTTCCAAAATTTATAAGAGTGACATTCCTCCTCCACTATAAAAATTTCTCCTATCCTCCCACTTACTCACACCTATCAAACCATGTTGGATTGCTCAATATCTACCCAAATATATTTAAAAAATCCATAACCTAATCCTAGAATCCTCATCTTGTTTAGGAATCAATCCAATGAATCTCTTTGCTGTAAACCAAAAGGAGTTACCCGAATAAGAGTTCACAAATATCATCAAGTTTGTTAGTTTTATTTATTTCTACACTCATTAAATTATTCTTATTACACAATTACATAACAAAATCAGTATCATAAATATACTAAGATTTTTTTCATGGTTATAACTACACTTAAACACACATCTATCTAATAAGTGATGAATTTTCTGTTCTTTTGTACAGAGAACTACCACCTCACGAAACGATGATTGTTCCTTTTAGCTTTACCACCTTTCAGGGTTGGAAATTATATTGGACATATTGTATATATATGATATATAATATATTTAATATTTCTATAATATTATATAATTATTTTATACCATATATCATTATATATTCCATTTTTTGTAAAAATGATAACATCATTTGTGGAAGTGTGTACTTTTTCCTCCTCAAAGCGGTTTCATTAATTCACGCTACAAATTGAATGTATAAAGGATGCTTTTAATAAAACGTTGTAACATATATGACATAAATATTATATTTTAATAATATATATATACATATATAAAAATATATCATTTACATTTCACTAATTTAATACAAAAAATAAATGAAAGTATCGTTAATGTGTACGTATGACCGACTGTCTCTATGAATGGTACATTTCATTTCTTATCTAAGAACATAATGGATTATTATAAATAAATATATACTGATTATATATGATAATTAAATAATTTTCTACATTATATATATTATGATATAATTAACTATGTAAAAGGAACAACAAAATAAGAAGTCAAGCCTTACCTAAAAACTAGGAAATTAACACCTGAAATAGTAAAAATAATGAAATATTACTAATAAACAGGTAATAAGATATTATTAGAGGGTAATATATGATATCATAAATATTAATATGGTTTCTAAATAAGTTATTACCATTATTAAACCTATTATGCATGAGGACAAAGGACATTAACCCGAAAGGAAACACAAGGTAAGGGTTTTTTCACCTCACTTTTTACATTCGTGAGATAAATGTCATATTCACCACTAATATATTTTATGCGGTGTACCTTCCACCCATTTTTATAAATAATATCATGAATTATTTATTATTATCTTTATTTTTCATTTCAATTTTAATTATTTATTCTAAGGGTATTTGAATTAAAAGACACCAATTTGTAGATAAATTTCATAACTCAATTCCTTTTCATTGGGTTATATTACTTTCTCATTGTCATCAATATTTTATGGTTATGTGTATAATTATATTCACTATATTTTTTTATTTACACTTAACTTTTGTTTATTTAATGTTGATATGAATAATTATTTAATTGGTTTAGTATCACTTCAACGTTATGGTCTTTTAAAGGGTATACTTCGGAATCTCATTTTATTTGAGATTGTTTACATTTGAATTTCTATTCGAGGAAATCATATGATCATTGTTAAATAAAAAATTTCCATTTTTATCACCTATGGTTATTCATGATACTTTTCAAGTGATTGGACCATTTCCACTCATTATTATGTTAAATTTTTTATAATTGTTTTTAAAAAAACCACACATAATTTCTCTCTTCAGTTAGTGAATCTATTTTTTTTTCTTCTAAAAACAATGTTATATTAAAAGGATTTTAAAATTATTTATCCTTTTCTAAATAATTTAGTAAATACTTTTTTATTCTTTTTTATTTTACCAAAATTATCAAAGGAATCTACTTATCACTTTTCGAATAATGCATTTTCTAGCCTTTTTACCGTACTGAAGGAATGTTATTTTTACCTCAGATGGAATTTGAAGAACTAGATTTTTTCATGTAATTTTTTATTATATGGGAATATTACGAGTCCGTGAAAATTGGAAATGCATGATTCCGAGGCCCGGAGTGCCTAGAATGAATTTTTGAACTTTTTTTTCAGATATGATTAGTAAACGCAATAGTCGTGTTTTGTAACTTTTGAACCGTTGCTCGGAATTGAAATATGAGGACATTGTTGAAATCACAATGCCACTATTCTCTTAATGATACCTTCAAATCGACTACAGTAGGTCTAGGAAAGAAGTTAGTTTTTCAGGCATTCATGGTTGAAGAAAAATGAAATAATTAACATCCTATTTTTTTTGAAACCTCTCTTTTGGAGTTATGGAGGTGGGGACCACCCGAGCTAGAAAATCATGCAATTTGAATTTTGTGGTGGGTACCATATGAACCCCTCTTAATGTGGGAAAACACTTCAACTCATCAATTAATTTATTGTGTCACCTTGAATTAATTAATTATGCAAACATCAAATTAATTGATGAAAACCCCTAATTAAATTAATAAAACTTAATTTAAAATGTTGAAACTTTTTTCTTGGTTGGAAATTTTTGGAAAAGGTGATATCTGGGAGAACATTGGAGACAAATTTCTTGGTTGTATTCTGGTACCTTTTTTCTTACTTTACACACACTTTTACTATGCAGTTTACTTGTGTTTGTGTCTGGCTGTGTGATTGGATTGTGTGAGTTTACAGGTTATAAAGGCAATGCCTTCCCATTTTAGGGAATATGCATTTCAGTGCTAGTCACCAGCCCCTGGCCTATGGAAGGCGGGCTTGGGGTGGTAACGACATGGGCCCTAGGGGACGGGTCGTGAAAATTGATTTCAGAGGAGTGGGTTCTACCGTGGCACATTAGACTCTGATCTTTTACCTATAATAGTGTTAAGTGTTATGAGTGTGGTTATTAGTTTTGGGAATCATGTGTTGATGCGGTAGCCGATGTATCAATACACCAGGACCCTGACTTAGGATGTCTGACCCAGTGCATGAAAACACTGATTGCATGTGTTCTTAGAAAATATTTCTTTGTGATTTCTCTGAGTCAGCTCACTAGGTATAACTTATTGACCTTGGTGCACCTGTTTCTTTTCAGGATTCCTGCATGTAGACAACCATCTAGGGTTCTGGGTATAGTATGTGATGATAGGCCATAGAGCGAGGAAACCTAGATGCATGGACCTTTAATAGTAGGGGCACGAGTGGAGGGACAAGTAATACCATTACCCGTTGGGCCACTGATGCCACCGGCCCTTACAACAGAGAGTTCACACTACTTGAGTGTGTTGCATGAGTTCCAGCACCAGAGGCCATCTAGGTTTAGGGGTGAGATGGACCCACCGGCGGCTGAGGATTGGGTGGAGGTTGTGGGGAGAGTCTTTCGATAGGTAGGGACACCAGCTGATCTTAGGGTGATCCTTTCCGCCAGTCTTCTACAGGAAACAACAGGTAGATGGTGGGTCTTGATGGTTCAGGTTCATGATGTGGTGACACTTCTCTGTGCAAACTTTGAGAACCTATTTCGGGAAGAGTTTGTCCCAACGACCCTTCACGCGGTGCGCATACATGAGCTTCTTCATCTGAAGTAGGGAAAAATGACTATGGATCAGTACTCAGCGAGGTTCACCAACCTCTCACGCTACTCCAATGATATGGTGTGAGACCCATTCTTTAGGACCTGGACCTTCAAGAAGGGTCTCAGGCGGAAGATCAGGGCTTCGATGATTTCTCTCAACATCCCGACGCAGGTGGGGGTGTTAAAGAGAGCCCTCTTAGTGGAGAATTTTCTTGTTGAGCAATCAACAGCAGCGAGACCCACCACAGGGCATCATGTAGCGACATATTCTTCATCTGGTAGTAGACATATGTCATATAGGTCTAAGAGGACCAGACCTACAGGTGGACGACCACAGGATTCCGGGTCATTTGTGCAGGGCACCAGAGACATAGCCAGTCATGCGATGAGCATGCTGTGTTATGCATGCGGTGTGCAGGGTCACTTGGCTTGTGACTACCCGAACCGCCTTACGGATGATCAGTATATTGTTTAAGGACCACCTAGGTGGAGACATAGGTTTGGCTGAGGAGGTCCGCAGGGAGCAGGCGGATGTGGAAGAGCAGCTGTCCGTGCAGCTGGAGGTGGGCGACGATTCGAGGTGTTACTGCCACCACCACCAGGGGGTCCACCCCGACCACTGAAAGAAGGTGGAAAGGGGTGATCTCAACTCCAGGCATCTGAGGCCTATGACCATGTCACTCCAGAGATGATACGAGGTATGATTTGTGTCTACTCCATCATAGCTATAGTACTTATAGAGATAGGTGTCAGTCATTATTTTATTACCACTGCCCTCGTTTAGAGCTTAGAGATTTTGGTGGAGCCATTGGCTTGATCCTTATGTCTAGAAACTCCTACGAGAGAGGATTTGATGATTACACACTGGTGTTGGCTGGGATCTCCTAGTAGTGGCGTCAAGTCATTACAACGTCATCTTGGGTATGGATTGGTTATCTACATTCCATGCTCATATTGACTATATTAAGTGAAAACTTTGGTGTGTCCACACATATGGGACTAGGTTTACCTTCACTGGAATGAAGGGAACCTTTTCAACAAAAGATGGACTTACCTGTAGGGGAGTGCAGTCAATCACTCATTAGTTGGCTAGCCTTACCCTTGGAGCGATTGATGTGGAGAGTCCCAGCTATCCTTTGGTGGTGGACCAGTATGAAAATTTTTTCCTTGATGATGTTCTGGGTCTACCTTATCGCTGAGAGGTGGACTTTTACATTGATTTTTAGCTTGGGACGACACTGATATCTACACCAGGGTATCGGATGGCTCCTCCAGAGCTTCGTGAGCTACGAGTACAACTGGAGGACTTGCAAAACAAGGGGTTCATTAGGTCCAGTGTTTCTGCTTGGGCATCCCCGATTTTGTTTGCTAAGAAGGAAGATGGGAGCTTGAGACTTTGTGTTGACTATCGGGGCATGAACCAGGTGATCGTGAAGAACAAGTACCCACTTCCGAGGATTGAAAACAACTTTGATCAGCTGAAGGGAGCATGGTGGTTCTCGAAGATAGACCTTAGGTTAGGCTATCACCAACTCAAGGTACGAGACGAGGATGTGAAGAAGACAACTTTCAAATTTCGGTATGGACATTATGAGTTTTTGGTAATGTCGTTCAGTATGAACAACGCTCTAGAAGTGTTCTTGGGAATCATGAACAGGATCTTTCATCCATATCTTGATCACTTTGTGTGGTCTTCATTAATGACATTCTGATCTACTTGACTACTGAGGAGGAGCAGACCTATCATTTTCAGGTAGTTCGGGACACACTTTGAGAGCACCAGCTTTATGGTTTGCTCTCAAAGTTCTGGTTCAAGATCCGAGAGGTTCAATTTTTGGGACATGTCTTCTCGGAGGTTAGAGTTACAATGGATCCAGTGAAGATTGATGTGGTACTTTCTTGGGAGCCACCTAGGAGTGTGACAGAGTTATAGAGTTTCTTGTGTTTGGTCGGATACTACCAGAGATTTGTGACAGATTTCTCTAGAGTTTCAGTAACTTTATCAGCATTGATGAAGAAGGGGGAACCCTTAGTGTGGTTGGAGAGATTCCAGTGGAGTTTACAGGAGCTGAGGTAGAGGCTGACTAGTACCCCCCATCTTAAGGCTTCCAGATGAGGGTGTTGGGTACATAGTCTACTACAACGCATCAGGTACCGGTCTCAAATTTGTTTTGATACAGGAGCAAGAAGTTATCATATATGGTTCTTTATATCTAAGACAACATGAGAAGAACTATTCTACCCACAACCTTGAGTTAGCAGCAGTAGTCTTTGCTTTGAAGATGCGGCGACACTATCTGATGGGAGAACGTTTTACAGTCTACTCTGATCACCAGAGTCTTAGGTATATCTTCTCCCTGAAGGAACTAAACCAGAGACAACGATGTTGGCTTGAGTTCCTCCGGGACTATGACATTGAGATAGTCTATACTCATGGGAAGGGGAACATTGTAGCTAATGCACTCAGCGGGGAATTTTGTATACAGCTTCTAGGTGAGGCGAGAGAGTAGCTAGTTGCCTTATAGATATCCTTTGTGGAACGATATGGAGCTACGTTTCTCCAGTCTCTTACAGTCACTCCCTCACTTCTTCAGTGAGTCAGGGAGACACAACATGGGGACACTAACTCTAAGTCTCGACGTGCTCAGATATCCATAGGACAAGCACCTAATGGATTTTCTGACGGTGTGGAGCACGTCATCCTCTTCAGAGGGTGTACTATGGTACTAGAGGCTTTACATGAGAATTTTTTGAGGGAGTTCTATATTTCCCCTCTAGAGGTACATCCTGGAGTGGAGAATATGTACCAGGACCTCCAACGATAGCATTGGTGGATGGGAATGAAGAAAGTAGTAGCAAAGTTTGTCTCTGGGTGCCTCACTTGTCAGCATGTGAAGGCAGAGCATCAGGTACCAGCAGGATTAGTTCATTCTTTAGAGGTCCCAGAGTTGATGTGGTATGGGATATCCATGGACTTAGTGATAAGACTTCCACGTACATCCAAGGTTCATGATTTTATTTGGGTGATTGTCGATCAACTCACCAAGTTTGCCCACTTCCTACCAATCAGAGAGAAGGGTTCAGTACAGAGATTATGATGCTTCTATGTGAAGGAGATTGTGCGGCTACATGGAGTACCCTCAACGATTGTATCCGATCGTGATGCAAATTTCACTTCCTGGTTATGGAAGGGGTTGCAGGAGGCTTTCGGTACACATCATCATTTGATCACCGCCTTCCATCCTCAGACGCATGGCCAGACTAAACAGACTATTTAGACCCTCGAGGACATGTTGTGTGGTTGCGTCCTTGACTTTGGTCACAGTTGGGAGGATCACTTGCCCTTGGTGGAGTTTTCGTACAACAATATCTATCACTCCTCAATGGGGATGGAACCTTTCAAGGATCTGTATGGCCGACCTTTCAGATCACCCTTGTGCTGGACTGACACAGGGGAGTCCTCACTCATGGGACAAGATGTGGTACGGGCTACCACGGAGATGGTGCAGTTTATCCAGGAGTGGAGGAAGACTGCATAGAGTAGGCAGAAGTCTTATGCCAACATGAGATAGAGACCTCTGGAGTTCGAGGATGGCGACCATGTCTTTTTTGCGGTCTCACCTCAATGAGTTTTTTAGAGATTTGGTCGGGGTGGCAAGTTATCTCCGAGGTTCATCAGACCCTTTAATGTCTGCAGTAGATTTGGTGAGGTGGCTTACCACCTTGCACTTCCCCCTCAGTTTCACCATGTGCATGATGTTTTCCACGTATCCTAGCTGAGGAGATACATACACAACCCATCTCACATCATCAACCACAACAAGCTGGACATCGACGATGGGGAAACGTTTATGGAGGTTCTATTGGAGATAGAGGATCGATAGGAGAGAGTCCTTAGTGGGTGATCTATAACTTTAGTGCGTGTTCGTTGGTAGCACGAGAACCTCCAAGAGAACACATGGGAGCAGGAGGCTCATATACATACTCAATACCCCCACTTGTTTCCTTAGATGGAGTTGTGGATTACCGGGATACAATGCCCTATGGTGAGGAGAATGTAAAGACCCAAATTTTTTCATGTAATTTATTTATTATATGGGAATATTACGAGTCCGCAAAAATTGAAGGTGCATGAATCTGAGGCCCAGAGTGCCTGGAATGAATTTATGAACTTTTTTTTTTCAAGTACGTTCAATAAACGAAAGAGTGGCATTTTGTAACTTTTGAACTGGTGTTCAGAATTGAAATCCAAAGACACTGTTGAACTCGCAGTGCCGATATTCGCTTATGGAGACCATCACCTTGACCATAGTAGCTCGAGGGAGGAAGTATTTTTTTTTCATTCTTTCATGGAAGAAGAAAAATAAAATAATTAACATTTTATTTTTCTTTTGAATCCTATATTTTTGAGTTATGGAGGTGGGGACCACCCGAACTAGAAAACCTCCTAATTTTCAAGTTTTTTGGTGGGGACCACCCAAACCCATATTGATGTGGGAAAACCTTTCAACTCTTCAATTAATTAATTATTTCACCTTCAATAAATTAATTATGAAAACATCAACATAATTGATGGCCAACTCTAATTAAATTAACAAAACTTAATTTAATAAGTTGGAAGTTATTTTTCCTGTTTGGAAATCGTTGGCAAAGATGAGAGTTGGGGGAACTTCAGAGAAAAATTTCCTCCAAATGAAGAATCCCTCTCCAAAGAAGAACATACTTTGGAATCAGGAATGAGGAAAACACATGATCCTGACTTCATAATTTTGTTGCAGAGGCGACAATCGTTGGAACCCTCATCGCCTTCACTGACATCATCTCGCAACACTTCCAATGAGTAATCGATGTAGGGAAAGTTGTTTTGAATACCCCTTACCTTGTTCTTGTTAGTCTTCTTGATTTATAAACAATTATTCCACTTTTTTCTATTCTAACATGGAGGGTGGAGGCCAAATGAACACGACCGAACCTATCCTCAACATTTGTGGTTTATGATGGTCTTAAATCTATGGCGACGTACGGAGTCAAGTGCGGAAGTCTTCATAATGAAGAAAGGGACACCGAGGCACGTCTGGTGACCCGAGGAACGTCTCCAGTAACCGTGTTAGTGATTGGCACTGGTGAGACTCAGGAGCAGTAGCTAACACTCCTACTGGCCGTGACAACGGTGGCAGCACAACCGCATTGCTGGAGAAGGGTGATGGCATGTCGACTGCGGCGGATCAAGGGATGAGGCTGGCGCACATCCGACCATGCGAATGGGGTGGCGGCATGTGTCCGCGTCACCGAGTGTTCAAGAGACATGGCACGAGGCCACGACAGCAAAGGGAGGGCGAGAGACTCACTAAAAGCCGCCAGTGGGGGTGCGGCGTGTGACCGCGCTGTAGGGGAGGGCTGGCCGTCCATCTAGTCGGGGTGCCGAGCAGGACCCGGGGTCCCTCGTGTGAGATTCCAGCACCACATGGTGCTGGCAGGTCGGCTACCCAACCCGAACAAACCAGTCGTTCGGTGTACCTATGGGCCGTGTCCCCTTGGGTGGTGGCAAGGCCAGACCCCACCGCAGGGTCACCCAGCCGCGGGCCAGCGCGGGCCGCCCAGTGTGGGACACCCAACGGGCCTCCCATTGCATGCCGCCTAGTGGTCAGAGCCATGATGGGGGGCCGGGCCGGACCCATCGGGTCGGCCCAAACCCAACCGGCCGGGTCAGACTAGACCCAGACGAGATTTGACCCCCTTTCCACTGTTTCATCCGTAACTTGAGCTATTGGCGTCCATTTGACGAACCGTCTGTGGTGCCAGAAATCGTGGATCAAGGTGGTCCATTTTTGTATACCCCACTTGAGATTTGGATAATGTTGGGGTATAGCCAGGTTGGATCGAACACAAATCCAACCGGGCCCTTGGGAGTAAAAGGCCAATATCTTACAGACCGAGAGTCTGGTTGACGCACCGTCTGTTGCGTTGTGACCCCCATTATGTGGAAGTCCTTTGGGGTAATTCTTAGTGGGATTAAATGGTAGTTTCAGTATCAACCTGTGGCTTGGGAAGCAGACCCTCCCAGAATTAAGTGAGCATAATGCAAGAACCCTGTGGCTACCTGTAACATGAGAAAGGAATCCTATGTGGGTCTATGATTTGGGATCCTATGTGGGTCTATGTTCGAGAGTCTCACATGGATCCTCTCTAGGTAATTCACATGGGACCACTCTAGGATCCTACATGGGTCTACTGTACTAGGATCCTATGTCGGTCGGATTAATTAGGATCCTACGTGGGTTTGATGATTTAAGATCCTAGGTGGGTCTGCCTCTCAACAGAGTAAGATGATTCTGTAGTTACATATAATCATCTTTACTACCTTACCTAAGTTATACCTTGTGTGAGCTGAGTCCTTACCTTTGTAGTAATCATCTATGTGGTATACCTTTTTGGTGAATACCTTCGTGGTGATACCATTGTGGTATTCTTCTGTGTGGTGTTACCTTTGTGGTAATTACCTTCATGGTGTTACGTTCATGGTATTTTTTCCTTCGTGGGACAGTTGAGATTTGGGATTTTGAGTTGGGCCTTGTTTTTCTCATGATTGAGATGGGTTTACTCGACCACTTAGGTATATGTATGGGAATATACCTAAGTAGGGTTGTCGATTGTTTTCATTCTTTGTGGTTTATCATTTGTGGATTTTTTGAGACCTTCTAGGGTCTCGGGGTTCCTACTGAGTATCGTTATATTCACCCCTGTACAGGATATGCCCGCACCTTGTTGTATTTGGTACAGATGACAGACAGTGTTGAATGAGGATGAGAGTACCAGGACTGGAGTTAGCTCAATGTGGACCTTAGATGAGGCGTACCACAGAGATGACTGTTCGAGAGCTGTACATACCCTTCAGGTAGGATCCTTGGTGGGTGTTCATAGGAACTGTTTTATGTTATTCTTGTACATCCCAGTTTTTCTTGTACTTTCCAGTTGGGCTTGTATTATGGCCCTGAAGTGCATTGTGTTGCATTTGTTGTCAATGAGGCATGAAGTTGTCTTGGATTGAATGGATGTCAAGGAGTCAAGATGTGAATGTCAAAGGATGTGATGGTGATGGTGATGAAGGAGAATGGCCATGGTACACAGATGCATGTCACTTAGGAGATTCACTAAGTGACATAGGAGATGTGGTTGAAACATTCTCCATGCACATCAGACGATTGTTGAACTGATCTTTAAAGTTCCAAGAACTTGTATCAACTGGATACAATGTCACAAAAAGCTTTAGAAGACCATGCATTGTATTGACAATGCATGAGGAGATGAGAAGAAGATCCATCCACAACTTCTAAGTGGGTGAAGTGGTTTAATGAAGTCCATGCACTAACACTTAGTGCATGTGAATCTGAAGAAGTCCCAATTTGATCTCTGATTAGATCAACGAAGACATTGAAGATTATAAGTGATTCAGGAGCTCGATTTATGAAGAAGAACCTTCAAGAATTCCCATTCCTAAGTGATAAATAAATGTTGAAGATAATGGAGGAATTTCAAATGAAGAAGAAGAGAGGAAGAAGGAGAAATGATAAAGATAGGCATGTGGCATTTGGCAATTGGCATATTTTATATGGAGGAGAAACTGGACAAAGTCTTATTCAAGACTTAGCCAAAAAATATGGCCAGCCCGTGAGCACCTTGTGGGTTCAACCCCAAGGCTCATGTGGGCCTAAGGCGCCACGCCCAAGGGGGAACCCGTGGGGCGAGCTCAGGGCGGCACGGGCGCACCCGCAAACACCACAGAGGTGCTGGGGCACGCCCGGAGGAGCGCAGGGGGCCGTGTATAAGCCCCCGAGGGCACGCGGTGGTGAAACCCGCGCGCCGGAGGAGCATAGTGGGCGCTAGGAGCGCGCCCGCAGGAGCAGAGAGTGGGCGCAGAGCGCACCCGCAGGGAGAACACGGTGCGGGGCGACACCGTGGAGGGAGGAGTTTCAACTGGCCGTTCAAGGGAGCGGCTGGGTTATAAACCGCGGAGAAACCGGGCGAGGATTCGATGTGGGACGTGCAAAAAATCCCGGGAGCAAATCTCCGTCGTCCGTCTCATCGCGCGCTTGATCTGCGCCGCACATCTGATCCGCGGCGCCGCGATCTAATCCAAGCCGTCGAAACCCTTTTGATCACCGCATCCGACGGCCCCGGCATCGTCTCCTCCCTCGAGCTCGAGTCGAAGCCTCCCGCGAGCCGCCGCATGAACCAGAGCCTCCCGAACGACTATTTCGAGCTCCCGACCACCTCTGAAGGAAGTAAAGCGTCCATTGAGATCGTCTGGCCACACTGAATACATCCATGCCTTAAAATTGACCTGCATGCACGAAATGGAGAATCTGATGTTTGGCCGAGGCAAACCGAAGGTGCCGAGGCTTCGGTGAGTTCGTGCCTTTGCATGAATTAGGCTTCAACAGAGGCCGTGCATGCGTTATAAATCGCATGCACGTGAGGAAAAATAAAATAGAGAACCCGCGTGAAACAGAGGAGCAAAATAAATATTTGGAAAGTTTTTAAAGATCCGAAGATCTCGGGATTTCAAGATTTAACACGCGGATGATCAAAGGCATTCGTCTGCCTATATAAGGAGAGCCCGAGGCTCTCATTAAGCTGCTGATGCGCTGAAAGTTTGAAGAGAGTCCCGCGTGTTCCTCTGCCTCGCGAAGAAGAAGCCTCCGCGCAAAGCACTTGCGCGGCTGTTGTTCTCGGTGCCACCCGAGGCCCGAAGGAGTTCCTTTCGCGCACCCCTTGCGCGAAAGAGGTGAAGGGAAGGAGTCCCCTGCGCGCTATCCCTTTGCGCGGCAGGAAGAACCCGGGGCAGTAGCTCTTGCACGCCCCGTGGTTGAGGTGCCTTGCACCCAAGGTGCTCTTGCACTCTTGAGGCTTGCACACCCGAGGACTTGTGCGCTGCCTTGTGCACCCAAGTGCCTGTGCGATAGAAGAGAGGTTGGTCGCACCCCTTGCGCGACTTCTTTAGTGTTCGGGTGGAATAGTGGAGGAAGGCCGAGCCCTTGCACCCTTTGAGTTCCAAGTGAAGAAGAAGACACTCTTGGGCAGTAGGTGTGCAAAGCAAGAGAACCCGAGGCCATACCTTGTGTGAAGTGAAAGAACACACCCTTTGGGTGTATGTGCAAACAAGAACCACCTTGGGCAGTGTGTGTGCAAAAAGGAGACAGAGGCCGTAGCCCTTGTTGGGTGTGCACACTTGGAGACAAAAAGAGAGTGTGTGCAAAAGAGTTGAGGCCAAGCATACCACACTTTGTGTGTGTGAAAGGTGAAGAAGGAAGGCCGAGGCCTTTGTGCCTTTGTGTGCAAATTGAACAAGTGAAAGGCCGTAGCCTTGTGTGGGTGAAGTGAAGACCACACCTCATTTGAGTGTGTGTGTGTGCAAATTGAAGAGGAACACCCTACGGGCATTTATTGTGTGCAAGAAGAGGAAGGTCACTACAAGTGTATGCTAAGTGAAGAATTTGTGTGTGCAAATTAAAGAAGTGGCCGAACCTTAGTGTGTGCCTAAGTGGTGTGTACACACTAAGAAGGAGAAGAAGAAGTTAACCCACACTAAAGTAGAACACACTTTAAGTGTGTAAACACATTGAACAAAGTGTGAAGTTCAAGTGAGCTGGTGTGTTCTTAAAGATACTAAACCCTTTGTGGGTCTACTGCACCAAGTAGAAGAAAGAAGGAGTGCATGCATGCATGCATGCACGTGCACACGTGAACAGTGCTAAATCAGTGGTGTGCATTTGAGGAGTCCAAGACCAGGTGATCTTGAAGATTTTGAGAGACCATGCAATCAGTGCATGAAGTTGATGTGAACTGAGACTGAGCCAGACTGAAGTTAAAGAGATTGGTTGTCTGAGTTTTCAGTAGATTGAGAAGATCCTGATCATCACAAGTGATCAGAGGTACAGAGCAAGGCCAGCAGTCTTTATCCCAGACTGCTGAAGATACTTGAAGAAGCTTAAAGAGAAGAAGAGCTACTCGTGTGACTCGAGGAGCCAGGAGAAGACCCTGTGGGACTCAGGGAAAAGAAGTCTTCAGTGGGATTCTGGAGAAGGCCAGTGGGACTCTGGTAACACTGTGGGACGCAGTATAAAGACCCTCCTGTGGGACTCAGGAGAGATACGGTGGGACTCTGTATCGACCATTGTAATTTTAACAGGTTATAATGGAGAATCCATGCTGGGAGAGCATGGCAAGGATATAGGCCTTTGGTGTCGAACCTTGTAAATCCTTGTGTCCTGTGCCTTTTCATTACTGCATCATTCGGGAAAGGTTGAGAGATACAAGAAGAGTGGATCGAGGCTTTAACCAGCCATAGAGGTTTAATTGATAAGAATCAATTAGTAAAAAGTTTTAAGGGATCACTGATTCACCCCCTCCCCCTCTCAGTGATTCACACTGATCTGGGCACTTCAATTGGTATCAGAGCGAGGTTACCTCTAAAAGATCCAAGGGAGTCTATATGGAGTGCAGATTTGAGGAAATGAAAGAACAGCCTCAAATGGAGATATCTGCCAAGACTCAGAAAAATAGAAAGAAGAAACAGGCCAAGAAGATGAAGAAAGCCTGTCCTAGCTGTGATGAAGTTGAAATAATAAATGATCTTCAGAGTGCACTCAAATATCTTCAGAAGACAGTTCCCATGGAAGTGGCAAAGTGTATAGCTACAGGCATCCATGATCTTCAAGAAGAAAAATCACAGTTAGAAGAAGAAGCCAATGCTATGGAAGATCAGCTGGCTAAAAGGGTTGGCATAACCAACACTCTCAGAAAGCTGGTAAATGCCAAAGATGAAACAGTATCTCTTTGCAATGAAAGATATGAAGACACTTGTGAAGAATTGCAAAGAAGCCTTTCTGAGAAAGAAATCTTTAAAGTAATTATCAAAGAAGTTTTCCATGCACTGGAAAAGAGGCACAAAGTGTCAATGGTTGTCAAAGATGCTCAACTAGAAGACAAAGTCAAGATAGTGAAGGAGCTTGACAATTCATTGCTAGAATTGAAGAAGGTGCATGAAGACCAGATAAAGCAGCTGGAAGAGAAATGGGAAGGAAGGCTAAGAACTATTGAGGATGAGAAGAACTCCCTCAACATGAAATGCTTAGAACTGGAGGTGATATTGAAAAATCAGCAATCACCCAAAGCTAAAGCCTCCCAGTCAGCTGAAAGAAGAAATGTTGCTACTCAAGTGAGCTTTGAGAAGGATGATTCTAAAAGCAATACATCCTCTAGTGAAAGTGCAACAACTTCTAGAAAGAAGGTACCATCCATCCCATCTTGTACTCATGTTTCTAATTGTGTTTCCACAAAAAGTGCAGGATGGAAGAATAATTCTAAACAAGTATGGATGAAGACAATGAAGAAAGAAAGCTCTCCTGAAGCAGCACAACAATTCAAGACAAGAACCCTAAAATCAGAAGGACTGAAGAGGTCAAGATTTGTGGGTCAATGTTGGTGTTGTAACAAGTATGGGAATTGTGCAAAGGATTGTTGGTACAATCCACTGAATGCCAAAGCACAGAGAAAGCCCATGCCTAGGGGGAGCAAGCCAGAAGAAAAGAAGCAGCATCCACAGGTCCAGAGACATCTGTTTACTGCAAATAGATTTGGATTACTTGACAACATCTGGGATGATTGCAAAAGTGGTCAAATAGATACATGTCAATCTCCAACTGTATCCAGAGCTCAAAAGAAGAAAAGATCACAGAACCTGGCTCAGAGAGATTCCTTGGGAAGCAAGCAGAAGAAAGTGGAAGATGCTCCCAAGAAGAGTTTGAAGAATGAAGAGAAGTCCTTGGAATTGAAATCCAAGAAGGGTGATGCATCCAGAAGGACCACCAAGAAAACATGCTTCTACTGTGGAAAGAAAGGACACATCATGGACCTTTGTAAAGAAGCCATGAAACTAAATAGAAGCAGACTGAACTCCAACAGACAATCAATCCAGAAGAAGCAGAAGGGATTGATTGAAAACAAGTTGCCTAAGAAAGGTAGCTTGACAGCATCTAAGGAACCATGTGAAACTTCCAGAACTGGGGCCACTCTTCCAAATGATATACTTGTCATATGGCCACATTAGTTGCAACTTGCCAGAGAACTACAAAGAGCTGAAGATGAAGTTCTGGAAATTGCTAAGGCAAAAAGGAAACAAAAGGTTTCACATGAAGATGTTTTGAGATCCACACCAGCACCAACATCATTGAAGATCAAATGTGCAAGTGTGAAGACTGGTGAAAATGGGACATCTCGGTTGAGAGAATCTTCTCAACCTTGTTGTTCACATTGATGAACCAAGGAGGTTCCATCTTATTCCCTTATACATTGGTATTTACATGTGCTAACATTGCAGGGAATTGAAGATGATGATCATTCTCAACTGGAGGATGGTTTGGACAGAATGGAGTGCACCCCTTGAGGGGGAGCCAATCTGAAGAAGATGGCATTCTTAGATTAATACCATCTTGAGAAAAGCTGAAGGTATTCCAATCATACTTTCATCCCTTGTTTCTTAATTGAGTTTATCTTGTCAATTAAGGGGGAGTATGGATTGAAGACAAATGGATGAAAGGGGGAGCTTTATCTTTGCACCTGAACTTTCTAATGAGTTTTGTGAAGCATGTGCAGGATTTAGCAAATTCATTGTTATATCTGAAAAATTTCAAGCCCCTAAGCATGATCTCAAATGTACAGTGAATTTTGGACAGCTTTGAATTCCTTGGTCATATCACTCTTGTTTTCTACACCGGGTTAGCCCAAGTAGACTTAGAGCTGATTTACTAAAGGTTCTTTGCTAAAGAGAACATGTGACATCATCCCTCTCTTAGTGTTTTTCAAGAAAATACTTTTTAAAGGGAGGAAGTGATATTTTGAAGAGAACCACACCACACCTTTGCATTTGATTTCCAATAAGGGGGAGAAAATATTGGCACACATATTGACCCATTCATATGTGATGAAGTGGTGTATTGACAACAAATACAAAGGGGGAGATTGAAGTGCATTGTGTTGCATTTGTTGTCAATGAGGCATGAAGTTGTCTTGGATTGAATGGATGTCAAGGAGTCAAGATGTGAATGTCAAAGGATGTGATGGTGATGGTGATGAAGGAGAATGGCCATGGTACACAGATGCATGTCACTTAGGAGATTCACTAAGTGACATAGGAGATGTGGTTGAAACATTCTCCATGCACATCAGACGATTGTTGAACTGATCTTTAAAGTTCCAAGAACTTGTATCAACTGGATACAATGTCACAACAAGCTTTAGAAGACCATGCATTGTATTGACAATGCATGAGGAGATGAGAAGAAGATCCATCCACAACTTCTAAGTGGGTGAAGTGGTTTAATGAAGTCCATGCACTAACACTTAGTGCATGTGAATCTGAAGAAGTCCCAATTTGATCTCTGATTAGATCAACGAAGACATTGAAGATTATAAGTGATTCAGGAGCTCGATTGATGAAGAAGAACCTTCAATAATTCCCATTCCTAAGTGATAAATAAATGTTGAAGATAATGGAGGAATTTCAAATGAAGAAGAAGAGAGGAAGAAGGAGAAATGATAAAGATAGGCATGTGGCATTTGGCAATTGGCATATTTTATATGGAGGAGAAACTGGACAAAGTCTTATTCAAGACTTAGCCAAAAAAATATGGCCAGCCCGTGAGCACCTTGTGGGTTCAACCCCAAGGCTCATGTGGGCCTAAGGCGCCACGCCCAAGGGGGAACCCGTGGGGCGAGCTCAGGGCGGCAGGGGCGCACCCGCAGACACCACAGAGGCGCTGGGGCACGCCCGGAGGAGCGCAGGGGGCCGTGTATAAGCCCCCGAGGGCACGCGGTGGTGAAACCCGCGCGCCGGAGGAGCATAGTGGGCGCTAGGAGCGCGCCCGCAGGAGCAGAGAGTGGGCGCAGAGCGCGCCCGCAGGGAGAACACGGTGCGGGGCGGCACCGTGGAGGGAGGAGTTTCAACTGGCCGTTCAAGGGAGCGGCTGGGTTATAAACCGCGGAGAAACCGGGCGAGGATTCTATGTGGGACGTGCAAAAAATACCGGGAGCAAATCTCCGCTGTCCGTCTCATCGCGCGCTTGATCTGCGCCGCACATCTGATCCGCGGCGCCGCGATCTAATCCAAGCCGTCGAAACCCTTTTGATCACCGCATCCGACGGCCCCGGCATCGTCTCCTCCCTCGAGCTCGAGTCGAAGCCTCCCGCGAGCCGCCGCATGAACCAGAGCCTCTCGAACGACTATTTCGAGCTCCCGACCACCTCTGAAGGAAGTAAAGCGTCCATTGAGATCGTCTGGCCACACTGAATACATCCATGCCTTAAAATTGACCTGCATGCACGAAATGGAGAATCTGATGTTCGGCCGAGGCAAACCGAAGGTGCCGAGGCTTCGGTGAGTTCGTGCCTTTGCATGAATTAGGCTTCAACAGAGGCCGTGCATGCGTTATAAATCGCATGCACGTGAGGAAAAATAAAATAGAGAACCCGCGTGAAACAGAGGAGCAAAATAAAGATTTGGAAAGTTTTTAAAGATCCGAAGATCTCAGGATTTCAAGATTTAACACGCGGATGATCAAAGGCATTCGTCTGCCTATATAAGGAGAGCCCGAGGCTCTCATTAAGCTGCTGATGCGCTGAAAGTTTGAAGAGAGTCCCGCGTGTGCCTCTGCCTCGCGAAGAAGAAGCCGCCGCGCAAAGCACTTGCGCGGCTGTTGTTCTCGGTGCCACCCGAGGCCCGAAGGAGTTCCTTTCGCGCACCCCTTGCGCGAAAGAGGTGAAGGGAAGGAGTCCCCTGCGCGCTATCCCTTTGCGCGGTAGGAAGAACCCGGGGCAGTAGCTCTTGCGCGCCCCGTGGTTGAGGTGCCTTGCACCCAAGGTGCTCTTGCACTCTTGAGGCTTGCACACCCGAGGACTTGTGCGCTGCCTTGTGCACCCAAGTGCCTGCGCGATAGAAGAGAGGTTGGTCGCACCCCTTGCGCGACTTCTTTAGTGTTCCGGTGGAATAGTGGAGGAAGGCCGAGCCCTTGCACCCTTTGAGTTCCAAGTGAAGAAGAAGACACTCTTGGGCAGTAGGTGTGCAAAGCAAGAGAACCCGAGGCCATACCTTGTGTGAAGTGAAAGAACACACCCTTTGGGTGTATGTGAAAACAAGAACCACCTTGGGCAGTGTGTGTGCAAAAAGGAGACAGAGGCCGTAGCCCTTGTTGGGTGTGCACACTTGGAGACAAAAAGAGAGTGTGTGCAAAAGAGTTGAGGCCAAGCATACCACACTTTGTGTGTGTGAAAGGTGAAGAAGGAAGGCCGAGGCCTTTGTGCCTTTGTGTGCAAATTGAACAAGTGAAAGGCCGTAGCCTTGTGTGGGTGAAGTGAAGACCACACCTCATTTGAGTGTGTGTGTGTGCAAATTGAAGAGGAACACCCTACGGGCATTTATTTTGTGCAAGAAGAGGAAGGTCACTACAAGTGTATGCTAAGTGAAGAATTTGTGTGTGCAAATTAAAGAAGTGGCCGAACCTTAGTGTGTGCCTAAGTGGTGTGTACACACTAAGAAGGAGAAGAAGAAGTTAACCCACACTAAAGTAGAACACACTTTAAGTGTGTAAACACATTGAACAAAGTGTGAAGTTCAAGTGAGCTGGTGTGTGCTTAAAGATACTAAACCCTTTGTGGGTCTACTGCACCAAGTAGAAGAAAGAAGGAGTGCATGCATGCATGCATGCACGTGCACACGTGAACAGTGCTAAATCAGTGGTGTGCATTTGAGGAGTCCAAGACCAGGTGATCTTGAAGATTTTGAGAGACCATGCAATCAGTGCATGAAGTTGATGTGAACTGAGACTGAGCCAGACTGAAGTTAAAGAGATTGGTTGTCTGAGTTTTCAGTAGATTGAGAAGATCCTGATCATCACAAGTGATCAGAGGTACAGAGCAAGGCCAGCAGTCTTTATCCCAGACTGCTGAAGATACTTGAAGAAGCTTAAAGAGAAGAAGAGCTACTCGTGTGACTCGAGGAGCCAGGAGAAGACCCTGTGGGACTCAGGGAAAAGAAGTCTTCAGTGGGATTCTGGAGCAGGCCAGTGGGACTCTGGTAACACTGTGGGACGCAGTATAAAGACCCTCCTGTGGGACTCAGGAGAGATACGGTGGGACTCTGTATCGACCATTGTAATTTTAACAGGTTATAATGGAGAATCCATGCTGGGAGAGCATGGCAAGGATGTAGGCCTTTGGTGCCGAACCTTGTAAATCCTTGTGTCCTGTTCCTTTTCATTACTGCATCATTCGGGAAAGGTTGAGAGATACAAGAAGAGTGGATCGAGGCTTTAACCAGCCATAGAGGTTTAATTGATAAGAATCAATTAGTAAAAAGTTTTAAGGGATCACTGATTCACCCCCTCCCCCTCTCAGTGATTCACACTGATCTGGGCACTTCAGGCCCCTTTTTGCTTACTGTACACACTCTTTCACTATGTAGTTTACTTGTGTTTGTATCTTTTTGTGTGCTTGTTTTGTGTGAGTTTACAGGTTATAAAGGCAATTCCTTACTGTTTTAGGGAACACACCTTTTGGTGCTAGTCGCTAGCCCTTGGCCTATGGAAGGCGGGCTTGGGGTGGTCACAGCATAGGCCCCGAGGGACAGTTCGTGACAAATATATACAGATTTACCCACTTTCATCTCCTTGAAGATTATATTTCATGTGTTAAAAGGTTAATTTTTAAAGAATTTTTTTTTACAATATTTAATTTCAATGAAAAGGAATTTTGAAATATTTTTGGGAATGAAAAGGATATTTTCCTCAAGAAAGTTTTTAGAATATCTTTTTATTGCATTCCCATTCATCAACAACACAACCTTTATTCCTTACCCCACTTGGGATATATATTATTAGTACTATCCTTATTCTTCCTCTGTATGGTATTTTGATTATATGTAAAATGATAGTATTGATATTCCATTCCTTGATTCCTTTTGTCCCCATGAAATATTCAATTTCCTATGATCATTGAACATTGAATTTAACCTAATTATCAATATAATTCACCATTTATATTATTATTTCCTAAACTATAGTCATTTTTTTTATAAAGTGTTATGTTTTTATTTTTTTATTGACTATGGGAATATTGATAAATCTATATCCTATACAACATATGGATATTTGATAATGCAATTTTTTATTTAGTTTCTTTTGCCAATAACTATATAGTTCGGGGACATGTTAATGTAAGACCTATAGGTTGGAGGCTAGTTAATACGAGCTCTATGAGTTAGGGACTAGTTAAAAAAATCCCCAACAATAATAGACAGTCTCACGTGATGAAATAAACTGGCTAGCATAATCTAATTGGTTTTCACACAGTACATTTTAAACTTTCTTTATGGTAACGATATCATGTGTGTGTGAAAAATGAAATCCAATAATTATGAATTGCCTTCATTTTTTATTCATTTATTATAATCCATGAGATTTAGTGTCAGCATGTCTATGGATGGATTTCATTCTCAGTTCATTGATTAAATTGGATCTGTTTTAGTTTCATACCTTTCCATATTGATTTTTTCCTTATCTAGTTTTTTGAATTGATTATGTTTTCAATTACATACATTTATATATTATTTATTTCGTCATTTTTAGCTATTGACTGGATGGAATGTGTTATTGGTTATTTACATTTCTATATTGATTATTCTCATTGATTCATTATTGATTCCACATTACTTTACCCTTATTGATCATTTGAGCTCACAATTAATTTGTTTTGTTTCCCCAGGAATCCAAGAAGTGTACTAAGAATGATATGAAAGGATACACTAGTGGTGATAAATTTTTTATCCGTGAAATAAAAATTTTGTTGTAATTAGTGTATTCATTGTGATACATGACTTGTGTATGTATCAGGTTTTCCACTATTCAGTCCTTTGGGACATGTTTAAATGTATCTTATTCGAATATAATGGTAGTAGACACAGACTTTGGGATTTCTAGGGGAAAGTCACTATAGTTTGTGTCAGAGAACATTTAGAAGAAATCTTGGGAATGAGATTTAGGAAAAAAATGTTGGTGAACAATACTCTATGATATACATTGTGTATAACTATAGAAGCACATCCAAGAATTTTGGTATTTTTTATGCAGTTTTCCTAGTAATACATAACTATCTGGATACTACAGGTGGACGTGGTTTGGAAACAGATGTACATACGAGTAACAAATCCAACAAGGTGCATCATTCCTCACTCAATGTAACATGGTATAGGACAACATGCCTTACTGTGCACCTAGTTTGACACTCCTAGGGAAATTCTTAGCATAATTCACATTTTAATTAGAAAATATTATGAAGGATATGAATAGATAATGATAATGAATGACCTAGGATAATGGTTAGACCAAGGAAGGACCTATGTTGAAATAAAACGGATGAAGTATTTGTGTGTTGAGGTTTGTATTGAAAACCATATTTAAAAGGCTATTTAGTGATTAACTATATTTTAAGTATATCTATAAAATTTATTATAGGAAATAAATTAATACAATTTTAGAAAAGGAAAACCTATATGTAGGGTGACAACCCATAAAATCTGGAAAGGCCATGGGTCTTGAACCAATAATTGATGGAAAATAAGGGTTTTATGCCAACCCCTAACCTAAGTAATATCATGGTTAATATGTCATTGTTTTTAGATGAAATATTTCATGAATAACTATTTATGATGAACTAATAGTGTATATTTTTTTAGGATTAGTGATTAATGTCTTAATGATATTGTATTTGGTGAATTGTTAGAGACAAATGTAAAGAGTTTTCACTCTTTTATAGGCATTATGATCTGTTAAATGTTTATTTTATTGGATCACGAATCAATGTTATGTATTGGATATCTATTTTTTGATTTAAGGAATGAATTAGAATTTGATATAATCTTAAAAAATAATAGAATAGTTCATATAAAATTGAAACATATCAATTAAATATATTTATTTATATTCATATATAGTAAAAGAATTACTCAACATTATGAAAAAGATTTTTTTTCATAATACCTTAATTTTCTTTGAACCGATGGTCTTCTAAATCATCACAGATTTATGGTTTTGAGGCCCTCATCTTTCCATTGATGATTTACATGTCTTTGATGGATGACCTCAATTAATTCCTATAAATACTTATGCCTTTCTACCATGTATGTATATCTATATCCCATTAATGTTCTCAAACATAGATACCTAGTAATATGTTATTCCATGTGACCATTGTAATTCCCATTATATCTTTTATATAGGGTGTTTTATGAAACCTTCTCATGATTTGGGATTTAAATTTAGGAATGATCAAAAAAATCTATTATTAATATTGAGTTTAAATTATTAAGATGCGATTTAATTAAGGTCGGGATAATGTAACACCCCGAAATTCTAAAGAGAGAACATTATATTCAATATCTTGTATGACCCACAACACTGAGTGCGTAAGGGAATATAATACCTCGAGAAATTAAAATATATTTTCTATTTTAAATAGATTCTTTATATTAGATATCTTAAAATTCATGAAATAAAATTTTAGATTGCATCAAATGTAACAATGAGTTTCTTAAATGGCTTGTGTTACACGTAAGATGAAGTTTTGCAAAACAATAATATATTATTGGAATATTTTTATTCAATATAATAATAATTAACCAATCCTTTAAATTAGATACTAGGTATAATATTAATTAACTTTTGGAAATTCACATTTTATAAAAATATAAAATTAATTCATTGGTTACAAAATAATTTGAGATGAATGTATGACCAATTGAATATAAAGGGTATTTTTTATATAAAACTATGTTTCTCATAGATAAAAATTATCCAAAAAATCTAAATTAATTAAAATTAGTGAGTGATGTAAATATAATATATATATATATATATATATTAAATTCAATAAGATATTTTTTATCTTCATCTAATAGATTTGATAAGCATAATATAAGAACAACCCCAATATTTTAGATAAAAATCAATGTTTTTATAAAGTCACTTTTAGCACCTTATTATGGAAAACGTATTTTTCATAAAAGTTTATAAACATTTATAGATTTTATATTTGAAAAAAACAACAAATTTGAACGAAAAACATAATAATTATCTTAGAGATAATTTTTGGTATTTTTTTGTGAATTTTCATTTTTAAATGAATTGTGAAATACATAGAATTTTTATTCAAAACTACATTTTCATCAATTTTATTTATAAGGTTAAACTATATTCTAATTTTATTTTAATCTTTAAGTATTCATTTTTTATTAATTATCCATTTTAGGTCATGGGAATCAATTTCACATTGAAATTGGATATAGAAATTTTGAAATGTTTTGAATGCTCATTCTTTAAAAGATCACATTGTTTTCCCATATTTGAGATTAAATTTAATTAATTTGTATCACTTATGTGATTGGAATTTCACAAAATTACTCCATATTAAGTATAAAAGAAAATTTATAATGACCTAAACACATTTTGAAAATCCATTGGGTGTCTATATATCGACCATATCCTATATTAGCTCGAATTTCTTCAATTATTGAGCCACATTAAATGGGAAAATCTTGGGTGGAATTACTTTTTCTATAATTTACAATAGTGAAACTCCTCCTCAACCATAAAATTGACTTCTCTCCTTTCACTTCCTCATATATCTGAAGCCACATTGGATTGAAAATATACTGCCAAAATAGATCCTCAAAATCCCTCCCCTCATCTTAGAAGACTCCCCTTGTGATGAAAGCAATCCTAGGAATCCAATTAGTGAAAACAAAAAAGAGTTACCAGAATAAGAGGTATCACAATCCCTCAAGGTTTTTAGTTTTATTTATTTCCACACTCAATCAATTATTCTTATTTCATTATTACATAATAAAATCCATATACTTAATATACAAATATTTTTTTATAAGAAGGTTTTTGCCTATACATACATAGACTTCTATCTAATGGGTGATGAATTTACCATTCTTTTGTGTTATGAACTACTGCCTGAAAAAACAAGGATTGTCCATTTTACCTTTACCAGATTCCATGGTTGGGAATTATGATGGACACACTTTTCATTTATGATATATATAATATTTACCGTGTATTTAATCTTCTATAATTATTTTAGAGTACATGGATTTATAGTTTCCATTTTATGTAAAAACAACAACATCGTTTGTGGAAGTGTGGACTACTACCTCCTCAAAGCAATGTGAATCATTTTCTCTATACATGGAATGTATAAAGGGTAGGTTTAAAAATACTATGTAACATATACGAAATAATATGATAATATAAAAAAATATTCATATACATACAAATATATATATATATATTTATATCATTTACTTTTCAATATTTTAATACTATAATGAAATGAAAGCAGCGTTCATGCGACGTATGACCTACCATCTACATGAATGGTGCATTTCATTTGTTATCTCCAAACATTATGGATTACTATAAATACATATATACTGATTATATATGATAATTACCATATGTTTTACATTATGGATATGATGAAATCACGATCAATGTAAAAAGAACAAAAAATAAGAAGTCAAGACATACCCGAAAAAACTTTTAAATTACCACCCAGAAATAGTGAAAATAAGGAATGATTACTAAAAATGGGTAATAAGACATTATAAGAGGATAATATATGAAATAATAAATATTAATATGGTTCTTAAATAATTAATCAATGTGTTTAAAACCATTATACCAAAGTTTAATGTACACTCACCTAAAAGGAAATACAAGGTATGGGATTTTTCATCTAACTTTTGACATCCATGAGATAAGTGTCATATTCACCCCTTACATATTTGGTGTGGTGTATCTACTACCCATTTATATATATTATATAAATTATTATTTATTATTCATGGTAGTTATATTTTCAATTTTAATTATTTCATATAAGGTTATTAGAATTAAAACATACCAAGTGATCGAGAAATTTCATTACTCAATTCCTTTTATTTGGGTTATTCAACTTTCTCATTGTTGTTAATATTATATGATTATGTGTATAATTATTTTGACTATATAATGGTGTATTTCATCTTCCATTATATGGATTTATAGTTGATATACATAATAAATTAATTATTTGTTTCTCACTTCAACGTTATGGTATTTTCAATGGATTACATCAAAATATAATTTTTCTAGAATGTTTTCACTTGAATTTCTATTCATGTATATAATTTGATCATTGTTGTAGATTCCAAAATCCGGTGAAGGACTAGGATTGTCATTTTGCGAAAAACAAAGGCAGATTTCGATCGAATGAACTGGTCTAGGATAGGACGAAAGACCACATGGAAAATCGGAGGAGGGCGCTTAAAGCCACCCCAATGGTGCACATGTTTCTGCACCCAAGATATTTTTTGTGTGCTGCATGGAATATTCCATGCGGCCGATAGAGGCATCGTATTTTCTGCGTAGGTTTAATTCTATATGACCCCACAGCTCCTGGTCGCATATAAATAAAAGCCACCCCCTGAGTTCTAGGATGAATAATTTGAACCATCTCCCCTGCATGTAATTCACCTCTTCCACACGCAAAGGATGGATTTTAGGTACCAAATTTTATACAATAGATCTCCTGGGGTCCGCCTTCACGCGAAACCCTCAGGGATAGACCCTCTCCTAGGTCATTTATTGTTTGTCTGGTTGTGATAACGTCTGTTTACTTGTGAGAAAACCTCGGCTACTTGCGTGCAAAACCTCCTCCAATTGCACGCATGCCTCCTCTATCTATGCAACCTGGATTTTTGTATGCACCAGTTCCCTTTTGTGTGTCTATTGTGTACAAACTCCCTCTTTGCATGCAAACCTCCTTATGTGATCCATGTTCCGTCCTTACCCTAAGTCACTATGTCCAGGCCCCTCTTATGCGCAACAGACCTGTGTCATGCACCTTTCTGCCGTACAACCCACCCGGTTTGTACGAAGTGATTTCAAGGTCCCTTGGGCGATGCTTTACATGCATTGCTCAACCTTATGCTTTTTCACATAGGCATTATAATGGATATTCATTCTTATCATATACAAGTTAACATGGCCCCTCAATGGATCACTCCACAACACCCCCTCACTACGGAATTTCGGGAGACTTCTCTACGCTGAGCTTTAAAGGGTGCTGGTTATGTAAGTCCTAGGGGTGCAGAGTGAACCTGCCTTGTCTGAACTACAAGACGTTAAACTGCCAAGCACCATCGTCCCCAGAACATGACGTTAAAATGTGGCTACACCCCGTTCATCATATGTGGGGTTCCACATATCAGACATTCTCTACATCTGCTCGTCTCCACAGGAGAGATAATTTCCTAACATGGAATGATATCCTATTTGATAGAGCGGTGCCTGTCCATGGGGATGGGAAACAATCTTTGTGTAATCCCATAATATTTCTTGTAGAAGGGAATGCCCCTTCTCATCATTTCTTCTTCGGTGCCTAAGACTAGAGGTGATAGGGGAACATGGAACTTTGTTATCCCTTCCCTCTCGCTCTAGGATTTGTCACCATCGGGCCTCCATCTTGGAGTAAGTCCCAATATCCATCTTCTTGGGCTAATAACCATGCATAATCCCCTATTTCCTATTTAGGCCACTAACCATGTGTAAGCCCCATTATACTTCCCGTGGAATCACCTTTCACGATGTTATCATTAGGTATTTTATGCCTCTTGTTTCTCACACCGATCCAGACTCACATGGGCAGAGAGTAGGCATCGACCATGACATCCTCTCTGGTCTGCCTTAACGTGTAATGCACAAATCATTCTGAACTACGTGGACTTTGATCCTTTCAAAGGCAAGGTATGTAGAAAGCCTCCCTGAGGTTCAATCCCAACACCTAGTTGTCCTGGACCCTTTACCTCAGTTCATCTTCATCCTGCATGATGTTAGACTGTATCCACCATTCTGAACTACATGGACTTTGTTCTTTTCCAAGGCAAGGTACATTGGAATCCTCCCTGAGGTCCAAGCCCAACACCCATCGGTCTTGAACACTCCATGTCAGTCCACCCTCATCCTGCATGACATTAAACTCTACACCCCTTTCCGTCCTCCATGATGTTAAACTGTACCCATTCAATCTATATGGGATTTGAGTCTTGTCTCCTAGGCAAGGTACATAGGAAGCCTCCCTAAGGTCCAACCCCAATCGATGGTAAGTTGTTGTGTTCTGCAATCCACGGTAAGTCGTTATGTTCCCCAACCAGTAGAAAGCCGTTGTAGCCCTATCCAGTGGTAAGATGTTGAAGTCCGCAATCAACGGTAAGCCGTTGTAGTCCCATTTGCTGAGACCCACGTATCTTATCCTCCCCCGGGAATCAAAACAACCCTAGCTTCAAACCATGCGCAATCCCTAGTATATCGTCAGGTCATCATCCTATGCGTACACCCTGATTCTATACCCCAATCCTAAAATTTTTGGACTTTGATTCCCTACCTAGGGGATACATATGAAGCCTCCCTTAGGATAAAGCCCATCACCCATGTCTCATCTTAGTCTTTCTATCGGACCAACGTATTTCGGGAAGGTTAGGCCCCAACCCGAAGGATCCAATTTCTCTTGGTCCCATCCATACGTCCATTCTCACGGATTTCCTCCTCAGGTACCCCATCACCCCACCAAACTACGTGGACATTGATTTCCTGCCACAAGGATACTTCAGAAGTCTCTTAGAGGCTCAAGCCCAACAACACCATCATCCTCTCATCGACTCTATCTCACTATTCATCCATTATCAACAATCCATATCCATCACAATTCTTAACTAGGACGACAGATCCCGATGTGATCATGTCATCCATTTTCTCGATGTTCCTTGTAGCAATCAGGCTAATAACCACACGTTAGCCCCAACATCAGTTTTCTCTCTAGGGGTTTCAGCCATCTGATCCAATCGCATCAGGGTTCTGATCAGTTTAATACATCTCCACTAGATGTTAAACATGAGGCATACCCTGTGTTAAGCATGGGAAGCCGAGGAAAACCTCAGATACATGCCTATGGAATAAAATTCTCCGCACTTGACGTGGGATGCCTCAGGCTTTTGCGCCCTCAATAATCCCTATCCTAAGGAGAAAAAACTCAGACACATCAGTGTTCCAGCTTCCAGACACACCAGTGATGTCCAACGTGACTACTCCCCTGATCGAAGGTTTCCGACCTAACTAGACCCCTTGGAATGTCCTGAAAGAAGTAGTGTAATTAACCACCATCCATAAAGACATGGCACATGGAATAGTTTCATGAACAACGTATTAAGTCTATGAGGGACACACGAACTAATCAATGAGTTACGAGGAGGAATCTAGGGAAGGAGGAACTGACATCCAATCATCCTATTTTGATCAAGGAGAAAACATCCCAGAATAGGTGACAGATGCCACCTGCCTTTGGAAAGTAGGAATGCTGGGAAACAACTGCGTGTCCTCCAACAGACAGATGTGCACCCTGGAGAAAGCATTAGAAACCAAAATAGTGAACCCGACATGAAATTATTCTCCTCAGTGTGGAGATTTTTAGCACTTGAGACATCAATGGATTAGCGTATCACTAGATCCATGTACCTGGCGCTAGGTCCCACCAAGATTATAGTGGGCCTGGTGTGAAACTCAGTAGAAATTGGGGTATTTGAATGTTTTATATCCCGGTCAGTGGCGTTGTCAGTGTAGATCCTTCTTAACAACCATGGAAGTTAGAATGACACTGGGGCACTCGACGTCACTTTCCTTCTTTCAACACTAATGGTTAAATCTCCCTTCTTTTCCAGACCCAAGTTGTCATGACCAGAAACCAATCACAGCCCACCCACTGATGCAAGGGTAGGACAAATGTTAACATGGAAACTCAATTAAACCTTATCTCCCCCATGGAAGCCTCCACGTCAATGGCTGCTAGGCTCCCACGCCCCATATCCCCATCTGAAAGTGTTTAGAGAAGGGTGATTAATGACCTCGTTTGACGATACAAAGAGGAGGGGATTATCCCAAACCGATATATGGACCAAAAAGAACTAGAGTCTTCTACATCTCATCACCACTGATGCCACCATGGGACCCATAGGGAGCCACTGCTCCCCACTCTAACATATAATCATTTCAGGAGGCTCTCCCCAAAATGGTTCGATGATTCCCTCCCCTACACCAATGAGGTAACAGATGTCGATGCTAGCCCGACCAGAATCCCATTCCAGGGGATCCCAAGGAGGGATCCCACCAGGCCATGTCATCACCTCCACCCATCCCCTTGGGATGAGGAGCTGGTGATCTATGCACCTGCACCACCAAACCCGGTCTGATTAACCTGATGCTAGCATTGGGTGAAGGCTGAGGAGGATGCCCGCTGAGGGGCGTCAATATCAACAGCTACCGGGGACTATGCCACCGCTAACGCATACCATCAGTCCCCTATTTATGTTGAGTATGGTCCCTCATTTTCCTAGCCCAGATCGGGGTCACAACTACCCCACAGGTAGGCTGGGCTGAATTTGTTAGTCGCTAACGTAGGTTGCGTCTGTCGTGGGCCGACCCACGGTAATGACATAAATTATGAAGTTCCCCCCCATACCATCACCAATGAGAGTTCAAGCCCTCCCCCACTCCCAAGATCATCATGGATGTCCCCCCATTCCACCTTCAATCCGAATGAAGGTCCTCTCCACGGCATGGACACTCAATACAAAAGTCTTTTGTGCCCCCATGACCTTGGGTATGGATCCGTTCCTCCTGTCACAATTCTACGGTGTGAAGATGCTACACTTCCGGTCAACTGTCAACATGGGGGTATGCCCCATGTCCATGCAGAAACCAACAATGGTCCTCCTCATCCCAGTGATCAAAGAAGTGGAGGTTTTCCTCGCTTCATGGGCACCCAACACAGATGACCTACCCGTGTTCATCTTGACCAGTATGAGGACACTCCTCGCACCTATGTTACTAAAGGAAATAAGCATGGAGGCTCTAACCATGCTCCTACCATCTCTAGCAGAGGTCCTACCCACTCCATAACTTCCCACATAGATTCCCTCTATGCATCAACTAGTGGAAACGAAGGTCCTCCCTATGTCCCCTTTGAGATCTGTCTAGCTGCTCCTCTCACCCCAGCTTACCCAGGTGGAAGTCCTCTCTACCCCAACATCAATTTGGCCGAATGTTGACATTGAGACAAAAAAGATACCCTATCCTGAAGAGCCATCCTGGGATAGGAAGGCAGGTCACCAATGCCATAAGAAGAATAATGGGAAGATTTAGATTACAATTAGGCCCATCTGCTTCCTGGATTCTAAGGCAAAATGCGATTCAACAATGGAACCCTCACCTAGATCCTCTGTGTTAAGGGCTGAGGTAGGAACGCGAAGTATCATCCCCATCCTTCTAGAATGTGATGGCCAAAAGTTTCTAACTTCCCTCTGCAGATACATCCAAGAGGAGGAATATTTGGCCCATTCCTAGGGTCTGGTAATAAAATCATCCCCATCATCAATAGGGTCATTCTCCACCTCAACCAAAGATCATGGAGAGTTACTCTAGGGACCAGTAAAGGATGAACAATAGCTTGGCCCGCCATTAGTGACTGCCAAACTTGCATTGGAAGCCGTGGTGGCCAGCGCGTCTTATTGAGATGCAGAGCCTCATTCATCACATTCATTGCAGGACAACCTAAGATGCAGTGTCCTATTATCCCATTCATCGTATTCTCCACTAGAAATTATATCGTCTCAGAGGTCTGCTTCAGTTCCGCTACCGGTCCCTCGGGTTCCCCTGGTTTTTGAGTGGGGAAACCAATGGCTAGATCCCCAGTCTGGGTCAAGGATATTTTGGGACATCCTTGTAGTGGATCATTTCCCTAAAATGTTCTGACCGATTGCGGACATGAATTTCAGTGCACAAGGATCGCTTACCTAGGAGGAAGTCGCATGATTTCTCAAAACCCTATGGGAAATGAAATTTTGTCTCCATTATTAGCGAGTGGATTACCCCATGATTCAAGCACTCTTTGAGGACATTGGCCAATAATTCTGTATGGTCAACTTGGCTTCCCTCCTTGTGGCCCAGTGCACTAAGTCGCACTGTCGCCACCGGACCCTCCAGCAATGATGCATTCAGAGCATTAAAGTGCTCTGAAAAATTATCAAGGAGGTTTCCCCCCACATTTAGGTCCATGGTTGGGGGTAGTATGTGTAAGTACCAAGATCATCTTTTCAGGTACGCTTTTCCTTTTTCTAGAGTTTTTGAGAAAAATGAACATTCTGAAAATTGTTGAAGTACACGCCGTGTACTTTCTGAGTACCCGCCGTGTACTCTTTTCCAACCAATGTCGTGTGTTGGCTGTGTCCGGGATACACACATGGTGTGTAAGGGTGACGTGGAGGCTAATTTTGGTGGAGTATGGAAAAGACCTAGTACACGCTCTGTACTATAAAAGTACACGCCATGTACTTTCTTTTTTTCTTTCATTAAACGGACCGGGGTCGCGACTAACGCACAGAAGTGTCTTCTTCTCCAGGTTTTGTTTGTCTGAGAGTGACCATACGGCCGAATATTCTCTGAGCCACCGTGCCTCCATCACACCTCCATTCCAGCCACCGTCAATTGCGTTGGAATCACAGCGGTGAGTTCTTCGTTCTGATTTAGCCTTGTTTCTTGATTCCTCCTTGTTTTCAAGTTATCAAAGGTTGATCATTTTGTGAGTTTTCTTAGATCTACATTGTTCTAAGGGGAATCTGTTATCGTGGTTCGCATATATCGATCTACTAGGATCGAGGTAGGTGGTTTTTTCCCTACGTTGAATGTCCTTGAGTTTTTGGTGCAAAAGTGCTGAATACCCATGCTTCGGGTATCTCGGGTTAGTGTGTTGATCCTGTTTTGTTATCTGCATTATATTTCATGTATTCTTGAGGTTATTGGATGATTAATAATTGCATGTTAGCATGGTTTAAGATCACCCCATGGGTGTTTCCCCTTGTTTTGGATGTTTATTACTGTTTGGCGCAGTTTTGCCTATGTGGAAACCCTTTTGCACATTGCTGGTATGCCTGTTGACTTGATTGCATGTATTGCCTGCTGTTTATATGATTGTGTATTAATTGTAGCTATTATCCAAGTAGTTGATAAACTTACTTAGGCTGCTAACAGTCGATTACGCATGATGAAACTGCTCAGGGCTGAGTGAACCTGGTGTGGTAGACTAAAGGGGGAATTGACGATTAGGGCATCCCTAGAGAGTCTATTATAGTTAGTATCGATCGCAGGACATATGGGAATGGGACATTGTGCTTCCTCAGAGTTTCCTTAGTTACATAGATAGAATATAAGTGGAATTATACGTAAGTGCTTTCTCAGAGAGTCTATATCTTTCGTTGCAAGACCACAAGGGAATTGACGGTGAGAGCTTCCCAGAGTGTCTGTGCCTTTGTACGTTTACTTGACTAGAGGGGTTTGCTTGTAGGATCCACCCAGATAGTTAGTGATTTATTTGATGGTTGGTTGTGATGAGTCCACCCAGCCAAAGAATAAGCTTGGGTTTGTACTGCTTGCTGTTTAGGTAGACTGCTGAGTTACCTATTGTGCTTACTTGATTGCCTTGGGAGTGTAGAGCTATTGATATGTTCCTTGGTTGATAGCTAAATGATTGAACTGAACTGTTAAATAAATGTGAATGGAGATTTTTAGGATTGTTTACTTTAGTGTATTTCTGTTTCTCTACTGCATTTATTTCCTTTACTTTTGGAATATTACTCACTGACAGTAGGGAATGGATCTCGTGGTGATTGCCTACTGGGATTAGTCTCACACCCTGTTTGGGTCCTTGTTTTCTGCCCAAACAGGTTATATGGTTTTAGGTGTGGATAGGGATTGTGGCCCTTCTACTTCGGGTACATGACTGCTGGTTGGAGCTGGAGAGCATAGGACCTAGCTTAGGCTTGCGATGCTGCTGGAGTTGCTGTTTACTTTCATACCTTGTTTTTCTGTTGTATTTCAGCACATTGTTGTGTTTGATGCTTTCCTTAGATACTTTTACTTGATGCATCATTATCATTATCATTATGTATTCATTGCTTTCGCTGTTTAGTTTCAGTGTTTGTATGCTATTTATTGCTTCCGCTATTGACTGTTGTTTTTCTTTCCTTGTATACCTTACCAAATGAGGGCATAGTTTCTACAATAACATACTAAGGACCCTGTTGCTAGTCGTAAACCTCTGAAATTTGGGTAAATGTGCTTGAGGTCATGTGCCGAATCGGGTACGGGGAACCAGTGGAAGGGCTCTAGATTCGGGTCGTTACAAAGTGGTATCAGAGGTGTTCATTCCTTTTTCTATTAATTTACTGTTTAGCGACATTAGACAGGGATAGGACAGAATAGGTAAATGGTAAATAGCTATGCCCAGGCATTCTAGAACCTGTGTATAGGGAAAAATCTTGGTTACCTTTAATATTGAAAATTTTTAGTTTTGCGAATGTTACAGTTTAATTGATTTCACCGTTGGGTGATGCACTTGTTTTGTGTTGTTACTGTTTATATGATTGTAGTTCTATTATATTGCAACCTGATGAGATGAGGTTATGCCATATCATGCATCATAGAGGCACATGTTATAAGATCACATGTCATGCATTTTTCCATGCAATCTAGGTTGCATTAGAGATTGCATGCTATTGTGATAGGATTTGTGATAGAAAATGCATGCTGTTGTGATAGCTGCTGTGATAGAATACCTGCTATGTTGATAGGGTATCATTGTTTGGAGACTTCTTATCACGGATGCCAAAATCTGATCTTAGAAGTGTTATGGGCCCTCGAGGATCGGAATTTTGTGGGTCGTGAGTTCTTATACTATTCGCTTGTTACATGCATTGTTAGGATGCCAAGCTCTGATTCACGGGGAGTATGGGCCCCCACAGATCAGAATTTGGCACCTTAACCTCTTTTTTTCTATGTTTTCTGGGCTCCAGTGTAGTTGTAAGGATACTGTCCATAAAAATCCAGAATACACAGCGTGTACTTTATAGATACACGCCGTGTAGTTTTTGGTCGTGTCACTGACCGTGTGGACAGGGACACAGAGCTGTAGATGGTTTTCATGAACACGCCGTGTAGGGGTTAACTAGAAGCCCAGTCGTGTAACTAAAAACACGGTCCAGTTAATGCATTTTTAGTATAGGCCGTGTTCGATATGCATATGTCGTGTATCCTTTCCCAGGTACCCGGCCGTGTCATGAAAAACACGGGTCAGTGTTATCTTCTCTTATACACGTCATGTATGTTCGGAACACGCCGTGTAAAGATCAGCCGAGTACCCAACCGTGTCACAAACAACACGGGCTGTGTTTTTCCTTCAAGTGCATGAAGTTTCCATTGGGAACACGCCATGTAGTGTCGACTGTGTGTCAGGCCGTGTCGCTGACAACACGACCCGGGTAAGGTATATCCAGCACACGCCGTTCTGCCTCAAACACGCCGTGTAGTCTTTGGCTGGGACAGTTCGTGTGACTTAGTCATGTAGGAGTAACCAGGAATAGAGAAGAGGGTCAGTACATGCCGTGTAGTTTAAGAACACACCGTGTAGTTGGGTTTTTTACACAGCCATGTATGGCCAAGGTACACGCCCATGGTAAGATTTCTGGAAACATGCCGTGTATCGGTATTACATGCCGTGTAGTTATGTTTTTTTTCAGATTTAAAGGTTTTCACTCCTGTTCCACTTTACTCCCATTTTTTGCAACTGTGTTCATCTTTAATGAAGGTTTGTTTTGGTCTTTCAGAGCTATGGCACCGAGACGTCGTCCTGTTGCATGCCAGGAACCAGGCAGTGATCATACGCCTGATACGACTGATCAGGCACTGCCAGTAGTTCTGCCCATCGTTCCCGACATGGAACCTGCATTGATTCCAGACACTAGTGCCGATGCTCAGTTCAGAGAGGGTTTCATGAGATTCAGGCAGACCTTCCAGGGAGTTCAGCATCTTTTCCCGACTATGGTAGAGCTGAGGCGGGTCTTCCAGCAGCAGCTTCCTCCCACTTTCATAGGGGATGGAGGACCTTAGGCTGTAGTGTCATGGATGGAAGCCATGTTGCCCATCTTCGAGCATCTGGAGACGCCTCCAGAGAGGAGGGTGAAGCTCACGACGTATATGATGTGAGACACCGCCAAGAGATGGTGGGACATAGTCTCTCAGACTGGGCGCCAGCAGGCTATGGCTTGGTTTGAGTTTTAGTGTACGTTTTACGACTACTTCTACCAAGCGATGTTGAGGGCTGACAGAGCCAGGGAGTTAACAAGCATGTAGCAGGGTACTCTCTCAGTTATGGAGTATTCCTCCCACTTCACTGAGTTACAGTGATTTACTCCCGTTCTAGGGAATGACGAGCTGTTTCTAGTGAGGAAGTTTAAGGACGGCCTCAGACCGGAGATCAGATCACATGTGAATGTCTTTCAGTTGACTTCTATTACTCTGATAGTCAACCAGGCACTCATCACGGAGAGAAACCTGAGGGAGACTGGATCTGTGGAACAAGGCGGTTCAGCATCCAAGGCTGATTCCCTCCAAACGGATAGCAGGAAGTGCCACCAAGAGTCTACCCGAGGCGACCCGAGGAAGCATGGTATTCCTTCTGGTAGGCGAGACCTCTCTTCTGGCACCCAAGTGGTGTGTTATCAGTGTGGGAGGAATGGGCATAAGAATCACCAGTGCCCGAGGGACCCAGTGGAGTGCCGATCCTATGGAAAGATGGGTCACCTACAACGTTTCTGCAAGGTTCCCCTTCCAACAGCTAGTGAAGGAGGATCAGTTTCGACCCCGCGTCCAGGAGAAGGATTACCAGCTCTACAGAAGACAGGGGGCTGGAGTTTTGCAGGTCGTTCAGGTCAGGGTAGAGGCCATGGAGCCAGTGGTCAGGCTCAGCGAGGAGCAGCCCAGGGTTTTCAGGCTACACAGGGCCGCAGTACCGGCTGTACTTTTGATGTAGAGCAGATTCATCAGCAGCAGGATCTTAGAACCTCTACAGTTTGAGGTACAATCTTAGTACCCACAGTTTTATCTTCATCCCTTTTTTATACTGGTGCTTCACATAGCTTTATCTTTGTTGTTGTCATGGAAAGCCTTGAGCTCTGTGTCTTTTCGTCTACTGACATGTTGACTCTCGACACGCCTTTGGGAATGCAGAAATCTAGCGTATGTCAGTGCAAGGAGTGCCCTCTCGAAATTGCAGGGTATCGTTTTTTATGGGACCCCTATGTCCTAGAGATGATGGGCTATGATGTTATTCTTGGTATGGACTGGTTGGTTCCCTTCCAGGCAGTCATCGATTTCTATAGCCGTAGGGTGAGTTTCGTATCACCAGAGGGTGAATCTTTCCTTCATAAGGGCAAGTGGGATGTTCAGGCGAGTCGAGCCGGAATCGAGAATCATGGGCTAGGAGGATTTATGTCCTAGATTTCTAGTCTTTATCTGGATGACCAGGGGACTTCACAGTTAGATTTTCCACCAGTGGTTGATCGCTTTCCAGATGTCTTCCTAGAAGACTTTTCAGGTATTCCACTGAAGCGTGAGGTAGACTTCTCGATTGAGATCATGCCAAGAGCAGCACCGGTGTCCATTCCTCCTTATAGGATGGGTACACCTGAGTTTCAGGAGCTCAAGAAGTAGTTGGAGGAGTTGTAGGTAAATGGTTTAATCAGACCCAGTACTTCTCCTTGGGGTTATCCTATTCTGTTAGCGAACAAAGCAGACGGTACCCTTAGGCTTTGCGTGTATTATCGGAAGTTTAACCAGTTGACGGTCAAAAACCGATATCCCTTGCCAAGGATTGATGACCTCTTCAATCAGCTTCAAGGAGATCGGGTGTTCTCGAAGATCAATTTGAGGTCCGGTTATCATCAGCTGCACGTTAGACCTTTAGATATACCTCTGATAGCCTTCAGGAGCAGGTATGGCCTCTATGAGTATATGGTTATGCCGTTCGGTCTTACGAACGCACCAGCAATTTTCATGGCGCTGATGAACCGATTGTTCCATATTTACTTGGATTCTTTCGTTGTGGTCTTTGTGGACGATATCTTGGTGTAATCTCAGACATGACACGACCATGAAACCCATCTTGAGATCATTTTGAGTACACTGAGGGAGCATCGTCTTTATGCTAAAATCTCGAAGTGCCACTTTTTGATGGATGAGATTCACTTCCTGGGTCATGTCATCTCAGAGACAGGAGTTACCTAGGAGCAACTGAATAATTTCTTCGAGGTACGGAGCTTCTTGGGGCTGGCTGGTTACTCCATGCAGTTTATACAGGACTTCTTACGCCTAGAAGCACCATTGACGGGCTTGACTAAGAAGGGGGTAAATTTTGTTTGGTCAGAAGCCTGTGACTCATCCTTCCATTAGCTGAAGGGGTGATTGACTTCAACACCGATCCTAGTTTTTCCGGAGCCAGGCAAGAGCTATATAGTTTTCTAGGATGCATCTGGCATCAGACTTGGAGTAGTGCTTATGCAGAATGATCGAGTGATTTCATATGGATCTCGGCAGTTGAGGCCACATGAGAGGAATTATCCTATGCACGACCTGGAGTTGGCTGCGGCTGTTCATGCTTTATGTTGCTGGAGACATTACCTTTTGGGAGAGAATTTTGTGGCATACACTGACCAGAAAAGTCTCAAGTACATCTTCATGTAGTGTGACCTGAATCTGAGACAGCAGAGGTGGGTTGAGTATCTCCAGTATTTTGATTTCAAGCTTACCTATACGCCTGGGAAAGGCAACACGGTGGCTGATGCACTGATTAGGAGAACTTAGATACAGGCAGTTCAGGAGGCCAGCAGTGAGGGGCAACTAATGGCTCTATTCTCAGAGTTGCATTTGTAGGTGCACAATAGGCATGGGTAGACTTTTCTATCTTCTATGGTTGTTACCTCTACACTTATGGATCAAGTTCAAATGAGTCAGCTGGCAGATTCAGAAGGGCTAATCCTACACGAAAGCGTGTCAGGAGAGGACCCTCTTCCCGGGTTGACTGTTGTCGAGGATGATATATTGTGTTTCCAAAGACGCATATGGGTGCTAGAAGATATATGCGACGAGCTGATGCAATACTTCCATTCCTAAGTTTGGGCAGTTCATCCTGGCATCACCAAGATGTATAGTGATTTACACCGCCAGTACTGGTGTCCAGGTATGAAGAGAGATGTGGCTGGTTTTGTCATGACATGTTCCACTTGTCTGAAGGTGAAGGCGGAGCACTAGCGACCAACAGGGCTTTTACAGTAGCTACCTATTCCGGGGACGTGTATGCGTGCCAGCAGATATACGCGATGAGCTGATGCGAGACATCCATTCCTCAGTTTGGGCAGTTCATCCTGGCGTCACAAAGATGTACCATGATTTACACCGCCAGTACTGGTGTCCAGGTATGAAGAGAGATGTGGCTGGTTTTGTCATGAGATGTTCCACCTGTCAGCAGGTGAAGGCAGAGCACCAGCGACCAGCATGGCATTTAAAGTAGCTACCCATTACAGAATGAAAGTGGAACGACATTGCGATGAACTTCATGACTAGTTTTCCAAGATTGTTGAGAGGAAACGATGCAGTGTGGGTCGTTGTCGATAGGCTTACAAAGGTTTCTCACTTCTTTCCAATCAAGAAGACCTTAATTTTCAATGATTTGGGACGACATTACATTCGGGAGATCATTCGTCTTCTTGGAGTTCACACGCAATTGTTTCAGACAGGTATGCACGCATTACCTCTCGGTTCTGGTAGGGACTTCAGAAGGCCTTGGGTACACAGGTACTTTTGAGTACAGCATACCACCCCCAGAATAATGGCCATTCCGAGCGCATGATCTAGGTTCTTGAGGATACGCTTTGAGCTTGCATCCTAGACTTTTGTGGTTCTTGGTAGAATCACATTCCTCTGCTGGAGTTCGCCTAAAACAACAGTTTTCAAGCGACCATTCAAATGGATCCATACGAGGCTTTGTACGGTAGGACATGCCGGTCACCTTTATGCTGGCTGGAGGTAGGAGAGGAAGCTTTGCTGGGACCTCATCTTGTTCAAGAGACTTCAGAGCAGATATAGCTGATTCAGAAGAGGATGGCTATAGCGCAGTCTCGACATAAGTCTTATGTTGATTAGTGGAGATGAGCTCTGGAATTCGAGGTCGGTGACAAGGTTTTCCTACATGTTACCCCGAGGTTGGGACACAAGAGGATTCAGAGACAGGGTAAGCTTTCACCGTGGTACGTTGGGCCGATTGAGGTCTTGAAGAGAGTTGGGCCAATCGCCTATCAGTCGCAACTACCTTAGAGGTATCGGGCCATGCACGATTTCTTCCACGTCTCTGAGCTCCGATGTTACCTTTCAAACCCATCTCACGTCTTTCAGCCCGAGGAAGTCAAGCTTGAAGCTGATGTATTATTTAAGGAGCATCCTATTTGGATTGTCGATCGCAGTACGAAGGTTCTCTGCTGGCGGTCTGTTCCTCTGGTACGGGTGCTATGGCATCACGGGCGAGTACAGGATGAGACTTGGGAAAGGGAGGCCGATGTGCGATCGCAGTGGCCGGAGCTGTTTGAAGATTCTTCTTCTCCACCTCGTTAGGGAAATTGGGGGACCAGATTTTTTAATGGGGGAAGTTTGTAAGAACCCGAATCTTCTATTCAGGTACGCTTTTCCTTTTTCTGGAGTTTTCGAGAAAAATGAACTTTCTGGAAATTTTTGAAGTACACGCCATGTACTTTTTGAGTACATTTCGTGTACTCTTTTCCCTCCAAAGCCGTGTGATGGCCGAGTCCAGGCCACACAAATGGTGTGTAAGGGTGACGTGAAGGCTGATTTAGGTGGAGTATGGAAAAGACCTATTACACGCCGTGTACTCTAAAATTACACACCGTGTATTTTATTTTTTTTCATTAAACGGACTGGGGTCGCGCCTGATGCACAAAAGCGTCTTCTTCTCCAAGTTTTGTTCGTCTGAGAGAGACCATACGGACAAATCTTCACTGAGACGTCGTGCCTCCGTCCGACCTCCGTTCCAGTCGCCGTCGATTGCATTGGAAGAACAGCGGTGAGTTCTCTGTTATGCTTTAGCCTTGTTTCTTGATTCCTCCTCGTTTTAAAGTTATCGAAGGTTGAGTGTTTTGTGCGTTTTCTCAGATCTACATCATTCTGTGGGGAATCTATCATCATGGTTCGCATATATCGATCTAATGGAATCGAGGTAGGTGGTTTGTTTCCCTACATTGAATGTCCTAGAGTTTTTGGTGCAAAAGTACCGGATACCCATGCATCGGGTATCATGGGTTAGGGTTTTGATCCTGTTTTGTTATCTGCCTTAGATTTCTTGTATTCCTGAGGTTATTGGATGATTAATAATTGATTTTTAGCTTGGTTGAGGATCACCCCATGGGTGTTTCTCCTTTTTTTGGCTGTTTATTTCCATTTGGTGCGATTTTGCCAACGAGGCAACCCTTTCCACATGGCTGGTATGCCTTTTGATTTGATTGCATGTATTTCCTGTTGTTTATGTGCTTGTGGATACATTTTAGCTATTAGCCAAGTAGTTGTTGAACTTACATAGGCTGCTAACATTCGATTACGCATGACTAAACTACTCAAGGCTGAGTGAACCTGGTGTGGTAAACTAAAGGGGGAATTGACGATTAGGGCTTCCCTAGAGATTATGTTATTGTTAGTATCAATCACTGGACCTATGGGAATAGGACTTTGTGCTTCCTCAGAGTTTCCATAGTTACGTAGCGAGACTATAGGGGGAATTAGACATAAGTGCTTCCTTAGAGAGTCTATATCTTTTGTTGCAAGACCACATGGGAATTGACAGTGAGAGCTTCCCAGAGTGTCTGTGCCTTTTTACATTTACTTGACTAGAGGGGTTTGCTAGTAGGAGCCACCCAGAGGGTTAGTGCTTTATTTGATTGTTGGTTGTGAAGAGCCCACCCAGTCAAAGAACAAGCTTGGGTTTGTACTGCTTGCTGTTTTGGTAGACTCCTGAGTTACTTGTTGTGGTTACTTGCTTTCCTTGGGAGTGTAGAGCGATTTCTAGGTTCCTTGGTTGATAGCTAAATGATTGTAATGAACCGCTAAATAAATGTGAATGGAGATTTGTAGGATTGTTTACTTTAGTGTATTTTTGTTTCTCTGCTACATTTATTTCCTTTACTTTTTCTATATTACTCATTGACAGCAGGGAACGGATCTCATGGTGATTTCCTACTGGGATTAGTCTCACACCCTGTTTGGGTCCTGCTTTTCGTCCCAAACAGGTTATATGGTTGAAGGTGTGGATAGGGATTGTGGCCCTTCTACATCGGGTACATGATTGCTGGTTGGATCTAGAGAGCATATGACCGAGATTAGGCTTGTGATGCTGCTGGAGTTGTTGTTTACTTTTGTACCTTGTTTTTCAGTTGTATTTCATCACATTGTTGTGTTTGATGCTTTACATAGGTACTTGTACCTGTGACATCAATATCATTATCATTATGTGTTCATTGCTTCCGCTATTTAGTTTCAGTGTTTGTATGATATTTACTGATTCCGCTATTGAATGTTGTTTTTCTTGCCTTGTATACCTTACCAAATGAGGGCATAATTTCCCCAATAACATACCAAGGCTCTCGCTGCTAGTCGGTAGCCTCTGGCGTTTGGGGAAATGCGCTTGAGGTCATGTGGTGAACCGGGTATGGGGAACCAGTGGAAGGGCTCTGGATTCGGGTCGTTACAGTATGCTACCCTCCATTTCAATTCTATCAAGATCCATCCTGACATACAGGGTGATATCAAGGATATGCCTCTAGGTAAATTCATGATTAACATAGCTGATATATCGAAGGGGGAGAACAATTTAGATCTCTTTGGTGTGAACTTACCCCTAGTGGAGTGCCACAACTATTGGACCCATTTTGAAGGGTTACTCACCAGCAGAGAAATATAATGGGTCTTCCTATTCCCACTGAGGCATTAGTCCTTAGGCTGAATCTCAATATGGGAAAATAGAACCTTAGAGTCGTCAAACCCTATGACACTTATGGATTTGTGTAGAGGAAAGAGGATGATCCTGAAAAATATAAATTGTGTCAACAGCTTACTGAGAATAAGAATATAGTTGATGACATCCTTGCTGAACGCATTGTGGAGCAGCAGTCGGACTATGGTGATCCCTAGAGAGGGAATCATGGGCGGGTACAACACTCCCCCGATGAATTGACTCAGGTTGACCTCGACCATCCTTCCCGCATAGAAGGGACAGAGGCCAGAACATATTGAATGAGGGCGCAATATGTGTTTCCAAATCCACCTAAGCGGTTTGATAATCCATGAGACCCAGCTCAGGTTCCCCCGACCGCTCCATAGGCTATCCCACCAGCCTCTCCATGAGCCGTTGGGATTTCTTATCATGTTGAAAAACCTTCCAATGCACTGGTGGTTTGGGATCCTTGTCAAGACATGAATCCATACCCAGATGATCTGATGGTGGTGCTCATTTCTCTCCTTGAGGAATTGGAAATGCGATAGGTGGCAATCACGCCTGATGGAAATCCATATCCGGTGTGGGTGGATGATATGCCAACACCCCCGGGTTTTAGAAATCCAAACTTCTCCCCCTTTAACAAGATGAGAGTCCCACTGCATCATTTGACCCACTTCATCTCCAAGCGTGGATCCATTCTAGGAACTCCAGTGCAGTAGGAGGCTTCCAAAATATGATGTTTCGTATAGACATTGGAAGGGCCTGCATTTTTCTGGTACAACCAGCTAACCATTGGGTTAGTTGTTAGTTGGGAAGATCTCGGCAGACAGCTCCTTTACCAGTTCATCTCTACCACACAAAATATTAGTATTGCATACCACTTCAAGTGTAAGTAGAGGCTTTATAAGCACATCACAGACATTGTCTCCTGGTGGAAAGGTCTCACTTACTCCTTGGATATACTGCTGACTCCGGAATAGCTTCTAACAATGTGTGTGGGGAATAAAAAGACAAAACTTGTCCCCTATCACATTACTCAAAATTAACCTAGGGGATTCCGAGAATTCTCTAATAAGTCTCAGCGTCTAGAGGATGCCTTACAGCAGGCCAAGTAGGCACGTCTATTTTCTCCTGCAATTCCCGTAATAAGGGACACTAAGGTTGAGCCCGCTGTGGTTGAACAAGTTGAGGCCCCTGGAAACTAGAGTTATTACCATTGGAAACACCTCCACATCATTGTAGGGTCCCTCCACCTCAGGAATAGCCTCAAGCCCAGCAGCACCCACTTCAGAATCGGCAGGTGCCCCCACGTAACACGCTACCACCAACTAGGTGAGATAACCAGACTCCACCTCCTCGAAAGGATCCTCTAGACCCTTGTCTGGGACGGGATCCAAGATCCCCCTCCTGGATAGTAGAAACTAGACATACTCATTCAATAAGGCTCAAGTGCATAGTCATTTCCAAGGCCCCTTGGAATAGGGACTTCTACGTTTTCATGAATATAGGAGGCTAGAAGAGGCATATATCACTGATCGCCCAAATTAATACCCCTATCACTGAATCATGGGGAATAACCTCAAACAATTATATGTGTTTAATGACTGGCTTCCAAACCAGGTTGATAACAACATAGCCATGTTAGGCCCAGCTCTTTCACAAGTGACTTTTGTATTCGTGAAGTCATGTAGCGGTAGTGAAAACAAAGGTGAGGGGTATCAGGTACTTAACCATGGGTCCCAAAAGTATGAAGACTGGATGGCTAGTAAGATAGTCACTCATGACCATGGTATTATTTGTACACATCTTAATTGACCTGAGCCTTCAGGAGACATGGTGTCACCTGCAACCAGTACTTTTGTGTCAATAGCTCAACCTTCCTCATCCCGAAAGAGCAGGTATCAGCGACACAATGGAAAAAAAATCCCCCCACAATTGTTAGTGTCATCTCATATTCTCAGTGTCTTAATTACCCATGAGATTGAAATTACCCCCATAATCCATCCAGCAGTGGATAATTCTTCAAGTGACAATCAAGGGTATGCCTCAATTAATACCATGGAGCTAGTAAATCCCTACATGATTTTTGATGGCGCAGAGTGCCAGACGGATCCACCCAACGTCCCCAGCCATCACCAGGGTCGATGTGTTATGGCTATATGGTTCATCGGAGTGCCTTGTTTAGTACTTCCTGCCAGGCCATGCATGTCATCGAAAACAGACAGCAGGCCCAGCATAGAGCTTAGCACGCACAACCTTCTCATATTGTGTCATCAGGCTCACCTTCGACACCGTTTGTGTTACATGATCTGGAAAAGCTACCCCAAATATGCCTGATCGACCACTATTTGTTATGAACTAGCCTCAGTCATCGGATCCACAATCGATAGTCACTCCACAAGTTTTGTCTAATGAGAAGCAGGACATTCCTAGCACCAGTCTACCGCCAATTTAGCTGGAAGGTCCCATCATACCCCTTGCCGCAGAACAACCTCATGTAAGAATAATTTCATGCTTGTCATGAAACTATGATATCCTTAAGAATCTCTCCAAAATTCTTGTGTGTCTCTATATCGTTGAGTCCCTTTTCCTAACAATGGATATGTGTGAATCCATCACCAAAGCTTTAAAAATGCCCCTCCAGTTTGAGACAGAGGTAGGTGGTGCATAATCCTTCCATGAAAAGATAGTTTAGCATGATGAATGCCATGCCATTTTCAATTTCTCAAGAGAAGGTGAAGGATCTCCAATACCAAGGAACATTATCCCAATTTATATCATTTTACACTTCAATATTGTGGAGATTCATGACTTTCTGGTCGACACATGCTCTGAGATCTACCTAATCTTGACCCAGACACTCCGAAAAATAGAACTGTCCGAGGATGACCTGAGTCCCTCTAACCTGAAAATTCAAGGTTATGATAGAGAAAAATAGACACTAGTTGGAAAAATCCACCTACAGACCCAGTTTAGGGATCTGGTAGCCAGCATCGAGTTCATGGTTGTCTCCTAGGACATCGCCTACAGTGCATTGACAGGTATCCATGGCTTCACCTACATGTGGAGGTCCCTTCATCTTATCACCAATGTCTTAAATAATCCCTTAATGGTCGAGTGGGCATACTCCAAGGTGAAATGTCTCCCTTTTCCACTTGTGAAGATGACTACATGGATGCTGACTATTACAAGATAAAGGACAAGCATATTTAGGCTAATGAGGTTGAACACGCTACGACTGAGACCAACCCATGGACAGACCTGTATAATGCATACATATTTCTAATACACCAATTGGAGGCTACGAACCTGGATATGGGACAATTATTCATTGATTCTGGAAGGAGGGTGATCACATTCACAAGTCCAAGCGACGCGGGAAGATCACTTTGTATTCCTAAAAAAATCAGTCTCGGGTGATCCGAGAGGCCCTACCCCCATAAGGTATCGGGATTTCCATCCCATGGAAATGGAAATAAGCCATACATTCTTGTTTTTATGGGCTGAGATAAACTGGATTACACCAATGTGACACTATTTCTTTGACATCATCAAGTGATGCCCTGTGGGCCAAAGACAAAATGTGATTGGATCGATGACTTTCATCGCTATGGTTTTGACAGAACAGGAGTCCCGTGATGTAGTGTCCACCATTAATTAGGATGGAACCAGCTTCCCATAGGGACCTTTTGACTCAAAATAATCATCTCCTGCTAAGGATCCCTCCTCCAAAAGTGTAGAATAGGATTTAGAGAATGCTACCGTACTTTCAAAGAGGGTGTCTCTGCCACGATTAATTAATTGGTATAGGTGAACCTCAATAGCGAGACAGACCCAAAACCCAAATTGATCAGTGTCATTATTCCTATTGAGGAGAAACCACAATACATGGACTTCCTAAAGCAGCATCATGATGTATTTTCATGGAGTTATGATGAAAGGCTAGGACTAGATCCTCATGTCGTCGTACACCATCTCGGTCTTCTGAAAAATCACTGTGGGTTCAAACATCCTCCCAGAAAGATGAAACCATCCCACAGGGCCATGGTCAAAGCCAAGGTTGATAAGCTCATCAGAGCCAATTTCATCAAGGAAGTTTAGTACCCCAAATATTTAGCAACATTGTGCCTATCAAGAAGAAGAACCGACAAATCAGAGTCTGTATCGACTTCCTGGATCTCAACCGTCACTGTCCTAAGGTTGATTTTCTCCTTCCCATGATAGAACTGTTGATTGATTCGACCATTAGGTTCCAACAACCCTATTTTAGGGATGGGTATTCTGGGTATAACCATATCTGAATGGCCCCTGAGGATGAGGAGTTTATAGACATTAGGGAAGCACAAGGTACCTTCTGCTACTAAGTAATTCCCTTCGGTTTAAAAAATGCAGGTTCCAACTATCAGCATTCCATGCATCGCATATTTAAGCGGATTCATGTGAAACTGATGGAATGATATGTGGATGATATGGTGATCAAATCTCGTCTGTCGGAGGACCATCTCAAATACTTTGAGAAAGTGTTCGACTTCCTCTATTATCACCATATGAAGATAAACCCATTGAATTTTTCCTTTAGGGTCACCTCTGGATAGTTTCTCAGCTTAATTTTTAGATATAGAGGAGTTTATATTGACTTATAGAAGATCATGTCCATAAGATAGATGTATACCCCATGCAACATTCAGGAGCTTCGAGGCTTTCAAGGCCCCTTGTCCTACATACTCCGATTCATCGGAAATTTGGCCGACAAGTGTAAGACCTTTTCTAGGCTCATAAATAAAGTAACACTCTATCAGTGGACCTAATAATTTCATACTTCTTTTGATGAAATCAATAAGTATCTATTGCAACCTCCGATCCTAATGCCACTTGTTTCCAAAAAGTCGCCAGTCCTTTATGTGACCGCCCTGGGAACAATCTCTCAGAGCCCTTCTTGTCCAGAAGAAAAATGAGGGAATAGAGAACAATCTATACTACCTCATCTGCATTCTCCTAGATACAGAGACCATATAATTCCATATAGAGAATATACACCTTGTGCTGGTATTCACAGTGTAGAAACTGCGACATTACTTGGAGCATCATGAGGTATAGCTGGTGTCCCAAGTGGATCCGCTGAAGTACATCTTGAACCGCCCCATGTTGAAAGGATTTAAAGCTCAGTGGATAGTGATCCACCGTCATTTTGACATCAAGTTTTTCCCTTAAAAGGATATTAAGGGGAAACCATTGGCATACTTCCTTGCCTCCCATCCAGCTGCCACAGACCAGTCTCCAGACCTTTATTTTCCCAATGAGGCAATCCTCTCAGTAGACCAAGACATTCTATGTTGGAAAATGAACTTTGAGGGTGCTTCCCGGAGCCCAACCATCAGAAGGTTCTATGAACATAGAATTAACAGAGTGGGCCTGGGTATCGTCTTCATCATTCTGGCACAAGCTATTTTTCTGTATTCATTCTTGCTATCAGAAGGGTGTACCAACAAGGAAGCGAAGTTCTAGGCTCTCATCATTGGCCTTGGGTGGGACCTAGAGATTGACATTCCCCACTTTCATGTGAAAGGGGACTCCAAACTAGTTATAATGTAGATCAATGATGAATATATCATCAAAAAGACAAAGCTCGTACCACTATTGGAATGTACCCTCCAGCTGATGGCCCAGTTCCCATCTCGGACAAAAGTTAACCATGTCCCTCGACCCGAGAACTATTGAGACGACTCTTTATCCAGCATAGCTACATCTCTTCTAGAGCCTAATCAGGATGATTTGATTATTCACATGGAAAAATGGAGATTCATCTCCCTCGTCACTCTGGAAAATAATGATATCCCATAGGTAATCCACCTTACTATCATTGCCTCCACGATTGGACCCCCAGGTCCCCCTGATGCAGCTCCAGAAGTGACTCATGATTTAAGGAACACCTTTGTTGAGTACCTCCAGTACTATAGCCTCTTGGAAGATCTAGCCGAGATCAAGGGAATCTGACGCCACACATTGCAGTTTACTATCCAGAGTAGTCCTGGTCATAAGAAGATCCTCTACAAGTGCGGGTTTGATGGGGTTCTCCTCTGTTTCATTCAAGGAGTTGAGATTTCTCAAGTAATGCAGGAGGTTAATACTGGTTTCTATAGGGCACATCAAATCGGGCCGAAATTATCTCACCAGATCCAGAGAATGGGGTATTTTTTTCCTCCATGATCTATGACTGCCTAGAGTTTTCCAAGAGGTGTCATGTGTTCCAAATTCATTCCATCATTATGAATCGCCTTCCAGAGCCTCTACACACTACCAAGTGCTCTTGGCCCTTTGTAGTCTGGGGAATCAATGTTGTGGGGCCATATCCACCAGTGAGAGATCACCAGTGCATGTTCATCTTGACCGCTACAGATTTATTTTCCAAGTGGGAAGAGGCAGATACACTCAAGGAGGTCAAGGCTCGTTCTATCATTTAATTTGTGATCTACAACGTCATCTACCAATTTGGAGTCCCTCACGCCATAAAAACCGATAATGACACCAACTTCCAAGCAGCAGAGTGGAATAAATTATACACCAAGTATAATATCCATTCTAACCATACATCCCACTATCATGCGCAGGAAAATAGTCAGACTGATGTGTTCAACAAAACCCTCTCTAACATCTTGTAGATAATGCTTGGTCTGAACAAGAAGATTTGGATGGAAAAACTCCCCAACGCCATCTGGGCCTATCAGACAATGACTCACAATTACACACATGTGACCCCATATTACTTGGTGTATGGAACAGAGGCCATCCTACCCATCAATATCCAATTTCCTTCATTACACACAACTTTCTATGATCAGAAAGCACCAAATAAGGTTTATGAAATCCTTCTCGCTGAATTGGAAGTACTCGACGAGAACATACTTCGTGTCCTACACAATTTGGAAAGGCATCTGAACAAGACAGCCAAATCTTTCAACAAGAAAGTCCACCTTATCCATTTCTTTCAAGGTGACTAGGTGTTGGCTCTGAGAACACCAATGATACCTAATAGGAAACCACCCAAGCTGGAGCCCAAATTGGAAGGACATTACATCATTCATAGGGTGACCCCAATGGTGCGTACTCCCTAGTTACCAGGGATGTCAAGCGTATAACTCCTCCCATGAATGCCAAATTCCACAAAAAAATACTTTTCATGAGTAAACTTGGCCCTGAAAGTCCTTGAAATGGAACGTCCTACATGACTTTAAACTACTTTGTTCTCCTGAATGACAATAAACTTCAAGATGGTCTGAGCTCTACGACTATAAACTATGATCTCCCCGTATCCATTGTCTGGAAAGACGTTAAACCACCACTTCAAGAACTATGTGTGGATTGATTACCATTCTCATTATATATGTATGAATTCTCAGATGCCTCATCTTAGATTCCATCCCCCAAACTCATCTCTTTAACTATCCCCCCTTGGTGTAGTTCTCTTAAAGGATCCCACATGGTGTAGTGTAGGCTTTTTTGGCCTCCACTCATGTCAGGATTACGATGACTACACCATGTCCCCATCCTCATTCTTCTATCTTACCACATCCACAACACATGATATTAAAATTCATGGCCCTTACAGAACTACATAAGGATTGATTCCCATTATAATGGGATTTGTTGGAATGCCCGAACATTTCATCCATAGGCCCAGGCACAAACTTCAGAATCTCCCCTTGGTTCAAAACACACGGTGTGGTGAATGCTTTTTACCACACTCACATCAAGTACATCATGACCGCACCATTTATCCCTCTCTATGGAGATCTTTACCTTTTTCATCGTCCTGCATAATGTTAAATTGCATAGGTTGACTGAGCCTTATGACCATAAACTAAGTGCACCATCTTCCTCACCACAAGAAATTAAACTATGAACTGGTCGGGGCATCTTGTCTAAGATCCATCAACATTTTCGGCCCATTGTCCCTAGTTCTCATTTGGGATTGTACGGTGTGGTATGGGATTATTTTCTCATTCACGTCAGGTTACTCACAGTGCCATACACATCCCTCGTTGAGATACCTTTCCCCTATCTTCATCCTTTCCACATGACGTAAAACTGCACAACATCCTCCAGAACTACATACGGTCTGATTCCCATCCTTATGGGATACGTAGGACCACCTGAACATTTAGCCATCGATTCCAACCCCATTTAAAAGAACCCTCCTTATCTTCCTGGCCCCTTAGCATGAGTTGTTCCAGGAGAGGGGGATGTAGTGTGGTATGTGATTATGTCCTCATTCATGTCGGGTTTATAACAACCACGCCACAAACCTCTTTCTTCGGAGATATCTTTGTCCCTCTATTCTACACTCATATTTTTGAGTCATTTTCTCTTAATTTGGTCCCCTCGACCCTCTTTTGCAGTTCACCAATGTTCCATGGATCAATCTTATTTAGGACCTAGTGTGTATGATTCTACATGGATAAGTTATCGCATATCCTTAGGCTTCATGCTACCATTAATTTGAGATTTCATCATCTTTCACAACCAAAAGGGCCCAAAACAGTACAGATACTTAGCCTAAGGGATCTCTTATCATTTCAGCCCAACATCCTCGAGGACCTCGAATGAAAAATTGATGAAAGGCCCATGTTGAGAATAATGTTAGTGGTCGACACTCATTTATTGTTTCCATTTCAGGTCGCACGATATAGATGTTGTGTCTCGAACACAGTACACAGTTATCCTCCATATTCACACCACCAACATCAAGCCTTAAATATTGGTTGTATGATTCACATCATTTTCTACTCTTTCATGTCAAAGTGGAATTTCGACACACTTGGTACTATCCATTAGTGCACATTTTCATGTTTGGAGGAAAAAGCCATAGTGAGGAGTCATTCGGGGCCCGACACTGATTTCCCCTTTGCATGTATTCAATGTGTTTCAAAGACCTTCTCTTCCCTTGTTTACCACATCGATCATAGCTCACATGGGCTTAGGGATTCGGTTGAGGATTTCGCCCATTTGGAAGAGTCTGGTTTCTCTAGGGTCCGACATTAGAGACCTTAAAATAAGATCTCTCTACATCCTTTCTGAAAGACGTAAAAATGCACAACATTCATAGAACTATGTACAAATTGATTCCCATCCTTATAGGATACATAAGAATGTTGATCATCCTATTGAAGGGTCTAGATCAGGTCCCCCCTAATTACCTTTTTTGTTTCGAATTTTGGCCATGGCATTCACAGGATTGTGTGGTATGGTGGGGGACCACATCCTCATTAACATAGGGTTTATAATAGCTACACCACATACTCCCTTTCTAGGATCCAATATCTCTTGCCTCTCATCCAGTATGGCATTAAACTTCACTTCCAGAACTACATATGGCTTTATCCCCATTATAATGGGGAATGTAAGAACACCTCAACATCTCATCTTTAGGTCCAGCCCCATATTCTCCGACCTTTTCTGGCCCCTTAGCTTGAGGTTTCATCCCTTGAATTGAGTGTGGTGTGTTATGGACCTTGTCCTCATTCACATCGGGTATGATTTATCACACCATGCACATTCACCCTTAAAACCTCGTTTCTTCAGTTTGTGTCCAATACATGTGTCGTTAAACAATTCTACCTGGTCCCACATGAATTTAAACCGTTTATTCTTTATTTCACGACATTAAAATGCATTGGTTGGTCCTATCATATGACCCTAAAGTATGAAATTATTGTCCTGGCCGCACAACAAAAAATGACACTTTATTGTGATGTACTCACTCAAGCAGAAATCATGTTTGGAAGTGGTTATCCACGATATCATTTATCAATGCCTGCATATGGCTTGATTCCTATATAAGCACCTAGACTCTCCATCCTAGGATTATTGCTTAAAAAAATCCACATCCATCAGAAATAAAAAACTAGATCTATCAAATGATGCTTCTTTTGGTGTGTGGGCCAGACCCACATGACATTATTGTCCCTGGCATTGGTACCCTACCTTGCCACTTATAGAACTACGTATGGATTGATCCCCATTGTAATGGGTTATGTAATAATTCTGAGGAACTTTTCCTTGGGCCCATCCCAACAATCATTTTCGATCCCTCATCCGAAAACGTCATCAGAGAGCACATGGTGTGATATGATATGACGTCTTAATTCATGTCGGGTTTTGCAATGTCACACCACGTGTCTCCCTCCCTCATTTCTATCTATGGTCTGACCTCTATGACATTTAAACTAAGATCTAGTCGTTCTTGTCACAGGGCACCAAACTGCACAACATCTTCCAGAACTACCTATGGCTTGATCCCCATCATAATGGGGTACATATGAATGCCCAGAAATTCCATCTATAGGTCCATCCCCAAGAATATTAAATCATGCCCCCCTTTTTCATCCCCTTATCTCTAACTCTTTTGGAAGCATTTGGTGTGGTGAACACCTCTTAGGTTCTCATTTGCGTATTGTTTTCCGACAAGCACACCTTGTTTCTCCCTTGTATCTCCCCATTTTGGCCTGTGTTCTATGAACCTAAACTATGATCTTCCTATGGGAACTACACATCAGTTTTGACTACTTCTCCACCCTGGAATCATTTAATTAAATAAGGTACCCTCTTAATGGTCCACCATACAACCTTATGTTATGAGTGGGCGACCCTAGGACAATTTTCCTTGGAAAGGTATTGGAATCCCTCTATCTAATGCTTCTTATTGTCCTAATCAACTACATCATGACAAAGATCCCAAAGTGTGGAATCATCACATGGACATTCCCTCATTTCATGTCCAAGATTCATGATTCCTTTATTTGGATCCTCATCATCTTCCATGTCTGATGGGCCCCCCTTTATGGCCTAGTATCATGCCACATTGGCTCACCTACCATCTTGGGCCAACTCCCCTGAAGACCTCATACAAAATTTGTGACAGGTCCCAGGTTTCGAACATGGTCAGCGATCAACCCTCATTTGTTTGTCCCCATTCCAGGCTAACACAATAGGGATATTGTGTTTTGAACAAGGTCAATAGATACCCTCCATTTTCATGCCTCCATCATCATGATCCAGGTCTCAGGTTCCATGACTCACATCGTTCCACTCCATTATGATCATGCGGAATTCCATCACACTCGGTTTTACACCTCTGTACATCTATGTGTGTTAAGAAGGTGGTTCAATAATTTTGATATGTCATTCACCTATAATTACACGACCCATAATGTGTGCCTCCCTATACCTGGGAAACCCCATCACTACTCTTTGTTTCCCATATCGAGCACGATTCATGTGGGATTAGTAGTTTTGGTGGGGCGTGTACTGGTGCAGCTATGTCGTGAAGGTCTTTCGTCCCGCATGATGTTAAACTATGATTCCTGAACTATGTGTGGCTTGATTCCTATCCAATGGGGTACGAAGGAATGCCCTGAAACTTTGCCTTGGTCCCATCCAAAATTTCACTTATGGTCTCTTGACCTAAAAATAATTTCTCCAAGGATATGTGGTGTGGTGTGGACTCTTATAGTACTCATTCATGTCGGGATCTGTACCACACCATGCGTTTCCTTTCTAGGTGACCATGTACTCAACACATGACTTAAAACTACAGTTCTACCATGAAGAAGTTTAGGATGGCCCATGATAACTATGGGATGTTTCAACTCCCTCGCTAGAGAGGATTTACCCTATCAGCGTTGGTCCCTGGACATGCCATGCTTAATAACAAGGTTTGTCTTGATTCTCACCCATATGGGATACATAGCGGCATGTGGGCCTTTCTTTTTGTGACCCAGTCCTAGGGGAACATTAGGTCCTTACCAGGGAGGTCTTGTTCAGATGTGAGTTTGATCCCTGATTAGACCAATGCATCCACCTAATGTGTTTTCACCATGGTTGTGTAATTTCAAGAGTGTTGGACTCCATTAGAACAACCCATCACTCCACCCTCCATGCTTTGAGTGACTTTTATTCGGAACCTTATCCCATTTCACATATAAAGAAACCCTCTAACAATACAGATGACCAGCTTATGGCTCACCTATTGTTCTGGGCCAACGTTCTAGAAGGGTAATGGATAACATTTTGAGTTAGGCCCTGTGCTTCGAACATGGTCAGTGGTCAGCCCTCATTTTTCATCCCCTTTTCAGGCTAACACAATAGGGATACTATGTTTCAAACACAATCATTAATTATCCGTCATTGTCACGCACCCCCCCCCCCCCCACAGTGTTCTGAATTTTATGTATTGTGATTCACACTTTCCATTCCCCTATGTTTTGATTGATTTTGGCGCCCCCAGCATTACTCCACTCTTGCACTAGAGAAGATTGGGAAAACAACAACTCGACTATTCTTAGAACATCATTCTCTAGTCAGACCTCCCAATTTCTTCCTGGAATCCCGAACTGGTCATTCATACCCCAGATGTCGATGATTGTTTGGCACTCTCATATTCCGATGAAGTAACGATGTATCCATACCTTGTTTCTCACATTGAGCATGACCCACATGAGAATAGGGTTCGATTGCTGGTTACTCCAGAGTTATTATTGAGATGTGATAATCAAAATAAACAAAAAAGAAGATAATATGTCTATGCATGCAGTTTGGGATAAGAAAAAAAGGGAGAAATGTTTATAAAATTGTCCAAAACATGGCCCTTACGGATCAGACCCTTTGATGGATTTCTCCAGTGCTACCACACTCTGACTTGTAGCATCCAGGAATCCTTCTCACTCCTTGAGATCCCTCTCTTCATTAGAAGCTACAGATCAGAGCTCATTATCACTGATATGCATTCACTACTACTCAGATTGAAACCCAAACATTTGATAGTTTTCTTGTGATACTTTCTCTTGGGATTTGAACACCTGGGCCTCCAACCGGTCGATAATCATGGATTGGTCTGCAAAAAATATGGATCACTCATTCACCTATTCTTTAAAGTGTCGTGATTCTTTCTCAGCCTCAAGGAACTCTAGTATGCTCACAGATCTGTTCCAGAATTGGTCGATGGTGAGACATTGGATGCTCTCCCACACCTTTAAATCCATGTAACCATTTATCATTGTTTGATGGTGATGAGCATCCACACATTCGGCATAGAGAAGGTGCAACTAGGTGCGTAATGATCCTATTCAAGGAACCCATTCAGAAATTGGATGTTTCAAGAAGCACCCAATACACTTCCACCCCTGTTGCTACATCATACGACTTTCCTCAGCCGCTTTAGTATTAGAATCATCCATCTCCTTAGGGTCTGTAGGCTGATATTCAAGGAAAGAATCCAGAAGATCAGTGACAGGGTCTCCCTCTAGAATTTCTCCCAAGGGACTAGGCTCTTAAATATGCAGGCGACCTTCCTCGCTCCTCTCCATTTCAGCAATGTCACCCCTTCCAACTTCAGACCCTACCCCGACAATGACATCCCTGGTGTTCACCACCCCTTGCTCTCCAGGTGCCAGGACAAACATAGTTTGAAAAGCAGGTTCTGATTGGATTGGTCCGATCACCATCAGATTCTCTGCATATGGTCTAGATTTAGTAGCCTTTCGAGCCTCCAATATCATTATTACTACACAAACAATTAATAACCTAATAATTTGAACTCTCTGATGAAAAATACAAGTGTCTGAGTAATTAAACTTACAAGATATCTGTGCATCAGTCGCCGATGTTTCAGTCGCTGCAGGAGCTGTCATTGTAGGAGATCCTTCAGTGCTTGTCAGTTCAATAGTGGGTGTCATCTCACCACCTTGTTCTATCAGTGCATCCTCACCCCCTCGGATGAAGCATCCAGACCAGCTCCAATATGCATCTGAATAGTGTAAAATAAAAAAAAATCTTATTGATGATTACAGATGATGAAAAGACGGATGATTGGTATAAGAATTCAGTCATACCTCGAGTTGCTCAACCATTTTCATATCAGATCCAGCAATATCGCCTCTCTCTTGAGGACTTATTTGGTGGGCCATCTCTTAAAACACTTCACCTCTAAGATCCTCATCATCTTCTACGTTTTCTTCTTCTTCTTCTTCTTCTTCTTATAATTCACTATCCTCAGTTTACTCATCACCGTCATCATCTTTGGACGAAATTTGTTTCGGATCATGCTCATGACCAAGCATCAGTTTTACCCGGAAGGTTGGTTCCTCACATCGACCCTGATAGCATGCATATACATCCACGGTCTTCAGATATGCATGCCAATGATGAAATTTCGCCTTTTCATTGATTCAAATTAGTGCAACTTCTAGAAGCTAGATCCAATTTTGTACCATCTTTTTTCAAAGGGCTTTAGTGCTCATTGACGGCCGCATGGGTAAACTAGGCTGACCACGGTGCATGGAAGATTACATCCTCAGAAGGATGAAGCAGATAACTTATATTCTTCCCAAGAAGATCTCTGGCCTATCCATGAGGTTGTTCACGAGCCCCTCCCCCGCTGGACGATGAGGGAATGACCGCACCATATGATGTTCTGGCTATTGAAGTCATGGCCTGTAGTAACCCAGCTACCCAAATTGTTTCCAGACATTCCTCCCCGATGGCGCTTTGTCTTCTCTCTCACCACCCAGGTTCCACAGTGTCCACTTTGAGCTACCAAACTTGCTTCTATAGAAGTCCTTCAGGATATGCCACTACCCAATGTTTGACATATTTTTTTGAGAGGTCAACATCAACTCTGGTGGGGGGAAGGGTAATTACCCCATCAGAGCCATAAGTTGTAAACATCATCCACATTTAATGAAGAATGCAAGGGTGTTTCTCCTCCTGGAAATTTGTATACACCATCTTTGACATCTTCTAGAGGTATCCAAACTATCTGGTAAACCTTGACAGCACATAGGGATCATAAAGAATCTTTCCATCAACCCGGGCCACAAGCACCCCACCTATGATTCTATGGAAGTATTATCTTTTCTCTAGCGATCCATTCTCGTCATATATCATCTAACAAGCCAGGGTGGGGAAAGGACTAAAAGTGAAATTGGTATGACTGCTGATCATGATCCTTATCCCCTCTTCATCAATAGTCAATGGCATGACCTCGGTAATGTTCAACAGGGAAGGTCTCATACCATTACCTGGGGGGAAATGGAATTTAGGAAGATATACTTGCCACAGTGAGACGTGATCCAACCATGATTGATTTGGAAAGGACCACCGGTCCTCCTTGGTGATCCCCGTCTCAAAATATGCCCAAGAATGGCATACAGATGGGCTAGCAAAGAGACCCCTATATTAAATCTCTGATTGGTTTCCATGATGTCGGCCATCACCAATGTTGTTGGGCGGACTCCCATCCTTGTGTCCCTTACTATCAGAAGCCAAAGTTTCATGAAATCTGGCATACCAGACATTCGGGTCTCAACTTTCATCCACACTAATGCCCCATGATTGATATTCCCCCACCTCCAGGATCCTCCAATATGATTCGCTCTTGCTCTTATGCACCATGAACGAACACCGTTTTCTTCACCCTAACATCTTGATATTTGGTTCTTTCTTCAGAAACTTGCTGAACCACATGGAATAAGGGATTTATTTCAGGATGTCCTGGACCGTCAACCGCTCCTTGGCTAGCTCTAATAGATTCCATGTCAGGATGGGAGTCTGTGACCTGTCCCCCCAGATATTCTCTATGGGAATAAACTCTTCGTAATGATGCTCATCCAAATGGATTCCCCCAATACATTGAATGTAGAAAATATTGATACCAAAATCCCCATGATGGATATAGAAGGTGTTGGTATCAGGGGACTAATTGCTAAAAAACTCCGGTCCATGTTCTTACTAGCGGTAGAAATGGAACTGTGATGTCCACACCACCTCAAACATTCAAATGTGCCCCAGTTCTACCACAAACTGATCACATGAATGGAATACCCAATATGTATAGGCCCACTCATTTGTGAAATTACCTCCAAACCTCATGTCCCAGTCTTTATGCTAGAACATGGCCTCATTGGTGATGCATTGTCGTAAGGTACTTGCATAATGGGATGTAGAACCCTCGGCAACCAGATCGCTTCCTGAGATGGTTCGGGTCCTCAGATTCAGTACATAGATGACCATGTGACTAGTTTCTTTGGTAGGATGTCCATTCATTTTGATGTTGTAGTGGGGATGATCATCCTCGTGGGTCACCCATGACCGCGGTGTATCGACTGTAAATCCCGACACTGGTACCTCCTCTAAAATACTGATGTCCCATATCAGTTGGTTGTCAGATAGCACATAACCCTTCTGGGATTGGTACAACATGTTGAAGAGAGTTTGGTTGTCAGATACAACTTTATTGGCACCATAGAACTCAGGTTTCTAAACCATCTCGACCCTCCGAGTGGCATATATAGCTTCTCTCCCAGCGCCACCCTGATCAGCAACCATCTTTTTTGGTAATGTCTGTAAAAAATAAGGATCCCATGTGAAAATATCAGTGTGTCACACAAAAAATTTGAAGGCAGTGTGAAAAACCAAGGGAGTGGTGTAGAAAACAGATGTTGCGTGCAAAATTGCGACCAAAGTCGGGGAATTCCATGCAACAAAGGTCAGATTCCACACAAAGGCTAGCGAGATTTTATGCGCAGGAGAGAACTCGAGCTTATTGTGCAAGAAACCCATACAGACCATGCCCCCCCCCCCCGAGGGTTTTTATTGGTGTGAATTTGGTTTTCCACACATGTCAAAAATGATTGCGTGCCACATGTGCTATTTTCTACGTGCCACCCCAATCAAGGCCAGGTGTCTTGGAGTTTCCCTCAGAATTTGACCTCCTTGCCCCATCATAGATCTGATTCCAAGGGGGGCATTTGTAGACGCCAAAATCTGCCAAAGGACTCGGAATGACATTTTGGGAAAACCAAAGGAAGATTTTGACCAAGAGAATTGGTCCAAGACAAGATAATAGGCCACACAGAAAATCAGAAGAAGGTGCATAAAGTCACCCCAATGGCATGCAAGTTTCCATCCCCAAGATATTTTTTATGCACTACCCAAAATTTTCCAAGTAGCCGAAGGATGCGTCAGGTTTTCTGTGCAGGCCGAATTCTGTGCACCCCTGAAGCTGTTGATCACCTATAAATAAGAGGCCACCCCACTCGCTTATGTGATGAAGAATTTGAACCATCTACCCTATGCATAATAAATATCTTCTGCGCACTAAATATGACTTTTAGGTACATAATATTCTTGCGACAGGTCTCTCGGGGGTCCACCTTTATGCGAAACCCTTAGGGATTGACCCTCACCTAGGTCCTTTATTGTTTGTCCAGTTGCACGCAAGTTCATTTACATATGTGAAAACCATGGCTGTTTCTGTGGAAAACCTCCTCTAATTGCGTGTAATCCTCCTTTATCTGTGAAACCGAGCTTTTTGCGTGCAGTTATTTTCTTTTGCGTGCCTATTGCGCGAAACCCCCTCTTTTGCACCCAAACCTTCTTGTGTGCTCCATGTGTTGTCCTTACCCTAAGGCACCATTTCCAAGCCCCTATTATGTGTTACACACCTATGTCACACACCTTTCTCCCTTACGAACCTCCACGTTTTTATGATGTGATTTCAAGGTCCCTTGGGAAATGATTAATGTTGTGTTGCTTATTCTTATCGTTCTTTGCATAGGCATGCTAATGGTTGTTACTTGTTCACATAGCCATGCTAACGTGATCCCCTTAATGGATCACTCCATGAAACCCCCTCAGTATGGAATTGATGGTGCCTTCCCTTCACCAAGGTTTAAAGGGTTCTAGTAATGTATGTCCTATAACTACGGAGGGATCCCACCTCATCCGAGATGCAGGATGTCAAACAGCCAAGTGCCATCATCCCCATCACATGAAATTAAACTATGGCCTCACCCTATGCACCCTACGTGGGGTGCCCCATCTCATACATTCTCTTTTCCCACTCGTCTCCATGGGAGTAAGATCTTTCTCACATATAATGAGATCCTCTTTGCTAGAGCGGCACCTGTCTATGAGAAATGGAAACCATCATCATGTAAGTCCCTGGAATTTCTTGTAAGAGGAAGCACCCATACTCCTCCTTTCATCATTAGTGCCAAATACTAGAGGCCAGAGGGGCACATGAACCTTAATTATCATGTCCCTCTCCCTCTAGGAATTGTTTTCATTGGTCCTCCATCCTGGAGTAAGTCCCAATATTAATATTCATGGGATACTAACCACACATAAGCCCATGTTTCCTCTTTGGGCTGATAACCACATGTAATCCCCATTCCACTTCCCATGGATGCACCTTTCATGATGTGATCATTAGGTCTTTCATGTCGCTTGTTTCTCACATTGACCATCACTCACCTGGGATTAGAGTAACCATCGACCATGACATCCTCTATGGGCCGCCTATGCATGTAAGCCCCAAACCATTCCTAACTACGTGGACTTTGATCCTTGGCACGGAAAGGTATGTAGGAAGCCTTCATGAGGTTCAATCCCAACACCTACTTGCCCCAACCCCGTCACATCAGTTCATCTTTGTCCCGCATGATGATAAATTGTATCCACCATTACGAACTATGATCCTCTCCAAGGAAATGTACATAAGAATCCTCTCATAGGTCCAAGGCCAACACCCATTGGTCCTGAACACTCCAAATCAGTCTACCCTCATCCTGCATGACGTTAAACTATACATCCCTTTCCATATCGCATGATGTTATACTTTAACCATTTGAACTACGTTTATTTGATCCTTGTATCATAGGAATGGTACATAGGAAGCCTCCCTAAGGTCCAACCCCAATTGAGAGTAAACTATTATGTTCCCCAAAAAGTGGCAAGCCATTTTTTCCCCATCCAGTGGTAATCCTTTGTAGTCCTTAATCGAAGGTAACCCATTATAGTCCGCTTCATTGGAAACCACCCCACTGGTCCACCCCCTGGGTGTCAAACCAACTTGGGATGATTACCACGTGAAAGCCACAGTATATCGTTCGGTCATCATCCTATGCGTACTCTTGAATTCTATACCCCCATCCTGAACTATGTGTACTTTTATTCCTCACCTCGGGGATATGTAGGTAGCCTCCCTGAGGTTCAATCCCATCTCCCATGTCTCATCCTAGTCTTTCCCTTGAGTCAATGTGTTTAAGGAAGGTCATTCCCTAACCCATAGGTTCTACTTTATCTGGGTCCCATCTATACGTCCATTCTCATGGGTCGCCTCCTTAGGAGCCCCATCACCCCACTGAACTACTGGGACATTGATTCCCTGCCACAGGGATACATAGGAAGTCTCTTCGAGGCTCAATCCCAAAATCATTTTTTCCCTCGTGTTGGCTCTATCTCATTCTCCATCCATTCTCAACAATCCATATCCATCCTGATTCTTACCCAGACCGACACATCTTATTGAGATCATGTCACCCACATTCTCACTACTCCAAGTAGCAATTGAGATACTAACCACATGTTATCCCCAACATCAGTGTTCCATACAGGGGTTACACCCATTTGATTCACTCCCATCCGTTCTTTGATCAGTCTGATCTATCTCTAGTAGATGTTAAACTCATGAAATATCCTGTGATAAATATCGGAAGATGAGGAAATCCTCAGAGACATGCTTGTGGGAAAAAATTCCCCACACTCGACGTGGGATGCCTCTGGATTCTGTGCCCTTGAGAAGCCCTATCATAAGGGAAAAACTCAAATGCATCAATGTTTTATCATCCAGACACGCCAGCGATGTCCAACGTGACTACTCTCCAAACCGAAGGTTTCCGCCTTGACTGGACCCCTTGGAATGTCCTAATAGAAGAAATGTAATTAACCGACATCCACGAAGACATGGCACATGGAAGAGTTTCATGAACAACGTCTTAAGTCTATGAGAGAGACTCAAACTAAGAAACCAGTTTCGAAGAGGAATCTATGGATGGAGGAACTGACATCCCATTATCCTATTTCAATCAAAGAGAAAACGTCCCTAAATAGGTGATGGATGTTGCCCGCCTTTGGAACGTCGGAATGCGGGGCAACAGCTGCGTGTCCTCCAACAGACAGATACGCCCCGACGAAAGCATCAAAAAAAATTGTTTTATAAACCCTTTACATATTCATATCCTCTAGATATTCAAGATATTTTTCAAGTAATATTACAATTTGTTCAATCATTGGTAATAAAAAAATATTTTACAAATTTATTTTAAGAAAACTCAACTTCATTTCTCTATTTAGTTAGTAAACCTTTTTTTTTTCAAAATAGAATGTTCTATTAAAATGTTTTTAAAAATGTTTTATCAATTTGGAAAGGAATTAGTAAATAAATTTTTAACCTTTTTTTCTTTTACCAATTTTTTAAAACGGAATATTCATTTATCTTTTTGAACAAGTCATTTTTTTATCCTTCTTACCATCCATAAAGAATTTTCTTTTTACCTCAAATGGAATTTAAAAATTTACCCAAAGTCATTTATTAAAAGATTCCTTTTCATTTTTTGAAAGGATACTTTTTAAAGAATGTGTTTTTAATGTTTTTCTTAAAGAAAATTACTTACAATATTTTTTTTCAAAATAAAAAGGATATTTTCATCAAGAATGATTTCAAAGGATATTTTTATAGTATTTTCATTCAATAAAAAAACAACCATTATTCCTTAATCCACATGGGATATGTAGTATTGATACCATAATCGATATTCCATTGGTTGTTTTTTGATTTATTTTCACATTGACAGTATTGAAATTCACTTAATTGATAACTTTTAGTCCTGTTGAAATATTAAATTTCCTATGATCATTGAACATTGAATTTCCCCTAATTATCCATAACATTTACTATAGATATTATTATTGCCTAAACCCTATTCCATTTTTTCATATCATGTTTATATTGATAGTTATTTGATTAACTGAGGAAATATTGATACATCAATATCTTTTACTCAATAAAGATATTTTATAAGGAAATTTTTTATTCAAATTCTTTAGACATGAACTATACTGGTTGGTGGAAAATTAAGGCAATCCCCAGGCATTGGAGACCAGTTAATGAATGATTTATAAGTTGGGGACTAGTTAATACAAGCCCTAAGTAGAATTGTTAGTCTCATGGGATGAAATCAATTGGCTATCCTAAGAGAATGGGTTTTTACCCATTACATTTTGAACCATCTTTATGGTAAAAGTATCATGTGACTGCGAAACATGATGTCTAATAATTAAGAATTGCCTTAATTTTTATTCATTTATTATAATACTTGAGATTTTGCCTCAACATATTTATGGATTAATTTCACTCTTAGTTAGTTGATTAAATGGAATATGTTCCAGTTTATAATCTTTATATAATGTTTTTCCTTATCTAATTTTTTAATCCCATAAGTTTTTAGTTGCTTACCATGCTATATTATTTACTCACTTCCTTTATAGTTATTAACTACATGGAATGTTTTCTTAGTTTTTCACCTTTCTATTTTTATTATTCCCATTCATTCATTATTTATTCCATGGTACTTTACCCTAACCAAGAATTTGATCCCACCCATAATTTTATTTCCATTCCATAGAAATCTATGAAGTGTACTAAAAAAGTTATGCAGGGATACACAAGATGGAATAATGTTTTTAACCTCAAAAGAAATTTTGTTGTGGTAAATCGTGTATTCCTTTTTAATACATGAATCTTGTATGTGTCTCATTTACCAAGACTAATAAACTATTTGGTCCTTTGGTACATGATTTACTTGTATCATATTCAAATGTAATAGTTGTAGACAAAAACTCTGAGCTTGCTGTATCGCGACTCGTCCCCCAGGGCTCGTGCCATGAGTACTCCAAGACCGTCTTCCATTGGCCATGGGCTGGTGACTAGCACTGAAAAGGAGTATCCCTATAATAGGAAGGCATTTCATTTAAACCTGTACAAAAACACAGTCCAAGAACACAACAAGAAGAAACCACGAAGTAAACTATTGTAGTAAAAGTGTGCTGAATATAAAAGGGATGGAATATAAGCCCAACTGGAAAAGTACAAGTACAACTGAAAAGTACACAACAACTTCTAGATCTCCCACCGAGGATCATACCTATAGAGTATGTATAGATCATGAACAGTAGTCCATGCATCACGTCACGCCAAATGGTCGACCTCTGGGCACCGTCCATTCCTAGCTCCCTCAGCCTCGATCAATGTTGTACATCATCCGCACAATATACAACAAGGTGTGGGTGTAGCCCATGCAGGGTTGAGTATAACGATACTCAGTAGAGACTATGAGACCCCTGTAGGTCTCCCAGAGTTCGACAATGGAAAAATCACAAAGCATGACTCCCATCTCAAGAACAAAGCAATAGACATCAACTCTAATTATGTATATGACCATACATATACCTATGTTATCAAGATATAATCATCTCATTCATGAGGGAAGAATACCACAAAGGTTACACCAAAAAGGTATAAGTACCAAACAGGTAACACGACCAAGATAGAAGTACCACATTGGTAATACCACAAAGATAGAAGTACTACACAGGTAACACCATGAAGATAGAAGTATCACATAGGTAACACCACAAAGATTGAAGTACCACACTTGTAACACCATGAATATAACTCCAAAATGGTAAAAGACTCAAATCATAATCAGCTATAAATGAAGTACAGAAGTATAGATGATTAGTCATAAGTTGTATCATCTTATTCTGTTAATAGAAACTGCTACTGACCCACATAGGATTGATAGGTACTAATGCCCGCTGACCCACACAAGATCAGACACAAGATTGGTATGCGTAGACCCACAAAGGATCTCTGACCACTAACCCACATAGGATCTGATAGATGCTGACCCATAGAGGATCGACATATTCTGACCCACACAGGATCGATAGATGGTGACCCACACAGGATCGATGTTCTTTCTTCATGTTACATCCAGCCTCAGGATTCCTCGCACCTGGTGCGATTGATCTCTGTATAATCTCCCCCCTGAGATATTGGTCCTACCTTTAAATCCACTATGCCCCAAAAAGGAGTAACACAAAGGAACACCATGTTGTAAGCATTCCAATGCGACAGACGTTGCATCAATCGGATGCCCAGTCTGTGAGTTATAAGCATTTTAGTTCCGGGGGCCCGGTTGGATTTAGGTTTGATCCATCCTGACCATAATCCAACTATCCACAAAACAAAATTAGAGTATACCAATAGGTCCTTCTCAATCTATGGATTGCAGGGTCATATATGGTTCATAAAACAGACGTCCGGTTCTCAAGATATTGCCCTTTTAGTGTTTCTGGGTCCGGTCGGACCCAGCCCAGCCTTGGCTAGCCTGACCCACAAGGGGGCGGTTCGGAAGGGGTGTCGTGGCCCGCATGGGGGTGGTATGGCTGAAAAGGGGGCATGGCCTACTATTCAGGCACGCGGTGGGGTCCTCTCTAGCTGGCTTGGGGGGTGGGGCTGAGACCCCCGGTCTCCCGAACGAACTGGAGGCCATTCAGCTTGTAAAGCGGGGACACCACGTGGGTGTTGCCTTGTCATCGCAGAAACCACTGGAGGTGCGATTTCCTCCTCCACCGTGGCCCCTTGCATACCAGCAGCACTCCGGTCATGCCTTCCTTCCCTTCCATGGTCGGTCGATGTGTTAGCCACCTCTTCTGACTTCCGCGGCTGATGAGCCATGACCCCTTGCTCACCGGCGGCGCGTGACGGTACGCCGCACCTCCTCTGTGGCCGACCGGGGCTGGCCACTCTGCTAACCGCCACAACCAAGTTTTGTGGCCTCCTCTTGAAGCGCGTGATGGTGAATCACATCTATCGTATCTAGTCACTTCCACCCCGCCGATGGTATTCCATAGAGAACGCAAGGGTAAAAGGTAGCGGAGGTCCAATCTAGGTTTGTTAGGCCCGTGCACTCCTCGTTAGCTTGTAATCATGAGTGAGGATTAAAAGGGTTCAAAAATCTCTTGAAATTTAAAACAATATAAACCCTTATTTCATAAAACTGTTGGAGGACGTCAGCACTTGAAGGTGGGTCAGTGTTCTTCATTCCCACAACATGCTCCAACAATGTCGCTCGTACGTCATCCTTTGGTTCGTGGTTTAGTGTCAGCCGTCACATCCCACTGGAACTGACTCTGTCCTCTTAGGGTTTGGCATCTCAACACTTTTTTAGCACTTTGTTGCTTGGTGAAGTAGTGGGAATACCTCTCTCTAAGATCCATATAAATAGGAGATGGGGAGGGTGTCTAATTTTCATGGGATTTATGAGGGATCATTAATTAGGAACCTTCATCATTCCCAACAACGTTGTTACTTAGGATTTAAGGGTCAATCCATTTGATGTCATGACACATCGCTGGTCCCACATTGCAACTTTTTCGTAGGAGGAAACGATATGAGAGAAAATAAAATAACTAAGATATTTTTTTATTCTTTTAGAAGTCCCAAAACCTAACATTTTCTCCGTTCTTATTGCAGTCGAAGTGAAGTCTCCTTTAAGAGAATCTCAGTGATGTGGATTCAATGGTGCCCTCTAATTTTTAATCTAAGCAGCGGTTCAAAATTAAGAAAATTCCACTCATTTATTTACTGAACTTACCTTAAAAAAAGTTAAGAAATTCATTCTGGGCACACCAGGCCTTGGGATCACGTGCTGTAAATTTTTACAAACTCATAATAATTCCATGTAATAAAAAACAAATACATTGAAAATATGGGTCTTTACATTCTCCCCACCTTAGGGATTTTCATCCTCGAAATCCACAACATAGACTAAGGAATCAAATGGGGGTACTGAGCATGAATCTGAGCCTCCCATTACCAAGTGCTCCCCGGGAGGTTCCCATGCTGCTAGCGAATGCGCACCAGTGGTATCGACCAACCATGAAGGACTCAATCTGGTCGATCCTCAAACTCAACTGAAACCTCCGTAAACATTTCCCCATGATCAATGTCCAGATTTCCATGGTCAATGATGTGAGATGGTTCATGCACATATCTCCTCAACTGGGATACGTGGAAGATGACGTGAACCCTCTCCAATTGAGGTGGAAGTTCCAATTGGTATGGTACCTCTCCAAACCTCCAAAGAATCAGAAATGGTCTGATAAACCTCGGTGATAACTTTCTGCCTTGGACAAATCTTCGTAAAACTCATCGAGGTGAGACCCATAGGAAGAAATGGTCTCCTTCCTCGAACTCCAAAGGTCTCCACCTCCTGTCAGCGTAAGACTTTTGTCTGCTCCATGCAGTCTTCATCCGCTCCTAGATGATCTTCACCGTCTCAGTGGTAGCCCGTATCATCTCCGGACCCATAAGTGCTGACTCTCCTAGGTCTGTCTAACATTGAGGTGATTTGCAAGGTTGACCATATAGGGGCTCAAATGGTGCCTGTAACACCCCAATATTTCATAGTACGTTAGTTCTTCAAATTAATTCAATAACTTACACGACACACAACATCGGGTTCAGGAGCACCACGACTTACCAAACTAGTTGTTCAAAAGCAGTTATGAATAGTATTAATAGAATTTTGAAGATTATATAACCCTTATAATTTTAGAATCCATATTATGAGTTTCTTAGACATAATCTAAGGACCAATTCAATTTTTTTAGATAAATAAGTATTTTTAAAAAAATGCAATTTTGCTGCCTTTTAATGGAGAACCCTTTTTAAACCAATATTTGAAACATTTATATAATAAATTTGAAACAATAATCTTCTTATTTGGGATCGGGAGATAAGAATTTAGTTTTAATAAATTTTTGTTTCTTTCTGATAACTTTCATATTTGGGTGAATTGTGAAAAAATAATATATTTTAACTGAAAACCACTTTTTTAATCAAACTAATTTATAGTGTTCAACTATACATATTCATGGTTTGGATATATAATTAGATTATATTTTTACCCTTTAATCCAATGTCTATCATTGGAAGTAATTTCACTTTGAAATTGGACATACACAAATGTCAATCTTTGGGTAGTTATTATTTCATAAAAATACGCTTTTTGGTTTTGACAATAGGAATTATTTGTAAACTAAAAAATGAAATTTATATGTTTCTAATTTGGTAAAAAAGACATAATTTTTGAATTCAGAATATCAAAATTAGCTTTGGTAGAATTTTTGGTAGGTTTCTGAAACTTTTAATTTTCGATAAATAGTTAAAAACACCGAGTTGTAGTTTAAAACCAAATTTTTATTTAAATAATTATTTAATTTATTTAAATTTATTTTAGGTCAAAATAGATAAATAATACCCATATAAGTTCAATGTAATTCATTGGAGTCATTTTGTAATAATATTAGATATATAAAATTTTATTGAACTTTTCACCGTCTTTTACCACCTCCTAGGAGAATTTGTAAATTCCCATAAAACATAATTTTACCGCTTCTGTGAGTTTAATTTCAAAAATATGAGAGGCACAATTAATATAAAGGAGTAAAATTTGGTTCAATAAGATAAAGTTTTTTTGGTGAATAGTCACTTTGTACTTTTATTTACCACAGTTAAACATAAATAGGTTAATTAAGGGTAAAAATGATATTATTATTACCCTAACACATGTCCTAATTCTACTGGCTAAGTATAATTCGACCAAAAAAAACCTTAGGAATAAAATATGAACCTCTTTGGTCCACTTGGATTAGATTTGGACATTTATTATTATTTAATTCAAAGAAGTGTTACAGGAGATAAAATCAAAGTTTAATAACAAAAACATTTTTAATATATGGTTATACATAAGATAAATTCGATTATAAGTATTATAAAGAAATATAAAAATATTTCCTACACAATGGTATTTTATTTATAATTTTTAGACATTAAATAATTTAATTTATTTATGACACAATGGTGATGCAGTAATTACCAAATTAATGAAATTTTAAAATAATTGATATTATAAATATCCAAATAAATTTAATTTGAGACTTTTTATGAATTCCACTAATTTTATAGGTTAATATGACATATTAAGGTTTGATATATGAGTTGTGTTTGAAGTAATAATGCTTTTATGAATTTAGGAAAAACAAAATACCAAATAGTGTCAAAATTGACATAAAAGAGTTTTTATATAAAATATTATATTATTAATTGATATTATTTTCCTAAAAATCTAGGGTTCATCCAACAGACTTATATAATGATATTTGTATCATTAATGAACCACTTGTGGTTCTATGGGATGTATATAGTATGTTTATAAACCATATAATATAAAAATACAAAGAGACATGGTAAATGTCAGACTATTTAACTAAGAGTTAAATCTAAAAGTTAAGGTTAATATAGTTACCCAAACCTATATAAAACCTAATGGTTGAGTGGTTTCCGACCCATACCCACCTTAACCATTAAGTAATCCACTTTTGACCCATTATAAACCTAAAAAGATTTTATTATAAAATAATATTTTATGTTTTTCTAAGGTGCCCCTCACCCCTCTTATAAAAGGGAACTTCCCCTTCTCTCAAATTCACACCTTAAAATCCTTTTGGCTCGGCCAAAACCTACCCAAATATCCTATAAACATTCATAAATTGATTATAGAGTCCCTAATTTGGTCATAAAGTCAACATAAGGAGAAATTTTGATCTAATCAAAAGGAAGAACACGAAGAAGAGGTAATAATTTCACCACCCTCTTTCAAGTTCTTTTCTTCTTCCACTTCTTCATTCTTTGTTATTTCCATTCTAAAATAATAACTCAAGTATCTTCTATATAATAAGATTTTTTTATAAATATGGTAATTCCATAGTCATTATTCTATCCATCCTTTGAATGACATGTCACCATACGTACGTACGTACGGATTACCGTCTCAACATCGGGGTGTAATTGTTATTCAATAAATTATTATTTGGATGGGTATAATAATGACGTGTAATTCATTTAAATGAAAATATAACATGATAATTATTCTTTATATATGATATACCATCCAATTATATATTAATATAATATAAAAATAATGATATTATCGCTCGTTCATACGTACAAATTACTGTCTCCACGAACGCGATGAGATTCATTCCCCATCGTATCCATTCAAGACTAAATTTCATTTGATGATAACAAATAATGTTTAGAGACATGATATAATTCTGTATATGAATAAGATACATACCATTCATAAAAAATATGGATCAAATAACAAATAATATAAAGGAAAACGAATCTGTTAACACCCGAAACGACGATAATACTTAAATATTATTAACAAATCAATGTTAAAAGATCATATATTATATCATAATAATGTATATTATTCTTTTATAATTAAATGAAAATTATTTCACCATTATACAGGAGGTTAACCTACCCTTAACCAAGGAAAAATTACAAAGTAAGGGGTTTCTTATCTCACTTTTAATTCCATGAGATTTCCATTGTTCACCACTTATTTATTGCATGTGGTGTGTGTACCGCCCATGATTGTATTCATTGTGATATATAAATTAATTTATGGATATTTACATCATCATTGTATGATACTTCTTTCATGGGTGTATGTTTCATAAGATAACAAATCGATAAGGGAATTGGAAATTTCAATTTCCACCCATTCAACATTACACATATTTTAGTGATTATTTTACTCCAAGATTATGCGTGGAATCACTATTCATTTTCTTATGTCATAATTTTGACTCCCCTTTATGTGGATATAATTTTTATACACAAAATAAATCCATTGATATATTCTCAAGTCATCGATATGAACTTGATAAGAGTAATTTTAACTCAATCTCCATTTATTGAGTAAAACATTCAATTAATTGGTGTTGTTTTTACAAGAATATGTGTGAATGTCATCTGATTTATTTACACTGAATATATAATCATATTTAGTGTATTTATATTTTTCACACATAATTATGTTTTTTATTTATCCTTAACATAAGCATACAGTCTTTATAAGATATTTCGTCTCAATTTACATTCCATTGAGACTTCTTTGTTGTTATGCACCAATTCACTTTTATATGGTGTATATAATGTACTTTGACATAATATATCATTAATACATTTATTATCATGATGTTATAATGTTTTGATTACCTCAATTATTTGTATTCATGTGTCTCTCTTTTGGATAGGAACTTTAACTAAAATATCATTTTAAATGTTTTATTGATTTATTATTCTAAATCTTTCTCATTAATGTCCATGTTTTAAAAAAAATTAAGGATTTATTTATATGGAAATTAATGTTTTAAAATTAAAATTCCTTTTAAAAGTTTCAAAGTGGTATGGGACACTTTGATTCAAAAACCTATTTTTAAATGACTTCTTGATAAATAGTGTGACTTTTAAATGTTTTCAAGAAAAAGGGAGATATTTCTCTCAAATAGTTTTTATGATTATTTTCATCTATGTCAATATCCTTCATTATTATCGATTGAGGTTAATCTGTTACAATACAATCTTCCATATTGTATTGAATGAGTTATATTTGATTGTGGATGTGCTATTTTTATACCATTCATGGTTTGTGGATAAAGTATTGACATTTCGTATGATAGTTTTAATATGAATGTTTATGCTATGTTTCAAACTTTTCATATGAGGAATGCATTTGACTTATTATGTGATGGTTGGAGCCCTCTATGGCTCCTTGATGCATTGGTAGGTCTCATGAGACAGACTAGTGTCTTGGCACAAGGCCTTGACAAAATCTTATTTGTAGTCTTGGCACAAGGCCTTGACTATGTGGTTATGATAGTATGGAATTATGCATTCCATCATTATGAAAGTGGTTATTGATATTTCATGTGATTATTAGACTAGTAGAATATCCATGTGAATATGTAAATGGAATTATTTCATTTTATTTTTTTCCATATTATGCTGAAGTTAAAGTTTAAAATTCTTTTGTTTTAGTTATACATTTCTTTAAATGTTTATTCTTATTTATGAAAGTTTCCGCTATATTATCATCCTTACTAAGTATCTGAGATCACCCCTTTCTGTGTTTTATTTTTTCCAAGATGTGAAGAAGTATTTTATTACTGATCTACAGGGATAGTTTGAGGGGATATGAGTATGGTCTATAGAAACAATGTTGTTGTAGTTTTTCATTTTATGATGTAATGTAATACTTATGAATGTATCTAGTACTTCCAAGGCTACTAAACAAATCGGTCTTTTGATGCTTGATCTTTTGTGATCATTCCAATGATACATAATAATGCACCGACTCTGGGTAACTGGGGTCGGGGCATTATGGTTGGTATCAAAGGACGTTTAGTACAAACCTTGGAAACTAGATTTAGATAAACTCTAATTAGAGCACATATCCAAAAGATAGAATTTGAGGATTAGTATAGATGAACTTCCTGAAATTTAGGTATTGTAGTGATTTTGTGAGTTTTCCAAGCAATACATACTTGTCTGGATATGAGCAGATAGAGGCGGCTCTGCCATAGATGTACCTTGGGGTAAAACCAAAAAACACCGCTTTGAGCTAGACTCGAACGGGAACTGGTGGACGACAATGGGCCTTGTTGCACTTTTGATTACGACACTCCCGAGGGATATTCTTAGGATAATTTACATTTTTTTAAACCGATTTGAAGTATAGTAATATAATATGATAAAAAATTACCTTGGTTAATCTTAAGGTGTTTCAAATTGAAAATATGGTGCCATGATATTCTCTAAATGATTTTATGACTACTGTTACTCACAAAATCCTTTCTGGTTTTAGTCAATGGATGGATTCCAAGGAAGTCATAGTAACTTTGAGTATGATGTACAAGGTGGGAACAGTGTGGAAATGAGCAACAAAATGGAATGTTGATAGGCGTAAAAGATATCGTGTTCATGCCAAATCAGTTTTCCAAAAATATTGTCAACAACTTATATATTAACCAACTCCCAGACTCAACAAAGAAGAGAAAGGTGATGAATGATAAGAGCTCCAACAATGGAGACCATGGAGAAAAGAATCATCAATTTCCATCATAGATGAAATTTGGAAGGATACACCCAGGAAAGTGTCTCAATGGAACAAGGAAATGCTTTACGTGTAAAAAATAAGGACATAAAGTGAATAATTTTCAAGGAAAAAGGAAGATTAATATGGAAGAAAATAAAAATGGTCCCATGAATCCATTTACTGTCATTTCCCATAAATGTAGGGGACCTGGCCATTACCCGAGTGAATTAACGATTCTATAGGATATTTTCATGGCCATAGAAGAAACTATGTTGATATAAATTGTTGGAGAAATGTTTAAAATTATAGTGCTCCTTTCTGATGGGATTACTTTGGATGAATTTTCTCTTGTATTTGTAACCCTATAGTTCTCATCTGAAAATGATATTTAAGGAAGAATTATCTATTCTCTTGTGGATATAGTTATAAATATCCATTTGGTTTTATATGATCATTGGGTTTTAGGAAATTACAAGTTATTATATTTTGGGTTAAAAATGCAAGGTATGAGATAACATTTGTGGCTAATTTTTGTTATAGTTATTTTGAGGAATTTATATCATTTTGGTAATGTTATAAAATATATTTTTTGAAAAAGGACAACACACAGACCGTGTGACAACCCGTCGTGTTGGACAAAGCTGTGGAAATCGAACCCACAACCAGAGTCTGATTGGGATTTATCACCTACCACTGGACTACGTGAAGTCCCTCGTTAGTGTGACTAATATTTTTTTGTTCAATGATTCTATTGATCAATAATATGTTTATTTGAGATCATATATCTTATCAAATGAATACCCTTAGTAGAGTAAAATGATTTGGTTATTAAGTGATAAATTTTATTTTGGAAGACATTCTCTTTGTTGGGAACATTATATGCCCAAGGAAAATAGAATACTATGGAATTTTATTTGAGGAGTAATGGTGGATTTTTATTTATGTTGTTATTGTGGATTTATAGTGAGTTGGGTTATTTATGGAAATGACTAACCCATAATAGAGAATATGTGATTAGGTTAATTAATTTTAAGTGTGTGATTTTTATTTATGTTGTTATTGAGGATTTTTATGAATTAAACTAATTTTATAGGTTAATATGACATATTAGGGTTTTTTAGATGAATTTTTGTTGAATTAATAATGCTGTTATGAATTTAGGAAAAACAAAATACCAAATAGTGTCAAAATTGACATAAAAGAATATTTAAATAAAATACTGTATTATTAATTGATGTTCTATTCTTAAAAATCTAAGGTTTCGCCAAAGGACATATATAATGATAGGTGTATCATTAATGAACCACTTTTTGTTCGCTTGGAAGTATATATTATGTTTATTAACCATATAATAGAAAAATACAAAGAGACATGTTAAATGTCAAACTATTTTACTAAGAGTTAAATCAAAACGTTAAGGTTAGTATAGTGACCCAAACCTGTATAAAACCAATTGGTTGAGTGTTTTTAGACACATACCCACCTTAACCTTTAAATAATCCACTTTGGAGCCATTATAAACCGAAAATTAGTTTATTATACAATAATATTTTATGTATTTTCATAAGGGGCCCCTCACCCTTCTTATAAAAGGGAACATCCACTTCTCTCAAATTCACACCTTCAAAGCATTTTGGCTGGGCCAAACCCTGCCCAAATATCCTCTAAAATTTCCTCAATTCATCCTAGTGGCCCTCCTTTGTTCAGAAAGGCATCTTAAAGATCCCTTTTGATCAAATCAAAAGGAAGAACACGAAAAAGAGGTAATAATTTCACCACCCTCTTTCTAGTTCTTTCCATCTTCCACTTCTTATTTCTTTGTTATTTCCATTCTAAAATAATAACTCCAGTATCTTCTATATACTACGATGTTATTATAAATATGGAACTTCCATATTCATTATTCTATCCATCCTTTTGATGACATGTCACCATACGTGCGTACGTACGGATTACCGTCTCCACATCGTGGAGTAATTATTATTCAATACATTATTATTTGGATGGGTATAATAATGATGTGTAATTGATGTAAATAATAAATATAACAAGATAATGATTCTGCATATATGATATACCATCAACTTATATATTATTTTAATATCAAAATAATGATATTATCCCTCGTGCGTACGTACGGATCACCATCTCCACGAACACGATGAGATTCATTCCCCATCGTATCCATTCAAGACAAAATTTAATTTGATGATTAAAAATAATGTTTAGAGACATGATATAATTCTGTATATGAATAAGATAGATCCCTTCCATAAAAAATATGGCTAACTTAACAAATAATATAATGGAAAATGAATCCGTTAACACTTGAAACGACGATAATACTAAGATATTATTAACAAATCAATGTTAAAAGATCATATATTATATCATATTAATGTATATTATTCTTGAATAATTCAAAAAAATTATTTCACCATTACACAGGAGGTTAACCTACCCTCGACAAAGGAAAAAGTACAAATTAAGGGGTTTCTTATCTCACTTTTAATTCCGTGAGATTTCCATTGTTCACCGCTTATTTATTGAATGTGGTGTATGTAATACCCATGATTGTATTCATTGTGTAATATACATTATTTTATGGATATTTACATCATCATTGTATGATCCTTTTTTTCATGGGTGTATTTTTCGAATGTTACCAAATCGATAAGGGAATTTGAAATTTCAATTTCCACTCATTCGACTTTACACATACTTCAGTGATTATTTTACTCCAAGATTATGTGTGGAATCACTATTCATTTTCTTATGTCATTATTTCCACTCCCCTTTATGTGGATATAATTTTGATACACATAATCACTCCATTGATAGATTCTCAGGTCATCGATATGATCTTGATAAGAGTAATTTTAACTCAATCTCCATTTTTTGAGTTAAACATCCAATTCATTGGTGTTGTTTTTCCAAGAATATGTGTGAATGTTCTTTGATTGATTTTCACTAAATATCCAATCATATTGAGTGTATTTATATTTTTCACACATAATTATGTTGTTGATTTATCCTTAACTTAAGCATACGGTCTTTATAAGAGATTTTATCTCAATTTACATTCCATTGAGACTTATTTGTTGTTATACACCAATTAAATTTTATATGGTGTATATAATGTACTTTGACATAGTATATCATGAATCCCTTTATTCTCATGATATTATAATATTTTGATTACCTCAATTGTTTGTATTCAAGTGTCTCTCTTTTGGTTAGGAACTCTAACTAAAATATCATTTTAAATGTTTTAACGATTTATTATTCTAAATATTTCTCATTAATATCCATGTTTTAAAAATGTTTTTAAAGATTTATTTATATGGACAGTAATGTTTTAAAATTAGAATTCCTTTTAAAAGTTTCAAAGTGGTATAGGATAATTTGATTCAAAAAACTATATTTAAATGGCTTCTTGAAAAATAGTGTGACTTTTAAATGTTTTCAAGAAAAATGGGGTTATTTCTCTCGAATAGTTTTGATGATTATTTTCATCTATGTAAATATCCTTCATTATTATCGATTGAGGTTAATCTGTTACAATAAAATCTTCCATATTATATTGAATGAGTTATGTTTGATTGTGGATGTGCTATTTTTATACCATTCATGGTTGGTGGATAAAGTATTTACATTTAGTATGATAGTTATAATATGAATGTTTATGTTTTGTTTCAAGCTTTTCATATGAGTAATGAATTGGACTTAATAAGTGATGGGTGGAGCCCACTATAGCTCCTCGATGCATCGGTAGGTCTTATGATACAAACTAGTGTCTTGGAACAAGGCCTTGACAAAATCTTATTTGAAGTCTTGGCATATGGCCTTGACTATGTGGTTATGATAGTATGGCATTATGCATTCCATAATTATGAAAGTTGTTATTGATATTACATGTGATTATTCGACTAGTAGAATATCCATGTGAATAAGTAAATGGAATTATTTCAGTTTATTTTTTTCCATATTATGCAGAAGTTCAAGTTTAAATGGATTTTGTTTTAGTTATACATTGCCTTAAATTTTCATGCTGAGCATCTGATCTCAGCCCTTTCTATGTTTTAATTTTCCCAGGAAGTGAAGAAGTATTTTATGACTGATTTGAAGGGATAGTCTGTGGGGATATGAGTGTGGTCTATGGAAACAACGTTGTTGTAGTTTTTCATTTTATGATGTAAAGTAAGACTTATGAATGTATCTAGTACTTCCAAGGCTACCAAAATAATCAGTCTTTTGAGACTTTATCTTTTTTGATCATGCCAATGATACGTAAAAATGCACCGACATTGGGTAACTTGTGTCGGGGTATTACAGTGCCATACCGATGGTGGATTGATAGCTATTATTGTATGAGAACTCCACCAAGGGAAAGTCATCCTCCCAATTGCAGCCAAAATCTAGGACGCATGAATGAAGCATGTCCTTCAGAGTTTGAGTTCTCCACTCCATTTGACCATCCGTCTGCGGATGAAAGGCGGTGCTCAAACGCAACTGAGTTCCGAACTCCTCCTGTAATCCATTACACACCGGGATGTAAAACATGTGTCATGGTTAGAGACGATTTTAAATGGAACCCCTTGAAGTTACACAATCTCTTGTACATAGAGGCGTCCCAAGCCCCCTACTAATCCCTGCTCTCAGATAGGTAGGAAGTGGGCCGACATGGTGAGTCGGTCAATGATCACCCAGTTGGAATCATGTCCCTTGGATGTATGTGGAAGACCTATCACAAAGCCCATGGAGATTCCATCCCACTTCCACTCCCTCACCTCTAGTGGTTGTGTTAAAGCTGCTGGAACCTGATACATGGACTTCACTTTTCGACAAGTGAGGAATCGTGAAACAAAATCTTCCATTTCTTTCTTCATCCCTGGACACCATTGCTGACATCAAAGGTCCCGGTACATCTTCGCCACACCAGGATGTACCGCCAGAGGGGACATATGGAACTCCCTCAACACCTCCTCTCGTAGCACCAACAGTATATTAGTACTTCCTCTGAAGAGAATGACATGCTCCCCACAATCAGAAAATCCATTAAGTGCCCGTCCTAAGGATATCTGAGGGCGTTGAGCCTCACAGTCAGTGTCCCCAAGTTGTGCCTCCCCGAATTGCTGAAGAAGTGGGTGTGTCACTATCATAGAGTGGAGGAAAGATGCTCCATCTCTATATACGAAGGATATCTGCAACGTGACAAGCTGCTTTGTCACCTCACTTAGTAACTGCAGACCAGACCTCCTGCTGAGTGCATCTGCTACCACATTCTCATTCCAAGAAGCATATAATCTCTCAAAGTCATAGTGTTGGAGGAACTCTAGCCATTGTTTCTGTCTCAAGTTTAGGTCCTTCTGAGAGAAGATATACCTAAGAATTTTTTGATCAGAGTAGACTATAAACCATTCACCCATCAATTATTGTAGCCACATATTCAAGGTGGAGACCACCGCTACTAACTCCAGGTCATGGGTAGCATAGTTCTGCTCATGCATCCCCAGATGTCACGAACCATAAGCGATCACTACTCATGCCTGCATCAGGACACATAAATGTCCAGTCTTAGATGCATCATGGTACACTACATACCGAACACCCTCTTTTGGTAGCCTCAAGAAGGGGGAACTCATCAGTCTCAGCCTCAGCTCTTGGAAACACTACTGAAATCTCTCCATCCATACGAAGGGTTTTCCCTTCTTTATCAATGCTAAAAAGGGTGCCAAAAATATGGAAAAGTCAGGTACGAATCATCGGTAGTATCCATCCAACCCCACGAAACTCTGCACCTCGGTCACACTCTTTGGTGGCTCCCAAGAAAGTACAACCTCTTTCTTTGATGGATCCACTACAACTCCTGCCTCAGAGATAATGTGTCCCAAAAATTGGACCTCTCGTATCTTGAACTGGATATTCCAGAGCTTACAGTAAATATTGTGCTCTCAGAGTGTATCCAGAACTATCTGCAGATGATAGGCATTCTCTTCCTTTGACCCTGAGTATATCAAGATTTCATCGATGAAGACCACCCCAAAGTGATAGAGGTATGGTTGAAATATCCTACTATTGAGTCCCATGAACATTTTAGGGGCGTTGGTCACACTGAATTGCATAACCAAGAACTCATAGTGTCCATACGAACATCTGATGGACGTCTTATACACATACTCATCTTGTACCCTGAGATGATGATAGCCTGATCTGAGGCCTATCTTCGAAAACCAACGAGCCCCCTTCAGCTGATTGAAAAGATCATAGATCCTCGGAAGTGGATACTTGTTTTTAAAGATCACCTGGTTTAGGTGACGATAGTCCACACAGAGTCTCAAGCTCTCATCTGCCTTTTAAGAAAACAAAATCGAGGCTTCCCATGGTGAAACACTGGGCTTTATGAACACCATTCTCTGTAAGTCCTCCAACAATACCCACAACTCACAATGCTCCAAAGGATCCATCCGATATGATGGTATAGATATCAGTGTCGTCCAGGGGTACATGTCAATTTAAAATTCTACCTCTCTAGGTGGAGGTAGTCCCGAAACATCATCAGGAAAGACATCGGAATACTGGTCCACCACTATAGGATAGCTCAGACTCTCAACATTTACTGCTCTGAGGGTAAGGCTATACAACTGATGTGTGATCGGCTACACCCTCCTCTATGTAAGTTCATCCTATACGGAAAAGGTTCCTTCTCACTGGTGAAGGAAAACTAGGTCCCATTCTCATAGAATCACCACACATTGTGCCTAAAATAGTCAATCTGAACATAGACTATGGATAACCATTCCATACCAAAGATGATGTCGTAAGGCCTCAACACTGCTACTAGAAGATCCCTGCCGAAGCTCTCGCCTCTTAGAGTAAGATCACACTGCCGGAACTAGTGGTTAATCATCAAATCCCATCCAGTAGGCGTCTCTAACTATAAGGATCAAGCCAACGACTCCATCGAAATATCTGAGCACCGAATGAGGGCCGTGGAAATAAAAGAGTGACTAGAACCTCTGTCTATAAGTACTACAGGTAAGGTGTAGTAGACACATATTGTACCTATAATCATCTCTCGAGTGTCATGGTCATAGGCCTCAGCTGCCTAGATATGAGCATGTCCTTGTCCACCTACTCCATGTGGTTGGGGTATACCACCTGGATGTGGTGGCAGCAGAACCATGAATCGCTGGCCACTACCTGATGCATGACCAACTCCTCTTTCATATCTGCATGCTTCTTGAATACCTCCCTGAAAGAATCTCTACCTCTGCCTCAGTGTTCCGTTGACCATCTTCTGGTCGTTCGTATGGTTGGTCGGGCAGTCACAAACAATGTGACCCTGCCCACCGCACGATTAGCACAACATGCTCCTCAATTATGATCCTCTGTCTCGTGAACCCCACACCACCGACCCTATATCCTAAGGTCACCCACTAGAAGTCCTGGCCTGCTTGGGCCCCTGCACCATCCATCTACTACCTGCTGCAGATGAGTCTGCTACCTTAATTCCAGTGGTGGCTCTCACCGTTGGTGTCTGCTCAGGTAGGAAGCTCTCCACCAAAAGTCCTCACTCTAGCACCCCAGCCTACATTGGAATAATTATTGATATCTTCGATGCTTTGATCTCCTATCGAAGACCTTTATCAAAGGTCCATCCCCTGAATAAAGGGTCTCGTACCATGTCCGTCGAGTAGCAGGAGAGACCAGTGAATCTCGTAGAGTACTGGACCACAGTCATGCTACCCTACTATAAGTGCAGCAGTTCTTGTATATGCACTGAGTATATATTCGCTGAGAAAAACACTTCCCTAAAAAGGCCCTCTAATTATACCAAGAAGAGGGTCACCACATCATGTAACTGGAGTGTCATACTCCACCATCTTCCAGCTGCTCCTTGAAAGAGACTGGTAGCTAGCATCATCATCAGATCAGCTGGTGTCCCAACGAAGGGAAAAACTCTGGCCACTGCCTCCAACCAGTCCTCAGCTACCTACAGATCCGTCTCGCCTCAGAACCTTGGAGGCCTCTGCTGCTGAAACTCATGCAACGCGCTCAGTTGGAATTCAGCCTCTGTTGGTGGGGGTGGTGGAAACAGCTGGCCAACGGGTAGTGGTGTTACTTGTACACCACCCGAAGGTGCTAACGCTATAATAGGTCCTTTCACTGAGGCCTCATCTCTCAGTGGGACATCATCACATAGTCTCTCAGGATTCCTAGCTTGATATCTAGGTGGAAGTATCCTGAAAGAAAAAAGTTGTGCCATGGTCAATAAGTTATACCTAGTGATCTGACACACTGAGATCATAAGAAAAACTTTTAAAAACCCACGCAATCAGTGTTACCATGTACTGAGTCAGAAATTAGAATTCAGGGTCCTGGTGTATGGATATGTTGGTCACCGCACAAACATTGGATTCTAAAAACCGAAAACCAAACTCATAACACATAACACTATTTCGAAATAGAAAATATCAGAGTTCTAGTTCTTCAATAGAACTGAATCCTCTGATACCACATTTTCACGACCTATCCCTCGGGGCCCATGTTGTGACTACCCCAAGCACGCCTTCTATAGGCCAGGGGATGGTGACTAGCTCCGGAAAGGAATATCCCTATAATGAGAAGGAATTGCATTTAAACATGTATAAACACACAGTCTAAGAACAAAACAAGAAGAAACCAGGATGTAAACTATTGTAGTAAATGTGTGTTTAAAGTAAAGGGTCCAGAATACAAGCCCAACTGGAAAAGTACAAGTATAATTGAAAAGTATAAATACAACTAAAAAGCACAAAATAGCTCCTGGGTCATCCACTGAGGATCCTACCTATAGGTTAGGTACAACTCATGAATAGTAGTCCCTACGTCACGTTACGCCAAATGGTCCACCTCCCAGCACCGTCCAGTCCTTGATCCTTCAGTCATGATCAATGATGTTCATAGTCTACACAAGATACAACAAGGTGCGGGCGTAGCCTGTGCATGGGTGAGTATAATGATACTCAATAGGGACCCTGTGACCCCCGTAGGTCTCCTAGAGTTCCACAAAGGAAAAATCACAAAGCAAGACTCCCATCTCAAGCACAAAGCAATAAACATAAACTGTACTTAGGTATAAGGTCATACATATACCTATGTTATCAAGATATACTCATCTCATACAAGAGGGAAGAATACCACATAAGTAACACCACAAATGTAGAAGTACCACACAGGTAACACCACAAAGATAGAACAACCACACAGGTAACACCACAATGATATAAGTATCACACAGGTAACACCACGGAGATAACAGTACCACACAAGTAACACCACGAAGATTTAAGTACCACACATGTAACAACTCGAAGATTACAACGAGAAGGTAAAAGGCAGATCTCACAATAATGTATAACTTAAGTATAGATGTATAGATGATTTGTCGTAAACTAGATCATCTTATTCTATTAAGAGGCACCGCTGCTGACCCACACAGGATCGATAGGTAATAACCCCCGCTGACCCACACATGATCTGACCCACACAGGATCGGTATGCACTGACCAACGCCGAATCGCTGAGCAATGACCCACATAGGATTTTATAGATTCTAACCCATAGAGGATAGATAGATTATAACCCAAAAAAGATTGATAGATACTGACCCACAAATGATCAATGTTCTTTCTTCACGTTACAGCCATCCATTGGATTTCTCGCACCCAGTGCGCTCGAGCTCTGTAGAATCTTCCCCTCGAGATATCGGTCATACCTAGACCGCCACTAAGATCTAAAAAGGAGTAAACCAAAGGACCGCCTTATCATAAGGATTCTAATGCAGGAGACAGTGCGTCAATCGGAGGCCCAGTATGTGTGTTATAAGCGTTTTAGTTCTGGGGGCCCGGTTGGATTCAGGTTTGATCGAACCCAGCCATAACCCAACTATGTACAAAACTCAATTTGAGTACACCAATAGTACCTTCTTGTTCCAAGGATCCAAACATCGCAGACGGTTCATCAAACAGATATCCGGTTCTCAAGATATAGCCCTTTTAGTGTTTCTGGTTCCTGTTGGGCCCAGGTCCGGTCCGACTCGGTCTGGGCCGGCCCGAACCGGCTCAGGTGGACCCAACCTTGAAACACCCCAAGATTTTACGAAAAATATTCTTTTAAATTTTAATGATGTATTGTGTTTTACACTACAACAAAGGAGTCTTGCACAACACACAACCCTAACTTGGCTGCATTACACACAATCGCGACATTCCTCGATAGCGTGTGTTGTACGCAGTACCGAGTTTCACTAAACAACGATATGCTATTAAAATATTATTAAAAATATCCGTTATGAATAGTAATAACCAAATTTTGAAATTTTTTAAATTTCATCTTTGAAAATGGACTTCATTTTTGGATTCGAAATATCAAAATTAGCCTAGGGTGAAATTTTGGTATTTTTTCTGAAAACTTTCAATTTTTGATGAATAGTGAAAACACTGGGTTTCTATTTAAAAACCGACTTTTTATTTAAATAATTATTTATTTTATTTAAATTTATTTTAGGTCAAAATTGACACATAATACCTATATAAGTTCAATGTAATTCATTGGAGTCATTTTATAATAATTTTAGATATATAAAAATTTTATTGAACTTTTGACCGTCTTTTACCCACATCCTAGGAGAATTAGCAAATTTACATAAAACATAATTTTACCGCTTTTTTGAATGGAATTTCAAAAATCCAAGAGACACGGTTGATTTCAGTAAGTAAAATTTGGTTCAATGAGATGAAAATAATTTTTGGTGAATAGTAACTTTTTACTTTTATTTACCACAGTTAAAAGTAAATAGGGTAATTAAGGGTAAAAATGATATTATTATTACCCTAACACATGTCCTAATTCTGTTGGATAAGTATAATTTGACCAAAAACAACCATAGGAATAAAATATGACCATTTAGGCCCACTTGGATTAGATTAGGACATTTATTATTAATTTATTTAAAGAAGGGTTAAAATAGTTAAAATCAATGTTTAATAAGTAAATCATTTTTAATATAGGGTTATACATAAGATAAATTCTACTATAAATATTCATTAGAAATCTAAAACTATTTACTACATAATGGTATTTTATTTGTAATTTTTATACTTTAAATAATCTAATTTATTTATGACACAATAATGATGCAGTAATTATATTATTAATGAAATATTGACATAATTGATGTTATAAATACCCAAATAAATGTAATTTGAGACTTTTTTTGAATTAAATAAAATTTCTATGTTACTATGACATGTTAGTATTAATTTAATTAACTTTTCTAGAATTAATCTTTCTGTTATTATTTTCAAAAATATCAATTACCTAATAGTGTCAAAATTGACATAAAATAGTTTTTAAAAAATATATTATATTATTAATTGTTATTTTTTTCCTAAAAATATAAGGTTTGGAAAAATTACTTATATAAGGTTATATATATTAATAATAAACAACTTGGGGTTCGTTTTTCTTGTTATAGTAAGTTTATTAACCTTATAGTGTAAGAAAACAAGAAGACACAGTAAAAGAAAAATTATTTAACTTTAAGTTAAATCTATATGATAATGTTAAAATAGAAACCTAAACTTGTCTAAATTCTACTGGATTAGAGGATTCCGACCCATACCCACCTTAGCTTCGAAATAACTCAATTTGGAGCTATTAAAAACTGAATATGACTTTATAATAAAATAATATTTTTAGTTATTCCAAAGGTTCCCCTCTCCTCCCTTAAAAAAGGGCACCTCCTCCCTCTCTTCCTCACACCACATTGAGCCTTAAAGCTCGGAGAACCCCTTCCAAATTATCTTCTCCACTTCCCTAGAAACATCCTAGAGGTTCTGGTCTTCTTAAAAGACCAATTTTGGTGCCCTAAGAGGAGGTCTCAAAGAGGCGCTTCAAAGAAGAGGTAATGTCCGTTACCGATTCTTTCAACTTTATTCCTTCTTCCACTTCTTCTTATTTAGTTGTTTAATTATGAAGTAATAACATAAGTATCACTCATATATTGATATGTTATTATAAGTATTAAAATACCCTATTTCACCATCTATCCATCCTACAGAAAATGAAATCACTGCGCGTGCGTACGTACAGAATATCGTCTCTACACCGTGGTGTCATCTATTTTCCACCACCACCTTACTTGGATGGGTATAATGGTGTAAATAATAACTATATATGATTATTTTAAAGTGATATTGATTCTGAAATAGTATACATACACTCAAATACAATTCCACGATCATGGGAATGATATCATCGCTCGTGCATACGTACGGACTACCGTCTCCACGACGCGATGAGATTCATTCTCCATATTAACCATTCATGAATGATTATAAAGTATATATAATATGTAATAATTAAATATATGACATAATAATGATACTGTATTTATGTGTATATATATGTATGTCATCTACTTAATTTCATTCAATTCAATAAGGAAACAAAAACAGCATTCATGCGTACGTACGACCTACCGTCTCCATGAACGGTGTATTTCATTTCATTTAATAGATCTATCATATATATATGTGTATATACTGAAATATATATTATATGTAAATCATGTTTTACATTATGGAATTAAGTAAATGCGGATATAAGTAAAAATATCAAGAACAACAAGTCCAAACATGTAAGATAAATAAAACGATGTAACCCAAAACGCTGCTTTAACATGGAACTTACAAAAGAACGGGTAATATAAAGTAATAAATGAACCATATATGATATCATAACAATGAATATGATTCTTTAATAAGTCAATTACATTATTTAAATCAATATACAGGAGGTTCGGAAACGTATGAAGCATATCGGACCTAAGGTAATGGATAATTTTGCAAATCTCATTTTTATTCGATATTGCTTATTCGTAGATATTTACTAGGGTTATATTTATCATCCATGTCCAAGATTTATAAAAACGTTTTCATGTGTGTTTAAAGTTCTTTTTACCCTTTTTTTACTTTTACCACGTGTTATGGAAAGAATCTTTCTTTTGTTTACCATACAAAGAACTATTTGACTTTTTCGACAAAAGTATTAGGAGAATGTTATTTTTAACTTATACGACGTGAACAGATTTTTACGGTTTCATAACGCCTCATTTTCATGAAGCTTCCTCTACAATATTGGATGATTATTTTCAACAAAAACCTTTTCTTTTAAAATATGATGAAATTTTGTGAAAATAAAATGATTTTGAAGAAGAAAGGATATTTTCATCAAGAATTCATTTCAAGTGTTTTTATCAAAACTATTTTCCATCTAAAATGACATTATTTAATATGTTTATGTTTCAAGTATAATTTCTCCATTATTTACATGGTTTTATTCTTCTTATGATGAAAAGATATCCATTTTTTTATATGGATTATGTTATGATGGCATGATGTTTAATAATCTCATTCTATTACAAGGGTTATGCTATGATGTATGATTTATGATTTTGTGGCACACGAAAGAATGATTTTATTATGATATGAGTGGGACCTATATATCCCTCCAATGTATTGGGTAAAGATTTATATCTCATGATATAGACATGGCTGGAACGGTATGTTAATCTGGTTCAGTGTTAAAGGACTGAAATGTGGAGTGAACTCGATTCAGAAAGGGACTTTGTCCACTAAGATGGTCTTGGCAGCAATGCCTTGGATACTATGGGAATCATCACATGTGCTGAATGGTTGCTACAATTACATGTTTTATTCCCATTATATTTTATCATGATTGATGTTCCATTATGATATATGCCTTACGTACTTCCACGATTTATGTCTTTGCTCAAGATTTTGATGTTTAAATTTTATGCTCATGTTTTTTCTTTCAAATGTTTATGGATTGTTTTATGTTCACTATGTTTTCCCTTAATAAGAATTTGAGATCACCCTTTTTATGTTCTCTTTTCCCTAGGATATAAGGAAAGGTTGTAGGTAAAAAAAGGGAAGTTCTTTATGGTATATGTTGAGGATATTTCACCAATATTAGAAGTTTATGTTCAATGTTTCCAAAGGCACGAAACTATTATGGTCCTTTGGTGTCTGTTTTTGTTATGTATTAAGTATTCCACAGAATTAATGTAATGTCCATGTACATCAAGCTTTGGGTCTCTACATTTGGTATCATAGGTGATACCCAGCCTTAAGTGTGGTGCACTGCCTGGGTTGAGATGTAGGGCCCACAACGAGGACGTTGTGCTCTAGGGGGGGGGGGGTTATTGTAACATCCCCAAATGATAAAGGGTTAAATGACTAAATGATATGACTCATGTCAACAAGGTGAACCTTCATTTTCGAGAGCCAACCTGATTAGAACTTCATAGTTAAGCATGCTTACCCTGGAGTAATGATCAGGATGGGTGACCTTCTGGGATGTTTTCCAGGGTGTGTGTGAGTGAGGACAAAACACACTGGAAAGGACATGTGTTGGCCTGTGGGGACAATCATTAGTCAGATGACCCATTCGGGCACGTGGGTGGACCCTGGGGTGGGAACCTCATGTTTGCAGGGCAACTGGTGGTACCTGTTAGGCCAGGACCCGACGACCATGTTAAGGCGGGGTGTCTGTGCTGTCATCGGGGCCCGGTTGTCACATTTGTTATTAGAGGAAAGGTTTAGTTAACCTTTGAAAACTAGGATGCGAAAACTTTAGGGAGATACTTAGAGATATTTCTAAGGTATGTCTAGGGATGACCCTAAGGATAAGTATACGTATATGTTATAGTCCTATAACTGCGGTAATGATCTTAGAATTTAACCTAAGATGTTAGATATTGACGGTACTCCCCCCTTTATTATGTTGTTTTACCTAGCATGATTTTTTCCTCTCACACTATTCTTTTTGGGTTTTAGACGATGGCTGGAACCCGAAGGAACTGTGTTGAACAATGTAATGGACAATGCAATGATTTTCCTCTTGAACAAACAAATGTTATGGGAGATGGAGTGAAAAATCTTATTGCTATACTTACACAAGCTATGAATCATTCTGGACTTCCAAATGAGCATAGAAGGGAACAATATTCTATTGAGTCCTTCATGAGGCAACATCCACCTTCTTTTAGTGGGTCTTCTGATCCACTTGTTGCAGAACAATGGATCAGTACCACTAAAAATATTTTTTCAGTTTTTCAATGTTCTGAACATGATAAAGTCATCTTATCAATATATCGTTTTGAAGGTGAAGCTGATCAATGGTGGAATCTTATCAAGAATACAAGGCCAAGAGATGAAATTGAGTCCATGTAAGGGGACGAGTTCAAGAACTTATTTTTCAGTAAGTACTTCCCTCGTATTCTTCGAAAAAAGATGGAGAAGGAGTTTCTTGAACTAAAGAAAAAGGATGATAAATATGTTGGTATATACGAAGAGAATTTTACAAGGCTTGCAAGGTATACATCTGGCTTTATCATCCAACCTGAATGTAAAGTTGATCGATTCTTCAGTGGCATAAAAACAAAATCTTTGAAGGGAATTAGCTATAAGAGACTTCAGTATCTATGAAGAAATTGTGTGTTGTGCTATCAAGGTAGAAATATAAGTTGGTGTTACATATCCATCTCATGGTTTTGACAGGAAATGAAAGATGGAGTTCAAGGAGAAATCACAGAATAATGGTGAAAAGAAGATGAATGTTTCCTTATGCTCAAAGTGTGGAAAGAAGCATGGTGGAGATTGTCTTAAAGGGACTAGAAAATGTTTTAAGTGTCGAAAAGAAGTTCATCAAGCAGGTGAGTGTCAAAGTAATGGAAAAAGGGTTTCTAATGGTGTGAATAAAGAAAAGACTGTAGAGAACGCACCACCAACACTTAAATGCTTCAAGTTCCATGAAATGGGGCATTATGCTATTCAATGCCCAATCCATGGGTTAATGATGATCGACATGAGCAACCAGTTAAGGAAAAGGACAAAGGGAACTCACATGAGATCACTATTGGTGATGTTGAATGTGACAACGATGTGGTGGAATGATTAAGTGTTTATGTAATGGGATTCCAAAATAATGTTGTATATAGTATCATGGAATATTGGAATATTTATGTAATGGTCTATTGTGGTTTTCAATAATTTTATGGTACCGGTAACCATGGAAAGTGATTGAGATATTTTTGGAAAGAAGATGATATGCACATAATGAAGGGATAACGAGAAAATGAAATGTTTGACAGTATTCATGGGCTCATGACTGATATAAGGTAATAGTTATATCATGGTTTGAGTATATAGAATTTTGGGGTTTTGGTATGTGGAAAGAGTTAACTTTTGACAACACTCATGTTTTCACTAAGATTCAATGAGTATTCATTTTTCAAGAGAATACATGATTAAGGCCTTCGAATGTTTGGAATTTAACCAACAAGACATATCTTATGATATATGGGGATCAACGATGGTATTAACATGCTTGTTATATGAATTATCTGGTAATCATTTTCACTATATTGTGAGAGTGGACTGCAGTATTATGGATAAGCCTAAATATTGGAATGGATTATGTTGGACATAAGTTAGTATTTTTTAAGGATATAAGTTTTTTTGATATTATTGATGTGATGTTATAGTAATGTAGTTTTAGAAAAAGGTCAACCTACAGGATGGGCGATAGCCCATCGCGTCGCACAAGGCTATGGGAATCGAACCCACAACCGAAATGCGACTGGCCTTTATCGCCTATCACTGGCCTACAGTAAGTCCCTGGTTAGTAGATACTAGTTTTATTTTATTAAGCGGTATGATATATGAAGTATAAGTTCATTTTTGGAACCATATACAATTAATCTATCCATAAGATGGAATTATAACTTTTACTAACCTTTTGTTTGAAACAGATGGAATAACCCATCATTCTATCACATGATCTTCTAACACATCACGAATAAAAAATTCAACTTCATTTCTTTAAGGTATGAAGTGAAAATTGTTCAATTCACGAACAATAGTGAAATTGTACCAAAATAATTTAAGTATTTCTCTTAATTCATCAACTTTAGGGAAATGATCTTGAAAACCAAAAATGTTGTCCTAGTTCCCTTATATCTGATGAATCAGATGGTACCTTAGATCATCACAAATCTATGGCTTTGTGATTGTTGGATTTTTCATAGCCATTTTCTCTACCACTCTCCATCAGAACATGATGGTTAGGTTTCTCTTCTATATCCATATTTTCACCTATGTTCTCCTATGTGGAAACCCAGTGATTAGTTAATTTGGGTAACCATTATGTTTCATACATTAGTTTTTAAAGATTGGTTTTGGTATTCCTTTTTACGATGTGGGCTTCTATTAAAGAAACTTTAGAGTAGTAAACCATTTATAACCCCGAAGAATTTCGATGGCGAAATTCATTTTAAGGGGGGTAAAATGTAACACCCCGAGATTTTATGAAAAATATTTTTTTTTAATTTTATTGATGTCTTGTGTTGTACGCTACAAAAAAGGAGTCTTGCACAACACACAACCCTAACTTGGCTGCATTACACGCAATCACGGCCTTCCTCGATAGCGTGTGTTGTACGCAATACCGAGTTTCACTAAACAATGATATGCTATTAAAATATTATTAAAACTAGCCATTATGAATAGTAATAACCACTTTTTGAAATTTTGTAAATTTCATCTTTCAAAATGGACTTCATTTTTGGAATCGAAATATCAAAATTATCCTAGGGTAAAATTTTGGTATTTTTCTGAAAACTTTCAATTTTTGATGAATAGGGAAAACACTAGGTTACTATTTAAAAACCGACTTTTTATTTAAATAATTATTTATTTTATTTAAATTTATTTTCGCTCAAAATTGACATATAATACCTATATAAGTTCAATGTAATTCATTGGAGTCATTTTATAATAATTTTAGATATATAAAAATTTTATTGAACTTTTTGTCGTATTTTACCCACCTCCTAGGAGAATTTGCAAATTTACATAAAATATAATTTTACTACTTTTGTGAATGGAATTTTAAAAATCCGAGAGACACGGTTGATGTTAGTAAGTAAAATGTGGTTCAATGAGATGAAAATAATTTTTGGTGAATAGTAACTTTTTACTTTTATTTACCACGGTTAAAAGTAAATAGGGTAATTAATGGTAAAAATGATATTATTATTACCCTAACACATGTCTTAATTCTATTGGATAAGTATAATTCAACCAAAAACAACCTTAGGAATAAAATATGACCATTTAGGCCCACTTGGATTATATTAGGACATTTAGTATTAATTTATTTAAAGAAGGGTTAAAATAGATAAAATCAAAGTTTAATAAGTAAATAATTTTTAATATAGGGTTATACATAAGATAAATTCGACTATAAATATTCATAAGAAATATAAAAATATTTCATACATAATGGTATTTTATTTGTAATTTTTAGACTTTATATAATGTAATTTATTTATGACACAATAATGATGCAGTAATTATATTATTAATGAAATATTGACATAATTGATTTTATAAATACCCAAATAAATGTAATTTTAGACTTTTTGTGAATTCAAATAATTTTATATGTTAATATGACATGTTATTATGGATTTAATTAACTTTTTTCGAACTAATATTTCTGTTATGATTTTCACAAAAATCAATTACCAAATAGTGTCAAAATTGACATAAAATAGTTTTTAAAACAAATATTATATTATTAATTGTTATTTTATTCCTAAAAATCTACGGTTCGGCCAAATGACTTAGATAAGGTTATATATATTAAAAATAAACAACTTGGGGTTCGTTTTCCTTGTTATAGTAAGTTTATTAACCTTATAGTGTAAGAAAACAAGAAGACACGGTAAAAGAAAAATTATTTAACTTAAAGTTAAATCTAAATGATAAGGTTAAAATAGAAACCTAAACTTGTATAAATTCTATTGGATGAAAGGATTTCGACCCATCCCCACCTTAGCTTCGATATAACTCAATTTGGATCTATTAAAAACTGAATATGACTTTATAATAAAATAATATTTTTAGTTATTCCAAAGGTTCCCCTCTCCTCCCTTATAAAAGGGCACCTCCTCCCACTTTTCCTCACACCACTTTGAGACTTAAAGCTCGGCCAAACCCTGCCAAATTCTCTTATAAATTTTCCTATAAACATCCTAGAGGTCCTGGTCTTCTTCAAAGACCAATTTTGGTGCCCTAAGAGGAGGTCTCAAAGAGGCGCTTCAAAGAAGAGGTAATGTCTGTTACCGATTCTTTGAAATTTATTTCTTCTTCCACTTCTTCTTATTTAGTAGTTTCATTGTGAAGTAATAAAATCAGTATCACTCATATACTGATATGTTATTATAATTATAAAACAACCCTATTTCACCATCTATCCATCCTACGGAATACGAAATCACCGCGTGTGCGTACGTACGGAATACCGTCTCCACGCCGTGGTGTAATCTATTTTCCACCACCACCATACATGGATGGGTATAATGGTGTAAATAATAACTATATATTATTATTGTAAAGTGATATTGATTCTGAAATAGTATACATACACTCCAATACAATTCCACGATCATGGGAATGATATCATCGCTCGTGCGTACGTACGGTCTACCGTCTCCACGACGCGATGAGATTCATTCTCCATGTTAACCATTCATGAATGATTATAAAGTATATATAATAAGTAATCATGAAATATATGAAATAATAATGATACTGTAATTATTTGTATATATATGTATGTCATCTACTTAATTTCATTCAATTCAATAAGGAAAAGAAAACCGCGTTCATGTGTACGTACGACCTACCGTCTCCATGAACGGTGTATTTCATTTCATTTAATCGATCTATCATATATATATATATGCATATACTGAAATATATATTATATGTAAATCATGTTTTAAATTATGTAATTAAGTAAATCAGGATATAAGTAATAATATCAAGAACAAAAAGTTCAAACACGTACGATAAATAAAACATTTTAACCCAAAACGCTGCTTTAACATGGAACTTACAAAAGAACGGGTAATATAAATTCATAAGTGAACCATATATGATATCATAACAATGAATATGATTCTGTAATAAGTCAATGACATTATTTAAATCATTATACTGGAGGTTCGGAAATGTACGAAGCATATCGGATCTAAGGTAAGGGATAATTTTGCAAATCTCATTTTTATCCGAGATTGCTTATTCATAAGTATTTACTGGGGTTATATTTATCATCCATGTCCTAGTTTTCTAAAAATGTTTTCATGTATGTTTAAAGTCAGTTTTACCCTTTTTTTACTTTTACCATGTGTTATGGAAGGAATATTTCTTTTGTTTACCATACAAGTAACTTTTTGACTTTTCCGACAAAAGTACGAGGAGAATGTTATTTTTAACTTATATGGCGTGAACGGATTTTTACGGTTTCATATTGCCTCATTTTCATGAAGCTTCCTGTACAATATTGCATGATTATTTTCAAAAAAACCCTTTTCTTTTAAAATTACATGACATTTTGTGAAAAGAAAATGATTTTGAAGAAGAAAGGATATTTTCCTCAAGAATTCATTTCAAGTGTTTTTATCAAAACTATTTTCCATCTAAAATGAAAATATTTAATATGTTTATGTTTCAAGTATAATGTCTCCATTATTTATATGGTTTGATTCTTCTTATGACGAAAAGATATCAATTTTTTATATGGATTATGTTATGATGGCATGATGTTTATGAATCTCATTCTATTACATGGGTTATGCTATGATGTATGATTTATGATTTTGTGGCACACGAAAGAATGATTTCCTTATGAGATGGGTGGGACCTATATCTCCCTCCAATGCATTGGGTAAAGATTTATATCTCATGACATAGACATGGCTGGAATGGTAAGTTAATCTGGTTCAATGTTACAGGACTGAAATGAGGATTGAACTCGATTCAGAAAGGAACTTTGTCCACTAAGATGGTCTTGGCAGCAATGTCTTGGCTACTATGGAAGTCATGAAATGTGCTGAATGGTTTCCACAATTACATGTTTTATTCCCATTATATTTTATCATGATTGATGTTCCATTATGATATATTCCTTACTTACTTCCACGATTTATGTCTTTGCTTAAGATTTTGATGTTTAAATTTTATGCTCAAGTTTTTTCTTTCAAATGTTTATGGATTGTTTTATGTTCACTATGTTTGCCCTTACTGAGCATTTGAGGTCACCCTTTTTATGTTCTCTTTTCCCCAGGATATAAGGAAAGGTTGTAGGTAAAAAAAAGGGAAGATCTTTACGGGAGATGTTGGGGATATTTCACCAAGATTAGAAGTTTATGTTCCATGTTTCCAAAGGCACTAAACTATTACGGTCCTTTGGTGTCTGTTTTTGTTATGTATTAAGTATTATGAAAAAGTAATGTAATTTCCATGTACGTCAAGCTTTGGGTCTCTACATTTGGTATCAGAGGTGGTACCCAGCCTTAAGTGTGGTGCACTGCATGGGTTGAGATGTAGGGCCCACAACGAGGACGTTGTGCTCTAAAGGGGGGGTGATTGTAACATCCCCAAATGATAAAGGGTTAAATGACTAAATGATATGACTCATGTCAACAAGGTGCACCTTCCTTTTCGGGAGGCTACCTGATTAGAACTCCATAGTTAAGCGTGCTTTCCATGGAGTAGTGATCAGGATGTGTGACCTTCTGGGAAGTTTCCCAGGGTGTGTGTGAGTGAGGACAAAACACACTGGAAAGGACATGTGTTGGCCTGTGGGGACAGTCATTAGTCAGATGACCCATTTATGTACGTGGGTGGACTCTGGGGTGGGCCCCACGTGTTTGCGGGGCAACTGGTGGTACCTGGTAGGCCAGGACCTAACGACCATGTTAAGGCGGGGTGTCTGTGCTGTCACTGGGGCCCGGTTGTCACAAACCTAGTCTGGGTCCGACCCATCCCACAAGGGGGCACAGACTCTCAATCCGACCCATGGTGGGGTCCTCCCTAGCCAACGCGGGGTGGGGGTGGGGGGGGGGGGGGTGAGACCCTCGGTCTCCGGAACGGCCTAGAGTCCGTTCGGCTTGTTAAGTGGTGGAGCCACGTGGGTGCCACCCGGTCACTGTGGACTCTTCGAAGGCATGGTTTTCTCCTCCACCATGTCTTCGGTCATGACCATTTTCTCCTGGGCGATGCGCTGGTCACACTGCCCTTTCCTTTCGCTGCCAACCGATGTGTCGGCCGCCTCCTCTGACCGCCGTGGCTGAGGATCTGCAACACCTTTCTCACTAGTGGCACGTGACTACGCGCCACACCTCATCCGCGACCGACCAGTGTCGGCCACTCCGAATATTGGTGCAACATAGTTCAGTGGCCTCATCTTGAAGTGCGTTATGGTGTGCCTCCTCTGTCGTAGCTGGTCGGTGCCGCTGTGCTGGTCGTATTCCATGGAGAACACAAGGGTAGCAAGGTAGAGGAGGTTCTGGGCCAGGTTCGTTAGGCCCGTACCCTCCATGTTATCTTGTAATCATGAGGGAGTAAAGTCATTAGTCATATGACCCATTCGGGCATGTGGGTGGACCCTGGGGTGGGCCCCATGTGTTTGCGGGGAAACTGGTGGTACCTGGTAGGCCCGGACCTTACGACCATGTTAAGGCGGGGTGTCTGTGCTGTCACCAGGGCCCAGTTGTCATAGACCTAGTTCGAGTCCGACCCATCCCACAAGGGGGCACAGACTACCGGTCCGACCCACTGTGGGGTCCGCCCTAGCCAATGCGGGGTGGGGAGGGGGTGAGACCCCCGGTCTCCGGAACGCCCTAGAGGCTGTTCATCTTGTTAAGTGGCAGCGCCACGTGGGTTCCACCTGGTCACTGTGGAACTCACCGAAGGCACGAGTTTCTCCTCTGCCATGTCTTCGGTCATGACCATTTGCTCCTTGGTGATGCGATGGTCACGCTACCCTTTCCTTCCACGGCTGGCCGATGTGTCGGCCGCCTCCTCTGACCACCGTGGCTGAGCATCTGCAACACCTTTCTCACTAGTGGCACGTGATTGCGCGTCACACCTCATCCATGGCCAGCCGGTGTCAGCCACTCCGCATATCGGTGCAACATAGTTCAGTGGCCTCGTCTTGAAGTGCATTATGGTGTGCCTCCTCCGTCATAGCTTGTCGGTGCCGCCGCACTGGTCGTATTCCATGGAGAACACAAGGGTAGCAAGGTAGAGGAGGTTCTGGGCCAGGTTTGTTAGTCCCACACCCTCCATTTTATCTTGCAATCATGAGGGAGGATTAAAGGGTTCAACAATCTCTTGGAATTTAAAACAAGATAAAACCCTACCTCATAACACCATTGGAGAACATTTGCACTTGAAGGTGGGTCAGTGTTCTTCATTACCGCAATATTCTTCTGATGACGCTGCTCTTACTTCGTCCTTTGGTTCGTGGTTCAATGTCACTCGTCATGTCCCACAGGAACTAGCTCCATCCTCCAAGGGTTTGGCATCTGGACACTTTGTCAGCACTTCATTGCTTGGTGAATTAGTGTTGATACCTCTCCCCATGCTTCATATAATTAGGGGAGGGGGAGGGTACCTAATGTTCGAGGGATTTATGTGGGTTCATTAATTAAGAACCTTTCTCATTCCCAATGACACTGTTAGTTAGGATTGAAGGGTCAATCCATTTAATGGCTAGAAACATCGTTGGTCCCATGTTTCCTCTTCTCTGTTGGAGGAAAAGATATGATAGAAAATAAAACAACTAAGTTATCTTATTGTTCTTTTAAATGTCCCAAAACCTAAATTTTTCTTCAGACCTACTGCGGTCGAAGTGAAGTCTCCCTTATGAGAATGTCGGAGCTTTGGATTTAACAATGCACTCAGATTTTTAATTTGAGAACCGGTTTAAAAGTTAGAAAATGCTGCTTACGGGTATATTGAACGTACCTTAAAAAAAGTTCATAAATTCATTCCAGCCACACCGGGCCCCGGAATCACGCACCGTAAATTTTCACAGAGTCGTGATAATTCTATATATTAAAAAAATTCATGGAAAATCTGGATCTTTACCAGATGGGGGTGGGTTTCTACCTGGAATATATTGAAGGAAATGTATCCCATTATTTTCTCAATCTCCAGATAAAATTTTGGAAACATCGGGCTTGTATCTTATTTGATGCAGTCATCTTATTAGGCTATTTTCTAGTTTACTTCACCCATACTATTCTTGGTTCAAGGATGACTTTGGTCATCTTCCCAATCAAATTATTGATAACACAAAATGTATATTGTTTTCATCAAAGAATGTGAGACATTATAATCAAATATAAAAATATAATCAAGACAATTTTGTGTTTTAGGAGGTGATTATAAATGTACCATGTAAAAAATAATTTTAAGAATGAATTAATTTTTTTTAAAACAAGCACAACATATAAAATGAATTAGTAAAAATTATAATTCACATTGAATCACATGAATATTATATTATGAAAAATTAATATTATCCTCTTTCATTGGAAAATGAAACCCCCAAAATGATTTTTCTAGTCCCGATAATAATTTATTTCAAAAATTTGAAATTTGAATTCTCATTGGAAAAAAACTTTTAATATACAATGCTCACCAAAATACTGATACCAAATAATTATGAAAACCATAAAAATTTTCTAACAAAATATATGATTATAATAATATCCCAATCCAAAGACCATTTATTTTTCCAAATTCATTTCTACATTTATTCAAATATTAGTTAAACATGATGATGTTTTGTGAGTCAAAATATACATGGGGGTTCATTTTTATTCAAGGGAAAAAATATGTATGTTTTAGGTGAAATAAAATCTTAATGTTTATAGGAGTATTCATTTTTTCACTTTTTTCAATGGTAATTGAAATTGAACACAATAAAGTCGACTCCTATAGCAAGTCTTTTATTATCACTCACAACATTAAATACCTTAGTGAACTAAATGAAGCCGACATACTTTGGAATCATCTCGAGATAACTCAATAAGAAAATTAAAATTACAAAAAATAGAGATAAAATTCCCAACTCTGGTCTAGAAAACTATGGAGTCATGATTGATATGTGCTAAAAGCAACAAATTAGGTCATTCCATTTCATTACATGGAAATTTATTATTGTTTCTGTTTACATTTATTTTATTATCTTTCGAATATTCATGTAAAAAATTAAAATAATCACCAAACCACTGTAATTTATTATGGTACCCAATAATGTAAATTATTACCCCACAATCCAAAAGACATACCTTATGAATTTTTTTATGAAATGGATGATAATATTAATGGTGTTAAATCACATGAGACAACAACACTTTCTAAAATTTATGCTCATGAGATCAAAAATTAATCAAAATAAAAATCAAGGCATGCAGAATTATTCCATGTTTAGTTTCAAAATTTACAATACGTATTATCATGTTTATGGTTAAAGAAACATATCCTTCTATTAATACACAGAAAATTTATTTTCCAAAAACATTTTATTCCTTTATTTTTACCACCAAACTTAGAATAACATTTTCCCAAGTATTTAATGAATTGAAAACTTTAAAGGAGTTAGAGGTAGTGGAGAGGAACACAAAAAGAATTTTGAAATAATAAACATGGAACAAAGTCATTTGGTGGTTGATGTTTATCTTCAGAATGCTAATAATTACTCCTTTGATCTCAATGTCACTCAGATAAGCCTCTTCAATGATGATTTTTTTTGTCTGTACAACTATTTTTTTGGAACTACAAACCTTGATTCAATGTATAGGTAAAATTCAGGTTTCCTCCTAGAAATATCTTTGTTCAGTATCATTATCTCGACATAGAACCTAAATATATCAACTTATTTATAGGTCACAAGTTGTCTTAGTGAAATAAACCTCTATTTCATTTTTACTAAATGATTCAATGAATATTTTTAACCTATTATCACTAACTTTGAATATAATACCACTAGTGGTATGATAAATCTCTACATGAGGAACTATTTATGGACATGAGCATTTAAACCGTTACGTTCCCATGTGTAAATAAAGTTTTTAACTATACAAGAACATATATTTTCCTACATAAAAGTGTTTTACTTTTATATTACATGATTGGTAAGAATTAAATCTAGTTTTATTGATAATTTAATTTTTAAAATATTCAGTACTGTGGTCCTAAATTTCCTTATGATCTAATTTTATCTTTGTTTCAACCACAGAAAGGGAATAGTTCATTTTCCTGATTTCCCAAGATTACTTATGTTAAAATTAAAAAGTTAAATGGAATTTTTTTCAATAAACCAACCTATATTGGTGACATTACAAGGATGGATTTAAACATAGTACAATATTCCTAAATGGGATTCAAGATTTTATCCGACCAATCTTTCCTAGAGGGATTGAATGTTTTTTCATAAACATGCTTAATTTACCTATTTTCATACTCATCTTGACCATTTATTTTGTGATGGGAGGTAGTGGAATTTTTTTGAGAAATACCTTACTTAGAAATGAATGTTGATAAGGGTCAGTTCTAGAAATGGGTTCAATGATCATAGATGATAGCCCTCAGAATTTTAAATCTAGAATATATATGCTCTTTGTAGAATCAAATTACCACGTGATGGTCATTATAATTGGTGGGAATGACCTCAACCCATTTTTATACATAATAAAAATCTAATAGGATGTTGAGATATCCCCTACAGTATGAGAAGGTTCCCATGTAATCGATTCACCAAAAATCATAGATTTCAATGACCATAATTGGAGATAGGTAATTTTGATTCCTTTTGGTTATGAATAGTAATTTTTAACACCATGGAGAACATTGGAAGAATTAGTTTGAATCATTAGTGAGTATATAATAGTAGAAACCAATTTAGAGGACCATTTAAATGGTTTTATTTATGGAAAAGTGTCCTCTAAATTCCTCACCTTGACAAAATTTAGGAATAGACTCTTACTTAGACTCGAGAACACATCTCCTAATGAATTTATTAGGATAAACCATGAAAATATAAGGATCATGATAAAAATAGTGTTTTAAATTGGAATGAAATTTCATCTTAGTATGGGTCTTGATGACATTTTTAATGTCCCTCATAAACAATTAGTTTGGTATATCAGCATATGATGGGAATCACTCACAGAATAGAGGTGCTCATTAGGAAATTAATTAGAAAAAAAGGTGATGTGAGTTGTATTTAAATTAAATCATAGAAAGGCTATCAAATAAAGCATTTTCCACAACATTTTTATACTTAATTCTTATATCAAACTCTTGATGATGAAGGACCCACCTAATGAATCTATCCATGGCATTTTGTTTTTCAAAAATATATTTTAGGTAAGAATGATATGTGGAGACAATGATGGGGGATCTGAAGATATATGACATGAATTTTTATAACGAAAAGAAAATTTCAAGAAACACCATCTCAATGGTGTTGTAGTTTATTTTTTCATAATTTAATGATTTACGTAAATATTTAACGAGAAATGGGAGTTTATCACACAATTTTCATAAGAATGATCCTATAGTGAAGTCATTCGCATCACACATGAGTATTAATGGAGGTTTCCAATTGGGATATTTCATGATAGTTAGATAGATAAGAGATTAATTGAGTGATGTAAATGATTCCTCACAACATTTTTTCCATAAAAATGGATAATACTTTACTAGAATGGAAAAAGTGGGCTTGAAATGGAGCTGAAATTATTAATGAACAATCAATAGAAACCAGAATGTCCTAAAAAGTATGTTACTATTGTGATTCTCTTTAGAGATGGAAGGTGATGAATGATATCAGCCTTAGCTATATCAACTTAAATACCTCTACGAGTGACGAGGTTTTTGATAAATAGTACATCCATTACCATGAAATGAAATGTTTTATAAATTTGGATTAGATTCTTATCCTCACACATGAACAAAATCATTAGTTGTTTACAAGGATTCCCTAAAATTTATCCCAAAAGATGGAAAATTCATCCATAAATACCTCTAAGTAATCCATCACCACATCAGATAATATTCCCATCATGCACAGATTGAATATACTATGAGAATTACATAACCCAATTGGAATGAGCTTAAAAGAAAAAGTTCTAAATGGATTGGTGGAGGTTTTTTTTTCCTTGATCTTCTAAGGAGACCTCAATTTTATTTTAATCTGAGTATTCATCTAAGAAAAAGTTGAATTGATGACCCACCACTTTCTTGAGGACATTATCAATGAATAAAAAGTTTATATTGTCTTTATTTTTTCATTAGTTTAACTTCCTTATTCAATTAAAACTCTCTATCCATTACAAACCCCTTTGGGGAGAAGATCACCATCCTTATCAGCAATCACAATGATTCCATCATTCTTTTGAACAACTTGAATTGGGATTTCCCCCTCACTCCCAGTAATGGGGTAGATGATAACCTCTTTTAAAAAATTTAGAGGTTCCTTACTTACCACATACATAATATTGGTATTTAGTCTATACTGAGGTTGATTAAATGGTTTGGAGTTAGATTATATACAAATCCTATGAGTTCCAGTGAGTGGGATAATCATATGAATATTAGATAGAGTCAATATAATTGCATTTAAGTTCTATACTAGATCATTTAGATGAATTCTCTCAATATTGGCTTCAAGAAAAAGAGGAATTAAAAATGGGATAGTTTTATTATGCCCTTAGAATGAAAACTTGAGTGAAGAAGGAAGGAACTTACATTTGAGGTTAGGATGGTTAACACTTCCAAAAGAAGTATGGTACTTGGAATTGGACTCAGTTTATTTTTCCAAATTTATTAACAGAATTGGTTCCTTTTGGATATAAGTTTCATCCACAAAATTAGATAGATTAGTGTTAGGAAGGGGTATAGGCTTGATTTTTATTATTTATCCAATGGTATCATTGATTGGTGATCCTGAAAAATCAATAATGGAGTCATCTGAAAGAGATTCAAGAGAAGGGTAAAAATTTCCTTCATGTGAACAAAAGAAATCAATATCATTATAACATATAAATACATCCACAATTCCTTGGTGTTACTATGGTACATAATCAACCCTACATAACAAATTGACTTCATGAATTCCTTTATAATCCCCAGTGTGTTGGTATACATTATAAATGTTCAGATCAAGGTTCATTTTTCCAAAGGTTACTATCATGTTCCCATTTTTATCTTGGATAAATGAGTTGATTGTTACTAAGTAGGGATGACTAAGGATTATGGGGGTTTTCTCCATAGAACATAATCTTGGGTGAATTTTAAGGACAATGAAGTCAGTAGGGTACATGAAAATTTCAACATTTACAAGGACATCCTTTAAGACATCCTTAGGAAATTAAACACAATGATCAACAATTTGATGTGTGATAGAAGTTTCTTGGAGATATTTAAGACCTAATTATAAATACGTTGTATATTGAATGAAGTTAAAACTAGATTCTAGATCAAATAGGTCATTGAGAACTTTGTTTTATCTTAGTTTGACATTGTTTTATGAAAAAATTTGTTCTTTCAACCTAGTAAGAATGGTTCCTTGGATAGTAGTGATCACATTAGTAGCCAAGAGGACTTGGTTTTTGTGTGAGATATTTTTGTTGACTATACAAAGGTCCTTCAAGAAATTCTTGTATGTAGGAATGGTCTGGATTACATAGAGAAGGGGTATGTTCAACTGAACATGTGAGAATATTTCCTTTCATGTTTCACTTATTTCATGTTTATATTTTCCTCTAATGAATTGTGGTATGAGAGAAGGTTGTTTGATTATTTCGTGAGGATGTAGGTCTTTATCACTATCATCATGTTTTTTAGAATCTGAGGGTGATTTTTCATTATTTTCATGTTAGGATGAAACTTTTAACTATACTGGAATGGTTTTATTTGGTTTTTAAATTTATTTTCCACTTTTTAATATAACAACTGATTTTAGTTGTTCATGAGAGCTTTGTGTGTAAATATATTCTCCACATAAGGTTTAATATGGTACCTCTTGAGTAATCATGGATTCATTTCCAGTTCGAAGGGTTTTTTATTTATGTATAAGTGATGAAATATGAGACTCATTTTGATTCCATTTGTTTACACACCTATTAAAGGAAAGATAGAGGGTAATATTGGGTATAAGTTTGAGTATGTTGGTTTATACTAGGTGGATATTTAGGTAGTTGGGTGGCCTGTTGAATGGGTTATTTTATGGGTGGTTTGTTTTGGATTGTTGTATGTTGGTATTAGACTAGTTGTGTTTGAAAATGAATGTGGGTTTGAAAATTTTGTGGAGCGTAGGGGTTTGGTCCTGTGGGTAATTGGGTTGTTGTTTATCTTTCCAATGGAACCATGTATGATAATTGTACCTTAGGATGAATGTTTTTTGGTACTTTTGATACAATATTTTCAAAGCATTGACCTCTTCTAGTGGTTTTACTAAAATAAAATTCTTTATGGAAGTTACTCTTAATATTTTTTGGTTTTGTGGACATGTTTATTAGACATTGAGGAAACTTTGTCAACAATTTGGATTTCTCGGACCTTTACATGATCAAGATCTTCAACCCTTTAAGTAAGTGAAATAAGTTTTTTAATGAGAAATTATTCTTCCCCCAGAGTGTGAATTCCATGAGATTTGGATAGATTATCATCATAACGTGATGTTATAATGACCCTATCTTAATGTACATAGTCATTACATCATTTCTTTGGAATACATAAAACATTAAAAAAAAAATAGATTTCCAATGGACGTATTAGTCTAGTGAATTAGGAATGATGGAAAAATTAACACTGGTATAAAATTGAGATACATTATCTCCCACTATGTTCTTCTTGACTAGAACCCTTCTTAGAAAAATCATACGTAAGATATATCTTTAAAACATGGACAAGTAATAATAAAAATGGGTGATATCATATGCTCAGAATGGGTAAAAAATGGATAAATGTAATCATAAACATGAGAATAATAGTATGAAAATTTGATCCAAACATTTTAATATCATACCCTGAAAAATAATGACCATAAATAAGAATCATGGCTTAAAGCATGATAGTTCATTAGACATGAATCATAATGAATTATAGAACATATTTCATGAAATAAAAATAGAGGAATAAAACATGGAACTATGGTAAACACATCAGTATATAATATGATTTTCCATAGTAGCCAAGGAATCACTTCCATGACCATCTTAGAAGTATTGGTTCACTCCACATACCATCTTGGTAGTCATGGTTCGCCATCAGGGCCACATTTGTAGCTTGATTTGACTCCTCATACCATATTGGTAGTCATGGTTCACTATTATGGCCATCTTAGTCTATCTCATTAGATATAAATCTTTACCCAATGCATTGTCCGGAGATATAGGTCCCACCCATATCATAATTAAATCATACATATATGTGCCAGAATATCATAAAAAATCATCTCATAACCCATGAAATGAAATGGGTGCCATAAACAAGTAATTGTATCTTAACCCATGGAAAACAGACATGTTACATAATTAGTTCATCAAAGTATAACCCATAAAAAGAAGCAGGTCTCACAAGAATATTACCCATGAAAGGGAAATATATTTCTTATAAATCATGACCTAAAATTAAAACCATTTATAGAAATAATATCAGTGGAAACATTTAATCCTTTCCATATAAAATCATGAGTAACACCAACTGATTTTAATATAGATAGGAAATAATTTTAAAAGATCTTTTAAAAACGTCTAAGAGGAAATTATCCTTTCTCCACTGAAAAATGATTCCTAAAATATTACAACTTTTTAACATAATTTCATAGAAATAAACATGAATGCTTATAGAGAAAGAATTGAAAACATTTTAAAATCCATTTTCTATATAAAACATGTAGAGGATCCTAAAAACCTTTTGAAAACTATTTTTCCTTGAAAACATATAAAAGAAGCATGATAACCTTTTGGAAACCACTTTTATTGTATAATAATTTGAATACATATAAAGAATAGTTGAATACAATTAGAAACCATTTTATTTGAAAGTAATTTTTAAAAACAACTTTTTAAAAATATAGCTTTTAAATATGAAAAGGAAACTTCAAAGAAATGACATTGGGTAAATCAGTATATGTTGCACAAAGTAGAAAAAAAATTCCTTATTTACAGTAATTGTTCAAAAAATGGAATTATTTAGAATGTGATAAGAATATTCTTTTAAAAATAGTGTTAAAAGACAAAAAGGGGAAAAGTTTCATTTATGTATCATAAGATATTTGTATAATATTCATGGAATCCCTTTGCAGATATAATGATTTTGAATGAACATAGATTTCTGATTGAATATAGAGGTAAGGTTATATTTTTTTTAAAAACCTTTTCTTAAAAATATTAAGTATTGAAGAGCAGAAAAAATGGTTATAATTAATGAAGACATGAAGACTAAATATAGGATAAGAAATATCATGAGTGTTTTTGAAAGATGGAAAATATTATTTATTCTAAAAAATGTTATCATAAAAAATCTTGATAAACAGTGAAATTGTTTTAATGAATTCTTACAACATGGTAACATTGAATCATAATACCAATATAAGAAAATGAGATTACATATAGAATTAAATATCATGAAAATAATTATATCAAGATATAAAATTTTAGGTATAGTTTTACACCTCATATAAAAATATAGGTGTATAACATTACATGTGGCTCAAAGAAGGAAATTTGGGACAAAATTAATTTACCGATTTGTTAACTACTAAAACATTAACCCCATGACAGAAAGATAATAAGATGGTTCTATAAATAACCATAGATTTAAGTATAATATTAATTTAAAACTTTCATGGGTAGTGTATTCACTAGGAAAAAGAAGTGAGTGGTGAATAGTGCATGTATCTCATGAAAATAAATAGTGAGGTGAAATTCGCATACCTTTAGTCCGATTTGTCTCATGCATCATTATATTCATCAAAAATTAAATTATGTTAATTATTTAATTTTATAATAAAATTTTAAAATTTAATTATTACTTTTAATATGATTATTACCATGCTTTATACAATTACATAAACAATTAAGTTTAAGTCCGGTGTTTTGACCAAATTCGGTTCATGTGTTAAAACGACTTTGGTTTGTCAACTATAGTCAAATGGGTAATTATATAAATAAATATAGAATAATAATCATGAAATAATTATCATATTTATAAATTAATAATACATTTAAAACCAATCATTAGATATGGTTGTGAAAAATGAATCAACATTACAATCATGGAGACAGTAGATCATATGTACGAATAAGTAACATTCCCATTTCTCAATGACCGTTATAGAAAGAAAAAAAGTAACATTAATATTAATGAATTATCATTATATAATAAATAACCTATTATTTAATCAAATATTCTTAAATATATAAATATTTTTATTTAATAAGAATAACATTTTGTTGAGGAGGCGGTACTCCACATGTCCATGAGCGATTTTATTACTTTTTATGTTTGTGAAAGGGTAAAAAAGAAAATGATATATATATATATATTAAATTTATAGAAAGACAATTTTTTCATGAATTTCATATAGATATTTTTAATGTCATGTTTTTTAATTAAAACATTATTTTATACATTCCATGTATTGTGCGACCGAATCACATCACTTTGAGGGGGCGATAGTCCACACTTCCACTAACGTTGTTATCATGATTACAAGTAATGGAAAGAATAAAGGAATGTTTTATAAAAGATATACAGAATAAAAACTAAATTATATATTTATATAATATATATAATATATAAATATAGTGCTAATAATAAGGACTGACCTTGAAAGGTGGTAATGGAAAAATGAACAATTATCGTTTCACGAGGCGGTGGTTCACAGTACACGAATGGTAAGTTCGTTACCTGTTAAGTGGTCATGTGTGTAAGTGTAGGTAAAAAGAATAGTATAAAAAATACCAATATAATTAGGATATTTTTCCGATATATTATAAGGAAATAAGTATATTTGAGGGGGTGGTGAAAGAAAATAAAAGAAAGGAGCTTGAGGCAGGATGTTAACACTTCTTTGAGAAACTCCCTTCAGTTTCCACTAAAGGGATTCCTAGGATGGATTTTTATCCAAAGGGAGGAATCATAGAGTAATATATTGATTTTATAGACATATTTGGAACGATTTTGTTAGAGTAAATGTGTCTTTAAAGGTGTGAGTAATTAGGAAGAGTGGAGGTCTTTTATAGTTGTGGAGGAGTGACACTCTTGTAATATTTTGGAAAAAGTGGAACACCACCCACATTGTTTTTCATGTGGATACAATAGTAGAAAAAAGTAAATAAAAATGAGTATAAGGCAGGAATATGGCCATAAAATATATTTTTAACAATGTTATAGGTCATTATTGGCCTTAAGGTTATGGTTTTGTCCCTTATTAAGCTTAATATGACCATAATCATTAAAATTAATTTTAACTACATTCACTAATATTTTTGGGAAAAAATTAAATTAAACATATTGGAAATTATAAATAATTTTTATTTAAAATTTGGAATCAATTTTTTCAATTAAAAACATAGAAGTGGCAGAAAATAATTTATATATAATCCCGTAGATGGAACGAATTTGGGATTTTTAAAGAAAAAACATTCAAATGTTTGCAATGTTTTACAGTAGATTTCAATGTGAAAATAATTTCAACATCCTAAATTGTATTGATTGATAAAAACTGAATATAATTTAACCTTAAAACTAACATGAAATATAATTTAACTATATAGTTAAATAAAATGAAAAATCAATTTTGAAATTAAATTCAGTAATTTTAACTATACATTAAAAAATAAAACATCACATAAAATACAAAAAATTCACCGTAAAATAATTTTAATGATTTGATTTGAAATATGAAGTTTATTTTTACATATAATATTTAAAAATATCTCAACATTTATATTTAAAAGAAGTTATCCTTTAAATGTCTAGAATATTTCATTAATAAAAATATTGGGTTTTATATATTAAATTTGTTTCATTCTTATCATATTCTTATAAAATCTATTAAATGAATATAAAAAATATTTCCTTCAATATATTACATTAAAATTACTTATTTATTTTAATTAATTTAATTTATTAGGATCAACGCAACTTTTTGTACATAATAATTGTTTTCTATAAAAATAGACAATTTATATTAAATTGGTTCTTATATTTATTTCTAAATAATTTGTAACCAATTGATTCATTTTATATTTTTTAAAACCACATATATAAAAAATTTAGTTAATAATATTCATAAAAGATAATTTAACAGTCATTCTATTTAAAATAATATTTTTTAATAATATATTATTGTTCTTTAACACTCTGTCATGTGTGTTACACAAGCCAGCAAGGAAAGTCAGTCTTGCATGAATCGTAAGATTAGCTTAGTGTTCTTTATAATGAAAGATAACAATTATATTCATTTGATACATGATTAACATGGAATTATGTATAAAAAAATCCAAACATAGTGATTTAATATATACAAAATAACCATTTTCAGTGTTGAATGAAATGAAAAATATAAAAATGAAAAAATTAATTCGAGAAAAGTAATTCAAAAAATCTCTCGGTGTTACATTCTACCCCACATAAATTATTTTTTTACCTCAGAATTCTTCTAGGTTATTAATGTTTTAATACCCAAAAGATACTCTCATAGAATCCCACATCATAAAACTAAATACATGAACGTTTTTTTTGAAAAAAGAAAGTTGAAAAAATGATGGTTATCCAAAGTAACAAATAACTGGGTTTCTAGATTGGAGAACATTGGTTGGAATTAAAAATAAGGACATTGAAGAAGATCATAAATATTAGGGAGTGATTGAGGTTATCAGTTACAAATAAGACATTTATTCATTAAATTTATATCTAAAAATATAACACATTAACCAGAACATCACGTAGGCCATTGGTAGGCGTGGAATCCTTATCTTTATTCGGTCAGGGGTCCAAGACCCATGGCCATATTAGTCATGATGGTATTTTGATCGACATATAAGATTTTCTATTCTAAAACTATATTAATATAATTTCCAAATTAAAAATTATGGACTTCTTTGAAATAAGATTAATCATTAAATAGCCTTTTAACTATACTTTTCGTCACAACATCAGTACATAAATACTTCATATGATGATTAACTTTATCTTTCCATAATTGGATAACCTTATATCACTTTTAAATGCTGAAAATATAAAAATTTAGAGATATGGTCACAAAATCTGATTAACATTGATTCCACATATATCAAAAAGTAGCTCTTGTTGGTCACATTTCAATAATTCAAATACCTCCTTCATATATTCTCTTAAAACATGGTAATAACCAAAATTACCATAAATCCTTATTATAAATATTCATTTCTCCTTATTTAAACGTATATGTGACCAATTAATTAAATCCAGAAAAAAAAAATATAAACTTGATAACATAAATAACTTGATAACAAGTCCTTAATTAGTTCTAAGGTAATCAATACTGCCTAGTTTACTTATTATTATCCAAAATATCTTTATCCAAAAAAACATTATCTTTAAAAAAGGATCATACGAAGAGTTATATTACCTTATTCAAAAAATATCACCTTGTCATTAAACAATATTTATATAGCATTGGAAACATTCAACATAATCTTATAAACCCTTAGAAAAAATAAACTGAACAATCCTTGCATATTTAACTATTTATACTCCATAATTTTGGAATCCAAATAAATATAAACCTTGATTATCACACTTCATACATAATTCATAAGAAGGGTACCTCATTCTATTAAATAATTCTTATTTACTTTCATATTTCCTCTATATTCTAATCATTATCAGCAATATAACCATTGTTCATAATACTTTGCTGATTCTCTTGAGAAGATTACCCCTTTGGAAATTGATTTACATGATGACCATTCTTTCCACAAATAAACAATTTAACCTCTTATTATGTCTTATAGAGGCCAATATTCCCATCTATTTGGTTACCTGAACCATTCATTTTTTCATTGCAGTTATTTTCATTCTATCTGTCTTTTCCATTGTAAAAGATGTTCTTTTTCATCTAATACATTCACATGGGTGATTCTTTCCACATTATTCACACAAAGAAACCAAATATTCTTTCCATCATGGGCTCCATAACCTAAAATATTAGCGAAATCCCTATTTATCTTCTTTTGTGAGTCCAAGAGTTGGTTAAGGTCAACATTATTGATCATGTTCCTTAAAAACTGATTAGGCATGATCACAGCATCCTTCACTCTAATGGTAATCCCATTTGACTTATCATCAGAATGATTTTCCATCACATTCAATGTTAATCTAGTTTCTTTGGATTCTCTCCCTTGACTAAAACCAAAAAACATTGGGTGTGAAAAACATACCATAGAAGAAAACCACATAATCGTGAAAAATTACTTATAGGATGTCTAAATCATGAGACCTACCTTTTAATCGATAACACCTTAGGTTTCATCTAGGTTATTAATAGTAATATTCTAATCAAATCCTTCATAATGGTTTGTGAATAGTTTGTGAATTTCTAAAGCATATCTCTTAAGAGTGTCAAACCAGGTGTGCTCAAGGCCCATTTTCATGTACCAAATTACCCTGAGTTAGGCCTGTAACATCACGTCAGAGTTGTAAGACCTTGGTAAATTTGTGCTAGAGCCACATCCACTTGTAGAATACAGACAGGGATGTATTTCTAGGAAACCACTCACTATATACTTTAACAAAATTCCATGAAAATTTCCTATACTTTCCCTTCATATTATACTTATCCTTATACCTTTAATTTGTAACACACCAAGATTTCATAGTATGCTATCTCTTTAAAGTAATTCAACAGTTTTCGATACACGCAACACCAAGATCGAGTGCACCACAACTTACCAATATAGCCGTTCAAAAAGTGGTTATGAATAGTATTAACCACATTTTGAATTTTATATATATCCAATATAATTTTAACATTCAAATTTTATGTTTCTTAGACATAATATAAGGAAAAATTCATTTTTTGAGATAAAAGAAATATTTTTCAAAAAATGCAGTTTTTCCGCCTTTAAATTGAGAACCATTTTTAAATACAATATTTGACACCTTTATATATTAGATTTAGTGAAATTAAATTCTTCTTTATAATCGGGACAAAAAAATATAGTTTGGATAAATATTTGGTACTTTTCTCATAACTTTCATATTTTTATGAATTGTGAAAAATACTAAGTTTTAATTGAAAACAACTTTTTTTAATCAAAATAATTTATAGTGTTAAATTATACATTTTAGTGGTTTTAAAATATAATTAAATTATATTTCTTTCATTTAATATAATTTAGTTCATTATATGTGATTTCACATTTAAATTCCACATAAACACATGTCAATCCTTTGATAGTTTTTACATTTTTAGAAATCCGCTTTTTTGTTTTGACAACGAGAATTAATTTTAAATAAAAAAATGAAACTTATACATTTTTAATTTGGTAAAATAGAATTTATTTTTGTATTCTGAATATTAAAATTATCTTAGGGTGAATTTTTGGTATTTTTCTGAAAACCATCAATTTTTGATGAACAGTGATAGACACTGCATTTTTGTTTAAAATTGACTTCTTATTCAGTTTGTCTAAACTTATTTTAAGTCAAAATAGATAGATAATACCAATATTTTTCCAATTTAATTCATTGAATCCATTTTATAATAAGATTAGATATAAAAAATTTTATTGAACTTTTTACCATCTTTTACCCACCTTCTAGGCACATTTGAAAATTTGCATAAAACATAATTTTACCACTTCTGTCAGTTGAATTTAAAAAATATGAGAGACACGGTTGATACTAGTAATTAAAATTTGGTTTAGTAGGATGAAAATAGTTTTCGGTGCATATTAACTTTTGAATTTTATTTACCACGATTAAAAGTAAATAGGGTAATTAAAGGTACCAATTATATTAGAATTACGCAAAAACATTTACTAATTTTATTGGATAAGTGTATTTAGACCAAAATAAACCTTAGGAATACAATATTATCCTTTTTATCCACTTGGATTAGATTACAACATATATTATTATATAATTTAAAGAGGAGTTAAAATTATAAAATCCAAAAGTCTAATAACTAAATAATTTTTAATATTTGATTATATATAAGATAAATTAGACTATAAATATTCATTTGAAAGATAAAAATATTTCCTACATCATGGTATTTTATTTATATTTTTTAGAAATTAAATAATTAAATTTATTTAAAAAATATTAAAATGCAATATTTTCTTTATTAATAAAAGAATCAAATAAATGATATTATAAATATTAAAATAAATATATTTTGAATTTTTTTATGAATTAAAATAATTTTATATGTTATTATTACATGTTAGGGTTGACTAAATAAATTTTTTAGAAGTGATAAAGTTTTAATGACTTTAAATAAATCAATTTTTAAATAGTGTCAAAATGGACATAAATGAGTTTTTAAAACAAATACTATATTATAAAATTATATAATAGTCCTAAAAATATAACGTTAAGAAAAAAGACTTATAAAATAATATATCTGTCATTAATGAACCACTTGTGGTTCTTTAGAAATTTTATAGTAATTTTATTAACCATAGAATATAAAAATACAAGGAGACATGGTAAATGTTAAACTATTTAACTAAGAGTTAAATCTAAAAGATAAGGTTAATATGTTAACATAAACTTGTCTAAAACCTATTGGTTGAGAGGATTTAGACCCATAACCACCTATGTCTCGAAATAAATTAATTTTTATCCTTTTTAAACCGAATATGATTGTATAATAAAATAATATTTCATGTTTTTTCTAAGGTGCCCCTCACCCCTCTTATAAAAGGGAACTTCCCCCTCTCTCATATTCACACCTCCAAAGACATTTGTCTCAGAAAAAACCTACCCAAATATCCTCCCAACTATCCTAATTTCAACCTAGAGGCCTTCCATTGAGCATAAAGCTATCCTATGGACCCCTTTTGTTCAAATCAAAATGAGGCACCCGAAGAAGAGGTAATAATTTCATCTCAACTTTCAAAGTAATCTTCTTCTTCCACTTTATCTTTCTTTGTTATTTCCATACAAAAACAATAACTCCATTTCCTTATACGGACTATGATGTTATTATTAATATGGTACAACCATATACATTATTCTATCCATCCTATGAATGATAATGTCACCAAGCGTGCGTACGTACAACTTTCCATCTCAACGTCATGGTGTAATTTGTTATTCAACACTATGTCATTTGGATGGATATAATGATTTTTAATATGTATATAAATAATTAAAATATAATGCTTATGTATCTATAAAATCAATATACCATCCAATTCCACACCTTTTAATCATTATGTAAATGATATCATCACTCGTGTGTACGTACGGCTTACCATCTCCACGACGCAATGAGATTCATTTCCACATTCACCATTCAAAAATGATTATAAATATATATATTATTAATAAGTTTTTAATATATGACATAATAATTCTACGGAATATATATATATATAAATATATATATATATTTACATATATCTTTTTCACTTAGAACCATTTTATACGATATGAAAACCGAAACATCGTTTATGCGTACGTACGACCTACCATCTCCATAAATGGTATTTTCCATTTCATATATCTATCAACTATAAAAATTTATACTTTAAATATATGTGGTATATAAATTATGTTTAATATTATAGAAGTATTTAAATCACTATCTAAGTGATATGATCATGAATAACAAGTTAAAACACGTATGATAAAGAAACCGATTATTACCCAAAATGTTAATTTAACATGGAAATAATTATTTAATGGGTAGTATAAAGTCATAAATGAATCATTTATGATATAATAAATATGAATATGGTTCTGGTAAAATTTAATAACGTACTATGGTCATTATAAACTTGGTTAAATGTACACTTGACTAAAGGAATGTACAAGGTAAGGGTTAATTCATCAATCTCATTATTATCCAATATTGTTTATGTATAAATGTTTTCTTGGACATATTTATTATCCAAATCCATGTTTCATAAAATAAATTTCAAAATGATTCTTTTAATGTAATCTTCAACTAAAACATCATTTTAAATGTTTTAAATATCTATTCCTCTAAATCTTTCTAATTATTGTTCATGTTTTCAAAATGGTTTTAAGGATTTATTTATATGGACATGATTATTTTAAAATATTAATTCCTTTAAAAAAGTTTCAAAGTGGTATGGGACACTTTGATTCAAAAATATATTTTAAATTACTTCCTTTATAATTATGCGACTCTTAAATTATTTCACAAAAGGGATATTTGTCTCAAAAAGTTTTACTGATCATTTTCAACTATGTCAACATCATTTAATGGATATTATTATTGATTAAGGTTAATTTATTATTATACAATATTCCATATTGTATTGAATGAGTTATGATATGTTTGACTGTGGATGTGTTTTTTATACCCTTCATGGTTTATGATTGAAGTATTGACATTTCATATGCTAGTTTTAATACGAATGTTTATGCTATGTTTCAATATTTTCATATGAGGAATACATTGGACTTAGTATGTGACGGGTGGAGCCTCCTATAACTCCTCAATGCATATATAGGTCTCATGAGAAAAAATTAGTGTCTTGGCACAAGGCCTTGACCAAAACCTTTTTTTTTAGTCTTGGCACAAGGCCTTGACTATGTGGTAATGATGTCCGACATTAAGCATTCCCTCATTATGAAATTAATTATTATATGTGACTATTTGAATAGTAGAATATCCATGTGCATGTTTATATGGTAATGTTTGATTTATATTCTCCATATTATGTTCAAGTTTATGTTTAAAAGTCTATTGGTTTTATTACACATCTTGCCTTAAAATTTTATAGGTTCTACTAAATTATTTACCCTTAATGAGCATCTAAACTCACCGCTTTATTTTGTTTTGTTTTCCCAGGATTCCAAGAAGTGTATTATTATTGATATGATGAATTAAGCTAGGGGAATAATGGAATTTTCAATGAATTATTTCTGTTTTGTTTTATGTTTGAATGTGTAATGTAATGTTCATGCATGTAATCTATTTTCCATGATTGCTAAACTGATCAGTCATTTGAGATATGATTCCTTGTATCCTGAAAATGTGTTAAAATAATGCACCAAATCTGGGTAACTGAGGTCTGGGCATTATAGTTGGTATCATAGGATGTTTAGTAAAATCCATGGAAACTAGATTTAGAAAAAATATGATTAGAAAACATTACCCTAAGATAGATTTTGAGGATTAGTGTAGAAGAACTTCCTAGAATTTTGGTAATGTAGAGATTTTGTGAGTTTTTCAAGAAATACGTCCCTATATGGATACGACCAGGTAGAGGCAGCTCTGGTATAGATGTACCTAGGAGTGAATACTCCGACAAATAGTTTTGGGCTTGACCCGGGGTATCCTGGTATACGACAACAGGCCTTGCTGCACTCTTGGTTACGGAACTCCTAGGGGATATTCATAGGATAATTTAAATTTTATTTATATAAATTATAAAGGATTTATGTGTATGTACCTCCTCAAAGAGACATTTTTAGGATTATGTATTATATCCATAAAATGTTCAATTTATGTTAAGTATTTTATAAGTTTGGAATTTTGTATTGTGATTCATAAACTAATTTAATATATTCCATTATTTAGAAATGGAACCTAGTAGAAGGAATGGAAACCATATCAACACACGTAATCCATGTAAGGATTTACCCCTACTCAAGATATTATAGTGGAGATCGTGAGGAAACTGGTGTTGATCTGCTTATCACATTTCTGAGACAACTCACTCAAGTTATGAATAATAACCTTACTCGTATGGAGAACCCTGATATACAACATGGAGGATCAATTTTAGACAGATTCATGAGGAAAAAACGAAAAAAATTAAATGGTACAACAAATATTCTAGTAGTTGAGAAATGGATAAGTTCCTTAGATAAAATATTTCATTCTTTGAGGAGTAGCAGAAGGGAAAAAATTTTCATGGAAGTTTATCACCTCATGAGATATTCATATAAATGGTGGTTATTAATTCAAAACACAAAGGAGTACTAAGAAGTATCAAATATGGAATAGAAAGAGTTTAAAGAGATTTTCAAAGAAAAATACTTTCCTCTGGATCATTGAGTGGATTTGGAAAGGCAATTTATGAGTCTGTGGAAAAAAGAGGATGATAACGTTGCAAAGTATGAGGCTAACATTACTACGATAGAAAGGCCTACTATAGATTATATACTCAACCAAAGCAGTAAGGTTGATTGATTATTTTATAGGTTAAAACCATTCCTCCATCAAGAATTACTCTCAAAATCCTTCTCATCATACGAAGATATAGTCTCATGTGCTATCAAGACAGAAATGAAATTCCCTCTTTCTAATGAAATTAAAGTAAAGCAAGAGAAGAAGAGAATGGTGGAGAAAGAGACTGATAATGGACGATGGAGAAAGAGATAGATAATGGGGAAAGGGTAATGAAATATTTTCCCTTATGTGATAATTGTGGGAAGAAACACCCTGGTACTAGCCTAAAAGGAATGGGAGTTTGTTACAAATGTGGAGAAAAAGGTCACCAGGCTCATGATTGAAAGGGAAATAGAGAGTATGTCAATGTTGAATGCTACAATTGTAGAGAAATGGGGCATTATGCAAATGAATGTCCAAATCTCCAAAGAAATTTACCTCATAAAAGGCCAAGGGAGCAAGGCCAATCTTATGTTGTTACTATAGTTGAAGTGGAATAATTAATGTATTTGTGTTTTTGGATTCAAGATTTATATTCTGGTTATATGAAGAATGTGATATATATAAATATTATACTGTAGTAATTTTTATTTTCATAAATGTTTTAATATGATGAAGGTAGTCATATTCTCAGTATGTGATAATATGATACACATTATGTTGTTTGGGGAATCGGATGTTTCAATTGATTTTGGAATTTAGAGACCTTTTAGAGAGAATTTTGACAGAAGTATTTTGGATAACTATAAATTATGGAATGGATTTAGTTGGACATTGGATACTATTGTCTAAGGATAAAACATTTCTTAAGATTATTTTTGGATTTTTACAAAAAGAATAACCTGCAGGTCAGATAATAACCCATCGCATCAGACAAATCTACAAGAATAAAACACACAACCAAAGTGTGATAACTCTTTATCACCTACCACTAGTCTACAAGAATTCCCTAGTTATTACAAAATAGTTTTCTTCATTTAAATGGTATATATTTATATTTGTAAACCTATACCATTAGGATAAATAGAATATTTTTGAGTTCTATTATGTTTTGAAGTGAAACATTAGTTTGCAGAAGGAATTAGTTAAAGGATGAAACTATACTTGTCTAGTATATCTTTTTTTTTTTCTCTTATTCTATGATGAAATTAATTCTTAAACTATTGGGAAGATATCTTCAATCCAAAAATGTGTTATCCCAATACATTAAGTTTTGTTTAACTAATGATATTTTAAATCATCATAGATTGATGGTTTGAGGCCCTCAATTTTACACTTGTTTGTGATTGATGACCTCAATCACTCCATATAAATATTTACGTTTTTCTTCCTATTATGTGTCTCTAATTTCCACCATCGTTCTCCTAATCAAGATCATACTTTGATGCTAACTTTTACATTTCTATTTCCATTTTATTAAGACAAATATTTATTAGCCCTATTTCCGATGTGGGTTTTCGGCAAAGGTATTATACTTTTTCAACCTTTTATTTTCAAATAATAATTTCAAATTGTGAGGACACAATTTATCGAATGATGGTAGAATGTAACACCCCAATATTTCATAGTAAGTTATCGCTTTAAAGTAATTCTAGAGCATGCGCTACATGCAACCCCAAGATCGAGCACACCATGACTTAACAAACAAGCCTTTAAAAAAGAGGTTATGAATATTACTAACAAAATTTTTAATTTTATATGTATCCTATATAATTTTAACACTCAACTTTTATGTTTTCTAGACATAATATAAGGACAAATTCAATTTTCAGATAAAAGAAATATTTTTTAAAAAATGCAGTTTTTCCACCTTCTAATAGAGAACCCTTTTTGAATCCAATATTTGACACTTTTGTATATTAAATTTATTGAAATTAAATTCTTTTTTAGAATCAGGACATAAAAATTTATATTTGAAATTTTTTTGGTAATTTCCTGATAACTTTCATATTATGATGAATAGTGAAATATACTAAATTTTAATTGAATGAAAATTTTTCAATCGAAATAATTAATAGTATTAAATTATGAATTTGAGTGGTTTTAAAATATAATTAGATTATATTTTTATCATTTATTATAATTTAGGTCATTATATTTAATTTCACATTTGAATTGAACATAACCACATGTCAATCTTTGGGCAGCTTTTACTTTTTAAAAACCACCTTTTTGGTTATGACAACAGGGATTTAATTTTATATAAATTAATGAAACTTATATGTTTTAAAATTGGTAAAATATAATTCATTTTTGGATTCATAATATAAAAATTATTTGAGGGTGATTTTTTGGTATTTTTCTGAAAACTTTCGATTTTTGATGAATAGTAAAAAACATTGCATTTTTGTTTAAAATTTGATTTTTTATTTAATTAATCAATTATTTTATCCAAAATTATTTTAATAAAAAATAGATAAATAATACTTATTTTAGTCCAATGTAATTCATTGGAATAATTTTATAATAATATTAGATATATAAAATTTTATTGAACTTTTTACCGTCTTTCACCCACTTTCTAGGCACATTTGCAAATTTGCATAAAACCCAATTTTACCGATTTTGTGAATTGAATTTAAAAAATATGAGAGATGAGGTTGATATAAGTATGTAAAATGTGGTCCAATAAGAATAAATTATTTTTTTGTTGAATAATAACTTTTGAATTTTATATACCATGGTTAAAAGTAAGTATGTATATTAAAGGTAAAAATTATGTTATAATTACCCTAACACATGTCCTGATGTTATGGAATATGTGTATTTATACCCAAATAAACTATAGGAATATAATATGATCCTTTTTATCAACAAAGAGTATACTAGGAAATTTATTATTATTTTATTTAAAGAAGAGTTAAAATTGTAATATTCAAAGTTTAATAACTAAACCATTTTTAATATATAGATATACATAAGATAAATTCTATTATAAATATTAATTATAATGATAAAAATATTTCATATATAATGGTATTTTATTTATAATTTTTAGACATTAAACAGGTAAATTTATTTATAACACAATGATGATGCAATATTTTTCTTATCAATAAAAGAATCAAATAAATGATATTATAAATATTAAAATAAATATAATTTGAAATTTTTGATACATTAGACTAATTTTATAGGTTAATATGACTTTTTAGGGTTGATTAATTAATTTATTTCAAAGTGATAATGTTTATATGACTTTAAAAAAATCAATTTTTAAATAGTGTGAAAATTGACATAAATGAGTTTTTAAAACAAATATTATATTATTAATTTATGTAATAGTCATAAAAATATAAGATTCGGAAAAGGGACTTATGTAATAATATATATTTAATTAATGAACCACTTGGGGTCCTCTTGTCATTTTATAGTAATTTTATTAACCATATAATATAAAAATACAAGGAGACATGGTAAATGTTAAACAATTTAGCTACGTGTTAAATATAAAAGATAAGGTTAATATGGTAAACTAAACTTGTCTAAAACCTATTGGTCAAGATTATTTGGACCCATAATCACCTAAGTCTCCAAATAAATTCATTTTGAGCCTTTTTAAACAGAATATAATAGTATAATAAAATAATATTTCATGTTTTTCCTAAGGTGCCACTCACCCCTCTTATAAAAGGGCACTTCCCCTTCTCTCAAATTCACACCTCGAAAGCCATTTGGATCAACCAACCCCTAAAAAAATATCCTCCAAACTATCCTCACATAATCCTAGAGTACTTACCTTGAGCATAAATCCAACCTAAGGAGCCCTTTTGTTCAAATAAATATGAGGCACCTGAAGAATCGGTAATAATTTTATCACCACTTTCAATGTTATATTCTTCTTCCACTTTCTCTTTATTTGTTATTTCCATACCAAAACAATAAATCCAGTACCTTTTACATAATTTGATGTTATTATAAATATGGTACAACGATATTCATTATTCTATCAAACCTATGAATTATAATATCACCATGTATGCGTACATACGGCTTACCGTCTCCACATCGTCGTGTAATTTGGTATTCAACACTATGTTATTTTGATGGATATAATGAATTTTAACATGTAAATAAATAATTAAAATAACATTATAATGTCTCTATAAAATTAATATACCATCCAATTCCACACCTTTTAATCATTAAGGAAATGATATAATCTCTCGTGTGTATGTACGGCTTACCGTCTCCACGGCGCGATGAGATTCATTTCCACATTCACCATTCAATGATGATTATAAAAATATATATTATTAATAAGTTTTTATTATATAAATTAATAATTATATTGAATATAAATATATATATATATACATATATCTTATTCACTTAGTTCCATTAAATACGATATGAAAATGGAAACATTGTTTATGCGTACGTACAGCCTACCGTCTCCATAAATGATGTTTTCAATTTCATATATCTATATATTATACAAATTTATAATCTAACTATATATGATATATAAATCCTATTTTATATTCTGGAAGTATTTAAATCACAATCTAAGTGATACGATCAAGAATCACAAGTTAAAACACGTACGATAAAGAATGCGATTATTACCCAAAATGTTAATTTAACATGGAAATCATAATTAAATGGGTAGTATAAAGTCATAAATGAATAATATATGATATAATAAATATGAATATGGTTTTGGTATAAATGAATAATATACTATGGTCAATATAGATGAGGTTAATCGTACCCTCCACTAAAGGAAAGTACAATGTTAGGGTTAATTCCTCAATGTCATTATTATCTGAGAATGTTTATGTGTAAGTTTTTTATGGGAAATATTTATTATCCATGTACATGTCTCATAAAATAAATTTCAAAATGATTCTTTTAAGGTACTCTTTAACTAAAACATAATTTTAAATGTTTTAAATATTTATTCTTCTAAATCTTTCTCAATAATGTCTATGTTTTCAAAATGATTTTAAGGATTAATTTATATGGACATGATTGTTTTAAAATATTAATTCCTTTCAGAAAGTATCAAAGTGGAATGAGACACTTTGATTCAAAAATATATTTTAAATGAATTCGTTGATAAATGTGTGGCTCGTAAATGATTTCAAAAAGGGTATATTTCTCTTAAAAACATTTATTGATCATTTTCAGCGATGTCAACATATTTTACTAGATATTATTCTTGATTATGGTAGATTTATTATAATACAATATTCCATATTGTATTTAATTATTTATGATATGTTTGAATGTGGATGTGCTATTTTTATACCCTTAATGGTTTATGGTTAAAGTATTGAAATCTGGTATGCTAGTTTTAATACAAATGTTTATGTTATGTTTCAACATTTTCATATGAGGAATGCAGTGGAATTTGTATGTGACGAGTGGAGCCCGCTATAGCTCCTTGATGCATCGGTATGTCTCAAGAGAAAAAATAGTGTTTTTGAACAAGGCCTTGAAAAAAAACATTTTTGTAGTGTTGGCAGGAGGCCTTAACTATGTGGTAATGATGTCGACATTAGGCATTCCCTCATTATGAAATTAATTATTACATGTGATTATTAGACTATTAGCATATCCATGTGCATGTTTATATGGTAATTTTTTATTTATTTTCTCCATATTATGTTCATGTTAATGTTTAAAAGGATGTTTTTTATTACACATTTTTAACATAAAAATTTATATCTTCTACTAAATTATTTATCCTTACTAAGCATTTGAGATCACACCTTTCTTATGTTTTGTTTTCCCAGGATTTGAAGAAGTGTATTATGTTTGATATTCAAGGTTAAGCTAGGGGAATAATAGCGTTCTTAATAGATTATTTATGTTGTGTTTTTTGTATGAATGTGAAACTTAATGTTCGTGTATGTAATCTATTTTCCAAGACTGCTAAATTGATTGGTCTTTCGGGACACGATTCCTTGTATCTTGCCAATGTATTAAAATAATGCATCAAATCTGGGTAATTGGGGTCAGGGAATTACATACTTAGAGTTATCACTATGTTTTTCTCATCCTAGATTCCAATGGTTAACTAAACAATCACTATCATACAAAATATTATGACCTAGTATTAATATACATAGAAATTATATCATATTTTTAAAATACTTTAAAAATTACTAAAAATAGGTTCCCAAAGACTGTATTAGTCTAGTGCCCAGGGAGACAAGGAAATGTGAACACTTGTACATAAGTGAGCTATATTATCTCCCATTAGGTTCTTATTGACTATAATCCTTCTTAAACATAATATAATTAATACACATCTTCATAACCTAGGGAAGGAAACATAAAAGGGGGTGATATTAGATTCTCAATAAGGGTAAATAAGGGATAAAGGTAAGCATAAAAATGATCATATGAGTATGAGAATGTGATAAAAACATTTTATGATCATACCCCACATATCAATGATAATATACATAAATCATGAAATAAATCATGATAGTTCATAATACATGAATCATAAATAAATAAATAAAATAAGCCCTAAAATCATGACATGTGAATAAAAAAATGATTGTATGGAAACATATAATAAAATAATATGATTTCTATAATAGCCCAGGCAACACTGAAGAGACCATATTAGAAGAATGTTTCACTCCCCTTACCACCCAGGTAGTTATGGTTCACTCACAAGGACATATTTTTAGCACGATTTCACTCCTCATACCGTCTTGGTAGTCATTGTTCACTCCCATTACCATCTTAATCTATCTAATATTATATAAATATTCACCAATCCATCAGAGTAAGATATAGGTCCCACCCATCTAATCATGAAATCATACATACATGTTATAAAAGATCATAATAATTCATATAATAACCTATGAAATGAAATGTGTGTCATAAACATGTTATCAAATCTTAACCTATGGAAACGAGACATGTTTCATAATCATTTCATCAAATAATAACCCATGAAAAGAATCAGGTTTCATAAGAATATAACCTAAGAAATATAAATAGATTTCATAAACATCATGACATAAAATGTATTACATTCAGAGAAATAATATCAACGGATACATTTAATTCTTTCCCCAGAAAAGCCTGAGTAACCCCAACAGATTTTATCATTGAAGGGAAATAGTTTTTACTGATCATTCAAAAACACTACTTGATGAAATTATCCTTTCTCTTTTGAGAAATTAGACTTAAAACGTTAAACCTTATGAAAATAATTTTCATGAAAATAGAATTTAAAACATATAAAGTAAGATTTGAAAACATTTTAAAACTATTTCTCCTTTGAAAAGATGTGGAGGAGCCTGAAATCCTTTTTAAAACCATTTTTCCATGAAAACTTATAAAAGAAATAAGGAAACCTTTTCAAAACCACACTTTTTAAAAAATACATTGAAATATTATGTAGAAATCTTGAAAATAATTTTAAAATAATTTCATTGAAAGTATATTTAAAAAGTTTATAAAAATTATCCTTTTGAACTTTTAAACTAAACTTCAAAGAATTTATTATGGGTAAATTGGTACATGCCATATGAGGTAAAAAGAATATTTCTTTTACATGGTAAAAGGTTTGAAAAATCCATTATTTGTAAAGTGAAAAGAATATTCCTTTGAAAGAATTGGTAAATGACAAAAAGGGTTAAAAATTTCTTTTATATATCATTGGTGATTAATAGAATATTCTTGGCATCACTTTTTGGAAAGTAGGATTTTTAAGGAACACATATTTTAGACCGAAGATATAGTTAAGGATATATTTTCATAAAAATAATTTTTTAATTATATTAATTACCAAATAGTGTAAAATGGAACTATTATATGAAGAGATCATGAATATCCAGAGGAGAATAAAATTCATGAGTTTTCTTGAAATATGGATCATAGGTTTTCATCAATAAAAACATGCTCGTATAAAATCTTGAGAAATGATGGGGATGTTTCAATAAACACTTACTACATCAAAACATTTAACTATACACCCCATGTACGAAAATTAAATTAAATTCAGCATAAAATATAATTAAAATAATGATATTCATGAAATTAAACTTCAAAGGATGTTTATAAACCTCCTATAAAAATATAGGTGTATAACATGGCATGTGCCTCAAAGATGTAAAATTGAGTCCAAATTAATTTACCAATTTGGTAACTTTTAAAACCTAAAACCCATGATAGAAACAAAATAAAATGGTTTTGTAAATACCAATGTATTTACATATAATAGGAAAATAATACATTCATTGTAATTATATACACCACACAAAATAAGTGAGAAGTGAATAAGGAATGTATCTCACCGAAATAAAGAGTGAGATGAAATTACCCTACCTTGTGTCTGACTTTTATTATGCATATTTATATTCATAAATAATAAACAAATTCTAATTACTTAATTTCTTCATAACCTTTTAAAATATTTTTATTAAATTTCTTTCACTTTTTACAATGTTGTATACAACTACCTAAGAAATAGTGTTTATGTTGGGAATTTTGACCAAATTCGGTTCATGTGTGAAAAACATATTTGGTCAGCCGATAATGGTCAAATGGGTAATTATATAAATATTTCCACAATAATAATAATTAAATATTCATCATGTTTATACATGAATTATACTTTTATAATCAATCATTAAATATGGTTGTGAAAAATGAATCCATGTTACAATCATGGAGACGGTATGCCATACGTATGCATGGGTAATGTTCCCAGTTCTCAATGACCATTTTGGAAATAAAGTAAGTAATATAAATATTTCATGAATTATAGTTATATAATAAATAACATATTATTTAATTAGATATACTTATTTTTATAATTATAGTGATTTAAAAGTAATCACATCTTGTCGAGGAGGCGGTAGTCATTATATACATGACATATGTTATCACTTATTATGTGTGTGAATGGGTAATAAAGAAAATCATATATATATTAAATTTATGGAAAGGTAATTATGTCATTAATATCATATAGTTGTTTTTTATTTCACATATTATTAATTAAAACCTTCCTTTATACATTCCATGTATCATGTGAACGAATCACATCTCTTTGAGGGGAAGGGGTCTACACTTCCCCAAACGATGTTATCATGTTTATACATAATGTAGTGTATAAAGGAGTGGGTTATAAAATAAATAAAAAAGCATAAATATATTATATATATATCATATATATCATATATAAATATATTATTCATCATAATTCCCAACCTTGAAAGGTGGGAAAGGAAAAACGAACAATCACAGTTTTGTGTGGCAGTAGTTCGGCGTACATGAACGGTATGTTCATTACCCATTAGATGGTTATTTTTTTAATTATGGGAAAGAAATATAATGTTAATAAATCTCAGTATATTTAGGATACTATTTTTTATATAATCTTGAAATGTATATATTTTCGGGGGTAGAGAATGAAAATAAAAGATTGGAGCTTAAGGAAAGATGTTACCTCTTTTTTGGGTAACTCCTTTTGGTTTCCTCCAAATGGCTTCCTTGGATGGAATTATTACTAATTAGAGGATTAAATGGGTAATTAAAGGATTTTTTTTGGAGCCATTAGGTATGATTTTGGTCGATCCAAATTGTCCTGAGGGGTGTGAGGAAGTGGGAGGAGAGGAGGCCTTTTATAGTGATGGAGGAGTTTCACTCTTGTAATATTTTGGAAAAAGGGAAACCCCAACCACGTTTTTTTATTGAAAGTGGATCAAATAATTGTAATAACTATATATATATGAGAGTATATAGCCTAAATATTTCTATCCATTGTCTTTTGGACACATTTATAGGTCGTTTTGGGCCTTAAGGTTATGGTTCAGTCCCTTATTAAGCTTAATTTAACCTTAATCGTTGTAATTAATTTTAATTACTTTAACTAATCTTATTGGTAAAAAAATATGTTGAAATTATTATAAAATTTATTGTTCCAAATATTGAATCCGTTTTTACAAATTTAAATCATTGAATTTTCAAAAGTAAATATAAATATAACCCCGTAGACGAAACAACAATGTGGGCTTTTAAAGTAAATTGTTCAAAAGTTTGGTATTTTTTATAGTCAATTTCAACGTGAAATTGATTCCAATGACCAAAATTAGATTATTTTAATAAGAATTAATATAATTCAACTTTAAAAAAAAACATTAAATATAATATAACTATATAATGAAATTAAATTAAAATGAATTTAGAATTAATATTTAGTATTTTTAACTATTTATTTACAATAAGAACTTGATAGAAAATACAAAGAATTCCCCTAAACAAAATATTATGATTATATTTAAATTTTGAAGTTTATTTTGACATATAATATTTATAAAAGTGTCATAATTTATAATTAAAATAGGTTCTCTATTAACAGGAGGTAAAATTTCCTTAATAATAATATTGGGTTTTATGTGTGAAATTAGTTTTATTCTTATCTTATGTTTATAAAATCTATTGGATGAATATAAAAAATATTTACTTCGATATATAACATATATATTACATTTAAATTACATAATAATTTTAATTAATTTAATTTATTAGGATTAAAACAACTTTGTGATCAAAATAATAGGTTTCTATAAAAATACTATATTTATATTTTATTTGTTCTAATAATCATTTTTTAAATATTTTGTAAAAAATTAATGTATTTTATATTTTTGAAAAACCATATATTTACATAAGATAGTTAATAATATTCATAAAATATAATTTAAATGTTAAGTTATATATTATTACATATTTTTAATAATATATTATTTTTCAGTAACACTTGGTCTTGCGTCTTATGAAAGCCATCGAAGAAAGTCAATCTTTCCTGAAAATTAAGCTTACCTTAGTTTTATATATAGATAAAGAAAACATTTATATTTTGTATAGTGTATGATTAACTTGGAATTTTGTATAACACAATATAAAATTATTTCTTGAATATATATATAATAACTATTTTCGGTGTTGTGTGAATGAAAATTATAAAAAATAATAATTTCATTTGAAAAAAATAATTCACAAAATATTAAGGATTTACAGTTGTTCCCCATGTTTTTTTGGAAAGGCCTTCTAGATACTCGTAATCATCATTTTGGGCTTTCTTTTTGAAGGTTCCATTACACATATCGGTAATTATTTTTTTCTTTCCCAAAACCAACCATTCATTGATGATTATAACTTGTTTAGGGATTGAGATTCCGTAGTGACGTACCATGTTGAGTGTGTCGTTAAAAATTTCCTAAGTTTCATAAAATGACTACCCTTATTTTTCAAAAAAAATTTGGATGTGCCTTTTAAGTGAAGTTGTTTTGTGATGGGAGAAGTATTATTGGTAGAATTTTCTTTGAAATTGGTCCTAGGAGTATATTGATGCAGGTCACAGATTATTTTACCATTTATGTTTTCTATCCATTAGTGAGAATGGAAAGATCCTAATATTATCTAACACAAGTTGATGTGGTGGGCACATGGTTTCAATGATGTCATTGAAATCCTTGACATGAACGTATGTATCTTACGACTCCATCCCATTGAAAAATTGAAGGTGGATTTGGAAATGTGGTTTGAAGAAATAGTGGGGTTCTCATTGGGAATAATTTATAATGCAAGATGGAAAATTGTTTCCATGCAGGTGTGCGGTATTTATTCATGTTTTGATTTACTACATTCCCCAAGTTTGGGGTTTCCTTGTTTGGATTTCTCTTTTTGTTCCTACCAAGGTTTGTGAGTTGATTTTATTGAAGACCCCCATTGGAATGAGATCAATTTTTCAATCCAAATTATTAGGAAGATTATGATCTAATGGAAATATCCCCTAGGTGTACATGGTACCCTAACCCCATAACAATCCACCCTAACTAGATGGTTTGATTGGTCATGGGTATAGGTGGACATGCCCCATGAAAGGTGAAAAAGGGGATAGATAAGAGAATTTGAGGCCAGAAAAGAGAAATATGGGAGAATATAATGATTATTGATATGAATTACTTCGGTCAGCATAAACAATTAAAAAAGTTGGTCTAATCAAAATTCAACCTAATGTATAAGCGACCACTTGTATCATAGAAGAGGTTGCAGAATCCTCTTAGAGCTAATAAGAACCTATAGACACTCATTACACTAATTATTTCAATCTAAAGAGGAAAAAATTAGGGTTTATTTTAGTTGGATTTCTAGAGAACCAAAATAAAAAACTGAATTCAATATCTGAGAATGGGTTGATCATAGGAAAATTTGAAAATGGTTGATTGGATGAATTTGATTGTAAATTATTTTGATTTCATTAACTCAAGAAGGATTCATTCAATGAAATTAATATATCCTCGTAAATTAATAATTTAACACCTAAAAAATTATAATAACATATATACTTTTATGATTATTTTCATGAGATCTCTAAGGTATAGGTGCTTATTATCACATGTAAAGTGTGGAAATAAAATTCAATAAATATGTGGAAAAAGAAATTAATTGAATGAAAAACAGAAATAAAATAAATTATAAATATTTATAGATTGAGAAATATCATCAATTATAGCCTCTTTTTACTCCTTTGGATTAACACATGAGTGGGTTATCCATCCATTGATGATATGCTCTAAACGGAAGCAATAACTAGACCCATTAGGGTGGAATTGATGAATAAAAATAGTGAAATAACAAACACCCCACCATTGGGTGAATGATTTATTTCTTTTCAGTGTGAATAAACTCACACTAATAGGAAATGTTACAAAATATTTAACAAATATTAAGGAAAATGAAGAGAATTGGAACTTTTATTAAGAAACTAACATGAAATTCAACAACTTATAATTGAATAAATATGATTACAACCTCAAATTTTAGGAATTACATTACAATTAAATCAAACACCACTCCCTCTAAAAATAACCACAAACATAAAAATCTATTTTAGGAGCCTTGTTTTTGCTGAAATTTTCCATGTCGTCCAAATTAATAATGATTGGAATTTATGTGATGAATATTAATTAAGAGTGGACATTTCCAAACATGAAAAAAATCATATCCTGCTTGAATCAACCCATAAAATGTCCCAAAACAATATTCATGATGGCTAAATTGGGGTAGACCATCGATAAATAAAATTAATATTTGGGTCTTCCAAAAAGAAATGTAAAATATTAGCCCAATTGGATGTTTGGTTTTAGAGATATGACTAAAATGGTCTGTTTTCATTATGGACCACCAAATCTAGCCCAAAATTTCATATTCAACATATACCACATTTAAAACCATTAAAACAATATAATTACCTATTCCACTATTTAATGATGTGTTCCCCATGTTTTCCTCTCTCTCGAGTTCAAAAATTATCATCATTATGCTTGTATCTTGGATCATATTGTCATTTTGTTGGGATACTTTCCAGTTCACTTCACCTAGAATGTTCTTGGATCAAGGCCCCAATTGGTAATATTCCCAATTGAATCATTGATATATGTAGAAGGATATAATTTTCTTAATATAATGGAAGACCTGAATATAAAATATGAAAATAAAATCAACTCTATTGGTTGTTTTAAGATGTATTTAAAAATGAAATGTGAAATAGTTTATTTAAGAAGGAATTACTAAAATATTATTAACATATGATAATATTTTAAAATTCACAATTAAAAATTTATGTTCACATTGAATCAAATGAATTATATAATATAAAAAGTCAATATTATCCTCTTTCATTGGATAATCATTGATACAAAAAATAGGTCTATTAATTGATACAATATGGTAATACTCTTCAAATCCAAGGAAATGGTCTTGTAGTTGAAAAATTAAGTATATTGGAATTGATAAATGGTGTTGAATAAATAAAAATTAAAAATAAATGATAATAAAAAACCCTAAAGGCACTTGTCCATACTCTCACATCACCAGACACATAGGAATATACTCACTCAAACTAGGCATGATAAGAACAAACAAAATGGATACTCAAAGAATAATGGAAGAAAAGTATAGCTTCTTGGCCTTTCATGTCAACTAGAAGTGTTTGTAAATATCCATCAATACTCCACATAATCATAGTTACAACAAAAGGGTAATTTTTATATGCCAACACATCATATCACTCATTAATGCATTTATAATTTTTCCATTTTTCAAAATGTACATGATGTGTAAAATTATATGGTGTGTAATCCATTTCAGTAGTGATCCTTCCACATTTTTCTCTGAAAACCTATCCTTAATCATCATGAGACAAAACACACATGGGAAAACCCATGTAGGGGTGAGTATATACAGACCCAGTAGGATTCCCCAAAAGTTGTAGGTGAACAAGTAAGAAACATGATAGGAATAGAAAACTCCACCTAATGAATGAGTGTAATAAAATCTGATGATATGGATATAGAAATATATATTCTCTACAAAAGAAGAAAAAAATCGAGTGATAGGGGATCTCTATCTCACATCCTAGCCTAGAAAAATATTTACATTAGTTTCAATGGTTCATTAGTGATTCCCATCATCTTATGTGCCTATCCATATGAGTAATCGCATGAAGGGACCAAACCTAGCCATTGTTCCACATAGTCGAGGGGGAAAAATCTACAACTATAGGAACCCCACTATAGTGCATGGGGGGGGGATGCCACTATGTTTAATGGGGACCAACACACTATCCGATAAGGGAGGGGGTGTAACATGATTGATAGAGGACCTGTGCCCTGGTACATGAAGGGGTACCATCCAATAGATAGAGGACATGGACACTAATGACATATGGGTACTACTCTATAGAGAGAGGACCCTCACCCTATTTTCATAGTGGGTTACCACTTAGTTTATAGATGAACCAAATATTAATTCCATTGGGGTTACCACTCAGTAGATGGAGGACAAAGAACCTAAGAACAGATGGGGTACCACTAAGTATATAGAGGACCCACACTCTAATTCCATAAAGGGGTAGCACTATAATGATACTTCCATCACAGATAACTACCTAAAGAGGTTCCATGCTCAGAAAATCTAACATCATATACAAAAATACACTAATGGGGACCCCATTGCATTTTATGCTGACAAAAATCAGGATAGGCTACTCACGGGCCATAAACTAAGACCAAATAAAGGAGATATGAGATGTTGAAGGTTCATAGAAAAGGATAAAGGGGTGAACTATGTGTACAGGGAACCACACGACATGTGGTTCCACTTTTCTTCTTGGATGCTTCCCTCTTGGTAAATGGATATCTTTCCATGTAACGACACATGGTGGGTAGTGGGACTACATGACATGCCTTTTCCACCGGAGTTCCTGCTCATGCGTCTAGCATTGTTCATGTAGATCTTCCCATTCCCATGTACTTAGGTACATGGTGTGTCCATAGTTGTTCCCATGCCTTTGTAATCCCCAAAGTACATGCTAGGTATCCAGTACTGGGGTCAGAAGGCATGTGGGGGTCCCAAAAGGCATGTGACACTTTTCTCACCTGAAACCCTAGCTGTTGTTGCAAAGGGTTCACACACCATGTATTCTTCTGAACTACATTGTGTGTATTTTGGATATTAGAAAAAGTTAAATACTTTAAAATAATTCTATATTTTGATCCTCCACATCCAAATACACCCCATGATTGACTTAAATCGATAGGAAACCCTTCATTCATCATTTTTGACCATCCATTATCATGAAAATGGATTTCCAATGGTTTGTCCAATGCCCAAATGTTCTGTGTTCATACCCAGTTCCACAATAACCCCTTCATCGAATATCGAATCTTTGAAGTAAAAATTTAAAACACAAAAATCCTCCAAATATATCTAATATTTTTCAAACTTCTCATTGTACACAAATCTGTTGTGAATCCGAGGGTTTGATCACGTTGGGTCCCACCCTACAATGCTGAATCGCAACCATGTAGTCCATTAAAGATTAAAATAAATAATTTAGGCATAATGTCACAAGAATCATATTAAAAATGATTTCTTTATGAGAATTATTTAATAGGAAATATATATTCTGATGCTTAAGGTGAGAAAAATTGATTTAACAAATTAAAACTAGTTCACTATCTCATGCAAAGTCTTAACTCGAATGCAGATAAAAAATAGCCAGATCTTGCCCAATAAATTTAATCAATTGGGGAAGATTCCACAAATTTATTAGTCTTATCTAAATTTGATCATTCTCTGATGAATTATGTGATTTCTAATTAATTTAGAGATGATTTCATGTTCACTGCGTCTTACTTTTGCCTAGATCTAGAGTTTCGTCATCATCTGATTTTGATTTACCAATGAAAGGTTGAATGGAACTCCACTAAATGATCACGGGGATTGGAGGATAATGCTATAGATCCATTATAACATGTCTCTTACCCATTTTTTTCATTCCTACAGTAAACCTTGGTCGTTCCTAGGGTAAAACATGCATTCCAGAATCAACCATGGTCTCGGATTTTCGACCCATGACTCTATTTAAGTGTTATCCACTTTTCATTATGAGAATGTTATTACAAAATATAAAATATTTTTAATAATTTTATAAAATTTATTTTGGGCACAACAGGACTCAGAATCCCATGAAATCTCATCCCTTTCCCCAAAAATATTTCTAGATATATTAAAAAGTATTAGAAGTAGAAAACAAGGTCTTTATATTATTTACTCTTTTTTATTTTCACTCCTAAAAATAAAAAACAAAACAAAAAAGATCTGGATGATGATCTAACATATGGATCTACCACTCCTAGGTGCTCTCCTGTATGCTCCCACTCTTCCACAACACACAAAGGGGATGATCCATCCACATAGGATCCTCTCATGACAATCCTCGACCATTATAGGCTAATCTAAAAAATTGGATCCATCATTGTTGTACATTTCTCCCGAGTCAATGATGTGCATGGGGCCATGAACATATCTTCTTAACTCTGAAATGTGGAAGAAATGCTTCACCCATTACAACTATGGGGGCTGGGAGAGGTGGTATGAAACCTATCAAACCTTCTTCAAGATCTCAAACTACCTGATGAACATTAGGCATAGATTTCCACCCCTTATGAATCTGTAAAATCCTCTTTGTGGGGAGAATCCTAGGAAAACATGGTCTCCCTACTCGAGAACCATGGGCCTCAAATGTTGATCAATATAATATTTCTTCCTGCTATGGGCTATCCCCATATACTAACAGATGAAATTGACCTTCTCCATCATCACCTACACCATCTATGAACCAATAAGACATGAGTCTCTAATCTAGGTCTAGTACAAGGGTGACCTTCAGGGTCTCCCACAAAGGAAATCAAAATGTTTCATGCCAAAAATAGAGTGGTATCTAATATTATATTAAAACACTATAGATTAAACATCACATATCTGACTGAAGTCTAACATGCATTCCCTCATAATATCCTATAACACCTAGATAGTGCTCTTGGTAATACCATCTATCAGGGGGGTGTGGGGGTGGAAGCCTATAATCATCATTAAAAAGGTCCCAAATTTCTCATGTAAGACTCTAAAAACCATAAAGTGAACCATTAATCACAATCAAAGAAAATATTCAAGGGTATCCAATGAAGGTTACTGATCTACCATACATACAACTTCTCCAAACTCTTTACCAAACTATGCTTCGTGATAACATGGAAGTGTGCTGACTTCATGAGTTATTCCACTTCCACCAAGATGGTATTGTAGACTCTCTATGTCTATGGAAGACTTGTTATGATGTCCATTGATATGTCATCCCATTTTCACTCCTGGATCTCAAGGGGCTACAAGAAACTTTCCAGAGCCTAGTGCTAATCGTTCACATACTTACATGTTAGGCAAATATAGACGAACTTTTCCACTCTCAGTTTCATGCTGGACCAAAAAAACAACTATTGATGGTCTCTATAAATCTTTCCAAAATATAAATGTACATCCAAATTAGATTTTTGGAATCATATCATCACCTCTTCTCGTATCATGCTTGGGACCATCATTTATCCTGAGAAAAAAATGAAGTGATTGCCTCCTTCAGAAAATCTATCAGGTGAATCTGCTGAGGATATTTGGTCATACAAGACATCACAGCTTACGTATCCAAATTGGGAATCTCTCACATACTGAAGGAGATGATGAGTCAACACCATCTACTGAAGAACTCAAACACCCTCCTACTCGACCAGGGTTAGCAGCAAGGAAGCTAACTATTGATATTCGTCTGACACCAAACAAGCCTAGGACTTCCAGCTAAGGGAGTCAACAACTATTTCTCCCATCACAATGTATTAAACGTCTGAATATTATAGTACAATAGAAACTAAAACTATTTATTCAGTATTAGGGTCAAAAATATCTATGTGAAGAAATAACTATGAATTTGATGGTCTGAGTAGACAACAATACACTCTCCAAGAAGATATTACCTCCACATCCTCATAGAGAAGGATAAAACTTATATCTCTTGGTAATGATTCACACAGTGCTTCTCATGGGGTCTAAAATTTCTTGAACCATATGAAATAACTACCTAAATCTGCATCTGCATGCATCTAATCCAATCTCATGAGGCATCATAATACACTATGTACTCCATGGCCTCCTTCGGTAGACTCAAAACATGATCACTCTTTAGCCTTATCTTCAACACCTCAAAGGTCCTCAATCACAGCCTAATACTGGTAAATTGAGGTCTATTCCAAGTCAAGTATGTCCAAGAGGATTCAATCTTTTATTATTTGGCCACAAAACTCCGATAGTACCCCATTAAGACAAGAAAACTTTGCACCTCTAACACACTCTTAGGTGGATTCCAAGAAAGCAATGCATCAATCTTCATAGGGTCCATGGCTATACCAGGGTCATAAATGAAATTCCATAGGATCTAAAATTTATGATTCCATAACAAACACTTCAAGAGATTTCCATAATTCTAGTTATCCTAAAGAAATCCTAGGACCAACCTCAAGTGCTCTACATGCTTCTCCTCTGATGCACTGTATACGTGTATTTTGTGCGTTGAGACCCCAAATAATTGTACAAGAATGAATAGAATATCTATTTTATCCAATACTTAAACATTGTTGGGGAATTCATCACACTGAAGGAAATCACCAAGAACTCATAGTGTTTTTAGAGGCGTCATAATACATGCTTCAGAATATCGACCTCATAAACCCTCAATTGGTGGTAGGCGGACCATAGGTTGATCTTTAAGAACTATCTCGCACCTCAAAACTAATCAAATTGTTAATAAATACTCATAATGCGGTATATGTTAAACATAATCATCTAGTTTAGGCAATGATAATCTATTCAAATCCATAAGCTCGTGTCGTCCTTCTTCACAAACAATATTGGATCTACACTAGAGGGAACACTAGGCCTGATAAAACCTTTCCCTCAAAGTTCATCATCTAGAACCATAGATATATTATATCTTTATAGGCCATATGTTATTCCTAAAAATATATCAGAGGAGTCTAGAGAAGTAATTTGATGAAAAAAACCCACCTCTCTCCTCAGGGGAAGTCCCAGAACATCCTCATTGAAGATATCCATACAATCCTCCATGAGTAATGGAATACAGATGCCTGAAGATCTCACTACACCTTGGGATACACTATCATATTAAAGTTCAATGGGATTCCACCTTCTTATCTCACAAAACACTCTCCCTACAACGAGATATCTCTCACCCATTTAGGAGAATCTAATCCCATCAATTTGAATTGATCTGACTCATCTGTGATGATATTCAATCTCAGATCTGATCATGGAAAACTAGTCCATGCCAAATATGACATCATAGTGTTCTATAATAATAACCAAAAGGTCCCACAAGAACCTCTCTCTAACAAGAGTAATCTCGTGCTTCCGAAAGATAAAAGATATAGAACAATCATTCCCTATAGTAATGTCATTAAAAATATGATGTTCTAAAGCCTTAACTGGGAGCTCCAACACTCACACCAGGACTATAGATATTAAGGAATGACTCGTACCAATGCATACTAGTTCTGAAGAAAGATTAAAATAAATATAGATCATGCCTCTAATCATCTCATGTGTTATTGGGTCATATACATCCATATCCTATAGTAGTCTACAACCCCAACTGCTAGCTCCCTAATCCTGACACAGGCCACCTAGTTGTAGTGGTGGAAGGATCTCATAGCATCTTCCACCACCAACATCTCCTCCTCTTGGATCTCCACCTACACCTCCTCCATCTTTTCATTCTTATGGTCCACTATTCCCTCAACTAGGACATCCATAATCACTTGGCAACCTATTCTTTGGTGGTTCATATGATATCTTCCTACACTCCTCAGTACTGCTATTCATGAAATCATGCACTACATGACCCCACCCATAACATGAATGAAATATCCCCTCTCTGGGATTCCATGATCATTTTTATGGTCCCTCTGCCACATAACCATGTGCCTGACTCTAGTCATGGGGAGGTCTCCTATGCTGATATCCTACCGACTGGTACCTTTTAGCTACTATAGATGAATCATCCCTATAATACACACTACTAGATTCATATTCCTAATATCCCTCTAATAAAAATATCTCATTCACCAACACCAACTCTAACACCCTCACATAGCTGGGAATGGACAAGGGCACTACACTGGAATATATATCTCTATCGAGGACTTGTTGAAATTTCTATGCCTGGAAGTAGCCTTCCCGAATCATATTTAGGGAGCACCACATAAGTAATGTGAACCTTGAAGAATAATAAACCACTTTCATCACTCGTGGATGAATCCCCAGAAGATCCTAAATTCGAACTGAGTGAAATTCGGAGGGGGTAGTACTCCTCAAAGAAAATATAGTGGATGTAACCCATGAGAGTCTGAACTCATCATTAATCTGCATAACTAGACTCCACCAGTGCACATCTACTCTATGTTAAAGTATAGCTACCAACACATCCACATGATTAGTCAGTGACCAGATTACAAAAAATGCATGGATCACCTACTCTAGACAATCCTGAACCACATAAAGATCTGGATCACTATGAAACCTCAGTGGCCTCTTGCGTTGGACCTCATGGTTCATGTTAAGCATGTGGACATACTCATCCTAATTATATAGTATGATCATTTGGTCAAAAGGTTTGGGTACTACTACCTATCTAGCTAAATGAAGAGCCTCACATGATGGCCCTTGAACAAAGGACTCATCACTCATCAGATCACCTTCAAGATCTAGAATTGGTAACCTTGCTGGTTTTTCTCGCAGAGGCATCCTGAAAATTTATTCAAGACTTACAACAATCAAATGAGTATACATAATCAATGGAGAGATAAAAAAAGAAGGATATTCAAGAGACTCAAAATTTTATGATTAATATACCATTTATCCCTACAACAAATGTCTTGTTATGCGGAGTCAAAAACAAGGTAGTGAAGGTCCTGGTTAATAGATACATCAGCCCTCATTCCAACATGGGGTTCCTTATCCTGAAAACCACACTAAAGACACTTTGAAATTGTTTCCTTATGTTCAAAATATATACTCATAAGGGGAATACTCCAAACACCATATGAAGGAAAAAATTTCTCTGACACTAATCTTTCACAACCCCACCCAACGAGGCTCAAGTCATAAGTACCCCAAGCCCACCTCCACAGTCTAGGGATGGTGAAAATCATAGAATAACATAACTAATATGGGATTTCATTTCCTAATATACCTTTATTCACACACCTAGTCATATCTATGTTTATGTTCATTGGAATAGTAATAAAATATGAAGAATCTAGAGTAATAACCAAGCATGTGAATCCTGAAGGGAAGAAAAAGACTACGATATTGTAAACTAAATAATAAACTAAAAAAATAAACACCCAAACAAAAATATGTCACAACATGAAGAAACTAGTGAAGTAAATGTTGAGATATCCTAGAACTGAATCTCCACTATCCAACCACTTTTCATAGTCGAATGTGATACATAACCCTATTCCCCAAATTAATCACCGCCAACCTTTCTTTCCTAAGTCTAAGACACGATATACATGAAAAGATCCCATGAAAGGGTGAGTATATAAATAACCAGTATGATGCCCCAAAGTTGAAGGGGAAGAGTAATAGACATGATAAAAATTTAAAACTCAAACCAATGAAATATAGTGACAAATACAATGATATTGATATATATATATATAATTAGAAAAATAAGCCCAAATGTGAGAGAAAGGATATCCCCATCTCACATCCCAGCCTAGGGAAAGAGTGCCATCAATATTAAAGGTCCATAATCGTTCCCATCATCTCATGTGTCCGTCAATAGAATTAGCCATGTGGAGGTCCCACATCATTCTACTTTTCCGCACAGTAGATGGGGCACAATATCAAAGAAGAGGACCTATGATCTATTGTGTTAGAGGGATTACACTTTATATAAGGAGGACTAGTTCCCTATTTGATTGGGGCACAAATTGATAGATAGGGGAAATGTTCCCTGGTATGTCAGGGGGTACCACTCAGTAGATAGGGGAACCACACCCCAAGGCCACAGGGGTTCCACTTAGTGGATAGAGGAATCAAACCCTAATTCCATATAGTGGAACCACTCAGTGGATATGGGATTCACGCTCTACTATTATATGGTGTACCACTCAATAGATAGAGCACCGACACCCTATTTTAATAGGGTGGTACCACTCAGTAGATACCCTAATGCCATAGGGGGTACCACACTAATGATCTTGCATAATCACTGTCGTCATCAATTACTGACTAAAAAATAATCATTCCTAGGAAATCTCACATCTTACTCCATAGGCCACAATAGGGTCCACTATCAGATTATAAGTGAAAATATAGTTAGGATATGATATTCATAGGCCATAATATGAGCCCAAACTAAGGTGTTATGAGAGGTTACAGGTTCCTCAAAAAGGATAAAGGGGGTGCGCGACATGTAAGGGGACCTAGAGGAAATATGGTCCCACTCTTCTTCCAAGATGTGTCCCAATCAGAACATGGATAACTACCCATGCACATCAACACTGAATGTAGATTTACTACATATCATGCCTCTGTCACCCAAGGTAACGACCCTAACCCTAGTTTCCTAGAGTTAGTTCCTAACTTTATTACATTGGCATACGATACAAGAGATCAAATCCCAAAGGACTTAATATTTTTTAAGTCGTGGTCAAAATGATAGATATTTGATATTTTAAATTAAATTTTATGCCTAAAATAAAAAATAATTTTATTTGAGAACAAAATTATTATCGCATCTTAACCCCTTACATCAATCACAATAGAATTATTAGAATCATAGGGAAAAATAAAATATTAGAAAGGGGTGAACTCAAATTTCCAGTAAGGGTAAAGTACATCAGAAGCTATGTTTAATTAATAATGAATTAGAAATATTTAAATAATAAAATATGATTGAATAATTCCATATAAATAATCACATGAGCTTAAAAATTGACCATGAATATTATAACAAATCGAACAATCAAATTGAATAATAATTATGACAGAATTCATAATGTGGGATGTCTACACTATCAAGATATATTCTCAAGATAGTTACTATCATGATCTATCCTCAAGACAGTTTATTAATATGGGTAGAAATCCATCTAATTTGTGTCAAGATTTATATGCTATAAAATATAAAACTACTTGGAAACAAATGTGAAGGGTTTGTTGCAAAGTAATTTTTTCCGAAGAGACTACTGATGCATTAAGGGACTTTTCTATATATGGCCTCCCACCCATTATTTAATGTATAATTCATTCTTCACATGAATAAATTATACAACTGAATTATTACGTCTTAAAAAAATAAATATCAAGTTATATTTTATATTTATACATCCAAAATAAAGCTTCAAATTAACCATTTACTAAGTATGTAAGATAGTATCATAAGAGATAAAAATCAATGAAGTACATAATTCAACAAAGGATGTTTACATAGATGAAAAATTATTAAATTAGATCACTGAAAATTTATTGAGGAAAAAATACTACTAAAAACATTTGGAAAACACATTCTTTTAAAATACACTTTTTATTTAAGAACCCATTTTCAATACAAAAATTCACTTATCACTGAAAAACTATTTTCAATTCCAAAACACCAAAAAAGATAAAGATTTCGTTTCATTTAATGAAACATGAAACCTTAAAAAAAGAAATACAAAATAAATTAAATTAATGGTCATAGTAGTAGAAACTTTATTGACATTTTATATGTTAAGAGTGAAACATTCCTTTTTTTGTTTGTCGAAAATTTCCATAAAAAAACATAAACAGATTCATTTTTATGAAAACCATTTTATGAAATTCAAAATAAACATAAAATTTACATTATAAAACATTTATATGAATAAATATATAAAATAATATTATAAATATTTACTTGGAGAAAAAGATTTGATAATCAAATATTTAAACATTCATGGTGTTCCATACCACTTTGAACATTTAATCATAAATCCCATGAAATAATAACATTTAAAAACATTAATTAACTTGATATTAAGTAAATTAATAAAATAAAAAATTCAATGGGGTTGTTTATACACCACATAAATAATGGTGGGTGTATAAAATCAATATATTATTCTATAAAATGATATTTAGATGAAATCCATTACCTTTTGCTTCATTTAGTCTTTTAAGCTTTAACTTCTTATTATTGGGGTATCTACTTTTGATTTGTATAAAATAACTTCATTAGTTGGATTTATGCCCAAACTAAGGCTTCTATGATTAAGGGAGGGAATTTGGAGGTACAAATGGGTAAGGTTTGGTCGAGTTATAGGGTACAATGTAGTGCGAGGAAGTGAGGGAGGAGGTGTCCTTTTATAATTGATGTGAGGGGCACTTTTGGAAACTCTAAAAATATTAAATTAATAGAAATTATTTTTCAATTCAAAACGGATCCCAATTCAGTTATTTCAAAACTATGATTATGATGGGTCTAAATTATCTTAACCAATATTTTTTTTACAATTTTTGTTCACCTTTTTCCTTTATCTTTTGGATTTAATACTTATTTAAACCATTAAACTTTTACCGTGAAAACTTGGCTTTTTTAATCTTTAAGGGTTAATATATTTACTATAAGAATAAAAGCTGACCATAAATCTATCACGGATGAATCATTTAACCTTATAAAAAAAATTTGGTTGATGATTATATCTTGATGAAATTTATATCATCTAAAAAAATATTTTTTATTTTAAAATATCATTAATGTCAATTTTGACACTATTCATTTTATAAAATTTTAAAATATCAATATAGAAGATAACATCAAATAAAAACCATTAATATGTTAATAATATGTCTAGGTAATATATAAAATTATTGTATGACATTAATTATATTAGATTATATTTATTTTAATATTGTTAACAAAATTTATTTGATATGTCCATCAATTAAACAATTACTGGATCATCATTATGCAAGAATTTAATTTTACTATTGACATTATGAAAATTAATAGAAAATTATCATGATAACTATAAAAATATTATATTTAAAATTAGTATTTATAGTAAAAGAATTATTCTGAATATCCATATATATAAAATTTAATACTCATTAGAAACATGAGTATGATGTATTTGACATTCCTTAAAATAAAATACTAAAAAAGTCATAAAGTCATCCAAGTGGTTCCAATAGGCCATAAAATTATCCCAAGTATGATTTCAGTCTATAATAACACATAAAATAAAATATGTATATGTTTTAGGGTGATTTTATAATATTTATATTATTATTTCCCCCCTTAATTATTAGATTTACCCTTAAAATTTTTAATAAAAAAATTTCTAAAGTTATTATTCATAATGTCAAAAAAATCAACCTATTTAAATAATATGAACCCACTAATTACATTTATCAAATCAATTTTTAAAAATTCAAATTCCAGAATTCGCAGTAATTAATTTGAAATTAATCTCATTGATAGAATGAGGAAATTGTTTTTTAAAGTGAAACGTTCAAAACATTGATTTTTTTTATATCCATATTCAAAATGAAATTGATTCAAATGAACTAATTTGTATGAAATGATTAAAAAGGGACTAATTATACTTAAAATAAATTAAAAATATAATTCACACTATAAATTATTTAGATGAACAAGATATTTTCAATTAAAATGCAATATTTGATCACTATTCATCAAAACATGAAACATAACAGAAAAATAAAAAATAATAAACAAATTTAAATTTTTATATTACTATTTAAAATAATAAGATTATTTTCTCAAATAGAATTTTTAAAAGTTTTAAAAAAAATATTTAAAACAGTTGTTCCGTCAAATAGAGATAAAACTGCTTTTAGAAAATAAAACCTTTTAATAAGAATGTTTAACTAATATGTATTAATTTAAATTATTATGATAAATTGCAATTGTGGGTAAAAAAATTGTTTTTCAGTAAAAACACATCTTTAATATTCAATTGTTTCTTTACTTCTAATTAATTGGTTATCAATGAATTCATTTGATAAACATGTGAAAAATATATATTAAAAATTCTATAAGTACTATTCATAACTGCCAATGTAACGACTACTGTTAAAATAATAATATTAATAGTATATTGTGACTCATTTAAGATTAGTGTTTTGTGATATATATGTTATACTATAGATTAAAATTAAAATAATACATACAATAAAATAATGGGTTGTTACATTCTCTCATCCTTAAATAAAATACATCCTCATAATTTGAATTTGTACTTAAAAAATTGAAGGTTGATAGATGAAAATAAATTTTTGGGAGGCCCTCAATGGAAATGGGGTTAATAAAAGATCCTTTTAATAATAAGAAAATGAAAATGCGATGGTCACACAGAAATTCAGCATTCCAATAGGAAATCAGTATAGGAAAGAGAATTCATGGACATAGAAGAGAAATCTAAATATCATGTTCAAAAGGAGAGTGATATAGGACAAGGACATTAAAATTGTTACCATCACAAAACCTCTGATCGTATGACCTGTTATATAGCCATATAATTCATAGAATGAAATGTTAACAGATAACATTTTTGTTTCAAAATAATTTTCCTAAAGGTGAGGGATTACTTTAATATCTAGATAAACCACTAATGTAAACACAATTTGTTTCTCTCCATGTCATAATGTCATCCTTTGGTTGTGATTTGATCTATTTTCACTTCATTTCATATTCCTAGAGATGGAAATTCATGTTGAATTTTTATATCTAAAGAACTTTTGATGATTCATAAAGTCCCAATTATTTAATTCAACTTCTAAATTATTATTGAAACTCAAAAGCTTATAAATAAGTATCCAATAAAACATAGTTTATCATCAATCAATAATATACAATGATCAACTTAATCCATTACAACCATAAGCCTCAACCAAAATACATTTTTCCGAATTCACAGTCCAAAAATTTATAAGGAAGATCACTAAATTTTGAAACTCAACATAACATCAGATTTTACACAAAAAATGTAATGTATATTTTTTCCACATACCAAATATATGAATACCTTGATCACTTTAAAAACACAATGTATATTTTCATGATTAAAAATACTTAAAGAAGAAATACTATAGTACAATCATTATATATTTCATGTTTTTTATAACCCAATCACCATTGATGAAATAATTCCTGGATCCAAACGCATAGTATCATTAATCATTATACTTCAATCTTAAACCATTAAATACGCTTATTCATCTTTTTCCTTAATAAATCCTTCCTTTTATTTTTCTTTTGTAGTCTCTTCATCATTAGTTGTATAACCATTAATTTTATAACCTTATTTATTCTGACCATTGACCAAAACCCAAATCACAGTGTGGGAAACACTAATCATAGTGATATAGTCATGACAAAGCATTTATAGTATGTCTAAATCATAAAAATTAATTATCAATCTATAATTCAATAGTTTTAACAATGGTTTTCTTCTATAACAAAAAATATATAGGATGATATCCAATACATAGAGTTGTCATCAAAGTCATTCATATGATTATGTTCTCTAATGCATGATATCCTAAATCTTTATCCCAATGATTCTAAAAAACATTATCTAATACCAACTATAATGATACTTACCCTAGTCTCTCAGATTCAGTGCCTTATTTTTTTATATTAGGATAAGATACAAGAGATCTCATCCCAAATGACTGAATAGTGTAGTGGTATTGGTAAATTAGATGCATATTTAAAATTTAAAATTTAAATTTCAACATAAAATAAAAATAATATTCTCTTTGAGAACACCTTTATTCACGTAGATTAAACCTATATATCAGTCATAATAGACTTCTTGGAATCATGTGGAAAAATAAAAATTAAGAAAGGGGTGGGCTCAAATTCTCAGTAAGGTAAAAGTACACCGAAAAATAGCATGAATTAATAATGAATTATAAATATGGAGGGAATAAGATATTATTGAATAATTCTATTTAAATAATCAAGTTATCTTAAAACATGACCATACATATTCAAACTAATCAAATAATAACATGGAATAATAATAATGACAGAATTCCAAATTTTGGTCATCTGCACTATCAAGATATATCCTCAATATAGTTACTGTCATGATCTATCCAGAAGAAATTTTATGTCCACGGGTAAAAAATCATCTAATTTGTGTCATTATCTATCCTATTGAAAATTTAAAACTAATTGGATAAAAATGCAAAGGATTTTTCCCAAAATGGTCTCATCTCAAGAGCCTACTAATGCATCGAGGGGATTTTCAATATATGGTCCCCACCAATTCATTCAAGTAAAATGAATTCCACACATTAATAAATATTTCAACTAAATCAGTATATCTTAACAAAATCAAAAAAATTGTCATATGGTATATGAATCCTTCTATATTAAAACTAACCATAAATCATTTACTAAAGTATGGAAGATGGTATCATAAGAGATAAAACTCAAAGAGGTAAAACATTTCACAGTGGATGTAGACATAGATGAAAATATCTTAAATGATATCACTAAAAAATTATTGAGAAAAAACTATTATTAAACCCATATAAAAAATACTTTCATATAAAAATATCCATTTCTTTAAGGAACCCAATCTCAATACCAAAACACCATTTTCGTTGAAAAAAAAAATTCAATAAAAAAATATCAAAAAAGTTAATGATGGTTTTCCATTTAATGAAATATGAAATTATGAAGAATTGAGAATAAAATAAAATAATTTCCATGGTGGTGAAAATTTTATTATGTCTTTATATTTTAAAAGTAAAACATTACTTCTATCATTTGACAAAATGAACTGTATAAAACACATATTAATATTACTTTTTTTATAATCTTTTAATAAAATTAAAAATAGACATAAAATGTTATTTATAATAATTTTACAGAAATAAATATATGAAATAACATCATGAACATTGAAATGGTGAAAAATATTTGATAATTAATTTCAAAAACATTCTAGGGGGTACATACCTCTTTACAAATTTAAATCATAAGTCCCATGAAAGAATAACATTTGGAAAACATTAAATAACTTGATAATAAATAAATTAATGAAATTATAAGTAAAATGGGTTTTATATAAAATTATAAAATAATGTGGATGTATAAAATCATTCTATGCCTGAATGAAATGATATTGGGATGAAGTCCCTTACCTTATTACTTCTTTAGTTAAAGGTTCTTTAACCTCCTCTCCTTTGAGTATATCTTTTTTATTTTCATAAAAGGACATATGTACTTGGAATTATACCCAATTTAAGTGTTATATGATGAAGGTATAGAAGTTAAAAGGAGAAAATTTTAAGATTTATTTGAGCTACAAGTCTTATTGTGATGTGTGGAATTGAGGGAGGAGGTTACTTTTTATAATTGAAGTGAGGGGAAACATCGAAAACTCAACAAAATAAAATTTATATAAATTATTATTTAATTCCAAATAGATATGAACTAAGTTATATCTATGATAATTTATGAATGGGTAAAAATACAATCATTAAATATTTTTCACAGAAGTTTCGGTCACACTATTTTCCTTATCCTTTGTCTTCAACCCATAGTAAAACCCATTAACTGTTACCTTGACAAGTTGTTTTTTACCCTTTAAGGGTTAATATATTTACTATAAAATAAAAAACAACCGTAAATGATTTATAGATGATATATTAAATGTTATCCTAATTATTTGGATGATTTTTGTATTTTTATGAATTTTATATATTTTAATAATATATTATTTATTTTAAAATATTATTAATGTCAATTTTGACAGTATACATTTGTTGACTTTTTAGAAAATAAAAATACGCAGGAGACCAAAAATACCTTTAATACATCCATAATATGTATATTTAATCTATGATATTCGTGTATGACATTAATTATATCAAATAATATAAACTTTATTATTTTTAATAACAATTATTTGATATTTCCATAAATTAAATAATTTCAACATCATCATTGTGCAAGATTTTAATTTAATTATTAGTTCCCTAAAATTTTAATAATAAATTGGAATGATAAATATAAGAATTTTAGATTTAAAATGACTATTAATAGTCATAGATATCTTATTAGTAACTATATCAAAAAAATGTAATACTTTTTAAAAATACGAGTATGACATATTTGACTTTCCCTAAAATTACTATAAAAGGCATAAAGTCATAAAAGTGGGGAAAAGGGGTTATACAATAATTAAAAGGATGAATTTATTCTTAAATAACACATAAATTAAAATTAGGACAAGTTTTAGGTTAATGTACTAATATTTATAATATTTTTTTACCCTTAATTACACGATTTCTCTTTAACTGTGTTAATAAAAAAATTATTAATGTTTCTATTCATAATGTACAAAAATAAAAGGAACCTATTTACATAATTTGAACCTAATGATTGAAAATACGAAATCCATTTTTCAAAATTCAAAACACATAAGTCAAAATAATAAATTTAAAATAAATCTAGTAGTTGAAATGAGAAAACAAGGTTTTAATGTGAAAACGATTAAAAGATTGAAATGTATTTATATCCCAATTAAACGTGAAATTGATTTAAATTGTCTAAATTGGATTAATTGATAAAAAAATGATCTAATTATAATTTAAAACTAATTAATGATATAATTGAACTCTATAAATTATTTTGTTGAAAAATATGTTTTCAATCAAAATGAAATATTTTATCACTATTCATTAAAACATGAATCTTATCAGAAAAATATGAAAAATTAAGCCAATGAAAATGTTTATATTCCACATTAAAATAAATCATTTTTTTTCAAATTAAATTTATGAAATTGTCAAAAACTTGATTTAAAACAAGTGCATCATCAAAACATGACAAAACTACCTTTAGAAAAATATAACATTTTATGGTTAAAATTGGTTCGATTCTTACCATAAGCATATCTGACTTATTTGATGAATTTAATTTTTTTTAATATATGAAATATATATTTCATTAAAATATATCTTTATTAGTGATTAATTTTATTTATTATGATATAATGCTATTTTTGGCATAAAAATACATTTTTAATAAAAACATGTCCTTTATATTCAATTGGTATTTATTTTCATTTCCAATTAATTGAGAATAAGTGAATTAATTTTATAAACATGTGTAAATTATATTTTTATAATATAGTTAGTCCTATTCAAAACAAAAAACATAACAACTAGTGTTAAAATAAGAGAATTTAATATCATATGATGGTTTGTTTAACAGTAGTTTTTCATGCTACATAAGAAACCGAATAAGTAAATTTTAAAAACATACATAACATAAAATATCGGGGTTTTTCAATAGAGATCATTACCATGAATCTAGTCACGTTTGTGTAACTCTACTCATGACCATTTATTTTTGTAAACCGAGTGTTCTTGGGCATGATTGTTCCTATTTACTCCCTAAGTACATGTTGTGCCATAGGAAAAAGAGTCACAAGGGATGTGGGGGTCCCTCATGGCATGTGATACTTTTCTCACTCGAAACCCTTGTCGATGCAACTAATTGGTCAAAAACCATGTGTTATTTTAAACTACCTAGAATATAGTCCTGATTTTTAAAAATGTTAGATCTTTTCAGTGTATTAAAGATCTAGACCGGCACATCCAATTATTCTTCAAGATCACCCAAAATCATAGTGGAAGCCTTCGCTTGCCATTTTAGCCATTCATTGGATGGAAAATGGATTTTCGATGGTTTTTCAAATGCCTTAACATGCCTCGTTCATTAACCATGTGATGAAAAATCCCTCTTTTGATATGAGATTCAATAAGAAGACTTCGATAACCCGTAATTACTCTAAATCTATCATTTTTTCACCAACCGTTCATTGTACACAAATCCTCCCTGAATACAGAGGTCTGACCATGTTTATTCCCACCTGAAAATGTCAAATTATTACACCATGGTCCAAAGATGTTTATCATGAAGAAAATTGGGAGAATGGACAAGGAAACTGATATTCACTGATCTTTAGACAAACATTATATCCCAATAGGTGCATATTTGGATGGCCAGGGTGAGAAAAACTGAAGAAATATTTTAAAACCATATCACAAGATGATGGAAAGGAAAATTTTTAATATTGATAAAAAATAGTCTTAGCATGCTCAATATATTTAACTAAATGGTGTATAATCCTACAATTGACGAGTCCTACCTAAAATGGGTTTTTTCTTCTATGATAAATGTGATCTCTAATGAGATGAGAGAATTCATTGTGCTCAGTGTGTCTCAATTCTCATGGATCTAGAGTTTCATCATCATTTGATTTTGATTAATCAATTAGAGGATAGATGAAAATCCTCTCATTAGCCTTAGGGTTAAGCAGCAAACCCAGGTGAAACTTCATAATGGGAGTTTATAGAGGAAAATATTTAGGCCATTTAATTAATTAATTAAATTATTCATTTAATTAATTTACTAAAAGTACCTCCAATAACCACTTTTTCGAATTTCCTTACATCAACTTATTTTAGTTGAAACACAAGGTATACCTCATATTCTAGATTCATTAATGGTCTTAGGTTATCGATCCAAGACCCCGTTTAAGAGTTATGCCGTTTTCTGTATGAAACCTTGCCTAAGATATATAAAATATATTTATTATTTTAATAAAATAAATTACGAGCTCTCCATGGATTAAAATCACAAATCGTCTCATCTCCTAGCTCTAAAAATATTTATATACATATTCTAAACTCTTAAAAGTAAAATAAGGCCTTTATATGAAACATTCCTAAAATTATTATAAAAAAATCCAATTTATCCATATAAATCCACTAAAGATTCCCAAAAAAGTATCATAATTACCTAAAAAGAAATTCTATAAATTTATATGATGGTAAAAATATTGAGGATTGAGAACCCAACTCCACATATCCATACCTTACACCCCCAACATTCTCTATTTCTTGTATCATTGAAAACCTATTTCCAGCAATCATATATCAGGGATAAATTCTAGTGAAACCGATGATTAGAAATATCATAATAAATAATTATTTAATGGAAATATCATAAACTCTATAAAAACCTACAAAAAAGTTAAAAGGGGTAAAAAATTTATCACTATTTTTACCAATGAGTTTAGAGGAAACTCTAAATCACAATTGGGTAATAAGTCATAATAATACAACCCTTCCCCAATTAATCAATAATATAGTGAAAAATAATTATAAAACTATATTAACTACACAACAACTGATTCAAAAATCCATTATTAGAACCAATTTTTATAATTCCATTCCATAGTACCATAAATATATCCCTTCCTTACTCCTTCTATGTTCATACACAACCATGCTACCACATCAAAACAACATCATAGGCACTTTATCCTCAAGCCTTTACAACATGTGTAATACATCATAAGAATAATAACCTCAATACATTACAACTCTAATATACAAACCATTTTCCTCTATTACAATATTATTTCTTAATACAACTTCTATAATATCATCCTCTCTTAATAACATAGTGATCAATCAACACTATATGAACACATTTTCAACAATAATATAACCAATAAATATAAAACTAAAAACACTTATCCAGATAAAATCCCAATATAGTATTTTATAATAAAAACTCACATTTATTAACTTAATTCATAGAACATGTAAAAACATAGATAAATAATAAATCATGATAGAACCCCCTAAAAAAACATACTATCAGGTAACAAATTAATCAGTATATGTATAATAATATCTCAAATATTTTCTAGATACTATAAAAAAATTACAATATAAGCTAAATAAAATATGATAAAGGAAAATAAGGTTACCAATTAATAAATATTAAAACTAAAACATAGACCATGAACATTATAAGTAAAAAACCCCTTCCCAACCACCATAAAAATTGAATATACTATTTTCATATAATTTTAGACCATACTGATCAAAATAATTACATGGGTTCAACTTACCAAACACAATAAACCACAAGAAAAAATAAAAGAAGAAATATATATAACCTTTTTTTATTTATCTCCCCATGTTTACACAGTAGTCCCTTAGATGAAAAATATCAGTATAAATTTATATAAATAAATTCTTTCATTTTTTATATCATTATTTGATTAGGAAATTATATAGGTGTGAAGGATTACTAATAGTATTAATCAATGTATAAAAAATATGAAAAAAATAATAAATAAAAAAATTATAAAATTATAAAATTATATTTCCATAAAACATATATGATTCCATCCTCCCTTTGATTTCAATAATCAAATTCAATATCTTTATTTAATACATTTATTTAATGTGGAATTCTCAAAAATCCAACTTCTAAACAAATAATAAAGAATATCTTGAAGATAAATCATATAAATTCAATCAATTATATCATTATAGGTGAAATAAGAAGAGTTTATAACTCCCTTAACTTAATTAAGTTGGAGTATCAATACATTAAAATAAAAAAGGATTCTTGAACATGAATGATGAAGAATCAATGAGAACCTTCAAATAACCTAAATCACATCATAATTACTTTAAATATTTTTACAAAATCCACCAAATAAAAACACCACCACTTCCTGAATCTCTAAGAATACAGGGAATAATAACATTGGTATAAAGGATATTGGATGTAACGACCCGAATTTTTGAATAAATATTGTTTCCTAATTTTGTGTGTTATTTTATTTTTATACTCAACAAAACTCTTTCATTTGATAACATGAGTATAATTAAAATGAGACTGTTGGGTTTTGACTATTATATGACCATTGTTCAATATGAACACTGGAAACTAAACATTTTGATTTTTGTCTCTAAATACATGTCATCTTGGTTAATTAATATAGAAAGAATATTTGATGGCCTCATCCAGTAGTCTCGGGCTAATCGAAGCCCATATAATAGAAATTGGGAAGGAGGTAGCACCAATGGGCTTTACTCTAGACCAAACTCAATCCAAACTTCATCGTGTAAAGATACAATGTAATCGCCTTCGCGAGAAGTTCAAACTGATAGAAATTACTACTCGTGCAATGTTGGCTGAGCCGCCCTCAGATTCCCTCACCTTAGAACACCTTACACTTAGGTCCTCTGCTGGGGTTATAAGGGGCTATGTAAGAAGACCGTAACTGCCTTGTGTAATCCTTTATTTTAAATAAAAAAATTTATTTCTTCTTACGATGAAGTTTATGAACTTTCAAATGTCTGGATAAATATAGTATGCATATTTTTGATGAATTTTAGGGAAATTGTATTTTAAAAATGTTTATGTAAACCTTAAATAATTAAAAATGTGTAATGATTTTCAAAAAATAGTATTCTACAATTATGTTCAGTATAAAATTTAGAGTCTAATAAGATCAACATAATTTTTGATGAATAGTAAATTATGAATAGTGATTTTATGCATAGGATTACTAATTTGGACAAATGGATTAGTAATCTCACTTAAAGAATTATTAATATAATTTAGGCACCTTGATTAAGTAGTGTGATTCAATAAAATGGTTAAATAACAGTTTTATAAATTATTAGTCAATTATTAGTTTTTTTGGGTGAATAGTATTTTTTAATTAAAAATTAAATTAAAAATATTTAGAAAATTATTTTCATAAAATGGACTTTATTTTTGACCTCAGAGCATCGATATTATGTTAAGGTAATTTTTGGGGATTTTTCTGAAAAAAATGAATTTCCGGTGAATAGTATATTTATTTAAAAATTAAATTAAAATTATTTAGAAAATTATTTTCATAAAATTAAGTTAATTTTTGAAATCATAGCATTGATATTTGGTAAAGGTGAAATTTTGGGATTTTTCTGAGAAAGATGAATTTTCGATTAATAGTGAAAATACCGTTTTTAAGTTACGGGTGTTTAATGACATCATTAAATTATGTATTAAGTATGTAATCAATATGGTCGACTTATGAATAGTAAGATAGGGTATGAGGTGTCCCAAGTGGCCAGTACCATGGGCAAGCCCATGGTTTTTCCAATACCACCAATGAGGTGTCCCTTGGCCATTAATGCCTTGTCCCCTCACATTCCCTATAAATACCCACCCTTTCCTCCTTTATTTTTCACTCCCAACTCTCCCCCAACGAAGATCTGGTCTCATTAACTCCCAAGGAGTCCTCCCAAGGTTCACCCAAGCCCCCAAGGTCCCAACCTTTGAGTTTTAAGAGTTACGTTTTAAGGTAAGGGATCCTACCTCTCTCTTTCTTTTCAAGTACTCTCGTTTATGTCATTTCATTTTAAGCTCCATGTTCTTATGTAGGGGATGTTATTTTATATTCATCATACTGAAAATTTTATGTTCATATGATGAGATATCCCCTCTTACTCTCATAATTTTTTTATGAATGTTTAAGTGGCGTCGTTAGGTTGCCGAATTTTTGTAAGAGATTCTTTCACTTTTCTGATATTTCAAAGTTCTACTTTCATGTCAAGTCTTTCAAGTTCCATTTTATTATGTTGGGGTATGATATCTATATCTATAATAATGATATTTTATGTTCATATGATGAGAGACCCTATTTTATCTCTTCAATTCATTCTTGTTGAAGTTTAAGTGGTGTCGTTAGGCTGTCGAATTTTTAAGGTATTCTTTCACCTTTCTCATTTTTCAATGTTCTACTTTCATGTCAAGTCTTTCAAGTTCCTTTTTATTATGGTGGGGTATGATATCTATATCTATCATAATTATCCTTTATGTTCATATCATAAGAGACCCTATTTGATCTCTTCAATTAATTTTTGTTGAAGTTTAAGTGGCGCCGTTAGGCTGCCGAATTTTTAAGGTATTCTTTCCCCTTTCTCATTTTTCAAAGTTCTACTTTCATGTCAAGTCTTTCCAGTTACATTTTATTATGTTGGGGTATGATCTATATATCTATAATAATGTTCTTTTATTTTCATATCATTAGAGACCCTATTTTATCTCTTCAATTCATTTTTGTTGATGTTTAAGTTACGCCGTTAGGCTGCCGAATTTTTAAGGGATTCTTTCACCTTTCTCTTTTTTCAAAGTTCTACTTTCATGTAAATTATTACATGTTCCTTTTTATTATGTCGGGGTATGATCTCTATATCTATCATACTTATCTTCTATGTTCATATGATGAGATACCCTATTTGATCTATTCAATTCATTTTTGTTGACGTTTACGTGACACCGTTAGGCTGCCGAATTTTTAAGGGATTCTTTCACCTTTCTCATTTCTCAATGTTCTACTTTCATGTCAAGTCTTTCAAGTTCCTTTTTATTATGGTGGGGTATGATCTCTATATCTATCATACTTATATTCTATTTTCATATGATGATAGACCATATTTGATCTCTTCAATTCATTTTTTTGAAGTTTAAGTGACGCCGTTAGGCTGCCAAATTTTCATAAGAGAACTCTTATTTTTGTCTTCCTTTCATTTTCTTCATTTCATATAGTATATCTCTCTAACTTCATTACCATGTTCTTAAATCCTTTATATTCTGTTCCCCTACTATTTTATGTATCATTTATGAGTGGGTGACCCATGTCCCCTCTCTTTTTAATGTTTTCTAAAACCTTGTAACATAGACGTTATGCTGCAGAATTTCCGTCTCAAAATGTCTCTCTCTTATTATCAAATTCATTTATTTTATTAAGTGAATACTGAAATGTCTTTTTTCTAAATGGATATTCACATATATACCAAAATTTTCTATTTTAAATTCTGGGATTTACATACATAAGACCTGCTTTCCATTTCTGTGGGTTTTAAGTGACATAAAGATTATGTCTTTAAACAGTTTTTAAAATGTTATGATTATGATATGAAACCCATTTATTCTATTCTATATAGGTTGTTTATGAAATTATTTTTGATGATATATGTGGCTCACATGATAATAAAGGAAAAATTAAAGGTGTGACCTGATAGTGCTCCAATGCATTGGATAAAAACTTAATCTCTAGAGATGACCATTTTGACTGATACCTTGGTGAATAACCTTGGTAATTTTTATTGACACCTTGGGGATGGACCTTGGTGAAACGGAAATGATTTTCAATGTTAAATGTTGTATCCACCTCTTAAAGTTATGCAATACATTATTTTTATTATGATATGCCTCATGATTTCTTTCTCATGCCTTAAAGTTCTTTTTCATGACATTGTTGATGTATCTCAAGTTCACATGTTAAATGTTTCCCCTTGTTTCCCTTAATGGGACTTCTGCTCACCCTTTCTTTTGATGTATGTACCCAGGTTATGAGATGCAGTGATGAACCTAGTATGAACATAAGGATAAGCCTTTCATGTTTTTATGAAGAATGTTTTATGTTTTCATGTTTTAATTTCCTGGTTTCCAAGATACTAAACCTTAAAGATCCTCAGTTTTGTATAATGAAATAAAAGTTTATGTGATAAAAATGTGGGATGCTATATTGGAAGGTACCACAAAATAAAAGGGAAATTAATTGCATGAAATATGGTGTTTTGATCCACAAAATATAACTAAATTTCACATATAGGAGACAAGAATGACTAGGGATAAGTGGAGGATACATGAAATAGAAAAAATATAAAGGTACCCAAGAATTTATAATAAATCATGAGAACATGGCATTACTACACTACAAAAAGGGTCATGATAAAATTCAAAAACCCTCATGGATCATGATATAATTCATGAACTCAACTAAAAACCAAAAACCCTAGAAAGAAAAGAAATTTCTCATTAAAATTTCAATTGTGAGAAGATCCCTTAAAATTCATATCTAAGGTATCCTATAACCAAATGCTCCTTTGTTCAATACCTATCACTAACATATAAAGGAACCCACGAATTATTAAACCATTAGAAAAAAATATTAACGCTATTACAAAAAAATCACATTGAAGCCCATGATTCTCATCCTTCTAGAGAAAAATTAAATAATACTGGAATAAGCGTCACACCACACCACTTTAACCAACACTACAATATCACCCACCACAACCCAATACAATAGGCCCAACAAACCTCTATAATTTGACCAAAAAATAATGATGTAACCCATATGGCCAAGATAGTGTTCTTGCTGAAAATATAAAATTCATAAAAAACCCATTTTATTCCACTATGATACCTTAAAACTTCTTCTAGGAACCTCTAGATCTGAAAAAAAAACCAATTAAAGTATTAATAATACCTAAATATTTGTAAGTATTTTTTTGTAATTAAGGTATCACTTGATAATTGATCTATATAATATGGGAATTTATCCCAATCATCTTATTTTCAAAGGAACATAGGCATTGTTCACGGAAAGACTGTGTTTTGAACCTATAACAATATATTTTATATTGGATATATTTTACTTTTTCAGGATTATAAAACATTAAATGAAATGTATTAATATATTTTGTACATGAGATTTAATTCGAAACATCTCAACTTAAATAACCAAACAATACCTTAAGTAGTTTCAGTTTGACACATTAGGTATGACTACTAATCTCCAAAGATTTGCGAAAATGAAAAAATATTATAATAAATATTTTTAGTTTATTTAATCTATTATATTAACAGACAATATATAATAATACTTCCAAAAAGATCAAATGAGATATGAAGATGATGGAGGTAAAACTAACAGTTTGAGGAACATAATTGTTTTACACAGTTTCTTTGTGGTCTAAATGTTGCTGTTGGATTTATGTATATGTTAAGATGTGTAGGGAGAGAAAAATATATACTCTAGAAATAGGATTCATTTAATATTGTGAATAATTATTCACTATGTGAACTATTACTCGTAAGGTTTCTATGGGAATATGGTGGGCGATATTTATTGCATGCAATTATAATTCATGATCCATATGATATTCATTCCTGTATTTAGTATTTTTATTTATAGTTTTAGGTGACTAGAATTTTATAATAATTGGGAATTGATGATTTAATGATGTGAATTCATACTTCATGTCGTGAATTAGGTTAGTTCTATACAATTTATTAATTATAGCACCCATTTGTTCTAATGAAGATTTTCACTTTTTCTATCAAAACTACAGCTCTCTCTAGGGGATTTTGGTGATCCTAACCCCAATAGATTCCTCTTTAAAGATGTTATCAAGAATTAGTCTTTGGGAATCAATGTTAATGCTTATGGTTATTCTTCTCCCATGCAATCTTTTTTCTTTTGGAGTAACTATAGACCGAGGATGTTGTGCCTAGATTTATGGGTTATAGTATGTTTTTATGATTCTTATTTAGTATTACATGATGTAATAAACAGGATATCACGAATCTATAAATCTAAGAATAATTTTATGTGTTGAATTATTTTGAGAGGGGTTGTAACACCCAAAGACATTAAAATATTTTCCTTTGAGAAATAATTTGATTTTGTTACGAGCTTGATTTATGAAAAAAATATATACTTTTATTACACATTTATTAATCTTTATATTTCTTGATAAGGAATCCCAAGGCTAGCTTACATTACATGCAAAAATTACTGTCATTAATGGATTGCGTATCACGGAATACCGAGTTTTACCGTGAAAAAAATATATTATTAAAAATATCATTATTAAATTTAATATGATATAAACTAGCCTTTAAATTGATGTTAATGAATTTTATTGGATAAATTATGAAAATATATATTTTAATTCATTGGTTAAATATTAATTAAAAAATAATATTGAAACTAAATGAATATAAAGGGGATGATATTTTAAATGGCCATTTTATGAGAAAAAAGATTTATCCTAATAAGTTAAATTAATTAAAATTAGTGGATTATTTTAAATAAATTTATATATTATAAACTCAAAAAATAATTTTTATATTAAAAAAGTATATTTGATAAGTATAATATAGGAACAAACCCATTATTTCGTATAAAATTAAATATTATTCTAAAGGGGCGTTTACCGCATTTTAATAGAGAACCTATTTGGAATCCATTTTTTCACTATTTAAATGATAATATATGTCAAAATAACCACAATATAACAAATGGGATCATAAAAATTATTTTGGGGTTAATTTTTGGTATTTTATGTAATGTTTTATTTTTTGATTAATAATGAAAAATACTGAATATTAATTCAAAATGGCTTATTCACCTAATTTAATTATAATGCTATATTATATTAATAATTTGTTTTAATGTTTAATTAGATAAATTTGACATCAATTAATTTAATTTAGGTCTTTAGAATCCATTTAACATTGAAACTAGATATAAAATACTTGCAAACATTTGAAAATGTTTTTAGTTTAAAAACCCGCATTGTTGTCCCATATGCGAGATTAATTATAATTAATTTCTTCCACTTCTATGATAAAATTTTGTAAAAAATGATTCAATATTTTTAATAAGAATAATATATAATTTCTAATATGGGTACATAGTTTTTGACCTCAAATATTATCAAAAGTGAATAAAATTAATTACAATGATTAAGAGAAAAAATAGCTTAACAAAGGACTAAACCATAAACATAAGGCCCAAAATGACCTATAGATATTTTAAAATAAATTGGATGGTAATATTTAGACCTAATACTCCCTCAGATATAATTTGGATAATTATTGTATCCACTTTTAATGGGGAAAACGAGGGTGGAATACCCTTTCCAAAAAATTACAAGAATGCCACTCCTCCTCTATAAAAAGGAACACACCCTTGTACTTCCTCACACGTATAAAGCCATTTTTTCAATGTAATCTTTTAAAAAAAGCTCCCAACATACCTCCCATAATCCTAGAACCCTCAAATTAGGAAAAAATAAAACCAAGGAAGCGCTTTGGTGTAAACAAAAAGAAGTTACCTGAAAAGAGGTAACATCCATCTTCAAGCTCTTTGTTTTATTTTCATTGTAACCCTCCTAAAATCTTATTATTCCACGATTATATTAAATATTTTTAATTTATATATACCTAATTGATTTTAATATGATGGTTCTTCCTACACTCACACACTATTCCATCTAAAGGGTAACGAACATACCATTTGTGTACGTTGAACTACCTCCTCGCGAAACAATGAATGTTGGATTTCTTCCATTACAACTATTCATGGATGGGACTTATAATGGAAAACTATATATATTATATATATAAATATGATATTTATAATATATTTATTCTTTTTTAATTATTATATAGAACAAAATTTTATGATTTCCATTTTTTATAGTATAACATTGTTTGTTGAAGTGTGGACTACCGCCTCTTTAAAGCGATGTGATTTGTTTACACATTACATGGAATGTATTAGGGATTGTTTTACTTAAATACTTGTTACATAAGTGACATATATATTATATTAATTACAGAATTATCTTTCTATAAATATAATATATCATTTTCAGTATTACCCTCTTCACACTAAAAAAAAGTGACAACGTCATCCATGGACTTGGTGACGACCATTTCCTCGATGCAATGTGAATCCTTAAAAAAAGAAACAAATATATAGATAAGTATTTATGCTAAAATAAAATGGTATTTATGATAAAATTATCATTATTCAAATATATAATGTATCTTACCTTCTTTCCATAATGATCATTTAGAAATGGCGACGTTATTCATGTGTATGTAGTGCCTACCGTCTCTATGATGGTAACATTGGTTCATTTTTCAAAACCATATTTCATGACTATTTTTAAAAGTATAATTGATTTATAAATATGATAATTAGTTCATTATTATTATTTTAGATATGTTTGTATAATAACCCCTTCAATCATAGTCAACATACCAATGTCATTTTGACACATGAACCGAATTTGGTCAAAACACCCAATGTAAACATAATTATTACAGTAGTTATAAAAAACATCGTAATAAATTACGTAAAAGTAATAATAAACATGAAAAAGATTCTAAATAAAGTAAACTAGATACATATGTTTATTATTCTGGAATATAAAGACACATGTTACATGTCGAACTCAAGGTAAGGGAACCTTATCTCACATTTAATTAGATGAGGAAAACACCATTTTCACCACTTACTTCTTTTGTGTGGTTTATCTATTACCCCGTTTTATATATTTTATCATGAATTAATTTCCCATCAAGGTATTTAATATTTTCATTTAATTCTATTCATTCATGAGGCTTATGATTTAAATTTTTCAAATTGGTATGAGAAACTTTGGAATGTTAAAAAGATTATTTTCCTTTTGAATAATTTTAATAATATTTCAATGGTATTTACATTCATCAATGTCAAAAACCCATGTTTTTAATTATCCTAAACTGAGTAAATGTTGATAAATTCATATCCTTTACTCTATATTTATATTTGATAAGGAACGTTGTTTATTTAAATCAATTGTTCGATATATGAGGAATGCTTTGGATGTGAACTATATGGCTTATGGACCATTTAATCCAAGACCTATACGTTGGGGATCAGTTAATGAAAGGAAAATAGGTTGGGGACTATTTATAATAAAATCCCCACAATGAATCGGTAGTCTCATGACATAAATTTAATTAGAAAACTCATTTTTATTAGTAAACAGAATGATTTAAACTATCTTGTGAATGGTCTTGATAGTAGAGTAACATTTGTATAAACCATATTAGTTTGTAATCAAATTAATTTAAACTATATTGTTAATGTTTTTAATGGTAATGGTTCCATGCACATAAGAAACATGGAATGCTATATTTAATCATTTCTTTTATTGAGAAGTGTATTGTTATTGTTATTGTTATTATTATACATGATATTTTTTTCTTTGACATTATAAATGGATCCACTTTATTATTGGTTTATTGGTTAAATGATAGGTGTTTCAGTAATTTACTTTACTATATTGATTTTTCCTTATCCATTTATATAAATGAAAATTAGGATAAGTTATATACCTTTTTATGTTGTCTATTCTCATTAATTCATTAATTATTCTTCCATACATAGCCTTAATGATCATTTGAGCTCACACTTATTTTTATTTCTTTCCCCTGGTTATGATGGATATTCATTTGAATGAGTATCAAGGATGATTTTTATTTCATTTTATTATGTATCATGTTTTATTTTCTTTTCACTATGTGTTATGGGTATCATATATGTAATCTGGTTAACCAAAAATCTAAACTTCTATATACATTGATATTTGAAGCTTGTATCTATGCTAATGTGATAAACTAAGGCACCAGCATTGGGATTCTATTGTTAGGTCATTAAAGTTAGTATTAGAGAAGGATTAACAATATCATTGGAAAATAAATTTTAGAAAACATTTATTTGGGAACATAAACCTATGATAGACATTAAGGATTAGTATAGAAAAAATCCTTATATTTTGGTAAGATATTGATTATGTGTGCCTTACTAGAAATAAATATATTTCTAGATACTACAAGTGGGTGTGGTTCTGGAAGAAATGTTCCTAAGGTTAACAAGTCTATCATGGTTAACTAGCCCTAACTCGACATAACATGGTACATAACATTGGGACTTACTACGCTCTATGTTTGAAACTCCTAGGGTATATTCTTAGGATAATTCACATTTTATTTATAAACCACTACTAAGGATTTAAAATTAAAAAATATCTCCAAAGAAACCATGTATATGATTAATAAGTTTGATACAAATAAATGGTTCAATTTATGTTAATTATTTAACTATTTTTGGTATCATAAACTATTATTTATAATTATATGAACTGATTTAGTGCATGTTTTCATGTATAAATGGTTCTAAGAATAAGGATTATGAACCTCACCAATGTACATGATCCAATGAGTAAGACATATCATATCATTTATGGAATTAGGCCAATATTTTGAAGGTAAATAGTCTCCCAAGAATTATCATTATATAAAGACATAGTTTCATGTGATAATGAGATGGGTAAAGAATTATCCACGCCTTACAACCTTGAAGGAAAACAAGAATAGAATACCGTGGAAGGTCAAAAGATGTATAAATGGGAGAAATTAAATAATTATTTTCCCACATGTGATAATTGTGGTAAGAAAAGAAATGGTAATTCCTTATAGGTAATGTGAGTTTGATACATGTGTGGTGAAAAATGCCACAGATTTTGTGATTCTAAGGGAAAAAAGAAAATTACAATGTGAAATTATTTCACTACAAGGAGATGGGACACTAGGAAAATATATGACTCTTGCATTAGAAGAATATACACCAAAATTGGATAATTGATCACGGTCAATATTATACTACTACCATAGACTAAGAGGAATGATTAATGTTCTAATGTTTAGATTTAATAATTATTTTTTTTTAAGTAATTTATTAATGACATATAGGTTATAAGAATTATAGAATATATGAGGATCGTACTACAGTAATTTTTGTTAAGGATTTGCGATCATTAATATAATAGTACAAAGAAAAAATTTTCCGTAGAAAGTATTTTTTTTTTCAAAAATACATTGTTGAGGGAAGGATAAGCCTTAATATGCTCATGGTGTTGAGGAAATGATTCTAGGAGAAAGTTATAATTGATATGAATAATGAAAATTGGATTATACTAACTTCCCTAGAACTAATTATAATGTTTATGACCTTAAAACATAGATTGTTCATAAGAATATCCAAATTAGAAAATGGATTAATTTGATCATTGGATGAGGTTTTAGAGATTATTTTATTACTTCAAAATATAAATCATATTATTCAAAGAGATTTGGTAGAAATAGTTCAAGGTTTAATCAAAGGAAAAGATAATGTTTATAGAAAAATGTATTTAATTATATTCATTGAGGGTGAAAGAATTCTGTAACTCTAGAAAAAACTGTCCTAAAATAAAAATGTTATCCTATTATGTTCATATATGATGAAGAAAATGGTCCTTTATATCATCGAATATTTTTGTTTTTGAAACCCTTAAATTTCTATTAATCACTTATTTTCTTCTGAACAATAACTAGAGTAATTTATACTTTTCTTCCATGTCCATGTTTCTATTTCCCGCCTATATTCACATAATTGGGACCCTAGTTATGTGAAATTCATATGTCTCAATATATCTTATTAAAATTATGTGATATTAATCCTATTCATGATGTGGGTTTCCTTCAAGAATATTATTTTCAAATATCAAACCCTAGATCAATGTGATCACATTTAAATTGTGAGGAAGCAATTTAATTAAGGTATAGAGAATGTAATACCTCAATACATTACTATATTTTCTGTTTTATAATAAATTTAATTTTGTAAATAGTTTTATTTATAAAAAAAGTTAATATTATGTTAACAGAGATATAATTTATATCTTTTTCTACACAGAACCCTATGTTTATCTTGTGTTACACGGAAAAATGACATTCCTTGATGACTTGTGTAACACGGAAGACAATGTTTTACAACATAAAATATATTATTGAAAATATCATTTTTAAAATAATAAGATATAAATTAGCTATTAGATTGATCTTTATTAATTGTCTTAACTAAATTTTGAAAATATATAATTGAATTCATATGTTACCTGTTAATTGGAAATGAATATAGAAATCAAATGAATATAAAGGGGTTGATTTTATAAAAGGAAATTTTTGTGTGAAAATTATATTTATCATATTAATATTAATTAATAACTATTAGTGGATGATTTTAGTGTTATTTATGTATTTTATATTCAATAAAATATATTTTAATTTCATCCAGTAGGTTTGATAAACATATGATAAGAACAAATACGATATTTCATATAAAAATCAATATTCTTTTAAAGGAACTTTTACCACATTTTAAAGGAGAAACAATTTTAGATAAAATTTTTGGAACATTTATTTATTATATATGTAAAAATAAACTTCATCCTGTATTAAAAAAAATTATCTTATGTTTTATTTTTGGTATTTTGCTGTGAAGTATTATTTTTTCATGAATTGTGACCAATCCAAAATTTTAATTCAAAACTTATTTTTTGAATTATTTATTTATATGATTAAATTATATTTTAACTATTTTTATAGTTTATTTTGATTAATTTTACATAAATTAATCTAATTTAGTTCATTTAAATCTTATGCACATTGAAATTGGATATGAAACCATTACAATCTTTCAAACATGTTTACTATAAAAACCCACACTATCATCCCGTCTATGAGATTAATTTTAAATTAATTTTAGTATCTTATTTCATTAGAATTTAGGAAAATGGATTCGATATTTGGAATCAGAATAATTTATATTTTTTAATATGGTCAATATTGTTTTTTGACCAAAAATATTAGCGAATGTGACTAAAATTAATTACAAAGATTAAGAGAAATAGTAGTTTAACAATAGACTAAACCATAATATTAAGGTCCTAAATGACCTAAAAACTTATCCAAAATCCATTTTATGGACATATTTTGACACTATCCTAAAATTTATCAAATTTTAAAAATTATTGGAGCTAATGGAAATGGGAAAAACGTGGTGGAATTTACATTTCAACAATTTAAAAAAATGCCACTCCACCTCCACTATAAAAAGGAACTCACCCCTTCTACTTAATCACACCTATCAATACCTTTGTATCTCCCAAAATCTACTAAAATAAGCTCCCAAAACCCTTCGAATCATCCAAGAATCCTCTCATTAGGAATAAATAAAATTATATAACCCCTTTGGTGGAAACCAAATGAAGTTACCCGAAAAAGATATAACATCCTTCCACCAGATCATTATTTTATTTTCATTATCCACCCAATAAAATAATATTATTACATGATTATATATTAAACTATGTATCCTAAATATACTGATATGTTTTCATTCAAATTATTTAACCTAAACTCACACACACTTCCACATAATGAAAAATAGACTTTTTGTTTGTGTGGGCTGAACTATCGCCTCACGAAATGGCGATTGAATTTTTTTCCTTTAGAAGATTTCATGGTTAGGAATTATGATGGAAAATTAATTTATATATGATATTTATAATATTTTTATTCTCATTTAATTCTTATATAAGACATAAACTCATGGTTTCAATTTTGTGGGAATAAGATAACATTGTTTGTGGAAGTGTGGACTACTATCTCCTCAAAAGGATATGACAGGTTCACACATTATATGGAATGTATTAATGATAGTTTTAATTAATAATATGTAACATAAATGAAATATATATGTTAAAAATTATAGAATTAAATTTTTTTAATATAATATATTATTTTCTTTATCACTATCTTCACACACTAAAGAACTGATAATGTCTTTCAGGGGTGTGTGGACAACCGGATCCTCTATGCGATGTGAATTATTTTACATCATGAGAACTCTATATATAATTATGTAAAATTAAATAAAAAGTTATTTATGATATAATGGAAGGTCTGGAATGAAATTATTTTACTTATCTTCTTTCCATAATGATCATTGAAAAATTGGAACGTTACTCATGTGTACATACGACCTACCATCTCCATGATTGTAACGTTTGTTCATTTTTCATAACCATATTTCTTGATTGGTTTTAAAATTATATTTATTGTATAAATATGATAATTATTTCCGAATTATTATTCTTTATATGTTTATATAATGAACCCTTTGATTATAGTTGAGCTACCAATGTCATTTTGACACATGAACCAAACTTGTTGAAATCACCCGACATAAAATTCATTGTTCAAGTAACTATATATAACATTTTTATAAGTTATGTAAAAGTAATATTAAATTTGAAAAAGGTTATTTGACATGTAAATAATTAAAAAATGTTTAGTATTCAAGAATATAATGAAAACATGTCAATTAAGACTCTAGGTAAGTGGTTTTTGACTCACTTTTCTTTCCATGATGCATACACCATTTCCACAGCTTACTTATTTTGTTTTTTGCATATTCTCCCCCTTTTGATGTATTATATCCAGAAGTAATTTATCTTCTTGGTATTTAAAACAATCCATTAATTTTATTCCTTCATGAGGCTTATTATTCAAATATTTCAATGTGGTATGGGACACTTTGGAATATTTAAATACTATTTTCCTGTAGAATAATTTTAATGATATTTAAATTGTATTTAAAATAAAAAACATTAATAAAATTTTTTGTTGTATATCCTTAATTGATGAAATATTAATAAATTTTCATCCTTTACTGAATATGGATAAGTACGTTTTTTAAATTGATTACTCGATATCTCAAGAATGCTTTAGAAATGCACAATACCAGTTGGGAACCGGTTAACACATGCCCTAAAGGTTGGGAAATAGTTATTGAAAGCATGATGGGTTAAGGACCCTTTAATGTAATCCTCATGATGCATTGATATTTTCATGAGATTAATTTAGTTGAAAAAACCCTTTTCTTTTTTAACCAGTATTATTTAAACTATCCTATGAAATTCCTTGAGAGTAGTGTTATGGTGGGAGAAACCAAATTGGTTTGTAACAAGTATATTTTATATCATCTTGTGACAGGTCTTGAGAATAATGGTCCCATATACCTAGGAAACAAGGAATCCAATAATTAATCATTTCATTTTTTTATAATTGAGTTGTTATAATTATTGTTATTCATGAGATTTTTTCATTGACATTATATATGGATTCATTTCAATATCAGTTTATTAGTGAAATTCCATGTTTTTCCATTATTTACCTTTACGTGTCGATTTTTCCATATCAAATTATATTAATGGAAATTTTTCTCAGTTATTTACCTTTTCCATGTTGATTATGCTCATTGATTCATTACTGCTTATGTTGTACTAACCCCTACTGAGAATTTGAGCCGACCCTTATTTTTTTTCCTTTCCCTAGGTTATGAATAAGATCCCTTTCATTGAGTTTCATGGATAATACTTTTTTAATATTATTATGTAACAATTTTTGGTTTTATTTTCTTAATGTATTACAAGTATCATGTATGTTGTCTAGTTTTCCAAAAGTACTAAACTATTCATTCCATTGGTATTTGAATCTTTTATTTTTTACAATGTAATAAATTAAGGCAATGACTTTGGGCATCAAGGGACACGGCGTTACATAGGTTTTTTATCCTTCATTTTTATTACTTTAAAACATGGAATCAATTAGTTTTTAAATAAAATTCCATTACTTTTAAATGGAAAATCATTTCTAATCATATTATATTTTCTGGATGGTTGATATTAAATATTAGGTTGTGGGTGATGGGTCATGGAGATTTGAAAAATTATTTAACTATTTTTTTTAACAATATTTTTTTGTTTTATGGTATTGGAATAAACATGGTTGGTTATGGGTGTGTATTCAGACCTACATGGGGTGGGAAATGTTGGGTTGGAAACGGTAAATAGAAATTTTGGGTGTCAAGCAATTTTCCTTTGTGTGCCATGTTGGGTCACGAGGGTTTTTATCCACACATGAGTTATACAATTTATTGGGGGTGATTTGATAGAGGATACATTGGGTTAGGAATCACATGGGTGTGTGGGTTAATGGAAGAATATAATTTTATGTGTGGGGATTTCATTGATATTAACATATGACCTTAATTATTGGTTATATATTTGTATATTATCGTATAAAAAAGTTGTGAGCTAACATATTAAAATTTTAGTAGAATTTTTTATAAGTCATAGGGTTTAACTTCTGGGTTGTATACACAATATTTGTATATGAAGATTGGTGTATATTAATATAATTTGTATCATGAGACATGTGAGGGAAATATTTTTCAATTCAAGAGTAGAGTATCTTGATGTTGTGGTCACTAGTTGATGAATCTTGTATGTATTCTAGAGTTATATTCTGATATAGTGAAATATTGAAACTTGATATTTTTTTGTGGACTTTATAATTTAACCTTGTATTATTTTCCTATTATCACATTGAATATTGTTTTGTTATTTTATGTCATTGATATGTTTTTTGGATTATATCATGAATCATTATTATTTTTGTATCATTGTGTTTTTCTATTACTGGTTACTAAATTAATGGAAAATCATCCATTATGATATAGGAATCCATCATCTTTTATTATTATCATTTGGTGTCTAGTGTAAATCACCTAAATTCATGCACACATTGGTCATTCTTGAGAAAAAAGGTTGTGCTTTTTAAAAATGGTATCATTTTGGTTGGTCTGACTGTTGGGATGGTATTAAAGATTTACGATATGTCTATATGTGAGATTTATAGAATAAAGATACATATCTAAACTCACTATGCTAAACATAATGTTAATAGGGTATCCTAACTATAATAATTGTTCATAAACACTTCTAACTGTGTTTTCATCTCCTCAAATTGGGTTAAGACGATGAAAAAAAGAGTAACATGATTTAATAAAGAGACTACTAAATAGGATTGAATTATATGTATATTATTTATGATCAATTAATGTGAGAATATGACACATGATCTTATTTTTTTACTTTAATGTAATGAATAACCCATTGTTTGAGAAATAAGTAGTACTGGTTTGTGTTCTTTATATGTTCATTGAAAGGATGGAACCTGTTAGGATTAATAGATAGTAGAAAGAGGGTATTGTTTAGAATTAAGTTCCACCTGATGAAAAGGTGAAAAGAATAGATTTTATTGAGTATTTTGAATGTATTCCAGAACATTGTCCTAGAAACATGGGATAAGTAACCTCATCGTCTGGATCATTCATCAACTCCCTTGAATAAAAACCCACTAATATTTCAGGGCGATTCCAAAACAAAATAAGATGCACTTCTAGGTAGTATTCATAGAATCTTTGAGTTCATTTGAACACTAGTTGAGATAAAGGTTAGACAAGAAATGTATATGTTTGATGATCAGGAAATATACTAGGGGAGTTAAATGTTTAAGCTAATATTGATGAAGGTATTATTTGGGAAGGGATTGATTAATTTTTTAATAATTAATTTTATCATAGAACCTTACATCTATTAGAAGGATGAACTTCATTTCATTTAAGTAGGAACCATGTTAGTTATGGAGTATGCAACTCAATTAACTCACCATATATGCTTTTCAACAAAGGTGGTCATCAAGAAATCTCTTAAATAATGTATATTTGATCATGTAAATGACCTTATATTTTCACTATGGTTTTCATTTATTGTATTGAGAATTATTTAGACATTGTGAATGAGGAGATAATTGTATAGGATGTTATTGCTTGGAATCACAGTGGAGGGGACATCTTTATCAGTCAAGACAAAGGTGTGAGCTATAGTTGTTAGAATATACATAGAAAAGAAAACCACTATTGGGGTAACTGAACCCCAGATATCTGTTCCACTAAATTAATCAATTTCCCCCACCATCCAGTAATGAAATGGGTTGTTTTAAATATGGATCATTATGGAATAAGAATAATGAATTCACAAAATCTCATCAAATGTGTTATAATTATGGATGAAAAGTAAACCATAAGAACTATTATACAAAACCTCTAAATACAATGGAATGAAATAGAATAAATCAGTAACATGTGTCTAAAAAATGATATGGATGATCTGTCAAAATAGTTCACTCCCTTATAATTAGGTGACTCGAAATGATTCCAAGAATAACTCCATCACCAAACCATGTCCACCTCAATAAGGGAGAATTTATTAATTGATAGAATCATAGTGATATCTATATGGATATGATTTTTCTATCTAAACTGAGGAACTGATCCCTCAACTATGTGAGGAACCATTATTCTTAACTTTCCCCCAATTCATAACATGTTTGATACTATTATAAATAGAGTTTCCTTTGGAAATGATTCCTCATATTCTAATAATTATGAAACCTCTTTGAAAAAGAGACAATTGATAATTCAAGTTAAAAAAGTTTCATTATCATAAATGATGTTCCCTTCTTATTATATTTTATTATCTTGGAGATGGAATTATTTCACATAATCCTTGGAATTTATTGGTTGGTGGAATTGAAAGCATGTATGGATTATTATGATCACTAAGAAAATTTCCCATATCTATATGTATCTATTCATATTTTTGTTGGTCAATGGTATATAAATGATGGAAGAGTATAACCATTAATTATTTCAAATAAAACTATTTCTTATTAGTTTATTATAAAAATCCTGACCACCATGTAGGGAACATGGGATAAGAATATTCATTCCATAGTAGATTGATACATTGATATTTTACACATGATTTCTTTGGTTAAACACTTGAGATAGAAGGGTAATTATTGATTGGCCAACATTTAAGATTGATCCATATTTCACATCCATCCTATATAATTTCATTGAAATAATTATAGGATTAAAAGGTCCATCATGAACACATGGAAATAAATGTATTCGTATAACCAGGTACATAACCTTGTGTTGCTTTGGTTTTAATAAAATGGTATATGGCTCACTTCATCTATGTGTTTATTATCACAAACTAAACCATTTTATAATTGGTATCCCCTTCCCTGGATCAATGAATTATTTATTTAATTTACAGGATCCAAGTGTTTCTCCAATATTCACTTATGGTTACAATACAAATATATTTTATTTAGGAATGCGTATGTTTTAATGAATATTTTCATAGTTTTTATTGACACTATGGATACATGGTAATTCCATTTAGTATCACAAATTAACCTATAGTCATTTCTTATACCAGTATAGAATTGGGGGCATATTACTATAGAAACCCTCAAAGGTCCAATATAGACACTTTGTGAGCCCGATTATATTTGGGTGATTTTGGTTTGACTTACCCAGAAATCACACTTTATTCCAATGAAAGAGTCCAATATAGTAGGTGTTTTAGAAAATCTCTATAACTATGATGTGATGAATTAATATAGGGTTCTAGTTTCTATTTGTTTAATAGATACCCCAGATTAACATCAATGATTTATAAATATTTCCAATAATCCCTAGGAACTCAACTAACCATTAGTAAAATATTTCATTCAAAGATGGATGGATAAAAAAAATGTACAATTAAATTTTTTTGAAGACATTCCGAGAGATTATTCAATGGATTTTGATGGATCATGGGAATATTATATAACTATGGTGTAGTTTGTGTATATGAATAGCTATCATTAGGTGATAAATATTACTGATTTCAAATAATTGTGTGGTCTTTCTTTCTTCATTATACTTTGTTAGGTAGGTATATAAGAAACAACATTAATTGTGTCCATATTTCTCCATGAGACTACTAAAATGAGTTATAGAATTAGAAAAAGGATTAGGGTAGACTTGGTTTTCTCAAAATCCTATGTAGATTGTCACTATTAGACATTCAGTTTTGAAGTGGTGGATCTTATATTATAAAAGGTGACAACGATATTGGGAAATCATTGTTTGGGAAAAAAGAGAAATTTGATCCTTGGTATGTTGGGCCTTTTAAAAATTTTGAATGGATTAGTGATGTTCTTATTAGTTATCTCTACCATCAATATTCATTTCTATTCAAAATAATTTCCCAAGACTCATAACTGGAGAAATACCAACTGAGTCCAAAATATCTAATAAGTTTAAATCATTTGAATCTTGAGAATAATGTAACATTTAATCACACCAAAATTAATATTCTAGACTAAAAATATGATTCCTTGGATGGAATATAGATATCATTTTTTGGAGTATAATGGACAGTTTGTGGGATGCATGAAGAGATATAGTAATGGCAGAATCCTATGATAGGACAATGCCCAGAACTATTCCAAAGAAATGGTATCTTCCAGAGTTATATGGATGTAAAAACCAATGTTGTGGAGTGTGTGACACTCTAAATTGGAGGTAAAAATTTTTTTACATTATTTCTTTGAGTTCTGGATGTCGATGTTGGATTAGTGGATGTGTTTGAAGGTGTAGGGAGAGATAATTCATGAATCGTGCTACTAGTGTCAGTTAATGGAATGAATAACTATTTATAATGTGTAATGGTAATGGGATGAATTTTATTAAAATATAGTGGATTATTTTCTTAGTGTGAATCTTCAACTAATCACTTGAATTAAATTTACAGGCTTAACATGTTTCATGTATTATAGTTTGAGGAAATTTAAATTTAAGGGTATGTTGGAATCAATGATTTTATGATGTGAATGCCTCTTTAATGTCATGAATGAGGTTATTCCCAATTTTTCTTAATTCATGTGACCTTGCACTAAATAATATTACCTATTTTCCCTCTAATCCCATACTATCTCTAGGTTATTTTGGAGATCCAACTGCCCCTACAGACTAGATTCATAATTTTTTCAAGCATAAAACTTAGGAAATCAAAATTAATGATTTGGGTTCTTCTTCTAAAATGAAATACTATTATTTTATTTTATCTAAACTCTTTTCTAAGGTTGATATATGTATCATAGAATGTTTTTATGAATCTTATTGAGGATTTATTGAAGGCAATAATTTTATTCCCATATATATGAATCATGGGATGATTCTTCATGTTTAGTGATTTTGAGGAATGTGTCTTCTCCCTCATTCTCTTTCCCTTGAAACATAGTGTCTCTCGGTTTCTACATATATTCTATTTTTTTGAATAAAAAATCCTATAAAATATCTATTGAAATATCTTGATTATTAATATTTAATCATGGGGTAAGTGTAATCTATTTTTGAGTTTCTTAAAATTATTCAATATTTTTATTTTATACAATATTATTTTTAGTGTTTGAAATTGGTAAGACCATAGTGGGTTGCATGGGTTTTTTCATATTCATACAGAATGGGATGTCTGGGGTTTGATATGGATAAGAATAATTTATGGGATCAATGGATTTTACCTTAGTGTGATGACATTGGCCTGGAGGGATTTGTACCACTACTAAGTTTGACTATTCTATAGGTCTACATTGGAAGAGGATTCATTGGGTTGGGAATTTCAATTGTGTGCAGTTTTCCTCCATAATTTTTCTGTCAAAAAACTTCTTTTATGATCTTGATTATTATTTTTCATATATTAAGCATTTTCTATAAAATAATATGACCTATATTTATTTAGTTTTAGTGTAATTTGTGAGAATTATTGGACTTTTCCTATTGAGTTGTAGACTAAATAATGTATATGAATATTGGTGATCATACTACCTCTTGTATTTTCATTTAAGTATAAGAAAGATTTAATACATCTTGATTGGATCATCTTGATATTGTGGACATTAGTGGATGAATCTTGTAGGTATTGTAGAATTGGGATGTGATTTTGTGTCACCTTATCACTTGAGTTTTATAATTTTTTTAATTAAAATATTCTTCCTTGTATTTTTTTACATATGTGAATCTAATATATTTATTGTATTTATATCATTTAAATGTTAATAGGATTATCTAATGAATCATGGTTACAATGGTATCATTAAAGTAGGCCAATTATTAGTTAATCATCTAATTGAAAACCAACCCCTAACAAAATATATTAATCCTTTGGCATTTATTTTCAACCATTGGTTCTAGGGGGCATCAAATAAGGTTAGTATAATTTTGATCCTTACCAAGCCACTGGGTTGGAATGCAGTGTTATAATAGACATAAAGAAAAATTAAAACATATTTGAGGTTGTAAAACCAATATTCTGGTTGTGTATATTTTATATAAATAATAATATACATCAACCTTTATATGTGTAAAACTATAAAATTCATAATTTAAAAAATAAATACAAAAAAATATTCCAAAAGATGACTCAATATAGGTGAATGAAAAAATATAGGGAAACACCAAAATTTATATAATGGTTTTGTTTCCAAAGGCATTCCATCAAAAAAACAAAAAAAATATTGTTATCATATATTATCACCATCAGCCCATAAATATAAATGCTTTAACTTGACCTCGTTCATATGAAACAGGGATTGTTTTTAATCTATAGGAACAAAAATAGTGTGTTAGTATATCCAAACCAATGGATGTCACAATTATACCTATAAATTTCTATCCAAAAAACATCTATATAATACAGTATTTAGAAGTATAAAAATAATAGAGTAATAAAGGGACATGTAATCAATTAATGTTTTGGTAAAGGAAAATGTTCAATTAAACAATCAAATATAGAGAAACAACTAAATAATAAAGTTATGTATTGCCATAATATCATAAGATTCCACACTCTCCTCTTATGAAGGAACTATAAAGAAACCATATGCATGCATCCATAACCATGTTAGATGCCACTCTCTCCTCATAGGGTGGGATATATATATATATATATATATATATATATATCCATAATCATATACATATACATAACATATCTTATAAAATAGACCACTCTCTTCACATGGAGGAGAATATTTTATGGTTTGTATATATATATATATATATATAACTTTGTATAGATAGTAACCCCATATCAATTGAGAAACTAAACAACAATATTTGAAACAACTACACATGAAAAACATTGAAAAAACAATGCTCAATATATGTAGTTATAATAATTGTAACAAAAAAAAATAACATAAATGTCAATAAAAAAATTATGTCAACATGTGCACATAGGTTCCATATAAACAATATATACAATAGATATCAAGAAGGAATGTTCACCTTTTTACCCATACTAAACTATAAATAACATCCTTAAGATATTTAAATGGCATAGCTATATAAAGTATAACTCCTAACATATTTCAAAAATATCATTAAAATTTTTGGTATCATGTAATATAGAATAATATCATGAACATTACATAGAAACCCCAGACATAGAATAGTATCAAAGTCAATATATGGATGATCCTAACATAAAATAAAAGGTAAAACATTTTATGGAAACATGTAGAAATTTTCTTAATATTATTATCTATATGAAAGACATAGTTGATAGTATAATTGATATTGAACACATATGACTACTTGAAACATGGATTTCATAGAACATAATGTATTTTATATAATTATTATGAAATGTTAAAATTATATTCATCTCAATATAGTGTGTAAGAATAATAAAAAAATTAATTAACATTCCTTGAAACACTCACAATTGAAGAAATAAATATTAAACTTATATGGTAGTTCATATCCAAAATTACATATCACTAACAAGAAAGGTGATAATCAAAGAAGAATAAGAAAATAATAATACTTCCTAAATCATGGAGGGACAATCAATTTGAATTTATGTTTATGTGTAACAACTTTCATAAAATTTTCTAAATTATAGATTTTATTTGGTGACCACTAATTCTAACCCATGACAATAAAAACAAAAACACCATGATATTATGAGAGAAAAGTAGGTGTCACCCATAAAAACCAATGAGAAACCAAATCCAAATGCTTAGAGAAGATATATATTACACTACAAAGTCATTTTAAAAGACATTTGTGAAAAAATAGGGTCTTAATTTACTACAAAAATAAAATAATTCAAAATTTATTTATTAGGATACCACCCAAAATATTCTTATCAATAACAACCTCATCAAACCACATAAAAGAAGAATAAAGTAAATAGGATCATAGATTGTATTTTAATATAAAGAACAATATTATAGATTCAAGAAACCATTTTAATAGGAAGATAAATACTATGGATGGAAGACCCTCTTAGCTTAGCCACATAAAAACCCAACACTCCCAACCATTTGATAATGAATCTATACAAAATCAAAGGATTTTATTGAAGTAGAGTTAAGAGGAGCCAATGAACGAGCCTAAAATATTGAGAAAAACTATTTAAGGGGGTGAGAATCCAAACATAAATGTTTTATAAAATTAATTTTACAGGGGTAATTAATATTATTATCAATTGATGAAAAAATAAACAATAACCCATCAGAACATTGGTGGGTCACGAGTAGACTTATTTTGTTCATATAAATACCACTAGAATTTTGATGGTGAGACTCCAAAACTCCATTTCCATTATATCTCTTATTACCTTCTCTCATACTTCAATGAAACCATAAAATTCTACCCGTTCAATACAAAAATTTATCAAACCTCTAAAAAATTTATTTAACAACTCAAATTATTGGTTTTATAAAAAATAAGTCACCCATAATTATGAGGGGCATTTTGAGCTTCCCAACATTGGTATTCGCATCCTAGAAAGCCTCCATCATAATTTTAGAGGAAAAAGTTTTGGTAGTTGATCTCAAAATTTAGATTCCTATTCTCATTTATCATCTGAATGTTGATTGTAAAACCATTTAGCCATTACCAATAAAATAGTTTTCCTTATAGGATCTTCTAACTTTGATCAATGATATCTATAGTTTTCCCTACAAAGTAACCATCATCATCTCATTCCATATAAATTTATCATATAACATGAATAGTATCATTTATATATATCCTCAACCGCATGACATAAGTTTTATTATTCATTTCATTTAACTGAGGAGTTATAATAAATGACCAATTATTCTATATAATAAGTACTAAAATATTTAATGGTCTATTGAATCATGTATAAATATTTAATTACATTCCCAACCATAAATTTCCTAATCAAGGAGAGAATCATATGAACACATTATTATCAACCTCAAATTATAAATTTTGTCTCCTCTAATCATCATAAGCCTTTTGGATACTCTATATAGTCATCAGTATCTTTCAGATCAATTGAACATGTTCAATTGTCTCCGTAGATCTTATAGCACTGATCAATGTTATGGAATAAATCCCCATCTAGGATAATGTAGAATAACAAGGCTTACTAAATATTTTTTGTGATGTTGATATTTGGATAGATGGTTTATAATAGATTTTGTATATAAATTTCACGAGAGAGAGATGATCATCCCAAGAGCCTCCAAAATAAAATATATGATATTTAAGAATATAATATAGAATGATATTTGTCTTCTAAATTTTTTAATCCTCCTAAGGAAGATAAATTATTCTTGAAAAAAACTTGAATATAGAGAGTGATTTTTAATCCATTAAAAATTGAGAGATGAATCTTAGGTCTTGATCATATATTTAACTATATAGGCCACCCCTGAGGATTGATGATCTCTCTAATATACTACTTCACCAAATCATAAACATAGGGTGGTTATTTGATTGTAAGAAAATGTGTTCCTTAGTTAGGTGATCATAAATCACCTATATATTGTCCCCAACTCTAAAATATATATGAAATCATGCCATAAAATATATCATCTGCTCTTACCATTTACATAAAGGTATAAAATTGGTTACAATACACCAACATGTCACTGACGCAATGACTTGATTTATTGGTAAGTAAGACATTGTGGAATGAATCTAATTATATCTCATTTAATTGAAGGCCACCATAACTACATATGAATATCATGATAAATATTGGATATTTCTACAAAAACATCCTGTTAGGATGAATGATACTCCCTCATAAAGTCTTCCTATATGATAGTTGAAATAGTTAGTTTCCTATGAATATGGATAAAATTATTAAAATCATGATACCATATATTGACAGTCTCTATAAATAATTGTTCTTGGATAAAATTTGAACCAACACATAATCTAGGTTTCCAATAACATGTTGGGTGCCTCTATTCTCCCAGGGATGATGAAAAGTGTCAGAATAATCCAGAGTAATACATAGGGACAATTTCACCCTTAAACAGGAGTTTTCACACAATTATTTCTTCTCCTTAAAATCTATCTTTTGGTCATCAAAAGTCAAATGTCCATGGGAAAAAATATAAAACAAAGAATAATTAGTTCAAAATAAAACTAAACAAAAAATAGATCAATCATACTCAAAAAAATAAATCCCTCCACTCAACCTCCAAACATCATCACTTAAACATCTCCATGTCCCACTAATCATCCATATATATAATGATACCCTAATAATGTTATCTAAAATTTGTAAAAAACTACTTAAAATTGGAATAAGGAAAATAAATAAATACATACCTTGAATGACCCAAGGTCACCCTCCTACCAACATCCTGATAACCCGCAATAGGAGTATCCATGAACTGAATATGAACTTGAAAAAAATGCTTCAATGTCTATAGACACTGAATGGAGTAAGTAGTGTGTTAGATATATCCCAGTAGGTAACAATTGTAGAATCCACGTGGTTCAATTTTAATAATAATTCCACAAAAACTAGTTTATAAAAAAATTAAAATAAGGATTTTCATTGTTTTAAAGAAGACAACTCAAAATCATTTTAAAATACTCTTTTAGAATTCAACACATATTTTAGAAAAAACTATAAGAACTCCTCTAGTAATTTTATTTTAGAAAATAATTTGGAAACACATTTTTAAATAATTCCATTAAAATTAACTTATTTTACCAATTCAATCATTTAAGAATTAATACCATGTGGGAATGTAAACCCATTTCACCTTAACATATAAATAAAAAAATAACAATTAAAACCACTAACCTAGTGAAATAAAAAACAATCACGATAAAGGAAAACAAAATTTTTTATTAGAATAAAGGTAAATGAATCATCACAAGAATAATATAGAGAAAAAGGAAGAGGTCTGACATCTAGGTTCTAATGGAACACAAACTCACTAATGGAATACACCATCCAACTATTTGTCCTAAAAACCCAGAGCCTCTTAAGAAAAAATAGGGAAAATTCCCTAGCTTGGACTATGAAAATGTGTGGGGAATAACCCATACACTTTCACACCTAACAAATGTCTCCCATGTACCAATCAGAAATAATCAAAAAATAAAAAAAAGTATATGTTTTAGGCCCCAACACAGAGGGGAACATATTATATAATTCTCTCTTCAAAAAATGTCCCTATGAAATCCATTTGAAAACTAAGGTATATTTAAACTCATTTTAAATCCATTTATAGGATGTCCTTTTCTAAAACCAAGAAACAATTTAAGAAGCATTTTTAAAAAATATCCTTCTTATTAAAATTTTATATATTTACATAGGCATATCTACATGTACAAAGATATTAACATATACATATGTACATGTAACCTTTATATATATAAACTATTTTAAATAGTTCCATAGAAACAAATGAAGGGAAAATATGTTAGTCATTTTCCATGAATATATGGATTTCACTGGTAAAAAATTAAGTAAAAAATAAATTAAGTCCCCACATTATTAATTCAACATAAAAACAATAATTTTTTTAAAAACTAATAATGAATAGAAAATAATTTCGAAAACATGATTGAATGTCCAGTGAAATAAAAATAATAATAATAAATTTATTTTTCATATAAAATTATTAAAAATTATAATTTTTTATACACAAATATCCCTTAGTAAATACTCTTAAATATTTATTTTAACCCATTCCACATTTAATTTATCAAAACCAATAATTAAGAATCACACATGTATCAAGGGATACCACAAATAGAGAGAAATAATAGAGACACCAACCTCAATAGTTTGAAGATATAATATAATCCTAAATAATAGAGGAATAAGACCAAAAGGAACCACAACATGCCATATCAACCCGAACTGGAATATATTTTAACTGATATCCACAACTGGGGTTTATCATAGGGAAAATTGGATACAAAGGAGAGAAATAATGGACAAAAAAACCTTTACCTTCGATTATATCACATGAATTCACAAGAAACTAAGGTGATTTTAGGGATTTTATTAGAGGATAAGGTTCACTCTTAGAGGCCCCCAGGCTATGGGTGTCTCACGATGCAAGGGAGAAGAGGGGAAGTGGGTTCATGTTTGTTAATATTATTTTTCTTAAGGAAATTTTATGGAATTTTATAATTTTAGAACATGATTTATTTGAATGTTTGACCCACATGGTGTACTAAACCATGATGTACTTATGATTATAATACTATACACCACAAGAAAAGGACACAAAGTTTCCTTTAGGACCCCACATTATTTTTTAACCATGTACTGACTAGGCTAAATGAAAATTTCCAATGACCGATACAAAAATGTGGTTTCCGCACAATTTACCTAATGATGTTGGATAACCATTCATCCCTTTAATCAGTTTATAATTTAATAATTTTAATGAAAAAAATTACTATAACTAAAAATTACAGAAAATAATATATAATAATATGAAAATAATAAATTTAAAAAACACAAGTGTCATAAATTGTACACCATATTTCTATATGCCCCTATAAATCCCGATGTATGCATGAAAGATGAAGACAAGGACGAGGTTCAAACTCATATTCTAAAACATGACTACAGGAACCATGTGACACCATGAAATCACCCATAGCCTAATTCAATGACTTTAATGAATTGCGATTTAAAAAATTATTGTTATCTCTAATATAAAACATCAGTATATTTCCAGAACCCAAACTTCTCCATTCATGGACTACTATGAGATACAATTAATAGATTTGTTGAAAAGAAAAAAATTCATTGTTGTCAGCCCTTTATTTTGAATTTAGGTAGAATTCCAAATCACCCAAGGAAACCCATAACAACCCATAATTTTTATTCATAAATATGACATCTTTTTATTTGAATATTCAATACATTTCATAAATAATCACCCAAGGAACAAGATGGATTAATGTATTTGGTGTTTACATAAACAATCTTCTTATTTCATGAATGATCTTCACCATCTCCAAAAAAATATTCCAATTTATTAATATTCACAGAAATACCCCAATTGAAACATTTTTTCATAGACTAGGAAAATGAAACATAAGAAAGGGTGAGCTCAACTGCTCAATAAGGGTAAACATGATTGATATAAATTAATGATCATGTGAAATAATTAGATAATAATAATGTAATGAGATAATTAAAATAACAAAAAAATATCATACCCAATCTATCATGGTCTGTAAACATGAATCATGGAATAAAACATTATCATTTCAAAGGAGATGAATCATAAGTGTGATAAATCATCATAAATAAAACATGAAACATATGTTCATGTGATATATGTGTGGAACCATGAAAATCATAAAAAGTATTTCACCAATAAAAGTTAACCACTCAGACCATAGAATCACAATTGATCATGAATCAAAACCTTTTTTTGATGTGGGATCATGCACATCGGCCTCTTTCCCATAAAATATCAAGTAATCTGAATTGTTTCCCATAGTATATCCAGCACACTGACTTGTTTCCCATAAATGGTAAATCAAATAGACTTATTTACTATAATTATCACATGAGATTTAATACATTACCAATTTCATTAGAGCAGTATATAATAATGGTCCCACTCATTAAATAATAAAAACAACACAAATGTGTGCCAAATGATCATAATACATTTATCCTATCATCAAAACACAAACCCTAATAAAATAATTTTCATAAACAATTAATCAAGTCATCATAGCATAACCCATTTAAAATTAATAAAATTCATAAAAATCTCATCATCCTAATCATAAATCCTCCAGGGAAATAATAAAACTGATACGGTTGAATCATATCCCTAGTAAATATTTGAAAATATAAAATGATATCATATTATATATAAAATGCTTTTAAAAGATCACTTGGAACATTTATTGGGGAAAATTTCATTTTTTACCTTAAAATCAATTATGTAGAGTCTAAAACATTCCCAAAAAATAAAAATTAATTTGCTTCTAAAATAAATTGTCTAAATTGTACATAATGATTTAAATAATTTATTTGTCATGATAGTAGAAACTTATAATAATTCCATGTATGATAAAATATTCTTTTCACATTTTTTTGTAAAAATTTAAAAGTTCATCATTAAAAAAATTATATGAAGATTAATTTTATAAAATTTATTGAAAATTAAAAAATTAGAATAAATTTTTTAAAAAAATTATATAAGTATTTTTGAAAAAAATCATTATTTTTTTAAGAAACCTGGGGTATGGAAAAATGATTTTCTAGAGAAGTGATAAATAAAGTTCGTTTTCTTTGTAAAAATTCATTTGAGAATCATGGGTATATAAATTGTGGAAAATGATTTGAAAACATGTAATCTCAAGAAATAAAAATATGAGAATAAAATTCATGAGTTTCTTGAGAAATTTATAATATTTTTTCATCATTGAAAGCATAATCCTAAACAATCCTACTAAACAATGATATTGTAACATAAAACCATTACCAGTTTGGTAAAATTTGAATTGTCATATCAATGAAAGAAATTACCATATATAGTGATGTAAATACCGTTATATTTTGTAATAATAATTGATCAATTCATTCATTTGAATTATATGCACTAAATAAAAGAAACACGTAGTGAATATAACATGTGTCTCCCAAAAATTAAAGTGAGACAAAAATACTTTACCAATTGTTTCAAATCCTTCGTATGTGTTCAAACATCCTATTTAATAAATATAGATTTACTATAAATATATTCCAAAACCATATTAAAATATATCATACCTTATGTTATTTACTTATAAACTTTTATCACCTGTTTATTAACAATTCTTAATTAAAATCACTCTTTCTAGTGAAAACTACTTCATTTTTCATGTATATTTCTTACAGTATTTTTGTTCCATAATTTTTTTTATGGATACATCATATATATAATATTAATCATGATATAATTATAATATAAATTTATTACATACATATTTATAGTCATATATTAAATTTAGCGATAAAAAATGGATTATATTGTTTATGGAGACAATAGTATGTACATACACGTGAACGAAATCTCCAATTATAATAGAGGAAACTAAAGAAGGATAAATAATATTTAAAATTTATATAATAATTATAATATATATATATATATATATATTATAAATTCACTAAATATATCACTATTAGAATCCATGTAAAATAAAAATGAAAAATGGGTCCATCACTTTGTGGAGGCAGTAGGCCACACGTATGCATTAACAACATTATTGTATTCCAATGCATTAATGGTTAAGAACTTATAGGGTTAATTATACTTAAAAAGGGTAAATTATATCATAAATATAATATAAATACGTTAAATACATCATTATTTTTAACCATTAGAGTTGGTGGTGGAAAATTAATTACAGAGGTTCATGAGGTGGTATTCTACCTTACACAGGATCAATTTGTATGTTTTCCATTTTATGAAATTGGAGATAGATATATGTTATTAAATTAATATAATAAGATATAATTATATGGTAGTTACTAGTTTTATTATATTATAATTATCAATAAATTAATGATGGTTGTAAATATGAAAACCCATCACATTATTACATATAAATTCATGATTTATTACATAAAAGTACACTTAATAGAACTAGGATGATCGATAAGTATAGTTTAATTATGAATTAGGTACAATAAATAAAACATTAAATTAGGTAATACACCATCTTTATGGAAAAAATTGTTAACATTTTCATATTATTCCTTCATACTTCATACTGCATGAACTTGAGGATATACAAAAGAAAGGGGTGAGTTATAAATCCTAATAAAGGAATAAACATATAATAACATTAAGAAAGTAATAAATGTTAGAAAATAGTCATATCAATGAGACATAAAATGGGTTATAAACCTAATAATGAACTATTAGGCATGATATATCATGAGAAAGTAATGGTAACATAGGAAATGTGCTGACAACTTGAAACACTCATCATAAACATGGGTCTAGTGAAACTACTAAGATATAATGATGAAACAAGTCATGTGATGGATTAGTTTCACCCAATAATATCTTGAATGAAGTCTCATGAAACTAAAACAATACACTATTCATTAGAGAACTATATAATTTCAAGCGCACCCATTACCTTCATTTCATTCAAATTCTTAAGTGTGGCACATAGATCAATTAACAATAGAATCATTTATCATCATTGTTTTCCACAATAAATGAGTATGGAATATATAAATTTAATTATATGATTAAATAATTAACATTGTTTAAATGTGAACAACCATTATAGGAAATTTCTTTCAGAATTCACTATATATTTGTTTGTCATGGAAAATCATGGTGAAATTTTAGTGGCATAACAACATTACTTAAATATTCATAAAATATATTGATCATATGGAAAAGGGTTCTCTAAATATTTGGAAATAAAATTAATTATAAGTGGTTATGGAATAAAATATAGCAACATTATTAATTAGATAAAAAGGGCATAAGATAATGATGATAATTGAGAAAAATTAGAAATAAAAGAACACTTTGAGAGTGTAACAACAAATGCATGGGAGGTGCATCTTGAGGGATTTGGGGCACATCAGTAGGAATCTATTGAGGGGTGTGAAGAGTAAGAACATGAATTAAGTATTTTTAATGAAGAGGAATGGGATATTGGAAGAGTTTATATAGGAAATGATTCTAGAATGTATTTATCATTTCTTAAATTTAGGTTTTGGGCTCTATATAAATAAATAACCAGTACCAGAAACCATCCAAGGGGTTTTCCCTTAGTTTCTACCAAAAAGGGGTAGTGTTAATTATTTTTTTAGTTCAACGGATTAAATTATTAGAATAATACCCTTTTGGATACGGAAGTGAGTAATACTATTAATGAAATGTTTTTAAAACCTTAAAATATAGTATAGGTTTGGGAGGATTAATAATGGAATTATAAAATTAATAAATTAAACATAAAATCACATTAATTTAAAGGGAAAAGTTATATTTTTTTAGGGATATAATTTATAGTATTTATTACATCATGTTAGGATCATTATTATGTCATAATACACATAGTATACTTATACATTATTTAATTTTTAACCAAAAATTTTAATGTCTCAGAAAATTATGAAAAATTAACCAATGGATAATTTTGACCTTATGATTAAAAAAATTATCAAAATAATTTTCAATGTAATTTTATTTTCACTTTTAGAAATAATAATCGACGTTTATTTTGAAATACCAGGTTTTTATACAATTAAAATTTTTAAACCCATTTGAAAATTACATTTTACTTCCTAAAAATTATATGATCTTTTATATTTAATATAAATTATTTAACAATATTATTTATTGAAATAATATTTTTTTTAAATAAATTATTTCATCAAAAGAAATTTCTTGATTGAATATGAATATGACAAATACGATATGTCGTTTACTGTATAAAAAACAAAATCATTTATAAAATAACAATAATAAGATGATAATATATTAATTATTATATAGAATATATATATTCCTTCCATTATGGTCTTGATACATAGGCAATAAATACACTATAAAACACCCTAAGGGTGAGGTGGAAGATGGTGATACTTTCATCAGGGGGTTCTGTGTACATGGTTAGGGTTTAATCTCGATGATCGGGAACTTCTCCCATAAATGGTTTAGATCATGATTATGTTATTATATCCTAGCTTGGGCTTAGTCCATGGAAAATCCCAATGATGCTATCTCCCTTATAAGATCCAATGAAAGGTCTTCATAGGGTCAAATCCTACTATTTGGGACCATCACCTCTTCTTTCCTTGTCGATTGGATTTGTTAAAATCTTATATTTATACTAATAATATGATCAATGCTCAATGACTATACGATCAATGGTAATGATACTTAATCGTATTTTAAATCTAGTTGTCTATAATGAATCCAAAAAAGTTCTTGTGTTTTATATGTGTGTAATATATAATAATAAATTTAATTAAATCATAAGGGAAATTCTATTTAAAAATGTTCAAGTCGTTATTGTATGATAAAAAGTTAAATGAAAGAGTAATGGAGATAATGACCATGGAATAGAAAAAAATCATTTGGATCACTTATTAAGGACTATAGAGTTAGTCTTTTGGAAATATATATAACACTAGAATATGGATAATGATTTTTTGTGGGATATTTTGGTTGGTTCTTATAGATGAAAATAGATTAATAGGTCTAATGAAGTTAGGGTACGAGGCTTCCTTTTATAATTGAGGAGTGGATTTTTTTTTAAATATCAACATCTATTCAGTAATGGGAATTCACTCTCAACCCATGTGCCTCTGGAATTGATAAATCAAGGATTTTATAGAAGGAATGGTCGATCCATACCTCCAAAACAAAAAGTTAAATATTTTTTAAATATTTTATTCCCTTATCATCTAGGTTTACTTACATTAACCATTATGGTTTTCACTACGATAATTATTTTTTATCTATTTACATAGGTAAATTATCATTTAGGAAAATAATAAATGATACATATTAGATAATATAGAAAAAATTATTTTATATATTAAATTCAATTTATCAAAAAGGATTACTATTTTTGGCAGAATTAATTTTTACATAGGTGCCTGTAACATGAAAAAACTTATTTTAACCTTAACTACTAAAATAACTATTTTAATATAAAAGGATTAAAACTGTTATATTTAATAGAAAAATGACTCATTAATAGGTTATGGTTGATATGTTGAACCATATATCATTCTCTTGTCTGAACATATGAATTTTATGAATTTTAAATCAATCAATAAAGTATATTTATTAAAACATCTCATTATTGTCAATTATAGAATATTCCTTTTTTTCAAATCCCTCAATACTAATATAGAATAGGAATATATTTTTTTTGGTGACACTAAATATGTTATAATTATCTTTTTATTTGTAAAATAATAACTCATTCGTGTAATATTTCTTTAAATATTTTAAAAATATATTATTTTAATATCCTTTTAAATAATTAATTATTAAATTGGAATTATGTAAGAATTTAAAATAATTATTTCATCACAAAGAATTATAAGTAAATTACCATGATAAATAAAAATTATTTATACATTAAATTAATATTTATAACTGAACATTCCTCATTTTTACCCTTGAACACATAATACATTTTTAGAGGTTAGAGAGTTACATTTTGTCCTTTTGTTTACATAAATTACTATAAAGATCTTAATCAAGTAAATTTGAATAGAAAATGGGAAATTGAAAGAAATATGATTATATAGGGTCCAAATATGGCTATAAAATATAAATTATACTTTTTTTCCATTATAATCCTTATATAATTAGTTTATCCCTGGTAAACCTGTTTTACCTATAACTATGGTAACATAATTGTACTATTTTTATTGTAAATTAATCCCAAAAATTAATTTGACCTTATTACATAATATTAATTATGATTATTTCAAATGTTAAATCCATTTTATAAAATTCCTTTCATATAAGTAAAAAAATTAATTTTAAATTAAACATGTAGAAGTGATGAAAAACTATTATTAAAAAAACGTATTTTCTTGGAAAAGATAATTGTACAACATCTATATGAATAAAAATATTCATTATATTAATTTCTATATATATATAAATATATTTATAATATATAAATTTATTTTAAATTATTCCCTTTTAGGGGTTATTTAAGTTAGTTATATGGAAAATATTATGGAGTTAGAAAATATTTTTCAGAAAGTTTATTTTAAGCATAAAAATAGATTTATACCAAAATCATGAAAATTAATAATTAAAATGAAGTTAATTATATTAATCTAAAATAATGGATCATATTTCACTTTTAGACAAAATAAAAAATATAAATTCCCTTTAAATTTCACGATTTAATGAAAATAAAGGACAATTCTATAAAAATTGGTATTTTCATTATTCAATGATATATCAATATTATCTGTAAAAGAACTAAATGTAACCCTAAATTAATTTTAATATGCTTGTTTAGAAAATTAATTTTTTAACCAAAAAATTTCTAAAATTTTTGTAAATTATTTATATTAATTTTTCAAAAAATTAATAAATAAATTATTTTGAAATATAAATATCTAGAAGGACAAAAAAAAAGTTCAAAAAAAGGAGAACTTATTGAACAATATATTTTCATTTCTAAACATATTTTCATATATTTTTTAAAAATTCATCATTTCTAGTCATACCACCAATTTTATCATCTCAGATAAATGATCATGTTTAAATATTTAAATAGTAAATCATGGTTCCTTGAAACATATTGTTTTGTGTAATACAAGATATCCAAGATTGAAATAGTAATAAAAGATAAATATATCCTAAAATCTTTGGGTGTTTCACATAAATAAATTGTATACTCTCAATTTGAAGCTGATCTTTATAATTAAGGGTTTGATATTTAAAAAATCCCTTAGTGGAAACCCCACATCATAATAGGGATACTAAAACATTCTATTAAAAATAATGATAGATAAATATGCAGGTTATCTTGAATAACACAAAACCATGATTCAAATAGGATAAAATTAAATGAAAATATATATACAGAGGATAAAACCAAAACCTATGGGATAATAGAGAGTTATAGAGAGCATGGCCATGAAAAATTTGACAATCATAAATTTATATATATTTGATGGGTGAAAAGACCATGGTTTATAAGAAATTAAGGTAATGTGATAATATTTTAATTTAATTACCCTTTTTATAAATTTTAAAGATTATTTTACTAACTTATAGAGAAAAACATAAAATATTCTTACGTGATATATTTTTATATTATAATAATAATTTTATCCTTTTTTTGTACTTCCGTAATTTTCAACTTCACTTCTTAAACCGAAAAATGAATATCCGCATGGAAATTTTAATTCATGATACACTAAAATTGACATATAACAGATCAGAAAATCCATAAAAAGGAAAACAAGAACTTCATTATGTATTTAAACATTAACAAAAAAAAATTAGGACAATATAATTATAAAAACAGGTAAAACACCATATGAAGAAATACAACATTAATCAAATCCTCAATAGTAACACCCAATGATAAAAATAGATCATTGGATAAATAACTAACCTCAAATTTGTTCAATATTTACCAGACTAAGATTTAAACCCAATTAATAGAATAATTTTATCATATATTCATCCAAGATAAATTTAAAATTTATATAAAAAATTCTTATTCTCTATACATTTAATCCTCAAGATATGCTAATTATGCCCATAAATATCCTAAATAAACCAAATGATACATTAAAATCATATATTATTCCAAAATATAATTGAAACATTATTCCTAAAATAAAATCCAAAAATGTCCTTTTTACTGTGAACATATAAGGTTATCCAAATAGTGAGATTTTCTAAATAACATTAATCACCACATAACTTTTCATTACCATAGTTATCTCTATGATAAACATATATTCAGAAAAAAACCAAAAAAATACCATACTAACCAATGAATCATGTATGCTTGTTTCAGTCATCACACCATTTTCAACCCTCGATTTTGGGTTTAAGACTTATGACCTTGCCGAATATGATTGCTTTTCCTTTTTACTAAATCTATATTAATATATTTCTTTTTATGTCCTCATAAATATTCTGAAAATCCATAAAAAACATAAAATGGAAAATATCATTTAAAAACTGACGATTATCAATATCTATAAACTTAGGAAAAGAGAATTCTCTCAAAATAGAACTTCATATTGATCCTAAGGGTATCATATACCTAAACCCAATAAACATTATTCCAAAATTTCATTAATCAGATTAAAATATCTTCACTTAAAAAAATCAAAACTGGTGTTTAGGAATTTTAACATAAGATAATGATTAAACTCATAAACCAATAATGTTATCAATATATCTTAAGTTAATATTATATTAAGATATATATAATTCCAAAATTAACATAATCATTAGATATTCCATTAATTTTATAACCAAAATATGATTGGTATAAATAGTTTTACAACATAATTCTTTAATCCCAATATATAAAGACTTGAATCCTTCAACATCAATGATTTTTGTGGTATGTTTCCTTTATTTTTCTAGGATTTAACACTTAGATTAGGTAATTAACTCAGATAATTCCCACTATCCCCACACATAATACATTGAAAAATTAAAATTTGGTTTCTCTATTTTACATATTCCCAAATAAAAATCATCTTCACCTTCCTTTGAGACATTCCCCATGGTTTCTATTTCCACATTTTTGACATTAAATAAATGGAGTCTTCTTTCCTCTGTGGTCTCCACTATTCGATCTCTCAACAAAATCTTACCTTTTATTCTTTAGTTAGTTTGTGAGTTTGTTTAGGTGAAGCTTCTTAATCATATATCATAATAATTGATTATTCATAATCAAAATAACTTTCTCTCTACACATCATTCAATTTAGTCACTCATAACCACTATATGGCCCAATAGATTTAGTATTAACACGATTCCTCTAGGTTCCATCCATTGACTAAATCAAAAGAGAATAGTTTGAGAAATCATGCTCATAGGTGGAAAACTAATAACCATTTATATGATTTCTAAATCATCACACCAAATTCTTAATAAAATACTTCTTATGATTAACCAATCTTTTTCATTTTTATTATCTGTTCAAATCCATTATAATGGCTCTTAAGGAAAATGTGAATTAACCTAGACATATCCCCTATGAGTGTCAAACTAGGTGTGAAGAAAGGGCTTTTTCCATGCACCAGGTGATGTTAGAGTCAAGACCAATATTCCCTTTTCAGAGTTATTACCCTTAGTTACAACTATTATAGAGCCATATCAACTTGTTAAATCTGGAAAGGGGTGTATTTTTTGGGAAAACCACAATCCTTTTATTACCATAACATATGAAATTCTATTATACATATAGTTATCTATATGGTTGTCACTAAATATTTCTCATCCAAACATCTAATGTTTAACTAATCCATGATATGATACCAACTATATTGACCCATTATTTTTCATACATAAATATTATATATTTTTACAAGAATATTCAATACATTTCACTAATTATCACCCAAAGATCATAAAGGTATAATGTATTTTTAGAGTAGATACAAAATATTACTATTTCAGGATTGATCTTCATTATCTACCAAAATGATTTTCCCATTCAGTACTCTTTATAGAAATACCCAAATTAAAAACATTCATTATAACCTAGTAAAAGGAAACATTGGAAATGATGGCTTCCAAGATTAGAAAGGGTGAACATGGGGGATATTAATCGATGAATATATGAACGAATAATACGATCATAAGGGAATTCTATCTTGAATATAATTAAAAATAGTTTATACTTAATCTATCACAGAGTCTAAACATGAGTCATGGAATAAATCATTATCATGTCAAAATACATGAATCATAAGAGTTACAAATCATTATAAATCAATCATTAACCAAAATTTCATTTCATATAAGTGTGAAATAAACATCAGAATATAAACCATTGCATATATCAAGGTTAAATACAAATACCATATAATCATAACAGATCATACATAAACAGCTGTTTCCCATATTGGATCAAGCACATGTAGCTGTTTTCCATAATAGATTAATCACATCAAAGTGGTTCCCATAACAGATCAATAAAATCAACTTACTTACTATAATTATCTCATGATATCAATCATATCTTTATATCTTGTGTTGCTTCTTCTACATTATGGAATTTCATTTTTGACATTTGTAATTGTAGATGGTTTTCTGATGACTCTATCATCTTGCATTTAAATGGACTCATGGCTCTTGATTTCTCTTAGAAAATTAATAACATCTTCCTAACTGCTATTTATGAGATGCTCTATGTGATATGGTATGATAGAAATGATTTACATTTTAATAGACACTCATTAAATTTAAATGCAGGTAAATCTCGAATTCTTATTACAGCTCCTGAGGCTGCATCAATTCAGAAATATTATTGCAATAACTCTGTTGGAGACTTTGAAATTCTTTGCAAACATCATATTAAGGGCCTCTATCAACCACCCATGCACACTTTTGATGTATTCTGGAAATCGCCGATGCCATGATGGGTCAAAGCTAATATTTACGGTGCTTCAAAAGGAAATCCAGGTCCTGCAGGTTGTGGCGCGATCTTCAGAGTCTCTCAATGACAATGTCATGGATGATTTTTTACTGGTTGTGGTATTGCCTCAGATTTAGAAGCAGGGTGTCATCCATGCTGTCACATTTTCCATTCAGAAAGGCTGGATGAATCTCTGGATTAAAAGAGACTCAACTACCATTTTCTAATCCATTTGGAAGGGCATGAAACATCTTTCATGGCCTCTCACCACTCGATGGATGATGTGTCTTAACTTACTGATGGGGATGCACTACATCGCCACACACATTTACCGTGAAGCTAATATGGTAGTGGACACCCTTTTCAATAATGGTGTAAACCAAGAATTAACTTGGTTGGACACCCTTCCTTCTGATCTGTTTAATATTATTGATAATGATTGTAAAAAACTTCCATCCTTTTGCCTCTTGTAATCCCTTTTATTTATTCAATAAATAGTTCTTTGGTCTTTGGCCAAGGCACGACCTTCTTCAAAAAAAATACATGTGTGTGGCACAATGTGATAAAACATTAATCATATTATCATAATATAACATCTGAAAGTAAAAATTGGTTTCATAAACATTTCATCAATTCATTATAGAATAACCCTAAAAATGAATGGGTTTTTAAATATATCATCATCATCATCATAAAAATAAACCATCCATGGATATAATAATGATGATATCATTGAATCATTTCCCCAGAAAGGATTAATAAACATCATAGGATGTCATCATAGATGTAAAATTCTTTTAAAAGTTGAAATGGATAATTTATTGAATAAAAAACACATGTTTAATTTGAACTCACTTTTATAAAATATGAAATATTCCCAAATATAAATTAAAAAATATATTTTATAATAATCCTCGAAATATGTAATGAAACTTCAAATAATTGTGTGGTCCTAAAGTCAGAAAATTTTATTCATATTATGTATCATAAAAGACTACATTCACATTTTTGGAAAAAATTAAAATTACATCATTTGGAAAATGACAAGAATATTCATTTTAAAACATTTTTAAAAAATTCAACCATGGTTCAAAATGGCCATAAAATTGTATAATGTAATATTAGAGACAATATTAAATGTATTTTTATAAAACATGGATATAGAATAAGGATGATTTTCAACCAAAGAGAGAAATAATGTTTTTTTTCCATGAAAATACTAAATTTGTATATTGAGTAATTAAAGAGAGGATAATTTAAATAATATTTAATATAAAAAACTATACATAATAGATTAAAATTAATGGGTTTACTTATAGATATATCTTAATATTTAATTAATGAATGCATAATAACAAAAACTGATATTGTAACCCAAAACTGTTACCACTTTTGTATCATTTGGATCATAAGAACCATGAAATAAAAATCATACTATATATATGTAAGTCCCCATTAAATTCATAATAAGAATCATAAAATGAATTCATGTTGAATATATAAGCCACATAAAAGAATGAAGTGTTGAATATGGAATGTGTCTAACAGAAATAAAAGTGAGATGAAAATCTCTTACCTCAGGAATGTCATCATTAATACGTGTTTAAATAACTTATCGAATAAATATAAATTTTTTATTAATATTTTATAGGATAAAAATATATATATTATAACTTATATAATTTAATTATAACCTTTTATAACTATTTTATTAATAATTATTAATTAAAATCTTTGTTCTGGGTGTTGACTACTTCATTATTTATATATGTTCTAGTTTGGTAGTTTTGGATCTTAAACCTTGATTATTGTTACATAATAACCAAAATTTTCTTCATGATATAAATAACATATAAAAATTTTTATATATTATTCCCTAAGATTTATATATAATAAAAGTCAATTACACCGTTCATGGAGATGGTAGGTTATACATACTCTTGAACATTGTTTCCATTTTTAAAATTTGGGATTAAATAATGGTAAATAATATACAACCATTATAGAAGTATTATAATATCTTATATATAATATATATCTATTAAATATATCCTTATTACTATCTATGTAAATTTGGAATGTAAATTGATACACCTCGATTCGTGATGGTGGTTACCCACACATACACATGAGAGACATTATAATTTTCCAATAGATTCTATGGTAAGAAGGTAGAAGTTATATTATAGTTATATATGTAAAATTATGTCATAAATATCATATACATACATTAAATTCATCATCATATCCATCCATGTGATGTGGTGGTGGAAAACGAATTACATATGTTTGTGAGGCAGTAGTCCGACATACACACAATCAACAATTTCGTTTCCCATATAGTGAAAGAGGACATAGATATAATTTATTAAATTAAAATAATACAATCTCAGTATATTTCTTATACTTGGGTTATTATATTATAATTATTGACACATTAATGAAGGTGTTAAAATAAGAAGTATAAAATAATGACCTTAGTAAATACAAATACCTTATCTCTGAAAAATATCTTTTGGATCTCTTATTAATGACCCTATGGTTGGTATTTTGGAAATAAAAAACTATATAACATGTATAAATAATTTTATTGATTTATTTTTTTAGGTTTTTTAGATCCAAATGGGTTTAATGGTGTGATTAAGTTAGGGGATGTGGTGTCCTTTTAAAATTTATGAGTATTCATTTTGTAAATGTCCAAAATTATTCAATAATGTGGAATCACTATCAACCAATGTTCTTAGAAAATTGATATATAATTTATTTTATTGATTTTATGTTCAATAAAAACCAAAAAAAATGAATTTTATTGGAAACATGTTATTCCCTTATCTTATATGTTTACTTTAATTTACCATTTTAGTTTTCACTATGAAAACTAGAAATTTTAGTTATTTACCAAGGTAATTTATCCTATAATCCTAAAAATAAATTATCATTTTAGATAATTTATACCACCTTATTCTATTAAAAAATATACTTTTTCAAATAAAATTCTTATGCGTGCGGGAAATTAATTTTATCATAGTCAAATGTAACGCGCAAAACCATGTTTTAACCTTGGCTACGATAAAAACTATTTCAATATTCGTGGGTTAATAATGTTTCCATAAATGAAAAAACTACTCATAAATAAACCATGTATGATATTTTGAACTATTTTCATTAAAATTTCATAATATAGGATTTTTATGAATTTTAGAATTATTAATATAATATTATATATTGAAAAATATCTTTAATGTCGATTTTGAAACTATTCAATTTAGTTGACTTTAGAGTCATAAATAAAAATATGTAATTTGACTGTATTATTCACACACATCAAAAATATGTTATATTTATCTACAAATGTTTTTGAACATAATAACTAAATAATTTTTTTTACTTGAAATATTTTTAGTATCATTTTTTTTATTTTTCTTTTAATTAAATAATTATTTCATCAGTGTTTTGTATGCATATAAGGTTATTATTTCATCACTAAAAATTATACATAAATTAACATGAAAATAGAAATTTTTTATACATCATATTAATATTTATAACTAAACATTCCCGATTTTATACCAATATGAAAACATAATTTATTTTGAAAAGGGAGTGAATTTTTTTATTTATCATTAAAAAAGTTATTATTAAGGGAGTAATCATTTCCATATGGATAAAAAATTGGAAATTTATTAGAATAAGATGACATAGGGTCTAAATATGACCATAAAATTGAGATTATGAAGGTTCCGGGCACAACAGAAGCACAGTTGGGCCAACACCCATCTTTAATTTTTACCACTATCAATGATTATATCGAGATCAATACGATGATAAACACTAGTCTCCATGGAATAGAATCAATGATTTAGATATAGAAGTAATAGGTCTGAAACCTTTAGAGAGGATCTTGCACGTCATCTTTATAATTAATTTTATTAATTTTATAAAGAAATGAATACCTAGATCTTCGATATTTTCTTCATTGATGATGTCAATCATCCGGAATGACCCTTCTAAATTATCATGTTGCGCTTACAAGGATCCAAACTAGAATCCCTCTAGTGGTGATCCACACGTGCTCCGGTGGCCTCCGATTGACACCACTCCTTCTCCTGGTGCTAGCGCGATGAGGTGAGTGATTTTTGTTAGTTGTTCTTTGTCTCTTATTCTTCAGCCATGAAGAATGTCTCTCATTCATGAGAGGGGTGGGAAGAGGACTCGATATAAAAGTTTTTATCTCAACAATTCTCGATTCAGTGGGGGTACAGTTCAGTACATGGCACAATAAACGTACATGTCTATTTTTTGACATAAGTCTTAATTTACAATATTTAATTACATAACAACAATTAAATACATTCATAACCTTATAGAAAACTTGTAGAGACCCAAATCTTGACGTACATGGACATTACATTACTTTTGCGGAATACTTAGTAAATAACAAAAACAGACACACAAGGATCGTAATAGTTTAGTGTCTTTGGAAACTAGGAATATAATCTTCTAATCGTGGTGAAAGATCTTCAACATCTCCCATAAAGATCTTCCCCTTTTTTTCTTACCTAAAACCTTTATTTATATCCTAGGGAAAATAAAACATAAAAGGGTGAGCTCAAATGCCCAGTAAGGGTAAACATAGAGAACATAAAACAATCCATAAACATTTGAATGCAAAAACTTGAACATAAAATATAAACATCAAAATCTTGAGTGAAGACATGAATATTGGAAGTACGTAAGGAATATATCATAAGGGAACATCAATCATGATAAAATAGCATGGGAATAAAACATGTAATTGTGGCAACCATTAAGCACATGTTATGATTTCCATTGTATCCAAGGCATTGCTGCCAAGACCATCTTAGTGGACAAAGTCCCTTTCTGAATCGAGTTCAATCCTCGTTTCAGTCCTGTAACACTGCACCAGATTAACTTACCGTTCCAACCATGTCTATCTCATGAGATATAAATATTTACCCAATGAATTGGAGGGAGATATAGGTCCCACCCATCTCATAATGAAATCATTATTACTTGTGCCAAAATATAAACATAAATAATTCATCATAACTAAAGAATAAAATGGGTTTCATAAACATCATTCCATCATAACATAATCCATACAAAATGAATTGGATATCATTTCATCATAAGAAAAGTGAAACCATGTGAATCATAGAGACATGATACTTCAAACATACACATATGAAATAATGTCATCTTAGATGAAAAATGGTTTTGATAAAACACTTGAAATGAATTCTTGAGGAAAATATCCTTTTTTCTTCAAAATCATTTTCTTTTCACAAAATGTCATGCAATTTTAAAAGAAAATGATTTTGTTGAAAATAGCCATGAAATATTTTGGAGGAAGCTTCATTAAAATAATGCTTTATAAAACCGTTAAAATTCTTTCATGCCATATACGTTAAAAAAACATTCTTCTTGTACTTTTGTCATAAAAGTCAAAAAGTACCTTGTAGGGTAAATAAAAGAAAGATTCCTTCCATACCATGGTGTAAAATTCAAAATTGGTAAAAAGGACTTTAAACATACATGAATAAACTTTTGTAAAACATGGACATGGATGATAGCAATAACCCCAGTAAATACTTACGAATAAGCAATCTCGGATAAAAATGAGATTTGCAAAATTATCCCTTACCATAGGTCCGATATGCTTCGTACATTTCTGAAACTCCTGTATAATGATTTAAATAATGTCATTGACTTATTAAAGAATCATATTTATTATTATTATATCATATATGGTTCACTTATGACTTTATATTACCCGTTCTTTTGTAAGTTCCATGTTAAAGTAGTGTTTTGGGTTAAATCGTTTTATTTATCGTACGTGTTTGTACTTGTTGTTCTTGATATTATTACTTATATCCTGATTTAATTAATTCCATAATTTGAAACATGATTTATATATAATATATATTTAGTATATACATATATATATATATATATGATAGATCGATTAAATGGAATTAAATACACCGTTCATGGAGACGGTAGGCCGTACGTACGCATGAACGCTGTTTTTGTTTCCTTATTGAATTGAATGAAATTAAGTAGATGACATACATATATATACACATATATCCAGTATCATTATTATGTCATATATTTCATGATTACTTATTATATATACTTTATAATCATTCATGAATGGTTAACATGGAGAATGAATCTCATCGCATCGTGGAGACGGTAGTCCGTACGTACGCACAAGAGATGATATCATTCCCATGATCATGGAATTGCATTGAAGTGTATGTATAATATTTAAGAATCAATATAACTTTGAAATAATCATATATATTTATTTATTTACACCATTATACCCATCCAAGTAAGGTGGTGTTTGAAAACAGATTACACCACGGCGTGGAGACGGTATTCCGTACGTACGCACGCGCGGTGATTTCATTTTCCATAGGATGGTTAAATGGTGAAATAAGGTTGTTTCATACTTTTAATAACATATCAGTATACTAGTGATACTGATGTTATTACTTCATAATGAAACAACTAAAGAAGAATAAGTAGAAGAGGAAATAAAGTTGAAAGAATCGGTAACGGATATTACCTCTTCTTTCGACACGCCTTTTTGAAACCTCCTCTTAGGGCACTAAGATTGGACTTTGAAGAAGACCAGAACCTATAGGATGTTTCTAGGGAAGTGGAGAAGAGAAATTGGCAGGGTTTGGCCGAGCTTGAAGGCTCAAAGTGGGTTTAGGAAGAGAGGGAGGAGGTTCCCTTTTTTAAGGGAGGAGAGGGGCACCTAAAAAAATTATTTTATTATAAAGTCATATTCGGGTTTTAATAGCTCCAAATTGATTTATTTCTAAGCTAAGATGGGGATGGGTCGAAATCATCTCATCCAATATAATTTTGACATGTTTAGGGTTCTATTTTATCCTTATCATTTAGATTTAACTTTAAGTTAAATAATTTTACTTTTACCGTGTCTTTTTGTTTTCTTACACTATAAGGTTAATAAACATACTATAACAAGCCAAACGAACCCCAAGTTGTTTATTATTAATATATATAACCTTATATTAGTGATTTGGTCTAACCTTATACTTTTATTAATAAAATAAAAATTAATAATATAATATTTGTTTTAAAAACTATTTTAGGTCAATTTTGACACTATTTGGTAATTGATTTTTGTGAAACTCATAACAGAATGATTAGTTCTAAAAAAGTTACTTAAATCAATAATAACATGTCATATTAACCTATAAAATTATTTTAATTCTTAAAAAGTCTCAAATTACATTTATTTGCGTATTTATAACATCAATTATGCCAATATTTCATTAATAAGATAATTACTACATCATCATTGTGTCATAAATAAATTAAATTATTTAATGTATAAAAATTACAAATAAAATATAATTATGTATGAAATCGTTTTATATTTCTAATTTATATTTTTATTCAAATTTATCTGATGTATAACCCTTTATTAAAAATGATTTAGTTATTACACTTTGATTTTAACTATTTTAACCCTTCTTTAAATAAATTATTAATAAATGTCCTAATCGGATCCATGTGGGCCTAAATGGTCATATTTTATTCCTAAGGTTGTTTTTGGTCGAATTACACTTATAAAATAGAATTAGGACATGTGTTAGGGTAATAATAAAATCATTTTTACCCTTAATTACCCTATTTACTTTTAACCGTGGAGAAAATAAATAAAAAGTTACTATTCACAAAAAATTATTTTCATCTCATTGAATCATATTTTAGTCCTTGATATTAACCGTGTCTCTCAGATTTTCAAAATTCCACTCACAGAAGCGGTAAAATTAAGTTTTATATGAATTTGGAAATTCTCCTAGGAGGTGGGTAAAAGACGGTGAAAAGTTCAATAAAATTTTTATATATCTAAAATTATTATAAAATGACTCCAATGAATTGCATTGAATTTATATAGGTATTATGTATCAATTTTGACCTAAAATAAATTTAAATAAAATAAATAATTATTTAAATAAAAAGTCTGCTTTTGAATAGTAACCCAGTGTTTTCACTATTCATCAAAAATTGAATGTTTTCAGAAAAATACCAAAAATTCACCCTAGGATAATTTCGATATTCTAAATCCAAAAATGAAGTCCATTTTGAAAGATAAAATTTATAAAATTTCAAAAAGTGGGTATTACTATTCATAACGGCTAGTTTATATAACATATCGTTGTTTAGCGAAACTCAGTATTACGTATAATACACGCTATCGTGGAAGGTTGCGATTGCATGTAATGCAAGCCAAGTCTGGGATGTGTGTTGTTAAAGCTCCATTTGTTGTAGCGTACAACACAAGACATTAATGAAATTAAAAAGAATATTTTTCATAAAATCTCGGGGTGTTACATTCTACCCCCCTTAAAATGAATTTCGCCCTCGAAATATGATGGGGTTATAAATGGTATACTACTCGAAAGTTTCTTTAATAGAAACCCACATAGTAAAAAGGAATACCAAAACTTGGCTTTAAAAAATAAAGTATGAAATGTAATGGTTACCCAAATTAACTAATCACTGGGTTTCCACATAGGAGAACACAGATGAAAATATGGATATGGAAGAGAAATCTTACTGTCATGTTATGATGGAGAGTGGTAGAGAACATGGCTATGAAAAAGCCAACAATCAAAAGGCCATAAATTTGTGATGATCTAGGGTACCATCTGATTCATCGGATATAAGGGCACTAGGACAACATTTTTGGTTTTCAGGTTCACTTCCCTAAAGTTGAAGAATTTTAATTAGAATAAATACTTACGTTATTTTGGTATTGTCTCACCGTTGTTCGTGCCTTGAACAATTTACACTTCAGCTCTTTAAGAAATGAAGTTGAATTTGTCTTTCGGGAAGTTTTAGCAGATCATGTGATAGAATGATAGGTCATTCCATCTGTCTCAAACATAAGTTAGCGAAAGTTATATACATAATTCCATCTATGGTGAGATTAATCATATATGGTTCCAAAATGGAATTAAACTTCATCTATCATCCTGTATAATAAAATTAAACTAGTTTCTACTAACCAGGGACTTCCTGTAGGCTAGTGGTAGGAAATAAAGTCCTGTCTCACTTCGGTTGTGGGTTCGATTCCCACAGACTTGTCCGACGCGATGGGATGTCGCCCATCCTGAAGGTTGTCCTTTTTCTAAAACTACATTACTATAACATCCCATCAATAATATTGAAAAAAATTCTATCCTTAAACAATACTAACGTATGTCTAACCTAATACATTCCAATCTTTAGGATTATCCATAATACTGTAGTCCACTCTCATATTATAGTGAAAATGATTACTAGAGATTTCATATAACAAGCATGTTAATACCATCGTTGATCCCCATGTATAATAAGATATGTCTTGTTGGTCACATTCCAAACATTCGAAGGCCTTAATCATATATTCTCTTGAAAAAAAAATTACCATAGAACTTTAGTGAAAACATGAATGCTGTGAAAAGGTAACTCTTTCCACATACCAAAATCCCAAAAATTCTATATACTCAAACCAGGATATCACTTTGTCCTTATATCAGTCATGAGCTCATGAATACTGTCAAACATTTCATTTTCTTCTTATCCCTTCATTATGCGCAAATCATCTTCTTTCCAAAAAATATCTCAATCACTTTCCATGGTTACTGGTACCATAAAATTATTGAAAACCACAATAGACCAATACATAAATATTTAAATATTCCACAATACTATATACAACATTATTTTGGAATCCCATTACATAAACACTTAATCATTCCACCACATCGTTGTCATATTCAACATTGCCAATAGTGATCGCATGTGACTTCCCTTTGTCCTTTGCCTTAAGTGGTTGCACATGTCGATCATCATTAACCCTTGGATAAGGGAATTGATTAGCATAATTCCCCATTTCGTTTCACTTGAAGCATTGAAGTGTTGGTGGTGCGTTCTCTGCAGTCTTTTCTTTATTCGAATCATTAGAAACCATTTTTCCATTACTTCGACAGTCAGTTGCTCGATGACCTTCTTTTCCACACTTAAAACATTTTCTAGTCCCTTTAAGACAATCTTTACCATGCTTCTTTCCACACTTTGAGAATAAGGAAACATTCATCTTCTTTTCACCATTATTCTGAGATTTCTCCTTGAACTCCATCTTTCGTTTCTTTTCAAAACCATGAGATGGATATGTAACACCAACTTCCATTTCTACCTTGATAGCACAACGCACAATTTTTTCATAGCTACTGAAGTCTCTTATAGCTAATTCCCTTCGAAGATTTGGTTTTAAGCAACTAAAGAATCGATCAACTTTACTTTCAGGTTGGATGATAAAGGCAGATGCATACCTTGAAAGCCTTGTGAAATTCGCTTCATATATACCAACAGATTCATCATCCTTTTGCTTTAGTTCAAGAAACTCCTTATCTATATTTTTTTTAAGAATACAAGGGTTGTACTGATTGAAAAATGAGTTCTTGAACTCATTCCATTCCATGGACTCAATTTCATCTCTTGGCCTCGTATTCTTGATAAGATTCCACCATTGATTAGCTTCACCTTCCAAATGATATACTGCTAAGATGAATTTATCATGTTCATAACATTGAAGAACTGAAAATATCTTTTCAGTGGTACTGATCCATTCTTCAGCATCAAGTGGATCAGAAGACCCACTGAACGAACGTGGACGTTGCCTCATGAAGGACTCAATAGAATATTGTTCCCTTCGCTGCTCATTTGGAAGTCCAGAATGATTCATATCTTGTGTAAGTATAGAAATAAGATTTTTCACTCCATCTCCCATAACATTTGTTTGTTCAGGAGGACAATCATTGCATTGTCCACTACATTGATCAACATGGTTCCTTCGGGTTCCATCCATTGTCCAAAACCAAAAAATAATAGTGTGAGAGGAAAAAATCATGCTAGGGAAAATAACATAATAAAGGGGGATAACCTTCAATATCTTACATCTTAGGTTTAATTGTAAGGTCGTTACCTTAATTCTAGGACTATAACCTATAATTACACTTAACCTTAGGTACATCCCTAGACATACCTTAGAAATATCTCTAGGGATCTCACAAATGTTCTCACATCCTAGTTTCCAAAGGTTGACTAAACCTTTCTTCTGATACCAACTGTAGAGACCCAAAGCTTGACGTACATGGACATTACATTACTTTTGCGGAATACTTAGTACATAACAAAAACAGGCACACAAGGATCGTAATAGTTTAGTGTCTTTGAAAACTCAGAATATAATCTTCTAATCGTGGTGAAAGATCTTCAACATCTCCCAAAAAGATCTTCCCCATTTTTTTCTTACCTAAAACCTTTATTTATATCCGGGGGAAAAGAAAACATAAAAGGGGTGAGCTCAAATTCCTAGTAAGGGTAAACATAGAGAACATAAAACAATCCATAAACATTTGAATGCAAAAACATGAACATAAAATCTAAACATCAAAATCTTGAGCGAAGACATGAATCTTGGAAGTACGTAAGGAATATATCATAAGGGAACATCAATCATGATAAAATAGCATGGGAATAAAACATGTAATTGTGGCAACCATTGAGCATATGTTATTATTTCCATAGTAGCTAAGTCATTGCTTCCAAGATCATCTTAGTGGACAATGTCCCTTTCTGAATCGAGTTTACTCCTCGTTTCAGTCCTATAACACTGAACCAGATTAACTTATCGTTCCAGCCATGTCTATATCATGAGATATAAATATTTACCCAATTAATTGGAGGGAGATATAGGTCCCACCCATCTCATAATGAAATAATTCTTACTTTTTCCACAATATAACCATAAATAATTCATCATAACCCAAGAATAAAATGGGTTTCATAAACATCATTCCATCATAACATAATCTATACAAAAAAAATTGGATATCATTTCATCATAAGAAAAGTAAAACCATGTAAATCATAGAGACATGATACTTGAAACATACACATATGAAATAATGTCATCTTAGATGAAAAATGTTTTTGATAAAACAATTGAAATGAAATCTTGAGGAAAACATCCTTTTTTCTTCAAAATCATTTTCTTATCACAAAATGTCGTGCAATTTTAAATGAAAAGGATTTTGTTGAAAATTGTCATGAAATCTTTTGGAGGTTGCTTCAGGAAAATAAGGCTTTATAAAACCGTAAAAATCCTTTCATGCCGTATACATTAAAAAAATATTCTTCTCGTACTTTTGTCGGAAAAGTCAAAAAGTACCTTATAGGGTAAATAAAAGAAAGATTCCCTCCATATCATGGTGTAAAATTCAAAATGGTTAAAAAGGACTTTAAACATACATGAATAAACTTTTATAAAACATGGACATGGATGATAGCAATAACCCCAGTAAAATACTTACGAATAAGCAATCTCAGATAAAAATGCGATTTGCAAAAATATCCCTTACCTTAGGTCCGATATGCTTAGTACATTTCCGAATCTCCTGTATAATGATTTAAATAATGTCATTGAATTATTATAGAATCATATTCATTGTTATGATATCATATATGGTTCACTTATGAATTTATATTACCCGTTCTTTAGTAAGTTCCATGTTAAAGCAGTGTTTTGGGTTAAATCGTTTTATTTATCGTACGTGTTTGGACTTGTTGTTCTTGATATTATTACTTATATCCTGATTTAATTAATTCAAGAATGTAAAACATGATTTATATATAATATATATTCAGTATATACATATATATATATATATGATATATCGATTAAATGGAATGAAAACACCGTTCATGGAGACGGTAGGCCGTACGTACGCATGAACACTATTTTCGTTTCCTTATTGAATTGAATGAAATTAAGTAGATGACATAAATATATATACACATAAATCCAGTATCATTATTAAGTCATATATTTCATGATTACTTATTATATATACTTTATAATCATTCATGAATGGTTAACATAGAGAATGAATCTCATCGCATTGTGGAGACGGTAGTCCGTACGTACGCACGAGAGATGATATCATTACCATGATCGTGGAATTGCATTGAAGTGTATGTATAATATTTCAGAATCAATATCACTTTTCAATAATCATATATAGTTATTTATTTACACCATTATACCCATCCAAGTAAGGTGGTGGTCGAAAACAGATTACACCATGGCGTGGAGATGGATTCTGTACGTACGCACGTGCGGTGATTTAATTTTCCATAGGATGGATAGATGGTGAAATAAGGTTGTTTCATACATATAATAACATATAATTATATGAGTGATACTTATGTTATTACTTAATAATGAAACAACTAATGAAGAAGAAGTATAAGAAGAAATAAAGTTGAAAGAATCGGTAACGGATATTACCTCTTTTTTCAACATGCCTTCTTGAAACCTCCTCTTAGGGCACTGAGATTGGTCTTTGAAGAAGACCAGAACCTCTAGGATGTTTCTAGGGAGGTGGATAAGATAAATTTTCAGGGTTTGGCCGAGCTTGAAGGCTCAAAGTGGTGTTAGGAAGAGAGGGAGGAGGTGCCCTTTTATAAGGGAGGAGAGAGGCACCTTTGGAAAAACTAAAAATATTATTTTATTATAAAGTCATATTCAGTTTTTAATAGCTCCAAATTGATTTATTTCGAAGATAAGGTGGGGATGGGTCGACATAATCTCATCCAATAGAATTTAGACAAGTTTAGGGTTCTATTTAAACCTTATTATTTAGATTTAACTTTAAGTTAAATAATTTTACTTTTACCATGTCTTTTTTTTCTTAAACTATAAGGTTAATAAACTTACTATAACAAGGAAAACGAACCCCAAGTTGTTTATTATTAATATATATAACCTTATCTAAGTAATTTGGTCGAAACTTATATTTTTAGGAATAAAATAAAAATTAATAATATAATATTTGTTTTAAAAACTATTTTATGTCAATTTTGACACTATTTGGTAATTGATTTTTTTGAAACTCATAACAGAATTATTAGTTCTAATAAAGTTAATTAAATCAATACTAACATGTCATATTAACATAGAAAATTATTTTAATTCATAAAAAGTCTCAAATTACATTTATTTGGGTATTTATAACAGCAATTATGTCAATATTTCATTAATAAGATAATTACTACATCATCATTTTGTTATATATAAATTAAATTATTTAATGTCTAAAAATTACAAATAAAATATCATTATGTAGGAAATCTTTTTAGATTTATAATGAATATTTATAGTCAAATTTATCTTATGTATAACCCTATATTAAAAATGATTTAGTTATTACACTTTGATTTTAACTATTTTAACCCTTCTTTAAATAAATTATTAATAAATGTCCTAATCTAATACATGTGGGCATAAATGGTCATAGTTTATTCCTAAGGTTGTTTTAGGTCGAATTACACTTATCTAATAAAATTAAGACATGTGTTAGGGTAATAATAATATCATTTTTACCCTTAATTGCCGTATTTACTTTTAACCGTGGTAAAAAAAGTAAAAAGTTACTATTCACAAAAAATTATTTTCATCTCATTGAACAACATTTTAGTACTTGATATTAACCGTGTCTCTCGGATTTTCAAAATTCCACTCACAGAAGCGGTAAAATTATGTTTTATGTGAATTTGGAAATTCTCCTAGGAGGTGGGTAAAAGGCGGTGAAAAGTTCAATAAAATTTTTATATATCCAAAATTATTATAAAATGACTCCAATGAATTGCATTGAACTTATATAGGTATTATGTATCAATTTTGACCTAAAATAAATTTAAATAAAATAAATAATTATTTAAATAAAAAGTCAGTTTTTGAATAGTAACCCAGTGTTTTCACTATTCATCAAAAAATGAATGTTTTTAGAAAAATACCAAAAATTCACCCTAGGCTAATTTCGATATTCTAAATCCAAAAATGAATTACATTTTGAAAGATAAAATTTATTAAATTTCAAAAATTGGGTATTAATATTCATAATGGCTAGTTTATATGACATATTTTTGTTTAGCGAAACTCAGTATTGCGTACAATACACGCTATCATGGAAGGTCGTGATTGCATGTAATGCAAGCCAAGTTAGGGATGCATGTTGTGAAAGCTCCTTTTGGTGTAGCGTACACCACAAGACATTAATGAAATTAAAAAGAATATTTTTCATAAAATCTCGGGGTGTTACAAAACCCATGCTAATAATAATAATACCTCAACCTTATTTATTGTGTACCAACTTGTGAAAAATGGAATTATAAATAAAATTCCGGGTCACAAAATAATAACAGAATTATTTTAATTTGAGAAATCTTGTCAAATAATTATTTATCATCTTATAAATAATTATTTTACTCCCAAAATGAACTTGGTCCGCTCGAAATCCACATCCATTTATTGAACACCCAAATAAAGACATAAATAATTTATTCTCTCAAATAAATATTTTATTTACCATCTAGTAAATGAATATTTATTAAATGTTCAATAAAATAAATAAATATTTTTTACCCACAATTTAGTGAATAATTATTTATTTTATTTATGAAATCAATTTAACCTGAATAAAATTATTCAGCTTTCTTGATAATAATATATATTAATTAAATTCAAATAGAATTTAATGAAGGCCACCAGAAACACTTAGTGTGTTACCCTCATGGATTCATTCTGGTTGGAATTGAGTGAGCTTGCCTAAAGTCCAAGAGTATTGTCTAGAAATGGGTTAAGGAACCCAAGAGAAAGAACATAAATATGCAGCAAAGACATCCACCTACGAACTCTCACTATTTAATATAATACCTTTATTGCAATATCTCATCAAGAAGATTTTTGGATAGTTTCATCAACTTTTATGATTGATACGTCATTCTATGACTAGCAGAAATAAACTCGTTGTTACACCATAGCCATGGAATTTCACGCAACGGTTCTATTTCAATCAAAGGGCCAAGATATCAAATTCCATAAATAGAAGGGACAAATCCTTCCTTGACTTATACATTAATAACATGCCACTTATGACATACCCAATGTACCCTACTTCCCGACAACTGTCTATGTGATGAATTTCATCAGTAAATAAAAGGGTGCAAGCCATGACACATATTAGTGATAATCTTAAATTCTAAGGACCATAAAAAATAGCCACATATAGAAATATCTGATAACACCAAAACATGTGGAATTCCAATGGGCGGGTCTGTTCTCACAATCTCCTGTCTTGGAGATTACCAACTGCAAACATCATGAGAGGAAGTCTCATCTTCTTATGAGTACTCACACATAATGGTATTTACGCTATGTGTCCCATCATAGTATGTCATCAACCATAGAACTATATTTAATAATATTGTTATATCATTTCAAGGTTCTCTTCACAATGGGGAACTTCCATGACCTTAACAATGCAACAAATACTGTAGGACATTATTTTTTCATAGTCATGCAGAATAATGAACAATATGAAATAATATGTTTAATATTTAAATATATTAAATATCTATTTTATCAAAGTACATAAATTTTGTTGTAGGACACCAACACTAACAAACTCCCACTTGGAATAGAGATAATTACCTACGACTTTCAGTCTCCTAGACCTCACATGATTATCATGTTTCTTATGAGTGAAGGCTTTAGTCAAGGGGTCATCCACGTTGTCTTCCATGGAAATACTTCACACTTCAACTTCAAATCTCTAAGAAAAATCCCTCAATATATGATACTTCCAAAGTATTTGCTTCATCCACTGATGTGACCATGGTTCTTTTGTGAGAGCCACCACTGCATTATTATCAAAGTACAGTGTGATGTGATCATTACTTCTAGGTATTACATCCAGCTCCTAGATGATGATTCACATCCAAACTACTTCTTTAACTACCTCAGAAGCTGTGATATCTTCATAATCTATTGTTGAATATACGACCACACAATACATTAAGCTCTTCCAGCTCACTACACCTCCATTCAAGGTGAAGATGTATCCCTTTTGCAACTTCATGTCATCTTGATTAGTCTGAAAAATAGCATCTGTATATCCTCTGATGACTAGTTCCTCATATCATCCATAAACTAGGAACATAACTTTAGTACACCTTAGATACTTTAGGATAGTATTGACTTCCATCCAATGGAAGTCACCTGGGTCATCTTCATATCTGCATATCGCACTCAATACTTGGGTGACTTCCATCCTTGTACATAATATTTCATACATGAATGACCCAATCATAAGTGTATGTAGTCCTTTCCATTATATTTCTTTCTTAAGGTGTTTGAGGACACATTTTCATGGAATGATTAATGCCATATGACGCTAGAAACAATACCCTCTTGGATTGTTCCATACTGAATCTCTTCAGTATCTTATCAATGTATGTACTTTCACTTAGGCCCATAAATATCTTGGATCTATCATGAGGGATCTTGGTCCCAAAAATATATGCTACCTCACCCAAGTCCTTCATAGAGAAGAATTGATTCAACCATGTCTTAATAGACTATAATACTAGTATCTCATTTCCAATAAGTAATATGTCAACAATATTTACAGTTATGAAAACAACTGCACTCCCACTAAACTATTTGGAGACACAAGGCTCACCTTCATTCTAGATAAAACTGAATTTCATTATGGCTTCATTAAAATAAATTTTCCATGAACTAGATGCTTGCTTTAATCCATAAATGTATTTTTTCAAATTTTATACCTTATTGGCATCCTTTGGAGTCATAAACCCTTCAGGTTGTGTCATGTAGACTTCTTCGTAAAGGTTCCCATTAAGGAAGGATGTTTTGACATCCATTTTAGAAATATCGAAGTCATGGTAAGAGTAAACTGATAATAGAATTCTGATGGATTTCAACATTGCAACTGGTGAAAAGGTTTCATCCTAGTCAATGCCTTGATGCTGTTTGAACCGCTATGAAACCAGTCGTGCCTTATAGGTACTAAATTGTCCTTCCATGTATAGTTTCTTCTTTAATACCCATTTTCAACCCATAATATTTACATCAACTAGAGGATCTTCCAATATTTAGACTTGGTTTTGGTACATTTAATACATTTCAGAATTCATGGATTCTTTCCACTTGGGAACATCTGTTTCACTTACCACTTCCTTGCAGGTTAGAGGATCATTATTGTCAACTAATAATGAGTCACCGTCCTTGGTAACTAGAAAACCATACTGTTCCGGCTCTCTATCCTCTAATATACTCCCACGCAGTTCTTGTGTCTCTGGAATAGTTCATTCTTCCACGAGACTTTGTGGAATCTACTCATGTACCAACTCTTGAGTACCATGATCGTCAACATCATTAAAGTATATCTCATTCCAACCACATCTTTTGGATTTGTGCTCCCTCTCAAGGAATATAGCGTGTCTATCCACTATAACCTTTTTGTTTGAGGGGTTGTACAGGTAATATCCCCTTGTTTTATAGGGGTATCTTATAAAGGTTTACTTTTTTCCTCATTGTGCAAGTTTGTTACCAGAAGAGTCTTTCACAAAAACATCGCTTTCCCATTCATGTAAATTAAATAACATGGGTTTATTTCCACACCAAAAGTCATATGGAGTACCACTTATCCATTTAGTTGGTACTTGGGTAAGTATGTGTGCAATTTTTTGTAATGCATTTCCCCACAAGGATAATGGAAGACTCATATGGATCATCATTGATCTCACCCTGTCCAAAAGGGTGTGGTTCATCCTTTCACTTACACCATTCCACTTGGGTGTGTAAGGTCGAGTGAGTTGGTATAGGATCTGAAACTTCTGTAAGTAATCAATGAAGTCTGGATTCAGATATTTCCACCTCGGTCTGAGCGGAGTTTCTTAATCTTCATACCAAGCCAGTTATCATCTTCATTCTTGTAATTTTTGTACTTATAATAATAATCCAACTCATACCTCATTAAGTACATATATCCATATCTACTAAAATAATTAGTAAATGATATGATGTACGTATACCCTACCCTTTATTCAACTGGAAATGGTCCACATACATTGGTATGAACCAATTCAAGAAGTTCTTTATCTATTTCACCTTTCCCACGAAATTGAGCTTTTTTCATTTTGCCGTGTAAACATGCATGACATATGCTAAGTGGTTTTAGTAAGAAAGAATCTAAATATCCATATTTATGTAACTTTGTGAAGCTTTATTCATTTACATGACCAAGTCGGTGATGCCAAATTTGGGTTTGGTATGAGTCATGTGAAGTATATTTATTATCAATTTACATTACTTGGTTTTTGTAATCCTATGTGTAAAGATTGTTCTATAAATGTGCCCTACCGAAACAAATTCTATATTTTTAAAAGAAGGATCATTCCTTTACAAACGTAAAAAAATCCATCTGTATCTAATTTGGCTACATAAATAATGTTTTTAGTAACAGAAAACACAAAATAACAACACATTAATACAAAGATAATACCAATTGGAAACATGAGGTGGTAGTCCCCAACAGATACATCAGCAAGTCTAGCTCTGTTGGCTACTTGAAGATCTACCTCCCCTTGATAAATACTCTTGAATCAACCTGGTTCATGTATTTTCATACATATTTGAGAACCAAAATCTGTATCTAATACCCAGTTTGTAGAAACAGATAGATTGCATTCAATAACAAATACACCTGAATCTTCCCCTTGCCTTTTATGTTGGGTGCAGTTCTTTTTCTAGTGGCCGTTATTTCCATATGCGAAACAAACAGCCTAATGTTCCCTTGCCTCCCCTTTTATAATTATTTTCCTGGAAGGCCATGAATAAGCTTTGGGATTAAATCTATTATCCTTCCCTTTCCTCTAATTCACCATAATAACTGAAGGATTTTCATAGTTCAAATATTTTTCCACATGGAGAATGAGGATAAGAAGATTAGATAGAGACTTATCAATACTGTTAATGTTGAAATTGAAAAAACAAATGGGGAAGATATGAGGGAGTGATGCAATAATGAGATCAGTGCCCATTTATTCAAGGAGTTTAAACCCTAAAACCTCCGGGCGTTCAGTGTAACCAATGAGCTTGACTACAAGAGGCCCAGCTAGGGAACCCTTTCCATGACTACTATGAAAGAGTTCATTGGATATCTCAAACCTTACATGTCTTTCTCTCTCCGAGTAAATACCAAAGAGGTGCTCGAACATGCTATAAGAATCCTTATTTTCATGAGACTTCATGAGATCAACAGATATTGATGATAACATCATACATTGAACATCAACTGCATAATTCATATTCTTCTCATAGACCAAGAAATCCTCATCACTCACCTCTTTGGTATGCGGATCAGGTAATGCTGAATCCATCACGTAATACATCCGTTGATGGCGTAGGATAACCAAGAGGTGTCCAAACCATTCCTGGAAGTTACAATCGGTGATGATGTTGTCTTTATCCAAAATTGATCACAGAGATAATGTGGTTGATGATCTTGTCATTTTTATTCTAAAATTTAAATAGTAGATCATCAGTTCTTTCTTGATTACATTTTATGAGAAATAAAAAAATAATTTAACGAAGTATCCAATTATTTTATCAAGTCCCAATTTCCCTCATCATTGAACTTGGAATGTCTAGTTTCCATGACATTCTAGTGTTAAGGATCCATATTCCCCTTTTTATAACCCCAAAAGGGTTGTTCAAGATATTTGAAGGTATTTAGGTAGACTGGTATTTGTGAAATCTATGTTTGCAATTCCTTGTCCTCTTGAGTGGACTCCCCAATATTGAAATCCTAACTTTTTATTTCCTCAACTTTTTCCTCCAATATTACACAAAGTCTAGAAATAGATACTCCTCTTGATGTAATGTGGTTATGTCAACCCAAAACATTTCATAAGGGCTTCCTATATAAAAGTATGTGTCCCAAAAAGGGTTGTTCAAACACCTAGTTTTATTGTGTTTTTTCCCTTAATCAAGTAACTATAGGATTGGTCTAACATAATATTTTATTTGAGGGATATATCTCTTATGCATGAATTTCATATTATCATTATCACATAATTTTTAATATTATGTGTAACTTACTTAAGTGATTAACCATATCTTGATAATATTTCGCATAAGTCCTGGATTATTTTAGTTTTATCTTGCATGCTTGTTTAATTCATTAATTATGTGATCGCGATAACACATCCATAATGACAAACCATGAAACTAATTGATATAAAATAAATCAAATGGCATGATCTTGAGATTTTCTAATGGTTAGATTATATAGAATTTTATAAACTATCCCCGACCTAAGGGAGAAACACCTTGAATCTTTTTTGTTCATGTTTACATCTTTCCACCTGTCCACCTCTAAATCTCTTGGGATTGGTTGCATCACGAATCCATCTTGAACCACCTCTACTAGCTTGAGAGTTCTATTCATTACATATGCTTTAAAAATCACACCCAAGTGAGGAGTAAAATGGGGTTTTACATAAAAGAAACCTTTGGTCAGTAGGCCCTACATATTAATGAGGAGAAGGATTGCAGTCTGATAAATTTAATTTAAATAAATAAATTAAAAGAAACCATCCACATACAAAGGTCCGAGTCTAGATCATGATCATCCATACATGAAATGATATTTATTCATAAATAAAACTAGCATTCAATTATTTTATAGTTATTGTTTAAGATAAATCATGCTCAAATCAATTAATTATCATCATTAATTAATCAATTATTTTATCTTAAACCTTTTTCTAAATTTCCATGAGATTCTCATCCATCATAATTTTAAACAAATAAATTCATTTAAAATTATTTTTGTATGTAACTTGTATTTTGGAGGCAACTCAGTGAATTCTTATTCATAACTAACCAATGAGTATAAATGAACATTATAAAAATGTTAAATTAAAAACACATATATAAAACACCTATCATGTTTTGTGCCTTAACTTTACTCCCGCACCATGTTACACGTCTCAAGGGTTTGTATAATATAATAATAAATTTTAATAAATTTTTATAATTTTAATGAGTACAAGACGTGTAGTTCCAACTACATGGTGTGTATTATTGATCAACAGCCATCCAAAGTACATGCCCAAGGATACAATATCTGATTGTACTTCAGAAATATTTGGAGTAAACAGTGTGTCCAGTGGTCCACACCCCGTGTAGTATCAACGTTACATGGTCTCTAGCCAGTCAATCCATGTATGGGGTACACGGTCCAACCCTATCCCAAAGGGACTACATGCAGTGTCCAGTGGTCCACACGACGTGTAATCCGGAAACCATGTGCCACCTGCTCCTTGTCAACACACAGAGTCATTAAGACTTAGACAAAATCCAATGACATGGCTTGGATTAGCAGACCAGACCCGCTGCATTGAACATTGACTACAAAGAGTGTACTTTCAAATACATGTTGTGGGTTCTGGTGTTGTACATCTAGAAAAATTTTGCACGACTAGACGAGATCTGATGTTTTATTTTAATCAAAATTAAAAGAAAATATCATTTCTATAAGGTGAATGAGAAATAAAAGAGGAGCATGAAATCTCGATATTCAGATTTTCAGAACAATTAACTTGAATTGAAACAACTAGATTACTAAATTCATAAATAATCAACCAAATATTTAAATAACTAAAAACTGTGATGTAACCCCTTTGATACCACCTGAAGGTTCCCGGCACTACGGAACTGTGGCTGGTTCAGAACACAACATTAATTTTTACCACGATCAATGGTTTTTATGGTATCAATACGAAGTTGAAAGACAGTCTCCACATAATGGAATCAATGATTTAGATAAATAATGAAGAGTCTTGAAACCATTATAGAGCATATTCTACCACATGTTTAAAATTAATTTAATTAATTTCGTAATGAAAAAAATACATGTATCGTCGATATTTTCTTCGTCGATGATGTTGATCAGACGGAATGACCCTTCAAAATTATCTCATTGCGATTGTGAGGATCCAAACTTGAATCCCTATAGCGGTGATCCACATGTGCTCTGATGGCCTTCAATCGACACCACTCAGTCTCTGGGTGCAAGTGTGGAAAGGTGAGTATCTTGTGTAAGTCCATCTTGATCACTTATTATTTTGCCTTGAATAACATCCCTTGATCTTGAGAGGGACAGGAAGAGAATTCATGAGAGAAATTGCTTAGATCAACAATTCTAAATTCACTGGGTGTGATGTTCGTTACATGGTACAACAAATATACACATCTATTTATTGACATGGGGCTTCAGTTACATTATTTAATTTCATAATAGTAATTAAATAAAATCATAACATTTGAGAAAACCCTGATATTAATAATAATGCCATGTCATTATTTATGGTTCACCTACTTGTTCAAAATTGAAATATAAATTAAATTATGTGTCACAAAATAATAGCATCGTTATTTATATTTGTGCCAACTAGTTAACTAGTTATTTATCATATTGCAAATAATTATTTTACTACCTGACCTCCCTTGGTCTGCTCAAACTCCACTTCCATTTATTGAACTCCAGAATAAATAAATAAATAATTTATTCTATTAAATAAATATTTTATTTATAAACTAAAAAATAAATATTTATTACCTGTTCTGTTAAATAAATAAATTTGTTTTACGCGTAATATAGTGAATAAATATTTATTTAATTTATAAAATCATTTTAACTTGAATAAAATTATTCCACTATCTTGAGAATAATATTTATTAATTAAATTAAAATATAATTTATTGGAGACCACCAGAAACACTTATTCTGTGACCCTATAGGATTCTTTCTCATTGGAATTAGGCAGGCTGACCTAAAGTCCAAGAGTATTGTCTAGCAACAGGTCAAGGCACCCAAGAGAAAGAACTTAATGTCACAACAAAAAAATCCACATATGAACGCTTAATGTGTAATATAATACCTTTATTTCAAAATCTCATCAAGCAGGTTTCATGATAATGTCATCAAATTTTATGCTTGATACACCCTTCTTTGACTACCTGAAATAAATTTATCATTACACCATGTCCATGGGATTTTTTCCTGACACTTCTATTTCAATCAAAGGGCTGAGATATCAACTTATATAAATTGAAGGGATAAATCCTTCCTGACTTATCCATTAATAACATGCAACTCATGACACACCCAAAGTAGCCTACTTCCCTCCAATTGTTTGAGTGACAATTCTCATCAGTAAATCTATGTTCATGAGTAGCGACACATTTTAATGATAATAGTAATGTGTAAGGATCATTACACATGGTCACAGATATAAATATCAAATGACACCAAAACATGAGGAATTTCAACTTGGGGGGTCTGTTCTCATAATCTCTTATCCTAGAGATTTCCAAGTGCGACCTTCATGAGATGAAGTATCATCTGCTTACGAGTACTCTCACCAGACGGTCTGCATGCTATGTGTCCCATCATATTAGGTAATCCAACCATAGAAATATATTTAAGAATATTTTTATATCATTTCAAAGTCCTCATCATAGCGGTGAACTACGATGACCTTATTAATGAAAAAAATAATCTAGGACGTTATTACATCACAATCATTAAGAACAATGAACAATATGTAATAAGATGTTTAATATTCAAACATATTAAATATCCATCCAATCAATGGACAAAAATTTAGTTATAGGACACTAACTATAACAGATTATATATTTCCTTATGTCATTATAAAACTTATCTCTTAAGTTTACCCCCTCGATAAATATATTTTACCCTTAATTGGGGTTACAATTGTTTTCTTTTTCTTTTTACTATTCAATGAGGCCAAAAATTAAGTTGAAAATATTAAATTATTATTATTATTTTGATTCCAAAAACGGGATATCTTTTCTGAATTTCAATTCCTTTTATTGGAAGAATTTAATTGAAAATTCAACTCCTTGATGCGATTAAATTTTTTTTTCAGAAAAATGCATTTTTTAAGGGAAAAATTATTTTACATTAACCGTTTGAAAATTAATATTAATGATTTTAATTTAAATTTATATTTATAGATATATAATCTATACATTTGTTAAATTTTTTTCAATTGGGATTATATTAATTAATTATAATGGAAAAAATATTTTTCATGTTTAAAAACAATTCATTTCTATGCATAACAATAAATTTATAAAAAACAATAAAATTTATAATTAAAATTATATTAATTAGAATATTTTAAATTGTAACATGCTAATACATTACAAAATTTAAATTTTAGAATAATTTTTTTCAAGATTTCATTATACGCAACCCTAATTTAACGGTACGCTACACACAAAATTAAAATTATATTGCATCATATGCAACACTAAGATGGATTGTGTTACATAAAATATCATGTTATTTCAATTTATTGAATTGGATGCAAGAATGAGTTTTACCTAAATCACAATGTAATACCAAACATTTATACCGAGAAGCGAATCCTCTGACCATTTATTAAATAATGGAAAAAGTAAAAGAAAGAGGCAGGGAAGGTCAAACAATGGGATTTTCCCTCACCGAAAAAATAGACAAAAAAGTTAATGATCATAATAACACATGGATATAATTATTTTTTTGAAAAATTAATAATAAATAGATATATAATCTAATTGAAAGTAAGAAATTCCTTTATAAATAACATTTTTTATGCTCCCAAAGGCGTTTTATATTAATATATTAAATTAATTATTATTATTGAATGAAATAAATTAAATATATAAATTAAATTTTAAATAAATTATTTTTGAAATTTTTCCAATATATTTTATAGGCATAAGATAATAGAAAATCCAATTTCACACACACAATCTATCTATTTATAAAGGTAGTTTTTCTGCATTTTAATGGAGAAATTAATTTAAAACCAACATTTGGAACTTTTATGTATTTTATTTATAAAAATAAAATTCAATTTTTAAATAAAAATTTAAAAATGTGGTTAGGGTGAATTTTTGGAATTTTTATGAGAACGATCACTTTTTGATGAATAATGAAAAAGACTAAATTTTAATTGAAAACTGATTTTTCATTTAATTTATTTATATAATTAAATTATATTATTAATTTATATTTAGATAAATTTTGAAACAATTATACCAATTACGTTTATTGGAATAATTTTCATATTTATCGTGGACATAAAAACATTTCAAACGTCTGAGCATTTTCACTTTAAAAACTCGCTTTGTCGTCTAGTCTATACAAATAATTTGAAATTTATTTCTAACACTTCTATAAATGTAATTTGTAAAAAATTAATTTAATACCTATTATAATCATAAAATATTCTATTTTATATTTTTAACTCAGGTTTTGAACAAAAATATTTTAGAATGAAATTAAAATCAATAATAGTATTTAAGAGAAAAACAATCTTAATAAGGGAATAAAAATTAATTTTAATGGCCATAATGATCTATACATATGTCATAAACCAATGTTATGTATATATATCATCCATATAAATTCCTAGATAGAATTTAGTTCCCTATTCAATCCACATTACATGTAAAAAACATGGGTTGAATTCCCTCTTTCCAAAATTTAGAAGAATTCCACTACTCCTCCACTTCGAAATGGAAGTCACCCCTCTCACTAATTCACATCATTAAATCCATTTGGATACCTCAAATCCAGAATTATAAGCTCCAAAAATCCCTACCCTAATCCTATAACCCTCAATTGGGTACGAAAGATGAACAAGGATTGACTTTTTACAAACTAAATTTTCTACAAGAAGAATAGGTATCGTTCCTCAAAGAGCACATTGGTTTAATTTATTTCTCCATGCCATGTATTATTATAATAAAATAATTATATTATAATAAAATGATGATCAACATAAAAAATATTTTTTATGTCATGGGTACCACCTACACTCACACACACATCCATCAAATGGGTTAGGAAATCATCTTTCTTATGTATGGAGGAGTACAGCTTCGCAAACCAATGTCGTTCATTTGTTCATTACCATATTTAATTGGTGTGAGAAATGATGCATTTAAAGATTATATTTTATAAATTTTATATTTATAATACATTTTTTATTATTTAATTTTCTTTTAACACATACATTCATTCATTGCATTTTTATGGAATATGATAACATCATTTGTGGATGTGTGGGCTACTGCATCCTCAAAGAGATATGATTTGTTCACCCTATAAATGGAATGTATTAAATATGATTTTCACAAAGATAAGTAAAATATATGGAATAAATATGGTACTATAATAATAATGTAAATATATAATTGAACCTTCATTCTTTTAATATGACAATAAAATGGAAATAACATTAATGTGTACGTACGACTTACCATCTCTATGAACCATGTATTTAATTACATATATCTAAATTTTACAGATGATTAAAAATACATATATAATTAATATATACTTTATTTAAATCATGTTTTACATCCTATAGATGATGAAGTCCTAATCTATATAAGAATAATAAAGATAACAATTGAACATATTCTTGAAAAATACGAAAATTATCACCCGAAATGACGAAAATAATAAAATATTGTTAACTAAACAAATAATAAGATATTATAATAAGATCATATATGATATTATAAATATTATTGTGGTTTTAATATAATTTAGTAATATATTTTAATCCACTATACAAAAGGTTTATTACTACTCAACAGAAAGGAAGCATAAAGTAAGGGATTTCGTCTCAATTCACATTCCATTGAGTCTTATTTCTTATTATGATCCAATTAACATTAATGTGGTTTATATACTTCCCCATTTTCATTTATATCATGGATAAATCATAATCCAGGGAATTTTAGGTTTCATTTAGAACTATCTTATCCATGGTTTTTTTATTTGAAAATTATCAAATAGTAAATGTTATCTTTGCATCATCACTTTCTTTTTTGAATGTTGAAACTATCATGAAAAAATTAATTCCTTATGATTATTTTAATTTTAAATTAAATTTATCATAAATATCTATATTCTCATGCAATGGAAATTGTTACCTCTAAAACATCATACAATTTTTATGTACAATGATCACTTTGATAGTAATTTGATTAATAGAGAAAATATTCATAAGTATTTATCTTTTACTCAATATAGAGATTTCATAAAAACACATGTATTTCATTCATTAAATAAATTATTTGATATATGATTATTTTTTGGGAAATTCACTTCATGGTTTGGGAATCAGTTAATGCAAGATCCTTGATCCATTAGTATCCTCATGAGATATAATTATTTGGCCAAATTAGATGAGTTTTTACCCAGTATGTTTTAAAAAATATCGAGGATAGATCTTGAAGTTAAAGGTGTCATGTTCATGGGAAAAAATATCTCACATAATTAGGAATTTAATTTATTTATAATTTAGTTATTATTAATATCCATGAGATTTTTTTTGTTTTGAAAATTTCTATGGTTTCATTTTTATTCTCAATTTATTGATTAAATGGAATGTGTGTTCTGTTATTTACATTATAATATTGATTATTCATTATTAATTAATGATAGCTTACACTATAATTAACTCTTTCTAAAAATTTGATCTCACCCTTATTTTATTTCCTTTCCCCAATTTATAAAGAATAAATATTTGAATAAGCTTTCAATGGGGGTTTTTTATTTCATTTTATTATGTAGCATGATTTATTTTTTATTTCCCAATGTAATTTGGGTATCATGTATGTAATCACGATTTAAGAAACTTATAAAATAATTAGTCCTTTGGGATTTTATTCCTTGTAATCATGATAATGTAATAAAATAAGGAACTAGATCTAGAATTCTAGGGAAAGGGCATTATAGTCAGTATCAGAGGATGTTGATTAAAAACCATAGTAACCAGATTTATGAAAACACAAATTAGGCCACATAACCATATAATAGAATTTTAGGGTAAGTACATACAAACATCCTTGAATTTTTTTAAAGTATATATTATATGGTTCTTCCTATAAATGAATTACGGTCTCGATATTACAAGTGGATGTGGTTCTGGGAAAGATGTACCTAATGGTAACAACTCCAAATGAAGGTGTGTCACACATGACTCGAGCATAACATGGTGCACAATTATGGGCCTTACTGGGAACGTTTTATAACACTCTCGGGGGATATACTTTGGATAATTCCAAATTTATTTACAAAACATTATGAATGATTTGAAATAAGTGATATTTACAAAGGAGTCATGTATATTTTTATGAGATTATTTATGGATGTTTTTTTCAATTTATTGTAAGTGTTTCACTATTCATGGGATTATACATTATGTTAAATAGTGTTATGATCTAATCCAGTATATTAAACTATTTAGAAATGGAACCCTAACTGAGTAATGTAATCAATATTTGTGGAATATGAAGATTTTTCCCAGCTGAGTAAGCCTATATAGCTGGTATTTTAAATAAGAATGTTATGGATATATTTAGATAACATAATCAAATTATGAAAAAAAACTTTCCCGAATGGAGAAACCTATTCCAGAGAGATATTATTCGATGTTGGATCGCTTTATGCGACAGAGGTCCCCATCATTTAGTTGGACGATTAACCAATTGGAGGTAGATAAATTGATTAAGTATTTGAAGAAGATATTTGTGGAATTGGGGTATGGTGAAAATGAAAAGGTTACACGTGCATTGTATTATCCCAATGGTGGTGACAATAAATAATGGTCATTCATCTAGAATACAAGGAAGGAATAGGATATAGAAATCACAGATTGGAGTGATTTTAAGGACACAAATTTTTATTGTTATTTCTAATGTGAGAAAAAAATTGAGATGAAGAGAATTATCCTTATTTTAAATAAAATGGAGGAATAAAGTCTTTTCGACTATGAATATAACTTTACAATATTCGAAATGGATTCTAGGGATTTCAAATGCAACATGGAGTGCAAGATTGTTAATTTACTTGAAGAGATTAAGCCAAGTCTCGTATGGCTGATGGAGTCTCAAAACAATTATTCTTAGATTGAAATAGTTTTATGATCTTTCATGATAGAAAAATAATTATCCAAGTTTCATAGATTCATAGAGATGCTGGTGAAGAAGATAATGGAAGATAAAATGACATAAAATGGCATGAATGGAAAGAAGAATTTTCCAACATGTGATAACTATGGAAATAATCACACTTGGAAATTCATTAAAGGATTGGGGGTGTGTTATATTTGTGAAAAAAAGGTCACCAAGAAAAATTATGAAATGGGAATAAGGAAACAATTTCTATCCAGTGTTACAAATCCATGGATAAGGGGAACTATGCAAATTAATTTCCCATGAGTCAAGGGAATATACCTTAGAGGAAGATAACATATCAAGGTTAAGAATATGTTATTGGTACAACTAATGTTGAATGATTAATGTTCTGATCTAGTTGGATCTATGAAATATGCTGTAAAATTATTCTATTTATGATGTTTTAATCATATGATTTATGAAATATAAATGAATTGTAATGTAGTAATTTTTCATAATAGTTTTGAGATCATAGGTTGAATGGTACAAAGAAAACTAATTTGGTAAAAAGTTAAAATTTTTAGAAAACACATGGTTGATAGAAATTCAATCCTTAATATGTTCCTGATGTTGATATAATGATATTGGATAAAGTGATGATTTATATGGTCAATGTAAATTGGATACTACTAACTACCATGGAAATTATTTTAATGTGTTGGAACATAATATTGTGGAATGGTTAACAATTTATGAAATCATATAAGTATAAATTTGGATTTGGTTTTATAGTTTATTGTGTTAATTCAACCATATGATTCATCCAACAGTAAGAGATGAAGTATAAATAGTTTTATGGAACAACCAAAAGATATGATTATGTTTATAAAAATTTATATTTATTTATATTCTAAGAGAATGAAATAATTCGTCAACACTAAGAAAATGGATGTGGGAAAAACACTTTTCATATTATAATCATTTTTGATGATTTAAATGACCTTTTTCAAAACTAGGGTTTAAGGATTTTTTTCATAAAAATTATCATGAAGATGTTCACTATCACTATCCTTCGTAATTGGAAAGTTATATTTCTATCCCACGTCCAATTTTTCACCAATGTTCTCATATTTAAAAGCTCAGTTGTGTGGTGACCTTTGTATTTCTCTATTATATATTATTAAAAAGATGTATTATTAAACCTATTTTGGATTTGGGTTTCTCAACAATAGTTCATTAAAATATGAATCCCTCAATTAATGATTCCAAGTTTAAATTGTTTGCAGAAAATTTAAATAAGGTGGGTAAAATATAGCACCCCAAGACATTGAGATTTTTTCATTTTAGAATAAATTAAAATTTTCCTCTAGATTGATTCATACACAAAATTGAGTTTAGATAATGTTATAAAAATTTATTAAATTATCTTCCATCCGACTCAATAAAAATTTGGATTGTGTTACACACCAAACAGAGTTCCTTTAATAGCTTGCGTTACAAACATGATCGAGTTTTAGTAAAACTACTATATAATATTAGTATCATTATTTAATATGATAGTTATTAACTAGTCGTGGTAATAAAATTTAGGAAAAGGAATAACTAAACATGGAATAAACTTTTTATATATGTTTATATAATTCATTTATGACCAATTAAATGTAAAGGAATATAGAAACCAATTGAATATAAATGAAATGTTTTAATAAAAAACATTATTAGGCTCTTATAGGAATATTATCTTAATACATTATATTAATTTCTATTATATAATGATATTAATATAATATATATATATTATATACTAAATAAATTAATTTTTTCATTAATCCAATATATTTTGAATGCATAATATAAGAACAAACCCAATTTTAGACACAAAAACCTGTATTTTTTTAAAGGATGTTTATCCACATTTTAATGGAGAACGTATATTAAAAACAATTTTGAGAAATTTTGTAAATTTTATTTGCATAAAAGAATTATTTTTGAAATATAAATGTAAATATTATATTATAGTTATTTTTTTATTTTTATGAGAAGTTTTATTTTTTGATGAAGAGTGAAAAATATTGAACATTAATTAAAGACTATTTTTTGTCTAATTTATTTATATAGATAAATTATATTTTAATTTTTATTAAAATATATTTTGTAAAATTATAAACATATTAATTTAATTTAGGTAATTTTGAAAAATTTCACCTTGATATTGGATATCAAAAAATTTCAATCTTTTTAATATTTTCACTTTAAAAAACCACATTATCATCCATTCATTGAGATTAATTTTAATTTAGTTTCCCCAACATATGTTATTAAAATTTGGGAAAATGGATTCCATATTTGGAATGAGAATAATTTATAATTAATATTCCGGTTAAATTTGTTTTTGAAAAAAACTACTGGTGACCACAATTAATATTTATTATAGCGATTAATAGAAAAACCAGCATAACAATGGACTGAAATTTAAACATGAGGGACAAAATGATCATTATACATGCCCAAAACGTATTTTATGCCCATATTTAGACCATACCCTCTCATTTATTGATTTTTTTTTCATTATTTTATCTAAATGAAATGTAAAAAACCTTGGTGGAATTCTCTTTTTCAAAAAATGACTAGAATGACATGCCTACTCCACTATAAAAAGTCACACAACCCTCCCACTTATTTATATTTATGAAACTTTTTTTTTCACAGAAACCCTATGAACATAACTTATCTTCATACCTTCAATCATGCAAGATTAATAACTTTGGGAATAATTCAAACCAAGGATTTTCTTTGGTGAAAACCAAAGGGAGTTACCCTGAGAAAAGGTAATGTTCTTCAATGAGAACATCCATTTTATTTGTTTCTCCTCCCCTTTGATTATTAATATATCATAATTATATAATATTATTGATATATATAATATAATGATTTTTTTCATTTCAAGGGTAATATATTGACTCAGAAACACCTCAATCAAATGGGATACAAAGTCATCATTCCTGTGTATGGCAGACTATCACCCCACAAACTGATGTCATTTGTTATTCTATTAACACATTTCATGGATGGGAATAATTATATATTTTTAGTTTTTATATGATATATATTATATTTATAATGTATTTACACTTCTGGATTTTTATATGACTCATAAATTCATTCTTCCCATTTTATTGGAATACGATAACATCGTTTGTGGGCGTGTGGACTACCTCCTTCTCAAAGTGATTTGATTAACTCATGCTATATATGGAATTTATTAAGTATGGTTTGAATAAAATTATTTTTAATATATAATATAAATGTGATTATATAAATATAATATAAATATATATCATTTAATTTTCATTATTTTAATATTCCAATAAAATGGAAACAATGATCATGGGTATGTATGACCTACCTTCTCCATGGACGGTGTCTTTCATTTCCAATATCCAGATTTTATGGATTATTATAATTCTATATATAATGAATATATATTATAATAAAATATTGTTTTAGGTCCTGGATATGATGAAATAATTATCTATGTAAGAGGATCATAGATAAAATTCAAAAAATACTCGAAAAACATGACAAATAACACCGAAAACGATGAAAATAATGAATGATTATTAAACAATGGGCAATAAGATATTTTTAGATGGTCATATATGGTATTATATATATTATTATAGTTCTAGTACAATTTATTAACATCTTTAAACCACTATAAAGGAGGATAAAGACCACACAACTTAAATGAATCATACAATATCAGATTTTGTCTCAATTTACATTCCATTCAGTCGTATTTATTATTATGAAACAATTAACATTAATGTGGTGTATATACTACAAATTTTTCATTTAATATCTTGAATCGCTATAACTTCTTGGTATTTTATGTTTCAATTTGAACTATCTCATCCAAGGGGTTTTGATTTGAAAATTATGAAATGGTAAAAGAAATATTTCCATTGTCACTTTCTTTTGTGATTGTTATCTTTCTCTTGAAACAATCAATTCATTATTATAATTTATATTAAACATTAATTTTATCAAAAATATCCATATTCTCATGAAATTGATATTATTTTTGGCTAAATTGTGTACCATTTTTACATATGGTGTTCACTTTGATTGTTATTTGATTAATTACAGAAGTAGTGAAAAATATATATCTTTTAATCAATATAGATATTTCATGATAAGTCATGTTGATCACTAATTAAATAAATTATAGAATATATGAGGAATTCATTGTAAATGCACTACATGAGTTGGGGGAAGATTAATGAAAAACCCTTATTGGATCTCTTGTTTCATGACACGAAATCAATTGGCTAAATCATAATGGTTTTTACCATGTATGTTTTAAACCATCTTGAGGATAGACCATGATTGTAAAGGTATCATGATTCTAGGAAATGTGACATCCAATAATTAATAATTTCTCTTATTTGGAATTCAAAAATTATAATTTTACATGCGGTTTTTTCTTTGAAATTATCTTTGAATGCATATTTGTTTTCATTTTATTGATTAAATGGCATGTGTGCTCAGTTATTTACCATTCCATAATGATTATTCAATATTAATTCATAATATATTCCTCTATAATTAACCTTTACTCAACATTTGAGTCTACCATTAGTTTTTTTCCTTTCTATGTAATAAATAAAAAATCTTTAAATAGGTTTTCAAGGAGTCTATTAATTTCATTTTATTACATATCATGTTTTATTTTCTATTTCCCAATGTAATTTGAGTATCATGTATGTAATCTAGTTTTCAAAAACTACTAAACTAATTGATCCTTTAGGATTTTTTTCCTTCTAATCATAAAAAATGTATTAAAGTAAGGCCCCAACTTTTAGCTTCTGGAGATAAGGAATCACATAAATAAAATGGTACGTATATCACTTTAAGAGAAAATACAAAATATAACCAAACATTAAATTTAATTGTCTATTAAAAAGAAACAATATTTTTTTAAAAATCAATATTTTTCACTATTCTCTAAAAAATCAATATTCTATGAAAAATCCCAAAATCGTAACCATTATTACATTATACTCACTAATTTAAAAAATAAATATTATTGTGTATAATGAAAATTTTTATAATTGGATGAAATTAATTATATTATTTGATCACAAAAAATAAATAACAACATTTTGATAGAGAAAATATTTTTTAATTGTATATATAGAATATTAAAAATTGAGTACTTATTTAATAATATATTTTCTTAATTTTAATAATTTTTGTATAATTATTAAAAATTGGCTATTCCTATTCATACATCAAATTTTAACTGATTGGTTATAAATATCACATTTAAATTCTTTAATAGTATATCATAGTTCATTTAAACTAGGTTTTTCATATAGTAAATTCTATCTAAGAATCCAAATTTATATTAAGAGAAATATATCCTAAAATATTGGGGTGTCAAAAAAATACTCTAAAATATTATAGATAAGGATATTTTTCATAAAGTAATTATTATGGTACATAAGTTGTTAAATGAAATTTCAATAACACTCAAGAAATTACCAAGTACACCAACCAAGGCCTCAAGAAATTTCCACTAAGAACTAATCCTAAACAAGGCTCAATAACTCAACTAAAACCAAGACATCATAATATCTACTTCAATCAATGAAATCAAGGTGGATGAGAAAATTATAGAAAATTCTCACTAGAATAACCTTATAGCTAGGGATTACCAAGAAATAATAGTAGGGGTTCATTCCTATGTCTAGTAATGGTTACCATTGACATTAACCTTAGAATTTTGGCCACCAATAAACCCAATTAAAAGATAAAAATCTATCCAGAATACAACCTGATCTTGGATTAACACCAATCCTTGTCACCCAAAAAACACCACATGAATTCGCATATACAACTCATTAAAAAAATGTTTCTCATCTATGGGTAACATTACATACATCTTTAGGGGTTATAAAAACTAATAAAATGTGACATAATAAAAACCAACACATACCACATGACAAACCAAATATTGACCCAAATATAACAGAAACCAAAAAATTTCTCAAGATAATTAAAATTTTTAAAATCTAAAAGAATAAAACATAATTACCTAATAACCAGACTCAATCTAATACCAATCCCAATCTCCAAAACTAATTTATACCAAAAAGTAGAGATAGACACACTAGGGGACTCTTTAAACATCGAATTACAACCTTTCATCCATAACATTCAGGGGATAAATATACTAAATAAAATAATGTACCTATCCATTAATGATTCTTGGTTTAAACCAAGAGGTTCCATTTTAAACCAATTGAAAAAATAAAATATAATCATCCAGAAAAACAAATAGATTCAATTTGAATTTATTTTAAGACATTTCCAAATTTTCATAATCAAAACAATCATTTTTAAAAAAACAATCAATAGACAAACCAATATTTTAAATGACCCTCAAATATTAAAACATAATATAATTAAAACCAATGATAACACATTTCTTTGAGAGAAATAATTAAATATTAATTTACACACCCCATACATTAAAAAATTTATCATACCAAATAATTCCACATTCATCCAAAATTAGGACCATACAAATACTCTAAGAAAAACACACTTATAAGTTTCCATATAACTATAAAATATAATAAAAGACATCCCTATAAATCTAAAACTCTCAAAATAAAAATTTTATAATTCTGAAATACTAAAAATACCCAATGTAATTTTGTAAAATTCCACTTGTGAAAATTTGGAAACATTTTTATTTCATATTAAGAAATAATGGATTTAAAAAAATTATTGTAAATTTAAAAATCATCCAACATCTTTTTTGAACATGATTGATACTACTATGAAAACAATTTTTCAAAATATTATATAAATAATTCCCTTATCCATAAAAAAAATGGTGTCTCACAGAACCACAAAAGAAATGATACACCTTAACTCTAAACAATAATTTTAATTCATCATTACCATCACATCACAAGTCCTAAAAGGATGTAATTTCTCATTACTAGGATCCAAAAATCAAGGGGTCTACGTAAAAAATAAAAATAAAATGTTGATCTGTTCTTTACCTGGTCACATGGTTTATTGGGAAATGGTTTGGTCATGAAAAAATTATATTTTTTGTGAATCAAGCAATTGTTCCCAGATTGGTTTATCAGTATATGAAAACTAACCTCATTCCACCGATTCATCCCCCATTTCCATTCCAAATTAAACAAAATTGTACAAAAAAATAAATCGATTTTAATGATGATCAATATAAAAAAGTTTAACTAAAATAACATTCCAAAACCAAAATTTAATTCCAAACTACCCATAGTAACTCATGCGTTTCCATGGTGGGTGATGATCAGGAATCCACTCACAACCAACCTCCCGAGTCCAAAAGAAAATCTTATCATTGTAAAACCAACATTACCACATTACATAAGAGATTATACACAATCATAGTCTCTCACTACAGAACCCAAATGATAAAACTATTTGTAATCACCCATCCCAGACCACCATATGTTGCAATCCCCAAATCATGACTCCACTGACCTGAGGGGTATTCCGGACCCCCAAGCTAATAAAAAGAATTTTCCGCATAGGAATTAATCATTAGGGTTTATTGATATCATAAATAATATTTTGAAACAAAAAAATCATCTAGAAAACTAGAATAAACCTCAATAAGTCATATTCCCCAATGAAAATAAATATATATGATAAAGAAACAACAGTTTTAAAAAAACTAAATAACAAATAGATCAAAAATTCTCAAAAAATAAATCCCTATGCTCAACTTAATAAATTTATCATATAGAAATCTCTAAGTCCCACTGTGACCTCTATATGTATAAATAATCACCATTAATAATAAGAGAAAACAATAGCAGTCTAAAAGTCTACTACAATAATGAATTAAAATAAAGACATAAATTGTGTGAACCAAAGTCACTATCAATAAAATATCCTAAGAAACCACTATTTTAGTAACTTAGAAAATAATTTGAATCAACAAAAAGGACACATAGTCTATATAAACTGAGTGGGTAAATAGGTTGTAAGATAAATACCAGTACTAAATAACCACAATTCATTATATTACCATTTTAAAAGTCATTGTGAACACCCTAGTTTGAAATAAATTGAAATAAAATAAATATATTCATTACTTTCAAGATAATAACTCAAACTCATTTATTAATACACTTACATTCATCATGAAATCATTTAAGATAAACCATGAAAACTACTTTATTATTTTTATTTAAAACAATATTTTGAAAACCCCTTTTTAAATAATTCATTTTACAAAACAAAACATTACTATATCGTTCCTTTTTTAAATATTAACATGTAGGAAAGAAAAACCATTTTACTAAAATAGTTCCATTATATAATTTACCAAGTAAATATAATGTTGTAGTAAACCATAAGACCAACACGATAATGGAAAACAACCATGTTTGTGGGAATAAAGTTAAATTCATCATCATAATCATAATATATAAAACAAGAAAAAATATCTAGTATCTTGGTTTAGAGGAACCCGTACTCATTAACTAAACACACTATTCAACTATGTCACCTAAACAACCAGGTCCGCTCAAATAAACACAAGGAAATGTCCCAAGTTTGAAACAAGAAAAAATCTAGGGAAACACCCCTCAACTCACCCTTTATCCCTGGGTATCTCATTTTCCAACAATAAGAAATACATCAAAGAAATATAGATTTTGAATTAATCACACACTCACAAATCAAAATATTATATAAACTACTATTAAATGAAATCCCCATATAAATCAATTGGAGAGAAATGTTGTATTTTATCCTCTTTGAAATCCCTTTTATGGAAAGTCCATTTTTTAAACCAACATAATATTTAATAACCCATGATTAACAAAGAATCTAAATATATATGTGTGTGTGTGTGTGTGTACATGAGTATATGTACACATAGATTTAAATATCGATGTTTACCTATAACCATCATATAGCTATAAATTTAGAAAGAATGCCAATGAATCAAATAAAGGGAGGAAATTTAAATCATTTTACAATAAATCAATATATTCAATGTAAATACATTAAAACAAACAAATTTACAAGTCCCCAAATTAATAAAGAATTATCCAAATACTATATTTATGATAAAGAATAAAAATATATAATAAATTATAATATTCATTTCAAATTATGGTAGAGTAGAAAATCCAATAAAGACCCATTAATCATCCCCTAAAAATTAATCAAAATTTTAAAAATTTATTTGAAACACCAACATCCATTAGGACACATTATAAAAACATTTAATTAAACAATTTCTTCATTAATTTTCTAGAAAACATAAATTAAGAACCCCGTAAAAAAATATTCTTCAATGAAAAGAGAGAAACCCTGGAGAAACCAAACAAAAAATCTTGAAAATGAATTTAAATAAAAAATAAATAAATAGAAAAGGCTATAAAGAACCATAATATACCTTATAAATAAGTGCTGAAATGGATTATGACTAAATCCACCACCTAAGGTATGACCTAGGGAAAATATTATTAATGGAGATGGTAACATAAGATAAAGTGGGAAACAAAGGAGGGGAAACCATTTAAAAGGAGGTGCATACCTAAGACACAAGAAATAGAGGATAATGTTAAGAATGGATAAGAGGTAGAGGTCCATACATGGAGTCCCTCTTGGTCATGGGTGTTTTTTTCTACAAGGGGAAGAGTGGGAGCATGTGTGTTTGTTTTCATTTTATTTTTATAATGGTAATTTTTGGAAATGTAAAATTTTTATAGAATAGGAAATCCACATAGTGAAAATATATGATTTACTAAACTATGTGGAACCCATTTGACCCAAACTAGAAACCTAGATATAACCCAACAAGTTTTTCATGGGACCCTACATGGTATTCTAATCATGTGGTGACCATGGAAAATATCACTATCTAAAGACAATCCCAAATGCACAATTTAAAAAACCATGTGGTCTAACCACATGACCCCATAATATTTTTAAAATTTTAAAATTTCAAATAGAAAATTTACAAAAACATACAGTAACTTTATATAATATAATTTCATGAAAAATAATAATTATAAAAAATAATAGGTGTTACAGTATCCCAACTATCATGTCCCTCTCAAATAAAAATAAAATATTTATTTGAGATATAATAATATTTAAAACACTCTATTATTATATAATAATGGACAATTGGATATAAATATATCTCATTATTGCACTCACAAATATTAAAAATAATGTAATGTAGCTTATACATATACATCCACTCATCCATAGTTTCCTCTATTTTTTTATTTTTAGTCATCCTACCAAGGAAATTAAAAATATCAATTCCATTACAATCTGTGTAGATAATGATAGTATTAAAATATTCTAATTGTTTAACTTATCAACAATGCCATAAACATAGACATCACTATGAAAAATATATAATTGCTACTTTTATGGTTGATTCATACTGAAATACACACACAGGAAAAGTAGAATATATATTATTTCAATGCATGAACTACAATATACACCTCTCATAGTTTTCACATGGTTACTCTTAACAGTGTTAGATACCTATGTCAAAAAACAAAATTTAATTAACATAAAATGTCAAACTCCAAAATCACTCACACTTAAGGAATTACAAAAATATATAATGTAACAAAAAATAATCAACAACAAAAACATGTTGGTGTTATAGTTCACCCCAATATACTGCATTCTAATAAAAAAATCCTCAATTGAAAATATAAGGAAATTGAAAACATTATCCCTTTTCCACAAACTAGAAACTCTATACAACAGGTTTGTGGGTAAATGAATTATTTGGAAACTAATGAACTAATAAAAACCCCCAACATGCTCCTTCAAAGAAAATTTTCATCAAAAATCATAAAATTTTACAAACTAATCAATGAAAAATTTCTCAATGTCTCCATGAGAAATCGATGAAAACCCAAATTATAAGGATCCTAAGATTAATGCAACCCTATCATGGTCTCTAAAATATTTATAATTCATTTATAATGTTAAAAACAAAGAATCATATAGAGAGATAATCCTTAAAACATCTATTTAGGAATAAAATGATATGAATTTCAAACCAAAATAAATAAGAAAAACCCATAAGAAACCTCAAAGAATCACACAAGTTATAAAAGTGGGGTCACCATCCAGATCACTATCCAATGGTGAGTCCATAAAATTCCAATCCAAATTGTTTCCAATATGTAAAATCAATTTTTTATTTTCCCACATTTGTTACCCAAAATGTACCCATGGACATTCTACACTCCAAACTAGAAGTAAAATCATATCTGGGACTTATTCCAATAACCAAACATAATTTTTTTCCAAAGATGACCAAAATGGGAATATCATAGGAAATTATATATAGATTTAATATAATAAGGGTTAGAGTTCCCTGGATACAAATACTAGAATCATGTGAGAGGTATCTTCTATATATGAGGTGGGACACAAACTTCTAATTTTGTATCAACCCACAGTTGCTCTAGATTTTCAAGTATACCTTTATTCTCACCTAATGGAACAAAGGAATCACCTAATTCTAGTTTCCTAGATGGGGAATCATCCTCCAAAATGGCCTCATCAAGGACAAGCTTTAGGGATTTTAGTTAAGGCCCAATAATAGTAGAACGAAGTTCTCTGAAAAGACTACCTCTAAAGAAACATGCTTTCTCAGAGTCATTAAAAATAAACTATATAATGTTCTTTAAAAAATCCTTAGTTATTTTCCTTATATGATGAATTATCATGTATTTGAGATATCTCTCTACATTCATTACAATGAGATAAAACCACTCTATGAACATCATCATGAATAACACCCAAGACATACCATTTTGAAAATAAAATTTTACTATTGACTACCACCACCCACTCATATTTCTCTAAAAGAAGCCTATGATATCTATAAACCAAAAATTATCATGGGTTCATAGATTAGTGATGATTCCCTCAATCCATTAAAACCACACCAATAAATTAATATATCCATGATCACTATATAAATAAAGTGTATATTAATTCATGGATTCAAAAACTAGGTCCAAGAGTAGAGAGGTTTCAATGTCCACTACTAAATTAAGGGTCTAGGTAGATTATATAACTAATGGAATTCCTTCCAAGAAATGTGTGGATACACCAAGATTATTATCTTAATAAATATTAATTTAAAGTTATCTCTCATACATTTTAGGAGGAGTAATATATTTGACAAATTACCAGTAAAAAAATCAGTCCTCAAAACATAAATAAAACAATTCCATCATAATGAGTAAATAAATATTAAAACATAAATCAATAAAAAATCACATCATTCATATTAAAACATCCTTGGTTTCTTAATGGATTTAAATTCCCATCCTTCTTAAATTTTATGTTTAGTGGTTGGACCGACGATTCATTAGGGATTTAGAACATGATTGTGAGAGTTTGAACACTACAATGTGTTATTTGTAGAGTGGTTTTTAGGATCATCATGTTCCTCTAGTGGTTTAATGGGTTTACAAAGAACAAAAATATGAAATCTTGGATTTTGAATAAATATACTGAGGTGCATGGTTATTGAACATTTTGTATAAACATGAGGTCTCAATCGTGCACCCTATTCTTAAAGGGGAACAAATTGATTTAACCATGAATCCCCCTTCTAATCGAGTGTGCATAGTGGTTTTGGCGATTTGATTCACCCTCACGATCGCCCCATGTTTTTTCAAATCGTGTGGCCAAACAGTTCACATGGTATTTCCTCATGGATTATAAGCACCGCACGATTTGAGCATGTTATTCCAAACTATGCGGTAATCGGATGACACATTAAAAATTTCCAAATTACATTATCCCCATAATTATTTAATTGGAACCCTCCCCTTTTCTTCCCCAATTTGTGGCCTTATCCCTAAAAAATCATGGAGCTTCATTCTTCCCTCAACCTAGGATTGGAGTGTCCATCTCCATTCGGACTCTGAATTATGACCTACTGATTACTAAGGATTCTTATCTATAAGTCCTTCAATCCATTGCACATATTTCATCAATTATCTAAACATATGGAATGATAAATCTATGAAAGTTGCTTTTCTTTATTTTCATGGACTTTTTATAAAACTCCAATTTATATCATTTTGGGCAGAGTTAGAGTCTAATATCATATGAGTGAGAACCTATTTATATAAGGTAGTTGGTTCCTAAATTACTCCATAATTTTACTAGTGTTTGGGGTGTGATCTAATTACAAATTGTTTTCATCGAAGTGAGAATATATATTAATTAATTCTTATATTTTAATTTATTAACTAATATTATGGGATATCAATGGTCAAGTCCTAGCCTATTTATACATGGTAAGATGGGTAATGGTATTTTGAACTACTAGGAAGGGTAGGATGATTGTATAATTTAAATTAATTAAATAGTGTTATGATTGCATGTGTTCCTTGGGAATGTCATGGGAATTGACAAAGGACATGGGGTAATAATGATCACCATGATAGAGGCAACACAGTCAATAGATTGAGGAAGTGGACTAGGATACTGGGGGTGATGATGATCACTAGGTTGAGAAGACATGCTCATTGGTATTGAGATAATGATGTCATCATGATGAGGGAATGACCCACATTACATGAGATGATGCGGACCACAATATTGATCGACATGATCATAGGGAAATGAGGTGGTGGATGATGTAGCTTCGATTTTTTTGGTGACACCCAGTCACAATTATAGTTCAATGCGTCATTGGAGTCATATGCACATGGATAGGACTCAGTTGAGGATTTTTTGACCAATCATTGTGGGTGGAGGCCATTGTAGTTATTGAAGTCTAGGGGATAGTTTTGACCATCAAATATGGAGAAGGTTCTAACCATATAAATCCACAGTCAATGGTGATGGACCATCGAGATATGTTTTTGAGACCATCTGTTGAGGCCAGAGGCTCACCATTATTCATGAGCCTAGTGGGATTAGATTATTGGGTTATGTGTGTTTCGATGTGTCAGGACATAGAGTTGTTAAATAGATGGTGAATATTATATATTAGAGGACGAATACCACCATGCCTCAATATGTTAGGATATTGATTTGACAATTAATTAATGAGTGGAGGTTCGAGTGACATGGGACTTATTTTTTGGGCATGCCATTTTGATTCTAAAAACTAGGATTGGTGGAACATGAGGTCTTAGATGGGTTGAGGTATGAGTGACATGTTTATGGGTGGAGCATGAGGGTTCACATAATATGATATTCTTTATGAAACATCTATGAATTAATCCTTTGGTCCACACCACTAAAAATAAATATTTTGAAACATTCATTATATTCAAAATATATATTTTGGTGCACGTATTCAGTGGTATACTAGTGATGGCCAAAAAAGGTATATGCTTCCTTGGGAACATTGAGAATAAGGGTAGATGGATAATTATGAATAAAAGTGTGTGTATATCCATTTCATTTATATTTTTTATACAGTATAAAATTATGGATGTATTAAATTCACACATTGGTGGTTCCCTTCTGAGTTCATACTCACACCCCACATGCCCCCCTCAGGAAATATGTAGAAATTATGGTTTTGAAATTCCATAATGGATCACTATAGAGAGATGGACCTTAGTTATTTAGATTTATCGCTTTTTCAAGGGATGGATGGTAGTGGAACTGATGGTTCCTCTGTATCTGTCTAGGCCTTCTTTTGGGTTTTTATATATATATACATATATGGCCATCCATGGTTGACCATACGTATCTATACTATATGACCTTTAATGACATGTTTTATCATCGACAACTAATTATTTATTTGGGATTATTTCATTAGAATTGCTATATATTATGCTTACACTAGGTTTATTATCTTCTTGTCATTGAGTTATGGTCATTCTTCCACTATGTTATATATATGGAGCATTATTATTATCATCACCTGAGGGTATAGTCTCCCCGCTATCACCCAATCTGACCCTCTCAATTAGGAGACAACCTTTGGTATACAGGGAGGTGTTCCTATGGCCATGTGGCCAATTTACATAGATAACTATTGAGTGGAAAACAAGTTCTAGATGCTAAAAATGGTATTAGAGGAGTTTATTTTCATTTTGGTTTTACAATTTTGGTTATGGTATATCAGAGACAAGGATGTAGTCAAAAAGGGTAAAGAGATTATTATTTGGTTCCAAAATCCCCATGCATAGGGACATGCCATTTTAATAGGGGTGTGAAATCTATGTTATACTCTACATTTTTACAGTTGATTGATTTCCACCTCAAGGGGTTCATGTGTGTGTGAAGTTATTGAATTGTATGGTTTTAACACTTGGCCGAGAATGAAATGGGAGGATTTTATATACATCATGATGTTCACTTAAGATCATATGATGTGTGTGATATTTCTCACTATCATTTGTAAGTAGGAATGTGCTTAAGAAGTCTTGGCATATGTAAAGCGTAAAAAATAAGAAAAAATAGTGTTTTCCTACTTGGCCTTTTTGGTAGAATTCAATTCATCCAACCCAGGTGTGAGGTTCCTAATGATACAATTATGTGATGCGCGGTTTATATAATATGTATGGTCCTAACTCTAATAAGGGTATGGGTGTGTAATTAAAGTGGGTGAACCATTTAATGTGTCAATAAATAAGCTAAATAGTGTTTTCCTATATACCCTTTCTGTTGTTAATCTACTCATCTCCCCATGATTTATGATATCCAATGCGGATTTTGTTTGTGGTAAATGAATCTGATATGGGTAGGAATGGGTCTATGAGGCTGGATGATACTTCATACCTAGCTCTGATATGAGTATGTTAGGGGAAAGTAGGTCGGATGTCATGTAACATGGGTGTGTTAAGGGAGTGTATGGGTTTTTAGCTGTCCTACCCATTACAGCTTTCCATGAATGTGATATATATATGTGTGTGTGTGTGTGTGTGTGTGTGTGTGTGTGTGTGTGTTTGTGTGTGTGTGTGTATGTATGTATGTATGTATATTTGACTCTTATGGCTATTTTAGCATGGTATTTGGTCTTCCACATGATTCTACCTAGATGTATTTTGGTGGAGCATCAGGATTTTGTAAATATTGTTCCACATGAAAATGAATGGTATGAGGCCCCTGAGGAATAGGATTAGGCCTACGAGGGTCTAGGTGATCATGGACCACATGTATAGGCTCTGGTATAATTCGAGAAGCTATATTAAATGGTCTATTTTTGGGAAATGTCTTTATGATAAGCTCATGGAAATCTTGGTTAGGGTTATATCTGGAATTGAATAAGGAGCACAGGGAGTTAAGACAACTAGGGATAATTTTGACTCGTAAGATTTATCCTCAGAACCCACTATTATTTTAAGGCAAGGGTGGATATTAGGAATCATAAAACTGGATCTAGTTAGAGGATATGATTCTTGATCATCTTGAGACACCCCTAGTTTGGGGGAGAAACAGTAAATGGATACACTCAGAGGACCCGAAAATAATGGTTGGGATGTATAGGTGCAGTAAGGAAAACATGTGGGATTGTATTTGATGTATTTTGTGGTCAGGTTCTTTGACCACATATTCCCTAATAGAAGAACGTGGACCAGTCATGAATGTTCCTAAAACATTAGTATGGAGGAACTTACTTTTTGTATTATGCATCAAATTGCACATAATTTTTTCATTTTGTGCATTCTATGGCTACAGATGAAATTTCTAGGGTGAGGAAATTGGAGGATGGATTATAGTATGCATTCAAGGTTTGTTTGAACATCTTCAAGTTGACATCATTCTCTAAGGTGGTGAATCAGGTTCAAATAGCCATGGAAAACCAAATGTACTGGCCATATTAGATTTTACTGATAGTGTCAATTGAGCTTAGTGGTGGTGAGTTAGGTTGCTGGAAGTGAGCCCATGAGGAGTACTAGATCGGAAGTTAGGCCGAGTACTTGGATAGTCCACTAGGGAGTGGTACATTGATTATGTTCTTCATGTGTGAGATGTTGGAGCATGTTCTGACCCAATTTGAGTAGGCTTCAAATGATGATAGTCATCTGGTCAGATGAGGCATCTCGATAGTTTCTTCTTCAATTATTATTGAATTGTTAGGCACCAATGAATGGGTCAGACTCATGGATATATGGTATGATTGAGATCAATACCAGGATCAGGTCAACTGGATTTTGTTTCATGTACAGGGCATCAAAAGGAGAGAGAGACCACACTGTACAGTTAGGGGCCAGTAGCCTATGTATCTCTATGTGGAGGTTAGAAATCATCTAGTTTGGATACAATGTTGTGGAATGCTATTGATCAGTAAGGTTCAATGAAGTACATTGAGCCAATGATGATAAGATGTTTGACTTGATCATGGCATGAACTTTTTTTAATTGGTAGTTTTGGTATGTGTGGTGCACATTTGTTGTATTTTGACAATCTTAATGCTGGTTAGTTTGTGGGAATAAGTATGATGCATAATATATATGATTTTTCTAGGAATCAAGTCTATTATTCTCAGGCATATATATATATATATATAATGTAGAATTATTTGTTTGAATTTGTTGAGATGAAGGACTAATATTCATCTGATGTGATGTGGAGCATGATGGGTGTCATGTTTGAAACAAGTATGAATTGATATACTAATGAGGTGAAATAATGGTGGTATGGAATGGGAGGAATTGTTTGCCTGGGGATGGTCAGTTGAACCATTGAAATGTGTGACTAGTTTGGGTCAGGAAGCGACTAGGTCGGTAATTCATAAGGTGGGGTTCACCATTAGAGGAATTGACCATCAAAAATAAATTGGGTAGACTATGGTGATGTTTATGATATGGGTATGTTTAGTTCCATATTTTTTTATTATCTTATAAATTGGATTTGATATATTATATGGTGGGGATATTATAATGTCACAGGTTTTTGAGTGGGTAGAAATCCAAAACCTTTTCAAATTTTTGTGCTTAGTGGTTGAACAAACATTCATTTTGGGATTCAAAACCTAATTACGAGAGATTTAATGCCTTGATTCTTTATTTATATATGATTTTTAAGGATCTTAATGTTCCTTGAGAGGATTAATGGGTTTAGGAAGTTAAGGTCTCTGAGACCCCATCATTGGGAGAAACACACCAAGGTGCACGTTTAGCATACAGTTTGTTTAACCATGCAACATCAAGCATGCACTCTATTTTCAATGGGTCATGGTTTGATTTGATGAGGCACCCAACTTATAATAAATCATGTGTAGTTATTTTGGTGATTAGATTATCCCACAAGGTGTCCTCATGATTTGTCCAAACATGCATCCAAACCGTGTTAGGGGATTATCCTCTTGGATAGTGAGAACCACATGATTGGCACAAATTTTTCAAAACAATGTGGTAACCGTGCATCTATTTAAAAAGTACAAAATAAGATTTTCCACAATCCTTAATTAATTGTATCTCTAACCTTTTCTTATAACATGTGTGAAATTATACCAATAATAGTGTGGATCTCCTTTCTTCCCTCCACCTAGGCATCGAGCCTCCTCCTCCAATCGAACTCCGAATCAAGATCTATTGGTTGCTATGGATTCCATTTGAAAAGGCCTTAAATACATTTTCATTTTTATTTTTTTATATCAGTATAAGAAATTCTAATTCAATTTGATCTCTTTCCCTCTATTTTTATAGACATTGTATAAAAATATTATTTACATCATTTTGGCTTGAGTTATAGGGCAATATCATATGAGTGAGTTCCTACGAGTATAAGGTATGTGTTTTCTAGATTGATTCTCAATTTTATGGGTGTTTTGGAGTGTGTTCATAACTACACATGTTGTGTCATCTGAGTGAGACCTTATATTAATTCATCATTTTTATTAAATTTATCAATTGGTTTTATTGGATGCTATTTTTCTTTCCCTAGATAATTTATACATACTTATTTGTGTAAGGTTATTTTGTCCAAATGGTTATTTTAGGACGATTGTATAACTTGAATTTATTAAATTTTATTATGAGTGCATTGGTTCTTTAGGAATATGATGGTAATGGACCAAGGATTTTAGGTTATATTGATCACTAAGAATAATGTAACATGATCATCATCTGAGGGAATAACATGTGATACTGGGGGTGATGATGATAACAAGGTTGATGTGACACGGTTTTTATGAATGAGACAATTAGGTATTTAGGATAAGGGAATGGACCACTGGACATGATATTGTGTTAAACATTGTGATTTAGTGATGTTGATTTAGGGTAATAATGTGTTGAATGATGGGCCATAGTTTTTTTGTTTATTTACACTCAACATCGTTGGTTGATGCATTGTTGATTAAATGTTCACATAGATAATACTCAGTTCAGGGTGTGTTGAAAACATGTTGTCATTGGATCCCTCTATATACATTTAGGATTATCTAATTGTGCTAAAAATTAGTTATGGATGATGTTATGACTATAGAAGGCCACCGATGATGGTGATGGACTACTGAAGATAGTGTCTGGAACATTAGTTGGGGGATGAGACTCATTCTTATACATGAGGCTAATGGGCCATGATTATTGGAGGATGGGAATACCCATTCCTTAAGATGATGGTTTTGTAATCCGGTGGTGACTTTTATATATTGGATGATAGATATCGTCATTCCATTCAGTGTAATAATGTTGATCCGATAGTAAATTTATATGTGGAGGTTTGAAGGACCTCAGAATTATTGATTGGGTATTCGATTTGGATGTTAGATACTATGATTTGTGGTACATGAGGTGTTATCTGGCATGAGGGGTATGTGACATGTTTATCGGTGGACCCTAGGGGTTCACCTAGTATGATATTCTTCAGGCGATGCCTCAGGATTAATCTGTGGGACCTTACCATAGATAATATATATATTCATTCATATATTGAAATCCAAATAAATGTTTGGGGGCTACATATTCAGAGATGTACCGATGAAATCCAAAGGATATAAATGATTCTTTGTGGGTTTTGAACACAATGGATATAACGACCCAAACTTTACATACATTGTTAATACTTAAAAATTGAAGCACACTTATTACAACATATGACAAAACCACAAAGGACCGTATAGGTATAGTGTCTTTAGAAACTGGGAAACATAAACAACTGGTTCATAAATCTTCTACAGTGTCTCCAATTTATTTCATCATATCTAGGGTCCCTTTTAGCATATTCTACTTAATATCCATCTTCCTGACCTGGGGAAAAGAAAACATAAAAGGGTGAGCTCAAATGCTCAGCAAGGGTAAATAAAGGAAATAAAAATCATATCATATCTTTTTGAAAATCATAACCTGCAAAAAAGATCATAATATCTTAACATGGAATAAATCATAGAAGTGAAAATGAGATCCCCATAATCATAACATGAAACTTGAAACTTTGTGGCATGCACACATAATCATGTAAAATCATTTCTTGTTAGTCATGACTCATTGCCAAGACTATCTTAGTGGAAAAAGTCCCTTTCTGAACCGAGTCACCCTCGTTCCAGTCCTGTTTCACTGAACCGGTATAACCTACCATTCCAGCCATGTCTATCTCATGAGATATAAAATCTTTACCCAATTCATTGGAGGGAGATATAGGTCCCACCCATCTCATAATGATACCATTCTTATGTGTGCCACAAAATCATAAATCATACATCATTTCATAACCCATGTAATAAAAATGGGAATCTTAAACATCATGACATCATAAAACAATTCATATAAGATAAAGGAATTCATAAAAATAATTCCATCACAACATGATCAAATCAATTTAATCATAGGGATAAAAACAGAACCCTTTATTATCTTAAATGGAAAATAATTTTGATAAATCACTTGAACTTCATTCTTGAAGAAAATATCCTTTCTTCTTCAAAAACATTTTTCCTTTCTTAACATGTCATACAACTTTAAACTAAAAGAAGTGGATTAAAAATAAACTTGAAAACTTATAAAGGAAGCTTCTTGGAAATAATGTTTTAAAAATCCATTCATGCCGTATAAGTTAAAAAAACATTCTTCGTACTTTTGTCGGAAAAGTCAAAAAGTACCTCGTACGAAAAAACGACAAAAGATTCCTTTCATATTCTTTACTAAAAACTCACTGAAGGGTAAAATTGGATTTAAATTATTGTAAGTGAATGGAAATAATATTACATATTAAGGGAACATAGATTTGGATGATAAAATACACCCCAGTAAATACCAACGTATAGGCAATCTCAGATAAAAATGAGATTGTGATATTTCCCCTTACATTAGGTCTGATTTGCTTTGTACGTGTCCGAAGCTCCTCTTCTTTGGAACGCCTCTTTGAATCCTCCACTTAGGGAACTAATATTGGTCTTTGAAGAAGACCATGACCTCTAGGATTATTTTAGGGAAGTGGAGAGGATAAAATGGCAGGGGTTGGCCGAGCTTGAGTGCTCAAATTGGTGTGAGGAGGAGGGGGAGGAGGAGCCCTTTTATAAGGGAGGAGAGGGGCACCTTAGGAATATCTCAAAATATTATTTTATATTAAAGTCAAAATCGGTTTATAATGGTTCCAAAGGGTCTTATTTCGAGGCTAAAGTAGGGATGGGTCGAAATCCTATCAACCAATAGGATTTAGACAAGTTTAGATTATTATTTTAACCTTATCAATTAGATTTAACTCTAAGTTAAATAATTTAACTTTTACCGTGTCTTTTTGTTTTCTTACACTATATGGTTAATAAACTTACTATAACATGAAAAACGAACCCCAAATTGTTTATTATTAATATATATATCTTTATCTAAGTCATTTGGCCTAACCTTAGATTTTTAGGAATAAAATAACAATTAGTAATATAATATTTGATTTAAAAACTATTTTGTGTCAATTTTGACACTATTTGATATATGATTTTTGTGAAAGTCATAACAGAATTATATGTTCGAACAATGTTGATTAAATCAACACTAATATATCATAGTAACCTATAAAATTAGTGTAATTCATAAAAAGTCTTAAATTACATTTATTTTGGTGTTTATAACATCAATTATGTCAATATTTCATTAATAAGATAATTACTGCATCATCATTGTGTCATAAATAAATTAAATTATTTAATGTCTAAAAATTATAAATAAAATACCATCATTTAGGAAATCTTTTTATCTTTCTAATTAATATTTATAGTAGAATTTATCTTATGTATAACCCCATATTAAAAATGATTTACTTATTAAACTTTGATTTTAACTATTTTAACCCTTCTTTAAATAAATTAATAATAAATGTCCTAATCTAATCCAAGTGGGCCTAAATGGTCATTTTTTATTCCTAAGTTTGTTTTTGGTCGAATTAAACTTATCCAATAGAATTAGGACATGTGTTAGGGTAATAGTAATATCATATTTACCCTTAGTTACCCTATTTACTATTAACCGCGGTAAAAAAGTAAAAAGTTACTATTCACCAAGAAATTATTTTTATCTCATTGAATCACATTTTACTTACTGATATCAACCGTGTCTATCGGATTTTCGAAATTCCATTCACAGAAGTGGTAAAATTAAGTTTTATGCAAAATTCAGTTTTTTAACCTACCACTTAGTGGTTTCACTATTCATCAAAAATTGAAAGTTTTCAGAAAAATACCAAAATTTCACCCTAGGATAATTTTGATATTCTGAGTCCAAAAATGAAGTCCATTTTGAAAAATAAAATTTATAAAATTTTAAAAAGTGGTTATTACTATTCATAACGTCTAGTTTTAAAAATATTTTAATAGCATATCGTTGTTTAGTGAAACTTGGTATTGCGTACGACGCAAGCTATCGAGGAAGGTCGTGATTGCGTGTAAAGTAAGCCAAACAAGTGTGTAGTGAAAGATTCCTTTGATGATATATAAAAACAAAATATTACTCATAAAAATCTCGGGTGTTACATTCTACCCCCCTTAAAAAGAATTTCGCCCTCGAAATTCGTCACTTTGTAACAAACAGATGAGGATACTTCTCCCTCATCATATCCTCAAGCTCCCATGTAGCTTCTTCAAGTTGGTGGTTCCTCCATAAAACTTTCACCAATCGAGTGGTCTTGTTTCGTAGGACTTTTTCGCTACGATCCAGAATCTCTATCGGCTGTTCTTCATAAGAAAGATCTTGCTCCAGCGGTACAACTTCTGAGCTGAGTACATGTGAAGGATCAGGTATGTACTTTCTCAGGGGAGATACATGGAACACATCGTGAACTTGAGAGAGATTCGGTGGAAGCGCCAATCGGTAAGCTACCTTTCCAACACGATCCAGTATTTCGAAAGGACCGATATATCTAGGGCTCAACTTCCCCTTCTTTCTAAATCTCATAACCCTCTTCCAGGGAGATATTCGTAAGAACACTTTATCACCCACTTCAAACTCTAGGTCTTTTCTTCGGTTGTCGGCATAACTTTTCTGTCGACTCTGAGCTGCTCTTATGTGTTGTTGAATAGATCTGACCTTTTCTGCCATTTCATCAACGAGATCAGGTCCTAATAGATTTCTTTCCCCAACTTCATCCCAGAAAGTAGGAGTCCTGCATTTCTTTCCATAGAGAGCTTCATAAGGAGCCATCTGAATACTGGAGTGAAATCTATTATTATAAGAAAATTCCACCAAAGGTAGGTGTTGATCCCAACCTCCTTTGAAATCCATAGAGCAAGCTCTCAACATATCTTCTAGGGTTTGAATTGTTCTCTCAGACTGACCGTCTGTCTGGGGATGATAAGCAGTGCTGAAACTCAACTATGTATCTAGAGTATGCTGAAGACTTCGCCAGAACTTCGAGGTAAATTTCGGGTCCCGATCAGATATAATAGAAAGTGGTACTCCATGCAATCTTACCACTTCCTTTACATATATCCTGGCAAGTTGATCTAGAGAGAAATCCTCTCTAATAGCAATGAAGTGTGCAGACTTTGTAAGACGATCAACTATGACCCTGATAGCATTATTGCCTTTGGATGTTTTAGGAAGTCCTGTGACAAAGTCTATAGTGATGTTTTCCCATTTCCATTCGGGTATGGGTAATGGTTGTAACATCCCCTTAGACTTCTGTCTCTCAGCTTTAACTTGTTGACAAACCAAGCATCGGGAGGCATATTCATCAATATCTCTTTTCATGCCATCCCACCAGAAGTAATCTTTCAGGTCCCTATACATCTTCGTGCTTCCAGGATGAATAGAGAATGAAGAACTATGAGCCTCATCTAGCAGCTCCTTCTTTAATTCGGGGATGGAAGGAACACAAACCCGATTCCTGAACTTTATTATCCCATCACAATCAATGTTGAATTCAGGAACATTTCTCACCTTCTTTTGTAACTCGACATCTTCTTTCTATGCCTCTTTAATCTTCACATGTATAGATGTTTGAACAATCATTTGAGAAAGATAAGATTTTTCCCCTTCCATTATAATTCCAAGATCCAACCTTTGTAAATCCATAAATATTGGATCTTTTGTGATCCTCATCATGGATAAACTAGCATGGTCTTGTTGACTTAATGCATCTGCCACCTTGTTTGCTTTCCCAGGGTGGTAATGGATTGAGCAGTCGTAATCCTTAATCAGCTCCAACCATCTTATTTGACGCATATTCAACTCATTTTGTGTGAAAATATACTTTAAACTTTTATGATCAGCATAAATATCACACCTTTCACCATAAAGGTAATGCCTCCAAATCTTTAATGCAAAGATTACCGTAGCCAACTCCAAATCATGTGTTGGGTAATTTTGCTCATGGATTTTCAACTGTCGTGAGGCATAAGCTATCACCATATCATTTTTCATAAGAACACACCCCAATCCCTTCTTGGATGCATCACTATAGATCACAAACCTTTCTACACTACAAGGCAGTGTGAACACAGGTGCACTGGATAACCTTCTTTTCAACTCCTTGAAATTTTCTTCACATTCCTCTGTCCAAACAAACTTAACTCCTTTCTGAGTCAACTTGGTGAGTGGATTAGATAATCGTGAAAAATCTTTTACAAAACGTCGATAATATCCAGCCAAACCAAGAAAACTTCGGATCTCAGTTACTGTTGTTGGTCTTGACCATCTTTCGATAACCACTTTTTTTGTTGGATCCACAGATATCCCCTCTTTTGAGATTATGTGACCCAAAAATGCAACTTTTTGAAGCCAAAATTCACACTTGGTAAATTTGGCATAAAGCTTCTCCTTTCTCAAGGTCTTCAATATAATTCTCAAGTGATCTTCATGCTCTTCCTTGCTCTTTGAATAGACAAGAATATCGTCTATAAAGACTACCACAAATTGATCAAGATAGTCTCTAAAGACTTTATTCATTAGATCCATGAAGATAGCAAGGGCATTAGTAAGACCAAATGGAATCACTATAAATTCATAGTGTCCATACCTTGTACGGAAAGCCGCCTTTGGTATATCCTCCCTTTTGACCCTTAGTTGATGATACCCTGAACGAAGATCAATCTTGGAAAAGTATTGAGCTCCGCGTAGTTGGTCAAATAAGTCATCAATGCGTGCGAGATGATATTTGTTTCTGATAGTGATCTTGTTAAATTCTCGATAATCAATGCAGAGTCTCATTGATCCATCTTTATTCTTAACAAATAGAACAGGTGCTCCCCAAGGTGACGCACTAGGGCGTATGAATCCCTTATCAAGATTCTCTTGGAGTTGCTTCTTCAATTCTTGCAACTCAATTGGGGCCATTCTATAAGGTGTCTTTGAAATAGGCAAAGCACCCGGTACGAGTTCTATTGAAAACTCAACTTCACGATTTGGTGGAAGACCCGGTAATTCCTCCGAAAAGACATCATCAAACTCCCGTACGATAGGCATATTCTTAATCGTAAGTTTCTCACCAACCATTTGAGATAAATAACCTTCATTTAGTGGAATCAACACCCATAAGATGGAAGGAATTTCCACTGGAAGGTTATGTTCATCCTTGCATCAATAGATGATCGTAGATTGATCTGGAATATGAAATGTGACTTCCCTTCTTTGGCAATTGATATGAGATCCATGTAGAGAAATCCAATCCATGTCAAGAATCACATCAATTTCCACTAAAGGAAGGATCACAAGATTTGCAGGAAGCACTTTCCCACAAACTTCGATCGGAGAAGAATTATAAACTTTTGATGCGACTGTTGTGCCATTAGGTGTTGTCACAGCTAACTCAACATCTAATTGTTGATGTAATACGGTGATACCCTTAGTAAATTCTTTAGAAATAAAGGAGTGGGTGGATCCCGAATCAAATAAAACATTTTCTACTTTAGAGTGGATGGTAAGTGTACCTTTCACCACTTCGTTATCATACTCCACATCGCTGATAGAAATTGCATGTGACTTTCCTTTGTCTTTAGCCTTAAGATTTTGTTGACGTCGACCATCATCATCAACCCTTGGATTTGGGCATTGATTGGCATAATGCCCCATCTCCTTGCACTTGAAACATTGAAGTGTAGTAGGTTCATTCTATGTATCCCTTCCTTTGTTTGCGTCATTAGACATCTTCTTCCCATTATCACGGCATTCAAATGCCCGATGACCTTCCTTTCCACATTTAAAACATTTACTTGTACCTTTAAGACAACTCCCTCCTTGTTTCTTTCCACACTTTGAGCATAAGGGAAAGCTCATCTTCTTTTCAGTGTGCTCTTTAGATTTTCCTTTGAATTCCATCTTCCTCTTCTTATCAAACCCATGTGACTGATGGGTTACTCCAATCTCCATCTCGACTTTGAGAGCACATCGAAAAATTTCCTCATAGCTATTGAAGTCCCTTATGGCTAACGCCCTTCGAAGACTTGGTTTTAAGCCACTAAAGAATCGATCGATCTTACTCTCAGGTTGGATAATAATACCAGAAGTGTACCTTGCAAGTCTTGTAAAATTTGCTTCATAGGTACCAACAGATTCATCATCCCTTTGCTTCAGTTCAAGAAACTCTTTCTCCATCTTTGTTCGAAGAATATGAGGGAAGTACTTATTGAAAAATAAGTTCTTGAACTCGTCCCATTCCATAGACTCAATTTCATCCCTTTGCCTCATATTCTTAATAAGATTCCACCATTGATCAGCATCTCCTTCCAAACGATACACTGCTAGGATGACTTTATCATGTTCAGAACATTGAAGAACTGAAAATATCTTTTCAGTAGTACTAATCCATTGTTCAGCAACTAATGGATCAGTAGACCTGCTGAAAGAAGGTGGACGCTGCCTCATGAAGGATTCAACAGAATGTTGCTCCTTCCTTTGCTTGTTTGGAAGTCCTGCATGATTCATAGCTTGAGAAAGTTTTGTGAGAATGGCTACAAGATTTTGCATTCCAGATCCCATATCGTTTGGTTGCTCAGGGGGACAATCATTGCATTGCCCATCGCATTCTGCATTAACACGGTTCCTTCGGGTTCCAGCCATTGACTAAAACCAAGAAGAATAGTGTGAGAAACACTAATTATAATAGGAAAACCACATAATTCAAGAATAAAATTTTCATGCTTAAGGTCTTATCCTAGGGTATTCATGTCCATTTCTAAAACACTAAGATTGTGTTCTATGCTTAGACTTATCCTTATGGTTCTTATTAAGGCTTTCACATCATAGTTTCCAAAGGTTGACTATACCTTTCCTCTGATACCAACTATAACGGTCTGGAATTACTTCTTGTGGACTATAGTTGATACCTATCAGGGCACTCCATGGGCGGCTACACCCCCTGGGCGGGACACACCACCATCCCCAGTGGAAGCCATTTCCACATGAAGGCCTTGGGCGGAGAGCCATGCTTCGTCCAACGCTCACATGTGAGAGTTCCCAAGGATCGGATACATTCCTACCTCCTTTGCCTCTGATACCAACTATAACGACCCATACTTTACATACATTGTTAATACTTCAAAATTGAAGCACACTTATTACAACATATGACAAAACCACAAAGGACCGTATAGGTATAGTGTCTTTAGAAACTGGGAAACATAAACAACTGGTTCATAAATCTTCTACAGTGTCTCCAATTTATTTCATCATATCTAGGGTCCCTTTTAGCATATTCTACTTAATATCCATCTTCCTGACCTGGGGAAAAGAAAACATAAAAGGGTGAGCTCAAATGCTCACCAAGGGAAAATAAAGGAAATAAAAATCATATCATATCTTTTTGAAAATCATAACCTGCAAAAAAGATCATAATATCTTAACATGGAATAAATCATAGAAGTGAAAATGAGATCCCCATAATCATAACATGAAACTTGAAACTTTGTGGCATGCACACATAATCATGGAAAATCATTTCTAGTTAGTAATGACTCATTGCCAAGACTATCTTAGTGGACAAAGTCCCTTTCTGAACCGATTCACCCTCGTTCCAGTCCTGTTTCACTGAACCGGTATAACCTACCGTTCCAGCCATGTCTATCTCATGAGATATAAAATCTTTACCCAATGCATTGGAGGGAGATATAGGTCCCACCCATCTCATAATGATACCATTATTATGTGTGCCACAAAATCATAAATCATACATCATTTCATAACCCATGTAATAAAAATGGGAATCTTAAACATCATGACATCATAAAACAATTCATATAAGATAAAGGAATTCATAAAAATAATTCCATCACAACATGATCAAATCAATTTAATAATAGGGATAAAAACAGAACCCTTTATTATCTTAAATGGAAAATAATTTTGATAAGTCACTTGAACTCCATTATTGAGGAAAATATCCTTTCTTCTTCAAAAACATTTTTCCTTTCTTAAAATGTCATACAACTTTAAACTAAAAGAAGTGGATTAAAAATAAACTTGAAAACCTGTAAAGGAAGATTCTTGGAAATAATGTTTTAAAAATACATTCATGTCGTATAAGTTTAAAAAAACATTCTTCGTACTTTTTTTGGAAAAGTCAAAAAGTACCTCGTACGAAAAAACGACAAAAGATTCCTTTCATATTCTTTACTAAAAACTCACCGAAGGGTAAAATTGGATTTAAATTATTGTAAGTGAATGGAAATAATATTACATATTAAGGGAACATGGATGTGGATGATAAAATACACCCCAGTAAATACCAACGTATAAGCAATCTCGGATAAAAATGAGATTGTGATATTTCCCCTTACCTTAGGTCCGATTTGCTTTGTACGTGTCCGAAGCTCCTCTCCTTTGGAATGCCTCTTTGAATCCTCCACTTAGGGAACTAAGATTGGTCTTTGAAGAAGACCATGACCTCTAGGATTATTCTAGGGAAGTGGAGAGGAGAAAATGGCAGGGGTTAGCCGAGCTTGAGTGCTCAAATTGGTGTGAGGAGGAGGGGGAGGAGGTGCCCTTTTATAAGGGAGGAGAGGGGCACCTTAGGAATATCTCAAAATATTATTTTATATTAAAGTCAAAATCGGTTTATAATGGTTCCAAAGGGTCTTATTTCGAGGATAATGTGGGGATGGGTCGAAATCATATCAACCAATAGGATTTAGAAAAGTTTAGGTTATTATTTTAACCTTATCAATTAGATTTAACTCTAAGTTAAATAATTTAACTTTTACCGTGTCTTTTTGTTTTCTTACACTATATGGTTAATAAACTTACTATAACATGACAAACGAACACCAAATTGTTTATTATTAATATATATATCCTTATCTAAGTCATTTGGACTAACCTTAGATTTTTAGGAATAAAATAACAATTAGTAATATAATATTTGATTTAAAAACTCTTTTGTGTCAATTTTGACACTATTTGATATATGATTTTTGTAAAAGTCATAACAGAATTATATGTTCGAACCAAGTTGATTAAATCAACACTAATATATCATAGTAACCTAGAAAATTATTGAAATTCATAAAAAGTCTTAAATTACATTTATTTTGGTGTTTATAACATCAATTATGTCAATATTTCATTAATAAGATAATTACTGCATCATCATTGTGTCATAAATAAATTAAATTATTTAATGTCTAAAAATTATAAATAAAATACCATTATGTAGGAAATCTTTTTAGCTTTCTAATTAATATTTATAGTCGAATTTATCTTATGTATAACCCCATATTAAAAATGATTTATTTATTAAATTTTGATTTTAACTATTTTAACCCTTCTTTAAATAAATTAATAATAAATGTCCTAATCTAATCCAAGTGGGCCTAAATGGTCATATTTTATTCCTAAGTTTGTTTTTGGTCGAATTAAACTTATCCAATAGAATTAGGACATGTGTTAGGGTAATATTAATATCATATTTACCCTTAGTTACCCTATTTACTATTAACCGCGGTAAAAAAGTAAAAAGTTACTATTCACCAAAAAATTATTTTTATCTCATTGAACCACATTTTACTTACTGATATCAACCGTGTCTATCGGATTTTCGAAATTCCATTCACAGAAGTGGTAAAATTAAGTTTTATGCAAAATTCAGTTTTTTAACCTACCACTTAGTGGTTTCACTATTCATCAAAAATTGAAAGTTTTCAGAAAAATACCAAAATTTCACCCTAGGCTAATTTCGATATTATGAGTCCAAAACTGAAGTCCATTTTGAAAAATAAAATTTATAAAATTTCAAAAAGTGGTTATTACTATTCATAACGGCTAGTTTTAATAATATTTTAATAGCATATCGTTGTTTAGTGAAACTCGGTATTGCGTACGACGCAAGCTATCGAGGAAGGTCATGATTGCGTGTAAAGTAAGCCAAGCAAGTGTGTAGTGAAAGATTCCTTTGATGATATATAAAAACAAAATATTACTCATAAAAATCTCGGGTGTTACAATAGAAGTGGGTTAATTAATAGAAAATTTTTACATGATTATTTTTTTATTTATATTTTGAAAACCCTATAAAACAATGGATGTAATACATGAACAATTTAGTTGTGGAATACTGATTTTATACTCACACCCTATACAGTCCCCTTATAATTCATGTATATATTATGGTTTTGAAATTACGCAAGGGAGTTGTATTGGGGGATGGACCTTAGTGATCAAGATGTATCATATTGTTATGGAATGGATGGTAGTAGACTAGATGTTTCCTCTTCATCAGGATAGATTATATAATTGGATTATTTATATATATATATATATATATATATCTGTACATATGTGGTCATCCATGTTAAACCATGATTATATGTACGGTAATATTGTTTTTTAAATATTTTATCATCTATAAATGGTTATGCCTTTGGGATTATTTTATTACTATTGTTGTTTACTATGTTTCTGATATGGTTATTCTATTTCTTTTTCTAAGGTATGTTCCTTATTCCACTATTATATATATATATATCATTATTAGTATCATTACATAATGGTATATTCTCCCCACTATCCCCGAATCAGACCCACACATCTAATTGTCACCCTTTATTGTATGGGGATCTGCGTATAAGTCCCTGTGGCCAACCAGTCTGGGGCACTGTTGAGTGGAAAATTTGGTCGGGTTGTTACATCATTACCATATTTTTTTTCAATAAAAAATTTTGACAACTGATTTTGAATTCATGCCACACTGAGTCATGCACTTTGGAAAAAAAACCCCCATGGTGAAACACATGTAATTCCCATAAATAACTCAATGATCCCATTTAAAAATTCAAATATAATTTAAAATCATTTCTAAATTAATTATTTTTATATACAAGATCATAGGTAGGAACCCCAATTCCATTTAATACAATTTCAAAACCCCATATTGAAACCAAACACATTACAATACATTACTTGAAGAAAAGGGATATTTTTTATAAAAAAATCATTAATAAAGTATTTTAAAATTTATCATTTTATGAAACTCTCTGTCATTCCTAATAAACCATTAATAGTCATAAATAATAAAAACACCACCCAATAAAAAAAGCAAATCCATTAAAACCACATCAAAATTCCCTAAAAATATCTCATTATGTCATCTTTAATAGATGAAAACTTCATTAGAAGAAATTTGAAATCCAAATGAGTAAAAAAAACATGGGAAGAATTAAGTATATTGATAATTTTTTCTCTTGGGTTAGAAAATAATCTATCATCTATGAAATAAGATATTGTATCCCCAAAGTATACATGATCTACATGGATTGAGAAATTGTATGAACTAACCATATAGCATAATTTATCCTTCATTATTACCATAAAACCCATGAATGAACCATAAAATAATTATCATTCATAATATGGGTGAAAATATCGTCATTCAACATGGAAATCCCTTTAAAAAAACTAAAAAAACTCAAATTCTAAATTTAAAATGCTAATATCCTTGAAAACATGATGCTTTTGGAAAGAAAGAGTATGTTATACTTTCCCTACCCTTACCTATAATTCCTTGATGAACCTATTCATATATTTATACCATGCCACATCCAAAATTACAAGAGGGTAATTATGGAACCTTTACCACTTTAAATAACCTAGATTTGATAACATTTCTAACAAACTAAACTAGGCTACCACCAAACTGACAATGGAACTAACAGACTAGTAGAACTAAAGGGAGTTAAAGATCCCCATGGGATACAAAATGTTCATGGGAATCAAAAAAAATAGATTGGGAATTATTTCTCCCTTAAATAGTAAATAAATATTTAGAGTTTGGAATGAATGAATAAATAACCAACTCTTTGAAAAAAAAGATGTAGAGTATTTATCCAGATGATAACAGTTAAAGGAAATATAGAATATAACTAAAACATTTAAATTTTTCCATTATAATAGTAACATATTATAAAATAAAACTGATTCCAAACAACAACATATTCTCTATATAATCCAAGGTTTCTCACCACCTCCCAATTTTTCAAAAGTGGCCTAAAGGAAAAATAAAATCCTTGAATTGGACCTGGAATCAGAATATAAAATAATCACTCCATATATAAACAAATCCTGTGTGTGAATGGTGTCAGTAACATGCCTTGTAATATCTCACCAAGGATTCTATGAAATTTATTTCGTAAAGAATTCCTAAGTGATAGATTAAAATACCATTAGAAAAAATTAGCAATCCCATACATAGGCAAAAAGATAATAAATTCAAGTTCATGATGACATAATAAACATTTCGTTTTGGCTATCTATAAAAGAAAATAATCAATTTACAAAACAATTCCCTTCCTAATCCTTCTTTAAAAAATCTCATTTTAAAACTACTTTAAAAAAATGTAAAATTTTTAATTTAACCACTGTTTTCCAAAAAATCATTGAAAATCCATTTTAGTGAAATGAATCCAAACACGCAAATGTAACACATACCACATGAGATGAAACATATGTGAAGAGATTAATAATAATTATAAAAAAGATAAAGGGTTTCACGGTGATACAAGAAAGTGGAATACAATCAATTCTAAGGTAATATTTTACAAAATAAATTAAAAAATTAAATAATATCTTTTATGGGATCTGCATTTGATTCAAATTTTCTATGATCCAAAAAAATACTCATATAATATATAATAACATCTGGAATATATAAAGTCCCAATAGAAAATTTATCCCCTTATCTTTATCGCACTATCCTCATCGAGAAAACTTCCATAGACATGGTTATAGTAAAAAAAATAGGGAATAGTATATAGTATGTGTCTGTTAACTAAGGTAACCTAATTTAATATCTCAGACTTAACTACTATTGTACACATGAAAAAAAGATGAATTTTTGAGTGAAGAAGAAATAAAATCCAACAAATAAAGAATAATCAACAAATACTCCTCATTTATAGTGATGTCGTTTAGAATTACCCGTTTTGCAACATTTAACCATGATAAAGTAACAAAAAACTCATCACCATGTAAAAAAACCCAGATAAATCAATGTGGATCTCTTATGAAATAAACAATTTAACCCAAAAAGTGGTAACTAGGCCTTTAAGATCACACACCATTTTAATTTCAAATTATCCCCTTCCAAAATATAAATCTCCTTATTTAAAAATAAAAAAAATACTAAAATTCATTTCATTTTCACGTATCATTCATTGAAAATATATATAGGTATTCTAAAAAGAGTTTGGGATGAGTAAACATTCATTTTGAATAAAAGTTTGAAATTCAAAAGAATAAACCTTTTATTCCAATCCAAAATTTCTTTAAATGATTTAAATAAACAAAAAAATATCAAATATAACTATACATTCATTTAAATAAGAATTTATCAAACCCAAGAACATTTCTTATTTCAAAAAAATTAATTGCACAAAATCACCTATCTTATATGATTTCAAATCATTCCAAAAAAGTTCAACTTCAAAGGAGACCACCTGAATAAGAATGTAAATATACTATACAAAGCATAAAATACTAAAATCATAGGTTACAACTTTGTTAATCCAAAACCCTATCTCGTATTGTGATTTCAGGTTTTGTTTTAAAGAGAATCCTAGGATTCATGGATGGACAAAAGAAAGGACAATATAATATAGGAATAAGATGGAAAATTTTTCTTTAAAATCTTCTTTAAATCTATTAAAAGGGGCATAATATCAAAGGGGGGGGGGTAAAGTTTAGAGATATACCATAAGTTTATAGGATTTTTTCAAATAGAATCGATGGTAAGAGGTTATAAAATTAATTATAATTGATATAGTAAATTCTTCATTAAAATGGGTGAGATTCATGGTTTGATAACACTGTTAGGGTGTAACGCCCCGACCCCAGTTACACAGAGTCAATGCATTATTACGTAACATTGGAATGATCACAAAAGATCAAGTCTCGAAAGACCGATTAGTTTAGTAGCCTTGGAAACACTAGATACATTCATAAGTCTTACATTACATCATAAAGTAAAAAAAACTACAATAACATGGTCTTCATAATCCACACTCATATCCCTTTCTGACTATCCCTGTAGGTCATTCATAAAATACTTCTTCACATCCTGGAAAATATTAAAACATTGAAAGGGGTGAGCTCAGATGCTCAGTAAGGATAACAATATAGCGGAAGCTTTCGTAAATAAACATAAACATTTAAGGCAATGTATAACAAAAACAAAAGCCTTTTAAACTTGAACTTCAACATAATATCGAAAAAGTAAAGTGAGATAATTCCATTTACTTATTCACATGGATATTCTACTGGTAGAATAATCACATGAAATATCAATAACCACTTTCATAATGATGGAATGCATAATGCCAGACTATCATAACCACATAGCCAAGGCCTCGTGCCAAGACCACAAATATGATTTTGTCAAGGCCTTGTGCCAAGACACTAGTTTGTATCATGAGACCTTCCGATGCATCGAGGAGCTATAGCGGGCTCCACCCATCACTTATTAAGTCAAATGCATTCCTCATATCAAAAATGGTATATAAACATTTAGGAATACCATTTTTAAGAATACCGTTTGAAATTAATTGCGGCATCAAAATACCAGTTCAATTTTTATAAGATAATTACATTTAAAATTGCTCAAATATACTCCAGTGTTCTTCTAAAAACATTATGCAAGATTCTGAAAACAAAATAACTAATTCTGAGACTACTCGACTAATTATAGGCCATGATGGGTCCATGCCCAATCCCTTCCTGTCTTCCACACTCGATAGTCGGGTTTTCTAAAAACATTTTTAAGCTTGCGTTAAATACATAAGCATTTTCACTGGGTTTTCATATATTAAGACTCGTAAACAATGTTTTATACATACCATTTTCAATACCAAAATGAAATAAAAGTAAAACATGGTATTTTTTTTCATTTAAAAAAGTTATGGCTTGTAGAGGAAGCCGAAACTCAAATAATGGTCACGGCGGTGGAGAAGTCGTTGTCGCTGCATACGTACGGCAAGAAAAACATTCCTTTTGGTCTTTTAGTAAAACAATTCGTATAAAAAGATTCCTTTTGAATAAACGTAAAATTCAAAGGGTTTTACACACCGTATAAAAGAAAGTTGTGTATAAAACAGAATACGCCTCAATGAAAGGAGATTGAGACGAAGTCCCATACAAAGATCATTTTTTTAAATAAAATATATCTATTATATGTATTCACTATAAGTACACATAAAGAAAGTACAATTACAAGAGAGTACATAATAATATCATGACATAATTTAAAATTAGGAGATTGACCCAAAGAACAGAAATTGGGTTAAGAATTTCCCTTACCTCGTGTCCGACTTGACTCGACCGTTCTTTAACCTCCTGAATAATAAACTATAGTTAATTTCTACTTGTTTAAGAACCTTTTTCAAGTTCATTATTCCTTTAATATCACTTATTACCATGTTATGAACATTATGTAATTATTTAAGTTAATAACGGTCGTTTTGTCGATCTTTGGTACTTGAGTCAAAAATAAACTTCTTATAATTACAAGTTGTTCATGTGGTGAAATATCCATTATATCCAGAATTATATTCATGATGTAGATATCATATATATCATATATATCCATTATATACATTCATTCATAATATTACTTAACATTTAAAGGTAATAAATGAAATGCACCGTTCATGGAGACGGTAAGCCGTACGTATGCATGAACGCTACTTTCATTTCTATTTCATATTTAATGGACTGAAATTATAATTATATAAAGGTATACTATAATTAAAGTATAATATAATATATAATACCATTTAATCCATCCTTTATACATCCCACATATGGCATTAACGATTCAAATCACTTTGAGGGGGCGGTAGTCCGCACTTCCTAAAATGAAATTATCACGTTTACCCATAATGGAAATCATAAAGGTATGCCTTAAATGAAAAAAACAGAATCATAAGGAAAACAAAAACATAATATATATCATATATAAAAATAGTGTCATCATAATGTCCACCATTATAGGTGTTAAAAGAATATTGAACAATCATCATTTCGTGAGGCAGAAATTCGCCAACCACATAAATAGTGTGTTCTTTAACAATTAGACGATGGTGTGTGTAAGTGTAAATAAAATAATTCTCATAACAACATCCTAGTATATTTAAGATACTATTGTTTTTACAAAATAAATAAATAAAAATATTTTAAGGGGTTGGATAAGAAAAATAAAACAAAATAACATAAGAGAAGACATTACCTTAAAATCGGGTAACTCTTTTTTATTTGAGCCAAAGGCTTCCTTGGGAGGCCTTATTCCCAAATTGAGGCTTCTAGGAGTAAGAGAGAGAGGTTGTGAGAGTATTTGGGTATAGTTTGTCTGAGACAAAAGGCTTTGAAGGTGTGAATAAGGTGGTAGTGGTGGGGGCCTTTTATAAAAGGAGAGAAGGGGCACTCTTGGAAAGATTGAAATGTTACTTTATTATATAATGATTTTCGGATTTTAAATGTCCCACACTTATATATTTCAAGGCTAAGGTGATAAGGGTTCGAAATATACTCATCCAATAGGTTTTTGACAAGTTTAAGTCTTATATTTTACATTATCTTTTCATTTCTTTTAAATCGTTATTTAATGAGGTAATCGCTGCATCAACATGGTGTCATAAATATATTTAATTTATTTAATGTCTAAAAATTATAATAAAACTATCATGATGTAGGAAATCTTTTTATGTTTATAATGAATATTTATAGTCCAAAATATGACTTATATAACCCCATTTAAAAATTGTTTTAGTAAAACAACTCATTTTTGTGTCATTTTTATTTTAACATTATATAAAAAGTTTTTAATGTCATTTTCCTACCAATGTGGCTCCATGGGGTCCCCAAGTTGACCCATGGATTTTCTTGGTCGGAAAAGACTCATCCAATAGGGGTAGGATAAGTGTAATGGTATTTTCATATTTTTATAATATCATATTTACCTTAAATTTCACTAATTACCTTTAATCGCGATTAATTAAACCTAAAAGTTACTATTCACCAAAAAATTATTTTAATCCCATTGAACCACATTTTAATTCCTAATGACAAACATATATGTCTGATTTTTAAAAATCAAATCATAGAAGTGGTAATGTTTTATTTAAATGAAAAATCAGTTTTTTAACTACCACTTAGTGGTTTCACTATTCATCAAAAATTGATGTTTTTCAGAACAATGCCAAAATTTCACACTAAGCTATAATTGATATTCTGAATTCAAAAATGATTTCTATTTTAAAAAATTCCAAACATATAAGTTGCATTAATTAATTTTATAATTAATTCCTGTTGTCACAACAAATAGCGTGTTTTTAAGAAACAATATATATCAAAAGATTGACAATTGTTTTTGTCTAATTTCAAAGTGAAATTAATTCTAATGACCACCATTGGATAAAATGGTAAAAATATATTCTAATTAAACTTTAAAACCACTCAATAGTATAATTTATCACTATAAATTATTTTGATTAAAAAAGGTTTTTCTAAGTATTTTCACTTTTCATAAAAAAGTGGAAGTTCTCAGAAAAATACCAAAAATTCATCATAGGAAAATTTCGATATTCCGAATCCAAAAATGAATTCCATTTTTGAAATATAAAATATATATAATTTTAAAAAGTGGGTATTACTATTTATAATGGATATTTTGATTGGTCGCGGTGTGTTAGAATCTCGAACTTGCGTACAATGCAAGCTATTGCATTATTGAAAAAGAAGCATATCGTGGAAGCTCGGGGTGTTACATTCTCCCCTCCAATAAATTGCGTCCTCGCAATTTAAAAATTTTCATTGAAAATAAAAGGTTGAAAATAGAAAATACCTTTGTGGAAAACCCACATCGGAAATAAGGTTAATAAAATTTATCCTTAATAAGAGGGAAAGGGAAATGAAAAATTCACCACCAAATTATGATCTCGATAAGGATAACATTGGTGGAAATTAGAGACATATAATTGGAGGAAAAACATAAATATTTTTAGGGAGTGATTGAGGTCATCAATCACAAACAACTGTAAAATTGAGGGCCTCAAAGACTTTAATATTATACGTTCAACAAGACATAAGGTATTAGGATAACACATTTTTTGTTTTAATATCCCTTTACTAAAGTTTAAGAATTAATTTATTCATAGAATAAGAGGTAGGTATATATATATTTATGCTTGACAAGTAGAGTTTCAACCTTCATATAATTTCGACCACAAAATCATCTTTCACTCAAAAAGATAATAGAACTCAAAAATATTATATTTATCCTAATCGTATAAGGTTAAAAATATTAACACATACCATTTAGATTAGGAAAAATATTTTGTAAAAACCAGGGACTTCCTGTAGGCTAGTGGTAGGTAATAAAGTCCTGTTGCACTATGGTTGTGGGTTTGATTCCTGCAGCTTTGTCTGATGCGATGGGTTATCCCCCAGCCTTCTGGTTGTCCTTTTCCTAAAACTATAGTATTTTAATATTCCAAAAATACTCTTCATAAATGTTTTAACCTTAAACAATACTATCCAAAGTTCAACTTAATCCATTCCAACCTTTATAGTTATCCAAAATACCTATGTCCAGAATTTCTCTAAAAGTTCTCTAAATTCCAAAATCAATTGTAACATCAGATTCTCCAAACAAAGTAAAGTTTCTCTTATTGTCACATACTAAAAATATGATTACCTTCATCATATTAAATACTTAATAAAAACAACAAGTACTGTAGTACAATCCTTTTATATATCTCATTATCCTTATGGCCAGAATATGATCCTTGAGTCCAAAAGCACCAATACATTAATTATTCCACTTCAACTGTAGTAACATCATAAGATTGTCCTTGATCCCTTGGCCTTTTCTGAGGTAAGTTTCTCTGATTCTTAGGACATTCATTTGCATAATGCCCCATTTCCCTACAATTGTTGCATTCAACATTGATAGCCTCTTTCTTTCCCTTACAATCACGAGCCTGGTGACCTTTTTCTCCACATTTATAACAAACTCCCATTCCTTTAAGGCAAGTACCAGGGTGATTCTTCCCACAATTATCACATAATGGAAAATCCTTCTTTCCCTTTTTCCCTTTATCTGTCTCTTGTTTCACCGTTCTCTTCTTCTCTTACTTTACTTTATTGTCATAATATTTAGAGAATTTATTTTCTGTTTTGATAGAACATGAGACAATGTCTTCGTACGACGAGAAGGTTTGTGAGACTAATGCTCGACGAAGAAATGGTTTTAACCCATCAAAGAAATGATCAATCTTACTTCTTGGGTTACGTATATAATCTGCAGCATGCCTCTCTAACCTTGTAAAGTTAGCCTCATACTTTGAGACATTCTCATCCTCCTTTTTTCTCAGACTCAGAAATTGCCTTTCTATATCTGCTTGATAGTCACGAGGAAAGTATTTTTCTAAGAAAATTTCTTTGAAATATCTTCATTCCATACTTGATACTTCTTCATCTTCCTTTGTATTTTGAATCAATGACCACCATTGATCAGCATCTCCAGTGAGGCAGTAAACTGCCATGATAACCTTTTCCCTTTCACTACTCCCCAAGGCATGGAATATTTTTTCTAAGGAATTTATCCATTGCTCAGCTACAAAGGGATTTGTAATTCCACTGAATGTTGGTGGTTGTTGCCTCATGAAGCGGTCTAACAGTGATCCTCCACGTTGCGGATTAGGGTGCTCCATACGAGTAAAGTTATTATTCATAACCTGAGTGAGTTGTCCCAGTATGTTTATAATTTGAATAGCACCATTTGTATCTCCAGCTCCACAATAATTATCTTGAGCAGGAGGGAAATCCATAGATGGAGTGCGTGCATTGATACGATTTCCATTCCTTCCACTAGGAACCATTTCTAAACAATGGCATAAACTAGATTAGTTTATGAATAAAAATACGTAATTCCATACTTGTAAAATACTTAACATAAATTGAACTATTTTTGGATATAATCCATAATCATAAAAAAAATCTTTGAGGAATTATGTACTCATAACCCTTCATAGTGGTTTGTAAACAAAATGAGAATTATCCTAAGAATATCCCCCGAGAGTGTCGTAACCAAGAGTGCAGCAAGGCCTGTTGTCGTGCACCAGTTCCCGTTCGAGTCTAGCTCAAAGCGGTGTTTTCAGGTTTTACTACTAGGTAAATCCGTGCCAGAGCCACCTTTACCTACTCGTATCTAGACAGGGATGTATTTCTCGGAAACTCGCAAAAATCTCTATAATACCAAAATTCTAGGAAGTTCTTATATACTAATCCTCAAAGTCTATCTTAGGGTTATGTGATCTAATCAGAGTTCATCTAAATCTAGCATCCAAGGTTAGTACTAAACTGCCTCTGATACCAACTATAACACCCTGACCCCAGTTACCCAGAGTCGATGCATTATTGCATAACATTCGCATGATCACAAAAGATCAAGTCTCGAAAGACCGATTAGTTTAGTATCCTTGGAAACACTAGATACATTCATAAGTATTACATAACATCATAAAGTAAAAATACTACAATAACATGGTCTTAATAGTCCACACTCATATCCCTTTCTGACTATCCCTGTAGGTCATTCATAAAATACTTATTCACATTGTGGAAAATATTAAAACATTGAAATGGGTGAGCTCAGATTCTCAGTAAGGATACCAATATATCAGAAGCTTTCATAAATAAACCTAAACATTTAAGGCAATGTATAACAAAAACAAAAGCCTTTTAAACTTTAACTTCAACATAATATGGAAAAAGTAAAATGAGATAATTCCATTTACTTATTCACATGGATATTCTACTGGTCGAATAATCACATGCAATATCAAAAACCACTTTCATAATGATGGAATGCATAATGTCATACTATCATAACCACGTAGCCAAGGCCTCGTGCCGAGACCACAAATATGATTTTGTCAAGGCCTCGTGCCAAGATACTAGTTTGTCTCATGAGACCTTCCGATGCATCGAGGAGCTATAGAGGGCTCCACCTGTCACTTATTAACTCAAATGCATTCCTCATATCAAAAATGGTATATAAACATTTAGGAATACCATTTTTAAGAATACCGTTTTAAATTAATTGTGGAATCAATATAACAGTTCAATTTTTATAAGATAATTACATTTAAAATTTCTCAAATATACTCCAGTGTTTTTTTGAAAACATTATGCAAGCTTCTGAAAACAAAATAACTAATTCTGAGACTACTCAACTAATTACAGGCCATGATGGGTCCACACCCAATCCCTTCCTATCTTCCACACTCGAGAGTCGGGTTTTTTAAAAACATTTTTAAGATTGTGTTAAATACATATACATTTTCACTGGGTTTTCATATATTAAGACTCGTAAAAAATGTTTGATACATACCATTTTCAATACCAAAATTAAATAAAAGTAAAACATGGTATTTGTTTTTCATTTAAAAAAAGTTATGGCTTGTAGAGGAAGCTGAAACTCAAATAATGGTCACGACGGTGGAGAAGTCGTTGTCGCCGCATATGTATGAAAATAAAAACATTACTTTTTGTCCTTTAGTAAAACACTTCATATAAAAAGATTCCTTTTGAATAAACATAAAAGTCAAAGGTGTTTATACACCGTATAAAAGAAAGTTGTGTATAAAACAAAATTTGCCTCAATGAAAGGAGATTGAGACGAAGTCCCTTAAAAAGATCATTTTTTTAAATAAAATAGATCTATTATGTGTATTCACTATAAGTACACATAAACAAAGTACAATTACAATATTGGACATAATAATATCATGACATAATTTGAAAGTCGGAGATTGACCCAAAGAACAGAAATTGGGTTAAGAATTTCCCTTACCTCGTGTCCGACTTGACTCGACCGTTCTTTAACCTCCTGAATAATAAACTAGAGTAAATTTATACTTGTTTAAGAACCTTTTTAAAGTTCATTATTCCTTTTATATCACTTATTACCATGTTATGAAAATTATGTAATTATTTATGTTAATAACGGTCGTTTTGTCGATCTTTGGTACTTGAGTCAAAAATAAACTTCTTATAATTACAAGTTGTTCATGTTGCAAAATATCCATTATATCCAGAATTATATTCATGATTTAGATATCATATATATCATATATATCCATTATATACATTCATTCATAATATTACATAACATTTAAAGGTAAGAAATGAAATGCACCGTTCATGGAGACGGTAAGCCGTACGTACGCATGAACGCTACTTTCATTTCTATTTCATATTTAATGGAATGAAATTATAATTATATAAAGGTATACTATAATTACAGTATAATATAATGTATAATACTATTTACTCCATCCTTTATACATCCCACATATGGCATTAATGATTCAAATCACTTTGAGGGGGTGGTAGTCCGCACTTCCTAAAATGAAATTATCATGTTTACCCATAATGGAAATCATAAAGGTATGCCATAAATGAAATATAGAGAATAATAAGGAAAAAAAAAACATAATATATATCATATATAAAAATAGTTTCATCATAATGGCCACCATTAGAGGTGTTAAAAGAATATTGAACAATCATCATTTCGTGAGGCAGAAATTCGCCAACCACAGAAACAGTATGTTCTTTAACCATTAGACGAAGGTGTGTGTAAGTGTAAATCAAATAATTCTCATAAAAACATAATAGTATATTTAATATACTGGTGTTGTGACAAAAGAAATAAATAAAAAGAGTTTAAGGGGTTGGAGAAGAAAAATAAAACAAAATAACATAAGAGAAGACATTACCTTAAAATCGGGTAACTCTTTGTGATTTGAGCCAAAGGATTCCTCGGGAAGACTTCATCCCAAAGTGAGTCTTCTAGGAGTACGATAGGGAAGTTGGGAGAGTATTTGGTTAGATGTTGTCCGAGCCAAAAGGCTTTGAATTTGTGAATAATGTGGTAGTGGTGGGGGCCTTTCATAAGAGAAGAGAAGGGGCACTCTTGGAAAGATTAAAATGTTACTTTATTATATATTGAGTTTAGGATTTTAAAGGTCCCACACTTATATATTTATAGGATAAGGTGATAAGGGTTAGAAATATACTCATTCAATAGGTTTTTGACAGGTTTAAGTCTTAGAGTTTACATTATCTTTTCATTTTATTTAAATCGTTAATTAATGAGGTAATCGCTGCATCATCATGGTGTCATAAAATATTTAATTTATTTAATGTCTAAAAATTATAAAAAAAATATCATGATGTATGAAATCTTTTGATCTTTGTAATGAATATTTATAGTAAAAAATATTACTTGTATAACCCCATTTAAAAATTATTTTAGTAAAAAAACTCAGGTTTGTGACATTTTTATTTTAACATTATATAAAAAGTTTTTAATGTCATTTTCCTATCAAAGTGGCTTCATGGGGTCCCCAAGTTGACCCATGGATTGTCTTGGTCGTCCAAGACTCATTAAATAGGGTTAGGACAAGTGTAAAGGTATTTTCATATTTTTATAATATCATTTTTACCTTAAATTTCACTAATTACCTTTAATCGCGATTAATTAAACATAAAAGTTACTATTCACCAAAAAATTATTTTAATCCCATTGAACCACATTTTACTTCCTAATGAAAACCATGTATGTCAGATTTTTGAAAATCAAATCACAGAAGTGGTAATGTTTTATTTAAAACAAAAATCAGTTTTTTAACTTCCACTTAGTGGTTTCACTATTCATCAAAAATTGAAGTTTTTCAGAACAATGCCAAAATTACACCCTAAGCTATAATTGATATTCTGAATTCAAAAATGATTTCTATTTTACAAAATTACAAACATATAAGTTACATTAATTAATTTTATAATTAATTCCCATTGTCACAACAAATAGCGTGTTTTTAAGAAACAATATATATCAAAAGATTGACAATTGTTTATGTCTAATTTCAAAGTGAAATTAATTCTAATGACCACCATTGGATAAAATGGTAAAAATATATTCTAATTAAACTTTAAAACCAATCAATATTATAATTTATCACTATAAATTATTTTTATTAAAAAAGTTGTTTTTAAGTATTTTTCACTATTCATAAAAAAATTGGAAGTTCTCGGAAAAATACCGAAAATTCATCATAGGCTAATTTTGATATTCCAAATCGAAAAATGAAGTCCATTTTGAAATATAAAATATATATAATTTTACAAAGTGGGTATTACTATTCATAATGGATATTTTTATTGGTCGCGGTGTGTTAGAATCTCGAGCTTGCGTACAATGCAAGCTATTGCATTATTGAAAGAGAAGCGTATCGTGGAAGCTCGGGGTGTTATATTCTCCCCTCCTTCAATAAATTTTGTCCTCGCAATTTGAAATTTTTCATTGAAAATAAAAGGTTGAAAATAGAAAATACCTTTGTGGAAAACCCACATCGGAAATAAGGTTAACAACATTTAGCCTTAATAAGAGGGAAAGGGAAATGAAAAAGTCACAACCAAATTATGATCTCGATAAGAAAAACATTGGTGGAAATTAGAGACATATAATTGGAGGGAAAACGTAAATATTTGTAGGGAGTGATTGAGGTCATCAATCACAAAAAAGTGTAAAATTGAGGGCCTCAATGCCTTTAATATTATACGTTCAACAAGACATAAGGTATTAGGATAACACATTTTTTGTTTTAATATCCCTTTAATAAAGTTTAAGAGTTAATTTATTCATAGAATAAGAGATAGGTATATATATATTTATGCTTGACAAGTAGAGATTCAATATTCATATAATTTCGACCACAAACTCATCTTTCACTCAAAAAGATAATATAAATCAAAAATATTATATTCACCCTAATCGTACAAGGTTCAAAATATTAACACAAACTATTTAGATTAGAAGACTATTTTGTAATAACCAGAGACTTCATGTAGGATAGTGGTAGGTAATAAAGGCCTGTCGCACTATGGTTGTGGGTTTGATTCCTGCAGCATTGTCCGACGCGATGGGTTATCCCCCAACCTACTAGTTATCCTTTTTCTAAAACTATAGTATTTTAATATTCCAAAAATACTCTTCATAAATGTTTTAACCTTAAACAATACTATCCAAAGTTCAACTTAATCCATTCCAACCTTTATAGTTATCCAAAATTCCTCTGTCCAGACTTTCTCTAAAAGGTCTCTAAATTCCAAAATCAATTGTAACATCAGATTCTCCAAACAAAGTAAAGTTTCTCTTATTGTCACATACTAAAAATATGATTACCTTCATCATATTAAATCCTTAATGAAAACAACAATTACTACTGTACAATCCTTATATATATCACATTATCCTTATAACCAGAATATAATCCTTGAGTCCAAAAGCACCAATACATTAATTATTCCACTTCAACTGTAGTAACAGCATAAGATTGTCCTTGATCCCTTGGCCTTTTTGGAGGTAAGTTTCCCTGACGCTTAGGACATTCATTTGCATAATGCCCCATTTCCCTATAATTGTAGCATTCAACGTTTATTGCCTCTTTCTTTCCCTTACAATCACGAGCCTGGTGACCTTTTTCTCCAAATTTATAACAAACTCACATTCCTTTTAGGCTAGTACCAGGGTGATTCTTCCCATAATTATCACATAATGGAAAATCATTCTTTCCCTTTTTCCCTTTATCTATCTTTTGTTCCACCGTTCTCTTCTTCTCTTACTTTACTTTATTGTCATAAGATTTAGAGAATTCCTTTTCTGTTTTGATAGTACATGAGACAATGTCTTCATACGATGAGAAGTTTTGTGAGACTAATGCTCAACATAGAAATGGTTTTAACCCATCAAAGAAACGATCAATCTTACTTCTTGGGTTACGTATATAATCTGTAGCATGCCTCGCTAACCTTGTAAAGTGTGCCTCATACATTGCGACATTCTCATCCTCCTTTTGTCTTAGACTCAGAAATTGCATTTCCATATCTGCTTGATGGTCACGAGGAAAGTATTTTTCTATAAAAAGCTCTTTGAACTCTCTCCATTCCATACTTGACACTTCTTCATCTTCCTTTTTATTTTGAATCAATGACCACCATTGATCAGCATCTCCAGTGAGGCGGTAAACTGCCATGATAAGATTTTCCCTTTCACTACTCCCCAAGGCATAGAATATTTTCTCTAAGGAATTTATCCATTGCTCAGCTACTAAGGGATTTGTAATTCCATTGAATGTTGGTGGTTGTTGCCTCATGAAGCGGTATAACATTGATCCTCCACGTTGCGGATCAGGGTTCTCTATACGAGTAAGGTTATTATTCATAACCTGAGTGAGTTGTCTCAATATGGTGATAAGTTGAATAGCACCAGTTGTATCTCCAGCTCAACAATAATTATCTTGAGCAGGAGTGAAATCCTTACATGGAGTGCATGCATTGATACAGTTTCCATTCCTTCCACGAGGCACCATTTCTAAACAATGGCATAAACTAGATTAGTTTATGAATCAAAATACATAATTCTATACTTGTAAAATACTTAACATAATTTAAACTATTTATGGATATAATCCATAATCATAAAAATGTTTTCCTTGAGGAAGTATATACTCATAACCCTTCATAGTGGTTTGTAAAGAAAATGAGAATTATCCTAAGCATATCCCCCAGCTGTGTCGTAACCAAGAGTGCAGCAAGGCCTGTTGTTGTGCACCAGTTCCTGTTCGAGTCTAGATCAAAGCGGTGTTTTTGGGTTTTACCCCTAGGTACATCTGTGCCATAGCCACCTCTACCTGCTCGTATCCAGACAGGGATGTATTTCTCGGAAACTCACAAAAATATCTATAATACCAAAATTCTAGGAAGTTCTTATATACTAATCCTCAAAGTCTATCTTAGGGATATGTGATCTAATCAGAGTTTATCTAAATCTAGCATCCAAGGTTAGTACTAAACTGCCTCTGATACCAACTGTAACGCCCTGACCCCAGTTACCCAGAGTCGATGCATTATTGCGTAACATTGGTATGATCACAAAAGATCATGTCTCTAAAGACCGATTAGTTTAGTAGCCTTGGAAACACTAGATACATTCATAAGTCTTATATTATATCATAAAGTGAAAAAACTACAATAACATGCTCTTCATAGTCCACACTCATATCCCTTTCTGACTATCCATGTAGTTCATTCATAAAATAATTCTTCACATCCTGGAAAATATTAAAACATTGAAAGGGGTGAGCTCAGATGCTCAGTAAGGATAACAATATAGTGGAGTCTTTCATAAATAAACATAAACATTTAAGGCAATTTATAACAAAAACAAAATCCTTTTAAACTTGAACTTCAACATAATATGGCAAAATTAAAATGAGATAATTCCATTTACTTATTCACATGGATATTATACTGGTCGAATAATCACATGCAATATCAATAACCACTTTCATAATGATGAAATGCATAATGTCAGACTATCATAACCACGTAGCCAAGGCCTCGTGCCGAGACCACAAATATGATTTTGTCAAGGCCTCGTGCCAAGACACTATTTTGTCTCATGAGACCTTCCGATTCATCGAGGAGCTATAGTGGGCTCCACCCGTCACTTATTAAGTCAAATGCATTCCTCATATCAAAAATGGTATATAAACATTTAGGAATACCATTTTTAAGAATACCGTTTGAAATTAATTGTGGCATCAAAATACGAGTTCAATTTTTATAAGATAATTACATTTAAAATTGATCAAATATACTCCAGTGTTTTCCTAAAAACATTATGAAAGCTTCTGAAAACAAAATAACTTATTCTGAGACAACTCGACTAATTACAGGCCATGATGGGTCCACGCCCAATCTCTTCCTGTCTTCCACACTCGAGAGTCGGGTTTTCTAAAAACATTTTTAAGCTTGCGTTAAATACATATACATTTGCACTGGGTTTTCATATATTAAGACTCGTAAACAATGTTTGATACATAACATTTTCAATAACAAAATTAAATAAAAGTAAAACATGGTATTTGATTTTCATTTAAAACCAGTTATGGCTTGTAGAGGAAGCCGAAACTCAAATAATGGTCACGGCGGTGGAGAAGTCGTTGTCGCCGCATACGTACAACAAGAAAAACATTCATTTTTGTCTTTTAGTAAAACACTTTGTATAAAAATATTCCTTTTGAATAAATGTAAAAGTAAAAGGGCTTTATACACCGTATAAAAGATAGTTGTGTATAAAACAGAATATGCCTCAATGAAAGGAGATTGAGACGAAGTCCCTTACAGAGATCATTTTTTTAAATAAAATAGATATATTATGTGTATTCACTATAAGTACACATAAAGAAATTATAATTACAAGACAGTACATAATAATATCATGACATAATTTGAATGTAGGAGATTGACCCAAAGAACAGAAATTGGGTTAAGAATTTCCCTTACCTCGTGTCTGACTTGACTCGACTGTTCTTTAACCTCATGAATAATAAACTAGAGTTAATTTCTACTTGTTTAAGAAACTTTTTCAAGTTAATTATTCCTTTTATATCACTTATTACCATGTTATTAACATTATGTAATTATTTAAGTTAATAACGGTCGTTTTGTCGATCTTTGGTACTTGAGTCAAAAATAAACATCTTATAATTACAAGTTGTTCATGTGGAAAAATATCCATTATATCCAGAATTATATTCATGATGTAGATATAATATATATCATATATATCCAGTATATACATTCATTCATAATATTACGTAACATTTAAAGGTATGAAATGAAATGCACCGTTCATGGATACGGTAAGCCGTACATACGCATGAATGCTACTTTCATTTCTATTTCATATTTAATGGAATGAAATTATAATCATATAAAGGTATAATATAATTAAAGTATAATATAATGTATAATACCATTTAATCCATCCTTTATACATCCCACATATGGAATTAACGATTCAAATCACTTTGAGGGGGTGATAGTCCACACTTCCTAAAATGAAATTATCGCGTTTACCCATAATGGAAATCATAAAGTTATGCCATAAATGAAAAATACAGAATCATAAGGAAAACAAAAACATAATATATATCATATATAAAAATATTGTCATCATAATGGCCACCATTAGAGGTGTTAAAAGAATATTGAACAATCATCATTTCGTGAGGCAGAAATTCACCAACCACAGAAACAGTATGTTCTTTAACCATTAGACGAAGGTGTGTGTAAGTGTAAATAAAATAATTCTCATAAAAACATCCTAGTATATTTAATATACTGTTTTTGTTACAAAAGAAAGAAATAAAATGAGTTTAAGGGGTCGGAGAAGAAAAATAAAAGAAAATAACATAAGAGAAGACATTACCTTAAAATCGGGTAACTCTTTTTGATTTGAGCCAAAGGCTTCCTTGGAAAGACTTCTTCCCAAAGTGAGGCTTATAGGAGTAAGAGATGGAAGTTGGGAGAGTATTTAGGCAGAGGTTGGCCGAGCCAAAAGGCTTTGAAGATGTGAATAAGGTGGTAGTGGTGGGGGCCTTTTATAAGAGGAGAGAAGGGGCACTTTTGGAAAGATTGAAATGTTACTTTATTATATAATGAGTTTCGGATTTTAAAGGTCCCACACTTATATATTTCGAGGATAAGGTGATAAGGGTTATAAATATACTCATCCAATAGGTTTTTGACAAGTTTAGGTCTTAGATTTTACATTATCGTTTCATTTTATTTAAATCGTTAATTAATGAGGTAATCGCTGCATCATCATGGTGTCATAAAACATTTAATTTATTTAATGTCTAAAAATTATAAAAAAACTATAAAGATGTAGGAAATTATTTTAGATTTATAATTAATATTTATAGTCAAAAATATGACTTGTATAACCTCATTTAAAAATTGTTTTAGCAAAACAACTCATGTTTGTGACATTTTTATTTTAACATTAAATAAAATGTTTTTAATGTCCTTTTCCTACCAAAGTGGCTCCATGGGGTCCCCAAGTTGACCCATGGATTTTCTAGGTAGGTCATGACTCATAAAACAGGTTTAGGACAAGTGTAAAGGTATTTTCATATTTTTATAATATCATTTTTACCTTAAATTTCACTAATTACCTTTAATCACGATTAATTAAACTTAAAAGTTACTATTCATCAAAAAATTATTTTAATCCCATTGAACCACATTTTAATCCCTAATGAAAACCATGTATGTCAGATTTTTTAAAATCAAATCACAGAAGTGGTAATGTTTTATTTAAACAAAAAATCAGTTGTTTAACTACCACTTAGTGGTTTCACTATTCATCAAAAATTGAAGTTTTTCAGAACAATGCCAAAATTTCAACTTAAGCTATAATTGATATTCCGAATGCAAAAATGATTTCTATTTTAAAAAATTACAAACATATAAGTTTCATTAATTAATTTTATATTTAATTCCCGTTGTCACAACAAATAGCATGTTTTTAAGAAACAATATATATCCAAAGATTGACTATTGTTTATGTCTAATTTCAAAGTGAAATTAATTATAATGACCACCATTGGATAAAATGGTAAAAATATATTCTAATTACACTTTGAAACCACTCAATATTATAATTTATCACTATAAATTATTTTTATTAAAAAAGTTGTTTTTATGTATTTTTCACTATTCATAAAAAATTGGAAGTTCTTAGAAAAATACCAAAAATTCATCATAAGATAATTTTGATATTCCGAATCCAAAAATGAAGTCCATTTTGAAATATAAAATATATATAATTTTAAAAAGTGGGTATTAATATTCATAATGGCTATTTTGATTGGTCGCGGTGTGTTAGAATCTCGAACTTGCGTACAATGCATTCTATTGCATTATTGAAAGAGAAGTGTATCGTGGAAGCTCGGGGTGTTACATAGGGGTTACCATTTTCCAACAATATAGACTTACCATTATACACTATACTATGACACACATTTACATATAGTCTTTCAGGGTTTGAAAAATTGTGTAAAGGATGTGCAAAGTTCCACTATCATTATAACAACATCCTTCCCATGGTTGTTACATAGTTACTCATAACCATGTGGGGTAATTGTGAAACACATATAGAAGTTAAAAAACATAAAATATCATGTCTGAAATAACCTAAACTCCAAGAAACTGAAAATAATATTTGTATCGTAATATAATTAACTATAGTAAGAGGTGGGTTTTACATTTTATATTTCTCTATCAAGAACAAACATTATATATGTAATGAGACTATATGTAAAATATCATAGTGATCCAAAATAATTGTATGTATTGTATACCAAGAGAGTCCCTAAATATATCAAGGGGACATTGAGTTTTTCACTGTTTTATAGAATTTAAGAGAATATGAATATATCTATATTCACTGATGCATACTTAGTAGACGATTGTGATGATAGGAAGTCCACTTCATGAGATAATTTTTAATTGGAAGATGAAATGTGAATATTCACTATAAGAAATAGAAATTAAGCATAATGTGTTACATAGAGACTAAATATATTTCTAATATCAATTATTCCACTGAAATTATTTCCATGTATGAGTATATCAAATATTTTAGTGTGAATATTGGAGTACCTCTGAATATTTCTTTTGAAAATCAGTGTGCTATTGATCATTAAAAAAATTTGTTATAAGATTCAAGTTCTAAGAACATTTATAACACTTTTAAATTTATTAAATAGAGAGATCCTAATGATAATATGATGGTGTAAATCATTCTAACTCAAGACCAATTGATGAAAATTTTAACTAAATAAATGGATAAAAAGCAATTTGAGACACTGATGGGGATTAAAAAAAAATTAGCTTATGCCTCTCTATTGAGGGATATTGGAAGGTATCCCCACTTATCATTGATTTTTTTGACTAATGGGATGAAAAGATCTATAAATCTTACAGATGAAGGTATTTATTCTCTTTATCAATTATGAATCCAGTGGTTTTTTGTTGTAATAAGGTGGAGTAAAATATAATGTTATGAGTGTATGAATTTCAAGGGAGAGAATTCAAATTATTTGGATAAATTTTTCTTATCATTAAGATATATATATTTATATAAATAACTACTTTATCCTATGGTGTTTTTTTCAGACACATATCAAATAAGAATGGGTAGGATTTGATATTTCTTGAACGCGTTCTTGATGTTTTTATAGAGTTGTGAATGGTATCTAATAAAATTAATGGTATGATTGAAATACCCAATTTATTTTTTGAAGAAGATTTTATTTGTTGCTAAACTTGTGTAAGAATTATTTGTCGATGATTTTAGATGAGTTTGACGTAATTTTATGTTTTTAAGAGGGTTTTATGAAAGAATGGGTTCAGTTGGATTAATCCTTGTTTTTATTATTTTTATGAAACCGATAAGGTATTATACCCCTTTAAACATCACAAGTCTGGTCCTAAATATTCCATATGGTTGGTTATAAGTAGTCTTGAAGATTGGAAAAGGCGTGAATCATCATAAGGCACCTGACAATTTTTTTTTGTTTTCCCAATATGAATAAAAATGAAAAAGGGATGACTTTATTAGGTATATTAAAATCATTATAAGGTTCAATATATTATTCATAATGTTCTTTCTGAATAACTATTAAGGTTATAAACTAAATTTTATGGTGGAATATAGAAAATTTATATTATTAATGGATATATCATATGGTTTTTATGATACTTTGGGTATTTATCCTATAATTTTCGTAAGGTTGAGAAATAATATTTATATTATTCATGGAACACTGTAATGTTCATATTTCATTAAAATGAGAAAACATATTTTTAATTTAATGGACATCCTAAAGTTGTCGATAGTACATATTATGGTACAAAAATAATTCATATGTATAGAATACTATGTTTAATATTTTGAAATTGGAAATAATATCAAATGAATCTTGGTTATAATAAAATTCATAAAAGAACATATTTTGATCAAATCCATGATCAGAGCCAATTTTAGAGAGATTTAAATGGAGATTAACTGAGAGGATCCTGGACTGGAATTCATGGTGATTTAAAATTTTAATACTTGAAATTATTATTTGTGATAAATACTATTATTATTAATAAGTCTTTACCTAAATGAATACTGGGAATCCAAGAACTAAGGAGAGTTTCTATAAATTTTTATAAAAATATATTTCATGGGTTTTTATGAATATAAATGGAATTAATAAAGAAATAAAATTATAGAATTGTTTAAATGAGATTTTGAAACCTTGATATGTTGAGGAACTCATGTATTGATGAATTGAGGAAGAATATAATATCCACTTGTGTGTGTTACCAAATTTATAATATATGTTGAGGAGTGAATGTATTTTATTGAACATAAAAATGCTGGTGATTGAGGTGGAAGGAGGCCAAATTGTGTGTTCATAATCCCATGCACATGTTGATAATTTTTACTTTTCATTAAGGGAACACTTAATTGCATTCTAGTGTACTATTATTATGGGATTTGAAGATATTTCGATCATAAGAGGATTTATCTCTTGATGTTGATTATCCTAGAAGGACTATAAAGATCCAGTTCACATTTATATATTGGGGTAATGTTGAGGATTTTTTATTATAATATAAATAATCCACTATAATTTTTTTCACTCAAAAAAATTTTGGTAGATATTTTTCCTTTGTTTTATACTGGAATATGTTTCCTTACGATACTCAAAGGAGAACACTTCCCCTTGATTATAATCACATAAAAATATAGTGATAATCCTTGTATTTGTTAAAAATATGAACCTAGTAAGAATTAGTTAACTAAATTATGACAGAACCGTATAAAAAACGTCTGTGTTGTACCCCTTTACTTGACAGTTGCATATAGGTGAAAGAGAGATTTATTTAAGAGTTAATCTGGACCTTAAAAAGTCATAGTGGTTAATTAAAGAAGATAAAATTATTAAGTAGTAAAAAAGATTCATCCCCATTCCTAGTGGTCTATAATCATTCATGGTCCCTTCATATGTTCACAATGTTAAATGTAGCGATGACTGTGTTTATCTATGTTCATAACTCCGTCGTTGTACATAGTTTCTGTTAGTTATTATGACAAAGTTATTGTTTAACTAGCTATGTACACATGTTTTAATAAATTTTATAGAAAAAATTATATTATTTTTTCCGATAAATTTTTTTTTATTTCACATGAAATTCATTGTTTTTTTCATGAGTAACACAATTTATAATTTTGGACCTTATTTTACATGTTTTCATATTACACCTGTATACCTTCTACACATAGTGATATATGTAACTATTATATATCCCTCCCAATGAGGAGTAATGACACATATATGAATAGTGTTATATATATATTATTATGCATAAGATTTTCACACACACACATTCCTTATTATGGGGCGATAATTTTCTTCAATGTTAGGATAGATTCATGCATATGGATATGCTTATAGTGCCTCCCAAAGAGGAGAGAGTGGACACCCATGAGATGATGGTTATAGGTTTGAGTGTGTGTGTGTGTTTGAATGAGTGTTTTCCTATTTTTGTGGGTCTATGTGTATGTTCATGTGTGATTGTATTTTTTCATGCCACCTATATAAGATGAAACATGACAAACATCCTCAAAAGAGAGGTTCCTTGTGGTAAATAGGTACCACATCATGGATTATAAGCATGGATCAAAGTGTGTTATTTTTATTATTATTAGTATTTTTTCAACATGATATCATATCATAAAATTAATTATCTATATATACATTACTTTATTAATATCTTGTTTGTTTACAAATAAATATGATATTTTATTCATGGTTTAATGATAAATATTTAGAGATTCGGTGGTGACCTGCACTTGATATAGTATAATCACACCATATATATGTTCATATGTAATTCATGTAGGATTACTTTAACATGAAAAATTTAAAGTTAAAGTGATGATATAAAAGTGATATTATAGATAAGAGATGGATTCATGATACTTTTGATCATTCATCTGATACATGTCTTAGTAAACTGAACCATTATATCTAGTGTGGTGTTTCATAATTTTATGTCATGTCCCATTGATAATTACTCTTTTAAACTATCCTATTTTATATATTTTGGTATTTATTATTCCTGGAGTTTCATAAATATTGAGTTTTATATATATTTTCGTTCATGTAAAATAAATAACTCCATTATATTGGTTTTACCTCACTAAACATGTTGTGTTTTTCCTTATATGCACCATGTTTATACATTATAAAATTTTTTAACAAAATTATTGTATGATATTTATTAATATATGATTTAAAATTTCTTCAAAATATTTTTTATTATCCCAAAATGTTTATTCACACATCTGACCATTGATAATCTTTCCCAAAATATTTTAGGATCATTGATTTGGTATTATTTGGGTGTCCAGGTCAAGGTCATTATAAATTACATCAAAGCACTATATAGGGTAGTGGGTTTGAGAGTAGATATAAGATGGGATTTTTAGGAATTTTGTTCAACTAATAAACATTCATATATTGTATAATTATAAACAAATATTGAGTTACCAATGATATTACATATGAAAAGTTTATTTTCATTATAAGATATTCCTAGTCCATTGAGTCTCAGGAATCATGAATAGGCATCTATAAATAGGAACAAATGAGATGATATTCCATAATATGAACATTATGTTTGTTTCATCCCATAATATTAAAATATATTTAATTTTTATAATAGTTTAAAATACTAAAATAATTAGTGCTTTATTACTTATTTTTTAGTGATGAGTTTGTGAGTACAGTTTTTAAATTAATTATGTTTGATGAGAAATTCGATATATTATCATTGTTTATTTGATTTTTCATTATTATATTTAATGTTTAGATAAAAAAATTCAATTTAATGTATGAAATAATGTATTAAGTGATCAATAAAAATATGTAAATGAGATATGGGTTATTGTTAATATTTAACCTTTAATATATAGAGATAAAATCTAAATTATAGAATTCTAGAAATGGATCATAATTTGATTCTATATAGTAAGATTGAATATTTCATTGCATCAAACCATATTGATACATGATAAGGGTATAAAAATTTTTATTTTCATACTATACCTATAATTGATCATCATGTTCTTGAGGGGTAAACTCATCTAATTTGTTAAATAAGTAAAACAATACGTCTTTGGGAACCCAAAAATATAGATGTCATGTGTGATTTTCAGTTCCATCACCCATTTACCTTTAAGGGTTCAGTGAAATCACAACAAGGGATATAGTGGGCTATCCATATGCGTCTCATATGTGTGAGTGTTCATACTCTTGACTAGTATCAATTCAATATTGAAACTTAATGCATCAAGGAGTTGGATATCAGTGGTGAGATCTGATATTAGTGGAAAATAAGAATCAAGGAATTGATTGAAATGGGTTTTGAGGAATTAAGTTTTGAATATATTTATCCAAATCCACTTCCTTAAGTAACAAATCAAGAATTTATAGGTCCTAAATAGTGTATGGTGTTTTTTATCGAGTATTCTTATATATTTATTACTAAAATATTATTTTGACATTATCTAAGTTAGGAAAATGATTCAAAAGCATGGTTATTTGAGATATGTTTGATGAAACCATAGTAGATACATATTGTGGTGTTTCTCCATTCAACATTCTCTAAGGTTGTGAAGAAACTAATATGTGTTGAGATGTGTTCCCAAGTGATTTTGGTAAAAGGCAGTTCTTATGGTGGATGGAGAAAATACCAAGAAGAAATGACTATGGGTGTTTCTTGAAAGATAATTCAAGGTGTGAGTGAGTTTTTTCTAGTTTTGAGGAATCCTGAATTTTATTTTTTAGTGTGATAATTCTAGAAACACTAAACCCAACTATACATTTAAGATTTTGATGTGTCATTGGTGTTGATGGTATTGACATATCCATATGTTTTATTGATATACTCCTTCTATGATAGTTAATCAACGAACCCAACAATGTTATACCCTAAATGTTTTTCTTTGTGTCTATGAAACTAAAGAAGATAACCCCCTTTAGATATATCTGGATATACAAATAGAAGATAAGGGAAGAGTGGTTAATTAGTGGAGCCTCCTTCTATTTAGAGAGAACAATATTAAGTCCATAATGATTTATCTATAAAAAACAAAACATTTTTGAAATATATAATAGATACTAAGGATAATTATTCTATCATGATAGGTACTATTATAATATCATATACCCTTTATTAAACTATATTTTAAATAGTATCATCTAACACTTTTATTTCAATGAAATAAATATTTTTCAATGGGTTTGGGGTAGAGTTATCATAAAAAATATAAATATTGGTAACCTATTGGGTAAATGTCTATAAAGGAATTAGTTATGTCTTTAATATCCTCACATACTAGGATAATTTAGACGTCTCTATGATTTCTCTACTATTGACTTAAATATTTTAAATATTATTTTTTCTATGGACTGGTTATCATGGTTCAAAGTGATTATCAACTTCTATAGGAGGAATGTTTCTTTTAATTATTTTAATGAAATGTATAATATTCTTCATGGAGAATTGGAATTAAATGAATATCAATCTAGATAAGGACAAAAAAATATCACCCTCTACATGGCTAGGATAGTTTTTATGGATGTTAAGGTTGATAATACTTAGGTGTTACCCCATATAGTAGGTTTTAATATTAATGTTCTTCAAAAATATTTCCCTAGATTTCCTCTTAAATGTGATGGTGAATTTTAAATCAATTTAATACCAATAATAGATATAATTTCTTGAACACAATATCATATTGCACACAAATAGATAGTGGAATTGGAAATTTAGCTTTAGTATCCAGGTTCCAAAGCATTGTAAGACATTAGAAGTGTCCTTTAGGAGTTTCTGTTCTTTAAACAAAAAATGTTTAGAAGATAAAATTATTTATAGTATAATATCATAACTTGAATAAATTAAATATTAATAATTTCTATTCATTTCCTTAGATTAATGAATTTTTTATCAATTAAAAGCATCTAAATGGGTTTCAATGATTTAATTATGATTAATGTGTCACTAACATTGAGTAAACCATAATTATATTTCTATTATTTTAATCCATTGTGTTATGATCATTTTGAGTATCTAGTCATTCAATTTGGATTCAAAAATGGACCATCTGTTTTTATAGACGTGATGAATAGGATTTTTTATCCATTTTGGAATCTTTCAATGAGGACTCTATGGGTGATAAACTTATTTAATCATGGAATTGAGATGAGAAATGAAATTATATTGGAGTTTTTTTGGAGTATTGTGAGTATAGAAGATCGATGTGATGATTTAAAAATATTTATTCCCGTGATATTCCTGCCATATTGCCACTATTACCTTTTGTGTGGTGTATGTACTACCCATAATTGTATTATTTGTGTAATAAAAATTAATTTATGTGTATTTACATATTAATTGTATGATACCTCTTTCATGGGGTGTATGTTTCGTAATTTACCAAATTGGTAAGAGATTATTTCACAATCTCTTCATTATCCGAGGTTGTTTATACGTAATTATCTACTGGGACCTCTTTATCATCCACATCCATTTTTCTTAAAAATTTATTTCAAAACATTATTACTATTTTACAGAATATGGTTTAATGTCATTTTTACCCTTGTTGACTTTTTATAAGAAGTTTTTAAAGGAATATTTCTGTCAATTTCCAAACATTGTCCTTTTTAACCTTTTCGAAAGAATTAAGGTAAGAATGTCTTTTTCTAACTTATATGGCGGGTACGGATATTTTCCGCCATTATAAAATCGTCAAAGCTTCTCTTACAAGATTATAATATTATTTTTAAAGTAAATTTTTTCTTTTATAAATATGTGTCTTTTAAATGATTTCAAAAAAAGAGTTATTTCGCTCAAATAGTTTTGATTTCATCTATGTCAACATCCTTTGATGGATTTTAAGCTTATTTGAGGATGAGTTATTATGATACAAATCATCCATATAGTATTTAAGGTTTTGTGATATGTTTGACTATGCATGAATTATTTTTATTCCATTAATGGTTTGTGATTAATGTTTTGGGTTGGTGTCTGGTTATTAGAGGCACTCCAGGTTGGTGTTCGGTTATTAGAGGCACTCCGAGTTGGTGTCCGGTTATTAGAGGCACTCCGGGTTGGGGTCTGGTTATAGAGGCTCTCCAGGATGGAGTCTGGTTATAGAGGCTCTCCGGGTTGGGTTCCGGTTACAGTTATCCCTTAGGTCTTAGCACGAGGCCTTGACACAGAAATTAAAGTTCAGCATTATGTATTCCATCATTATGAAAGTGGTTAGTAATATTGCATGTGATTATTCGACTAGTAGAATATCCATGTGAATAAGTAAATGGTATTAATTCATTTTTTTTCAATATTATGCTGAAATTCAAGTATAAAAGGCTTTTGTTTTAGTTATACATTGCCTTAAATGTTTATGCTCATTTATGAATGTTTCCACTGTATTGTTATCCTTACTGAGCATCTGAGCTCACCCCTTTCTATGTTTTCTTTTTCCCAGTATTCCAAGAAATGTATTTTGATTGATATGCAGGGTCAAGCCAAGGGAATAATGGCATTCATGAAGGATTATTTTTGTTGTTTTGTATGTTATGAAGTGTAATGTAACATTCATGTATGTAATCTATTTTCTAAGACTGCTAAACCGATCGGTCCTTTGGGAATTTCTTCCTTGTAATCATGCCAATGTATTAAAATAATGGACCGACTCTGGGTAACTAGGGTCGGGGCGTTACAATTGGTTTTAGAGGAAGTTTATTAATAACCTTGGAAGCTAGATTTTGATAAACTCTGATTAGAGCACATATCCCTAAGATAGACTTTGAGGATTAGTAGAGAAAAACATCCTAGAATTTTTATATTGTAGAGATTTTGTAAGTTTTCTGAGAAATGCATCCCTGTCTGGATACAAACAGGTAGAGGCGGCTCTAGCACAGATGTACCTAGGGTTAAAACCTGAAAACACCGCTTTGACCTAGACTTGGATGGGAACTGCTGCACGACAATGGGTCTTGTTGCACTCTTGGTTACGACACTCCCAAGGGATATACTTAGGATAATTCTCGTTTTCTTTACAAACCAATATAAAGGGTTTATGATTATACATCACCTCAAAGAAAACATTTTTGATTATGGATTATATCTATAAACTGTTCAATTAACGTTAGGTATTTTACATGTTTGGAATAATGAATTGTGATTCATAAAACGACCAAGTGTATGCCATTGTTTAGAAATGGTGCATAGTAGAAGGAATGAGAACTCCAGCAATACGCATGATCCAAAGAGTAATAAGGATCATATCATTCATGGTATTAAACCAGAATTTAGACAGGAAATATTCTCCCACATATTATCATCATATGAAGAAATAGTATCATGTGTTAATAAGATAAGTAAATAATTCTTTGAGTCCTATGGCTTTGAAGGGAATCCAGAGAAGAAAAGGATGGTAGAAATAAATATGGATAAAGGGAATAAGGGAAAGAAGGATTTTTCAATATGTGATAAATATATAATGAATAACCTTGGTAAATGCTTGAAGGGAATGAGAGTTTTTTATAAGTGTGGAAGAAAAAGGACACTGAGTATGTGATTGAAAGGGTAAGAAAAAGTTTTCAAAAGTACAATGCATCATCTGCAAGGAGTTGAGACACTATACAAACCAATTTCAAAATCATCAGAGTATGAACCCAATGATGCTATTGGATAATAATCAAGTTATGATACTACCTCAGATAAAAAGGAATGACTAGTGTTCTTATGTTGTTTTTATAGAATTATTTCATTGAGTGTTGTATCAACAATATATTGGTTACATGAATTATGAAGATAAATAAGGATCGTACTGCAGTACTATTTTATTGAGGATTTGAGATTATATGGTTCTAAGAAAAGTGACTTAATAGTGAGCTACACTTTTGGTAAAATACATGGTTGAAGGAAAGGTAATCCTTAATATGGTCCCGATAATGAGGTAGTGATTTTGGAATAAGAGATGGTTTATTTGAATAAATTATATTGGATATTCTTGACTACCTTGAAACTGATTAATGATTTGTCATCGTTGGAGTTTACAATATTTTTTGAAAGAAAGCGTATATCCAGTATTCAATAAAGAATAAGGGAGCATTAATGTAATCAATAAGGTCTTATGGTAATTGAGGATGTTACCATGTTCTAACATAATACATGATGAACGTGTTCACATGTTATTACATGGAAAAAAAGATCTTCATTGTGTTTAACTTCCTTATAAATTTTGGACTATGAGTTTGGATAGTAGTATTTTGGATAATTCTAAAGGATGGAATGGATTAATTTTGAAAGGTTATTTTTGGATTTTTATAAAAGGACAACACGTATACCGTGTGAAAACCCGTCACGCAAGACAAAGCTGCGGGAATTGAACCCACAACCATAGTGTGATTGGGATTTATCACCTACCACTGGACTACGTGAAGTCCCTGGATTGTATAATGTAGTTTCGTTTTTTAATGGGTCTGATAAGTGAATTATAAATTCATTATATTTGAGACCCTATATGATTAGGACAAATAGAGTATTTTTGAGTTGTATTATGTTTTATAGTGAAAGATGTGTTTGTGGTAGAAATTTATTAATGGATAAAACTATAATTATAAAGTAAGTATATCTCCTGATGATCTTATTCAATCTCATAAATAAATTCCTTAACATTAAGAAAAGGAACTTAGAATAAAAACGTTGTCCTAGATGGTACCTTAGATCATCAAAAATTTATGGCTTTGTGATTGTTGTACTTTTCATAGCCATGTTCTCTACTACTCTCCATCAGATATTGATGGTTAAATTTCTCTTCCATATCCATGTTTTCCTACATAGAACCCTAGTATGTGTTATTTTTGGTAACCTTCATACTTCCCACTCTTTATTTTAAATAGAGGCCGCATTAATCCATTTTTCGATGTGGGATTTCAACTATGATATTTTGAAATGCCAACCCCAAGTTTCCAATACCGAGCATAAATTGCGAGGATGCAATTTATTGAAGGAGGGTAGAATATAACACCCCAAGCTTTCGTGGTATGTTTCTCTTTGAATAATACAATATCATGTGTTATACGCTACTTCGAGTTCTACCACACCACAACCAATCATACTAGCCGTAAAGAATAGTAATACCCACTTTTTGAAATTTTATACATTTTACCTTTCAAAATTAACTTAATTTTTTGATTCAGAATATCGAAATTAGCTCAGGGTGATATTTTGGTACTTTCCAGAAAACTTTAATATTTTGATGGATAGTGAAAATTACTAAATTTTAATTAAAAACAACTTTTTAAATCGAAATAATTAATAGTGATAAATTATGAACTATAGTGGTTTTAAAGTATATTTAGAATATATTTTTATCATTTAATACAATGTTGGTCATTTGACATAATTTCACATTTAAACTGGACATAAGTAAGTGTCAATCTTTTGAATGTTATTATTTCTTAAAAACACTCTATTTGTTTTGACAACGGGAATTAATTTAAATTAATTAATTCAACTTATATATTTTTAAATTGGTAAAATAGAAATCATCTTTTAATTTATAATATCAAATATAGCTTAGGGTGAATTTTTGGTATTTTTCTGAAAACTTTCAATTTATGATGAATAGTGAAAAACACTAAGTTATTATTTAAAACCGGATTTTTATTTAAATAATAATTCATTTTGTTTAAATTAATTTTAGGTAAAAATAGATACATAATACCTATATAAATTCAATGTAATTCATTGGAGTCAGTTTATAATAATTTTAGATATATAAAAAATTTTATCGAACTGTTTACCATCTTTTACCCACCTACTATGAGCTTTTGAAAATTCACATAAAACATAATTTTACCACTTGGGGAGCTGAATTTCAAAAATCCGAGAGACACAGTTAATATAAAGGAGTAAAATGTGGTTCAATGAAATGAAAATAATTTTTTGTGAATGGTAACATTTTACTTTTATTTACCATGGTTAAATGTAAATAGGGTAATTAAGTGTAAAAATGATATTAATATTACCCTCACACATGTCCTAATTCTATTTGACAAGTTTATCTCGACCAAAAACAACCATAGGAATAAAATATTATCATTTAGGTCCACAAGGTTTAGATTTGGACATTTATTATTATCTAATTCAAAGAAGAGTTAAAAGAGTTAAAATCAATGTTTAAAAACTAAAACATTTTTAATATACGGTTTTACATAATATAAATTTGATTATAAATATTCATTAGAAAGATAAAAATATTTACTACATCATATTATTTTATTTATAATTTTTAGACATTAAATAAATAAATTTATTTATGACACAATGATGATGCAGTAATTACCTTATTCATGAAAGAATCAAATAAATGGTATTATAAATATTAAAATAAATATAAATTCAAATTTTATATGACATCCAAGAATTTTATAGGTTAATATAACATTTTAAGATTTATTCAATGTATTTTTTTTGAAGTAATCATTTTATTATTATTTTAACAGAAAACAAATACCAAATAGTGTCAAAATTGACATAAAATAGTTTTTAAAACAAATATTATGTTATTAATTGATATAATGGTCCTAAAAAACTTAGGTTCGGAAAAAAGACTTATATAATAATATATATGACATTAATTAACCAATTGGGGTTCTATTGTCAGTATATAGTAAGTTTATTAACCATATATCATAAGAATGTAAGAAGACACGGTAAAAGTTAAATTATTTTACTTAGAGTTAAACCTAAATGATAAGGTTAAAATGGTAACCTAAACTTGTCTAAAACCTATTGGTTGAGTTTTTTTCGACATATCCCCACCTTATACATTAAATAATAAACTTTGTAGCCATTAGAAACCGAATATTAATTTATTATAAAATAATATTTTAAGTTTTTCCTAAGGTGCCCCTCACCCCTCTTATAAAAGGGAACTCTCCCTACTCTCTAATTCACACATTCTAAGCCATTTTCTCTACCAAACCCAACCCAAATACCCTATAAACTATTTTCAATTCAACCTAGAGGCCTTATTTTTATCCTAAATCCATCCTAAGGTGCCCTTTTGATCAAATCAACAGGAAGAACCAGAAGAAGAGGTAATGATTTCACCACCCTCTTTCAAGTTCCTTTCTTCTTCCACTTCCTTTTTCTTTGTTCTTTCCTTCTAAAATAATAACTCCAATATATTATATATAATTTTATTTTATTATAATTATGTTAAAACCAAATTCATTATTCTATCTGCCCTTTGAATGACATGTCACTACACGTGCGTACGTACGGCGTACCGTCTCCACGTCATGGTGTAATTGTTATTCAATACATTACTATTTGGATGGGTATAATAATGATGTGTATTTGATTTAAATAATAAATACAAAATAATAAGGATTATATATATATTATATACCATCCAATTATATATTATATTAATATCAAAAGAATGATATTTTCACTCATGCGTACGTACGGATTACCGTCTCCACGACGCGATGAGATTCATTTCCAAGTTCACCATTCATCGACGATTATAAAAATATATATTACTATTAAGTATGTAATATATGACATAATAATGCTACTGGAGATATAAATATTTATATATATAAGTATTTATGTACTTACATATATCTTATTCACTTACATCTGTTTAATAATATATGAAAACGGAAACAGCGTTTATGCGTACGTACGGACTATTGTCCCCATAAACGGTGTTTTCCATTTCATATATACATCTGTTATAAATTTTAATATTCTAAATTTATATGATAATTAAATCATGTTTTATATTCTAGAATTATTTAAATCATGATCTAAGTGATACAATCAATTGTAACAAGTTAAAACATGTACGATAAAGAAAGTGATTATTACCCGAAATATTAATATAACATGGAAATTATTATTAAATGGGTAGTATAAAGTCATAAATGAATAATGTATGATATCATAAATATTAATATGGCTCTGGTATAATTTAATAACATACTATAGTCTTCATACAGGAGACTAAACGTACCCTTGACTAAAGGAAAGTGCAAGGTAAGGGGTGTTCATCTCACTCCTTATTCCCATGAGATTCATGCCATATTTCCACTATTACCAATTATGTGGTGTATGTACTTCCCATAATTGTATTCTTTGTGTAATATACTTTAATTTATGTGTATTTACATATTAATTGTATGATACCTCTTTCATGGGGTGTATGTTTCGTAATTTACCAAATTGGCCAGGGTTTATTTCACAATCTCTTCATTATCCGAGGTTGTTTATACGTAATTATCTACTGGGACCTCTTTATCATCCACATCCATGTTTCTTAAAAATGTATTTCAAAACATTCTTACTATTTTATAGAATATGGGTTAAAGTCATTTTTACCCTTGTTGACTTTTTATAAGAAGTTTATAAAGGATTATTTTTTTCATTTTCCAAACAAGGTCCTTTTTAACCTTTTCGAAAGAATTAAGGTAAGAATGTATTTTTTTTAACTTCTATGGTGGGTGAGGCTATTTTCCGCCATTATAAAATCCGCAAAGCTTCCCTTACAAGATTATAAGAATATTTTTAAAGTAAATGTTTTCTATTATAATTATGTGACTTTTAAATGATTTCAAAAAAAGAGATATTTCTCTCAAATAGTTCTGATTTCATCTATGTCAACAGCTGTTGATGGATTTTAAGCTTATTTGTGGTTGAGTTATTATGATAAAAATCATCCATATTGTATTTAAGGTTTTTTGATATGTTTGAATATGGATGAGTTATTTTTTCTCCATTAATGGTTTTTTATTAATGTTCTGGCATTCCATATGCTAGTTTTAATACGAATGTTTATGTTATATTTAATCCTATTTTTAAGATGAATGTGTTGGACTAGTATTTTCCGGGTTGGGGACCGGTAAAAGTAAGCCCTCTAGGTTGGGGTCTGGTTACAGTAGACCCTCTGGGTTGGTGTCCGGTTATTAGAGGCACTCAGGGTTGGTGTCCAGTTATTAGAGGCACTCTGGGTTGGTGTTTGGTTATAAGAGGCACTCCGGGTTGGAGTCCAATTACATAGGATCTCCGGGATGGAGTCCGGTTACAAAGGCTCTCCAGGTTGGGTTCTGGTTATAGTTATCCCTTAGGTCTTGGCACGAGGCCTTGACATAGAAATTAAAGTTCATCTTTATGCATTCCATTATTATGAAAGTGGTTAGTGATATTTCATGTGATTATTAGACTAGTAGAATATCCATGTGAATAAGTAAATGGCATTACTTTATTTTATTGTTGCCATATTATGCTGAAATTCAAGTTTAAAAGGATTTTGTTTTAGTTATACATTGTCTTAAATGTTTATGCTCATTTATGAAAGTTTCCTCTATATTTTTATCCTTACTGAGCATCAGAGCTCACCCCTTTCAATGTTTTATTTTTCCCAGGATTCCAAGAAGTGTATTGTGATTGATATGCAGGGTTAAGCCAAGGGAATAATGGAGTTTGGGAAGGATTATTTATGTTTTTTTGTTTGTTATGAAGTTTAATGTAACATTCATGTATGTAATATATTTTCCAGGACTGCTAAACCGATCGGTCCTTCAGGACTTGATTCCTTGTAATCATGCCAATGTATTAAAATAATGCACCAACTCTGGGTAACTGGGGTCGGGGCGTTACAGGTAACCCTCTAGAAGTACTCAAATCCATCCCCTCTGGTCCTACCTAACAAGTACAAGCAACCCTCTGGGTAGTACACTCAGCCTAACCCCTCTGGTTATGTATATCAAGACTCTATGAGGAAGTTCTCGTAATCAATTCCTTGTATAGTCTAAGTTAGTCATGAACTCTCTGAGGAATCTCACACGGTCAATTCCTCTTATATCCCCAAGGTCATGGACTCTCTGTGGAAGCTCACTTGGTCAATCCCCCTTATGTTCTAGGTCGTTCATAGACTCTCTGAGGAAGAACTCACTGACAATTCCCCTTATAGTCTAAACAGTTCAGGAATAAAATCAAAGACTCTATGGGGATGCTCACTCGGCCAATTCCCATTATAGTCTAAGGCGGACAAGGACTCTCTGAGGATTGTTGCTTGTTTAATTCACCCTATATCCCCAAAGTTCTCAAAGACTCTTTGAGGAAGCTCACTCGGTCAATTACATTTATAGTCTAATGCAGACATGGATCCTGTGCGGAAGCTCGCTCTGTTAATTCCCCCCTATAGTCCCAAAGTACTCAAAGACTCTCTAAGGAAGCTCACTCGTTCAATCCCCCTTATAGTCTACAAAACCAGGTTCTCACAGCCCTGTGTATTTCAATGAGCATAGAAAATAAATATGGACAAAGTAAACCTACAGAATTACTTAGCTAAATAGTCTACAACATATCAAGCATGTCAGAAAAACAAACTCTCCATCCTATAGCAACAGGCATGGAAAACAGTCCAGGCGACCAAACTTTCTAAACAGGACCAAACGGTCATAAACAGAACATGCATGGGAAAAACATCTACAGAATAGCAATTTAACCCTATTCATGTCCAGTAATCCTCTACACAGGAACACAAGCATGGTCGGCAAACAACAGGTGCAAAATAGTAAACATGCAATACCCCGTTCAAGGGTATTAGTGGAATTTGCATATAATACTCAATGACTTCAAACGAAAAGGCCCAAACCACCTTCCTTGGTGTTAGTAGATCTCTATATGTAAACTTTGAGGCTTGAATCACCTTATAATTTCATAGATCTATGAAAATGTATAAAATGTTCAACCCACGATAACAGGTAAAATAGGAGGAATTGGAAAACAATGCTCTAGGAGAAGGTAGAACTCACCGATGTGAATCTAACGCAAGTTGTTTGATTCGGAGGACAGATGGAGGCTCGGAGGATCATTTAATATCTGTGGACGTGGGTTCTATCAGATGAATGTGACCTAAAATAAGATGGTTCAATCTGTCAGATGCGACCCCAGTGCGTTTAATGAAAAAAAACAAAATACACGGCTTGTACTTTTGAAGTACACGTCGTGTACTTTACTTTTCTGTACTCCAATTTAAGAGGCCTCCAAACACTCCCACATGATTGTGTATGTGGCTACTACATGGCCAGAACATGGCCTCTGGCAGTAAAGAAGTACACGGTGTGTACTCATAAAGTACACGGCGTGTACTTAGAAAATTCCCAGATTTTCCTATTTCCTCAAAAACTCCAGATGAAAGAAAAAGATACTTGAAAAGAAGGTCCGGGTTCTTAAAATCTTCCCCCCTAAAATAAATTTGTCCCTGAATTTCCCTTGCGCGGCGTAGAAGAAGAAACCCCGAACAACTCCGTCCACTATGCTCGTACATCAACCTCCCCCTCCCAAGTCTCATCCTTTACTCGCTCGTGCTGCCACAGCACCCATAACGGAGGAACATACCGAACATGGAGAACCTTTGTACAGTGATCGACAATCCGGATAGGATGCTCCTCGAAAAATGCATCCACCTCCAACTCAACTTCCTTGGGTTGGAAAGCATGAGATGGGTCTGAAAATTAATCTCAATGCTGAGAAACATAGAAAATGTCGTGCATAGACCGGTACCTCTGAGGTAACTGAAATCGATGGGAAACTGGTCTGAATGTCTCCAACACCTCAAATGGCCCAACGTACCTCAGTGAATGCTTACCCTATCTCATGATCCTCTTGTGCCCCAACCTCGGTGTGTCACACATGAAAACCTAATCCCAGACCTCGAACTCCAGAGGTCATCTTCGCTGATCAGCATAAGACTTATGATGAGACTTTGTAGTATCCATCCTCTTCCTAATCAACTCTATCTACTCTGTGGTCTCCTGAACAAGACTAGGTCCCAACAAAGCTACCTCTCCTACCTCCAGCCACCATAAGGTTGATCAGAATGGCCTACCATACAAATCCTTATAAGGGGCCATCTAAATAGTTTTTTGACAACAATTGTTGTCAAAAAACTCTACAAGAGGTATATGCTTCTCCCAAGAACCTACAAAATATAGGATGCATGCTTGGAGCATGTACTCAAGAACCTGAATCGTACAATCGGTATGGTCATTTGTTTGGGGATGGTAAGCTGTACTCAAAAGTACCTGTGTTCCCAAAGCCTTCTGTAGCCCTTTCCTGACCCGTGAAGTAAAACGAGCATCCTTGTCTGAAACGATCGAGTGTGGAACTCTATGTAGACATACAATCTCTCAGATGTAAAAACATCCCAGCTCATCAACATTGAAAGTCTCCAAGATCGAAAAGAAGTGAGTGACCTTCGTAAGCCTGTCAATGACAACCCAAACTGCGTCGTTCCCCTGCTGAGACCTCGACAACCCTGTCACAAAATCCATTATGACATCATTATACTTCCAATCGAGAATGGGTAACTATTGTAGAAGCCCTGTTGGCTGCTGATTCTCTGCCTTCACCTTCTGACAAGTGGAACACGTCATGATGAAACGTGCAACATCCCTCTTCATTCTTGGCCACCAATACAAATGGTGCAGATCACAATACATCTTGGTGACACCGGGATGAACTGTCCAAATTGAGGAATGAACGTCCCACATCATCTCCTCATGTATATCTACTGGCACCCATATGCACCCCTGAAATGTAACATCTCATCCTCGCCTACGGTCCATCTTGGAATAGGGTCCTCTCCTAACACACTCTCCCTTAGGACTAGGCCTTCAGAATTTGATAGCCACCTCATTCGAAATCGATATGAAGCATAGAGCTGACAACTATAGATGATTGAAAGTTCTTCCTTTGTCTATCATGCACCTCCAAATGTATCTCAGAGAACAGATCTATAAGCTGCCACTCACGGCTGGCCTCCTAAGCTGTCTGTATCTAATTCCTCCTACTCAACGCATCAGCCATTGCATTGCCTCTCCCAGGCGTATAGGCAAGCTCAAAGTCAATGGACTAAAGATACTCAACCCACCTTCGTTGTCTCAAATTTAGATCACGCTGAGTGAAGATGTACTTGAGACTTTTTTGGTCAGTGAAAACAAAAAAATGCTCACCCAAAAGATAATGTCTCCAACAGCTTAAGGTATGCATAGTAAATGCCAACTCCAGATCATGTGTCGGGTAATTCCTCTTGCGTGGCCTCAACTGCCGAGACCCGTATGCAACGACTCCATCTCCTTGTATAATCACAGCTCCCAGACCAATACTTGATGCATTATAGTAAACAATATAGCTCTTTCCATCTCTGGAAATACTAGTATTGGTACTAAAGTCTACCTCCCTTTTATCTCCTAAAAGGATAACTCACAATAATCTAACCAAAATAACTTCACACCCTTCTTAGTCAGACCCATCAGTGGTGCTTCTAAACATGAAAAGTCCTGACTAATGCGTCTGTAGTATCCATCCAACCCTAGAAAAATTTTCACCTCAAAGACGTACTTCGGATGCTCCTAGGAATATACTGCTCTCACTTTCTCTAGGTCTATTGATACTCCTATCTCTGAGATAACATGACCAAAAAGGTGAATCTGGTCCATCCAAAAGTGGCATTTTGAGAGCTTAGCATATAATTGATGCTCTCTCAGTGTATTAAAAATGATCCCAAGATGTGTATCATGGTCATGTCAAGTGTGAGAGTAAACCAAGGTATAATCCATGAAAACCACCATGAAATAATCCAAGTATGGATGGAACACTCGGTTCATCAGTTCCATGAAAACTGTAGGCGCATTCGTGAGACCAAACGACATAACTGTATACTCTTAGGGACCATACCTATGCCAAAAGGCGTTAAGAGGTATATCTGATGGTCTAACTCACAACTGATGGTAACAAGACCTCAATTCAATCTTCAAGAACACCCGGGATCCTCTAAGCTGATCAAAGAGATCATCAATCCTGTGTAAGGGATATCAGTTCTTGACCGTCAGCTAGTTCAACTTCCAATAATCCACACAAAGCCTGAGGGTGCCGTCTTACTTCTTCTCAAACAGAACAGGAAAACCCCAAGGATAAGTACTGGGTTGGATGAAACCATTTTCCTGAAACTCATCCAACTGCTTCTTGAGCTCCTAAAACTTAGGTTTAGCCATCCTATATGGAGGAAGGAAAACAAGTGCCGCTCCGGGCACAAGCTCAATAGAAATTTCTACCTCATGATCTAGAGGAAAACCTGAAAAGTCCTTTGGAAAGTAATCTCTGAAACAATCCACCACTAGAGTAAAGTATATCTGTGAAGTCCCCTGGTCATCCAGATATAGACTAGAAATATGGTCTATAACTCCTCCCAACCCATGATGCTCTGGACCCGCTCTACTCACCTAGACATCCCACTCTCCCTTATGAAGAAAGGATCCACCCTCTGGGGATATGAAACTCACCCTATGGCAATAACATTCAATGACTGCCTAAAGGGAACTAGCCAGTCCATTCTAAGAATGACAACATAAACTGTCATCTCTAGGACATAGAGATTGCATAGAAAGTGAAACCCACCAACCTCAAGAGGGAACTCCTTGCACTGACGCACACTAGATGTTCTCGTCCCCAACAGAGTGTCTAGCGTCAATAGATCAGCAGTAGAAAAGAAGCAGAGCCCAATCCTCTACATAATAGCAACAGAGATAAAGCTATGGGAAGCCCCTGCATCAAAAAGAGTTGAAGATAAAACTGAGGAAACTAGGATCGTACCTCGATCTGTAGAGGGTCAGGGATCCTACTCATGCTGGGTCTACTCCACTACAAAGGCATGTCCTGTACCAAAACCCTGTGACCCTACCTGACCACTCTGAGTTGATCGACCCTACTGTCACTGGTAGCCTGGTGACTAACCACCAGAGCCGCGACCTCCACCTCATCCTGAATGGCTAGAAGAACTCTTGTTCCCAGACTGGTGAGAAACTAGTGGTGTTGCTCCTGAAAGAGGAGTCATAGAAGAACCCCTGTCACCGGTTGCTGGTGAGAAGAACTGACAAAAGCGCTGAAGGTGACCCATCTTTCCGCAAGATCGGTACTCCACTGGGTCTCTTGGGCAATGTGGCCTCATATTCCTGCTTCTACCGCACTGTTAGTACACCACCTTGCTACTATAAGATGCATCTTGCCTGCTCTGATCTCCTCAAGCAGACTCCCTATGGCGCTTCCTGCTATCAGTAAGAGGAAGGCTTACTCTGGATGTCGAACCGCCCTGGCACACTACTTCAGAATCCCTCAGATTGCACTCTGTGATTAGTGCCTTATTGACGATAGAAGATATCTAAGTCATCTGGAATATGTTCACCTACGATTGGATGTCATGCCTCAAACCATCCTCAAACTTCCATGCAAGGAACAACTCATCACCTCTTGGAATAGGTGTGAAATGCTTCAGGTCAGTGAAGTAAGAGGAATACTCCATAATAGTAAGAGTAACCTGCTCCAAACTCATGATCTCTCAGACTTGATCGGCCCTCAAGGTCTCAGGGTAGATGTAATCATAACAGATATGTCGAAACTCATCCCAAGCCATACTCTGTCGGCGGCCCATCTGTGAGATCACCTCTCACCACCTCTTGGTGGAGTCCCAAAGCATATAGGTAGTGAGCTTCACCATATTCTTCGGACGTATCTCCAGATGCTTGAAAATTTTCAGCATGGCTTCTAACCATGAATCTTCAGCATGGGGTCCTCCATCCCCTGAGAAAATAGGAGGATGCTACCACTGAATGACCCGCATCAATTATGTCATCGACGGGGTAGGAGACAATGCTCCCTGAAAGGTCTGTATCATCCTCATAATGCCCTCTATGAACTGAGCATCAGTTCCTATGTCAGTTATAATGGCTGGTTCCAAGACTGGAATGACAGGAGGATCTGCTGGAAGTCCCTGATCAGCCATATCCAGAGTCTGATCACCATCTGGTAACTGGAGAACAACTGGAGGACATCTCGGTGCCATGACTCTGCAAGGTCAAGTGCACACCTTAGATGAAGATTATAAAGGACTTAAAAATACAAGTTTGATAGGGGAACGGGAGAAAAAAAATCATTTTAGTTTAACAAAGCATGACTACATGGCGTGCACAATTCCTACACGACGTGTTCCTTTAATCCATTCTCATGGGCATGTATTCCTGCCTAAACTGGTTGTGTAACACCCCAAACCCACAGAGTGTTCTCCTAACACATGGCATGAACCTAAATCCTCTTTCCCTACGCGAGTCCTTCTATACGGTTAATCCACATGGATCTCCTAAGACAAAACTACATGGCGTGTTCAGAGTAGACACGACGTGTAATCAAAAAGCATCACATGTCCCGTGTTGTTAGTGACACGGCCTGTGTACCCAGGTCACACTACACGGCATGTTCCAGATGGACATGACCTGTACTAATAAGTCCCAACCAACCATGTTGTTAATTACATGGTCGACTACACAGCCAACACTACCCAACGTGTTCCAGACGGACACGGCATGTACGAGAAAGGATAACACCAACCCGTGTTGTTAGTGACACGGCTGGGTACCTGGGTCAGCCTACACTGCGTGTTAAATTCCCAAACGGTGTGTATAGATTATGGTTTATCCATCTGTGTTGTTAGTTACACAGGTGGATATAGGTTTGACACCACACGTCGTGTACAACCAGTACCCAACATGTTCCCACAAGCTTTTCCCTACACGGTGTGTACATAAAGTACACGGCATGTACTTAAGAAAAACTATTTCTTCCTGAAAAGAAGAACACATGGTGTGTAGTCAAAACTACGTGGCGTGTATTCTGGGAATTTCCAGACAGTAAGCCTTAGAAACTACTCTGGAGCCCAGAAAACACTGAAACACAAACTAAAAGTGCCAAATTTAGATCCGTGAGGGCCCATAATCCCTGAGAATCAAAGTCTGGAATATTATACATGTTTCAAATAAGATAAACAAGTCAATTATCCCCCAAATTCCAGTCCATGAGGGCCCATAACTCCTCAATAACCAAAGTTTGGCATTCATTCAGGAAAAACCTTACACAATCAATGCTCTAACAAGAAGCAGATATTTTATCAAGGCATCTTTCACAACAACATGCATCTTCTACACAACATCTATCATAACAACATGAAATTTTTAATTCATCCTAGATGGCATGGAAAAAATGCATGACATATGATTTCTATCAGGTGCCTATATGATGCCTGAGATGGTATACCCTCATCTCATCGGGTTGTGACAGAAATAGAACCTTGATAACATCAATGGTAACAGTAAAAAACATGTGAATCACCCAACACTGAAATAAAATCAACTGTAAAATTGAAAATGGGAAAACTAGAAATAAATGAAGTAGATTGGCTTTTCCATGTACACAGGTTAACTACTCTCAGGAACAACTTATTACCAAGTACCAATTCTCTCCTACCCCTAGGTAAAGGCTCTGAATAGTAAGTCAAGAGAAATGAATCCTCTGATACCACTTTATAACATCCTGGTTCCAGAATCCACCTAGAGGAACCCCGTAACCAATTGGTCATAGGGCCTAAAGCACATTTCCCTAAACACCAGTGGCTGTAGACTAGCAGTGAGGACCTTGGGTGTGTTAGTGGGGAAACTGTGCCCACATTGGCATAGTACACAGCAGAAGTAAAAAAATACACACAATAGCAGAAGAAATAAATATCCAACAACAGTAAACAGTGGAAGACAGAAATGATAAACAACTGGAGCATATATATATATATAAGGTGATGCATGATACATATATGTCTAGGAAAAAAAATCCAAACAAGTCACAATGCTGGAATACAATGGTGCTAAACCAAAGTGAAAATTAAAGTAGATAATCTTCTCAACATCGCAAGCCATAGCTTTGTCCCATTCTCTCCAGCTCCACAACAAATCAAGTACCTGAAGTAGAAGGATGCTTGCCCTTATCTATACCTATAGCAATATAATCGGTTTGGACCCAAAAGCATGGCCTAAATAGGGTGTGAGACTAAATCACAGTAGCCAACCACCAAAAGAATTGTGCCTAACATTCAGTGAATATTTGGTAGGTAAATTACAAAAAGAAGTAAACAGGAAGTACTCACTAGTAAACAATCCATAGTTCAATATCAAGCAACAGCTAAAAACAAATACGTAACCCTCTGAATGTACTCACAACCATCCCCTCTGGTCCTACCTATCAAGTACAAGCAACCCTCTGGGCAGTACACTCAGCATAACCCCTCTAGTTCTATATATGATGACTCTCTAAGGAAGCACTCATATTCAATTCCCCATATAGTCTAAGGTAGTCAGGAACACTCTGAGGAAGCTCACGTGGTCAATTCATCTTATAGCCCCAAGGTCAAGGACTCTCTGAGGAAGCTCACTCAGTCAATTCCCCTTATAGCCTAGGTCATTCATAGACTCTCTATGGAATCACTGGTCATCAATTCCCCTTATGGTCTAAACAGTTTTGGAATAAAATCAAAGACACTATGAGGAAGCTCACTCGGTCGATTCCCCTTATAGTCTAAAGCGGACAGCGATTCTATGAGGAAGCTCATTTGGTCAATTCCCCCTATAGCCCCAAAGTGCTAAAGGAATCTCTAAGGAAGCTCACTCGGTCAATTCCACTTAAAGTCTAAAGCGGACAAGGACTCTCTGATGAAGCTCACTCGGTCAATTCCCTATATATACCCAAAGTGCTCTAAGACTCTCTGGGGAAGCTCACTCGGTCAATCCCCCTTATAGTCTACTACACCAGGTTCTCATGGCCCTGTGTAGGTCAACGAGAAGAGCAAAGAAATATGGCCAAAGTAAACCTACAGACTTACTTTTCTAAACAGTCTACAACATATCATGCATTTTAGAAAAACAAACTCTCCAACCTACAGCAATAGCCATGGAAAACAGTCAAGGCGACCAAACTGGCTAAACAGGACCAAACGGTCGTAAACAGAACATGCATGGGAAAAATATCCAAAGCATTGTAATTCAACCCTATTCATGTCCAGTTATCCTCTACACAGTCACACAAGAATGGTAGGAAAACAAAAGGGGAAAAACGGTAAACACGCAATACCTCGTTCAAGGGTATTGGTGGAATATGCACATAATACTCAAATACTTTGAAAATAAAGGAACAAACCACCTCCCTTGGTGTTAGGAGATCACTATATGTGAACCTAGAAGCTTGAATCACCTTATAACGCCATATATCTACAAAAAATTATAAAAGTTTCATCCCACGATAACTTGGAAAAGAGGAGGAATAGGAAAATGATGCTCTAGGAGAAGGAAGAACTCACCGATGCGAATCCAACTCAACTGACAGTGTTTGATTCAGAGGACAAATGGAGGATCTGGGGTTCATCATAAATCCACAGTCGTACAGGTTCTCTCGGACGAACGAGACCTAAAAGAAGATGGTTTTGTCCATCAGACGCGACCCTGGTGCATTTAATGAAAAAAACAAAATACACGGCATGTACTTTTGAAGCACATGGCGTGTACTTACCTTTTCTATACTCCACTTTAGGCAGCCTCCAAACACTCCCACATGACCGTGTGTGTGGATACTACATGACCAACACACAGCCTCCTGCGGTAAGGAATTACAAGGTGTTTACTCATAAAGTACACAACATGTACTTAGAAAATTTTCAGATTTTCCTTTTTCCTCAAAAACTCCATAAGAAAGAAAGACATACCTGAAAAGAAGGCCCAGGTTCTTACAACCATAGCATAACATCATTGAATTTTGTGTGTATTATAATTTCCTGGTATCCATTTATGAGAATATGGATTACCTTTAAATAAAAATAATCTTACAATTATGTATTATGTGTATCACTGTATCTACCTTGAAACATATAAATTATATTTCGGGTGAACTTTAAACATCATATTGATTGAAATTATATAGATATTTCTTTTTCCAAATTTATCATACGTATCTTCCATTAAAATAAACTACAAACAACATTTAATATTCTTAGAATTTATTCTAACTCATGGATTCACTTCTAAACACTTCATAATATAATTATATATGTATCTCCAAATATTACAAATCCATTTACTTTTTCTATTATAATATAAATAAATATATTAACTTTCACACACAAATATTCCATGATTTTATTTATTCCTTATGCACTTAACATAATTTATACATGTTCTTGGGGTCTCTTATTCTCCAAAAATAATATAGAAGTCAACTTCAAATCTTCCAAGATCCATATTAGTTCACTTCTTCAATAACATATTGATGGCCATATTTCTATTTACATCAAGGTTACTTAATATAAATACAACTTAAACAATGTCGTAAAAAACCTCCCACATTATACATATTTTAAATACCATAAAAAATAATATGTCATTATGTAAAATTCATTCTATTCTAGTCCCCTTAACTTCTCTCCCATTTTTCTACCAAACATTAATTTTTCATTTACCTACCCGTTATTAACAAGAATTAATATTTTCATAGATAGATAATTGTATCATTCCATACATAATCAATAAACCATAAATAATTTCACACTATGTGTATATGAGCCATACTAGGTATAAAAAACAAAATGGTTTGATTTAGATAATAAACATGTCCATTATAAAGGTGTTTTCTAAAAATCACAAATTAAAAAACATACAAAATATAAGGAACCGACCTTAAAATGTTACTCAATCTTCAATTTTAGACAAGAAAATACATTATTACACATTGAGGATATTTTGAGTTTATAGTTTTAGATAATTAGGATACCTTAAATACATAACATACCAAAATCATACAAGATGGTACTACTAAAAAAGGTTCCATTTTTTTCAAAATATAAAACATTAAAACATAAATCATGATTTCTTTAACAACACTCCATATCAAACATCATGCAACCCTTTTTTATCTTACCCATCCTTATATCTTGAGATTTTTTTTAAAAACATGGGATGAGTATAAAACTCAGTAAGGGATATTAATATAGAAGGCATTAGTCATGTGATAACATAAAAAACAATAAAATCCTTAATCATTAAAACTTATATGTGTAGAAACATCATGTAGTTTACTTGGGGCATATTTACCATATCAATCTGACATTCACCCCTACACATGGAATAACATTTTGGTCAATTTATATCTCCAGAGTACCCAATGAATATGAGAGATAAAATGGGGCTCACCAGTAATATCTTAAGCTATAATGGGCTCAACCCAACATATCATGAGCTACAAATGGTCTCGACCCTATATATCTTGAGATATAAAGGGGATCAACCCAACATATCTTGAGCTATAAAGGGGCTCAACCCAACATTTAATGACCTATAATGGGATCAAACCTACATAACTAATGTCCAAGGAACATATCATGGTAATAATGTATCTTGAAATCAGGAGAAACTATTTATTCTATACACATAAAAACAATCATTTTGAAATTAATTTAAGAGAGTTTTAAAAGGATTTTAAAAGGAAGAAAATATAATTAGAGTGAGAATTAATAGAATTAAAATGATATGTGTACACACTGTAAATAAACATAATAAAACATAATATAAAAAGAATTCATCACACCAATAATCTTAATACCACATAATGAATAAAGAAGAAGGTTAACCTAAAGAATGGAAATTGGGTTAAGACTTCCTTTACATCATGTTTTTCTGACATCAAATGTGTTTAGAACTCCTGTATAATGGTTAAAAGAGTGTTATTAATATCTTGAAGAAAAATATTCATGTTTATAACACCTTATATGATCATTTCATAACATCATTTCACCCTTTAATTATTAGTATTTTGTTCCATGCATTGTTTTGGGTGCGTTTCTTTACATGATTTCCATGATTGGTTCATGATGGATATTCTTTTCGATTGTAAGTAAAACTCAATAATTTTAATGGAATTTTTTTTAAATTTTTCCATTAACATAATTTATACCATTTATCAATTTGATGTTTGATATGAGGCTGATTAATAAGTTAAAACATTAATTATGTTTGTGTAGATCATTTTTGTGGTTCTTTGGTAATAATGACATCATTTGGTTTTATAAATTAAAACCATGTGTCAAAAAGAATCCCAGAACCATGGATGAGAAATAATACATATATTATAACCTGTTTCAACCATAAAAATGGATTTTGTGACCAGAATTGAAATAATTAAGGTAAATTGAAATCACATCGTCCATAATGTCAGTAGTTCGACACATCACGAACAATGTTTTTATTCATTGAATTTGTGGGAGATGAGAAGAAGAATGATGATGAATTTTCAATGAACATAAGAACATACAGAATATATATGATTCCTGGATATTTCATGCCTCTTGGGTAAGTGGATTTGAGGAAATAATAAGAAAATGAAGGAGCTTAAAATAAAATAATAGTTGAGAAATCCCTTACAAAAAATCAGCTGCCTAACGAATGTCCAACATAGTTTTAGAAAACATTAAAAAGAGAGGGGAAAAGGTTAAACCATCCATAAATGAATCATAAAACATAGTAGAGAAAGAATAATATGAAAATAAAAACATTTTATCAATTCTTGAATTCTACACCACATAAAAGAGAACTTGAATAGAAAATGAAAGAAGTTTATAATTTTATTACCTTGTAGAGTAACTCATAGAACATGAAGGTTGGGACCTTTGGGGCTTGAGGAAACCATGTGAAGACTACTATGGTGGTAAAGAGGCCATATATTCGTTTATTAGGAATATGGGATGAATTTAATTAATGAATGGGTTGGTATTTATAGCAAATGTGAGAGAATATATTAATAATTTCCAAGGGACACCTCATTTGTGGTATTTGCTAAACCATGGGCTTTCCCATGGTATTTTCCCATGGTATTTTCCAGTTGGGACACCTCGTAACGTATTTTACTATACACAAGACTACCAAATCTATTACATCATTACTAAATCATTAATAATGTCATTAACACATCGAAACTCAAAACTGTATTTTTACTATTCACCAAAAAATCAACTGTTTCAGAAAAATCCCAAAACCTTACCCTTAAATTTTTTTAATGTGTAGAATTCAAAAATGAAATCCATTTTTTTAAAATAAATTTCTAACTATTATTAATTTAATTTTTACATAAAATCATACTTAATTCAAAAATTAATAATTTAAATTCTATAACTGCTTTTATTTCACATTGAAAAATTAACCAAGATGTCATTATCTTAAATCCATAAGAAAATAAAATAATAATACAATTAAATATTCATTAGGGTCATATTAATATTCATATTACTATTCATAATGGTATGTTACTATTCACTAAATTAACAAGTCTGGTCCATCAGACTCCAAATAACTTACTTAACATAATTGGAGATGACTATTTTTGGAAATTTAAAACATAGAAGCTGCAAAATTATGTTTAAAGGATAGTTATAAATATCTACTTAAAACAATGTTTCTTTCATTTCAAATTATTTTTAAAAACTTGGGGTGTTACATTTTCCCACCTTCTGGAAATTGTGTCCTCGCTATTTTATTTACTTATTAAACAAGTGAGGGTACCTTTACCTCAGAGCATTTTCAAACTCCCATGGTGCTTCTTCAACTATGTGGTTTCTCCAAAAAACCCTTTAGCTAGTGTATTAACTTATTCTACAATACCTGTTCCCATCGATCAAGAATCCAAACTTGTTTCTCATCATAGGAAAGGATCTCTTCCTACTGAACTGCTTTTAGGCTCAATACATGTGATGAATCTAGCACATAATTTCTCAACATCAAAACATGAAAAACATTATGTATCTGAGATAAAATTAGAGAAAAATCAACTTGGAATGTAATTAGTTCAAATTTCTCTAGGATTTCAAAAGGATCGATGAATCATGGACATAGCTTTCCTTTCTTACCAAAATGCATCACACTTTTCCAAGGAGATGTTTAAAGGGAAAAAAAGTCACCTACCTTGAAAGAGAAGATTATATTTCTCTTATCTGCATTACTTTTTTACCTACTCTAAGCAGTCCTCATGTGCTGTTGGATCATCTTCACTTTCTTAGCCACTTCCTCAACACCATCGACTTCCTTTCACCGACTACATCCCAAAATGCTGGAGTCCGACATCGCTTTCTATAAAATGCCTCAAAAGGTGTCATTTGTACTCTGGAATGAAAGCTATTATTATAAGAAAACTCAAATAAAGAATGATGTTGACCCCAACTTCCCTGATAGTCCATCGAAAAAGCTCAAAGCATATCCTCCAAAGCATGAATCGTTCGTTCTGACTGCCCATCTCATTGAGGATAAAAAGTTGAACTAAAATTTATTTCTATACCCAACAACTTCTGAATTCCCTTCCAAAAATTAGAAGTGAACTTAGGATCCCAATCAGACATAATAAAAAGATGAACTCCATGTAACTTGTAAATCTCATTGAGATACTATCTATAAAGCTGCTCTAAAGACATTGTTTCTCGAATAGAAAAAATGTGCATATTTTTTCATCTGATCAACAATAACCCAAATCATACTGTTACATCGAGAAGTATTAGGTAGTCCCCCCACAATTTCCATGGATATATTCTACCATTTTCACGATAGCACTAGCAATGGCTGAAACATCCCCTTAGGTAACTGCCACTCTACTTTAACATGTTGACATGTCAAACATTGCACAGTAAATTCTGCAATATCCTTTTTCATTCCATCCCAACAGTAATATTCCTAAAGGTCTCTGCACATCATAGTAATTCCAAGATAAAATAAAAATGGAGAACTATGAGCTTCACAAAAAAATTATTTCTTCAACTGGGAATCAGAAGGCACAAAAAACCTTTTTCCAAATCATAAAACACAATCTTTACCAAGGTTAAATTTTGAAAGCTTACCCATTTTAACCAATTATTCCTTTTTCATTAGCTCACATTATTCCTTCTGATCTTGTTTAATTCTGTCTAATAATGATTAATGTGTTAATACCTAAAACAAAATTGATGTATTCCCATCACCGAAAACTTCCAAGCCAAAATTCATCAAATCATTAATCAAGGGGTCATGTTACAAACATAACATGGTTAATGATGCATGATGTTTTCGACTAAAGGCATCCACCAATTTGTTTTATTTTCCTACATGATAATTGATCATGAAATCATAATCCTTTATCAGTTCAATCCATCTTCTCTACCTCATTTTTAATTCATTCTAAGTGAATATATAATTCAGACTTTTATGGTTAGTATATATTTGACATTTGGATCTGTATAAATGGTGCCTCCAATTTTTCAAAGAAAAAACCACAGCTTCCAATTCCAAATCATGTGTGGGATAATTTAACTCATGAGGTGTTAGTTGTCTTGATGCATATACAATTACCTGATCATTTTTCATTAGAAGACATCAAAGTCCCATCAATGAAGCATCATTGTAGGTGAAAAAATCACCATTTCAGGAAGGCAAGGCCAAAACTGGAGCATTCACCAATCTCTTCTATAGTTCCGGAAAACAAACATCACATTCTTATGTCCAAAGAAATTTGAACCCTTTTCGTGTAAACATAGTTAGCGGGCTATATAGTCGTGCAATTGTTTTTACAAATTTTTGGTAATAAACTGCAAATCCATCAAAACAATCAATCTATGTAAGATTTGTAGGTCTTGGCCATTTATCAACTACTCTTTTTTGTAGGATCAACTATTATTTCATCCTTACTCACAATATTCCCAAGAAAAGAAATCTATTGCAAATATAAATCACACTTTCTGAATTTTCCATACAGTTTTCTTCTTTTAAAGTTTTCAAAAAAACCCTTAGATGTTTTTCATGCTCCTCTTTACTTCTAGAATATACCATAATGTCATCAGTAAAAATAACCAAAAACTTATCCAAGAAATCATGAAATATTCTATTCACAATATTTATGAATACAATAGGTTCAGTAGTTAAACCAAAATTCATAACTAAAAATTAATAATGACTATATCTACTACAGAACACAGTCTTTGGGATTTCTTCATCCTTTACATTCAACTGATGGTACCCTAACCTCATGCTAACCTTCGAAAAATACTACGCTCCCTGGATCCGATCAAACAAATCATCGATATGAGGAAATGGATACTTGTATTTAATAGTAATGTTATTCCAGACTCAATAATCGATTAAAAATATCATTGAACCGTCATTTTTCTTAATAATCAAGACAGGAGTGCCCCGTGGTGAAGTGTTGGGTCGAATGAAGCCTTCATCTAATAATTCTTACAACTAATTTTTTAATTCCATAAGTTTCATTTGGTCCATTCGATAGAGAGGTTTTCAAATTTTCTTATCTTGAGAAACTAAGACAACAGTAAACTCAACCTCTTGATTAGGAATAACACCAGGAAAATCATCTGGAAAAATATCCAGGTATTAATTTACCATTGTTACTTCATTAATCTGGATAGTTCCTGTATCATCAAAAATATGAGCAAGATAACTTTCATATTCATCCTTTATCAGTTTCATAACTTCATGATATGCTATTAATGGTATTGATTCATTCTTGTACCCAAACTGAAATTCATTATCAAAAACAACTTATTTTTCTCTACAATATATCTTAGAATGATAAAATGAAAGCCAGTCTATTCCATGAATAACATCAAACTCTACTAGAGGAAAAACAACAAGTTTTGTAGGTAAACTCATTCCAAAAATAAGGATATGAAGATTTTTATAAATTCTTTTTTCCACAATATTTCCACCAGGTGTTTTTTACCCTGAGATCTGGTTTCATTTCATGAGCTTGAATTCCCAATTTTTCTGAAAATTTCTCAAAAATGAAGGAATGTGTAGACCCTAAATCAAACAACACATTTGAAAAATCTATAGCAATAAGAAATGTACCCAATACCGCCTCATTTAAAATCTCAACATCTTCTGAAGTTGTTGCAAATGACAAACTCTTTTTTTCCTATCTTACTGATTCCCTTCTTGAGTAACTATATTCAGAAAAACATTAACAAAATGAACCAATACCTTATAGTTAAAGCATCTCACCATCAGCTTCTCATTAATTTTAGGATCATTTTACTTGCACTCACGAGACATGTGTCCAAACATTCCACATCAGTAGCATTTACCAAAATTTAAAGACATTCACCAGGATTCCTTTTACCATGGTTTTCACAAGAAGGGATATTCATTTTCTTACCTCCTAACTTCTTTGATGAGTTCTTCCCCATTGCCTTCCAACCTGAACACTTCTTATTCTTGTCATCCAAAGGAACATATATTACATCAAACTCCATCTCAAATTTTTCAGCACAATGAACAGGCTTCTCATAGCTTTTAAACTCTTGTGAAACCAAATCTCTTCACCGAAGTGGTTTCAAACCAGAGTGAAATCTATTAATTTTCATTTCAAAATCCTGAGTAAAATCTGGTACCTAGCTGGCCAGTATTATAAAATTGGATTCAAATGCTACTACGTAATCATCATCTTTCTGCTTCAGTTTTGAGAATTTTCTCTATTCTGAGTTAAAAAGTTTTGGGAAAATATTTTTCCAGAAAAAAAAAGACACTTAAAATCATCCCATTCCAGACTATCAAGATCATCTATTTCTATCGTATTCTTAACAAGATAACGCCATTGATCGGCTTCACCTTACAAAATATAAATGGATAGTATTACATTTTGACATTCCGAACATCCCATGAAATCAAATATATTTTCTAGAGCATTAATTCATCCTTTAGCTATCACTGGATCTACAGTTCCACGGAATGCTGGAGGATGATGGCTCATAAAATGCTTCACAAAAGACATGTTTCTTCATGGTGGATCATGTTCCTCTCTAGCAAGGATACCAACACCATTTATTTCTTGAGTCTACTAAACCATTGCTATCAAAAACGGATCGGTTCCGGATCACTCCATTTCGGGCTGTATATTCTGACAGGCATCGTCCTCTTGGTGCCTTCCTACTTCTGCTTCCCTGTTTCTTCTGCAGAAAACCATTCTGAACAAACATAACTTATATGAAGCAACAAGGAAATACATAAATTCAATAACATTTCAAATTAATTTTACAGTAAAACTAAGTTATGGTTTTCTTTAAATATCATCGCAAACCCTAAATTTATGTAAACCATCCTTTGATACCAACTATAAGGACCTGACCTTAAAATGTTATGCAATCTTGAATTTTAGACAAGAACATACATTATTACACATTGAGGATATTTTTTAGTTTAGTATTTTAGAGAATTAGGATACCTTACATACATCACATACCATAATCTTACTAGAGGATACTACTAAAAATAGTTTCAATTTTTTTCAAAATATAAAACATTAAAAAATAAAGCATGATTCCTTTGACAACACTCCATATCAAACATCACAAATCCCTTTTTTCTCTTACCCATCCTTATATATTATGTTTTTTTTTAAACATGGTATGTGTATAAAACTTTGTAAGGGATATAAAAATAGAAAGTGTTATTCATGTGATAACATAAAAACCAATAAAACCCATAATCATAAAAACACAAATGCATAGAAACATCATGTAGTTTCATTGGGGCATATTTACCATATCAATCTGGAATTCACCCTTACACATGGAATAACCTTTGGCCAATTTCCATCTCCAGATTACCCAATGCATTTGAGAGCTATAATGGTGCTCACCCGTCATATCTTGAGCTATAATGGGATCAACCCACCATATCTTGAGCTATAAAGTGGGTCAACCCAACATATCTTGAGCTATAATGGGGCTCAACCTGACATATCTTAAGATATAAAGGGGAACGGCCCAACATATCTTGAGCTATAATGGTCTGAACCCAACATAAATAATTTCAAAGAAACATGTCATGGTAATAAAGTATCTTGAAATCAGGAGAAACTACTCATTCCATACACATAAAAAACATTCCTTCTTAAATTTAATAAAGAGTGTTTTAGAAGGATTTTAAAAGGAAAAAAATAGAATTTGATTGAGAATTAATAGAATTGAAAAGATATGTGTATACACTGTAAACAAACATAATACAACATAATATAAACCAAAATTCATCTCACTAATAATCTTAATAACACATAATGAATAAAGATGTAGGGTAACCCAAAGAATGGAAATTGGGTTAAGTATTCCCATTCCTCAGGTTAGTCTTACTTAAACATCCTATATAATGGTTAAAATAGTGTTATTAATATCTTACAGAAACATATTAATGTTTATAAAACCTTATATGGTCATTTAATAATATCATTTCACCCTTTAATTATTAGTATTTTGTTCCTAGCATTATTTTGGGTGCGTTTCTTTACATGATTTCCATGATTGGTTCATGATGAATATTGTTGTCGATAGGAAGTGAAACATCAGAATTTTAATGGAAAGGTATTTACATATTTTGGGAACCATAAATTATAACATTTTGAATTTTGAATTTTTATATGAGGATGATTCATATGTTAAAACATTAATGATGTTCGTTTAGATCATTTTAGTGGTTCTTTGATAATAAAAACCTCATTTTGTTTTATAAATTAAAACCATGTTTAAAAAAGAATTCCAGAACCATGGATGAGACATAATACATATATTATGACCCGGTTCAACTATAAAAATGTGTTCATGACTTGAATTGAAAGAATTAATGTAAATTGAAATCACATCGTCCACGATTTCGATAGTTCAACGCATCACAAACAATGTTTTTATTCCTTGAATAAGAGGGATATGAGAAGAAGAATGATGATTAATTTTCCATGAACAGAAGAACATCGATAATTTATATGATTTATGGATTATTCATGCCTCTTGGGTAAGAGGAGTTGAGGAAAGGGTAAGAAAAAAGGAACTCAAAATAAAAGAAAAATTGAGTGATCCCTTACAAAAATTCAGCAGCCTAACGCACTGCTGGAAATATGACCTATTCCAATGCTTTTGGGAAAACCTTTGGTATAGGTCACTAATTTGGACCTATACCAACAGTTTGGCCAAAACCATTGGTATAGGTCACTTATATGGACCTATACCAACAATTTTGGACAAACCATTGGTATAGGGACCAAAATCAAAGAACCTATACCAACGGTTCTCAAAACCATTGGTATAGGTCTATACCAATAGTTTTGAGAACCGTTGGTATAGTTACATGTATTTTTTATGGAATCTTCTTACTGAGATCATTAAATAAATCAAAATTTAAAATAATTATGATAATACATATATATATTTATGAAATTATGTTTAGAAAAGTCATGTTAGGTTAGTGGTTAGGTCATTTAATAATAAACTGGAGGTACTAGGATCAAAACCCATCGAATGCTTCTTTTTTGAAATATAAATACCAACAGTTTTATAGAGCTGTTGGTATATATTCTTAATATTACTTATTCCAATGTTTTTGAAAACTGTTAATATAGGTCTATACCAATAGTTTTGGGAAAAACGTTGGTATAGACCTATCCTCACGGCTTACTTGGACACAGTTCTCCAAACCGTTGGTATAGGCTATACCAACGGTTTGGAGGCCTATACGAACGATTCCAAACCATTCGTATAGGGTATTTTTTTAGTAGTGATGGCTAAGAATAATGGTTTTATAAAACATTAAAAGGAGAGGGGTAAAGGGTAAATCATCCAAAAATGAATTATAAAACAAAATAGATCAAGAATAATATGACAAGAAGAACATGGTATGGATTCTTGAATTCTATACCACATAATAGAGAACTTGAATGGAAAAAAAATGATGTTGATAATTTTATTACCTTGTGGTGTAACTCCTAGAACATGAAGGTTGGGACTTTGGGGGCTTGAGGAAACCTTGGGAGGAATACTAGGGAGGAAAAGAGTTGATGAGTAATTTGGAATGAATTTAATTAAATAAAGGGTTCGTATTTATTGCAAAAGTGAGGGAATATTTTAATAATTTTCAAGGGACACCTCACTAGTGCTATTTGCAAAACCATGTGCTTGCCCATGGTATTTTCCCATGGTATTAGCATATTGGGACACCTCATTACTTATGTTACTGTAAGAAAGTTGACCAAATTTATTACATCATTGTTACATCATTAATGATGTCATTAACACACCAAAATTCAAAACTGTATTTTTACTATTCACTGAAAAAACAACTATTTCAGATAAATCCTAAAAATTGTCGATTACCATTTCTCGACAAGTATAATTCCAAAATGAACACCATTTTTTGAAAATAATTTTATAAATAATATTAATTTAATTTTTAAATAAAATCATACTTAATTCCAAATTTAACAATTTAAATTCTATAACTTGTTTTATATCACATTGAAAAATTAACAAAGATGTCATTATCATAAATACTTAAGAAAATAAAATAATGATACAATTTACTATTCATTGGGATCATATTACTATTCATAAGTGTATGTTACTATTCACCAAAAAAACAAGTTGGTTTCATCATACTCTAAATAACTTACTGAACACCATTGTAGTTGACTGTTTTTTAAAATTCGAAATATAGAAACTGCAAAATTATGTTGAAAGGATAGTTATAAATATCTACTTAAAAAAATGTTTCATGCATTTCAAATTATTTTAAAAACCCTGGGGTTTTACAAAAACTATCCTCAAGGACTGACCAAATATTTTTTAGGTGGATATAAAAAAAATAAAACTATGTATGTTAAAAAATTTCTTCAAGTATATGAACAAGAATTTACTATAATCACTTGAATACAAAATTTAGATCATTAAAACATAATAGGTTTCATAACTTCCATATAAATTTTATAACCATTACAATTTATATATTTGATTAAAATTAATATATCCTTCTTAATATTAGAATTTCATTTGTGATACAGTGTATGGAATAATAAATCATACTTAAAGATTCATTGAAAACTATTTCAATTAATATCTAGAATATTCAGCTCTGTATGATATAAAGAATTCTAATAGCTTCATTAACATTCGTTAGTTGTCTCTTACTCATGAAGAAACACTTCATGTTATTTTTTATGGTGATTCTCTTCAATAAATTTACTTCAATATATTCCATGTAGATAATGAAACAAAATGGAACTCTTCATGTGGATTACAAGATTTGAAAACTTCAACACTAAATTCATTTAGGATGATCTTTTAATAAGATGTTATTTCAAATAAATATTCAGGGATAAATCAAGGAAAGTTTATTATTTATATTTCTATATAGTGAAGAAAAAAATTATTCTATTTTAGTTTCTCCACAAAAATCTATATTCAAATTAAATTACTTATTCTATATGAACACAAATACAATATTAAAATATAAGGGAATAATGTGGGACTTATTTCTCAGAAATGTGAACTAAATTGATGAGCATTTTTGATGAACCATCTTAATCACATTGTTATTATTACATATCAATTTTCAGAATTTAGTTTTTATTAAGTAGAAATATTATCTTCACATCTTCATCTTTATTGCATTGAAAGTATTTAATTTCAAAACCCTTAAATCATAAAGCAATTAGTATCCATTTAAAGGAATATTCATGTGAAAAAGAATGGTTTAACATCATTATTCAACATGTATGAGATAATTTAATCTATCGCATAATTCTTCTTATCCAATAAGATTTTCATTTTTTTTAATACCTCTCATGAAATTTTTATTTTTCATGTTGAATCATTTATTTATCTTGAGCACTAACTTTTTCTTCTAGTTTTTATATCTTCTTTTACCATTTCAAATCTACTATCCAAATCACTAAACATTATTTAGATTCATTAATATATTTCATGGATCCTCAGTATGGCTCCCCATGAGTGAAATTATTATCACAAATACTTTTAGATAAAACCCTCCACTTACACTTCTTGTAATTTCTATGGATATGATTCTCATTTTTATTTTTTATATATATCATACTATTCTTCTGAATCTTGTTAGGATAAATCTGGTTGGAAAACCTCTTCATCTTCTTTCATCATAAGTCTTTATCGCATCATTTTATCATCTAATTATTTTTATTTCCATATCAGTCTATTTTGATATATGATAACATGATTATAATCAATTTTTTTGACAACCAACTTTTATAAGATTAAAATAATCATGAAGAACATCATATATTGTTTAATACAAAAAAAAATTTCTCTATTGGATATTATATCCTTACAGACATTTTACTCCTTGAAATAGGATTTCTTTATACATTTAGATCTGATGGATTTCTTTGAAAATATAATTTCTTTCACCCAAATATATTATTTATCCAAAAAAACCCTAAAAATCATGCTCATACTTTCAAAACATTTTATTGTCTAGATTTGAAAGCATGTTGTTTTTGGGTCTTTTCCATTCCTAGTTGGGATTCATTAAGTGAACAGATAGAATTAAATATTCTATCCAAAATAGATATAGGGGTTGTATTTTCATCACATTTTATCATCCAATATTATTCAAATTGGTTATTAAAAATTCATAGTAATCAATTATAGATTTAAAAAAATAGCTTCTGGAATGTATGGTTCCTTCTTCATTGCATTATCATGATAATGATCAGCATATAATTTATTGATCTTATTTCTACTATGTAGTGGTATTTTGAAGTAGATTCCTCTATATTACAGTTTTTTATTGCAACTGGTTTATATATTTATTTTGAGAGATCAATGTGTGTCAAGTCTAGAATGGCTATATAAAAATATAATTCATTAAACCTCCTATTGATAGTGTTGTTATGATCATTAATCAACAACAACATGAATTCAAAATATTTTCTTATCTTCTCATCCTCTTCAATTTTCTTGTTTATTATTATAATAATATGTCTGAGTACATGATCATATACAATTTTTCCAAAAATTATATATTATTATAATTGATTCTATTTTTCAAATTTTATTCAAATGTACATATCTTTCCATTAAGACTATTCTTAATATCTACCTTCTATTATACTTCTTTGAACCATTTTCTTTAAAACATATAACATGTCTCTTTATGATCTTAATTAATTCCTTTAATGAAAATAACCTATTTGGATATATTTTAACATTTATGAAACTCATATTATACATATTTCTTGATAAATATTTAATATTTTTCAAACTATGTGATTTATTTTTACATGATTTCAAAAATCTAATCGATAATATAAAAAATAACTTCTGTGTAACCATGATCCATCTACTTGACTTCACCAACGTAAACATATATTGACACGACATTAGTCCCATTACTTCTTGGATACTTTAATAAAATATTTGAGAAATAATTATCACTAAACTAAAGGTATATTTAATTTCTTAATACATTTGAGATAGACAGTCCATCCACCCAAGGTTCATCTCTATTTAGGTCATATATAACTTCTTTATTAAAAGGTCATTCTATAACATCTTCTTATTTGCAAAATGGGGATAATGTTTTAAATATCCAGTTCTATTTCAGTCGATCATCATATTCTAAGTACTACTAGAATTCAGATTAAAAATATATAATTATTCACTAAAACTAAATTTCATTATAAATATTTAAATATATCATTAAATAATAAAACGATAAAAAATTCAATAATAGAGATTCCAATGAGTAAAGAACTAGGATCTCATAGCAATTGAGGGGACCAATTAGGGATAAACATAACACTTGGGGTGGGGTGCAGGGGTTAATTAGTTTTGGAGACTTTTAATCCATTTAATATTCTAATCCATTTCTTTTTTTACATCTATAACTATTTAAGGTGAAGGAGTTCCCTTTTTCCCTCTTTTTCCTTTATTATTGTCTTTAACATATCAAAAATAAACACACAAAAATGGATAGTTATTTACATGGTTAACCTCTAAATAAAATAAGGATATACCTTAGTGTAATATATATTCCTCTAGTGTCACATGAACCACAAGATTCATCATGTGAGTTTTACAATATTGTCTTCTGATAGTGGATTAGTGTGAACATTACACAATAAAATTTAGTACATCCCAGATATTTATAATGATTTTATTTTGGGTAATAAATAAAAATTACTTCCCCAATATATACTCTATAAGTTGGTGATGTGAAACCTGTAACACCCCATGCTTCCATGGTATGTTTTCCTTTGAATAACACAATAGCTTGTGTTGTACACAACTTCAAGTTCTAACACACCATGACAAATAAAACTAGCTGTTATGGATAGTAATGCAAAGTTTTTTTGAAATTTTATAAATATTATTTTCAAATTTTACTTCATTATTGGATTCAAAATATCAAAATTAGCTTAGTGTGAATTTTTGGTATTTTTTGAAAAATTTCAATTTTTGACAAATAGTGAAAATTACTAAATTTTAATTGAAAACTGCTTTTTTAATCAAAATAATTTATAGTGATAAATTATATTTTTGAGTGGTATTAGAGTATAATTAAATTATATTTTTACCATTTAATCGAATATTGTTCATTGCGTGTAATTTGAAATTTAAACTGGACAAAATCAAGTGTCAATATTTTGATAGTTATTATTTCTTAAAAACAAGCTATTTGTTTTGACAACGGAAATTAATTTAAATTAATTTCTTCCACTTTTATGTTTTGAATTTAGAAAAATGGATCCCATATTTGGAATCATGAGGTCCTAATTTTGTAAATAAGTAGCTATTATTTTTAGACATTTTGAACAATTACTTCAGTAAATATTTTATTTACATGGTTAAAGGGTAAATCCAGTAAATAAGGGTAAAAAATATTATAATAATATTAAATTACCCTAAAACATGACCTAAACCTTTTTTATTATACATTTCTGACCATGGTAATCTTTGGATTGATTTTGGGACCCCATGGAGCCACTTGTAAGTGATAATGACACTTTATATTAATTAATTTAAAGTAAATACAAAAATGACATAAACATATATCTTTTAGTAAAATAGTTTTAAAATAGAGTTATATAAGTTATATCTTTGACTATAAATATTAATTGTAAAGCTAAAAATAGTTTCTATATCATGTAATTTTGTTATAATTTTTCAACATAATGTAAATAAAATTATTTATGACACAATAATGATGCAATGTTTACCTAATTAATAAATGATTTAAATAAATAAGATTATAAAAATTAAAACAATATCCAAAAACTATACAATTATTATTGGATGATTTTTTTTCGAACAAGAGTCATAATATCTTAGACTTTAATGAGTTTTTTACATTTAGAAATGAAAAATAATTATATAATAAAATAATATTTTCAAACTTTCCTAAAGAGCCCCTCCTCCCCCTTATAAAAAGACCTCACCTCAAACCCATTTCACTCACCTCTCAAGCCTCTTGAATCGTCCAAAATCTAACCCATTAATCTGAATACATCAATATCTTTCTCCATGAGGCCTTGTCTTAGGAATAAAGCACTTCAAAGAAGCCTTTTTGTTCAAACCAAAGGGAGTTACCTGATTGAAAGGTAACATTTTCTCTTAAGTTCATTTCTTTTATTTTGCTTCTAAAACACCCTAAACTCTCTTTATTACTTTCATTATTAACAACATAAGTATCATAAATATACTAGGTTGTTTGTATGATAATTATTTGAACTAAAATTACACACACCTCAATCTAATGGGTATAGAACATAATGTTTCTGTGCACGGTGAACTACTGTCTCACGAAACGATGATTGTTCAATCTTCTACTACCACCTCTTATGGTGGCCATTATGATTTAAATGTAATTATATATGATATTTATGATATTTATTTTAACAATAATCTTATTTAATTCCCTTTTATAGCATTCCTTTTTTATTTTCATTAAGTATATATATTCGATAATTTCATTTGAGGAAGTACGGACTACCGCCCCCTCAAAGTGATATGAATCGTTCATACCATACATGTAATGTATAAAGGATAGTGTTAATTAACATAAGTAATATATATAAAATATTATATTATACTAGAATAATAATATACCAATTTATCATTTGTTTTTTATTCTTTTTAGAATAAATAATGAAACGGAAGTAGCGTTCGTGCGTACGTACGGATTATCATCTCCATGAACGCAATGAGATTCATTTCACCATCATAACCATTCAAGAATAATTTTATTTTTATTTTTAAAAATAATTTTTAGGATCATAATATCATTATGGATATGAATCAAACACATCCTATTCTTAACGAACATGACTTTTGTAATGAAAAATATGAAGGAAAACGAATATGTAACACCAAAAAAAATAATACTAATGCAATATTATTAACAAATAAATTTTATAAGATCATATATGATATCATATTTATGTATATGGTTTGTTTATAATTTAATAATAATTATTTAACTATTATACAGGAGGTTAACGTACACTTGACCAAGTAAAGTTACAAGGTGAGGGTTAATTTCACAATCTCTTTATTATCCGAGTTGTTTTTACGTAAGTATATACTGGGACCTCTTTACCATACACATCTGTGTTTCTTAATAATGTATTTCAAAACATTTTTACTATTTACTATACTATGGTTTAAAGTCATTTATCTCCATTTTTTACTTTTTATAAAAAAATTTGAGAGGAACCTTTCCATCATTTTCCAAACAAGGTACTTTATGATCTTTTAGACAAAATTAAGGTAAGAACGTTTTTTAACTTATACAGTGGGCACAAAAAATTTCTGCCATTATAACATCATCGATGCTTCCCTTACAAGCTTATAATAATATTTCTAAGATAAATTTTTTCTTTAAAATTGTTTCAAAATAGAAAGTGGTATTTCTTTCATATAGATTTCATTTCATCTATGTCAACATCCATTAATGGATTTTAAACTTTTTTGAAGTTGAATTATTATGATAAAAATATTCCATATTGTAATGAAGGTTTTATGATATTATTGATTGTGGATGTGTTATTTCATACCATTCATGGTTTATGGATAATGTGTTGACATTTCGTATGCATGTTTTAATACGAATGTTTATGTTGTATTTAAATATTTTCATATAAGGAATGCATTGGACTTATTAAGTGACGGGTGGAGCATGCTATTGCTCTTCTATGCATTGGTAGGTATCATGAGACAAACTAGGGTCTTGGCACAAGGCCTTGAAAAAGTCTTATTTGTAGTATTGGAAAAAGTCTTCGACTATGTGGTTATGAAGTCTGGCATTATGCATTCCTTCATTATGAAATTGGTTATTGATATTGCATGTGATTATTCGAAAATTAGAATTTCAATGTGAATAAGTAAATGGAATTATTTTTATTTTTATTTTCCATATTATGATTAATTTTATGTTTAAAAGTATTTTTTAGTCTTATACATTTCCTTAAAATGTTTATTCAAATTTATGAAATTTTCTGCTATATTGTTATGCCTACTAAGTATCTGAGCTCACCCATTTCTATGTTTTATTTTCCCAAGATATAAAAAGGTATATTATGACTAACCTACAGGGATAGTATAAGAGATATGGGTGTGTTCTATGGAGACAATGTTGTTTTAGTTTTTCATTTTATAATGTAATGTAAAACATATCTTGTTCTTCCAAGGATACTACACTGATCGGTCTTTCGGGACATGATTTCTTTATATCATGCCAATGTTATGTAATAATGCACCGAATCTGGGTAACTGGGGTCGGGGTATTATATTTGGTATCAGTGGAAGTTTATTACAAAAATTGGAAACTAGATTTAGAAAACTCTTATTAGAGCACATTACCCTAAGATAGACTTTCGGGATTAGTATAGTAGAACTTCCTAGAATTTTTGTAATGTAGATATTTTTTGTATTTTCCATGCAACACATCACTGAATGGATACATGCAGGTAGAGGTTACTCTAGAAAAAATGTACCTAGGGGTAAAACCCAAAAACACGGCTTTGAGCTAGACTTGAACGGGAACTGGTGCACGACAATAGGCCTTACTGCACTCTTGGTTAGGACACTCCTGAGGGATATGCTTAGGGTAATTTTCATTTTCATTACAAACCATTCTAAAAGATTTTTGAGTATATACCTCCTCATAGAAATAATTTTTATTATTATGGATTATATCCATAAAATTATGAATTTTTGTTAAGTGTTTTACAAGTTTAGAATTTTGTATTGTGATTCATAAACTAATATAGTGTATGAAATTGATTAGAAATGGAGCCTAGTGGAATGAATGAAAACCATAGCAATGCACATAATCCATGTAGGGATTTCCCTCCTACTCAAGATAATTATAGTGGATCTGGTGATACAACTGGTGCTAATCAGCTTATCAGCATACTGGGACAACTCACTCAGGTTATGAATAATAACATTACCTGTATGGAGCACCCAAATCCACAAAGCAGAGGATCAATGTTAAACCACTTCATGAAGCAACAACCACCAACATTCAACGGGTCAACAAATCCATTTGTAGTTGAGCAGTGGATAAGTTCTTGAGAGAAAATCTGTCATGCTTTGGGGAGTAGTGAAAGAGAAAAAGTTGTCATGGAAGATTATCTCCATACTGGAGATACAGATCATTGGTGGTCATTGATTCAAAACACAAAGGAGGATGAAGAAGTATCAAGTATGGAATGGATTGGTTTAAAGGTATTTTATTAGAAAAAAAACTTTCCTCATTTCCTTCGAGCAGATATGGAAATTAAATTTATGAGTCTAAGGAAAAAAGAGGATGAGAATGTCGCAAGGTATGAGGCTAACTTTACAAGGTTAGAAAGGCATGAAACAGATTATATATGTAACCAAAGGAGTAATATTGATTGATTATTTGATGTGTTAAAGCCATTTATCCATCGAGTATTAGTCTCACAATTCTTCTCATCATATGAAGATATTGTCTCATGTGCTATCAAGACAGAAAAGGAATTCTCGATGTCATACAACATTAATAAAAGAAAGAGAAGAAGAGATCTTCTGAACACTCTGGAAATGGAAATAAGGGGAAGAAGGGAAAGTTGAATATCCATCATGCAGAAAATGTGGGAAGAAACACCCCGGTACTTGCCTGAAGGGAATGGGAGTCCGTTACAAGTGTGGTGAAAAAGGCCTCCAAGATTGTGATTGCAAGGGGAAGTAATATTCTCTCAATTTTGAATTCAATAGTTGTAAAGAAATAGGGCATTATGCAAATGAATTTATTAATCTCCGAGGAAAATTACCTCAGAAAAGGCATAGGGATCAAGGAAAAGCTTATGTGATCACTACTACTGAGGTTGAAGCTTCGAAAGACGTGGTGGAAGGTAATTTAATTATTTCATCAAGTTTAGCCAATGCTTTATTTGATTCTGGATCATCCCATTGTTTCATATCTTTCTAGTTTGATAAGAAAATTAGAAATTTCAAATTCGATTTAACAAGGGAGTTTTCAGTAAAAACTCTTAAGGGAAGTATCATTGTAATAATGTTTTGTGAATCAGATCCCATTATGGCATATAAATGTTTTCTATCTGCTGATCTCATTGTCATACTCGTGATTTAATTTGATATAATCCTTGGTATGCATTGGATTTCGGACCATGATGTGAAAATCTAATGTAAGAAGAAGGGGGTTAAAAAATTTTATGATGATAAGAAGTACCTTATCCTTAGAGCAGAAACATCACCACCTGATTCTTATCTATATCCACCCCCAGTAGTTCAACTAAATTCAATTATTTGGGAGGAAGAGAATGAAATAACAATGGGTGATTAAAGGAATGTTCAAATAGAGGATGTACCTATTGTACAAGAATATATTGATTTGTTTCCATAGGATTTACCTAGACATTGTATAGAACGAGAAATTGAGTTTTCCATTGACTTAATTCCTGGGTCAAGGCCCATATAAAAGACCCCTTATAGAATTTCCTCTATGGAATTAGTGGAACTTAATAACCAACTAGTGGAATTGAGTAATAAGTGATTTATTCTCCCTAGTGTTTCGGCATGGGGAGCCACTGTTCTTTTTGTCAAGAAAAAATATGGATCTATGAGGTCTTGCATTGACTACAGGGAGATTAATGCTATAACAATAAAGAACCAGTACCCCTACCTCACATTTATGATTTATTTGAACAACATCATAGAGATCAATATATTTCAAAGATTGGCCTTTGATATGGATATCATAAATTGTGTGTGAATAAGGAATACATTCCAATGACAGCATTTCAAACTAGGTACGGGCATTAAGAGTTTACAGTAATGCCTTTTGGATTGACTAATGCACCCTATGTTTTCATGGATCTAATGAACAGAGTTTTCTCAGAATGTCATGATGACTTTGTAGTGGTATTTATTGATGATATATTGGTATACTCGAAAAGTTATGAAGATCATTAAAATCACTTGCACACCATTCTAAAAACCCTCAGAAGAAATGAATTATACAGAAAGATTAGTAAGTGTGAATTATGGCTTCAGGAGATTTCTTTCTATGGCCATATTGTCTCTAAGGATGGAATCTCAATTGATCCTTCTAGGAAAAATGAAATCCAAGAATGTACAGCACTGAAATTTATAACTAATGTACACAGTTTTATTGGTTTAGCAGGTTATTATCGACGTTTTGTCCAGAATTTTTCCCGATTGGCTAAACCCATTAACCAAGCTCACACGTAAAGGGGTTAAATTTTCTTGGACAAAAGAGTTTGAAGAATTTTTTGAAGAACTGAAGAGAATTTTAGTCAATGCTCCAATCTTGAATCTACCATCAGGGAGTGATGGGTTTGTAATTTATATTGATGCTTCAAAGAAAGGACTTGGTTATCTTCTTATGTAGAATGATAGGGTTATTGCATATGCATCATGACAACTAAAAAATCATGAGAAAAAATATCCCACCCATGATCTTGAGTTTACAGTTGTAATCTTTGTTCTAAAAATATGGAGACACTATCTCTATGGTAAAAAATGTGATATTTATACTGATCACAAGAGTTTGAAGTATATTTTCTCATAGAAGGAACTCAACATGAGGCAATGCCGATGGATTGAACTACTCAATGATTATTATTGCACTATACACTACCACCCAGGGAAGGAAAATAAGGTGGAATATGATTTGAGAAGAAAGGATCATGGAGTTCTGAATAAGATGCAAGTTGAAAGGGATCCAATGTACATAGATCTAGTAAATATGGATATGGGAATAATCATGGAAGGTGAAACATTGATACTTTTTCAAATGGATGTCAAACCATCTTTATTATAAAGGATAAGATGTCCTCAGGCCAATGATAAGGAGTTTCAAAAGAAAATTAAAGTTGTGAATGATAGTAGATTGTTCGAATTCGTATATGAAGATGGGATTTTGAAATTTGGGAAGAGGATTTGTGTTCCTGACGTAACTGATCTAAAAATGGAATTGTTAGATGATGCTCGTAGATCCAACTTCCTTATACACCCTGGTAGCACTAAGATGTATAGAGATTTAAAAGAACATTTTTTGTGGAAAAATATGAAGAGAGGGATTGCTGATTTTATGTCGAGATGTATAGTTTTACAACCAATGAAAGCTGGAAGACAAAATCCTAGAGCAGTCATGCAACCTCTTTCAATACCTGAGTGGAAATTGGAAGACATTATGATGGACTTTGTCATGGGGCTACCAAAGACTCCTAGAAGGAATGATGCAATATGGTTCATTATTGATCGTCTTACCATGTCAGCACATTTTCGTTCTATTAGAGAAGATTTACCCCTTGAACATCTATCAAGATTATATTTCAATGAATTTTTAAGACTTCATGGAGTACCCCTATCAATTGTTTCTGATCGTGATCCCCATTTTACAGCAAGATTCTGGAATGGTCTTCAGAAGGCCCTGAATATTGAACTTCATTTGTGCAATGCCTACCACCCTCAAACTGATGGACAATCAGAACAGACTATTCAAACCTTAGAATACATGTTGAGATATTTCTGACTTGACTTTCAAGGTATGTCGGATCAATATTTTCCTCTAGTAGAATTTTCCTATAATAATAGCTTCCATTAAAGTATTTTTATGGCACCATATGAAGCGTTATAAGAAAAGAGATGTCACACACCAACATGTTGGGATGATATTGGAGAAAGAAAACTTGTAGGCCCTGAACATGTTGAGGAAATGATGGAAAAGGTAAAGCTTATCCAAACCCACATTAATGAATCTAAAAGTAGGCAAAAAAGCTATTCCGGTAACCAAAGGAAAGATTTGGAATTTTCAAGTAGGAGATCATGTTTTCATGAAGGTATCTCCATGGAAGGGTGTTATACATTTCGGCAAGAAGGGTAAATTGAGTCCCAGGTATATCGGACCTTTCGAAATTCTAGAACAAATTGGGGTTGTAGCTTATCATTTGGCAATTCCACCATGTCTCTTCAATGTTCAGGATGTGTTCCACGTATCACTATTGAGAAAATACATTCCTGACCCAATGCATGCACTCACCTATGTGGAAATTGAACTGGAACCAGATATGTCTTATTGTGAAGAACCTCTCAAAATTCTTGATACCAGAGAACAAGTGTTGAGATATTGGACAACTCGTCTGGTAAAAGTTTTATGGAGAAACCATAAGATGGAAGAGGCAACGTGGGAACCCAATGAACTTATGATAATGAACCACCCAAATCTTTTTGTGCATTAGTATTATAGAAATTTAGAGGATGAAATTATATAATGTAGGGAAGAATGTAACACCCCAGGCTTCCATGGTGTGTTTCCCTTTGAATTATACAATAGCTTGCGTTGTACACAACTTTGAGTTCTAACACACCACGACCAATCAAAGTAGCCATTATGAATAGTAATACCCACTTTTTTGAAATTTTATCAATATTATTATTCAAATTGGACTTCATTTTTGGATTCCAAATATCAAAATTATCTTTGGTTGAATTTTTGGTATTTTTCTTAAAACTTTCAGTTTTTTATGAATATTGAAAAATACTAAATTTTAATTAAAAACAGCTTTTTTAATCAAAACAATTTATAGTGATAAATTATAATGTTAAGTGGTATTAAAGTATAATTAGATTATATTTTTCCATTTAATCCAATGTTGGTTATTGGATGTAATTTCACATTTAAACTGGACATAAACAAGTTTCAATCTCTTGATAGTTATTATTTCTTAAAAACAAGCCTTTTGTTTTGACAATGGGAATTAATTATAAATTAATTTCTTCCAATATGTGTTTTGAATTTAGAAAATGAATTCCATATTTGGAATCATGAGGTCCAAAATGTGTAAATAGATAACTTTTATTTTTAGAAATTTTGAATAATTACTTCGGTAAATATTTAATATACATGGTTAAAGGGTAAATTCGATAAATAAGGGTAAAAAAATAATATGATAATAATATTAAATTACCATACCATGTTTCCTAAACCTATTTTATAATATATTTCAGACCATGGGAATCCTTGGGTCGATTTTGGGACCCCATGGATCCACTTGTAAGTGATAATCAAACTTTATATTAATTAATTTTATGTAAATACAAAAATGACAGGAGCATATATCTTTTAGTAAAACAATTTTTACATAGGGTTATATAAGATATATCTACAACTATAAATATTAATTGTATATATATAAATATTTTCTACATCATGGTATTTTTTTAAAATTTTATACATCATGTAAATATAATTATTTATTACACAATAATGATGCAGTGTCTTCCTCATTAATATAAGATTTAAATAAATAATATTATAAAAATTAAAACAATATCCAAAACCTATCCAATTCATTATTGGATGATTTTATTTCGAACATGAGTCATCTAATCTTTTAATTTAATGAAATTTGGACCTTTAAAAACTAAAAAACATTATATAATAAAATAATATTTTCAAACATTCATAAGAAGCCCCTCCTCACCCTTATAAAAAGCGTTCACCTCTAACCCATTTCTCACACCACTCAAGCCCCGTGACTCATCAAAACTCTACCCGATTAAGCTCCCTAAATCCTTATCTTCCTCTTAGAAGCCTTACCTTAGGCACAAGGCACTTCAAAGAAGCGTTTTGGTAGAAACCAAAGGGAGTTACCCAATTTAAAGGTAACATCTTCTATTAAGTTCTTTTCTTTTATTTTGCTTCTAAATCCCCAAAAACTATCAATATTCCTTTCTTTTATAACATAAAAAGTATCATAAATATACTAGGTTGTTTTTATAAGAAGGATTGAAACTACACATACACAGACCTCTATCTAATGGGTATAGAACATAATGTTTTTGTGGACGGCGAACTTCTGCCTCATGAAAAGATGATTGTTCAATCTTCTACTACCACCTCTTATCATGGACATTATAATTGAACTGTAATTATAAACTATATTTATGATATTTATTTTATCTATAAGCTTCTATAATTCTCTTTTATAGCATACCTTTATTATTTTAATGTTTTATATATATATGATAATTTCATTTGAGGAATTGCGGACTACCGCCCCCTCAAAGTGATATGACTCGTTCATAACATACATGGAACATATAAAAGATGGTCTTAATGAACTTAAGTAACATATATAAAATATTATATTATACTGGAATAATAATATACATATGTATCATTTTGTTTTTATTTCTTTTAAAATGAAAAATGAAATAGAAGTAGTGTTTGTGTGTCCGTACGGATTACCGTCTCAACGAACATGATGTGATTCATTTCCCCATCATAACCATTCAAGAATAATTTTAATTTGATTATTAAAAATAATATTTAACAACATAATATCATTCTGGATATGAATCAAACACATCCTATTCTTAATGAACATGACTTCTGTAATGAAAAATATGAAGCAAAACAAATCAGTAACACCTGAAACAATAATACTAATGGAATATTATTAACAAAACAATATTATAATATCATATATGATATCATATTTATGTATACAGTTCTTTTATAATTTAATAACAATTATTTAAATATTATATAAGAGGTTAACGTACCCTTGACCATGGGAAAGTTCAAGTTAAGGTTTAATTTTAGAATCTCTTTATTATTTCAAGTTGTTTTTACGTAAGTATCAACTGGGACATCTTTATTATACACATCTTTGTTTCTTAGAAATGTATTTCAAAACATTTTTACAAGTTACTAGACTATGGGTTAATGTCATTTATACCCTTTTATTAATTTTTATAAATTTTTTTGATAGGAATATTTCCATCACTTTCCAAAAAAGGTACATTATGACCTTTTTGACAAAATTAAGGTAATTAGGTTTTTTTAACTTATACAGTGGGTGGGGCTATTTTCCGTCATTATAACATCATCGAAGCTTCCCTTAATATCTTATAAGAATATTTCTATGATAAATTTTTTCTTTAAAATAGTTTCAAAATAGAAAGAGTAATTTCTTTAAAATAGTTTTCATTTCATCTATGTCAACATCCTTTGATGGATTTTAAACTTATTTGAAGTTGATTTATTATGATAAAAATATTCCATATTGTATTGAAGGTTTTGTACTATACTTTAATATGGATGAGTTATTTCATACCATTCATGGTTTATGGATAAAGTATTGACATTTTTTATACTAGTTTTAATATTAATTTTTATGTTATGTTTAAACCTTTTCATATGAGGATTTAATTGGACTTAGTAAGGGAGGGGTGGAGTCCGTTATAGCTCCCTGATGCATCGGTAGGTCTCAGGATACAAACTAGTGTCTTGGAACAAGGCATTAAAAAATATTATTTTTAGTCTTGGCACAAGGCCTTGAGTATGTGTTTATGAAGTCTCGCATTATACATTCCATCATTATGAAATTGACTATTGATATTTCATGTGATTATTCAACTAGTAGAATATCCATGTGAATAAGTAAATGGCATTATTTTGATTTATATTTTCCATATTATGGTAATGTTTTGGTTTAAAATGAATTTTTTTAGTCTTATACATTTCTTTAAAATGTTTATGATTATTTATGAATGTTTATGCTATATTGTTATCCTTACTGAGCATCTGAGCTCACCCCTTTCTATGTTTTATTTTTCCAGGATGTGAAGAGGTATATTATAACAGACTTTCATGGATGGTCTAAGGGATATGAGTGTGGTCTATGGAGACAATTTGTTTTTAGTTTTTCATTTTATAATGTAATTTAAAACATATCCAGTGCTTCCAAGGCTACTAAACTGATAGGTCTTTCAGGACATTATTTCCTTGTATCATGCCAATTTTATGTAATAATGCACCGACTCTAGGTAACTGGGGTCACGATGTTACACAACCTCTTCATCTTCTTTTCTAGGAACAATATTTCACATAAATGTATCATCGTATTCACAAAATAAAATATCAAATAGTTATTTTTCATCCTTGATTAACTGATTTTATGTCACTTCATACGCTTATGAAAATATAGAAATCACACCTTTTCTTTATTCAACCATATCCTTCTCTTCTTCTCCACCTTCAATGCAGAAAAATACTACATTGGGTCACTTTCTTCGAATATATTGTTTCACACGTAGATTCTTCAGTATTGAATGTGTTTTAGGAATTTTGTGTTTGATACTCAAATGTGTTTTTCAATATAGAATAATATCATGTATCCACATTATCAGAATACCCTATAGCTCGTATACACACACACACACATAATTTAATGTTGATGATTTAGATACTTATTACTTTATAAATTCATATTTCCATATGAATCATTTATTTTAAATTATATGGGATTTCAATAGTTCATACATCCAGTATATTTTTCCAGTACCTTTGAAAAGATTCATAATTCTTAGTCTTCTTGATCCACTATAGAAATATTCCATGAATATTTATACCATAAACAATATCCATGTATGCATGATATTTCCATGCACATTATAGTCATAGTGAAAAACTTTCCTTTAAAATAAGTAAATATGATATTTATTCATCATATATTTGTGAGGGAAGATAAAATCATTTTTATACATGAATGCATGATATTTACGCTTTATTATAAATATATTCAATTATAGATTCTCTGTTCACATCACAATCCTCACAAACAATTATTAATTCCACAATAACTCACGAATCATGATAATAATTATCATGATATTTTATTTCATTAAATATCAGGAGACCTAGAATAAAATGATTAAACTTTCTTCAAAATTGATCATTTTGGAATTCAATGTATTTTTAAATAAAATGAATGTCATACAATGTCCTTGACTTTAATAAGTTATACATGTTGCAGTTGAATTCATATACTCAACTGAAGTCATATAAAAACAATTTTAATGTAATTGGAGAATGAAATGAATTCATATGAGATTATATTCAAATTCACACATCAGTTTTCCACTAAATTACACAAATATTAGAATTCATAAAAAACAATTATCTCATAATTTAAATGTAACTTCTCCTAGACTCCACTGAAATTATTATTCTTTAATATTTTATTGAATTATGATAAGCAATATCATTGAGGGATAACTGATGAATCATTTTTATATTTTGTCATTTTCTTTAGAATGTAAAATTTTGGAAACTGAAATGATCACTCTAAGGAATTCCCTATTAACTTTTGGGTCACCATTTCATTGCTCGAACGACCATAAGACAACTTGGTTTTACCATTCCACAAAAAGTAGAAACATAGATTATAACACTCAAAAATTATAGAATTTATTTTATTTTATGTAAATACAATGTTTGATATCATGAACCATAAGAAATATGGAACCCAAATGAACCATGATATTCATTTGAAATATTATTATTTAAATATTACTTTTATAACACAGTAATTGGTTTTGTAGGTATAAATATGTGTAACATAATTATTATGTATATTTTGATGAGTTTTCCTTATTAATTTTTTATTAGTTCCTAGGAAGTAACAACTTAATTTTGAATGATATTAATTAAATCAAACAAGGTTAAGAATAATTAACATTTAAAAGACACATTTTTATATAAAGCATTTTTCCTTATATATTTTTTAAAATGATAAATTTAACAATATTAGAATATTTAATTGGATAAAATGAAATTTATTTTTGGTTATCACACATTAAAATTATATCATATTTAATGTTTTGAATATTTAAAAAAAATAGTTTAACAATGAGAAATACATATTTTACAAATATTGTAAATTTTATGACATTATCATGACATAAAAATGTGTTAAATTCTTTTGAAACCAATTTTATAGGTAAAATATTAATTTAATAATTAATATGATTAATTTAGAAATATAATGTTGAACTTATAATTCAGTTTTTTTCCATTTTGGTAATCTATGTTATGTTCTGATTCAAATTAAAAATATATATTTTTGTGAACTTTATTTATATCAAATTTTATGAAGGATAATTTCAACATTGATTTTTTTAAAGTCAAGGAAGTCACAGCTAACTCCTTGGGAATCAAAATTACACATGATATTGGTATAATATAATTTTCATACTTAAATCATGAGTTTTCCGAAAACAATTTCTCTTTTCATTCTAAAAAATTATATTAAATGAAATTTTTACCTCTTATGGAAATTAAATATAATAAATAGTAGTCCATATTTGTTATTATCATTTTATAATTTGGTAATGAGTTCTATTTAAATCCTAGTCATAATGAATAATAACCATGTTAAATGTTTAACATTTCGATAAATGGTAAAATGGTTTAATCGAGGTTAAGACTATGATATAAGGTCTAAAAAACCAACAAAACAGTTGTATTTAAATATTTTTATGATTTTAATTAGACCAAATTCAACATTTATCAAAAAAATATTGAAATTTTGTTTCATTTTCCCTTACTGATAAACTTTATAATATTTTAAGGAAATTATAATTATGAAATGTCATTCTCATTCTTTTAATATATCTAATATATTTCATTAAGAATGAGATGATATTAGTAATGTTTATAAATGGTTATCCTAAATTTGAATAATTTTTTTATGATAGTAATTTACATTCAATTTTTTCAACGGTATAATATCCTAAATTTCTTACATATTGATGATTGAATACTTGTGCAAGTGGGTCAAAAATTAAAGTAAATAGTTTTCAAAATTAAAATTGATGTGTTTTGGAAATTTTAATATCCTCTTTGATTCTTATAGATCCAAATGAATGTTATATAATGATTTAAATATTAAAATACAAAATCAAATGTAACCTTAATGTTTCTGATGTAAAATTATTTTAATAGTCATGAAAATGTATTTAATTTTTTTATGTCAATGTATATTTAATTAATTGAATTAAAAATAGTTAAAAAAAATATATTTTTTCAATTGATAGTGAAATTTTCATCGATGTCAAATATTTTACACTTATGATCTAATTTTCCCTTTTAAATGAAAACATTGACCATCAATATGTTTGTATCTTGTAACCTCTCTAGGAGTTAAAAGGGTTAATTATGGGTTAATATAAGGATATTAGAGTTAAAATAACTTAAAAATGTCTAAATTTTATTGAATGAATGGATTTCTACCCCATATTATACAAAAATATAAATTGATCTAATTTGGATCCACTTATAGGTTAATGTGACATTATATAATTTTAATTTTTATAAGTACATGTTTTCCACTCAACTCATTTAAAAAAAGGAACTTCTTCCCCTATATTCTTCCCAAATTCTTGAACCACTTATCTCAATCAAACCATGTATGAATATATTATCACTGTAATATCTGGGGAATTATTTTTATAAGGGAAATCCTTTTTTCCCTTCTTCTTCTCCTAGTTTTTTAGGTGATCTAGTCTTTACAAATGGGATATGGGCGTTGAGAAGATTGTGGAAGCTTAAGTGTGTTTTTGGTGACCATTCTAGAAAAAAATAGGTGGAACAACCCCATAAAATTTATGACCACACTACTAAGGATATGGATGCATATTGATTATGTTGGTCACACCATAGTGGTACATTGGAGGTAAGGCCACATAATAGAGGAACGGGATTCATCATAGTAAGGTCACTCAAAGGAGGGTGCACTATGGCATTCTCTGTGATGGGGATACTCTGTTGTGGTGATGTAGACCACATCGTAACGCCTTCCCTACGTTGGTCTCTTCCTGAATGACCAATTATTTGGTCTTTATGATTTATGGTGTTAATATAACATTTTTTTATATTGATTTTGGTGAAGATGTTTTTGAAATTTAAGAGGTATTTAACAAGGGATTTCTATAAGGACATGACATCCCCTTCTTCTAACAGTCATTCCCAAAATTAATGAATATTTCTCAATGTATTCCAAGGGTTGTGGAGATGAATACACACCATGGTCTATCCAATTATTCCATAGAAGTTTGGCACTTAGCACAGTTCCATGATGAAGTAGACCCTTTTATTCCATGTAGGTCAAATTTTGGTACTCTTTATGTGAAAACTATTATTTTAGAATAATGGTGGTATTCCACTTGAACACCTCTACATTGTGGTGGTTATTTTATACACCATGGAGCCTAATTTAGAACTTCTCCATGTCACAGTTCCCTTATTTCACCTTTAAGCCTTAGAGGTTAGAAGCCTTGTTCTATTTTCACTATTTCATGTTAAATAGTATCCTTCTACCAAAAAAAATGAGAATATCATCTATAGAGATCGACTTGGGTTACGAATTGGATTTACACAATGGATTTCTTCCCTTTTCCTTGATTTAAAAATACATTCCATGTTTTTTGAATCCGGTTATAGGAATCCTTGGTGTGAGAGGTGTTTTGGTTGGTGTAAAATATTTATTAGGGTGGTGAAATAATTTATAACCATTTAATTTGACATTGAAAACCATATGTTAGGAAGATTATTTCCTTTTGAGTGATCTAGTTTAATATTGATTTTGTAATATAATTTTGGCATATTTGATATCCATTTTTAATTATGAGATCATGTGGGTGTGTATGTATCCTGTAAGAAACCTATATTATACTTGTTTCCATTAGTTCATTCATAGCCTATTTATTCATTTTTTATGTTCATCACATGTATTACAGGTTTCTACCTTTACTCATGATGATATTATATAATTTATTTTTTATTATCCCCTTTTATATGTGTCATTGGATATATTATTATTGGTTCAAAAATTAGTTGGACCATAGGGACATGTTAACCCCTAAGAGGGATAGTAATCATACCGAAGAAAATAGATTGAATATATGGCGTATAATAGTAGTAAGCACCTAAACTGGAAAGACAAACTATAGTATAAATTGGTGATGGGTAAATAAATAAATAAAACTATAGTAAACCCCGTAGTGTATCCTTGACCCATATCAATCTCTATGATCTAGTGCTCTACCATAATTCATTGGTGTCTTACCATTGTTCATATCCCCATACTTGATTTCCACCACACATGGATATTCCCATATAGAGTGTGAGTTCTAAACCCTATTAGGACACCAAAAATGAATCATTACCTAATGTTCACACGTAAAAATCAGAATTAAATAAACAAAAAATAAATGATCATAAAAAATAATTATATAAATCCATTAAACTATGTTCTAACATAGAAACCACCATCCCTAGTTGTACCTACTTTGTCTCTGTGCCAGAATGAATAAAATGATATTAGGTGTAATCAAGAATTATACACAAGGATAGTATTCATGATACTCATAATCTTGTTTACATTCAACTTGAAATTCACTAGGAATAAAGTGATTCATGTCCTTGGAAACCAATACGAATCGAGTGATTATGATACTAGGCATCCATTAGGAATCTAGCAACAAACTCCATGACATTCTATGGGAATTGAGTGTATCACATGACATCCAAAAGGAATAATTATATCTATACACAAAGATTTTTCCATAATACCCATCATTTCAAGTAATTCACACTCCCCTTAATTATTTATTATAATGTTTACTATTATTATTATTATTAATATAATTATTTTTTTCCCTATGAAATGATACTAAGGTTATAGTGTCCCCATTGATGGAATTATACCCCTACACCTTTTTTAAATCCTCTCATATACGGGGGCGTGCAATAGGTCATGTGGAACTCTGGTTTGGACATGGTGATTCATGTTAATCTATTAAACAGTTGTATCAAATAAAAGTTTTATATCTTTTAGAATAACAAATTATATTTTAAAAAGGAGAGAGCTATGTGGAAATTGAGTATGACAGGTTCTACATTCCCAACTAGCTCATGTGTAATGAATCTCTATGGTACCCCTAACGAGGTTTATGTTACTATTTTATGGGATTTTTATGAGTGTTCTTGCATCATTACATGGAATGTCAAATAATATTAAATAAATATACATGTTTTTATGATACATATTTGTTATTTAATTTACTTCCTTGAATTTCACTATCATTTCAAGGTATAATTTTGTGCTCTATTTTGTGATATTATGTTTCCATGAAATTTTTATACAACTATCATGGATTTAATAATTATAACTTGATCATGTTTTTCTGTTCTATATATGTATGATTATGAATAATATGTAGGAATGGAAAACATGTTCAGTTCTATCTATGACATACCTTGGGTTAATTTTAGACTCCTTGGAGAACCTTTTTGTCACCCAATAGAATGATTAATATCTATACTAATTATTTAATTTTTTATGTGTTTCATTTCAGTTATAGAGGATATCACATCGATGTCGTATTATTAGACTACTTGAGAAGTGGTGAACGAATTCTCCTAGAAGGGAGGGTGTTCATTCTCTACCTTTAGATTATCGGAGTATGTATATGAGCCTTCTCCCACACCTTCTCATTGGTTTGGGAAGTAAGGATGCCTTAGCCAGAATTATTTCACTTTATTCATGTAATAGGCTAGTAGTTTAGAACCATTGTCAAATATGTTGTGAATTTATAATCCATCAATATTTTTCCTTTTAAGGAACTAGCCACCCTTACGATACTAAGTAATGTGTTGATAACATTATCGGAATATTTGATGTACAAGAAAAAATAAATGATCTCCATGTTAAGATAATAACTTTCTTGTTAACGGTGCCACCCATTATTTCTTATCTACAAAATCTATGGTTTGTATCGACATACCTATCATGTTATCCACTAAGTTACTTTACTTTGATACACCTTTTAATATAAAACAAGACAATATTCAATGATGCCAAAATTTTCCTATTGTCATAATTTCCTATGTACATCTGTGATAATTCTTGATACTGGATATGATGAGATTTTACATGATTCTTGGAATGTATCAGTTAACTATCATCCCAACATATAGTTATTATTATCAGATATGGATATCTTTTACTTCACTGAAGGGATAAAATTATGTGATGACTAGAGAAAGGGTATTTTAAGAGGGAAGGTTTTTCTAGAAATGTGTGAGAAAAGGAAGATCACAAAACTAATGAAGGGCTTGACTCATTTAGTATGGTTAAAAGTATTCCCCTCAAATTTTCCTCATATCACAAATAACTATAAAAAATATTTCTGGATGGATTCATAGGAATTATTTCTGAAAAGGGAGTCAAATTTGAGATAGAGATCATATGGGTTACACATCTCATTTTGATACCCCTATATCATATACATCTAAATGACTTGACTAAGATGAAGGTGAAACATGAGTAATTGTATTAGATGTGATTTTTATGGATAATTACTTCATTGGGGTGTGTACCTGTGTAGTTATCCAAGAAGGTACCTCGTAATATTTGACTCTACATTGACTACCAGAAGCTAAACCACATGATAGTGAAGAACATATATCATTTTCTTAAGATCATTTATCTTTTTAATTAATTACGGTATTCCCTATAGTCATCCATGATTGATATTTGATAAGGCTACCACCAGTTGTGGGTTAGAGAGGTGGACACCCCAATGAAGACATTTCAGATTATTTATGAGATGAAAAGGTAAATAGTTATGTTGTTTTCTTGGACCAATTCATTAGTACTGTTCAAAACTCTCAAGAAAAAAATCTTACCCCCTTACTTAGACTCCTTTATCATGGTCTTTATTTATGACATCTGCATCTATACATAGACACCATAAAATAATTTTAAAAATGTTGAGATAGTCCTATGTATGCCTAGATCATGTCGTCTTTACACCAAGATATTGATGTGTGACTTATGGATTTAAGAGGTTTATTTCTTTGGGAATGTGTTGTATGAGATAGGATAATCCATCTACCTAGAGAAATTGGAGTTAGTGATGACCCAGACACATCCCCCAAACATTTTTGAGATCAGGAGATGTACGGGTTTATGTGGATATGACCATCACATTATCAAGGAATTATATAATATATTATCTCCTATGAATATGAAAATTAATATGGGAGTATATTTATAGTGGTTAGACTAGAGTGAATATGAATTATTTTATCTAAAGAGGAAGTTGAATATAACTCAATTATGTATACATTATGATCAAGGGATTAGATATGCAGTATACTATCAGGTGTCCAAAATTGGTTTGGGTGTGTTATAAATCAAGATTGAGTTGGTAGTGGATTAAAAGATACAAACGCTACTACAAATACTGCTTTTATCAATGCTAAAAATGGCCTTTAACAGCACTAGAAAAGAGCTGTTAATGCTGGCGAGGATAAAGGGGGGTCCCCTTTCTCAGCGCTCCAAAAAGCGCTGATAAAAGGGTCCTTTATCCGCGCTTTGTTTTAGCGCTGATAAAAGACCCCTTTATGAGTGCTTCCTTTATCATCACTTTCATTTTAGCACTGATTAAGGACCCCTTTTATCATCACTTTTTTAAAAGCACTGATAAAAGTTAAAAAAAATTAAAAAATTAAAAAAAATGAAAAAAAAATTAAAAAATACTGCCAATTAGGGAGGCTTTTATAGTGCTTGACCCCCCCCCCCCCTCTTTTACAGCGCTTTTCTGCCCCCTACAACGCCCCACGCACCCCCTCCACCCTTTATCAGCGCTTGCTCCCATATTCCCCCATGCGCGCACGCCCCTACCTCTACCAGGATTTGAACTCGAGACCTCCCCCCTGCGTGCCTATGCCCTTACCACTCCTCTATTTTGATTTGTTTTCAATTTCATGATATATATTTATATACACACACACACACACACACATATATATATAGTTATATTTATTCTTATAGTAATATATATTTATATTAATACATATGTATTGTTTTATTAATATATATATAGTTATATTAATATATATATATAGTTATATTAATATATATATATGTTTAGTTATATTTATTCGTATAGTAATATATATATATATATATAGTTATATTAACATATATATAGTTATATTAATATATATATATAGTTATATTAATATATATCTCTACTTATATATATATATATAGTTGTATTTATTCGGATAGTAATATATATTTATATTAATATATATATATATAGATATATTAATATATATATATATATATAGTTATATTAATATATATATTTATAGTGATATTAATATATATATTTATAGTGATATTAATATATATTTATAGTAATATTAATATATATATGTTGTTATATTAATATATATATATATATTGTTATATTAATATATATATATTTATATTAATATATAGGTATATAAATATTCATATATTTGTATTTTAAATAAAATGGATATTAATTATTATTTAGATAAAGCTAATATATTTTATATGTAAATATATTTTATTATTTATATTTATATAATTAAATTTTTATGTGTGAATATATATAAAAAATATGTATATATTGTTATATATTTGATTATTAATAGAAGTGCATTATAAAAAATGATGAAATTTCAACGACATAATATTAATATGAATGTAATGCCTTGTAATAAATTCAGTCCCCACAAAAAAAAAGCCAATAATACACCCTTAAAAGTGGCTGAAAATCCACAAAATTTTAAAAAATTGGGGTACAACGACTAACAACTTAGTTTTGGAGACCTTCTGGGCCTTTTTTGGCCTCAAAAAATCCTTTATTGGGGCTCCTCCTAGTAATAGAGAAGTAGATCTTATTGCAGGCTTCAATTTGATATGTGGTAGAGCTCAAACGGACACCCGGATCAAAATTTATGGTCGTTTGAAGTTTGAGTTGCGTTTTCAATATATTTTAGATCTTTTTTAATTTTTTTAATTTTTAGTCTTCAAATTTTTATTAAATGACTATTACTCCATAATAATTAGAAACTTTTTAATTAAAAATATTTTTTTAATTTTTTTATAATCCATTTTTACTAAATATCTTTTATATTAAGTATATTAAGTATAAATGATTATTTATACTTATCTAAAATATATTTAAAAATTATATATTATATTTATATAAATATAAATATATTTAAATATTAATATATATTTTTAAATTTTTTTTGATGTCGACCCTTTTTCAGTGATTTTAAAAAAAGCACTGATAAAGGCTCCCCCTTTATCAGCACAACTAAAAAAGCGCAGATAAAGGGGGTCCCTTTATCAGTGCTAAAAAAAGCACTGATAAAGGGGGTACCTTTATCAATGCTAAAAAAGAGCTGATAAAGGGTTATGTTTGTCATCGCTTTTTTTAGCGCTGATAATGGTACCCTTTATGAGTGGTTTTTTAGTGCTGAAAAATGTACCCCCCTTTATCAAGGCTTTTTCGTTAGCACTGATAAAAGTGTGGTGCTAGGAAAAACTGTTTTTGTGGTAGTGAAAATCAATGACCCCATGATTCTAACTAACCTAATCATGAAATAAATCTAGAGTTCATGGTTTATTCTCTAAAGTATTAGTGAAACAATCTCTTCAGTGAGAGTTTTTTTCTATACTGATAACTAGTTCCCTATCCATATCTTTACTGTGTATGGAATAAACATGAGGTAGATGTTTTGGGAGTATCTATAAAACTTATACATTGGCATTGATGTTTTACATGAAAATGGAAACATCATGGTCAATTAGCTTATTCCTAAGACACATCTAGCTCAAGAGCATGGTGAGTAACCTTTAAAAGAGAAATGGAGCATAATGATGTTATTGGCCAACTGAAGGATGAATGATTCTAAGGATCAGGGAGCATCACCTATTTCACAAATAGTTCTTAAATTTTATATATTATAATAGGTAAATACTATAAAATACCCTAACTTTGAGTGTGCTATAATATGAGAACAACTAGCTGAAGGTGACCCAGTACCCGAGTGGTTGTTGGGTGACAAAAATGTTGTCCATGTGCATGGGAGATTAGTGGATTCTTCTTCCATCAGATAGGAAATTATAATATACTTCCATACCTATATATGTGAGTTACATCCTCTTGTGACAAACATATAAGATGAATTCATGTAAAAATTTTAGAGATCGATGATGAAGAGGGACATCATTGGGTTATTTTTTTGATGTCTTACCTGCCAAAGGATATAGGCGGAGCACTAGCTCCTTGGAGGATTGATATGGCCCCTTCCAATTCCATTGTGAGTGTGGGAGGATGTCATGATAGACATATTAATAATTTAACCCAGAACTCCAAGGATTTAGTAAACATACTAGGTGATTGTTTATCAGTTGAATAAGGTTTTCCACTTCATAAAGATTAGAGAAACTCACCAGGTAGTTGTGTAAGTAATGCATTATGTAATTGATACTATATTTTTATATGTACTTTCCTGGATCATTTTATCATATAGATATTCACATCATACATCATGGATTTGGTAGGCATTTTAGAAGGCCCAAGGGAATAACATTTGATTTATAACAACATTCCATTATCAGAAAGAAAGGTTGTCTAAGAAGATGATTCAGATATTGTATGATATGCTTTGGGAATTTTTTATTGACTCTGTAAGAGCATGGGTTGAGAAAATATATAAGGAAGATTTTTATTACAAAATTATTTTTCAAGAATCAATTCTGATGGAACCATTTTACTCTCTCTGTTGACTGTTTCTCTAGACACCACTATGTTGGAATGGGGTTCGTAAAGAAACAATTCTTGGTCCTAGTATAGTACTTGAGACCGCATAGATGGTGTAGTTCATAAAAAATTTGTTTGTTTCCTATTAGAATAGGAATTGATAATATGGAGACTAGAGGATATGACCTCTGGATTTAACTGTTGGAGACACATTTTTCTATTGAGTGTCACCTCAGTTGGGTTATCATTATATATTGAAGTAGGGGAAACTAGAACCTCGATTTGTTCGATGCATCAAGATCACTGAATTATTTCAGATAGTGGCATACCATTTGTAAAATCATCCATATTATTTAAGCATGAATTATGTGTTTCATATGTCTTACCTTAGTAAGTACACACCTAATTATGAACTTTTTAGAGGTAGTGAGGACCTTCAATAAGATCTAGTTGCATCTTATGAGGAGCACCCATAACAAATAGTAGATTAGAGTGAGAATTTCATTCAAGGAAAGGTGGTTTAACTCTTCGTGGTTTTATGGTCTCTTGGTAACATCTGGGAGGAGACTTAGGAATAGTAGGTTAAATTTCAACCTCATTGGCATGTGTTATTTGAGTAAAAACCCTAGGAATTATTTTGAGGGATGTGAAGTCTACATAGGTTGAGATTGTATAGTCTCGAATAATTATTTTCATAATGGGAATCCATGTGTCCCAACTTATAAAACATGTTTTTTATAACACTTTCCTGGTAAAAGGGACATGGGAGCCATGAAAATTTTGGATACATAATTGGGTCATTTGTGACCTTTCGGGCCAAAAAGGGTATCACCATGATGTAGAACTCATTACAACACCATAGAGGGGTTAGATACACCATGATAGAGGTGATTGTCTACTGATTGGAGTGGAAGCACCATAGTAAATTAGAATATAAAACATATCCTTCTCTAATTTAGTTTCTTCCTCAATGAATAAATTTTTGGTCTTCAGATTTATTTCATTTAGACACCCATTTTAGAACTGATTTTTTAGAAGTCATTTTAAAAATTCGAGGAGGATTTACGAATGAGTTTTTCACGTAGATTATACCAACCATGTTTATACTAATATTTATAAAAATTGAATAATGGATCTCAATTAGTATTTATGGGATATAGAGATGAATCAATAATGTTGTACTTTTCCTTACGTCGTAATGATTTGCAGATCAACACTGTTACATGCCATAGTTGTTTCTTCTGATCTATAGAGGTTTATTTTTGGTACTTTCAATGCTACAACCATTATTCATGCACTGTGGTGGTCTTTTTCCAATACACCTATGCACCTTAGTGGTTATTTTATTATCCCTAGTGCCTGATTTAGTACATCTCTATATTGTAGTGAAATGGTTACAATGTGGATCCTCCCTAGTTTGTAGTCTTGTTTAATTTTTGTTGTTTTTAGTGTGACATTCACCTTTTCCAACCAAACATGAGACCCAATTTTATGGACATCAAATTGGTGTAATAAGTTTTTATATCCTTTTCTTTTTTTACTTTCCTTTCTTTAAAACCCAATTCATGTGTTTGAAACTACATTTATGAATATTTGGAGTGTGAGGCATTGTGGTTGGAGTGAAACAAGATTTGGGTGGAGAAACCCATAAACAACCTTTCTATCGATATTGAAATCCTTGATGTATGGATTTAAAAACCTTTGGGGGATATTGTTCACACCTTTTTCTATGATATTTTTTTGATATCATACATTATTATTGTCCTTGATTATGATAGTAGGTTGGTGTGTGCATAGCCTAAGAGAACAAAATATGATACATATTCAAATGAGTATGTTATTATCTTGTTTGTTAATGTTTTATGTTGTTCACATGTGTTGTATATTGATACCTTTTGTCATGATGATATCCTATTTTACAAGTTTTTTATTTCTTGTTTTGTGTTCGTTTAGAGGTATTGTTCTTAGTGCCTAATGAAAGTGGCTCATCGTGACATTTTTATCTGCTAGAGAGGGAGTGCACTAGACTTGAAATGATGGAAATGATGGACCTAATCATGTGGTTGGGATACAGTGATCCCTATTGAATTTCATGTGATCCACTCAATAGCTATAGAATTCTAAGGATCATCTTAATCGATACTCATTGGATGTCAAGTATCATGATCACTCATTTCCTATTGAATTCATCAAACAAGAATCATCTGATACATAGTGGATAATGAGTATTATAAACACATTATGTTGATTAGTGTGATTACTAGACTGATGTATAGTTCTTTATTTCACTTTATATCATTACATTCATTCCCACATGGATATGAAGTATGTATGACAAGGCCTTGTTGTGTATTGGTTATCACATGAGTGGTTGATTTTTTGTTGTTTTGTTGCTTGAAATTTTATTGTTTCTTTATAGCATAAACTTATTTACATGATAACATTATTTAAAGATCAATTTTTAGATTCCTACTAGGTTATATTACTCACACCCTAAATGGTCCTCTTGATTCATGTGCAGCCATCATATATAGGTATCTGAGTAAGGGGAAGAGGCCCATGGTAGATGTTTGATCCATGGATCATTGAGATTAAGGTGGGAGTAGGGAAACATTTATGGTTTAACATATTTTAATTTATTTAATTACCTATGGTGATTTTATAATATATTTCGGCCTATATCATTGGGAGATTCATATTTTTGTTTGAAATGTATTCCATATATTTGTTTCTTCATGATTACTGTAATAGTAAATTATATATTTTTTATTATTATTTTCTCGATGGAATTATAAAAAATGTATAGTCTCACCATTTATAGATTTAGACCCTCTTAGATATTTGAAAACCACTTTCATATCATGTGGCACTCCAGTTAGGATTCGGTTGTTCGAGAAGGGAAGTTACATGAAACTACCCAATCCACACTCTTGTTGTTACAGTTTTCTCAAAAGATCAACCCAAGGGTATTCAAGAAGATATCCAAAATATGTTCTTAATGTCAGATCGAAGACTGTTCTTTGCCGAAAAATGAGCACAAGTTTTGTTTGTTGTTAATCCTCTCAGGGATGATCAGGGAGATTACATGGAAACGGGTCATACTGTTCAAGATGAAACTAGTTTTAAAGGTGACGTTGTTTCCTAGTGTTTGCCAAATTTTTGCGTCCAAAATTTGGAAAATGGAAAGAACTGTGAAAATTGGTTCTTCTTGGAGGCATTATGAAAATATGGAAAAGGGTTTCAAAGATATGGGATTATTGATTGGTGTTTATCAATGTTTTAAAGAATAAGGATTGTGTGCTATGTGATTATGAGTGTTTGATCTTTGATAATTGTGGATGGTATTCTTCTAGAATAAAAATTTTATTTATATGGAAATGTCATGGTTTTCATGAAGACTAGCATGAGGATTTTGAATAAATGAAGCTCTACGATCTGAGATGATGTTTATTTACGGTAAGGACGATCTCTGCAAAAAAGAAATTTTAGCGGAGATTTGCGAGATGGAGGATGTTCTGAAGAGATGTTTTGAATGATCCTGATTTCATGCCATAAGAATCAGAGCTCCTTGTTTGACCATTCATATAAATAAGAGGCCACTCGTCTTCATTGTGCATGATTTTGAAGAGAGAAGATATGGGATTGCTTTGATTTCTTGAAGCAAGGGGTGCCCCACGAAGCAGATTGTTCTATATCAGCTTGAGATTACCAATGAGAATTTTGATGTCTTGACTGATACCAATTCATCTATGTTACAATAGATTCACGAATATGGGGGGTACGATGTTGGATTAGTGATCTTCATGAAGTAGGTTTCTCTGTGAGGTAGTGTGCTCAGCGAAGGGTTGTGCTCTGTGAGTCCGAGAGCTTTGCGAAGGGTTGAGCTTTGCAAAGGGGCTTTGTGAAGGGTTGTTTTGAGTTTCACTGTTGAGTGGTCATGGATTTCAGTGAGCATATAATCAAGTCTTTTATGAAATCAATGTCTCATGATGGATATAGATAAACACTTTAGTGCTAATATATTGAATAAACCTTCAAGTTAATAAATTGAGTTAGGCCTCTCTCTTAACAGTGATCTAGGGGGAGTATATGGATGTGTTCTGAGGGAAGCAGTGTCCCATCCCTGAAATTTTGTAAGGGTAGTGTACCTATCACAAAGTGACTATGACCAAACTCTTGTACTCTAAAACTGGTGAAGATTAGTGTATTTAGGTATGACCGACACACTATCGGTGCATGCTCCTTGGACGTAGTCCTTTGTAGTGAACCAATTAAAAGTGATGTGTCATCTCCTTGATTTCATTTTACTAAAAGAGTTAACAAGTTCCTACCAATGTGGGAACCAGATCAACAACTTTAAAAAGAAAATTTTGACTCCCTCATCTATCCCTCCCATCTCAGCGTGTTCTAGGGTCCTTTATGTTTTATCAAAAAGAGGTTATATGTGTTTTATCTGCCTTATATTGACATGGAGAATTCATCGAATGTCAGGGGAGTCCCCCTCTTCAATAGAAGTAATTTTCAGATCTGGAAGAACAGGTTGAGATCTCATCTATGTCCTCTTGGAATGGAAGTCCTTTTTTCTACTATGCAAGGAATAAAAATTACTGATCCAACAGAGCTAGCTATGACTAATGTAGATAGGAAAATTCTTGATGTAGATGATAAAGCGTAGAATTTTATCACCACAACCCATTCTGACCAGATGCATCTAAAGGTGATGAGTTTCACCTCAACAAAGTCCTTGTGGGATAAACATGAAAAGTTTTATGAAGGATATAGAAAAGTAAAAGAGTAAAAACTACATGTCCAGCACAATTGGTATGAAAAATCTAGTGATGCATCGTGATGAGAATGTAGACTCTTTATTTAATCGAATTACTGAATTTTTTGGAGAAATTCAAGGTCTAGGCGATTAAATAAAAGATGTTGATATGGTAAATAAAATATTAATAATAATTACACCCATATACAATAAAAAGTTTCAATATCTTGATGAAAGAGATATTTCGAATCTTTCACTGGATGATCTGTTGGGAATCTTCGTGGCAAATAAAATGATAGTCATGTTAGAAGATGCTATGACTCGAGTGATCAAGGAAATGGAATTAAAATCCATGGAAAAACTAAAAATTTAAAAATATTTTAGTTTTGGATATGATGAGAAAAAATAAATTCTTTCTCCTATTTCTAAGATGATCCAGAGGGGAAATTGGAAATTTAAAAGGAAGTTACCTTTGGCTTTCTTTAGTTGTGGAAAAGTTGTTCACATTGCCTCTCAGTGCTCAAGAAAGTTCGATGATGAAGAAAGCAAAGGTGAAAAGATATAAAATCCTTAGAAAAGGATTTTCAAAAAGAAATACTTCAAATCTAGAAAGAAATTACTTAAGAAGAGTTTTGTCAATGAAGAGAAAGACGATGATAATGAATTCTGTGACGAAGAAGAACCAAAATTTAAAACTGGAAACCATGATTCCATGATGGCTACCATTGAAAATTCAGAACCATAAATAGATAAAAATAGAGATAAATAGTTGAAAACTAATTTTGATCCCATGTTATAACTTACAGAATCTTTTGGTAATCTTTAGAATAAGGGTGGGAGATGAAAAAATTGGAACTAAATTGTGGAAGAATCATCAAAATATGTTGATTATCTTGAAGATAAAATTGAATCACTGGAAGAACTGGTGAAAGTATAGTTATAAATCCATGAAATAATAGATAATTTAGTGTAACTAAATATAAGAATTTAAGAATAGGAAAACATCATCAATGACCTTACCTCGAGACTGGAGGATATTTCCAAAACTATTGGGTGAATCGAAGAAGAAGTTGTTACTAATATGAGTATGCTCAAAAGTGAAACAAGATCAAAAGAAGAAAATAAAAAATAAAATTTGGTAGGTTCTAAGATGTTGAGCTGTTGGATATGTCAAAATGAGGTTATAATGGATTGGAAATGATTTGTAGTGACTAAATACATGCACACATGGGAAACATTGGAATCAGTTGTGATGGAAAAACATAAAATGCTACAAATAAAGTGGACCAGAATAAAGGCAAGATGGAAGTTGATCATGTTGTAAAATAACCAGAATTTCTGAATAGAGGGCCCTAAATCAAACTTAAAGGATAATATAAGACTATCCTTAAGCTTCCAGGAAGCAGGCAGTCAAATAATTTTCCCAAGGAAGAAGGATTAAGGACAAATAGAAGTGAGAAGACATTTACTCTTATGAAGTGTCAGTTCTGTGGATATATGGGTCATACTATGTAATATTTCAAAGGGGCAAGGAGCTATTTAAATGGGGGATAGATATGAGTTCAACAAAGGAGAAAAAATTCATAAACTACTACTTGCAGAAGAAACAATTTCTATGGATATTTTTTTCATTGTTCTAACATTGGCCATAAAGACATTTATTGCCAGCGGAGAAGTGACATGGTCACCTCAGACCAAACATGGAGACAAGTAAAATCTAGTCAATAATATAGTTTTTCTCTTTCAAATAGGTTTTCTCCTATGGAAGATGATTTCAACATTGAAGAACCCATGTTCATGGAAGATAGAATTGAAAGGAAATCAATGTCCTACACTCAATCCAATGTCTCATGGAAAGAAAAGAATAAAATTGAGAAATCCAACCTTTAAAAGGAATACCTCAATGATAAAAAATGTAATATCACTTGGATTATTGATAGTGGTTGTTAATCTCATATGATAGGTAATGCAGACTTGTTAGCAAATGTGATGAGGAGGGTTGATGGTATAGTACTGTTTGGTAATGATGGAGCTCTGAAAATCAAAGGCAGTGGAAGTGCTGAACTAGTTAATGTAGAGATAATGAAAACATAAGTTCTTTATAAGGATTTCCTATGTCATAATCTCCTCAACATGAGTCAACCCTATGACTCAGGACATATAGATGCTTTTAATCTGAAAGGCAACACTATCATGGAAAAGATAGGAAATTCACTTATTAAAGGATGTAGAATAGAAGGCAACCTATATTAGGATGATAGTAAAGAAAACATTTTCTACATGACTGTTGAAGAAGAAAATAACATGTGGCATTAGAGATTGGGGCACATCAATCAGAAAGACAAGGAAAAGATATCTAAGATGAAGATAGTCATGGATATCCCTAATATGAATCGTGAATGAGAGAAGACATCTGATGCTTGGATGTGAGGTAAACTTGTCTGTAGTTTCTACCATAAAAAGAAAAAAATATAATGAAATCTACTTGAACTCATCTATAAAAATGTATGTGGCCTAATAAATTTTACCGGAACACATGTAGGAAGGTACTTTTTTCATTTCATAGACGATTACATTTGAATGGCATGTGTGATCATTATACACAAGAAGCGATAGGTTCTTGATTGCACGAAAACCTATCCATGAATCGCTGAGAATGATACTGGATGGAAGATCAAAGTCATGTAGTCCGAAAATGGAGAGGAATATATGAACATTGAATTTGAAAATTACCTAGAGAAGCATGGGATACAAAATGAGGTAGCAATTTTGAGAACACTATAGCATAATGTAGTTGTTAAGTGCAAGAATCAACATGTAAACAACATGGACAGAACTATGTTGACTGAGATTCGTACTCCTTGACATTACTAGAAAGAGGTTGTTTATGCTACAGTGTCTATTCAAAATCGAACAGGGCTTTATATGGGTGATGTGAACACACCATATGAATTGTGTCATGTAAGGATGCTCTCTTTGAAATAATTTTTTGTTTTCAGAAGTAAAATTTTCATTAGAAACAATGAAGGAAATCAATGGAAGTATGATGAAAATGCATATGAAAGATTTTTCCTTGGATACTCAATGAACAGCAAAGCCTACAAATGTTTCAAGAAGCACTTGGGGGGAAAGGAGTGATTTTAAGTTCATTGAAGAAAAAATATCAAATGATTTGAGGAATTCATATGATAATGTGATAGAAGATGAGGAAGAATTTGAACATGGAAATAATGAAAATATAGAAATAGAAGAAGGTGTACAAAACTCTCAGGATTAAAATCATGATGTTGACTCAGAAGAATAATCTGAAGAGGAAACCTTGCCTAGAGATAATTCAGTTGAATCTCAAAGGAGGAATAAAAGAGAACAAATTGATCAATCCAACATTATTGGGGATTGGACTACACCCACAAAAACAAGGGGAATGTGGAAAAATACACAATATGTACTTCTATCAGTTGTGGAACCATCCTCATTTTAAGAAGCTGCAAAGGATGAATCATGGGTGAAAGACATGAATGAAGATTTAGATCATATTGACAAGAACCATACATGGGACCTAGTCAGGATACCCAAAGTTCACATTGTGATTGGTACCAAGTGGATATTCAAAAACAAATTTGACAAGAATGGAAATTTGGTCAGAAGCAAGGTGTGCTTGGTTTGTAAAGGATACTAAAAAATCGAAGGCATTGATTTTGAAGATACATTTTATCCAGTAGCAAGACTATAGTCAATTAGGCTATTTCTTGATATGTAATTACAATGAGGTTATAATGTTTTTCAAATTGACATCATGAAATCATTATTAAATGGATTTTTGGAAGAAGAAATCTACATAGAACAACACATGGTGTTATTTCTTGGTAATGATGAACTAAATGTTTAAAAATTAAATAAATATATCTATGTCCTGAAATAGGCACCACAGGCATGGTACTCAGGGCTAGACTCTTATCTGGGAAATCTTGAGTTCAAAATAGGAGTATTTGATCACAATCTCCTTGTGAAGCATTCTTATAAGGATTATTTCATGGCATTGGTATATTTGGACGATATTATTTTTAGTGGAAGCAGGCACAGATTAGTGGATGAATTTTCCAATCACATGAAATCATATTTTTCAATGTCTATACTTGGTGAACTCACATACTTTTTAGGGTTATAGGTGATTCTGAATAAGGATTAAACTTTCATTTCCTAAGAAAATTATGAACGAAAGCTACTGAAGAAATTCAATATGCAAGATTTCAAACTAATGGAAACTCTCATTGAGGTTGGAACAATACTCAGAAAGCATGATGATGGGACATATATAGATCCCACAATGTATGGGAGAATCATTGGAAGCCTACTGTACTTGACAGCAACACAAATAGATATTGTCTTTGCAACATGCTTAGCGGACCACTTTCAGAGTAATACAAATTAGGAAAACATGGGGGAAGTGAAAATAATCATGAGGTATATTCAAGGTACTCCTAGTTATGGGTTATACTTTTCTACAGGAATAGATAGTGAACTTTAATCATTTTCTGATGCTGAATGGGCGGGAGATGTAGAGGAAAAAAAGTCCACCAGTATGGGAGTATTCTATTTTGGGAATAAATGTGTGGGATGGTTGGGCAAGAAACATGAAATTACATCACTCAGTACTGCTAAAGTTTAATATATCTCCACTACCATGGTGTTTACTCAATTAATTTTGATGAAGCTACAATAGACTAACATAGGTGATGAGGTGAAACAACCAATGGTGATTTACTATGATAAAAAGAGTGCAATTGATCTTACAAAGAATGTGGTTCAGAATTCTCATACAAAGCATATTGAGATCAGATATCACTTCATTAAGGAAAAATTTTAACAAGGTATGATCAAAATGGACCATGTGGGAACTGATGAGCAAGTGGCTGACATTATGACCAAGACACTGTTAGTGTCTATGTTTGAGAAACATCGATTGAACCTCAATGTTCAGCCTACTCCCAGTGCATAAGGAGGTTACGATATTCCCCTCTCCCCAGTTGTTTTAACTGTTTTTAATCTATTTATGGAAATGATGTAGTTTTATGGGGGAGATATGATTTAGGGGGAGTGTGTTTCTTTACTCTACAAGTCAAGATTTGGTTCATTGGTTTTATTACCAAAGGGGGAGAATGGATAAATTTAATGGAGAGTGTCATATTTCCTTCAGATACAAGACATATGGAGAATAGAAATGCCATAAATGAAACTATAGGTGAGAAAATAGAATAATGAGAACTCATTTAATGTATTATCTCTTATTTTCTACATAGACCACTACTGATGAAGACATAGAGTGATGGATGATTTGTTTCATGAAGGTTCGGGTTTGGATCATGGATGGCACATTAGGGAATTTATTTGGAGATTGACAACAATCCCACGGGAGGATATTATTGGAACTGAGGCTGTTATTTGCTGAAAAAGGAGCATGGTTTGTGTTTTTTGTCGATCTTATCATGGATGATCATATAGATTGCAGGGAAAGGGGTCATATAGTTCAAGACAAAAGTAGTTTTAAAGGTGAAATCATTTCCCAGAGATTTCCAAAATTTTTCATCCAATATTTGGAGAATGGATATCATTGGGAATAGTGGTTCTTCTTGGAGGCCTTATGTAAATATGGAAAAGACATGAGTTTCACAGAGATGGGCTTCTTGATTGGTGTTTCACAAAGTTCTAAAAAATTGATATGGCGTGCTCTGCGATTACAAGAGTTTGATATTTGAGCTTCATGAAAGGTATTCTTCTAGAATCAACATTTCATTTTTATGGAAAATGAATTTTTTTTGTGAAGACTGGCATGAGGATTTTGAACAAATTAAGCTCTATGATTTGAGAAGGTGTTTCTTTGTGATTATGATGAGATATATGAACAGGAAATTTCAGCTGAGCTTTTCGAGATAGAGGAAGCACCGCAAATAAGTTTTGACCAATCTATATTTCATGCTTGAAGAAGTGGAGCTCCGCATTTGACCATTTCTATAAATAAGAGTCCAACCCTCTTCATTTCGCACGATTTTGAAGAGAGAAAATCTGGGATCTCTCTAATTTCATGAAGCAAGGGGTTCTCCGAGAAGAAGGTTGTTCAATGTGAGATTGAGCTTCAGGGAGACAATTTTAATATCTTGAATGATGTATATGATTCTAATTCATGAGAGATTCATGAAGATGTGATTTTTGTTGTTAGCTCAGTGAGCATCAGGAAGTAGTTTGCTCTGCGAGGCAGTGAGCTCCGTGAATGGTTGTGCTCTGCGAGGCAGAGAGATCTACAAAGGGTTGAGATTTGTGAAGGGGCTTTGTGAAAGGTTCTTTTCAGTATCACTGTTGAGTGGTTAGGGATTTTAGTGAGAATCTACTGAGGTCTTTGATGCATAAATTTTCTCATGTTGGATAGACACAAACACTTCTATGAGAATCTATTGATGCAACCTTCAATTCAATATAATGAGTTATACCTCTCTCATAGTAGTGATCTAGGGGGTGTTTATGGAAGTATTCTAAAGGAATCATTGTGCCATCCCTACAATTTTTTAAGGGCAGTGTTCCTTCAACAAAGTGATTGTGGCCGAACTCTTGTACTCCACAATTGGTGAAGTTAGTTGATTTAGGTACGACTGAAACACTATTAGCATATTCTCCTTAGACGTATCCCTTTGTGGGGAACCAAGTAAAAGTGATGTGTCATCTCCATGCTTTCATTTGACTGATAGATTTAATAATTTCCTACCAACGTGAGAACAGGATCCACAAGTTTAAAAAGAAAAAGTTAACTCCCTGATTAACCCCTCCCCTCTCAGGGTGTTCTAGTGTCCTTCACTTACGAAGAGGTAATCATCTTCTCCAAAATGGTATTATATTTTTATTATTATTTTATGTTACATCCTAGTCCAGTTCACTCTATGAATTGTAAAAAGACCATTTTATTACATAACCTTCAAAGAAACTCATCATATGATAGAAATTTCTAACTAATGGTTGGGTGACAGGTTGGAATTGTGTGTAGAATATACACCCAATATGAGTACATAATAAAAAATAAATATCTAATAATAATATTCATTAGATTATATATAAGAATAAATAAATAGAATCATGCTATAATAAATTTCAATATGAAATATAGATATGAAAAATCTGGCTCACATTAAACAACTAATATCTCACTCAATCGATAAAAGGTAAAAAATATATATCTAAAAATAGGTAAATATGACTCTAATACAATCACTAATCCATGCCATATTATCAATCTATATGAATATCAAGTAGCACCAATCGATCATATGACTCGAAAAGAGCAGCTCTACTCAGCCATGAAATGCTAAGCCACCCACCTATTTGTTGAAAATTCATTCTCAACCTAAAACTTGACATAAGCTCTAGAAAACCATGAGGTTCACATTTAGGGAGAGAGAAGTTAATCTCAATAGGATACACCCAACAATGAACTTATAAAAATCTATCATATGTGAATTCTCATGAAATATTCCCATCCCAGTTGAGCATAACTAGAATTAAAATAAATAATAAAAACTAACTCTGATCCTTGGCCGCATGACCCTGGTCGAACATACCAACATCAACCAGTTCACGAGTGTCTATAATAAAGTCTCGATGACCATTACTACCCAGTCACATGTGAGCACCAAATCTATTGAAGCCACACTATATCCACATTAAATCAGAGAACCATCCCATGTTAATAAAAACACTGGGCTCCAAGTCGATGGTAGCTCCATCCCATGAAAGTGAACGGTTCATATAGATCCAAATCGTTATAGCCATAACCATTTATCCCATGGATCCATGGACCCATCTAGTGGAAGTCCAAGTATCTAACTCCAAATCCATGACAACCATGACCATATATCCCATAGCTCTAAGGACCCATCCCATGGTAGTTAATTGGCCCAACTCCAAATATGTGGTAGCCTTAACCATATATCCCATGGATTTGGGGATCCATTAGCTTGTAGTTGATTCATCAAACTCTAAACCTATGAGTTCTGTAACTATCATCTTCAAGACTTTTGGGACTCATGTCATGATAGTTCATGTATGCAGCCCCAAATCCATGACAACAATAACCATATATCCCACTGCTATAGGTAACCATATCTTAGTAGTTATTCCATCTGTATCCAAATATATTGTAGCCATAATAATAATCTCCATTTCTCTAGGGACCTATAACATATTATTCATGCATCTAAAAAAAGATAAATAGCATCCAAAACCATATTTTCAAGTTCTATGAGGTCCTATCCTGAGGTAATCCATGAGCCCTACTCCAAATCCATGGATACGATAACCATAATCTTCATGGAACTAGAGACCCATTGCGAGGTATCATGTATGTCTGGCTCTAAATCCCTGAAATCCATGACCATACCTATGGTCCAACTCCATGTAATCTCCAACACCATGTTCCTATTCCACGGAATCCCCCATCCATGAATACATCACCAAATTATGGAAGAGTAACCATATCATTTTAATTTTAAAGGAATCAACCATGTTCAAAAATAAAAAATGAATGAACATTAAGGTTTTTCCAAACACCCACACCCATAACCATCATCCCATCCCCATGAGGCTTATACATTAGTTTGGGTAAAATGTGACATCCGCAATGATATCTACCCAAACACTGGCACCTTCTCAGGTTCGGTGAAACAGTAGAGACGCCATGGGGTCCCCTAGGTGATATCATAATTAGATAAATACTTATAGGGATCCCCAAAATCAGTAGGAAAGTGGATGAATCCCTGTTGGGATCCTCTGGATCATTATATAAATAGAGGCATCCCTCTTGGGATCCTCAGTCCCAACTAGTTTCTCATGTTAATTTCCATATCTTGAGTGTAAGATATCCTGTAACCCAGCCATTATCATCTTATGAACTCTCAAACTAATAGGTAAAATCTCATTAAATAGATTTTCTCAAGACCATCCCATATATAATTCATCATAGGTTGGCATGAAACCCCAACCTATAAGACTCCTCGAGTCATAAAAAAGTCCCACAAACCATGGGATAGACTCAGGCCTTTAGAATCCGTGGGCCATAGAATTCCTATGAAAATTACACTTATCATAATCCTGAAACATAATACAGTAACATAACACATCTCCCACAGTATACCTCTGAATCCATTTACTAGAGGAAGAACCTCTTACATAGTTTTCTCAGCCCGAATCACCACATAGAAGTCCTCAAAACAACATGAGCGTTCCTCAATCATGGTCTACATGAGAAAAATACTAATAATGGGCAACCTCTTATTTCCAGTTATAGTAATGGGTTGAAAAATATCGCAAAACTCATATTGGTTACAAAGGAACAATACATGATGTGTACCTCAAGTACAGTTTCTGTACTCCAAAATCATTACCATGGACATATACTTCTACACACACTAGGCACACCCAGGGTCTTCCTATGTCCTAATAAATGGAACTGTTACTCTTAGGGTCTATTAATGTACAACATCATGACCACATCCCACTCATATGGGGTGTCTGTCTATGTTATCAGCCACATGTCCATCTACCACTACACACTGCATACTCAAACTACTCGGCGTGTATTCCCAATCAAATCCATATTCCCCTATCAGTAAGAACACACAATTTGTGTCCTTCAAGACACACACCAAGTGATTTATTTATCAGATTGGGAAACCCATACCATACACCCAAAACCCATGTATTCCACAAATATTTATAGGTGGACACTTAGGGGGTCCTTAAGTCGGTGGTGCGTGTTCATAGAGTGAAATCACATTGGCTAGTCAACCATGAGAAAAACACATCCGGTGACTTGATTACGTAGAATTTTATTCCATGATATTTGAAAAAAAACCATACATGTTGTTACCGGAACATTAAATTACTAAAACCAAGAAATTATAACCCAATAGGGGTTTCTACCAAGACGCCATGTGCCACACCAGCGTAATAGAGAAACCTCATACCCCACACACTACGGGTCCAAGTTAACATGATTGACAATCATCTCACCATAGTTCAACATGGCCTTTAATCATAAGAAATGCATACACATGTTGTTGCATTTGAGTAGAATGTCACCATGTACTTATATGGGGAAACTCCATATGAAAAGGTTCTGAAAATATAAATATCTAAACCTCTTGTTAGCAAAAAAAATCCCAATTGATGTTCCCTACATGTCATGATTACCTAGCATGCCAACTCGTGATGCATAAGGAACCTCTTGCCTCTATAGCCCTACTGTTAAATCCAGAACTGATCTCTTGGTAATGGGCCAAGATCCAGAATCCATAATAAATCATAAATTCAAACAACATATGAATATATCAAGGTGAAAATAATTTATAAAACTGAAACATCACATACTAAGAACATAAATCATGTACACCTGACAACTTGGGCTTCCATCCAGCAATAGTGTTCATGATACACTGGCCTAGTATATACAGTACAAAAAATACCATTTTTCACAATGAGTTATTTGTGGTGAATTGAAATTCCACAACAACTAGATTGATGAAATTACATTTTTTGGTGACAAATAATGAATTTTCCCATAAGATTTGTTTCTGATATCTTATTAGGACACACAACCTAGTCCATCAAAAATGGTTTTTAGCGTGGATACCTGCGCTATTCTAAAAGAAAACTATCTGTGGAGGATTTTCAGATCCATCACAAATAGTTTTCATAGAAACATTTGTACAAAGGAGCTATCATAAAATTCTTATTTACGGCGGATCTAACACAAATAACCTTACTACATTTTTTATGTTGGATGGTCCATCGGGTAATGTTTTTTTTATAGGAAAAAAATATTATTTTTGGTGGTGACTTTTTGCAACGATGTTTACATCCTCACAAAAAGATAAATAAAATACACTATTCGTCACATACTTCTGTCGCAAAAAATATGTCGCAAAAAAATTTAACTATAAATATACCCCCAAAAAACTCCATTTCTCATATTCTATCCCACACTCCCTTCATTGTTGATTCTCCCGAGGTTTCTTCTAATGATCAAATTTTTAACGTAATAATTTCAAGGTATTTGATAAGTTTTTAAATTTTTTATTAGTCTTTTATGTATAATTCTTTAGTTGGTATTAGATTTTTATAAATATTGTTTATTTATTTAGGAAAATTGTTAATTACATTGGCATGTTTAAAAATAATATAAACTAATAAATATTAGTATAAAAAAAGGATTAATAGAAATAGAAATTATTTTCACAATGTCACTCATTTAATATTATTAATAAACAATTAGTATAATATGGTATAAATTCATAAAAATACTATAATTAAATAAAAAATCATATAAAATAATTAGAAATATTATAAAATATTATAAAATTAAAAAATATTATAAATTTATAAAAAAAATAGTAAATTAATATAAATCAGTATAAATGTATAAATATTTTTATAAATTATTTAGAATTTCATTAAATAAATAACAATGTTCATAATGAAAAAAAGTATTAATTATAAAAAAAATTAAAAATAAATAACAAATATTAGAAATTATTATAAAAAATGATAAACTAATAAAAATTACTTTACATTAATAAAAAATAGTATAAATTATTACAATATATTATATGGTATTAAATTTTTCTATAAAGTGGAATGAATTAACAAAACATAGTTCCAATCAATAGAAACAATATATTAATTAAAATTCACAAAAATTTAATATAATTAATTTAAATTTATATAAGTTTATTATTAATAGAATACATTAATTAAAATAATGAAACAATATTATAAATTAATAAAAAATAAAATAAATCAAAAATATACTTAAATTGATATAATTTACAATAATGTGATATAAATTACTAAATATTAATATAAATCCTTCAAAAATAGTATATATTTTTATAATTAGTATAAATAATAAATAATTAGTATAAATGGGTAATAATTATTAAAAAATATAATATATAAATCCAATGTAGTATAAATATATAAAAATAGTATAAATTAATAAAAATTATTATAATTTTAATAAAAATTGTTTAAATTCATAAAAATATGTTTATAATTATTATTATGTAATAAAAATTAGTATAAATTAAAAATGTATGTTAAATTAAAAAAAGAAATTTAAATTAATAGAAATTATCATAAATAAATGAAAAATAATTTATTTTTTTATAGAATATGATTAATTAATAAATATTAGTATAAATTATTTTAAATTAACTATAATTTGAATTTTTTAGGTATAATAATAAATTGAAGAAAATTAATAAATATTTAACAACATTATGAGAAATTAAAATAAAATAATAAAAGTAAATAAAAATAGTTTAAAATATTATAAAATGTGTTCAATTAATAAAAATTAATGTCCATTAACAAAACTAAGCTTATATTAGAATAAGTTAGTAAAAAGTAGTATAAAATTATAATCATTTATTTGAATTCAAAAAAAATTATTTAAATAAATAAATAAATTTTTTAAATTAGTATGTAATTTGATAAATTGACATAAATTAATATAAATCATATTAATGTAGTTTAAATACAAAATTTACTTTAAATTGGTTAAATTAGATAAATTTTTTTAAATATGATAAATTAATGAATATTTTTATTAAAGAGTAGAAATTAACAAATTTTAGTATAGATTAAAAAATCACTATAAATTAATTGAAATATTGTACTATTTTGTTTATCTAATTTAGAATAATAAGAATATGAATAAAACAAATAGAAATTTTATGAAATTCTCATAAAATATGATAAATTAATATATATTTTTTATAAATTAATGAAAATTATTATAAATTAATATAAAATATTATGTATTAGTATAAACTAATTATAGTAATTTAAATTAATAAAAATTTATAGAAATAATGAACTGATTTAGATTATTAATTTTTTTATAAATTAATCAAAATTAATATTGATCTATCAAAATTACATTAAATTTATAAAATTACTATAAAATCATAAAACTAGTTTAATATTTGTCATAAGATATGATAAATTAATGAATATTAGTATAAATAAGTATAAATTAATAAAAATTATTAAAATTTAATAAATTAGTATAACATTAAAAATTGTTAAAATTTAGTAACATTAATTTAACTATAAGTGTACCCCAACAACCTCTCTTTCTCATATTCTCTCCCACACTCTCTTCTTCACTGATTCTCTCGAGATGTCTAACAACGATCAAATTTTCATCCAAATAATTTCATGGAATTTTCTAACTTTTTAAAAATTTATTATTTTTTATGTATAATTTTTCAGTTGGTATTAGTTTTTTATACATTTTTTTTATTTCTTTAGTAAAATTATTAATTTGATGACCATGTTTAAGAAAAATATAAACTAATAAATATTAGTACAAATGAGTAAAGACTAATAGGACTTATTATAATATTGTAGCTCATTTAATATAATCAATAAATAATTAGCACAAAATGTTATAAACAAATAAAAAACTATATAATTTAAAAGAATTGTATGATTTAATTAAAAATATTAAAATGATGTATAAAATAATAAAAATATTATAAATGTATAAAAAATTAGTATATTACTATAAATTATAATAAATTTATATATATAAGTATTAATTATTTATAATTTCATTAAATTATAAGAATTTCAATAAATAAATGAAATATATTATATTATTAAAAAAATTAGAAATAAAAAACAAATATTTGTAATTATAGTAAATTAAAATAATTTAATAAAAAGTACTGTAGTTTAATAAGAAATAAATATATTATTTTAAAATATTATATGTTAATAAATATTACTATAAAATAATCAGAACTAACAAAACATAGTTTAAATCAATAACATCCAAAAATTAATTAAAATTAGTACACAATTAATACAATTAATTTTAAATAATATATATTTTTCAGAATGACATTACATAAATTAAAATATTGAATAATTTGTATAAATTAAAAAAAATTATAATATATCATTGTAAATTGGGTAAATTGATGTAATTTAAAATAAATTTATATAAAATACTAAAAAATAATATAAATAATTAAAAATTTGTATAAATTTGTTAATAATTAGTATAACTAGTACGAAATTATTATAAATGGGTATAAATTAATAAAAAATGTTATATATTAAATAGAATTAGTATAAAGTAATAAAAAATAGAAGAAATTAATAAAAAATAGTATTAATTTAACAAAGATAGTTTATATTCATTAAAATATGTATCAAATTAGTATTAATTAATAAAAATAGGTATAAAATATCAAAAGAACATTAAATTAATTAAAGTACATTATATTTATAGAAATTTTTATAAAAAATTAATTTTTATGTTTTTATAGAATATGATAAATTAATAATTATTTTAATAAATTAGTTGAAATTAATATAATTTAATCTTTTTTTAAAATAATACTAAATTCATAAAAGTTAAAAAATATATAAAAATAGCTATTATAAATTAATATAAAAAATTATATTTAAATAAAGTTAGTTTTAATTATTATGCAATATGATCAATTAAAAAAAGTTGTATAAATTAATTAAAATATGCTTAAAAAAGAATATGTTATTAAAAATTAGTTGAAATTAAATAAAATTAATTTAAAATCTCAAAAATTTGAATAAATAATGGTTTTTTAAATTATTATATAATTTGATAAGTTAAGAAAAATTAGTAAAATTCTAATAAAAGTGTTTTAAATAAAAAATTACTTTATATTATTAAAATTAGACTAATTATTTTTAAAATTTAATAAATCAAAAAAAAATATTATAACATAGTAAAAATTTAAATTTTTTAGCATAGACTAAAAATTTACAATAAATTATTTAGAAATTTAAAATTTTTATGAATACTAAATTGGAATAATAAAAATATGAATAAGAAATAGAATAAATATTTCTAAAATATGATAAATTAACAAATTATTTTATAAATTAACAAAAAAATATTATAAACTAATCAAACAATATTAAATATTAGTATAATATTATTAAAATTAATTCAAATTAATAAAAAAGTATATTAAAAAATGTTAAAATTATTATAATTTTCTTATAAATTATTCAAAAATAAGTAGTAATCTATTAAATTTTTTAAAATTATTAAAATAACTACATATTAATAAAAATAGTTTAACAGTTATCAAAAAAATTTGTAAATAAACAAATATTAGTATAAACAGATATGAATAAAAAAATTGTAAAAATTAAATATTTAATATATCTTCAAAAAATTGGTTAAAATATTATATATATTTTTTAATAAATAATATTTGTTTAAATTTATAAAAAATTTATATTCTTTCTTTAATACTTTGATAAATTAATAAATTTTAATAAAAATTAATGAAAATAATCCTAAATTAATAGACTTTACCCTAAATTTAATACATTTAGATTTAATTAATTTGGTTCATAATTTTAAAAAAATATAATTTTTTATGAAATTTGAAAAAATTAATAAAATTAGTCAAAATTAATAATAAAGTTTATAAATATTAGTGTAGATTTTTATATAATATGATAAATTTTAAAATATTTGCACAAAATTAGTATAGACAAATAAAAATTTGTATAAATTAATAAAAATTATTACAAATATTTATAAATTTGTAAATATTTTTATGAAATTGTATACATATTTATATAATGTTTAAAATTAATAAAAAAATTCTATCAATGAATATAGATTTGTAAAAATTAATATAAAATATCATAAATTCATATTCAACTATTATAAATTATAAAAAATTGATATAATTTAGCGTAAAATTATATAAATTGTAATGACCCACTTATTCTCATTGTCCTGATAATAAAATGAATCATTATTAGGCCTTAAGAGACATCCCTGAAATTCCAAAGGATATAAATAAAGGCTGAAGGGTTTCAAATACAAGTTGGAAACAATTTACCCTTCAAATAATAATGTACTAACCAAAAAAACCACAACCCACAGTGACTATATGATGCATGTTCCAAAGAATGATAGCTAGAAAATTTCCTTTATACCAAATTGAACAATAAAATATTCCATAGTGGGAGAAATTTAAACACCAAAGAAAATAGTGTAATTTAACTAAAAAAGACAACAAAAAACTATAAGAGTTTATGCTCCACTAGCTTAGTGCTCCACCATTTCCAAACAGACAAATAAATTATGTAGTAGTGCTAACAACTTGTAGTACTCTACCCTTTCCCACATCCCGAAAAATGAAATATACAAAAGCACTAAAGTACCAAAGAATGGGTGAGTATAAAACTCAGAAGGTCTTCCCCAATGAGTTCCCTACTCATGCCACTTGGATGGACAAGTTAGCAACATTTAAATAAAATAATTTATACAAAAAATTGAAAAAAAATAGTTTATAAGCAAATATAAACACTTATCAAAAAAATTTATATCTAAATGTAAACAAATCCATGTCCTCCAATTTTCCATAATGTTATTTTCCAAGTAAAAAATAAAAAAAAATCTTTAAAATCCTTTCCAAATATCTATCTTATCATAAGCATTTAATTCCACATATCTATAATTCCAACAATGCCTGCTTCGTTTTGACTGATCTATACTCATGACCAGTTTCTTGTCAAACTACCATGTCCTCATATGGTAACTAAATCACATGTTCAATTACAACTTTGTAACCAATAAAAAAGTTATATTTAGACCATGCCTCATAATGAAATATGACTACACTGACCATGTTTTCCAAAAACCCATGCCAATTTCAACATTTTTATCCATTTAAATAAAATACATCAGTTTGTTCAATCCTTCCAATGAGAAAATATAAAAACCAAATAATTTAAATAAACATTGTAAAAATTTAAATTACATCAACTTACCAAAATTCTACAAAATCCATATTTTAAAATCTCCATATTAAAATCAAGAAAAAAATCCAATTGCAAGAATACCCAATTTTCTAGAATTTCATAATTTCCCAAACTGTCACTAAAGAGGATTCCCAAATAATGATTAATGACCATTTCATAATTAATATATCTAAAAAACTAAATTTTAAACCCTTATTAATATTTCCAGAAAGCGTATTTGAGAGTGAATCCATCAAACTTGATCGTTCCAACAAAAAGTAAAAACAGACGAAGAACGCTCAAGAATTCGGGTCAAGATGACAAGAAAATAACTTAGATTCACTCCCCTATCATGAAAAATAACATATATAACCATATTTTGCGTCTATAATATTATATCTACCAACATTGTGTGTTTATAAATTAAAACAAGAAGAATGGAGAGGTAGATCAATGAAACCGTGGCAAAAATGAGGAAGAACGAGCACTTAAAGTAAGAATCGACCTTCAAATCGCATCCAGATTGATGGCAGAGCCTTATATAGCCTTTGGAAAAGAAAAATATTGATTTATGGCCAGTAGAGTTTGAAAAAGGGAAGATATAATAGCAAAATGAAATAGATCCACTTTTTAAGGATGTGGTTTCTGGCTTCGCACTATTTTTTCACACGGTTTGGGAAAACAATGTACAGCCCATGCGACCCCAATTTTATCCCCAAACCACTACGAAAGAACTAAAAGCACTACCATTATTCTCCCAAATATTTTATACACATGAAAAGAACAATTAAATGGTTAAATAATAAAAACCGTTGATTGGTTCATTCTTCCCACCATTGGTCTTTTCGTCCCTGAAAATTTAAAAGCGATCACAGTCTTGAATGAGTTCCGTCCATAGCTCTTTCATTTCCTTCTTGCCTTACCGAGGTTAATATTGAATCTTACCATGTATCCATAAAACCTCCACTATAATGATTCTTTTTTTCACACAAAACATTGCCTTGCCTATCCAAGATATGCTTAGTGATATGCACCATGGAAGCATCCTACTCTAGGTCAACGTGATTCTATATGATCACATGGTCAGGACCAAGCTGATACTTTTCAAATGAGATACGTGGAACACATTTTGAACTAAACTGAACTATGGTGGCAATGTCAATTGATATTCCACCTCTCTAACACATTCTAATATCTCAAAAGGCCCTATGTATCTAGGATATTACATTTCTTGCTTCCCTAAATGATGATTTCCAAGCATTGGAGAGATCCTTAAAACACATAATCAGTCCCCAAAAATGAAAAATTTATTTGGAGATGAATAAAATATGATTTCTGATTAATTTTTTCCATCTCCATCCTCTTTCTGATCAACTGGATCTTTTTTTTTCATTTATTGGACAAGGGTCAACTCAAATAATGAGGTCTCACCTATTTCAACCAATCAAAGTGGAGAACGGAAAGGATATAAATAAAATGCTTCGAAAGGTTCCATATGTATAGAGGCATGATAAATTTTATTATACGATAACTCCACCGATGGCAGGTGCTCCTCCCATTAGCCACCAAAATCCATTACACATGTTCGCAACTTATCTTCTAACGTATGTATTTTCCTTTCGGATTTCGCATTTTTCTGAGGATGATAAGCCAAACTTATAGTCAACTGTGTCCCAATGGATTTCAGTAAGGATTTATAGAAATGATATGTGAACCATGGATCTCTATCATAGACTATCGAAACTAGTACACCATGTCTCTTTACAACTTCTAGTATATAAATTTTGGACAGATATTCCATCATATGAGTTTTATGAATTGGGATCAAATGAGATGACTTTGTGAGCCGATCCACTATCACCCATAGGAATCATGTTTCCTATCCATTCTTGGTAGACCTATAAAAAATAGATTGATATTTTCTCCCATTTCCACACTGTAATTGGTAAAGACTACAACATACATACTGGTCTTTGATTCTCTACCTTATTATGCTTACAAGTTAAGCAGTTGGAAATTAACTCATACACATTCTATTTCATACAAATCCAATAAAACTATTCCTTAAATTCATTATACATATTCTATATTCCTGGAAGTATATCCCATCTCGAATGGTGGAAGGCATAATGAAGTTGTTCCTGACAATTTTTAGGTATACCATCCAATTTCTAAACCACAAAAATGAACTCCCATCATGTTTCCATCCCCCAGTGTTTTCCCAACCATTGAGCTTTGAATTCATAACAAATCATTCTTCAACAGTTTTTTGAGCCTCCTTTATCATTTTATCCAAATCAGGATTCATTGAAACTGAAAAGAAAACTACAAAATCACCTCGGTCTTTACATTCCACATGAATATCAACTAAGACTGATATAAATTACTATAATTCTAATGATTTTTTTTCTAACTGAGCATATGACCTCATAACTAATGAATCTACAACAAAAATCCATTTTCCTAGTATATACATTAACTCTGAATCAAACATATGGAGATACTCCATTTATCTCCTTTTCCCCATATTCATATACCATTGTGGGAAAATATGTTTCAAGCACATATGATCCATGAACATAGTGAATTTCTCGCGAAAGTGGTAGTGTCTCCACATCTTCAAAGCATATAAGACCGCAACTAAATCCAAATCACGTGTTGGGTAATTTTCTAATTCATTCTCAACTACCTTGAATCATAAGAAACAACATGGTATCCATGAATGAGATCACATCCCAACCTAGATCTCTAATCATCATAGTAGACAACATACCACTATCCAGATTCTAAGAAAACTAAGATATGTGTTGATGTATGACAATCTTTCATCTTCGGAGGATAGTCCCATCATTAATCACTTCATTGCAAAGGAACATTATTTTTTATCAACACTGTCATAGGCAATGCTATTCTTGAGAAGTCACGAACAAAATATCAATAATAACTAGAGATACCAAGAATGTTTTGTATCTCAAAGATTCATTTAGGTGGTTTCTAAGAGATAATAGCTTCTATTTTTATAGTATCTACTGAAATAAATTTTTTAGATATCACATCGCCATTTAAAAGAACCACATGTATCCTGAAATCACACTTTGAGAATTTTGCATACAGAATATGATCTCTCAAGATTCCCAACAATGTCTCCATGTGTTGATAATGCTCATCCCTTTTCCTTGAATACAACAATATGTCATCTAAAAACACCACAACAAAATAATGTAGATATCTATGAAATATCAGATTCATCAATTCTATAAATACTGCTAGTTCATTTGTTATAAAGAAAGGAATGACTACATATTCGTAGTGGTCATATCTGCTTTAAAAATAAATCTTCAGAATATCTTCTTTCCAAACTCACAATTGGTGATTTCATGATAGCAAGTAAAATTTAATAAACCACTAGTCTCCCCTCAATTTATAAAATAGGTAATCAATGCATGGAAGTGGATATATATTCTTTATTGAATCTTGGTAAATATTGTGATAATCAACGCATAATATCAGAGTTCTATCTGCTTTACTCACAAAAAAGATAGGTTCTTCCCACAAAGATTTACATGGATGAATAAAACCTTTTATTTACATCTCCTCCAACTACACTTTCAGCTACCTTAATTATACTGGTTCCATCTTATAAGATGGAAGGAAAATAGGAATAGTGCACAGAAGGAGGTCAATCATAAACATTAATTCCCTTATAGGTGGTAACCCTAATATGTTCATAGGAAATAAATATGGAAATTTATCCTCAACTACTGGAACAATTTTTTCCATGATGTCTTTCATTGATGTCAATGTCAACACTACCAACTGATATGAAATCATTCTGACCGTTGGTGCCAAGAAGCCATTAGAACCAGTCTTTACAACCCTTTTCCCTATTAAGAGATGTTCGATGATATATGCATTTGTGAAACTAACTATTCTACTATACCTGTCGATGCGATCTTTGAACATTGTTAACTAATCCATACACATGATTATCTCAAAGACACATATCTCTAACACTGAGAAATCCCATTTATACTTACCTCTACCAACATTTATATAACATTCTATACACAAAAAGCTCTATATTCTCTTTCACCAAGTGTGGTTTGATGTTTCATCATAGAGGGAATCATCTCCCATTTAAAACAAATAAAACAACAGCATAAGAAGAAATGAAGGAATGAGATGCACTAGTATCAACCAACACTTGTATAAGGGTATAAGACAATAGAATCATACCACACATTGTAGATAGTCCAGCCTGATCATCCACAGTCACCTTCTCTTCTCCATACAATTTCTTCATTGTTTCAAATTGCTCCTTGTTTCCTTGATGAGATTTCCCTTTCTTATGAGTCATGGTGTTCAAAGAATCACCATTGCTAGCACTTCTCTACTGATGAGTCAGATTTAGCTGGCCTCATCCTGTCGAAGCATACAATGCATGTGACACTTGAGAAGTGTCTTGAGCACCTGACCTTGGAGCACTATGACAATAACAGTTATGATGTCCCAACTTATTTCAGTTTTGGGATAGTCTACATTGTTCCAAAAAATCTCGCTTCATGTGGTCAAAACAAGACAAATTGGAAACATCTCAGATGGATCTTTGTTTTGGAATATAGATTCATTTATCCATTTGTTTGATTCTGATACACATTACCACCTTGGAAATATGTTTCCCTCTTCCTCTTGATCCCAACATTCGAGTTCCCACCATTTACTATAGGTATCATCATTCTTCCCCCTCCCATTTATCATAAGATGTCTTGGTCAACCATTTTCTCTCTGTTCCACATCTTTCTACAATCCATAAAATGGATCACCACAATCATTAAGTAAATTTCCTACAATATCCCTGATCCGAATAGTCATGCCTTCAAGGCCGCACTAGACACATCTTCTGGTGAAAAGTTCACTAAATTCATGAATTTATCCTCATATGCAGTGAATGGGATATTTTCTTGCTTTAGTCTAAATAATTCTGTTGTTCTCTAGATTTTGAACGTGTGAGGATATAATTTTTTATTGAATAATTCCTCAAAATCCTACCAAATAAGTCGTTGATCCAGTTAATCCTACACAAATAAATCCCACCACTCACATGCAAGATCCTCGAGCATATAAGTTTCCAGTTTGACTTACATATCTTTTGTTGTGACAAAGAAATCAAACATATGATTAATCATATTTTGCCACACCTATACCCTTTTGGTTTCAAATTACTATAAAATATGGGGGGAATCATCTTCTGGAACTATAGTTGGAATGATTTAGCTATATTGGATCATCCATATAGTTTACAGTATCTATAGCATGGAATTATTGGATGATAGTATGCACCGGCTCTTGGTTCACCTATTGCTAAGGTGCAAAAACATTCTCCACATATTCCTCTGTTTTCTAGGATCTTGACTGGGTTCCATTTTCCAAAAAGACATCAAATTATATAAGTCTCTATCTCCAGGAACTAAAGGATTGAAATTTCAAATTATATCATATCAGTAATCACATAATTTTTTTTTCAAATTGAACCATTTTTGAAAAATAATAAACTACAATTGTTTTTTAAAATCAAACAATTTCTAAAATAGATTAATCATTCCCTTCTCAAATCCATTCATTTGAAAACAAATTTTATACAATATTTTCTATAATAATTTTTTTTAAATCATATGACATTACTCAAAATGAGATATAGAATCCTAGTGGGAATTCATTACTCTACAATGCATGTCATGCTCAACTCATTTTCTAAACCCACAACAATGAGATTACAAAATCATATATGTTTCTCTAGGAAACTCATGTACCCAACTCCCCAGTAACATGGATTTCAACAAAAATGTCACGACCCATCCTCGGGACTCGTGTCGTGACTACCCTAGCCCGCCTTCCATAGGCCATGGGCTGGAGACTAGCACCAAAGGCGTAAATCCCGATATAAGGGAAGGAATTGCCTTTATGTAAGAAAACAAACACCATAGTGTATGCAAGTAGAAGGAAACACTATGTAAACTAAGTAAAATAGAAAGTGATGGAAAGTAAATGGGCCAGTATAATAACCCAACTGAAAGTAAAGTACAACTGAAAAGAGAGTACAACAGCAGAAAAGTAAAGCAGGAACACTGAGCCGTCCTCTGAAAATCCCACCTGAAGGGTGGGTACTGATAGTCTCCTCAGCTCCTCATCTCCAACCGTCTGCTCCGTGTACATCTCGTCCAGTTATCTACCTCCAGGTACCGTCCAGCTCCATGAGCTCCTACCTCGATCAGCGTTGTCCGTCATCTATATCCAACACAACGTAGTGCAGGCATAGCCCGTGTAGGGGTGCGTATACGCTACTCAGTAGGGACCCCGAGACCCCTGAAGGTCTCCCAGAATCCATGAAGGATAAACCACAGAGGAATGATACAATCACGAAGTAACAACCAACTCTACTTAGGTATATGCCCATACATATACCTAAGTCGTCAATTCTAGTTTGGCTCCAACATCCGAGCCCAAGTTCAATCTATTCCACACAGGATAGTACAACCCAATCCACATAGGAAAGCACCACCCAATCCACATAGGAAATCATGTCTATCATATCGAAGATAATGATTGAAAGTCAAGACTCAGCTCGCACAGGTATACACTTCGTAAGGAAATAACGATAATCAGATGTAGCCACTGATTCAACTAAGTTATCGGACCCACATAGGATAAAAGACCAGCTAAGCTGTCCGACCCACAAAGGATACAAGACCAACTACTCTACCGGACCCACATAGGATACAAGTACAGAGTCAAATACTATCGGACCCACATAGGATACAAGAACAATAGTTAAATATTACCGGACCCCCATAGGATACAGGAACAGTAGTCATCACCGTTGAACCCACAGATGATTCTAGTACGGTCTTCATCGCTGCCGAACCCACAGAGGATCCCAGTACAGTCGTCATCGTCGTCGCAATCGCAGCCACCTCTAGGGTTCCCGCACACAGCATGTTCAATTCCAGGAGGGTCTGCTCCACGATCCAAGGGGGTCGATACATCAACTGACATGAATTCTGGAGTTGATGTATCCCAAAGTTCCGTCTCATCAGTAGGAACTCAACGTGACAGACGGCGCGTCAATCAGACGCTCGGTCTGAGAGTTATTGGCTTTTTCGTCCCAGGGGCCTGGTTGGTTTTAAAGATAAAACCATCCCAATGGTACTCTAGCTGCATCCAAACCTCAATAGGAGTAATCCAAAAGAACTGTCTCACTATGAGGAAACCAACAAAGTCAACGACACATCAATCAGGCGTCTGGAGCTCAAGTTATAAGTGGTTCCACGCCGAGGGCCCGATTGGTTTCGTGTTCGAACCAACCCGGCCATACCCAAAGTTCTCCGAAACCTTGAGTGTAATATACCTAAACTACCATCTTGATCCAAGGATCGCTATGCAACTGATGGTTCATCGATCGGCGGTACGTAGCCCAAGTTATGGGCGTTTGAACAGATCTGTCCGGAAATTAGGGGGTTCGGGCCCGGTCCGACCCGGCCCGATACCCCCTGGGTCGGCCCGAACCCGATTGACCTGACCTGGGTCTGATTCCGGCATGTTAGGGCGTGGCTCGGCACAACCGGTGCGGCCCGGACTGGCGTGGGGGCCCGGCCTGGCGCGGGCGGTCCGGCCCGGCGCGGGCGGCCCGGCCCGCGTGCCCGGTGGCTCGGCCTTCGGCCAAGCGGGATGCGGGGGAGAAATGCCCCCCTTGATTGAGAAACAGTGAAGCCCAAAGTGGTCTGCCCTTACCACCTGTCAGGGGTTACAACCCCTGGTCTTCCGAAATACGGTCGGCCGGTGTGCCGCCGCGGGACCCCTGTGGGTCCCGCATTCTGAAGCACCGGCGGCCAACTGAGTTCGGCCGCCCTCCTCTGCACTGCCGCGACCTTAGGTTGTGGCCCTTGTACGACCGGCGTGGCACGATGGCGCATCTCCCCTTCGCCGCAGCCTTCCATTGGTCGCGGCTTCATTCGGCTTCGCCGGCGCGGCGCGACGGCGACGCGTTCCATCGTTGTGGCCCGCTCCGGCCGCGGTTCTCTCGTTCCCACACGGTGCGATGGCACCTCGTCGCCTCCATTCCAAACCACAACGAAGTCCAACAACAAAGGGGGAGGAGGGTCGGCCGTGTTCGTGCGGTCAAACCTCCTCCCATTATATTAATAACAAGCATCCAAGAAATAGCAAAGAACGTCAAAATAATAATCCTTGAATAATGAAAAAACCCCTACCTCAAAGAAGTTCGAGGAAGCCTGTGTCGTGGAATACGGCATCGCGGGTGAGGCTCCATGTACATTGACGGTGAACGTCCATGGAAGAAGCGGCGTCTCCCTTTTTTCGACATGGGAAGAAGATGAAATTGTGTGATGACATTCTTCATCCAGGTAGAAATGTTCTTTGCCGGGAAGATGAAGTTCTTCAAATGTTGGAACTCACTTTCCCCCAAAATCACCACACAACGAAATAACCCCAATTAAATAAGGATTTTTCCTTATTTTATTTACTTATTCCATCCTTTTTAAAAATTCAAAAACCTTAAATCACCTAATTAATAAGTCTTGAATTGACAAAATTAATGGTGAGATAAGTTGGCATGCATTCATGAGGAAGAGGGGTAGCCACAACATTTAATACATGGGAGGTTTAGAGGGGTTATGGAATTTGAAGGGGTGGGGCTCTTGTGGGCCCCACCTCACTAATATCCTATCAAGAGGAGTTTAGGATCAAGTGGGTCCAACCCCAACTCCCACACATGGGATATAATTACTTAGAGTAGAAATAAATTAGTAACACATATTTTATTTCACTCTTCAATTAATACACTTTTATTTAACAACACCTCCCGAGCAAATGCAACCCCGAAAAAGGTCTTCTTAATCAATTATGGGTGCTTCGGTTTCATTGGTGCCCTCTGATTTCAATTTCGAGCACCGGTTCAAAAGTTAGAAAAACCCGCTCGTTCGTTCACTGAACGTACCCGAGCTAAGCTTCAAAAACTGATTCTGAGCACACCGGGCCTCAGAATCAGGCGCCATTAGAAACTGTGTACTCAAAAAATCCCAGAGAAATTAAGAAAAAATTTACTTGAAATCTACAGGTCTTTACATTACTCTCACCTCAGGGCTTTACGTCCCCGTAAAGATACATCACAAACTAGGGAAACAAATGAGGGTACTGAGCACGCATCTGAGCCCCCCACTCCCAAGTGCTCTCCTGGAGGTTCCCGTGCTGCCACCTAATGCACACTAAAAGAATCGACCGCCCACATAGGACCCGCTCCTATCGATCCTCGATCTCCACCGGGACCTCTTCAAAAGTCGCCTCGTCATCAATGTCCAGCTCCCCATGGTCGATGATATGCGTTGGGTCGTGCTCGTATCTCCTCGGCTGAGATACGTGGAAGACGTCGTGCACCCGGTGCAACTAAGGTTGTAGTGCCAGGCGATAATCCACCTCGCCTATCATACTGGGAACCTGGAATGGTCCGATGAAGAGCAGAGATAACTTGCTGCCCCGGCCAAATCTCTATTATCCATGTCGAGGTGAGACCTATAAGAAAAAGCGGTCGCCATCCTCGAACTCTAGTGGTCTCTGCCTCCAATCAGCATATGACTTCTGTCGGCTCTGAGCTATCCTCATCCGCTCCTAGATGACCTGGACCTTCTCTGTCATGGCCTGGACCATCTCTGGTCCCACAAGTGCTGACTCCCCAGGGTCTGTCCAGCACAGAGGTGATCTACAAGGTCGGTTGTACAATGCCTCGTATGGTGCCATCCCGATGGTGGAGTGGTAGCTGTTGTTGTATGAAAACTCCACCAAATGTAGGTGATCCTCCCAGCTACTACCAAAGTTGATGACACATGCACGGAGCATGTCCTCGAGGGTCTGAATGGTCCTCTTCATCTGAACATCCTTCTGAGAGTGAAAAGCAGTGCTCCGGCATAGCTGCGTACCAAAATCCTCCTACAACCCCTTCCAAAGCCGGGAAGTAAAGCAAGCATCTCAATCAGAGATGATAGATGATGGAAAACCATGAAGTCGTACGATCCCATGAATGTAGAGGCGTCCCAAGCTCTCCACTGATCCATGCTCTCTGATGGGTAGGAAGTGGGCCGACTTGGTGAGTCGGTTGACGATCACCCAAATGGAGTCGTGTCCTCTGGAAGTACGTGGAAGTCCAGTCACAAAATCCATAGATGTCCCATCTCACTTCCACTCCGGGACCTCCAAGGGCTGTACCAAGCCTGCTGGTACCTGGTGCACCGCCTTCACCTACTGGCAGGTGAGGAATCACGAAATGAACTCTGCCACAGCCTTCTTCATACCCGGCCACCAGTGCTGTCGTCTGAGATCCTGGTACATCATCGCCACTCTTGGATGTACCGCTAATGGGGAAGTGTGAAACTCTCTCAGCACCTCATCTTGTAAAGCATCTGGTAGCATGGTACATCCTCTGAAAAGGAAGACATTCTCTCTTCCTATAGAGAATCCATCAGGTTCCTGTCCTGAGGAAATCTGTGCATGCCGCGTCTCACAGTCAACGTCCTCATGTTGTGCCTCTCTCACCCGCTAATGAAGTGGAGGAGTGACTGTGAGTGACTGAATAAAGGCTGCTCCATCTCTATCCAAGAAGGATATCTGCAAAGCGGCTAGCTGCTCTGTCGCCTCTCCAAGTAGCTGAATGCCCATCCTCCTGCTGAGAGCATCAGCTACTACGTTCCCCTTCCTAGGAGTATAGACTATCTCAAACTCATAGTCATAGAGGAACTCGAGCCATCACCGCTGTCTCAGGTTTAGGTCCTTCTACGAGAAGATGTACCTGAGACTCTAGTGGTTATAGTAGATTGTAAAGCACTCTCCCATCAAATAGTGCCACCACATCTTTATATCGAAGACCACTGCTGCTAACTCCAGGTCATGGGTAGCGTAGTTCTACTCATGCTGCCTCAACTATCATGATCTATAGGTGCTCACTACCCGCTCCTACATCAGGACACACCAGAGTCCGGTCCCTGATGCATCACTGTAGACTACGTACCCTACTCCCTCCTCCGGTATCCTCAAGATAGGTGCGTTTTTCAATCTCTATCTCAGCTCCTGGAAGCTCTGCTGACATCTATCTAACCACACGAAGGGTCTCCTCTTCATTATCAAAGTTGTAAGTGGTGCTGAAACTCTGGAGAAGTCTGGCACAAATCTCCGGTAGTACCCAGCCAATCCTAGGAAACACCACACCTCCGTCATGCTCTTGGGTGGCTCCCAAGCTAGCACTACCTCGATCTTCGTAGGATCCACCCCAACTCCCACCTTAGAGATGATGTGTCCCAATAAGTGGACCTCACGTATCTAGAACTAACACTTCGAGAGCTTACCATAAAGCTGGTGCTCTAGGAGTGTGTCTAGTACAACCCACAAGTGGTAGGCGTGCTCCTCCTCAGTAGTCGAGTAAATCAATATGTCTTCGATGAAGACTATGACAAATCGATCAAGGTAAGGCTGGAAGATCCTATTCATGAGACTCATGAACACTGCTGGAGCATTGGTTACGCCGACAGGCATAACCAATAACTCATAGTGGCAATACCGACACCTGAAGTTCGTCTTCTTCACATCCTTGTATCGACCGCTGAGCTGATGATAGCCTGACCTGAGGTCTATCTTCCAGAACCATCGTGCTCCCTTGAGCTGATCGAAGAGGTCGTCAATCCATGGAATCAGATACTTGTTCTTCACAGTCACCGGTTTTAGGCGACGGTAATCGACACACAGTCGCAAGCTCCCATCCGCCTTCTTAGCGAACAAAATCGTGGAAGCCCAGGGTGAAACACTGGGTCGAATGAATCCTTTGCCCTGCAAGTCCTCTAGCTGTACCCATATCTCTCGAAGATCAGCGGTAGCCATCTAATATGATGGAGTAGATATCAGGGTTGTCCTAGGGTACAGTTAAATATAGAAGTCTACTTCTCTGCGAGGATGTAGTCCTGGAACATCGTCAGAAAAAACATCTGCATACGGATCCACCACAATAGGAAAACTCGGACTCTGCACATCGAATTCTCCTAGGATGAGTATAGCCAACATATGAGTGATCAGTTTTCCTCTCCTCTACGTGAGTCCATCCTGCGCTGCAAAGGCTCCCTTCTCGCCAGTGAAGGTGAACCTGCTCCCATCAGTGTGATCACACCGCACCTTGCGCCTAATACAATCTATCTGAGCACGAACTATAGATAACCAATCCATGCCTAAGATGATTTCGTAAGGCCTCGACACCGCTACAAGAAGATCCAAGCCGAATCTCTCACCTCATAGAGTAATCTCACACTAGCAGCACCAGTGTGTAATTGTCGAGTCTGCTCTTGAAAGATTCTCCAGCCATAAGGATCAAGCCAACGGCTCCATCGGAATCTCCGAGCTCCGTACGAGGGCAGTAGCAATGAAAGAATGACTCGCTCCTATGTCTATAGGAACTGCAGAAAGGGTGGATTAGACATAGATAGTACCTAAAATCATCTCTGGTGCGTTGTGGTCATAGGCCTCCACTGCCTAGAGTTGGGCCTGTCTCTGTCCGCCAGCTCCCTGTGATCGGGGTGGACCTTCTAGTGGTGGTGGTGGTGGTATAGCCTCAAAGCGTTGCCCACCACCTGTTGCTCAGCCAGCTACTCTGCCTTGTCCTCCTGCTCCCTACATACTGCCACGGTCGAACCTTTTCCTCTACCTAGGTGGTCCCTCAACCGTCTGATGCTCCTCTGCATGGTGGGTCGGGCAGTCACGAGTCGTGTGGCCCTGCCCGCCGCATGCATAGCACTGTCTGTTCCTCGTAAGGCTGGCTCTGTGTCGTGTGCCCCACACCTCTGAGCCAGTATCCTGAGGTCGTCCGTCTGATGGTCTGGTCCTCTTGGACCCCTGTGACATCCGTCGAATTCCAGCTACAGAAGACTCTGCTACATGCCGCCATGCGGTAGGTCTCGCTGCTAGTATAGGCTCAGCAAGAAAGCTCTCCACAAGAAGGGCTCGCTCCAGTACTCATGCCTGTGTCGGAATACTAAGGGAGATCAATGATGCCCTGATCTCATGTATCAGTCCCTGCATGAAGGTCCGGGCCCGGAAGAATGGGTCCCTTACCATGTTCATGGAATAGCGCGAGAGAACGGTAAATCTCACAGAGTACTGGGCTACCGTCATGCTGCCCTGCCACGGCTGTAGTAACTCCTGAATGTGCACCGCACGGAGGGTTGCTAGAATGAACTCCGAGCGGAAGAGGCTCTCGAAGTCTGACCAAAGGAGAGATGCCTCATCATGCACCTCGAGCATCAGGCTCCACCATATACATGTTGCCGCGTGCAGGAGACTCGCTACAAGGATCACCATGAGGTCTACTGGTGTCCCTACTAACCTGAAAACTTGTACAACAGCCTCCAACCAATCCTCGGCTGCCTGAGGGTCCGTCTCCCCGTGGAACCTGGGCGGTCTCTGACGTTGAAAATCGTGCAGTGCACTAAGGCGATGTGCACTCTCAGCGGCTGGGGATGGTGGCATCAGTGGCTCGGTGGGTAGAGGTACTGTCGGTGCCTCTGCTGTAATAGGGTTCAGCACCAAGGCCTCGTCGCTCAGTGGGTTGTCATCTCGCACAAAGCTCGAAACCCTAGTTGTCTGCCATCGTGGGGTCATCCTAAAAAGAGATAGGTGCACCACAGTCAATACAGTATAGCTGGTGAACTGACATGAAGTAATCACAATGAAAACATTTGAAACACACATGAAATCATTTTTTTCATGCACTGAGTCAGAAATTAGAAGTCAGGGTCCTGGAATATGGATATTTTGGCCTCCTCACCAACACTGGACTCCTTGGACTGATAACCACATTCAATACCGTTAACACAATTGCTTCGTATAGAATAAATATCAGAGTCCTGAGTTCTGTGATAGAACCGAACTCCTCTGATACCAATTTGTCACGACCCGTCCTCGGGACCCGTGCTATGACTACCCCAAGCCCACCTTCCATAGGCCAGGGGATGGCGACTAGCACTAAAGGCGTAAATCCCGATATAAGGGAAGGCATTGACTTTATGTAAGAAAACAAACACAACAGAGTATGTAAGAAGAAGTAAACACTAAGTAAACTGAGTACAATAGTAAGTGCTGGAAAGTAAATGGGCCAGTATACAAACCCAACTGAAAGTAAAGTACAACTGAAAAGAGAGTACAGTAGTAGAAAAGTAAATCAGCAACACCGAGCCATCCTCTGGAAATCCCACCTGAAGGGTGGGTATAGATAGTCTCCTCCGCTCCTCGGCTCCAGCTGTCTGCTCAGTGTACGTCTCGTCCAGTGATCCGCCTCCAGGTACCGTCCAGCTCCACGAGCTCCTACCTTGATCAGCGTTGTACGTCGTCTGCATCCAACACAACGTAGTGCGGGCATAGCCCATGCAAGGGTGAGTATACGCTACTCAGTAGGGACCCCGAGACCCCCGAAGTTCTCCCAGAATCCACGAAGGATAAACCACAGGGGAATGATACAATCACAATGTAACAACCAACTCTAATTAGGTATATGACCATACATATACCTAAGTCATCAATTCCAGTTCGGATCAAACATCTGAGCCCAAGTTCAATCTAGTCCACACAGGATAGTACAACCCAATCCACACTGAAAAGCACAACCCAATCCACACAGGAAAGCAAGTCTATCATATCGAAGATAATGATTGAAAGTCAAGACTCAGCTCACACAGGTATACTCTTCGTAAGGCGATAGAGATGATCAGATGTAGCCACTGATTCATCTAAGCTGTCGGACCCACATAGGATACAAGACCAGCTAAGCTGTCGGACCCACAAAGGATACAAAGCCAGCTACTCTGTCGGACCCACATAGGATACAAGTACAGAGTCAAATACTGTCGGACCCACATAGGACACAAGAACAGTAGTCATCGTCGTCGAACCCACGGAGGATTCCAGTATGGTCGTCGTCGCTGCCGAACCCACGGAGGATCCCAATACAGTCGCCATCATCGTCGCAATAGCAGCCAGCTCTAGGGTTCCCGCACACATCATGCTCGATTCTAGGAGGGTTCGATCCACGATCCAAGGGGGGTTGATACATCAACTAACACTAAGTCCGGATTTTATGTATCCAAAAGTTCCATCTCGTCAATAGGAACTCAACGCGACAGACGGCGTGTCAATCGGACGCCCGGTTTGAGAGTTATTGGATTTTTCGTCCCAGGGGCCCAATTGGTTTTAAAACTAAAACCTACCCGACCGTACTCCAGCTACGTCCAAAACTCAAGCGGAGAAATCCAAAATAACCATCTCACTAAGAGGAAACCAACAAAGTTGACGACACGCCAATCAGACTTCTAGAGCTTAAGTTATAAGCGTTTCTTCTCTGAGGACCCGGTTGGTTTCGTGTTCGAACCAACCCGGCCATACCCAAAGTTCTCTGAAACCTTGAGTGTAATATACCGAATTGACCGTCTCAATCCAAGGATCGCTACGCAACTAATGGTGCATCGATCGGAGGTTAGCAGCCCATGTTATGGGCATTTGAACGGATCTGTCCGGAAATCAGGGGGTTCGGGCCCGGTCCGACCTGGCCCGATACCCCCTGGGTCGGCCCGAACCGGGTCGACCCGACCCAGGTCCAGGTCCGGCCTGTTAGGGCATGGACCGACCTGGCTGGCATGTCCCGGCCCAGCCGGCGTGGCCTGGCCCGACGCAGGGGTCTGGCCCGGCGATGGCGGCCTGGCCCGCGTGACCGGCGGCTCGGCCTTCGGCCGAGCGGGATACAGGGGGCGCTGCAGGCCCGACGTGGGCGGCCTGGCCCATGTGGCCAGTGGATCGCCCTTTGGCTGAGCGGGATGTAGGGGGGGGGGGGGGGGCTGTCCCCCTTGATTGAGAAACAGTGGACCCCACAGAGGTCCCCCTTGCCACCTACCGGGGGTTACGACCCCCGGTCTTCCTGAATACGGCCGTCCATATTGGTTGGCCGGTGTGCCACTGCGGGATCCCCATGGGTCCCACCTTCTGAAGCGACGGTGGCCGACTGAGTCTGACCACCCTCCTCTGCAGCGTCGCGACCTTAGGTCGCGACCCTTGTCCGACCGACACGGCGCGACGGCGCTGCACCCCTCCGTCACGGCCCGCCCTGGCCGCGGCCCTCTATGGTGCTCAGGCACGGCGCAACGGCACCGCACCCCTCCTCCGCGGCCTACCCTTGGCCACAGCTTCATTCAGCTTCGCCGGTGCGGTGCGAGGGCGCTGCATTCCTTCGTCGTGGCCCGCTCCTGCCGCGGTTCTCTCGTTCCCGTGCGGTACGACGGCACCGCGTCGCCTCTGTTCCAAACCACAACGAAGTCCAACAACAAAGGGGGTGGAGGGTCAACCGTGTTCGTGCGGTCCGACCTCCTCCCATTATATGTTTAACAAGCGTCCAAGAAATAGCAAAGAAAGTCAAAATAATAATCCATGAATGATGAAACAACCCCTACCTCAAAGAAGTTCGGGGAAGCTCGCGTCGCGGAATATGGTGTCGCGGGTGAGGCTCTGTGTACGTTGACGGTGAACATCCATGGACGAAGCGGTGTCTCCCTTTTTTCGACGCAGGATGAAGATGAAATGGCATGATGGCGTTCTTCGTCATGGTAGACATGTTCTTTGCCGGGAAGATGAAGTTCTTCAAATGTTGGAACTCACTTTCCCCCAAAATCTCCACACAATGAAACAACCCCAATAAAATAAGGCTTTTTCCTTATTTTATTTACTTATGCCATCCTTTTTCAAAATTAAAAAACCTTAACTCACCTAATTTATTAGTCTTGAATTGACAAAATTAATGGTGAGATAAGTTGGCATGCATTCATGAGGAAGAGGGGTAGCCACAACATTTAATACATTGGAGGTTTAGAGGGGTTAGGGAATTTGAAGGGGTGGGGCTCGTGTGGGCCCCACCTCACTAATATCCCATCAAGAGGAGTTTAGAATCAAGTGGGTCCCAGCCCAACTCCCACACATGGGATATAATTACTTAGAGTAGAAATAAAATAGTAAGACATATTTTATTTCACTCTTCAATTAATCCACTTTTTTTTACAACACCTCCCGAGAAAACGCAACCCAGGAAAAGGTCTTCTTAAGCAATTACTGGCACTACGGTTTCAGTGGTGCCCTCAGATTTCGATTCCGAGCACCGGTTCAAAAGTTAGAAAACCCCGCTCGTTCGTTCATTGAACGTACCCGAGCTAAACTTTGGAAATTGATTCCGAGCACACCGGGCCTCGGAATCAGGTGCCGTCAGAAACTGCGAACTCGTAAAATCCCGAAGAAATTAAGAAAAAAAATTCCATGAAATTTACGGGTCTTTACAATAAAAATGATAGCTATGTATTTTTATGATCTACATTTCATGTCCCCCCAATTCGAATCATTTCTAAGAACTCAACCCAAGTAATAAACCAGAAGGAATTTAAACTCCATGACCATGAAAACTGAATAATACGTGTTCCATTGATAAAGGACCAAATGGATACCATTTGCAATGACCCACTTGTTCTCATGGGCTTGAGAATAAAATGAACCATTACTAGGCCTTAAGTGACATCCCAAAGATGCCAAATGATGGAAATAAATTACGAAGGGTTTCAAATACATGTGGTGGATGATTTACAATTTAAATAAAATAATAATAACAAAAAACACTACCCATAATGACTATATTATGCATCTTTAATAGAAAGACAACTCAACAATTTTCTTTTATACAAAAGTGAACCCACAAATGTGCTACAATGGAAGACAGATAAACATAAAAACAAAATATCAGAAGATGACTAAAAAGTCACCAAAAGAACCACATGAATCCATGTTCCACTATCTCTATACTCCATCATCACAAAATAACCCAACAAATCATGATGTAGTGCTAAAAACATGTGGTACTCAACCTTTTCCAATGATAAGAAAATTGACATTTGCAAAAGAAATAATGTTCCAAAGCATGGGGGAGTATAAAACTCAGTGGGCATTCCCCAATAACATCCATACTAATGTGACCTAAATCGTCGTTGAGGCTGGTCAAAGTTTAATATTTTTTTTCATACTAACTACAGAATATGTGGCAAGCAAGGTCGAACCCACAGGGAAGGCTAATTTGGCCACTAAAAACTAAAAAAACATGGCATGCTCCACTGTTTCCAACAGCGGAGTAGTTTTCTTAATTTTCTTTTATCATTTAATATTTTTTTATATGTTTTAGGAACTTAAAGAAAATCCAAACATTTTTTAAAAACTTGCTCTACCTATACTAAAACTGAGTACATCAAAAAATAATGTGCAACGAGGGAAATAAGATGCTGATAAAGGACAAAAGTAAGAATGCTCGGGGATTACTCTAGTCTACTAGTTTAAAATGTTATTCGTATTCATGTAAAAGTACTACTTTGTACCACTAAATAAAGATGACTTACTTCCCTCGCCAGGAGTTAAGTTGTGTAAATTGTACAACTCAGAGTTCGCCACTCCAAAGAAGTACAATTCCAGAAAGATGACTTAAAATGAACAACAGTACAAACCCGCCATAAGAACTGAAGTTTTCATTAAGAGTTTTTTGCTTTAAAAATGATTCCATAATCAAACTCGCCAAATGATTATACAGTTTTGAAAATCCAGTGATTGTGGCACAAAACAGAAATGTGTAATTAGAACTGATCTTGCCGATCAATTCTAATCACTAAAAAAGTGTTTAATAAAAAAGGATGAAATTGATTACCAGTTGAACTAAAACTCTCCCCGAACTAGAAGTTTAGCTAACTGTACTATTCATTTTCACTATAGTAATTGGAAACATTACAGAAACATAGTACTAAAGTTTAAAACTAGAGGTAGAAAGAACTCCCTAAAGATGCTCTACTCCTGAGTTCCTGGATTGCACTGCTCAGCTTCATCTCTGATGCCCTCGATTGTCTCTGGGACTCGTGTGTTCATAGGATGAGTGCCTCTCTATGCTCTCTAGTGGTGTGTTTTTTCTCGAATGGATGTCCGTTGTGAATAATGAGATTCCTCCCCCCCCCCACCATGAATTCTACTGCTGCTCTGTTTTTGTAACCACAGTCACCTACTACATGTCACCGCATACTTCCAACGACATTAAGTTTCCTTCATGAGCACACCGAACACGTGCGTTTTTTCATGACATGCACGTCGCTCTAGAAATTCCCTCGTAACTAACTCCCGGTGGGTTAGATGGATCTGGACGGGAACTCACTTCCCGTATGAACCTGCACAAGAAAAACACACGTAACATTAAAAAACGAGAAGGAAATAAATTAATAACTAAGGTCATTAATTAATTAAATATGTTAAAATATTTATTTATTAAGTTATTAATTAAATTTATCAATGTCAATTTAAAAGTTTATTATTATTTATAAATTAAATTATATACTAATTTATGATAATTATATTAGTTTACTTATGTTCGAAATAAATTATTATTAAGTGGTTAATTTTATTAGAAAATAATTATTTAGTATGCCTAAATTAAGTTAAATTTAATTTAGATATTCTTATTAATTAGTTTAATTTAAAGTTTTATTTAAGTTAAACAATTTATTAATTCTGTTTAATAAATTAATTATTCTATAGTTGTTATTTTATTCATAACTATAATTGTTTACAATTTAAGATAAGGTATTATTGTTATTATTATTATTTTAAATTAAGTTTCTTATTAATTTTTATTTTAGTTTAATTATTATATATATATATATATATATATATATATATATATAACTTTATTTTATTCCCGCCCCGTGTCTTCTTCTCCGTCGCGCCACAAGAGGGAGTTTCTCTTCCTCTGCAAACCCGACGGCAGTCCGGCTCCCCTCGAGTCCAGCAGTTCCAATGACAACCTCCTTCACCCTACATCCGCGGTGGTGCAACATCATCAATGGAAGGACATCCCTTGCTCGGCCTTCCACGGTTCTCCACACCAGTGCGGCATCCTCTTCATCACACCAGACCCACGACAGACTCAACAACTCGGCCTCCAGCGGCGGACCAAAGTGGTGCAGCTCAATTCTAATTCTTCTACATAGAGACAACTGGAGAAGCCCGGGATTATCTTTGGCTCATTGGTGCGGCGACAGTAGGTCTTCCTGGCGGGTGCGCTCGACTCCTATCCCCTTTTCCCCAATCGGAAGTATAGCTAGATGATGAAGCAGAGTTGCAGTGACGCAAAAAGTATTACTTCGAATAGTGGCGAGGCTTCAATCAGCACAGCTCGGCCCTCCATGGTGATAGCTCATGACAACGGATCATCGGTTATCTTCACGAGAAAACAACAAATCTCCACAATGGTAGGTTGAAGCAGCTTCCAAGTCAGCATTTTGGGTTTTCCCGTGGTTGTTCTAGCTCATCCGATCCTCCTCCATACAAACACCAGCGGTGCTCGGCGAACCATTTCCTACAGATCTCCTTGGTTCTGACGGTCTTCCTTCTCGTGATGTCATCTCGTTGGTGAGTATGGATTTTGCTGCAATGGTGGAAGAGGCGCAGGGAAACAGAAGAAAGTTGTGGAAAGCAACTGTTCCTTTCGAAAGAAACCACGGAGGATGCAGTTGATGAGGCACCGTGAAGGGTTGCGGTGGGATGGGTTACGATGAGACAATAAAAGGGGTGATGGAATGGTAGTTAAAATGATACAGTTTTATGTAGGAAACGGTGAGTCTGTGAGGAATGTCACAGTGAGACCGTGAAATAGAAACGGTGCCACCGTAAGGACCTTCACGGTGGAATGTCACGGTGCATCCATGAAAGGGGCAGCGCCACAGTGAGACCATGAAAAATTGTCACAGTGTAATGGTTTATGGTGTGACCATGATCCTGTAGAAGAAAAAAACAGAGTAAACAATTAAATTAAAACTTAAATAAAATATAAACAAAATAATTAAAAAAAGCAAAAACTGAATTAAACAATTAAAGACTTAAATAAAATGTAACCTTTAATAAATTTATAAAACCGATCAACTTAAGTAAAATAAATAATAATATCTATTCACATGACTTAAATTATTACTATACTAAAAAGCAACTAACTTTTTAAAAGTCAACATAAAATTTAAACATTTATAAGACATAGTTAAATAGTTACAATATCAAATTAATTTAATTCAAAGTAAAAAGATAATTATTATATTATTAAACCAAAATGTTAATTAATGTAATAGAATTTAAAGAGACTTAATGATTGAAGTAGGTCTAAAATCATTTATTTTAATTAATTAATTATTGAAATACATCTACTAATTAGGTTAAATTAAATTAATTCTTAGTACATGCAATGTCAAATTAAGACTACATATTGAAAGTTCAAAAATAAAACTAATTAATTATTTAATGTTAAATTATTAACTATGCAGAAAAAAACAACAATCTTAATAAATAGTTAATAGTCTATAAAATTAAATTAAAAAAATAAATTAATTATTTTAAGGCTTAAAATACACTATTAATTGTAAAAATTGATTAATTATTAAAATTAATAATAAAAATACAAAAGAACCATTATTTAATAAAAAGTACTAAAGTAAGTAATCAAATTAATAAAAATTAACTAAAAAGATGTGGAAAAACATGTGTTTTTAAGGCCACATCAAATTCCCCCACACTTAATCATTGTTTGTCCTCAAACAATCCCATGTTTTATTTTCATTGAAAACAAATGTGTGATTTTCATGATACTACTCAAAATGTAACATGACCAGCAATTTGAAACAAAGGACAATAACACGTCACTAGGATTTTAAAAACTAAGTTTCTCATATGAATCTTTCCTTAAGAAAATACTCACTGGTAGTCTTGAAAACTATGAATCATCAAGAAATAAAGATGTCAAGCCTCATATGTGGTACTACTTAGCGACTAAATTCAATCCAGACTTATGTCCAAAGTCTGTGGGTGACAAAAGGTAAAATTTATTTGCAATTAATAACATAAACAGAGGAACCTTGTACATTGACTCATCTCCTAGGTTTCAAAGAATAAATAATTTTTTTGTGAACCACCTTTTTGATAAAACTTAAATGATTTCCATATAAATCAATTGACCCCTTTTTCATCTGGTTTTCATCATTCCCCTCACCTAAATGAGCTCATTTTTGACCCTAGACACTTTATTTATTTATTCCCAAGCCATGTATCGTTGTGCTGAGCACTGTGCATAGGAACTTATTCAAAGTGAATAGAGGGCGTATAGTAAATAGAAACGCACCCCACATCTAGAGTCTCAGAGACTCACTGTGGGATCCCAGATGCCCAAATTACTCCAATTTCAAAAGATTTATATAAAACTCATTTACATTGGCTCATTAAAGCAATTACTTTTAATAATTTAAAGGGAAACGAGGCCCCTAGAATCAGAATCAAACTTCCAGTTCCAAGGCTATGATCATAGTCCCACAAACAAAAGAGTACCCATATCAATTCCATAGGTAGTTCCTAAACCGAATTTCCATTAAATCACTAAGCAAGACCACTCAACAATCATCCAATCTCATCAATTTCAGATTCGAAGCAACTCTCAACTATCAGCAAAGCACTGTCATTAGGCAAGACCCAATTGAGAAAGGTGTAAGGCCTAAAATTATGCAATAATTTTGAAAAAAATTATCCATTTTTTACAAAAAGTTTGAATTTGCAGTGGGAATTGATGGGCTTTCATAAAGCACAGTCAAGAATTGACCCCCTCCCCCACACTTAAAACACAACTTTGTCCCCAATGTTGACTTCTAAAGTGGAGAAGAACAATTAATCAATAAAGTTCAAAATAGATTTTCAATTAAGTAGATAAATGACATGTTTAAAAGGGTCTCAATGAAGTTCAAAAGGATTTCTTTCCACAATGAATAAATAATCAGTAGGTTCATATTCAAGTATTTGCATAAACATTTATGTCCAGTGAATATATTTTCAATTCAGCTCAAAATCAAAGATACAAGCAGATTCAAAACAAGATTTTTCATCCTGCATGAACCCACCCCCCCCCCCCCACACACTTAATTCCTAATAGTGGAAATATTTTAATAACAATGAAATTCAGTTTCCAGCAAGGAGGCACATGCAAAATTTATGTCTAAACTGTGACATGCAGCAGAATTTATTATATAAGCAATTTATGTAGCAAGTTTCAGAAAATAAGTAGCAGAATGTTTTTTAATACAAGCAGAATTTCTTAAGTGAGCAGAATTTCTTCTTCTAAAGCATTAAAGAGCAGAAAGATGAAACAAAATTCAATAGTAAAGTACTTACCTGACTTATTTTTTATCAATCCTTCTTCAAGGGAATTCCACTCCTTAAATGACATAGCAAAGTCATCCTAGAAACAAAAAATATGTAAACCAAGAACAAATATTCAGTAGAGGTAGATTAGACACTAGGAAGCAAAGCTTCACATTATTCAGCACAAAACAGTACAAAAATGAAAATAAAGAAAGAGTAAGGGTTGACTGCCAAGAAGCACTGAATTTAAAGTCTTCAGTTAGACTTTATTTAATTACAAATTTTGTTTATTAACACAACAAACACCAAGGGTTGCCTCCCTTGCAGCGCTAGGTTTAAAGTCCCCAGCTAGACTTCATTCAAGAACAGTTTTTTAGCATAGTGAAAGCAGCCATGCCCTTCGGCTATCCCCCAAAATAATGTTTCAGTCTCTGCCCATTGACCAACATGGGTTTATTCTCTTCACCAATAATTTCAAAAGCTCCATTCTTTAGCACTCTCACAATTGTAAAAGGTCCAGACCACTTGGACTTAAGTTTTCCAGGAAAGTGTTTAAGTTTAGAGTTAAAGAGAAGGACCTTCTATCCAGGTTTGAATTCCTTATTTTGAATGATAGAATCGTGAAAAATTTTAGTCTTCTCTTTATAAATTCTTGAATTATCATATCTTTCTCTCCTAATCTCATCAAGTTCACTCAGCTCAAGTAATCTCCACTCACCAGCACTCTTAAAATCAAAGTTCAAAGCCTTAACTGCCCATTATGGCTTGTGTTGCAACTCCACAGGTAAATGACTACATTTCCCAAATAGCATCCTGTAAGGAGACATACCTATTGGGGTCTTCAAATCAGTTCTGTATGCCTATAAAGATTCATCCAATTTAAGAGACCAGTCCTTCCTAGAGTTTGACACAATTTTTTCAAGTATTTGCTCTAATTCTCTATTAGAAATTTCCACTTGTCCACTGGACTGTGGATGATAAGGAGTACCTGTCATGACCCATACTCGGGGCCCATGTCGTGACTACCCCAAGCCCGCCTTCCATAGGCCAGGGGCTGGCGACTAGCACCAAGGCGTAAATCCCAGTAAAAAGGGAAGACATTGCCTTTGTAAAGTAAACAAGCATCACAGAGTAAGCAAGCGGAAAAGTAAACACTAAGTAAACACAGAGTACAACTGAAAGTGCAGAAAACTAAATGGGCCAGTATACAAACCCAATATGAAAGTAAAGTACAACTCGAAAGGAAAAACAACAACTGTAAAGTAAAAGCCACTACACCGAGCTGTACACTGGAAATCCCACCTGAAGGGTGTGTACAGATAGCTCCATTGCTCCTCAGGTCCCTCCGTCCGCTCCGAGTACGTCCCGCCCAGTGGTCCACCTCTAGGTACCGTCCTTCTCTGCACGCCTCAACCACGATCAACGTTGTCCGTAGTCTACAACCAACACAACGTAGTGCGGGCATAGCCCGTGCAGGGGTGAATATAAGCTACTCAGTAGGGACCCCGAGACCCCCGAAGGTCTCCCAAAATCCACAAAGGATAAACCAAAAAGGAATGATACAATCACAAAGTAACAACCGACACTGCTTAGGTATATGCCCATACATATACCTAAGTCATCATTTCAATACGCTCCAACCTCCGAGCCCAAGTACAACTCAGTCCACACAGGAAAGTATACGTATTCCACACAGGAAAGCAAAACTTAATCCACACAGGATAGCACAACACAATCCACACAGGAAGGTAAATAGGATTTCAGCTCACACTGGTATACATCTTCGAAGACGATAAAGATGATCACTGATCCATCTAAGTCGTCGGACCCACAAAGGATCGATAGGTACTAACCCCCGCAAAGACCCACACAGGATCGGACCCACACAGGATCTGTAGGCGCTGGTTCACACAGGACCGTTGAGCGCTGACCCACACAGGATCGGACCCACACAGGATCGGTAGCACTGATCCACACAGGATCGCTGAGTGCTGTAGTCGTCGTCATCGGATCCACTGAGGATATCTTCACAGTCGTCGTCGCAGTCACAGTAGCAGTCGCAGCCAGCTATAGGGTTCTCGCACATAGCAAGATCGTTTAGGAGGGTCCGCTCCACGAGCCGAGAGGCTGATACATCAACTGTCACATAGTCCAGATTTGATGTATCCAAAATTTCCGTATCGTCAACAGGAACTCAACGCAACAGACGGCGCGTCAATCGGACGCCTGGTCTGAGAGTTATTGGTTTTTTCGTCCTAGGGGCCCGATTTGTTTTTAAGGCAAATCCAACCCAACCGTACTCCACCTACGTCCAAACCTTGGGCAGAGTATGCCAAAAGATCCGTCTCACTAAGAGGAACTCAACAAAGCTGACGACACGTCAATCGGACGTCCGTAGCTCAAGATATGAATGTTTCCGCTCTGAAGGCCCGGTTGGTTTCGTGTACGAACCAACCCGGCCGAACTCAAAGTATTCCAAAACCTTGAGTGCGATATACCGAAACGACCGTCTTGAACCAAGGATCGAATCTCCGCTGACGGTGTGTCGTTTGGAGGTCTGTAGCCCGAGTTATTGGCATTTGAACCTAAACATTTCGGTATCGGGGCTTTCGGGCCCGGGCCGACCCGGCCCGAGATCCCCCCGGTTGGCCCGAACCGGGTCGACCCGCCCCAGACAGGGTCGACCCGGCCCGTCCCGGCTGGGCACCGGTCCGGCTCAAGGCAGCGCACTGGGCGCGCTGCCAGCTCGGCCTTCGGCCGAGCTGATTGAAGAAACGGGGGGGGGGGGGGGGGCGCCTCCCCCCCCTTTGTAACCGCGTCCCCCCTATTAATGGGAGGCCGTTCAACTGGCCGGGGGAATTAAATTCCCCCGGGTTTCTCCACTCCGGCCAGCCCGACTTGGCCGGCCGGCTCCCTCTCAACGGGACCGGCAAAGGCCGGTCCCTTTCCGGCTTCCGACACTGGCGGCCCGGCTGGCCGTCGGTCACCTTGTTCCGCCGCGGCCAGGAACCGGCTGCGGCCTTTGCCGTCTGGCGCAGTGCGACGGCACCGCGCCCCTCCGCCGCGGCCCCGCTCCGGCCGCGGCGTCCTCGGTTTCCTTTGACGCGGCGTGACGGCGTCGCGTCCTTGAATTCCTTTCCACGGCGCGGCGCGACGGTGTCGCGCATATGTTCCGCATGAAACCGCGTGGTGCGACGGCACCACGCTTCCTTGTACCATCCACAAAGGAAACATTCATGAAAAAGGAGGAGGGTCGGCCGTGTTTGTGCGGACTGGCCCCCTCGCATTATTCGATTACAAATAGTCGAAAACCACGAAATTCGACATGCCATAATCAAGAACGGAAACAATTAATGAAATAACAGTAAACCCCTACCTCGGTTTCAAGTGCGGAGCACGTCAACAAGCCGCGGAAGACAAGCGTCGCGGAGGTCGGGCGTCGCGGTAATCGTACGTCGATTCCGTTGACGTCGAGGTGCGTCCGAAGAGGTATGTCGCTGAAGAAGCTTCATAAGCTGACGGAGAAAGCCCGAAGAGGATGCGGTGTTTCCTTTCGATGAAACGGGAAGAAGATCGAAAGAAGCGGCGTCGTCGATCTTCGGAAACACACCGGCTGCGAAGAAGAGAAGTGACGACACGTCTTTCTCATCTTATGGTGACGGCGTTCTTCATTGGAGCCTAAGTGTTCTTCGCGTTCTTCGTCGTGGTTTGAAGAAGAAGAAGAAATCTCCCAAATTCTCTCAAGGTGGCAAGAGAAATCTAACCAAAATAAAATAAGTCTAAGGCTTATTTTATTTACACAACTAAACCACTAGAATTTCAAAAGTTTGAAATTATGATAACTCATCTCAATTAATAACCCAAGTTGTCAAGATTAATTAGAGAGGAGTTATTGGGAGTTTAAAGGGGAGATGAAGAGTTAGGGTTCGTGTGGGCCCCACCACACTTAATCCTCTCAAGGGAGGTTAAGTGGATGTGGGTCGCACCCCTAACTTACTTTGGGAGGATATAACCAACATGGTTAAAAATAAATTGTGTTTCCACAATTTATTTAACTTCATTTAATTTTCCCCAAAACTAACCCTCAACCTGCATAAAACGCAACCTCGGAAAAGGTCTCCTTAAGAGAATATCGGCGCTGCGAGTTCATCGGTGCCCTCGGAATTTTATTCCGGGTACCGGTTCAAAAGTTAGAAATTCCCGCTCATTCGTTCACTGAACGTACCCGAGCCAAACTTCAGAAATTGATTCCGGGCACACCGGGCCTCGGAATCAGGTGCCGTCAGAAACTGCGCTCTTGTAAAATTCCAAAGAAAATTAAGAAAAAATTTCCCTTAAATTTTATGGGTCTTTACATTACTCCCACCTCAGGGCTTTACGTCCCCGTAAAGATACATCAAAACTAGGGAAACAAATGAGGGTACTGAGCACGCATCTGAGCCTCCCGCTCCCAAGTGCTCTCCTAGAGATTCCCGTGCTGCCATCTGATGTGCACTAGAGGAATCGACCGTCCACGTAGGACCCGCTCCTGTCGATCCTCGATCTCCACCGGGACCTCCGTAAAAGTCGCCCCATCATCAACGTCATGCTCCCCATGGTCAATGATGTGCATCGGGTCGTGCACGTATCTCCTCAACTGAGATACGTGGAAGACGTCGTGCACCCGGTGTAACTGAGGTGGTAGAGCCAGGCGATAAGCCACCTCGCCTATCCTGTTGAGGACCTGGAAGGGTCTGATGAAGCGTGGAGATAACTTGCCGCCTCGGCCAAATCTCTGTATACCACGTCGAGGTGAGACCCGCAAGAAGACGTGGTTGCCATCCTCAAACTCCAGTGGCCTCCGCCTCCTGTCAGCATAAGACTTCTGCCGGCTCTGAGCTGTCCTCATCCGCTCCTGGATGACCTGGACCTTCTCTGTCGTGGCCTAGACCATCTCCGGTCCCACAGGTTCTGACTCCCCAGGGTCTGTCCAGCACAAAGTAGATCTACAAGGTCGGCCGTACAACGCCTCGTACGGTGCCATCCCGATGGTGGAGTGGTAGCTGTTGTTGTACGCAAACTCCACCAAGGGTAGGTGATCCTCCCAGCAGCAACCAAAGTCGAGGACACATGCGCGGAGCATGTCCTCGAAAGTCTGAATGGTCCTCTCCGTCTGACCATCCGTCTGAGGATGAAAGGCTGAGCTCAGACGTAGCTGCGTCCCGAACGCCTCCTGCAATCCCTTCCATAGCCGGGAAGTAAAGCGAGCATCTCGATCGGAGACGATAGATGATGGCACACCGTGAAGCCGCACAATCTCCTGAACGTAAAGTCGTCCCAAGCTCTCCACTGAGACATGCTCTCTGATGGGTAAGAAGTGAGCCGACTTGGTGAGTCTGTCGACAATCACCCAGATGGAGTCGTGACCTCTGGAAGTGCGTGGAAGTCCAGTCACGAAGTCTATAGATACCCCGTCCCACTTCCACTCCGGGACCTCCAAGGGCTGTACCAGGCCTGCTGGTACCTGATGCTCATCCTTCACCTGCTGGCAAGTGAGGCATCGGGAAACGAACTCTGCTACAGCCTTCTTCATGCCTGGCCACCAGTGCTGTCATCTGAGATCCTGGTACATCTTCGCCACTCCGGGATGTACCGCCAAGGGAGAAGTTTGAAACTCTCTCAGTACCTCCTCCCATAAAGAAAATGGTACCATGGTACGTCCTCTAAAAAGGATGTCGTGCTCTGCTCCAAAGGAGAAACCATCAGGTGCCTGTCCTGAGGATATCTGTGCACGCCGCGTCTCACAGTCAGCGTCCCCACGATGTGCCTCTCTGACCCGCTGTAGAAGTGGGGAAGTGACTGTGAGAGACTGAAAGAAGGCTACTCCATCTCTATCCACGAAGGATATCTGCAAAGAGGCTAGCTGTTCCGTCGCCTCCTCAAGTAGCTGAATGCCCGTCCTCCTACTGAGGGCATCGGCTACTACGTTACCCTTACTAGGAGTATAGACTATCTCAAAGTCATAGTCCTGGAGGATCTCGAGCCATTGTCGTTGTCTCAGGTTCAGGTCCTTCTGGGAGAAGATATACCTAAGACTCTGATGATCAGAAAAGACTGTAAAGCACTCGCCCATCAGATAGTGTCTCCATGTCTTCAGAGCGAAGACCACTGCTGCTAACTCCAGGTCATGGGTAGCGTAGTTCTGCTCATGCGGCCTCAACTGACGTGATCCATAGGCGATCACTGCCCACTCCTGCATTAGGAAACATCTGAGTCCGGTCCCTGATGCATCGCAGTAAACTACGTATCCAACTCCCTCCTCAGGCAACCTCAAGATAGGCGCGCTGGTCAATCTCTGTCTCAGCTCCTGGAAGCTCTGCTGAAATCTGTCTGACCGCACGAAGGGTTTCCCCTTCTTCTTCAAAGATGAGAGTGGTGCCGCAACTCTAGAGAAGTCTGGCATGAATCTCCGGTAGTATCCAGCTAGTCCCAAGAAACTACGAACCTCCGTCACGCTCCTAGGTGGCTCCCAAGCTAACACTGCCTCGATCTTCGTAGGATCCACTGCAACTGTAACGACCCAATCTTTTTGATTATTATATTAACTTACTCTTAATGATTTAATAAGACATTAATGGTTAATGCAGAAAGAGGAGTCGATGGCTTCATCCAGTAGACTCAACCCTTATGAAGCCCACTTATCAGAGCTTGGGAAGGAGGTAGCATCTGTGGGCTTCGCTCTGGACCAAGCCCAAGCCGAACTCCAGCGTGTCAAGCTTGAACGGAAATGCTTGCAGGAGAAGTTCAAGTTAGTGGAGGTTGCTACTAGGGAAATGTTATCTGAGCCTCCCTCAGATTCTCTCACCATAGCACACCTTACACTTAGGTCTTATGCCAGTGTTATAAGGGGCTATGTGATGAGACCCTAGTTTCCTTGTGTAATCCTTTCGGGTGAATAAATTGAGATTTCTTCCTTTAGTGATGTTTGTGAAATTTAAAATGTCTAGATAATTTTAGAATGTATTTTATTGATGAATTTTGAAAAAGGGATATTTTGAAATATTTATGTAAACCCTAAATAACTAATGATGTGTAATGATTTTCAAAAAATGGTCTTCTACAAAAGTGTTCATTAAGGAATTTGGAGTCTAATAAGATCAACTTAATTTTTGATGAATAGTAAATAGTGAATAGTGATTTTACGCTTAGGATTAGTAATGTGACCAAATGGATTAGTAATCTCACTTAAAGAAAGTTTTAAAATAATCTAGGCACCTTGATTAAGTAATGTGATTCAATAAAATGGGTAAATAACAGTTTCATAAATTATTATTCAAGTATTAGTTTTTTCGGATGAATAGTGTTTTTTAATTAAAAATTTAATTAAAAATAATTAGAAAATTATTTTTATAAAAATGACTTTATTTTTGAACTCAGAGCATCGATATTATGTTATGGTAATTTTTGGGGATTTTTCTGAAAAAATGAATTTTCGATGAATAGTGTATTTATTTAAAAATAAAATTAAAAATATTTAGAAAATTATTTTTATAAAATGGATTTCATTTTTGAAATCATAGCATTGATATTTGGTTAAGGTAAAATTTTGGGATTATTCTGAGAAAGTTGAATTTTCGGTGAATAGTGAAAGTATAGTTTTTAAGTTACGGGTGTTTAATGACATCATTAAATGATGTATTAAGTATATATTCAATATGGTCGAATTATGAATAGTAAGATAAGGTGTGAGGTGTCCCAAGTGGCCAATACCATGGGCAAATACCATGGGCAAGCCCATGGTTTTGCCAAAACCACTAGTGAGGTGTCCCTTGGCCATTAATGCTTTGTCCCCTCACTTTCCCTATAAATACCCACCCTTTCCTCCTTTATTTTTCACTCCCAACTCTCCCCCAACGAAGTTATGGTCTTCTTACCTTCCAAGGAGTCCTCCCAAGGTGCCCCCAAGCCCTCAAGGTCCAATCCTTTGAGTTTCAAGAGTCACGTTTTAAGGTAAGGGATCCGACCCCTCTCTTTCTTTTCATGTAATCTCTTTTATGTCATTCCTATTATGCTCCATGTTTTTATGTGAGAGGATGTTCTTTTATATTCCTATTACTGCCCTTTCATGTTTATATGATGAGAGATCCCCTCTTACTCTCATCATTTTGTTTTATGAAAGTTTAAGTGACGCCGTTAGGCTGCCGAATTTTTAAGGGATTCTTTCACCCTTCTCATTTTTCAAGTTCGATTTTCATGTCAAGTCTTTCAAGTTCCTTTTTATTATGTTGGGGTATGATATCTATATCTATCATACTGATCTCTTATGATCATATGATGATGTACCCTATTTGATCTTGTCAAATCATTTTCTTTTGAAGTTAAGTGACGCCGTAAGGCTGCCGAATTTTCATAAGAGAAATCTAATCTTTTTTTTCCTTCCATGTTTTTTTATTTCAAATGGTATGTCCCTAAAATTTCATTACCATGTCCATATGTCCTTCTTATTCTTTCACCCTACTGTTTTATGGATCATTTATGAGTGGGTGACCCATGTCCCCTCTCATTTCAATGTTTTCTAAAACCCCGAAACTTAGCCGTTATGCTGCAGAATTTTCCCCTCAAAATGTCTCTCTCTTTTCTCAAAAATTATTTTATGTTATAAAGTGAATACTCAAAGCTCTTATTTCTACAAGGGTATTCACATATATATAAAAATGTTCCATTTTAAATTCTGGGATTTACATACATGAGACCCGCTTTGCCTTTCCGTGGGTTTAAAGTGACGTAAAGATCATGTCTTTAAAGCAGTTTTTAAAACGTTATGATTATGAAATGAAACCCATTTATTTTATGCTATGTGGGTTATTTATGAAATGTTTGATGATGATATATGTGGCTCACATGATAATAAAGGCAAATTTAAGGGTGCGCCCTGATAGCGCTCCAATGCATTGGGTAATGATGTAACCACTAGAGATTACAATTTTCACGATACCTTGGTGAATAACCTTGGTAATTTTCAAATGACACCTTGGGGATGGACCTTGGTGATATGTTCATGATTGTCTATGTTAAATGATGTAGCCACATCTTCAAGTTATGAAAAATGTTATTTTTATTATGAAATGCCTCATGATTTCTTTCTCATGCCTTAAAGTTCTTTTCATGTCCTTATTGAAGTATCTCAAGTTCACATGTAAAATGTTCCTCTTGTTTCCCTTACTGGGCCTTCTGCTCACCCTTTCTTTTGATGTATGTCCCCAGGTTATGAGATGTAGTAATGAACCTAGAATGAACTTAAGGAGACGCCTTTCAAGTGTGTAAGAAGAATGTTTTATGTTGTTTTCATGTATTATGTTCCTGGTTTCCAAGACACTAGACCTTAAAGATCCTCAGTTTTGTGTAATGTAATGAAAGTTTATGTTATAAAATGGCGGGATGCTATAGCAACTCCCGCCTCAGAGATGAAGTGTCCCAAGAAGTGGACCTCACGTATCCAGAACTAGCACTTCGAGAGCTTACCATAAAGCTGGTGCTCTCGGAGTGTGTCTAGTACAACCCGTAAGTGGTAGGCATGCTCCTCCTCAGTCGTCGAGTAAATCAGAATGTCGTCAATGAAGACCACGACAAATCGATCGAGGTATGGATGAAAGATCCTGTTCATGAGGGCCATGAACACTGTTGGAGCATTTTTTACACCGAAAGGCATAACCAAGAACTCATAGTGGCCATACCGACATCTGAAGGCCGTCTTCTATACGTCCTCATCTCGAACTCGGAGCTGGTGATAGCCTGACCTGAGGTCTATCTTCGAGAACCACCATGCTCCCTTGAGCTGATCAAAGAGGTCATCAATCCTCGGTAACGGATACTTGTTCCTCACTGTCACCTGGCTCAGGCGATGATAGTCAACAAAAAGTCGCAAGCTCCCGTCCGCCTTCTTGGCGAACAAAATCGGGGAAGCCCAGGGTGAAACACTGGGTCGAATGAACCCCTTGCCCTGCAAGTCCTCCAACTATACCCGTAGCTCTCGAAGCTCGGCGGGGGCCATCCGATATGCTGGAGTCGATATCAGGGCTGGCCCGGGGTACAGGTCAATATAAAAGTCTACCTCTCTGCGAGGAGGTAGCCCTGGAACGTCGTCGGGGAAGACGTCCGCAAACTGATCCACCACTGCAGGAAAACCAGGACTCTGCACGTCAACTGCTCCTAGGATGAGGCTAGCCAACTGATGAGTGATGGGCTGTCCTCTCCTCCGCGGAAGTCCATCTTGTGCTGCAAAGGCTCCCTTCTCGCCGGTGAAGGTGAACCTGCTCCCGTCGGTGCGTACACATCGCACCTTGCGCCTAAAACAGTCAATCTGTGCATGGACCATAGATAACCAATCCATGCCCAAGATGACATCATAAGGCCTCGACGCTGCTACAAGAAGATCCCAGCCGAAGTTCTCGCCTCCTAGAGTAATCTCACACAGCCGGCACCAGTGCGTAATCGTCGAGTCTGCTCCTGTAGGAGTCTCTAGCTGTAAGGATCGAGCCAACGGCTCTGTCGGAATCTCCGAGCTCCGAACAAGGGCAGCGGCTATGAAAGAGTGACTCGCTGTTGTGTCTATAAGAACTGCAGCAAGGGTGGAATAGACACAGATAGTACCTCGAATCATCTTGGGCGCGCCGTGGTCGTAGGCCTCTGCTTCCTGGAGCTGTGTCTGTCTCTGCCCGCTAGCTCCCTGTGGTCGGGGTGGACCTCCTGGTGGTGGTGGTGGTAGAGCCTCAAAGCGTCGCCCACCACCTGCTTCTCGGCCAGCTCCCCTGCCTCGTCCGCCTCCTCCTTGTGGACCGCCACGGTAGACCCTCTACCTCTGCCTCGGTGGTCCCTCAACCGTCTGCTGCTCCTCGGCAAGGCGAGTTGGGCAGTCACGAGCCATGTGACCCTGCCCGCCGCACGAGTAGCACTGTCTACCTATCAAAAGACTGGCTCCGTGCTCTGTGCCCCGCACTACTGAGCCAGTGTCCTGAGGTCGTCTGCCTGAGGGTCTAGTATGCCTGGACCCCTGAGTCATCCGTCGACTGCCTGCTGCAGAAGACTCTGCTACGTGCCGCCCTGCGGTGGGTCTCGGCGCTGGTGTAGACTCAGCAAGAAAGCTCTCGATCAAAAGGGCCCGCTCCAGTACTCCCGTCTGAGTCGGTATGCTGAGGGAGATCAGCGATGCCCTGATCTCGTGTCTCAATCCCTGCTCGAAGGTCCGGGCCCGGAATAATGGGTCTCGTACCATGTCGGTCGAGTAGGGCGAGAGATCGGTAAATCTCACCGAGTACTGAGCGACCGTCATGCTGCCCTGCCGCAGCTGAAGAAGCTCCTGAATGCGTACCACACGGAGGGTGGCTGGGACGAACTCCGAGCGGAAGAGGCTCTCAAAGTCCGTCCAAAGTAGAGATGCCTCATCGTGCACCTGGAGCATCAAGCTCCACCATCGTCCTACTGCTGCGTGCGGTAGGCTCACCGCGAGGATCAACATGAGGTCTGCTGGTGTCCTCACTAGCCTAAAAACTCGTACCAATGCCTCCAGCCAGTCCTCGGCTGCCTGGGGGTCCGTCTCCCCGCGGAACCTGGGCGGTCGCTAGCGCTGGAACTCATGAAGTGCACTGATGCGGCGTGCATCGTTAGCGACTGGTGCTGGAAGCATCGGTGGCTCGGTGGGTAGAGCTACCGCCGGTGCCACTGCTGACAAAGGGCCCTGCACCGAGGCCTCGTCGCTCGGTGGGCTATCGTCACACTTGACTCTCGGAACCCTAGCTGGCTGCCGTCGTGGGGCCATCCTGAAAAGGAAACAGGTGCGCCACGGTCAGAACAGTATACCTGGTGAGCTGATACAAAGTAATCACAAAGAAAACTTGAAACACACACGCAACCAATGTTTTCGTGCATTAAGTCGGAAATCAGAAGTCAGGGTCCTGGAGTACGGATACCTCGGCCGCCGCACCAACACCGGACTCCCTGGACTGATAACCACACTCAATACGCTAAACATTATTGCATCACAAAGAAAAGATCAGAGTTCGCGGTAGAACCAAACTCCTCTTATACCAATTTGTCACGACCCGTCCTCGGGGCCCGTGCCGTGACTACCCCAAGCCCGCCTTCCATAGGCCAGGGGCTGGCGACTAGCACCAAGGCGTAAATCCCAGTAAAAAGGGAAGGCATTGCCTTTGTAAAGTAAACAAGCACCACAGAGTAAGCAAGCGGAAAAGTAAACACTAAGTAAAAACAGAGTACAACTGAAAGTGCGGAAAAGTAAATGGGCCAGTATACAAACTCAATCTGAAAGTAAAGTACAACTCGAAAGGGAAAACAACAACTGTAAAGTAAAAGCCGCTACACCGAGCTGTCCACTGGAAATCCCACCTGAAGGGTGGGTACAGATAGCTCCACTGCTCCTAGGGTCCCGTTGTCCGCTCCGAGTACGTCCCGCCCAGTGGTCCACCTCCAGGTACTATCCTGCTCTGCACGACTCAACCACGATCAACGTTGTCCGTCGTCTGCAACCAACACAACGTAGTGCGGGCATAGCCCGTACAGGGGTGAGTATAAGCTACTCAGTAGGGACCCCGAGACCCCCGAAGGTCTCCCAAAATCCACAAAGGATAAACCACAAAGGAATGATACAATCACGAAGTAACAACCGACACTACTTAGGTATATGCCCATACATATACCTAAGTCATCATTTCAATACGCTCCAACCTCCGAGCCCAAGTACAACTCAGTCCACACAGGAAAGTATACATATTCCACAAAGGAAAGCAAAACGTAATCCACACAGGATAGCACAACACAATCCACACAGGAAGGTAAACAGGATTTCAGCTCACACAGGTATACATCTTCGAAGACGATAAAGATGATCACTGATCTATCTAAGTCGTCGGACCCACAAAGGATCGATAGGTACTAACCCCCGCAAAGACCCACACAGGATCGGACCCACACAGGATCTGTAGGCGCTGGTTCACACAGGACCACTAAGCGCTGACCCACACAGGATCGGACCCACACAGGATCGGTAGCACTGATCCACACAGGATTGCTGAGTGCTGTAGTCGTCGTCGTCGGATCCACTGAGGATCTCTGCACAGTCGTCGTCGCAGTCACAGTAGCAGTCGCAGCCAACTATAGGGTTCCCGCACACAGCAAGCTCGTTCAGGAGGGTCCGCTCCACGAGCCGAGAGGCTGATACATCAACTGTCACATAGTCCAGAGTTGATGTATCCAAAAGTTCCGTATCGTCAATAGGAACTCAACGCAAAAGACGGCGCGTCAATCGGACGCCCGGTCTGAGAGTTATTGGCTTTTTCGTCCCAGGGGCCCAGTTGGTTTTTAAGGAAAAACCAACCCGACCGTACTCCACCTGCGTCCAAACCTCGTGCGGAGTATGCCAAAAGATACGTCTCACTAAGAGGAACTCAAAAAAGCTGACGGCACGTCAATCAGACGTCCGTAGCTCAAGATATGAACGTTTTCGCTCCGAAGGCCCGGTTGGTTTCGTGTACGAACCAACCCGGCCGAACTCAAAGTATTCCGAAACCTTGAGTGCGATATACCGAAACGACTGTCTCGATCCAAGGATCGCATTGCCGCTGACGGCGCGTCGTTTGGAGGTCCATAGCCCGAGTTATCGGCATTTGAACCTAAATAGTTCGGTATCGGGGGTTTCGGGCCTGGGCCGACCCGACCTGAGATCCCCCGGTTGGTCCGAACTGGGTCGACCCGCCCCGGACAGGGTCGACTCGGCCCAGCGTAGCCCGGCCCGGCCCATCCTGGCTCGGCGGACCAGCCAGGCGCCGGTCCGGCTCAAGGTAGCGCACTGGGCGCGCTGCCAGCTCGGCCTTCGGCCGAGCTGATTGAAGAAACGGGGGGCGCCTGCCCCCCCTTTATAACCGCGCCCCCCCCCCCTCTTAATGGGGGGCCGTTCAACTGGCCGGGGGAATTAAATTCCCCCGGGTTTCTCCACTCTGGCCTGCCCAACTTGGCCGGCCGGCTCCCTCTCAACGGGACCGGCAAAGGCCGGTCCCTTTCCGGCTTCCGACACCGGCGGCCTGGCTGGCCGCCGGTCACCTTGTTCCGCCACGGCCCGGAACCGGTCGTGGCCTTTGCCGTCCGGCGCGGTGCGACGACACCGCGCCCCTCCGCCGTGGCCCCACTCCGGCCGCGGCGTCCTCAGTTTCCTTTGACGCGGCGCGACGGCGCCGCGCATATGTTCCGCATGAAACCGCGTGGTGTGACGGCACCACGCTCCCTTGTACCATCCACAAAGGAAACATTCATGAAAAAGGAGGAGGGTCGGCCATGTTTGTGCGGACCGGCCCCCTCGCATTATTCGATAACAAACAGTCGAAAACCACAAAATTCGACATGCCAGAATCAAGAACGGAAACAATTAATAAAATAAAAATAAACCCCTACCCCGATTTCAAGTGCGGAGCACGTCAACAAGCCGCGGAAGACAAGCGTCGCGGAGGTCGGGCGTTGCGGTAATCGTACGTCGATTCCGCTGATGTCGAGGTGCGTCCGAAGAGGTACGTCGCTGGAGAAGCTTCGTAAGCTGACGGAGAAAGCCCGAAGAGGATGCGGCGTCTCCTTTCGTTGACACGGGAAGAAGATCGAAAGAAGCGGCGTCGTCGATCTTCGGAAACACACCGGCTGCGAAGATGAGAAGTGACGACACGTCTTTCTCTTCTTATGGTGACAGCGTTCTTCATCGGAGCCAAAGTGTTCTTCGCGTTCTTCGTCGTGGTTTGAAGAAGAAGAAGAAACCTCCCAAATTCTCTCAAGGTGGCAAGAGAAATCTAACCAAAATAAAATAAGTCTAATGCTTATTTTATTTACACAACTAAACCACTAGAATTTCAAAAGTTTGAAATTATGATAACTCATCTCAATTAATAACCCAAGTTGTCAAGATTAATTAGAGAGGAGTTATTGGGAGTTTAAAGGGGAGATGAAGAGTTAGGGTTTGTGTGGGCCCCACAACACTTAATCCTCTCAAGGGAGGTTAAGTGGATGTGGGTCCCACCCCTAACTCCCTTTGGGAGGACATAACCAATATGGTTAAAAATAAATTGTGTTTCCACAATTTATTTAACTTCATTTAATTTCCCTCAAAACTAACTCTCAACCCGCATAAAACACAACCTCGGAAAAGGTCTCCTTAAGCAAATATCGGCGCTGCGAGTTCATCGGTGCCCTCAGAATTCGATTCCGGACACCGGTTCAAAAGTTAGAAATTCCCGCTCGTTCGTTCACTGAACGTACCCGAGCCAAACTTTGGAAATTGATTCCGGGCACACCGGGCCTCAGAATCAGGTGCCGTCTAAATCACGCTCTTGTAAAATTCCAAAGAAAATTAAGAAAAAAATTCCCTTGAATTTTACGGGTCTTTACAGTACCATTTTTGTGAACACATCCATATTTCTCCATCCAAGCTTTAAATTTATAATTCTTAAAGTGTGTTCTATTATCAGTGATAAAATCTCTTCGGACTCCAAATCTTGTAAAGATATTCTTTTTGAAAAATTTTATTACAGACTTGGCTTGATTGTTGGGCAGAGCTACTGCCTCAACCCATTTTGACACATAGTCAACAGCAACTAGAATGTACTCATTCCCATGAGATGACGGAAATGGACCCATGTCATCTAACCCCCAAACACCAAAAATTTCTACCTCCAAAATACCTTTTTGGGGTAACTCCGGCTTCCTACCCACATTTCTCAGCCTCTGACACCTATCACAACCAACCAAAAAACTCCTAGAATCCTTAAAGAGTGTAGGCCAATAAAAACCAGATTGTAGGACTTTTTGAGTGGTCTTCTCACCCCCATGGTGACCTGCCCAAGGTGAAGAGTGACAACTTTCATGAACAGACAACATCTCTTCCTCAGGAATACATCTCCGAAGAATACCATCAGCACACCTCCTAAACAGTAAGGGATCATCCCACAGATAATATTTAAGCTCATAAATGAATTTCTTTCTTTGTTTATTAGACAGATTTTTTGGAATGACACCTACTGCAAGGAAGTTGGCAAAATCTGCAAACCAAGTAGATTTCCTGACTGACACAGATAGAAACTTCTCACCAGGAAAGGATGAATTTATCTCCCTTGGATTTTCAGATTTAAATTGGGTAACAAGAAGCCTAGATAAGTGATCAGCAACTAAGTTTTCAGCTCCCTGCTTATCCCTAATCTCTCAGTAAAACTTTTATAATAGTTAGATCCATCTAATCAGCCTGGGTTTTGTTTCCTTTTTAGAAAACAAGTATTTTAAGTCAGAATGATCAGTGAAAATAATGACTTTTGAGCCTAACAAATACTGTCTAAACTTTTCCAGAGCAAAAAACAACAGCTAACAATTCTTTTTCAGTGGTGGTATAATTTTTTGAGCATCATCTAGAAGTCTACTAGCATAGTATACCACATGCAACTTCTTATCTCTCTTCTGTTTAAGAACAGCACCTATATCCATGTCACTAGCATCACACATAAGCTCAAAAGTTAATTTCCAATCAGGTGCAGTAATGATGGGTGATGTAGTGAGTTTCTCTTTAAGCAGATTAAATGATTTCAAACAATTATCATCGAAATTTAATGGTCCATCCTTGACCCGTAAGGAACACAAGGGCTTATTAATTTTAGAGAAATCCTTTATGAATCTCCGGTAGAAACCGGCATGCCCTTGAAAACTTCTAACACCTTTGACATTAACCGGAGGTGGCAGTTTTTGAATAACATCTATCTTAGCAGTATCAACCTAAAAACCTCTCTTAGACACCTTATGACCAAGGACAATACCTTCTGTAACCAAGAACTAACATTTCTCCCAACTAAGAACAAGGTTGGTTTCAATGCATCTTTCCAAAACTAACTCAATATTTGTAAGACAAGTATCAAAAGTACTACCCACAATGGAAAAGCCACCCATAAAAACCTAAATTATTCTCTCAATCATATCAGAAAATATAGCCATAATACACCTTTGAAAGGTGGCTAGAGCTCCACACAACCCAAAGGGCATCCGCCTGTAAGAAAATGTTCCAAAGGTTTATGTGAATGTGGTCTTCTCCTGATCTTCTGGATCAACAAGAATCTGGTTGTAACCAGAATACCCAACCAAAAAACAGAAACATTCATTTCCAGCAAGCCTCTCAAGCATTTGATCTAAGAAGGGCATTGGAAAATGGTCCTTCCGAGTGGCTGCATTAAGCTTCCTATAATCAATACAGACTCTCCATTTTATGGCTTTCCTAACTTGGACTTCTTCATTCTTTTAATTTTTAACTATAGTGAAACCCCCCTTATTGGGGACAACCTGGACAGGGCTGACCCAATCACTATCAGAAAAGGGATAAATCATTCCAGTGTCTAGCAGTTTGATTACTTCTTCTCTCACAACTTCTTTCATATTAGGATTTAAGCTTCTTTGACATTCTACCATATGCTTATGGTCAGGCTCCATCGGAATCTTGTGCATATAAAATGAGGGACTAATACCATTGATATCAGCTATTGTCCAGCCTATGGTAGATTTAAACCTTTTCAACACACTCAACAATCTATTTTCTTGGTTTTCATTCAATTCAGCAGAAATTATTACAAGTAGAGTGGAGTTATCACCTAAAAATGAATATTTAAGATGAGCGGGGATGGGCTTCAACTCAAGATCAGGTGGTTCTACACTCGAAGGAAGACTCTTAGGCCAGGGAGGTCCAAGATTTTCAACATATTTCTTATAAGGAGTATAAAAAGATGAAATATTTTCAATTTCAAGTTCATATTCAGAGTTAATAGTACTACTATCCAAGGTGGGCAGTATTCTGTCCAGACATTCCATATCAGATTTCAGCAGGTTAATCAAAGAATAATCATCATGTTTTCTTAAAAGTTCTCCCTCAGTGTCATCAAAGTTTTCAGGAAGGTTGATGTTAACAGAAACACCCTCAAATTCACTCAAAAATCTCTTATGTTCAGAAACAGAATACTCTCCTACAGTAGAAACTAGACAGTTATCTAGATTTGGATGATTTTCCAGTTTTGGTGTTATGGCATAATTTTCAATCTCTAAAAAAGATTAACAAAGATTTTCAGCTTCATAAATGTTTTCTTCAATAGAGGATTGTTTTTTAGATTCTTCAATGTGTTCAAGTTGATTATTATAAGAACATTAAGCTTCAAAGAACTCAATTTTTGAATAGTTTTCTGAATATTTTGGTCCCTTAATATTTTTAAAAACATTGAACTCTTCTTCTTGTTCACCAAATTTGAATATCAGTTGACCCTTTGACACATCAATGACAGCACCACCTGTGGCCAAGAAGGGCCTACCCAAGATGATAGGTACCTCTTGATCACACTCCATATCCAAGACAAGAATGTCAGCAGGCAGAAACAACTTCCCAACTCAAACTAGTATGTCATCTACCCTTCCAACAGGATGAGTGAAAGATCTATCAGCTAATTGTAGTATAACCGTGGTGGGCTGAAGATCACCTAGCCTCAACTGTCGAAACAGTGAGTATGGGAGTAGATTAATGCTAGCACCTAGATCGCACAGATAGTTGATCTGACCAGAATTTCGTAGAGTACAAGGGATGACAAAACTACCTGGGTCTTTCAATTTAGGTGGCATTTTCTTTTGAAGTACAGCACTACACTCTTCAGTGAGGCTGTAAATAGCGAATTATTCTAAGGTATTTTTGTTTGAAACAATTTTCTTTAAGGATTTTAGATAGTATGGAATTTTAATTAAGGCTTGAATGAATGGTATGTTCAATTGAAGCATAGAAATAAGACCAAGGAACTGAAGAAGTTCAACCCTGGTGTTACTTTGAGGTTTCAACTTCTCAGGGAAAGGGATGGGTGGGGAAAAATTTTTCAGAACAGTAGGAATATCCCTAACCTCATCCACAAATTTTTCTTTTCCTTTATTTTTTTGATTTTTAAGAGAAGTTTCAGCTTGATATCTAGGTGAAAGACTCAGTTTCTCATCATTTTCAACATCTTTCTGTGAATTTCCAGATTGTGAACAAAGCAGATTTTCATTTCCAGATTGAAGCTGGTTTTAATTTTGAGCATTTTTAGTGAGTTTTTCCACAACTATTTGAGTATTAAGGCAACGTCTAGTGACAACAGCCATGATATTCTCCCTAGGATTAAGTTTAGTTGTACTAGGAAACCTACATTTATCCCTAGAAGTCAAATCTCTAGCTAATTGTCCTAGCTGTGTTTCCATGTTCGGCATTCTCACATCATTTTGCATTTTGTCTGACTAATATTGACTTTGATGTTTATTAAATTGAGCCATGTACTTTTCCTCTTGTGAATTAATTTTATTCAAGATTTGATCCAATTTGGAAGACATCTGATTATCATTAATTCCTTGAACATTTGAAGTCTCACCCCTTTGTTGATTTTGATAGTTCGGTCTTGGTTGGTTTTGATAATTAGGGGTAGTTGTTTGTTTACTAACTCCTTGATCTTTCCATGACAAATTTGGATGGTTCCTATATCCTTGGTTGTAATTATTAGAAAATGGATCTTCTTTTTGAGGCATCCTAGGACCATAATTAACAAAGATTGATTTTTTAGGTTGTTGGGCAGTTGGATCAGCATTAGGACAAAAATTTTCAGAGTGCCCAAACATACCAAATTGTGTACATTGTTGTCTAAGTGACTGATAGTGATTCTGATTTTCAATTTTATTCACAATTTGTTTTGAATTATGGTTCATTAATGTTTGAATTTGGTTAGTGATTTCAGCCAGTTGAGCTTGAGCTACATTCATTGAACCATTGTTTGAATTAACATTTATATCAACTCTATTTCTTCTTGAATTTTTATGTTGTGAATTCAGTGCAAGATTATTAAAAATTTGTCTAAGTTATTCATCAGTTTTATCATTGTAGATACCCCCAGCAGCTTGATCCACCAAATTCTAACGAGAGGAGCTAAGCCCTTCATAGAAAGTATCCATAAGAAGGTGTGATGGGATTTGATGATGGGGACACTGCCTAAGAAAGTCCCTAAAACTATCCCAAGCATCATGAAAAACTTCTCCATCCTCTTGATAAAAACTAGTGATTTTAGTTCTATGCCCACCTTTCAGTCTTTGAGGATAAAATTTCATGATGAATGAGTTATAAATTTGATCCCAGTTTTCAAAAATGTTTTCATCTAAACTTAAAAACCAATTCCTAGCATTCCCTTTAAGGAAAAAGGGAAATACTCTCATCCTAAGCTCATTTTCAATGAGTCCTAAAAGTGGTAATTGTTTCACTGTGTTGTATAAGTCTCTAATGAAGGCTAAAGAGTCCTCATTAGAGATCCCATTAAAAGTAGTTAGTAGAGAAATATGTGACTATTTTAGCTCATAATTTCTGGACCTAGGAGATAATATAATAGATTATGGGTTGCTTGATACTTGTGGGAGTTGGAAATCCCTCATCCTAGGCCTTTCATGTTCATCTAAGAGTTCTGGATGGATATTTTGAAAGTTATTATGATCAGGAACTCTATTATCTAAATTTTCCATTTCAATTTTGTTTTTCTTTCGTAGAGCAGCTAAATGTTTTTCTAGTTCAGGATTTAAAGGCTCTAATCTAGCACCATATGTACTTATGCTCATACAAACAGTAGATTACAGTGATAGCAGTAACAGTTCAGATTGACAAGACACAATATTTTTTAGTTTTCAATTTTTTTTCAATTTTTTTTCTTATTATTTTTATATATGTGTTTTTTTAAACTTTTTTTTAAAATGGCTCATGCCTTCCCCGGAAATAGCACCAAAAACTTTACCTAAGCCATCGTTGAGGCTGGTCAAAGTTTAATATTTTTTTTCACACTAACTACAGTATATGTGGAAAGCAGGGTCGAACCCACAGGAAAGGCAAATTTGGCCACTAAAAACTAAAAAAACATGGCAAGCTCCACTGTTGTCAGCAGCGGAGTGGTTTTCTTAATTTTATTTTATCTTTTAATATTTTTTTATATGTTTTATGAACTGAAAGAAAATCCACACATTTTTAAAAACTTGTTCTACCTATACTAAAACAGAGTACATCTAAAAATAAGGTGCAACAAAGGAAATAAGATGCTGATAAAGGACAACATCACGAACGCTCGAGGATTACTCTAGTCTACTGGTTTAAAATGTTTTTCCTATTCATGTAAAAGTATTGCTTTGTACCACTAAATAAAGATGACTTACTTCCCTCACTAGGAGTTAAGTCATGGAAATTGTACAACTCAGAGTTTGCCACTCCAAAGAAGTACAATTCCAGAAAGATGACTTAAAATGAACAACAATACAAACTTGCCGTAAGTACTGATGTTTTCATTAAGAGTCGTTTTCTTTTAAAATGATTCCATAATCAAACTCTCCAAATGATTATAGTGTTTTGAAAATCCAGTGATTGGGGTAAAAAACAGAAATGTGTAATTAGAACTGATCTCACCAATCAATTCTAATCACAGAAAAAAGTGTTTAATTAAAAAGGATGAAATTGATTACCAGTAGAACTAGAACTCTCCCCGAACTAGAAGTTTAGCTAACTATACTATTCATTGTCACTATAGTAATAGGAAACATTACAGAAACATAGTACTAAAGTTTAAAACTTGAGGGAGAAAGAACTTTATAAAGATGCTCTGCTCTTGAGTTCTTGGATTGCACTGCTCAGCTTCGTCTCTAATGTCCTCGATCGTCTCTAGGACTTGTGTGTTCATCGGATGAGTGTCTCTCTCTGCTCTCCAGTGGTGTTTTTTTCTCGAATGAATGTCCATCGTGAATAATGTGATCCCCCCCCACCGTGAATTCTACTGCTGTTCTGTTTTTGTAACCACAGTCACCTACTACATGTCACCACATACTTCCACCGACATTAAGTTTCCGTCACGAGCACACCGAACACGTGCATTTTTTCACAACAGTCACGTCGCACTAGAAATTCGCTCGTAACTAACTCATAGTGGGTTAGTTAGATGAATCTGGACGAGAACTCACATCCCGTATGAACCTGCACAAGAAAAACACACGGAACATTAAAAAAACGAGAAGGAAATAAATTAATAACTAAGGTCATTAATTAATTAAATATGTTAAAAGATTTATTTATTAAGTTATTAATTAAAGTTATCCATGTCAATTTAAAAGTTTATTATTATTTATAAATTAAATTATTTACTAATTTATGATAATTAGATTAGTTTTTTATGTTCGAAATAACTTATTATTAAGTGATTAATTTTATTAGAAAATAATTATTTAGTATTCCTACATTAAGTTAAATTTCATTTAGATATTCTTATTAATTAGTTTAATTTAAAGTTTTATTTAAGTTAAACAATTTATTAATTCGGTTTAATAAATTAATTATTCTATAGTTTTTATTTTATTCACAACTATAATTATTTACAATTTAAGATAAGGTATTATTGTGATTATTAATATTTTAAATTAAGTTTCTTATTAATTTTTCTTTTAATTTAATTATTATATATATTTATTATTAACTTCATTTTATTCCCGCCCCATGTGTTCTTCTTCATCGCGCCACAAGAGGGAGTTTCTATTCCTCTGCAAACCTGACGGTAGTCCGGCTCCCCTCGAGTCCAGCAGTTCCAACGACAACCTCCTTCACCCTACATCTGCGGTGGTGCAACATCATCGATGGCAGGACGTCCCTTGCTCGGCCTTCCACGGTTCTCCACACCAGTGCGGCATCCTCTTCATCACACCAGACCCACGACAGACTCAACAACTCGGCCTCCAGCGGCGGACCAAAGTGGTGCAGCTCAATTCCAATTCTTCTACATAGAGACAACTGTAGATGCCCGGGATTATCTTCGGCTCACTGGTGCGGCGACAGTAGGTCTTCCCGGTGGGTGTGCTCGGCTCCTAACCCCTTTTCCTCAATCGGAAGCACAGCTAGGATGAAGCAGAGTTTCATTGATGCAAAAAGTATTACTTCGAATAGTGGCGGGGCTTCAATCACCATAGCTCGGCCCTTCATGGTGATAGCTCATGACAATGGATCATCGGTTATCTTCCCGAGAAAACAACAAATCTCCACAATGGTAGGTTGAAGCAGCTTTCAAGGTAGCATTTTGGTTTTTCCGGTGGTTGTTCTAGCTCATCCGATCCTCCTCCATACAAACACTAGCGGTGCTCGGTGAACCATTTCCAACAGATCTCTTTGGCTCTGACGATCCTCCTGCTCGTGATGTCATCTCGGTGTGTTGGGGCGCAGCGGAGGTACGCGGTACCTCAAACACACAAAACCGGAGTAAAAACGGAGGAACACAATAATTTTAACTGGTTCGGTCGTATGACCTACATCCACAGAAGAAGGAGGCTGCTTCACTATTTCATTTCTCTCCGGTTCTCGTCGTAGGATCACAACACACACCCCCAACCAGATTACACAGCTCTTCTCTTTATAAAGAAAAATCTGCAACGTCAAGGGTTGGTTTTGGGTAGCTCATCTACCCATGGAGTCATCCCTGCCGGCTGCTCACCCACCTTGACCACCTGCTGGTGTCGGCTGCCAACCCTGGAAGACGTTTAATGCAGCCGCCTGGTTAGTTGTCGTCCACGAACTTCTTCCCCTGCAAAAAACCATCCCATATTGGGAGTGGCCCCCACACGGTGGTGGGTATGGATTTTGCTGCAATTGTAGAAGAGGCGCAGGGAAACAGAAGAAGGTTGTTGTAAGCAACAGTTCCTTCCGCAAGAAACCACTGAGGATGCGGTTGATGAGGCACTGTGAAGGGTTGCGGTGGGATGGGTTATAATGAAGACAGTAAAGGAGGTGATGGAATGGTAGTTAAAATGATATGGTATTATGTAGGAAACAGTGAGTCCGTGAGGAATGTCACGGTGAGACCGTCAAATAGAAACGGTTCCACCGTAAGGACCTTCACGGTGGAATGTCACAGTGCGTCCGCGAAAGGGGCAGCATCATAGTGAGACCGTGAAAAATGGTCACGGTGCAATGGTTTATGGTGCGACCATGATCCTGTAGAAAAAAAAAACAAATAGAGTAGAAAATTAAATTAAAACATAAATAAAATATAAACAAAATAATTAATAAAAGCTAAAACTGAATTAAACAATATAGACCTAAATAAAATGTAACCTTTAATAAATTTATTAAACCAATGAACTTAAGTTAATTTATTAATAATATCTATTCGCATGACTTAAATTATTACTACACTAAAATGCAACTAACTTATTAAAAGTTAACATAAAATTTAATCATTTATAAGACATAGTTAAATAGTTACAATATCAAATTAAATTAATTCAAGGTAGAAAGATAATTATTATATTATTAAACAAAAATGTTAATTAATGTAAAAGAATTTAAAGAGACTTAATGGTTGAAGTATGTCTATAATCATTTATTTTAATTAATGAATTATTGAAATACATCTACTAATTAGGTTAAATTAAATTAATTCTTAGTACATGCAATGTCAGATTAAGTCTACATATTTAAAGTGAAAAAATCAAACTAATTAATTATTTAACGTTAAATTATTAACTATGCAGAAAAAAAACAATTTTAATAAATAGTTAATAGTCTATAAAATTGAAGTAAGAAATAAATTAATTATTTTAAGGCTTAAAATAAGCTATTAATTGTAAAAATTGATTAATTATTAAAATTAACAATAAAAATACAAAAGAATCATTATTTAATAAAAAGTACTAAAGTAAGTAATTAAATTAATAAAAATTAATTAAAAAGATGTGTCAAAACATGTGTTTTTAAGGCCACATCATCATGCAACTAGGATGGAAATATTAGAAACCATTAAATAAAACAATTGATACAAAATAATTTCCAAAAACAGTTTATTAGCAAATTTAAACAATTCCCAAAATCATTTATAAATAAATATAAACAAAACCTATGTCAAATAATTTTCCACAAAATTTATTTTCGATGTAAACAATCAAAAAGTTCTTTAAAACTATTTTCAAAATGTCTATATTGGTATAATTATTTAATACCACATATCTAAAATTCAAACAATGCATACTTCGTTATGACAAATCCATATTAATGATCAGTTTCTCATCGATCTACCATGTTTCATAGGGTAATTAAATCCAATGTTCCATTAAACCTTTAAAACTGAGTAAAAGGTCGTATTTAAACTATGAATCATAATTCAAAATGAGTATACAAACCAAGTTTGCGAAAAACCCAGGCCAATTTCATCAATTTCATCTATTTAAATAAAAATCATCTGTTTATTGAAACTTTCCAATAAGCCAATTTAACAACCAAAAAATTTCAATAAACTCATACCTTTATTGAAAATATTTAAATTACATCCTCTTACCAAAATTCATGAAAATCCCCAAATATAAAATATCCATTTTAAAATCCTGAATAAAAACCTATATCAATAATTCCCAATTTTCCCAAATTTCACAATTCCCCAAACCTTCACTAAATAGGGATCCTAATGAATGTTAAAAAGAAAATTAATAATTAATACCAAAATAAAATTTTAAACCACTCCTAATAGTTCTAGTAAGGGGATTTGATAGTGAAGCCACCTACCATGATCGTTTTGACAAAAACAGAAAACAGACGAAGAATGCTCAAGAATCTGGGACAACATTCCAAGTAACTGCCTTAGATATCCTCCCCTATCATGAAAAACAACATATATAACCAAATTTTGTGTAAAATTTATTATATCTAACCACAAAGAGTGTATATCTTAATAAAGAAGAAATTAAAAAAAGATATAAGTAACCATGAAAAGAATGATGAAGTAAATGAACATACTGTAAGAATCGACCTTCGAATCGCCAAGGAAAGACATTGGATAACTTCAGGACTAATGGGAGATACATCTTTGGCCTTTGGAGAATATAAATTTCTTGTTCGGGCCATTTTAGGATGGAAAATAGTAGATTGATGTTGAAAATGAACAAAATCTAGTTTTTAAGGAAGTGGTTTCTGGATGCGCATGGTTTTGTCACACGCTTTGGGAAAACTGTGTATAGCCCATGTACCCCATTTTTTCCCCAACCCAGTCCAAATGAACTCAAAACTCTCTCATTATTCATCGGTAACATTTATATACATGAAAATCACAATGAAAGGTCTGCATACCTCAAACCGAGGGTGCTACAGAAATTAAAAGATTTTATTTCAAATGATTATACATTTTAAAAACTAATAATATTTAGTATAAATTAGTATAAATTTTCAGAAACAAATTCTTAATTATCTAAATATATTAAAAATTAGTATTATTTTTATTAGTTAATTTAAATTATTTTATACTAAGTGAAATAGGTTGAAATTAATAAAAACTATATCAATTTTTATAATTAAAATACATGTTATTTATAATTTTTTATATAATAATTAATAAAAAAATAAAAAATCTATTATGATATAGAAATTGGATAAACCAATGAAAATTTAAAAGTGTTACTGGAATAAATCCCTTCTACATTAAGGTTTTTGAATAATTTATATAATTTTCAACGTCATATTCATTGTTTTTTTTCAGAAGGAACAATTATGTGACAATGTAAGAAGGGTGATCTATGAAGATATTAAAAAATTGATAATATTGTTGTTCATATTTTATGGTGTGAAATTTAGAGTTAATATTTATTTTTGTATAAAAATGATGGAAAAAATGTAAAGTAAATAAAACATTTCAATTCCAAAACCATCAAAAATACAAAATTTATTACATTATTCTACAAGCCAATTATTCTAAACAAAGACTAAAAATGAGAAATCGATTCCCAAAGACGAAATATATTGATTTTATGATTTTTTAGAATATTTATAGTGTGATTTATGTGAGGGATTTATTATAATATAATATGGATCTATTACAAAATATATAGCTATTAAATCTAATATTGGAATCTCAAATTGTTGTTTTGGTCTAAAAATTTATTTTTTTAATTCATTGTTTCCTAAGGGCAATGAATTTACAATAAATTTTTATGAGAGAATAATTTTGGTTCATAATTTGGGACATGGTAATTAGAGGATTAATTCATGTTCAAATGAATGTATATTATATTATGATGAATATAAAACATTGGTTGATCTTCCAATATGTTAATAATCAAGTATGAAGTGGTACAACATGGAAAATCCATATTTATTTCAATTAAGAAGTTGAGGTATTTTATAATTACATATATATAAAACCTCTATTAATATCTCATAACACAGCTACAATTATGACATGGAGTAAATCCATTATTTTTATCAATAAATGATTAAATCATGCTTTTGATGGTGATTCATGGAAGTATTTTTCTTATGTTTGTCCATATTTTTTTAGAACCTTGAATTGTACAGTTGAGCCTTTCTACTGATGGTTTTTATCTATATAGTGATTATGACAATCAATATTCTGGTAGTCCTGTTTTCACCACTCTGTAAAACATCCCTACTTGGATGTTAGTGATAGAACAATATATATATATATATCATTGTTAATTATTGGTCATTCAAAGAAGAGTATTAATGTTGATTTTAATGCATGGATTGATGATTCAATTTTATTATGGAATGATAGTGTCTCAAGATATGATGTAGTTGCAGATCATAATTTTATACATAAATCATTATTAATGTGGAATATAAGAGAGTTTACAAAATATGACATGTTATTTGTTTGCGGTTCACATTATACAAAATATTATCATTAATACACTCATGATATTAAAACATTTATTCTTATCAATGGAAGAAAGATAAAAAATTTACTATCATTAGATAATTATTCCAACAGTTCACCCATTTCGATGAAATAAAAATAATTTTAGAAAAATTTAAATTTGAAGAGATGCACCTCTAGATGTGTTCTATGTATTCGGTTAAAATATATTTTCTCTTAAATTACCTAATAATACATTTATAAAATCAATTAAATAAAAAATAGGTGGTTTTGTGAGAGGTCAAAATTGGATAAAATAATGTATTTTTTTGGATTTTCCATGTTGGTATGATTTATTGAATAATCATATGATAGATATAATGTATATTGAAAATAGTTGTTTTGATAACATATTTTATACCATGTTGAAATATCCTACCAATACAAAAGATATTGTAATGACATAGATAGATCTGACACAAATTTGTAAGTGTCATGTACATTTATAATTTGCAAATAAAATATGACCAAAATTAATGAAGAAAAAAGTAAACTTTTGTAATTTATAAATTAATTGATTTTTATTCTATCATAATATTATATATTAAAGGATTCCATATGGATATTCTCCTATTCTTTTGTGTGTTTATAAATGGATATATTACAATGTTAAAATTTCATGATTTTTAGGTTAGAATGGAAATTTTACTACCTATTGTTTTTAGATGGCTATTTAATTCTATGACATGGATTATATTTATTGAAATATAATATTTATTTAGAGAGAAACGTGCTTCAATAAAAAAATAATGATTCATTGGATACAATATAAAGTGATTTTGCTCTTATTATAAGTAAATTGGAAAAAAGTATTTCTACCAGCCTTCTCTAACTCTACAAAACATTTATTAATGAATTTTCATTTTGAATATATTTTTTTAGGGACATTAAAATTTTGATTGATGTACCCATATAAGATATGTATGAAAAACTTAAGTTATATTGTAGTTAATAAACCATTTATTCATGGAAAAATTACTAAAGTGTACTTATAGGATGAAATTTATTTTTTCTTCTCTTATATTTTCAAACAAAATATCATTAAAAACATTATCAAATCGTTAAAAAGGAGGGAAATGATGATGATTCAAAAAACCATTGATTATGAATATTTAATTGGTGTGAATTTGGTTTTGGTGGTCATCATGAATGATGGGTTCCAGATAAAGATCTAAATAGTGAAAATATATATGTTCTACTAAATTGTGAAAAAAATGTCACAATTTTATCCTGTAAGTAATGATTTGGTACTTATGTTTCATTCTAATTTGTTTTTAAAAGTTAGTTTTTTATAGATTTATTAATTATCATATCAAAAAACATTCCAAGCATATTACCCTGGTTTATCTTGAAGAATGTCATCTGGCAGATTTTTCCTAATGGTTTTAAATTCTTATATGTAAAATGGTTTGGATATAAAATATAAATTCAATTTGGTATTTTATATATAATTAGTCTTTTTTATTTATTCGGGTATCCCAACATCGAGACAAATTTAAAAACATATTTTTTTAATGAGTATTACAGTATCAAAATTTCTTAAATCGTAGAATGATTATCCCATCAACGGATTTCAATTTCATATAAGGGCTTATGTAGGGTCAAACAATTCAGTAAAAATTGGGGGGTTTTGATAGGATATCATCATAAATAATTTGAAGTTGAATTTTATGGTATTCTGGATGAAATAATTGAGTTTTATTTTTTGGGTATAAAATATGTAAACATGTTTGAGTGTTATTGGTTTGATACTAATAGATGGATATAACTTTATACGTGATAATGAAAAACTACCATTAAATATAAAAGTGATCATAAAGAAAATGAACCATTTATCTTGGAATATTAAAAACATAATATTTAATATAAAAATTATTGTTCTAATTTGAGAGACATGTTTTATTTTTGGAGTGTAATTAAATTGAAATCTCTTGAAAATCAGTTTATGGACCAAAATTTTGTTCTGTTGAAGTGAAAGATATGAAAATTTCTCAAGAAACAACGATTAATATATGTCTTAATTAATGAGATAAATATATTTATAATGAAAACCCATATTTAAGGTGTGGGGGAATTGATAACATTAATGATATAACTGATAGCTTTGAAATTACAAGAGATGATGAAATTTATGATCAAATGGAAGTTGATGATGATTATGAGGAAGGTGAAGATATGGACACATAAGAAAATAAATCAAAAGATGAATATAAAAATGAAGAATATGAATGATGTAATATTTTTTTAATACATTTTTATTTGGTTTTTTATATTGATATTATTATTAACAATTCATTATAGTTAACACATTTGAAGCTAGTTAATTTTAAAAAATTCTTATTTTTAAATATAATATATTTTTTAAAATACAAAATTTGATATAGAACAATTTACCTCTTTCAGATTGATCTAAATTAAAATAACGTTATTCTTTCATTGGATTTTGATCTTTTACGATATAGGAATTTTATCGATTTGATATCTATGTGTATTTATGAGATGACACCTATAGGGAGGGGTATGGGCCTTGCATGATTTATGGTTCTAGATCCTGTTCGAGGGAGATATAAATATCCTAACTCTGATCCTTATAAGAGGAATTATGTTTAAATAAAATTTTTATTTATTTTATATAATTTATTATGCTTATTAGGGACTAATTATTATAAATTTTTTAGTATTTCAAATATTACTATTTTCCATGGTATTGTAATTTTTAGAAACTATTTTCAGCTCCATGGGGGTCATGGAATCATGTTCCTATGAAGTTACATCACCATATATTCAATCATTTTTTATTATATAAAAAAATAAATTTAATCTTATTTAATAAATACTCTAGTTTAATGTATTCTTTAATATTTTCAGGGTATATTGTCTCCTACCATTGAGAGCTTGAGAATCTCTTTTTGGGGGAATGGGAAGCGTTTATGCATGATTGTTTCCATTAGTTTTTACATGGTATACATAGGATATCTATGCATATATCATATATGACTATAATTAATGATCCATGTAGGCCTTATAAATCCAATCATGTCACCATTGAGGCTTGAGAGGGACTAGGGACATACTGGATTGAATAGACTTTCCAGAGGAGATCTAGTTATGGTTCCCATAAATGGGGGAGGCATAATATCACACATAATATTGGGAGTCATAATTTTATTATAAATCATCTTCATATCATATGTTAAATAATTTAATTTGTTTATTTATTTATATTTATATTTATATTTATATTTATATTACATTTAAATATATATTTAATAATAAATTTATTTAAAAAATTTGTGCAATTTTCAACTGATCCAATAATTACTGAGGTTGGATTGTAAAAGAAATTTAGCAATTATGGTACAAGGAATATTATTTATGAGAGGCAATTAAATAGTGTGGTTGGTATGTTTTCTAGTTTTTTCTATAAACATATTTTTATTTTTGTTCATAATTTATATTCATATGGTTTTTAGGAGGCATATGGGATTGTGGTTTCATGATCACCCGAGAGGCAGGATGAGATAGATGGTGGAGTTGAGGGCTCATGTGCGGCATAATTTCGATGAGGTGGTTTTGGATTTGGGTGATGGCGAGTGGCTTTTAGGAAGTGTGGGTGTTCGTTATTTGTTATCAATTGACCCTAGATTATTTTTTACGCTGAAACGATCTAACCATATAGAATAAATGGTTCATTATCTTCATAATAAACAATTTTTTCTATGGAGTACGGGGAGAGGATACATGCTCTGGACAAGGTTATATAGAGACTGGAGAGAGAGAATGAAGAGCCGAAAAGAAAGCAAGAGTATAAAAATCAAGAGGTGATAGATTATATATGGAGGAACAATCATGGTTTAGTTATGGAGTTCACTATACCAACTATACCTAATTTCCCACCCCCAATCAGACATGATCTCCCACACCCTTAATAACATTTTCAGATGTGTTTTATATGAAATTATATTTATGTTAAATTTTAGTTTTAATTTTATAATTTATGAGTTTTATTTATATTTTTACTTTTTAGATTTTTTTGATTATATGAAATAAAATAAAATTTCAATTACATATAGTTATATTTGCAAGGTAATTTACCATAACAAGATATTTGGGAAATATTTCCATCACAAAAGTGTTTTTTGATTAAAAAACCATCACAAAATGGAGCATCATGAAAAGTTGAATATTTAATTCCTATATCTCTTGGATACCATATCCAATAATAGTAATAAAAATTAAAAACAAATATAATAGAACTTTGTAATGACCTAGCCCATTTCACTCTATAAATAGTTACCAAACCAGTTCGTTGGATGGCCTTAGGCAGACTTAGTTGTATGCTATAATATTTTGACTAGAAGTGGGGGTATAAGGTGGTACTATGAGTGGAATATACCTCAATATTATAATTAAAAAAAATAAATACATAACCAAGAATCATACACAACAGATTACAAAGAATAATAAATAAATAGAAGAATGATATAATAAAAAAATGATTAATGTGTACCAAAATAATCATGGTGACATACAAACACTGATCACCCACTATTTAATTCATAATTATAAGATAAATAGATTAAGAGGAAATACATTAGGCTCTAGTTCCATATACATGAAATGCCATATACCTTTTGTTTGGGAATGTCATGCTGCACTAGCCTGATCCTAATAATCTATATTATTGGCTTCACATGACCATACTATAATAGTCCTCCACCCTATCCATTGTACATCTTCACTCAAACATAGAGAAGAAAAAGGGTTTTCATGCAAACTAGGGATCATGTATAGTGGGTGATAAATTAATTTCATTGGGCTACCCTCAATGGTGAATTAATAATCTTTTATCATAAGTTCCCACTCATGAAATAATCCCAACCCAACCCAATATAATTAGAATGAAAATAATTAATAAAAACCACAATCTAACCTCATTTATATGTCCCTGATCAACCATAACATCATCATCCATGTTGGGGTATATCTGAGCATATATTTTTGGTCATACCTACCTAGTAACAAGTTGAGTCTAAATCTATGGCAGCCCCAACAGTATCGTCATGACTCTAGGGACCTATCCCATTATAGTATAAACATTATACTCCATATCCATGGTAGTTATTACCCATAATAGTCAATCATGTGTCTAGAAACAAATAATTTCATCCATAACCACATATATAATGAATCTAGGGACCCATCCCATAGTAGTATATATTTCTGGATCGAGATCTCTGGTAGCCAAAACCATATACTCCATAGATCTAGTCACCCATAATGTGGTAGTTAGTGTTTCCAACTCCAAATCCTTGGAATCCATTACCATATATCTTCCTAATCTCTTTACACTTCTCGTTTTATTATGAGTATCCAAATATAAATATTTTCTAGCCATAATAACTATCTTTTTGGATCTGGGGATCTATCCTATGGTATTTTGTGAACTCGGCTCCAAATCTATGGAAACCATAACAATATGTACCCCATATTAGAGTACCCATATCACATTAGTATGTGAATATACAACCTAATTATAGGAATCCATAAGCATCATATCCATGAATCATAGGACCCATACTACTATTTTTTGTGCATCTAACTCCCTATCAGTGGCACCCATAACCATTAATCACATAGCTCTAAGGTCCCATCTCATGGTAGTCTTTGTGTGTTATTTTAAATCCATGGTATCCATAACCATTATCTATATATATCTAGGGACTCATACTACGATATAATGTGTATCCAGATCCAAATCCATGAAATAAATTACCATACTACAGCTAAATTCTATGACAACTCCAACAATGTGCTCTAACTCCATGGAAGTTCCCTTATGTGAATCATTCTCTAAATCATGGTAGCCCAACAATATCACATTATCCCTGATGGAGAAAAAAAATTGAGATTAAGAAACATCAAGGGATAAAAAAATACCCACACTCTTTACCATCATAATATCCCCATTATGATTGTACATTGGTTGGATTTCTAGGTGATTCCAACAGCCATCTATAATCAAAAGCAGGAACCCTCTTAGGGTCTGTCAAGCAGTGGGGAAACCCATGGGGACCCTAGGTTAGATAATATACGAATGGAATACCTATGGGGATCCTCAAAACAGATATGAAAGAAGAGGATTTACTCTTGGAATCCTTTGGTTCATAACATATGTTGAGGAATATGAAAGGAACTGTCATGTGTTCTTTTAAAAGGTGTGTAATATTTAGTATTTAGTTAAACCGAGTGGTTGACTAAAGTCATTCTCTATTGAGGAAGTAAATAAAAACTTATTATAGCATTTTGGAAAAATATATAGAATAAAATCACTACTAAAAATAATGGGGGTGTTTAATGATTATAGCACAATAAAATTTATAATGGAAGAAGAATTTATTTTGTTTATTTTTCTCAGTTTGAAATTTAATTGATAAAACACATCGAGAAGATGTTTTATTATAACGTTTTTTATAAGGTGTACTAAATAAAACTATAACTACTAACATAGTTATTGAAACATTTCATTGAAATTAAAATATACTAAATTATAATCCCTTAATCTATAAACCCCTAAAACATATATGAATTTACCTCAACCACAAAGATTAATTGAATTAAATAGTAGGTCATGTATTGAACATGAAATCTTAGAACACTTAATTGATTTTAATTCAAATTATATATAATGTTTTGTGGTGAATTAGGGATCATATAAATACTATAATGGAGGAATAATTGTGTTAAAGGACTATATTTATACCTTACAAATTGATCTTATTTTTTTACCAATTATGATTTGTCTCTCACAGTTCACACATTTCTCGACCTCACATGATGTGTTAATTTTTCAATTACTTTATTTATTTTTTCTCATTAAAAAATAAAATAAAATATCAAATTAATTGAATTATTATAGAAAATTGATTCAAAAAGTGAATAATGTCTTAATTAGATGGAGTACTAATGAAAAATACTATTCAATGGGTGTTGTAGTCATTGTAGAAACATTTTTCATTTGTAAAGATATAGACATGTTATAACATAATATTATTTCTAATAATTATTTGTAGAAAATATAATTAAATTAGTGAATATGTAAATTGAAAATAATTGATGAAATTGAGAGAAATTGGGATTTTATTTCAAAAAACCCAAAAATTACAACACAATGATAATTGATAAGAAGGCTTAAAAGAACGGATCTAGGATTTTATGTGATCCTCTGCCTGAAATGCTTTAAAAATGGAGTAAAACCACACCCCCTCTAACGTAAATAATTCAATTAATTGAAAAAACTTCCAAATTAGTAAAATATAAACTTGTAGAGGGAATGGGAAGCCAGGGTTTCCAGCTGTTACAAGTGTAAATTTGAGAAATAATCCAAAAGTTTTAATCATATCACATTGACATATTAACCCCTATGATGCCTAAACCATATATTCTTATTAAAGGATGATTTTATAAAAAATTATTCTTATATCATATGTCCAAATTTTATACCTATAATGTTTTTGGATGTAGATGATATCTTTAAAAGGGTGATGTGGTGTCAAATTTGAGGATTCTATTCTAGCATTTACTCCATGGATTATTTAATCAGATCACAGTCATTATTATACTTAGATGATATAAATAATATTTTTATCCAATTAGACGAATATTTCTATTTGGAATTTTTATGTTCAAATAAGTTATAAAAACATATTTATCTCCATAATACTATAGTTGTCATTAAAGGTCCAAAACTAGAATCTTCATAAAATTTTCCAATGAATGATATAATCCCAAATATTCCATAAATAAACATACTTAAAATTTTTTGCGGAAATTATATAAATTTTATCAATAAAATATTAAATAATTTTTTTAGCATCACTTATGGGATCCTTGATCAAAATAACTCTATTGGTCCAATGCCCATCTACTAAGTGTAACACATCCCACAAACCAACCTTTAATATCTCACAACCCCACTGGGTGAATGGTTCAAACTTCATAAGTTATATGGCCAAAATCCCACATAATTTCCATGTTAAGCAAGGTTTTCTAAAACACCGAACACACCCATTACCTCTACTCATAACCAATTCCCAAAAATAGGGGGACAATCTCATGCTTTAAATAGTCATGGGTCTCAAAATTTATATTCTAAGTTATTTCCTAATTTTCTCAGTCCATACTTAGTTTTCATAACACATATCCCATAATAGGCCTATAAATCAATTTACAATATGATGATACTCTATATCATAGATTTCCCACCCTGAATAACCTCTTAATAGTCCTAAAAACAATATGATGGTTCATATATTGAATTCTATGTAAAAAAATAATTAGAATGACCACCTGTTGTGACCAATTCTAGTCCTAGTTTGGAAAGTAACTCAAATACCTCAAATGAGTAACAAATGAGTAGTACACATTGTGTTCCCCAAGTACACTACATGTATTAAAAAATTCTACACCTTGGACAATAATTTCCACATTCCTTGGGTGCTCCCTAGGTCTCTTCATGTACAAATATGTATCCTGAGTACACATAGGGCCTGGCCGTGTACAAAAACATTTCCATGTCCTCCACTGCTGGGGTGTCGAGACAAGTACTCAACCACATGGCAATGTAACACTAAAAGATGTATACTCACACTATATAAAATATAATCATAGGAAATCTATATTCCTTGAATAAGAATAACACACAGTGTGTATCCTTTGAACCACACATTGTGTGATCACTTTTTCCAAATGAGAAACCCCTAATATATTCTCTAAAATTGTATTTCCCCCAAAATAAGAATAGAGTGACCATAATGGGGTCAACAAAAGTCATCCATGGGAAGTTAAAACAAATTTTTTATGGAGATAGAGGAATAAAAATCATAAACAAGTATACATTTATATGGAAACCGCTAATGCCTCAGTTCGATATGTGCTTCACAACTCCCACACGATGATCATAGTCCTCCTATGCTCATCTATGATACCACCCTTAACACTAATCTCTCCCTATGAGACATAAAAAATGAAATCTCACACAGGGTTTTTGATGAGGCAATGAAATTGGAAATGAGAATAAATAGAGTAAAATGAAACAGAGATGAAAATAATAAAGGGACCCAGGTCTGACCATAGTGCCCACATTGAGGTGGTACCATGGCATGGAAAAACACCCCATTCCTGACTAAAAAATTGGATCATAATCCCAATTCTATTCTCTTTTCAATTAATATCACCAGTAAAATGTGCATGAATAATTTAATATTTAATTCATTAAATATTGAATACAGAATATTATATAAAACTTTGAATAGTTTTGTATTATACTAAACTTATTTACTGAGTTAAAAACCAATTTTGGGAAAAATATATTGTTCAAAAAAAATTAGATCATATGACAGGAGAAAATGAATATCCAACCCCTCACTAGCCTAAAAAACAAAAAAAAATCAAATTTCTACTAATTTTCATATCCTAGAAAAACACATGGATTCAAATTCTACATCTTAATAGTCTTTATTAACCATAATAAAATTGTTAAATCATTATGATTTGATTAATGAAATGATATTATGATATTAGAATAACCATCATCAATTAATCATCCATCCCAATGGTAAATGAAAACATCCTCATGCTTATGTAATGACTACCATCTCTAGGACCGATGTATTTAATTTTTCATCATCACCCCTCATGGATGGTCAAATTGATTTATTTAATTATTATATGTGATATTTATAAAATTATTTTGATTATATAAATATTAAATGTTTTTTTTTTATTTTTTTCCTCTTATCCATTATAAGATGATAACGTCACTCACGCATACGTGAGACTACTAGCTCCATAAAGCTATGAAAACTAACTTTTATTCCCTATTAATGTGGAGTGTCATAAATATAGATCTAAAAATAGACATGATATAATTATTAATCTATATAAATGAATTATTTTTTTACCATTCTTCCATTCCATCTATTGAAAAGTGAAAACATAACTCATGCGTAGGTTTAGACTATCGCAGTAGTGAAGTGATGTAATCTATTTTCATCACCACCATATATTAATGGTAATAAAATTTTATTAAATGAATAAATAAGATAATTACAAAAATAATATTAGTATGGATATGATAAAACCAATAAAAATTACTAATTATTGGAACCATCCAACCAAAACATCATAAAAAATAGAAAAGTGGACACCCATAAAGGGGATTTTAATGAGGATTTATTAACAAAAGATTAATAGGAAATTATATGTGAATCATCTATAGAATTAAATCAAAGAATATTGTTCTATAATATAATTATAATAAATATAAATCATTATATAGTAGATTTATAGAATGTATCAACATATTTATGACATGAGGTATGCAATTCTTGTCTCACATTTATTTATATGAGACATTTTCAACATGAAACACTTATTTCTTTTGTGTGTTCTATATAATAGACATGAATATAATTGATGATTCTATTATGAATATTATGGTGATATAAAAATATATGTAATGTTATCCATACCAAAAGTGTATAACCCCAATGAAACCTACATGTTTGAGTTGGGGGTGGAACACGAACTCATGCATGCATCCTCATATGAAGGAGGTTGATGAATAGCTATGAGGTCTTGTGGAACATTGTGGGGGTAAAATGTCATTGATACCTAGTAAATATTTGTGTAAAATAATGGAAGTTTCAAAAATAATCAATATATAATGATTAAATAAAAAACCATCAAAATTGCGGTAAATACAAAAAAACCCAACTCATGTTGTAGTAGTATGTAAGGCTAAGTAATAACCCAAATATAAATGAATAGATCTAATGTATGGGTAATAAAATAAATAATGATGAAATTTATAGCCCAAGTCCCATATATAATTTTCTTCATCCTCCAAATATCCTTCTTACCCATCCACCGTAGGCCCCTTGCCCTTTTCTGGATCCCTAGCCCTGAAATATATAAGCGCACTTTAATTCATTAGTAATGTGTGAGTATAAGACTTAGTAGGACAATATAAAATCCATTTACATTAGGGAATAAATAATTAAATAATATTAAATAATATTAAATAGATTTTAGATGAAATAAATATATCTCACAATTTAAAATATATACTAGGTCCTCATAGACTGAATCTACCTTCTTTGGAACTCTGAAAGAAGGAATGTTGATCACCCTCCTGAAACATCCCCTTTGATGAGACAAACTAAAAACATGGTTTAAACATATCCCATGGTTAAATAGTTAAATACATATCAACCACAATCATGAAAAATACCTCTCAAGGGATAGTCCAATAAGATCCACCAGGATGATCAATTATAAACGATAGAAGAATAACACATATGATTGTAATACATATGATAGATCAATCAATGAGTATCATGGTAATCAAAATACATATGAAAGAAACATAATCATAGGTTAGTGGGATGCACACAAACCTCATGTGATCAATAATCAGATATAGGGTCCCGACGGATAAACATGCACACCAAAAAAATTCCAATATTCCATAAAAGACGCTAAAATCAAGGGATTAAAAAATTGGGTTCAATAACGATGACCTATGAAATAATTATTATCAATTTCTAGATTCAAAAATTGATCTGAGAAAAATTCTACATTCGACAAGATTAGAACTCACGGATTATGTCAGAATTAGAGACATTTCCGTAATGGTAGGTTAAGATAAAACATATAAAAGAAGTTCCACTTATTAAAATGATATAGGGCTAATGGATGTTTTAATGCTCAAAAACTTAATATGGGTGTCGATTATTCTAATGATCCACAATTCCATTGTTATATCTCCTAAGAAATTCCATATTTCATCAATTAATTGAGAATTTAATCGAATTTGGTCTTGGAGAATATGGGATGATTGATCTAGATGAAGATTTGACTTACTATATTGGAAGAACATCATTGAACCAATGTCTAGGCATCTAACATACAAGGAAGAATGGGAGGAGAGAGACAAAAACTGCATGGAGAGATCCTAGGATTTAGGGAGTAAGGAAAGAGTGAAATAAGAGAATAATTGAGTTCTCTATGAATTAAATCTACTAAAATTGGATATATTTATTTTTTGATATTAATATTGAAATTGTGAACATTAAGAATGATTGATATGATGAAAGAGGCATCGCTTCGAGTTAAAATTATGAAGCCCATTCACATCATGAATCTATTTCATGTCCTAAATATATATTCATTGATTCCACCAAGAATACAATTCACAGCGTGAATTTACATTCATATTGTTAACCACTCATATTTCTAAATTTCCTTTCATTGAGACATTTCCTTCTCCAAACACCCATAACAAGGCTTAATGTATTTAGTTACACACATTAAATGAAGAATCATAAAATTTAGAATAACATGAGACTAAGTATTTTTCAAATATTCTCTAATAACTACATTATATCCAATTGATGAGTCCCAAATGGTCTTCTCAACCAATTAGGCCACTACACCTAAATGTCTGATTCCCACTCACATGTCTCTTCCTGAAAAGTCTTCTACTTCCATATAACCAGAAAAGGAATAATGATATTCCATAATAAATACTTTTCACTTGGTTTAACTATCTAAATAGTTCATCCAAAAAAATATTCATCCTTATCTAGTTTAATATCCTTACATCCAAGAAAATGTGAAGGAATAAGATAATACTGACAATGGTAAGATATGTGGAATACATTTTGCATACATAAATACCATGTGGGAAGGTGAAATTGATAGGAAAATATTTTGATGTTTTAGCAGATCTTGGTTTGTCTGACATACCTTGGGGCCACTACTCCCTAACTTTTTAAATGCATCTACCATAACCAAGGGGACACCCATAGGAAGATATCATTTACCATAGTTAATTAAAAGGGTTATCTACTTCGGTCAGAAAAATAATATTTTCTTTTCTGGAACATAAAAATCTATTTTTAATAAATTCAAAATTAGAAATGATATCCTATACTATACTCCAAAAAAATAATGATTCACCTGATTCATGCAAGAATAGAGGTGAACAACATATCCCCCATACAGATTCTCAAATGGATCAATATGAATTGAGGGATGAAAAATATTATTTTTTGTGAAATACACTATATCCAAGTGATCATCCAGAGATCCTATGAAATTAAGAATAAACACTTTGATCATATACCATAAAGTATGGATAATTCATTTTAAATTCCCATCAATATGAATATGAAAGGCCGCACTTCGCTTTAATTTGGTACCCATTGATTCTGCATGCCCTGTCTAAACTGTGAGGTAATTTTGGAATTTCTATCATATACCATGATAAAATTACCTATAAAAATCCACACAATATCTATATGGTTTAACATTCTTAGATAATCAAGAGAGTTCAACTCTCAGATATGTATGAAGTGATACACCTTAGTCAACTGATCCACTACCACCCAAACTATTTCCTGACATCTTGGAGTCTTGGGAAACCCTATCCTAAAGTCTATTGTCACCTCATCCCACTTAAAATTCCACACTATATATTGGTAGAGTAACCTTCTAGGTCTTTAATTTTTTGATAGGATTCTCTGACAAGTCAGAAAATGGGAGGTAGAGCTTGGAATGTCACTCTTCAAACTACACAACTATAACTACGTATTGACATCATGATACATCTTGGCTTACCCTGGATGAATTACCCACAACATAGAATTATTTCATGTCATTAATCCTCTATCATGAACGATTGGTCCATTTCTCTATATTGAACAAAAAACACTCCAAATTTTTTAAATCGCTAGCCCGAAATGGAACCACTACCTTCCCCCTATCTTGTATCACTATGAACTCTAGAACAATATTCTGAATAAAATCCACTCATTCTACCAATTAGGATGTGATCAATAAGGGTTAACAAACCATTATCCCTTGATCCTTAGTTATAAACACATTCTAGTCTACCAATAGATCCATGAGATTCTACTCATCATCTGAAGTTCACTCACAAAATTCTTATATCATTACACTAAGTTCATATGTAACCACATTTCATTTATTGGGGAATACTTCTTCATGAATTCATATTTCTGCATATAATTTACCCAACACATTTGTTAACAAATAAGTTCATGAAAAGATAAGGTGTACGGAATAATTTTATACTCTTTACAAATAAAAAATATCTCAATGAATATGTGGTTAGATATAAGTTTTAATTCATGGTACACAACCACCAAATCCATGTTATGAGTAGTGTAGTTATTCTAATGGGGTCGTATCTGATGAGACGCCTTAGGAACTACCATATCAATATAAAATAGAACAAATAATTATACAACAATAAACAAAAAATAATAATTACAAAAGTCCATGTCTTGGAATAATCAGGATCAGACATGACATAAAAAATTTATTAAACTCTAAGAGAATAACATCAAACTATTTTACCCTATCAAACATGACTTATTGGTCAGAAAAAACAAGGGAACTGCTAGAAGAGAAATGCCCTGAAAAACCTCCTTTAGTTCCCATCTATTCTAAGATAAATCTATATCTCATACAGATTTTATGGTCATTCCCAATAAAGGACTGCATATAACTTCTCTAGATCATCCAATATTCCAATAATTGAAACTTCATGACCAATAAATCACTCCTCTTGTATCTACAAGTGACACTTTATTTACTTTCAATAAAATTGATTTTCTAAAAACATACTCAACATGACATATAGGTTTTTGTAATTTCATTTTAAATTAATGGAATATATAAGGATTTAATCAATGAATACAACGCTGAAGGAATCCATGTATTGGTGAAATGCCTTGTTCGTGAGGGATTTTAACTCTTCCAGAGCATTCATTCGCCCAAAAGGAATAATAATAAATTCACAAAATCTATACATACTCCTATTTTTTATGATATATTTCATTATTTATCATATAAGATGGATTCTAGAACCAATATCCATCTTATAAAACCCCTAGGATCCTCTTAATTGATCATAGAAGTCATTTATTCTCGAAAAAATATACCTTGTCATCATAGTGATATGAACCAACTTTGGGTATTCCACACAAGATTGAAGAACAATTTCTACCTTCATGGAAAACAACAACTGAGTGCCTCAAGGGGATGTTCTCGATCTAATAAAGCATTTTAGCATATATCATCAAGAATCACCTTAGGATTTGTCAGTATAGCTAGTGGCATACAGTGTGGGTAAATGTATATCAGACAAAAATTAGGTTACATATGAATATAAAACTAAACTCCACGGTGTGGAAGAAATTACATGAAATCCTATGGAAAAATATCTTGTTATAGGTCTACAACCTATAGAAAAGATGAGGGAGTATCCATTTGATCCGCTGCAAGGATCATGCCAATCACCTATGCTAAAATGTATTCTCTTTAATGATGGTATGGTCATATTCTTCCTTCCATAACATCCACTTCACTGAAAGATAATAACTTTTACCTTTCAGGTGATTTAAAAGTGACTCTTTTCTAAAAATAATAACTGTGTGAATAATAACTAATTAACTATCCCATTCTAGGAATCATATTATACATTCTCAATATTAGAATTTTGAAGTTTAACACATGCTCATAGATAAAAACCACCATTAGACATTCTGAACAACTATGAAGATGATCCAATTTTCATTCTGGGGGTGTATAGATTGATTGAAAATCATAGCAGTACAAAATGATAGGTCTAACCTGTTATCCACATAAGGAGATATAAATGAATGAGATTATCCTATATGAAATACTGAAATAGATAGAGTAGAAGAGACCATGACCATAAAATAAACTATCAAGGCCCCCTGTACCATCATTAAATGCCTGATCAAATGCATAATAACTACCTTCCACCTCTCATTGATACCGAAAAGGCTCATAAGTCACCTGGTTTACTGACCCCTAGGAGTTATACACTAGCATTTGTGATTCTTTGAATACTCTTGCAGAACACATCCAAAAATCCCTGTCACAAAACCCCTTCAAATTCCCCATCTTTCCACGCTGATGATAGGTATTGAGAGAAAAGGTACAATCCATGAGAAAGTGTCCCTTTATTCCACACTTATAGAAAGTAGTAGATTTATTACGTATATAGGTAATTTAGGATGATAATCTCTATTATGAATGATGTTTAACACCATGAAATATATTCATTGACTTCATATTATTTTTATTAGAAAAGGTAATAGGTTCCATATTGAGAAATTTTCCGATCGATCTATTATCAGTCATAAGAAGACATGAAGCATATTCTTCTTCAATGTCCTTCTCAATTGTCTAATATTTTCAAATACCTATTGTATATGTTATTAGATTAATATTACTAACCTGAAATTTCATCCCCGTGTGAAGAGAAATCTCAAAAGTCCTTTCTTAATAAGCCTCACCCCCACCAGAATAAGGGAAAAGTGAAGTAGATCTATATAGCATGCTGAATATGAAAACCCTATCATCATCCCCTACAAGAGATCCAGGAAACTTTCATCATGGTCTAACATCAGAGAATTCAGAAATTATTCGTCAATTTAGGATCCTTGATGGTACGCAAGGTATTTCTCAATTTCTACCATCATGTATCATGATATCCCACCTTATCCAAGATGTTAATTGAAGTTAAAAGGCCACAATCTCCACTTTATGATCCAATGGGGTCTCTACCATGACCAATAACCACTCAATTACCTATATCTAATCCTACATGTTCTGAGGGCCTCTGGTTCTCTAGAAATATGGGGGATTATTAATGTAGATGTCAGAATAATAGTCAACCATTATTGGCCAATCCCTTATGGGCTTCAACACATTGAATTTGCACCATTTGAAAGACTATCTGCTATAATGGTTTTGTTTCATGACACGATAGAGGAATTAAGGGAGCATGTTTGGTTTCATCCTCCAGTACGAAAAGGGTGGAATTGGCGATGAAAGATGTCTCTGAGGTGGTATTTCATGAAATTGTAGAACAAGAATTGTTGTAAGACATCAGCAAAAATAATTAAACCTATAACCATAATTCATAGAAAAGGGAGAAAGACAAGTTTCAAATTAAGAGTCTGCCTTAAAGAATACGTCATAAATCCTAAGTACTACCTAAAACCCAAGTCATTCATTCAGTACCCAAACGTTAGTCACAATAACATATATACACTAAATCATAGAATTAAATAGGATAAAATAAAATAATACATGAAATAATATACAAAATAAAGAATCAAAATATCAACAGGAAATTAATTATTTTGGAATTATATAATGACATAAAGATGCATATATGGAATGTCAACCTAATTTCCTATCAAAATACATAAGTAAAAAAAAATAAAAAAAAATTAACATATCATTACAATTTTAATCACCAAATGGATGAATTTAATCAACTCTAACATCTCATTGAAGGAAAATAATTTCCCACATTTTTGAAATTTGGAGGCCTGATATAGAATTTTATCTTGGAAGTGACATAGCTCCCTTGCTTGAATACCAACCATTATATCTATTATCTAACCTATCCAGAACAAATGGAAATATAATAATCATATTTATAAACCTAGTGCTCTAAAACCATTTTGTAACACCCCAACCTAAACCTTGATATCTAAGAGGGGGTTCATAAATTACATTAAGTGTTATTCCCCCTATATAAGAGGAATAATACTAGTGGTGAGGGTTTATGGAACATTTTGGGGAGACTAGGTAAAAACCATATTAAATAAATTTATGGAACCAAAATAATAAAAAATTAAAAATAAATAAACTAATAATTATCAATATATCAAAAAATAATAGTAAACCTAGCACATGTTGTGGTAGTATGGAATTCTAGGTAATAATTGAGAACTAAATTAAAAGATACAATGTATAGGCAAAACAATAAATAATGTAGAAACATCTAGTGAAACTTCTATTTAGAACCATATTAATCATATATTTTACCTAATAACCCATCCAATAATTTCCGATTCCCTTCATCTGATCCCTTTTAATGAAATCTACAGGAACACAGAAATACACGATTAGGGTGTTAGTATAAGACTCTATAGGATACCGCAAAACACCATAACATTATTCCAAAACATATGTAATATAAATCAATGATATTAATTTTTTAGATATAAAAAATAATATATATTACAATATTAATCATTTCTAGTGTCCTTGGGGATGGACCCTACCTACTTTGGCATCATATGGGAAGAAATATCGATTGAAATACTTTCACAACCCCAAAAATGTGATTGTTAAAAAACATGGTTGTCTCATTCCCCCAAATGGGATAGTACAACGCATTTCAGCCATACTCATATCATATACCTCCCTAGGGATTATATAATAGCATCTACCTACATGATCAACTGTAAAGGAAATAATAACATAACATAAGATACAAACATATATGACACAACAATCAACAAGTATCATATTCATCACAATCTATATGCATGAAACACAACAAGGGGTCAACATGCTACACATTCATACCTCATGTGATCAAGAATCAAACATAATTTTCTCATGGATACACATTCATTCCAATAATCATTATAATAACCCATATAAAATATGTGCTAATGGCTAGAACATCTCACCTTAGTTGGAATAAGCATGATCAACGAAAGGGTCCCCATCCATGATTGAAAGTACTCCTAGATCCTATAACCATTCCATGTTTGAATTTATTTGAAGTCTCTTTTTGAGGTAGAAGAGTAAAAAACACCCTAATATTGGATAATATGAAACATACATGATAATATTCACTATTAATAATGTTCTATGTCTAAAGATTTCACTGATGAAAAAACTATCAATATGTTTTCCAATTATATCAAAGATCCATAACCCCCTTGTTATATTTCCATAAAACTCTTATATATGATCAATAAATGAATAATATAATTAGGTTTTATAAATTAGAATAAGGGAGTATTCATCTAGATAAATATAGAACATACATGATTATAATCACATGATGGAATCAATGTTTGATCAACGAACGATGAAGCAAAAAGGGTAGGAGTGATCCTAAAATATCATTGAGAGAGCCTAGGATTACTAGAGTAAAGAAATAAATGAATAATAAAATAAGTGAGCACTCAAGTCATTAAATCATTTCAAACTAGCCTACTTCATGTTTTGAATTTGGGATTCGAATCATGAACTTTTAGATTAGATGATACCTTGAAAAACAAATCACCTGAGATGAAAAAACCAAATACCATTCAAATAATTAATTTACCTTTTGTGTCATGAATTGATTTCACATCATGAATGAAGATTAATGGATTCCACACAGAATCCCATTCACATCATGAAAATCCATTTACGGTGTAAACCACTCCTGTAGACGAATTTCTACTATTTGAGACATTTCCTTATCCCAACACCCCTATTTAGACTCAAATCATTTAGTGGAATCCATAAAATGTGACAAAACAAGGAAAATTATGTTCCTAGAGTATAAGGATGGTACAATAATGTTTGACATTACCAATGCTGTAAGGGTTCTTTATCTCAATATTTTTAGCTAAGACATGTATCATGTTATGAACCTTTTTTTTCTTATATGATGTATATACATCTATTGGATATATTATATCATGAATCAAATTATATAAATGGTATTTAATGTTTTTTATGTTATATATTTAAGGGGGTTTGATTCAGAAGTTACCAATGTAATAAGGGATTATATCACAATTTAATCTCTTTTCAGGATTGTTTAAGTTAGATATCCATTAATGGAAATTAAATGATATATATAATTTAAACCCTTATACAACATTTTACTCTATTTATTTATATAATTATCTAGTGTTATGAAAATTTTCTTCTTTTGGTACATAAAATGATCGAATTGTTTTTATGAAAAGATTACATTATTCCATTCTTAGGTCATAAATCATCATCCTCCATGTCCATGTTCTTGAAAATGTTTTCTGGAATAATTTATATATACGAAAAATGATTTATAAACACTATCTTTACTTCCCCTTTCTGTCCATTAAAACTTATTAAAATGAATCTTTTAAAAAGTGTTCAATATAACCAACTTTTTCCTTTTTTCAAATGTTTTAAAATAATGATCAATTTTAATACAAACAACATAATAATATTTTCCCTCTATTAACATTAATTTCTTTAAATATTAATTTATAAGTTTTAATGTTTTCTTTTCAAGTTAAATCTTTATTTTTATTTCTTATGTAATTTTTATAGTTTATGAATACTGAAAGAAAATTATATCTTACCTTTTTTAAATGAATGTCAAAATTCAATATTAACATTATTTTTCATCAATGTCAAAATCATTTGTGGATTTTAATGATTCACTTGGGGTATAACATTATTATACCATTAAATGTTATTCTTTGGATGGGTAATAATGTTTATGTTTTATGGATTCTCCCATGAAATCCATTATGTTCCAAATGGTTAATTAATCTATAATAAAGTCATTATGAAACCTATTTACATTAAATGGTTTGTGGTATGATAAGTATTTTTATGATATTATGGAATAATCATATATAAATTTTATTATGTTATTTTATTGCCAAAAACTATATATCCCTCTATTCCATTAGAGAAAAATGATATCTCGTGAGATATTAGGAATTTTAATGGGGTGTGAAACCAGTTCAAAAAGGGACTCTGTCAATATTGATAGTGTTGATGGTGAGCCTTTCAAAATGATTTTCTATACTTAACTGTATTCCAAAAACATATGTCTTATGATTGTGATATGATATAATGGTTCATATTATATTATTTATTATTCAACATTATTTCAACTCCTATATTTTTTTTAAAATTTCGTTATGCCTCGACTCATTATTTATGATCAATGAATTATTATGTATGAATATTTTATGTTATGGTCATGCACTCTTAACCCTATTCTTATTTTATTCTAACATGTAATCATTGATTGTCATCTCAAATTTTTATACATTTTGAGAATCAGAGGCAACTTATTATAAGGTTTTTGATTTCACCAGGTTATGAAGAATGATAGCATATAAGATATTTCTACATAGGTATCATGTGAAAATAAATTTATGAGAGGTATTGAAGACCTATTTTGTAATTATATAATTTGGGTATAATTTTAAAAATAATTACTTAGTTAGAAACGCATGGGTATGTAAGTATCTCAAAAAGAAAAAGTCATTGGGAATATAAGTGACCCAATAATTTCAATTGATATTGTAATTATAAATTGTTAAAATTTTGTTGGTCTCAATCCCAATATGAAAGGAATATAATTTTCGTACCAGATCCGAGCGTACATATCCTATGATATCATTGTTGACATCAATGTTGGTTTTAGATAACTTCAGAGATTAGGATTCTATCAAATGAGGAAAATATAAGATCTAATAAAACCATTATGGGTTGATAAGTTTAAGGATGATCATAAATTTAAAGGAATAAATAACCTTATTAAGTTTCATGTTATGGGGTTTTTAGTTTAAAAATGACAGTTTTAAAAATTTTGTTGTGTTTTAATATAGCAGTGAGTTATATAACCCATAGGTTTAACATGTTTCATATAGTGAAATTATTTAGGATAAATGTTATTAGGGAGTTAACATGAATGAAACAAAGTACCTTTATGGTTAATACATTATGTGATGATGGGGTAAATATGGTTATTTGGAGTAAAGGGGTTATAATATTTTGAGAACATAAGAGATTGAAATGTTATTTAGTGACTAAGTGATTAATTTTATTTTTGTTTAATTCTAAATTATTAGGTAAATTATGTGATTACAATAAACAAAATATTAATTTTTAGGATGGAATTTTATTTTAGGAATAAATATTGAGTATACTTAAAGAAGAATATTTGTTTTCTATTGTGGTTTTGAACTGATTCAGGTTATTCAAGGAAATTATATGTATATTTTAGAGAATATATGATATGGGTATATTTTTTTTATGTGTTGATGATTGATAAATTTTATTTCTGTATAAAAGTTATGTGGATGTTGAAAAAGTAAGTGATCAAATAATTATGCATTTTTGGGATTTAAATTTGTTCATAAATATTTTGGAAGAGTTTAAAGGTTAATTATTTATAGAATTATTTATGATAAGCTAAGAGTGTAAATTTTTCATCAATTTAGGATTAATTTTGTATTTCTTTATATTAAATATTATCTTAACATGTTATAATAATTTTTATTTTTAGTTAATGGGTAGAAACATGAAGAAATGTTTTTCATCAATTTGTTAAACTTGTGATCTATTAAAATAAAATTTTATTGCTTCAGGAAGGAAAATCATCATAGATATTTATCTTATGGCATGATTAAAATGTGGAAAATTTCTCAAAACCTAACCAAAGTATGATATTATGGGTAGAAATAAATTAATATATTCTTTATCTTAGTTGTAAATGAATTTCTCAAACATAAGAAATAGGAATATAAATCAAATGAGCCCGAGGAGGAGAATATTACTAAGTTATAAAGGTAAATATTATAAAACTCATTTAAAAGTAAAAGTATAAAAATGGTAAAGGAATTGTTAAAAAAAAATACAGGAAATTAAAAATTTTTGAATACTTAAAATAGATTTTTTTTTTCAAAAGAAAATGTAATATATGTGGATTAATAATAATATCCTTAAATTTACGTAGATTGTTCTTCAACTCTTTAAATTGATTCTGATAATGTTTTAAACCCTCTTTATAAGTTGTGAGATAAAATTGTGATTACACAATTAATTTAAGGGGGTTGAATGAAACACCCAAATATTCAAAAATTTATTTTATTTTTATTTAATTGTATGATCGATAGCATGTACCACATGAAACACCAATTCTATATGAACTATTGTACACAATGAAAATATTATTATTGATATATAACAATTATAACATTGTCATTATTTTGATTGGTCTGAATAGAACTATCCACATTATGAAATATATGTTTAAATACTTTCATTACTAACTTTTAATGATTAGTTATGATGATATAACTAATCAATGTTTAATTAAAAAAAATTAATAATATAGTTTTTAAAAAAGTTATGGTTAAAAAGAAAAAATTTTATATTAAAAAAAGACTTCCTTATATTATGAATTTTTATTTGTAATAAAAATTATAGATTTTTAGAATTTTAATTTAACTAAATTAAATAATTTCTTTTTTTTATAACAAACAATTTACCTTATGGTGAATTTTTTTATTTTTCAAAAATATTAAAATTTTCGAGGAATAGTGAAAAATATCGATTTTACAAACACTTTCACTATTATAACATTTTCATGATATATTAACTATTTTAAATTATATGAATAATTTTTTATTGGCAATTTATACAGTAAAAAATAAATATAATGAACTCAAACATAAAATATCTAACTAACCAATCTATTTTTAATAATTGTGAACTCTATGGATCATTTTTATTCAAATAAAAAAAATCTATTTTCAACAGTTCTCTTTTAATTATATTTTTTATAAGGTTTTATTATTTTTATTTTGTTTCAAAGTAAAAAAATTCTCATTTTATTAAAAAAATACTATTAATTCCATGGTAACCAACATTATAGAACAAATTTCATAAAATCATTTTTATACTTAAAAAAATATTTTTTATGAAAATGGTATTTCATTTGATTTGTTGAAATTCAATTAAATTTAATTATGACTGTTAATGGAAATTTAAAATTATAAAATAGATTATATATTTGGTATTGGAATTTTCTAACTTGATAATTAGGTTCATTTCATTTTCTCTCTAATGAATAGTATCCATGGTAAATTTTTAACACCTTAGTAAAGGGTAAAATTGGATAGATGAGGTTGAAGTATTGGAAAAGTTTTAAAAATATCTCAACCAAATAACATGAATTCATTTTATGAGTGTATTTAGTCTAATTAAACCTTATTTACAACAATATAGATTTTTTTACGTCTTCCATTGATAATGACCTTTATATTATTATTTTTAATTATGATTAAAAAATTTCAGTTTCTTTAATTTAATATAATTATTTTTTATCATATAATTAAAAAAATGATGTGAATTGTTTTATTGATGAATACTTTAATATTTTTATAATATAACTTTATTTTTAGATTTTTAATACTATTTTTTCATAAAATACATATGTATAAATAATTCATCACTTGTACATGGGTGTGAAAAATAAAATGAAATAGATTTAAAATATTAAAAGTTATGTGGTTTGCATAATTTTGTAACATCCCATTATGGAGGCTACTCAACTAGTTCCCCATACCAGTTCAAAATAAGACTTCAGGTATGACTCCCCATATTTCAAATGTTGTCGACTAGTAGTGGGGGTCTCAGGATGTACCATGGGGAGACTACATCACCTTACCAGAGTGCACAGTAACAAAATAAATAACCAACTTTCATACAACAACCATAAATATTATAGTTTTCAATATAAACAAAACAAATGATGTTGTAATAATGTATAATGTAGAGGAAATAGAATTGTATATGGATGATCATCCATTAGAAAAATCACATATAAATATAAAGATATAATAAAAGAAAAAAATAAATGTTTATATTGATCAACTACATCCCCAAACCTCACCTCATCATGATATGAAATCCCATCCCATCTATCCAACAAAGTTGTCCAACTCTGGTCTCCTCCCAACTTATCATGAAAATAAGTGAAAAATCCTCTCATGTACCATTGTTACAAGGTCTATTGAGTATGTAATGATTACATAATTTAGTATTAAACCACCGACACAGTACTATACATAACTAGTGTATCAAATGTATGTGCATGTGAAAATATTATATGAAAAAAATTAAAAAAAATAAACTATTGTAAATAAATAAACACTATAATACCTACTTTGGATAGTGTCAGGGTGTCTCTATAAACATCTTGATGATCGTGCCAACTATAACCACACACGGGGATAAGTCATACCCTTGATCCAGTAAGTAGTATCAATCCTTATTCTCTTGAACCTAATTGACCAAAATTGCTTTAGATGGTTTTATTGTGTCACTATAAATTTCATGATTTCCTTTCCAAACATATAAAAACCTTGTCCTAGGGTGTAAACTAGGTATTCCAGAATCTCAGGTAGAAATTAATAATAATCTCATAAAAAAGAGACTCAACAGAAAGATCCCATGGGCCATGGGAATTTCTAAAATCTTCAATTTAAAAAATGAATCAAAATTAATACCCAAGCATCCCAAGTTGTCAATGACTGTATATTTATCCTCCATATCACCATTTCAACTAGTTGTGTCTTATATATATTAGGAATCCCAATAAGATAGCCAAAATAACATAAGTCTTGCATTTATAGTTCCTATGGATGATATTGGAATCTCTTAATAAAAGTGACCATAATATAACACCCAATCCTAGATGGTTGGATCTTAGACATACGAGGTATCCAACAGACCTCAAGGATTCATGGCATACCATAAAAAACTAATGTTAATTCCTGATATCCCAATAATTATTTTCATGGGTTGACAGCTGGATCCTAGAATAAACACTAGGAATCAACAATGATGTCAACACATTCAGGAAGTATCATTCAAATATAAAATAAGAATGAAAATATAGATCCTAGGAAGTGCCTCTGGGCATCACCAATATCGCCATATTGTCTTTTATGGACCATGGGAAGGGTAATAGGTATCGTATCTATGAATTTATTACTACATAAAAATAAAAAAGTGAAATTACATTTATATGGTAAGGGTGGAAAAATTATTAAAACCATCACCTATTTGTATATCCCCTTGAACTCACATAATCGATATGGGTTCAATGTAGACACATGATTCGATCTCTACCCATTCCAAATGACACACTCTCACTAGGGTAAGAAGTGATAATTTGACCTACTAGGATCCCCTAAGGTGTTATTGATGTATCTCAGGCCTCCATTATAATTCATACTAGAGAGATAAACTTAATCCAAATCCCTTTCCTAGGAAACCAAGGTCAGGATAAACACTTGACCTCTCCACTAATCATATTTTTTTTATCTGTCATGGTCAACCCCTTTTCCACACATCATGAGCCATCACCTCTCTTTACGGATTGGTTGATAATTCACCAACCATTAGTTCCACCACAACCTGTCCATTAAAATAGATATTCTCTACCATTGGTAATAGAGAATTACATTTTACATATGAGGGTTCATCGAGACCCTCTACACCATGTAAAATCTCATACATAGTCCCCATTTTTTATTAAATGACATAATTTTTTTAAAAGGAGACCATATCATAATCTTTTGAGTCTACACATAACAAATACATATAATCAATGAACTAGGCCAAAGGGTAGATGAATAATGACCACCTACCATTTTAGGATCTTTCTCAATTATTCTCTAGGGAGCAATAATATCTTCCATGGACTGGTGAGATCTTTCAAGGCTATTACTAGCTCCCACCACTAGACAAGATCCTATCCCACACCAAGAATCACAAATAGTGAATTATGTCATTTTATAATAAATTAAACTTTTTTATATTGGGATTTATGAATAAATTTTTTTTTTCAGTTTCATCACACTAAAACTATGAGTGATGCTGTGAAATATATATCAAAAATTTATTTGGACCTAGGTTGTACGAAAGAAAATATTATTGATGTGGATTCAATATCACAATAATTCAACATATGGTGAAAACAATAGATATTTTCAAAGGTTGATGTACCAAAACTAAATGAATCATGATCATAGGAGGACATCATCTTGGGTTCCCCTCTAGCTAGGCCACATGAAAACTATGATGAAATCGGGTGATTTCACTATCCTTCAGTGAAATCATTGTTTCATCCCTAAATAGAAAAAAATAAAAAATGACATAAATTGAAGGAAGCTAAAATGGAAAATTGGAGGAGTAATAGAATAAGCATCGACACCATCAGATCGTACACACATATTCCATTAATGTCAAAGAAAATAGGGAGGGGTGGTACCATCGAAAACCTCCCATGTGCCACTAGAAATTTGAACTAAGAATTGGTGGACTGAACAACCATTTTTAAAAAAAACTTGTATTTAATGATTCACTGCATGAAAAAAATTGTTCAATCCATGAATTTTTAATTGTTCAACCTAAATCCACTTTTCCATGTCTTGAATTCTACAGGAATGCCCCATTATAACCATTCACATTCATGAATCTCTATTCATGATGTAAATATATTTATGAAACTATTCTAAGTATCTAGAGTTAGTCATTCATCCTATAATGATTAATCGAGCAATCAAGACTTCCACAAGAAAAGAAATCATAAACATACCACCCCATATTAATGCCCAACCATCCAAAACCTCATTATAATTCATTTTCCTCAAAATGATTATGTTTTAATTGGAAAATTCAAATTCCATCATGAATTTTCAAATAGGTAAGAAAACAGGTTCTTACTATCTCTCACCCCATAAAAATTATAATCCATGTGATGTATTGTCTACAATTTATCCACCAACCACAACCTACTAGGGTTTACAAATTGTAATATGTTCACCATGTTTACTCTGAAACACCAAAAGAACTTACTTTACAAAAAAATCGATGTACATGGAACCAAACTCATCAAAAGACGAGGTATCACATTCCAACATTAGTAAATTTCCAATGTAGTGTCTGACCACACCCATCCACCTTGAGACACCACAATATCATTATAAAATTATTTATTCATCATATGGTGATCCCTATTATATAACTCAACTCATAACAGATGATTCCAAATCACCATGCCCCTAATAACTGAATCTACAATTAAAACACATTATCTATAGTCCCATTTTTATTAGTACGAAATACATACCACAAAACCCATAATTTCAAAAAAAACACTCCAAAAAATAACATATTTCTACTTGTCTCCATTCCTCAACTGAACCATAGGAGTATCGACTACCCATACACAAGGCTTGTATATTCTTCCCATTCCTTTATTGGTCCTTACTAAAACTAATAATATTCCAATCATACCCAACATGATGTACCCAAAACATGATACCTCATTTGAGAGCTTCCCGAAATTTTTTTCCTCAAATTAATCATTAATTACATTTCATTTCATGATTCACCCCTAAACCATGAAATAAAACTAGGTTTTACACCCTAAAACATTTCGAGAAACATTTTATCCCCCCAAGAACCATCTCAGAAAATTGGTATTAAACCATGAAACTAGTCATGATTCATGGTACAACCCATGAATCATCCTTGGGTCATACTGAAATCACCCTAACCATGATTCCAACGCATAAATTCCATCCAATATCTCTTTCAAGTCCAAATATAGTATAAACCCAAGGAATGATGAAATGGACTTTATAAATATCCAATATCCATGTTCATTTTCAAACATCCAACAACGAATCATGTTTTTCTAAGGACCCTTCCTACTTAAGGGCCATCCAACAATAGCCTATAATGGAATCCCCACCATATAGATTTACCTATACCATTTCACAAGCACAAAATTAATAGTTTCAAATACCAAATGAATTTCACTCCTACCGGTCAACAGTCACCTCATCCAGTCAATTCCTAACTATGATTTTCCTAGATCGTTTGTGCCACTACACCAGATCCAATTTTGATTTCTCCACTATTATATAGGGATATAACTTCTTATAATAAAACCCTCAGTTTCCATTCATGCAATAATTTTTTCAATATCCATTGGCCCTGATATCTCACATGAACCACTCACTAATTCCTACATTAATAGGTACCATGCACAACCATAATGAACAAATTAATTATCATCCAACCTAGCCTATCTACAATACCATACCACCCAATCGAAACACCCGACTCACACTCCTATGAGTCCCACCATAATAAAATAGGTTTAACACTCCATAAATACTGACTAACATCTATGAAATGTCATTTTGTAAATCCAACAACATTTCTAGTTTCCACATAATTTTATTCTATTCATGATAGTCCGCCCATGAACTAACCAAACTCCTAAGGTGAATCCCAAAATTAATAGGGCTAGTGTCCCACACTGGTCCTACCCCAGAAACAAAACCTTTATAAATAAGGCATTAGTAATCATGGTTCTCATTAATACATAACTCTAAATAATAACTATTCCAAAGCCACAGACATGGTAGCACCTCCCATGGACCGATCTCATGTCTAAAAACCTATCTACACATCCATCTATAAGGATAAAACCTACCAGGGAAAACCCCTATGACGGACCACCCTTGATCAAACCAAATTAAATATCACTATATCACGAGATAAAATTAATGGCCTCTAAGTCACCCACCATGCCCAACTAGTCAGGTATCATAACGGTCAAAACCAATTAACAATATCATGTGGTTGTGTCATTATACGACAATATTTACACACTAATTATCACTGAAGGGTCCCATTTATACATAGTTTTAGAACATGATTATTATTGATCATCCTAACAGGTCATGGAATCTCACCAATCATCCATATAACAGATTTATCCTTCATGAATCATATCCAGATCATCCAATGTCTATGAAATCACAAGGAAATCATCCTGGACAGTCCTTTCTAGATGACCATTGTCACCTAGTTTGGTTATGTTGAATTCCATTCCATGATATATGGAAAAATTCCATATAGGTTTTTACAAAAAAATTAAGTAACTCTAACCATATGGAAACAACCGAAAAGTGGCTTACCAAGATGGAAGAAAATGCCTATATTGAAATAATATGGTCACTAATCCTTCTTCTAATATGGAATATATTTATATCCTTTCCATTAGTAATATCAATGTATATTCACATAAACTTCTATTAGAATAAATATATATACAAGTCCTCCCAATTGAGAAAAATTCTACAAAGTAATTATATGGGAAAATGTTCTACGAATAGTTGATGACACTATAAATAGAATATTATATTACCATTTTGAAATAATCACTCAAGTAGACCTATATCATATGGATCATATTTTAAAAATATATATCATGAGAAACCTCTTAAATTGAAAGGAAAAGTGTTCAAATAAACTAATTTCCACTTACCATCATTCCAAGAGAAGAAACCATAATAAATTAAGTATCTAAAAATGATGGACATAATAGAAGGAGAAAATATTGTATAATAATAACACTAAATAACCAAAAATAGTAATTCTACATCCATGATAACTTAGAATTCATACCATATCAAGTGTTCTCGACACAACTGTCAGATATCCAACATAACATTCGACATATTCTCACATCTTTAGTCTACCATGTCTCCAATATTAATAAAAATGAAATGTAAAATCATTGATACCATATTTTAATGTCCCAGTCTTGAGGCCACATGATTGGTTCCCCGAACCAGTTCACTATAGGACCTTTGGTGTACCTCCCCATATTCCAGAGGATGTTGAATATTAGTAGGGGTTTATTATATCAATATGAGGATACAATTATACTTGATCAAGAGAAACTATATGATAATAAATTACTGAGTATCATACATATGCAACAATCATCAGATTATACATGATAAACAAGACTACCCAAGAACAAATAATATGAAATATGAGAGAAATAAAAGAAAATAAGGATGGTATCCCACCAAACCAATTAAATATACAAATGAAGACAATATAAAATATAAATAAAATAAAATTATATAAGTCTCTATTAAATCCTAGAGCCTCATATTATCTAAATCACTAATTTTGTCTGGGTGAACTAGATGAGAAATTCAACTAGGTCCTCTACCCAACCTGTTCCTATAATAAGTTGATTATCTACTTAGGTACCCTTTCTTAATAGATTCACGAGTAGGGTGTTAGTACATATCATAGTAAGAAAAAACTCAAATGATCTCATAAAATACTACTATATTTATTTTGTGTTTATGAGATATGAATATATGAAATAAACAAATATTTAAATCATAGAAAATTAATAATCACCATACTACCCACTTTGGCCAGTTTCAAAGTGTCTCCAAGAATTCATGATGAATTTTTACATTAAAACCACTCTGAGGGACCATGTTTACAACAACCCAATATTAAAATACAAGGATATTACATCATTTTAAATGAATATTTATCACCTTAAAAAACTACACACCCATGGGCGATATTATTTTAGTTTTTTGTAAACATCGAACACACTATTATAATTTTTTAAATGATCTTAAACATCAGTGTAATGTTCTTCACCATTAGTAAATCTACTTAAAACCCATGCATCAAAACCTAGGGAATGGAAACACAAGAAATGTTAGAGATTAAATACTCAATAAGGGTAAAAAAGGAGATACATAGGAATAAAATTATCATAAGGGTGTGAGAACATGAGAATAACATTTTAGAATAATTCCATACTTATTGAAGATCATGTACATGAGTCATAGAATACATATTTAACATTTATAAGACATGAATCATTAGGGAAACATGGTCATGATCCATGAAAAAATAACATATGAATAAGTTATTGAATTTTTGGAAAACTCATGAAAATAGATAATCATTTGTCAAGGATACCTAACAAGATCTTTATAACATGTTAAGCTTGGGATAATAACCTATGTACTAGAATTTGGCATGGTATTACCTCTTATGTATCCTATTTTATCATGTTTGGGATGTCCTATCATGTACGATCTTGTTTTGGCATTGGGATTCCCTCCAGTGTTCACTCTTTTTCCCGGCATGGGATGCCCTCCCGTGTACCCTCTTGTTTTGAACATTGGATTCCCTATAGTGTACCCTATTGTTTCCAGTGTGGGATTCCCTCCAGCGTGTGCTCTTGTTTTGGGATTTGGATTCACTCCTGTATACCCAATTGTTTGGATCATGGGATGCCCTCCTCTGTACCCTCTTGATTCAGTCATGGGATTCCCTCCCATGTACCCCATTGTTTCAATATTCTAATTCCCAGTGGTGTACCGTCTTCATCTCATAAAACATTTATCATTACAAAATTCATTGGAGGGAGATTCAGGTCTTAAACCTCAAATAATGAAATCACACATGGATTTTCCAAATTATAACAAAACAATCTTCATATCATAACCCTTGAAAAGAAATTTGTATCTTTAACATTTTGTCACATAATACCCTATGGAAAATGGAAAGGTTTCATAATAATTTTGTAAAAGAATAACCTATGAAAATAGGTGGGACTCAAAATCATATAACATATTGCTGAGAAACAGGTAACATAAACATCATTACATCAAAACATAAACCATTCACAAGGGAATATGAATGGTATTCATAAATAATAACAAGGCAACCCATATTATATGGATAAAGATTTAATTATATCAAATGGAATATTACATAAGAAAAATTGACTATATTCAAATATTAATTTTATAAAACCATTTAAAAAACCATTTCTTATAAACAATACTTTAAAATTAAATTGAAAACATTTCTTGAGGAAAATATCCTTTATTCTTTTTATAAGATAAATAATTTTGAAAATCTTTTTAATTGGTATAAATATGAATACATAGAAAGAAATATTCGAATCACTTTGGAAATAATTTTTGAGGAAATGGTTTTAAAAATATATAAATAAAACATGAAACTACTGAAATACTTTTTTCAAAATAACCCTTTTGAAAACATTGAAAGGTTACTTTAAAAATCATTTAAAATAAATTTTAAAAAGAAAAAATTTTTGAAAGAAAATTTCATTGAAAAATAATTGAAAATAAATAGATTTACATAATATTAGGACATTTATTTATTTAAAAATAAAATTTTAATCATATAAAATAATCTTTAGTGAAATTACCATCATCATTATGGGAATGTGAATACATGTCGAACCTTCCTTTTTCACCATAAAATGTTTAAAAAAGTGGCTTGATCGGAAAATGATAAGAAGATAATTTTAATTAAATTTTGTAAAATAGTAAAAAATGGGTAAAAATATCTTTTAAAAATCACAGGATAATATTAAAAAAATTATGAAAACTTATTATAAAACATAGATGTGAATGAAAACATATTTTTCGACGGAAAGGAGAAATAAAGTTGGATTCTCAAAAAAACTTTTTATTAATTATCTTAAGTACAAAATATTGTAAAAATAGTACTAAAACCTGAATATATCTTTGATAAATAGATGATTAGAAAATTAATGGGTGTTATTGAGATATTTATAAAAATATTCCATCAATGGAATTATAATAATATACAATATCAATAAATGATGAGATTGTTGTAATAAACTTTTACAAGTGTAGTAAAATTGAATCATAATACCATAGAAAGAATAACATTACATGAATCTAAAAATATAATTTCTATAAATAGATTCATGATTTAACATGAAAAATGGAGTTATATACACCTCATAAAAAATATAGGTGCATAAAAAGGCATGTGTCTAAAAGAAGGAAAATTGAGAAAAAATTACTTTTCTAATTTGGTAAATTTTGAACCATAATCCCCAAGAAAGAAGTATAATTAAATGGTTAGGTAAATAACTATAAATTTATTTATAATAATCCTATAATAAATTTTTGATATGTACATTCATCACTCAAAATTAAGTAATGGTGAATATGGCATGTAAATCACATTATGAAAAGTGAGATGAGAAAGCCCTTCCCTTTTGTCGTGAATTTATTCATACACATTCCAACCTCCTATATAATAAATATAACATAATTTTAAATATAATCCAAAACCATATTATCATTTATAATACCACATATTATTTGATTATTAATTTTTATTAACCATTTATTAACAAATTTATGTTAATGTTACATTTTGGGTAATATCCGCTTTATTTTTCATAAATGTTTTGACTTGTTATTTTTTATCCTCTTAAATAGATCACGATTAAGTTATTTAAGTAATTTAAGAAATTTTTTATATATCATATATATTCATTATTTATATATATTTAATAATCTATAAAATATATAAATAGGAAACCGAATACACCGTTAATGGATATGGTTGGTTGTATGTACGCCTGAACGGTATTTCTGTTTTTTGGTCTCATTGAAAGAATGAAAGTAAATGAAATTTATGTAAATTTAAATATATTATCATTCATGTATAATAAATATGTCATATATATCATATTAGTTCACTAAACTCATCCTTAATACATTACACAAAAAGCATTAACGAATAACATCGCTTGGAGGTGAAGCTAATCTACACTTCCGCAAACAATGTTATTGTATTTACAAAAAATGGAAGACATGATGGTTTTTATTATATAAAAAATTAAATAATCATAAATTCATTAGAAAATAATATATATAATATAAAATATTTTATTCATCATAATTCTCAACCATGAAAGGTTGTAAAAGAAAAAAAAATAACATCGTTTTGTGAGTTGGTAGTTCATCGTAGAAACAAACAGTAAGTTCATTATTGATTAGATGGATGTGTGTGTAAGTGAAGGTATAAAAATTAAAATTATAAAGTATAAATATATTGAGGATAATTATTTTATTAAATAATAATGTAATAATAATATTTTAGTGGGCGTAGAAAGAAAATCAAACAAAGGTGCCTAAGGAATGATATTACATCTTGTTTGGGTAAATCCTTTTGGTTTGCACCAAGGGGCTTCCATGGATGGATTTATGAAAAATGGGAGGATTATATGATGGAGGTAATGATGTTGGGAAATTATTTGAGAATATTTTGGTAGATAAAATGGTATGAGAATTGTGAATTAGGAAGAGGGGTGAGTGCCTTTTAATTATGGATGACGAGTTGTATTCATGTAAATTTTTGAAAAGGGAATTCCACCCAAGTTTTTTCCCATGTCATGCTGCTCCAATAATGGATAAAATTAGATATAAATGATGTTAATGTAGAAATATGAACATCGAATGGATTTTTACAAGTTCCTAGGTCATTTTTTGGCCTTATAGTTTAATGTTTAGTCATGCTAATTTTCTTCTAAAACGATGTGTTTAACTCTATTTAAATTCACTAATCCTTTTGGTAAAAAAATCAGTTCACATTATCAGAAATAATATCTTATTATTATTCCAAATATGGAATCAAATTTTCAAAATTCCAAAAACATAATTAGAAGATATAAATTTAAAATTAATCTTACAGACATGATAACAATGCAGGTTTTAAAGTAAAACGGTTCCAAATATTTCTATATTTTTATATCTAATTTCAAAGTGAAATTGATCCCAATGACCCGAATTGGATTAATTTTTTTATAATTTATATAATTATACTATAAAACCTATTATACAAATAATTTAAAAATATAAATAAATTTGATGAAAAATCAGTTTTTAATTAAAATTTCATATTTTTCACTATTCATCAAACAATAGTATTTCACAGAAGAATAAAAACAAAATTCACCTGAACATAATTTTTAAGTTTCTATTTAAAATATGATGTTTAATTTTTAAATATAAATTTTATAAGAGTACCAAAATTTAAATTTAAAATAGTTTCTCCATTAAAAGGTGGTAAAACCAATTTTATAAAAATATAGGTATTTATATGTAATATTGGGTTTATTCCTATCTTATGATTATAAAAAATATTTCATGACTATAAAAAGATATTTTATTGAATATATAAAATATATATTTCATGAATATAATTTATAAATATTAATTAATTTAATTTATTGGTGTAAAATTCCTTTGTTATTATAAATGCAGTTTTTATGAAAACATTCCATTTATATATAATCTGTTCTAATATTCATTTATAATTAATTTGAAACCAAAGAATTAAACCAAGTATTTTGATTAGGTAGATTATATTAGCCCTTAACTTCATCTTAATGTCTAGGTTATATTTTAATATATCAAATAATAATATTTTTAATAATATATTATTATTTGGAAAACTGGATCTTTCCTGTTATGCAAGACATCAAGGAAAGTTAGTCTTGTGTGTAAAATAAGATAACATATATTTTACATGTATAGAAATATAAATTTATGTTGCATGTAGTGCACGATTAACATGGGTTTCATGTTATTCAGGAAAAACATAATGCGTTAATATAAAAAAACTATTTTCAGTGTTGTGTGAAATGAAAAATATAAAAAGTATTAAATTAATTCAGAATAAAAAATCACTAAATCTCAAGGTGTTATATTATACGCCCTTAAAATTAATTTCTCCATAGAAATTAATTTGGGTTATAAAGGGTTTAATAATTTAATGTTCCTTTCACAGAATCCCACATTGTAAAAATGAATACAAAACATTCCTTTGAAAAGAGAAAGCTGGAAACACAATGTTTACCCAAAGTAACATAAAACTATGTTTCCAAATATATTAAAATAGGTGGTAAGTGAAAACATATATATAGAATAGAAATATAACTATCATGTTCTGATGGATAATGATATATAACATGGTTAGAATAAATTTAAAAATCATAGATCCATAAATATGTGATGAACTAAGGGTCCATTTGATTCATCAGAAACCAAGGTACTAGGATAACATTTTTTGTTTCAAGATCCTTTTTCCTAATGTTGAATAATTTTCATGAAAATATATACATACATGATTTTATCAAAACCTCATCATTTGTTTTTTCTTGACCAATTTCCAATTTAGCTGTTGTTTTTTGAAATGAACGTGAATTTTTCATTCCCAAAGCATTAATAGATTACAAGATCCATAAATAGAATGATAATTCCATCCATATAAATTTACATAACATCACAAAATAATGGTTAGAATAAGTTATCAAATTTTCAAAATTACTCATATGGTTAGATAAAACATTAATCTCTAAAACATCATCCTATGATTAGCACAAACCATTCCAAAAATGGTTATCCTTGTAACCCTTTCAAAATATATTTCACCCATTAATCCTTAAATAAGCTATTATCTAATACAAAAAACATTTATCGGAAACTTGAGTCTATACTTGTACCTATATAATATAATATATGATTTTTTAATCCAAATCCATATAGAGTGAGATAATCACATGAAACATCACTAAAGGATGAAAAATAAGATTTCCATAGGGATTAGTCATACAAAATCAAACCTGAAACTCACAACTAAGGATGAGAGGATATGTGTGACCTACTTATCATGATTTAAATCATCTATTATGATTTCATAAGCATTCCCTTTTTCATTTTTTCTCATTGTTTACTGAAACTTATCATCCAAATTATTCAATAGATTGAGGAACATGTTATCAAAATGGAGAAACTACATGAAATTGAAACACTGAAGTGTGGGAGGTCCATTTTATGAGTATTTCTCATTGTTCTCATCATTAGATAACTTCTTCCCATTACATAGAGATTTATCCACTTGATTACCTTCCCTTCCACACATAAAACATTTACTAGTCTTCTAAATAGAATTTCATCCATGTTTTATCACACATATTGTGAATAATTGAAGTCTCATTTTATTTTTCTCCATTGTTGTAAGAATTTACTTTGATCTAAATATTAGTTTTATTTACAAAACCATCATATTGATTTGTAATTAAATCTTACATTTAAAACATTATAAAACATATAACATGTTATTCATAGCATCTAATGTCTCTTATAGTGAAGGGCTTTCGAATTATAGGTTTCAGACCACTAAAGAATCAATCAATTTTTCATTCAAATTTGATGATTATGTCTGAAGTGCACCTACAAAGAATTAATAATCATCATGTACAAAAACAAGTTCTACATCATTATTATAAAGCTCTAGTAATTCATTTCCCATATTAAAAAGAACAATATAAGGAAAATTATTATTGAAAATAAGTTCTTGAACCCATCTCATTCTATAGAGACAATTTAATCATGATTCATATTATTGTTAATATTATTACACCATTAATGTAACTTAACTTCCAAATGGTAGATAGATAGAGTGAAATTCCATTATCTGAATGCTCAAAAAAATATAATTTTAGTTTTATAGATGCATTTCTCAACATGTAATGGGTTAACAGAACCAGTAAAAGAAGGTAGGTGCTTTCTTCTAAAGGATTCATAGAATATTCCCTCCATTAATCATTTGGATGTTCACCATAAACCATAGTTTGAGAAAATTGTGTGAGCATAGAAATTAGAATTTGTATTCCATCTCCCATAAAATACATTTTCTCAGTAGGAAAATCATTTAATTATCCATTTCATTCCCCATTAACAGATTCTTTCGGGTTCCATCCATTGACTAAATATAATACATAGATTAAGAAACAACCCTCATAGTAAAGAACCATATAATATTTTAAAAAAACTTATAGTATTATCTTAATCCTGACACCTTCCTTCTTAATAAAGGACACATAAAGATTATCCTAAGCCATTCATAGTCTTTATCTATTTAAATTCATCATGATGGTTGTGAAAGAGTTTTTGAATTTCCAAATCATATCCCTAGGACTGTAAAACCATGTGTGCAGCAAGGTCCATTGTTGTGTACCAGGTTATGCTCAAGTTTGGACTGACGCATATTTTATGAGTTTTTACCCCTAGGTAGATCTATTCCAGAGCCACAACCATTGTTATATCTATATAGGGACATATTTCTAGGAAACCACTAACACTATCTTTTACCAAAATTCCAATAATTTTTTTTATACTTCAACTTATCCTTATAATTATCCTTAGAGTCATACCTAGACATATCCTTAGGAATATCCCTAGGGACATAAGTAATGTTTTCTCATCCTAGTTTCCAAATGTTGACTAATCCTTTACTATGATACAAAATATTGCACCCCAAGCTTAACAGACATGGATATTACATCATTTTAGATTAATATTCACCACATTACTAAAATAAATTCCTAAGGACCATAATCATTTAGTGTTTTGGGAAACATGAAACACATTCTTATAATTTTATTAAATATCGTCAAATTATCCATAAGTCTCTTCCCCTTTTGTATTCCTACGAAAAAACCATTTTTCATAACATGGGGGAAGGAAACATAATAAAGGGGTGAGATTAGATGATCACTATGGCTATCTAAATGAAATACATAAGTATAACACGAGAATAAGGGTATGAGAATTGGAAAAATAACATTCTAGGCTCATACCCAACATATAAAAGATTATATAAAAGATTAATGGTATAAATATTAGAAGTACATAAGACATGAATCTCAAGGTAAAAAAGATCATTACCCATGAATCTTAGGATCGGGATTCCCTCCCATGTAATCTTTTGTTTTGGCATGGGATGACCTCTCATTCTAACTCTTATGTTAGGATTGGGATTCCCTCCCAGGTACCCTCTTATTTAGATCTTGGGATACCCTCCCATAAACCCTCCTATTTTCATATGGGGATGCCCTCTTATGTACCATCTTGTTTCAAGCATGGAATTCCTTCCCATGTACCCTCTTTTTTTGGGCTTGCAATGTCCTCCCATGTACCCTCTTGTTTATGGCATGGGATGCCCTCCGGTGTATCCTCTTGTTTCGAGCTTTGGATGCTCTCTAATGTACCCTTAGGTTTTTGGCTTAGTATTCCCACCCATGTACCGTCTTGAGCTCATAAAACACTTATCATTACCTAATGCATTGGATAGAGATATAGGACCCACACATCACATAATGATATCATACATGAATGTTTGACTTGATAACATAAAATTCATCATATCTTGACCCATAAAATGAAATGGGTATCATTAACATTTCATCAAATCATACCATATGGAAATGGATGGGTTTCATAATTATTTTCCAAAGAATAACCTGTAAAAAAAAATTGGGCTTCAAAGGAATATAACCAATTAAAGTGAAATGGGTATCATAAAAATCATTCAATCATAACATAGACTATTCAATAGAGAAATGAATAGTATTAATAAAATATAACATGTATATAATATTAAACGAAGATGGATTTTTAAGGATTAGATGGAAAATTTATTAAGTAAAATAACATTTCTTAAAAATATTTTTCCCATAAAAACATTTCAAACAGTGTACTTCATATAAGGAAGGCTTTACAATTTTCTCTAAAACATATCTTAATGAAAATATCTATTCTATTTTTTAAAACTCAAAAAAAATTAAAATATTTTTCTTATAAAACAAAAAGAAAAAGAAAAATAATTCTTAAATTCATTTTGGTAAACCTTTACTTAGAATTTGTTTTTGATAAATTATTAACAAAACCTAAAATAATTGAGTTCATTTTCATTAAAAATTTCCCTTTTTAAAACTTATAAAGGGAACTTTGAAAATAATTTAAATTTCTTTTAAATATAAAATAATTTTGATAAACATTTTCATTGAAAACAAATTTAAACCAATCAAATTACAGAAATATTTTAAAAACATTTTATTGAAAAATAAACTTGTAAACACACAAATTAAGCTTTAGGGAAATCAAGGTCATGACGGTGGGTAATTCTGTAAATGCCAAAAATTCTGTTTTCACCTTAAAATTATTAGAAAAGTTCCTAGATTAGAAAACGATAAGAAGAATCATTTTATACACATTTTTTAAAAAATGGTAAAACATGGGTAAAAATATAGTTTAAGAATCATAGTATAATTTTAAATAATTTTTGAAAATGTTTTTAGAAAAAATATCTTTGATAGAACACATATTTCAGACAGAAAGGAGAAATAAATTTGGATTTTCATAAAAATATTTACTTAATTAAATTAATTAGAAAAGAGTTAGAAGATAGTAATAAAACATGATTATATCATTTATGACCATATTATAAGAAACTAAATGTGTTTTTTTGAGATATGGATTATAATACTTCATCAATGGATATATAATCAAAAACAATCTCAAAAAAAGATTAGATTGTAGCGATAAACCGTTACCAATGTTGTAACATTGAATAACAATAATATGTAATGAATAACACTTAATGATGATAGAAATATCATGAAAAGAAGTATATTCATGATATAACTTGTAAAATGTCTGTATATACACCTCATAACAAATATTGATGCATAACATTGCATGTGTCTGATGGAAGGCAAATTGAGACAAAATTACTTTACCAATTTGGAAACTTTTGAACATAAAACCCCATGAAGGAAGGATAATAAAATTAATATGAAAATAACATCTAAAATAAGAATAATAATCATATAATAAATTCATGTTATGTAAATACACCACTAAAATTAAATTAATGGTGAATAAGGAATGGTTCTCATAGATATAAATAGTGAGATGAGAAAACCCTTACCACAAGTCATGAAATTCTTCGTACAAGTAAAAAACTATTGTTTAATAAATATATTTTTATATAAATATAAACAATAACCATATTATTATATCCAATAAAATATATTATTTCATTATGACTTTATATTACCAATTTATTAACAACTCATTGTTAATGTTACATTTTGGGAAATATTCTATTTATTTTTCATACATGTTTCAACTTGTTATTCTGGATCCTCTAAATTAGATCACGATTTAATTATTTATATATATTAAAACATGATTAATATATCATATATATTCAGTATATATATATATTGTTAACTATCCATAAAATATTGAAAAATGAATTGGAATACACCGTTCAAAGAGAAGGTAGGTCGTACGTACCTAGGAACAATGTTTCTATGTTTTTGGTTGTATTAGAAGAATGAAAGTAAATGAAACACACACACATATATATTATCATTATAGTAGAATTACGTTTTCATATATATCATATAATTTTATTAAACCAAAACTTTATAAATTCCATGTAAAGAGTGAATGAGTCACATCGCTTTGAGGAGGAGGTAGTCCACACTTCTAAAAACGATGTCTTCATATTTCCACAAAATTGATCAAAATTAAGGTATAAATTAAATAATAATTAAAAAATCATAAACACGTAAAAAATATAATATATATCATATAAAATAGACTGACAAACATAATTTCCATCCAGGATAGGTTTTAAAGGATAAACGAACAACATAGTTTCGTGAAGCGGTAGTTCCCCGCACAAATAATAGTGAGTTCGTTAACCATTAGATGGAAGTATGTGTAAGTGTTGGTATAAATCTTATAATACAAAAATATAAATATATATATGATACTGATATTTTCTCATTGTAATGTAATATGAATATTTTAGGAGGTGTATAATGAAAATAAAACAAAGGATCTTGAGGAAGGATGTTTCATCTTCCTTGAGTAACTCCTCTTGGTTTGTACCAAAGGTCATACGTGTATGGTTTTATTACAAAATAAATTCATATAGGATAAATGTATGGGTGTTTTGAGGTTATTTTAGTAGATTTTGGGTGATAAAAAAGGCCTTATAGGTGTAAAATAGGGGGAGGGTTGAGTGACTTTTTACAGTGGAGGAGGAGTGGAATTTATGTAAATCTTGGAAATGGAAATTAAAACCACGTTTTTCCTTGTAATGGGGATTAAATAATTAAACATATTTTATAAAATTATTTATAGGGTCTAAATATTAGATCCATTGGATTTTGGAGAAGTTTATAAGTTATTTTGGAGTATAAGTTTATGGTTTAGTCCCTTGTTAAGCTATTTTCTCTCTTAATCTTTGTAATTATCTTTTACTACAATCACTAATCCTTTTGGTAAAAAAGAAAGTTTAAGTTATTAAACATTATAAATAATTATGATTCAAAATATTAAATCCATCTTTTATAATTTTAACCACAAAATTGATAGAAATTAATCAAAAACTAATCCTCTAAACGAGATGACAATGTCGGTTATTAAAGTAAAAATGTTTAAAAGTATTCTTTGTTTTTATATTTAATTTCAAAGTGAAATTGATCCCAATGACCTAAATTGTATAAGTTGATATATAATTTATATAATTATACAATAAAACATATTATAAATATAATTAAACTTAAAAAAATATAAAGAAGATTTTTTGAATTAAAATTCATTATTTTTCACTATTCATAAAAAAATGATACCTTACAGATAAATTCAAAAAATTAACCCTAAAATCATATTTATATTTTTTTTATTTCATTAATAATGTCTATTTGTACATAAAATATTAATTATAAATCCAAAAGTTATATTTAAAGTAGTTTCTCCATTAAAAGGTGAGAAAATTTCTTTTTAATAAATATAGGTTTTTATGTGTAATATTCAGTTTGTTGCTATCTTATGCCTATCAAATATATTAGAGAAATGTTAAAAATATATTTGATTAAATAAAAAAATATATTTAATTAATATAATTTACTAATAGTAACTAATTTAATTTAATATGATAAAATTTCTTTTGTGAGCATAAAATTAGTTTTTGTAAAAAAAACATTCCCTTTATATTACATCACTTCTTATATTCAGTTCTAATAAATTTGTAATAAATGAATTTGACCATGTATTTTCATAAGTTAGCAAATAATATTCATAAAATCCAACATAAAAGCTTGGTAATATCTTATAATATTAAGTAGAAATAATTTTAATAGTATGTTATTGTTCAGTGAAACTCGATATTGCATGTTATGCAATACAAATGAGCCTCAGCCTAGTTGGTGAGGTCTCCTTAAGTGCATCCACAAGACCCAGGTTCAAAACCAGGTAGAGGCATATTTCTGGTACTATAGCAATACTGTAGTAGGTACTGTACCAGGCACTATAGCAGTGCCGTAACAGAACTGTCAACTGTGCAGGTACAGTAGTAGACTGTACACTCTACAACTACTGTAGCAGAACAGTACACTGTGCGGTGTTGTAGTAGGCACTGTATCAGTTACTGTAGCATATACTATTCGGTATTGTAGCAGCTGGAACTATTCACCTTGGGCCACCGGTTTGGGCTTGGAGTCCTTAAGGCCTTCGAGCCACCTAGGCCTACGGGTCATTATGGCTTTCAGGACACCTTTAAGGCCTTCGGGCTACCTCAAGGCCTTCGGGCCACATGTAGTTGCCCCTGACACACTACAAAAAAGAAGCAGCCCCATAAGAGGATTTAGAGTAAGCACAATCACCAGTGCAGAACCAAAAGGATTTTTCAGAATGAGAGGGTATGGCTATGCCATTGAGACCAGCCTGTGCTTTCATAGAAATCCATGCCAGATGGTCATGCGAAGGTGGAGAGATACTATCATGATGAAGATACTAGGGAGGGGCAGTTCTTTATAGATAGTCTGGTTGAATTCCCTTAGACCTCTGGGTCATGTAATCTCCTAAGCCTACGTGCAATGTAATCTCTTATCCTATAGGCCTTGTAAGGGTTCCCCCTCATCCCTTGAAAGGGGGGTTATCAAAAATCAATAAAAATGAAAACCTTCATGCCATTCAGGAAATGTTATGCAATCCATCTGGGAAATCCAGTCTAGTATGTAACATGAGATAACCTCATGGTTCTGTGTAGAGAAAGATAATTTTTATATTGCATGTATTCCATTATTAACTAAGTGTTGCATATAATTCCATCCAAACATAGTTATCGAATATAAAAAACTATTTTTTGTGTTGTGTAAAATAAAAAATATCAAAAAGAATAAATTATTTCAAAAGGAAATATTTCAAAAAAAATATCAGGTTGTTACAATATCCAACTATCGAATCAGTAACTAGTATTGTTCCTCCGACTCGTGAAATTCCTCAAAAAGACCTTCTTCATCCAATGTCAGAGTGTCTCTTTGAATTTCATTATGACTAAACCAACTATAAAAAATATCATCTTAGGTTGTAATACAATCATCCATAGAGATCAGGATAAAATGTGCAATTATCTCACCATATGCTACTGAATAACAAGATCCTACATTTCTTGGGAATATATCTAAAATAAAATTTCATAAAAATACCAATGTTTATAACTGGAAATCCTGAGAAGTCGTAAACCTTATGCTCATCCTCCATGTCATCAAGCTAACCATCCAACTCCCATGCATCCCAACCATCCTAGTTTGGAACATGTAACACCATCAATCTCAACAAGCAAGATCCTAGGGTGACCAAGGAATCTCTTCATAATAAAAGTGATCATAAAAACACACCAAGATTGAATATATGGATTTTTAGTAATACTATTTAGACTCGGGACCTAAGGTATTTTAGGGACCCATGTAATCAAGAGTTTTCCATATAAAACCATGGTCAGATTTCTATCTCTTGTAAATTCATCAAATGGATCAATATTCAAATCCCTGGATACACACATGGAATCTACAATTATTTCAACACATAAAAGAAGTATCATACCAATATATCACATGGCTCAAATGTTGGATCCCAAGAAGTACCTTTTGTAATCCCCAATAGCACCATATCATCTCAATTTGGCTCCCAGGCTGGGTCCCAAGTAGCACATCCAGGATCTATAACTACATAAAAATAATCAATTGGATGTAAAAATATAATCTATGGGTTATTCAAACACATAAAACCATAATCTATATACATATCTCCTCAATTTCACGTCATGAGTTTGTGTTATAATGTGACACAAGATAATATCACCACTAAGTCCCAATTCTACCCTCTATCTGGGGTCATATGTCACAAGAGAACCTCATATGGTCACCTTGGGACCGAATGAGGTCTTACTAGCCTACTAAACAAGTTAATCTTTTGAAATAGGCATAAAATAATCATCATTTCCAGGAATTATAGGATATCCTGAATAGCCAAAAACAATGCGATTCTTCACAGGATATCTCTCATGACCAACCCATAGGCCACTCATATCGATTCATTACACCTACTTCTATAGAGTTCACTAAGTCTCATACAACTAGGAATAATAAACCCATACATTAAAATTTATATCATCATCAATTGGTGTTTAATTTATCTTGTAGGAACATAAGAGACCACTAAGGTCCTTAAAACCTTGTGCAATCTCAAACATATGATCCTGTTTTTTAAAAGGATTATTTTTTTAAAAAAAATATGAACATTGGAGAAATTGGGGGTTCCACACATATCACATACCTATAAGTAATTCATAATAAAAATTGGTACACGAATAAGGACAACTTACCATTTTATAACATTTCTTATCAGTTTTCCTTTGGATATCATTCTATTATTGGTCACAAATCCCATTACTAGCTGAGCTCCTTACTCACTCTAATAAGAAAAAAACAATTAACAATATCATTTTATAATTAGTTAAACTATTTAATTTTTATATCTATTTTTAAATTCATAACACTCACCAGACGATCTCATCGATACCATAAGCGGTGTGGTGAATTTGACTCCTAAAAGACCATGGACCTAGTTTATAAAAAGCAACAAATTATATTATATATTTCACATCCCAATAATTTAATTTAGGGTGAAAATATTTTGAAAATTCCAAGAGGTGATGTAATGTAATGAAATGAGACATGATAGTCTGTAGGTTTCATCTGAGGTTTCCCTGATCTCATGAGCCAATTTTACTGGGCATCCGGTGTGGGCTCTTACTCTGTTCAGATCTACCCAGTTTTAGCCTAGAGCATCACTTATTCGGCAGGTTGACTTTGTTTTTCTTTCTGGTGGAACTCCTTTGGTGTTTTTGCTGGGTCTTCTAGCCCTAGGTGGCACTGACCATACATCTCACATCCTGGATCTCCTACCCCTTTGAGTTTCTTGTTGATGCAGAGACGATGGGTGGCTGTGGGATCATTGCTGTGGGGATTTTTTTGGTGGTCAGGCATCCAAGATGTGATCATCAGTGGTTATTTGTTTCCTAATGGAGATCATGGGACGATGATGAATGGTTTTATGGTGTTTCAGCTTGTTTTTTCTCGACCACATGGAACAGGTCCCAGAAGAGGTTTTAGAACTGTCGTCTCATCTTTGTAGAGTTTTATGGATTTGGATGTCTGAGAGGGTATGGATTCAGCCATCAGATCAGTCATGTGCTTCGACATAATACACTTGCTTGTCGAGCAACCTTGCAATGGTGGAGAGCATCATCAAGATCACATGCTAGGGAGGGGAAGTTTCATTTTGCCAGTATGATTTTTTCTCTTTGACCTTCGAGTCATGGTTTGTCTTATGTTGATGAAGTCTTTTGGGTTTTCTCCTTCTTCCTTTAAAATGGGGTTTATTTATAATAAAAAAAATTAAGGCCTTCGAGCCGTTGGATGGATCTGAGGTTCCCCTCTATATAAGGACTCATCATTAAAATCTTACCTAACAATGAATGAAATGAATAATTCACATTGAGGATCTTTTCAGGTTTAGAGTTTTAGAGATTTTGGACATAAATATTACATCTCAAAAGATTAAAAAGTAGAAACTACTACTAAGTTTCCATAAAATAAAAACTCTTAAAAATAAACATGTCTGGTTCCATGTTTTAGATAGCATGTCTTTCCTTGATCTCATCCTTGACCATATTAATCTTTATGTCCTGTGGAAAACATTTAAAAAACATGGGATGAGCATAAAAAGCCCAGTAATGGATACACAATGAAGGAAAATTGTTATTTTTTTCAAAAAAAAATTAAACCATGAATACTTTATCAATGTAATACTTTTCACCTTTATGAAGTAGTAAATACTCTTCACCAAATAAAAGATAACTACTTATCCTTTTTAAACAAATGATTACCATGAACCCATATAAATAACACATAACATATAAAGGTAACTTGGGACATAAACATACTTAAATTGAATAACCATACGGTCGACTTCCACACATATCACTAAATTGAATAGCCATATGGCCAACATCCATACCCAATGCATTGGAGGTTATAATGTAACCACCCTTCCTGGTATTCATGGAACCACCCGTCATATGGTTTGTCATGTAACCACCCATCAAATGTCCAAGTAACATTATAAAATCATAACACATAAAACAATTATAAAGGAAAGAAAAATATTTCTACATTTCAATCACAATATATCACTTAAATATATTGACATAACAAATCCATTATCAAAACCATTTTCAATACCAAAATAAATAAAAGAGTATATGGTATTTATTTACTTTTAAAAACATTACGGCTTGTTGAGAAAGCCAAGGTTCAAATAATAATCGTAGCGGGGGAAAGGTCGTCGTCACCGCGTATGTTAAAAAGAAACATAATTTTTGTCATTTAGTAAACTGATTCATATAGAAAAGATTCCTTTTGAATAAAAGTAATAGTCAAAGGGATTTATACACTGTATAAAAGAAAGTTGTGTATAAAACAAAATATGCATCAATGAAAGGAGACTGAGACGAAGTCCCATACAAAGACGGTATCCTTAGGTTAAGGATAAATCAATTACATAATTTATGTGTGAAAAATATAAATACACCCAATATAAGAGGATATTAAGTGTAAAACAATCAGATTCATTCACACATATTCATAGCATGACATGTTCAAGGAGTAAAAGTTTAACCCAAAGGATTGAAATTCAGTTAAGAAGTTCCTTTTCAAAAATTTGACAGCCTAACGGCATCACATTAAAATTCATAAAATTAGTTGATGAGAGAGAAAATGGTATCTCATCACTTGGACATAAAATTTACATCACTAAGGATATAGAATAACATATCCCTACATAAGAATATGTAAATTTAAAGACCTAAAAAAAGAAGTCTTTTAAAAAGAGGAGGGTTAAATGTTCTCTTACCGATTTGGGTAACTTTCGAAACGTGCACCCTTTGAAAGAAAGAAAACAAAAAATTGATGTAAATACCGATAAATGAAATTATATTACACAAAGAGTATAATAATGGGATGTACATACACTGTTTAAAGGAAATGGTGGAAAATGTTGCATAAATATCATGGGAATAAAAGTGAGATGAAAAATCCCTTACGAAAACTCGGCAACCTAACAGCGCCACTTAAAACTCCCAAAAATGGATTTATGAGATCGAATAGGGTCTCACATAATATTAACATAAAATTTACAGAATGAGGAATATAAAAGAACATCCCCAAAAATAAGAAATTTGAGCTTAAAAGAAATGACATAAAAGAGAGTACTTAAAAAGAAAGAGAGAGGTAGGATCCCTTACCTCATGTCCGACATGACTCGATCATTCTTTAATCTCCTGAATAATAAAATAGAGTTAATTTCTACTTGGTTAGAAACCTTTTTAAGTTCATTATTCCTTTTATATCATTTATTACCATTTTATGAACATCATGTAATTATTTAAGTTAATAACGATCGTTTTGTTGATCAATGGTACTTGAGTCAAAAATAAACTTCTTATAATTACAAGTTGTTCATGTGGTAAAATATCCATTATATCCAGAAATATATACATTATTTAGATATCATATATTTCATATATATCCAGTATATAAATGCATTTATAATATTACATAACATTTAGAGGTAAGAAATGAAATGCACCGTTCATGGAGACGGTAAGCCATATGTATGCATGAATGCTACTTTCATTTCTATTTCATATTTAATGGAATGAAATAATAATTATATAAAGGTATATTATAATTATAGTATAATATAATATATATAATATCATTAACCCCATCCTTTATACGTCCCACATATGGCATTAACGAATCAAATCACTTTGAGGGGGCGGTAGTCCGCACTTCCTAAAATGAAGATATCGCGTTTACCCATAATGGAAACCATAAGGGTGTGCCATAAATGAAAAATAAAAAAGCATATAGAAAAACTAAACAGAATATATATCATATATAAATATAGTGACATCTCAATGGCCACCATGAAAGATGTTAGAAGAATATTGAACAATTATCGTTTCGTGAGGCAAAAATTCTCCATCCACAGAAACAGTATGTTCTTTAACCATTAGGCGGAGGTGTGTGTAAGTGTAGTTCGAATCCTTCTAATAACAACATCCTATTATATTTAATATACTGTTGTTTTTACAAAATAATGTAATAAAAAGAGTTTAGGGGGTTGGAGAAGAAAAATAATACAAAATAACATAAGAGAAGACATTACATTTAAATCAGATACCTCTTTTTGATTTGAGCTCAAAGGCTTCCTTGGAAACAATTATGCCCAAAGTGAGACTTCTAGGAGTAATAGAGGGATTTGGAGAGAGAAAATGAGCATATCGTGGCCGATCCAATGGCTTGAGAGGTATGGGTAAGGTGGTAGAGGTGGGGGCCTTTTATAAGAGGGAGGAGGGGTACTCTTGGAAAGTTATAAAAAGATACTTTATTATAAGATGATTTTCGGATATCAAAGGTCCCACAATTATATATTTCGAGGATAAGGTGATAATGGATCTAAATCTACCCATAAAATAGGTTTTTGACAGGTGTATGTCTTAGAGTTTACATTAGATTTTCGTTTTATTTAAATCATTCATTAATGAGGTAATCGCTGCATCATCATGGTGTCATAAATAAATTAATTTATTTAATGTATAAAAATTATAAACAAATACTATGATGTAAGAAATATTTTTAGCTTTCCAATGACTATTTATAGTGAAAAATATCACTTGTATAACCCCATGTAAAAATTGTTTTAGTAAAACCATTCATTATTGTGACATTTTTATTTTAACTTTAAATAAAAAGTTATTAATGTCATTTTCGTACCCAAGTGGCTCCATGGGGTCCCCATGTTGACCCATGGATTTTATTGGTAGGAAATGACTCATCCAATAAGGGTAGGACATGTGTCAAGGTCATTTCATAATATTATAACAATATTTTTACCTTAGATTGCACTAATTACCTTTAATCGCGATTAATAAAACTTAAAAGTTACTATTAACCAAAAAATTATTTTAATCCCATTTTACCACATTTTACATCCTAATTATAACCATTTATTTCAGATTTTTGAAATTAAAATCACAGAAGTGCTAAATTTTCATTTAAATGAAAAATCAGTTTTTTAACTACCACTTAGTGGTTTCACTATTGATCAAAAATTGAAGTTTTTCAAAAAGAATACTAAAACTTCACCCTAATCTATATTTGATATTCCGAATTCAAAAATTATGTCTATTTTATAAAATTCAAAAAATATATGTTGCATTAATTAATTTAATAATTAATTCTCACTGTCAAAACAAATAGCATGTTTTTAAGAAACAATATCTATTAAAAGATTGACACTAGTTTAAGTCCAATTTCAAAGTGAAATTAATTCCAATGACCACCATTAGATTAAATGGTAAAAATATATTCTAAATACACTTTAATCTAAATTAAAAAGTTAATCTATCCATATAAATAAATCATATTAAAAGGTGGTTTTGAATCAAAATGCAACATTTTCACTAAAAATAATCTTTATCGGAAAAATAAAAAAAATTTACACAAAGTAAATTTTGATGTCCATATTCTAAAGAAGGATTTTATTTTGTCAAATACAACATATAAAATTGTTAAAAGTATATATAAAAAGGGTTCTCTATAAAAAGGCGTTTAATCGACCTTTTAAAGAATATTAGAAGATTTGTGCTTAAAATTGGATTCATTTTCAATTTAAGCCTCTAAAATTTATGGGATAAAAGTAAAAATATTTGACAAACATATATAATAATTTTGTAGTTAGTTCTGTTCATTCCCACCATTACAAAGGCTAGGCATTAACTACCATTTAAAATAATATTATTTTATTATTAGAGTGCAACGTAAGATTTTAAAGAAACTTGTTGTTGCGTATTGGGTACGCCATCGAGCATAGTGTTCACTTTAAAGTAATATTAATATTTTATTCACAGATATGGATAAATATGAAAATTTCATATTCTTTATTTACCTGGGGTGTTACACTCTAGCTAGGCTACATGAAAACATGGATAAAATCCATTGATTTAATCGTCCTCTACTGAAATCTCAGTCTTATTCCTAAATTTAAAACAATGATATCAAGATAGATCGAAGGATTATATAATAGTATTGGGGAGGGGAAATAAAATTCCCACAAATATCGACTAATCCCCCCTAGAAAAACCATGAATGGCGAATAATGGTGGGAGGTGAGGTACCAGCCAAAGTTGTCCCATGAACTACTTGATATTCTACAGAAGAAGGAAGGGGATGAGCCCTATTTTCATTACAAATATTGGATATAAATAATCATGGTGTTAAATAACTCTTCATACCATGAATTTTTGGGACTTTTCTCTAGAGACCCTTTTTCATGTACTAAATACTTTGGGCACACCATATGAAATCCATTCACATCATGAATCACAATTCATGTTTTCCATGTATTGTTGTAGTGGTTTTTAAAAGCCCGAGTCACCAATTCATCCTTTGATGCTATCCCAAACCCAAGAACCATCCAAAGAATCAATACACACATATAATACAACCCTTTTTGTATTTCTAGACACTCATAACTTTATTCTGATTCCCATTATCAAAATAACCTATCTTGTTAATATAAAATTCAAATTCCTTTATGAATTTCACACGCTATATAAAAATGTGGCCTTAAAAAGTTAAAGTCTTGTAATTTTTTTATAAATTTAAATGGATGGTTTGTATTATTTTATGTTTTAAAATTATAACTCAATAGTAATCTTGATTTTTGTGAAGTCAATTATGTGAATAGTACCAAAAATAAATGTATGTGTATTTTATGTTAAATTGTATTTAATTACATGAAATATTTTTTAAAAAAAATAATTTTTTTCAATTGAAAATGTAATATTACATAGTATAAAAAATTGTTCACTTATGATCCACCAGATCTTTTAGAATGGAATTATTCAATATTAAAGATTTTGTATCTAATTTCAACAATATGTGTTAAAATTTTAATTGAGTGGTTAAAATATATAAAAAAGGGTTATGATAACCTAAATAGATTTTAAAATCATATTGGTTGAATGAATTTAGAACTTAACACATCGCATTTTAGAAATTGATCATATTTAGATCCTATTTTCCATGATAGTGAACTTATATCATTTTAATGTTTTGAGAAAGTACATGTGTACCACTTCCCTAAATTATTAAAAATCACATATTATCCTCTATTATTAAATAAATATTGAGCCACATATATTGGTAAAACCCTACCAAAATCTCTTATCAGCATCCCAATACATGTTCTTCTAGTTCTTTCCTTTTTAAAACACCTACCCTGGGACCAAGTTGGCTGGATATCATTTGGGAAGTAAGAAAATGTTGTTCCAAGAGTGTTGTATTTTATTTTTAAAGAGGAAAAATCAATTCACATTGTAAAATACTTTGAGAATCATACAATTATTTACTGATTAGTATTTCTATATTATCATATGTTTTTTGGAAAACTTGTGATGAAATCCTTATAAAGGAAAGGGGGAATAAATGTGATTCCAATATTATTCAAGTTTGATTGGATAAAAAGATATTGTTGGGGGATAGGGAAGTTATAAATCTCTCCTCGGAAAATCTGAGAATGCTAAAGGTAAAATTCATTATTAATGTAGCTTTTTTGTTGAGTATGCCAGAGTAGTGAAGGAACTTCGGTGAATGAAGTAATCCAAAATGCACTGTAAGTGTATAGTGTAGGAGAAACGGTTCACGAGAGGCTTTTTGTATGGGTAAGGCTCATAGATTTTAGGATGGATTGTCATTGGATAATTGGAGGTTGTAATTTAGGCCACCATGAAGGAATAAAAGAAGTACATAGACTCTGTATGAAAACAGTTAATGGATGAAAATAGTTCATTGGATAATTGCGGTTCATTGGAGAAGCTCAGTATGTGGTGAAGGCTATACCACATTAATGATTTGGGAAATCTTATATTAGAGGATTTTTGTATCTATTTTCCTATATAATGAGTGACGATCTCATAATTAATGTCTGATATATTTTCATAAGATAAAATATTTTCTTTGAGGTAGAATTTGGATAAGTACGGAAGAATTTTCGATTAGGAATTCTACGAAGGAAGAAGTTAGTAGAGTAAATATTCCATATAAGAAGAAGTTGTCTACGAAAGAAGAAATCACTCACAGAATAGGATTAAGTAGTCCATGAAAGAAGGAATTCAACAAATGTGGAGGTAGTATGAAATATCGGTACACATAGATAGTATGCCGAGGCAGTATGTGGGGAAGTACACAGATCATTAATGCTATGCGGAGCAAAGGCAGTTCCCAAAAGAATAGGTTTTTTGTGAATCATTCACTCTATACATTATGCGGAGGATAGAGGTAGTACATGGAGGGTAGAGGAAATACACAGATGATAGAGGTAGTACGTGGAGGAGGAAGGTCAGTTTATAGAGGACAGAAGGATGTTACTACCAGATTTGGGGTATGCAAGAGAAGATCTATTTTTAAATATAAATTTTGTGAAAGCTAATCAATAAGCACTAAAAAATTTAATTTCATCATTTTGTGCTAGAATAAGCACACACACTATTGGATTATTTTCAAGGTGGTACATGAGTGCAAGAGCACATCCTACTCACTATATTTCACCCTAAAGTATTGTTTTCTATGGGATTTTTTGGTATTGGATTGTTTCAAAACCATAACAAGGACATAGCTACTTTGGTTGAGTATTTAACCTTGTATATTATTGTGTTACTATAGTTGGGTGTTTGGATTTTTTTAGTCGGGAATGTAATATTTAATAGGAGGGTAAGGTTGTTTCATAAGTAAGGAATAATTAAATAAAAAGATAACCCTGATTCACCCATCCCCCTCTTAGTGATACATGAATCCTGGTGGGGAATCTTCTAGGAATTTATTCAGAGATCCAAATGATTATTTTTAAAGAATATTTAATCATATTCATTCGAATTATTTTAGGTTTTTCTCTACTTATTCCTCCTTCAAATATTATTTATCCATATAAATATAGTTAAATTTGTAAATGGAGGTCACTAAAATTTTGTTATGTTAATATAATGATCATTATCCTTTTATCATCCATCCCAATAGAAAATGAAAATGATGTCATGTGTACGTAGGGACTTCCAACATACATCCAATGTATTTTATTTTCCACCATCCGCACTATGAGATGGTTATGTAGATGGATTAGATGATTATATATAATGTTAGTGTCGTTTTAATAATTCTATAAAGATAAAATATTTCCAACCACTTGACCCTCTCATCTAATGGAAGGTGATAATGTCAAATGTTCGTATGTGTGGACTACCATCTCCATGAAGCGATGTGATTTGATTAAAATTTCTGAATTATATGGATATTCATAATGATATATTTATTTAATATAGATTTATGATATATATAATATCATTATTATTCTGGAATTGTTATCTTTTATTTACCATTCCTTTGTTTAGTTAATCAAAAATTTTAAACTTCACATACGTATACACACATACTACCTCTTCCATGAAGTGATGTAATTAATAAATCATTGTCAACATATTCAAAAAGTTATAAAATTTAATATTAAGAATAAATATAATAGTTTTTAATTGATAAATATTATGGAGATGATGTTACTATGACCAAGGGGAAATCACGTGAATCACCAAACAAAAAGTGGAACGAAAAATAGAATAGTGAACACCGGGAAAGATGATTTTAAGAGGGAATTATTAACAAAGGAGAAATTTGAACATATATCTAAATCATATATAAATAATAATAACATGAATATGGGTCTGGTATAAATTTATGATAAATCTAAAGTAACTATATAAGAGGTTAAGATCATGTACAAAAAATGATAGGATCTAAGGTAAGGGAATCTCCTCATACTTGTATTTTTGTGAGAAATTTTCCACATACGCCAATTTACTTTTTTTGTGGTGTATATGCATCCAATGAATTTTTATTATTATTTAGGAATATATCAAAATTTATCTCATTCATGAGGTTTTTATTCAAAGATTACCAAATATGTATAGGTTCTTCATCTCAATATTATTTTCTAATGACTGATTACATGTTATACACATATTTTTATTTATATAAGTTATATATAACCCATTAATGATTTATATTCATGGTATTTAATGTTTCATTTGAATTTATTTCATTCCATTTGGTTCTCATTCTAATTTTCACAATTTTGTAGGGGTTGATGTTACGATCCCAATTATTTTCAAGATTCTCAATGTTATATTTATATTAAGGTAAATTAAACTGTAATTATAATTATAAATAAAATAATTTTATTATTGTATGGTTATCTTTATAATTTCCATGTATTAGCAGCCTTTCACAAACATTGGTGTGTTAAATGATCAATAAATCGTCTTTAAGAAATTATGACCTTATTCCTTCTAATCGGGTTGGGAATCTTTCTCATCTATTTTCATATTCTTCAAAATATTTACTTGATTTTTTAGAATATGTATAAATTTTTTAGAATGATTATTTTAACTAAATTTTACTTAATTTAAAAATTATTAAAATTAATATTTAATTTTTTTTTACATATAACTCACTTATGACTTTTTTAAAAAGCATTAAATTAATTTTATCTTTCATTTTATAGGGCCTGAAAGTATTTTCCCACAATCATTACCTTTTCTCTTTCATGATTCCATTATAGTTTTCAATGGTTATTCTCAATTAATGTAAGTTTTAAATATTCTAGAATTTTTATTTTTTAAAAGACATCGAATGAAAACTATATTTTCCTTATTTTCATAAAAATGTTATAATTATCTTTTATAGGTATTTTTCATATATGGAAACATAATTAAGGATTATTATGATTCACTGTTGATATGATCCTATGATACCATCATGTTTATTTATCTACATATCTTATAGTTATGATGTTTTAATGATGATTCAATAAAACCCATTACTTTCCATTAAGTTATTTATGATATGATGAAATCATTATGAAACCCATTAATTTTCTATGGATTGTGATATAATGTATCTTTTTAAGATATTATGTAACACTTACTTATGGTTTTCATTATGTGATGGGTGGTCCCAAAATTATATATACATCTAAATAATAGGTAAAAAATTATATATCATGAGATAATATGATCTATAATGGTGAGTGACCTTATTTCAGTAAGGGACTATGTCCACTATGATAGTATTATTAGTGATCCTTAACAAATTATATGATGGGAATATGAATTGAACCTAATACAATATTTGAATTTTTTAATAAAAAATGTCCTTCTGGTGATCCTTGACTAATAAAATTACTTTCTATAATTATGTGTATGACACAATTTTGTGTCTTATGATTATTACATGCTCTCATAGATGATGATTACATATTTATTATTCCTTAATCTTATGACTCACATCGATTGTTATGAAAAAATTTTATTCCCTGAGTCATGATTTATGATCTATGACTAATTAGAAATGAATTAAAAAAGAGATCATGATTCTCTCACACACTAATGCTTATCATATGATTATATATGATCATTGATTTATAAATCCCATGTATACCCTTACTGAGTATTTGAGTTTACTATTTCATATATTTCCATTTTAAATTGTTATAAATATTGATATTATGTAATATATGTCTAGATGGGTATCATGTGTGAATAATTTCATTAGTGATGATGATGTCTTCTTATGGAAGAGAAAAATATAGTTTTAATGGAAAAAATAACCTTTTATTGAGAAATTCATTAGTTCTTTTACATAAACAATTTTAATAATTATATAAAGATCTAAACCAACAATGTATTGGATATGAAATTAAATCAATGTTATATATTAATATTATAATAAAGAATGGTTAAATCCCTGTCACTTTAGTATTAGAAAAATTCAGTATGTAAGTTATATATATTTAACACCATATCCAGGTGTACAAGTCTCAGGTTGCCTCATAGAGTTACCTTTAATTTGATATGTAAAAATATAGAATAAAATTTATGTATTGAATTCAGTTTTCTGATGACCATTACACAACCTCTTGAAATTTTGTGTTACGCTTACATGCAAAGTGTAATTTTTATGTAACATTTATATAGTATATGTGTTACCTTTAAATACAAATTTGGTTTCAATTACACAATAATCATATGAATACAATTAACTTTATGTGTAAAAATGAAATTTCAAGTGACCATTATTCGGAATATATATTAACATTACATAGACATTTCTATATTCATTTTACTTAAATAATGCTGCTATAATATTTTCAAATTCATCTCTAGAAATTTTTTAATAGTGTTTGAACTTATTATTACTATTTAAATCACTTATCAATACTTTTTAATTCAATAATAAATATACCTATATATCTTACAAAGATAATAAATTAATAAATTCTCATATAAAAAAAGGAAAATATCTTCACAAAATTTCCTTCCATGATTCGTTTAATCATGTTTCAGTTAAATTATAATGGTGATTTTATTGGGATAACTTATTCTATATAAAAACACTGGGTTCCACATATAATATTTTAATCTTTTTTTTACATTCAATTATTCAAAAAAAAATATTGAAATCTTGAACCATATGCACTTTATACATACTGAAAATATATATAGTGAACATAATGTGGTTAAAATAGAGAGTATCTCCCTTGATTTTCTTAATTACCAATTTATTATTCACATTTCACTTTGGGAATATCATTCTAAACAATTAGACATAATGAATAAAATACCATTATATAGGATCCTATTTTAACCCATATAGTTCCTTTTTTATCTAACACACTGTTATTAATTCATTATCATGATCAAAACCTACAGATTGCTATATATACACTTCTTTTTATAGATCACCATTTAATACATATTATTTCACATACAACTTGTATATTTTATATTTCATATGATTTGAAACTTCAAGGAACATTATTAGGCCCATTATCCATGAAATAGGTGATATAGTATCTTCAAAAACCACTCTATCAATTTATTAAAAACCCATAATAATATTATCTCTTTTTATTTTTTACTACTCTTATTCTATTAATTTTTCTGAACACCCTTTTGGCCCGAATTAATTTTTTTATCATGGAATGGGAACAAGATCCTCTATAGAATTAATTTATATCTAATTTATCACCTCATCAATAGCTATAATCCACAAAATATGTTCAAAAACATTTAGCTAATTATTTTCGTTTAATTTAATAGATAAAATCAATTTAGTTATTTTGTTGAAACTTAAATATATTTTTTTACTTGGGGATTATAATATAACACTATATTATAAGAATGTGATTGGTTATTTATCTTCTGATATTTCTATTTTTCAACATTAGTGGCCTCTTATTCAATACATTTCTATTAAGAAACAGAATCAATTGCATGTAGATTTTTTCTGCTTGATTTTACAAAATATTATAAGAAATATAGTCATTGTCATAATCATAATACTCAAAACCTACTTCACATGGAATAATGATTTTTCTATTTGTTTTGAATTTTATTTCCTTATAATTAGTTAATATAATAATCCTAGTTTATTGTATATATATCCCATATCATTATAAATATCTCATAAAAAGATATCTCCCTGGACATTATCATCAATATTTTCTATATTTTTTTCTTAATATTCATAATATAGAAACTTCAAGACACCCTGATGTTGTCCAAATTTGGTTTCTTTTTTTACAATAAATAATAAGTGGTCAAATTATATCTTAGTCTCAACAAAAAACTATTTTTTATATGTCTAACAATGCATTAAATGTCTATGTTATAAAAAATGTCTCTGTTATAGTCTACTAGAATAGTTATCACCTTCTCAAGAATGATTATATTTGTTCAATATTGAGATGAGTAGAGTATCTTATAACATTTACCTTTGAATTATTTCTTGAACTTCCTTGATTGAAGAGTCTAAACCTTTTATTACACAACTATTTTTCATTTTTTGATCTCAAATATAAATATTTAGATGAGTATCCAACTTGAAATGGGTTACCATTATTTCTTCCTCCTCTAGTGATAACATTTCCATATATTTTTCTTTGCATGAAATAAATATTTTTCATTAAAATAATATAATTTCGTTTATCATAAATGTAACTCAAATAGAAATATATCTATTTAATCACATTTACAATTAGAATATCTTTTAAATCCATCCTTTGGGCTTCAATATCAAGTAATCCAATTCCTTTTATATTTAGTAATCTTTTATTCCTAATTTTAACCACCAAACTATAATTTTTTTCTATTAACATTAAGATATAGGTTTATTTATTAGTATGGCATGAGAAACCACTTCCATGAATCCATGGTTTTCTCTTCTAGTTAGTATTGATAAAAAATTCAAAAATAAGATACTTTTCAATTGTGTTACATCAGGGATTCTTGTTTCCTTTAATATTATATTTTGTTTCTCCTAGAGGTGTTTGAATACGCTACTAAACATAGTTACCGTGATAATAACACATCCCAAAAATATATGTTTTGTTTTCAAACAATTTTTGGATATGTAAGTGAGATAAATATTTTCTCTCTCATTTTTTCTAATGTGTCCCTCTTTCTCTATTCTCTGGATATATCCCCCTTAACTTATTCCTCTGCCAAAACCATGGGAGATTCATGATTTACTATAAAATATATCATTTAATACAAAATAATCCTCAAAACTAATAGTTCTTTTTAAATTCAAGTCTTATTAGAAACTTTTGAGTCTAGTTGTAATGTTTAGCTTATTGTCTCAGTTCCTTTCTATTCCCTATCTACATTAGTTTTTAGGAGGGTTACTTTTTTATAATACATTCCTAATTATTTTCTTTATATGTAATATTATAAAAAGTTTTGTTATCCCATAATTTCCAAAAATATCATTCTAAACTAACACTATTAGTTGAAATGAATTTGAAATTTTTACATATCATAGATTATTATTTTTCCTGAACCTTTTTAGAACATTTCATAGAATTAATTAATGAATCTTATTTTATTTCTATATATTTATCATATTCATATATTAATTTTTAATGCATCTTCTCATGATTAACACACATTTAATATTTAGTGTCAATTCCTTCTTCTGTAGGAATAATTTTCTTTTCAACTCAATTAAAATCGTTTCATTTTCATAAAAATTATCTTTATGTTGTTTTATCCCCTCAATATTTCAATTTTTTAATAATATAACTAATACCATTAATAAACATCAAAATAAATTTATTTGTAAATTTTAGTTCTCTCTTATGTTGCATAATCCTCTTAAAGAACACTAGTGTCTCATCAATAAGCATCTTACTTGTGTTGGTATCTTATCCCTCATCTTCACTATTTGATATTTCTTTATGATTTTAAATATAGGCATTTTATTCTTGGTATGTATATGAATATTTTCTTCATGTTGAGTACATTTTGTGAAAACATATTCCTCTACATCACTAAACATGATCCTTATTTATATTCATCAAAATATTTGCTAGATCTCATATTTATTGGTCTCTTTATAGATTCTTCCTCTTATATTTAACTAAGACCATTATTCATCCTATTCACATTAATACCCCACACTATTCTTTTTAGGAAATTTTTTTGGAAAATTGAAAAATTCCCCAAACTATAATAAATTTATTGGGAGTTATCCTTTATACATAGCCTTTCTCTTTTTTATATTTATCGAGATAAGAGACATTGTTCTTTTGTATTCTTTGACATTAACTACATATTAATTGAAGTCACAAACTGAATAGACTTCAATTTTATCCTCGTTGACCATTATATTTGTTGTGCCTTTGAATTCAATCTCATCCTTAGAATTATTTTAAAATACATTGTCCTTTATCATCTCATAGTTTAGAAGTCCATTGTGAAACTCATCTAATGATAAATATTACTCATCTTAAATGAATGACATATTTTGTGGAATGAACCTTCATTTCAACAAAGGTTAGGATCACTATTCCCTACATTTAATTATTTTATTAAAAATAGTAAATTTGTACTATGGCCTAAGTAAGGTTCAAGGAGAGTCCATGGCTTGTTTGGTACTCAATGTTCCAGAAAATGGGCTAAAGGATTGGGCCTTACTGTTAGTTATAACCATCCTCCTAGGACAAAAGGTTTGTCTAAAACTATGTTGTTTTGGATAGGGGAACCTATAGGCCTAATGTTTTTTTGCAACTGTGTTGGAAAAATTGTATGGACATGCAGATTTTTTACATTACAGGATATAGGATAAACAATCAATTTTCACACAATTTGAAAATTGTGTGCTTAAACCATGTGCCCAAAAATTTTGGTGCTAATTTACATGTATTCCACTATTTAATTCTTATACCTCTTTTCCTCTTTCCCTTTTTTATCTAGAAGTTTTGAATGGTTTCCTCCAGCCATAAAACTCAAAAAGCTTCGACCTAGGTTCATCCATATCTCTTCATCTGAGACCTTATTCATGATCTAAAGGAAGAGTTGGATAGGTCACGGTAAGGATAATCCAAATCATACTTCCTAATTCTATATTCCCTCATATATGTTTCACTATTTTGATGTAGAATCATATTCCATATTTTCCAGAAATTTGGTCACTTTGAAGATCACTTCCAACCTAAATTGAATATGTGGCCGATATTGAGAGAGTTATCATGTATGTCCTTGAGGTAGTTGGTAACATTGTCTTCCCCTTGTGTTTTGTTGTTTTTATAATTACACTATTTTTTGGCAAGCCATATTTCAACGAGAATATCCACTATATTGATTCTTTTATGTATAATTGACCCTTTTACCTAGATAAATTATCATTGATCCTTGATTAGTGATTTAAATGATGTGTATACCTTATATAGTCACCGCATGGGTGTGACAAGTAGAATTGTCCATCTTGGAAAATTCGTTCTAATTTCTATGAACTCCCTTGAACCTTATGACCTATTTATTAAATGTAATTTCCCTTGATTCATGTGTAATGAATGGAACCTAAGACATCACTTAGGTGTTTGGAAATCAGTGAATTAGAATTTCTTAAGTGGACATATTTCATACTCCTCATGACACTTTCCCTTGACACATGAGGCTTAGAAATGGAATTTCCATGACATAATAAACTAAATGTGTTTGTTACATTAAATGGTCTTGATAATATAGGATGGATAATTCATAAAGGTTATATTATATAAATTAGATGTATGAGTTAAATGGAAATGTGGTTCCTTAATGGGTTTTGGGTTACCAATGACATTCATGAGAGGCCCTTTCCTAAAGTATTGAATTACATGTGTGAATATGCCTTTGAATTGTTAAATTGAAATAAATAGGAGGTTATTCCTTATCTATTAAATGATAAATAATTATTCCATTATTACGTATATGGATAAATAAAATAAATAGATGATATGTAACTACCAATGTTGATTATAATTATAAAAATCCTTTCTAGAGCTTATATTAAATGGTAAGGTGTGTCGTTCTATGAGGGAAATCACAATCCCTTACATTGGGTATTGAGCTTGGAATCTCACACTAGTGATACCGTATGGGAGTTGGGATTTTTGTGTTATGTTACATGATTAGAGTGTTTCCATGGTAGAAAGCTCTACATCTCAAGTATTGTAGCATCGAATCTCTCACACTTCTTAAGATGTAGGGAGTGTACCTTCTTGCATGATATTTTAGGATTTTTATACTGGTTATGAATTCCTGAGTTACACCTCAGTCCATTACATCACTAATATTCCAGGTATATGGCCATGCACACAGTTGGTTTATATTGGTCGATGAAATATAAAACTAATATGTATATATATTATTAATATATATATATATAGTTGTTTAATCTGATATAAATTACAACCATGAGATGAATAAGGTAGACCCACCTAGAAACCTAAAGGAACCTGAGTGGGATGGTTCTATATTGCAACATTATTTTCTTATTTTTTTACCTAAACACCTTTTAGTTACAAGCATTTCTTGGATTACATGAAGACATTGTTGGGGTGCCCTAATGATATTTTAATCTCACACCGTACTCGAGATACCATTAGTACCTAAGAAGACTATTAATATATAGGTATTGATAAAGTAAAATCCATAGATATAGGTTTTTTATATTATTATCTAGTTGTAGCTTTGGATCAAATGAACAAGAATTAGCTTGAGATTCTATGGATTATATTTTTTTTACCTTTTGTATAGCACAATTGTATTCTTATTCCCATGTTACACTTTTTGTATCAGAATTACATGCCTGAGGTATCCGAAACTTCTATAGAGACATTGATATTATTATTTTCTGGTTTATCTTTCACTACTTACTTTTTAGTTATACATTAAATTTACAAGGTTTATTGATTATATATTTTTAGATATGATTCTTCTATTTATTGTATCTGATTGTATCTATTGTGCTACTCTAACATGAGGTTATTTTCTCTCCACTGTACCACCTATACACCCTCACTGCTAGTCACTAGCCTCTGGCTTATGGGGAGGCGTGCTTTAGGGTTTGTGACCCACTAGCTCGGGGCACGAGTTTGGCGGATCCTGGTTTGGGATTTAACAAAGTGGTATTGGAGAGGATCCATTCAAAACATACTACTTGGAGACAACAGAATAGAGATTATGAATTAATGGAGCTCTATCATAATTCATTCTTTGGCATCATGAACCAATGTTTGGGGTAAAGGTAATGTTTCCTCAATTATAATTGTTGTTCTGATTTCACCTATTACTATTGATATCATTTCACCATTGGGTGATGCATATAACTTGTGATGTTATTCATATTTTTGTTTTTTAAATTTTTATTTATTTACTATCTACCAATGAAATGAGGGCACTACATTAGAACATGCATCAATATAGGCATTGTATGATTTATAAGCCATGAAATATATATTATCTAGCATGGATGTTCCATTTACACATTATTGGTGCAATGATACGTATTGAGCTATGATGACACTTATTTCAGGTATTTGAAAACATAATTGATACTTAATCTCTCTTTCTTTGCCTAATATTGTTTTCCTGAATAGGTTAATACACACTCCTAAAGAATAAAATTATGGAATGTAGATATATGGAACCTTTATCACATTGACCATAATGTGTTATGGTGTGAGTTAAGAGGATTCCATGTTTTGATTCATAAGGTGTATGGGCCCTTATGGATCGAAAAATGTAAAACCATATGATTGACCCATTTTAAATTTTTTCAAATGTTCAACAAAGAGATATTAAAATTGATTATTACTTCAAAATTGAGAAAATCCTTGTTTTATATATAATATAAAAATACATGAACCCAAACCTGACCATAATAGTGGGTAGTTGGTGTTTCTATGTTCTTATGACCTATTATGGTATATTATACCATATATACCTAGATTTTTTATCAGAAAGAGAGGGGAAATCATTATTAAAAGAAGGTTTTAGAAAATCTTATAGTCTCTTAAATTCATTCTTATAAACTGATTAAATATCTTATGAGGGTTGTGGTTGGAATTTTAGTGTCATGACAACATGACATCCCCCAGTCATACTCCCTAAATGAAGTTATGACCATGCTCTTGAGGTGATAGTCTATGAGCCACCTATGATTCCACCCACAATGACTCCTATGGAAAATATTACATTACCTGATATGGGAACTGATTCCCAATTTTAGGAGGTTTTTCTGTTTATGCTTTAGAATATGAATTGTGTAGATTGACCTTCCCCAAGTTTGGCGGAGATGAATCATTAGTTTCTATAACAGCATTCTCTCACCTTCTCGAGGGATGGAAGACCGCATTCAATAAAGTAATGGACCAAGGATATATTATATATATTAGAGAAAACGAATATGCCCCATAGTAGAGGTTTAAGAGAGATTATTATATACTTATCATTTCTTCAAAGTGGTGGTGTGATGTTATAACCTAGGAAGATCAACATCAGGAGATGGTCAGGTCATATTTTTAGTCCATCTTTTATGACTACTTACTTACCAATGTTCTAAGGGGTGATGGAGCTAGAGAATTCATGAACCTGCAGTGGGGGATTATATATATGTTGGGACACTCTGGTCATTTCAGATATCTGCAATGGTTCTCTAATACTATAGCTTTTAATGAACTTATATCTGCTAACTAATTTGAGGATGGGATGGTTTAAGACATCTCGTAACATGTTATCATGATTAGGTTGACTACTATTTCATAACGCATAAACCAGTACCAATTTATATGGTGGAATTTAAGGGATGATGAAAGTGAATGTTAGGGAAGTTCGGCTCCAAGGTCTTCCAGTGGTTCTTTATCTAGATGAAAGAAGTTCTTTGAGGATACTCATAGGGGAAGCAGCTATCAATCTCCTTGTATAGACAGTTTTCTTATCTTTATCCAGTGCGGGAATATTGGATGAATTAGGCCTCAGTGTAACGATATCTAGTAAAGTGTAAAGGCTATGGTAGTATGGGTCATATTCATCGTTTATTTTGTACATTCACTCCAATTTCTTGTGAATGGGGATCTGCACCTACTCATCTATCAGGAGATGGACAAGTAGGGTCACATGTGTTAGGAAGATGGAATACAACAGGTCGACCAGGATAAGGTGGCGGTCAAGGAAAAGATAGTCAGACTTATGAATCTTAGTTCCTTAAGGGTGGGCTCAAATAGGAAATATAAATAGTTACTCTGGGTTTCGATATACTACATGGAAATAAAGTTATCCTGCACCATTGGAGTAGAGTAAAATACCTTCTACTGTGTGATGTAATATTCTAGTAGCCACCACTTTAATGTCCTATTTATTTGAAATAGGAACTTCACAAACATTTATATCTGTGGAAAAAAATAAGAGTCTTGGCCTCATTATCGAACAGTTTCATAGTGTTATGATGCTAGACACATTAGTAGGTATCTTTTCATATGGATTTCTCCATTATAGGTAGTTTCCACTTAAGATTGGTAGTTATCTTTTCATATGTAATATCATCATCCTCGACATGATGGGATTTGACGTAATCATCAGGATGAACTTTTTAGTTCCCTATTAATCATCAACATACTACAGAAGTCATAGGGTGATGTTTACATCACTAGAGGGAATTAGGTATGTGAATATGGAAGAATGTGATATTAGTACGACTCAATTTGGACCCGAGCATCAGCAGCTGGGGAATGTGACAGATCAGATCAATAGTCATTTCCTTGATGAACAAGGGTTCTAGACCACTTTTTTACCTCATGTTGTAGAGCATTATAGAGACATGTTCAATGATTAATTATTTGTTCTACCTCCGGTTCAATTCGCAGAGTTTACCATTGAGCTTGTTCCAGGAGTAGTGGCATTGACCATTCCTTCTTATAGGATAAAACCTGATGAGATCTTTTAGATAAATAATAAATTGGAGGATCTAGAGGTGAAAGGCTTTATATTCCCCCATCATTTATCTTTTTCATTCACTAGTCCTTTTCTCCAAGAAGGTGGATGGTACTCTTTGAATTTGTGAGGATTATTGTCATATAAATTTGATTAAGATCAAGAACTGGTACCTAATATCTCAAATAATTGACTTATTTTATCAGATCCATGTTTTTAATGTGTTTTTAAAGATAGATATATGGTTTTGATATCAGTATGTGCATGTCAGGACATCATACATACCTTACATAGCTTTCTATAGTAGGTATGGTCTATATGAGTACCCAGTTATACTATTTAAACTCATGAATGCACATGTTGTATTCATGGATATTATGAATTGAGTTTTCCACTCATATCTGTATTATTTTTTTGTTGAATTTATTGACGATATCTTGGTGTATTCATGATCAAGACATGACCATGAAACTCATCTTGAGATCATTCGAAACAAACAGAGAGGGAATCGTCAATATTCTATGATCATTAAATTAAACTTCTAGATTGTTAAAGTCAAATTAATTGGTCACATCATCTCAGATTAAGGTCTTTCAGAAGACATAGATAAAGTGAGAGCTATATTTTCTTGGTGGAATCCCATAAAATCCATTGAAATTTAGATTCTCATGGGTATTTAAAGATATTAAAGAAGATTAATCCAAGATTTCTCATGCCTTGGGCCGCTTATGGGCTTGACAAAGAAGGGTGTGATATTTGTTTGGTCAGAACATTGTGAAGAATCTATTTAGGAGTTGATGTTCAATTTGACTTCAGCACTGATATTAATTCTACTTGATCTGGGAAGGAGCTATACTACATACAGCTACACTTCATGTATCAATATTTCAATTCTTTAGATATAGGAGGAGTGGGTAATTTTGTATATTTGTCATTAGTTGATTCCTCCAGAGCATAATTACCTAAAACAAAACCTCGATCTCTCTTCTGTTGTACATGCCTTACGCTATTTGAGACACTATCTATTGGTAGATAGTTTTTTGTAATTCACTGATCACAAAATCCTGAATAACATCTCTACACTATGGGATCTGAATCTTAGAGAGTTCAGATTGGAAGAGTACCTATAATCGTTTGATTTTGATCTTTTCTTCAAGCTAGTAAGGGAAATTCTGTAGCTGATGCAATGAGTCGGAAGACATGGGCACAATTTGATGAGTAATACAATGGTGAATGGAAGCTTATGGCCTTATTCTCATAGATTCACATTGCGGTTCAGGAAGGACATGGTTATACTATCCTCTCATCCTTAGAAGTGACCTCTACACTTCTGGAATGATTAAGGTTGAGATAGATATTTTATCCTAAAGTCCTTTTCCTTAGGGAAATCATTTCCGATGATGATACATCGTTAGGTTGGACCATGAATGTGGATGATTCCTTACTATTATGTAGGAATTTAAAGGTCCCAAAAGACATGAAAAGGAACTTATACAGGAATTTCACACCTCAGTCTGGGATTTTCACCCTATCTTCCCAAAAAGGTATTGAGACTTACATTGCCAATATTGGATTTCTAGTATGAACCATGAGATTTCTGAAATCATCACTATGTGTTCTACCTATCAACATTTGAAGACAGAACATCAATTATTGGTAGAGTTTATATTTCAATTTCATGTTCTTAGGTGGAAATGGGATGATGTTTTGATTGATTTCATGATTGGTCTACCCATATCACCTCATGGAAATGATACTGTATGGGTTGTCATTGATCATCTAAAAATGTTCTTACACTTCCTTCCCATATGAGAGATATTCTCGGTAGATGATCTAGGAATGATTTACATCATAGAAATTATAACTCTTCTTGGAGATCCTAATTCTATCATTTATAACATAGATTCTTGTTTCAAATCACAATTCTGGTAGGGGTTGTAGAAGTCATTGGGTACACATATACTTTTGGGCATAACCTATCACCCATATAAAGATGGAAAAATAGAGCATACTATTTAGGTTCTAGAGGACATGCGTCATGAGTGTGTCCTTGAATTTGGTTGTTCTTGGGAGAAACACAATCCCATTATTGAGTTTTCTCAGAATAATATCTTTTAGCCAACTATAAAGATGGATCCTTATGAAACCTTATATGATAGGCCGTGTTTCTCTCCTATGTTTTGGATAAAGGATGGGGAAGAAACTATGCATGGACCATATCTCATTCATGAGAATACAAAGAAGGTATAACTAATCCGGAATCTTATGTTGATATCTCTATCTAGATAGAAATTTTATGCCAATAGATATTGGAGACCTCTTGATATTGAGGTCGAAAATAAGGTTTTATTACGAGCCTCACCTATGTCAGGGCATAGACATATTCAGAAGAAAGGTAAGCTCTCGTCGAGGTTCCTAATAAATTTGGAGGTTGTGAAATGGATTGGACCAGTGGCATACCAGTTGGTAATTATATAGAGATATTGGTCTATTAATGATGTCATTCATGTATCTCAGCATCGCTGATACTATCCATAACCATAACAAGAATTTCAACAAGATGGGGTTTAATTGGATATGGATGCATCCTTCTAGGAGTATCCAATGAACACAATTGACCTGAACGTGAAGACACTCAAGGTAGGTATATTCCTCTTGTACATGTGATATGGAAGAAAAACTAAGTATATGATGAGCCTTGAGTGTGGGAAGCTGATGTAAGATCTCTTTGATCAGAACTATTTGCTGATGATACCTCTTTACCCCCAGAAGTTCAACTCAAGGATGAGTTGCTTTAAGGAGGGTAGGCTATGGTGACCCCACTTTTCCATTAAATTATGGAGATTTTTTTTCAATTTGAATAATTTTCTTAATCATGGTAAATGTTTAATATGGACTAATGGTGGTAGAAGGAGCATCTAGGGATTGTTCAGAGCTAAGAGTTCCTAAAAATTGGCTAAAGGATATGGTTGTAAGGTTAGTTTAAACCACACACCCATGCCACATAGTTTGTCTAAAATCTTGCAGTTATAGATTGGGACACCTATATGCTAGAAGGTTTGTCTGCAATTGTGTAGATCAAGGAACCCATCCAAGAAGATATATAGGGTTTCAAGATATAGGCATAACACACAGTTTGAAAAAGGTTATCAATTTGTGTGCCTAAACCATGCGACTACAAATTTTGGGGCGAATTTACATGTTTTCCAATTTTTAATTATTATACATCCTTTCCATTTTCCCTTTCTTCTTCTAGTGGATATTAATGGTTTCCACTTCCTAGAGAACTAAATATCCTTCAACCTTGGTTCATCCATATATCTCTCTTCTGACACCTGATTCTAGATCAGAAGGAAGAATTGGATAGCTCAAGGTAGGGATAACCAAACCCATACTTAGTATATAAGTTTTCCTTAGGATCTATCATTCTATTTAGATGTAGGATCATATGCCTTATTATTAGGGAATTTCAATGTTTCTCAGATATATTCCATCATAATTTGAATTTTTTGATGAAATTGATCAAGGTTTCATCTGCATCCTTACGATAGCTGGTTGTGTTGTTTTCACATCATGTTTTTATATTTTCATAATTCTGTTGTTGTGTAACATTTGTGAATTTTCTAAGAATCCTCATTATATGGATTTACTCATGTCTAATTGACACTTTAACCCAGATAAATGTTCATTGATCCTTGATTAGTGGTTTATGTGTTCTGTATATTGTATATGGTCACCCCATGGGTGTTCCAATTGGCCATTTTGGCCAATTGGTTCAAAAAGCTTGGAACTCCCATGCACCAACTGGCTTATTCTTTAAATGTAATTTCTATAGAGACATTTGTAATGAATGATCTCAAGACACCAATTTGGTGTTTTCCCTCCTTGAGTTAGAATTTCACAATTGGTAATATTCCATGTTTCTCATGAAATGTTCCCTTTACACATGAGCATGAGCAATGCAATTTCCAGGATGTAATGAAATTAATTGGTTTCTAAAGTTAAATTAACTTGCTTATATGGTGTGGATAACTCAGGAAAGTTTCTTTATTTAAATAAAATATTTGAGTTAAATGGAAATTTGAGGCCTTAATGGGTTTTGGCTTACCAACGACACACATGAGAGGTATTTGCCTCTTGTATTGAATTAGATATGTGACCATGCCATTGGTAAATTAAATTCAATTTAACAGGAGGTTATTACATATATACTAAATGATATATGAATATTACATTATTTTGTATATGGGCATATGAATGATAATATCCAGTCTAGTCAATCAACAGTATTCCATGTATGTGGCCAATAGGTGTCTATATGCACTTGGTTCATATAGGTGGATTAAATATTGAACTAAACTATATATATATATTTATATATTACTATTTATATATATATAATGGCTTGATTATATAGAAATTTCATCCATCAAATGATGTAGGTAGACTGACCAGGTGTCCTGCATGAACCTGGGTAGGATGGTTATTTATTTCAGCATTGTTTTCCTCTTTTGTTATTACCTACACACTATTTAAATATGAGAACTACTTGGATTATACATAGACACCAATAGTGGTGGGATTATAGTATTTTTATCTCACAACCTAATTGGTTTTCCTTTGGTACCTAAGAATACTACCTATATGTAGGCATTGATAGGGGGAAATTCCCTAATAAAGTTTGTTAGAACTATTATCTAGTCGGATATTAGGAGCAGAGGATAGAGCATTAGCATGAGATTCTATAAAGCATATTTTTGTTATTTTTTTTAATTTTAATATATCAAAACAGTATGATTATTCCCATGTATCCCATTTTAATATCAACATACGATGAATTAGGCATCAGACACTACCTAGAGGATTTGATATTATTATCACCATATTTATCATTCACTACTTTCTTTTTAGTTCTCTATTATGATTATTAAGTTTATTAAGTCTATTTATGTATATATGATTCCTCTATTGATTGTATCTGTTGTGCTACTCTAAAATATGGGTATAATCACCCATCTGAAAAAACATTACCCCCTCACTGCTAGTTATTAGACTATGGAATACAGGGAGGTTCACTTGAGGCATGTGACCTACTAGCATGGGGCATGGGTTTTTTTGATCCCTCTTCAAGATGATACATTTTGATCCGACGTGTCTGGGAAATTTATCATAACATTCTTAACCAAAGATGAATATTCTAAATAATCACCAAAAATATTTATTTACCGTACTATTCAATATACAATTAATAAATTTTCATCAGCAGTATCATATGTAGACATCCCACTATATTCAAACACATCTCTCCCAATATTCAGTTTCAATTATTTTATTTCGACATTAACATCATACATATTATTGGGATATTCCTATAGTCCTTTTTCTATTTTGACACATATTACATTTTTGGTATTATTTTTTATAAAATATTTTTAGTGTTTAATTTATATCATTCGCATCTAAATCTAAATTCCCATTTCCTATAAATTTCATTATAGAATACCTTGAATAGAGAGTGATAAAAACTATCATAGAATCACTATCATATATCCCTTATGATAAAAAATAACGGAGTATCATGTAATTCTGTATGATAATGGTATTCCAAAAAAATCATTTATAACTATACTATTAAAATAATAAATACACTTGATGCTTCACCTTTATTAAGTGTATGTTCATTGAGGGAACATGATTTTATCTAATAATAGTTAAAGTGAATCAGTCATATGGTAGACCGATAAAAATTGGGGGTGATGAATTAGTTATATGATTTTTTAATTTTTTGATTTTAATTACCCTATGTGACCCTTTAGGGTCATAATCCTCTCTTATATAAGTATCTATAATAATCCTATAAAATTTAATGGTAAATGATTATAACACATAAGGATTTTTTACCAGACTTAGTCCTATTGTGGGTACCTTCTCCTTAAATGGATTAGTTATATATTTGAGATCAATACAATCTCTAAACATACAACTTATTACAAAAGAGTGTAATTGTTTTTCCATTACTATTTCAATGCATTATAGGAATGGGAAAAAATGGATGAATATATCAGTGAGTCTTGTAGAGGAATAATAGATGTAGGGTGCTATTTATTCTAGAAATACTAGTGATAATTTTTTTTTAAATTATTATAAATTATATAGTGATCATCCAAATATATAAAAATAAAAATATATACCCTCTTCCAATGTACGGATCTCTGGATTCTAGGAAAATGAATGTGGAGTAGAATGCACAATTATCCTCCATTCATTATCGTTTATAATATTTAAACTTTACATTAGAGGATGAGCAAAAAACATTGTCTCCTTTATCATTAATCTCAAGATTCTAATGATCATTAACAACCTATATTTTCTCAAAATAAATTATGAATGTTTTAATAGGCCTTGTATGATCTTATTTTTTTAACCTCTTATTCAAAATAGTAGTTATACCTTATAGTAATGCACATGCTTATCTTATGAATATTTCAATCACTTTTCTATATTAGTTTATCCATATTATATTCACTTAAATTCAAGAATAATATTTTCCTAAAACTTTATCAAAACCTCTATTAATCCTCAGATGAAAAATATTCAATTGGTCAAGGAATTTATGGGAAATAATAGTATTTATCGCAAAATATAATTTCAATATTCAAATTTAAAATGAACATAAATTTTAGTCCATTATACATTCAATTAATCTATATTAAAATCCAAAAAACTAAAGTCTTAGATCCTAATTTTGGCCAATATAAACATATTTCCTGAAATTAGGTTCAAGGATGCATCGTCTGATTTTATTATCTTTTTTTTTAATTTTTTACAATATATGGAAATCTTATAATGCCTTTATATACCTAACTATGTACTATAGACAACTTTACAATTTACATGAACCATACAAAATACAAAAATCAACCATATGAACTTTAAATCTTATGATTTTAGAACCTTATAATTTTATATAAACATTAAAATGTTATATACTCAAACTTATAAAGATGCCTAGATAACCTTATAAAGAACATGAATAACCATAAAACACATAATTAAACTTATGAAAATACTAAATTAGATGTAAAAAGGTAAACATAAACCTTATGAACTCTTCATAGTAAACATTATAAATATTATAGTGAACCTTATAATGATTTCAATGAACCATATGAAGTATTCTCTTTACCAATTTTCTATATCCCAAGGAACATTATAATGTTTCTCATATAACATATAATGATTCATGCCCTTGATATTTTTTTATAATTAATATCAATATTGTTATGAAAATTACAATATCAAACTTATGATATTTTTTGGTGGATAATACTTTTTCTATTTCATCAATCCCAAAAAATAAGAATTTATCTAACTCAACTCAGGAATTCAAAAAACCATATTCAACACATCAAATTTCCTTAAAGTCCCTTTAATTAATGTTCAAAAAAATATTCCATATGGTGTCCAATAAAAAACCATATTTAATAATTCCAATAGGTTTTTAATAAAGCTGTTGACAATCATGTCTGTACAAAATATTGCAAACTTAGAAAATCACAATCATGTCCACACAAAACATTATTAATATAGATAACCATAATCATTTTCATACACAATATTTTGAACATAGATAACCATAATAATATCCAGGAAAATAATTTCTGATGTAATTAAGAATAATTATGTCTATAAACAACATTGTGAACATGTATCACCATAATTATATATTTTTACAACTTTTTCAACATATGTTTTTCTCAAGTGAGTATTGAATTTATTATCAGATTATTAAATTTGTGCTTTTTCTGGTGATGATAATTCATAGAGTATTTTTATGTATTCACAAAACATGAATTATATTTCATGCTTGATATAGATTCTACATTGGTAAATAAGATAGTTTAGATACTTATATTATTGGTGAAAAAATCACGAGGTTATAATTTTAATAACACAAGTTGAGATGTTCATGACATTATATAAAATTAATTATGACTATTGGTGTGATGAAATTAAATGGAATAAATGAAAATTTTTTATTGATGAAGGAAAAATATCTACACCATTTTTGAGAAGAATAAAATGATTTACATTTCATAGAAGAGAACTGAAGAAAAGTTATGTTTACTTATTTTTAGAATCCTTCATATTCAAATTAGGTTCTTCCAGAACATATATAGATTCATTAAGAGAATTATGTTGTATAACCTAATTTAAAATGTATTCGATTATGTTCGTAGGAAAATATAAGGATTTTGTGAAAATATTCATCAAAATATTACTGTGTATGGAAATTGAAAAATCAGGTAGCTGTTTGGTCCAATTTAGGGAAATACATCAATATATCCAAAAGATACTGGATAATTGAGGTGGACCACCTAAGGGGAATCTACTACATAGAAAAATTGAACTAGATATGGGAATTTATTAGATGTTTGGGATTGATGAAGTCATTTGAGAAAAAAATAACTTCATATATCCATATAGACATAGTTAGTTGTTTAGAATCCTAAATTCTGAAAACTGGAAGGATCTATATATAATCAATGGATGAAGGTTTTCCCATGGATATCTAGAAATAATTTAAAGAACTTATATTTTAGGGGATGAATACATGGTGAATCTAATATTTCATTGAGGACAAATCATTAGATCCTTCATCCTTTGGGTATCTAAAAGTTATAGATTTATGTAAATTATGAGTCCACAAAATTTTATATTAGGGAAAGAATTAATATTGAGTCATTAAGAGGGTAAAATAAATTTATGATGAGAATTAAAATAAGTATTAAATTATGAAATCTATTGACCGATTTCAATAGAAGAATATAATTTATGTTGAATATTGGAGAGTTTTCAAAAATTAATGAGAGAAAATATTTATTTTATATAATTATGTGACTAAAAATATGTGCCAGTTGTGAAAGAATAAAATTGAGAATTAAAGAGAGAATGAATTGATAACTCTCATACATAATGAAATTATTTTTATAAGATCTTGATATATCTAGTATCAAGGAGTGATGATGATGTGTTTAATCTAGGTTTTCATGAATGAGATAAACTAGAGTATTCTATGTTGAGGACAATCCAGATCGAACTAGATCTGGATGGTGTTTTGAGACCATCAGATCAGTTTTATGTATATTTTCAAGACATATAATCTGTGAAAAGGAAACGCAAATCAAAATGAATCATAGAGGAATATCAACCTAAAAGAAGGGGGAATTTTTTGTATTTTTTAAATAGTAATGAGATGATCTTGTGACCGGGGTGTCTACCTAGTTTTTGATGAGGCTCATGGATGGGGTATCCAACTAGTCATTGGACATGTATCATGGCTGGGGTGTTTAAACAAATGAAGTAGAAACTTTTGTGTTTGGGGTGTAGGACTAGGGGTAATTAGAGGATCAACTAAAGTGATTTATAATATGTTTCAACCTAACCACTGTAATTGAAAAATAATATTATAGTGAATAAATGTTTGGGTGTCTAACCAACATGGATGGTGTATGATTTTATTCTGAAACATGAAAATATTGTATTATAATTTCCCTCTTTTTTATTGATCATTAATTGATGTTGGGATATACTATTGAGAGGATATATAAATCTACCAAATTCAAGAGGAATAAATATTTAGGAAGGAATTCATTAAAAATTAGTACTATGGATTAATCCACCCCCTGAGTGGTATATCATAAGACCATAGGCCTTACAATATTTATTAGAGTAAGAGTTCAATATAAATACAATTTAGTTCAAAAATTGTTTATATTTTCTTTAATTAAGTTAATATTATAGGAAGAGTTTGAGCTAACCTTGATAAAAATGAGATTCAAAGAATATAACGAAGAATCTAAATGTAAAGGGAGAGAGACCAGTAACTAAGAATAATCATAGTTATAAAATATATAGTAATTATTTTTATTATGATTCTTCTAATGAATTCTAATAAATATGTCATGATAATATGTTACTAAGTGATATTTATTCCTAAATTATAAATAATATAGTATAAGTTCCCAAAGAAGTAATAAGTCTTCTTATTAGAACAATCATGGGAATTTAGGATGAGAAATAACTGCTAGAATAAGTGGCTAATGTAATGCAAGAAGAATTGGCTATGAATATTAGGATATTATATAATCTCACAAAACTAGTGAGAGTACATTATGAAATACTGTCACATTTTAATGAAATGTATAATTTTGATATTAAAGAGTTATAAATTTTAGTTTGTGATAAATAAGTATTCAAGAAAACATATATTGAATTATTCTATCAAATTATAAACATTAATCAAGTCTTTATGAGTTTGAAGACTGCTTAATATGAAATCAAGCAAAATTGAGTGAATAATCTTAGTCATAAGATTTAAGAATAAAATAAATTGCATCAGGATAAATTCAAAAGGATGAGGTTAAACTAGGATGAAAGGTTGATATTAGTTGTAGATGAGAAAAAAATCTCAACTTGAAGTATCCAAAGCTATGAATCATTGTAAAATTTCATGAAGAAAAAATTTCTAAGTCATCCCAATCTACTGAGAATATTAATGATGATAAAATGATATTTTAAGGTAAATATTTTTCATATATGTCCAAAAATGGTGGAAAATAGAATTTCAGATCATTTAGAGAAGGTATCACTTCATTCATAGTGAAAATGGAATTCCAAAATCTAGATCACTCATCTTGTATTTACTTTTTTCATGATGTAAAAGATGAAGGTCAAAAATTATAATAATGAGTGAATCTAAAAATTGAAGTAAATCAATAATTATATCAAAAAATAATTTTAGTATGTACCGGAGAAAAAACATCTCGATATAACCACAAAATGATGGTAAAGGAGTCTAAACATAGAAAACTTGTAAACCAGGACATATCACACTTCCATAAAAAAGAAGAAAGTATTTAGGGTTTTATTGGTATTGCTAGAGATTTAGGTATATAACTATTAATTATTGGAATAATGTGTCAACATATAAAAATGATACATGTCTAGAAGCAAAGGGATAAAGTTATAAAATTTATAAGAGAAGTTATATATAGAAATAGATTATTATTTCAATTAAAGAAATGAAAATTTGAAGAATATTTGGGAAAACTATATCAAGTGTGGACATGTCAATGATATATTTATCAATATACCTATGGAATATAACACCCATGATTATGAGAATATAATACCATAAAAAACAGAAATATTTTTAAGAATGAGTAAAATTTCACCATAGGATAAAAACACACATGACATCACCTAAAACCCCTAAAAATAAAGAAGACAAGAAGGGGTTCACAGTAGAAAGAAGAAGATAATTCAATTTTTGTAATAAAGGAAAAATATTGAATCTCTACAATTAGTCTATGAAATAAAAAGTGTTCAGAAGAATGATAGAAAATAAAAGGGTTCAATTCAAGATAGGTATATTAGGATTTATATGAATATTGATATACCCTATAAATATGTTATTAATAATATAAATAATGGAACTATAAATGATGATTCACTATGTGTATGGTGTGAGATGCTTGGTCATTTAGCCACCAAGAGATTTACATATCTTCTTAGATAGCTTTAACTATTTTAACATATACTAAATCAAGATGAAACATAATTTTCTATATTGAATATAGTATAAAATGAATCCTAATATATTGGAAAGTCTGAGATAAGAATGAAAGAGTTCCCTAAGATGAGAATAATATCTCATCCTAAATGTTTCATGTGAGACACAAATATGTCCAACCTAAGTAACTATTATTCCTATATATGAGTGATCTATCGTATAAGAAATTAAAGGATATGGACCTTTTCTATAGACCCAGTACAACAAAGGATAAATTTTAGGGTTCTAAGAACTACACATCAATGATGATGAGGTTTCTCATAGATTTATTTTGAAAAAAATTATCTACATTGAAAAAGATAGATATGCAGCCTTTTAGGGGAGTAAAACTGAGTTGGTATATTCTAATATACTTTTTATAGAAAATATGAATTTTTTGTAAAACTTTGATGACATAAAATATAATGTATAAAAATCAAAAATACAACCCTTGGTCATGAATTTATAAAATGAATTTATTATGGGGATGTGTTAGTTGATAAAATCATAAGAAAATGGTGGAGTTACATGACCTTTACATGAAACGTTTTGATAGTTTTTTAGATGAATAAATGTTATATATTAAATTTAGATAAATCTATTTTATACAAATGATATTTGAGAAATGACATGATTCTGATCATGATGTTACAGTCAAGGTATTGTATAGATAAAATGGAAAAACATTATTTTATCTAATTTTTTTCATCCCCATGCCAGACCATGTATATTTAGGGAAGAATAAAAAAATGATCATTTCTAATATAACCATGTGCTGTTATACTATTCTCATATTTGATAAATGGAGAAAATTATGATATTACCCTCATGAGAAAATGAAATGATTATAAGACTCTTTTTAACCATTCCATTTATTGTTAATAATTGGTAAAAGAAATAATCCACCAACGATGAAATAATAATATTGAGAAATTATGGTATTGTAAAAAAATTAATTGTTGGATATTATTATAACCAAGAATGTATTGTATTTTTTTCCAATAGTTTTATACATTTCTACTTTGGGGATAATGATACTTTGATAATTTTTATGGATTTATGTAACCTGTATTCAATTTCAGGAATGATATAACATCCATGTATTTCCATATGATATTTATGGTTTTCTCATGATTTATATCAAATGAATCATGAATTTACAACTTGAAGAACTCAAGTGGAGAAGGTCGATACAATGTGTCAACAGAATTATGATGTTCTTTGTGTTGATCTTCAATAAAAATAAAGGGCAGTGTTTTTGGATGAATGAACACTATATATATCATTTTTATGAAGTATTTAAGTGATTAAGAAGGCATGTAATATGAATAAATATTTTATGGGGTATTTTTGTTGAATTTTAGTTTGATTCAGATTTTGGTAAATGACTTCCAATATGTATACAACTCTGCATATCCAATTCTATATCATAACCAAATACTACTTTGAATCTAAAGTGAATCATAGTAAGGAATTATTATTCTCATCCAAATTGAACCAAATATGTTCCCTTAGTCAAAATATGTGATTCATGAGGGTTCTTGAGAAAAATATAATGGATTATATCCTCTTGTTTTTGAGAGATTTAGAGAATATGTAATTCTAAAAACATAAATATCCATATCTAAGAGATTCCTATATCCATTTAGTTATAGATCTCAAAAAGATTAATATATAAGATTTGTGGATAAGAGGTAGTGATAAATCAGAATCTATATAGATAATGATATACGAGAGCCTGATTCCATCATGTATTTAAAATAAAAGAGATTTGAGGAATTATTGATTTTTTAAAATTTAATATCTTTTAATGAATTAAGAATTTGTCATTAGGAGGTTTAAAAGTAGATTCATATGATAATTTATATGAGGAGTTGAGAAAAAATTCTATTAATAAATTTAAATGGAATAAGATCATGTCTACCAATGATGGCTGAGTTTCCAAATATATAAGGAAACAAAATATTTATTTAATATACTTATGTTATTATAAAATTTTGAAAATTGTAAAAGAACCAATGTGATAAGTGAAGAAATAATGAAATTATAACTCAAATACATAGTGTAAGGATAATTATGAGATCCCCATTATAGAAACCCAAGACTTAAACAAACATTATTTCATAATTATTAACAAATGTTACCAAAAAATAAAATATGATATTCTAGAGTACTATTTTCATTATATAAATAGACCAACAAATACATAATAAAAAACAAGATATCATCCTCACTATTTAAAAATTTATATAGTTCTCCAAACACACATAGATCTTATAAAATTTTATAGGATAACTTATTGAAAAAACAAAATGAAATGTTTAACTAGAAATCCTATTTGGGACTAAATATTGAAATAATACACTATATGATAGTCAATAGGTAAAAAATGTTACCATAAAATGAATGATAATACCCATAGATATGTTGAATAAGTAAATGTTTTAATAAGATCATAAATTAATGAAAATCATATAAAAAATGATTTCATAAGTGATAGTCATGGGTCACACCCACGACCATCTTTATAAAGTTGAAAAATTATCTTGGTGGATTAGGTTCACTAAATAATTCCGTACATAACATATATTGAGATATAAATATTTACCCAATGCATTTAATGGTTATATAATTCATTTTCTAACAATAAAAAAATTAAAATCACATATATTCATTAAATATGAGGGAAACCCCCATATATAAATCATAATCATGATTAAACCCATGAGAATGAAGTGGGTTTAATAATTCTAATTCAAGTCATAATAAATTGATATATCAAAAGGATTCCCAATAAAATAATGAAAAAAATTCATTTACAGGTTCGTATTTGAGAATTAAACATAGGTATTGATCATTGAACTCCAATAAAGATATTTACTAAGAAATATCATAGAGAATAATGATTAAAAATTTACCAATTGGGTGATGCTTTATGAAATAGGTATACAAACATTTTAAATAAGAAAAGACATTATTGTTTCCAATAAAGAAATTGATTGAATATAGTTCTATATAAAATAAATAATTTTTTAATAAAATATTTATTTTTTAAAAAACATTTAATGGGTGTGATGCTAGATGTGAGACAAGAAATAAGAATGTACACTTAAAAGGGGATTACATAAAAGACGGAATTTTGAATGGAAATAAAAAAATCTATAACCCCATAAATGAAAAGGTTATTTGATATGGTATATATTTAAGGAAAATATATAAAAGAATATAATATCTAATTGAGAACAATATTTCAAAAAATATGAATATATTGAGAATGTATAACCAACAAGTGATGAAGGTTTTATGGAAGATCTCATATGACTTAAGAAACATTAAAATAAAAACCCCTATATAGAGGTATATATTTATGTTAATGTTAAAATAACATGAATAAATAGAATCCATGATATTATAAATCCAATTATATTTATACGTTCCATTTAAAAGATATTTGTGATATAAAATAAAATGTCTCTCAAAGAAGGATATTTTGTGATGAAACCCTTACCTCTTGTCTGAATTTACTCTGCACATTCACATAAAATCTTGAATGATCACGTTATGTTTACAAAAAACATTCATAATAAAATTATAAATCTATATTTACTTTTATATGATCTATTTATCATCATGTTCCACCTATTTATAACATCATTTTATCTTATGTTAATTTATGTGCTTCTGTCAATTTCTAAAAAACATTCACACTATGTTGAATAAGATAAATGTTTTTAAAAATAGTTTCATAATATAGATAATTATAGAATATAATATCTATATTTTTCAAATATAAGATAATTTATATAGGTGAACATGTTTTCCATGAATGGATAGAAATTATTAAAGGTACATTGATATGACCTTTTTAGTGGTTAAATTTAAAATACTAGTTTAATATTATCATTAGTTCTGGAGTGTAATAATAATTAAAATTTTTAATGACTTATTAAAAAATATTTTTATAGATTAAATACAGGTTTTATTCCACTAATGTAAATTTTTATTGAAAATGAAAGAGAAACATCATCTTGTGGAGGCCGTAATCCACACGTATACACAGACAACGATCTCATTTTAACATAATAGAAAAATGGTAGAAAATAATATATCTTATCACATAAGAATCATTAACAATATATATATATATATATAATGAAATATACTTTTCAACCATCCAAGAAAGAAGGTGATGGAAAATTGAACGCATCATTCATGGAGGCAGTAGTCCTGACATGTGCATGGTGACGTTTTCATTTTTGTCAATGATATTGGATTAAGGTATCAAATGGATGTTCCATTAGTATGAAAACATAGAAAAATATTAGTGATAATTTTTTTAACATACTCTAATTTATATAATATTTTTGTGTGGTATATATATAAAATCATTAAGAAGGTGCAGAAGAAAATATTACCTCTCACTTTCAATGTTCTCTTTTGTTCACCATATGAAGGAACCTTGGCTCAGTATTTTGGAATGATAAAAGATTATAGAATATCAAGAGAGTTTTGAGGAGATAATATGATAGATTTTGGGTCAATACTAAGATTAATTGGAAGCATGGAGATGTGGAGGGTGGTGGTTCCATTTATAATTGAATAGAGGGGCAATTTGGGTACAATAAAATCTCTTATAAAAAAGAGGACATGTGTTTCACATGGAATGTGGAGAGAAAGTGGAAATTAATAGAGTTTGGTAACGGTTTAATTTTTAAATACTAAAAAGCATCCAGACAAATATTATAAACATATTTTTTAATGTTATTAACTCTTACATTTTTAACTTTACCATTCATTGTTTTTATTGAGGAAACTGAGGTTTACATAATTTATTTATTTATAATGCCTAAAAATAAAATTTTATTGTTTAGTAATTTGAAAAAATGAATTCTATATATTAAATCTAATTTATGAAAAATAATTTTTTTAAGAATAATTTTTTTTATCAATACCGCATATAATGTTCAAATACTTGTTTTTAGGAAAAGTATAATTTTGTGCATAAGAACAATGTTATGGGTAAAATTATAAATTTTACTGATAATATTGAAATTAAAACAATTATTATTACTAAAATAATATTTAATTAACATTTAAATAATTCCAAATCCTAACTCAACCTTGAGAATGCTTTACTAAAAGAAATAGATGAAAAATAGTTTATTGTTAAAACATTATGTAACTTCTCTAAAATCATAAACATGGATTTCAAATGTCAACATGTTTTATTTAAAACCTAATTTAAATTTATATAATATATTATTTATAGTTAAAATGGTTTTAGAAGACCTTACATCATTATTTTAGAATAATCCCATAAATGTCACAGTATTTGTAAAATCAATATTTTTAACTAATCATTGAAAAATCAACTATTTTTAAGAAATATAAAAAAATAATAATGATAATATTAAAATTGAAATAAAAATAAAAAAATGAATTTATATAATTATAATTTATATTAATAAATTTATAAATTTATCTTTGAAATGAAAATTGAAAATACAATGAAAAAATAATGTATAATGAAAATGGACATTTTAATACATTAAGTGTTTATAATATTATTTCATATCAGTATCTAATATCATATATATTTTTATATTAGTTCAAATATTAAATTTCAAATGTTATGAATTTAAATTATTAGAGTAAAATATTGCATACTTAAAAAACATTACTTTGAAAAATAGAAATCTTAAATTTGTGCATAATAAGCATTGAAAAATATGCTTGAAAATAAATATCTTATTTCTAAAATTTTATTTTAATAATCCAATAATATTAAAAAAATAGTTTAATTATATATATACCTTATATAATATTTTAATACTAATATTAATATTTAATAATAACATATAAATATATAAATAAATATATATATATATATATCATATTTTAAAATCATGATTTTATTTAATTATGAGTTTTATTAAATTTACCACATAACAATAAATGAATTCCTTATAAATATAATTTATATGAACAATGACCATTTTTTAAATTACCATATTTTCAATAGCCACAATATCAACAACCATATTTGTAATGACTATTTTTTGAAATGACCATATTCTTTTTCCAATAAATATATACACCCTAAATCATTTTCTTCTTCCACTATCACTTCTCTATCCATAGTTATTATTTCATATTGTAGGTTTTTCATAATTCATTCTCTTTTCTGGGTGATATTTCTTATTATTGGTCTTTTTTTGTTGTTGTACATCCCTAATTTTTTAGATAATCTAAGATATTTCACCGCCATGAATATTTTATTCTTTTATATTTTTTTCCTAGTTGATTTATGAACATTTAAGGGATGTATTTAATTAGTGGTTAGTAAAAAACTTATATAATGTGGTATTTAGTTTAATTTTATTTTCTTGAAATGTCCCACTTGTAAATGAATAAAGTGTATTTCATTTTTTTATATCTTTTAAGGAACATTTTCTAATCACATTACAATCCTCTAAGAAGAATAGATAAAAATTTATTTAAATTATATAAGTAAATAAATATAATAATAATAATGATGATAATAATAATAATAATGGATCCTAAAACCATGGTTTTTACATTATCCCACCTAACCAAATTACATCCTCACAATTTTAATTATCACAAACCAATAAAAATTGTGTGAGGGAACCGAACTAGATAATGACAATGATTTACACACATAAGACAATGAATGATTAATGTTAATCTATGATAAACTCTATTTAATTCAATCATTTTAAAAAATCATCATTTTTAAATAGAAACTTGATGATTGATGAAACCCAAATCCATAAGTAATGATTATTCCAGTCCTCTTGGAGGAATCCCCTTGGTGATTAATTCCATATAAATTGCACAATAGAAATTGAGTCTTATTGCCTTCATTATCTTCTTTATGAAAAATCTCATGAGACTAAATGCTTTTCATCTTGTGTGTACTCAATATTTTATCTATAGATACATAGTTAATCATATTTCATGATATTTGGATTAACATAATAAATATATTTTCTAATATATCTTCTGTTCTAATGGGTTTATTATTGAATTAATAATAACATTTTCCCCTAGAACACAAGGTTAACTTGGTTCCTTATATTTCTATCCCTCTAAAATACCATATAGGTAAACAAAAGTGATAATAATTTAACATCATAGGAGGATTACAGTAATTGATGTCATAAAAAGGAATCAACTATAAAAACTTAAACCCTTTTACATCTTTATATCCTCATGAAATTACTTTAGTTTAATCTATATCAATTTTAGATTAACTTTGGTTACTTTATTTTTTTTATCATATAGTTCTCATACAACTTCATTAATGTAACTAGAAAAATAAATCCTTTATAGATGTCTATAAAGAGTAGATTATTAACCAATACATATCCCCCCATAGTGTTCATCTAGATGTACTGTTAGAATTCCTTATCATGAAGAAGGTCATAGTTTAGTTAATAATCCACACACCCTCTATGAGTTTATTACCCCTTGGTACAACTATTCTAGATTTTCTATACAATTTCCAGTATCCTAACAAGGATGTAATTCCAGTGAATACCACACAGTAAAAACATAACAAAATTTAATGATGATATCACATAATTAGAAATATCCTCTAGTTATTTCACAAATATTTAGTCAAAATAGTCCCAAAAATATAGAAATAACATCCTTTTATACCAAAAATAGTGAAAAAGGACATAAGAACACATTATTTAGATCATATTTTCCAGTAAATACAAGCCAAGAACCTGGATGTCCAGTGTCTCTAAAATATTATATATAAAATACATCACCTTAAATGTAAAAATATTATCCTTATTTAAAACACGACATAATTCTTCTGACTCCAATTGATCTTATAAAACTACATAGGATGCCCTAGGGAATATAATTAAGAAAATGGTGACCTATAAATACTAATAAGGTAATAAATATGTGAATAAAAAATAACATGATATTCAAGAGGCATATCAAGATATCATTAAGAGGATATCTATAAAATTAGAAAAATTAAAATAAGAAATAACTTCACAGGATCATTAACATGTGGAAACAATATAAAACATGATATCTTAAATATAATTGAAGGGTCACTCCCATGAACATCATCATAAAGTTGGCATAGTACCATGGTTGATTAAGACCAGTCCCTAATCCATTTTATATTATATCATAATATATATTGATATAAAAAATGAATTATATGGAAATATAATTCTTATCTCTCCAATCACATAAATAAAAATCATACATATTAATTCTACACTAGGAAAATATACCATAAATAAATCATATGGATGATCAGACCCTTGATAATAAAATGGGTTTCATAATTCTGATACAATGAATAACCGAAGATAAATAATAATGAATCCCTAAAGGGAAATGAATTAAATTAATATGACATTTAAATTTTAAAAATAGACACAATTCATGATCATTGAGTTCCAATATAGATATTTCATGAGAATAATCGAGAAGAAGAAATAAAAATATATACCACTTGGGTGAAGTATTATAAAATTAATAAAGGGTTTTCTTAAGGGATGTACCTCACCATTTCCCATAAAACTGGAATTTTAAAAAAAGAGTTATCTATATAATATTTATCGTTTTTAGAATCTGTTACTAGTTTAAAAATACTATATAGGGGTGATTCAATACATAAGACAAGAAATAGGAAAGTTTTCTTAAAGTTATTTTACATAAAAGTGGGAACTTAGAAGCAAACATAAAACGTATATAAATAAATAATAACTATGATATTTATCTAGGTATATATATAAGGGAATAATTTACAAAAATATAATAGTTATATGGAAATTACATTGAATAATTGGGAGAAAAAGGGATAATGTGTAACCAATAAGTCATAAAAGAGGTATAAAAGATACCTTGCAGCTTAAGAAACACTCTAATAAAACAAATTGAATTCAATAAAGAAAACATTTGATGTCAAAATACCATGAATAATTATTATCCATGATATTATATTTTCAATTGTTAGTATAAAAACCAATTAAAAAGAATATAGTGCATAAAAAATGTGTCTCAATGAAATAAATTTTGAGATGAAACCCTAACATTGTGTCTGAATGCATTCTGTACTTTTACTTAACATCATAAATAATTATATTTATTTTCTCTAAATCATTCTTAATTACATTATTCATTTATATTTATTTTTATAAGGGGTTTTTATCATGTTCCACTATTTTTACATCATTTCAACTTATGTCAATTAAGTGAATTTCATATGTCAGTTTCATATAGAATTTCATATTTTATTGAAAAAGACCAAATTTTCATTAAATAGATTAAATAAATCCATAATTTTATAGTTTTTGTTTCATATTATTTAATTATCACATGATTTATTGAGTTAAATATGTTATTAATTAATAGAACCACATTAGAAATAGGACATTGATATGTCATTTTCAGAGGATAAATATATTGTGACTATTTATTGTTAATATCAAACATTCAGTGTATAATATTATAATTTAAAAATTATAATTGTATATTTATTAATATATATGCACATTAAAATCATTTTTTATTTATCCATGTTATCTGGTATAAATAATTAAAGAGAAACATCATCATATAGAGGTGGTAGTATTCATTCTTATGATGGAAGTGCTCTCATTGGTTATAGAATAGATTGAACGTAGAAAATAATATATCATTACATTTTAAAATTTTTAAAATTTTATAAATATAATATTATATAATTAAATAACATTTTTGAACCTTGCATGAATGTAAGTGATAAAAAATTGAACACATCATTCATGGAGGTGGTAGAACGCACACACATATAAGGACATTTTAATTTTTCCCAATAATTTTACAGGAAAGTATAAAATGTATGACCCATTAGTATAATAATATAAAATATTATTAATAAAAATATTATTATAAATATTTGATTGATAGAATATTATTTTCATGGTATAAGTATAAAATGATGAAGAAGGTGTGGTGGAAAATATTACCTTCCACTTTGGATGTTCTCCTTTAGTCACTAACTTAAGGCAGCTTATCCTTGTATTCTAGAAATATAGTATCTTCTAGGATATGGGGATATGGTGTATGAAAAACGTGGGATGTTTTGGGTCAATCATAATCTTATTTTTCTCATTTAATGGTGGAAGGGTGGTGGTTCTTTTTATAATTGAAATAAAGAGACTTTTTGAACCATATAGATCCTTAATTAAAAGAAAAATTTTTTTCACAAAGAATAAAAATAAAAAGCATTTAATAATAAATCATTGGAAGGGTTATGATATTGAAATAATAAAAAAGGTATTATACAGATATTTTGAATATTTCTTTAATTCATTTACTCTTACATGTTTACTTTTTACTTTTTCTTTTTTTAACAAAGTAACAAAATTTTAACTAAGTAATTAATTTTTAATGCCTATAAAAAATGAGCCTTATTAAATATTTTTAACATATTGGTTATAAATTTGGAATCAAATTTTTTATATTATATTTCTATGTGTATGAAATATATATGTTAACAATAGTGCTTGTGAGGTGAAATAAACAATTTTATTGAAAAAATTTCATTTTAAGTATATGATTTATGTTTAGGATAAAATTATCAATTTTACTGATAGTATTGAAACTAAAATATATATTTTTATTAAAATAAAACTAAATTAACATTAAATTAGTTTTTAAAACCAAATTCTATAATGTCAAAATCATATTAAAATAATTAAATGAAATTATGTTTTTATAAAAACATTACCTAAATTTTTAAAATAGATAATCGTGAGTTTTAAATGTCAACAAAATATAATAAAATTATTTTATTTCAAAATTTAAAATATATATTTTTTTTAATGTATGAAGGGTTTCAAAAACATTCATTTAAATCTTTTATAATAATTCTAGAAACATTACAGTGTTATTAAGATCAGTATTTCTCAGAGTTAACCTAAAAATAATCTACTTTAGAATAATATAAAAAAATTAATATTATATATATAGTGAGATTATAAATCCCAAAATGAACTAAATTTTTTTAATTAGGAATTTATAATTTATGAGTTTATTTTTTCAATGAAATCTCAAAGTGTGAAGAAAAAATTTCATTAATTATAAAAATAATATTTTTAAATTTTTACTTATTCCAAATATTATTTCATATCAATTTGTAATTGAAAAGATATATATAAATTAGTTCATATAAAATATTTTAATTGTGGTCAATTTATTCAAATAGTTTAAAATATAATAAAAATAACAAAACAGCTCTTTTAAAAGGGGAAATAATACTTTTCTACTGAATATGATTTATCGAATACCAATAAAATAAATATTAATATTCCAAATATTAAATTTACTACTCTATTTTTATGAATATGTTTCTTTGGGTTTTATATAAATATCATATTATATTTTAATAATAATTTTGTTATTTATTCTAACACACACACATGTATTTTTATAAAATCTTTATATCATATTTTCATTTCATTATAAGTCATATTCCTTTACATTTACCACCTAAAAATAGAGGAGTTTGGTATAATTATTGTATACATGACCAAACAACATATTTACAATGACAATACAAACAATGGAAAAAATTCCAATGACTTTTTTTGTGACAACTATATTTTCAATGTATATATTTCATTTATATATAGAGACATAATAAATCATTTATTCACTCAACATTCACTTTAAAAAAATAGATAAAATTCCACATTATATATTTTTCATAATTATTTATCTATTTATTTTGATATTCCTCATTATAGGGGTTGTTTAAAAATTTCTGATCCTCATGGTTGATGATGATCTAGGAGATTTCTTTCTCAAGAATATTTTATTCTTTTCTTTAAATTTATCCATATTGATTTATTTACATTAAATTGATGTACGTCATCCATGCGGAGTAATAATATATTGTTTATAGTACTTTTATTATGTGTTTTTTGTTTTAGTGTCCCATTTAAGAATTAACATGGTTTATTTCATTTGGTTCATGTTTTCTCGGGAATAATTTCTAATGATGTTTTAATACTTTGGAAAGAATAGATAAACGTTCATTAAAACTTTTGTCATAAATAATAATAATAATAATATTAATAATAACATTGATGTATCCTAAAATATGGGATGTTACAATTATACATCAAGTATCACAAAGGGAAGGAGGTGAGCCCAAACCAAAAGCCCCTAGCATAGATAGAACTAATTATTTGATGAAGATGAGGAGAAACAAGACCGCACCAGATACTGATAGATTTTCATAACTATCATATCTATTTAAAGAATTTTTTTAGGATCTTGATGTTTTATATGACCTGGTGAAATCTTATAGGCCTGTGGATGAGGTCATTTTGAATGGACACTTTAGTACCAGATCAACAATAATTAGATGACCATGTGACTATGGGGTATAACTTGTTATTGAAGAGGATTTTTTTGGAGTGTCTAATATGTTAGAGGAGATGAAGTATGGTTGTAGAATCTAGCCAAAGGATGTTTAAGATTTGTTTTTTGGGGTGTATAACCATAGATAACTGGAGTATCAACTTCTAGAGTGTTTAGCCAATTTTTCCCAACTAATTTAATTTTTAAATACATGTATAGAGGTGAAACCCTGTTATGGTGTCTATCTAACATAAAAAATATATTATTTTTTGAAAAAAAATATTTATTGATATCTCACTTTAATATTTCATACATTGTGATATTGTGACATATTATTGAGTGGATTAAGATATCAAACAAGTTCAACACGTTCAAATATGGAAGAGAATAAATCATAAAAAATGAGTAACATTAACTCACTACTCCCATCTAAGTTGTACCTAACTATTCCTTGGTCCCTAAAACATAGTTAACATCAATCATATAGTCGAAACAAATTGTGAAAATACATAACAAAAATATTTTCCATGCATGAAATTATTATATTATGATATATTAAGCTTTATCCAATGTGTTTGAGGGATATATTTGACCCACCAGTCACATAATGATAAATCATTGATCGCCTGCAGGGCATAGTTAATTCATATGAGGTTATAAAAATTTAGTAATTTATTAAATATCAGATAACCTAACTAAAAGTGTAATATGGGGTATGTTCAAGTGTCAAACCCATAAGGACAGAGTGGGTATTCTAAATTAATTTGGTAAATTACAATTGAAATTGATTGATTTGATTGAAAAAAGGAAATTAATAGAAGATAGAGTGATTTGGTAGAATATCAAGAGAGAGGCATTCCAGGTTGAGTGATTTTTAGGTTCGTATGCTTGGGATTCAATTTAGTATGGGTTTATTCAGTTTTAGTTTCGGATGTGGATCATTAGGGATCATTAGTCATAGTATCCCTCCCTAATCCATTGATTTCACATTTGAAATGATCATCTAATAGGTTTAACCATAGTAATTGGAAAACCAAGACCATTTTTAAACATAACTGTCTCATATTTCATATTGGGAATATGAGAACTAAGTTGATTAATTATAATGGAAAAATAATAATCCTTAGAATGTATCAATGATCAAGAAAAATAAATCTTAGATGAATTGAAATTGATGAATAGGTTTCAATAAAATACAAAACATGAATTGAAAATAGAAGATAATATGTATGCATAAATCACTCTATAGAACACATCACTAGAAACTAAGTGGAATACTCTCTCATGATGAGTGTGAGAATCATGGTACCTGAGGAAGAATGGTGGAAAAGAGGGTCTCCAAATTATCACTCAGTTGTTTGTTATTTTCACCTTTTCTCTTACTGGTCCCACAATGTGTTGAAATGGTGGCTAGAGAACGGTATTTATAGGCATTCTCATCCAAAACCTATGACCCAATACATTTAATTTTTTTTCATGAGTTTCCATAATCACAACATGTACTGGGGTCACACGTCGTGTACTTCAAATCCAATTCTTCATCCATCGTTCCAAATCTGCATATGCTTCTTTGACTGTTGGACTTTCATCATGACATCTATATCCAGTACATGTCGTGTTCTTGTGTTTCACTTTGTGTACCACATAATGACTTGTCCAGTAAAGATCTTACTAACTAGAATTGGTTTCAATATTTAATCTCAGTACATGATGTGTAGTCATTTTTCATCAGTTCTCATCTCTATTTCCCTCTCAAAAATCTAGTGACGTGCCACTTCACTTCACTTGGTGCGCAAAGGGTGGTTCAGCTCATATTTCCAATAGTAAAAGATAAAAAATTATAGCCATTCTAAAATTGGAAAGATTTGTTATTAAATTAAAATATTAGTACACTAAAATACTCAAAAAAATTATGTATGAAATAGATGTATCAAATCTCTCACACATTAATTCATCCTTATCCTCATGGATGGAATCTCAACATACTAAAAATGATTCTACCATTATCGTAATTTAATTTAAATTTTAATAAAAAAATTTTGATCAAATGAAAATTAAATGTCTAAGCATTACATATATAAAAATATTAAACGCCTCTCTTTTTAAACAAACAAGCTAATCACATATTTTACTTTTTCTCTTTTGAAATATCCATGTTTATCTATTGATCCATTTTCATTTTTCAATTCATTATTAATATGAATTCCATTGCAAATATGCCTCACATTAATTTTTCCACTCATTATCTGGGTACATATTTATGTGCATTTTAGCACATAACTCAAAAAACATGTAACATACCCTATGATTACAAGGCAACTAACATCTCCACATTGTAAAAAGAATAATTAATAATGAGGCTTCAGCATTAAGGATCAAATTACTTTGAGGATTTAGGGTAGGATGGTAATTAATATAAAAATAATGTATCAAAAAGGAGGTTCAAATCTAAAGCATTTTTCATGATAAAAAAATATAAGAGTAACGATTGTCTTCCATTACATATTTCAATTCTCCCTTTCCCCAAAAATTCTCAATGTGGGATCATGATACATGTAAGCATAATGAATTAATAAATCTCACTTTCCCTTCCTTCATTTTGTAATTTCTTTTTGAAAGTGATGATCAAGACAAATCTCACATCCCTCACCTAACCACATACGAAAAAAATTGTCGGTCTTGTAAATAGGGATTTTTTATCTTCCCAATGCACAACCCAAATTTTTTTAATTTTTTTAAATGATTCTTTAATAAGAGGAATGAATAGTAAATTACAATGAATGATACATGGACTCTCCAAGACCACAATAGAGAATCCCCATCAAAATATTCATAATAAATTATGTCCCAAATCACCTAATATCGATCCTGCCCCATGATTAAAATTTTAAATATCCTGAAAAACATTTAGAGGATGGTATGAATAGAAAAAATAGGATTATAACATGGATCATTTCCTAAAAAGTATATTCACGGATTCTACGGGCTTAAAAACAATTAATGCATGGTGGGTCTTAGGATTTGGGAAAATAAAGAATTACTCAATCATTCTAAAAGTAACTATGTGTAGAAAATAATTTTATAAGATGCAGAGAAACTTCCAGAAGAAAACATGCACAAGTTTAATAAGAAATATACTATATAAAGAATTGAAAATATTTGTTTAGTGGATATCTCGGGAATGAGATGAATGGTTGGGACAATCACTCATTTAAATGCATAAAAATAAATAAATTAATTAATTAAAATATTATAAACTCAAAACATGACAATTCCTAGAATAATTCCTTTTACAATGATTAATGAGCTCCTAAAAGCATGATTTTTTAAATTCTAATCCACATTATTATTTATACTAATTATTTTCTCTATTTTTCTAATTCAAATTTATTTAAAAATAAATTTAATAACATGGAATTATAATTGTATAAGGCAGTTTTTTTCTCTTAGTTCATTTGATTAAAAAATGAATCAAATTAGGGGTATAAAATTTCCATTTAATGATCTAAAACAATTGAAATGTGAGGAATATAGTTGAAAAATAAAAATTAAAACTCATACTCCCCATGATGTTTGATTCTTCACATGGGCTATATAGGTTCTTTTTGAACCCTTTCATGACATATAAGTTCCCTTTATGATGTTTACATGACCTTTTTCTTATTCTCCTACTTCTTTCCTCTATCATTTTATTGCCTTGATGGTCCTATAAAATAAAAATACACAAGTGAAAGCACAGACCATAAAAATGAAATTTTAAAATGTTTGGGGATGGGTTCTTTTTCCTAGAAACAAAAAATAAACATTGAAAAATAAAAAAAAACATAGGTTGCCTCCCAAAGTGCATTTTATTACCATCACTGGCTCGACCTTTCCTTTTGTAGCTCAGGTGATTAATGGTAGGAAATAGGTTACTTGATTTGGATATATAAAATGTTGAAGATGTGATTCCTTATTGTAAATTGGTCCTCTCTATTTCTTTGAAACTAATTTCACTATTCCATTGTGGAAAAACGTTTTCTATCACCATGGGTCCAATCTAGTGGTTCTTAGCCTTTCTTTTAAAATCAAATGGATGTTCATTGACTACCCAAACTTATTCTCCTTATTTTAACTCATATTGAATGATAGTTCCTCCATTATATTCAGATATTTATAGAACATTATTTTTATTCTTCACCTTGTTCTTACTTTCCTCCTCACTTTCTATAACAGCTACTTCAGCTCAATTTTAATGGACAATTGATTCCTCTTCAATAATAAAATTGTCTTATGAGAAATCATATAATGGTTATTCTGACTTCTGCATCACTCGGTGAAGATTGAATTTATCCTATGATCCTCTAACTCTTAATCCCATCTCTCTGTTTTAAACATCAATTAGTTCCCTTCCTTTGGTTAGGAAAATTATTCCCATGATTATTTTGTGCTTCTCTTCTTTGATACCCATCACCAGAATGTCTGATAAAAATTAGAAGTCCTTTCATTTAATGATGTCATCTTTAATTAGTTATTGTGGACTTATTAAGGTTGTATGTTCTAGTTTAACTATAACTCTAGTTTGTTTCATCTCCTTTAATCCCATGTTGTTGAATATTTCATATGACATGATATTTACACTAGATCATAAATCACATAATTCCCTACCAAACTAATTATTAAAAATGTTAATTGGAATTGAAAAAATACATGGATCACATTGTTTATATGGAATGATTCTCTAAATATCTGTTAATATTTCCCCTTCCAGTGGAATGGTGGCTAATTCATCCAGTATCTTCTTGTTGTTTTCCAACCCCTTCATGACCTTTGTGGATATGTGCATGTTTTCTATTTCCTTAGAGAATGGGGAGTTGATGTGTATCATTTTTAACATCTCTAAAAAATTCTTTTTATCATCAATATTTACATGCTTCACCCAATATGGAAATGGTAGTGGTGGTTGGTATGGTGGTGGTGCTCATTCATCCCTACAATCCGTAGTTTCTTGGTGATTTTCTTGACTTTCCTCAAATGGTTATTGTTATTTTTTACTCCAAATTAAATGCCACTAACTCATTTATTCTTTCCACATATTATCAATATGGTGTTCACATCTGTAGTAGGATGATGCTTTAAGAATCCAATAATCTCTCCTCAATGTCTTTCTCTATGTGATTCAGAGATCTGACTGAGATGACGTTCTATGTTCCTCATTATAGCTTGTTGGTTTTGTGAGATATTTTTAAATTCCATGATTTCATCTCCATGATCTATTTATTAATATATGAACACTTTTAGTGGAGCTCTTATTCTGGTCATAAAACTTACAAAGGTCTCTTCAAGTGAATGGACATGACTGGTCAGTGTGGGCCCTTTTTGTTGAGGTTGAAAACTATGATGTTTTGGTTGAAATACATTACCTTGACATTTATTTTTATGTCGATTATGATTTTTTGGTTGTTATTTCGGCCTCCATCACCACACATAATTTTTTATATTATAATCTAAATAATTTGAATCTTTACAATACATACATTGGGGATTTTGGTTGGCTATCATCACATCCAACTTCATTGAAAAAACATTAATTTGTGTGGAAACCCAGCTGGTGGCCAAAATGTTTGCTACTTGTACTCATCTATCTCTACGTTTCCATTAAAAATTTTTGCTTGACATATCATCCAATAACTTTTAATTCCCATAAGGTGAATTAATCATTAGAGATCCTCCTCCACCCATATCTAAAATAGATTGATTTCCCTGCAATAATCCTTTATAAAATTTTTTTTAGTAAACACATATCGAATACATGATGAGGACATCATATTATCATACCATTTAATTGTTCTAATGAAAAATATAGAGACACTTTATTTAATTGTTCAATATTTTGATTGCTTAACATATATCGATTGACTTTGAGGGAGGGAAAAACCATGTAAAAAAATTCTTACTAAAATATCTTAGGTGGTAATTTAATGGGAATGTATACTTTTGAAACACTCCCATGCTTTATCTTTTAGAAAAAAAATATTAATTCATGGCCTTACAACATGGTTTGTGATGTTCTAGAATTAGAACGTGTCACAAATCTCTAGAAAACTTCGGATGCGAGCATTTGATTCTTCATGAGGTAAACCGATGAATTAAAATGAGTGTGTAATCATATAGGTGATCACTATATATATCCCTAAATGTTGAGTAGTGATGGGGGTATCAGATTGATGAGGTTGACTCTCATGTTCTAGGGTCTTCCATAGATGATTAGCCCTTGTCCCCCTTGATTTCTTCCATGAACTTATTGACCTTATTGTTTACCCTGCTCATGCTTGGCTCTATAAAATTTATCTCTACCAGCCATAGTGTTTTGTTCTTATTGGGAATATTATTGCGTATTTTCTCTTCTTTTCTGGCATAGTTTCTCTTCCAAATCGGGTTCATAAATAAGATCCTCCATTTTTTCTTTTCTTTGAGTGGAGTAGTCATGCAATTGATTTATTCTTGAATCTATACCGTGAAAATACCAAGTTTAAAATAATAGATTAATATAATAATAGATATTTAAATTCCTAATTAATATAAGTATAATGGAAACCATCCCTAGAAAAGACTCAAGAAATTTGACCTCTTGCAGGTCTTCATTAATTCTTATATAGATAACGAAATTTAGTAATTTAATAAATCTCAAACAACCTAACTAAATCTATAGTACATGGTAATTCCAAGTGTCCAACCCATATGGACAGAGTGTATATTCTAAATTAATTGGGGAAATTTGAATTGAAATTGATTTATTTGATTGAAAAGGGAAATAAATAGTTTCAAGAGTGATTGGGTTTAATATCATGAGAGATACATGATAGGTTCAGTTATATTTTGGTTTTTGTGCTAGGGATTCAATTGAGTATGGGTTTATTTAGTTTTGGCATCGAAAGTGGGTCATCCAGGAACCTTGGTCTTGGTATCCTACCCTAATCATATGGTTTCCCCTTTGGAATGATCGTCCACTAAGTTTAATCATAGGAATAAGTGATCCAAAATAATTTTTAAACCTAACCATCTTAGATTTTGTAATGGTCATATGAAAACTTAGTTGATTAATTGTTGCAACAAAATAATAATCCTCATAATTTGATAATGATTGTGAAAAAAACTAAGATGAATTGTAATTGATAATTCGTGTTCTCAACAATCCAAAACATCAATAGAAAATAAAAGATACTTCTTATGCTCACATCCCCTTATAGATAAAATCACTCAATACTAAGTAGACTACTCACTCAAAATAAGAGTGATCATCATGGGTAACCCGAGAATAATGGTAGAGAAGTGGGGTTGTAGTTCATCACTATGTTGTACTATGTTGTCTCATTTTCACCTACGGGCCCCAGAGTGTGTTGAAAGGGCTGCTGAATGTCGATATTTATAGGCATCCCCATCCAAAACCATCATCCCACTGCATTTAAGTTTTTTTCATGCATCTATGTCATCACGACTTGTACGTGGGTTACACGTCGTGTACATCAGATCTGATTTTTCTTACACCATGCTGAATCCACGTATACTTCTTTGGGTATTTGACATTTTTTACGATGTGTACTACTAGTACATGACATGTAATTGTTTTCAGATAGTTTAACGCATCATAACTTTCCTAGATCATACATTCCTTACATAAAACGGTCACGACGTGTACTCTTAGTACAAAACATTTTTTTTATTTTTTATGAGTTTCCCGCACAACTTATCTCTCAACAGTCTCGTGTTGCGCCACTTCACTTCACTCGTGGAGAAAAGGTTCATTCAGCTCATATTTAATCCCCATTTCATTATTTTTCATAAATGTGTCATTTCCTTCCTTATAACATAAAACAAGTCAAATCATTAAAAAATTGGAATGATTCTTCATTTAATTAAAAAATAAATACACAAAAATACACAAAAATTTATGCATGAAATAGACGTATTAACCATATATATGTGTATCACATGAACATGAATACATTAATAATTATATCATTTCATAAATATTTTATTTAAATTAACTATGTTTCACTATGATTTAAAAATAACTGATTGTAAGCCAAAAAAATAAATAGTGTACATGGTATTATTATAGTATCTCCCATGTGATGCATAACAAAAATATTTACATAGATGAAAAATAGTTTATAAAAGAATTTGGAAATTATTTATAAAAATAATAATGATATCCTTTAATTTTTTATTTTTTATATTTTAAAATGAAATAATTTTTTAACATAATTATTTTAGAAAAATAATGATAAATTGGGAAAAATTTACAACATAAACCCATGAAATCATTGAATTGTGTACATATGAGATAATTTTAAAAGAATAACTTAAAAATATTTATTGAAATTTAAATTTAATTGAAAATTTCCTTAACTAACCATAGAATTTGTAATAATTATATCTATAAAATCATATGAAAAAAAAACAGATATTAAGGAGAAATATTATTGACCAAAAATAACATATATAGTTCGATTAACATACTAGTATACTTTCTATTGAATTTTGAACCAATGGGATATTAAATATTAATAATAAATTTAAAACATAAGAATAACAAGTGGAGGATAAAATAGATGTTTTTGGAATATAAAGAACATAAAATTCCCAATAATATAAAATTAGTGATAATGAATCACTATTTCAAAGTAAGATTGGAATAAAATATTTATTTCTTTGGTAGTTTTTTATTCAAAATCCATTGAAAACTAGTAGATTAAATTGAAAATAAATTCACTGAATAAAAATATAAATATTATATAATATTTGAAATAGGCAGTGTATACATCATATAAATAAAAATGGGTGAATAATATGAAACAAGCCTCAATGATTTAAATTGATATGATATACCATTAACTTAGATTCCCACATGGTCGGTTATGATCTAACCACCAATATTATAAATTTATAATTTTTATTCATATATATATAAATTATATTTATATATAATTTACATTATTATGTTCATTTTTAATTTTTTATTACCCACCTATTAATCATTCTTTGATAAATTTAATATTCAGGTGGTAATTTTGTAGTTTTTTCTATTCTAGGAACTGTATAGAAGTTCTTTTTCTTGAACATTGATCATGTGTTTCTAACCTTCATAATGAACATGTGAAAACATAATTATTTTTAATATATTTTACATATAAAATTTTCATTTTCTTGATATTGTAGTGGTGGTTCACAAAAAGATTTTAAAATATAATTGTTTGGAGATTTTTTATCCTATAAAAATAATTAATTTTATTATTTAATAAAATTATTTATATTATTGTTACAAAAATATGAAATGATCATAAATTTATTATTTCTATATCATAATACAAGTATTTAATTTTTATTCATAACTCATTATGGTAACATTATAACAAATTCATGGAGTTGGGAAAGGAAATGTAAACAATAACTCATTATACCTAATGGATTATTAAGAACATAGAGTTATTTTATGATAATATCATTTTTACTGAATCATAGTTTTACAAATATAACATAATTATAGTTTGGAATCAATTTTATAAATTTTTAATATGATAATTTAAATGAAATTAATGATCAATAAATCATTACATTTATGGAATCAGTTTTTCACATAAAGTATTCCATTAGAATAAAGGACTTGAGTACCCTCCATCTGAAAGAGGATTCTAATCATGTAACAAGAATTTATATGATTTTTATTGGTAATTTCTTTTTGTTAAAATTCATTTATTAATTTTCTTTGTAGTGGGTTTAAGAGATGCACATTTATTAGATTAAAATGTGGAGATTTCATTTGAAACATGAGTTATGTGAATGGTAAAGCTAGAATCATCTGGGAGGTAGGAGTGCTTGGAAATGAAATGGTAGGTAAAAGTGAAGGGTTTAATCCCAAACATAAAAATGTACTTCTATAATGGGTTAATATAATTTCAATTATCCAAAATTTAAAAAATGAAATTTCTACCAATTTTCAAATATTTTTTTCATTATTCATTTATTTATAAGGATTTTCTTTAACTAAAAAATAATATAGTTCCTCTTACATAATTATTAATTATTTATTAAAAATATAGACTCTATTTAATCTAATTAAATTTCTTATTTTGATTAATATTACTTTTAAATTAAATCATTGTATATTTAGAAAAATATTTTTTATAGATAAATCATTTATTAAACATGAAGTGTCCTTGTTTTAATTTTATATCAACAAATAATATGTAACACTCCAAGCTTCTACGATACGCTTCTCTTTGAATAATGTGATAGCGTGTGTTGTTTGCAACACCGAGTTCTAACACACCATAACCAATCAAACTAGCCGTTATGAATAGTAATACCTACTTTTTGAAATTATATATATTTTATATTTCAAAATGGACTTCATTTTTGGATTCGGAATATCAAATTTATCCTAAGGTGAAATTTTTTTACTTTTCAGATAACTTTAATATTTTGATGAATAGTGAAAATTACAAAATTTTAATTAAAAACAACTTTTTTAATAAAAATAATTAACAGTGATAAATTATGAATTTGAGTGGTTTTAAAGTATATTCAGAATATATTTTTACCATTTAATTCAATTTTGGTCATTGTACATAATTTTACAATTAAACCGGACATAAATAAGTGTCAATCTTTTGATAGTTATTATCTCTTAAAAACACGCTTTTTGTTTTAACAACGGGAATTAATTTTAAATTAATTTCTGCCACTTCTGTGTGTTGAATTTGGAAAAATGGATTCCATATTTGGAATCAGGATTTTCAAATTGTGTAAATAGGTAACTTTTATTTTTATACATTTTGAATAATTACTTCGGTAAATATTTTATTTACCATGGTTAAAGGGTAAATCCAGTAAATAAGGGTTAAAAAATAATATTATAATAATAATAATTACCCTAAAACATGTCCTAGCATCATTGGTTGATACATGTTCGACCATAGGCATCTTTGTGTCCATTTGGGGACCCCATGGAGCCACTTGTAGGTGATAGGGACAGTTAATTTTAATTAAGTTAAAATAAGTACAAAAATGACATAAGCATATATCTTTTAGAAAAACAATTTTTACATAGGGTTATATATATTTTATTTTCGACTATAAATATTAATTAGAAAGATACAAATAATTCCTACATAATTATAATTTATTTATAATTTTTAGAGATTACATAATTTAATTTATTTATGACACAATGATGATGCGGTAATTACCATAATAGTGAAATTTTAAAATAATTGATATTATAAATATCAAAATAAATATAATTTGAGACTTTTATTGAATTAAAATAATTTTATAGGATAATATGACATATTATTATTTATTTAATTAACGTTTTTCGAAGTAATCATTCTGTTATGAGTTTCAAAAAAATCAATTATTGAATAGTGTCAAAATTGACATAAAAGAGTTTTTAAAACAAATATTATATTATTAATTGATATTAAATTCATAAAAATCTAAGGTTCGTACAAGAGACTTATATCATGATATTTATATCATTAATGGACCACTTGGGGTCTCTTGGATGTATATAGTATGTTTATTAACCATATAATATAAAAATACAAAGAGACATTGTAAAAGTGAAACTAATTAACTTAGAGTTAATACTTAATGATAAGATTAATATAAGTACCCAAACCTGTCTATATTCTATTGGTTGAGTGGTTTTCAACCCACCCCCCCTTAAAATTTAAATAATCCACTTTTGAGCCTTTAGAAACAGAATATGAATTTATTATAAATTAATATTTCTAGCTTTTCCAAAGGTGCCCCTCACCCCTCTTATAAAAGGGCACTCATCCTTCTCATTTATTCACACCTTAAAATCCTTTTGGTTCGGCCAAACTCTGCCCAAATACTCTCTCAACATCCCTCACTACAACCTAGAGGCCTTAGTTTTATCAGAAAGCCAACCTAAGGAGCCCTTTCGATCAAATCAAAAGGAAGAACCCGAAGAAGAGGTAATGATTTCACCACCCTTTTCCAAGTTCCTTTCTTCTTCCACTTCTTCTTCCTTTGTTGTTACCATTCTAAAATAATAACTCCAGTATCATATATATACTGTGATTTTATTATAAATATGGTATAACCATATTCAGTATTCTATCCACCCTTTGAATAACATGTCATCATACGTGTGTACGTACGGCTTACCGTCTCCACGTCGTGGTGTAATTGTTATTCAATATATTATTATTTGGATGGGTATAATAATGATGTGTAACTCATGTAAATAATAAATATAACATGTTAATGATTCTGTATATATGATATACCATCCATTTATATATTATTTTAATATCAAAAGAATGATATTGTCGCTCGTGCGTACGTACGGACTACCGTCTCCACGAACGTGATGAGATTCGTTCTCCATCGTATCCATTCAAGCATAATTATCATTTGATGATTTAAAAATGATGTTTAAGGACTTGATATCATTATGTTTATGAATAATATACAACCTATCCATGACAAACATGTCTTATGTAACAAAACATATAAAATAAAATGAGTAAGTTAACACCCGAAACGACGATAATACTAAGATATTATTAACAAAGAAATGTTAAAAGATCATATATGATATCATATGAATGTATATGATTCTTGTATAATTTGATAACAATTATTTCACCATTATACAGGAGGTTAACCTACCCCAAACAAGGAAAATTGCAAGGTAAGGGTTATTTCACAATCTCTTCATTATCCAAGGTTGTTTATACGTAATAATCTACTGGGATCTCTTTATCATCCACATCCATGTTTCTTAAAAATGTATTTCAAAACATTTTTACTATTTAAAAGAATTTGGATTAAAGTCATTTATACCCTTTTTTGACTTTTTATAAGAGTTTTATAAAGGAATCTTTCCGTCGTTTTCCAAAAAAGGAGCTTTTAACCTTTTCGACAGAATTAAGGTAAGAATGTTCTTTTAACTTATACGGCGGGTGCGGTTATTTTCTGCCATTATAAAATCATCGAAGCTTCCCTCACAAGCTTATAATAATATTTTCAAAGAAAATGTTTTATTTTATAAATATATGACTCTTAAATGATTTCAAAAATAGAAAGAGATATTTCTCTAAAAAGAGTTTTGATTTCATCTATGTCAACATCCTTTGATGGATTTTACACTTATTTGAAGTTGATTTATTATGATACAAACTTTTATATTGTATTGATGGTTTTGTGATATGTTTGACTGTGGATGTGATATTTTTATACCATTCATAGTTTATGGTGAAAGTATTGACATTTCGTATGCTAGTTTTAATACGAATGATTATGTTATGTTTAAACCTTTTCATATGGGAATGCATTGGACTTAATATGTGACGGGTGGAGCCCACTATAGCTCCTCGATACATCGGTAGATCTCATGAGACAAACTAGTGTCTTGGCACAAGGCCTTGCCAAAATCTTATTTGTAGTATTGGCACGAGGCCTTGGCTATGTGGTTATGATAGTCTGGCATTATGCATTCCATCATTATGAAAGTGGTTATTGATATTGCATGTGATTATTCGATTAGTATAATTTCCATGTGAATAAGTAAATGGCATTATTTCATTTTATTTTTGCCATACTATGTTTAAGTTCAAGTTTAAAAGGCTTTTGTTTTAGTTATACATTGCCTTAAATGTTTATTCTTATTTATGAAAGTTTCCGCTATATTGTTATCCTTACTGGGCTTGTGAGCTCACCCCTTTTCTATGTTTTATTTTTCCCAAGGTATGAAGAAGTAAATTATTAATAACCTACAGGGATAGTATGTGGGGATATGAGTGTGGAATATGAAGAAAATATGTTGTTGTAGTTTTCATTTTTATGATGTAATGCAAAACTTTATGAATATATCTAGTGTTTCCAAGGCTACTAAACCAATAGGTCTTTCGAGATTTGATCCTTCTTGTGATCATGCCAATGTTATGTAATAATGCACTGACTCTAGGTAACTGGGGTTGGGGCATTACATTTGGTATGAGAGGAATTTTAGTAGAAACATTGGAAGCAAGATTTAGATAAACTCTGATTAGAGCACATAGACCTAAGATGAACTTTGAGGATTAGTATAGAAGAACTTCCTAGAATTTTGGTATTGTAGAGATTTTGTGAGTTTTGCGAGCAATAAATCCATGTCTGGATACTAGCAGGTAGAGGTGGCTCTGGCACAGATGTACCTAGGGGTAAAAATCGAACACACCGCTTTGATCTAGACTCGAACGGGAACTGGTGCACGACAACGGGCCTTGCTGCACTCTTGGTTATGACACTCCCAGGGGATATACTTAGGATAACTCTCATTTTCTTTACAAATCATTATGAAGGGTTTATGATTACATACTTCCTCAAAGAAAACTTTCTTATGATTATGGATTATATCCATAAATAGTTCAATTTATGTTAAGTGTTTTATAAGTATGGGATTATGTATTTTGATTCACAAACTGATCTAGTTTATGCCACTGTTTAGAAATGGCGCCTAGTGGATGAAATGGAAACCGTATCAATGCACGCACTCCATGTAGGGATTTCCCTCCTACTCAAGATAATTATAGTGGAGCTGGTGATTCAACTGGTGCCAATCAGCTAATCGCCATACTGGGACAACTCACTCAGGTTAGGAATAATAACCTTACCCGTATGGAGCACCCTGATCCGTAGCGTGGAGGATCAATGTTAGATCGATTCATGAGTCAACAACCACCAAAGTTCAATGGGAGTACAAATCCCTTAGTAGCTGAGCAATGGATATTTTCCCTAGAGAAAATATTTCAGGCTTTGGGGAGTAGTGAAAGGGAAAAAGTTATCATGGCAGTTTACCGCCTCACTGGAGATGCTAATCAATGGTGGTCATTGATTCAAAATACGAAGGAAGATGATGAAGTATAAAATATGGAATGGAGGGAGTTCAAAGATTTATTTTTAGAAAAATACTTTCCTCGCGACCATCGAGAAGATATGGAAAGGCAGTTTCTGAGTCTGAGACAAAAGGAGTATGAGAATGTCACAAAGTATGAGGCTAACTTTACAAGGTTAGAAAGGTATGTTGGAGATTATATACGTAACCCAAGAAGTAAGACTGATCGTTTCTTTGATGGGTTAAGACCATTTCTCCGTCGAGAATTAGTCACACAATCCTTCTCGTCGTACGAAGACATTGTCTCATGTGCTATCAAGACCGAAAAGTAATTCTCTAAGTCTTATGACTTTAAAGAAAAGCAAGAGAAGAAGAGACGTGCTGATCAATCTGGGAATAGAAATAAGGGGAAGAAGGGAAAGGTTGAATATCCATCCTATGGTAAATGTGGGAAGAAACACCCCGGTACTTGCTTGAAGGGAACGGGAGTCTGTTACAAGTGTGGTGAAAAAGGACACCAAGCTCGTGATTGCAAGGGGAAGAAGGAAGCCACCAACATTCAGTGCTACAATTTCAGGGAGATGGGGCATTATGCAAATGAATGTCCCAAGAGTCATGATAACTTACCTCAGAAAAGTCCAAGGGATCAAGGCCAAGCTTATTCTATCACTACTGCTGAGGTAGAAGCTCTGAAAGACGTGGTGGTAGGTAATTTAATGGTTTCCTCAAGTTTAGAAAATGCATTATTTGATTCTGGATCATCACATTGTTTCATATCTTCCCAGTTTTCTAAGAAAATTATATATTTCCAATTTGATTTAACAAGGGAGCTGTCAGTTAAAACTCCTAAGGGAAGTATCATTGCAACAAAGTTTTGTGAATCAGTCCCCATTAGAGCACATAAATGTTCTTTATCTACTGATCTCATCATCATACCTATGATTGAGTTTGATATAATCCTAGGTATGTACTGGTTTTTGGACTATGATGCGAGGATTTATTGTAAGAAGAAAGAGGTTACGATTCTTGATGATAATGATAAGGAACACCTTATCTTTAGAGCAGAATCATCACCACCTAATTCTTATTTAGATCCACCCCCAGTAGCTCAAATAAATTCAATTATTGGGGAGGAAAAGAATGAAATAATTTTGGGTGAGGAAAGGAATGTTCAAATAGAGGATATACCTGTTGTGAAAGAATTTGTAGATGTATTTCTAGAAGATTTACCTGGACATCCTCCAGAATGAGAAGTTGAGTTTTCCATTGATTTAATTCCTGGATCAAGGCCTATATCGAAGACCCCTTATAGAATGGACACTGTATAATTAGTTGAACTAAAGAAACAACTAGAGGAATTGAATAATAAGGTATTTATTCGCCCTAGTGTTTCTCCATGGGGAGCCCCTGTTCTTTTTGTTAAAAAGAAAGATGGATCTATGAGGTTATGTATCGATTACAGGGATATCAATGCTATAACAATAAAGAACAAGTATCCCCTACCTCGAATTCATGATTTATTTGACCAACTGCATGGAGCTCAATACTTTTCAAAGATTGACCTTCGATCTGGATACCATCAGTTGTGTGTGAAGAAGGAAGACATTCCGAAGACAGCATTTTGAACCAGGTACGGGCATTATGAGTTTACTTTAATGCCTTTTGGATTGACTAATGCACCCTCTGTATTCATGGATCTGATGAATAGTGTTTTCAAGGAGTATCTCGATGAATTTGTGGTGGTATTTATTGATGATATCTTGGTATACTCCAAAAGCTATGAAGATCAGGAAAATCACTTGCGCATTATCCTGAAGACTCTGAGAAGACATGAATTATATGGGAAGTTTAGCAAGTGTGAATTCTGGCTTCAGGAGATTTCTTTTCTTGGCCATACTGTCTCTAAAGATGGAATCTCTGTTGATCCTTCTAAGACTGAGGCAATCTAAGAATGGCCAGCACCGACAAGTATAACTGAGGTACGTAGTTTTATTGGTTTGGAAGGTTATTATCGACGTTTCGTCCAGAATTTTTCCCGATTGGCTAACCCATTAACGAAGCTCACACATAAAGGGGTTAAATTTGTTTGGACAAAATAGTGTGAAAAATGTTTCAAAGAACTGAAGAGAAGATTAGTCAATGATCCTATATTGACTCTACCATCGGGGAATGATAGGTTCGTTATTTATAGTGATGCATCGAAGAAAGGACTTGGTTGTGTCCTTATGCAGAATGATAGGGTTATTGCCTATGCATCACGACAGTTGAAAATTCATGAACAAAACTATCCTACACATGATCTCGAGTTAGCAGCTGTGATCTTCTCTTTGAAAATATGGAGGCACTACCTCTATGGTGAAAAATGTGAGATTTATACTGATCACAAGAGTTTGAAGTATATTTTCTCACAAAAAGAACTCAACATGAGGCAAAGGAGATGGATTGAATTACTCAAGGATTATGATTGCACGATACACTACCACCCGGGGAAGGCAAACAAGGTGGCAGATGCTTTGAGCAGAAAAGATCATGGAGTTTTGAACAATATGAGAATTGAAAGGGATCCGATTTTCATGGATCTAGTGAAGATGGACATGGGAATAACCAGGGAAGGAGAAACATCAATGCTTTTTCAAATGGTTGCCAAACCATCTTTACTAGAAAGGATTAAGAGTTCTCCGACTAATGATGGAGAATTTTAAAAGAAGATTAAAGCTGTGAATGATGGGAGACTGAGAGACATTATGTATGAAGATGGAATTTTGAAATTCGAGAAGAGACTTTGTGTTCCTGATATACCTGATCTAAAAAGGGAATTGCTGGATGATGCTCATAGTTCCAATTTCTCTATACACCCTGGGAGTAACAAAATGTATAGAGATTTGAAGGAACATTTTTGGTGGGACAACATGAAGAGGGTGATTGCTGATTTTGTGTCAAGATGTATGGTTTGTCAACAAGTGAAAGCTGGAAGGCAACAGCCTGGAGGATTCATGCAACCTCTTCCCATACCGAAGTGGAAATGGGACAATATTACGATGGACTTTGTCATGGGGCTACCAAAGACTCCTAGAAGGAATGATGCAATATGGGTTATTGTTGATCGTCTTATCAAGTCAGCACATTTTCTTGCTATAAGAGAAGATCTACCACTGGAACGTCTAACAAGACTATATATTAATGAAGTTGTGAGACTTCATGGAGTACCCCTATCGATTGTTTCTGATCATGATCCCCGTTTTACTCCAAGATTCTGGAAGTGTATTCAGAAATCCCTGGATACTGAACTTCATTTGAGCACTGCTTACCACCCTCAGACAGATAGACAATCAGAACGGACTATTAAAACCTTAGAAGACATGTTGAGATCTTGCTCACTTGACTTTCAGGGTATGTGGGATCATTATTTACCTATAGTAGAATTTTCCTATAACAATAACTTCCATTCGAGTATTCAGATGGCACCATATGAAGCGTTATACGGAAAGAGATGTCACACACCAACCTGTTGGGATGACGTTGGTGAAAGAAAACTTGTAGGTCTAGAATTGGTGGAGGAAATGATGGAAAAGTTGAAGGTAATCCAAAATCACATCAAAGCAGCTCAAAGTAGGCAGAAGAGCTATGCTGATAATCGAAGGAAGGATTTGGAATTTCAAGCCGGTGATCATGTTTTCTTGAAGGTATCTCCATGGAAGGGAGTCATACGTTTTGGTAAAAAAGGTAAATTGAGTCCCAGGTACATCGGACCTTTTGAAATTCTTGAACGAATTGGGGCTGTAGCTTACCGATTGGCAATGCCGCCAAGTCTCTTCAAAGTTCACGATGTGTTCCATGTATCTCTGTTGAGGAAATACATGCCTGACCCAACACATGTACTCACCTATGAGGAATTAGAATTGGAACCCGATCTGTCTTATTGCGAAGAGCCCATCAGGATTCTTGATACGAGAGAACAAGTACTGAGAAACCGAACGACACGTCTGGTAAAAGTTTTGTGGAGAAACCATAAGATGGAAGAGGCAACGTGGGAACCCAAGGAAATTATGATGAAGTACCACCTGAGTCTTCTCATGCGATAATATTCTAGAAATTTCGAGGATGAAATTATTTGAAGGATGGGAGAATGTAACACCCCAAGCTTCTATGGTATGCTTCTCTTTGAATAATGTGATAGCGTGTGTTGTACGCAACACCGAGTTCTAACACACCATAACCAATCAAACTAGTCGTTATGAATAGTAATACCTACTTTTTGAAATTATATATATTTTATATTTCAAAATGGACTTCATTTTTGGATTTGGAATATCGAATTTAGCCTAAGGTGAAATTTTGTTACTTTTCGGATAACTTTAATATTTTGATGAATAGTGAAAATTACTAAATTTTAATTAAAAACAATTTTTTTAATCAAAATAATTAATAGTGATAAATTATGAATTTGAGTGGTTTTAAAGTATATTCAGAATATATTTTTACCATTTAATTCAATGTTGGTCATTGGACATAATTTTACAATTAAACCGGACATAAACAAGTGTCAATCTTTTGATAGTTATTATCTCTTAAAAACACGCTTTTTGTTTTAACAACGGGAATTAATTTTAAATTAATTTCTGCCAAATCTATGTGTTGAATTTGGAAAAATGGATTCCATATTTGGAATCAGGATGTTCAAATTTTGTAAATAGGTAACTTATATTTCTAGACATTTTGAATAATTACTTCGGTAAATATTTTATTTACCATGGTTAAAGGGTAAATCCAGTAAATAAGGGTTAAAAAAATATTATAATAATACTAAATTACCCTAAAACGTGTATTATCTTCATTGGTTGATACATGTTCGACCATAGGCATCTTTGGGTCGATTTTGGGACCCCATGGAGTCACTTGTAGGTGATAGGGACACTTAATTTTAATTAAGTTAAAATAAGTACAAAAATGACATAAGCATATATCGTTTAGAAAAACAATTTTTACATAGGGTTATATATATTGGATTTTCGATGATAAATATTAATTATAAAGATACAATGATTTCCTAAATAATTATATTTTAATTATAATTTTTAGAGATTACATAATTGAATTTATTTATGACACAATGATGATGCAGTAATTACCATAATAGTGAAAGTTTAAAATAATTGATATTATAAATACCCAAATAAATATAATTTGAGACTTTTAATGAATTACAATAATTTTAAAGGATAATATGACATATTAGGATTGATTTAATTAACTTTTTTCTAAGTAATCATTCTGTTATGAGTTTCACAAAAATCAACTATTGAATAGTGTCAAAATTGACATAAAAGAGTTTTTAAAACAAATATTATATTATTAATTGATATTAAATTCCTAAAAATCTACGGTTCGGCCAAGAGACTTATATCATGATAGTTATATCATTAATGGACCACTTGGGGGTCTCTTGGATGTATATAGTAAGTTTATTAACCATATAATATAAAAATACAAAGAGACATTGTAAAAGTGAAACTAATTAACTTAGAGTTAATACTTAAAGATAAGGTTAATATAAGTACCCAAACCTGTATAAATTCTATTGGTTGAGTGGTTTTCGACCCATACCCACCTTAACATTTAAATAGTCCACTTTGGAGCCTTTAGAAACCAAATATGAATTTATTATAAATTAATATTTCTAGCTTTTCCAAAGGTGCCCCTCACCCCTCTTATAAAAGGGCACTCCTCCTTCTCATTTCTTCACACCTTAAAAGCCTTTTGGTTCGGACAAACTCTGCCCAAATACTCTCCCAACATCCCTCACTACAACCTAGAGGCATTATTTTTATCATAAAGCTAACCTAAGGAGCCCTTTCGATCAAATCAAAAGGAAGAACCCGAAGAAGAGGTAATGATTTCACCACCCTTTTCCAAGTTCCTTTATTCTTCCACTTCTTCTTCCTTTGTTGTTACCATTCTAAAATAATAACTACAGTATCATATATATACTATGATGTTATTATAAATATGGTACAACCATATTCAGTATTCTATCCACCCTGTGAATAACATGTCACCATACGTGCGTACGTACGGCTTACCGTCTCCACGTCGTGGTGTAATTGTTATTCAATATATTATTATTTGGATGGGTATAATAATGATGTGTAACTCCTGTAAATAATAAATATATCATGTTAATGATTTTGTATATATGATATTCCATCCATTTATATATTATTTTAATATCAAAAGAATGATATTGTCGCTTGTGCGTACGTACGGACTACCGTCTCCACGAATGCGATGAGATTCATTCTCCATCGTATCCATTCAAGCATAATTATCATTTGATGATTTAAAAATGATGTTTAAGGACTTGATATCATTCTGTATGTGAATAATATACAACCTATCCATGAAAAACATGGATTATGTAACAAAACATATAAAAGAAAATGATTAAGTTAACACCCGAAACGACGATAATACTAAGATATTATTAACAAAGCAATGTTAAAAGATCATATATGATATCATATGAATGTATATGATTCTTGTCTAATTTAATAACAATTATTTAACCATTATACAGTAGGTTAACCTACCCCAACCAAGGAAAAGTACAAGGTAAGGGTTATTTCACAATCTCTTCATTATCCGAGGTTGTTTATACGTAATAATCTACTGGGATCTCTTTATCATCCACATCCATGTTTCTTAAAAATGTATTTCAAAAAAAATTTACTATTTAAAAGAATATGGTTTAAAGTCATTTATACCCTTGTTTGACTTTTTATAATAGTTTTATAAAGGAATCCTTCCATCGTTTTCCAAACAAGGTGCTTTTAACCTTTTTGACAGGATTAAGGTAAGAATGCTTTTTTAACTTATACGGCGGGTGCAGTTATTTTCTGCCGTTATAAAATCGTCAAAGCTTCCCTCACACGCTTATAAGAATATTTTCAAAGAAAATGTTTTAATTTATAAATATATGACTTTTAAATTATTTCAAAAATAGAAAGAGATATTTCTCTAAAAAGAGTTTTGATTTCATCTATGTCAACATCCTTTGATGGATTTTACGCTTATTTGAAGTTAATTTATTATGATACAAACTTCTATATTGTATTGATGGTTTTGTGATATGTTTGACTATGGATGTTCTATTTTTATACCATTCATAGTTTATGGTGAAAGTATTGACATTTCGTATGCTAGTTTTAATACGAATGTTTATGTTATGTTTAAACCTTTTCATATGGGAATGCATTGGACTTAATATGTGACGGGTGGAGCCCGCTATAGCTCCTCGATGCATCGGTAGGTCTTATGAGACAAACTAGTGTCTTGGAACAAGGCCTTGACAAAATCTTATTTTTAATCTTGGCACGAGGCCTTGGCTATGTGGTTATGATAATATGGCATTATGCATTCCATCATTATAAAAGTAGTTATTGATATTACATGTGATTATTCGATTAGTAGAATATATATGTGAATAAGTAAATGGAATTATTTCATTTTATTTTTTCCATACTATGTTTAAGTTCAAGTTTAAAAGGCTTTTTTTTAGTTATACATTTCCTTAAATGTTTATTCTTATTTATGAAAGTTTCCGCTATATTGTTATCCTTACTGGGCATTTGAGCTCACCCCTTTTCTATGTTTTATTTTTCCCAGGGTATGAAGAAGTAAATTATGAATAACCTGCAGGGATAGTATGTGGGGATATGAGTGTGGAATATGAAGAAAAGATGTTGTTGTAGTTTTCATTTTTATGATGTAATGTAAAACTTTATGAATATATCTAGTGTTTCCAAAGATACTAAACCAATCAGTCTTTCGAGATTTGATCCTTCTTGTGATCATGCCAATGTTATGTAATAATGCACCGACTCTAGGTAACTGGGGTCGGGGCGTTACATAATAACTACATGAGTAATAAACTATAATTATCAAAAATAAATAATAAACTATAATAAAAACATCATTAGATAATAATTTATATATTCTATTAAATTAAAAATATTGAACACATGTATTTATTTTATAGAAATATATAGTTTTAGGAAAAGAAATGAATTTAATGTGATTCTAAACCCAGTAATAATAATTAGATATCATATTACTCTTGAATATATAAATATAGAATATATATATATATATATAGAAAATACATTTCATTAAATCTCATACTCAAAATATGGGAAATTTATCTTTTAAATAAAAGGATATATGTTGTTGCTGAAATACATGCAATGGGAATATTTTTGTAATGCATGACGGTTTCAGAATGAATTTGACATCAAATGGACAAAAAAATAACTAAGAGTCTATTTTGAAATACCTCAGTGCCTCACGAATATTTTAAGCTCAAGGAGCTCCTTTTCCACAATTTTCATTAATGAAAGTGTGAAGGTTTGACGGTAACCACTACACTGCGAGTTTCAGAGTCATGGAGCGCTTCTCAAAACCGTGAAGCATTAATTGTATTCCTTTTCATGTCTAACATATTTGAACCCATTCACAAAGCCCTAATAATATTCACCATCCTCTTCCATTCTTTTAGAAAACATGTACCTATATATACCCATTCATTATTCTATTTTAAGGTTGGTTATCAGAATTTTTAACTTCTAAATTTCTCCCAATTTGTGATCCTACTGAGCATCATGAAGCAGACCAAAAATTGATCATCCAATGTACATAGGATTTTTAAAACACCCATTCTTTCATTCTTAAAAGCCTCTAACCTAGGAGGAAATTAATTTCATTATTGTATATTCCCTTGACAATGAAATATGGCCCTATAATGAAATTGAGGTTTCGTGAAGAATTCATATGTGACGTTGTACACCTCCAATGAATCAAGACATCATTATAAGGCATAATCACCCTATTTCATGAAGCTTACTCCATTGTGAAGCCCCTGACCTCCTAGAAGCACCTGAGCATCACAAAGTACATCTCTGTGAGGCCAGAAGCTTCATAAAACTCCTTTTGTGGGACCCTCCATGCTGCCTCCCTTCTACTAACACCTATTCAAATAGGTTGAGTGCCCATAACCACCAAGAACATCCAGGATCAGTTCAAATACACCTCAAGTTCCAATGTAATGTATTTCTACCATTCTTGTATCCCACTCCACTTCATGTATGGCTTGATAATTGCATCAAACTCTTGATTCTCATCATAGATATGTTAATACTTGTTTCTTCTCAGAATATGAAGGCTAACGTGTTGCTTCTGACTGGACACTCCCCCATTATTATAACTCTACCATGGCAAAGCCCTGCCCTTCCCATAGATGCATGATCAATTGTCCCATAAGCCCATGGGATGGGGAGTGATCCACTCCACATCTGAGATACATGATGTAAAACTACCCAGTCCTATTTTCCTCAACACATAACCTTAAACAAGAGATTTTCTCTATGAAATAGGAAGAGGATTCTCTATGTATGAGTTTCATGGGATAGTATCCACACCACCTACCATCATAGGGAAGGAGATCTTCCTTCTATGGAATGTGATCCTCCTAGTATGGAATTTAATCCTCCTCACATGGAATGATATACTCATTGTGAATCATCAATGTGTAATTCCCCCACCATCTCTATTTGATGCTTATTTTATGACACGAGCATCAAGTCTACAACTTCCTTTTATTTCACAAATTGAGGATGACACATAGTGGATTAAAGTTTAGTGGTGATCATGAAATCATTCCAATCAACACTATGATCTTCTTTCATGCACATTCCCCAACCTCCATTCAAATGGGTATCTTTCGGATTGTAAGCCCCAACAACCATACTCATCCTTTGGGAAGGTTTCATGCGTAACCACAAACCACATGCTGCTTTGGGACTCCTACCTAGATATAAGCCTCATTCCATTATAAAATATGTGGTCTTTTATTCCCAACTATAGTGATATATAGGAATCCCCCCCTAAGGTCAAAACCCAACATTTGTATCCATTTTAATTTTATTCATATCACATCCCTTGTAAGATCATTCCCCTCACATGGGAGACCATGTATCCACCTGGTTCAATGGGATAATCTCACACAAGAGTCCCGCACATAATCCAACCAAGATAAATTATCTTTTGAAGGGTGGATTATATGCATAATTCCCACATCTTCCCTCATCTACACTCCCTTCATGATGTGATAATCCTTACTGCATGATGTTAACCTATATGGATCAGTCCTCTAAGATGGACTTAAACTAAGAAATCTTAAAATTTTGATTTTTATCCCTGTTTTATAAACATGGTACCTAGAAAACCTCTCTGAGGTTCAATTTTGACCTATGGTATAAATAGGTTCTCCCCTTTAGGGATGTACCACTCGAACCCCCACAACGGGGTGTTTTGATCCACCCATATTGGGTTCTCCTCTGTAAGGCATTCTGACCAACCTTCACTACATTAAATATTCCCTCCTATGGATGAACCACCTTGATCCACCTCAATAGTGAGTACTAATCAATTCACTCTATCTACAGAACTTGTTAAACTCATTCCCCAATCCATTTTTATAGGATGTTCCAATCTGTCTCCATAAGATGTCAAAATTGTGACCCAAAATATATACCTTACACAAAACATGGGATCCTGAGATGAAATCCATAGAAGATATGAAACTATATAATTAGATAACTCATGTAAAATAGGGGATAGATGAGGTTAAATCCTTGTATGATATACGCCTTAGCCGTTAGATACCTTGTAACACCATGAAAATCTGAAGTACAAACATTGTATTTGATACCATGTATGACACATTAAAATAACAATACATAACATATTTGTTAAATTAGAGTTTATAAATATTATTAAATAACATATTAAAATATATTGATTATAAAAATATAAAATTAATTAATATTTTACCAATTAATTAAAAATGAAATGTAAACCAATTGAATATAATAAAAATATTATTATTTTTATGACCACAGAGGTCTTTTGTATGAATAAATTAAATTAATTACAATTTTTGGATGATATTAATGAAATATATATGTTATATATTTAATAAAATATTATTTATAGTCATCCAATTGATTCTATAGAAATAAGATAACTATAAACTCAATATTACACATAGAAACCTATATATAATTAAGGCACTTTTATCACCTTTTAATGGGGAACCCATTTTAAATAAATATTTTGAGCCTTTTATATATATTATATGTCATAGAAAACTGAATAATTTAAATAATACCATTAAAATTATATTAGGGTGATTTTTTCATATTTTTCACTAAAGATTCATTTTTTAAAAGAATAGTGAAAAATACAGAAATTCAATTCAGAAATATTTTTCAATGTAATTTATTTTTTATGTAAAATTATATTTTATATTGGATTTAAAGTTTAGTTAGATATTATTTTTAACAATTAATCCAATTTAGTTAATTGTAATCAATTTCACTTTGAAATAGACTATAATAACTTATCATACATTAAAAATGTTTTTACTTTAAAAACCTGCAATGTCATCCCATCTATGTGATTAATTTTAATCTAATTTCTATTACTACGATTATTATAATTGTGAAAAAATGGATTCAATAATTATATTTAGAAAAATTTACACTATCTAATATGATCAACGTTTTTTGACCAAAATGATCAGTGAATGTGATTAGAGTTAATTATATTGATTAATGTTCAGTTCAGCTTAATAAGAGACTAAATCATAACCATAAGGCCTAAAATTACCTATACACTTTTCTAAAGGCAATTAGATAGCCATATTTAGACCCTCTCCTCCTTTTTATCGAATTTAGACCATTATTTATCCTATTTAAATAAATAAAACATTGGTGTGGTGATTTTCTTTTAAAATAATAGATGAGCACCACTCCTTCTCTATTATAAAAGGTGTCATATCCTTCCAAATATCCAAACCTCTCATGCCACTTTGTCTTGAAAAAATATGCCAAAATTGCTCCCAAAAATTCCTCATTTCCTCTTTGAAGCCTCCCCTTTAGCAGAATTGTTTCCATGAAATCCCTTTGGTGTAGACCAAATAGTGTTACCCCATTACTAGTTAACAGACTCCCTCAAACTCCTTTCTATTATTTACATTATCCACTCCATAAAATCTTCTTATGTCATACTAATATAACAAAAAAAGTATAATAAATATTTTAGGATGTTTTTATGTTAATATTCTGACCTGAACATAGAAATATATCCATCTAATTGGTTAGAAACATACAACATTCATGTAGGTGGACTACCCCCTCGCTAAACGATGATCGTTCAATTTTCATATACCTCATCTCATGGTGTCCATTATGATGGAAACTATACTTATATATGTGATATATAATATTTATTTTGTATTTATTCTTATTTAATTATTTTACATCACATATCCTTTTAATTTTTATTTTTTTTAAAAACGGCAACATTGTTTGTGGAAGTGCGGACTACCGCCCCCTCAAAGCAATGTGACTCGTTAATGCTATACATGGAACATACTAATGATAATTTTAAGTATACTATGTAGAATATATGAAATGGATTTGATAATGGAATTATTTTATACATATTAATCATTTAATCTTCATTCTTTTAACAAGACAATCAAATGAAAGTAGCGTTCATGCTTACTTACAGACTACAATCTCCATGAATGGTGAATTTCATTTCTCATATCCAAAACATTATATAATATTATAGTAACATATATACATAATATATATTATATTAAAATCATGGTTTACATTCTATAGATGATGAAATCCTGATATATTTAATAATAACAACAAATAACAAGTTAAAACATACTTGACAAACTTGGAAATTAACCCCCGAACTAGTTAAATTAATGAATAATGGTTAGAAAATGTGTAATATGATATTATTAAAACATAATATATGTTTTTAAAAACATTTAAATGGATATAGAATATGTTTTTAAAATAGTTTCAACCACTATATTGGATTATAAAGACCACACAACAAAAGGAATCTTAAGTAAGGGATTCTTGTCTCTTATTAAATATGTGAGGCATACTTAATTGTTGTGAAACAAATTTATTATATATGGTGTACCTATTTTGACATTTACATATAATATAAAAAATTCTATTATATTGAAGGTATTTAAAATTTTATACCTTTTGGGGATTCTAAAACATTTGTTACCACATTGGTAAGGGATTTCCATCTCACACTTTACATCTGTGAGATAAATGTCATATTCAAAACATACTTCATTTGAGTTGTGTACCTAATTACTATTTTGATATGTTATATCATTTGTTATTTTTTCATCATGTTATTTATTTGTTTCATTTGATAATTATCAGTTTTTATTTCGATTCATATGTAATGGATTCTTGTCTCATTTTAATTTCATGAAGCATACTCAGTTCTTGGGCACCTAATTTCTTATAATTGGTGTACATAAAACCACATTGACATTCAATACCATGAATTATATTGATGCACCCGATTTTTGTATACATTTTTATAAACTGTATTGAGAATAAGAACAAGATTTCAGAAAATATCTACAATTTAGTGGACAAATACTCTGATTTTGGTGATCTTGTTCATTTTCAGGTGATTTCTGGCCAAACACACAAGCCAGGGGAAAACTAAGAAAAATTTATGACTACACGACATGTACATATATACGCCCCATGAACATTCATACTCAGACATGTATTCTCTTGGACAATAACATGTCCAAGTTACCAGAAGAACATACACACCATGTACTAAAACTACACATCGTGTATAGTCTTCTAGAAGTGGTAGGTGGTTGAGAAGAAGTCTACATGCCCATGTGGACAACTGACAGTTACATGCCGTGTACCAAATATAAATGTTATGTGTAGTGTTATAGAAGCGGTTGGTAACTGATTAAAAAGAGTACACGCTGTGTGTGGCGGCGCTACACACTGTGTACATCCACCTACCAGGAGGGACCATGTTCCAAGTCAAAGACGGCGTGTTAGGCCACCCACCGATAGAGGAAAAGATGGAAAAAGCACATCGACAATACTACATGGCATTTACTTTTGACACATGTCGTGTACTTTTTTTTCTATAAAAAGTGGCCTTGGCCTCCAGTTCAAGGGTGTAGAGAAAGGGGTGAAGGTCTGAAGGAATGAAGCTCTGTTGTCGTGCTACCACCATTTAATTACTTCAACATTATACCATTATACCGAAGAGCCACACTCTCCTCAATGTTTCTGCAATGACCACATTAGGTTTCGAGGGTTTTGTTTTTATCTTTCCTTCTATGTGTAACTATAAACCGAGTGTATTGGGGTTGTGGGTGATGAAGAGTTGTAATTTAGACTATTTTTAATAAATGTGTTTTATCTGTTAATCTCTTCTTATTCTTCTTTAATTACTTCATTTTATCACTAAAACTATAATCCAAATCGTGGGTACAATTTTCAGTGATTCAAAATTAGAATAATGATAAATACTTTCATGATCATTGGACGTATTCATCAACTCAAAAATGGACTAAGACAAATAAAGAACTGTGAAACACTGACTAACAGACCAAGGAGTCAGTCTCCTCAGCTCAAAACATAAGTTTACCAGACCATGGAATCCTTGTTACAAATTGAAACCTAGAGAGTTGGGTTATTATGAAAAACACAACCTCAAAAGAAATTCTATTTAATAAACAATCTCTTAAGAATCCACATCCCCAATTCATTTTTCCTCCATATTTTCACCAAAACAAATTTTTTGTATTCTCCTTTATTCGTCAAGTAATTTCCTAAAGAAATTTAAATTCAATTACCTTTTTATCCAAACATTAAAAAAAAATTGACTCTAAATTCGATAAACATCCCTGAGACAAAAATACAAACTAGTCAAGCAAGACAATTATGACTTATTTTTACCTGTGGATCGACCCCTTACTGGTACTATACTCTTTATGGTAAAAACAATTTGGGACACTGATAACATACCATCAGTAAAACGACCTTCCAAATTTTGGCATCGTTTCTAGGGAAATATGAAAAGTTAATTTTGTCCTTGTTTTAATATAGTTTGTATCAAATTGTAGTGGAAATAAAAATAAAAAATTCCCAAAAATTTCATTTCCAATCTCATTTCTATTTATCTTTCTTTTTCCTCATTTATTCTTGGTGTGTTTTGTATCGTGCAGGTCAATAAGTGTATGAGTAGCTACCTCACTCGTTCTAAGAACACTGAGTCATCTTGGTTTTTCACACTTGACCCATAGATCGAGTAGACACTCTTGAGGCGACAACGAGGACTTATGGCTGAGCACAAACAAAACAATCCCATGGAGCAAAACAAGGAAATAAATCTAGTTGTGGTCCAAGGATCTGGACAGATGTTTGGTCCAGAGGACAACTGGAACCAGCAAGCTCCACTTGTTCTACGGTATGGCCTACAACTGCTCCAACAGTTCCAACCAGAGCAGATTCAATTTTACACCCAGGTCAGGGGGGCGTATTTCTCCCCTTGGGAACAACAATACATGCGGTCTCTACACTGTCAACAACCACCTCCATGCCGTACTCTCTTGGATTACGGCCTGACATTTATTCATGGAGCTGACACGGGCTTCGTTCTTCCACCGATGGAGAACCAACACTCCAAGATCAAGCCTCTTATCATGAAGATAATCCAAAACACTCTTAAGTTTGGTGGCTTTCCTAGTAGGGACCCCAATTCTCATCGCTCTAATTTTCTCAAGGTCTGTGACACGTTCCACTACCACAGAGTGTCCACAGACGCTACTTGTCTTTGCCTCTTCCCCTTATCCTTAAGGGATAAGGAAAAATGACTAAATTAAAGGCTTGACACAACGATCTATCCTCACTTGGGAGGAGCTTGCCCATGCAGTCCTATTTAAATACTTCCCACCCTCGAAGACGGTGACTCTACAGAATTAAATACACAACATCCATAAAAACGACTCAGAGTCATTATATGAGTCATGAGAACGCTTCAATGAAATGTTGTGAAAATCCCCACACCACAGACTCCCACATTGGATGCTGGTCCGAACCTTTTATGGAGGGATGACGACAAATAAACTTTCTGTGGTATATGTTGCTACTGGTGGTACAGTTATGAGGAAGTCCCCCAAAGAACATTTCAAACTACTGGATGACAAGTCTGTCAATAGCTTCTAGTGGCATTCTGAGTGGGGCACATAGAAACAAGGTATGCATAATTTTGATACCACAACTATGCTAGCTACCCAGTTGCACACTGTGTCCAAAAAGATCGACACGCTCAATCTAAAGGGTGTGTCCCAAGTACATGCAGCAAACCATCCATTGTGTAGTGAATGTAGTGATAACCACATCATGGGAGAATTCTCGGGTTCTGCTGGTGGCCCTTCGATGAGCGAGGTGAGCAATGTTGCCCAAAACCGAGGGCTAAACCAGTACCAGTAGTACCAGAACCCTACATGGTATGATCAACAGAACATAGGTTGGGGCCAACTACTGTAGAATCCTCTGCCCCAGCAACTTCTCGTCTACTATCAACCCCTTTATCAGACCTAGTACCCTAGATAGAAACAACCCCAACATGGATCTTATCTGCCACAAGGGTATCAAAACCCTCTCTCATAGTAGTCATGACAGCCACCACCTCCACCAGCTGCACAACCACCTTAGTAGGAGAACACCTCAAGGATAGAGGACCTCACGAACAAATTTATATCTACTACTGAGACCAGATTCCAGAATCAAGAGGCTTCCATTTGAGGCCTGGAGAACCAAATTGTCTAGTTGGTAGACAAACTCTCGGGAGGCAACCTGGTACACTGTCAGGAAACACTGAGAAGAACCCAAGGGAGGAGACTCATGTCGTCACACTACGGAGTGGAAGGGAGCTACAATAGAACCAACCAGCACTCAAGGTGCACCTACTCCCTCCATCGAGGACAAAGGTACAGTTACATACCCCTCCTCATCCAAAATTCCATTGGATGAGGCTTCATAGAGTAAAGGAAAAATGGTTGTCAAACCCTTTAAGCCTACCTTACCATTATCGGAGAGAATGAAGTAGAGAAAGTTGGACCACCAGTTCTGAAAATTCCTAGATGTGTTCAAGAAGCTGCACATCAATATTCCATTTTCATAGGAACAGACACAGATTCTCACTTATGTGAAATTCATGAAGGATATCCTCTCTAATAAAAGAATGATGGAGGATTTATGAACCATTTCCATAACTAAAGAGTGATCAATAGTTGTCCAACATTCGATTCCTCCCAAACACTAGGATCCAAGTAGCTTCACTATTCCATGCACTATTGGACCGTTTGAGTTTGGGAAGGCAATATACGACTTAGGGGACAGTGTCAACCTCATGCCCATAAGAATTTTTAAGAATATGGGACTCAAATATCTAAAAACTACCTGAGTATCCCTTCAACTTGCTGACTGATCCATCAAATATCTGAAGGGGCTACTGGAAGACGTGCTGGTCAAGGTGGGCAGGGTAATCCTTCCTGCATATTTCATCATCCTCGATATGGAGGATGACTATGAGGAACCTCTCATAGTTGGAAGGCCTTTCTTGGACATGAGGAAAGTACTGATTGACGTGCACCAGGGATAGATGATTTTCTGGGTATGAGATGAGAGAGTCTCCTACATGTACATAAAGCTGTCAAACATGAATCATTGTCAGAGCATGAGTGATATTATGAAGTGACTACCATGGCTGATCACTTGAGCAAAAAAGGTGATGATTTGGTATGCTCCTTTACCTCAGGTAGCTTGGTGTTTCCATACATTCCTATTAATGAAGAACTAGAGGACCTGAAATTCCTAGAAGGCCAGTGTGGCCAGTACTGGCAATGTGAATTTATACCTAATATTCAAAAGCAGGAAAAGGTGAAACCACTTGTACCTTAGATTCTAAAGTCTCTGGAACTGGAACTGAAGCCTCTTCATTCTTCTCTGAAGTATCGGTATTTGGGAGACCATCAAAAATTTCCTATCATACTTAGTGCAACACGGTCACAAGAGTAGGATGATGAACTTCTACAAGTTTTGAAACAGAGGAAGCACTATATTGGGTGGACAGTTGTAGATTTGAAGGGCATCATCCCTACCATTTTCACCCATAAGGTGCTACTTGAAGAAGGTGTGAAGCAATCTCAGCAAACACATCGACACCGGAATCCCCCCATGAAGGAAGTTGTAAAGAACGAGGTAATCAAGTTGTTAGATACAGGCATAATCTATCACATCTCAGATAGTCCGTGGGTGAGTCCCCTATAAGTGATACCCAAAAGGGGTGGGTATCACTATGATTTCAATGGATAAAAACGAGGTCATCCCCACATGCAATTTCATGGGCTGCAGAGTTTGTGTGGACTATTGGAAGCTGAATTACTCCACAAGGAAAGATCATTTACCCATGCCCTTTAGGAATCAGATGCTAGAGAGACTATTGGGGAAAAAATTTTATTGCTTCCTTGACAGCTATTCTGATTACAATCATATTTCCATTTCTCCAGAGGATCAATAGAAGATCACATTTACTTGACCCTACGACACATTTTCTTACTGAAGTATATCCTTTAGCATGTGAAATTCCCCCTCCACCTTCCAACATTGTATGCTGGCTATCTTCCATGATATGGTGGAACAGATCCTGGAGGTATTCATGGTGATTTATCCATTTATGGAAAATCATTCACCACTTGGTTACGGCACCTGGAGATAGTTTTAGAAAGATGTGAGAACACTAACCTGGTTTTGAACTGGGAAAATGTGATTTCATTATGCAAAGTTGCATCATCCTTGGCCACATAATATCGGAAATGGGGATAGAGGTGGACCCAGCCAAGATAGAAGTCATTTCACGACTTCCTATACTGACTTCTATCAGATCCATCTGTAGATTCTTGGGGTATGTAGGATTCTACATGTGGTTTTCCCGCAACTTCTCAAAAATAGACCAGTCCCTCACCAAATCTTCTTACCAATGATGCAATATTTTGAGTTCGATTAGCCATGCACCCCATCTTTTTAACACCTAGAGAAGCTCCTAGTGGAAGCTCCAGGGACGATTTCTCCCAAATGGGAGGAACAATTTGAAGTGATGTGTGATGCCAGTGACCACGTAGTAGGAGCAGTCTGGGGCCAGTGGCTTGACTAGGTTTTCCGACCTATCTATTATGCCAGTAGGATGCTCAATGAGGCACATATCAACTACACCACCATAGAAAATGACATGTTGGCAGTGGTTTTTCATTTGATAGGTTCTGTTCCTACTTAATGACTTCTAAAGTTATCGTTTATATTGATCATGCAGCACTAAAGTACTTACTGAACAAGAAATATGCAAAGACACCGCTGATCCAATGGGTACTCCTCTTATAATAATTTGATCTGGAGATCTGAGACAAGAAAGGGAGAGAAAAAGTTGTTGTTGATCATCTTTCCCACGTAGATGTGCCTCATTTAGAGAAGGAGGAAGATCAAGAAATTAGAGAGGATTCCCCGGATGGGCACCTATTTTCATTCAACGAAACTCCTAAACCTTGGTTTGATTATATTGCTAATTTTTGTGTTATAGGTGCCATTCACCACAACCTCTCCTTAAAGAAAAGAAAGAAATTTCTTTCTGATTTCAAGAGGTACTTCTACAAAGATCATCATCTGTTTTGATCCTGTGGATATGGGGTGATTCATCGTTGCATCCCAGAAACTGATGTTCATGGAGTCTTGGAATTCTGTCATGCCTCACCAGTTGGGGGAAATCATGGGACTGGTCGTACGATAGTAAAGATCCTACAGTCTGGGTTTTTCTGGCCTACCACACATAGAGATGCTCGAGCCTTTGTTTCCAGTTTGCGATCAGTGACAGAGAATAGGTAATGTGGGGCTTAGAGCTGAGATTCCCTAGCACCCAATCCTGGATGTCGATATTTTTGACGTATGGGGTATAGATTTCATGGGACCCTTTCCACCATATTTCGGGAACACTTACATCCTTTTTTGCATTGACTATGTCTCCAAATGGTGGTAAGCCTCTACTACAGCAAACGACATGACCAAGGTAGTCATAAGCTTTTTAAAGAAACACATTTTAGCCAGTTTGGAGTTCCCTGAGTACTGATCATTGACAGAAGGACCCACTTCAACAACACATTATTGAAAGGAATACTATCGAAGTATGGCGTGAACCATAATATGGGGACACCATATCATCCCCAGTCCAGTGGACAAGTGGAGCTCTCCAACCATGATCTCAAGAAGATTCTAGAGAAAATAGTAAACACTTCGAGGAAAGACTGGTCCTAGAAGTTAGGCGATGCTTTTTGTGCATATCAAACTGTTTTCAAAACACCACTAGGGATTTTCCCATTCCAACTCATCTCTGGAAATTCATGCCATCTGCCAGTAGAGTTGGATCACAAAGCATACTGGGCCTTCAAGGCCTTGAATTTTCATATGAATGCGGATTAAGAGAATAATAAGTTCCAACTATCGGAACTTGATAAAACCAGATTAGAGTCGTATGAGAAAACCAATCTATACAAGGATAAGATGAAATAAATTCATGACCGAATGATTTCACGAAAATATTTCCTTCCCAATGATTAGGTACTTTTTTAACTCTCACCTTCGATTATTCCCAGGGAAGTTAAAGTCACGGTGGTCAGGACCATTCCATGTTATACAAGTATTCCATCATGGGGCGATGGAAATTTTTACATAGGATTGTCAACCATTCAAGGTAAATGGATAGCGATTGAATATTTACCATCACATGGAGGAAACAGTTGGAACATTGTCCACTATACATCTCAGGTAAAGAAGATGTAAGTCGGTCGATCCAACGACCATAAAACAAAGGAGCTTCTTGGGAGGCAACCTAGAGGATACATGCCTCGTTCCACCAATCTACACAGCATGTACTTTTTCCTTTTCATTTATCTTCTAAAGATTATGTAATCACAATTTTACTAAGTAATAAACATGGATGATGTCGGTGACGATGGTAAGCTCACTAGAGTTTATCCGAGCCGTCACTGGTCTGAATCCCTCGCGACCAACCTTCAGCATGGGGTTCCTCCTTTTTATCTATGTGTTTTCTTACACAACATGTGTGGTGTTTTATATTATATATATATATATATATATATTCTTATATGAAAACCCACGATGGGGATGGATCGGTTGGACAGGGTCGAAACCCAGTTATAAAAATCCTGAGTTTGAATCTTGACAACCGCCACATTTCCATCATTTGTCCTTTTAATAAAACTACATGACGTGCCTTTCACTATATGTCATGTGCTCCATGTTTTCATTACTAAACTGAAAAGATTTTAAATATAAAGAAATTCAGGCTAGTGAAGTTGGTAGATTGGCAGAGTTTCGGCCCTGGATCCAAAAGACGCGGGTTCAAACTCGGCTAATCTCCCCGCTTCATCCCTTTTTGTATAATTCAAAAACACATGTCGTGCATTTCCTTATTCCCATGTAGTATAGGCCTTATACATTAAATATATTTAAATAATATATAGTAACAACAATACAACCTTTTCTCCAGAGGTTGAGGGCTTCAATTCAGAATGACCGATCTCCGGTTTGAACCTTGCACTAAGCACAGGACCAAAGGTTGTACTTCTCTTTTCCGAAATTTAGAACACATGACATGTATTTCTTGATACATTACATGTATAGTTTTATTTTGGATAACTTATGTATATATATATTATTTTAATTATCAATATTAATTATTATATAGTTTATTATAATAATTATATATCTATATATGTGAATATATATATATATAAAATGTACTACACGGCATGTATCATTAGAAAACACGCTGTGTATCTCGGCAATAAAAGCCACGCCCCACCCGGCTTCAGACCGTGTCACGCGGATCCCCCCTCTCCCCGTTTCTTCTCTAGTACGCCCGATCGACCTACCCTTCCCAAATCCGTGGATTTCAGGTGTTTTAGCTTCTGATTTATACTACATTGTGATCCTCAGTCCAGGTACGCCCTTCTACACACTTTATTTCAAGTTTTCATAGGTGTTTAGAGTGATTTGTGGATCAGCCGACCGTTCGGTTTCTGCGATACACGAGAACAATTTGAAGAACACACACCGTGTACTTCGGTACACAACCACACACTAAATGCTTCACAAATTTGAAAATACATGGTGTGTGTGTTCGGTATACACCGTGTACCAGCCCCCATCGTGACTAGGTACCTTTTTTTACATGGCCTCACACACCATGTTCACCGAAACAACGTGTATGTTAGGTACACACAGTGTATACTATTTATTTTGGCCATCCCATGTCTAGAACTTTACACGACCATATAACCTATGCTCTTGAATATGCCGTGTTTTCCTCTCACACGGCGTGTCTTGTGTTTTTAGCTCTACTAGATGATGGATGTGTCTTTCCCAACACATGACCTGGACCACTTTGCACGAACATGGCGTGTATGTTCAGTACATGCCGTGTATCCTTCATGGGTCTATCTCCAGCTCACTCAGCGTGCCTATCCAGAGAACACGGGATGCTAACTCACTTTCACTACACGTTGTGTACTCTAGATATACATGCAGTGTACTTTTTATTTTTTAGTTTTCTCACTTTTTATTCTTTTGTTTTTTCTTCTTCTTATTTTGTTTGGTTTTTATTTCTTTTTCAGGATATGGCAGACAGAGACCCTTCGCATGGGAAATGTCCCGCCTCCACCATTGAGGGAGGGAGACCAACTATTCCCCATATATGACTTCGGCCCGCAACGACACCAGCTCTAGACTATCCGGTGTACCAGACTCCTCTGCTGGCCATTCTTCCAACACACACCACCTCAGTAGAGGCTGGTCCTAGTACTCTCACACCTCCACCATCCAACACAGAGCCTCTGAGCACCACCCTTTCTTCCCCACCAGCTGCCACTCCACATGAACTCTCCTTATTCGTAGCTGGACCATCATCAACCACCCCATCCAGCGATCCTTGGAAAACTATATCCCCTCTACCCCCAGAGCCGGCCCCTACTACTGTACCACCTGGGAAGGGCCCTACAAGTTTACCCTACCCATGAATGGTGTTCCCATTAACTAACATGGAGCATGATAGAGTCCAACGTTTTTCTCACCGCCCAATCCTGTTGAGCAGCCGCTATCTTAATCGCAGCATCCCTCATTAGATGGGTGTCTGGGAAGAGTTGGGGGATCTCCTCAGGCACAATCCATTACTCACGATATTCCAGGTCATCACTCCTATTTTTTGAGAATTATTTTTGGTGTTTTATGCTTCCTTCGAGTTCGACGGAGCTGCGTACTGGGAGATGCCTAGAAATGAAGTCCCTGTAGTCCTCTTTCAGCTAAGAAGTCTTCATTTCTCCCTTACTATGATTGAGTTTGTCCGTGGGTTCATTTTCTATCATCATCCCATCACCCCCCATGTCTCCACCCTATCCCGACTCGAGCACTCTGAGCTCGTTGCCATGTGGCGAGAGGTTGTTGGGCCCGACCATCGCTATACACCCACTTCCCAGAAGAGTACCCTCATCGATGACCCTATCCTTCGCTTCACCCACCAGTGAATAGCTCCATCCATTTACCCCTCCATGAGGATATGGGGGTCGTCACTGGTTGTGACATTAAGCTCCTCAACTGTGTTATCCAGCAGGACTACCCAGAACTCCCTTACATTACAGCCTCTTATTTCCATGCCATGTTTATCAGCCATTAGGGAAACCAAAATGGTGGGTTTTATGCCACCCTCCTTGCCACCATCTCGGGGTTTTTGAGCCTTCCCTTCCACATGAACATCTAGGTTCCCCCAAGCGGATGGAATTTCTAATTATTATTCACATGGAATTAGTTCGGAAGCAAGGGCACTTTTTTCCTCACCCAGGAACCACCCCAACCACCTACTGACACTCCTACGCACACCAATGTACCTGCTCCTCCTTCCCCACCCCCTCCTTCTAACCTTCCATCTTCTATTCCTTCTACTACACCCTCCCTCCTCACCCTTAGTCAATCTATCCTTTTCCCTCTGCCTAGCCACAGTGGAGCAGCACTTGGTTCGTCTCGATCGCTGTTAGGACCACCTCGAGCAGATACTGGGGATTATTCTTCATCATCATGAAATTCCACTTCCCTCACTACCTACCCCTACCTCGGCTCTTGACCCTTCTTCCGTTTCTCCATTGTCGTTTACTGCACTGGCCAGAGATTCCGTTCTCATCTCCACTACAGTCCCAGCTACTGCTACAACATCTGGCAGTCCAATTATCATTTTTGGGCCTCCTATTCTGAGTCCAGATACTGTAGCTCCGACTCCTACAGCATCTCTTCCGAGTGTAGATTCCAAGCCTTCGGTTTCCACAACTCCTGATCCTTCTCTCCCAGCTATTTCTATACCTGATGATGCCTCTTCTAAGGTGACTGTAACTGGTATTTAGACACACGTTTTTCATTATATATATTTTTGATATATTGTGCATGTGTATGTTGTGTATACTTGCGATGTTCTCTCTCCACGACCGTCAGAGGTACCTTGGCATGCTTAGGGAATCACTTATCCACAACTTTCTTTTTTTATTCACCTAGACACGAGGGGAGTATTGTTTTTCACTTTTTTAGTTTTTTTTCTTTTTTCTTTATTGATTTACTTCTTTCCATACTTCCCCTCATTCTGATCCACTATTGTGTCCCCACATTTCCCTATTCCCCTTTATGTGGCACTTGGTGGACCACATGCGATATTAAGTATGGGGAGCATCTCTCGACCATCTTAGTCTTTCCCTTATCATTATTCTAGGAGACATAATTATTGGAAGATATATTTTAAAATGTGAAGAAATATGGGTTAATCATATTACTAAATAATAATTCTAAATGTGGGAACTTTTTAAAAGTTTCTTGCATATTCTGGTTCTTAGGTGTTTTAAAATGATTGCTGATATAGTTTAAATTGAAACATGTTATCCATGGATAATTACATTGTTTAGGCTAATCAATTATGTGTAAGTCACAACATGATTGTCTCTTTATTAGTTTTTCCCACTCCTAAGAGGTATTCTAAACCCTTCGTCATTTTCTTCCTAATACCCCCTTCATGAGATATTCATAGGATATACATCACTACTAGAATTTTCATGTTTTCTTTTCAAAACATGAAGAATTTTCGAATTACATTAAAATGATCGAGGCATTATATTGTTTTAACCTCTTTTTGTTGAGACCTACCCTATATCTAATCTTTGTGAAGCCCCTAGAAACCATGAACAACCTTTATAGGAAGCCATATTACAATCCTATTTCCATTCCCACCCTAAATCATTTATATTTTTCCATGATTATTCACTTGATCTTAAGAGAAGGAATCGGCAGTACATGGCATATTTTTGTGAATTGTCATAAAATTAATTATGGGGGAGAGCCACTTGATAATTTGGGTCCAAAAAGGGTTCCGACCCCCTCTTTTTGGAATTTCAAAAAGGTTAACTTTATTCTGTTAAAAAAAACAATGATACAGTCAAAAGAACCTTATACTCACTTAATTTTATGTGAATCCTACTTAACTAAAGGAGATAGTGGTGATGAGACCATTTAACAGAGCTTGTTCGGGATGTTTTTACATTGAGCATAATTTTGAATATCATGCACTGTTATTTAAAGAATTTAGCCTCTTTTTTCAAACCTCGGAGTTATTTTCCATATATTTCCCTACAAAACCGTCTACCACAGAGACATTTGATCCTTATTGAAAAGCCCTCATAATTTTTATAAATCAATTTTCCTAAAGTAGAGAACTAAATTTATTGAAAACATATGGATAGAGTGTATATATCTTTGATTGAGCATAACTTTGATTCTAAATATCTTGAGTGTTGAGTATATTATTGTTGTGGTATATCATTAAGTGTCTTGCTTATTTTTGAAAGGTTGAAATGTGTGTTTAAAGGAGTATGAATGTAGTTAATGGAATTATATAGGAGGAATGATTAGAATAACTTATGAATTGAAATTTTTTTATACACTTTTTAGAATTTTCTCTTGTGATTGTATCATTTACATTTATGATTAACTGAATCACTTCCTTTTAAAATATACACTCTTTTAATTTGATGCATATATTTTCTCGAGGGAAAGTAAATGACTATGTATGGGGGAGTTTGATGCACCAGATTTGTGTTTATATTTTCACAAACTGTATTGAAAATAAGAATAGGATTTCAGAAAATATCTACTATTTAGTGGAAACATACTCTAATTTTGGTGATCTTGTTCATTTTCATGTGATTTTTGGAAAACCACGCAAACTAGGGGAAAACTGAGCAAAATTTATGACTACATGGCATGTACATATATACACAATGTGTACATTCAGACTGAGAAACATATTCACATAGACAAGAACATGCCCAAGTTACCAGAAGAACATACATGTCGTGTACTAAATGTACATGTCGTGTATAGTCTTTTAGAAGAAATTGGTGGTTGATAAGAAGTCTACACGCCCATGTGGCCAGCTGAAGGTTACATTTCGTGAACCCAATCTGCATGCTGTGTATAGTGTTCTAGAAAAAGTTAGTGGCCGATTAAAAAGAGTACATTCCGTGTGTGGAGGTGCTACACACCGTGTACATCCACCTTCCAGGAGGCTCCATGTTCCAAGTCATTGATGGCGAGTTAGGCCACCCACCGACAAAGAAAAAGATGGAAAAAGTGCGTTGAAAATACTACACAGTGTGTACTTTTTACACACATTGTGTACTTTTATTTTCTATAAATAGAGGACTTGGCCTCTGGTTCCAGGGTGTGGAGAAGGGGGTGAAGGTCCGATGGAAAGAATCTCTGCTGTTGTGCAACCACTATTTAACTAATTCACCATTATACCATTCTACCAAAGAGCCACACTCCCTTCGATGTTTCTGTGACGATCACATCAGGTATCGAGGGTTTTGTTTTTATATTTCTTTCTATTTGTAACTAAAAATACAGTGTGTTGGGGTTGGGGGTGATGAAGAGTTTTAATTCATATTAGTTGTTATAAATGTGTTTTTTCTATTAATATCTTCTTATTATTCTTTTATTACCTCATTTTATCCATAAAAATTCTGATCCAGACCAAGGGCATATTTTTTAGGGATTTAAAAGAAGAATAATGATAAATACTTTCATGATCATTGGACATATTCATCGACTAAAAATTTGACTAATCTAAATAAAAAACTGTGAAACACTGACTACCAGACCAAGGATTCAGTCTCCTCAGCTCAAAACATTTGTCTACTGGACTAAGGAAACCTTGTTACAAATTTAAACCTAGAGAGTTGGGTTATTATGAACAACAAAATATCACAAGCAATTCTATTTAATAATCAATCTCATAAGAATCCATAGCCCCATCACATTTTTCCACCATATTTTCACCAAAACCAGTTTTTCGTATTCTCCTTTATTCATCAAGTAATTTGGGAATGAAATTTAAATTCAATTACCTTTTTATCCAAATATTAAAAAATCAACTCTAAATTCACTAAACTTCACTAAGACAAAAATGAAAACTAGTTACGTAAGAAAAGAATAATTTCTTTTTCCCAGTGGATCAAACCCTTACTATTACTATACTCGTTACTGTAAAAATAATTTGGGAAACCGATATCATACCTTCATTAAAATGACCTGCCATATATTAATATAATGTTATTTAAATTTTTGAGTTAAGGATTATTACCTTTTTTTCTAATTAATTTGTTACTACATTAGTAATTGAATTTTGTCTCAATTTACATTTCATTGATACTTATTTGTGATTTTTCATCGATTCATTTTTTGGTGCGTATACATCATTTTTTATATTACATCATGAATAAAATCATTAAAATGATATTATATGTTTAATTACATTTCATACCTTTCTAGAGATTTTGATTTAAATGTTTCAATGAGGTATGGGAGAATTTGGAATTTTTCATGATTATTATCCTCAGGAATATTCATAATGATTATCTTTGAAATATAACTTATTTTTGAGATTGTTACCATTATCCTGAATCAATCACATTATTGTAATTATTTTACAATGGAAATTTAATCGAACATCCAAATTCTCATACAATGGATATATGTATTTCCTAAACCGTATACCATTTTGACACGGTGTTTACATTGCTATTTATTTTATCAATTATTTATAAATCCATATTTCTCATTCAATAAAGTTATTTTATAATGAGTATTACTTATTTTTATTATTCAATATGTGGAATTATTTGGACATGTAATGAAGGGTGGAGCTCTGACTTTATAGAGCTACTCTATGCATTAATAGGTTCTCGTGAGATGATTACGTAGGCCACATTAAACAAGTTTCTACCTATAGTGTTAAACTTTCCAGAGGATGGATATTGATAGTGTAGGTCAACATGTTCCTTATACATGACATATGTTAAGAAGTAATTTCATTTATAATAGTTTTAGTTATTATTCAACTATTAGATTTTGTGTCGACATATCTATGGATACAATTCATTTCAGTTCACTGATTAAATGGAATGTGTTTTAGTTTCATACCATTCCATATTTATTTTTCCTTTTCTATTTATTTTAATGGATCATATTTATAGTTATTACATTGCCGTATTATTTATTCAGATCCTTCTATGTTTTTTATTACATGGTATGTGTGTTCAATTATTTGCCATGCCATAAGAATTACTCTCATTGATTTATTATTTTTTTGATATATTTTTCCCTTACTAAGCATTTGAGCTCACCATAATTATGTTTCATTCCCTATGAATCCAAGAAGCATGCCATGAAAGATATTTTGGGATTTAATATATGGATTTGATTTTATCCTCGATTTTATTTATTTATAAAGGTGAAAAAATATGTTATAAGTAGTGTATTCATTTATAATACAATACTCATTTATATATCTGGATTCCAAAGAATACTAAACTTGTAACAACCCGAGATTTTATAAGATATATTCATTTTAATTTCTTTCATATCCTTCGTTGTACGCTACAGCAAGATTATCTTGTGTTATACGCAACACCGTATTAGCTTGCAGTATACGCAACAATATTCTTGGATCGTGTTACACACAATTTCATGTTTGTTTGATAGTAGTTATTCTACAAAAAATTGAGTATATATATATATATATATTCAATGTATTTTGTTATACGCAACAACAATGGAGTCATGCACTACACGCAACCCTAACTTGGCTTGCATTACACGCAATCGCGACCTTCCTCGATAGTGTGTGCTGTACGCAATAACGGGTTTTTCTAAACAACGATATATTATTATAATATTATTATGAACTAGACGTTATGAATAGGATTAACTAAATTTTCAATTTTTTAAAATTATTATTCATCTTACACATTTTCTGGAACATGTTATAAGAACAAAATAAATTTTTCGGGTAAAATAAGTATTTTTCAAAAAATGCAGTTTTGCCACCTTTTGATGGCGCACCCACATTAAATCTAGTTTTTGAAATTTTTATAAGTTCAATTTCACAAAATAAAATTCTTATTTTGAATAAATAAATAAAAATTTAGTTTGGATAAATTTTTCATATTATTCTGGTAAGTTTCATATTTTGATGAATAGTAAAAACACGCTATATTTTAATTAAAAACAACTTTTTCTCATCACAATAATTTATAAGGTTAAATTATAATATTGAATGGTTTTAAAGTATAAATAGAATAAATTTTTACCATTTAATATAATTTATGTCATTAGCATTGATTTTACATTGAATTCACAGGTTAAATCAATTCAATCTTTTGCAATATTTTAAACAAAAACCCGTTTTCATTCGACAACGGGATTAATTTTAATTAAATTTCTGCAACTTCTTTATATTGATTTTGAAAAAATGGATTCCATATTTAGAATCAGTGGGTCCAAATTATGTTAATAGTCTACTTTTTATTTTTGGGAATTATGAATAGTAACTACGGTAAATTTTATTTACCATAGTTAAAGGTAAATCACATAATTAAGGGTAAATATAATATTATAAAATTACCCTAACACATTCCAAAATTCTATTGGATGGCTAAAAGTAGACCCATATCACCTAAGGGTCGGATTAGATTCATTTTATGGACTTTTGACAATGAAAATAATTTAATTATTATTAAAACCAAAGAAAGTGACAACATGTCACTCTCTTATATCTTATAAGTATAGTAATTTTAATTTAGTGATACACATCATAAAACTTAGAACATTAATAGTCTCCAGAAATCTAATAAAATTATCTACATCATGATAATTTATTTAGAATTTTTAGGGATACAATAATTGTCATTAATGGTGATACATTAATGAAGTAGAAATTATTTATTAAGTGAAAAATCAGTAATAAAGTTTTTATTGAAATAATAATACTCATTAAAAGTCCCACAAATCTGACCAAAACTTATTGGTAGTATATATCTATACCATAATCATACAAGGACCTAATATATAACCGTTTGGTGTCTTATAAATGTGATTATGACACTTATATTATTTTATTTTAAATGAGGCCAAAGTTGTCACCTTCATAATTTAATAGATATAACAATTTAAATATTGTGATTTTAAGATGATAAATTCGATTAAAAGTATTATTGTGGAAGGTAATAGATTTATATTCTTCATAGGGTTTTGTCATTCATTTTTATGCAACAAATAAATATATTAAATAATTATACAAAAATATTGTAGTTATTTTATTAAGAGAATAACCAAATAAATGGTTTTAAAAAAATAATAAAATAATTATTATATGAACTATTTAATGTTATCCACTAATTTTCTAGATACATATGACCTTTTATGAATCTATTAAAGCTTTTATTTCGAACATATACTATGTATATATATTATTTAAATTCAAATTAATGAATAGTGTCAAAATTGACACTATTGTTATTTTATAAAAATAACATATTATAAAATTGTTTAAAAATCACAAAAATATTTAAATATTATAAATTTAAATTTATATGGTCGAAAATGTTATAAAGTATCTAATTATGGAAAATTCACAACAAATAAGTAATTATTTGTTATAATTTAAAATTTAGAATGTTAGTACCACAAATAAAATAAAATTGATTAAATAAGGATAAATCAAGTTGATAATGTTTAAAATAAATTCCTAACATGTCTAAATTTTATTGTTTGATGATATTAAAACCCTATCTCATATCTTATTCGAATATGAGTCATTTTTGGAGGTTTTTAAGTGGGGTTATATTTATTATAAATTAATATTTTTAATATTTCCAAAGCTGCCCCACTTCTCCCTTATAAAAGGGTACCTCCTCCCCCTCTTCCTCACACCACATTGAGCCTTCAAGCTCGGACAACCCCTGAAAAATTATCTTCTCCACTTCCCTATAAACATCATATACGTCCTGGTCTTCTTAAAAGACCAATTTTAGTGCCCTAAGATGAGGTCTCAAAGAGTCGCTTCAAAGAAGAGGTAATGTCTGTTACCGATTATTTCAACGTTATTTATTCTTCTACTTCTTCTTATTTAGTTTTTTCATTATGAATTAATAACATCAGTATCACTCATATACTGATATGTTATTATAATTATGAAACAACCCTATTTCACCATCTATCCATCCTACGGAAAATGAAATAACCACACGTGCGTACTTACGGAATACCGTCTCCACGCCGTAGTGTGATCTGTTTTTCCAACACCACCTTACATGGATGAGTATAATGGTGTAAAGAATAACTATACATAGTTATTATAAAATCATAATGATTCTGATATATTGTATCATCCACTCCAATTCAATTCAATAATTATGGAAATGATATCATCGCTCGTGCGTACGTACGGACTACCGTCTCCACGACGCGATGAGATCCATTCTCCATGTTAACCATTTAATAATGATTATAAAGTATATATAAGAAATAATAATGAAATATATAACATTATAATGCTACTGTATTTATGTATATGTAGGTCATCTACTTAATTCCATTCAACTCAATAAGGAAACGAAAACAGAATTCATGTGTACATACGGCATACCGTCTCCATGAACGGTGTATTTCTTTCCATTTATCAATCTATTGTATATATGTATATTCTGAATATATATTATATATAAATCATGTTTTATATTTTGGAATTAATTAATCTTTATCTAAGTAATAATATTAATAATTACAAGTCAAAACACGGACGACAAATGAAACGATTTTACCCAAAACACTCTTTAACATGGAATTTACAAAAGAACGGGTAATATAAAGTCATAAGTAAACCATATATGATATCATAACAATGAATATGATTCTGTAATAGTTCAATGACATTATTTAAATCATTATATAGGAGTTTCGGATACATACGAAGCATATCGAACATAAGGTAAGGGATAATTTTGCAATCTCATTCCTATATGAGATTGTTATTCGTAAGTATTTACTGGGGTTATTGTTATCATTCATGCCCATGTTTTCTGAAAATGTTTTAATGTATATTTAATGTCCTTTTTACCCATTTTAGACTTTTACTACATGGTATGTATGGAATCTTATTATTACGAGGTACTTTTTGAGTTTTCCGGAAAAAGTACGAGAAGAATGTTTTTTTCTAACTTATACGGAATGAAATGATTTTTACGGTTTTATAAAGACTTATTTTCATGAAGATTCCTCTGAAAGATTTCATTAATATTTTCAAAAAAATATTTTTCTTTTAAAATTGAATGGAATTTTTTGAAAAGAAAATTATTTTCAAGATGAAAGGATATTTTCCTCAAGAATTCATTTCATGTGCTTTATCAAAACCTTTTTCCATATAAGATGACATTATTTCATATGTTTATGTTTCAAGTATAATGTATCTATGATTTATATTGTTTCACTTTTCATATTATGAAATGATATCCATTTCTTTTATATGGATTATGTGATGATGGGATGATGTTTATGAAACCCATTTTATTCGTTGGGTTATTATGAATGATGTGTGTTTTTTTGTGGCACAAGTAAGAATGATTTCATTATGAGGTGGGTGGTACCTATATCTCCCTCCAATTCATTGGGTAAAGATTTATATGTCATGAGATAGACATGGCTAGAATGGTAAGTTAATCTGGTTCAGTGTTACAGGACTGAAACGAGGAGTGAACTCGATTCAGAAAAAGACTTTGTCCACTAAGATGGTCTTGGCAGCAATGCTTTGGCTACTATGGAAATCACAAGTGATGAATGGTTTCCACAATTACATGTTTTATTACCATGCTATTTTATCATGATTGATGTTCCTTTATGATATATGCCTTACGTACTTCCATGATTTATGTCTTTGCTCAAGATTTTGATGTTTAAATTTCATGTTCATGTTTTTGCTTCCAAATGTTTATGGATTGTTTTATGTTATCTATGTTTTCCCTTACTGAGCATTTGAGCTCACCCTTTTGTATGTTTTCTTTTCCCTAGTAAATAAAGAAAGTTTTTAGATAAGGAAACAAAAAAGGGAAGATCGTTATGGGAGTTGTTGAAGATATTTCAACATGATTAGAAGGTTATATTCCGATTTTCCAAAGACACTAAACTATTATGATCCTTCTGTGTCTATTTTTGTTATGTATTGAGTATTCCGCAAAATTAATGTAATTTCCATGTACGTAAAGCTTAGGGCGTCTACAGTTGGTATCAGAGGAAAGGTTTAATCAACCTTTGGAAACAAGGATGCAAAAACGTTAGTGAGATCCCTAGAGATATTTCTAAGGTATGTCTAGGGATGTCCCTAAGGTTAAGTATATGTATAGGTTATAGTCCTTGAATTGCGCTAACGATCTTAGAAGTAAACCTAAGATGTTAGATATCGAAGGTAAACCCCCTTGATTATGTTATTTTCCTTGTATGATTTTTGCCTCTCACAGAATTCTTTTTTTCTTTTAGTCAATGGAGGTCACCAGAAGGAATTCTGTTAACATTGAATCCAATGGACAAATTGGTGACTATGAGCAACAAAATTGCATAATTCCTAGAGAGAAAGATATTGTGATTATGCAAAATCATTCATCACGATATATGATTAACAAGGTGCAATTTAGTGGTATGCCTAATTCATCAAATAAGAGGAAGATATACTTTTATGCATGTTCGCATGTTGAGGAGCATAAAGAAAAAAAGATTGAGATTTCTAAAGAAGGGAAGAAGAACCTTGAGAATTACCTCAAATGGAGGGACAAATGTTATCTGTGTGGAGAAAAGGGTCATAGAGTGGCAGACTATTATGGAGTTCAATGTCTTATTTGTGGAGAACATGGGCATTACCCAACTCAATGCCCTGACCTAAAAATTTACTTCTAAATCAAGGAAGGAATTATTCCAGGACAATCATTGAATGGGATGTATTAAAGTGTTTATGTATTGGTATTCAAGAATAATGTTGTTGAGGTACTTTTATGGTGTATTAGAATATTTTTTGTATTATTCTATTGTAGTTTTCAATAATTTTATGGTACCGGTAACCATGAAAAGTGATTCAAATATTTTGGAAAGCAGATGATATGCACATAATGAAGGGATAAAGAGAAAATGAAATGTTTGACAGTATTCATGAGCTCATGACTGATATAAGGACAAAGTGATATCATGGTTTGAGTATATAGAAATTTTTTGATTTTGGTATGTGGACAGAGTTAACTTTTGACAGCATTCATGTTTTCACTAAGGTTAAATGGGTATTCATTTTTCAAGAGAATACATGATTAAGGTATTCACATGTTTGTAATTTGACCAACAAGATATATCTTATGATATATGGGGGATAAATGATGGAATTCACGTGATTGTTATGTGACATTTCAAGTAATCATTTTCTTTATATTATGAGCTTGGACCAAAGTATTTTAGATAAGCCTAAATATTGGAATGGATTATGTTGGGCATAAGTTAGTATTGTTTAAGGATAGAAATTTTTTGATATTATTGATGGGATGTTATAGTAATGTAGTTTTAGAAAAAGGAAAACCTGTAGGATGGGCGACAGCCCATTGCGTCGGACAAGGCTATGGAAATCGAACCCACAACTGAAGGGAGACTAGCCTTTATCACCTACTACTGGCCTACAAGAATTCCCTTGTTAGTAGAAACTAGTTTTATTTTATTAAGCGATATGATATATGAAGAATAAGTTCATTTTTGGAACCATATACGATTAATCTAACCATAAGATGGACTTATAACTTTTTCTAACCTTTTGTTTGAAACTGATGGAATGACCCATAATTCTATCACATGATCTGCTAACACATCACGAATAACAAATTCAACTTCATTTCTTTAAGGTATGAAGTGGATATTGTTCAATTTACAAACAACAGTGAGATTGTACCAAAATCATGTAAGTATTTCTTTTAATTCATCTACCTTAGGGAAATGATCTTGAAAACCAAAAATTTTGTCCTAGTGCCCTTATATATGATGAATCAGATGGTACCATAGATCATCACAAATCTATGGCTTTGTGATTGTTGGCATTTTCAAAGCTATGTTCTCTACCACTCTCCATCAGAATATGATTGTTAGATTTCTCTTCCATATCCATATTTTCACATATGTTCTCCTATATGGAAACCCAATGATGAATTAATTTGGGTAATCGTCACGTTTCATACTTTAGTTTTAAAAATTAAGTTTTAGTATTCTTTTTTACGATGTGGGTTTCTATGAATAGTAAACGATTTATAACCCCAATGAATTTTGAGGGAGAAATTCATTTAAAGGGGGGTAGAATGTAACAACCTGAGATTTTATAAGATATATTTGTTTTAATTTCTTTCATATCTTCTTTTTTACACTACACCAATATTATCTTGCGCTATACGCAACACCGTATTATCTTGCAGTATACGCAACACTATTCTCGGATCGTGTTACACACAATTTCATGTTTTTTTGATAGTAGTTATTCTACGAAACATTGAGTATATATATATATATATATTCAAAGTATTTTGTTATATGCAACAACAAAGGAGTCGTGCACTACATTCAACCCTAACTTGGCTTGCATTACACGCAACCGCGACCTTCCACGATAGCGTGTGTTGTACGTAATACCGAGATTTACTAAACAAGGATATATTATTATAAAATTATTATTAACTAGTCGTTATAAATAGTATTAACTAAATTTTGAATTTTATAACATTATTATTCATCTTACACATTTTCTAGAACATGGTATAAGAACAAAATAAATTTTTCAGGTAAAATAAGTATTTTTCAAAAAATGCAGTTTTGCCGCCTTTTGATGGCGCACCCACATTAAATCTAGTTTTTTACATTTTTATAAGTTCAATTTTACAAAATAAAATTCTTCTTTGGAATAAAGAAATAAAAATTTACTTTGGATAAATTTTTCATATTATTCTGGTAAGTTTCATATTTTGATGAATAGTAAAAACACGCTATATTTTAATTAAAAACAACTTTTTTCATCACAATAATTGATATGGTTAAATTATAATATTGAATGGTTTTAAAGTATAAATAGATTATATTTTTACCATTTAATATAATGTATGTCATTAGCATTGATTTTACATTGAATTCATAGGTTAAATTAATTCAATCTTTTACAATGTTTTAAACAAAAACCTGTTTTCATTCGACAACGGGATTAATTTTAATTTAATTTCTGCAACTTCTGTATATTGAATTTGAAAAAATGGATTCCATATTTGGAATCAGTGGGTACAAATTATGTTAATAGGCTACTTTTTATTTTTGGGAATTATGAATAGTAACTACGGTAAATTTTATTTACCATAGTTAAAGGTAAATCGGGTAATTAAGGGTAAATATAATATTATAAAATTACCCTAACACATTCCAAAATTCTATTGGATGGCTAAAAGTAGACCCATATCACTTAAGGGTCGGATTAGATTCATTTTATGGACTTTTGACCCTGAAAATAATTTAATTATTATTAAAACCAAAGAAAGTGACAACATGTCACTCTCTTAAATCTTATAAGTATAATAATCTTAATTTAGTGATAAACATCATAAAACTTAGATAATGAAAAGTCTACAGAAAGATAATAAAATTATCTACATCATGATAATTTATTTAAATTTTTTAGGGCTTAAATAATTGTCATTAATGGTGATACATTAATGATGCAGAAATTAATTATTAAGTGAAAAATCAGTAATATAGTTTTTATTGAAATAATAATACCCATTAAAAGGCCCAACAACCTAACCAAAACTTATTGGTAGTATATATCTATACCATAATCATCCGATTACCTAATATATAACCGTTTGGTGTCTTATAAAAGTGATTATGACACTTATATTATTTTATTTTAAATGATTCCAAAGTTGTCACCGTCATAATTTAATAAATATAAGAATTTAAATATTGTGATTTTAAGAATATAAATTCGTGTAAAAGTATTATTGTGGAAGTTAATAGCTTTATCATCATCATATGATTTTATTTTGAATTTTATGCAAAAAATAAATATATTAAATAATTATACAAAAATGTTGTAGTTATTTTATTAAGAGATAAACCAAATGAATGATTTTAAAACAATAATAAAATAAATATTATATGAACTATTTAATGTTCTCCAATAATTTTATAGATACATATGACCTTTTATTAATCTATTAAAGCTTTTATTTTGAACATATCTTATGTATATATTTTATTTAAATTCAAATAAATGAATAGTGTCAAAATTGACACTATTGTTATTTTATAAAAATAACATATTATAAAATTGTTTAAAAATCACAAAAATATTTAAAAATTATAAATTTAAATTTATATGATCTAATATGTTATAAAGTATACAATTATGGAAAATTCACAACAAATAAGTAAGTATTTGTTATAATTTAAAATTTAGAATGTTATTACCACAAATAAAATTAAATTGATTAAATAAGGATAAATCAAGTTGATAATGTTTAAAATAATTTCCTAACATGTGTAAATTTTATTGGTTGATGAGATTACAACCCTATCTCATATATTATTCAAATATTAGTCATTTTTAGAGGTTTTTAAGTTGGGTTAGATTTATTATAAATTAATATTTTTAAGATTTCCAAAGGTGCCCCTCTCCTCCCTTATAAAAGGGCACCTCATCCCTCTCTTCCTCACACCGCTTTGAGCCTTCAAGCTCGGCCAAACCCTGACAAATTCTCTTCTACACTTCCCAATAAACATCATATAGGTCTGGGTATTTTTCAAAGAACATGTTTACTGCCCTAAGAGGAGGTCTCAATGAGGCGCTTCAAAGAAGAGGTAATGTCCGTTACCGATTCTTTCAACTTTATTTCTTCTTCTACTTCTTCTTATTTAGTTGTTTCAATATGAAGTAATAACATCAGTATCACTAATATACTGATATTTCATTATAAGTATGAAACAACCCTATTTCACCATCTATCCATCCTATGGAAAACAAAATCACCGCACGTGCGTACGTACGGAGTACCGTCTCCACGTCGTGGTGTAATCTGTTTTTCCAACACCACCTTACTTGGATGGGTATAATGGTGTAAATAATAACTATACATAGTTATTATAACATCATACTGATTCTGATATATTGTATCATCCACTCCAATTCAATTCAATTATTATGGAAACGATATCATCGCTCGTGCGTACGTACGGACTACCGTCTCCACGATGTGATGAGATTCATTCTCCATGTTAACCAATTAAGAATGATTATAAAGTATATATAAGCAATAATAATGAAATATATGACATTATAAAGCTACTAGATTTAAGTATATGTATGTCATCTACTTAATTCCATTCAACTCAATAAGGAAATGAAAACAGCATTCATGTGTACGTACGGCCTACCGTCTCCATGAACGGTGTATTTCTTTCCATTTATCGATCTATTATATATATGTATATTCTGAATATATATTATTTATAAGTCATGTTTTATATTCTGGAATTAAGTAATCATGATCTAAGTAATCATATGAATAATTACAAGTCAAAACACAAACGACAAATGAAACGATTTTACCCAAAACACTCTTTAACATGGAATTTACAAAAGAACGGGTAATATAAAGTCATAAGTAAACCATATATGATATAATAACAATGAATATGATTCTATAATAATTCAATGACATTATTTAAATCATTATACAGGAGGTTCGGATACATACGAACCATATCAGACATAAGGTAAGGGATAATTTTGCAATCTCATTCTTATCCGAGATTGTAATTCGTAAGTATTTACTGGGGTTATTGTTATCATTCATACCCATGTTTTCTGACAATTTTTCCATGTATTTTTAAAGTCCTTTTTACCCATTTTTGACTTTTACTACATGGTATGTATGGAATCTTTCTATTACGAGGTACTTTTTGACTTTTCCGGCAAAAGTACGAGAAGAAATTTTTTTTCTAACTTATACGGAATGAAAGGATTTTTACAGTTTTATAAAGCCTTATTTTCATGAAGATTCCTCCAAAATATTTCATGAATATTTTAAACAAAATCTTTTTCTTTTAAAATTGAATGGAATTTTGTGAAAAGAAAATGATTTTCAAGATGAAAGGATATTTTCCTCAAGAATTCATTTCATGTGCTTTATCAAAACCATTTTCCATCTAAGATGACATTATTTAATATGTGTATGTTTCAAGTATAATTTCTCTATGATTTATATTGTTTCACTTTTGATATTATGAAATGATATCCATTTCTTTTATATGGATTATTTGATGATGCGATGATGTTTATGAAACCCATTTTATTCGTTGGGTTATTATCAATGTTGTGTGTTTTTTTTGTGGCACAAGTAATAATGATTTCATTATGAGATGGGTGGGACCTATATCTCCCTCCAATGCATTGGATAAAGATTTATATCTCATGAGATAGACATGGCTGGAATGGTAAGTTAATCTGGTTCAGTGTTACAGGACTGAAACGAGGAGTGAACTCGATTCAGAAAGGGACTTTGTCTACTAAGATGGTCTTGGCAGCAATGCTTTGGCTACTATGGAAATCACAACAAGTGCTGAATGTTTTCCACAATTACATGTTTTATTACCATGCTATTTTATCATGATTGATGTTCCTTTATGATATATGCCTTACGTACTTCCACGATTTATGTCTTTGCTCAAGATTTTGATGTTTAAATTTAATGTTCAAGTTTTTGCTTCCAAATGTTTATGGATTGTTTTATGTTATCTATGCTTTCCCTTACTGAGCATTTGAGCTCACCCTTTTGTATGTTTTCTTTTCCCTAGGAAATAAAGAAAGGTTTTAGGTAAGGAAAAAAAAGTGGAAGATCGTTATGGGAGTTGTTCAAGATATTTCAACATGATTAGAAGTTTATATTCCGAGTTTCCAAAGACACAAACTATTACGATCCTTGTGTGTCTGTTTTTGTTATTTATTAAGTATTCCAAAAAAGTAATGTAATTTCCATGTACGTAAATCTTTGGGCCTCTACAGTTGGTTCCAGAGGAAATGTTTAGTCAAACTTTGGGAACTAGGGTGCAAAAACATTAATGAGATCCCAAGAGATATTTATAAGGTATGTCTAGGCATGTCCCTAAAGTTAAGTATACATATAGGTTATAGTCCTAGAATTGTGCTAACGATCTTAGAATTAAACCTAAGATGTTAGATGTCGAAGGTACTCCCCCTTGATTATGTTATATTCCTTGTATTATTTTTTCCTCTCACAGAATTCTTTTTGTGTTTTAGTTAATGGAGGGAACTAGAAGGAATTAGGTTAACATTGAATCCAATGGACAAATTGTTGGCTGTGAGCAACAAAATTGCGTAATGCCTAGAGAGAAAGATATTGTGATTATTCTAAATCAGTCATCACGATATATGATTAACAAGGTGAAATTTATTGGTATGCCTAATTCATCAAATAAGAGGAAGATAGACTTTTATGCATGTTCGCATGTTGAGGAGCATAAAGAAAGGAAGATTGAGATTTCTAAAGAATGGAAGAAGAACCTTGAGGAATACCTCAAATGGAGGGATAGATGTTATCTGTGTGGAGAAAAGGTTCATAGAGTGACAGACTGTTATGAAGTTCAATGTCTTATTTGTGGAGAACATGGGCATTACCCAACACAATGCCCTGACCTAAAAAGTTACTTCTAAATCAAGGAAGGACTTATTCCAATACAATCATTGAAGAGGATGGATTAAAGTGTTTATGTATTGGTATTCAAGAATAATGTTTTTGAGGTACTTTTATGGTGTATTAGAATATTTTTTTATTAGTCTATTGTGGTTTTCAATAATTTAATGGTACCCGTAACCATGAAAAGTGATTCAAATATTTTGGAAAGCAGATGATATGCACATAATGAAGGGATAAAGAGAAAATGAAATGTTTTACAGTATTCATGAGCTCATGACTCATATAAGGACAAAGTGATATCATGGTTTGAGTATATAGAAATTTTGGGATTTTGGTATGTGGAAAGAGTTAACTTTTGACAGCATTCATGTTTTCACTAAGGTTAAATGGGTATTCATTTTTCAAGAGAACACATGATTAAGGTATTCACATGTTTGTAATTTGACCAACAAGATATATCTTATGATATTTGAGGGATAAATGATGACATTCACGTGATTGTTATGTGACATTTCAAGTAATCATTTTCTTTATATTATGAGCTTGGACCAAAGTATTTTAGATAAGCCTAAAGATTGGAATGGAATATGTTGGACATAAGTTAGTATTGTTTAAGGATAGAACTTTTTCGATATTATTGATGGGATGTTATAGTAATGTAGTTTTAGAAAAAGGAAAACCTACAGTACGGGCGACAACCCATTGCGTCGGACAAGGCCATGGAAATCGAACCCACAACCGAAGTGCGACTGGCCTTTATCTCCTACCACTGGCCTACAGGAAGTCCCTGGTTATTAGAAACTAGTTTTATTTTTTTAAGCGGTATGATATATGAAGTATAAGTTCATTTTTTGAACCATATATGATTAATCTAACCATAAGATGGACTTATAACTTTTGCTAACCTTTTGTTTGAAACAGATGGAATGACCCGTCATTCTATCACATGATCTGCTAACACATCACGAATAACAAATTCAACTTCATTTTTTAGGGGATGAAGTGGAAATTTTTCAATTCACAAAAAACAGTGAGATTGTACCAAAATCATGTAAGTATTTCTTCTAATTCAACAACTTTAGGGAAATGATCTTGAAAACCAAAAATGTTGTCCTAGTGCCCTTATATCCGATTAATCATATGGTACCTTAGATCATCACAAATCTATGGCTTTGTGATTGTTGGCTTTTTCATAGCCATGTTCTCTACCACTCTCCATCAGAACATGATGGTTAGATTTCTCTTCCATATACATATTTTCACCTATGTTCTCTTATATGGAATCCCAATGATGAATTACTTTGGGTAATCTTTATGTTTCATACTTTAGTTTTTAAAATTAAGTTTTAGTATTCCTTTTTACGATGTGGGTTTATATGAATAGTAAACGATTTATAACCCCGACGAATTTCGAGGGCAAAATTCATTTTAAGGGGGGTAGAATGTAGCAACCTGATATTTTATAAGATATATTTGTTTTAATTTCTTTCATATCTTCTGTTGTACGCTACACCAATATTATCTTGCGCTATACGCAACACCGTATTAGCTTGCAGTATACGCAACACTATTCTTGGATCGTGTTACACACAATTTCATGTTTGTTTGATAGTAGTTATTCTATGAAACATTGAGTATATATATATATATATTCAATTTATTTTGTTATACGCAACAACAAAGGAGTCTTTCACTACACGCAACCCGAAATTTTATTGCATTACATGCAATCGCGACCTTCCTCGATAGCGTGTGTTATACGCAATATCGAGTTTTACTAAACAACGATATATTTTTATAATATTATTATGAACTATCAGTTATGAATAGTATTAACTAAATTTTTAATTTTATAACATTATTATTCATCTTACACATTTTCTAGAACATGGTATAAGCACAAAATAAATTTTTTGTTTAAAATAAGTATTTTTCAAAAAATGCAGTTTTGCCGCCTTTTGATGGCGCACCCACATTAAATCTAGTTTTTAACATGTTTATAAGTTCAATTAGAAAAAATAAAATTCTTCTTTGGAATCAAGAAAAAAAAAATTACTTTGGGTAAATTTTTCATATTATTCTGGTAAGTTTCATATTTTGATGAATACTAAAAACACGCTATATTTTAATTAAAAACAACTTTTTTTCATCACAATAATTTATATGGTTAAATTATAATATTTAATGGTTTTAAAGTATAAATTGAATATATTTTTACCATTTAATATAATTTATGTCATTATCATTGATTTTACATTGAATTCGTAGGATAAATCAATTCAATCTTTTACAATGTTTTAAACAAAAACCCGTTTTCATTTGACAACGTGATTAATTTTAATTTAATTTATGCAACTTCTGTATATTGAATTTGAAAAAATTGATTCCATATTTGGAATCAGTGGGTCCAAATTATGTTAATAGGATACTTTTTATTTTTGGGAATTATGAATAGTAACTACGGTAAATTTTATTTACCATAGTTAAAGGTAAATCGGGTAATTAAGGGTAAATATAATATTATAAAATTACCCTAAAACATGAAAAAATTCTATTAGATGGATACAAGTAGACCCATATCACCTAATTGTTGGATTATATTCATTTTATGGACTTTTGACCATGAAAATAATTTAATTATTATTAAAACCAAAGAAAGTGACAACATGTCACTCTCTTAAATCTTATAGGTATAATAATTTTAATTTAGTGATAAACATCATAAAAATTAGAAAATGAAAAGTATACAGAAATCTAATATTATTATCTACATCATGATAATTTATTTAGAATTTTCAGGGATTAAATAATTGTCATTAATGGTGATACATTAATGATGCAAAAATTATTTATTAAGTGAAAAATCAGTAATATAGTTTTTATTAAAATAATAATATCCATTAAAAGGCCCACGAACCTGAAAAAAACTTATTGGTAGTATATATATATACCATAATCATCCAATAACCTAATATATAACCGTTTGGTGTCTTATAAAAGTGATTATGACACTTATATTATTTTATTTTAAATGATGTCAAAGTTGTCACCGTCATAATTTAATAAATATAACAATTTAAATATTGTGATTTTAAGATGATAAATTCATGTAAAATTATTATTGTGGAAGGTAATAGATTTATCTTAATCATATGATTTTATTTGTAATTTTTATGAAACAAATAAATATATTAAATAATTATACAAAAATTTTGTAGTAATTTTATTAAGAGATAAACCAAATAAATGGTTTTAAAAAAATAAAAAAATAAATATTATATGAACTATTTAATGTTCTCCACTAATTTTATAGATACATATGACCTTTTATGAATCTATTAAAGCTTTTAGTTCGAACATATCTTATGTATATAGTTTATTTAAATTCAAATAAATGAATAGTGTCAAAATTGACACTATAGTTATTTTATAAAAATAACATATTATAAAATTGTTTAAAAATCACAAAAATATTTAAAAAATATAAATGTAAATTTATGTGGTCTAAAATGTTATAAAGTATCCAATTATGGACAATTCACAACAAATAATTAATTATTTTTTATAATTTAAAATTTAGAATGTTATTACCACAAATAAAATTAAATTGATTAAATAAGGATAAATCAAGTTGATAATGTTTAAAATAATTTCCTAACATGTGTAAATTTTATTGGTTGATGATATTACAACCCTATATCATATATTATTCAAATATGAGTCCTTTTTAGAGGTTTTTAAGTTGGGTTAGATTTATTATAAATTAATATTTTTAAGATTTCCAAAGGTGCCCCTCTCCTCCCTTATAAAAGGGCACCTCCTCCCTCTCTTCCTCACACCACATTGAGCCTTAAAGCTCGGCCAACCCCTGCCAAATTATCTTATCCACTTCCCTAGAAACATCATAGAGGTCCTGGTCTTCTTCAAAGACCAATTATAGTGCCCTAAGAGGAGGTCTCAAAGAGGCGCTTCAAAGAAGAGGTAATGTCCGTTACCGATTCTTTCAACTTTATTTCTACTTCTACTTCTTATTATTTAGTTGTTTCATTATGAAGTAATAACATAAGTATCACACATATACTTTTATGTTATTATAAGTATGAAACAACCCTATTTCACCATCTATCCATCCTACGGAAAACGAAATTACCGCGCGTGCGTACGTACAGAATACCGTCTCCACGCCGTGGTGTAATCTGTTTTTCCAACACCACCTTACTTGGATGGGTATAATGGTGTAAAGAATAACTATATATAGTTATTATAACATCATACTGATTATGATATATTGTATCATCCACTCCAATTCAATTCAATAATTATGGAAACGATATCATCGCTCGTGCGTACGTACGGACTACCGTCTCCACGACGCGATGAGATTCATTCTCCATGTTAACCATTTAAGAATGATTATAAAGTATATATAAGCAATAATAATGAAATATATGACATTATAAAGCTACTGTATTTATGTATATGTATGTCATCTACTTAATTCCATTCAACTCAATAAGGAAATCAAAACAGCATTCATGCGTACGTACGGCCTACCGTCTCCATGAACAGTGTATTTCTTTCCATATATCGATCTATTATATATATGTATATTCTGAATATATATTATATATAAATCATGTTTTATATTCTGTAATTAAGTTATCATGATCTATTTAATCATATGAATAATTACAAGTCAAAACACAGACGACAAATGAAACGATTTTACCCAAAACACTCTTTAACATGGAATTTACAAAAGAACGGGTAATATAAAGTCATAAGTAAACCATATATGATATCATAACAATGATTATTATTCTTTAATAAGTCAATGAAATTATTTAAATCATTATACATGAGGTTCGGATACATATGAAGCATATCAGACATAAGGTAAGGGATAATTTTGCAATCTCATTCTTATCCGAGATTGTTATTCGTAAGTATTTACTGGGGTTTTTGTAATCATCCATGTCCATGTTTTCTGACAATGTTTTCATGTATTTTTAAAGTCCTTTTTACCCATTTTTGACTTTTACTACATGGTATGTATGGAATCTTTCTATTATGAGGTATTTTTTGACTTTTTCGGCAAAAGTACGAGAAGAATGTTTTTTTCTAACTTATACGGAATGAAAGGATTTTTACGGTTTTATAAAGCCTTGTTTTCATGAAGATTCCTCCAAAAGATTTCATGACTATTTTCAACCAAATCGTTTTCATTTAAAATTGAATGGAATTTTGTGAAAAGAAAATGTTTTTCAAGATGAAGGGATATTTTCCTCAAAAATTCATTTCATGTGCTTTATCAAAACCATTTTACATCTAAGATGACATTATTTCATATGTGAGATGGGTGGGACCTATATATCCCTCCAATGAATTGGGTAAAGATTTATATCTCATGAGATATACTTGGCTAGAATGGTAAGTTAATCCGGTTCAGTGTTACAGGACTGAAACGAGGAGTGAACTCGATTCAGAAAGGGACTTTGTCCACTAAGATGGTCTTGGAAGCAATGCTTTGGCTACTATGGAAATCACAACAAGTGCTGAATGGTTACCAGAATTACATGTTTTATTACCATTATATTTTATCGTGATTGATGTTACTTTATGATATATTCCTTACGTACTTCCATGATTTATGTCTTTTCTCAAGATTTTGATGTTTAAATTTAATGTTCAAGTTTTTGCTTCCAAATGTTTATGGATTATTTTATGTTATCAATGTTTTCCCTTACTGAGCATTTGAGCTCACCCTTTTGTATGTTTTCTTTTCCCTAGGATATAAAGAAAGGTTTTAGGTAAGGAAACAAAATGGGGAAGATCGTTATGGGAGTTGTTGAAGATATTTCAACATGATTAGAAGTTTATATTCTGAGTTTCCAAAGACACTAAACTATTACGATCCTTGTGTGTCTATTTTTGTTATGTATTAAGTATTCCGCAAAAGTAATGTAATTTCCATGTACATAATGCTTCGGGCCTCTACAGTTGGTATCAGAGGAAAGGTTTAGTCAACCTTTGGAAAATAGGATGCGAAAATGTTAGTGAGATCCCTAGAGATATTTCTAAGGTATGTCTAGGGATGTCCCTAAGGTTAAGTATAGATATAGGTTATAGTCCTTGAATTGCGCTAACGATCTTAGAATTAAACCTAAGATGATAGATGTCGAAGGTACTCCCCCTTGATTATCTTATTTTCCTTTTATGATTTTTGCCTCTCACAGAATTCTTTTTGTGTTTTAGTCAATGGAGGGAACCAGAAGGAAATCGGTTAACATTGAATCCAATGGACAAATTGGTGAATTTGGGAAAAAAAATTGTGTAATGCCTAGATAGAAAGATATTGTGATTATGCCAAATCAGTCATCATGATATATAATTAACAAGGTGAAATTTAGTGGTATGCCTAATTCATCAAATAAGAGGAATATAGACTTTTATGCATGTTTGCATGTTGAGGAGCATAAAGAAAGGAAGATTGAGATTTCTAAAGAAGTGAAGAAGAACCTTGAGGAATACCACAAATGGAGGGACAAATGTTATCTTTGTGGAGAAAAGGGTCATATAGTGGCAGACTATTATGGAGTTCAATGTCTTATTTGTTGAGAACATGGGCATTACCCAACTCAATGCCCTGACCTAAAAAGTTACTTCTAAATCAAGGAAGGACTTATTCCAGGACAATCATTGAAGAGAATGGATTAAAGTGTTTATGTATTGGTATTCAAAAATAATGTTTTTGAGGTACTTTTATGGTGTATTAGAATATTTTTGTATTATTCTATTGTGGTTTTCAATAATTTTATGGTACCGGTAACCTTGAAAAGTGATTCAAATATTTTGTAAAGCAGATGATATGCGCATAATAAAGGGATAAAGATAAAATAAAATATTTGACAGTATTCATGAGCTCATGACTGATATAAGGACAAAGTGATATCATGGTTTGAGTATATAGAAATTTTGGGATTTTGGTATGTGGAAATAGTTAACTTTTGACAGCATTCATGTTTTCACTAAGGTTAAATGGGTATTCATTTTTCAAGAGAATACTTGATTAAGGTATTCACATGTTTGTAATTTGACCAACAAGATATATCTTATGATATATGGGGGATAAATGATGACATTCACGTGATTGTTATGTGACATTTCAAGTAATCATTTTCTTTATATTATGAGATTGGACCGAAGTATTTTAGATAAGCCTAAAGATAGGAATGGATTATGTTGGACATATGTTAGTATTGTTTAAGGATAGAACTTTTTAGATATTATTGACGGGATGTTATAGTAATGTAGTTTTTGAAAAAGGACAACCTGCAGGACGGGCGACAGCCCATTGCGTCAGATAAGGCTATGGAAATCAAACACACAACCGAAGTGCGACTGGCCATTATCGCCTACCACTGGCCTACAGGAAGTCCCTGGTTAGTAGAAACTAGTTTTATTTTATTAAGCGGTATGATATATGAAGTATAAGTTCATTTTTGGAACCATATACGATTAATCTAACCATAAGATGGACTTATAACTTTTGCTAACCTTTCGTTTGAAATAGATGGAATGACCCATAATTCTATCACATGATCTGCTAACACATCACGAATAACAAATTCAACTTCATTTCTTTAAGGGATGAAGTGGAAATTTTTCAATTCACAAACAACAGTGAGATTGTACCAAAATCATGTAAGTATTTCGTTTAATTCATAAACTTTAGGGAAATGATCTTGAAAACCAAAAATGTTGTCCTAGTGCCCTTATATCCGATGAATCAGATGGTACCTTAGATCATCACAAATCTATGGCTTTGTGACTGTTGGTTTTTTCATAGCCCTGTTCTCTACCACTCTCCATCAGAACCTGATGGTTAGATTTCTCTTCCATATCCATATTTTCACCTATGTTCTCCTATATGGAAACCCAATGATGAATTACTTTGGTTAATCGTTACGTTTCATAATTTAGTTTTTAAAATTAAGTTTTAGTATTCCTTTTTATGATGTGGGTTTCTATAAATAGTAAACAATTTATAACCCCGACGAATTTCGAGGGCGAAATTCATTTTAAAGGGGGTAGAATGTAACAACCCGAGATTTTATAAGATATATTTGTTTTAATTTCTTTCATATCTTCTGTTGTATTCTACATCAAGATTATCTTGCGCTATACGCAACACCGTATTAGCTTGCAGTATACGCAACAATATTCTTGGATCGTGTTGCACACAATTTCAAGTTTGTTTGATAGTAGTTATTCTACGCAACATTGAGTATATATATATATATATATATATTCAATGTATTTTGTTATACGCAACAACAAAGGAGTCATGCACTACATGCAACCCTAACTTGGCTTGCATTACACGCAATCGCGACCTTCCTCGATAGCGTGTGTTGTACGCAATACCGAGTTTTACTAAACAACGATATATTATTATAATATTATTATGAACTAGCCGTTATGAATAGTATTAACTAAATATTTAATTTTATAACATTATTATTCATCTTACACATTTTCTAGAACATGGTATAAGAACAAAATAAATTTTTCGTTTAAAATAAGTATTTTTCAAAAAATGCAGTTTTGCCGCCTTTTGATGGCGCACCCACATTAAATCTAGTTTTTGACATGTTTATAAGTTCAATTAGACAAAATAAAATAATTCTTTGGAATCAAGAAATAAAAATTTACTTTGGATAAATTTTTCATATTATTCTGGTAAGTTTCATATTTTGATGAATAGTAAAAACATGCTATATTTTAATTAAAAACAACTTTTTTTCATCACAATAATTTATATGGTTAAATAATAATATTTAATGATTTTAAAGTATAAATAGAATATATTTTTACCATTTCGTATAATGTATTTCATTAGCATTGATTTTACATTGAATTCGTTGGATAAATGAATTCAATATTTTGCAATGTTTTAAACAAAAACCCGTTTTCATTCGACAATGGGATTAATTTTAATTTAATTTCTACAAATTCTGTATATTGAATTTGAAAAAATGGATTCCATATTTGGAATTAGTGGGTCCAAATTATATTAAAAGGCTACTTTTTATTTATTGGAATTATGAATAGTAACTATGGAAAATTTTATTTACCATAGTTAAAGGTAAATTGGGTAATTAAGGGTAGATATAATATTATAAAATTACCCTAAAACATGACAAAATTCTATTGGATTGATAAAAGTACACCCATATCACCTAAGGGTCAGATTAGATTCATTTTGTGGACTTTTTAAGATGAAAATAATTTAATTATTATTAAAACCAAAGAAAGTGACAACATGTCACTCTCTTAAATCTTTTAAGTATAATAATTTTGATTTAGTGATAAACATCATAAAACTTCGATCATGAAATGTATCCAGAAAGATAATATTATTATCTACATCATGATAATTTATTTTGAATTTTTAGGGATTAAATAATTGTCATTAATGGTGATAAATTAATGATGCATAAATTATTTATTAAGTGAAAAATCAGTAATATAGATTTTATTGAAATAATAATACCCATTAAAAGGACCAAAAACCTGACCAAAACTTTCTGGTAGTATATATCTATACCATAATCATCCAATAACCTAATATATAACAGTTTGGTGTCTTATAAAAGTGATTATGACACTTATATTATTTTATTTTAAATGATGCCAAAGTTGTCACCATCATAATTTAATAAATATAACAATTTAAATATTGTGATTTTAAGATTATAAATTCGAGTAAAAGTATTATTGTGGAAGGTAATAGATTTATCTTCATCATAGGATTTTATTTTTAATTTTTATGCAACAAATAAATATATTAAATAATTATACAAAAATGTCGTAGTTATTTTATTAAGAGATAAACCAAATATATGGTTTTAAAACAATAATAAAATAAATATTATATGAACTATTTAATGTTCTCCACTAATTTTCTAGATATAGATGACCTTTTATGAATCTATTAAATCTTTTAGTTCGAACATATCTTATGTATATATTTTATTTAAATTCAAATAAATGAATGCTGTCAAAATTGACACTATTGTTATTTTATAAAAATAACATATTATAAAATTGTTTAAAAATTACAAAAATATTTAAAAATTATATATTTAAATTTATATGGTCTAAAATGTTATAAATTATCCAATTATGGACAATTCACAACAAATAATTAATTATTTTTTATAATTTAAAATTTAGAATATTATTACCACAAATAAAATTAAATTGATTAAATAAGGATAAATCAAGTTGATAATGTTTAAAATAATTTCCCAACATGTTTAAATTTTATTGTTTTATGATATTAAAACCCTATATCATATAGTATTCGAATATGAGTCATTTTTAGGGGTTTTTAAGTTGGGTTAGATTTATTATAAATTAATATTTTTAAGATTTCCAAAGGTGCCCCTCTCCTCCCTTTTAAAAGGGCAGCTCCTCCCTCTCTTCCTCACACCACTTTGAGCCTTCATGCTCGGCCAAAATCTGTAAAGTTATCTTCTCCACTTCCCTAGAAACATCATATAGGACCTGGTCTTCTTCAAAGACCAATTTTAGTGCCCTAAGAGGAGGTCTCAAAGAGGCGCTTCAAAGAAGAGGTAATGTCCGTTACCGATTCTTTCAACTTTATTTCTTCTTCTACTTCTTCTTCTTCAGTTGTTTCATTATGAAGTAATAACATCAGTATCACTAATATACTGATATTTTATTATAAGTATGAAACAGCCCTATTTCACCATCTATCCATCCTATGGAAAATGAAATCACCGCGCGTGCGTACGTACGGAATACCGTCTCCACGTCGTGGTGTAATCTGTTTTTCCAACACCACCTTACTTGGATGGGTATAATGGTTTAAAGAATAAATATACATAGTTATTATAACATCATACAGATTATTATATATTGTATCATCCACTCCAATTCAATTCAATAATTATGGAAACGATATCATCTCTCGAGCGTACGTACGGACTACCGCCTCCATGAAGCGATGAGATTCATTCTCCATGTTAACCAATTAAGAATGATTATAAAGTATATATAAGCAATAATAATGAAATATATGACATTATAAATCTAATGGATTTATGTATATTTATTTCAACTACTTAATTCCATTCAACTCAATAAGAAAATGAAAACAGCATTCATGCGTACGTACGGCCTACCGTCTCCATGAACGGTTTATTTCTTTCCATTTATTGATCTATTATATATATTTATATTCTGAATATATATTATATATAAATCATGTTTTATATTCTGTAATTAATTAATCATGATCTAAGTAATCATATGAATAATAACAAGTCAAAACACAGATGACAAATAAAACGATTTTACCCAAAACACTCTTTAACATGGAATTTACAAAAGAACGGGTAATATAAAGTCATAAGTAAACCATATATGATATCATAACAATGAATATGATTCTGTAATAAGTCAATGAAATTATTTAAATCATTATACATGAGGTTCAGATACATACGAAGCATATCAGACATAAGTTAAGGGATAATTTTTCAATCTCATTCTTATCCGAGATTATTATTTGTAAGTATTTGCTAGGGTTATTGTTATCATTCATGCCCATGTTTTCTAAAAAAAATTCATGTATGTTTAAAGTCCTTTTTACCCATTTTTTACTTTTACTACATGGTATGTATGGAATCTTTCTATTACGAGGAACTTTTTGACTTTTCCGGCAAAAGTACAAGAAGAATGTTTTTTTTCTAACTTATACGGAATGAAAGGATTTTTACGGTTTTATAAAGCCTTATTTTCATGAAGATTCCTACAAAAGATTTCATGAATATTTTAAACAAAATCTTTTTATTTTAAAATTGAATGGAATTTTGTGAAAAGAAAATTATTTTCAAGATGAAAGGATATTTTCCTCAAGAATTCATTTCATGTGCTTTATCAAAACCATTTTCCATATAAGATGACATTATTTAATATGTGTATGTTTCAAGTATAATGTCTCTATGATTTATATTGTTTCACTTTTCATATTATGAAATGATATCCATTTCTTTTATATGGATTATGTGATGATGGGATGATGTTTATGAAACCCATTTTATTCGTTGGGTTATTATGAATGATGTGTGTTTTTGTGGCACAAGTAAGAATGATTTCATTATGAGATGGGTGGGACCTATATCTCCCCCCAATGCATTGGGTAAAGATTTATATCTCATGAGATAGACCTGGATGGAATGGTATGTTAATCCGGTTCAGTGTTACAGGACTGAAACGAGGAGTGAAATCGATTCAGAAAGGGACTTTGTCCACTAAGATGGTCTTGGCAGCAATGCTTTGGCTACTATGGAAATCACAACAAGTGATGAATGGTTGCCACAATTACATGTTTTATGAAAATTCTATTTTATCGTGACTGATGTTCCTTTATGATATATTCCTTACGTACTTCCATGATTTATGTCTTTGCTCAAGATTTTGATGTTTAAATTTAATGTTCAAGTTTTTTCTTCCAAATGTTTATGGATTGTTTTATGTTATCTATGTTTGCCCTAACTGAGCATTTGAGCTCACCCTTTTGTATTTTTTCTTTTCCCTAGGAAATAAATAAAGGTTTTAGGTAAGGAAACAAAAAGGAGAAGATCGTTATGGGAGTTGTTGAAGATATTTCAACATGATTAGATGTTTATATTCCGAGTTTCCAAAGACACTAAACTATTACGATCCTTGTGTGTTGGTTTTTGTTATGTATTATGTATTCCGCAAAAGTAATGTAATTTCCATGTACGTAAAGCTTCAGGCCTCTACAGTTGGTATCAGAGGAAAGTTTTAGTCAACCTTTGGAAACTAGGATGCGAAAACGTTAGTGAGATCCCTAGAGATATTTCTAAGGTATATCTAGGGATGTCCCTAAGGTTAAGTATACGTATAGGTTATAGTCCTTGAATTGCGCTAACGATCTTAGAATTAAACCTAAGATGTTAGATGTCGAAGTTACTCCCCCTTGATTATGTTATTTTCCTTGTATGATTTTTGCCTCTCACAGAATTCTTTTTGTGTTTTAGTCAATGGAGGGAACCAGAAGGAATTCGGTTAACATTGAATCCAATGGAAAAATTGGTGACTATGAGCAACAAAATTGTGTAATTCCTAGAGAGAAAGATATTGTGATTATGCGAAATCAGTCATGACGATATATGATTAACAAGTTGAAATTTAGTGGTATGCCTAATTCATCAAATAAGAGGAAGATAGAATTTTATGCATGTTCGCATGTTGAGGAGCATAAAGAAAGGAAGATTGAGATTTTTAAAGAAGGGAAGAAGAACCTTGAGGAATACCTCAAATGGAGGGACACAAGTTATCTCTGTGGAGAAAAGGGTCACAGGGTGACAGACTATTATGGAGTTCAATGTCTTATTTGTGGAGAACATGGGTATTACCCAACTCAATGCCCTGACCTAAAAAGTTACTTCTAAATCAAGGAAGGACTTAATCCAGGACAATCATTGAAGAGGATGGATTAAAGTGTTTATGTATTGGTATTCAAGAATAATGTTGTTGAAGTACTTTTATGGTGTATTAGAATATTTTTTTATTATTCTATTGTGGTTTTCAATAATTTTATGGTACTGGTAACCCTGAAAAGTGATTCAAATATTTTGGAAAGTAGATGATATGCGCATAATGAAGGGATAAGGAGAAAATGAAATGTTCGACAGTATTCATGAGCTCATGACTAATATAAGGACAAAGTGATATCATGGTTTGAGTATATAGAAATTTTGGGATTTTGGTATCTGGAAAGAGTTAACTTTTGACAGCATTCATGTTTTCACTAAGGTTAAATGGGTATTCATTTTTCAAGAGAATACATGATTAAGGTATTCACATGTTTGTAATTTGACCAACAAGATATATCTTATGATATATGGGGGATAAATGATGGAATTCACGTGATTGTTATGTGACATTTCAAGTAATCATTTTATTTATATTATGAGCTTGGACCGAAGTATTTTAGATAAGACCAAATATTGGAATGGATTATGTTGGACATAAGTTAGTATTGTTTAAGGATAGAAATTTTTCGATATTATTGATGGGATTTTATAGTAATGTAGTTTTAGAAAAAGGACAACCTCCAGGATGGGCGACATCCCATTGCGTCGGACAAGGCTATGGAAATCGAACCCACAACTAAAGTGCGACTGGCCTTTATCGCCTACCACTAGCCTACCGGAAGTCCCTGGTTAGTAAAAACTAGTTTTATTTTATTAAGCGGTATGATATATGAAGTATAAGTTCATATTTGGAACCATATACGATTAATCTAAACATAATATGGACGTATGACTTTTGCTAACCTTTTTTTTGAAACAGATGGAATGACCCATAATTCTATCACATGATCTGCTAACACATCACGAATAAAAAATTCAACTTCATTTCTTTAATGGATGAAGTGGAAATTTTTCAATTCACAAACAACAGGGCGATTGTACCAAAATCATGTAAGTATTTCTTTTAATTCATCAACTTTAGGGAAAAGATCTTGAAAACCAAAAAATTTTTCCTAGTGCCCTTATATCCGATGAATCAGATGGTACCTTTGATCATCACAAATCTATGGCTTTGTGATTGTTGGATTTTTCATAGCCCTATTCTCTACCACTCTCCATCAGAACTTGATGCTTAGATTTCTCTTCCATATCCATATTTTCACCAATGTTTTCCTATATGGAAACCCAATGATGAATTACTTTGGGTAATCATTACGTTTCATACTTTAGTTTTTAAAATTAAATTTTAGTATTCCTTTTTACAATGTGGGTTTCTATAAATAGTAAATGATTTATAACCTCGACAAATTTCGAGGGAGAAATTCATTTTAAAGGGGGTAGAATGTAACAACCCAAGATTTTATAAGATATATTTGTTTTAATTTCTTTCATATCTTCTGTTGTACGCTACAACGAGATTATCTTGCTCTATACGCAACACCGTATTAGCTTGCAGTATACGCAACACTATTCTTGGATCGTGTTACACACAATTTCATGTTTGTTTGATAGTAGTTATTCTATGAAACATTGAGTATATATATATATATATTCAATGTATTTTGTTATACGCAACAACAAAGGAGTCATGCACTACACTCAACCCTAACTTGGCTAGCATTACACGCAATCGCGACCCTCCTCGATAGCCTGTGTTGTACACAATACCGAGTTTTACTAAACAACGATATATTATTATAATATTATTATGAACTAGCCATTATGAATAGTATTAACTAAATTTTGAATTTTATGACATTATTATTCATCTTACACATTTTCTAGAACATGGTATAAGAACATAATAAATTTTTCATTTAAAATAAGTATTTTTCAAAAAATGCAGTTTTTCCGCCTTTTGATGGTGCATCCACATTAAATATTGTTTTTGATATGTTTATAAGTTCAATTTGACAAAATAAAATTCTTCTTTGTAATCAAGAAATAAAAATTTACTTTGGATAAATTTTTCATTTTATTCTGGTAAGTTTCATATTTTGATGAATAGTAAAAACACGCTATATTTTAATTAAAAACAACTTTTTTTCATCACAATAATTTATATTGTTAAATTATAAGATTTAATGGTTTTAAAGTATAAATAGAATATATTTTTACCATTTAATATAATGTATTTCATTAGCATTGATTTTACATTGAATTCGTAGGATAAATCAATTCAATCCTTTGCAATGTTTTAAACAAAAACCTGTTTTCATTCGACAATGGGATTAATTTTAATTTAATTTCTATAACTTCTGTATATTGAATTTGAAAAAATGGATTCCATATTTGGAATCAGTTTGTCCAAATTATGTTAATAGGCTACTTTTTATTTTTGGGAATTATGAATAGTAACTATGGTAAATTTTATTTACCATAGTTAAAGGTAATTTGGGTAATTAAGGGTAAATATAATATTATAAAATTACCCTAAAACAAGCCAAAATTCTATTGGATGGCTAAAAGTAGACCTATATCACCTAAGGGTCAGATTAGATTCATTTTATGGACTTTTGACCATGAAAATAATTTAATTATTATTAAAACCAAAGAAAGTGACAACATGTCACTCTCTTAAATCTTATAAGTATAATAATTTTAATTTAGTGATAAAAATCATAAAACTTCGAACATGAAAAGTATCCAGAAACCTAATATTATTATATAAATCATGATAATTTATTTATAATTTTTAGGGATTAAATAATTGTCATTAATGGTGATAAATTAATGATGCAGAAGTTATTTATTAAGTGAAAAATCAGTATTATAGTTTTTACTGAAATAATAATACCCATTAAAAGGCCCAAAAACCTGACAAAAACTTATTGGTAGTATATATCTATACCATAATCATCCAATGACCTAATATATAACCGTTTTATGTCTTATAAAAGTGATTATGACACTTATATTATTTTATTTTAAATGATGCCAAAGTTCTCACCGTCATAATTTAATAAATATAAAAATTTAACTATTGTGATTTTAAGATGATAAATTCGAGTAAAAGTATTATTGTGGAATTTAATAGATTTATCTTCATCATAGTATTTTATTTTTAATTTTTATGCAAAAAATAAATATATTAAATAGTTATAAAAAAGTGTTGTAGTTATTATATTAAGAGATAAACCAAATAAATGGTTTTAAAAAAATAATAAAATAAATAATATATGAACTATTTAATGTTCTCCACTAATTTTCTAGAAACATATGACATTTTATGAATCTATTAAAGCTTTTAGTTCGAACATATCTTATGTATATATTTTATTTAAATTCAAATAAATGAATAGTGTCAAAATTGACACTATTGTTATTTTATAAAAATAACATATTATAAAATTGTTTAAAAATCACAAAAATATTTAAAAATTATAAATTTAAGTTTATATGGTCTAAAATTTTATAAAGTATCCAATTATGAAAAATTCACAACAAATAAATAATTATTTGTTATAATTTAAAATTTAGAACGTTATTACCACAAATAAAATTAAATTGATTAAATAATTATAAATCAAGTTGATAATGTTTAAAATAATTTCCTAACATGTCTAAATTTTATTGGTTGATGATATTACAACCCTATCGCATATATTATTTGAGTATGAGTCATTTTTAGAGGTTTCAAGTTGGGTTATATTTATTATAAATTAATATTTTTAAGACTTCCAAAGGTGCCCCTCTCCTCCCTTATAAAAGGGCACCTCCTCCCTCTCTTCCCCACACCACTTTGAGCCTTCAAGCTCAGCAAACCCCTGAAAAATTCTCTTCTCCACTTCCCTATAAACATCATAGAGGTCCTGGTATTCTTCAAAGACCGATTTTAGTGCCCTAAGAGGAGGTCTCAAAGAGGCCCTTCAAAGAAGAGGTAATGTCCGTTACCGATTCTTTCAACTTTATTTCTTCTTATACTTATTATTCTTTAGTTGTTTCATTATGAAGTAATAAAAACAGTATAACTCATATACTGATATGTTATTATAATTATGAAACAACCCTATTTCACCATCTATCCATCCTACGAAAAACAAAATCACCGCGCGTGCATACGTACGGAATACCGTCTCCATGTCGTGGTGTAATCTGTTTTTCCAACACCACCTTACTTGGATGGGTATGATGGTGTAAAGAATAACTGTACATAGTTATTATAACATCATAATGATTCTGATATATTGTATTATCCACTCCAATTCAATTCAATAATTATGGAAAAGATATCACCGCTCGTGAGTACGTACGGACTACCGTCTCCACGACGCGATGAGATTCATTCTCCATGTTAACCATTTAAGAATGATTATAAAGTATATATAAGAAATAATAATGAAATATATGACATTATAAAGCTACTGTATTTATGTATATGTATGTCATCAACTTAATTCCATTCAACTCAATAAGGAAATGAAAACAGCATTCATGCATACGTACGGCCTACCGTCTCCATGAACGGTGTATTTATTTCCATTTATCGATCTATTATATATATGTATATTATGAATATATATTATATATAAATAATTTTTTATATTCTGGAATTAAGTAATCATGATCTAAGTAATCATATGAATAATTACAACTCAAAACACAGACAACAAATGAAACGATTTTACCCAAAACACTTTTTAACATGGAATTTAAAAAAGAACGGGTAATATAAAGTCATAAGTAAACCATATATGATATAATAAAAATGAATATGATTCTGTAATAAGTCAATGACATTATTTAAATCATTATACAGGAGTTTCGGATACATACGAAGCATATCAGACATAAGGTAAGGGATAATTTTGCAATCTCATTCTTATCCGAGATTGTTATTCGTAAGTATTTACTGGGGTTATTGTTATCATCCATGCCCATGTTTTCTGAAAATGTTTTCATGTATTTTTAAAGTCCTTTTTACCCATTTTTGACTTTTACTACATGGTATGTATGGAATCATTCTATTACGATGTACTTTTTGACTTTTCCGGCAAAAGTACGAGAAGAGTGTTTTTTTCTAACTTATACGGAATGAAAGGATTTTTACGGTTTTATAAAGCCTTATTTTCATAAAGATTCCTCCAAAATATTTCATGACTATTTTAAACAAAATCTTTTTCTTTTAAGATTGAATGTAATTTTGTGAAAAGAAAATGATTTTCAATATGAAAGGATATTTTCCTCAAGAATTCATTTCATGTGCTTTATCAAATCCATTTTCCATTTAAGATGACATTATTTCATATGTGTTTGTTTCAAGTATAATGTCTCTATGATTTATATTGTTTCACTTTTCTTATTATTAAATGATATCCATTTCTTTTATATGGATTATGTGATGATGGGATGATGTTTATGATACCCATTTTATTTGTTGGGTTATTATGAATGATGTGTGTTTTTTTTTGTGGCACAAGTAAGAATGATTTCATTATGAGATGGGTGGGACCTATATCTCCCTCCAATGCATTGGGTAAAGATTTATATCTCATGAGATAGACATGGATAGAATGGTAAGTTAATCTGGTTCAGTGTTACAAGACTAAAACGAGGAGTGAACTCGATTCAGAAAGGGACTTTGTCCACTAAGATGGTCTTGGCAGCAATGCCTTGGCTACTATGGAAATCACAACAACTATTGAATGGTTTCCATAATTACATGTTTTATTACCATGCTATTTTATCGTGATTGACGTTCCTTTATGATATATGCCTTACGTACTTCCACGATTTATGTCTTTGCTCATGATTTTGACGTTTAAATTTCATGTTCAAGTTTTTGCTTCCAAATGTTTATGGATTGTTTTATGTTATCTATGTTTGCCCTTACTGAGCATTTGAGCTCACCCTTTTATATGTTTTCTTTTCCCCAGGAAATAAATAAATGTTTTAGGTAAGGAAACAAAAAGGGGAAGATCATTATGGGAGTTTTTGAAGATATTTCAACATGATTAGAAGTTTATATTCCAAGTTTCCAAAGACACTAAACTATTACAATCCTTGTGTGTCTGTTTTTGTTATGTATTAATTATTCCGTAAAAGTAATGTAATTTCCATGTAGGTATAGCTTCGGGCCTCTAAAAAACTAATCATGTCCTTCTGGATTTGATTCCGTGTAATCTTTACAAGATAATTGATAGGGTGAAATGGATCCGGGCTAAATGGGGTTGGGTAACAACATTCATTATGATCAATATAGGATTCCTTGTGTATCGTGTTTAAGATTACTCCATGATATTCCCTCTTATGAGGAAGAATACAAGTGACCAATGTTCATAGAACCCACACATGCCTGTGATGATCAATGTGAATACTCTTTTTACCAAAATTAGATACCCTATCAAGAACCACTGGATTATCATGGAAAATTTAGTGTAATTAACCATCATCCACAAAGAGATGGAAACAAGAGTGAGTTCCATGAAGATGAAATAACTCTACGAGGGAGAATCGAACTAGGTATCACGTTTCAAGGAAGAATCCACATAAGGAGGAACTGACATCATATCACCCCATTTTGATCAAGGATAATACATCAATGATGAAAGTGATGAAATCCACCTTACATTGGAAAGAAGAAATGTGAGGTAACAGGAATTCCAGTTCACATTAAAATGTTGGCAGCGACCCCGATGAAAGCATAAAAAAATGGTGAAACTTATGTGGAATTATTCTCATAAACATGGGGACTGGTGTCATTAGAAACATTTTTTGATTATCTTGTCACCAGACTCTGACATCCAGTTCCAGGTCCCCCAATTAAAAATGTGGGCCTAGTATAGAACACTATATAAATGTGGACAATAAACATTGGTCATTCCCCAGTATATGAAATTTTCTGTGTAAATCAAGCATAGTTTCAAAATATTGGATGATGTTGGGGCATTGGACATCAACTTCATCTACATATAATAATATCGGAATTCCCCTTCTAAGAAGTTCCCTAGTTATAAGATACCTACCACCCAATTCACATAGGTATCAGGGCATGAGAAATGTTAATGTGGTAATCCTATACGAAACCACCATGTCCATGACATCTACCGTGACCTTGGATGCTGGGTTCCCAAAACTCATACCACCCTCAATGATTATACAACCTATTGATATGGAAACCCTCATATGACCATATGAGCAAGAGGGGGTCAATACCATAATGGAAATGGACCACTTGGACCAGGAGGATTTAACACCTCACCATCATTATCACCCACAAAAATCTATGGGGGAGAAACCACTACCAATTCCAACAGTGAAACACTTCAGCAGTATCTCCTCAGAGTTATCCAATGGTTCACACCCATATATCAAGGTGGTGGGGGATTTTTATGTCACCCCATCCATGACTACTAACTGAGAGCCTCCAAGGAGGTCTTCTACTACGCCCCGTCAGTACTAGAAATGACCATTGATTATGGACAAAGAACAGGTAGTCTATATAAATTCTACATCAGACCCCATATGGACAACCTGGCTCGAACTTTGGGTGCATGATATGAATTATTATCGATAAGGGGAATCATCTTCAATGGCTTCAATGACCCCTACCAACTCTGGTGCATTCAACCAGATCCCTATAATTGATAAGGAGGGAGACAATATAATCTAATTAGGATCAAGAACCCAGCTGCCTCACAAGCAAGATGTAATGAATCTCACAATCATTGGTACCACGAGCATCTATTACAGGGCGACCCATGATGATGAGATTCAGTGAAAATTCCTCCCTCTAATATCACCAACCTAAGTGGAGGTCCTCCCCTTTTCCCATAGATTATAGTGGAGGTCCTCATTGCTTCTTCCAAAATCAATATGAAGGTTCTCCCTATTCGTATGTTTCTTAACATAGTGGTCCTCCTCGTGCCACAACCAATTAGTGAAAAGGTTCTCCTTCTACCATTACTACCTCAATTATAGGTCCTCCTCACTCTAACATCAATCAAATAGGATCTCATCCTTGCATCATCAAAAACTAGTATAGAGGTCCTCCTCCTACTATCACCACCAGACAACATATAGTTTTTCCCCATGTTTCCACCATCAATGTAGAGGTCCTCCTCACACTTTCAGCAATGAGTACGTAGGTCTTCTCCTTATTCTTTCTCCTCAACAAGGAGGTCCTCCCCATACCCGTTTAGATTAGTGTGAAGTCCATGCTCGCCCTTTAAACCAACAAAAAGGTGGTACTCACCACATTTATAACAAAAAATGGAGGTCATCCCCATGTTCCCACTGATCATAGTGGTGGTTCCCCTGGTTCGTCAACACCCTGAGTGGAGATCCCCCCCTTTAATTACCAATCAATGTGAATGTTCTACCCACTCCGACAACTGATACAGAGGCCCTCCCTATGTACCAACTAATAAAATATGAATTCCATCCCCTTATACCACCCACAAACTTAGAATTTCTCCCTATGATAATGAATTACCCTACCCTGATGAATTGTCTTGGTGCATAAGGGTGAACCATCATCAGCAATGGAAAAATAATAGGATGCACCAAGTCATCATCACCACTATCAAACTCTCAAATTCCTTGGGGAAATGTGACTCAAAGATGTATACTTCACCCTATTCATCATCTTTAGTGTCTGTATAAGGAACCTGTTAGGCGAGGTTCACCTTCCAGGAAGGTGAAATAAATTGGATTCCCAAAACCCTCCACATGTTCATGCATGTGGATGAAGTTAGGACTCCCTTCTGGATGATATTGGGGGATATATCTCTATCATCACATGTTTTCCTCTCTAGATATTCCAAATATCATGGAGGACTATTCTAGAATGTGATAGATGGAAGGAATCGAGTTCAACCACTGATGGGAATTGTAGACATCGCGCATGAGTTAGTGGCGATCATCCATTCCTATAAGGATTTTATGATGTTGTTGGTAACTCCATGAAGACATGACCCAATGTGAAGTAAATAGGTAACTCACACAGTGGTTCCTTTGTCTTCCAACCTACTTCTATAGTATTCTATGTCAATGCCACTACCCATTTCTAAGCCTAGGAAAGACGAAACCTGCCGACCAAAAACACGGCCCCGTATCTGTGTAAGAATACATGTTGGAGACTCTGGCTTCCAATGAGTTATCCATAGTGTTATGGATAAATGTGAAATCCGTATTTGATATTATAAAGTCCCACCACTTGGTCCAAATTTCATGATTTCTCCAGACCATCAGGGACATGATGCACCATCTTTACAATCATTAGATGGTCTTCCCATGAAGCTAAGATAACTTTGACGACATTGATCAAAAATATCTAATTGTTTAGTTGGAAGTACTCCTAGTGGATCATTACCTTGTTCTCCCCAGCTACCATTATAATCTCCAAAAAAATATGCATTACAATACTCATGGTTATCCAAAAAATCTAGATGAGGCTTCTCGGTATGTGTAGATATGGTGTGGGGGATAGTATACACCACTTCAATTCATCCCAATCCCGAGATAGACTAACCTATCTATTGATATTAAGTATTTTAATCTTGGTATTTCTATGGTAAATAATTTAATTACCATGTTTCCCCTGGACTGAAACTTCGATATAGTGATGGATGGGGAAAAACATCCCCCAGGGGTTGCACAACACCAGGTGGACCCTCACATAGGTGTCTTCACCCACCATCAAAGTCAAGAACTTGATCTTGGGGAACCCAATGAGACATTGAATTCCATTATGAACCTTAACAAGGGTAATGAGTAAATCGAGCCTTCTAATCATGTTAATACATCTGATATTGATTAGAAGACAGAGGTTGATCCTCTGATTTATGGCATGATTAAGCGGGTCCCATATAATAAATGAATCATCAATGAGCTCATTACTGAGATGTACTTGTATTATTGATCTACTTACTAGGATTTTACTCTTCCTCCACTAGGGTAACACCAAGCCATCTTTGGCCAATATACCCCAATTATGTTCAGTGATCCAATGCATCCCTACTAACCATGTGAATGATTTTAAGGCAAACAACTAAGATATGAGTCACCGAATCTACCCAAGAAGCATGAGAATCTTCCTTGGGACCCAGGTCGAGCCGCTCAATTAGCCACTGAGCCTTCTTTTCAAGTAAATGATCTTGTTGTCAAATTGGTGGTTATGGATACTTATTATGATAAGGACACTCACCAGGATGATTTTATAGATGCTCTCATAGCTCCCCTCAATTCCCTGGAGATGCGACATGTAAAAATCCCACTTGATGGAAAGTCATACCCGACCTTGGTTGACAATATATGAGTACCCCTCGATTTTGGGAACCCTAGTTTTTTTCAATTAAATGGGATGGGTGGCCCGCTATAGTATTTGAAAAAATTCATCTCAAGGTGGGAACCCTTGTTGAGAACCCCAGAGTAGTATGAGGCCATAAATCTCTGATTTTTCATTTAGATGTTGTAAGGAACTATGTTTTTCTAGTATATCCAGTTACCTACCGGGTCTATCACTAGTTGGGAAGGTTATTGCAGCCATTACCTCTACTAGTTCATCTCAAACAAATGCAAGAAAAGGATGGATGATCTATTCAATTACTAGTAACAACCTAATGAGCATGTTGAAGAATTTTTCCTAGTTGAAGGGCCTCAAATATTAAATAGAAATTTAACTAACCCAAGAGAAGTTGTTGGAATTGTGTGTGGTTAAATTCAAGATTGAGATGGTCCCTACCATCGTTACATAAAACTTCCCAAGAGGATTCTAGGATTTCACTAACAATTCACAGAAATTGTAAGAATCCCTCCAGCAGGCTAAGCAAGAACACCCCATGTCTCTTCCAACTCCTTCAAGATGTGCCACTAGATTTGATACTTCCACCACCATGCATGAAAATGCCCAAAATTTTCTGGTGATATTGTCCCCTTTTCAAGAAGATCCCCATCAAGTGTAGTAGCCTCATCATGCTCAACCTTGCCTTATGCAGAAGTCGCTGGAACCACCCCACTAACTATACCTTTATAGAGACAATGTGGCTCTGACCCCTCATTTAGATCTAGCCCCTAGTCAAGGGTAGACTCTCAGAGTTCCTTTCACAGATAGGAGTAACAAGACATGTTATTTCAAAGATTCATAGGATCTTTGTTATTTCCTCAATTCCCAAGAACTGTGGATTCTAAAGCTACCAGAGTTAAAGAAGCCACATAAAGTTGAGCAAGCTGATTTTCCTAACCATTTCTCATACCACTCTATCTTGGACATACCGTCAAAAAATTACATGTTTTCATGTACTGGAATAGAGAATAAATGGATAATGGTATGTTCATGTTGGTAAATGTTCCAAAACATGTAGAGAACATCTCTTCTGAGCATTTTATAAATAGTGAAGGTGAGTGGAAGTTGGTTTCCCATAACAGGACTCAAAAGTATGAGGACTGGTTGGCCCGCATAGGTGTTTATCACACCCACAGTTTCATCCAGGCCATCTTCTTCCAGCCTAAACCTCATAAACCCTTCTTTACTTCCTTGGTTTTTGATTATTCTTGTACATCAGAGCCCTCAGAATATGATAATAGTAGTAACTATCAACATAATTGATATAAGTGTCCCACAATGGTTCCAAATCAATCTCAAACTCTAAATGATTTCATGCATCTAGAGTAAGGGATCATTACCAGAGTCCATACAACCTTAGAAGGTTATTTTTGATGATGAGAATAAGTACACAACCATGAATTTTGTTGATTTGATAGATTTCATCACACTTTCAGATGATGAAGAGTTCCATAAAGATCTGATAAATGCCTCCAAATAATTCCATCAACGGAATGACTACAGGTATGAAACCCAAAAGGATGCTCATGTCAGTGCTTTGAGCAGAGCAATGTATTCTATAGAGACTAGGCTTCAAGCCCTACATAGAACAATGTAGGAACTATCCACCCAGCCTTCTCTATTAGACACACCACCACAGCTGATCGTGCTAACTGGCTAGTAAAAACACCCACTACTACATCATGACCTATAATGTCTAGAAATTATAGGCCTCATAAAGAATATAGTCAGATGATAGCAGTTCTAGGAGACAAAAATAATGACCAGCATGATATTTCTAGTACGATCCATAACCTGGTTGTTCATTTGGTTGTTCCGGTCATGCCACCTTCCAAAATAGGAACCCCTATGAGCAGAGATGTGCATCCAACATAGAAATGTGATGTGATAAAGAATCCTACAATAATACCTCAAAGTTTCTCAAACCTCAAGGCCCTCTGATTGTTGAAATAGATGAAAGAGGATCTAGAAAAGACCTTTAAAATCTTCCTCTATTTGGAAAAAGAAGTAGTTGTCATATAAGATTACTATAAATGGGAGGTCGAATGAGAAGAATGGAAAGTCTCTGTCCAATTACCTAGAGGGGATGAAGGCACTCTTGTGTAGGGAAAAAATTTCCCATTGTACATCAAAGAACAGTTAAATGGTTTGTATTTTTACCACTACCATGGGGAAAGAGGTTCTAGGATCGGCCTCATCACAACTCGGATGATCTACAATTTAGGGCTTACTGAAGTAGTTTTAAGTCCATTTGACCTAAAGATTCAAGGATATAAGAGAATAATATAGAAACCATGCATAAGGATTTGGATGAAGTCACATTTTAGAGGCTTGATTATTAGTGCTTAATTCATTATTTTCCCATCAGATACCATCTACAACATACTGATCGGTAGGCCCTGGCTTCATCTACATGTCGTAGTTCCCTGCTCAAATCACCAATTCCTCATGTAATATATCAATTATTTATTATTCATTATTCACTGTGATAAATCCCCCTTCAACTCTTGTGAAGATACTACTTGGACACCAACTATTTCCAGAGAGTGGGGATATAATCTCATACTAATGACTCTAAGCGAACAACCATTGTTTCCAGTCCATTGACAAACATGGATTACACTAGATAGAGAAAATATTTTCATCATTTGTAATTTTTTTTGAAATGATTTAATTTCCTAAAATTTGTCAATTTGAGTTAACTTGCGTTATTTTAATATTTTTGGTCTGTTTGGGGCTAACATTGAAATTTTTTCTAATTTTGGAAATTTGACAGATTTTAATCTCTATATTATTTTAACTATAACTATTAAAATACAAATACAATTAATGTGATTATTTTTTTAAGTTCCTTAAATGTGTGGGATACAAAAAATTATTCTAGAATAAAAGAAAATTATTCCATCTATGGTCATAAAAAATCAATAAATTTGAATGATCATTATGGACGACCACGTGGACCCCAACTCACTTAATATTGAAAAACTCGGTCCAGATATCACCAATTGGGGTGATTCTAATTGGAATAGAATGAATTTTAAATGGTGAATTCGATTATTGATGATCATGAATATTTTACATCAATATGTTGGCCATAGGATTCTAAACATTTGGGAGAGAAATAGGAATCATTAATGAAGAATAAAACATGGAATTAATGGGCCATATCTCTTACTACACAAGGAGGATCAAACTAATATTTCAGTTTGAAATGTAAAAGATGTTTTATAACATCATTCAAGAGGACACCATTTCAAATATAGGATATTAAATTGGCCTATCTTGATCAATATTTCAGTGGATAGAATATGTAGGAGATCTTTAATGGGGATTTAATAGATCTTTAATTTGAAGACCAATGGATGGAGAATGAAGGAGATATAGAAAATTGGAGAAACATGGTTACACGTCATGCAGGTAAATAACACGAGGTGACTTTTTAAAAAGTAATTAGATGTAAAAACATGTAGTGAAGTTTCTACACACAATAAAATGTAGTTACACATCGTTATTCTTCATTATATGTTGTTAAATGAGTCAATGATTCAAATCTATGAATGACATTTGAACAAATTCAAAAATCATGTAAGTAACCTCAGATTAGGGATACACAATGATTAAACACATTACATGCCATGAAACATGTTTGGAAGATCCCAACTAACGCCTATAAATAGAGTACATTGTTGCTGCTATGGGGAAAGGGTCAGACAATAAGGAAGTCTTGGATACTGGCTTGTCCTCTAGGATTTTTTATTTCCTTTCATTTAAGTTTAGTTTTCTTTTCTATATAACACATTTATAATATTAATAAATGTTTTACCTTTTCTTCTTCCACCCCATTTTTATTTTAATCAAAATATCACTATTTATCTATTCCTTCATCCACCCAAATCTCTTTTTACTTTGCAATGGCTAGTGACAAACCCCAAGATTGTCCTGTAGTGAGGTTTTATGGAAATCATTGTTATTGTACTTCAATTCAACATTTTCCTATTCTATTCACAGTGGATGAGATATTATTGAATGGGTGTGGAGGATGTCCACAATGAAATTATTTGAAAGTCTATTTATATTCTTCAATTCATTCATTTTTAGTCCCTTCTCTTAAGAAAATCACTTATAAAGTGGATTTGGTGTTTCCTTAATGGATTAAATGACAAATGGGGGAGCCAGGTCTTTTAGGAATCACATTCCATATTGAGGTGTTATCCTATTAGACTATTGGGGGAGGTGTGATTTGGTGTGACATAGACATACCAAAATCACACACTCAATAAATAAAATAAAATAAATTTTTTAATGAGTTTTAATTAAAAAAATTATGAAATTGAGTTTAAAAAATAATTAAATAATGTATAAACCCACGTTATCAAACCCTATACCAAGGAATTTATTCATTATTTCTACATATGCATCTGCATTTATATTACAATTTTTCATTTCATTATCATATTTCCCATTAAACCCCTAAATCCATATCCTCATAAATAAAAAAACACAAAAAAAATTATTTGAATTTGAGAACTTGAATTAGTTATTGAACCGACTGCGACGATCCTCAACTGAGACGACCATGGTAAGCCTCTGTGCTATATTACTTAAATAAATTTTATTTTGTCACGCTCTATGACATGCATGCATAAAAATGGCACCATTTTTGGGGAGTCAAACAATTATTTTGATCACTTTTACAAAATTATAATTTATTTAAATATTTTCCATTGTTATCTTTATTTAAAAAAAGTATAAAACATCCTTTTTAAAAAATGTATAAACATTCATATTGTTGCACATGGGAATATTACTTACATGAGAAATATCATGAACAATAATTTCATTATAGTGATATGAATGACCAGATGGAAAAGATGAGAAATAATTTGGATGACATGGGGATAAAAATGAAAATATAATTTGATTATGTTTGCGCACTAGTAGAGAATCCTAATCCCAAACCAAATAAAGAGTTTGATCAAGAAATGGAAAGAATTTCCCCAATGGTTTTTTAATTTGAGGAACCCAAGGTGGTAAAATAATATTTCCCTGAAGATCAATTCCACCTCTCATGACCTTTTCTAGGGGAGATAAGTGAAAACCCATTTTTTATTGATTTACAAAGAGGGAGATCATGTGAATTTTGATATATTTTGGAGAAAATGGGAAGAATCATAAATTCATAATGATATCCTATTTCCTTAAAAAGTATTATAGAAACCACCATTTCAACTCTCTCTAGACTTGGAAGAAGATTAAACCACCCAAGTGGTAGAATTTTATGAATGACTGGAAAAGCCTGACTACCTATCTCTATCCAGTGAAGGAAGATTCCAATATGCACATTCAATTGACGAGTATATTAATGTTGAATCGACTCAGGGAGATGATTCAATATTGAACTAAAACTCTTTTAATTTTATTGAAACTAATTTGAGTATCCCCCAAATAGTTTTAAATATTCAGATTCAACGAACTCATATTATGCCCAAGAGGAAGATGATGAAAAATAAGTTGAACATATTGAAGAAAACCTAAAGATCCCTAAAGAAATTGAACATTCACTAGAATGAGTACAATAAGACACTCCATTGGCTATTCTTAAAGAATAAGAGACATAGTATGACTAGAATAAAAGGGATGATTTTAATTTAATACATCAAATTAAATTTTTTATATCCATTTTATTATTCATTTCATGCACCACATTTAGAGAAACAACTTAATTATGAAGTATTTGTTGCAAAAGTACTAATAATGGAGGTTGAGGATCCATAATTCATCACACCCCTACCATGGAATTTGTAACACATTGAATAGGGGGATGGATCTATTGATCTATATATATGGAATTATCATAAAAAATAATAAAGAAATAGAATTTGGGAAAATACACATGTGGTGTTCAAGTATAAGAAACCCCCAACCACTATCTGACATTGGAAAATAGACGGTACCGCCTTCATGAGTCAATAAAAATTCAAGGCCCACTTGGGGGATCACACGAAGACTTATCCCTTACTTTCATTCATGGAATTTAGATGTCAATTTCATTTAATAGTAAGTAGTGAAGATTGTTTCCCCTACCTATATATTTTGTATCTTAAAATACATTATCCATGTGATTAATTTTGTAATTATATTTGGTGAGTATATAATGGAAAAAAGGAATCCTAAAACAGTATAATAGAAGGACTAAGATTCATTGAAAAGGAGGTAATTTTCACTGCCTATCTTTTTACCTCCATAATTTTTATGTGAAACACAATGTTATGAGTTTTAAAGGTTAATATTTCACGCCCACACATGAATTATTTATATATTTTACTTATTTAGGATACAAGACTTTCTTATGAATCATATGATGCTATGTCTCAGAATTCAATGTTAGTGAAATCGAATGAGTAAAATGGAGAATTGGAATGGTTATTAATACTAGAAAATGATAAATGATAAAAACAAAAAAAATGATAATAATGGGTTGTGATTTGGGAAAACCCAAAATCACCATTACTAGACCAATTATTTTAATCATATGTTGTTTTCTGGTTGATGTGTGGTTTGTTTTAATCATAAATTTTGTAAAATAAAAATAATGAAAATGTTCCTTGAAAAAAAATATTAAAGAAAAAAAATATTAAAGATGATGCACAAACCATTAATTATTCTTTATTTGATTATAAACATTTATTTGAGTTTTGGGGGAAGTGGTTGTTTGTAATTGAAGGGTAGAATTTTATTACACTTTTATTTTTAATATCATTCATTGTAATTAAGAGATAAACCTCCTTCTTGAGACTTGATTTTTGAAGCATCAAATCCTACCATCCATAAGCCTTAGAGTAATTTGAACCTTTATTTCAAGTCCTCAATATTTTATGTGGCTTTTTCCTTTAGAAAGTAGATAATGTAGTTCCTTAACATCCATATAGATAAAGATAATGTTATCATGATAGGAGAAAAATCCTCTTGAACTATATCATGTGTGATGATAGAAAAGATTCAAAAGTGTGGTAGATCATGATTTTTCATGTTTAATAATAATGAATTCAGAACCATAATCCCATCATTTTTTCATGGGAAAAGTAAAATTCATAAATTGATTGTTTCATTTAAAAATGTTAAAAAATTGATAATTTATGTGGAATTTTAAATTTTGATTTGATATTGTTTTTTTTTATTTCTTTTGAATTTATGTATTGGTAACATTGGTTCCCTATGGTTTTCAATGGTGAGATTTTGTGCCTGAGCACAAGCATGGTTTAAGTGTGGGGGAATTGATATAGATAATATTTTCATCTATTAAATATGTTTTTCAATGATTTACTATCAACAATTTTATTAATTTGAGTTGATTTTCATTATTTTAATATTTTTAGTGTTGTTTGGGGTAAAATTGGAATGTTTCTATTGTAGTATCGAATATGTATAATGATATGCTCAAATACAAGTGGGGGTGAATTTTATACTTTAAAAATTATTTTAGAATAATTAAAGTTGATAAAAAAAACTTTCTTAAATAAGGTTTCTTATCCTTAAGGAAATCTGTTTCTCTAGGATTGCATTTAACTTTAAGAAAACTTATTTTAACAAAGTTAAAAAAATATTCAAAAAACCTCTTAAAGAAACATTTTCTTAAACTTTACAACCTAAAGAAAAAAACATAAGAATAATTTTCTTAATGGAAATATTCTACCTTAAAGAATATAGAATATTTAATACAATCAAAGTAGCAAAATTATAAAGTATAAGAATGTTATACATTCTAACTCTAACAAAGTTAAGATTACTGCGAAATTAAAACAACTTGAAATATAAAACAAGTAACAATAAGATTATTTTAAACAAAATAGAAGGGTATCTAATAACATTGGATAAAGGTTCCTTGATTTATACTTTCAAGAAATTCTGTCTTACCCAAACCCAGGTAAGCCCCCAATCTGATGATCAGTATCTATATTTCTATCCTCACAACACCTTGATTTTAAAGGAAATCGGGACCTCTGTCTTCCAAATCCAGAAACCCTCGATCAGCACAATTGGAGTCTACATGATGGAATTCTTAAAAAGTTGTTCAAGCCTGAAAAATTTGTTCACAATATCTGCATGAAGCACTGAGAGTTATAAGAGCCTCTCTCTCTATAAATTACATCACAATCTCTGATCTCTTTTCCATTCAATATTCATTCTTTTTCTACATTAAAGTTTATTGCTCGTTGAAATGAACTTGTATTTATAGGAAAAACTTCCCAACGGTCGTCTCCACTCCAACGGTCAGATTTACCTTAAATTTTGGAGGGATGTGGACATATGTCAAACATACAATGGTTAGTCTGTAACAGATTGTATGACATCCTTTCAAGTATAAGAAATGATGTTATGTTAAAGATAATATTTATGAATAAGAAAACTGGGAATCAGATAATATTGAAATGATACATTAAACAACTCTATAATTATCAATAAAATAGATTCTTAAGAAAAAGTAAATCCTATTTTGAAAATGGTATCACCTTTCTACCAGAATAGGAATCATAATTCGGAATTACATTTGTACTAGATTCGGAATCATAAAACAGAATGACATTTGTACCGGATTCAGAATCATAAAATAGAATGACATTTGTACCAGATTCGGAGTCGTAAAATATAATGACTTCTGTACCAGATTCGAAGTCATAAAATTGAATGACTTTTTTTCCAGATTTAGAGTTGTAAAATAGATTGACAAAACTATAAGTATAAATTAATGAGTATTCTGTATGTATAATGGAATGAAAAATTATGATCTTAAGAAAAAAACAGAACATAAAAAAATGTTTCTGATTTTCAAAAGATAAAACCATAAGGAATGGAGAAGTCCTCGAATAACCTTATTTACCCGAAAATCTCCCCATTTTCGGAAAGAACCAACAATTTTGTTATGTAATAATATATTGACATAGATAAAAAAGTATTAAAATCTTATCTACCCTTTGAATAAGGTTTAGGATGAATACGACTAACTCCACCTTAGGTTATGTGTCCCAAGGATCGTATTCTTGATCTTTAGTACCTAGTATTCTTTATTAAGAGAATATATCTCCCTTAGATAAAAATTAGTTCCTAAAATAAAATTCCCCCTTACTTAGACATTATCCTTTCTTACCATACTCACCCTTAATAGATTATCCTCCTTTGGATTCTTCATTAAATTCTTCCTTAAAATAAATTCTCCACCATTGTCATTTTCAGAAAAGGATTGGAGAAGTATAATATGACCCTTTAAGGTTAATTAATCATACATTCAAAAACAAAATAAAGATATGCAAGAAACATCTTAATGAAATTTTAAAAATAAGTTTTAGATTAAAACAAAACATCTGAAAAAGTATCATTCATCCTTATTCTTTTTGGACAACAATTTCTTTATCACAGCTTTAGGTTTCTTCACTTTTTTATGATCTTCTTGAAGCCTCCTCAATAAGATCTCCTGATCCTCGTTCATCTTTTCAAAGGACAAGATCCTTTCTTCCTGAATTTTATTCTATAATCTTGATTCTTAATGAACTCTTCTCTAGTATCCACCTTTTTCACTAATTCGGCTCTGACTTCCTTCTCAATGCTTATAGATCGGGAAACATAATTGAGTTGACTAAACTTCTCATAGATTGATGCCTTGAACTTTTTAAACTCAGTTTCACAAGTATTGAATGTTCCGTTTGTTGAACCCATAAAATCATTGAACTGACTAAGCTCTTAATTGATGGTCTTGGTGTGGTTAAAGACTTTCTTACATATCACCTTCTAAGATTTGTGATCATTCAAAAGATTACTGAAGTCTGCTTCTTGATTGACCACCAGGTCCATAAAAATATTGGTCGATTTCAACTTTTGATTCAGGGTTTATTGCATCATTTGACTCCAGGAATCTATATTTGTAAGAACCTGAATGGTGATGACCAACTTTATTAAAGATATCTTCATGAATCCATGTTCAACAAATGATGAGTACTCGGAACCTGAAACATCTTTCCCTTTCTCATCTCCTCTTGGTGTTAAGGAATCAAGTTTATATATTCTCATAGAAGTATTATGAGGAATTTCCTTATCAGATGAGTCAACCAAAACATTCATGCCTTTGTCAGGATTTTGAACTGGGGATTGTTCATCAGATAATTGGATAACATTAATATATTCATATACATCTTCTTCCCCTTCAAACTTATGATGTTGAGATCTTTCTTGTCTTTATTATTCCTGAATTTATTCCCCTTAACCACCTTGTAGATCAACTTATTCTTTCTCTTCTTCTTCTATTTCAACATCAACTTGTTCTTCATCTTCATCTTCTACTTCTTCCTCAACTTCTTCTTCTACTTCTTCTTCAACTTCTTCTTTAACTTTTTCTTCAGAAAAAGATTTAGAAAATGAACTAGAAAGAGTTCCAATGTAATCTTCCACATCCCTTAAAACATCAATATTATCTTCATGAATAATTCAATCTTCTATTTCTTGAACAGTTTCTAATAAAGATAGAACTTTCTGGGCATTCTAGATTTTTACAGTGACTATCGGCTTCTTATGAAGAACTTGAGGTTTGGGTACTTCATGAGATTTATTTTCTACAGCTTTTAGTAAAGGCTGACACACTTGAGCATCCATGGATTTCTTCTTCATTATTTTATCCTTCTTTTCTTTCTCATTATTTTCATCTTGATTGATTTTTAATGCCTTAGCCTCTATAGGGTTTAGGCCAAAGGAAGGATATCCTTCCTTTATAGTAGCTTCCACATCTCTCTACTTTGAAACTATTGCATCAGAATAGGCTTTTGGTTTCATTTCCGGGGGAGGTTCTAATACTAGGACATCAGGAACTGGTACTGGCAAGGATGGTTCTTCATGTTTCATTTTCTTGGGTACCGATTTTGAAGATTCTAGAACATAACCTTTGTTCTGGACAACCATTTCCTCAAAACTCTTGGATTCCTGTATAAACTCCACCTTCATCATCCTTAGAGTGTCATCGATGAGCAACAAAATCTTGAATGTCTTTGAGACTGATCAGCATGATACATTAATCTCTTGAAGGCATATAACAATAATCCTGGAGGTAATTGTCGATTAAATAAGAATCTGGGATCTGATGGTTCCGCCTTTTATTTTTTGTATGGTGAGAAATATGTACTTAACCGAGAAGATCTTACTTAAGTTGACAAGAAAATATAAAAGAAAGATATAACATATCTTTAAAGAGCCTTTATCTCCTTTTCTTGGAATAAGAAAGCCTTGAATCCAGAGAGCTACCATCTTGTGATTTGTTATAAGATTCATAATATTTGGATTCTTGACATAAATAAGACCATGATAATCTAAAGCCTTGACTTTTTGAAAAGAACCATCATTCTCAGGAAGTTTTTGATAGCATAGAATACCTTACCCTTCATACGGTATGTTGAGAACATTTGATGCCTTCTTATAAAGAATTATATAAGTCTTATCATAACATTTAAACTTAAACAATTCCTTTCCATTCCTCTAAAATAATGTAATGGATTCATAGAACTGAATAACCAGGTCATGGAAAACCGGATCCTGATTTTTCTCCTTAGCTACACAAACAATTTCCCATCTGTTAGTATATATCACCTTAGAGTTGAGGGAGTCATATTTTGAAAAGAAGTTAGGTCATACCAACCTTTCCCTAAAGATTGACCAATCCTTTATTTCCTTGCTAATCAATATTTGATCTGTTGATGATTTTGGATCCATTCAGGGTGAAAGAGACAAAGGAATCTGAATAAAGGTTTTGATGGAAACAAAACTTTGGCATAGAAATTAGTGGAGAAGGCGCGGTATTCATAATCAAGGAATCCCTTATATAGACAAATCTATGACCTTTCAACTTCCATAAGATAATCAAGCAGCTAAAAATAACCTGATATGATCTGACAGTTGATGGTAACTAAAGGAAATATGAATTCTAATCTTTTGTAAGTAAGGTAAACTGGGAATTAAAATTTTGAAATAACAATAACTTAAAAAGATGATAATAAAATAAAGTGTAAGAAAGTGTACCATTTGGAATACTCGGAGAAATTTATCAGTATTATAAGAATTCTCTTTAGATTTTTATATTCCAAGAATTTTAATTCCAGAAATCTCAATTCAGAAATTTTTTATTCTAATAATTTTTAATTTTGAAAAATTCAATTCTAGTTTTTTTTAAAACATATAAAAATATAAATAAAGAAAATAAAAAATCAAATGTACTCCCCCTCAAATAAAGAGTAATTTAATGTTAGAAGATGATATAAACAAGAAGTAGATATGAATTATTATCTTAGAGATATCATTCCTAGCTTCTGTTTAATGTATTAAAATCTATCAGAGGGTAATGGCTTTGTAAACATATTATCAAGTTATTCTTGCGTTCTGATGAATTGAAGAATAATATCTCCTTAACATGGGTGATTCCTAAGAAAGTGATGTCAAATATCTATGTGCTTTACACGAGAGTGATGTGCGTGGTTTTTACTAATGGAAATGGAACTTGTCCTATCACACACTATTTGAGTCTTTGTAAAACTCATACCATAGTCTGTGAGTGTGTGTTACATCCACAACACTTGAGCACAACAACTTATAGCTGCTACATATTCTGCTTCAACAGTGGAAAGTGCTACAGACTGCTCTTTCTTGCAAGACCAAGAGACTAATTAATCTCTTAAGAAATAACAAGTTCTGGATGTACCCATTATATCCATTTTACAACCATCAATGTCAGCATCTGAAAAATGTTTACGTTCAAAATCATTTCCAGAGGAATAAAATAGACCCAAATCTGAAGTTCCCTTTAAAAACCAAAAAAAAATTACATCCATTAAATGAGATTCATTAGTATTTTCTTGGAATCTTTCACATAAGCATACTGAGAACATTATGTTAGGTCGACTAGATGTTAAGTAAATTCAACTTCCTATCATCCCTCTATAAGATGTTTGATCCACATGTTTCCCTACTTCATCAATATCAAGAATATTAGAGGTCTTGGTAATAGTACTTATGACAACCCTGCTTTTTATTACAACTTAAACATGCTTTATTACATAAAACTTCAATTGATACAACAAAGAAGATTGAGAGGTTTAGTGTCTTTGGGGCTTAGGATCATTACATAAAAACATAAAACATGAAATACAATATCTTTATTGAAAACTTCCTTTACATGACCACTACATCCCCTCGTACTTAGCATTGCATGGGATAACCTGAGGACATGCATAAGAAAAGGGTGAGCTATAAAGCCCAGTAAGGGAGTACACATGGAATAACATGAGGAGTACAATACATGTTAGGCAATAGGCATGTCAATAGAGCATAAAATAAACATTAACATAAAGGCATGATAAAGCATGATAATCATAACATGGAAATGTGGCAACAACACTTAACATTGAATTAGCATGAGCCAAGGCTCATTGCACATGGAGTATGAGTAAACCCTCATTGCACAGGAAGCACGAGTAAACCCTCATTGCACTTGAATTAGCATGATTCAACACTCATTTCACATGACGTATCATGATACTATACTTTACCCAATGCATTGGAGTGCTATAAGGGTGTACCCTTCTTAAACATTTCATTTCATGCATAAGTGTGCCACATGGATCATAAAACATGGATTCATAAAACATAATCATTTATTCCACGATAAAGGAATGTGGAATTCATAAATGAAACTTTACAATCAATAAGTAAATGTTCATAAAGGTGAATACCCTTGATGGAGAAATGGTCATGGTATTCACTATACAATTACATTGGCTTAGAAAATCAGTGCGATTTCGGCAGCGTAACGGCGTGACATAAGAATTCATAAAAAAGGTTGATGAGAGAGAAAGGGGTTCCTCATCATATTTACATGTAATGGACAGTAAGGAGGTCAAATATATACATGTCCCAAAAAATTTAATGGAATTTAGATTGATGATACAAATGTATTTCTTGAATGTAAAAGAGGAGAGAGAAGTTCCTTTCGAAATTTCGGCATAGTAACGGGTGTACATGGGAGAAATTTAATGAGAAATAAATGGGTCTCCCATCATTAAAACAATAATAGGGCAGTATGGGGGAGGTGAGAAACCATACCTCAACATTCATAATTGAAATTAAATGGGCAAAACAATTTAAAGAAAATTGACAAAAATGAGAAAGAAAGAAAAAAACCCTTACTTGGAAGTGTGCTTCCAAAGGCTAGAGAGAGGCTTGTGAGAGGCTTCTTGGGAGTTTGGGGAACCATGGGAGGATTCTAGAGAGTGTAGGGAAGAGGTTGGACTAACTCCATGGGATTTTAGTGAGGAGGAAGTGGGAGCTTTTTTGGGTTTATATAGAAAAGGTGAGGGAATTCTTTATTATTTGGGTTTGGGTCCCCTTACATTAAATTAATCCAAACCACAAACCATCCCATGGTTTTTGCCCATGGTTTTTGGAAAAGGGAAAATTAAAACAATATTTTACAAGGCCAAGGTAAGAACGTATTAAAATATTAGGGTTGCTTATTGGGAGGTGAGTCACACTCCCATGGAAATTTATTTAAAAAGGCAAAGTGTTGAATATGTCTTGAGGGGTCTATTAATGCTTTGAAAAGTAAGTCAAACAAACCCAAAATCACATTATTTTAATGATAAAACATCTATTGGCCTAAAATAAGGATTATGGTATTTTATTAAATCACCATTGGGTCATTATGATGTCATAAAACACATTATATATTTAAACGGTATTTAATTTTTACCCAAAAATTTGACTGTCTCAGAAAATTATGAAAAATTCACTGTTGGATAATTTCGACGTCCTGATTCCAGAAATGAAATTTATTTTATCTAAAAAAATTTCTAAATATGTTAATTTTCACTTTTAAAATAAAAATCAATATTTATCGAAAATTCACGGGTTTTGACAGAAATGGCTTTCAAACCTTAATAAAAATTTTAATTGCATTCATAAAATTATAAGATCATTTATATTTAATAAAAATTAATTTCATAATAATAATATTATTTTATTAAAATATTATTTAATTCAAAAATCCTTTAATTTAATAAAATAGATTTCTTAATTAAATACTAACTAAATACACCATTTGTACTTAAAAAACTATTTACAATGTATCAAAAATGACTAGAAATTATATTCATTATTATATACAAAAAAAATAATGTACATGAACATAGTACTACTTATTTGTTACATAACCCCTTAAAACAGACGCATAAGAACTAAGGGTAAGGTGTGCGATGGTGACAGACTCTTGGGGCGGCTCGGATAACATCGCTCGAGTGGTAATATCTATCAACTTCCACTTTTCCTGTAGATGGTCCCGTTCGTGCTTGACATGGTGAAGCTCAGCTTGGGCTTGGTCAAGGGCGAAGCCCAAGGATGCCACCTCTTTTCCAAGCTCCAACAAATGGGCTTCATATAGGGAAATTCTACTATATGAGGCCATCGCTTCTCTTGTCTGAGTAAAATTGGGTTTGTTAAAGCCTTATATTTATACTAATCATGTGATCACTGTTCAACAGCTATAAAAGTAATGGTCACAACTCTTAACATAAAACCAAAGAAGTTGACATCTTATAAAAACATTTTTCATAAAGAGATATTTAACTGGATCAAGAGGTATTTTCCATTAATGAAACTTTGGGTCATTACAATATTCCCCCCTTAAGAAATTTCACCCTTGAAATTTTCCTTTTCCCACACTAAAACAAATGTGGGTAACTCAAGTTCATCATATCCTCTGAATCCAAAGTTGCTTCTTCAAACTTGTGGTTTCTCCACAACACCTTGACGAGGGGCATTGTCTTTTTTCGTAAAACTTTTTCTCTACGATCTAAGATCTTCACTGGTTGCTCCTCATAAGAAAGATCAACTTCCAATTGTACCACCTCGGAAGAGAGTACATGTGAAGGGTCCGGTATGTGCTTCCTTAAGAGGGATACATGAAAGACATCATGCACCTTGGCCATAGTAGGTGGAAGTGCTAGTAGATAGGCCACATCCCCAACACGATCAAGAATCTATAAGGGGTCGATGTACCTTGGACTTAACTTCCCTTTTTTTCTAAACCTCATGACCTTCTTCCACAGAGATATGCGTAAAAACACCATGTCTCCAACTTTAAACTCAAGGTCTCGTCGACGATTATCTGCATAACTCTTCTGTCGAATCTGGGCTACCTTGATATGTTGCTGAATGGTTTTCACCTTCTCCACCATTTCTTCGACCATTTCTGGTCCAAGCTGCTTACGTTCACTAACCTCATCCCAACATGCCGGTGTTCTGCACCTTTTCCCATAAAGGGCTTCATATGGTGCCATTTGGATTCTTGAGTGAAAACTATTATTATAAGAGAACTCAACCAGAGGAAGATGTTGATCCCATCCTTCTTTAAAGTCCATTGAGCATGCTCTCAATATATCCTCAAGTGTTTGGATAGTCCGCTCGGATTGGCCATCAGTTTGAGGATGATAGGCCGTAATGAAGTTCAGTTCAGTATTTAGAGCATGTTGAAGAATCATCCAAAACTTATAGGGGAATCTTGGATCTCGGTCAGACATGATAGATAGTGGTACTCCATGCAACCTTACCACTTCCCTGATATATATATGTGCCAGTTGATCCAAAGAGAAATCATCCCGAATAGCAATGAAGTGTGTAGTCTTTATAAGATGATCCACAACAACCCAGATTGCATTGTTGCCTTTGGATGTCCTTGGAAGTCTGGTGACAAAGTCCATGGTGATGTTCTCCCATTTCCATTCTGGTATGGGAAATGGTTGCATCATCCCCTTAGAATTCTACCTCTCTGCCTTCACTTGCTGACACACCAGGCACCTTGATGTATATTCAGCGATCTCCTTCTTCATATTATCCCACAAAAAGTTTTCTCGGAGATCTCGATACATCTTTGTGCTCCCTGTGTGAATAGAGAAATTCAAACTATGTGCGTCATCCAAAAGTTCCTTCTTCAGCTCCGTACTTGATGGAACACATAGTCTTTTCCAAAACCGCACAATTCCTTCTTCATTAACATTAAACTCCGAGTATTTACCCTTTTTCATAGCTTCCACTTTTTCTTGAATTCCCACATCATCCTTTTGAGAATCCTTTAACCTTTCCAAAAGAGATGGTTGAGAAATCAATTGTGAAAGGATTGATGAGGTTCCCCACTTTATGATTACCACATCCATCTTCATCAAGTCTAAGAAGATTGGATCCTTCTCAATTATCATCATTGATAGAATCGCTGGATCCTTTCTACTTAGGGCATCTGCCACCTTGTTCGCTTTCCCAGGGTGGTAATGTATTGAACAGTCATAATCCTTGATGAGCTCTATCCATATTCTCTGGCGCATGTTAAGCTCTTTATGTGTGAATATATATTTAAGACTCTTGTGTTCAGTATATATCTCACATTTCTCTCCATAGAGATAATGCCGCCAGATTTTCAAGGCAAAGATCACAGCCTCCAACTCCAGATCATGCGTTGGATAGTTTTGCTCATGAATTTTCAACTTCCTTGAGGCATAGGATATCACTTTATCATTCTTCATTAGCACACATCCTAAGCCCTTCTTTGAGGCATCACTGAATACCACAAAAAGTTCCCCACTTGTGGGTAAAGTGAGCACGAGCGCAGTGATAAGCCTCCTTTTCAACTCCTTGAATCTTTCTTCGCATTCATCACTCCAAGGAAACTTTACTCCCTTTTGAGTTATCTTGGTAAGAGGGTTGGACAATCGTGAGAAATTCCTCACAAATCGTCGATAATATCCAGCTAACCCCAAGAAACTATGGATATTCATTACTGATGTTGGCCTCGGCCATCCCTCAATTGCATCTGTTTTGGAGGGGTCCACAGATATCTCATTGCTTGTGATGATATGGCCCAAGAATGGGACCTCCTTCAACCAGAACTCACATTTTCTGTACTTTGCATAGAGCTTCTCCTTGTGCAAAGTCTCTAGTATAGTTTTTAAATGCTCCTCATGATCCTCCTTGGTTTTGGAGTATATTAGAATATCATCTATAAAGACTACCACAAATTTGTCAAGGTAATCTCTAAAGACTCTATTCAACAAGTCCATGAATATTTCTGAAGCATTGGTGAGTCCAAAAGGCATTATTATGAATTCATAGTGCCTGTATCTTGTAAAAAAAGCAGTCTTGGGGAAATCTTCCTTCTTCACCCTTACTTGATAATATCCCGACCGCAAGTCCACCTTGGAGAAGTATTGTGCTCCACACAGCTGATCAAACAAGTCATCAATTCTTGGGAGAGGATACTTGTTCTTTATTGTGATTTTGTTAAGTTCATGATAATCGATTCAAAGCCGCATTGACCCATCCTTCTTCTTGATGAAGAGGACTGGTGCACCCCATGGTGAAGCACTTGGGTGTATAAACCCTTTATCAAGATTCTCCTGTAGTTGTTTCTTCAGCTCTTCAAGCTCAACAACAGCCATGCTATATGGAGTCTTGGATACTGGTAATTCCCTAGGTATAAGTTCAATTGGGAACTCAACATATCTTCAAGGAGGAAGACCAGACAGTTCCTTGGGAAACACTTCCGCGAATTCCCTCACAATAGGCATTTATTCAAGGATGGTTTCTTCTTTGGACTCAATCATATGAGCCAGATACGCGTGCTCATAGGGCAGTAATATCCATGCTTGAGATGATGAAGCTAAATGAGATTCATCTTCCTCCTGACACTTGTAAATAATCGGGGGGTCGATTCTCTATATGGAGTGTGATTTCCCTCCCCCGAAAATTTATGTTGGCTCTATATAAGGAAAGACAATCCATGCCAAGAATTGCATCAAATTCCAACAAAGGGAGTATGACGAGGTATGCCGGGAAATTAAATCCACATATTATAATGGGAGAGGACTTATATTCATGGGATGCAATGATTGCCCCATTTTCCGTACTCACCGACATCTTTACTTCCATGATTTGTGGTGGTGTTGGGATTGTTCTACTAAACTTTCGAGATATAAAAGAATGCGTAGAACCTGAATCAAAAAGTACATTCGCTATTATTGAATGAATAACTAGTGTACCTGTCACCACTTCGTTGTCGGGGTTCACTTCGGCAGAAGTGATGTAAAAAGCTCTTCCTTGCTGTCTTGGAGGTTGTTTGTTGCCTCCAAAAACCCTTGGATTAGGGCACTGATTTTCAAAATGACCTGGTTCTTTGCATTTATAGCATTGAACAATGCGTTGAGGTTCGAACAGAGTGTTCCTCTCCTCTGTCGCATCTGTGGGTCCTTCTTGCCGACAGTTAACAGCTAGGTGCCCTTCTCTTCTACACCTGAAGCATTTTCTTGTCCCCTTAAGGCAATTTCCAAGGTGCTTCTTTCTGCACTTTTGGAAAGTGGGGTGATGGAACTTCTTAGCGCCATTGGATTTATCCATCAGACCACCAGCATTGAAGTCCACCTTATGCTTCTTGTCCCCATGATACCCCTGTGATTCCCCGATATCCATTTTGAACTTGAGGTCACATTGGAAAATTTCTTCATAGCTGTCGAAGTCACGGATCGCTAATGATTTCCACAAGCTAGGCTTCAGCCCACCAAAGAAGCGGTCAACCTTGCATTCGGGGGTAACGACAAAGCCGAAAGCATATCTAGAAAGCCTTTTAAAGTTTTCCTCATATGCTCCAATGGATTCCTCATCTTTTTTCTTGAGTTAAAGGAAGTCTCTTTCCATCTTAAGCTGGAAGGTGCGTGGAAAATATTTATCGAAAAACATCTTCCGGAAATTCTTCAATTACAATGCCTCGATCTCCTCCTCAGGCTTCATATTTTTGATCAACGTCGACCATTGATCAGCCTCACCCTCCATACGATTAGCCACCAGGAGAACTTTCTCTTTTTCAGAACATTGGAGGATGGAGAATATCTTTTCAATGGAGTTGATCCATTGTTCAGCGATCGTGGGATCAGATGATCCACTAAAAGTAGGAGGGCTTTGTCTCATGAAGCTCTCGATAGCGACTTGTTCTTTCTTAGGGGGGGTTGAACATTCCTCTTGACCCGTGTTTCTATTCAAAACTTGAGTTAGCTGGGAGAGAAGCGTGACAAAGTTCGCAATTCCTGCTCCCATTGGATTGGGCATCTCATTAGTACAATCATCACACTGATCTTCACAACGGTTGTTAGACCGAGTCCTCCTATTACCAGCCATTAGCTGGAATAAAAGGAAAGTTAGGGGTAACACATAAAGGTTAATCCAAAGAAAAAAGTTGATGACTTATATATAAAATTTAATTTCTTTAACTCATGAGTCTATAGGCTTCAATCTAGGCTTTTCATGATCTACTTTATAACATAAATTCATAGGGTCATTTTTCCCTTAATAAGGGTTCATACTAATATTGTGAATTTATCAAAACATATCCCCCAGGAGTGTCATAACCAAGAGTGCAGCAAGGCCCGTTGTCATGCACCAGTTCCCGTTCGAGTCTAGCTCAAAGCGGTGTTTTCGGGTTTTACCCCTAGAATACATTTGTGCCAGAGCCGCCTCTACCAGCTCATATCCAGACAGGGATGTATTTGTTTGATAAACCACTTACTTAGTATTTACCAAAACATAGGGATTTTTTTATTATACTTAGTCTTGTATCTAAGGCTTTGCTAGGGTTTTCCTAATCCCAAAAATTACTAAACCTATCCTCTGATACCAACTATGACAACCCTGGTTTTTATTACAACTTAAACATGCTTTATTACATAAAACTTCACTTGATACAACAAAGAAGATCGAGAGGTTTTGTTTCTTTGGGGCTTAAGATCATTACATAAAAACTTAAAACATCAAATACAATATCTTTATTGAAAAATTCCTTTACATGACCACTACATTCCCTCGTACTTAGCATTGCAAGGGATAACCTGAGGACATGCATAAGAAAAGGGTGAGCTATAAAGCCCAGTAAGGGAGTACACATGGAATAACATGAGGAGTACAATACATGTTAGGAAATAGGCATGTCAATAGATCATAAGATAAACATGAACATAAAGGCTTGATAAAGCATGATAATCATAACATGGAAATGTGGCAACAACACTTAACATTGAATTAGTATGAGCCAAGGCTCATTGCATATGGAGCATGAGTAAACCCTTATTGCACATGAAGCATGAGTAAACCCTCATTGCACTTGAATTATAATGATTCAACACTCATTGCACATGACTTATCATGCTACTATACTTTACCCAATGCATTGGAGAGCTATAAGCGTGCACCCTTCTTAAACATTTCATTTCATGCATAAGTGTGCCACATGGATCATAAAACATGGATTCATAAAACATAATCATTTATTCCATGATAAAGGAATGTGGAATTAATACATGAAACTTTACAATCAATAAGTAAATGTGCATAAAGGTGAATACCCTTGATGGAGAAATGGGCATGGTATTCACTACACAATGACATTGGCTTAGAAAATCGGTGCGATTTCGGCAGCGTAACGGCGTGACATAAGAATTCATAAAAAATGTTGATGAGGGAGAAAGGGGTTCCTCATCATATTTACATTTATGGACAGTAAGGAGGTAAAATATATACATGTCCCAAAAATTTTAATGGAATTTAGATTCATGATACAAATTTATTGCTTGAATGTAAAAGAGGAGAGAGAAGTTCCTTTCGGAATTTTGGCATAGTAACGGGTGTACATGGGAGGCATTTAATGAGAGAGAAAGGGGTATCCCATCATTAAAACAATAATAGGGAAGTATGGGGGAGGTGTGAAACCATACCCCAACATTCATAATTGAAATTAAAAGGTAAATATAATTTAATGAAAATTGACAAAAATGAGAAAGGAAGAAAAAAACCCTTACTTGGAAGTGTGCTTCCAAAGGCTAGAGAGAGGCTTGTGAGAGGATTCTTGGGAGCTTGGGGCACCTTGGGTGGATTATAGAGAGAGTAGGGAAGAGTTTGGACGAACTAAAAGGGATTTTAGTGAGGAGGAAGTGGGAGCTTGGGTGGGTTTATATAAGAAAGGTGAGGGAATTCTTTATTATTTAGGTTTGGGTCCCCTTACATTAAATTAATCCAAACCACAAACCATACAATGGTTTTTGCCCATGGTTTTTGGAAAAGGGAAAATTAAAACAATATTTTACAAGGCCAAGGTCAGAAATTAATAAAATATTAGGGTTGCTTATGTGGAGGTGAGTCACACTCCCATGGAAATTAATTTAAAAAGGAAAAGTGTTGAATATGTCTTGAGGGGTCCATTAATGCTTTGAAAAGTAAGTCAAAAAAACACAAAATCACATTATTTTAATTATAAAACATATATTGGCCGAACATAAGGATTATGGTATTTTATTACATCACCATTGGGTAATTATGATGTCATAAAACACATTATATATTTAAAAGGTATTTAATTTTTACCCAAAAAATTGACTATTTCAGAAAATTATGAAAAATTCACCGTTGGATAATTTCGACGTCCTGATCCCATAAATGGCGTTTATTTTATCTAAAAAATTTCTAAATATGTTAATTTTCACTTTTAAAATAAAAACCAACATTTATCGAAAATTCACGGGTTTTGACAGAAATGGATTTCAAACCTTAATAAAAATTTTAATTGCATTCATAAAATTATAAGATCATTTATATTTAATAAAAATTAATTTCATAATAATAATATTATTTTATTAAAATATTATTTAATTAAAAAATCCCTTAATTTAATAAAATAGATTTCTTAATTAAATAATAACTAAAAACACCATTTGTACTTTAAAAACTATTTACAATGTATCAAAAATGACTAGAAATTATATTCATTATTATATACAAAAAAAATGTACATGAACATAGTACTACTTATTTTTTACATAACCCCTTAAAACATTCGCATAAGACCTAAGGGTAAGGTGTGCGATGGTGACAGACTCTTGGGGCGGCTCGGATAACATCGCTCGAGTGGTAATCTCTATCAACTTCCACTTTTCCCGTAGATGGTCCTGTTCGAGCTTGACATGGTGAAGCTCAGCTTGGGCTTGGTCAAGGGCGAAGCCCAAGGATGCCACCTATTTTCCGAGCTCCGACAAATGGGCTTCGTATGGGGCAATTATACTGGATGAGGCCATCGCTTCTCTTGTTTGAGTAAAATTGGATTCGTTAAAGCCTTATATTTATACTAATCATGTGATCACTGTTCAACAGCTATAAAAGTAACAGTCACAACTCTTAACATAAAACCAAAGAAGTTGACATCTTATAAAAACATTTTTCATAAAGAGATATTTAACTAGATCAAGAGGGATTTTCCATTAATAAAACTTTGGGTCGTTACAATACTAATATTATTAGTTATATCAAACCCAAACTTATTAAAAAGTTATTTAATATAATTATGTTGAGATATGTAATTTCCCTATGGTTTTTGAGAAATTTGAAAACCAAGAAAAAAATTTATCTCACCCATGTTACTCATCTCAAAATAATATTTCAATAAGATTTTCAAAGGAATCATATAAAGATTGTTGAGTTTATCCAAAGATGATTTCAACATAATAGATTTGAATAATCAAAACATCTTTATTATTTCTCTTAATAAAAAGGGTTGGATCCATACTTCCCTTAACAAAGTTATTTTGAATCAAAAATCCTGAAAGTCTATCATACCATGCTTTAGGGGATTGTTGAAGTCCATATAAAGCTTTGGTATGTTTATAAACATATTTAGGATATTTTGTATCATCGATGTCAGGGGGTTGATCTACATAGACTTCCTCATGTACATAACTGTTAAGAAAATAACACTTTACATCTATTTAATAAAGTTTAAAATTAAATAATGATACAAAGGATAGAAGAATATGAATATATTCATGTCTTAATATAATATAATAGGTTTCTTCATAGTCTATGCCGTCTTTTTGTTTATATCCTTTCGCAACTAATATTACTTTATTTTAAAAAATAATCCATTTTCGTCGCATTTGATTCTAAAAACCAATTTTACTCCAATAACAGAAGCTTCCTTAGGTTTTTAAACTGAGTTCCAATCTTCATTCCTTATGTATTCATTGAGTTCATCTTGCATTGTCGTTGTCCAATCTTCATCACTCAAGGCTTCTTCCAGAGTCTTCAGTTCAAATTGGAAGAGAAATGCAACATGTTCAACTTTATTCCTTAAGGAACTTCTATTTCTTACTGGTTGATTAACATTTCCAATGATGTTATCATTGGGATGATTCCTAAGTAACAACTGACTTGGATTTGGAAAAACATGTTCATCAAAATGGGGTAAAAATCTTCAGGTGTAAATGTTTCCGAAAAATTTTCTTGAACATTATCCTTAACTAAAGGGTCATTTATCAAAAGATGGTAATTAGTTTTAGAAAATATATCAGGAAACTATTTATATTGTTTGAAATTAAAAGGATCATTTTCATCAAAATTAACATGTATTGCTTCTTCCACAGTGCAAGTGCTTTTATTACAAACTCTGTATGCCATAGAGTTAGTAGAGTATCCTAGGAAAATTACTTCATTGGATTTGGGTGCAAACTTGTTTAAGTTATCTTTTGTATTCAAGATAAATACCTTGCCACAAAAAACTTTTAATTAAGAAAATCTTGGTTTTTGGCCAGTCCATAACTCATAAGGTCTTTTATTATGAAAAGGTTTTATTAAAACTTGATTTATAGTATAACAAGTAGTAATTACAGCTTCAGCCCAAAAATGTTTATCTATAGAATATTCACTCAACATGGTTCATGTAATCTCTTGAAGAATATGATTTATTCTTTTGACAACAACATTTTGTTGAGGATTTATGGGATCAGAAAAGTTGTGAGTAATACTTTTTTTACTACAAAAAGTTTAAAAATCAGAATTTTCAAATTCTCTCCCACGATCCCTAGGAATAGTTATCATTGGTAGATTTCTCTCTATTTTAACTTGAGATCTAATGTTTTTTAAAAAATAAAAATCATTAGACTTATTTCCAAGAAAATATACCCAAGTAAATCTAGTGTAGTCATCAACTAGGAGAAACACATATTATTTTCCTACAATACTTCCAGTTTGTGTTGGACCAAATAAGTCCATGTGCACTAACTATAATTAATTAGAAGTTGTGACTTTACTAATAGATTTAAAGCTAGATTTATGTTTCTTTTCATATTGACAAGGATCACCTACTTTTGAAGAAGAAAACCTATGTTCTGGTAGATCCTGAAAAAGTTCTTTCTTAGAAAGTTTACTAAGATTCCTTAAGTTACATTGTCCTGGTATTCTATGCCAAATCCATTATTGATCCTTCAAATGCACAAAGAAAAGGTATATCTTGACTTATAAGGTATTATAGGTTTATGGTATATACATTCTCATTTCGAAGGGTAGAGAGAATAAAATCATCCTTGGAATTGTGAACTAAACATTTATTATTTCTAAAATTCACAAGTTAACCTTCATCACATAATTGGTTTATGTTAATGAGATTATGTTGAAGTACTTTTAAAAAAAAACATTTGAAATAATAGCTTTACCAAGAATAATAATGTTTCATATACCGACAATTTCTCCTTGAGAGTTATCTCCAAATGTTACTTTTCCACATTTAGTCTTTAAAATCTTTTTGAAATTGTCTTTGTTTCCAGTCATGTGCCAGGAACATCCATTATCCATGTACCATGGGTTGGTGGTACTTCCTTGATTATCCTAAAAAAGAAAGATTTCAGTTTTCGGAATCCAAACTTTCTTGGATACGGGATTATTAGATAATAAAAACTTGGGTATCCATATTTTTTTAGAAAAATAATCTTTATGAAACCAAAGGTATTTAACTTTATTTAAAGATAATTTTTTCTTCCAATTCCCACCACTATGACATTTAGTACAAAAAAAGGCTCTTGAAGGAATAAAGTAATTGTTTCTAAAAATAGGTTTTTCATGAGAATAACCTAAACCCTGATTATTACTATGATATTGGATATGATAATACATGTTGTCAAAATTTTCCTTACCAGAAGTAAAATTTTCAACAAGTTTCTTCAAGGAAATATTTTCATATTTTAGTCTCCAGACTTAATTCTTATCCTTAAGAATAGTATATTTAGAGTTAAGTTTATCCTCTAAAACATATTTTTCTAAAAAAAATATTTTTAAGATCCTTTGAACGTTTATCCTTCTTAGAATTAACTTCCTTATGTTTCTTAGAATGATTTTCTAAAACATTATTTTTCATGTCAAGATATTTGGTAAGATCCTAAATTTCGTTCATGAAAATAAATTCTCTAGAATTTCCTTTTTCATGTTTCATAGAAACTTTACAATTTCTATTTTCATGAAACTTAGAAAATCTAGAAACTTCCTCATAGGAAGGTAAATCATTATCATTATCTGATGAAGAATATTATTCATCTAAATAAAAACCATTATCCCAAAAAATTTCACTCAAAGACATATTGGTTAAGTATTCAGTAGTTCATACCATAGCCATAAGACAATGATATTAAATTGGAGCTCTGGATATTAGGCCAAAAAAAATTTTGCTCAGAAGATTCATATTCTGAAGAATCATCAGAAGAATCTCCACCACTAGCACTACAAGTGTCATTAGATTTTAAGACTTTATTTTGCTTTTATCTGTAGAACTTCTTCTTGTTTCTAACAGAATTCTTGTCTTTCTTTTCTCTTTTCTTAAGCAAGGGACAATTAGGTCTAATATGATCAATTCTTCTACATTCATATCATGTCACTTCTTTATATTTATTATCTTTTCCATATTTCATCTTGTATCTATATTGAAAGTTCTTCGGTCCAAAAATATTGATCATCCTTCGAGAAATATTTTCTAACTCATTTTCTGAAGCTTCACTTTTACTAGATTTAGATTGATTATCAACCTTATTATATTTTGATCATGTAATTATCTCAGGAGTCTTGAATTTCATATGATTTGAAGTAGTTGTAAAAGAAACAGCTCCATTACCATTCTTCTTCTTAGTATTATCACCAATTCTATCCATTTTGGTTTCATGTTGAAGGAGAGTTCCAAACAATTCATCAAGAGAAATCTGAGTAACATTCCTATTTACATCTATAAATGTCCTATTTGATTTTCATTCATTAGGCATGATGTCTATAATCTTGTCTACTATAATCTCTTCATCTAAACCTTTCTCTCACAAGGATTTTAATCGGTTGACAATAGTCATGAATCTTTTTTGTACCTTACATATGGGTTCTACATAAGGGAAGCAGAAAACATGATACTCAGCTCTGAGCGTAGATCTTCTAGTTTTAATTACTTTGGAATTTCCTAATTAAGTTATTTCAAGATTCTTCCAAATACTATTTGAAACATCACAATATAAATTTTGGCTGTATATATTTCTAGTAATGGAACAATCCAAAGTATTATGCACCTTAATGTCTAGCTGGTATTCCACCTTTTTGGTATTTGTAATGGTTCTTTGTTCCTTATCTGGAATCCTATCATCTCCAGTTAACATAATATAGTTGTCTACACCAGTGTTTATCAAAAATGTCTCCATTCTGTCTCTCCAGCACTCATAGTCATTTCCATCAAAGATCAGCAGTCTATTAGGATTGAGAATATCAATAGATCCAAAATGAATGCCTACCATGCTAATTTTTTTCCCACAATGATTCTTAGAAGTAAAAGTTTACAAAAAAAGATAAAAATGTTTATAAGTTATGAAAAATAAAACTTGAGCAAGAAAAAATATATGTGGATATATGTATTTCAGATACCTTCCTCTGATACCAATTATAGGATCGAATATGTATAATGTGATTCTCAAATACAAGAGGGTGAGGGTGTGGGGTGAATTGTATACTTTAAAAATTCCTTTGGAATGTTTAATGTTGATGAAAAACTTTCGTAAAGAAGTTTTCTTAAGCTTAAGGAAATCATTTTCTTAAGGTTATCTTTTAACATTAAAAAAAATTATTTTAACAAAGTTAAACATACATTCACAAAACATTTTAATGAAACCATTTATTAATCTTTACAACCTTACGATAAAAACTTAAGAAATATTTTCTTAAAGGAATGATTCTAATTTAAATCATATAGAATGATTAATACAATCGGAGTAGTGTAATTAGAGAGTATAAAAAAGTTATACTTTCTAACTTTAACAAAGTTAAGATTATAGTGGAATTAAAACAACATGAAATATAAAACAAGTAAAAATAATATTTTTTAACCCAAAGAGAAGGGTATCCAATAACCTTGGATAAAGGTTCCTTGATTTACACTTTAAATAAAGTTTGTCTTACCCAAAACTAGGTAAGCCCTCAATCCGAAGATCAGTATCTGTCTTGTTATCCCTACAAGCCCTCGATTTATAAGGAAATCAGAACAAATGTCTTCCAAATTCAGAAGACCTTGATAAACATGATCGGAGTCTACACAAAGCAAGTATGAACAAGTTGTTCATACCCGGACAAGTTTTTCACAAAATCTGCATGAAGCACTGAGAGTTATAAGAGCCTCTCTCTAGAAATCACTTCAAAAAATTTGATCCCTTTTTCCACTCATTGTTCATTCCTGTAATATATTAATGTTCGTTTCTCATTCATATAAACTTGTATTTATTGAAAAAACAACTCAACGGTCAGCTCTACTCCTGTGGTCATATTTTCCTTAAATTTCATAGGGACCTCGACACGTGTCAAACATACAATGTTTAGTTTGTAACAGATTGTACGACATCATTCCAAGTATAAGAAACGATGTTATGTTAAAGATAAGAATTATGTTTAATAAAACTTGGAATTAAATAATATTGAAATGATACATTAAACAACTCTAACATTATCAAGAAAACAGATTCTTAAGAAAAATTAAATCATATTCTGAAAATGGTATCACATTTGTACGTGAATCAGAATCATAAATCGAAATGAAATGTGTACTAGATTCGAAATCATAAAACATAATGATATTTATACCAGATTCAGAATCATAAAACAGAATGACATTTGTACTGTATTTAGAGTCATAAAATAGAATGACTTCTGTACTGGATTCAGAGTCGTAAAACAAAATGACTTCTGTACCGGATTTGGAGTTGTAAAACAGAATGATAAAACTATAAGTATAATGGAAGGATTATTCTGTAAGTATAATGGAATGAAAAATTTGGATCTTGAGAAAAAAATAGAACTTAATTTTTTTTGTGATTTTCAAAACATAAAACCATAAATAATGGAGATGTCATAGGATAAGCTTATTGACTCGACATTTTAATACAAGAAATTTGACAGATTTTAATAACTATGTTAATTTAACCATAACCTATAAAATACAGATCAAATTAATTTGATTTTTTTGTAGGATCTATGGATGTGTGGGATAAAATAGTTTCTTCTACACTAAAATATATTTCATCCATCTTTGGTCCTGAAAAAACCCATCAATTTGGAAGATCATTCTAGATGACTTTGTGGACCCACATCACCTAATATTGAATAACATGTTCTACTGATCCAGAATTAGGGTTATTCCAATTGGATTTGAATAAATATTCAATGGGGACCTTGACTGTTGAAGATAATGATGATTATCTTTCATCAAATAGGCCCTTGGATGCATAACATTTTGGGGTAAAAATAGGAAACATTCATTCGAGACAAAATCTTGATATTTATGGGCCATATCTCATACAACACATTGAAGATCAATATGAAATTTTGGGTTAAAACATAAAATATATTTTGGAAAATCATTGAAGTAGACACCTTTCCAAAATTATTCCATTAAATTAGTCTAAAATGATAAATATTTTGGTAGAAATAATCTATAGGGGATCTTAAAGGGATATTTAGAATATAATAAATTTGAAGACTATAGGATGGAGAATTAAGTGGTACTACAAAACTATAGAAACATTATTATAAAAAAAATTATTTAATTTCATTATTTAATTTTTTCAGAAGGAATTAGCTACGAATACATGTCGTGAAGTTTCTATATGCTGTGAAATGAATCTACACATCGTGAATCCAGATGAAACATCGTAAAATGATTCATAGTTAAAAATATATGAACTATACTTGCAAAGATTCCAAAATCACGTAGGAAACTTCATATCATGACTACATAACACGTAAACACATTACACATTGGGAAATGTTTTGGGAAGAACCTAACCATATAATATAAATTGGGGATATTACTTCTACTATGAGGGGGGCGTCTAGACAGGAAGGAAACTATGAACATCGGCTACTATGTTTGGATTTTTTTCTTTCATTTATTTTAATTTTATTTTTCCTTACCATGTAACACATTCACATTTTTATAAAAGTGTTTCTATTTTCTTCTTCCACCCCATTCCTCTCAAAAATATCACTATTCATATCTTTTATCTTCCACCATGATCTATTTTTACATTGTAATGGAAATATACTAACCCAATGCCTAGCCCTGGGGGAGGTTTCGCGGATTTATTTGTTATTGAACTTCAATTAAACTTGTTTTTATTATATTCATAGTGGATACAAGAGTATTCCACTTGTTTGGAGACCATCCACCACAACATTATTTTAAATTCCATTTAATTTCATTGATTCATTAATTTTCCATCACTTCTCTCTGGAAAACCCTTTATACAGTGAATTTGGGGTCTCTTTAAGGGATGAAATGTCATAGAGTGTAGTCGGGTCTTTTATGAATCACATTATTGGTTAAGGTTTTATCCTATTTCACTATTGAAGGAGGTTTGATTTGGTGTTCCAAAGGCATGCTAAAATCAGACAGTCAATAAATCAAAGAAAAGTAATTTAAAAATGGGATTTATTTAAATAAATTATCAAATTGAGTTTTCACAACAATAAAATAATGAAAGAACCCACATTATGAAAAATTGGACCAAGGAATTTTTTAATTCTCTATACATCTGCATATGAATTTATATTTCAATTATTCATTTCATTATCACTTTTTCCTTGAAACACCAAACTCCATTATTTTCATAGATAATAAAAAACCCAAAATAATTAGAATAGGTAAACTAGAATAAGTGATTGAACAGACTGTGACACTCCCTAAGTGAGATGACCCTGGTCAGCCACTATGCTACATTAGGAAAATAAATTTTCTTTTCTACGCCTATTCACTAGAATGCATCAATGCTTTAATCCTCCCAATTCACCAGATAGAGTCCATGATTCCATACATGAGAGGTAGCTTTTTTTTAAATGAGAAAGTGGTGTCATGTCCAAAAGTACATCAAATATCAGAATATTACCCCATAATCCTATACAAACCATGCGTGGAAAATACCGAAAGACCCTAATAGAATGAAGTATTGAGATGTTATCCCTATGGACACCATTTTATTTCAAAATTTCATGTTTCACAGAACCTGAATGAATTTTATGAAGCCAGCCCACATTCATCGCTTTGATATCAAAAATTGACCCTACGTTCGATGGACTAATGGGATTGGATCAGCTACCTCTATCTCTAGGGTCTCATCAGAGAAGTAATCCCCAATAAGTATTCTGTGTCTACCCAATCAGACATCAGTGTTCCCCCAAAACCAATCTGCCTGGATGAACCATCTACTCCCACTGATTCCCTAACATAAAATGATCAAGTGGATTTGGAAGACACTTCTGCTGAATTTGAATATAGTTTCTCCACCACTAAGAATGATTTGTTTTAGGTGCACCCTAGTACATACATAGACATGACCAACACTGATTAGTGAATCCATGCTTTTGAAGGATTTGTAATTTTATTTTTCCTTCATGAAGAAACATCATGATGTATTTTACAGCATTGATGATTAGATGTTGGGACTAGACCCCCATGTCTCCATCCACCATCTTCGTCATTCCAGTGAGTCATCATAGGCTCAGGCAGCCTCCCATGAAAATTCACCCTTCTCATGTTTCCATGGTCAAGAACTATATTGATAATAATATCAAATCCAAAATCAATAGGTATGTTCAATACCCCAAGTGGATTACTAGCATCTTTCTAGTTATAATGAAGAATTGACAAAGAAGTGTTTGTATCCACATTTGTGATTTCAACCACCACTGTTCGAAGGATGATTTTTCCCTACCAATGACTGAGCTATTTATTGATTCCACAATTGGGTTCTAGGATCTCTCCTCAACAGATTGATATTTTGGGTACAATCAAATCTGGATGGACCCCAATGATGGTGAGTCGACGACATTAAGATCACCATAAGGATCTTTTTTATACGAGGTTATTCCATTAAATCTGAATGATGTGGTGTTCACTTATCATGAATCCACACACCACATCATAAAACCGATCCTTAGGAAGCTATTTGAATGCTACATGGAAGAATTGGTGGTAAAATCTTATAGCTGTTAGTACCAACTCAGAGTTCTTGTGAAATAGTTTAGCTACCTCTTCTCTCAAAATTTGAGGATGAACCCATAGAAGTGTGCCTTCGGGTTTAACTATAAGAAGTTTCACATCATTTTTGTTTGAAACAATAGAATAGTTATTTATCAAGAGATTATGAAAGTCATCATACATATTCCTCCTCTGAGAAACATTTAGGAGATTTGATTACCTCATGGACATTTAGTCGACAAAATCCGATTCATCATAAATATGGTTAGAAACTATAATACCTTTTCCAGGATCATGACGAAAGGTACCATTTACTCATGGGATGAAGACTATTAGGATTCCATTGAGAAAATTTAGCAGTATATGATAAGAAATCTTGTTATGATGCCTCTCATATATGGGAAGCCTTTTGTCCCCTACATGACCACAAAGGAATGATCCCTCGATTCCCTTCTCTACCATAAGAATAATAAATGTCTAGAGAATAGTTTATATTATATTTGACACATGTTCCTCTACATAGAGATATTATATTCTCCTATCAAGTAGATATACCTAACATTAGTTTTTAAGGTGAAGAAGTTGTGGAATTATTTACGGCACCATGTGACACAACTAGTGTCCTAAGTTTACTTACTGATGTATATCATAGATCACCGTTGTCGAAAAGTCAGCTAGCACACTGGGCATTGATCCTATTACTGCTTGACAACATGTTCATTATATATAAATCTATAAAATTCTAGGATGTGTTTGACTTTATGACACCACATATAGCTCATAATTATTTTCCTCTAGATGTAGATTTCCCAAATGAGGATATCCTATTAGTGGATCATGATATTCCTTGTTGGAATATGCACGTTGATTGGGCCTCTCAAAGCTCAACCGATAAGAATCCAAATGATCCATAGCTAAATAGAGCATTCATGGGGATCTTCTTCGTCACTTCTTCATTGGTTGTTAATCCCTACACGTTCCTATTTTTAGAGGGCTACACCAACAACAAGGAAGAGTATTAGGCTATCATCATTGGTCTCATGTTGGCCCTCGTGATTGATGTTACATTCTTGAACATGAATGGAGACTCACAATTATTAAAAAAAAAGATAAATGGTGACCATATTTTCATATTTCAGGGCTCATTTCCCTAATTGATCACACACACCAGCTGATAACCCAGATCCCTTCATAAAAGGATGTGACTGATGTTCCATGGTTGGATAATGGTAGAGATGACACCTTTTATAGTCTAGCTTCCTCATTTTCATAACCTAATTAGGATGAACTATTAATTTATGTGGCACATAAAATATTCATCTCTCTCATCATCCAAGATGATGAATACATCCAAAAAGAAATCTTGATGATAGTTGGTTCATCTATGTCAGGACCCCCCCCCCCCCCACGATAGAGGAAACCTTTGATTGGAATAATAATTTTTCATAGAAAACTAATTACATTAGGTATCTACATTATGGTGTCCAACCATATGAAATAGATGAATTTGAAAAAATCTTCTAGTCCCCAGTTTAGTTCACCCTCCAGAGTGGGACTAACCTCAACCAGACTCTCTTCAGACATGGATTTGATGGAAGTATCCTCTCATGAATATAAGGTGATGAGAGTCACATGGTTATTTCCGAAGTTCATGGTGGATTAGGTGGCTCCAATTAAAAGGTATTGAAGATCTCTCACAATATCTGGGGGATGACATATTTCTATCCCACCATGGTCCATGATTTCATTGAGTATTCCAAGAGGTTTCATGCGTGTAAGATCCTTTCCAAATTGCATCAACCACCAAAGTTCCTCTCTTCCACCAAGTATTCTTGTCTATTTGATGCATGAGGAATCAATGTTGTCGGTCCTAACTCACCTACAAAATCTATCTAGTGTAGGTTCATTCTAATCATGATGGTTTTCTTGTCAATGTCGGTAGAATAGATTCCTCTTAAAGACATCAAGGCCGAATTAGTGATCAAATTCACGATCTCCAACATCATTCATCGATTTGGGGTCCCTCACACTATTCTCATAGATAAATTCACTAAATTTAGAGATTGTGAGAAGAAAAAGGTGTAGGACATGTACACAATCCCATCCAACCATACTTCCCAATTCCATTAACAATATAATGGATATATTGAGGCATTCAATAAGATGCTCTCTAACATTTTGTAGAATATAGTGTGATATAACAAGAAGTTTGGGCCATTAAAACTCCTCAATGGATTCTGGGACTATTGGAAGATGACTTAAAATTCCACATATGTGACTATATATTATATAGTGTATGGAATAGAGGTTTTTCTACCCATTGAGATTATATTTCCATCACTTCAAACTATTATCCATGACTATATGGCACAAGAAATAACGTCATATGCCCATAATTATGAGCCTAAGTACCTCAAAATAAATAGGCTCTAGGCATTTCACAATCCAAAGAGGCACTAAAAGAATATGTAAACAGTGTTCATAAATAAATTTCACCTCCACTGTTTTCTAATTTTTGATACTTTAATGGACATTAGAATGCTAATGATACATGGTGAGAAGCCACAAATGTTGGAACCAAAGTTGGTAGTACCTTATATCATTAAAAAAATTCATTCCAATAGTACAAAATCTTTAATCACTATGGATAGAGATAACATTAATCCTCCTACCAATTCCAATTTTATCAGGCATTGCATCGTGTGAGGAGCAACCAGCATCCTAGCCCTATGATGATTAACTGCATAGCACCAAAATCCTAGTTTCATGATGTTAAATTGCATAAAATAATTCATCCATATCGTATGATTGTAAACAATGTTACTGCATCTTAGGCGCATGAAATTAAATTGTGAACTAGGTCCAAACTCTATGACCATAAATAAGGGACCTATGGTCCATACAACATGATCATAATGTATTTTAAAAATATAAAATATCCATGACCTTAAACTGGGAATCCTAGACAAATAATCATGACATTAACCTATATTTAGGTTTTATTCAAGATGTGTCATGTGTTGGAAGGCCTCCCAGACCCTCATTCACATTGGGATTGTAACTCCTACACCCTACGTGCATTCCTATGAATTAAGTCCCCTCTCTGGTATAAAATCCATGACTATAAACTAAGATCCTATAGTCCAATTCATATGACTTAAATCCATATTAAAATCCTATATGGAATATAATGTGTGGCTCTAAACCTCCTAGGCCCTTATTCACATCAGGTTTGTAACTTTTTAGCACTATACATACCCATTTGAGATGACCACTTTCATTGGTCCAATCTCTATGAACTTAAACTAAGATCCCTTTTGGTGTCAACTATATGAAATTAGTCAAAGAGCCTAATGTCTAGGAAATAGGGCCTTATACTATTTACAACCAGCCAAGGTATCATGACAATAAATTGTATTCAAGATTCTCTATATACTGTGTTGTGTGGTGGTAGGCCTCCTTGACAGCATTAACATTGGGTTTTTTCATAAGAACAAACTACACATATCTTTTTGAGTCACTCCCCCTTCTCTATGGTCTATAATACCTGACCTTAAACTGAGATCCAATGGTCCAAGAGACACAACCTTAAAATATTTTTAGTATGTCCAAGAACTATGACCTTAATCAATTTGTAGGCTATTTAGTCAATGTTATATGATTTTAAATTGAAAATCCAAACATCCAAAATACATGAAATTACTCTATGATTCTATACCATTAAAAAAATTGATGCCTATTAATTAATAGATGATGTTCAACCCATTTTAAATCAGGATACCTCCTACAATATGTTTGGGTTGGTTAATAAATGTGACCTCATACCCTAAACATGGGATGCCTCATTATAACCATGGGAAGCCTAATTGTTTTTATTAGAGAGGATCACCACCACTACCATTGGTTTTCTTCCATGACTTGCTATATAACTACATGTGGATTGATTCCAATCATCATGGGATACATAGTGATGATTCCAATTCTCATTTTTGTGCCCAAACACTAACTCATTAATCATTTGGACATTTGACATGTGTTACGGTCCAGGTATTATAACCTTGTACCATATACAGCTTGCCTAAAGGTATGTATCTAATATGTGTTCCTTATTTGCATCATTCATGTCATCTTTTTCCAATTTCCTGCTATATTTAAACCCTTTGAGTAAAAATTTCCCCTATATTCAAAGAAACATGATCATAAACGATCTTCCATGTTCCAGTTTGTACAAACATAATCTATGTTTATCATCTTTTAGAAATATATGCAGCATAAATACCATCATTATGGGATATATAGTCATGTATGGACATCCCCTATTTGAGGCCATCCTCAAAATTCATTAAATACCTTGGCCCTTTTCCCCCATTATGTTCCATTCATTATGACCTTTTAGGGTGTGCATGTCATCCATGTGATTCTGTGTGTGGTTTTGGGGCCCCATGATCCTCATTCATGTGAGGTCTTCAACTCCACCACAATAACTGTACCCACTTGACGCTCTCCACTGGTACATGAAATATTAAGATAAACCATTTCCAATACTCAAGTTTGAATCCAAATTTTTGATACTCCCCATTGGCATGATCAAATTCATTGTGGTGTGGAACCTAGAGTGCAGAATCCTACACAAACTTTTTCTCACTCCTTCTCCACCATTCAAAACATTCCTAGTTTGGATTTCCATCATGTTTAAAATCTAAAAGGTCCCCCTAATGGTGATGATGTCTTTACAAGGATAACATCCCATCTTGGTCAGTGCCCTGATGTATTTCCAGTAACAAACACAGATTATATGTTTTGAACATGGTCAAAATTCGATCTAACATTTTCTCCCCCCATTCCTGACTGGTGAGGTTGAGGTCCCTATGATATGAACATGGTCATTAGTCTATCCCTACCTATCATTATCCCAATATCAAGATCTCATAATTCTTGTCTCAACTCCTTTCCACTTACCTATATCTTAGTGGAATTACAACACACTTTCTGTCACCCCTCTGTGAATCTATCCGTGTTGATCATGCAGGTCAACACCATTGTAAAATTTTCAATCCAATATTATCTCTCCCCTAATGTGTGCTTCTACATGTAAATAAACCATATTACCATTTATTTTTCCCATATTGATCATGAATCACAAGGGATTATGAGTTCTTGTAGGGTGTATACCAATGCGGTAAAGTTACACAAAGGATCCCATTATCTAAACCCTATGACTATAAAATATGAGAAGATGTTCAAGAATAAGGACATTAAACTATGCTTGAATACACATAGAAATGCATGGTATAGAACTAGGCCTCCTCAATACCCAATCATTTCAGGTTATAGTTGGTGTTCTATGTACATCACTTTCAAGATACTTCCCCAATCATCCTCATTGTATGATATGAAACTGAATGTAATCTTTAGAGGTCCTCTCCTCTATTGTCAGTCATATACCGCATTATTCATAATTTCATATGTCACTCGATATATGATATGATACACCACATGAATTGTAGTTTTACCAATTTTTAGTCAAATATGCCTACACCAATGTGTTCTATTCCATTGCGGATTAAGTTCATGAATGTTGGAATCCAATTGATCCCTTCATCACAAAATTTACACAATTTTCATGCCCTATATTTGGATCCTCATTACCCCCATGTCTTAAGGGACACCGTAACAACATGGTGTATTTATTAGGATCACCTACCATCCTAGACCTAATCCCAAGAAGACTTTGTATGACATTCAGGGACATGTTTAGTCTTTCAAACATGGTCAGTGGTCAACCCTATTTTGTTTGTCTACATTCTCGGATAACTATACAGATGCTGTGTTTTGAATATGGTCATCAATTATCATTTATTTACATACCACAATCATTGTGTTCTATATTTTGGGCATCATGATTCACACATATTAATTACCCCTTCTTATGGTATAATTCAATTCCCCCAGCGTTGCTCTGTTTGTGCACTTTTGTGTGTAGGAAAAAATAAAGGTTGTTATTCCAATAGCCTAATTCTCCAAACAAAACGTCTCTCATCCTAAATATTCAAGGTGTTCAGTCGACAATACCATAACCTTTGATCTTTGTGATTGATAAAAACTCTCATATGAAGAGAAATCACATGGTTAGGTTATTTTTCTCACACTGGTAGTGTCTCATGTTAGCATTGGGATTGGGTGTTTGTTGTCTCAAAAACATGATCTAAGTAAGAAAATTAAGGAAATAATTTTTTCGAGCATGAATATTAATCAAAGTAGAGTTTCATAGGGTCATCCACATGATAGAATCTCATCTTTACCAAATTTGAATCTATAGATCCACCTCAATGATCGATCTCTTGAGATTTTCCATCCTTTTCTTGGTGGCTTCCTTGATTGGATGTAGTGCCACTAGGTCTTCATTATCCTTCTCATCCATAGAGTGAATGTATTAAACCCTCGTCCACTACCATTCGTCCTCATATTGACACTCATCCACTATGTTCTTTTCTACTTCCTATCCTTCCTCTACTACTTCCAATTGTTCCCTTATACTGTTAATGATCTCATCCTGGGTAGTAGCGACTATTACACAGTCCTTTTCAAACCCATCCAGATGGTAAATTTCTTGATCATCACTAAAAATTGCTTGGGATCCATCAATTTTTTTCTTCTTCTAGTCCAGATCAGGATCATTCCATTCCACACATTCCCGATCATTGATGATGTCCTAGTAAAACACATGAAGAGTGATGTAATTCAACCCATTGGTCCCTAGAATGACTAACGATTAGCAGAGAGATCCCACCTATTGTGGAAGTTCAACTGTTTAGACACGAGTAATGATGTTCTAGACATTACTCCATGACTTATGAGTGACATCCTAGTTATTCTTTGAATCATGTGAGAAATAATCTTCAATGTCATGGGTCTATGCAGGCTTGTATAGAGGAAGGACCGCTAGTATAGTAACTGCCTTGTGTTCTAGGTGAATTTATTATGGTGTAAGATGTTGTATAACTATCTCTAGAAGTTACTCCATAACAACCTATCCACCTATGGAATAATCCTCTATTGCACTATGTGGTATCACGTAGGTGGACCCAATCCTCCCAAATTTCATAGTTATCCCTACTAGTGGTGGAACCTTAGCTTTAGATAACGTAGCCACTACTAGATGTAATTTTGGAGTAGGCTCACCCAACATAGATTCCCATGTCACCTTATCTCCTGATGCCATCACCACATCCACAATTACATCTTCCACTATAGAATCCTCCTCCGATGGAAGCTCTATGATTATCTCAAACACCATAGATCAGTCATCCAGCCCTGCTTTGGGCCCTCTCTTAACCCCTTCAATTGAAGGTATATTATTAGTTGACCCTTGCTATGGGTCCTTTGTAGTTGGCCTAACCACCATGATCTATTCATCCATCTCCACTGGGAGAGTAGCATCTTCTATCCCCAAATCATCCTCAAGAATAACTAATGAGAGTATTGGCACTGGTAGTTGAGTTTAAAGAATTATTCAAAACACCATTCAAAAATATGATAGTTAATAATGGGAAGGAAAGGAGAGGAAAAAATATGTAGAGGATTTAGGGTCTTATATAAACTATATACTCCAACAAAGAGTTTCTAATGTTTCACAAGTATCCCCCTAGGTTAGGTTCCATCCACAGCCACTTCCCTAGTTGTGGGAAATGATGGTTGACTACCTACATCTTTATCCTCAATAAGGGACCCCAAATTTTCCCATTCATTGGTTGTGGTCCCCTCTCCATTATTTCTATGTTCATATTTGTAGTCACTATCCACCATGCTTTATTCCGATGCGAGTGGAATAATGAGAAAAAAATATTTCTAAGGAATGGGTTATATTCGTGTTATATGAGATAGAGATATTTACCTGATAGGCATAAACACTTATTACCATATAATATTATCATTAAGAATAATATCCCCAAGACATGCGTGAATCAATAGGAAAATGAGCATAGAAATCCGGTTCATTTTCTGAAAATTGAGGGGGAGAGGTCTTGTCTAGAAACACTTTTTACTGGTTAGTCAATAAAAATGCAGTTACACGGGAATGTACCATGTCTACCAGATATGCCTCGTATCACATCCCCTCATCCCAATATAAGAGGAAAAGAGACATAGAATTACCAATCCAACCAAGAAACATGTTTTTCCTATTGAGATACATCAACATTTTTTTAGGGTTGGTGAACCGCATGAATGCATCCTAATTGTCCCAAGCTTCATGATAAGTAGTGTTACTGGGTATTTCCATGTAGAACAATAACTTTTCAAGATCATGGATGAATTCCCTAGGGCCCTCCCTAAATGGATACATTTAATATCTAGTTTTCTTGTTGAGGTATTTTGGGCATGATACTATCTCTCCACTCCTTTTTCCCATTTCCTATCCAGCCCCATGAACTATTAGACTAGCTTCTATTTTCCTACCCACTAGACTTTATCTTCCTCCACTACAAACTTTTACCCCCATTTAGCTTTGACCACATGGTTGAGGGACAACCCATTCATTATCTCGGGTGGCCCATTGTCTTAGAAAAACTCTGGGTTATTCTCACGTTCAACTCTTCTCATAATGATGAGTAATCCGATAGGAAACAATTGATGGTGGAATCTCATTAATAATTTTTCAATCCTAGGTTGTGAACTTGCATCGAATTTTCCTCATCACTGATGGTTGAAACTCCAGATGCACTTATGATTACACCATTACTGTCAATCTCTTAAGACAAATGAATTTCTTGTAAAATGATGTGGATTGTATGGCTCATAGACTGGCTCATATTCAACTCTTTGTACCAGTACCCCACCTCAGGAGGAAATATGGTGCGGTCAGTATTCCAAGGTCCTTATTTGTTCATCAGTCACCATTCCCATCAGTAGGAGGAAATGATAAAATATAATGTGATATGCTAAACTAACCTTATTCGACACTTCTTTCAAACCCAAAATGGATTGGTTATTTACCATGATATTTTGAATCATCGACCAATATTTTACTGTGGGAGGGGAAATAGAGATAAATTACAAATAACCCCCTATTTTTTTGACTTACTAACTATACAGAAACTGAAAATTCCCACAGACACAATAACTTCATACATTTACTTATATACAAATATACCTTTTATAACATTGAATGTACTAGGCCAGATAGGTTGAAAATGTGCCTCATCACCAACATCACCATCATTGTGAAGGTGGTTGGTAGTACAACTATGTGTGCATCCCTCATGGGGAGAATCCATCCACAAAAGAGTGTTATGATGGGCCCCTCTAGCCTTATTATGGGATGAGCATTTTTCTTGACATTTTATCCCCACATCTTCCACCAGATTGCTTTTAGAATCCACGAGTAGGATCCCTCCATGCGCCGCTTGTATCCCCTGAGACAAGTGCGAGGCCAAGTCAATAGCTTCCCTAATAGATCATCTCCTTCCAATGTTTCAATCACTAGTTTGTTTATGAAATATACCAACAAATTATTTAAGGTAAATTACCTCTCACCCAATATCTCTTCACTAGTGCATCCCCAATATTATGTAATTCCTTCGCAAGAGTAGAAATCAGCTCTTTGTATCCCCATACATTCTACATGGGGATTAATTTCTCATGAATCACCCCCTGGATTTGGATTCTAGAGATTTTTGGAATTTCCCAAATGTTGACGTCGACCTCCCCATGATGCAAGTGGAATATATTGGTCCCCAGTGACCATATTCTCACTAGATCAGACATGATCTCCTGTACCTCATAAAACTGGAATTATGGATCACATGCCACATAATAATGTTTTACCTACTCTCACTTTTCCCAAAATTCAGTAAATGAGGTGCACACCTAGTAGGCTCATTACCACTTATCCCTGAATTTTATACCCCAACAAAAATTGCAGTTTTCATTCCATCCCTTAGATAGATCCCCCATCCCTACCATTATGATCGTTTGATACTGCGGTGGGGATTCCTCATCCTACTGATTCTTAATATTGATGATATTGATGGGGTTGTATATAAGGCCCATTGTAAGTGTTTCATAGGCCTTCTAGATGTGGCATGCATATGATCTATGCCACTGGTATTTCCCCATTATTCCACTGAACTGGTTAGCTAGTTCATCCCTACTATCCTCTAGGATGATAACAACATCCCTCAAGACAAATCCATAAAGAATTATTCTCATCAACAAATGATATATCTTTTCAGTCACTTATAGTAGTTTTAGTAGGGATTTATGGTCTGAGGTGTTTCGAATTCACTCCCCAATCATGATGTTGTCCACTATTTCCTCTATATGAGAAACAACTTCACTAACATCCAGAGTAGTTGTTGGATTCTATAAATATATATTTTCAGAGTTGTGTTCATAAAGGATATTCTAGAATCATATTCACTGAGATTAGTTTTCAATTATCTGGTTCTGAGGGCATGCTTTGAAAATATGTTGTTCTCAGTGTCTAGTTCGTTGAGTAGCATTTTCGAAGAAAACATTTTATATTTCTAGTTTACTAAAGTAGCATTCAAAGAGTACGATCATGGGGGATGAATTTATTTTCTAAAAAATAGTATAATTATTATTCTCCCGATGGTTTTGTGACATTGAGGGTCCCCCTATTTGAAATTTATATTCATAAAAATGATTGGGTTTCATGATGGACTTCATGCCAACAACTATTGGGCTAGAGAGTCATGAGGGATCTTCATGAATGATATTCATGAAAGGGAGTTTATTTCCAATTTTCACAGATTATCCATAATAATTTGACTCTAATTTTCATTTTGGATCCCATTTCACTAGGGGTAATTTTTTGGAACCAAAATATGTGCCACATGAATAGTCAAGGAAGACATAGGTGGTTCCGAGCGAATTTGGCCCAAAATGGACCAAAACCCCCTAAGTGACTGTTTTATGAAGCCAAGATTCATTATGAATTTATAGAACTCATGGAGCTCCTTGTTGGCATGTTTTGTTAATGAACACATGAAGGTTTAATGGTAACCACTACAAATTGAGTTTATGGTCATTAGAGTGCTTCAGGAACCCACAAATCATTGATGATATTCATTCACAAGTCCGAAATTGTTCTCCCCATTTTCTCAGGACATATATTCTTTTCAAACTATTGACACTATCCAAAAAACCCTTCTCCTATAAATAACCCATTAATTTTGTATTTTAGGTAAGGTTATCTGACCTTTAATCTTTTGAATTGATCCAAATTCATGAACCTCATGAGCAACGTGAACAAGACCCAAAATAAATCATCAAAGGTACTTGGGATTTAATAAACCATCATGCACATGTTCTTAAAATCTTTCACCCTAGGTGAATATGCCTTTAATGAAGGCCTATTCCCCTCACAAAGGAAGAGAGACCTACAGGGAACTTGAGGCTTCACAAAGAATTAATCATTCATAAAGCACTCCTCTTATAGATAAGGACTTTAGACAAAGGTAGGGTTACCTTGTTTCTCAAATCTCACTCGTTCTCAAATACCTCTACCTTTTCAAAGAAACTATGCTTTTCAAAGAACCTCTATGTGAAGATAGGAGCTTCACAAAACCCATTCTTGGTCCAGTCTATGCTTCCTCCCTTCTACTAACACCACTTTGAGAAATTTGAGTTTTCATTTCCCCCACAACCATCTAGGATTTGTTCAATTTGACCATCTGTCCCTATGTGTCATATTCCACCCAATCCAATGGACCACTCCAATTGAAGTGCATCACGAGACTCCCACCCACCACTTTCTTTTTATCAAAGGTACCCTAACTCGTGTTTCTTCTCAGTATAGGTATACTACCATGGAACTCATTTATGGCCATTCCTCCCATCGTTATATCCTAGTAGTTCCAAATACATGTGCCACCTAGAGGCACATGATCTATGGTTATGTAATCCCAAGGATTGGGAGTGAACCATACCATGTTTGAGATACATGATGTAAAGCATCCTAGTCCCAACATTCTAAACACATGTTGTTAAACCATTGATTTTCCTTTTTTAATATGTATAAGATACTCTATTTGTGAGTTTCAAGCGATTATCTCCAAACTTCCAAGCCTCATAGGAAATGAGATAATCCATTTGTGGATTGGAATCCTCCACACATATAATTAAATCTGCCTTGGGTTGCTTCTAGGAATAATCCCCACATGATCTATCATTGATTTTTCATTCACAACATGAGAGTCATGTCTACTATTTCACTTTGTTTCTCACACAGACAATGAATCACATGGATTTAGAGGTTATTGGTGATCATAATAACCTCCCAATAAACACTATGTTATTATTTAATGTGTAAGATCCAATATCCATTCCAATAGACATCCTATTGAGTTTAATCCCCAACAACTATACCCATCCTATGATCTGATTTCATTAATAAGACCTAACCACAAGCTCTTTTGGGCCCCAAAATTAGCTTCAATCCCCACTAATTTTTAACTATGTGGGATATGATTCCAATGTAACTTGGATACAATGGAATCCCCACAAATTTATAAACCAAAAATTCACATCAATCATGATTTTATCTTGTTCACATCCCTGTCCAGATCATTCCCTTCACCCGGGAGACCACATCTCCTCCAGTTATGAATAGTATCTCTCACACGTAAACCCCACACCAACATAAACCATGAGAAATAATATAGGTATTGGAAGAATAAATGAATAATCCTTACAACATCATCATTTATTCCCCCTATGAAACACGAGAATTATTACCACATGACGTTAAAGTGCATGGACCAGTCTTTTTACATGACGTTAAAATATAACATTAAACTATTTTGGATTTAAAACTTTTCTTCTAAATAGGGTATGTAGGATGCTTATATGATGTTCAGTCCAAACCATTTGTAAACTCAGGTGCTACATTCTAGGGATTTACATCCTAGATCTGTCGCTATGGGGTGTTCAGATCCAGTCATTTAGGGTTCGCCTCCATGGGAATTTTCACCGACTTTCTTGATTTGACACCTTTTCTTATAGGGATTCAATACCACAATCCTCCTCCATGGGGAATTGTGATAAAGCAACATCATTATCACATGATATTAAACTAATGTTTTTATCTTTCTATTCAAGATGTTATGATCCATCTCAATGAGATATTAAACTTGTGTCTGCAAATATATAGACCTCATGGAAAACAAGGGATTCTTGATGTCAAATCCTAGGATTCCATGCACCATGAAATCAGCTACCTCAGGTAAAACATGGGATTCAAGAGGTGAATGCCTAGGAATATATAAACCTTTGGAATTAGATACCTAGTGATTAACATGGGTTACATGGGTTCAATGCCAAAGACACCACAATGATATTCCCTCCTATGAAGAAGAAGACATGTGACCATTGTTCCCAATTCCCAGTCATGCCAGCAATACCCAATGTGACTACTTTCTTTACTGAAGGTTTCTTCCCAATTAAGACCCACTTTAATTTCCATACAGAAGTAGTGTTATTAAATGGTGTCCATAAATAGATTTCAATGGGAATGTGTTCTATAAACAAGACATAAATAAATGTGGGAGACCTGGACAAGGGAAAAATATACAAGGAGGTATCTATAGAAGGAAGAACTGACATACCATCATCCCTTGTTGATCTAGGAGAAAACATCACCGATGAAAGTGAAGAAAGCCCCCCCCCCATTGTGAATTAGGAATTCAAGGTAATAAGAAAACCCAAGATCACTAACACAATGGTGTCGGCCCCTTCAAAAGCATCAAAAACAATATAGTATATAATAATTTTTTATTAAAAAAACTTTTTAGCCAAGAAAATGTAAAATAGTTTTCTTCATAGTTAATTAATCATATTTTAGTTATTATTAACATATTTTAATAAATATTACATGAATTTTCTAAATATAGTTTATAGATATTATTCATTAAAAGTAATTAATTTAATAGGAATAAGTTATTCATTAAGATAATTTAGGTATAATCAATGCTATTTTTACAAGTTAATTTGTATTATACGGTCCCCGAAATAAACAATAAATATTATAGTGACCATAAACTATAATACCCTTTCTTTCATTCCTAATGATCATTTAGGTCTATAGGTTTTTGGAGTTATATCACAAATCATACATATCAATTGAATATCTATACAATGTGGAAACTTATAATCAGTATCCACATTATCCATAATAATTTTTTGTAAATAATTCATGATTACTTTTTATAATAAAATCATTACAAACTCTAAATTCACATCTTCTTTTCTCTTACCCATTTAGAAACCCTAATAAAATCATTTTAAAACATAGTAAGAGGATAAAATGATAAATATGGGAAATTAAAATATGAAATTCATTAGTCTAATGAGAAACATGAAAACTCATAACAGAATATTTTCTTATAATCATACCTTTCTATCTGAAAAGTGATAATTTTATTTTTAAAAAGAATGTTATATTTCCTTTTGAAATCAAACTATCTCCATGAAAACCTATTAAGAATCATGGAAAAGTATTATATGTGACTTATCACATCATCATCTTAAAACCTTTAAAACCCCTTAAAATTGGAATAACCTTATAGTTGACTTCCAATGTATTTGTCTGGGGAATATAAAAATTACCAAATAAATTAAAGTGATATGTAGGTGCACTAATCTTATAAGCTATATCAAGCTCACTCATGAGCTATAATGGTACTTAACAATTCATAAATAATTTCCAAGGACTATATAATGAATAAAACACGTATAAAAAATCCTTTAAATCCATTTAAAAACCACATTTCGATCTAAAAATACCCTTTTTATTTTTGAAATCCAATTTCATTACAGAAAATACCCATATAAAAGGAAATATGGTTTTAATTGTAAGAAAACATGAAATCAGGTCAAGGAATCCAAAATTCAAATAACAATTATGTTGGTAGGAAATTCAATACCACCATATATGTTAAAATGAAACATTCCATTTGTCTTTTGTAAAGAAAGTCAAACATTATATAAAATGATTCCATTTTGAAATAATCTAAATGAATATGGAATAAAATTTAGTTCATATTTATTTTTTATCATAGAATTAAATTCATAAAATAATTTTATAAATATGGACATGGAAGAAAATTATTTTTATAACAAATCATTATTATATTTAAATATGGGTATTATGTTAATGTTTCTCTTACATAGAGTCTTACACATCACATATGTTAGTTATATTCCATAATAATAGACTCGTGTTAAATTTTTTACTTAGTTTATGACCTTTGTCAAGTTAACTATTTCACTTATTTTACTTATTATAATTTCATATACAATTACATAATCATTGATGTTTTTTTTAGACATTTTGATGACATTTGGTTCATAATTCCCAAATGACTTTACTAGGTTTACTATGGTAAAATATTTCATTATTAATCATCTAAAAAATAGTAATCATAATATAATTATCATATTGATACATCAATTAAATTTTTAAATCTATCCATTATTTATTGTTATGAACAATTAACTATGATATAATCTTGATGATAGTAGGTCGTATATATGCATATGTAATGATTCCATTTTTCAATGATAATTATGGAAATAAGGTAGGAATTATTTTACCTTTACATAATTATCATAATATCATGAATAAAAAATAAATTTGTGAAATATAATTTTATATATCATCCATGTCATGTGGTTATGAAAAATGAATCACATTACTTCATGGAGGGGTTAGTCCACACATACGCCCCAACAACTTTTTCGTTTTTCTATGAATGGAAAGGTAAAAAAGTAAGTGATTTATATTTTTTTAAAAACTAGAAATATTTTGTTAATATAATATATATAAATATACTCAATCATTATGACCACCAATGAGAGATGATGATGGTAATCGTAATAGATCTATTCGCGAGGTGGTAATCCACCGTACACATGAATGATGGATTAATTTCCCATTTGATGAAATGGGAGATGGGTATAGGTTGTTACCTTAGTATAAAAAACCAACATATACATATGATACAAGTGTTATTATATAATCATGTTTAAATGTGATTTGAATGTGGTGGAAGATAATTAATAATAGAAACACTCGGTTAAGAAGGACACCTCTTCTTCAGATAATCTCATAAGGTTGACAACAAAAAACAGTTCTAGGATGGGTTTATGATAAATAAATATCCAATAAAATTTTAAAAAGGATTTAATATAGGTATTTGGGTAACTATTTTCTAAACCAAAAAAGTTTTAAGGTGTTATTAAATGAGAAGAAGAGGTTCCTTTTATATGAGAGCAGTGGGGTGCCCTTGTAATTTCATAAAATATTAAATTAATATAAATGAACATTAAATTTCAAATGGATCAAAATCAATTTTTTAGAATATTGGATGTATATGGGTAAAAATAATATTATCCATAAATAATTGACATGTTATGACTATGTTTCTACCCTTATCTTTTGGTTTTGACCCCTCATTAACACTTTTTGAACATATCATGAAAACACGGTACCCTATTATTTGAGGGCTAGGATAGTTTCAATAAATTGAAAAGGGTTAATAAATAGACGATGTTAGATAATACAAACCATATCATAATTAAATGGAAAAATATAATATTCTTTTGAATTTTATACCATTTAATTAAATATTATTTACTTTAAAATAAAATTCCTGTCAATTTGTAGAACTATTAATTACTTTGTATTTTAAAAAATAAAAAAATAAAAATATATTTTCTTTAAATAGGTACTTAAAAATTCATTTTAATCTCTAACATTCATGAGTCGTATTAATTATCTAAGATTATATTAATTTTAGTATCATTTTTTATTCATTTTTTCTATTAATTTCATAATTACGAAAATACCATTCTCTAAGATGTTAAGGTCATTAATTTTTTAAAAAAACTACGATGTTAAAAAAAATAATTTATATTTAAAAGAAATATTTATAACTGAACATATCCACTTTTTCCCCATGTTACAAATATTATTGTTATTAAAAACATGTTTGTTAAATTTTTCAAATTTTCATTAAATAAAATATAATCAAGGTTATAATCACATCCAAATGGAAACAAATGGTCATTTATTAAAAATATTAATGATTAAATTCTAGATATACTAATCCAGTAAAACATATGATTGTGTTAGGTCCATTTTTTAGTCCTTATCAATTACTTTTTATTATTTAATTACCTGATTAACTCTTACTAGAGGTAACAATAATTAATAGTGTTTCTATTAATAATTCCTAAAAATAATGGAGAAATATTAAATAAATTTGGACCCTATAGTTCCAAATATTGAAACCCTTTTTTAATATTCAATTTACATATGTATTTGAATTTTATTTAAAATTTATCAGGAAAAAAATATGAAAAATATTTTTCCTAAAAAATTCTCTTTTAGTGTAAAAATGTTTTTATAATAAATTAAAGTATAAATTTTATTTTAAGAACAAAATTAGGATTATTTCAAAATATAAGTAACTAATTATGTTATTAAACTTTTTAAAATAGAACATTACTTTGTAAATACATTAAAAGGTAGTATAGTTTTCAATAAAAACATCATTTTTTTCTATTAAATTAAAAATCAATGTTTTCAAAAAAAAATCTAAAAAACTCATCATATTATAATTTTGACACGTGGATTTAAAAAATTAAATTCAAATTTTCACATTAATATTTTATATAATTTGATAATTAAACATTAAAAAAATATTTATTTTAAGTGTTTTATAAAAATATTTCTTAACAATTTTATAAAGAATATAATTATCTATTTTATTGAATCCTAAATATATAAAAATGATTTATTCTATCATTATATAGGATTTCAAATTCTTACCTAAATTTTCAACTTTCATCATCAAATTTTATTTCAAAAAATAGTCATGATTGGAGACCACTCACCCGTAACATTTTCAAATTGTTATGTTGCTACTTCAACCATATGGGTTTTACATAGTAATATATGTTACTGAATCAACATATTCCATAAAACATTATCTCTAAGGTTAATTATATGAAAATCTTATTCCTCTTACAAAATTTTATCTTATAACATAGCTATATAAGATAAAAAAACATGAGAAGAATTCGAAAAATATTTTCATTACATGAAAAGGCGAAAAACATTGTGTACCATGGATAAAATCGATGACAAATCCAATCGATAAGAAAGTGTACAAATATTCTATAGAGATTGATGTAGTCTAAGGAATCATTTACTTGTCTCCCCATTTTAACAAAATTAACCACACTTCTCCATCAGGATACTTTAATAGAAACAATATCACCTGCCACAAATGAAATGTATTTTTCTCCAACTATCTGCAAAAATTTTATACCTATTTGAGACGTCCTCAAATATTACTGAATCATATTCACCTTATAAACTATTTTTTAAACAATTCTATCCTCATAATATTCCTTTCTGATACATCATCACAAGAAGATATAGTCTAAAAACATTTCTGTAATAATTCATTAAAAGGTGCCATCTGTATATTGAAATTAAAACCATTATAAAAAGAAAATATATCCAAAAATGATACAGATTCCAACATCCCTATAAATCCATTAAAAATAAATAAAGCATGACTTTGATGGATGATATAATTCACTCCAACAATCCACTGTAATGAGGATGAAAGGGGGTTTTAACATTTAATTTAGTATCTAAAAACAAATAAATTAATTTCCAAAAAATTAGAAGTGAAGTTGGGATGATAGTGAGATAAAATGGAGTGAGAAACTCCATTTACCTTGAATATATACTTGATATATAATCTAGAAATTTTCTCCAAGTTAATAGTATCATAAATATAATATAAAATCCAAGATTAAGTTAATCAATCAATAATAAACAGAATAAAATTATTTCCATGAGATGGATTTTGAAATCCCACTACAAATTCCATGGCTATATTTTCCCACTTCCACATAGGTACTAAAAATGGTGAAGCATTCTATTCAGATGTTTTCATTCTACATTAAACTATTTACCTGTTAAATGATTCATTCTAATGTCAATAATATATTTTTTCATTGCATCCCACCAATAAAACCCATGAAGGACTCTATACGTCATAGTGCTACCCTGGTGAATGTAAAATGGGGAAGTATGAGCTTCACTTAATAATTCTCTCTCTTCTCTCAAAATCACAAGGGTCGCGTAATCACTTTAAAAATCTTCATAAACATTATTTTTCAATATTTAATTCATGAAACATACCTTTATTAACTAATTATACATTTTTTAAATACATACGATATTACTTTTAAGGAGTATTAATACCTTCTGAATGAGATGATTTTACTAGAACCCAAAACAAAACATAGGAAGATAAAGATGACACAACTTCCTGTAAAAAACCATAAAATCACAAACTAAATGTTCATGTTCCAAATGTAATATTTTTAATGAAACATTTTTTTCCAACTCAAAAAATCAATAGTTTTATTTCATTTCTAGGATGATAAAGAATCATGATATCATAATCTGTAATCATTCAAAACCATATTCTCTAACTAATGATCAACTATTTTTGAGGGAATATATACTTTAATTTATTTTGATATTTATATATTTCACACATATATCCATATAAAACAGGTGTCCAATTTTTTAAATAAAAATCCATCGAAACATATTATAGATCATATGTAGGATAATTTAACTGAGAAATATTCTTTTAGCACGAATCATAATTAATTACTTGATAATTTAGCATCAAAACACAACCATGTCTATTCAATGTAGTGTCACCGCAATTGAAACATTCACCATCTCTGGAGGGAATATCCAAAAAATGGTTCATTAAACAATATTATTTTTATTTCTTAAATAAATACATAATATTTTATTTTTATATGAATTTAAAACATTTTTGAGTTAACATAGTCAATGGGATAGAGAACCAGGAAACATTTTTAATTTATTATCACTAGTAACCAGCTAATGAAAGAAAAATGTGATTCTATATAACATTTTTTGGTCTTGGATACTCTTAAATATTATTGGATTCAATATGATCAACTGTTATTTATTCTTTAAAAATAATATTTTCATGGAATGAAAATTATTGCCACTAAAATTCACACTAACTAAATTTCCCAAATTGTTTCATTTATATTAACATTTGGGATATAGTATTTATATGTATTTTATAGTCCTCATTCACTTTAGAATATATTAATATGTCATCAATAAAGACAACCAAAACTTATGAAAATATACATGGAAGAATATATTCATAATATCCATAAATATAGTTGGTGGATAAGGAAACCCATATGGTATAACTACAAAATCATAATGCCCATATCATGTCTGAAAAATTGTATTGTGAATATATTTCCCATTTACCTTTATCCAATGAAACCCCAACATAATATCAATCATTAAAAAAATTCTCCTTGGTGCTGATGAAAAAAATCATCGATATGATTAAAATGATTCTTTTTCTTAATATGGATGTTATGAAAAGCCGTATAACCAGTGAAAATTATCAGGGAACCATATTTATATTTTAATAAAAACAATAGGAAAACCCAAAGGAGACATAAATTAATGAATAAACCTTTATCTAGAAACCCCTACAGTTTATTTCTCATTTTAAAATGATATATTTGTGCCATTTTCTAAGGTGGTTTCGAAATTTTCTTAGTATAAGGTATAAAGTCAACAGTGAATTCAACTTCACGATTATGTATAAAAACATAAAATTTCTAATTATAAATAAATATATATTCATTCACTAATATTATATAACTAATTTATACATTTTTTGTATTTTCAAAAAGATGTTTTGTTTAAATTTCATAACTATTTTGGATTAATTTATCAGCTTCATGATATTTTATCAATGGTATGAAATAATTGAACAAAAGTTTCACTGATCCACAGTCAATATCAAAATTATATAATTTAAGATGAATAAATTACCAAAATAATATTAAAATATACCTTGGGAAGTTCAAAAAGTTTTTCTAGGAAGTCTATCCCATTAATAAAAATTGGAAGATTCATATTAAATGTTATTTCACTAAAATTTCCAACTAGAGTTTTCAAAAAAAAGTACATAATAATATTTTGATTTCGTATTCCCAATGTTCTTACAAATTTCTTATAAATAAATGAATTTGATGATCCAAATTTAAATAGATTGTTGGCATAAATTGAATAAATTAGTAAAGTACATATAATCACTACATTAGATGGTCATGCATTGACAATAATATTAGAAAATGATTTTTACATACCTTTGTAATTTTGGTCTTGATTATTTCTATCCTGAGTAACAAGATTTGGAAACAAGATATCATAATTAATAAAATAATTACAATAAAAAAATCTCACTAATAGATGGATATTAGTTACACTATTCTTTTGTTATCTAAGACTCTTTTCATTCCAGTCAATAGCAATACTACCAAACACAACACACTAGTAACACTTTTATAATTTACCATACATTTTCCATTATGTTTTTTCCACAAATATCATAATATGATAACCTGAGACTCTTACATCTAGTTTTATTTGATGAATAATTCCCCATTGCCAGTTATCCTAGCCTTTTTTTCCTAGAATATATGATCATCAATGAAATCCATTTCCAGCTTCTTAATATATTGAAAATTTTCTCATAACATTCAAATTCATTGGAATATAATTATATTCTATACCTTGATTTCAACCCTATGTAAATCTATTTATTATACTTTGAATATCCTAGATAAAATATGGTATATAAAATTTCAATCTTGTAAAATATTCTTCATACACTACTAAAATATCTTCATCCATTTACCTCAATTCCAAAAATTGTTTCCTTATCCTGTTTCAAATAACTATATGGAAATATTTATCAAGGAAGTGATTTAAAAATTTCTAAAATTCCATGGAATCAAACTCATCTCCCCATTTGGTATTATTCTCCAACATCCCCCTATAATTAGCTTCACCATTAAAATAATAAATTTGAATGGGTTACCTATTGATGTTCCTTACACCCAATGACTTGAAATAATATCATAAGGGAATTGAACGACCATTAAAATACCACTATTTTAAAATATCTACTAAACAATAGATTTTATTTTCTAAAATAGTTATCCACTATATTCATGTTCTTCTATTTAGATCATCCATATCTCTAATGTGGATTCCATCACAATTTATATTTTACATAATCTATGACATCATAATAAAATACTAATAGATTTTAATTCTGACCTTTCCAAATTTAAAAAAAAAGGATGTTCATCATCTTATTAGGGCCTTCATACTAAAACATTCATTTTTTACTATATATAACCACTCAATACAGACATAGTTTAGACAAAGAATCATAGTCTTCTTCAAATGTGATATCATTTTAATATAACCATTATGAAAAATATTTTTTGAAATTATTTTATGATTATCTTTAATTCTATAATTATCTAAACTATTGACTAATAAAAAATTTAAGGATGCCTCCTTAAACATTACATATTATAATAACTTTAAACTAGAAATTTCATTCTTTTATTCCCCATGATATTTTAGTTTTAGAGATTTAGGGAGTTATGTAATAACACTTAAATTTAAATCTGATAATTATAAAAAGTGAATATTTCTATTAAGTACACATTTTTATAGTAATAAAAAACATTTAAAATAAAACATAATTTATTTTAATGAACAATTTTCATAAATTTAAACTTTAATCCTTATATTCTCTTACCCATCCATAAAACATGTGATTTTATTTAAATTTATAGTGAGTTTAAAAATATTAGTATGGGACATAAAAATAAATAAATACATTAGTCTAGTAAAAAAATAAAAAATCATGGGAAAACATATTATTAAATAGTTATGTTTTTATTCCACAAGAGATTCATTTTCGATTAAAATATACTTATACAAATCGTTGGAATCAAATTATTTTCCTAAAATCTCATTACAAACATAGAAGTGTCATGTAGGTGTCTTGGGACATCATCATCTCAAAACCCATAAATTTTAGTAACCACATGGTGAAAATACAATATAATTATCCCAAAAAAATATTCATTACCAATGAATTGGATGATATCTAAGAGAACCCATCAAATTAGTTATATCAGGCTCACTTGAGGGATATAATGGGGATCAAATTCTCATATAATCAATTTCAGGATCATTTTTGAGCAATATTGGGGCTCAAAACATCCTAAAAATGGCCAAGTAACATATCCTGAATTTATCATTTGATAAATTCCATTAAACATTTTTTCAAAAGAAAAATTTACATTAAAATACCATTTTCTTTTAAGAATAAATTTGGAAAAGAAAAATAACCATAAAATGGGAATGTTGTATTTTTTTAAGAAAAAACGAATCACCGTAATGGAAGAAAAATTAAAATAATGTTTGGGGTGGTGGGAATGTTGTTTTTTTATATTCATTAAAATAAAATAATCATTTTTATCGTTTTAATGAAAGTAAAATATTTTGTAAAAATATTACCTTTTTAAGATTTTTCAAAGATTTTAGCATAAAATGAGTTATATAGTTTTTTTCTTTCTATATAAATATGTTTATAAAAAAAATTTAAAACCACAGATAGGGAGAATAATTAGCCTGAAAATAAATCATTATATAATTTTATTCATGGTTTTTGATAAAGTGTCCCATAACAAGATTCTGAATCCACAAGTATGTTATTTATCTTACTAAATAATATAATAATTTTAATTATTTACTTTTATGAAAACATTTTTCATGTTAACTTTTCCATTTATTTAATTCATTAACATTTCATAATAATTTACTTACACATTTAATTTAATTTCATACGTTTCGATGATATTTGGATCATAAGTACAAATTGACTTCGGTAGATTGACTATGTTCAATGTGGTTACTGTTCTATCAACTATAGAATAATAATCATGAAATAATTATAAATTTTTACATCCATTATATATTTAAATACAACCCATAAATATATTTATAAGGAATGATCTATGTTAAAAACATGGAGAAGGTAGGTTGTATATATGGATGCATGTCATTTCCACTTTTCAACAATCATTATAGAATGAAGGTATACATTATTTTACAATTATAGATAGATTATATTTTCTTGAATACAATATTATTTTATTAAATATACTTATATATATCATATATTTTATTTTCTAATAAAAAATTAATCTGATCTATTCGTGGATATGGTAGTCCACACATACGAATGATCATCATTATCATTTTTTTAGTCAATATAAAGGTAAATAAGTGAATGAAATATTATATTTTATAAATATTAGAAATATCACAAATATCATATATATACATTAATTCCATATTTATAACCATCAGTGATAAATGGTGTGGTAAATTAATTACATATGTTTATGAGGTGGGAGTCTTTCATATGCATGAATGATGGTTTCCACTCCAATTTGAAGGAAGATGAGATGGATATATGTATTCAAATTAACAAAAAAACCTAATTATATGGAATATGATATTTTCATTATATCAATATGGTTAAATAATATTTAATGTAGTTTGAGGAATAAATAAAACAGAAACACTCAGTTAAGAATGATACATATTGTTCACACAATCTCATAAGGATTAAAAAAAATAATTTATATGATGGATTTATAGAAAAATATACTATAGGATATTAGTAGCGATATAATTAATGGAATTTGGTAGATATTAGATAAACAAATTTTTTTATGAATGGTGAAATGAAAAGAATAGGTGAGAATTTTTATGTGATGGGAGGCACACTCTTGGAAATTTTAAATTAGCATAATTATTATTAATTAATTTTCTATTAAAATAGATCAAAACTGATTTATTTCTAGGATTGGATGAGTATGGGATGAAATTACCTCACAAAATAAAAAATTATCATGTTTTTAATATGTTTTTACCATTATCTTTTGGTTTTAACCCTTCTATAACCCTTTTTAAACAGACCAAGATAATGAGGATTTTTACAATTTAAGGGTTACAATAGTTACTATAAATGGGAAAAGTGTCATAAATTGACCATGGTTGATATTTTAAACCATATCTAAATACTATGGATGAATATATGATTTTTTATAATTTAATATTATTTAATAAAATATAATTTTTTATAAAATGTAACTAATGTAATTTTTTAGAACTATTTATTATTTTGAATTTACTAAAATAAAAAAAAAAATTGAAATTAGAAAAAAAAAAATTTTAGCACAACACTAAAATGTCATTTTAACCTTTAAAATTATTGGATCACATTAAATATCTCGAATTATTTTACTTTTAATATTTTTAATGTCATTTGTTTAATTTTTTCAATTAATTGAATAATTACTATGTTAATATTCTATTAGCATTTAAGGTAATTATATATTCACTAAAAATTAAAAATAAATGACCATTATTTAGCTGAATATTTTATATTTTAAAATGTTATTGTAACCAAATTGATCCTCTAGTTATCCCCATGTAAAATTAATATAGCTATGTAAAACAAGATTGTAAACTTTTTGACATCAATTAAATAAGTAATATAAAGGTTAAAATCAAATCCAAATGACCAAAAAATCTCAGATATTCTACCTTGGTATGATTATAGATGAGGAATAATCAAATAATAACATTAATTATTGTGTAAGGTCATTATGTAGAACTTATAATCCATTTTTTATATTTTAATAACACGAATAACCTTTTATCATTGCAACAAAAAATAATAGGGTTACTATTCATATTGACCATGAATAAAAGGGAATTATTTACAATATTTTTTCCAATGAATTTAAAATATGGAATCCATTTTTTAAAATAAATCACATATGTTTAACAATTTAATTTAAAATTAAGTTGCAGAAAAATGATGAGAATGTTTTTTAGAAAAAATCCCCATTTAATATATTTTTTTAAAATAAAGTCTACAAAAAATTTAATTTTCATAACAAAAATTTTATTATTTGAAATCAAAAAATAACTAAAAAAATTTTAAAAATAAAAAAATATAATTTTACATTGTAAATAATTTTAAAAAAACATATTTTTTAATAAGGATTTTTATTTTTCATTATTCACTACAAAATCAATCTTCTCAGAAAAATTATAAAACATTTATTATAAGATAACTTTGACATGTTGATTTCAAAAAAGAAACGAATTTTTTCATAATAATTTTTTTTTATTTTAAAATTATAATTTTAAGTAAACCATTAAAATAAAAGAGTTTTATAAAACCAATAATTAATATTTTTATAATTCATATAACAATATAATTAATATATTACGTAAATATAATAATAATTTATTCAATAATTAATTATTTTGTTATCTGTATCATAAATAAAATTAAAAAATTAATTATTTTATTATAAATAAATTACTTATATTGAAAATTTATAATTGTTAACCTCTAAAAAGAATTTTTATATTAACTAAATAATGTTAATTCCAAACTGAAAACATGTTAACTAGTATTATACACAAAAAAATATATAAACTCTAATAATAGGAATTAAAAGGCTATATTCCCCCCATTACATCCAATAAATTCATTACTTTCCATCATTATAGATCAATCTTCTCTTCCTAATAATTTTCTTTTTCTGTTTCTAAAAAATAATTTCTCTTTCCATGATTTTTATTATCATTGTAGGTTTTTTATCTACTAATGTTGATTCTAAAGGGTGTAGAGGATGTGGTTGATTTTCAATTTGAAAAATATTATTCTTTTCAATTTATTTTCCTATTTTAATTTGTACACTTGAGAGAGATGTAATCATCAATGGTTTCTTTTAATTTTGTCACAATGGTCCATTATGAGTAAATCATTTTTAAATTTTGATTCAGTTATTAAATGAATTGATTATAAATTTTTTGTAGATTCATTATATAGAAAAAATAATGTTAGTTAAATAAAATGAATAATTAGATACAATACATTACATTTCCCCCCTATTAAATTAAATGTGACAAAATAATTTTAATTTCTCTAACCTTTGTAGATATATTGAGGGATTATTATCATAACCATGACTAAATATATAATTTATAAGGAGATATATACACCACTATATTATGTAAGACTAATAAAATCATATTGTCTCAAATTATAAGAATATGTTTTGATAATCACTTTTCACAACCATTTGTGCCAAATATTCCTCTATATAATTATTGAAAATGATACCACTACTTGATCCATAGCACAAAATAATATATATTTTTTCTGATGGGACTTTAGTTTATGTAATACATAAGCTAAATTCATGTTATCTTACTTATGGAAACATATAAAACCATTAATTTATATACCTTTTTATATAAAATATTCCTTATCTAATATGGGGTACTGTGAGTATAGGTGAATTGACCAAAATTTTCTTGATATCTTTGTAATTTTCTTCACATTCATATATCCATAGGTATATGACTCCCTTCAATTTTAACTGGGTTATTAGAAATGAAAATAATGGGACTTTCTTTATAAAACATTGATATTATCAAAATAATCCTTGAAATATATATATCTATATCACAATGGTTGACATGGTTCATTATTAAATGACCCCTATTAATGAAGGATCTGTTGATATACTATTACTTATGATTATGTGACCCAATAATGATTCATTTTTTTGGAAAAATTAATATTTTTTGAACATGGAATAAAATTAATCCTTACATATGTTTTGTTGAATTACTCCTATTGATTTTCATGATTGTTATTACTCATAGAATATATAAGAATATAATCAAATAAGACTACCAAAAATTTATTGAGGTAATTTATAATGACTTTATTCATTATATCAATGGTGGTAGAATAGGAATTTATAATTATGAAACGCATCACTATGAACACATTGTGTCCCTATCAAGCATGAACAGATTTCTTGGGAATATCCTCTCTATATTACCTTAATTGATAAAATCAATATTGAAGTTAAATATTTGTGATGCATTGAGTCCCTTTGTAGTTGATCAATGCTGTTTTTTGATACAAGGTAGAGTACATTGGTTATTGATCTTGATCATACTATGTTTATGTCAATGAATTCAAATATTAATGGATCCATCCTTATTATTAACAAAGTTAACTAGAATAGCCCATAATGAATCAATTAGGTTTATAAAAACCTTTTTTAGATTCTTTTGGAGTAGAATCCTTAATTATCCATATTATATGTTTGATTTTCTATAAGAACTCATTGTTATTCTCATAAAACTAAGTATGAGTTCAACTAAATACTCAACACCAAGATTTAGGGGGATGGAAAATATTTTATTTGAGAAATAAGTCAATATCTTCACATATAATAGACATGTCATTAATATTTAATTTATCCTGTACTATTTGAGAAAACACTCACCATGTTTGGGTATCATGACCCATACATTGGAAGTAAATTATATAAGGATTTCATATTTATCCTTGCACTGATGAATGATTATAGGATTTTTTGGGATATTATATGAGATTTTTGTATCATGAAAATTGAAATCAACTCATGTTGGGAGATCTAATTCATTATCATGATCAAATTCAATTATTCTAATAGAATATGAATTATATATAAAACAAGTATATCTCCACAATCAATAATCACAGAAGAGTTATTTACCTTGGATACAAAAAATAATAACACTCCTGGTGCATTTACTAATAATTCAATATCTAAAGACTAAGGATACAAAGAAATTGTTATATCATAAATGAAATATAGAATGTAATATAATGTACTAGAATTATATAATATGATTTTTGTTCATTAGTGAACCTATTAACACCACAATTTCATGACCCTTTTTCAAATATTTTACTAAAAAAGTTAAATGTGAGTAACCTTTAAACCAATCTAATGAAAAGAAGATTAAATAATTTTTTGAATATGAATAATAAGTCTTAATATGTCTTAGTCTATGCCATATATAGTTTATCCTATGATATTTTTTTCTCAACCTTGGTATTATTATGTTGGGTTATCTTATACTTCTCAACCTAATAAAAAAATATTTAAAACACATTCTCATACAAACAATGATATCATGACCATATCATAAAATCATGTTACATAATTTCAAAATTTTTAATATTACATCACTAAAATTATCACACAATACAAGAATCTAATGGCCTAGTGTCATTGTATACAATCTATAAAAATTTATTATTATACATTATTTCACCAAAATATCTAACAAAATTATCTAGAAAATAATTTTTCCTAGTAATATTCTTTGATATATTATCCTAGGGAAATGGAAAAACATATGTAGGAGTGAGATAAAAATATCAATAAGGGAAAAAATAATCAATCTATCTTAAAGGATTATATCATAATCATGTGATAAAAATGATCAAGATAGAAATATATAATTCAAAAGAAAATTGAATCATAAATATGTACAAAAGAAATTATGTAAGGAAATGTGACCTAAAAAGTGTTATCATGGAATCAAAATATATACCATTACATATGAATGTAGAAATATGGGACAATAATCATTATTCAAATATCATAACATCGATTTTTGGAAATAACACAAGTGAATGTGAAATATATATTATTTTCAATATTTTTTTAGGAATTTAAATTATTTAATACTCAATAATTTTTCATTTTAAGGTGCATTCTATCATTTATGCTTCTTAGGGAATTTTTAGAATTACTATGAATTTCATAATTATTAAATTTAATTTTTTTTATCACTGGGATGATTCAGTTGTACCTTCTCCCAAACCAATTAAAATTAATAAACTCAATATCTTAGGATTACATAGTTTACTGAATTCATCTTCATCAACTATACTATGTGGTGAATTTAATATTAAGAAGGCCAAATTAATCAGTCATTGTGGAAAACATTTTTGGAAAACCAAATTGATATACTTTGATTAAATAATTAACATCTTTTTGTTAAAAATATCCAAATTTTTTTATTCTCTTTGAAATTGAAGGTTGAATTTAAAACTCATTTCAAAATTATATTCCAGTGTGAAATTAACCTATTTATATTTTTTATGAATTCTTAAACGTTAATGAATATGAAATGTTTTCTTGGAAAAAAAATGTGCTTCAGTAAATCAAGGATAACTTTTTCAACTAATTGAATATGGATATGAAATTTTGGGAGAATAAGTTATAAATGAAGGTGAAAAAAGTATGAAAACCAACACAGGAAAAACCATCGGGTAAGATGAATATTATAAAAAAATTTATATAAATAAGTTGGTTAGAAAATTTCATAAACCAAAATCTAAAAATAAATGTCTCCACTTCCATTTTGAGAGTTAAAAAGGAGTGGATGGATATGCTAGAGAATTCACACATTCAAGTTATATATATTTTTATTCTTTGTATTTATAGTTATAAAATTAGCCTTTATTTCCCATTATTCTCGATTATCCTTCGTATGGAGGGGTAAGGTACTAATTGACTGGGGGAATGAGAGGTTTTCCTTTGTAATTTATGAGTTCTTTAACTTCATGTAATTAAACCATGCCTATCATTTGTTAAACTAGATTAAAAAATAAAATATAATTTTTGATTATCATGTGTTATTTTACATTGTTTCATATTATGTTTTTTCTCAGTAAATTAACATTTTCTCACATGAAAATGTTTCGGTCCTTAAAATATAGAACATGATAGAGGTAGGTTGTAAAGTGATCCACTATTTCTTATTTGTGTACAACTGGTTGTGGGAACTCTTGGATGTTTAATAATAAAAAGACCCAACTGGGAATTTCCAAATGAAAATAAGAGGGACCACTATAACAATTTCCCATTATAGAAGGAGTCTAGACCAAACTGAGATCTTAGTCGGGGCTTTTATCCCCATTTCTATTTTAACAAGAGAGAGAGAGAAGAATCTATCACTCATTTGCCTAATAGAAGATGAATGGATAACATGGGAACTCGGGTATAATTTAAATTATAAAATATACCATGACCTAAATAACCTTATTATCAAACTATTTTCAATCATATTCTTCATTTATATTTTTTTAAAGAAACATTCAATTTCAAAAAACCCCATTTTCAAACATAAAAGGGAAGGGACAATGGATTTTATTCACTTATATCTAAAGATTAACTAGGATAAACACTATAACAAGAATTAAAATTGGTTGAATAACTATTTTTAACATCCCATGATATATGTTGATCAATACATGGAACCATTTCTAGTTATCCAATGCCATCAATATATTTCAAACATCCCTTGAATGGAACAAATAACACTAATCCTTATCCACTATATCCTGAAATTGAAAGAACCATATTGAATAAATTTAGAGGAATTTATTTTCAATACGAATTTGATAAAATCACTCTTGTATAATTAAGTGGATCCTCATGTGTTCACAATAAGCCTAACATCATTCAGGAAAATCCTAACCAGATCCTTAGATACCTCTCTGAAGCATAATTCCATAATAGAAAACAAATAAACTTGATATTATATAATTATAAAATAAATTGAGATTTTAAAATCATAGGTAATAAAAAAATAAATAATAAATATTCCTTATTAATATTCATCAATTAAATTTTATAGATTTATATTAAATATAATAATATTAGGTAATATTTCAGTCCAAAGGAAAATGATTTATTTCTAACTGAATTATGCTTTCATGCATTATATGGTCACATTTAAAACATTAATTTATGAATTTTTTTATAATTTATTTTAAAAAAAAATACATTTTTTAATTTATCATTTGAAAATTATGTTATGATGAAATTTTGGTAAGTTTATGTAATGTTTTATTTTTCTATTATATAGTCTTAAATAACGATTTTTATTGAGAATTATCACTTCTTTATAAGAATTCAAAAATCTTCATTTTCTGTTAAATATTTTTAAAAGTAACATTATTTAATTTATATATTTAATAATATAATTAATTTGAATTGGTTTGATTTTTCTGTTGATTTTTGCAAAAACAATTATACGTAATAATATATAATCTCTAGAAAACTGCATTTCCTCTCATATTGAAAGTTTAAATTTAAATTAAATTATGACACTTATATGAATTGAAATTAGTAATTTTCACAAAATATTTATAATCATAAATATTAATATTATTTAATGATTTGAATATATCTTTTTTGTGATAATAAATAGTAAAAATAGTAAAAATCTATTACGACAGTTATATTGAAAGATAGTTTAGAATGGCTTAAAATAACATGATAATGGTTAAAAAGTAATTAAAACATCTATAAGTAATATTTTGCGACCATATTTCAACACCGTATCATGATTTATGATCAATTGGTCCATTTTGAAGACATTTTTCTTGATTAATACCTTATTTTATTTCAATATTTTGAACCATTCCATGTTTTTCCTCTCACCCGCTTATAAAATGACCACATCCTCCCATTACCACAATTAAATAGAAATTTAGTTTAGAAAAAAAACCACCATAATACCTCCCAAAATTCCATTATCTTTATCTAGAGGCCTTATTTTGAGTTGAATAAAAACAAGATAGATTAAGGTGTAATAAAAATGTTATTTTCCACAAAAGAGGTATAACTTTTAACAAGATTTTTTAGTTATTGTTTCTTCTTATAACTTCATTAAAACTCTTAAAAAAAATTTAACAAAACAATTATATTTCATAAAGTTAAAATTTATTATGGTAATTTTTAAAATTTATTCTATATCATTCTTTATATAGTGAGAAATTAAACTATTGTTCATCTCTGTGTTGGAATACCTCCTTCCAAATTAATTTCATTTGTTTTGCACCACACATTTCACAGCTAGTTGTAATGATGTATTTGAAATATATATATGTTTATTATGAAATAATCATAAATATTACATTTAAAATTATACATTGTCTTCCCCATATTCTTTAAAAAGGAAAATGTTACTCATGCATACGTATGACCTACTATCTCCATTATTATAATATAGTTCATTTTTCATGACCATATTATATAGTTAGATATAAATGAATAATTAATTTTCAATTTTTTTAATTTTTTCCAGATTATTAGTTAGGATATTATATAATAATGACCAATTTTAGCTTTATCAACATGAAAAATGCTTTTAGAAATTACGAACCAAACATCATCAAAATATCCAACATGGATATAACATACTAATTATTTTGATAGATCCGTAAAATTATTGAAATAAATTGTTTAATGATAAAGGATTAAACCTAGAAAATGTTCTTAAGAAAATAAATAATTGATAAAATTTTGTTGTATAGGTGATAAAGAATATATGTAATAAGAAATTCTCAATGTAATGGATTCATTACCATAAGAACCTCATTTTAAATATTTCCAAGATTAATTTTCTAAAACATTTTCATGCATGTGAAAATGCATAATTTTTTTAAATGTATTAATATTGAAATAAATTAATTATAAAGGTAATTTTATATATGTTTTTACTTTATTTCAATGGTTTTCTAATTGAAATTTTTTGAATATTTTATGAAGAATATTTTCTCAAAAAAGACAAATGAATGTTTAATATTGACATATACAATGTCAATTGATTTTTCCACCACCATTACAATTATTTTCAAATTGTATTCCTTTATATTATTTCATGTTTTCTTCAAATAAAAACCATCCTTACTTTTTATATAGTGATTTTCTAAATGGGATTTAAATGGAATGGATATTTAGATATGGGAAAATCTTTTTCTCATTGATGAGAAGAATATTTTTATGAGTATAATTATGTAAAAGATATATTTCGTATGATTTGATATTGGTATGGTTAATAGATATTTTTTTGATGATATTTATGCCCAATATAACTTGATATTATGGGTGAACTAAATATTTCTCTCTAATACACTGGGTAAAGTGGCAGAGTTAACATGTTATATGTTTCTCCTATGAGAATATTGGAATTTTCTGAGTAGTTTATTCTATTTAAAAGAGTTATTATATTAGTGATTTTAAATATATTTATCACTTTTCATATATGGTTTATTCATTGTTTCTATGATTCTTCACATAAATATTATTGTTTATCAAGGTAAACTAATGAGCTACTATTTTAAGGAAAAATCAATATAGTTTCGATGAATGAAATGTATAACTTTTGAAAAAATTATCATGAGTTTTTTATAATTGTAAATAACCCTTTATGAGTATAATTTTATCATTAAGATTTCATTTGAAGTGTTTTTTGAAAAAATTTGGGTAGTGAAGTTTTTATCTCGTGTGAGGAAATGTCTATTTCAACTCATTTTTTATTATGAAATAGAACAAAATTTTATAATGTGAAATAATGCACTAATGTGTATCTTTATTTTTTATATATTTCCCATACTGATATTTTTTTCTCATACAAAAATTGTAAATAATCTATAGTTATTTTTAGATATGATTATAGACACAAATGAGGTCAATATTAAAATTGTGAAGATATGTCACATAAAATAAATCATTTTATAACATAGAAATTTTATAATGAGGAAAAAATTTATACTGAGTTTGAGTGTCAATATTATAATGAATTATTTTTGTAAGGGTTATGTCCTAATTAAAAACATAAATATTCATTGAGAGTTTAGGAAAATTTATTCTTATATAAGGATTCAATTAACATATTGTTTAAGGTTAGGTCCTCATGGTTGGTATGAAATTAAAGGGTTAGATAAATTTAGAGGTTACGATAATGTATGTTTGTGTCCTTAAGATATTATAATTTATATTTATCTTGATAATGAATTTAATGCTTAAAATGTTTTATTATCTAAACAATTTCAATTTATCATAATGACTAATCCAATTATATTTAAAACACCTTATTTCATATTTATCATAATTTATCATACTACAACAAATATATTATTATGTGAAATCATGATTGAAATGTTTTATAATTTATAGTTATCTTGATAATGAATTTAATGCTTAAAATTATTTATTATCTAAACAATTTATATTTATCATAATGACTAATCCAATTACATTTAAAACACCTTATTTCATATTTATCATAATTGATCATACTAAAACAAATATATTATTATGTGAAATCGTGATTGAAATCATGATCCATATTATTATTTTCAATCATGATCCATATGAAAAATAAAAAATTTATAATTTGACATCATGCAATAATGTGTATGAAAGTAAAGGGTTAGATAAATTTAGAGGTTACGATAATGTATGTTTGTACCCTTGAGATATTATAATTTATAGTTATCTTGATATTAATTTAATGCTTAAAATATTTTATTATCTAAAAAATATCTATTTATCATAATGACTAATACAATTACATTTTAAACACCTTATTTCATATTTATCATATTGATCATACTACGACCAATATATTATTATGTGAAATCACTAAGAGTACAATATCCTTAAAATTTTGTAACCTAGAATGGATGGAAATGAAAATATGAAATTTTTTATATAAATTATTTGTTGACCTGGAATCTAAATGATAAAGTAATCTATGAAGGAGAAAAACAAAATCTACTATAGAGGATCATGTTGATATTCGTGCATTTTTGACATATCACCCTTTAGCATTCATCATACCTTCTAACTAAGTTGTAGATACATGAAGGATTAAATATCTTGAAAAGTTATTCGAAGAAATTGGTAATTCGGTGAATTAATGGAAAATTTTTCATATGTCTCATGATTGAAAATAATAATATATTTGTTTTAGTATGATCAATTATGATAACTAATAAATAAGGTGTTTTAAATGTAATTTGATTATTCATTATACAAATGTGTGTTCAATAAAGAGATTGAATGATGGGAATCAGAAATAATTTAAGATTAAGGTTGTGGTGAAATCCTTTGAATCTATATTAGTAGATGTTGTTCCATCATACAAAGTGGTAACTAGTGCATTACTTATATTTTCTTATTATGTTAATTTATTTTTCGATCTCAGGTCTACAACTTCATTCATTTATGAGAAATATGATGGTACAATTAAAATTTCAATTTAATAAATGATTTCAGTATTTATATTACAAAAAAACTGGTATAGTATTAAGGAAACACAATTTTTCAAATATCTTCCTCTTGTCATCCATGGAATCATTATTTCTTCAAACCTTGTTTTCTTTCCCATTTTAGAAAATGATGTTATTCTAGGTAAGGATTTGAATTTTTTATCTTGGAATGATAGATTTTAGAGGAAAATAAGTTTTTTAGAATAAGTTTTAGTTTTTATATAATAATAAATTTATACCTTTGATAACATATCAGTATGCTAGAAAAATTTTAAAATAGGGAAATGAATGTTATCCTAATCATATTGTTGAAAACACGAGAACTGTTCAGAATGGGTTAGTAGTAAAAGAATATCTGTATTTTTTTCTTAATTAGATTCAAATTATTATAAATGATTGGGAATGTAAATTTACTATTTACTTATTACCCTATACTATTGAAATTTAATGACCCCATTATAGAATAGCTCATGTTGAGACTCGATAATTGAAAAAAAAGTTAAAATTATTTATTCATAACAGTTCCACTCATCAAGGACCATCACAATAGGGTTTAAATATTTTATTTATTAAGAAAAATGAATGTTCAATTTGGGTTTTCTTTGATTATAGATAATTTTATAACATTACTATAATTACTAAGTGTTTGTTTCCTCATATCGATCACATGTTTGATCAACTCCTTAGAGCTTAATATATTTGGAAGGATAATATCTAGTCTAGTTTTAGTAAACTAATTGTCAAAGAGTATTAAATCCATAGGAAAACATTTCATACTAGGTATGAGAATTATGAGTTTCTGCTTATTCACTTTTCTTTGAGTAATTCTCCACATAGATTCATGTATGTTATGAATATACTTTTCCATAAATATTTTGATAAATTTTTGGTTGTGTTTATTGATGAAATTTTAATATATATAAAATGTTATGTGGATAATGGAAAACATATAATAATTATTATATAACCCATGAATAAAAATATGTCAAATTGATTATTTATTAAATTTTAATTTTGGTTACAAAATATTTTATTATTTGGAAATAATGTATATAAATATATAATAATTGCTGATCCCACTAAAACTAATGTTCTTTGTCAACGGAAAACATCTACAAATGATACTATGATCTGTAGTATTATTGGATTATAATGATATTAATGATGGTTTTTTGAAAATATTTCATGGTTATATATCCACATAAAAATGATATTATTGAATATAGTTAAGTTCCTCTAGATAAAGGAATACGATGAATATTTTCATGGATTGAAAATACGATTTGTAAATGTACAATTTTTTGAACTTCCATCTAGAAATAGTGAAATTTTAATATACAATGATGGTTACATGATACTAAATGGGCATGTCATGATGTTGAATTATATGGTAACCACATATGTTTCACATCAACTAACACCCCATGGGAAAAATTATAATACACAAGTCCTTGAGTTGGTGGCTGTAGTGTTGTATTTAAAAATTTATAGAAATAATTTATATGGTGTATAATATAAAATATATACGAATAATAAAAAATATAAGTATATATTCACGTAGAATGAGTTTAACATGGGACATAGGAGATGGATAGATTTCATAATGTATTGTGACTACACAATTCATTACTACTTGGTTAATGAAAACTAAGTAGTTCATTCTTTATGTTGGAATAATAATTCTACCTTAACCATGCACCATCTAGAACATGAACCTTTGGTTAATGATTTTATAATTATTGGCTTATAAATTTTGAAAGCATGAACTCCCTCTATTTTATTTTATGAGTGATGTATAATCATTATAGTCATAAATAATTAATCTATATAAGAAGGAGGATCATATTATATTGGAAAAGGATGAATTTTCTATGAAAAGTATGTTTTATGAGTATATTTTTGAAAAAGAAGGTGTTTTGATATTCAAAAATGGTTATGTGTTCCATGTTACCCTTATATGAAGAATAAATTATTGGGTGAGGCTCATAGTTCCCCATTTTTACTCATCCTTTCTACACATAAATGTAATGATTCTTTCAAGAACATTATTGAATGGAAGGAATGAAGAAACATATTGCTGATTTTACTATAAAATGTTTCAATTTTCAATAAGTTAATGCCAAATAATAAATACTTAAATTGTTTCTTCTACAATTTATTGTGCCAAAATTTAAATAGGTAAATATATCTAAAAATTTGGTGGTGGGATTACCAAATGAATCATGATGTAAAATTGTGATTTGGATAATTGTTGATCGATTAAATAAATCTCCAAATTTTATCTGCATTACATATAACATGAAATTAGATTAACATTCTAAACATTATGATAAAAATATTAATAGACTACAAAGAGTACCTATTTCCGTTTTATCATATCATGATCCTAGATTCACCTCTAATTTATAGAATGGTCATTAGAAGTCATTTTGTACTAAATATTATTTTAATACACCCTTCCATTCTAAATATGACTGACAGTCAGAGTGAATGATTTAGACTTTAGAGGATAATATTTGATCTTGTTAAATGTATTATTAGGGGATTTTGGATCATAATTTGACAATGGTTAAGTTTTATTATAATAATATTTTTCATTCTTTTATATATATGTCATCTTTTTGGTCATTATATAGAAAGTAGTGTCGGAATCTAGCTTGTCGGTATGAAGTTTGGGAAAAATATTTTTGGGGCCATAATTAGTAGATGAACGAGTTCTGAAGGTAAATATGATTTATTACAAAATGAAGGAAAAAAATTAGGTATAAAAGTAATATAGATATTTAGATGAAACATCACTCATTCGTGTTAGGCGATAATGATTTTCATAAAGTATCTCCACAGAAAAGTGGAATGTGTTTTTCAAACATAGGGAATGTAATTCAATAGATTATTAGACCATATGAAATTATATTTTGGATTGGATAATTTTATTATCAATTTTCCTTTACTCGAATTTTATCTTAGGTACATGACGTATTTCATGTTTTGTTGTGAAGATATTTTGTGTCAGAAGCATATAATGTTTTGAGCCCTGAATTAGTTCAGGTGGAGGAAACCCTTTATTATAAGAAAGAATATGTACATATTTTGGAGAGCAGAGAGTAAATGGTGTGGAATAAATTAATTTAATATCATTTTAATTAGTGGGAAAACATAAATATTTATAAGAATGTATTTATATCATAAAATACTAAGAGGGAATGATATCCCCACTTGTTTAAATAGTAATTCAAATAGAGAATAAGAAAATTAAAAATATGGAATAATTCAAAAACACAAATAATGAAAAAATTAATCATTTTACATATTATTAATATTTATAAATTATATTTTATAATTTTATATTCATTATAATAATATTATGTAATTCTTAATTCATAAGGGAAAAAATTATTTCTAAACAAATTATGGTTTCATACATTATATGGTTTTATTTAAAATTAAAATTAATAAATTTTAGAATTATAATGTTAAAATAGAATATTGTTTTGTTATTTATGATGTAATAATTATATTAGGATTTTTTTATAATTTTAGAAATGTTTTATTTTTTGAATGAATAGTGGAAAATATTGATTTCTATTGAAAACTATCATTTTGTTTCAAGAAATGACATAGTTGAATTTTTATATAAAACAACTTAATAGTAAAATTTGTTCATTTATTTTATGAATAATACAACTATTGTCATTGTAATCAATTTTATTCATTATTTTTATAACAACTTTGTATACTTCAGAAGGTATTTTTTCTTGAAAAGCTCATTACATAAAATTTTATGGTATTCATTTTAATTTACAATCATCCACTTTTGTGAATTGAAATTGATAAAATGGAATGAGTGGTTTTAATTAATAATCATTCATATTATGTAATAGTATGAACTTAATTTTCAGTCATAAGGAAGAGTAAAAATAATAATAACTTGTCACTATAATTAATGATAAAAAAAGTTTTAATGGGGGTTAAACTAAACTGACAAGGGTTAAAATTACCTAAATACATGGATAAATATACTTTTTTGGTCATATTTTATTCCTATATCATTTTAGCTTCATAAACTGTCTATTTTGATGCCATTTGTTTTAGTAAGAATTTAATATATTTTAATCATAATAAAATGTATCACCACGCCCCCAAAATCCTGGAGCTGGTGTCTATGACCATTACATTGGTATGATTAAAATGAATCAAATCTTGAAGGATTGAAGAGTTAATACTCTTGGTAAACATGATAAAAACATGAGTCATGTATTAAAAATTAATGAACTAATTACAAACTAATTTTTTTCGAAGATTACTTCATTTCCACATAGAATATCCTTAAATATCTTTCATAGTATACTTCTTGGATTGTCAGGGGAATGGAATCAAAATAAGTTTGGGATTAAATACTCATTAAGGGTAATGTATAGTGTAAAAAATAAAGATTAAATGAGAATAATAAATATTAATGGTTAATATCTAAACACACATTCCATATAATCAATTAATTTAGAAGGAAATGCGTAAAAAATATGAAAATGTATATAACTAAGAAAAAAATCCATTAAAAATTACTTGATATGGTATAATCAATTTGGAATAGTAAATAACTGAAAACCATTCCATTAAATAAATAAAATAAGAATTAAATACATCCATACATTTTTTCAATGATAAAATCTAATGGATAATAATAAGTAAATAAAAATAAAGGAAATTTTTAATTGTTGGACATCATGTTTCCCAGTCACTTGTCACCATTACTATAAATAAGGTATAAAATATAATGGGTAAAACCCCATTAGATTAGGATATCAAAGTTATTTCATACCAAGAGACAACCGATGCATCAAGGGGATTAATTTAAAGGTCCACTACCCATAGGGCTTGCATTAACTAGTACCAAACCCAAATAGTTCATGTCTAATTCATTCCACATATATCTAATAATCAATTTAAATAAACAAAATTCATTATTAAATATCCATATTTAGTAAAGTATTCAGATTTATCAATCATTCCCCAGTCAATTAAATAACTGTCAATGTATACTTCGTATGTAAAAATGATTTATTGTTTAGTAAATAAAAACATCCATGAAAATGATGTGGATAAATAGGGAAAATTAAATGTTCAAGGAACATAAGAAATTGAATATTTCAATGGTATTAAAAGGAATAAAATTTGTGAATGTAAAAAATATCCTTGGTCAAAGGATTAATAAATCATCATGTGGAAAATTAAGGATGGTATCAATAAATCATATCCAATGTTGAGTAAAATAAATGGTTATTATCATTTATGAATGTAAATACAATAAAAGATCATTTAAAGAAAATTCTTGTGGAAAATATACTATTTATTTGGAATTTTTTTAAAAATCCTATACTATGAATATAATTTTCTAAAAAAAATTAATTAAAATGTACCCTTTTAAACATTCAGTGTAATTATTAAAAATATGAGTGCAGGTAAATTTAAACATGGCGTTCAAGGTAAAATAAACATTTTTTTCATGGTAAAAGGTTAGAACATTACCTTGTTCAGAGAGTGACATGAAGATTCATTTGAAAAAATATTAAAATAAAAAATGGGTAAAATTTTATTTAATAAATAATTTTTCTAAGGTTAAAACATTTTTGAAAACCTTTTTAGAATAAAAGTTTTTAAAATAAAACAAGTACGTTGAGTAATTAAATTAATTTTTTTGTTACAAAAACATTTCTAATGAATTTTTAGTACCATAGATTGTAAAAATGGTACAAATACATGAAAAAGTTAATGAATAAAAATATGAGAATAAAATAACAGGGTATATTGAAAAATGGGTACATAATTCCCTCAAATGGAAATTGAGGTGTAAACATTCTTGAATAATATTAGATTCTGATGAAAACCCTAAAAAAGGCCGTATTTTTTAAATGAGACTCAAGAAATGAATTGATTATGTGTGTCAATTTATGTAAAAATAAAATAAGTGGAAATAAAACAAGATATAGTAAAAATTTATTACACACATAATCACAAAATATTATAGACAATGATGAAGTAATATACCCAAAAGAAAATAAATTTGGTTGTGGAATTTTTTCTATTTAGTAACACAAAATTCGAATCCAATTAGAAAAAATAATTAAAATTTTACAAAAAATACGATGAAGTTAAAATAATTTATGATATAATATATCAAAATCTAAATTTGATACACCAAAAAAAATTAGTAATTGGTGAATATGACATTTATATTACAGATGTAAAAAGTGATATTAAAATCCATCATCTTGATTTTCCATTCGAGAGATAGAACTTTAACCTACAATGTAATGTTTTAAATAATGTTAGAAACATATACCATAAAAATATTAATATTTATTATATCATATATGATCCTCTTATAATATCCTATTACCCATTTATTAGTAATCATTCATTATTTCCCCTATTTTGGGTGTTAATTGTCTAGTTTATTGAGTATGTTTTAACTTTTTTTTGTTCCAACAACAAAGATCACTATTTCATCATATCTAGGATTTAAACCATCATTTAAATGTTATAAATATTCTGTATATATATATAAATATATAATTATTTATAGTTATCTATAATATTTGGAGATAGGAAACGAAATGCACTGTTCATGGAGACATTAGGCCGTACGTACACATGAAATCTACTTCATTTCTTTGGTGTATTTTAGAATAATGAATAGTAATTGATATATATATATATATATATATATTAAAAATTATATTATCATTTTTATTTCATATATCTCAAATTGGAATATTAAAATGTTCTTTTACACAATCCATGTATAGCATGAAAGGATCTCATCGCTTGGAGGAGGTGGTAGTCCACATTTACACATACAATGTTATCATATTTAAAAAAAATGGGAAGACATGAAGGTATGTGTTATATATAATTTTCATAATAATAAATATGTAATAAATATCATATATTTCTTACATAAACATCATTTCTATAATAATTTCCATCTACAAGAGTTTTTTATGGATAAATGAACAATATCGTTTCATGAGGTGGTAGCTCATTATAAACAAGAATGATATGTTTATTACCCAATAGATGGATATGTGTGTAAGTTTAGTTATAAAAATTATAATAAAAATATCTTAGTATATTTAGTTTTCTAAGGTTATTATATTATAGTGGAATAAGAAGAGTTTAGGGGGTTTAGAATAAAATAAAACAGAAGTGCTTGGGATAGTATGTTACCTCTTCTTTGGGTAACACCTTTTAGTTTGCACAAAAGGGGTAATTTGGATGGATTTATTACAAAATTGAGTATAATAGGCTTAGGGGAGGTATTTTGGGAGATTATATTATCAGTGTTTAGTCGAGCCAATGTGGCGTGAGAGGTGTCAGGAAGTGGGAGGGGTGAATGTATTTTTATGGTGGATGAGGAGTAGCATTCTTATAATTATTTGAAAAAGGAATTCCACCCACGTTTTCTCCACAAAACGAGGATCCAATAATTGACCAAACTCTAAAAAATAGAGTATATTTTTGAAATATTATCATAAAATGTAATTTTTACAAGTTTCTAGTTCATTTTGTCCCTTATTTTTATGGTTCAGTCCCTTGTTTAGCTAATTTTTCTCTTAATTATTTTAATTAATTCAAATTGCATTCAGTAAAATTTTTATAAAAGAACTAAGTTTACCTTATTTGAAATATTAAATTATTATGATTCCAAATATGTAATCAATTTTTCTAAATTCCAATCGAAAAATTAGTTGAAATTATTTTAAAATCAATCCAGCAAATAGGACGACAATTGAAGTTCTTAATGTAAAAATATTCAAAAGTTTATTAGTTTTATATAAAATTTAAATGTTAAATGTATTTCAATGTCTTAAGTTGGATTAATATATCTATAATTTATCTAATTATAATTTAAAACCTATTAAAATTATAATTTTACACAAAAAATAATTTAGATGAAACACCAGTTTTGAATTAAAATTCCGTATTTTTTATTATTCATTAGAAAATTAAACTTCTCATAAAAAAATTAATTTTTATTGTGGAATATAAAATTTTTAATAGTGCTAAAAATTTTACTTGTAATAGGTTATCCATTAAAATATGTTAAAAGTACTTTTTATACAAATATTGAATTTTTATGATAAATATTGGGTTTTTTCATATCTTATTCTTATGAAATAAATTAGAAAAATGTAAAAACTATTTTATTCAATATATAATATATATTAAATTAATATAACTCACTAATTATAATTAATTTAGTTTATTTGTATAAAATAGTTTCTGAAAAAAGAATAGTCTTTTATAAAAACATTTTCTTTATATTCAGTATGTTATTATATTCATTTCTAAGTAATTTTTAACCAATGAATTCATTTTATATTTGTATAAACCATATTTTTTATAATTTATTTTATACTACTCAAAACCTCTAATTTAACTGATCAATTATATTATATTATATTATATAATAATATCTTAATAATATACTATTTTTTAGTAAAACTCGGTCATGCGATTGTCACAAGAAATCGAAGAAAATCATTGTTGTGTGTGACACAAGATAAATGAATATTTAATTCATTGTAATATATATCATATATTAAATTTATTTAATATTGTAATTATATTTTAATTTCTTGTGATATTAAATCCCCTTATATGCTTGGTGTTGCGTTTCATGCATGATAACGAATATAATGTTCTTAAATTAGAATTTCTAATCATTACATTCTCCCCACCATAATTATATGGAATCCTCACAATTTAAACTCGATATTATAAATAGAGGGTTTGGTATTCAAATTTATATTTTGAAATCCTGCACCATGAGAAGAATTATCAAATAACCCTCTTAATATTAGAAAATAAAAATTGTAATTGTCACATGGAATAACATATAAATAGGTTTCTACATATGATAAAATTTATGGAAAGTGAAAATATGTACTTGGAGGAAAAGTGAATTTATTTATAGGGAACAATTGAGATCATCAATCACAAACATGTGAATGATCAATGGAATGGTGGGGGCCTCAAGACAATAAATCCATGAGGAATTAAAATACTATTAGTTGAATAAAAATTCATGTATTGGGACAAAATTTTATTTCTAAATAATTTTACTATTGGTAGATAATTCTTGTACTTACTAGTAACATTAGGATATATACTTAACATGTTTCTATAAACAAATTTCCCACCCATTGTTCTTTGAAGAATTTCTAATTCATCGATTACATCAGTAAATAGATAAAAAAATTAACATTGATTCTTGAAGAAATAATATATGATTTTAATGGATCTTAAGGCCCATAAAATAGGGAAAGTTATAACTATTTGTCTCTATATATTCTCTAAAGACAATATGGTTATTACATTTATCTCTAAACCTCAAAAGTAACACTACTGATTTATAAAAAAAATTATTCGAATTATTTAACAAAAAATAATTACACATTAATAAAGACATCACGTAGGCTATTGGTAGGAAAAAAACCTTACCACCCTTTGATCATGGGTTGAAGCCTCATGGACTTACCAAAAAATAATGGGTTGTCACCCAAAATAAATGTTTTCTTTTTTTTAACCAAATAAAAACAATTTCTAAAATAAATATGATGGAAATACTTGAAATAATGTTAATCACTAAATAGACTTTTAACTAAGGATTTCAATACAAAATAATACATCAATACTTCATCCACTTATTTCCACATCACTCCCTCCTTTGTATTGAGTTTATCCTTTAGAAGATGGAATTTACTTTAGGGATTCCTTGGTTCCCCATATTTAAGGAAACAAACAATAAATGGATCCATATGATGAGTTTTATTTTCTTCCGCTATACTCTTAATTTTTCCTCATAAATTTGTAGATTTATTTCCTTATTTCTAGAGAATAAATAATTTCTCATTTTGGTTGAGACATTTCCTAGGTGTCTCCTTAAAAAAATTTCATGATAGTAATTGATCCATTTTTTCCATGATCACCACCACTCAAGCTCTTAGAAACCTCAATCCTTCTATTGTTTTCCAAGTCTGGGTGTTGGTTATGGTATATTTTGAAAATCATATTTTTTTTAAAAATGATTTAGAATGCACACATTATCAATTACCTCCATAAATACCCCATTTGGTATATCATTATAAACACATTTTCCTTCATATTAAACGTTAACGTCACTCATTCGGGTTCCATCCATTGAGCATAAAAATAAAGAATATTGTGGGGGGAAATGTTAAAATTGGGGAAAATGTATAATCATTTATAGGATATCTAAATTATAACACCTTTTTTCAGCCTAAAATTCATTAGGGCTAACAGATATTATTTAATTTAATTATCTATTAAAATCCTTCAAAATGGTTTTTTGTAATAATTTGAATTATCCTAAGAATATACCGATGTATTGTCAAACAATGCAAGCAGTAAGGATTTTTTTCATGTACCAGGCTATTATTGAGTCCGGACCAATGTAAATTATCAGATTTGTTAACCCAAGTTACATCAATATCGTAACCACATCCACTTGTAGTATCCAGATTAGGATGTGTTTCTAGGAATACCCACATAGTTTTCACCTTACCAAAATTGAAGGATGTTCTTTTATATTTATCATCAACTTATACCTTAGGTCTATGTTCCGTAATATTTATTTTTAAAAATCTATTTCCCAAGGTTTCTACTAATCTTCCTTTGATACCAACTGTAGCTCCCTAATCCCAAAATCCCAGATCCAGTGTTTACGACCATTACACTGGCATTATTACAATGAATTAAATCCCCATGGACCCATGATTTATTTGATAATAATAACTAAATATAAATGAATTAAATGTTTAATTATTGGATGTCATGCTTCCTAAGAACATGGTACCTTAACCATAAAGATGGTTTAAAACATACTGGTCAAAAACCGATTAACAAAGGCTAGCCAACTAATTTCACCACAATAGATTACCAATACTTTATGGGGAATACTACAAACAGCCCCTACCGTAAGGTATTGTATAAACCAGTCCTAGACAAATATAGTTATTTTCCAAATAATTTCTTATATATGGAATATTTGATTCAAATAAACACATTTCCTCATGAAAATCTATATTGAGTAAAGTGTATAGATTTATCAATATTTCCCCAGTAAAGCAAATAACTATAAAAGTAAAACCCATAAGTAAAAATGTTATATAATATATGCCATAATCATATCCATGATAAAGATATAGATAATTAGGGAAAATTAAATGTTTAATTATCATTGTAAATTGAATATTTAAATGGGAGAAAAAGGAATCATGGTAGTAAATGTCAATATTAACCTTTTTTAAAGGCTCTATAAATCATCCAAAGTAAAATAAGTATTATATAAATAAAAAATTTAGTATCTAGAGTAAAATAAAAGGTTTTTTCATTTATTAATTGAAGAATTATAAAAATATATTTTAAAAACATTACTGAAGAAAATATCCATTTTATTTCAAAATACATTGTGAAAATGATTCTATTGGAAAATCAGTTTTTAGAAAATTTTATTTAAAAGGTAACCCCTTAAACATGCAAATGAAAATTATACAATATGGTGGTGATTAAATTTGTGCATGTTTTCAAGGTAAAAAAATTCATTTTTCATGGTAATAGGTTTGAAAAGTTCATTATTCAAGAAGTGACAAGATGATTCCTTTGAAAACATTTGTAAATGAAAAAAAGGTGAAACATTATTTAATAAATAATTTTGGGATGGTAAAAAAAAATTTAAATCCTTTTTAGAAAATAAGGGCTTCATATGAAATCATGTTCTTCGACTAAAAAGATAAACAATGTTGGGTTTTCTAAAACAATTCTAATGAATTAGGGAAAAAATGTATTAACAATTGAAAATGTTCCTGCATAACTATAGGATAATAAAATGAATTTTTTTACTGAAAAATGGTCATATAATTTCTCGAAATTTAAATTCAAGAGAAAACAATCCTGAATAAAATGAGATTTTAAAGTAAACTCTTTAAAACCCATAATGTTGAAGTGAAAGTCAACCAATGAACTTATTATGTGTGTCAAATGTAAATCCACAAAAAAAAAATTAAAATAAAACAAAAGATAGTAAAATTTGATTACACACAGAATATTATCAAATTAACTACAATTAGGAATTAAAATAACCTAATGAAAATAAATTGTGTTATGAAATTATTTTCTACATGGAAACACTTAATTCAAGTCCCCTTAGATGAAATAATTCAAATTGAAACTGAAAATAACATTAAGATAGTATAATTCATGATATAATATATCAAAATGGGTAGTAGATACACTACCAAAAAAATGTAAATAGTGAATATGACATTGATCTCACACATATAAAAAGCGAGATGAAAATCTTTTACATTTTGTTTCTTTTTGGGTGAACATCCTTTAACCTCCTACGTAAAGTTTTATAACATGATTAAAACTTATAAAATGAATGTATTACAATTTTTGATATCATATATGATCCTATTATAATATTTTTTTACCTATTTGTTCGTAATCTTTCATTATTTTTTCTATTTTGGGTGTCAATGGTCTAGTTTGTGGAGTATGTTTTGACTGGTTATTTTTTCCTCTTATATAGATCTTGATTAAATTATCTCTAGTATGTAAACCACGTTTTAAATGGTATATATGTTCAATATATATATATATATATATATTCAATAATCCATAATATTTAGAGATATTAAATGATATGCATCATTCATTGAGATGGTGGACTATATATATATACATGAGCACAACATCAATTTCATTGTCGTATTTAGAAAAAATGAAAATTAACTAATATATATATATATGTGAATATTATAAGTCTATTATCATGTTTATTTCATATATTTCCCATAGGTTTATGAAAAAATTTATTTATAGTGTGAATGAATCACATCATTTTGAGGAGGCGGTAGCCCACACTTCCACAAACAATGTTATCATATTTACATGAAATGTATGGAATAAAGGTGTGTGTAATATATAAATTAAATAAGCATAAATAAATTATGAATATCATATATACCATATATTAATAGTGTTTCCATCATAATTTATAATCATGATAGTTCGTAATGAAAACAAAAACCATAATTTTGTGAGGCGGTAAGTCGTTGTAAATAAGAATGACAAGTTGGTTACTCATTAAATGTATGTATGTGAAAATGTTGGTATAAAAATTATAATAAAAACATCTCAGTATATTTAGGATACTAATGTTAAAATAAAATCTTGAAATAAGAAGTTTTTATGGAGTAGAGAATGAAAATAAATCAAAATAGCTTGAGGATAGATATTACCACTTATTTGGGTAACTCCTTTTGATTTCCACCAAAGAGTTTCCTTGGATGGATTTATTCAAAAAGGGAGGATACTAGGATGAGTGTAGAGATTTTGGGAGATTAATTTATCATATTTTGGTTGAGAGAATGTGGTGTGATAGGTGTGAATAAGTTGTAGGGGTGGGTACCATTTTATAGTGGAGGAGGAGTGGCATTATTGTAAATCGTTGAGAAGGGAATTTTGCCCATGTTTTTCCAATTAAATTGGCTCCAATAATTGGATAAATTATATACAATTGGGAATGGGGTCAAAATATTAACATAAATGGATTTTTGACATGTTTCAAGGTCATTTTGGTTATTATCTTTAATGTTTAGTCCATTGTTAAGCTAATTTTTCTCTTAATCGATCTATTTAATTTTATTTTAATTTAGTAATATTTTTGGTCAAAAACTATTTTCAACTTATTAGAAAATATTTATTTTTTATTAAAAATATGTAATCTATTTTTTTAAATTCTATTAAATGATTTGGTAGAAATTAACTTAAAATTAGTCCCCCATATGGGATGATAATGCAGGTTTTTAATGTAAAAATGTTCAAAAGTTTGCTATGTTTTGATATCCAATTTCAAAGTGAAATTAATAAAAATAATCAAAATTGGTTAACTAGATTTATAATTGATCTAGTTTTACTTTAAAAAATTTTAAAATATAATTTAATATTATAAATAATTTAAATGAAAAAATAGTTTTGAATTATATTTCAGTACTTTTCAATATTCTTCAAAAAATGAAACATCACAGTGAAATTAAAAAAAACCTAACATAATTTTGATGTTTCTATTCCAAAATTAATTTTTATTTTTAAATATAAAATTTATAAAAGTGAAAAAATTGGATTTAAAATAGATTCTCTGTTAAAAGTGAGTAAAAGTTTATTTATAAAAAAAATTGATTCTTTATAAAAAATATTGGGATTTATCTTATATTATGATTATAAAATCTATTGGATGAATGTAATTTTTTATAGAATATATAATATATATATTACACTAATATAAATCAATAATTCTTTGTAATTTAATTTATTATGATAAAACAAATTTTTTATCATAAAAATAGTCCTCTATAAAAACAATTTTTTATATTAAATTGTTTCTTATATTCATTTCTAATTAATTTTTATAAAATGAATTCATTTTATATTTCTCTAAACCATATATTTTAATAATTTATTTAATATTATTTTTATCCTAAAATATAATGGATAGGTTGTATCTTATTATATTAAATAATAATATTTTAGTAATATCTTATTCGATAAAACATTGTCTTGTGTGTAACACAAGCTATCAAATACATTTGTTGTGGTGTGAGACGTAAGCTGATTCGGTATTTTGTGAATTTTAATCTATATCATCGATTGAATAAATTTAAAATAGTAATTATATTTTAATATCATAGGATATTATATCCCCTTATGTTCTTGGTGTTGCGGGTCATACATGCTATCGAATACAATGTTCTGACATTACAATTCTAGGACGTAATAGTGTCCCCACCTTAATTAAATTGTATCCTCAAAATTTATACTCAATATAAAAAACCTAGGTTTTTATATTTGAACATTCTTTTGTTTAAATCCCACATTGTGAGAAGTTTTAATGAAACATCATCCTAATAAGAGAGAATGTGAAGTATAATGGTCACATGGTATAACGAATAACTAGGATTCTACGTAAAAGAACATTCATGGAAAATGAAAATATAGAACTAGAGGAACAATCATCTGTATTTATAGGGATTGATTGTTGTAATCAATAAAAAACGTGAATGATCAGTGGAATGTTGAGGGTCAAGAAACCATAATTTGGTGATGATTTAGATGGTCATGAGATCAATGAAATCTAATGTTTGAGGAAAACATTTTAGTTCTAAATAATATTCCTAATTTTGGGTAATTATTTTACTACATAATAATATAAATAAATACACTTACTTAATAAATTTATATAAAAACATTTTTAATCCATTATTTCTTCTTTTATCAATTTTAAATTCATCCATTACTTCTTGAAATGGATATTAAAAATTGACATTGATTCCTAAAGCAATAATATATGTTTTTAATGGATCTTAAGTCCCATAAAATAGTAAAAAGTATAACTATTTGTCTCCAACTATATTTTAAATACAATGGGGTTAATATATTAATCTTCAAACGTAAAAATTAATAGTATTGGTTCATCACTAAAATTTATTTGTCAAATTTTTTAACTAAGAAACAATTACACATTAACCATGAAATCACGTAGGCCAATAAAAGGAAAAAAAACCTTATCATTTTTTGGTCATGGGTTGAAGCCTCAAGACCTTGATAGACTTGATGGGTTGTCACCCAACATACATGATTTCCTTGCCTAAAAAATTAATATAATTTCAAAAATAAATATGATAGACATTCTGAAAATAATTTTAATCAGTAAATAGGCTTCTAAATAAGGTTTTCAATACAACCCCAATAAATTAATACTTTATCCACTTAATTCCTCATAGGTCCCCCTGGTCTAGATTTTATCTTTTAGAGCATGGAATTGAATTGGGTAATTCCTTGGATTTCCATATTTAAGGGAATAAACAATAAATGGATCCTTCAGTTGAGTTTTATTTCCTTACATTATACTCTTCTTATTTCCACATCAATTATTTTCTATATGTAATTATTTCCGAAATATTAATAATGTATCCATTCCATTGAGACAAAGTCATGGGTGTATCCTTCAACTTTTTTTCCTGATGGAAATAGATCTATTTTTTCTCCATAGTCTCCACCACTCAACCTCTTTGGAACAACCATCCTTCTCTTCTTTGGTGAGTTCAATAGTATGTTAAGGTATATATTGTTAATTTTATTTTAGGAAAACTGATTAGGAATGGACATGATATCTTTTCCTCCTACCAACATCCCATTTTGTTGCTCATTGTGACCACCTTATCCTTCATATTCAATGTTAATGTGAATCCTTCATGTTTTATACGTTAACTAAAACAAGAAAGCATAGTTTGTAGTAAGGCCTATTATCATGTACCAATTTATGCTCGAGTTAGTCCTGAAATTAATTTTAAACATTGTTACCACTAGGTACATGTATATCAAAACCATGTCAGCTTATAGTATCAAAATAAATATATATTTCTAGGGATACCCACACATTTTATACCTTATAAAAATTCAACTATGTTACTCTACAATTATAATCAATGCCTACCTTTGGGCTATGATCCCTAATCTATGTCTTCCAAAATCCAGTATCCACAGTTTCTACTAATCTTCCTTTGATAAAAACTTTAGTTCCCAAACCATAGAGGCAAGAAGCCGGTGTCTACTACCATTACATTTACATGATTATAAGGGATTGAATCCAGAAGGACGGAAGAGATTAGTAATCTTGGAAAAACGAGATACACACATGAGTATTCTATTGAAAATGAATATGTTAATTACTATATAATAATTTTTTTGATGATAACATTATTTCAATTATAATATCCTTGTATATCATTCTTAGTATATTTCATGGATTCTTGGGTAATGGAAAAAAAATAAGGTGGAGCTCAAATACTCATTAAGGGTAATGTCTCATAGATGAAATAATTAATCATGGAGAATTATCAGTATAAAAAGGTAATTGATGAACACACATTCTAAATAATCCATAAACTGATATAGAAGTTAATAAACAATATGTCATGAAAAATAACTAAAAAATGCTATTTAAAATAACTGGACAATGAATAATCATTATTGTAATGTAAATAACTGAAAAACATGAAATTAATGAAATATAATATGAGTTAGATGTGTGCATATATTTTCTCCACAGTGAAAATCTCATGTATAATAATAAATGAATCAAAATGAAAAAATTTCTTAATTATTAGATTTCATGTTTCCTAGGAACATGTTACCATTAACATATATATGGATTAAAACATACTGGGTAAAAATCCATTATTTTAGGCTAGCCAACTGATTTCATCCCATGAGAATATTGATGCATCATGGGTTTTACTTTAAATGGTCCCCAAACGATTAGTATTGAATTGACCAGTCCCTAACCTATATAGTGCATGTCTAAATCATTCCATATATGTTTAATAATAAATTGAAATAAACAAACTACCTTGTCAAATATATATATCAAGTAAAGGATTAAGATTTATCAAAATTTTCAGAGTAAATAAAATAAATTTAAATTTAAACACCATATGTAACAATAATATACATTTTAGGTAATAAAAATATCCATGAAAAAATCATATGGATAAATAGGGGAAATTTAGTGTTCAATGATTATAGGAAATCGAATATTTCATGGGGAGTAAAATAAATCAAGGTGGGGAATTTCAGTACAATTCTTGGTCAAATTATTCAAAATCAATTCATTAGAATAATAAGTATAGTAATAATACAACATATCCCAAGTGGAGAAAAATAAAGGGTTGTCATCATTGATGAATGGATATACATTATATATATATATATATATATATTAAAAACATTCATGATGAAAATATCTTTTTATTTGGAAATTACTTTTCTCTGAAAATATCTTTTGAAAAGAATTTCTTTAAAAATTAACCATTTAATCTTGAAAAGTAATCTTCAAAGATATGGTGTTAGGTAAATCCATACATTCCATACAAGGTAAAAAAGAAAATTTCTTTTTCACGGTAAATAGTTAGAAAAGTTACTTGTATTCATATTGAAAAGAACATTCCACTTTAAATTATATAAATAAAATAGGGTAAAAAAGTATTTAATAAATCATTTAGGGAAGTTTAATTATTTTTTAATACCATTTTATAAAATAATTTTTTTATAATAAAATAGGTACTCCGATTAAAGAGAGAAATTATTTCGGGATTTATTAAAAAAAATCTCCAAATTTATGAGTACCAAAGAGTGTAAAACTGGTAAGAATAGTATAAAATTATCATTAATAACTAGAGGTAATTAAAATTAATGGTTATATATAATAATGTTCATTTAATTTTCTTGAATGGAAAATAATGTTTAAATAGTCCCAAATAAATCAAGACATTGATGTAATCCCTGAAAAAGATCATAATGTTGAACTGAGACACAACCAAGGATTTGATTACGTGATTAAAATGTAAATCCACATAAAAAAGTGTTAATATATAAATTGATATTAAAAATTGATTACAGACATAATCATAGAATATTATGGACAATAGGGAACTAATATAACCCAAAGAAAAGAAATTGGGTTATGAAATTATTTTATACAAGGTAATGCTTACGTGAAATAACCGTAGATGAAATAATTAAAAATGAAACTAAAAATATGTTGAATATAAAATAATTTATGGTATAATATATCAATATTGGATGTATATAAACCAAAAAATATATATTAGTGGTGAATATGACATTTATCTCACAGATGTAAAATGTGAAATGAAAATCAGTTTCATTGAATCTCCATTCGGGTGAACGTCTGTCTACCTCCTATATATATATTTTTATAAATTTAATAACTTATAACAAACAATAATAATAATATTTATGATATCATATAATATACTCTTATAATATCTTATTACCCACTCGTTATTAATCATTCATTATTTTCACTATTTTGGGTTTCAATTTTCTTGTTTGTCGAGTATATTATGACTTGTTATTTTTTTCTATTATGCAGATCACGATTACATAATCCCAAGGATGTAAAAATTGATGTAAATTTTATATATATTATATATATATAGAATAATCCATAATATTTAGATAAAATAAATGAATTGCACCGTTCATGGAGACAGTAGGACGTACATATGCATGAACGCTACTTCCATTTCATTGTCATATTTTAAAACAAAGTGTTATAATTGATATATATATATATATATATATATTATAATTATATAATACTTTTAATGTCACATATGTCACATAGGTTTATTACGACAATAATTTTAACACTCCATGTATAACATGAACGAATCCCATCGCTTTAAGGAGGTGGTAGTCTACACTTCAACAAATGATATTATCATATTTACAGAATGTAGATGCAATAATGTTATGTTTTATATAGAAATTATATAATTATAAATATCATACATATCATATAATAAAAGTGTGTCAATGATAATGCCCCACTATGAGAGTAGTTAATGTAAAAAATGAAGAATATCGTTTCATGTGGTGGTAGATCACTATACACAAGAACAAAAGGGTTTTTACCCATTAGATGGAAGTGTGTTTAAGTATTGGTATAAAAAATAAAATAAAAAATTCTCATTATATTTAGGATAATTATGTTATTATATATGTGTCACATCTCATCCCCAAATTCCACTTAATAGGTTCCTAGAGCATGACGGGCCACATAGCCACAAACACATCTTACTGAATGCCAGAGGATGCCGATTAGCAGTGAGTGCCTAGGGTATGTCTGTGGGAAGACTATGTCCTCATTACCATGGTATATCACAATGGGTAATTATAAATAAATTTAAATTTCTAAAGAAATATAAGTAAATAGATGTCAAAGTAGAAATAGACAAGGAAAACAATAACCGGTACAACTAGTATAACTAGTACAAGTATAAAACAAATGATGATGATATGCCGTGTCACCAGAAACTAGAGAACATCGGTAAAAAGTAGTAGACATACATGAATAACCCAATATAAGAAAAATAAACACATAAACCATTCCAAGATTCCCGAGGTCAAGCTCGGTCATCTGCTACCAGCTCCATACAAACACAACAAGCAATCAAGTTTTCGAAGCCGTAAGCTTCCCTATATCAACACCTACAATCATGTAGTCTACCCTGAGTACCAAATGGAGATTAAAGAGGATGTGAGATAAATCTTAGTGATCCAAAACCATTGGTGTCTATGACATCCAGACCATGTAATGGTAATGTAACATCTTGATAAAAGGCATATATTAAGTAATGTAGTACAATCTAACTGAATATCTAACTGGCTGCCTCATCCCTCATCCTATGTATGAGCATGTAACCAGTTCATTTATTACTAAATTATCATTTAATATATTAATAGGTTACATGAGGAATATCCAGCACTGAAATCATGTTGTGATAGTATAATATTGATGGTTCCAAAATGTAAAAAGGAAATCATGATTGATAACTTAAAACTAAGTGGTTCCAAGGTAATCACCAAGGAAACCTCAACCTCAGGGTCAACTAACTTAGTAGTAACTAATTTTATACAAGGGATAAAAGTATAATCCAAGTAGAATCATCCATATAATTTCCATAAGAAGACTCTTACAGAGTCCAAGAGGATCTTCCAAGAAAAATGAGTCTAACCAATGACTGGACCCAAGGGGCTATAACCATGGAATCTACTTTTGAATTTTGGATCCATGGATTTTATACAAAGGATCCTATGTTCATAATGAAGGGATCCTATAATGTCATACTGGGAATATAGAGGTAGACATGGACCAGGATCCCGAGTAGGTCTCAAACAAGGAAAGCGTTATCTTTGAGTTAGAATGACAACCTCAAATTCCCATGGAATTCCCTTGGGAATACATGAGATATCAAGAGTCAGGGCATATTAGAAAAATTTTAAGGTTCTTTTTCATAAAGTTTCACCTTAAATTTAATTCATTTTCAGCAATAAGGACATATTATTAATATTCTGTTCATCACGTTCATTAGTTTCAAGCCTTTCCATTCATTAGATTGAAAATTCCAAGTAGCATTGTTCCTTTTAATTTTACTATTTATGTTATAATAATTTAATATGGTTTATCTTCTAGTATCAACCACAAGTGGAATGGGATTCTATGGCATGGAACAAATCATTCTTTTTCAATTAATATGGTCAAGTAATATTCAAACCACATACTTTTCAATTTATCAATTTACATAACTAATTACACATATGCACATACCTTACGTGGGTCTTGTGGATGTGAAATGGTACTTTCCATTCACCATTACATGTTTCTATTGGAATTTATTATAAAAAGGGTCACTGTTAGATTTTTCAAGCCCAATCACAACCGAACGATGGCTCAAAAGTGTAAAATCCTTAAAAACTCAATTATGGCATATCACTCTACAAGGGGTTTTGGGCGTTGTGGGTGTAACCGCAAAAAAGTAATCAAATACATGGAAAAAGAAAGAACATATATTTCTATTGACTATAAACAAGGAATATAAGTTAAATAAATGGAACCCAATGAAATTGGAAGTCCCCACACAACAAAACCAAAATCAATGAACTTGGGGGATGAGTTATAAGCCACCAACCATAGGCTGGCACAACACTCCTCATCATGTATTAGCCTCTAATTCATCTTGTAATACAGTATATCTGAGAAACGATTAAAAATTATTACACCTTGATAATTTGGTCGAGAGAATGAGAGACCAAAAATGGCTCAAACGAACCCATGTACCTACCATTGGGCATCCAACGTGATAAACAGAAGATCAAACAAAACCCGAATGAAAGAGATCAATTGATCTCTATCATAGGTCTTCCAAGAGCTCAAAATGGGTAGAAATGGAGGTTATGTCTACTAAAACTCAAAATAGGGGATAAGGATGAGGAAAAATGTATTATTAAGGAATAATAGTAAAATTTCCCAAAAATTTGATTGTGAACGGTTTGGTCGTAGGGTAACCAAAACATGCACAAACAATGAATGGGTACCTAGAGTAGTGGGGAACTCGTATGGCTAGGACTCATAGTTTTGGAATCCATGTAACAAACATGTGATATGGATCTGCCTAAAAATGAATTACATCCACATGGTTTAGTCAAACAGTACGTCATCCCTGATTAGTTTTCTCTAATCTACGATATGATCATTTTCTCCAAAACGTTGGGTTCTGAGCTTTTAATTAGCCCCTAACACCCATGATACCTTCTATAACTCATGATGTATCCACATTAAGTCCAAAATAAAAAATTAGACATAAATTTAAATCATCTATACTTGAGTGAAAAAAACAGGAGCTTATAGTCTTCCTCTTTAAAGGAACTCATCCCTGTGTTCTCCTTCCAAGGGTGGAGAAACACTGTTTGAGAACAAATCTAGTCACCGGGTATGTATTTTGGCCTTAAATACCATATCTCATCTTGTAAAAAACCATTTTATTATAGCACACATACTAGAGGGACAGACCAGCCTCAGAGGTCCTTCATGCTCTGGTCAGCGACGTGTACTAGATACTTCCCAAAGGTAGCATCAACATATAACTAAACTTCCTTAGGATCAATGGTATTATTCTGGTTCAAATCATATTAAATAATCTATGAAACATGGAAGACATCATGCATGTCAAGGTACCTTTGAGTTACTAAGAACAGATAGGCTACCAGCTCTAATCTCTCTTGAAAATAAAACAACCCTACAAAACAAGGTTAAAACATCCCATTCTTTCGTAATATCCAATTCCCTAGCCTAGGTGATACCCAGAGGAAAACATGATCCATGAACTCAAACTCTAGAGTTTGTTGATGGTGATCAGCATGATATTTTTTTCTGGATTTATAACGTAACATCCCAGGTAAATAAAGAATAAATAATTTTCATATTTATTAATATTTACGAATTAAATATTAATTTTAATTAAAAGGGGTTTCTACGTTCGATAGCATACTCGGTACGCAACGATGAGTTTCTTTGAAAACTTAGGTTGCACACAAGTAATAAAATAATATTATTTTAAATGTTAGTTAACGAGTAGTCGTTGTACTGGCGGGAATGGATAGAAATAACTAAAATATGATTATATATGTTTTTAAATGTTTTTACATTTACCCAATAAAATATAAAGGCTTAAAATACGGAAAGAGTTCAATTTTAGGCATTTATACCCTAATTTTCACGAAAGGTCCACTTATCACCTTTTGACGGAGAACCGTCATTAAATATAGTTTTGATCGATCTTATAAATTCTATTGGACCAAATATAACTCTTCTTTAGAATCGGGACATCAAAATTTACTTTGTATAAATTTTTGTACCTTTCTGATAAAGTTCATTTTTTTTAATGAATAGTGTAAAATGTTGTATTTTAATTCAAAACCTATTTTTAATCTAATTTATTTATATGATTAGATTATCTTTTTAATTGGTTTTAAAGTGAAATTAGAAAATATTTTTACCATTAAATCCAATAGTGGTCGTTGGAATTAATTTCACTTTGAAATCGGACTTAAACTAGTGTCAATCTTTTGATACTTATTGTTTTCATAAAAACACGCTATTTGCTCTGACAGCGGGAATTAATTATTAAATTAATTAATGTGACTTATATTTTTTGAATTTTGTAAAATAGACTTCATTTTTTAATTCGGAATATCAAATATAGCTTAGGGTGAATTTTTGGTATTTTTCTGAAAAACCTCAATTTTTGATGAATAGTGAAATCACTAAGTGGTACTTATGAAAACTGATTTTTCGTTTAAATGAAATTTTACCACCTATGTGATTTGATTTTCAAAAATAAGACATACATGGTTGTCATTAAGAAGTAAAATGTGGTTCAATGAGATTAAAATAATTTTTTGGTGAATAGTAACTTATTAAGTTTTTAATCGCGATTAGTGGTAATTAGTGTAGTTTAAGGTAAAAATAATATTTTAATAATATGAGATGACCTAGACACATGTCCTACCCTCATTGTATGTGTCATGGCCGACCAAGACAATCCATGGGTCAACTTGGGGACCCCATGGAGCCACTTTAGTTGGGAAATGACATAAATAACATTTTATTTAATGTAAAAGTAAAAATGACACAAACATAATATGTTTTACTAAAACAATTTTTACATGGGGTTATAAAGATCAGATTTTTGATTATAAATAGTCATTGGAAAGATAAAAATATTTCCTACATCATAGTAGTTTTTTTATAATTTTTAGACTTTAAATAAATTAAATTATTTATGACATCATGATGATGCAGCGATGACCTCATTATTTAACGATTTAAATAAAATGGAAAGATAATAAAAAATCTAAAACCTAAACATGGCCAAAACCAATTGGATGAGTGGATTTATAAGCCTTATCACCTTATCCACGAATTATATCAATGTGGGACCTTTTAAAACCGAAACACATTTTCAAATAAAGTAATATTTCTTTACTTTCCAAAAGTGCCCCTCCTCTCCTCTTATAAAAGGCCCCCACCTCTACCTCGTTTCACACACTCCTCAAGACTTTGGCTCGGCCAACCCCTGACCATTTACTCTCTCCAAATCCCTCTCCTCATCCTAGAGGATTTCCTTTGGGCAGAGTCCTTTCAAAGGAAGCCTTTAGGCTCAAATCAAAAGGATTTACACTTTTAAAGGTAAGTCATTCTCTCTTATTCATTTGTTTTATTTCGCTTCTCCAACCCTCTAAACTCTTTTTATTTACTTCTTTTTAACAACACCAGTATCTTCAATATACTAGGATGTTGTTATAAGATTTATTTGAGCTACACTCTCACACAACTACATCAAATGGTTAAAGAACATACAGTTTCCGTGGATGGTGAAATTCTGCTTCCCGAAACGATGATTGTTCAATACTCATTTAACACCTTTAAAGGTGGCCATTATGATGTCACTATTTTTATATATGATATATAATATGTTTATTTTTTCTTTAAGCTTCTGTATTTTTCATTTTGGGCATACCTTTATGGTTTCCATTATGGGTAAACACGATATCTTCATTTAAGGAAGTGCGGACTACCGCCCCCTCAAAGTGATGTGATTCGTTAATGCCATATGTGGGATGTGTAAAGTATGGATTTAAAGTTATTATATATGATGTTATACTGGAATTATAATATACCTCTATATCATTATTATTTCTTTCCATTAAAGTATGAGATAGAAATGAAATTAGCATTCATGCGTACGTATGGCTTACCGTCTCCATGAACGGTGCATTTCATTTCTTATCCCCAAATGTAATGTACTATTAAAAGTACATGTATATAATGGATATATATAATTAATGATATATCTAAATGATTAATATAATTTTGGAATTAAAATATACATACCTCTCATTTAGTTTTAATTCCATTAATATGACAAAGAAATGAAAGTAGCGTTCATGCGTACGTACGACTTACCGTCTCCATGAACGGTGCATTTCATTTCTTACCTCTAAATGATTATGTAATATTATAAATACATGTATATGCTGGATATATATGATACATATTATATACAAATTGGGAATTTCATTCTGGATATAAAGAACCTTTGACCACACGAACAACATGTAATTGTAAGAAGTCCACTTTCGACTTAAGAACCAAATATTGACAAAACAAACATTATTAACTTAAATGGTTACATAATGTTTATAACATGGCAATAAGTGATATAAAAGGAATAATGAACTTTAAAAAGGTTCTTAATCAAGTATAAATTAACTCAAGTTTATTATTCAGGACGTTAAAGAGCGATCGAGTCAAGTCGGACCCGAGGTAAGGGACTTCGTCTCAATCTCCTTTCATTGAGGCATATTTGGTTTTATACACAACTTTCTTTTATACGGTGTATAAACCCCTTTGACTTTTACTTTTATACAAAAGGAATATTTTTCTACGAAGCGTTTTACAAAACGACAAAAAGGAATGTTTCTTTTAACGTACGCGGCGACAACGACCTTTTCCGCCGCCGCGAGTATTATTTGGTCTTTGGCTTTCTCAACAATCCGTAATGTTTTTAGAATAAAATAAATACCATATACTCTTTTATGTATTTTGGTATTGAAAATGGTTTTCAAAAAGGATTCTATTTTGTCAATATATTTATGATATATTGTGATTGAAATGTGGAAATGTTATCATTCCTTTATATTGGTTTTATGTTTTATGATTTTATATTGGTACTTGGACATTCTAACGGGTGGTTACGTTATAAACCATATGAAGGGTGGTGCCGTGAATACCAGGACGGGTGGTTACGTTATAACCTCCAATGCATTGGGTATGGAAGTCGGTCGTATGGATATTCCATTAAGTATGTATGGAGATTGGCCGTATGGCTATTCCATTAAGTGATATGTGTGGAAGTCGACCGTATGGTTATTACACTTAAGTATGTTTATGTCCCAAGTTACCTTTATATATGTTATGTGTTCTTTATATGGGTTTTATGGTAATCCTTTGGTTACAAAAAGGTAAGTAATGATACTTTATTTAGTGAAGAGTTTTTACTACTTCATGAAGGTGAAGGTTTTACTTTGATAGAGTATACATGGTTCACTTGATGTTTGAGAAGCTAACAGTTTTCATTCTTTCTGTATCCCGAACTAAGATTTTTATGCTCACCCCAAGTTTTTTTTGAAATGTTTTCACAGGACTTAATGTGGAATAAGGTCAAGGATGGGATCAAGGGAATGTCATCCTATATAAAACATGGAACTAGACACGTTTCTTTTTAAGAGTTTTTTTTTATTATGGAAACTTAGTAGAAGTGACTACTTTGTAATCTTTTGAGATGTAATAGTTATGTTCTAATTCTCTAAAACTCTAAACCCGAAAAAATCCTCAACGTGAATTATTCATTTAATTCAATATTAAGTAAGGTTTACGGCTGGGGCCTTATAGTTGGTATCAGAGGTCGGTTTAGATAACTTTAGGAATTAGAATTCTATTAAATGATTATCCAAAAAAAATTGAAATGATATAGCATTTGAAGATTACCATGTTGCTTCATCTAAGACATGTTTGTTCAGAATGGTTTTCCGCAGGGGAAACAGGGAAGCAGTGCTAGGAAGGCATACAGAAGGAAATAACCTTCCGAATCAGCATCCAGAAATGGTCGGAATTGGAACTGAACAGTTTGTTGCAGTAATGGCGCAGTTGACTCAAGCGATAAATGGCAGTGGTATCCATACACGAGATCAGCCAGACCAACCGCAGAGGAACATGTCAGTGGTGGAACATTTCATGAGGCAACATCCACCATCATTCAGAGGATCATCTGACCCTGTGCTAGCTGAAGGGTGGATTAAATCACTGGAGAAGATTTTTGATGTCATGGGGTGTTCAGAAAATCAAAAGGTTAGTCTTGCTATTTACCGTTTGGAGGGTGAAGCAGATCAGTGGTGGTCTATGGTTAAAAATATCAGGGACGCCGATGAGATTGATGCTCTTGACTGGGATGAATTCAAAGGTATGTTTCTTGAGAAGTATTTTCCTAAGGCTGTTCGACTTAGGATGGAAAAGAAATTCTTGGAATTGAGGCAAGAAGAAGACTCAGTGGCTGCCTATGAAGAAAGGTTCACTCGATTGGCAAGGTATGCTCCAAATTTTATCCGAGACCTTGATAGTAAAATCAATCGTTTTTACTCAGGATTAAAGCCAAAATATCGAAGGGCATTAGCTTCTCGTGAGTTTAAAAGTTATGAAAAGCTTGTTCGATTTGCTGAGAAGGTGGAAATGGAGTTTGCCGATGACCAAGTGTTCTATAACAACCAGCAGAAGAAGAGACCGAGGTGGCAGGAGAAAGGTAAGAATTCTTCAAAAAAGTCTGATGGTAAGAGAACTAAGTTTCCAGTTTGTGATAAATGTGGCAAAAGGCATGCTGGGGAATGTCTTCTGAATTCTGGAAAGTGCTACCGATGTGGGAAGATGGGACATAAGGCTCGTGATTGCACTGAAAAGGATCAAGGTGAAGGTAAGACCAAATTTGATTTACAGTTAGTGAAATGTTATAAGTGCAATGAGATGGGTCACTATGCAAATGAGTGTCCGACAAAGAGCTTGAGTGATGGGAAGCAGTTAGACTACAAGCAGAAAGGGGTGGTGAAATCCTTTGCAACTACTTTAGCAGATGTCGGTCCATCAAATAGAGATTCGTAGCTTCCTTGGTTTGGCAGGCTATTACCAAAGGTTTGTTAGAAATTTTTCACGGTTATCTAGTCCAATGACTAAGCTAACTCGAAAGGGTGTTAAGTTTATCTGGACAAAACAATGTTATGATTGTTTTCAGGAATTGAAAAGAAGATTGGTGAATGCTCCAGTTTTGGCACTACCTTCCAGGAATGGTGAGTTTGTTATATACAGTGATGCTTCATTGAAAGGACTTGGTTGCGTCCTAATGCAGAATGATCAGGTAATTGCTTATGCTTCACGACAGTTGAAAACTCATGAGGTAAATTACCCTACACATGATTTGGAATTAGCTGTTGTTGTTTTTGCTTTAAAAATTTGAAGGCATCATTTGTATGGAGTAAAGTGTGAAATATATACCGATCACAAAAGTTTAAAGTATATATTCACTCAGAAAGAGTTAAACATGAGATAGAGGAGATGGCTAGAATTAATCAAGTATTATGATTGTAAAATTCATTACCATCCGGGAAAAGCAAATAAAGTGGTTGATGCTTTGAGTCGAAAAAGTAATGCTTCATTAACAATGTTGCGTTTGGAACGTGATCCTTTGGTTAAGGATTTGATTAACTTTGGCATAGAAGTTGTTGGTGCAGGAAGTCCTTCTGTTTTGTTTCAGGTATCAGTGAGATCTTCTCTATTAGATAGAATCAAGCAAGCACAGAAGCAAGACAGCGATTTGCAGAAAAAGGTAGAGCTGGTTCAGAAAGGTAAGTTGCCTGAATTCAACATTGATAATGATTGTGTTTTGAGATTTGGGAAGAGATTGTGTGTGCCTTTTGATTCACAGTTGAAGAGAGAGTTGTTATGTGAAGCTCATAGTTCTCCGTTTTCAGTTCATCCGGGCAGTACTAAGATGTATAGAGATCTACGGGAGTATTACTGGTGGGATGGAATGAAAAGAGATATTGCTGATTTTACTATGAAGTGTTTGACATGTCAACAGGTTAAAGCAGAGCGGCAGTTACCGAAAGGGATGCTTCAGCCTTTACCAGTGCCAGAGTGGAAATGGGAGAATATATCCATGGACTTTGTTGTTGGATTACCGAAGACATCTCGAGGTAATAATGCAATCTGGGTTATTGTTGATCGCTTGACCAAATCTGCTCATTTCTTTGCTATACGAGATACTTTCTCTCTTGATCAACTTTCCTGTTTGTATCTTAAAGAAATAGTTAGGTTACATGGAGTTCCTCTCTCCATTGTATCGGATCGTGATCCCAGGTTTACTTCTAACTTTTGGAAAGGCCTTCAGAAGTCATTGGGTACTGAATTAAATTTTAGTACAGCTTTTCATCCTCAATCAGATGGGCAGTCAGAACGAACAATTCAGACCTTGGAGGATATGCTACGAGCTTGTTCGATGGATTATCAGGGAAGTTGGGACCAACATCTTTCTTTGGTTGAGTTTTATTATAATAACAGTTTTCATTCCAGTATACAGATGTCACCATTTGAGGCATTATATGGGAAGCGGTGTCGAACTCCAGCTTTCTGGGATGAAGTGGGTGAAAGGAAGTTGATGGGACCAGAATTGGTAGAAGAGATGGCAGAAAAAGTTCAGCTGATTCAGAAACACATGAGAACAGCTCAGAGCAGGCAGAAGAGTTATGCGGATAACCGGAGGAAGGATCTATCTTTCGAGGTAGGTGATCATGTTTTTCTCAAGGTTTCTCCTTGGAAAAGTGTGATGAGATTTGGTAAGAAAGGAAAGTTGAGTCCAAGGTTCATTGGACCATACGAAATTCTAGAGAGAGTTGGATCAGTTGCCTACCGAGTGGCTTTACCTCCGAGTTTATCTCAGGTACACAATGTTTTCCACGTTTCGATGTTGAGAAAGTATATGCCAGATCCATCTCATGTTTTGAGTCCAGAGGTAGTTCAGCTGGAAGAGAACCTATCTTATGAGGAACAACCGGTCCAGATTCTTGACCACAGGGAGCAGGTGTTACGGAATAAGGTGATTCATCAGGTAAAGGTTTTGTGGAAAAACCATGTGATTTGAAGAGGCAACGTGGGAATCTGAAAATGCTATGAGGGATAAATACCCCCACTTATTTTGATAAGTGAATAAAATTGCGAGGACGCAATTCCAAAAAGGGGGGAAGGATGTAACATCCCAGGTAAATAAAGAATAAAGAATTTTCATATTTATTAATATTTACGAATTAAATATTAATTTTAATTAAAAGGGGTTTCTACGTTCGATAGCATACTTGGTACGCAACGATGAGTTTCTTTGAAAACTTACGTTGCACAAAAGTAATAAAATAATATTATTTTAAATGTTAGTTAACGAGTAGCCGTTGTACTGGTGGGAATGGATATAAATAACTAAAATATGATTATATATGTTTTTAAATGTTTTTATATTTACCCAATAAAAGATAAAGGCTTAAAATACAGAAAGAGTTCAATTTTAGGCATTTATACCCTAATTTTCACGAAAGGTCCACTTATCACCTTTTGACGGAGAACTATCATTAAATATAGTTTTGATCGATCTTATAAATTCTATTGGACCAAATATAACTCTTCTTTAGAATCGGGACATCAAAATTTACTTTGTGTAAATTTTTGTACCTTTCTGATAAAGTTCATTTTTTTTAATGAATAGTGTAAAATGTTGTATTTTAATTCAAAACCTCTTTTTAATCTAATTTATTTATATGATTAGATTATCTTTTTAATTGGTTTTAAAGTGAAATTAGAAAATATTTTTACCATTAAATCCAATAGTGGTCGTTGGAATTAATTTCACTTTGAAATCGGACTTAAACTAGTGTCAATCTTTTGATACTTATTATTTCATAAAAACACACTATTTGCTCTGACAGCGGGAATTAATTATTAAATTAATTAATGTGAATTATATGTTTTGAATTTAGTAAAATAGACTTCATTTTTGAATTCAGAATATCAAATATAGCTTAGGGTGAATTTTTGGTATTTTTCTGAAAAACCTCAATTTTTGATGAATAGTGAAATCACTAAGTGGTACTTATGAAAACTGATTTTTCGTTTAAATGAAATTTTACCACCTCTGTGATTTGATTTTTAAAAATCCGACATACATGGTTGTCATTAAGAAGTAAAATGTGGTTCAATGAGATTAAAATAATTTTTTGGTGAATAGTAACTTATTAAGTTTTTAATCGCGATTAGTGGTAATTAGTGTAGTTTAAGGTAAAAATAATATTTTAATAATATGAGATCACCTAGACACATGTCCTACCCTCATTGGATGTTTCATGGCCGACCAAGACAAGCAATGGGTCAACTTGGGGACCCCATGGAGCCACTTTAGTTGGGAAATGACATAAATAACTTTTTATTTAATGTAAAAGTAAAAATGACAAAAACATGATATGTTTTACTAAAACAGTTTTTACATGGGGTTATAAAGATAAGATTTTTGATTATAAATAGTCATTGGAAATATAAAAATATTTACTACATCATAGTATTTTTTTATAATTTTAAACTTTAAATAAATTAAATTATTTATGACATCATGATGATGCAGCGATGACCTCATTATTTAACGATTTAAATAAAATGGAAAGATAATGAAAAATATAAAACATACACGTGGACAAAACCAATTGGATGAGTGGATTTCGAAGCCTTATCACCTTATCCACTAATTATATCAATTTGGGACCTTTTAAAACCGAAACACATTTTCAAATAAAGTAATATTTCTTTACTTTCCAAAAGTGCCCCTCCTCTCCTCTTATAAAATGCCCCCACCTCTACCTCATTTCACACACTCCTCAAGCCTTTGTCTCGGCCAACCCCTGCCCATTTACTCACTCCACATCCCTCTCCTCATCCTAGAGGATTCCCTTTGGGTAGAATCCTTTCAAAGGAAGCATTTAGGCTCAAATCAAAAGGAGTTACACTTTTAAAGGTAATTCATTATCTCTTGTTCATTTGTTTTATTTTGCTTCTCCAACCCTCTAAACTCTTTTTATTTACTTCTTTTGTAACAACACCAGTATCTTCAATATACTAGGATGTTGTTATAAGATTTATTCGAGCTACACTCTCACACAACTACATCAAATGGTTAAAGAACATACGGTTTTCGTGGATGGCGAAATTCTGCCTCCCGAAACGATGATTGTTCAATACTCATTTAACACATTCAATGGTGGCCATTATGATGTCAATATTTTTATATATGATATATAATATGTTTATTTTTTCTTTAAGCTTCTGTTTTTTTCATTTTGGTCATACCTTTATGGTTTCCATTATGGGTAAACACGATATCTTCATTTAAGGAAGTGCGGACTACCGCCCCCTCAAAGTGATGTGATTCGTTAATGCCATATGTGGGACGTGTAAAGGATGGATTTAAAGTTATTATATATGATGTTATACTAGAATTATAATATACCTCTATATCATTATTATTTCTTTCCATTAAAGTATGAGATAGAAATGAAAGTAGCGTTCATGTGTACGTACGGCTTACCGTCTCCATGAACGGTGCATTTCATTTCTTATCCCCAAATGTAATGTACTATTAAAAGTACATGTATATAATGGATATATATAATTAATGATATATATAAATGATTAATATAATTCTGGAATTAAAATATACATACCTCTCATTTAGTTTTAATTCCATTAATATGACAAAGAAATGAAAGTAGCGTTCATGCATACGTACGGCTTACCGTCTCCATGAACGGTGCATTTCATTTCTTACCTCTAAATGATTATGTAATATTATAAATACATGTATATTCTAGATATATATGATACATATTATATCCAAATCGGGAATTTCATTCTGGATATAAAGAACCTTTGACCACACGAACAACATGTAATTGTAAGAAGTCCACTTTCGACTTAAGAACCAAATATTGACAAAACAAACATTATTAACTTAAATGGTTACATAATGTTTATAACATGGCAATAGTTGATATAAAAGGAATAATGAACTTTAAAAAGGTTCTTAATCAAGTATAAATTAACTCAAGTTTATTATTCAGGACGTTAAAGAACGATCGAGTCAAGTCGGACCCGAGGTAAGGGACTTCGTCTCAATCTCCTTTCATTGAGGCATATTTGGTTTTATACACAACTTTCTTTTATACAGTGTATAAACCCCTTTGACTTTTACTTTTATACAAAAGGAATCTTTTTCTACGAAGCATTTTACAAAACGACAAAAAGGAATGTTTCTTTTAACGTACGCGGCGACAATGACCTTTTCCGCCGCCGCGGGTATTATTTGGTCTTTGGCTTTCTCAACAAGCCGTAATGTTTTTAGAATAAAATAAATACCATATACTCTTTTATGTATTTTGGTATTGAAAATGGTTTTGAAAAAGGATTCTATTTTTTCAATATATTTATGATATATTGTGATTGAAATGTGGAAATGTTATCATTCCTTTATATTGGTTTTATGTTTTATGATTTTATATTGGTACTTGGACATTCTAACGGGTGGTTACGTTATAAACCATATGACGGGTGGTGTCGTGAATACCAGGACGGGTGGTTACGTTATAACCTCCAATGCATTGGGTATGGAAGTCAGTCGTATGGCTATTCCATTAAGTATGTATGGAAATTGGCCGTATGGCTATTCCATTAAGTGATATGTGTGGAAGTCGACCGTATGGTTATTCCACTTAAGTATGTTTATGTCCCAAGTTACCTTTATATATGTTATGTGTTCTTTATATGGGTTTTATGGTAATCCTTTGGTTACAAAAAGGTAAGTAATGATACTTTATTCAGTGAAGAGTTTTTACTACTTCATGAAGGTGAAGGTATTACTTTGATAGAGTATACATGGTTCACTTGATGTTTGAGAAACTAACAGTTTTCATTCTTTCTGTATCCCTTACTGAGCTTTTTATGCTCACCCCAAGTTTTTTTTGAAATGTTTTCACAGGACTTAATGTGGAATAAGGTCCAGGATGGGATCAAGGGAATGTCATCCTATATAAAACATGGAACTAGACACGTTTCTTTTTAAGATTTTTTTTTATTATGGAAACTTAGTAGAAGTGACTACTTTGTAATCTTTTGAGATGTAATAGTTATGTTCTAATTCTCTAAAACTCTAAACCCGAAAAGATCCTCAATGTGAATTATTCATTTAATTCAATATTAAGTAAGGTTTAAGGCTGGGGCCTTATATATAAATGTTCATATGCTTCCTGACCAGCTAAACCTACTATGAAGTCTCCTATATGAGACGAGGACCTAGTAGGGCCACCTCACCTACCTCTAACTAGAAAATGGGTGAATGAAATGTCCTAGCATACAAGTCCTCAAAAGGATCCATCTGAATTTTCCCTTGAAAGATATTGTTATATGGGAAGTTGATGAGAGGGATATGATTATGCCAAGAACCACTAAAATCATAGAAACATGCTTTGATCATGTCCTCTAGAACTTATATTATCTGTTTTATTTTCCCATCTATTTGAGGGTGAAAATATATTCTTAGAAGAACCTATGTACCCTTATCTTTCTACAAACCCTGCCAGAATAATGATGTGAAATAGGGGTCCCTATCTAATTTGATAGTATGAGGAACCCCATGTTGTCGGACAATATCAGCAACATACAGTCATCCCAGCTAATCAACTGAGAAATCCTCCTAACTAGGAATTAAGTGATCAACTTTCTCTAGTTTATCAATGACAACCTATATAGTGTCACTACCTCTAGGTTACCTAGGTAACCCTACTATAGAGTCCATTGAAACATATTCCCATTTCCATTCCAGGAATGGAGGTGTTTGAAAAAATCCAACAAGTCTCTGGTGCTCTGCCTTCACCTACTGACAAGTCGAACACATAGTGATAAATATTTCTAACTGAGGATTCATCCCCAACCACCAATACTAGAATCACATATCTTGATACACTTTTGTGATTCCTGAATGAACAACCCACATAGAATCATGAGATTAAGGCATTAACGCCCATCTCAAATCTGTAGGAACCAAAACATGCCCAAGAATACATAGGATGTCATATTTTTTCATAGATTAATCCAAAGGTGGGTTATCTCATGATATAATCTCACTAAGAACCAAACCCTCAAGTTCTGAAAATTGCATACCCTTCAACTTCTCAAATAGGGAATGAGTATATGTTAAGGATTATAGGTAAGAATGATCATGACTATCACAAAACTATAGATGATTCTCAGAAAAGAGGTCCATATACATCCATTCATCACTGGAATTCTGTATGTTATGTGTGTGAATTTTTTAACTCAATGAATTTATGAATAAATTATACTTTTTAGGAATATAATAAAGAAAAAAATCAAAGTATTGAAGATATTCAACCCATCTTTCATGTATAAAGATTATGTAAAACTATGAAAACATTGATTTGAGGATCTTATTATCTATGTACACCACAAAGATCTCACCTAGTAGATTTTGTATCCTGAAACATAAGTCATGTACAACTGAAGCTAACTCAAGGTCATGCGTCAGTTAATTCCTCTCCTTAAGACTCTACATCTAGGATCCATACGCAATGACTATGTCCACCTTCATCCACACTACTACTTGGAGGATGCTTGATGCATCACATAAGATGGTAAAACCTTTTCCTGAATCTGGTAGAATTATAATAGGTGATGATACATGACTCACTATTATCTCATGAATGGAATTCTCAAACATTTCTGACCACAGGAACATGAAAACATTCCTTCTATGATATGTATGGGTGAAGCATGGCATCAGAAGTCCTATATGAAATGCCATTATTATCATGAAACACCCTAGAAACTCCATATATCAAACACACTCTTGGGTTTATTCTAGGAAATAACATCACTAACATTCTTTGGGACAATAGATACTCTTTATTCGGAGATAATACGACCCCATATGTAAACTTTTTTGATCCATAAGAAAAACATAGCACTCTTAGCATACAGTATATTCTCTCTTAGTGTATTGAGAATGTTCTCAAGGTTCTTGGAATGGTCTCAATGAGTGTCAGAATACACCATGATTTCATCTAAAATTACTACAAAAAAATAATACAAATAGGGGTGGAACACCCTGTTCATTAGAGCTACGAAAATGATGGGTGAATTCGTAAGACCGAATGACATAACTATGTACTCATATAGACTATACATGATACAAAAAGCTATACAAGGTATGTCTGATATTATGACTCTAACCAGATGACAGCTCGATCTCATGTATATTGTAGAGAAGACCATAGATCCTTGAAGGTAGACAAATAGATCATCTTGATGAGGTAGTGGATACCATTTTTTTATCATGAGTTGGTTCGCCCATTTGTAATCCATGCATAAAAAAATGGTTCCATTTGCTTTTTTGGAAAAAAGATAAAGAAAACCCCATGTGGAAGTGTCAGGCCTTATGAAACCCTTAGCCTATAGATCCTATAATTAATAAGTGAGATCCTTGAACTTAGTAGGTTCTATCCTATATGGAGGAACAGATAATTGAGATGATCCTAGAATGAGTTCAATAGTAAACTCTACCACCCTCTAAGGAGGTAAAAAAATTATTTCTAAAAAATATCCCAAAAATGATCTACTACAGGAGGGAATTCAGCATGGCCTATGATATGATCTTCTTGGAAGATTATAGAAATCTGGGTGGTTAGTCCACCAATCCCATGATGCTATGGTCTATCTCTACTAACAAGGAATTCCCACTCACCATTATCTAGATAATTACATCACTTCAGTGATGTAAATGATAACCTTCGGCGATAGTACTCTACAGAGGCATGATACAAAACCAACCAAAACATACTAAGGATGAGGTCTATTCCCTTCATCTAATGAACAATGTGGTCATATAAGAAATTGTAACTTCCCGCCTCAAAGAGATATTCCCTGTATTGGAATATTCCATCTAATTTTACACCTAATATTGTATCTAGGGTCATAACACCTGGGTAACACTGTATTCCTAGCCCAAGGATTTCCATAATAGATAAATAAAAAATGAGTGTGATGAACCTATATCAAATTAATTAGATACTATAGAGGAGGCTACTATAATAGTAACTCATACAATATATGGTCTCTCATTCTGATCCTCAAGTATCAGATGTAAATAACTTATGTGGCTTGATCGAATACCCTAAGCAGTAGCTGGACTTCCATGATAAAAACTGATTTTATAGCGCTTCTAGTAATCAGGGGTCATGGTACCATGACCATGACCTTCTCCTCAGCCAGTCTGACCAGTGTTAGTCCAACTCCTTACTTCATGTGATATGAAAGAACCTACTCCTGAAGGTGTAGCTTTTGCGGATGAACTTCCTCTAGAAGATGATGGAATTGTATGGTAGAAACACTAAAGATACCACAGAGGGTGGTAAGCTAGAAATTCATGTAGGTCTATCACACGAAGGCTTTGGATTCCATTTACGTCTACACTGGTGACACACTACAGTGATTACTATATGGGTACCCTGGTTTCCACTGCCCTGATAGGAAACCTTGAGAGAATGCTTTCTTCCCCTGGAATAATTACTGGATTGACACAAAATCGGTCCTCTATTTCAGGTACCATCATTTTCCCTCCTGTTGAACTCAATTATAAGAGACTGATTTACTATTTTATAGAAAGTAATTAGGTGAAAAACATTCATTGTATTAAAAATGGACTACTGGAGACCATCCTCAAAGTGCACAACATGAAAAATCTCATCACCGCTAAGAATAAGTGAAAATTGATACAACTCTATGAAATGAACTGAATACTCAAAAACTGACGTAGAACCCTGGTTGAGATGCTTGTACTCTCTTGTTTTGTTAGCTCTCAAAGTACAAGGAACAAAATTATCATAGTAGGCAGTTTTTAAATCAGCCAATAACATTCCTTGATGATGGATAGACTGGGTAATCACTTCCCACCAGCGCTTGGCTGAATTAGTAAGTATGTAAGTAGAATGTTTGACCCTCTACTATAGAGGCATCTCTGGATGATCATAGATAGATTGGGTTCCCTCAAGAAAAGACTCAGTAGCTTGTAGACTATCATCCCTCAAAAAAGTGGGAAGATTCTACAACTAGAACACCTGAGGCAGACCTTCCATTTGAGGTGCATCTCATGGATCACCGTGCAGGGAATCCATAAGACATATAAAACAACCACAAACATGGGTATCAGTTCCCATATAATTTATAACAGGTTTTGCCTCATGTGTCACTAATGGTGGTATGACTAGATACTTAGGGCCCAAAACTTTTGGATCATGTTCATCGCCACCTTCCTAGCGTATGACACGAGGACATCATGGAGACATTAATCTACAAAAGCCAAATGACTCAGAATATGTTTATAAAAACATAGGTAGAATCACTTACCCTAGAATATTATCCCAACTACCTGCTCAGATGGCCATGTATTGGTAGCTGCTGAGGTATATGTTTCATGAGTTCCAGTAGATGAAGGGCCAATGGTACCTTTCCTCATCATTTATAGGCAACCATTCAGTTTCATTTAACATTTAATTATATGTTTCACTCCTTTACCTTTCATTAGCATGACAATACAGTATAAGGATGTGAAACCATTCCATGTTTATGTTTTTATTTTCATATTACTTGATTCAAACATCTTTTAAAATCGACTTTCATTCCCCATGAATCAAAGGACATACTCCTTATCACATAAAATGACACCCATATGGATTAATAATTTATGGATTGATTCTATAAATAAATCATTACCAACTAAGAGGGCCCATAACAACTCATGAATTTAAACATAAAATCACTAAATCACAAACCAAAAGAAGCATATTAATTTACACAAGACAAGGCCACTCAAAAATCATAGGTATAAAAAATAAATTCATAGCAATGAAATGCATGTTTATTTCATGGGAATATGCAAGAAATGTGAATTCTAGGTGCCTATAATGAAAAATGTAATAAGGCTCATTTCCCTCATATCATCCGGAAAAGTATGATATGAAATTCTCAATATGAATAATATTGAATAAATCCATATTTCATGTGTGTCATCCAATGGTGAATGGATATCATCTATATTAGAAAAAAAACAATTATTATACTGACAACTTATATTTTACCCCAAACATGGGTTCGCAACACCCAAGAAAACATTATGACCATATCCCAAGCATTCATAATCTCTTTACTATAACCTACATATAGTAATTAATGAAATTAATTTATTTGATACCACTTTGTGACATCCCAAAACCATACACCACATAATAGGTTCTCCAAGACTGGTGGGTCACATGGCCTCAAGAAAATCTTACAAAATACCAGAAGCTATCGACTAGAAGTGAGGGTGTAGGGTGTGTCTGTGGGGACACTATTCCCTCATTACCAGAGTGTTGCATAATTGGTAATTATAAATAGAGGTAAGAAAAAGAATAAATATAAGCAAATATATGGCACATTGGAAGTAGACAAGGATAAAAATAACTGATACAATTGGAATAACTGGTAGAATCATACAAGAACAAATGATGATATTTCATGTCACTATAAATCTAGAAAAAATTGCAAAAAAGCACCATACATACATGAAACACCCAATGTAGCAAGAGGAAACACATTACCCATCCTAAGAATCTCAAACTCTATCTCGGTCATTTTCTTATAGTTACATAATAATACAAAAAGTCGTCAAGTTTTCATAGTCGTATGCTTCACTTTATTAACACCTATAATCATGTAGTTTTCCCCAGGTACCAAACAGAACCCCAAAAGGTTGAGAGGTAAATCTTAGTTGTCCAAAATGAATGGTTTATATAAAATACAGCCCATTTTATGAAAATGTGACTGTATGAAACATTCATATATAAGTTAAATCAGTACAATGTAACTAAATACCCAAGTACCTGCTACAGTCGTCAACTGGTGTCTGAGAATGTTACAACTACATTAATTAATAAATTAAAAAATTAATATAATATTAGGTCACATGAGGCATTAAAAACAATGGAATCACCTTATGGAAGTATAACATTGATGATTCCAAGATGTAATACGACAACCATAGTTGATAACTTAAAATGAAGTGGTTACAAGGTAATCAATAATGCATACTAGACCTTAGTGGACACTAACATCGTATTAACTAAGTCTAGATTTGGGAGGGGGTAAGAGTGTAATCCATGGAGACTCCTCCAATGAATTTCCCCAATAATATGCCTATCGAGTCTAAGGGTTTCTTCCATGTAAAAATGGGTTTGACAAATGACTAGGCCTGATAGGCTGAAACCATGGAAACTACTTGTCGATAGTGGATCAAAGGAGTGTATCCATGGAAACCGATAATAATAATGAAGGGAGCCTATATTTTCATACTAGGAATTTATTGGTAGACAAGGATCAGGATACTAGGTAGGTATCACCCAAGGAAACTGACATCCTTGAGTCAGAATGACGTCCTCAGGTACACAAGGAAAACCCTCAGGAATCCAATAGCTAAAAAGAGTCAAACCTTCCTATAATATTTTCAATGTCCATTTCCATAAATAGTCACCTTACATTAAATTAATTAAATTAAATAATTCCTTATTATTACTATTCCTTTTATCAAGTTCATTAGGTTCAAGACTTGAATTTCTTTAGTTTGACCACACCAATTAGCATGCAACATTTTTATTTAGATATGTATTTCGTTGTCATTTAATAGGGTTCATCCACTACCTTCCACTGTAAGTGGAATAGGGTGATATTTTATGCAACCAAACATTCTTTCAAAATTAATTTGACCAAGTCATATTCATTCCACATACTTGAAAATTAATCATTTTAATCATCATATTACACTTAGGAACTTACCTTATGTGGGTGAAATCGAAGTGATGTGGTAATTTCCATTCAGCATTACATGATTCTATATGAATTTAATATATGGAGGCTCACCATGAGTGTGGTCAAGATCGAGTAAATCCAAACGATGGATTAAAATTTCAAAACCCTAATAACTCAATTATAGAATATCACCCTAAATGGGGAGTTGGGAGTTGTGGGAATAACCAACCACAATTAATAGAATACATGGAAAGAGCATGAACATATGGTTCTAATGACTATATCATGGAATATAAATTTAATAAATAGTAACTAATAAAATGGGGGGCGGCACATGACAATTCTAAAATTAAAAAACCTGATGGATGAGTTAAAGAATACCCACCATAGGTTTGTATGACTCTCCTCATCCAATATTAGCCTCTAGTTCTTCTTGGAATGGTGTAGATATAAGAAAAGAATAAATATTATTACACATTGACAACAAATGAGTGAGCAATAGATATGGATATCAGATCAAATAGACTCAAGTACTTACTATTTCACATCCAAATTAATGAACATAAGCTCAAACAGATCCTAGATGATGGAGATCTCTTAATCTCTAGTTTAGTCATTCAAAGAGCACTAAATGGGGAGAAATGGAGGTTTTGTTTCCTGGTACTCAAAATAGGGGAGAAGGAGGAGGATAATTAGACCATTAATAGAAAAAAATAAAAATTATCCATAATTTAGCAGTTTCATAGTTCGGCCACCTAGTTTTCCAAACCGTGTGCAAACTATACATGAGTACCCGGAGAAGAGGGGATATTTCATGGTTTGGATGCATGATTAGGGAAACTGTGCATCAGACATGAGATATGTATCTACCCAAAAATTATTACCATCCACACAATTTATAGTAATCATGATTCCTCCCTACATAGTTTACTCTAACTGTTCAACATGGCCATTTTTTCCAAAAAGTTGGGTTCCAAACTCTAAACGAGTCCCAGACACCCCTGAGAACATCACAAACACATTAGGCATGCAAATTAAGTCCATAATAAATAATTAGACCAAAATTTTAAAGGTAAATAATTTTTTTAAAATCCATTTTCTTGAAATATGAATTGAATAAGAAGAGATGGGGGGATGGATAATGATAATATTACAAAAGGGCTTGAGGAGGGATGTTACGTCTTCTTTGGTTAACTCCTTTTGGTTTAAACCAATTGGATTCCATGGATGGATTTATGAATAAGTAGGACTATAGGTTGAGGAGATGGATTTTGGGAACGTATTTTATAATTTTTTGGTCTATAAAAATTGGCTTTAGAGGTCTATGGGTGTGGGAGGGGTGAGTTCATTTTTATAGTGGAGGGGGAGTGGCATTCTAGTAAATCTTTGAAAAGGGAATTCCACCGATGTTTTTACATGGAATATACCTACTATAATGTAAAAAATTAAATAAAATTTAGAATTTTGTTGAAATATCAACATTCAATGGATTTTTTTATGTTTAAGGATCAGTCCAATGATAAACTAATTTTTCTCTTAATGAATATAATTAATTTTAATTACTATCACTAATATTTTTGGTCAAAAACAATTTTGAACATATTAGAAATTATATATGATTCTTATTCCAAATATTAAATCCATATTTACATATTCTGATAATATAAGTGGTTGAAATTAATTTAAAATCAATCACATAGACTAGACGATAATGTGGGTTTTTAAAGTAAAAATGTTCAAAGTGTGCTATGTTTTTATATAAAATTTTAAAATTAATTTTATTATAATGACATATATTGTATTAATATGTTTATAATTGATCTAATTTTAAATTAAAAACAATTAAAAATAAAATTTACACTATAAATAAAATTGATGAAAACCCATTTTGGAATTTAAAGTCAGTAATTTTTCCAATTCATTTAAAAATGAAACATCAAAAAAAACCAAAAATTCACCATAGCATAATTTTTTTATATATATAAAAATAAGGTATATTTTGAAATATATAATTTATTAAATTTCCAATTATTTGATTTCAAATAGGTTTCCAATACATGGCAGTAAAAATGCCTTCATAAAAATATTATTTTTTAAGAAAACTATTGGGTTTGTTCTTATCGTTTAATTATAAAATCAATTGGATCAATGTAAAAAAGTATATTTTTGAATATAATATATATATATATATTACATTAATATAACTCAAAAACTATAATTAGTCTAATTTATTAGGATAAAATATATTTGTGATCCTGAAAATAATATTCTATAAAAATATTCCCTTTATATTTAATGAGTTATTATATTCATTTCTAATTAATTTTTAACCAATGAATTCATTTTATATTTGTGTAAAATAGAGATTTTAATATCTTAGATAATAATATTAATTACTACTGATTTTAAAAATAGGTTATATCTTAGTTTATTAAATAATAATATTTCTGTTATGGCTCATGATATTATATCACAATGGTTTTAATAGTTATATGTTTTTGTTTTATTTATTCTTATACCTCCAAGAAAACTCTTAAACCCTTGTCATATAATAATATTAGTGTCTCTGATATACTTATATGTTATTATATTGATCTATTAACTTTAACATATATAGCTCTTCATCTAATATGAAACAAAACAGCCATTCATGTGTACGATGTACTACATCCTCATGAACTATTGTAATTCATTTAACATGGTCATCTCTCACAGCTAGTGATAATTATATATATAATAAATATAAATTATATCAATATCATAATTATCATTCTATAGATATATGATGAAATATAAATTCATTCCCACATGTGTGTTGAAAAATGGAAATGTAAGTCATGCGTACTTAGGACATATCATCTCCATGATTGAAACATAATTCATTTTTCATACCCATAAAAAATAGTTTTTTAATTATAATTAATGTATAAAAATGATTATTATTTCATTATTATTATTCATTATATGGTGTAAAAATGACTTATTTTACAATGTTAAATATATGAAAGTCATTATGAATTTATGGATCAAATGTCCTCAAAACACACAACAATGAAATAACCATTTATGTAATTAAATACGCCATTAAATAAAATAAAATTTATTTATTTATTATTATTAATTAATATCGAGAAACATTCCTATGAAACTAAATAATTGATAAAAATTTATTAAATAGTAGTTAAATAATGTATATGACATTTCATACTAATGGTTAGATATAATTTACCGTAAAAAGATAGTTTTAAATATTTTAATTATTTAATTTATAAATATTTTTCTTCCATATCCATATTCTTGAAATTAATTTATGAATGTATTTATGTGGAAATAAGTTACTTATAAATTACATTATATATATATTTATATATTTTAATATCATTCAATGGTTTTCAGAAGGAATATTTTCATATATTTTATAAAGTATTATTTGATAAAAAATGAAAAAGGAGTGTTATATTTTATCATATATGACATCAATGGGTTTTCCTACCTCTGTAACTTTTATTTTCTATATAGATTACTTTACGAAATTTCATGATTTTATCAATTAAAAGCACTCATTCCCTGTGTTTAAGGTATTTTGAAAATGTTTTTATATGAAATAGAATTTTTGAAATTGGAAAAAATGTTTTTTATTATGGGTAAGAAAATTATTATTATGAGTACGATGTTAGAAATTAAATCATTCATGTATTTTTATTATTATATGGTTATTTGATAACTTTTATGACTATGGGTAATCCCGATATATCTCAAGATAATGGGTGATCCTAATAAATCCATCCAATTATTTAGGTAAATGGACAAAGTTAAATTGTTATGGCTTTCTACTATGAAATTTGTTGAATTCATCGATAGGTTATTCCATTTTAAAGAGAGACTCTAAGTGTGATCTGAAAATGATGATCCAAATTGCATACATGATTTATCTAAAAATTCTCTGAGTTTTCTAGAAAATTTTATTATTTCCAGATGAATGATAATGATATTATGTTTAAAGGGATGTTTATTCTACTTCTTTAGGGTAAAATCTATAAATTTGTGAAAATGTTTTCATGAGTTTTTCATTATTTTAACGAAACCATTATATGTTTTACTTTATGTTTAATATTTATATTGAAATTTTTTATTATAACATTTTGTAATTTATTTTGATTTCAGGGGTAATATAATATTTACTTTTAGTTAAATGTTAATTATAAATAACTAATATTTTTATAAAATGTATACATGAAAAATGCTTTTATTTTATTTATTCATATATTACATACTATGATTTTCATTCTCATCACATGTTTCCAAAAAAATTTCTTATGGTTTTAATGATATTTATGGATTTAATTGTCGTTATGAATAAATTTTTGAAGATATTTCATGAAACAAAAACTTGTTATATCATAAAAGTTTTTATAGAGGTAAAAGTGGATATTAGGTGGTTTTTTCCACATTTGGATGAATTTTTTTATTTTTTACAGGTTATGACATAATCATATAAAATTATAAATCAAAAATGTATTTGGGAATTAAATAAAATGAATTATTTTGTAAATATTCAATTTATAGATTTTTTACGACCATGACATTATAAGGTTGAAAACCAAAAAAATATAATTACCTCCAAATTTTCTTGTTTTGGTAGGAAATTTTCTAGATAAACATATTTTAGTGTACAATTATGTTAAATCCACTTTCAAAACCTAAGGTGTATATAAGGAGTTGATAAATTGGAGGGAATTCCCCTTTCCACTTTATAGAGATTCCAATAAATGGTTGTAAACCCTATAACTAGGAGAAGTTCATGAATGGGATGGATTATATAGATTCTTTATGAAAATATTCATCCCAAAATCTATAATCACAACCAATATAAAATTAATCTATGCTATCATATAGGCTTCTAGTGATACCATCTCTGAGGACATAGAGATGTTGAAGAACCTATATTCTCAATGGCCACATCAAACAATCATGGACTTCCAAATTCCTATGTTCTTATATCAAGACCAACTTGATATTTCAAGAGAGTTATTGGATGAATAATATGGTGTATATTTGGATTGAAATGTCATGAACGGAATCCAATGGATACATTAAGAAGATTTCGTAGAGCTCATAATAATTTTTTGTTAGAGGTACTGACACAAGTAGAATTCAGGAGGTAATAAAATGACATCCATAACCGTAATTAGGAAAAACTCATGAAGATACAACTAGATTGGTGATAAATATTCCCCTAAAATCGTAATGTATTGTATGTACCAATAATTGTATGCATTTTATAAAAATTAACTAACTAATTCACTGACATGTGCGATGATGTGTTAGGGATGGGGAGTTTTGATGTGATATATAATATTTTTAAATCCCCAAAAAAATATATGGTTCATAACTAAATTAAATATTTATTTTAACATTAACATAATCATGTTAGATCCCTATAACAAAATCAGTACCCAAACTAGCCAATTTTCCTACCAGAATTCTGAATCCCTTCAAAATTAAAAAAAAAAAGCATGCATATAACAAACCAAACTAATAATAAAGACCACCCACATTACAAAAAAAATATAACATGTGATTGTCTATCTACCAGTAAAAAATATTTGGTTAAAAAACAACAATATTTAAAGATGGAATAGATTATTAATAAAATAAAAGGTATATGATAAATACATGAAGAAATTTCCAATAATTATGGAAAACTTCTAGCCCAAACTACACCAAATTTAAGGGATACTATACAAATGGTAAAAAAACAATTTTAGTGGAAATTAAACCATAATACCAATCATAAACTAAATAAAACCTTTCCCATGGTGAATAAATTGAATATGATAATTGTATATAGACTTCAAAAAAAATATCTCTTAATTGAATAAATGAAAGAAGACGTGTTGGAGGATGGACAAAATAATAAAAGAAAATAAATAAAACATAAAAATAAAATTGAAGACAAAATATATTCCCTAATATTTCTATCAAGGATGATATAATAAAAAAATATAAGTAAACTCTTTAAAATGTAATTTTTGAAACTTTTTAAAATGTAGAGATCAATATTACCTTAATGGAAAAACTAAAAAACTAAAAAATTAAGATATATTATTAAAGTAAAATTTAAATATGATTGGAATAATTCATGTGAATGAGATTATTACCATTGTAAGAAGTGTCCGGATGCATATCTGACCATAATATCCCACCAAATGTCAATATTCAAGGACATTTTATATTCCATTCACCATTGGATATTAAATTTTACATAATTATTTATATGATATATGTGAATAATTTTATATATTTGCTCATTTTTTTATAATTCATTCTATATAAGAGAACTAAACCCGATAAGAGTGATTCTCTTCCTTAAAAAATGTAACCCAATTTTCCATGTAGGATTTTTGAAAGATATCCTTATGAAAATTCATGATCTTCTACATCATGATTACTTATATATGCTAAACATATAAGAGGAAATGATTCCATCAAACTCAACCATAATGTTTTGGTTACCTTTCATATATATGGATTTATCTACGGCCAATTTATACGAAGTAATACACACCATTGAGGTTTAATACAACACTGTCAATTTAAAAATTCTTAACCCCATGAGGCACCCTTCAGATCATTGGTAAATATTTAAACATTCACACGTTAAGGATAATGAAAACATTTTATATCTAGTTATATTTCATTAATTTTTACCCTTATTTAAACAAATATTTATTAATAATTACATCAATGAAGGGGATTTTGAGAATTTTGTAGACTATGGGAATTTTAATTTTGAAATGAAAAAATAGTTACTTGTGTTTTTTCTAATGAATCTAATGATTTATCTCTTGATGAAGAATTTTATATGTTACCTTATGTGTAAAAAGGTCAAAATATAATTTTAGTGGAACATAATTTATTTTCATCTCTAGAACAACCCTAAAACCTAGAATAAAATCCACTTCCCACAGATTTAAAATATGTGTAACTCATAGGAGAGAAATTATTAGTGATAATTGATAAAAATATTTTTACAAACCATGAAAAATATTTTATTTAACTAAAGAGTGATATTTTTGAATAAATAAGTTGAATCCTTGGATATATCCTTGTAATCATCTGAGAATATACTCAAAAAAATATTATTGTGGGAGATTGAAAATCTATGAGATAGTCCCAAATGTGGTTGGATCGAACATTTATAGATGTGGTAAATTAGATAGGGGAACTATTGGTATAATGGAATTTCTATTATATTTAACATTAATAATGGGTTAACCCCATCCAAGAAGTTCCCTTGAAAACCAGCCTAACCATTATATGGAATGCAAATAATAAATTAATCCATATGAGAATTTAGAATAACCAAGAGTGTGTACAGACTATATGAAACTATAAAAGGTTACTCAGAAAGATCATTAAATCATTCCCATAATCAATCCTACGTTATGGACAAAGTCAGAAGTAATTCAATATTTATTTTTGTATGAACATTCAAGATATTTCCATGTTCCTATTTATTTATAGGAAAATGTGATGACCTCTGTTACTTGTATCATTGGAAAAATTTATTAAAATAGGCTTACATTATGAATATTTATTTCTCCTAGTAAATTTTATATGTTCATGGTATGTATAATTTTAGAAAAATTTGATTATTTCATTAATGTATTATGTATGATTTCATAATTTTTGGGATATTTTTTACCACTGTATGAGAAATCTAGAAAATGTCAAAAAAAATTACATTAAATAGAAAATGTTTTTAAATTTTAATGATTCTTATTTCATGGGAAATATAGGCATATTACTTTCTAAAATAACTTCCAAGAATTTTATTGAAGTTGATAGATTAAAAAAATGACGTGATAAATTTTTTTCCATAAAAAAAATGGTTTATCAAATGCATTTGTAATATTTCATTAATATCTCTTTATTACTTTTAAAATATGGTAATTTTTATTGATATGATGAGGGCAGTGTATCCATTGATGAGTTAATGAGAATATGGATGATTCCACTTGTGATGAAGCCAGTATACTGGAAATAACCTGTTGATCTACATTATGATTTGTGAAACCATGTGGTAAAGAAGACTATTATCATAGAATTAAAGGTAGGATATAAGTCATTATCTACATGTAAAGAGACTTATATGAAACAATATTTAACAACACAACTAATAAAAATGTGATTCTAGATATAGTATTTTATTTAGATGGATTTAGATCATATCTGATTGGAATGAAAGACACTATGTATTTTGACCATATAGATCTTAAGAATATGATAATGATGAATGGGGAATAAATGAGTCTAGTCATGTGGCTTTAGTAATTTTATATATTTAATATTGAAATCAAATAATATAATTTATTTGAGATCCATGTAAATGATCACCAAGGTAGGCATTAAAATAAAGTTTATGCTAATCTTGTTGGCCAAAAACAATTGATAGATTACACTATAGGAGAGTGGTTTTACTTGATTGAAGGAGATACTCCTCAGTATTAAGAAATGATAAATTATCTCGTATCTTCCCTGATCCCATACCACTCAAATACCCACAAAATTGAGTAACTAAATGATGAATCAAAAAAATTACATATGGAAAGAACCATTTCATTGGAATGTTTCAATGATTTAGTGGGATGAACATATTTTCTTGAATGTTAAATTTATCATATTTTTGAATTTTCTAACACATTAGCTTTTTGAGGCCATATTTTACCTCAAAGGATAGTAAGAAATAATGTTGAATATATAATTTTCTATAAAACATTGTTCAAATATATCCATTAATTTTTAAAAATATATGAAAATGTTAATTTTCATGAAATATTCCAAAAGATAACAATTTCCATAAAATACACTTAATTTTAGTTATATTTATGATGTACGAGGAAAATGTATTATAAGACCTTTCTTAATGTCATTTGGATAAACTTATCTATTTATTTTTTGTATTTTAATTATCAATATTGGTGCTATAAAAATCCATTAATACATTTGATTATCATGTTAATTGTAATATTTATGGGTAATATCATTTATAGCATTGGAGTTCCATGATCTATCAACAGAGACTAAGGTTGTCACTTTTCCAACATAAAAATGGATAATTTTTTGGAAAATTATGTGTGGATCATAAAAAATCAACAACATATCATCAAAAACCCAATTTCCATAAATAACATAGAAATAAGGAAATCAAAGGAATTTTCAAAATGAATATTTACCCTAGTAGGAAGGATTTTAGCCTATCATTGTAACAAGGATATGATATTATATTATAGCCTACAAAAACCATATATGAATGAGCCCATAAAGTAGAATCAATGGGATAAAAAATCAAATGATTGTTTAATTAGTGAAAACAACATACTAAGTTGTAAGAAATATCAATTTTCTCATGGATAGAGATGGAAAGAAGATGATGCTAAAATATCAAGAACTAGCGGAATTCAGAAGATTGGTTTTTAAAAATTTTATGATTTAAAAATATTGAAGAGGTTGGCCAATGAAAAGATAATTCAACCAGAGGCTTTCCATCATAGAGATCAAAATATTTAGCATATTCAAGACTCCAACTATTTATAAGTAAAAATAATTTTAGAAGGGGAGGTCCAATGGTAGTTTCCCATGTACATCCTTCTGTGGATGTGTATATTATTAAGGGAGGATAGAAATAACTATTCACTATTAATGTATATTTTCTGAAAACATTAATTGGGAATTTTTCACTAGAGCTAGTTGAGGAGATCACAACCGACCAACCTATTTAACAATAAAATACACTATTTGGTACATTTCCATAACAGTTTCTTTTAGTGATTATATTAAAAATATTCTTATGTGTAAAATTCAATTTTATTCATTAAGGAAACTATATCATTTATGTGCAAGTATGAGACCATCATAGTTTATGTTTTTCAATTTTTTTCAAATGTTTTGTATTTTTTCAAATTTTTGGTGTTTTTTTTTCAATTATAGAATTTTTTTGAATCTTGTGAGCTCAAATGATTATATTTTACATTTTTGAAATCCAGTTGAAAAAATGGAACACATTTTTCTTTTAGAGAAAGAATAATGAAAATGGCATTGATTTATGTTTGTTGATTAAATAATATCATGAAATGATGGATAAATTTTTGGTCCCATGACACAAATCAACATATTTATTATTAAAATTAATGCTATGTGAGGATTTTTATGCTTTTCTGACATATTTTTCACATTAACCTCACATATTAAATAAAATAAAACATGCTTGACTAAATATAATATAATATATTTCTTTCAAAACATGATAGGATATGATACTTTTGATTAAAATCATTGAGGAAATTTCATTAGTTTTAAAACTACCATTTTCAAGAGAATACATTTTATTCAGGTCAACCATAAAATTTAATCCTCTTATCCCTTGTTATCTAGGAACAACCGATTTAATTAGAAACATTACAATCTATTTTCCTTATACAACCTGATTTCAAAAAACAATTACTTGATTTAGTTAAACAAATGTGTAGGGGAATGTTTTATTACGCTGTAACAAATCATTTTCTTCAACAACGAGTATGTATTAAAATGAAAAAATCTTGATTTAAATGTATCAAAAATGAATTTTTTTTCTATTGTTTAGGTGTATCTATTTAAAAAAACCTGAGGAAATCCTATTGATCTGATGTAATTAGAATAATAAAAAAATAATGTTTATAAATATTAATATATATATTATGAAATTAATAAATGTATGCAAATCAGAACCACTATTTAGAACTCAAGTGTTCCCTCACTTGCTTCAAACATCATACCTAAAAAAATTCAAAATAGAGAAGAAACTCAAATATGTGATGGTAGTTGAGTGGAATCATTTATGATATTGAAATGATTAATTTTTTTCACATTACATGATTTTTTATAGTATTTTTATATATTTTTTTCTAAAGGCTAGTGTGGAGGGGATCTATTATTTATTTTAAATTAGTTTAATGAATTTCATTCATCTAAAAGGGCCAATACTCATTATTACGCCTTAGATATATTCCTCATAAAAACATTAAAACATTAAAAAACTCAACATTCTTAAAAAAATTAAAAGGTTTATAAAATTTCCTTGACTCACATGGTGTAGAGATATATTTATTTTTTTTAATCCTAATGTGACCCATCTATGTGTTTTGATGAGAATATTTTCTTAAAAAATTAACATTATTATTTTATGGGAAAATTTTAGTGTGTTGAGTATTTTGTGTTCATTGAAGGAGAAATAAAGCAGAAATTAATTGAATGAGATGAATTTATAACTTGAAATAATATTTTTTAAGGGTAATAATATCTTTTATTTATTCTTATTAAATTATTAGATCTCATGGTTAAAATAGATTTGGTATGATTTTGATGTTTACATTTCAGGGTGTCTTGTGGTTTAATGTAGGGGAATTTATAGAGATTTTCTTTTCATTACTTTTTATAATTATTTTATTGATTTAATCCTCACAGATTTATCATTTTATGTTTAATTAGATCAATTATTTATTTTTGGTGAATTTGATCATTGTTGTGAAAATTACTTAATTCAGATATTTTAACTATTTTTAACTCTTTGATTTTTCAGCCACAACATATTCTAAACTAATATTAATTGTGAAATTTTGTTAGGGTTTATATAGATTGTTTAATTAGTTTTCATCAATTAAATAATTTATTTATTTAATACCAAAGAGGCACAAAATACTTAATTAAACATGGAAAACCTTTTTGTATAACATAAAAGAGTTAATTTCATCAAATGAGTCAAATGTATAGAAACAAAACTCCAAATGATATGTTTTTTTAATAGATTGACATCTTTTCCAAAAAAAAAGACCTCTATATTAGAAAAAAGAAAACTTACACAATTCTGAAACAAGAATATTTACATTGATCCCTCCGCAAAATTAGAAGGATATACCTCGACACTTGATCATCCCAATGATAATGAACCCCATTCACACCTTTGTTAGAATAACCATCTTCCAAATAGTTTTCTTATCTATAAACATGAGTGAAAATATGATCCTTTCAGAAGAGAAGATCCAATCATCTGGACCAACGATTGGTGAGATTCCAAGAGAGGTGCAACGAACCTGTTCTAATAGCAAGAACCAAAGTCTTCGAGTCACATTCAAGACAAACCTTATTCCAACCTCACTGCTCGGCTTTCTCAGCCTACATAATAATACCAAGAATTTCAGCCTCGAGAGCAGATGCATTACCACGCGAACTGTAAAGAAATCCAAGGTCATGACCATGATGGTCTCTGAAAATCTCCCTAAATCCCGAAGGTCCTCGATTCCCTCTTGAAGCACCATCTTAGTTGAAATTTATCCATCCATTAAATGGGGCCTACCATAGTACTTCCAGTGTTCTAGGGGGGGAAAATCCCCCTTGACTCCCACCTGATTAAGAATCGAAAGGTCATTAATAGATTTGTCACAAAACATACCTCGTAGAGTAATAACATCACACACTACAGTAAGAATCCTTGACAAAGCAGCACCCACACGAAAAGGCTATTGATCATGAATGCATTTGTTTTTGGAAATCAAAATATAGTGAACCAGCTCCTATGCAACAGCCTAAAAAAGTAGTAGGATTTGCGAAGACAACTTTAGGTCTTTCCAGCTACTAATGAAGTAGCAGATAGAGCTGACTCATGGCATATGCACATAGAAAGTATCAGAGACTGCCTTCCGCGTTGATGAGGATTCTTTTAAACTGAGAAAGAGGTGATAAATGTCCTCCCTATGCCGGTGACATAATACACATCTCGAGCATATGGAAACACCACAATTTTGAAGCTAATTATTAGTACATTTTTTCTGATGGGCCAATCTCCATGAAAATGTGTACCTAAATGGACTTAGAAATTATTTATGTAGGTTACCCATCAACTTGAAATCAGAAGCACTGGTAGTATGATTCTTATAAAAACCTTTAGAGGAGATTTCCATTGACAGCTGACTCCCAAGCCCAAAAATCCCCCTTGGAAGAGAAGAAATATTTTTCAATAATGTAGGAAACATTATTTGGAACATCTTCTATATAGTAAATCTGATCCTTGATTGATGTATCATTGTCTAGGCATGAATCTCTTTCCAAAACCAATTCAACTAGGGGGATGCCAGCCCATTTTCACATCCAAAATTGTAATAAAGACTCCCTGGAGACCAGCCATTAGGATTAAATATTTATTTTGGAGAAAATATTATTGAATTAAGTCCACATTGAAGAGTTAAACTAGTTGAGGTTTCCAAAATTTAGCCTATGCATGAATATATCTCTATGAAAACTGAGAGATTTATATTGTACATTAAAGAGCATCCATATAAATGGTAACATGATGAAGCATGTACCAATTAATTTTCATTGAGAAATTATCTAATTAATAATTTTTTTTAACATGTCAATATTGAGTAAGATGAAGAGTCTTTTCAACTATAAAAAGTTCACTTCAATAAATAAATGCTAATTGTTTCTACATGTGTCTTATATATATCAATCTACCTCACCCATTCCCTATAAATTAGAGACTCCACTTCCATTTCAATAGTGTTGAACGAGAGTTTGTATATTATTAAGAATTCATTTAATAATGTTCAATTGATTTTTATTCTCTATTTTTGTAGTTTTGTAATGACCTTTCATCACCATTCATCTTGGATTCCATTCATATGGAGGGGTAAAAATATCTATTATTGGGGATGGGGGGGTTTTAATTTCTTAATTATTGAGTTCCTATACTTCATGGAATAAAAAAAATCCTATTGATTTGTTTTAAAAATTAAAATAATAGTTATTATTTTAATGTGTATCCAAATTTCATTTTATAAATTGTAATTTCTTCCCCCTTGGTCTATGATCATTATCTTCCACCATAATGTTTGGGCTTATATATGAAGGAACATGCTAAAATATGTTTTTATATTCTTGGTGACTAGTATCACTTTTGGATGTGGTGGTGATATATCATGGATATTTTGGAATAACAAGATCCAGTTTATAATTTCCTAAGTCATCTATTAGGGTCCATTATAACACTTGTAAATAAAGGAAGGAGGGTAAACCAACTTGATATCTCAGTTATGGTTATTCTCACAATCACTATTTGAGAAAGGGAGAGAGAGGGGATATTATTGTGGAATCACTCTCTCATCAGGTAAATAGAAGAATAATGAATAACATGAGAAATATTATGTAATTAAAATTACAAAATCAACCCTGGCCGGATCACCCATATCACCTCATAGTTTTCAATCTCTTTATCCTTTTCATTCATTTTTCTTTTTAGGAATCAATCAATTTCAAAACTCCCTTTTACCAAATTTAAAGAAAAGTGAAAGTTGATTTTTCACACTCTTATATGGATACAAACTAATGTTAACACTATAAATAAATTTATACTAGGATAAATAAATATATTTTAGATAACACACTACAATTCTGAATCAATAGGGTAACCATAAATTTCTAAGAATTTATAACTACAATCATGACCATACATAGAGTATTTAATTTATATAATGAAATTCATCTCCATTATTAATATTTTGAACATATATAAACTAAATCAAATCCACACCCAACAATATAGAATTATAAATCCACAATCATGAAAAAACAAAACATTATTTCCGTTATTAACCACAGTCTTGTCCACACACAATATTGAGAACATATATTCTCATGATCATGTTCATGAATAAAATTGTGAACATATCAAACCAAAATACATTCAATGAAAAAAAAATAAACATAAATACTATTATAATGTTCACACATATAATTGTTAATAAGAATAACCACAATCATACCCATATAATGCTATGTGGATATTGTTAACCATAATCATTTCCATGAAAAATATTATGATCATATATTACCACTATTATATACATACATTACATTGTAAATATAGATAATTATAATCATTTACATGCACAATATCATTATATTATAAGATACCAAGATTTTACCATTGTAATAGATGTCTATCTCATACCCATCATTTTTATAATAATAAACCATACATCACTATGTCACATGAACAATACCGAATTTATAATTTCATCGTAGTATAAATATCCCATGATAAAAAAATGAGATTCATGGTTATTTCAATAATACATGATCATAATCCAACTTAAAAAATAATGTCAATGATATCATTCTACACCTCCCTAGTTAATTATAAGAAACACTTATGGATATTGGCATAGTTCAAAAAACATCAGATGAGTATTAGAAAATTACTATGAGAATTTTAAAAATCATCATTTATATTTGGCTTTTTTAAAATAAAATATATATTTTTTAAATTATATTTAAATAAAATAATATGAATTTGAATAAAATTTAATTTTGAAAATAGTGATAACTTTATAAGGATGATTAGTAAATAAAATCAATGAAAATTGCTTAAAAAGAACACATGTAAAAAAAATTAAAATGATCCTTTCATATTTTTTTTAATGAATGTAAAATTAAATATAAAACTTCTATAATAAATAATATATTTAGGGATAATTTCATCCATAAAAGAATATAAAAACCCCTGACATTAATAAGAGTTATCTCTAACTAAAAATAATTGATAAGATTAGTTTCACTTGCAAGTATCCTTCTAATTAAATTGTGAATTAATGGGAGGATAAATATTTAGCAGAAATTTCAAACCACAAAATATAATGATGATTATAAAATAATATGTTGTTAGATATAAATTAAAATCAATTTACCATAGTATAAATTTATTTATATTCAGTCACAATTTCAAAGCGATATTGGATGTAAATCCTTATGTCTAAAGTGACTTTCAAATCTAAATCCCTTGACAGAGAGAAAATGGAATGAAGCATTAAATTCCATAAATAAAATTATAAATATGATATAATATGTCAAATTCTATAATATATGTATATAATACATGAATTAAGGTCTGTAATAATATTTATCTTTCTAAGAAGGGAAATTGTGAAAAAAAACTATTCCCTTAGATCACTGCATGGTCAAACATTCTCTAACATAAATTATGATGAATTTAGGATTATTATAAATAAATATATAAAACATATATTTATCTATTTATCTATATATGACATTTAAAATTTCACATTACCAATTTATTAATCATTCATTGTTAAAATTAATATTTTAATGTTAATTGTCCAGTTTTTTCATGTCTTGCTTTCATATAGTGGTTACTATCCATGATAAATTCTCATGTGTTCATCATCTCTTTAATGTCCAGGGAGATAAAATAGGTGTTCCTTATATAGTTTTTATGTCCAATGATCATTTTATAGAAATTATAGCGAATGTTTATGAATAATGATTAATTTTTTTATTAATTTCCATTGAATAAATTTTTTTATTTTATTAATGAAAATTTTATATTTTTTAAAAATACCAAAAAATATATAAAAAATGAAATTAATAATTGTTATATATATTTACCACAATTAATTTTTTTTAATAATTCATCGTGGTATTGTTATAACATCATTGTTGTATGTGGTATAACTACAAGAAAAATGACTCATTATAATTAATTATTGAGTAGTAATAACGAGTTATTTTATTATAACATCAATTCTATTGGATTATAAGTATGTTAACACTACATAGTTATAGAGGATAATTAGTTATAAACAAATTGTATATGAGAAATTAAATTAAAAGACTAAATAATAATTCCTTTTTTTGATGGAATCACTACCTCTCATTATATATACCTTAGGAATAAAAAACATATCTCTCCCCTTATGACATAGACTACCAAACATGTAATAAGACATTATTATAGGGTATTTCAGTCAGTGTGAAAGAGAAAAACATAGGGTTTATGTGGTCTAGTGTGGGTGGAGGTGAGATCGTTTAATAGGAGAAAATGTGGTATATTTATTTGGAAAAAAAATTAGTTAAGTGAAAAAATGGAATAACATGGAAGTATGGGGATTTAGGTAAGGAAATGTCAATGATAATTTGGTTAAATAATGAATTTATAATAATTAACTGTTATTATTATTGTCTAACATCATCTTGTATCTATTACGTGGGTGATGAAATATATTTTAAACTTTTAAAAACTAAATTTTAATAAAATACACTTTAAGCGAATATATATTTGTCTTATTAAGATAAGTATTCTTAACACATAAAAAAGTGTTTAGAAAATTATATTATAAGAATAAAAATTAATTTAATCTCATTCCATTCCAATGAATAATAATTAGATGATATAGTAATTTTTGTAATATATTAATAGAGAATTATTTTAATTAAAATTATTCCTCAATAGTTATATGTTTTATTTTCATAATATAAAAATACATAAAATATTTAAAAAATATTTCTTTTATAAATATTCCTTTTTAACATGAATTTATTTATATATATTATTAACAAATTAATAATAATTTTATTAATGTTCATTTTTTTATATGTTTATAAAAATACATTTCATTAAACACGTTTCTATAAATATGATAAATTTAACATTTAAATAAAAATATTTGATATATAATAAAAACCATTTTTTAAAAAAAACATTTTTTTTATACTTGAATGAATAAATTAAACATCCTTCCGATTCCTTAATTATTTTTTTACATCTTAGTAATTTATTTTACTATTAATAGATGGAATTCTATCAATAATTTTTATTAATAAAATTCTTGAAAATTAATAAATTTATCAAAAGTAATTAATTAAAAAGTATATTTTCATTAGAATTGATAGTATTTTCTAAAATGAATTTGTATATTTCAATTGTTTTTTAATATAATATAGCATATTTAAAATAAAATATTTATAATGGATTTTTTTAATTTTCTAAAATTTAAATAATCCTTATTTATATCAATTATATAGTTATTACTCAAAAAAAAGTAAAACTTTTATTTATTTATTACCCAGTGAACACATACCCTTCCATAATTATCTGATAATGGATATATTACGAATTTTCATCCTATATATACAATCCATTATAACATAGCAAAGAACACTTATCATTACTATAGTGTTCATTTTCAATTTTATTATATATGTTATCCTTTCATGATGCTTTTTTATTATTGTAGGTTTAGTTCTACTAATGATGATTCTCAAGGTTTAATATGATTCAGGGGATTTATTAGTTGAAAAAGTTGTTATTATTTTCTATTTATTTTACATTTTCAATATATGAACATTCATGGGATGTAATCATACAGGATATTAAATATATGGTTTCAAATACTGTTGTTGTAATGTTCCATTATGAGTGAATAAATTATTGTTAATTTGAATCATTTATTTTATAATTTACTTCATACATATGTTTACATTCAATATAAATAATAAAATTATTAAATTATTTAAATAAAATGAAAACCCAAACCCATGAATTTATAATGACTGTGAAAATATATTTGATTGAACCATGGTGATTCATAAATATTAAATCTTATGCTTGGTGAATTTGAAATTAGTATATTCACACCAACATTCTCTTTCATTCTTAATTTATTTTTAATTTAAATATAGATTAAAACATTACTCTATTAATTTATTGATGTTCTTATGAATATTGGGTGAAATATTGTTATGTGATCTATTTATTGATGGATTTTATTTTTCATGGATGATAATTTGACAACATTTTTTCTATAAAACCATAAAAATAAGAAAATTCGAGATTCATTATATATGTTGTTAAAGGTAATTGGGAAGAAAATAGACTTCTATTTATGTTTATTTGATAAAATAGTATTTTTCTAGACTAACAGATAGTTAATGTCATCCACTGAATGTATCATAGGTACAAAATTACCATGGTATCATTTTAGATGATCATGGGTGATTTCCAAGGATTAATAAATTCCAACGTATCATTAATTATTGTATATTAGATTCGCAAATTTCATCTAGACATTTTTATGTGATGAAATTATGTATTTTATTTGTAATTTGAATCACTTTTTGAAGGATAATCTTTGTAGTTGTTATGCCAATAACACATATTTTTATGTGAAGCTATTAATAGGGTATAATATTTGATTCCTTTTTATCACATCATCTATTATAGATCTTGATCCTCATCTTAAAATATATTGGTCTATCTCATCCACACCATTAAAATGTTAATAAATTTAAAATATAATTTACAAATGAATTTACATGCTTCACCCTTGATGCAGACACTATATTTAGCTAAATGATAAAAAATCATTTCTTCTCCAAAAAATCACTATAATCAATACAAAAATAAGGATTTGAGTCAACTCACTACTCCTCAATGATCAATTCCATAATTATAGATTATGTTAACAACATTAAAATGAATCTTTAAATAAATAAATGAAAAAACCCCTTATCATATATGAAATAATTTCACATATATTTTTTCCCAAGTGAGATTTGTTAACATATTTTCCTCTTCACACATTGAAATTATACCACAAAGTGAATCTCTAAGAAAACAACTTCATCCCCTTTATAATTCTATTCCACTATCCCATTATTTTGTGTCTAACCCTTATTTTTTTTATCAATATATCTTTTAAAATAAACCATAATAACTTTACTGATTTTCATATCATCATTCCACTTTTGGAGGAATCAAATTATACTTCCTATTTATATGTAAAATATGATATAAATGATATAATGTTATATATAATGATACCTTATTTTTATTAGATATATGTTTTTAATTTCTGTCATCATAAAAACTATGAAATATTCTTATATTACCACAACCATAGTTCATTCAGTCATCCTTTTCCCTCAAAAGTAATAACAAGAATTTCATATAACAATGTTATTTTGTCTATTTCCAAAAAAAATTATTTTTCCTTATCAAATCATGATGAACGTTATCTATCCTACAATAAAATGTATTTTTAGATCCATATATTAAATTATTTTCATCTTGGTAAACACATTCCACCTTGAAATGGTCCCTTGTTCTTCATATTTCATCAATTAAGAATGAAAATTTCACAAATAAAAATAAATTCTCACCATGATGAAAAGTTATATTTTACCCATTTTAGGTAGTGAATCATAATTATTCCTATCATGCAGTTACCTCCTTCATAATATTCTTTGACTATTCATGTTGTTTTGGGAAGTAGTCTATAATGTCTTACATTTTAAAATCCCTTTAACCACATTATGGTTTTCTAGTCTCCAAATTTTTTATAGAGGTTAACACTATTTCATCATCAATCATGAATTTATCTATGGTTTGGTCTCCCTAGTCAAAAAATATAGTGATTTCCCCATATTTCTCATTGAGGCCACATTTAGTTCCTTATGGAAAACAATAGACACCATGATATAATTTCAATGACCAAGATTGATGTTTGGGATTTCAACATTAATTCATTGGTAACTGATTCCAAATTCTATAAAATTTATCTAATATTTATTGAATCATAAAGTATTTTTTCTTCATTTTTTATCACTAAGACACCCATGAATCAAAATCCATTTATATTTTAGTAGTCTCCACTCGGGTTTCATTGATAACACCTCTTAATTAAAAAACCATCAATTTTTCATACTATGTGCTTATTTTCTATGGATATTTATATGAGTCTATATCTATTCACTTTATGAAAATTTCACTTAAACTAGATATGTGGAATAATATTAAAATTAATTTTTCAATAATAACTCTTGAAATTTAATTTCATGGTTCCCCAAAAACGTTTTTGAACATCATATTGGCTAACTAACAATTATACCTTTTACAATACCATAACTGATAAAAAACCCATATATTTATAGTATCGAAACATAATCACCCTTACCCCCTTATTAAGACTTCACTTTTTCACTATGATCTCTCTAATTTTCCACTTCAAATTTTCCATATTTGAGGAGTAGTTTATCCAATAATTTTTATATTTTGCTTATAAATTTCTCCATCATTGTATATTTATACTCTTTTAAACATATCTTACAATATTATGATATATTTTATGTTTTATCCACTATTGATAATAAACCCAAAAGATTCTAATTCAAAATCCAACAGATTTACATTTCAAAAAAATTATGTCAGAATAACCTTTACATCCATTAATAATTTCTGAGAAAACATATATTAGTAAAAAGATAATTTATAAATATTTATTCATGTTAATGTGGAGGGATGAACTTAACTGGTTACACTATTAATACTAATCACTTCAGTTTGGTTTGATATAATAAAAAATCCAACATGATTTATTTTGGGTAAGTTCTCTAAATTTCAAACTCCCAATATTAAAATTTCATTAATATGGTGATATTTGATTTCAATATGCATCAATCATTAATGTTGAAGTGAATTTTCTCTATGATCTATCAAACTATTATTGTCATACATAAAGGAAATATGTGACCATACATCTTCTCCATCATCTTCTAATTGTTGTTTTTCTCCAAATATATTTGATGCACACTTACGTTATCATATTGCACTCTGCCTCTATTTTATATAACGAAATATAATATTGTCTCTCATTGTGTATTGATATATAATTACATTCTAGATAGAAATAATCTTTGGACATTTCCATTCAATTATCAATTGAAATGGGAAATTGATTTCAATTAAATAAATAAAATACTAATTTTTTCATTATAGAATAAATAAAGGTATAGTAATCATTTCATATAAAATAGAATTCAGTTGCGGATATTTAGTTGATTTATATTTTATCTCTTGGATATCATATCCCATGACATGTGTGAAAAATTTCCAATTCATGCTTTGGTTAAATATATAATACTTTTGATGATTTCATAATACTCTACAAAATTGAATGATATTCTATTTATATGATTTAAAGCATCATGCATGTTAAAAAAGTTTTGATACGAGTTTTATATACTCCATGAGGAAATTATTAAATAGTAATTTATATTTTTTTTATGAGAAATTAATGTTTTAATTATTATTTTTCCATTAACCTATATTCCAGAAATAATTGAGTTCACCTATAGTTAATATTTCAAATGAAAAAAATGATTTACAACATTGATATCATAATCCACAAAATATGATGTCAGAAACAAACATTTACACCATGAGTATATACCTAGAAATATTATTTACATATATTTTATATAAAATCCCCTTGTTTGAATTCCAAAATCATAAATTATAAGTCAGACCTTAAATACCTTGATCATAGTGTTAGTTTTGATCCATAAAAACCACCATTAACTTGAATATATTATCCATAATCGTCATGATCAACACCTTTTAACTTCAAAATATATAATTTATTCTAGGAACCTTATGAGATTAATTGATTATAAATTTATATAGATGATCATATACATTATTTGGATAATAATGACTGAGAAAATACCCATTACAAAAAAGATGTCCAATAGAGTAAAAGTCTTATGTATAACAAGTCTTATAATTTCTAAAAAACCTTTACACAATAGTCATTCTTTATTCATATTTATCTCTTCATATTAATTATATTTATTTTAATAATCCTATTTAATAATAAAAAATTCTTATTTTTGTCCTTATAACAAATTCTTATGTGTCAAAATTAACAATTTGATTGAGTTCTCGATTCATTTATTTGACCCAAATTTATTATTTCAAAAACCTATTAAAATTATGTATCTTATAATGATTTATTAAATTTTTCACAGACAAGTCTCATCCATAATTTTGGTATTTATCTTAGTAAATGAAATAATTCACTATTTATTAGTAACTCTATTGAAATATGTAGATTATATATTCAATAATATGAGTTATCATTCATTTAATTGTTTTTACATTATAGGGAATGTAAGTAAATTCTATATTATGAATAAAAATTAATTGGTTCAAAAAATTGTTTTCAATGGGTTTTGTGTAGTTATTTTGAAGATAATTACTACTACATATATAAATTGAATTATATTAAATGAATTCCATATTTTCAATCTCAATTTTCAATTTTTTAATGATTCCACATTAATTTTCATCATATTGAATAGTAAAAATATTTAAAAAAAATAAACCTAGTCTCAAAAGGAGGGTTTACCATGGAATTTAACTAAGAGATAACTGTGAAAATGAAACTAAAACTTGTATAAATATAATTGCTTGAAAATATTCAGACAATAAATTAACAAAAATTAAAATTATTTTCCATTAAGTTACACTTTCAGAAAAATATCTTTATGTTATTTAAATATTTTAGGTAATTCAATGTGTGACCCTCCCCTACCATATAATAAGGCACATATTTCCCCCTTTGTTTCAAAATCATTAAGCCCAATAACTAATCCAAACCCTATATTATTTAATGTGGGACTTGAGTTATGATTAATTCCATATGATCTCAAAGGGTACATAGGTGGATAGAAAAATCCCAAAAGTGGGTACTTGGGTAGTTATCCAAAGTCTATGAATGATATAAAGGTAGTTATACAAAGTCCAATGTAAGTAAATATATTGTTTAAAAAACATAAAATATGATGAATGTATTTTTTGATATCCTTGACATATGAGTTTTTTTATTATGATTATTACTCACATATTATAACAATCTCTATGATAAGTTATTATAATAATTATACAATATTATTACTCATGATCATTAAATATTTTATGATTCATGTCTAATGAATTGACAAATCCTTATGCCATGATTATCATATATTAATTTATAGATATGATTTTGAAATTTTAATCTCATATTCTCATAACCTTATTCCCATGTTATGATTACATATATCCATCCACTAATGTCTTCCATTTTAAACCATAATTATCATTTGAGATCCCCTATTCTTTTTTTCCCTTTTCTAGGTTAGAAAGAATGGCTTCAAGTAGGTTATGACAAGGATGTGTAATATGATAGGAGAATGTTTTTTTAAAATGTGGATGATATTTCAAAAAATAATAATATTATGCATCTAGGCCTAAAATATGTTAAACCATTATGGTTCCAACATTGTATTATTTTGATATTTATTGAATATTCATCTAAAATGATGTATTATATATATTTTTTTAATGATTGGGTTTCCTCAGTTGGTATCAATGTATGTTTTAGTTATTTTAGGAGATTAGGACTATATAACCATACTGTAGACCCTTGGTATACATCAAAGTATAGGAAAACATATCGATGATTTGGTGCATAAGATATTTTCTTATATTCCAACCAAATACACCACTACATGTATAATTCCTAGTGGATATGGTTTTTCAGTATATTATCCTATCGGTAAAAACAATAAAATATAATATAATGTATTTTCTTGATCATTTTTGTTTCCCTATGATATGGCCTAAGACTTCATGTAACTTCCCACCCATCTTTATTGTCATGAGTCAAGGTGGTGGTGTTACTCGACCTTAAGAAACATCCCCAAGGTGTTAGAGGATTGTAATAAATGTCGAGGGCTTCATGACCGAATTGGGAACAATTTTTCCATTGAATGAAAAAAACCCAACCAAACATTCCAATACCATATTGACTACATGATGCATGTCATCAATATTCCACAACTCAAAAGGAAAAAAATACCAAAAAACAACCAAACCACAATAATCCATAATCAGGGTACAAAGAATAAGTCAAAAAACAAAAATATGCAATGAAACAACTCCACTGCTTCTCACCAAGCTCCATGCTCCATGATCCACGAACCAAAATATCACCCAAGCATCATGATAAACCACTAGGGAAATCAGATGCTTCTTTTTTTCTTATGCACCGAAATATAAAAATTGAAAAATAACCAATGTGCCAAAGTACGGCATGATTAGTAATACTCAGTCATATTTCTCCAAATGACTTCCCTACACACGCCACTAGGATAAAACACATTTTTAAAATTTATGCAAAACTACTTATATAAAGCCATTAAGATAGTACAATAATTAACGACAAACCAACCAAATTCTTACCACAACATTTTACTCCAAATCAACACATATCAAGGGAAGGAGACTGAACATGTCATTCCAAATTCGCATTAGAATAACCAAATTAATTTTGTGTTCCTACACACTTACCACCAAAATACACACAATTTTCCACCTGAGCTTAGTGTTACCATTGATGGTGGAAATTCATTTCCAACCCCATACCATTTTAATATTGGTACATCATGGACACATCCCTTTGATGGTGGTTATTCACGCCCACTATCCATCCATTACCAAAAACGTTTAACCACTTTGGACAACAAAAAAGCCAATAAAATTTACCAAAACTACAAAAATAAGACAATTGACAAATTCCAACTCATATAAACAATCTTGTTCGAATCCATAATACCCAAAAATTTCCAAACCAAACAATTTATAAACACATAAAAAATTCCACCAACATTCCAAATCACTTAAATAAATCATCTATTTATTTTAATCACCCTTAAACCATTTCTATACTAAACTAAATTTCAATAAAAAATCATTATTATTGAAAAAAATCATCCATAATCCATTTTATATAAATATAATATGCCACCTATTCTAAAATAAAAAATTTTAAAATCTAAAAAAAGACCCTTCCACATTAATAACCCATTTCACCAAAAATCACCAAATCACCACAGAATGAATTTACAAAAGGAATCACACGTCCCAATCAGAATCAATTTCAACAAAACCCATTAAATTTGAAATTAACCCTTATAATTCTATCAAAATAGAGGTGGAGTGAAGCCACCTACCTTAGGGTTTTAGTGAAATCAAATAATGCAAAACTGCACCACTAATTTGGGTGAAACATACAAAAACTCACCTTATATCTCTTTTCCTAACATCAACAAGATCATTACTCATAATTTAAGTAAAAACTATATCTATATGTCATGGGTGTAGATCAAGAAAATTGAGATATGAGGGAGAACTAGATCTAGAGAAAACAACAAACCAAAAAAGGAGGCTTACTAAAGGATAATCACATTTACCACACCCAGAAACCCCAACGATATGACTCCAAGATGAGTGGAAGAGGTTCCCTGACCACTAAGAAGATAAAATTTGGAGTGGGGATCATATGGGAGAAGAAAAGAGTGATTTAGGGAAAATCCTGAGTGACCCCATTTGTAATGCTGCACACAGTTATCTCACATAGTTGGTCAAAAATTGTACTAACTGTGTGACTACTATTTCCCCAAAGTTTTCCCTCCATGGTTTCCTCCCATTGTTAGAAAAACCATTCCCCGACCATGCTAAATCCAACCATCTCGTGTTTCATGCTTTACCCGGGTTGGCTACATGACTTGTAATCCATGTGACTTAGCCATGAACCAGATACCATTCATCTTCCTCCACTTGAATGGTTATATGGGTGTGTTTGATAGTTTCCACTAATTGTGCTCAAACTATGCACCCTAGGAAAGACACCATACATTTCCAAAACCCTTCCAATGTCTCCTAAACATTACCCAAAAACATTTAAAATACAAAAAAACATAGAAAAAATTACATTCCTCAAATTGGGGGTAATACATTCTCCACACTATTGGAATTTATCTCCTCAGAAGGTAGAGAACCATCAAATTTACAAAAGTTCTTAGGGCATTATTTGACTATCTCTTTCTCCCACTCTAATGTCTCTTCTTGAATTTGACTATGATTCCAGAAAACCCAAACTAGACCAATGTTCCTACCATGCATGAAATTATCTTCCCTATCCACAATCCTCACTAGACCTTGCACTAAATATGTATCTGGATCTTGATCAACATGATCCCAATGAATCACATGGTCACAATTTGTCTGATTCTTTTTCAAAAGTGACACAAGAAACCAATTGTCCATCGCATTGAACTGTGGTGGAAAAACAAACTAATATTCCACCTCTACAACCTAACCATGTATCTAAAAAGGTAATATATACCTTAGATATATCCTTCCATTCCTTAAAAACTAAAGATTTCTGGACCTCAGAGAGATTATCAAGAACATTTGACCACCGGCATCCAATTACAACAACTATTGATGATGTCCATTATTTGATTTTTCATGACTCTGAGCCACCTCTATCCTTTTCCTGATCAAAGTAATTTTATCTGTGGTCTATTAGACATGAATCAGCCTATCCATTTATTTCTCACCGTTTCTAACCAATCAAAGTGGAGATAGAAATAGATTCCCATAAAATAGTTCAAATAGAGACATATGTATGGATGCATGATAACTGTTAATATTTGAGAACTCCTGAACAGGCCGGAGGTCATCACAGACCTCAAAATTATATTTATTACACCTACACTAGCACACTGGTGCAGGGTCGATCCACAGAGAAGGCAGATAAGTAAATTCTAAGGTTTTGAATTTTAAATCCCCAGTGTTGTCAGTAGTGGGGAAAACATCTTCTTACTTTTCATTATTATTATTATTATTATTATTATTATTTAAATGATGTAGTGCAACAAGATGAGGTAACACATTTTTTTTGCAAAGTAAATAATCTTAAACTACAAATCTGAAAAGATAAAGAAATATAGCAGACTAATATTAAGCAGTAATCAACAAAGGAGCTAAGATCAATAGTTTTCTCGGGAATTCCAAACCTGATGGTTTAATGGATAACTCTCCACTAAATTTAATTGAATCACACTTTAGAAATTGGTTGAAATATGTTCCTCGCTAGAAGAAAAATCAAACAGAAGTATGACTTTTAGAGTTTTCCACTCTAAATATCATCGACTGTTTAAATTTTAAAAAAGAATACAGTTGAAGTTAAACTCTCCATAAAACTCCAACTGTTATGACATTAAAGCGTCATCAAAAAGATGATCAAGTTCATTCTCACCGATTGAACTTAAAACTATTAATTTTTTAAAGAATGTAAGGTGTGAACAATTAACATGATCATAAAAATTTATCTCACCGATCAATTCTGATGTCAGAAAATAATTAAGTGAAGAATTTAAAGAATAAACCAACAAAGTATAAAATTCTTGAGTTAATCAATTCAACCTATGATCATGATGAAATATAGAATTTAAAACATCCCAAAACAGAGTACAAGAATTAAGGACATAGGGAATAAGTACTCCCCATGTACAGTTCTGCTCTCGGGCTCCTTTGTCGTCAGCTCATCTCCTGTGCTACTCCCGGGAGTCTCCACTCTCGCCTGTATGAGATTCCATGGATCTGCCCTCCAATGTGTGTCCGTGGAATGAAAAATAAGATTCTTTGCTCTCGTCTGAAGTGATCGTAGAATGATGAATGAGAGTCCCCCAAAATTCTGCTGCTTGCTCTGTTTTATATCCTCCGTCATCTGCTGCATGTCACCGAACCTTTTCCACCGACTCCAAAATTTCTTCACAAACGTACTGCACATGTGCGTTTAATCCGCTACAGGAACGTCATGCGAGTTTTCCTCACGTAACTAACTCTGGATGAGTTATTTGCATGCACATAAACGTGTCTCCGACTTTGGAATGAACCTACACATAATATAAACGAAATAAAGTAGTTAAAACTCAAAGACAAAAGTTAACTAAACTTAATTAATAAATATTTAAGTTAGTAATTATTATTTACTTTTATATAATATTATTATAAATTTATCAAATGCTATTTATTTAATTAGATTAATAAATATAAATACTTAATACTAAATTTTTTAGTTCATCATATTTAACTAAATCATTCAAATTTAACATCATAAATAATTAAGTAACTAGAAATTTAATAATTTAGATTGTATTAATAATTTTATTACCACTATTTAAGAAATTAGTTTGCTAAACTAATTCACTAATTAGTTTATTTTAATAATTAATTAGAACTAAAACTTAAGTTTTAAATATATTTAAATTAATAAGTATATTTTATAGTTTATTTATAACTAGTACATCACCTGTGCGTATGCACGACTCTATAAATAAATGCTTACATTGAGTATGAGAAAACTATTATTAAAAGTTAATAATGAACATTAATATTGTATATATTTAAATCACAAATAAGTGGAACATGATATTAGAATACTGGTGGGGTGGAGAAATTTTTGAGGCATCATAGAAATGACAATATTTAGTAGAATTAATCATGAATAAATATTTTTTGTTAAGTGTTCAAGATGGAGATATCAAAAATTAACAAAGGATTGGATATGAATAAACATCACAAGAACAGACAATGAAAAGAAGAATCATTACACTATTATAATTTGTAGGTTCCAAGAAGAATACATTATGAAATTCTAGTTTTATTATTCCAAATAAATAATAAATCACAACATGAATGAATAATTATAACTCAAAAAAACATGGATAAAGAGAGCATTGGATAGTGTCAAAGGAATGGACAGTGGAAAAGATATCATTTACACACTCAAAAAGTATTTGAAATATGAGTTATAAGATACTGATAAAGAGCTGAATGTTAGCAAACCCAACAACTGAAAAATGAATAAAAATTCATCATCAAATTTGTCTTTAAAAATCACAAGTCGAAGTAGGAGAATCCAAATTAGCAACCTGTGGAGTTGAATCTTCATTTTTAAATTCATATCCATGTTGACCTATTGAAAAAATAAATAACGTAATCAGTAGATAAAATATAATAGGTTTGAAATTTCATGTATAAGGTAAATGGTTTGTGCTTCTTACCTCATTGGATAAATCAAACACACCTTCCTGAATATTCTGAAGAATCTTTGCAGTAGTTCGGAAGAAGGCCTGCAAGAAAACACTAATCTAGCATAAAACAGTTTAGTGTATCAACTCAAGGCGATCATACCTACTCAACATTCTGTGTTGTTCTTGCCGAAGCCTCTAAGAACAGAATCCCATGTTACATTGCAAAATGATCTCCTTCCATGCTGACCGCGATGAGCAACATCACATTTATTCCCTTTTATCATGATCGCCATATTGGGATTCACATGTTGACGGGCATCCTCCATCCATCTTGCAAGGTGATTAAATGTCTCATGCCAGATCAAATAAAAAAATAAAGAAAAGGATTTTGTATGGATTCATGATACAAGAATTTAACTGCAATCAGGAGACAACAAATGAAAACATAAAAATATAAAACCATCAAAGGTACCCATACCACTGCTTACAAACAATACGAAGAATGAATTTGAGAGTATAAATTGGAGTAAAAAAAATTAATATATTGGATAAGACAAGCCAACAGTTCGTGATAATACCGCTCAATATCGAACTCTCTTATGCCGACATAGAGATACCCCTATCTGGTTATGTTATAAACCAGAAGTGCCCTAGTTTCTCCTCTGTAGTATGATCTTGTTATGGATCTAAATGTCTATTGACCTACCTAGCATGAAATGAAAATGGGGGCTAAGGATGCTCTGACATGAGTAATAATATTGAACAACTGAAGGATATAAAAAATTCACATCATTGACTAAAATAATGACAAATAGAATCCTCAAGAATAACTGATAAGATATATACATTCAAGATATTAACAATAAAGTCAATACGAAAGAGGAGCATTTGATCATGAAAACACCACGTCATAGAAAAGGATGTAATTTAAAAGAAACATTTAAATAGAAATAGAAAAGTGTTACCCTCTTGAGGTGTAATGCAATGGAAAACACTAAAAGCATCAGAATAATAATTACTTACAAGAGTTTTCAATAATATGTGTTAGATAAACTCAACAACCTCACTTTATAATTTAGTGGATATAATTATTTTGACGATCTCACCCAAATGATGGCTTAAAATAGATTTTTCTCAGTTAACCAATGTCCCATTACAATTAAAAAAATTTGACACTAACGAATCATTAAAAGAAACACGATGAAACACCAATAAGATGATGTCCAAAGACTGCATAGTGCTATTTATGCTGGGTGCATATTCACTTTTAAGATTAGAAAAACAAATAGAAGAAACCTTTAGAATCACCTGAAATAACACATGGCATAGACCTAAGGACCGATTCTGATATGAACATCTGGGAGTGCTTGCTTCTAACACAGTAATATTTCAGCCAAAAAAGGGAAACCACTATGAATTTCAAAGAATTAAATACAGTTAAAGTTCTTGAATTCAAACACAGTAATATGTTTTACATACAAAATAATTGAAAAATTACCCCAAATTCCACTCGGCGCAGAAAGAAGTCTTGATTCTGAGATGAAGGTCTAGGCCGGCTTGCTTCAACAGGTTGTCGAATGTGACCAAATCATATCTCCCATGGATAGAGTACTACATGCAAGGAAAATAGACAATATTTAAAACAAATGTACAATTCAAAAAGTATATGAAACACTGCATTCCTATAACTTCAGTCAATAAATTGAAATACAATATAGAAATGTAATCCCAACAGATATTCTAAATGTATGAAAAACATACAGAAATCAATACACATATTAAATTTAAATATTTAGAGTTAAAACCCGAATCATGGTTCCACAAATTTGGTTTTTTCTTTCGTGTTTGTTGTATGCCTAAAATTTTAAACCAAAAATAGATATAGCATTAAAAAATTAGAGAAAGGAATGATGTAACCTTGAAACAGCATATGGAAATTCTAAATCATATAGTCAACTCCCAATATTCATATAACTTTCAGATCATATATCAATCAATTCAAGAATAAAATGTCCACAACCATTTATATAACCTGCAGGTCTCATAGAAATAATTTCATCTCTAATTAAATGTCCAGTCATTATGTTTTTCAATAACATGATTATAACCCAAAGTGAACGTGAGAAGCTTGATGAAATCCATGCTATTAAATTCATTTTAGAATACAATCAACATTAATTGAAATGAAATTATCATAACAAAATGGGTTAAATGTTTCTCTTACGTAGCTCATTTGGGATTTGTCTTATTTTCCCAGATTCCATAGAGAATGTTTTATCACCACAATTTCAAAAAATTGTGATGAATTATGTCATTACATCACATTCCATCCATGGAATTAGTTCAAAAACTAAAATATAAAAAACAGGAAGTGTATGTTCTGTTATGGCACCGTACATCTGTTAAAACCATAATATTTAGAAACATGTACTTGTAATTTAAATTATAACCTGCATATTTCCAGGCCTGAAGGGACAGTTTGTAATACATATAATGCACTACATCCACTGAAATATTGAAATTTGTTAATGTTAATGGAATTAAATTAGTACTCATTAAATATAACCTGAGTAATAGACATATTCAAGGTTGAACTATAAAATCGTCTGCCAATGACACATAGGATGTATACACAGAATCAAATTTTCGCAGAAAACATGGGTGAATATTATAACAGCAGAAAGGCAGAAATTCAGGTAGAAGAATGTAAAAGTTAAAATTATAGAAGTACCCAGCTCGAAATTCCATTTTCGATTGCGTCGTCTCTGAAATGATCCAGCAGTTCTCCATGTGTGAAATTATCCCGCAGTTCTACATGTTGATTGACTACAGAATAGGTTCTTAGAACAGTTCAATATAACTCATGAAAAGTAATCTTAATATTTCTAAACTATGAATTGATTTATCAATAAAAGGATAAAATTCTGGTAGTGCAGTGTATTTCTAAGAATAGTTTGCTTTGTTTAGTGACGACTTGAAGACAACTTTATTAGAGATGAAATTATGGAGGTAATGAAATGACATATGGTAACAAATATAATGGAATGAGGAAAATGACCATAAACTATCCTTATTCTTGTTAGTTGACATCAACATAATAGATGAAAACAATTTAATGAAGTTGAAAGAATACTCATCAACCGAAAGTGTTGGATAGAGAAAAAATATGTATACAGATTTGAATCTATATTAATAATATAGGGATTTAACAGTTGGAAACATACCGTCGGAATAAGATGAGTCATCGACCAGCTTCAAGGGTAAGTGAACTGAGAAGGGGGGAACATGTCACATGTCACTGTAATGCAATAAGAAGTGTGTGTGGACACAACTTTATTAGAGATGAAATTATGGAGACAATTAAATTAGATATGGTAACACAAATAATGGAATGGGAAAATTGAACATTAAATATCCTTATTCATCACTTGACATCAACGTAATAGATGAAAACAATTAAATGAAGTTCAAAGAATAATTAACAGCCGAAAGCGTTGGACAGAGAAAATATATGTATACAGGTTTGAATCTATATTAACCATAGAGGGATTTTAGAGTTGGAAGCATACCGTAGGATTAAGACGAGTCATCGAGCTGCTTCAAGGTTAAGTGAACTGAGAAGGGGGGAACATATTAGATGTCACTATAATGCAATAAGAAGTGTTTAGGGACACATGTCTAGTATGAAGAAGAAAATATTAATACCAAAATGGGTTTCACTGGAACAGATTTCTTACAATGGAATGCAGGTGATGGAGCAGCAATGATATTATAGAGGTAAAGAAATCAAATAATATTTCCATATTAGAAATATATGAAAAAAAATACAAACAAACATGAATCTTCCTGCACCTAAAAATCCATTTCATGGATGAAAATAATGTAAAGAAGTTTGTATAATAATTATGATCTTTAAATTTCTCACATTATCAGAATGGTTTGAAATGAAGGATGTAATTTTTGGAGGTTGCTTACTTACCAGGCTTCTATACAGAGAAAAAAAATCATGCATGTACAAAAATGTACAATGTTTTAACAAACTTGCATCCAAAATTAGGAATGAAAACATACTTTGAATGGAAGACATGCAATGCTGGTGAGCAGAAGATATGATTGAATCAATTTTACCTGGAATACTATGAATTTGTTGCATACTCACCCAAAAACATCATCATAATTGGAGTACATGGCTTCATTAATTATCATGTTGCAAACAGGATGGTCCAGATCAAGCATAACTACAAGATTATTGTGCTTGAGAATGTCCTTTACTTTTCCAAGTTTAAGGGGGGCATTTGAAGTGTAGACCCAGTTATTTTTCTACTAATTTCTGAGTCCATTGACATGATAATGCACTTCAATGTTCCTAAGGAAAAACCCACATTATGTAAGTAGATATTATATTTCAGATTGAACATGAAGGATTTATACTGATGGAAATCAAGTGCTTCATAAGAGAGTTGCAGCTTCAAGAAGGGGTACTGCAATGTTTTCTTAATCTGAGGAGGGATCATATGTGTATGATTAAAGGAACAACAGAAATATAAAATAAGTTTACCTGAACGATAAATTTATTTCATGTGAGGTGCTCGGATGTTTATGCATTCACTTCAGGTTGAGAATCAAGACTGGGAGTGGTTTTTCTGACTGTATCCTCAAGCAGTTGAAAATGAAAACTTCATGTTCACTTCAGACTGCATATTGGTTGTGCCAGCAAGAACTTGGTGGAGTTCTTATCAATTTAGATAAGGGGAAAGACAAGAGCTGCATGAATTAAAATAATTAGCAGAGGATCTGGCCACTAAAAATTTAATTCAAATTAAAATACTATTTTAGTATTTGCAAACAGCTTACTGTAAGAGTTCCAAGATAGAATATAATCATAAAAAATATCTATATTAGATGAAATATGGAGGACTAATTCAGACATGATTCAATGAAATTAACTAATAACATCAACATTGTTCTAATCTATGTTCGATTTCACAAGGCAGGTCACAAACTTGAACCTTTGTTATACAAGAAAAATTGAACAGGGTAATATCAAGAACCTATGGTGAAGAAAAATTCAATTTGATATGCTTCCCTAGGGAACCTTTAGGTTAGTATTTATTTATTGAATATCATAAATACTTACATGAATTATAACGATAGATAGAGGTTCTAGCCATAAAAAATTTAAATCAAATTAAAATAGCATTTTATAATCTGAAAACTGATTAGTGTATCAGATACTATATTCGATAGAAGCATAAAAAATCCATATATGAGATGAACTATGGAGGCTGACATCATACATGATTCAATGACATCATACATGATTCAATGACATCATCTTCAAATATTAAGATTGAAAACAACATGAAATAATATTTATGGTAAATAAGGCCTCCAAGTCCAAACAAAGGAAGGAAGTATTTGATGTTATTTGGGAAATAAATAATAGTCACAAAAATTTGTATACATAGTCAATGTAGTAATATAACAGTTTAGTAAATACAAATAACCTGTATGTTCAGTTGTTTTAAGTTGTAGTGACTTATCTACATCATTCAACTTCACGTTATGTGTTATTGTTGTATTTTTTTTGTAATACAAAATTAAAAGTAAAACAGTTCAATGTTGAAAATATAATGTCCACGTTAATAGACCTATGAAGTTGGATGGAGGATCTATGTCCAAGTTTCTTGTAGGAGTAGTTTACGTCAAGGTATGATCCATTGAATGTTGTTCCTCGGGCGGTTGGGTAGAAACTGCATGCTTATTACTCCCTCATTAGAATAACATCATAGTTAACAATGTTGTTAAATATAATAAAGTGTATATATATAAATAGATATATAGAAGAGAAACATGATATGATTGCTAGAGTGTATAACATACCTTGGATGTTTATGCATTCACTTCAGGTTGAGAATCAATTCAGGAGTGGTTTTCCTGACTGTATCCTCGAGCAGATGAAAATGAAAACGTCATGTTCACTTCAGACTGCATATTGGTCGTGCCAGTAGGAACTTGGTGGAGTTCATATCAATTTAGATAAGGGGGACAACAAGAGGTGCATGAATTATAATAATAAGTAGAGGATCTGGCCACTAAAAATTTAATTCAAATTAAAATACTATTTTAGTATTTGCAAACAGCTTACTGTAAGAGTTTCAAGATAGAATAGAATCATAGAGAATATCTATATTAGATGAAATCTTCTCCCACCCAATCCCAGCAGCTCCCCCTCCCACCTCAGCCTCCCCCCTGCCCAGCCCCTTCCCCCACCAGTCCCCCCCTACCCAGCCCCTTCCCCCACCAGTCCCCCCCTGCCCAACCGCTTCCCCCAGTCGCCCCCTCCACCCTGCCCTCATCCTCCCCTCTCCTCCCCTCCCCTCGAACCTACCCATGCCCTCCCCCCTGCCCTCATCCTCCCCTCCCCTCCCCTCCAAACTGCCCAGCCCCCTCCCCTCTGCCCTCATCCTCCCCTCCCCTCCCCTCCCCTCCCCTCCCCTCCCCTCCCCCCTACCCAACATCTTCCCCCAGCAGCCCCCTCCCCCCTGCCCTCACCCTCCCCTCCCCTCCCCTCCCCTCCCCCCTGCAGTATATGTCTTATATAGAAACAGTGAAAACTGAAATAGAAAAAACATCTGTTAACTGGAAAAATTGTACAGTTCGGACTGATATATAAAGCTTCCTCCATCTTGCATGAAGCCTTCTGTAAGTGTGCATTGATGCTGAAATGGGAAACCACTTTTGGAAGAAGGTTGAAAATAATTATATGTATTTGTTTAATATAGATGATAAAAAAGAAACTGTAAAAAAGTTACAGTGTATCGCCTATAAAAATCAGAAAGGATCCATGTGTGTGTTATATTTGTTATAACTGGTTATCTGTAACGTATAATAACATTAGAGGTAAAAGTTGATATAATATGCATGATGTAATTTGAAAATTACAAGTTCAATGGTTTTTTTGATACCTTGAAAATTGGCCACATAATGTCAGTCAATTTTCAGGCTTGTTGATGTCGCATCATGTCGAGACATTGTAACTCTTCGTTGGACTGCATCATGAGCATCAAAATCATCAACATATTTTTGTACATAAATAAATGACTTCAATAAAAAAATTGCCATAAATTTTGAAGAATGTAATAATTGGAATCGAATTAATGATGTTTAAGTAATTTCAGTGGAGAATAACAAATTGCACTGTGTTTTAATGATAATGTAAATGGAACAGGAAAAAATCATTATTGTTTACTCCAATGATGTAATGAAAATAAGACAATGAAAGAAGAAAACATATACCTGAGTATATGATATAATTGTATTTGTTGTACCAAATCCACTTCGATTGTTGCAGCTGACTCCTTAACATCCTGCACTGTGAAAATAACAGAATCAATGATGTTTTAACCTTACCTTGCTATTGCAACAATTAATTGTAATCACTATTTTCATTCTTTTATTTTCTGTTTTCCTTCACATGGGATTGCAAAACATCATTCAAAATTGCTATTGCAACAGAATGATGGTATTGTTTTCTAGTATAAGGAAGTTGCAAAACATCATTCAAAATTGCTAAAAAATAAACAGTTTCAATATATTTGAGGATCATTTAAGAAATTAACAATTCTGAATAATGCACAATTGACAATGGTGTTTGATAAAGAAATCAGAATCAAATAAATGACTGATAATTACAAATATGTAAAAATGCATATGAAAATAAATAACCTTCATGTGGTGGTACATTTCACCAATCTTCATCGCATTCCTATTTAATGCATCTACCATAGATTTACCTATTGCTTATGCGAACCCAACTCCTGAAATAAAAAGAATCCACACATCAGAAGTTGAACAAAGAAAACATGTAGCAAAATAGTGGGAAAATTATTGGTAATCAAACACATTTATAATTCTTCTTTATGTATTCACATGTACTGTGAAGACAAATAAGAAAGATATACCAACTCCCAGTTTCCATGTAAGGCCAATATTAACATCCCTACGCCTCATCTTGAACTATAGGAGAAAATAGTACATCATTACAGTAGCAATCCATAACATATAGATTTATATAATAAAAAACAACACAAACATTAAATTAATTCGGAGATGGGAGCTGAGACAAGGAATGGAGCTAACCAGATGGGAGGAATTCGGGAACCCTAGGTTCGCAGGAATGAAAATCGAGGGAGTTCACCAGTCGATTGTAGAAGAAGCTCGTGATATAAGGAAGGATTGAAACCGCAAGGTAGATGCGGTCGTTGGATTGCAGGAGTAGAAGCTGGATTGGGATGGATAACCATAGCGGGAACCGTAGGGATATGGAGAGGATAGGGGTAGCGTGAGAGGACGCGGGAGGAAGAAGCTGGATGCGAGGTACCCTAATGTCGAAGATGGGTTGCAGTGATGCATCGCTCGGAGCACGCGGAGGCGGAGCAGAAAGAGGCGGAGGAAAAAGAAGCGGAGCACGCGGAAGTGGAGGAGACGGAGGACGCGGAGCTGGAGCAGGCATAGACGGAGCACGCCAGTGCGGAGGACGCGGAGGCAGAGCACGCGGAGGTGAAGCACGCGGTGGAGGAGCAGTCGGCTGGAGTCGAGATTCTGGCAAATGAGGGATCGCAGCGTCGTGGAGTTTCGCGGAAACCTAGCGAACCCGAGCAAAATCCCGACGGTGTGGGGGTATTTTTGGTAATGGAAGTGTGGTTTTGGTGACGTGGCTGCTTGTGGAAGTGACAGGTTAGGCTGGAGGAACCAGTCTTAGTATATACAGTGGATTATTATTAATTATATAATTTATACTATAATTAATAAATTAATTTATTATTAGCATTTATTATAAAATTAGTTTTATATTTTAATTTATAATTTGTTAATGTATTAATATAATTATAACTTTTATAAATTATTTTATATTAATTTGACTTTTTAAAGTTTACTTTAAGTTAAACTTTTACTTTTTTTCATTTAATCTTTTTACTTTACTTTAATTATACTTTTATTATTTAATTTTTAATCTTTTTATCTTAATTTATTATTATTTTTGTTTGGTTTTATCTCCTCCCCTTTTCTCCACGGCGCACCGGAGAGTGCTTCTTCTTTCTTCAGCAAAACTCCACAACAGCACCTCTTCTCTGCTTCCAAGCACAAGCCCGACCTCAAGCACCTCCTCCCAACTCCAGCATCTATGCGGCTCCCTCCTCGACACTTCGGCTACAGCGGTGGTTCTTCCCTCCTCCAATGCGTGGCGCAACGGTGGATAGCACCGCATCCGACATGCCTCTTTCTTCTTCAATACTGACCACAATCCCCCTTATAGTCATGCGTGAAGATTCAACGTGGTTGATACGGTGATACCGTATGAAGGGTATCACAGTGGCTGTGTAAGAGGTTTCACGGTGAGACCGTGAGGTTACGGTGAGAGGATAAAACGGTGAGACAATAAAAATGCAGTTACAATGCGTCCATGAGCAGTGTCATGGTGAGATCGTGAAAAAGAAATGGTGCAACTGTAAAATAGAAACAGAGGCAGAAGACACCGTGACCGAGATGAAACAGTGATCCTGCAAATATAAACAATGTAAATAAAACAAATTAAAAACTTAAATTAAAAAAGAACAAAATCATTAAAAAAACTAAAACTTAATTAAAACAATTGAAAAGTTAAATACTACATAAACTTTATTAAATTTAGGAAACCCATTAAACATATGTTAAATTATTATTATCTCCTAAAATAAAATTGATTTAAATTAGTCTATTGTAAAACAAAGTTAAACTATTTAAAATAGATTCTAAAACAAACTAAATTATTAATGTAACAAGTTAGTTATTTTGTTTTCATATACTTAAGTTAATTAATCAAAACAATCTAACAAGTGCAGTAAGTAAATAAAATTAATTTTATAAAAGCTGAATTGTTAAAATACAACTAAAATTTAGATTTTACTATATTAAATAATATTTATTACATAAAATGTTAAATTAATGATTTTTTTGACTAAGTGCTAATGAAGAATTAATTAATTGGCTAATTAACGTTAAATTATTAATTATTTAGAACAAAAACGACAAGCTAAATAAATAATTATTAGTCTACAAAATTAAAGTAAGAAATAAATTAATTATTTTAAGGCTTAAAATACACTATTAATTACAAAAATTGATTAGTTATTAAAATTAATAATACAAATAAAAGAGCCATTATTTCTTAAAAAGTGCTAAAATAAATAATTAAATTGATAAAAATTAATTAAAAAGATGTGAAAAAACATGTGTTTTTAAGGCCACATCAAATTCCCCCACACTTAATCAATGTTTGTCCTCAAAAAATCCCATGTTTTATTATCATTGAGAAACAAGAGTATGGTATTCATGATTTTGCTCAAAATATAACATGTCCAGCACTCAAAACAGTGGAAAAACATAACAGCAGGCTTTAAGAAAATGAATTACTCATATGAATCATTTTTAGAACAAATACTCAAAGGTAGTTAAGGAAGCTATGAATCATAAAGAAATGAAGATGTCATGCCTCATACGTGGTACTGCTTAGTGACTAACTTCAATCCAGGCTCAAGTCCAAAATCCAATAATGAAAGGAGGTAAAACATCAATGGATTTAAGACCTTAACCAATGAACTTTGTACTTTGACTCAATCTTAGGTTCCAAAAATAATTAATTTTTTTGTGAATCACCTCAATGAAACAACCTAAATGACTCTCATATAAACCAATTGATCCCTTATTCATCCGGCGTTCATCATTCCCCTCACCTTAATGAGCTCATTTTTGACACTAGACACTTTATTTATTTATTCCAACCCATGTTTCATTGTGCTAAGCACTGTGAAAAGCACTTATTCAAAGTGAACAGAGGGCTTATTGTTAACAGAAACGCACCCAGCATCTAGGGTCTCAGAGACTCACTGTGGGATCCCAGATGCCGAAACTACTCCAGTTTCAAAAGATTTATATAAAAAAAAAATTACATTGTCTCATTAAGATGATTAATGTAAATAAATAACAAAGAATTGTGTCCCCTAGAATCAATTCAAACTTCCAATTCCAAGATTTATGATCATAATTCCATTAACAGATCACCCATGTTACTCTCAAAATTAGACTCTAAACCAGATTTCCATTAAATCACTAAGCAAGATCACTCAACAATCATCCATTATCACTAATTTTATATTCAAAGCGACTCTCAACTATCAGCAAAGCACTGTCCTTAGGCAAGACTCATTTGAGTGCAGTGTAATGCCTAGAACAATACAGAATTTTGGATGCCTAGAACAATACATAATTTTGAAAAAATGTATCCATTTTTTAACAAAAAGTTTAAAGTTGCAGTGAGAATTGATGGTCTTTCAATTAATCACAGTTTAGCTCATCAAGAATTGACCCCCTCCCCCACACTTAAAACTCAACTTTGTCCCCAAAGTTGACTTTAAATTGGAGAAGAACAATTAAACAAATAAAGTTCAAAACAGATTTTCAATTAAGTAGATATATGACATGTATAAAGGGTCACATTAAAGTTAAAAAATATATTTTTCCACAATAAATAAATAATCAGCATGTCCATTAGCAAGTACACACAATAAAATTTAAATCAGTGACAAGGATTTTCAATTAAAGTTCAAACAAGTATATAAGGTGTGGATGCACAATTAATTGGGTGTAATCACTTAAACAAAGTATAATTCAAATGGATGTTCAATATAGTAGAAATATGCATGCTAAACACCTTATAAACTAATCAGTTCCAATGAAAAACTCAACTACCAAAAAACATGTACCCCCCACACTTAATTTCAAAGTTTAATATTTATATTCCTACAAACAAACATGTACCCCCCCCCCCCCCCCACACACCCCCATTCTGCTGCTTGCTCTGCTTAAATACCTTGCTGTCATCTGCTGCACATCACCGCCTGCCTTCCACCGACATTAAGTTTCCTTCACGAGCACACCGCACACGTGTGTTTTTTTTTCGCACAGGCACGTCACGCTAAAATTTCCCTTGTAACTAACTACCGGCGAGTTAGTTACATGCACCTGGATGTGTACTTGACCTTGGTATGAACCTGCACATGATATGAAATATAGCAGTTAAAACTCAAAGACAAAAGTAAACTAAAGTTAATTAATAAATATTTAAGTTAATAATTATTATTTACTTTTATATAATATTATTATAAATTTATCAAACACTATTGATTTAATTAAATTAATGAATATAAATACTAAATACTAATTTTTTTAGTTTAACAAAGTTAACTAAATCAATAAAATTTAATATCATAAGTAAATAATTAATTAGAAATTTAATAATTTAAAAAGTATTAATAATTTTATTATTACCAATTAAGAAATTAACTTTCTAAATTAATCTATTAATTAGTTAATTTTAATTAAGTAATTAGAACTAAAACTTAAGTTTTAAATATATTTAAAATAATAAGTATATTTTATAGTATATTATTAATTATTATTAATTATATAATTTATACTATAACCAATAAATTAATTTATTATTAGAATATATAATAAATTTAGTTTTATATTTTATTTTATAATTTATCTATGTATTAATATAATTATACCTTTTATAAATTATTTTATATTAATTTGACTTTTTAACGATTACTTTAAGTTAAACTTTTACTTTTTTTCTTTTACTCTTTTTACTTTACATTAATTATACTTTTATTATTTAATTTTTAATCTTTTTGAATTTATTTATTATTATTTTTTTGTTTGGTTTTATCTCCTCCCCCCCAAATTGGTGCAGCAAAAGGGGGAGGGTTTCTTCTTCCTCAGGCGGAGCAGAAGCTCCTCAACTCCAGCACATCCAGCACGGACAGCAACACAGCAGTGCGGATCTCCTTGCTCGGCTTCTCCTAAGTGCGGGAACGACGGACCAGCAGCGGATGGAGCTCCTTACAGTGGCGTCTCTCCAGCATCGGTCGATGTAGCTCAGTCTCAGATCCTCTGCTTATTAACAACAACATCAACAGTGTGGCGAAGGCAGAGGACATAGTGGCGCACAGAACTCCCCAGCGAGGCATGACATTCTTCAAGCAGAACTGGGTTTCGGCTTCCTCCTTCAGCAGTCAGCAAGCAAGAACGGCCGGGGATTGGCCTCAGCTCGCTGGTACGGCAACAGGTGGTTTCTAGTGAATTTGCTGGTCTCGCCTCAAGTGCGGATCATCCCCCTGATGATGACGATGCGAAACGGCTCAGGTTCTCCTATGATGTTGAAGCAACAAGAAGGAAGAGAAAAAATGAATGACTTGTTGTATGGGTTTGTGGTGGAGCCAACGTAAGGAGGCGCAGACAGTGCAGAAATGGTGCGATGAGAAACGGAAAAACAGTGGAAGAAGATAATTTTGTGCCACCATGAAAGTGAGATTGGGAACTGTTGCATCGAGGAAACGGTGTCAGGTTCATGGTGCGTCCGTGAAAGAGGTAACACAGTGAGTCCATACTAACACGGTGAGACAGTAATGTGCATAAACGGTGACACCCTCAGTTGGATTATGGTGAGTCTGTACTGAAATGGTGAGACTATAAGGAGACCAGTGCATGGAGACACGGTGACAGTGACCTGGATAAAACAGTTAACCTGAAACATAAACATAGTAAATAAAATAAGTTAAAACTTAAATTAAAAATGAACATAATAATTAATTGAATCTAAAAACTAATTTAAACAATTGAAAACTTCATTGCAACATAAACTTTAATAAATTTATAAAACCAATTAAACTTAAGTTAAATTATTAATGACTTCAATTAGTAAAAAATAAATTGCTAAAAAATTAAAACTAAAATTAAAAAGCAACTAACTAATTAAATATTAATTTAACATTTAATATTTAACCATTTTAAATTAAAAAGTTAAGTTAATGCTTCTTTAACAAACTAAATTAATTAAAATAGACTAATAATTATCATTTTATTGGAACAATTGAATAAAGTTAGGACATAAAATTATAAAGCTTGAATATATTTAGTTTGTTTCAAAACTTTAATTAGTAATTAATAAATTATCAAATTATCAAAAGTCATATGATAATTAATTTTAAAAACATGCACTATTAAATTAAGACTACATAATTAAAGTGCAAAAACAAACTAATAAATTTGAATAATAAATGGTAAATCATTAGATATACAGACAAAGATACCGTACTAAATAAAAATTAATAATGCTATTAAATTAAAGTAAGGAATAATTTAACTATTTTAATGCTTATAATACACAATTATTTGTAAAAATTGATAAATTAATAAATTTAGTGATATAATTACATAAATGTCATTATTTATTAAAAAGTTTTAAAATAATTAATTAAATTGATAAAAAATTAATTAAAAAGATGTAGCAAAACATGTGTTTTTAAGGCCACATCACACCCCAAGATTTCACAGTATGTTATCTTTTTAAATAACTTCAATAGCTTGCATTGCACAAAACATTGAGTTTGAGCACACCCTCATCTATTAACCAAATCATTTAAATATAGGATATTAATAGTGTTAAAAACATTATTAAACATACATATATTCCAACAATATTATGTGTTTCCTAGACAATTATATAAGAACAAATCCGATTTTATGCATAAACCTATAATTTTAATGGGAATTTTACCACCTCTAAATGGAACACGAATTTTAAAACTAAATTTTGGAAATTATAAAATTTAAAGTTTATAAAATAGACTTAATTTTTTAATATTTAATATCAAAATTATCTTAGGACGATTTTTTGGTATTTTTCTAAGAAGTTTCATTTTTTGATATATAGTGAAAAATATTGCATTATAGTTAAAAAATGACTTTTTATTGAAATAATTTTTATACTTTAAATTTATTTATAAAGTAAAAATAGATAAATAATACACATATTAATATAATTTAGAATATTGTAATCTTTTTAAAAATGAAATTACATATAAAAATTTATTGAATTGTTGAACGTTTCCTTTTACCCGTCTTCTCGACACATCTGTAGGATTAGTGTTAAACATAATTTATCCACTTATGTGAATTTAATTTTTGAAAAAACATACATACATGGTTTCAATAAGTATGATATTTAGAGTCTAATTTCGTCAAATTAGTTTTTTTGACATTATTAAAAGTAACTTTAGTAAATTTTTATTCCCCATTGTTAAGGGTAAATTGAATAATTAATGGTAAAAATACTATTATAATATTATAAAATTTCCTTAAAACTTGTCCTAATTTCATTTGATAAGTGAGCATAAAAAAAATCATCATTAGTATAAAATTATTACCTTTTTAAACCACATGGGTAAGAATATTACATTTATAATATTTTATTTAAATATAAGTTAAAAATGTCATACTCATGTTTTTTTATAAGTATTATATTTTTAATACATGGTCATACAAAAGATAAATTCAACTATAAATATCCATTTGAAATATAATAATTTTATCTTCATCATGGTAATTTATATTTTATTTTTAGAGAAGAAATACATTAATTAAAGGCTTTCATAATAATGATGTAGTAATTGTATAATTATTGGAAATATCAAATAAATGATATTAAAATTATTTCAATAAATAAACATTTACATAATTAATGACATAAATGATTTTTATAGATCATATATACATTTAAATGATATATTATTTTTTTTATAAGTTATCAGGATATTATGATATTTAAAAAAACAAATAAATAATATTTTCCAAATTGATATAAATGGTACTTTAAAATAAATAATATTTTAATAAATGAAATAAAATACATAAAAATATAAAAATACTATTAATACCTTTAATATGGTTATATATGTCCTCAATTACCCATTTGAGTTTTTTTATAATTTTAAAGTAAATATATTAACATTAAAGCGTAAAAAATAATAGTTGTCACGATAAGAGTGAAAAGGATTAACTAAGGGTAAAATCCAAAAGATAAGGTCAATATTGTGACTAAAACATGTATAAAAATCATCATTTGAGATGATTTAGTCCCATAATCATATTATATTCTAAATATATCATTTTATATCTATTTTAAATCAAATTTATATTAATTTAATATTTTAGGATTTCAAGAGTTCTCTTCCCCTCTCTTATAAAAGGCACATTATCTGTCACTTCCTCAAACTACATTGAGCCTTCTGGATCGACAAAACTCTTCCCATTTATACAACCAATATTATTATTTATTTTATGGAGGTCTTTATATTCTTAAAATACCAACCTGAGTGTCCCTAAGTGGAAATCCAAAGGATGTGCACTAAAGAATATGTAATTATTTTACCAATTCATTTTAGTTCATTTATTATTCTACTTTATCTTCCTTTGTTGTTTCTACACCAAAGTAATAAATAAAGTATCATATATATTCTTAAATTATATTATGATTATGTGATAACCATATTCATCCATTAATCCATCCAACAAAAAATAATATCAATGTCTGTGTGTATGTACGGCTTGTCGTCCCCACACTATGGTCTAATTTGTTTTTCATAACCACTTTATTTGGATGGGTATAATAATGAATATAATGGATAAAATAATAAATATGAAATTATATTTATTATTTATAATTATTATACCATCAAATTTCTTACCACTTTACAATTAATGAAATGATATCATTGCATGTGCGTACGTACGTCTTACCATCTCCATGATGCGATGAGATTCATTCTCCACGTCAACCATTCAAGAATAATTATAAAAAATATATATGATGAGTGAAAATAATATTTATGATATTAATATAATTATGTAAAAGAAGAAAATATATCCTATTCATAAGAAATAGGACTTACATGACAAAACAAACATAATAAAATGAATCAGTTAACACCCGAAATAATGGTAATAATGAAATATTGTTAAAATGATATAATAGGGTATTATAATATATAATAAATATGGATATAGTTATATTATAATTTAATTACATTATTTAGCCAATATATTGTGGGTTAAATCACCATTAACTAATTTAATGTAAAAGGTGAGTGTTAATTTCACAATCTCATTATAATTCAGGATTGTTTTTACATAAGTATCTGATGGGGAATATTTATCATCCAGGAACATGTTTCTTAAAAATATTTTCCAAAATATTTATACTATTTTCCTACTAATGTTTTATGGATTTTAGAAATGATTTTTATAAAATGGTTTGAAATTTATTTTTTTTCATTTTATAAATGAGGTACTCTATGACTATTTTAGACAAAAATACGGAAAGAATGTTTATTTTTAACTTATATGTAATGAGTGGATTTTACCAGTGTCATGATGGCTTGATGTTTTTTAGATTAATTTAAATTTTTATGATTTTATTTTTAAATAAAATGATTTATTTTATAAATGCGCAAATTTTAAATAAATGATTTCAAATTAAAAGGGTCTTTTTATCAAGATAATTCTAATTATTTTGTTATAGTATTTTCATCAATGTCAACATCCTTTGTTCAAAATTATGATTGATTATGTTTGATCTACAATGATAAAATCTATGTTATTTTATTGAAGGTTTTATAATCAATTTTACTATGGATGTGCTATTTTGATACCATTCATGGTTTATGGGTAAAGTATTAATATTTTATAAGCTATTTTTTCAATACAAGTGTTTTTGTTGTTTATGTTTTCATATGAGGAATGCATTAGTCTGAGTATGTGATTGGAGGGGACTATTGTAGTCCCTTTAGGCATTGGTAGGTCACATGAGAAAAACTAGTTTTGGTATTGGATTTTATATTACCCGTCTATATGTGGTGTCTTGACATAAGCCTTGACGATATGTTTATGATTTCTAGAATTATGCATTCCCTCATAATGAGATTAGTTATTGATATTACATGTGATTACTAAACTAGTAGAATATCCATGGTTATGTATTATAGATCAGGTTATTATTTTATATGGTATTATTATTTCTTTCCATATTATGGTCAATAATATTTTTAAATGGCACAAATTTCATATATTCACCTTTCCTTAATGTGTATGCTTGTTTATGATGGATTCCAGTGTACTCTTACCCTTACCGAGCTTCTTATATCACCCCTTTCGTATGTTTTATTTTTTCTAGGATGCCATTTTGTGTATTATAATTAATATGCATGGTTAAGATAGGAGAATATTGGTTCTCTAAAAGGATTGACTATATTGTATTTTATAGTGTCAATTGTAATGTAAGGTTCATGTATGTAATCTGGATTTCCAAAACTATTAAAATGATCAAGCCTTTGGGATTTGATTCCTTCTAATAATGCCAATGTAATAAAATAATTCCCCAACTTTGGGATTATAGGGTCGAGGCATTATAGATGGTATCAAAGGAAGTTTAGTAGAAACCTTGGAAACGCGATTTAGACATCAAAGATTAGGGATCATAACCCGAAGATAGACTTTGAGGATAAAAATAGAACAAAATCCTGTAATTTTGGTAAGCTAGAGATTATGTGGGTATTCCTAGAAATACACCCATGTCTAGATACTACAAGTGGACGTGGTTATGACATAGATGTACCTAGGGTAATAACTCTAAAAAGGTGCATCTAGCATGACTCAGCATAACTAGGTACATGACAACATGTCTTACTACACACTTGGTTTGATACTCTTGTGGGGATATGCTTTGGACAATTCATATTTTCATTACAAACCATTATGAAGGATTTAAAAAAAATATGCCCCCAAAGAAACCATTTTTATGATAATGATATTAGCTATACTTAAATTTTTCAATTTATGTTAAATATTTTACTAGTTAGAGATTATAAAATACGATTTATAACATAATATATTTTGTTCCATTATTTAGAAATGGATCCTAGTGGGGGGAATAGAAACCTCAACAATGCACGTGATCTGAAGGATAAGGATTATTACATATTTTTTGAGCTTAATAAAATCTTTCAAAGAGAATGAATCTCCAAAAAATTATCATCATATGAGGAAATAATTTCATATTCTAACATGGTATAAATAATATTTTATAAGTATTATGACTTTGTAAGTAATCACAAGAGGAAGAGGACAATGGGGAAAATATGGATAAAGGGAAGAAGGGAAGGATGGAATTTCACACATTTGATAATTATGGAAGGATGCACCACTGTATATGATTAATAGGAAAAGGAGTTCGCTTTAAATGTATATAAAAAGTCTACCATGATCATTATTGTAAGGGAGTGAAAGAATTTTACAATATTAAATGATTCAAATGTAGGGATATGGGGAACTACGCAGTGGAATGCCCTTAACATCAAAGTAATATGCCTCAGAAAAAGATAATAGATCATGGTCAATCTTATGATCTTACCACAGATGAAGAAAAATTATTATTGTATTAAAGGATTATTTAAATTGATTATTTTTTCAATTATGTAATGGTTATTTGAATTATGGAAATAAATAAGGATTGTACTTAATTACTTTTTCTTTAAGGATTTTGAAGACATGTTGAGATCATGTTCACTCAACATTCAAGGTATGTGGGATCAGTACCTACTATTTGTAGATTTTTCTTATAATAATTGTTTCTATTAAAGGATTCAAATGGTATCATATGAATCGTTATATTGAAAGGGGTTTCATACTCCAAATTGCAGGGATTAATTTGGTGAAAGAAAAATTTTATATCTGGAACTTGTTAGAGAGATGAATACAAAGTTAAAGGCTATTCAAGATGATATTAAATTACTTCAATATAGGCAAAAGATTTATGTCAACAATTTAAGGATAGATTTCTAATTGGAAGTGTGAGATCATGTTTTCTAGACGATATTTTCATGGAATGGTATTATAAGATTTGGTAAGAAAATAAAATTAATTCCCAGGTATATCAGATATTTTAAAATTCTGTAACGAATTGTGGGTATAACTTAGCATATATAAATGATTCCATGTCTCTCTAAAGTTCATGAAGTGTTCCATGTATCACTATTAATGAAATATATTCCACATCCAATTCATGTAATCACCTATGAAGAAATAGACCTCGAACTTGATTTTTCTTATTGTGAAGAGACTATCAAGATTCTTGACACTTGATAACAAGTGTTAAGGAATGAAATGACTTCATTGGTAAAGGTTCTTTGAAGAAACCATAAAATGGAAGAGGCGATATGGGAACCTGAGGAAATTATGATGAAGAACTACTTGAATATTTTTATGAGGGGGTTATCTAGAAATTTTGAGGATGAACGTTTTTTTATGGAGGGAAGAATATAACACTCCAATATTTCATTATATGTTTTATTTTTTAAATAAATTAAAAGGACGATGTTACATGCAACAAAAAGTTTGAGCACACCGCAATCTATTAAATTAGTCATTTAAATAGTAATTATGAATATTATTAACCTCATTATGAAAAATTTGTGTATTATATATATCTTATGAGATTACATGACAATTACATAATAACAAATCTGATTCTATGCATAAAAACTATATTTTTAAAGCAATTTTACCACCTTTTAATGGTGCGCATTTTTTAAAACTAAATTTTGGAAATTTTATAAATTAAAATTTTCAAAATATACTTCATTTTTTGAATTTGGAATATCAAAATTAGCTTATTATGAATTATTTGTATTTTTCTAAGAAGTATCATTTTTTGATGAATAGTTAAAAATACTACATTGTTATTAGAAGACTAACTTTTTGTTTGAATAATTATTACACTTTAAATTTATTTTTAAAGTCACAATATATCTATAATATACTAATGCATACTTTAAATACATCAAAATTACATCAAAATTGAATATGCATTACAAAATATATCAAAACCACAACATGACCATATAGGTATAATGTCTTTCGAAACAAAGAAGCATAAAAAACTGGTCCATAGGACATCTATATTTTCTCCCTATTATTTCATCATAACTAGACCCCTTTTTGACATATATTACTTAATACCATTATTTATGACCTATAGAAAATAAACATATGAAAGGGTGAGCTCAAACACTCAGTAAGGGTAAACAAGGGAGATATTAATCATATCATAATCACAATACATAAGAACATAACAATTGAAAACCTTATCCTGCATATGAAATATCATGATATCATGTTATGGGATAAATCATGAAAGTTATTAAAGAATCAATGAAAATTTTACCAAAATTCATAACCTAAGACATAGAATTTGAGTCATATACATAAGTATAGAAATTAATTTCATATTAGTCATGGCTCATTGCCAAGACCATCATAGTGGACAAAGTCCATTACTGAACTGAGTTCACTCCTCGTTTCATCCCTTCATTACTAAACTGAGATCATTTCCCATTACCACAATGTATATCTCATGAGTTATAAATATATGCCCAATGCATTGGACTTCGATATAGGTTCCACCCATCTCATAGTGAAGTCATTATTACATATTCCACAAAAACATAAATCATTCATCATAGCGTAACCCAAAGAAATAAAATGGGTTTCTTAAACATAATTCTATCATAATCCATATAAAAAATGGATTTCATAGATACCATTATATCATAAACACTATCAAAACATACTAGTAATAAGGATAGAAGGATAACCCTATTTAAATAATGTCATCTTTGATGGAAAATAATTTTGATTAAATGCTTGAAATTAATATTTGAGTAAAATATCCTATCTTCTTCAAAAACATTTTATTTTCTCAATATTCCATGCAATTTTAAAAGAAAATAATTTCTTTGAAAATAAATCTTAAATATTTTAAAAGAAGATTGCAGGAAATAATACATTATGAAATCATAAAAATCCATTCATACCATATAAGTTAAAAGAAAACAATATTCTCATGATTTTATTGGAAAGTCAAAAAGTACCTCATATTGAAAACAAAAAATGATTCCTTTCATACCATTTTCATAATAATTCACCAATGGATAAAATTGAATTTAAAAAAAATAGTATAAGAATATAAAGAATATTTTGTAATACATAAGTATAAATCTTGGATATGGATGATAAATATAACCCATTAAATACTTACGTATAAATAATCTTAGTTAAAAATGAGATTGTAAAATTTTCCATTACATTAGGTATGATATTATTTGTATGTATCTAAACCTACAATATAATAATTTAAATAATTTAATTGAATTATTCCAAAATCATAGTCATTTTTATGACATCATATGTGACCATATTATCATCTGTTTGTCAATAACATTTCATTATTACTAACTATTTGGGTATTAACTAATTCATTTTCTTATGCATATTTTGTCAAATAAGTTCACATTACTCTTATTAGGTTATTGTTATATCATTTATAGAATGAAATTAGTATAATATATATCATATTTATTCAATATATTCATTTATATAATCATTTTTTATTAAGATCATGTAGAATACATCGTATCCCATCGTGGAGATGGTAGGTTGTACGTATGCACGATCGACGATATCATTCCCATAATTGTGGAATGGTGTTGAATTACATGTGGTATATAATTTTTCTCAATCAATATCAATTTATAAAAATCATATATAGCTATTATTTCCATCATTATACCCATACAAGTACGGTGGTGATGAAAAACAGATTACACCATGGCGTGGAGATGATAAGCCGTATGTATGCACGTGTGGTGATTTCGTTTTTCATAGGGTTGATAGAAGGTCAAATATTGTAGTTACATAATCATAATAAAATATTATTATATAATTGATCTTAAGCTATTACTTTATATTAAAACTACTCATGAAGAGGAAGTATAAGAAGAATGAAGTTTGAAATAATCGGTAGAGGAAATTACCTCTTCTTCGATGTTCTCCCTCTAGACATCCTCTTAAAGGTACTAGAGTTGGTATTTTGAGAAGAAAATAACCAATAGATTGTAACTAGAGAATTTTATAATGGAAAATTTCAGGGTATCGCAGATCTTGAAGGCATAATGAGTTGTGAAGAAATGAGAGAGGAGGTGCCCTTTTATAATTGAGGTGAGGGAAACTTTTGGAAACTCCAAAAATATTAATTTTTAATAAATTTAAATATATAAAAAAACTCAAAAATTTCCCAATTTCTATGTTGAGATGAGATATATTTTAAATATTATCACACTATACAATTTAGACATGTAGTTCTGTCAATTTAAACTTTATTATTTTAATTAGCACTTAGTTATTCATTTTACTTTTTAACTAGGGTAACAAATATTTCAATATTTTAAAAAATAAATATTTACTAATTTTAAGTCAATTGTACCATAAATAAATAAATTGTTACATTTTGGACCATATAATAATCACTATATATTTTTTAAAATGTTTTATGATTTTTAAATAATTAATAAAACATTACTCTGATTAATAATCAATAGTTTCAATTTTGATACTATTCAATTCTTTGATTTTTAAAAATATTAACATAACAATTTATCTTTGAAACAACTATTTTTATATATTTTCAATAGTTAATGGTCATATATTAAATTCATTAGACATATTTATTAGCTAAAATTATATTTATTTTAAATTTTTTAATAAAATTTATTTGATATTTCCCTTCATAAAATAATTAAAACATTAGTTTTATATAATTATTTAATACCCTTATTTTTTGAATAAAAATTAAAAAAAAATACTATAAAGAATATAAATTTATTAGATTTCATAATTATACTATTAGTCAAATATATCTTTTGTAAAATTTGTTATTAAAAATGTTAAACTTATCAAAACATGAATATGAAAAGTTTAACATCACTTAAAATAAAATAATATAAAACTACTGAAAATTCGAGCTATGGCCATGATTTTAAACCATGGATATTGGTCCTTAAACCATGGCCATAAGTAATAGCCACAGTTTGAGGAACTGTGGCTATAGCTCTATAGCCACAGTTCAAACCATGGTGATATCACTATAGCCACGGTTTAGAACAGTGGCTATACCAGTGGACGGACACACTTTATTTCCACAGTTTATAAACGTGGAATTAGACCTATACCCAAGGTTAAAAACAATGGAAATAGATCTAAATCCATGGTTAGAAATCGTGGCTATAGGGTCTGATAATCAAGAAAAAATATCCCCCCACACTCCCCATGTAGTAGCCAATGCCCCCAGTAGCGCCCTCCCCCTACAAAGCCCCTAGATAGTCCACACCCTCTCTCCTGGACAGCCCCCCCCACTCCCCTTGCAATAGCCCACCCCACTCCCCTTGTTGTAGCCACCCCCCCTGCAGCCCCCACCCCCCTGCAAAGCCCCTACCCTGCATCCCCCTTTCCCCCTGCAAAGACCCCCCTGGACCCTCCCCTATACAGCCCCCCTACTCCCCTAGACACCCCCCTGCAAACTTCTCCCTCCAAGACACTGGACACCCCCAACCATACATAACCCCCCTCCCCCCTCCCCCCTCCCCTGGACAGCCCCTTACCCCCCCACTCCTGGACACTGGACACCCCCAACCATACATAAACCCATACTCCCCTGGACAGTCCCCCTCCCCCCTCCCCCCTTCACCTACAAAGACCCCCTCCTTGAAACCCTGCCCCCTCTCTTACAGACCCCTCCATCCTAGACAACCCCCACCCTACGTAAACCCCCCTCCCCCTACCCTAGAGATCCCCCCTCCCCACCTGCAAATCCCACCTGGAAACCCCCCACCTCCTCCTGAAGACTCCTCCCTCCAAGACAACCCCCTTCCCCCTCCTAGACACTCCCCTTCCCCCCTCCTCGACACCCCATTCCCCCCTCCTAGACAACCCCCCACCCCAGACACTGGACACCCCCCACCCTACATAAACCCCTCCTCCCCCTTCCCATGGACACCCCCCAACCCTACAAATCTCCCCATGACATCCTCTCCCCCCCCTTCATGCAGACCCATCTCTCTTGGACAGCCCCCACCCTACATAAACCCCCCCTTCCCCCATCCTGGACAACCCCCCAACCCCCTCCTACATAATCCTCCCTCCTAGACACCCCCCCTCCTGCAGACCCCTCCCTCTTGGAAACCCCCCTTCAGACCCCTCCCCTCCTAAACACCCCACCTTCCTACAAACCCCTCCCCTCCTGGACACCCCCCCCCTCTTGGACACCCCCACCCTACATCCTGGACACCCCACACTCTCCGCCTTCACCCTCCCCCCTGGACACCCCCTGCAGACCCCTCCCCTCCTGGACATCCCCCCCTCATGGACACCCCTACCCTACATACCCCCCCTCCTAGACACCCCCACCCTCCCTCCTGGACAACCCACCCTCCCCACCTGCACCCTCCTCCCCCCGGCACACCCCCTTCCCTCCTCCCTCCCTCCTGGATGCCCCCTACAATAGCCTACGCATTCCAGAAAAAAAAAAACAGGTTGCCTGGATATTCAAATCCTCTCCATCCAAAATAAAAAAAAGTACCTACATAAATGAGAGGAATTCTCAGGGTGGAACACCAAACTCATCCCCCTTCCCCCAAAAAAAACCCCTGCCCCCCCTAAAATAGCCTATGCATTCCCGAAAAAAAATAGGTTTCCTACATATTCAAATCCTCTCCAACAAAAAAACAAATTTCCTGCAAAAATGAGAGGAATTCTCATAGTGGAACACCCAACTCATCCCCCTTCCCCTAGAACACCCCCCTTCCCCCCCTGAAACCGCATATGAATTCCAGAAAAAAAAATAGGTTACCTGCATATTCAAATCCTCTCTAGCCAAAAACACAAAGTTCCTACAGAAATGAGAGGAATTATCAGGGTGGAACACCCAAATCATCCCCTCCCCCTAGAACACTCCCCCTACAACATCTTATGCATTCCTGAAGAAAACAGGTTGCCTGCATATTCAAATCCTTTCCAGCCAAAAAAACCAAATTTCCTGCAGAAATGAGAGGAATTCTCATGGTGGAACACCCAACTCATCCCCCTTCCCCCAACACCCCCCCTGCCCCCACCTGTACACCCCTCCCCTTTCCCCCAGCACATCCCCATACCCCCAGCACACCCCCTTCCCCCTGACTCTTTACCCCCACCTTCCCACCCCACTCATCACCTACCCACCCCACGCATCCCCTAAAGGAGTTCAGCATGAAGAAAAAATGTTTGATACAACTATTCTTATTCCAGAAAAAAGGCCAATTGTGACTATGCCTAGTGTTTAAACTGTGGAAGGAAGAGCTAAACTAGAGATAGAGCATAAGTCAATGGATCCAATTATCCTTGGATCACATGCTAATGGAGATAGAACTAATGATGTGGTTATAGAAACAGTTGAACATTCTCATACACCACTTATACCATCACCAATTCCAATTGTGCATGAGGAATCACCCTCTATTAGTAAGATCTCATAAAGTTATAAATTGTAATATTTTTCCTCTAATATTCTAAATGAGTTTGATAATATTTGATGAGATTATAATGATCTGAAACAGGAGTTAATATATAATAATGATGAGATTAGAGAACTTAAGAAGTCCTCTATTCCCAAGGTTGATTTTTACAAGTTGGTTGGGTTAATGGCTACCCAAAAAAAGTTGAACAGGAATATCCAATCATTCCCTCCTATTAAAAAAGTTGTTTGTAAAGTAAGTTACAATGAGCTTAAAGATGTGAATGGTCTAGTTAGATATTTGAAGGATGTTTATACTACCAAGTCTGAGTTCAATGATCTTGGTGTTAAGGTTGTATCTCAAAGGTACATGTTCCAAAATCATTCAATGGTGCAATTAGACATGTCTCAAGATGTTATTGATGAGGTTAATCCTTTCAGGACTGAAATGAAGGGAATACTACGCACATTATAAAGTATTGTATTATGCTAGTTTGAGTTCATCAAAAGGTTTCAAACCTATATAACTTCCACCTCAGAAACTTCAGTTGTTCCAGTTTTTTAGAGAAGAGTTGATCAATTTCTCTCAAAATTGAATTATGTATCCTTACAGATTCAGTCCCTATAGTTTGATATGTTCACACCATTCCTCGTGCCAGATTTCAATATTAATAATGTGGGTGAGTTCCATGATACCAAATAAAATTTCAGGAATCTTGGTATTGAAACTAATAGATCTATAAAATTAATTAGTGGTCTTTTATGATGAATTGGATGGGAATTTGAATGAGATCATGAATGTCTCAAAGGATGATCAATGTATGATTTTTAGATATCTTGTTCTCGTATCGAGAAACTTATAACAATTGTTAACCTCTTTGAACAAGGTTTATAAATAAGTTCAAGGGCTATATTCATATTATTTCTTGAAAAAGCTAGTGGTTATTAGAAAACCATTTTTTAAAATAATAAAGCAATTGTGGAAACATGTTTTTAAAAAAATCAAGAAATTATAGATTTAGGTTTAGGTGGAGGGAACCTACCTCAACCTCAAGGTGTGTTGCTTTTCATGACGACAACTCGAATCATCCTTTTTTCCACTTGGACACATATGAAACTTCACATATATATAAGGACACTTATCCCCTATGTACATATTTTCATGGCCAAATATGCACAAGGGGGTCCTTAGATATATGTTTATACTTGCACATACCACTTTATACTTACACATGTATTCATTTTTCATATCTATATATAAGCACACCTAGATCCAATACATATATTCATACTACCATGAGTGAATATATATAAAAGGAGAACTTATATATGTATATTCCTACCTATGCATACACGTGTAATTCTTCGTCAAAGGCGACTCGAATCCACCTCAATGAAATCCAAAACGCATTGTAAAAATAGAAGGAACCCAAAAATCACAAATTCTCTAATTAAAATTGGGCCAAAGAATAAAAATGGAATAAACCTTACCCAAATCGAATGTTGAACTCACTGTCATTGATGGTGGTGGATAAAACCAGCCTTATTATAAGAAACCACCTATAAGAAAATAGTGGGGGGAAATGAGATATAATGAATTCTTATATATATGTGATCAGTGTGTCAAGTGTACATGATAAATGATACATAAATCCATAACCAACAGTGAACAAAAATTATTGAGATTGATATATGAATCCCAATACTAAATAACATGATCATTAATAAACCTCTTTATTTTTCATACATCACCTTGAATTTCCTATTCAAAAATAATAAATCACCAAAATATGGGAATAAAGTAAACTTCCATCAGCACTTAAATGTGAGAAATATGGATTATACATTGTTCTTAACCTATAAAATCCATTCCTTGAATGTATAAAATCTTTATCCTTCTTGATTTTCTAGATTGAAACCTCATTTTTTAGCATGTTCTTATGGAATTCACCATTATTCTTAGTTTATATAGGTTTATCAATTTTATATAGTAGATAATTTTTCTTCTTTTATTCTTACTCAATCAGTTGTATTTTTTAAACTAGTTTGATAATATAATTAGACAATCTTTAGGTACATGATATTATTTATTCTTGATTGTGTATTCCTTCTTTGTAGAAACTATTTTTGCTACTCTAGTATTACATCTAGTTTGGGTTGTATTGTATTTCATTAAATTCATCATATAGAACTAGTTGTCTTTGTTTCATATTCAATAGGTTATTCTCATCTCTTGGAAAATAATCCCCCAATGATCTAGTATTCCCCTGGAACATATTTATAGACTTTGATGTTTTGGGGATTCCACCTAAGGTTAATAACACCTCTTCCCATTCCAAATCTAATAGGTAGGGGGAAGGATGTTACACTAATGGGAGGAAACTTTATTACACATATCGTAGATAACTTCATCATCTTTGAGGCCTCAATCCCACTATCAGCATTGCTCCAATTATATTTGATTGACTTGAATCTTCTAATTTTGTTGGGAATATTAATATTGATCGAGAAATAGTATTAGTGGGCACCTGAGTACACTGTTATTGAGAGTGAGGATCTATCTCCAAGAACTTCAGGATATAGGATCACCCAAAAAGAGACTAAAAAGAGACTAAAAAGAGAGTATCTATTTCCCAGGCCTAACCATATTCACCCACCCTCACTTTAGAGGTGTGGTTTCACTACTTGGATGCCTCTATCCAGTTCCATATCAATCAACTTCATATTCTATTATAGGGCAGTGGGTTATTGTTCACCGAGCCACTAGTCCCCATTTTATCTCCCTAAGACCTCCTTGGCCTTGTAGCCTTCCTCTTTCATTGACTTATCAACCCCTATCCCTATTCTACTGAAATCAGTGGCCCGACAATCCAACACTACATTCAAATTCCTATTGATATCAGCAACCCAACTGCCCAACATGAGTATTTGATGGCTTACCAAAGAAAGGGGAAGGGACATGCCACCAAAAAAGGTGAACTGAACTCCTTTTTAACCATAATACCCAAACCAGAATATTTTTTTAGATAAAAAAGTTACGTAATGAGTAGCTCTCATCATAAACTCCAACACACACCATGACTACAGTGTAGATTTACCTAATAGTATATGATAAGGCTTCACCCAGTACCCCAAATTAGACTCCTCTTATTTTATACCAACCCATTCTAGAAGGGTAGACAGTTGCCACCTTGGTTCCACAATATCCATAATAGGTAACTATTCAGTATATTGATAATACAACCATCTTAAGTAGCTCTCTCATGATGAGAAGGACACTCATATGGAAGACGCCAGGTGGGAGCCTGTGGATGTGAACCTAGAGTCTTAAGATCTTCTTACTCCCCAATTTTTATCTATTTTAAAGTTAACTTGTGTTGGATATGTATTTCATTACACTTTTATTTATTGTTTGTCTGTTTTATATTCCTTTAATGAACATATAGGATGATGTTTTAACCACCTATTATTTGTATACATAATTTTTTATCTTTGTTGACCTCACCACTTTAAATTAAAGGAATTATATGATTGTGGACTCGCATCCCCTTGCTCATAACTAAAAAGAGGTTTCCAACCACACCATATTCTTTTTCTATTCACCACAAGCCCTATATATCCCAGGAATCCATACATGGAAATATAAACATTATGGAGTGAGCATCTAAGAATAACTAAACCAAATTAAGTGAAACCTAATGAACACCCAAAGGGTCATACCAATTGGAAGCTAACTCAAGGATACAGGGATCTAAAATCAGGAACAAATCCCCAAAATTGACCAACACCTGCAAACATAAGAAGATTGTTCCTCACTAGAATAGTTCACAAACTTTACCTTAAATCATCTAAAAATGGTCAACAATTTACTCTCCGCTCTAAAAATTAGCAAATCCATGAATAAGGAAATGACTACCCTTGAAGATAAACACTCCCCTTTTAACCTGATACCTTTTGGGGAGGCATTCTTTAATCAAATAAAAACATATACCACACTTTGTCATGTTTCTAAAATAACATCAAATGGTCCCAACTTGAAGGATGGGACAAAACCCATAAAGAACATGAAAACATGGAAACCCATATTCCAAAAATCACATTTATTTTAAAAAACACTACATTCCCAAATAAAAAAAATCCATTTTCTGGTAATTCGAATGTTTTTAGAAGCATGATACCATTTGGAAAAATTTTATTTCTTTTAAAATTAAACTTTGAGTAGGGAGTTCCAAAACATTTTATCCTAATTTTAAAAACCATTAATTACCTTTCAAAAAAAAGGAATCAACTTGAATGCTCAAATACCATTCTCCAAACCGTTTTCTAAAAAATTCACCCATAATTAATATTTGTTTTAAATATTAACTACATCGTCATCATCCAATGAAAACGAAAAATATTTTTTGGAACACAACCCAAGTGATATACAATTACCATGAAATTGTATAGCCAATAATTTTTATAACTAAAACATTTTCAAGATTCCATAACCAAATCAACCAATATAAAAAAAAGAAATAAAATTGGGAAAAGAAATTTCATTTTATAAACAAAAAAATCGAGTAACCCCCAAACCAAAAGTCTTTCATGAATTTAGAAACCATTTTTTAGACAAGCATAAATTATTCATTTCAAGCCGAAATAACTATCAATAAAAAACACACATTTTACTAAAAATGGTTTGAACAATCACCTGAAAATGGGAGAACAAAACAAATACATGTAAAAACAAATTTACATCGTCAACAGATAATAATACTCACCTTGATTGAACTACTAGTGCATTAAATTTCTAAAGGGAACTCTAAACATGTATTGATACGGGATACAGAACCATGCTTTACTAGGCCATGTTGTTAGATAGGTTATGGGACATTTATCTAACATTCCATATAATGTCATTAAAGTTGAGTGTTTTTCATTGCCCTGTTTATCCGACCGCGTGAACTAACATAATTTCAATGAACAAATTTTTTTCCCATCACAAAATTTAATCTAAGCCCTAAGGTAACTCACACAATACAAATGAGGATTTTCACATCATCACAAAAAATAAAGTGAAATTACAAATTCATACCTCAAACCCCACTAACCATGGAAACTCATGTGTCATTATGAAGGGGGTGACTAAGAACCCACTCATGACCAACCAACGAAGTCTTGATGACAATCCCAACTAAATAATAACCAATTTCCACAAATAATAAGAGATGGATTGGATAACCAAGTTCCATATACTGAATCCTAGGATCTAGTACCATTTACAATGAACTTTCATGGAGATACCATCTTAATAGACACATAACCTAACCCACCACTAGCCCAAAGGGGGTTCTTAATACACCCAAGCTAGAAACTAGTACATGGGTATTGAGAAAACCCTTTTGGGAATGATTTCACCCATGAATATTAATTTAAAAATAAACAATGGAAAAAGGAATTAAAGATCCTTACAAACATAGTATAAGAAAATATCCATAAAAGGATATAGATTCAACTGAAATAAAACAATATGGAAGAAGATACATAAATATAATAGGATAAAAAAGGACGATATAGCAATCCAAAATGAAAATATACTGAGAAACAGAGCCAAAAGAGCTCTGATAACACAACCTATGAAATCTGACCACTCATCACTTCCCACTCATCTATTCATAAATAAACCCAAACCAATGAACTAAAATAGACTGCCAATTTCACCCAAAATTTATAGAAATGCTAAAAAATTCATAAGAAAACATACCTCAAGTGAAATGATGAACGTAAGAAGAGGGGAGCTCAATCGCGAAGAGGGGCAGTTTTATCGTGTGGATGATGGGGAGCTTGGTCCCAAAAAGGTGAATCACTGTCCAACGCATCGAAAGTAGGAGGAATTCCCAAAGAAGGGTATGGAGGAGGGAAGTAATGTGCGAGGGATGGAGGAACCACAAAGGAGAAGCTGGTGAGAATTTGATGAGGGAGAATTGATCGGGTGAATATCTGTTGAGGATAAGTGTTTTGGGAGAGGAAATCTCAAGCGTGAGGGCGGGATAGGAAACCCGAGAACAAGGGTATGAGAGGAATTCACGAGCGGAAACCCGTGCGTGGGGGCGGGAGAGGAAATAGAAAGCGGAAACCCGAGCACGAGGGTGGGAGCTGAGCGTGAGAGGAAAATTAGGAGTTGTTTCCATGGGTGAGAATCTTCACATGGCTTTATCATACCTATAGCCACAGACAAATTAAATTGTGGATATTTATGTGTGGCTATATGTCATTTTCCTAGTAGTGTAAGTGTCATAATCTCTTTTTTAATGCTTAAAATGGTTAATAACTATATCCTTGGATTATTATGGTCAAGATATACTAAAAAAATAAGATTTTTTCATGTTTTTGTGTCTTTTAATAGTTATTATCATTTCAATAAAAAATATTTTTATGATTTCTCATCTATTAAATAATTTCTGCATCATTAATATATAAAATTTTAAGGTATTAATTTATTCCCTAAAATTTACAAATGAATTATCATGAAAAATAAAACAATGTTATATTTCAAATGAGTATTTCTAATCTAATTAATCTTCTATAAGACCTTATATTAAAAATGATTTAGTTATTAAAATTTTAGTAAGACATGTTTATCTTTTCTTTAAATAAAATATATTAAATGTCCTAATGTCATTCAAGTGGAATCCAAAGGCTATAATTTCTAACCAAGGACGTTTTAGGCAGAAAATAACTCATATATCCACATTATTAAAAATGTTAAGGTAATTTTATAATATTATGTTTAACCTTAATTACCCGATTTACCTTTTTACAGTACTAATAAAAATTATTGAAGTTACTATTCATAATGCCTAAAAATAAAAGAATTATATTAACATAATTTGGTACTAATGATTCCTAATATGGAATCCATTTTTAAAATTAAAAAAAAAATTATTAATTAATTTAAAATTAATTACATTTTTGGAATGAAAAATTAGTTTTAAAAGTTAAAACATTGTAATAGATTGAAATATTTTTTCATCCAAATTCCTTGTAAAATTAATGCTAATGAAAAAAGTAATATTAAATAATAAAAATATATTATATTTATGATTTAAAACCACTAAATAATAAAATTTATCTAGATAAATTATTTAAATGAAAAAAGTTGCTTTCAATTAAAATTTAGTATTTTTTTACAATTCATCAAAACACAAAACTTATCATAAAAATGTCAAAAATTCATCCAAAGTAAATTTTTATATCCCAATAACAAAGAAGAAGTTTATTTTGTTAAATATAAAATATAAAGGTGTAAAAAATAGATTTAAAATGGGTGTGCCATCAAAAGGTGGAAAAAGTGCATTTTTTTAAAAATACTTCTTTTATCTGAAAAATTGAATTTGTTCTTATATTATGTCTAGGAAAAATATAAGATGAATTTTAAACATTAGATTGGATATATTAAATATATATATTATATTAATAAAATCCATCAAGAGTGATTTTATTATTTTATAAGCCCACTTATTTTCATTTAAATAGTTTTTAGAAGAAAGTTAATATTGTTCATACTTGCCATTATAATGATCAGGTTACAAGGTAACATAATATTATTTAGTTGTTCACATAAAAACATCCTTGTGTGAAATTAATTCTATAAAAAGAAATTGAAATTGTGTGTAACATAATATAATCATACTATTGTGTATACCATAAGCTAATCTAGTGTTGCGCATAGAAAAAACTTATCTTGATGTAGCGTACAACAAAAGACATCAAAAAAATTATATATATATATATATATATATATATCTCATTAAAATATCAGGATGTTACATTCTACCCCTTAAAATGAATTACTCCCTCAAAATTATTCATGGTTATAAAAATTTTAATGTGTGAAAGTTTCTTTTATAGAAACCCACATCCTAAAAAGGAATAGTCAAAGTTCATTTTAAAAGGGAATGTTAGAAACAAAATGGTTACCCAAAGTAACTACTCACTAGGTTTCCACATAGAATATCATAGTTGGTAACCAAAAACATGGATTTAAGAGATGAATCTTATTATCATGTTCGGATGGAGATTATATAGAACACATTTAGGAAAAGGTTAACAATCACAAAGCTATAAATCTATGATGATCTATGGGACCATATGATTCATCCGATAAAAAAGTACTAGGATAAATTCTTTGGTTTCAAGATCCTTTTTCTAACGTTGAATATTTTTTTATTTATGAGAAGAAACACTTACTTGATTTTGATATAATCTCACTACTGGTCATGCCTTGAACAATTTAAAAATCATCTATAATTCAAATAAATGAAGTTGAATTTATAATTATTAAATCATTAGTAGATCATGATATCCATAAATATAATGATAGGCCATTTCTTCTATATTTAACACAACAAAAAAGGATAGAACAAGTTACTAAATATGCATAAGTCCATGTATGAAGAGATAGTACTTTATTATAAAAACATCATCTGAAGTTTAACATAAACTTTTGAAAAATTTACAATCTTATAATCTTTATAAAAGATTAAAATCTAAAAAATTAGAAATTGTATCACTAACTCGGTTTAAAATTTGTCCCCATATATCATAAGGTGTCCTGTGTTAGTCATATTCCAAACATGTGATGTACTTCATCATGTATTTTCTAGAAACATGGTAATAATAGGAATTTACATAGAACCTTATTGAAAACATGCATGATTTCCAAAATTTACTCTTTCTACATACCAAAAATATCAAAAATTCTATATACTCAATACATGATATCATAAATCACTTTGCCCTCATTTTATTCCCAAGGTCACTAATACTATAAAACATCTCCTTATCTCCTTATCACAACATTATGCATATATCATGTGTTTTCCAAAAATATATCAATCACTTTTCATGGTTACCAGTACCATATAATTATGGAAAAAACACAATGGACCAATATATAAAAATTTCAATATTGCATAATACTATAATATATATTCTACAACAATATTATGGGATCCTATTACATAAATACTCAATCATTCCACCACTTTATTATCATACTCAACATCTACATTAGTGATCAAATGTGATTTTCCTTTGACTTTGTCCTTAATAGATTTTCGATGTTGATCATAATTGATAACCCTTGGATTAGGGCATTCGTTAGAAAAATTCCCCATTTCCATACGCTTGTAGCATTGAATATGGGTGGTGTATTCTCTATAGACTTTAATCTATTCACATAATTAGTTATCTTTTTCCCATAAATCTGGAACTCAGCTACCTGATGACCTTCTTTTCCACACTTAAAACATTTACGAGTCCCCTTAAGACAATCTCTTCCATGGTTCTTTCCACACTTTATTCATGAAGAAACACTCATCTTCTTTTCACTGTGGTTTTTTTTATTTTCCCTTAAACTCTATATTTTGTTTCCTATAAAAACCATGAGATTAATATATAACACTAATTTCCATTTATACCTTGATATAACAATGAAAAATCTCTTCATAGCCACTAAAGTCTCTTATAGATAATTCCCTTATAAAACATTCTTTTAAGACACTGGAGAATCAATCAACTTTAATTTCAATTTAGATGATTAATCCAGAAGCATACCTTTAATGTCTTGTAAGATTTTCCTTGTATATACCAATGGATTTATTATCCATTTGATTAATCTCAAGGATCTCTTTTTCCATCTTCATTCTTATAATATGAGGAAAGTACTTATTGGAAAATAAGTTATTGATCTCGTCCCATTCCATGGTGTCAATTTCATCTTTCTTCCTCATTTTCTTTATAAGGTTTCACCATTGATCATATTCACATTCAAATTTATATAATACTAATATTAATTTATCATGTACGTAAAATTGGGGAAATGTAAATATATTTTTGAGTTGTACTGATCCATGTTTCAACCACTAATGTATCAGAAGACCTGCTGAAACAAGGTGGATGCTGCCTCATGAAGGACTCAATAGAATTTTGTTCCCTATATTGATTATTTGGAAGTCCTACATTATTCATATCTTGAGATATTTTTGTGAGAATAGAAATAATTTTATTCATTTTATCTCCCATATCATTCGGTTTCTGAGGTGGGAAATCATTGCATTTCTTATCGCATTCAATATTAATGTAGTTCCTTTGGGTTCCATCCATTGACTAAAACCAAGTATCATATTGTGATAAATGCTAATAAAAATGAGAAATCATATAATAAAGAATAAAATTTCAATTTAGGATAGTTTAGGTTTTATCCTAGTTTATTCATGATCATTTCTAAAACACTAGTATTGTAACCTATACATAGACATATCCTTCAAGTTTTTACTAAGGTTTTCTCATCCTAGTTTCCATAGGTTAACTATACGTTCACTCTAATACTAACTGTAATGACCCATATTATACATACAAATATATTAATTCAAAATGGAATATTCATTATAAAATATAACAATGCCACCAAAGGACCATATATGTATAGTGTATTTAGAAACTGGGAAACATAAAAAATTGATTCATAATACATCTATATTGTATCCTACTTTTTTATAAATAACTAAACCCCTTTTTTGAAAAATCCTTCTTGATGCCCTTCTTATTGACCTGGGTAAAAGAAAAACAATAAAGGGTGATATCAGATTCTCATTAAGGTTAAAAAAGGTAGATATCAATATTATCATAATCATAAGACATAAAAACATTCCAATTGAAAATCTTATCTTGCATATGAAAGACCATGATATCATGTTATGGGATAAATCATAAAAGTTAATAAATAATTAATGAACATATTCCCAAAAGTCATAAAATAAGACATGAAATTTTTGGCATAACAATAAGGATTGATATTTTTTCATATTAGTCAAGGTTCATTTCCAATACCATCATTTTAGTAAAATTCCATTTCTGAACAGAGTTCACTCCTCGTTCCAGCCAAGTATTACTAAACTGAGATCATTTCCCATTCCAACCATGTATATCTCATGAGATATAAATCTTTACCCAATGCATTTTAGGGATATATAGGTCTCACAAATCTCATAATTAAATGATTCTTACATATTCCAAAAAAACATAAATCATTCATCATATCATAACCCAAGGAATAGAATGGGTTTCTTAAACATCATTCTGTCATAATCCATATAAAAATGGATTTTGTAAATAAAATTACATAATAAATACAATAAAATCATAGTAATAATAGGGATAGAAAAATAACCCTATTTAATTGATTTCATCTTAGATGGAAAATAATTTTCACAAAAATAGTTGAAATTAATTCTTGAGGAAAATATCCTTTCTTCGTCAAAAGCATTTTATTTTCTCAAAATGCCACTCAATTTTAAAAGAAAAGAATTTATTTGAAAATAAAATTGAAATATTTTAATGTAAGCTTCATGGAAATAAGGAGTTATTAAAGAATAAAAATACATTCATGTTGTATAAGTTAAAATAAAAAATTATTCTCGGACTTTTATCGAAAAGTCAAGAAGTACCTCATATTGAAAACGACGAATGATTCCTTTGATACAATTTCATAAAAATTAACCAATAGGTAAAATTGAAATTAAACAATATTAGAGTAATATAAATTATTTTTTATAATACATATGTATAAAACATGAACATGGATGATAAATATACCCTAGTAAATACTCACATATAAACAATCTCGGATAAAAATGAGATGGAGAAATTATCCATTACCATTGGAAAGATATCATTTGTATGTATCTGAACCTCCTGTATAATAATTTAAATTATTTAATTGAATTATTCTAGAATCATAGTAAATTTTATTATATCATATATGATCATATTATCATCTGTTTGTTAATAACATTTCATTATTACTTGTTATTCGGGTATTAACTGCTTCAATTTATTATGCATATTTTTTCAAATAATTTCCTATTCCTATTCTTAGGTTATAGTTATATAATTTCCAGAATAATACTAGTATAACATATATCATATTTATTAATTCTATTAATTTATATAATCATGTTGTAATGAAGATCATTTAGAATAAATCGCACCGCATTGTGGAGATGGTAGGTCATACGTACACACGAGCGGCGATATCATTCTCATAATTGTGGAATGGTACTAAAGTATATGGTGTACATTATATTAAAGATTAAATATCATGTTATAAAGATAATATATTTATTATTTACATCATTATACCAATCTAAGTAATATGGTGATGAAAACCAAATTACACCACGACGTGGAGACGGTAATCCATACGTACACACGCATGGTGATTTCATTTTTTATAGGATGGATAGAAGGTGGAATATGGTTGTTCCATAATCATAATAACATATCAGTATATAAGTTATATTAGAGTTATTAATTTATATTGAAATAAATCATGAATAGTATTTATAGAAGAATGAAGTTTGAAATAATTAGTAGAGGAGATTAGCTCTTCTTCGATGTGTACCCTCTAGATCGCCTCTTAAAGGTATTAGAGCTGGTCTTTTAAGAAGACCAAAACCTCTAGAAAGTAAATTGGTGAGTTTTGAATTGAAATTTTCAGGGGATATCTGAGATTTATGGTTCAATGAGTTGTAAATAAATGATGGAGGAATTTCCCTTTTACAATTGAGGTGAGGGGCACTTTTGGAAACACCAAAAATATTAATTTATAATAAACTAAACCCACATCCAAAAACATAGAGAATGTCCCAATTTCTAATATGAGATGAGATAAATTTGTAATATCATTAACTAATAAATTTTAGACATATATTTATTTCAATTTAAACCTTATCATTTTAAATAATAGTTAGATATTCATTTTACTTTGTATTTAGGGTAACAAATATTTCAATATTAAAAGAGTACAATTTTATTTATTTGATGTCAAATAGACCATAAATAGATAACTTAGAACATTTTTGACCGTATAGTAATTATTATATATTTTTTAAAATGTTTTATTATTTTAAAATAATGTAATAAAACATTATTTTGATACATAATCAATAGTGTCAATTTTTATACTATTCAATTCAATGTTTTTTAAAAATATTAAGATAAAAATTAAAGTTATAAATTACTATTTTATTATATTAATAATAGTTAATGGTCATAAAAAAATTCATTGTACATATTAATTATCTCAAATTATATTTATTTTAATATTTTTACTAACATTTATTTGATATTTCCCTTAATAAAATAATTACAACATTAGTATTGTGTAATTATTTAATACATGATTGGGACATGTTTAACATCACATTAAATAAAATAATATAAGTTTCATAATCTCTTTTATAAGGATCGAAATGGTCAATAACTCGACCATTGGAGGATTATGGTCTATATATACTCAAAAAATAAGATTTTGTTAAGAGTTTTTTTATTTTGATGGTTACTATCATTTTAATAAAAATTATTTTATTTATTTTTCATCAATTAAATAATTTATGTATCATCAATATATAAACCTTTAAGGTAATTATTAATTTCATAAAAATTAAAAATAAACTACCATTATTAATAAAAACATTTTAGAAGTAAATTTATTAATTATAATCTAATTTATCTTCCGTATAAACTTATATTAGAAATGATTTAGTTATTAAAATTTGAGTAAGACATATTAAAATTTTAATTAAATAAAATATATCAAATATCCTAATCTCATCCAAGTGGTTTCAAAATGGTATCATTTCATCCCAAGGATGTTTTAGGTCAAAAATAAATCATCCAATCATATTAGTAATATTTTTAAAGTAATTTTATAAAATTATATTTACCCTTAATTTATCAATTTACCTTTTCACCGTATTAATAAAAATTACTAAAGATACTTTTTATAATGCCCAAAAATAAAATAACAATATTAACATAATTTGGAACTAATGATTCCAAATATGGAATAAATTTTAAAAAATTAAAAACAACAAATTTTTAGTAATTAATTGAAAATTGATCTCATTGTCAGAATGAAAAACATGTTTTAAAAGTTAAAACATTGCAAAAGATTGAAATGTTTTTACATCAAAATTCGTGGTAAAATTTATGAAAATGACCAAAATTATATTAATTGATAAAAATATATTCTATTTATACTTTAAAATCATTCAATAATATAATTTATCCATATATTTTTTTGATGAAAAAAGTTGTTTTCAAATAAAATTTAGTATATTATTACTATTCTTCAATACTCATAAAATATCAGAAAAATATAAAAAATTCATCCACTGTAAATTTTTATATCCTTATTTCAAATAAAAAGTTTTTTTAAAATAGAAAATATAAAATTTTAAAAAATATGATTTAAAATTGGTGTCTCATCAAAAGGTAGAAAAAATTATTTGTTTAAAAAAATAATTTTTTTATATGAAAAATTGATTTTGTACTTATATCATGTATATAAAACATATAGGATGAAATTTAAACATTATATTGAAAATATTACATATATATTATATTAGTAATATCCATAAATAGTGATTTTGTTATTTTATAAACACACTTATTTTCATTTAAATAGTTTTTCAGAAGAAAATTAATACTGTTCATTCTTACCATTATAATGAATAATTTATAAGGTAACATAATAATATTTAGTTTTTAACATAAAATTGGAATTGCATTAATTGAATTATATCAAAAGAACATGATATTGTGTATACCGCAATCTAAGATGGTGTTGTGTATAGCACAAGCTTATCTTGGTGTAGCGTATAACACAAGACATCAAAGAAATTAAAAAATTTCAAGGGTTAAAAATAATACATATATTAATCGATCATTGGTTATTGGAATCATATTTTTATTGAAATTATATATATATATACTTACTGAACTATGGAATGTTTCCTTTCACCCTCCCTCTCTCAACATATGTGGGATTATTGTTAAACTTAATTTAGCCACTTTTGTGAATTGAATTTGAAAAAAATACATGGTTGTAATAAGTATTATATTTATATTCTAATAGGATCACCTTACATTTTTAGATATTATGAATATTAACTTTACTAAATTTTTAGTTTCTATATTTAAGGGTAAATTGAGTAATTAAACTTGAAAATAATATTATAATATTATAAAATTACACTAAAACTAGTCCTAATTTCATTGCATATGTGGGTTTCGACCAAAATCAACATTATGCCAAAATTATAACCTTTCTAATCCACTTGGGTCATAATATGTCATTTATAATATTTTATTTAAAGATAAGTTAAAAATTAAATACCCATGTTTATTAATAAGTATTAAATTTTTAATACATTTTTATATATAATATAAATTATAATTTAAATATAAATTTATAATATATTATTTTTTCTTCATCATGCTAATTTATTATTAATTTTTATAGAATATATAATTTAATAAAAAGATTTCACAATAATGATGTATTGATAGATTAATTAATTAAAATATCAAATAAATGGTATTAAAATTACTAAAATAAATATAATTAGACATAATTATTTATATAAAATTATTTTATAGATAACTTAGACATGTTATTGATATATTATTAGTGTTTTTTTGTTGTTATCGTGTTGATATGATATTTATAAAAACAAATAGTTAATAGTATCAAAATTGACATAAATGATACGTTAAAATAAATAATATTTTATTAAATGATATAAAATTCATAAAAATATAAAATTCATCCAACTAACTATAATAAGGTTAAATATGTCATCAATCATCCATTTGGGTTCCTTTTGGTTTTTTATTGTAACTATAATTACCCGAAAGAGTTTAAAAGCCTAGTTATCACGGTATGTGTAAAAGGGTTTAACTAAGGGTTAAATACAAAAGATAAGGTTAATATTATTCCCTAAAAATTTCTAAATATAATTGGTTGAGAGGTTTTATATCAATAATCATCTTATCTTATAAATAAATTACTTTTTAACTATTTTAAATCAAAAATAAATTTATATTATTTTAATATTTAAAGGATTCCAAGAGTGCCCCTCACCACACTTATAAAAAGGTACCACCTCCCTCACTTCCTCACACCATGTTGAGACTTCTAGATTGACCAAAAACTGAAAATTTATCCTCCCAAAATTCTTATTTATTTTTTTGATCTCTTGTTAGTCTATAAATACCATCCCTAGTGTCCCTAAGTGGAGATCCAATGCAAGTCCACCGAAGTAGAGGTAATTATTTGACCAATTCATTTATCTTCATTACTTATTATACTTACTCTTACTATGTTTTTTCCATACTAAAATAATAAATAATGTATTATATATATTCTAATATATTATTATGATTATGTTACAACCATATTCTTCCTTTTATACATCTTATGAAAAACAATATCACCATGTGTGCATACGTATGGCTTACCATCTCCAAGTTATGGCGTAATTTATTTTTCATCACCACTTTATTTGGATTGGTATAATGATGAATATAACAGATAAAATAAAAAATATTAAATTTTATTTATTTTTTATAATTTATATATCTTCCAATTCCTTACCACCTTACCATAAAAGAAATGATATCATCACTTTTGCGTACATATGGCTTACTACCTCCCCGACGTGATGAGATTAATTCTCCATGTTAACCACTCAAGAATGATTGTAAAAAATATATATTATGAGTTAATATAATATTTATGAACTTAATATCTATATGGATTTTAATAAAATATATCATATTTATAATAAACATGACATACATGAAACAAATATGAAAATAAAGCAGTTAACACCCAAAACATTGGCAATAATGAAATGTTATTAACCAAACGATATAAGAGGATCATATATGATATAATAAATATCGAAATTGTAATGTTATAATTTATTAACATGCTTTAAATATTATACTGGAGCTAACTCACCCTCCTCTAAAATAAAGTAAAATTCCAGGTTCAATTTCATAATCTCATTATTATTCAGGATTGTTTATACATAAGTATTTAGTGGGGAATATTTATCATCCATGTTCATGTTTCATAAAAATATTTTTACTATTATCCTACCAATTTTTTATTTTACTTACCCATGTTCATATTTTTAGAAAATGGTTTAAAGAAATATTTTTCCCTTTTTTTAAATGAGGCACTTTATGGCTTTTTTCAACAAAAATATGAAAATAATGTTTATTTTTAACTTAAACGGAAAGCGCATATTTTACCTCCTCCATGACCCATTGATGTTTTGATGCTTATTTAGAATATTAAAAAGATATTTTTAAATAACATTTTTTCTTTTATAAATTCATGGCTATTAAATAAAATATTTCAAATTAAAAGGGTATTTTTATCAGGATATATCTAAAAATTTTATTCGACTATTTTCATCTACGTCAACATCCTATGTTGAATGTTATGTTTGATTAAGGATGATCTCTTATGATAAAATATACCTTATTTTATTGAAGGGTTTATGATCATCATGACTATGGATGTTCTATTTTGATACCATTCATGATTTGTGGTTAAATTATTGACATTGTGTATGATATTTTTTCAATAAAAATGTTTATGTTGTTTATGTTTTTATATGAGGAATGAATTAGACATAGTAATTTATGGGTGATCCGCTATATAGTCACTACATACATTGGTAGGTCTTATGAGGCAAACTAGTTTTGGTATTGGCTTATGTATCAGCTATTTATATATGGTTTCTTGGACGGATCTTTGATGGTATGTTTATGATGTCCAGAATTATGCATTAAATCATTATGAGATTATTTATTTATATTACATGTGATTATTTGACTAGTAGAATATCCATGGTTATGTTTCCTATATCATGTGATTATGTTATATGGTTTTATTAGTTATTTCCATATTATTCTCAATAATATGTTTAAATGGATTGTGTTTCAGGTATTCACCTTTTCTTAATGTTTATAATTATTTATGATATCATATGTTATACACTTACCCATAATGAGCATCTAATATCACCACTTTATTATGTTTTATTTTTTCTAAGATACCAAGATATCTATTATGATGATATACAAGGTTAAGTTAGGATAATATTAGTGCTCTCAAATGATGGATATATTGTATTTTATTGTTTCAATTCTAATTTAAGGTTTATTTTTATAATCTATCTTTCCAAAACTGCTAAACTAATCGGTCCTTCAGGATTTGATTCTTTGTTGTCATGCCAATGTAATAAAATAATGCACCAGATTCAGGCTTCTAGGGTCAGGGTATTACACACGGCCCCACCCATCATTTCATGTCCAATTGATTCCCCATATATTGAATTATATATTCAATATAAAAACAATATAATTTATCAACAAATATCTATATGGAGAAGAGAATACATATTTATCAAGGTTTTCTTTAGTCAAAAAAACATTCAAAGTAGAAAAATATTATGTACAAAACATATTAGTTTTTAGAAATAATCATATCTATGTCATAATGAATATAGATATTTAAGTGAAATTTATGTTATAATGAAAAATTATAACAATAATTTTTTTATTTCAATGGAATTTTAATGTTCACAAAATTAATCAAGAGATAAGATATGACTATTAGAAAAAATAGACTTTATAGTAAAATTGATTCATAAAACTAATACAAGATAATTGAAACAAAACATTTAAAAAACTTTTCATAAATAATTTCCATTTCAAAATCATTGAATTATTATATAATAATCTAAAGTCTGTAAAATTTTTATGAAGGAAGGCATGTATATTAACAAAAGATACGTTAAAAAGAAAAAATACCTTTTAAAATTTATAAAAATGATTGAAATAATCCTTTAAGGGGAAACATTTGGAAGATTCATTTCAAATCATTAAAAAATATTATGATAATGTATAATTTCAATAATAACCCATTTGAGTAATAAAAATAACTTTTTTAACACAATTTTGAAAAAAAAATTGTCATGGAAAGAAAATATACTTGATCAAAAGAAAAATAAGATCAAATATTATTCTAAACATATATCTTGAAAAAATAACATAAATTGAATAATTTTTCACCAATAATAAATATATATTCATGTTAAATACCTCATAATGAAAGAATTTACACCACATAAAAGTAAATAGTTCAATTAATCTGAATATGACTCTGTAGAGTGGAAATTAAAATCAAATCCCTTAATAAAGGTTTGAATCATCCTATATGTGCTTTATATTCTAGAATAATAAAATTATGTAAATTATTTACTTTCTTAATAACATTTTCAAATTTTATTGTTAATTTTATTTGATTTGTTAACTTATTATTTATAATTATATAATTAATTAATTTCCCATTGAAGATTTTGATGATATTCGATTCAAATTTTTAAAATGACCTTGCTACGTTTACTATGGTAAAAGAGGTAATTATTGCATATTCACCAGTTTTATAAACATGCAATTATTATTATTTTTATACATAAATAATACATTTAAAACTAATCAATTAATATTTTTATTAAAAACAAACTACATTGCAATCATGGATATGTTAGGTTATTCATACTAATGTATGACATTTCCAATTTTAAAAGATCATGATGGAAAGAAAGTAAGTACCATTTTACCTCTATATAATTAATATTATATTACATCTGAAAATAAACTTATATATACAATCCATGTGATACAAAGGTAAAAATCAAATCACATCACTTTATGGAGATGGTAATCCACATGTACATACGAATGACGTTAGCATCTTCTAGTGAATTGAATGATAATAAATTTAATAATATATTAATATTATATCATAATAAATATTTCAATAATATCATATATATATATATATATTAAATCCATCATTATAACTAGTCATGAGATGTGGTGATAGAAAATGAATTAAATCAGTTCATGTGGCCATGGTAGTCTATCATACACTCTAATGAAAGTTATGATTCCCATTTGATGGAATAGAATAAGGATATATCATATTCCATTAAAATAAAAAAAATATCAATATATGGAATATACATTTTGTGTTATTCCATATTGGTTAAATCATATTTGAAGGATGCTGAAAAAAAGTAAAATGAAAATGCGGGGCTGATAATTATATCAATACTTCAAACAATATCATTATGTTTACACCTAACACCTTCATAGGATGGTATTATAATAAAAAAAGACTCTTTGATGTGTTTATGTATGTATAGAAGGGGTTATTTCTAGTATTGGGTGAACCAAAGGTAATTTCAAGAGTGATGAAATTGGGAGAGGGTGTTCATTTATAGGAAAGGGGAGGGGCACTCTTGGATTTTCATAAAGTATTAAATTAATATAAATTAATATCCATATTAAAAAGGCTTAAAATTATAATTTTTTAAGATAGGGTGATTATTAGTTAAAATAATATGTTACAATAAAAATTGGGTATGTTTAGGTTATTTTTTCACCCCTATATTTTTTAACTCATTTTAACCCATTTTAACAATTACCATGATAATGATGTTTTTACCCTTTATAGATAAATATAGTTACTATAAAAAGAAAACAATTATGTAAATCAACCATATTAGTTATTATTAAATATATAAAAATTAGTTTTATGAAGAAATTATATTGAATTATTTTAAATATTTTATTAAAATATTACATATTATAAAATTACAATGATGTAAATTTTGACAATATTCATTTAATTTGACTTTCAAAACGTCATGAAATTGATGTAATTACTATATATTTCATTATAACCAATATAACATGTTTCATTTTTAGGAAAAAAACATGGAAAACAATAATTCATTTAAATTTTATGACATTTAGTATGCTTAAAATAATTTGTTTTATTTTTCTATTTAATAAATAAATATTCTATTGCTGTTGTGAAAGAATTTAAGGTGATTATTTCATTTATAGAATTTATAAATAAATTATCATGATAAAAATAATAATTTATGTTTAAATTTTTTTATAACCATACATAATTTTATTATCCTTATCACAAAAAATTATAGATATTATAAGCAAAAATGTGTTATTTTTTATTATATTTTGTTATTTATTATAAATGAAAAAATCAAAAAAAATATGGAACCAAGTGGCCATATATTTTATAGATAGATGGAAATTGAAAAACTACACTCATAAAATAGTATAAATCCATGTGTCATGGTCAATATTTAGTCCTTATAACAGTATTTTATACATTAATTACATGATTTACCCTTTCCATGGTAATAAATATTTACTATAGTTAAGATTCCTAATGACTAAAAAATTAATTTCCACTAATTATCAAATTTAAATTACTATTATTCAATATATGTAATCTAATTTATCATATTTAATTACTATAAGTGGATTACTAGAAGTGGAAAATCTAACCTATTATCATGAAAAAAATGTTTTTTTCAAAGAATAGTTTTTAAAATTATAATATATTTTTATATAAAAATTGAACATAAAATTGATTTCAATGACCTATATTTTTTTAATAAACTTATAATTGAACTAATATTAAATTTAAAACCATTTAAAAAATTATCTTTTTAAGTGCTTTAAACGAAAAGAAATGTTTTAATAAAAATAAGTATTTTTCATTATTCGTCGAAAAATTAATCTTTTTGGAAAATTATCTAAAATGAAAAAGAAGAAGATTCTGATATGTTGTCTTCAAATATTTTACACTTCTTATCATATATATTTTATATAGGATTAAAAAAAAATAATTTTATTTTCTCACAAAAAAAATTATAATAATTTTTAGAGAAAAAATATTTTTAGAAGAATTAAATGAATTTAAAAATATTATAGAGTTTATTTTTAAAAAAATTAATAAATAATTAATTATTTAATAGGGTTTTAATGTATATTTCATAATTTGTTTATTAATATTTATTCCCTCCAATTTAATGGCTAGCTTATAACATCCATATTTAAATAATAATATTTTGTTGTTCGGTTAAGCTTGTTGTTGTGTGTTGTATATGATTTCAAACATAATATTATTTTAAAATATTTGGATATTAAATTCTTACCCCTTAAAAAAATTTCATCTTAAATTTTTTCATGCATAATACATTCTAAAAAAATGAGTTTGGATAATCTTTATAGAATCATTTTTTCAACATTGCTTCCTTTATTTCATGATTTCTTCGACGTGTCTTTACTAATTGAGTCTTCTTATTCCTCAACACTTGAAATATAGTGTTAATAATCCAAATAGGATCTTCATAGTAAGATAGATCAGGTTCTAATTAAATATATTAATATGTGAGAACATTTGTTGGTTTTGGAATAAGTTTCATTGGGAAATAGATATCGAACATATTATGTATATTAGAGAGGCATGGTGGAATTTCCAATAAATAATTCCTAGATTCAATTCGTTCCATAATTTCAAACAGTCTGGAATACATGGTGCTAAATTTTCCCTTCTTTTTGTACCCTATAACAACTATTCATAATGATAATTTTAGGGAAATCTGATCTCCCACATAAAATATCAAATATTTCTGTTAGTTATCATTATTACTCATTTTCCAACTTCGATATACTCTTATAATACCTCAAGATTTTACGATTTTTTTTCAGAAAATTCAATCTATTTGATAATTGTTTTTCATACGACACTGAGGTTTAACAAACTACAATATACTATTAATATTATTATAATAAATTTCTGTTATAACTTACCCATTAAACATCTCGATATGAATAAAAATATTCAAATTTTTAAAATTAATTGTAAATGTTTTAGATAAATAAAATTTATTGATAAATGAGTACTTAATTTTTAGTATTGTATTTATGTGATCTAAAACAGAATTTTCCCTCAAAAATTATTTTTATTGTTTTTTTTGAACAATTTATAAAATTAATTTATTCCAATTTTAAAAACTATATTATAAAATTTTACTCTATTCTTGAAATCAATATGCCAAAATTATCTTAGTGTGAATTTTGGAGAATTTTCTAAAAGTATTCATCTCTCAATTTAAATTTAAAAACACAGATTTGTATTAAAAGAAACATTTTATTTATCATATTTACAAGTTCTATTTTTTCAAACGATTTTAAAAGAAAAATTATCTCAATTATATTATTATTAATCTAATTTAGTTCATTGGAATCAATTTTATGTTCACTCTTGATATAAAAACATTTTATACTTATGAGAATTTTTTTTTTAGAAAACCTCTTTTCATCACATCAGGAGATTTTATTTTAAATTATATTATGACAATTTTTATAATTAAATTTATTATATTTTAATCCATTTTAATAATTATAATATTTAATAATATGCAATATTCTAAGCTTACTTTTGGTCATAATGAATAGTAAAAACCGTAAAAATTAATTACTACAGTTATTGTTAAAGTGGGTTTACCAGGGTTTAAACTAAAAATATAAGGGTTAAAATGATAAAAAAATTATAATCCCTATTAAATGGCCATATTTCAAAATTATCTCATCTAAAGATTTATAATGAGCCATTTTGGAGCATTGTTTCTAAGAAATTTCCATGGAATTATTGTAAAACATTGAAAAATAAAAAGTGTGCCACTCATCACAATTATAAAAGGGAACCCCCTATCCTCTTATATTCAGACTTCCAAATATTTTTTTGTCTATGACCATCCCTAATCCATTTTTTACTTCCCTGTCTATGTTTTAGTGGCATTTTTTACATTAGTAATCCACTCTATGGATGATTTCGGTGCTAACCTAAAGTGGTTGTCCAAAGAAGTTGTATCATTCTTAACCGAGCATTTTTATTTTATTTACTCTTCCACATACTTCATATATTCTCAAAATATGTTTAAATAATAACATCAATATCTTCTATAATGATTGAAAGTAGATAATGTTTCCCATTCATATGTGTGGACTACCACATCTACAAAGTGTTTTGATACTTTTTTCATAATTATTTTGACATATATTATAACAAGGATACATTTAATGAAAATATATGAAATATATTTTATTAAGATGATTCTATAAATGTGAATTAATATTTACCTTTCTTTTATTCTATCCATCTACAAAATGAAAATAATGTTCATGTGTATGTATGGAGTACCATATCCATGAAAGACGTAATTAATTTTTTTATATATAACTTCTATGGATAACTCTAAATATTTATAAAGGGAATATATAATATTTTTATATCTTTATTAACATTATTGAGATATTGGAACCATAATAATACTACAAGGGCCAAAAATACCAATAAAAAACATACATGAGAACTCAAGAAGTTATCACCCAACAATGTGATTTTATAAAAGAATTGTTAATAAAATGGTAGCAAAATGTTATAATTAAATCACATATTGTATAATATATATGATTATGGTTAATTAATTAACATATAATAAACCTATATTTATTACATAAATAGTTTAAATGTGTATAAATGAAGTCGAGAATTGAGGTAAGATATTGTTCGCCAATATTTTATTTCCATGGGAAAACATTCATATTCACCACTTTTTTCTTTTGAGTGGTGTATAAAATTTCCATGAATGTATTTTAAGATTATTCTTCAAAACTTACGATATATACATATTCATCTATATTTTATTCTTTCATGGCTATTATGATTTAAAATTTACCAATGTGGTAATGGTTTTATGTCACATTTTCATTGTTTATCAGGATTGTTTATGATTATGATAGTGATGACAGAATATTATCATATATATCTCAATAATATATGGATTTATCTTCTCCTATAATTATTTATATTGAATAAATTTTCCCATTTCATTTACCTATATTAATATACTCATGATACCAAAATGATGTTTTTATGAGAAATCAACTTTATTTCTCTCTTCTGTCAAAAATATTTTTCCCCTTGTGATGTTTTCTAAAATTGTTTTCAAGAAAGTATTTATTATTATCCAATGATTCATTAATAAATATTTTACACATGTTTGAATTTTAAAAAAAGGTTAAAAAATAATCTTCTTGTCTTCTTCCAAACATGGTTCTTTTGACTTGTTATAGAAAAGGTAAAAAGAATCAATATTTTAACATATATAGAATCAACATAATTTGTTTTCATCATGAATGATTGATTATTTGAATCATTATTTACATGTATTTATGTTTTTAATGTGAATTTGTTCTATTATATTTAAAAAAAAATATATTTTAAATATGTTATTTCAAAATATAAAAGATATTTTCCTAAAAAATGTTTTAATGATCCTTTTAATGAATTTATATTCATAAATGACAATAGCCACTGGTATTTCTTCTAATTTACTAGAAATATGATCCAATGTTACCATCCATTTTTTTAAAATATATTATTTATGATTATGATGATGATATTTTTATGAAACCAATTCATCTTCCAATGGTAATCTTATGATGGATTAAGGAAATGTTTATGAAACCTAGATTCATTTAATGGTTTATGATGTGATGTTATCAATAATGTTTAATGATTTTATGGAACACATATGTATGGTTTTAATTATGAGTTTGGTGTTCCAATAATTATATATCCAACTAATTAATTTGGTAAGGTATTATATCTCATGGGATATGTATTAGAAGCTAATTGATGTGTTTGGTCTGTTATAGGGAACAAAATGACGTGGTTAATCTGTTATGGGAAAAATCTGATATTCTTAACCCTTTATGGGAAACTAGTCTATATTCTTAATATATTATGGTAAATAAGCTGATATTATTGATCTTTTATAGGATACAAGTCGATTTTCTTGATTCGCTCTAGGAATCAAGATGATGTGCTTGATCCATTATAGGAAAAAATTCAACATGATTGTTCCACTATAGGGTTCTAGTGTTTATGAATGATTCGTTATGATATAGAAAAATGGTAGGAAGCATGATCCATTGTGGTTTTATGGTCTTTATAGTTTCCTTTAACGTATGAAATGGTTTCTTTTGTAGAAGTGGGTTCTCTAGACCCCATTTTTTTAGTAATTTTTTTATTACTTTACCATGTATACAGTGAGTTATACATGATAAACACCTAACATTATAATATATATATATACCCTCCCTTTTCATACATTAACATTACATAACTTTTTTGGAATACTTAAAATTATACAAACAGGATCCCAAAGACCATATTATTCTATCACATTAGGAAACATGGAAACCTAAACACTAGTACATAAGTTAACTAAATTATATACTACTAGGTTATTCATTACTAGAACCCATATTAGACACATCATACATAATAAATATCTTCATTACCTGGTAAAATAAACATAGAATGGGGTGATCTTAGATGCTCAGTAAGTTTAAACAAGGAAGACATATAAGCATAAACAAGATCATAGGGGTATGATAATGTGATCATAACATTAGATGATTGTAACCTGTATATCATAAGTTTATAAACATGAACCATGGATTAAATCTTATAAGTTCATAAGATATGAACCATAATGAAATAAAGAACACAATCCATGAAAGAATAACATAGGAATAAAACATAGAATTTGTGGAAGACACATAATCAAATAAAATTATTTCCATAGAAGTCAAGGAACAATGGCTAATGTCATCTTGGTAGTATGGGATCACTTAACATACCATATTGGTAGTCATGGTTCACTCCCATATCCATATTAGTGGAATGAGTTCACTCCACATATCATCTCGGTAGTCAAGGTTTACTCCTATGGTCATCTTAATTAGTAGTCAAGGTTCACTTCCAAGACCATCCTAGTACTCAAGGTTCACTCCAAAGATCATAAAAGTCTATCTCATGAGATAAAATATCTACCCAATGCATTGTAGGGAGATATTGGTCCCACCCATCTCATAATGAAATCATACATACATGTTCCACAAGATCATAAACAATTATATCATAATCCATGATATTAAATGGGTGTAAATTACATGTAATCATTTTTTAACCTATATAATAATATATGTTTCATAATCATTTAATTAAATAATAACCAATGAAAAGAATCAGGTTTCATTAACATATAACCCATGAAATAGAAGCATATTTCATTAACAAATGACCTATGGAAGATAACGGACTTCTTAAACATCATTCCATAATGTCTAAAACCATTTATAGAATGAATATGAATGGAAATTTTGGATCAATTCCCATAAATTCATGAGTAACATCAAGAGATTCCACCATAGATGGAAAATAATTTGGAAAGATACATTAAAACCCATTCTTGAGAAAAATATCATCTCTTTTTTGAAAAATACATTTTATAATATAAAACCTTTTGAAACCCATTTTATTTTAAAATAAACATGAAAACATATAAAAGAATATAGAAAAAAATTTAATGAATTTTTTCCTGAAATCTCACTACAAAAAAGGCTTCTACCAAAAAAAAATTTATTGAAAGATAATATATTTGTTGGTAAAAAAGATAAATTTCAGGAGATATTATGTTTTATTGGTATTCATTTTTCACACCAACAATTATTTTTTTACAAACATATATATATATATTGATTTTTATCATTCAATAACAACATTTAATTTTATAATAGTTCAATATATTACTTTATCATATGAATATCAACATTTTTTTACTAACATGTGAATATGTTATTAATAATGCTATTACTAACAAATATTTAGCCATCAATAAAAACTATTTGAATAAACCAATTAATAAAAAAATTATAAACAACCAATTAATGAAAACATAGTTTATAAATATATATATATATATTATTTTTATGTCCAAAGAAATTTTTTATTTCACATAGACTTATTTAAAAAATCTCATAATTGATTTTAATTTTCAATTTTCTAGAAATATTAAATATTTTTATAATTTTCAATATTGTTTATTAGATTATCTCCAAATGTTGACTATTTTTATATGTTTCAATATTATTTATTTAATAAATTATAAATAGGTTTTTTTAAAACTTGACCTATGTTCAGCATAAGATTTCTGACGAGACTGTGCAGTAGTCATCCGCTTCTGAATCAACTGGACTTGCTGTGAAGTCTCCTGCATGAGACGTGGTCCCAGTAAATCTATCTCACCTGCCTCTAACCAGCACAAAGGTGATCGGCATGGTCTACCATATCAAGCCTCGTAAGGTGTCATCTCAATAGTTGCCTGAAAACTATTATTATAGGCAAACTCGACCAGGGGTATGTGCTTCCCCCAAGATCCCCCAAAGTCCATGATGCATGCGCACAACATGTCCTCAGGAACTTGTATCATACGTTCTGACTGGCCATCAGTATGAGGGTGGTAAGTTGTGCTCAGAAGCACCTGTGTACCCAAGGCCCTCTAAAAACTATTCCATAAACGAGATGTAAAACAGGTGTCCCTATCTGAAATGGTAGAACGAGGGACCCCAAGAAGATGTACCACCTCTCGGATATACAACTTCCCGAACTCGTCAACACCGAAGGTCTCCTTGATTGACAAAAAGTGAGCTACCTTTGTAAGTCTATCCACAACAACCCACACAGCATCACTACCTCGAGGTGACCTCAACAACCCGGTCACGAAATCCATCGTGACATCATCCAATTTCCACTCCGGAATGGGCAACTGTTGTAACATTCTAGATAGCTTCTGATGCTCTGCCTTCACCTGCTAACAAGTGGAACATCTCTCAACAAAACCAACTACCTCCCATTTTATAATTGTCCACCAATAATGACATCTCAAGTCACGGTACATGTTGGTAACTCCAGGATGCATTGCCCAAGATGAAGCATGAAACCCCCGCATCAAATCCTCACGTATATCCCATGTAACCCACACTTGTCCATGGATATGCATTACCTCGTCATTTTCTATCGTCTAACAAAGAGGAGGTTCCACACTTTCCACCGAATCCCATAGAACTAGGACTTCTAAATCTGATAGTTGTCTCATCCTCACTCTATCCAGGAGGGTAGAAGTCACAGCTAAGGAAGAAAGATAGGCTTTCCCCTGACTATCGTGCACCTCCAAATGTATCTCAGAGAACAAATCCATAAGCTTCCACTCACCACTAGCCTCCTGCACTGCATGTATCTGAGTCCTCCTACTCAGTGCATCAGCAACTGTGTTACCTTTACCAGGTGTATAGGCAAGCTCAAAGTCGAAGGACTGAAGGTATTCAAACCACCTTTGCTATCTCAAATTCTCAAGTCACGCTGGGTAATGTTATATTTGAGTCTTTTTTGGTACGTAAACACCAAAAAATGTTCTCCCAAGAGATAATGTCTCCAACAGCATAATGCATGAACAACTATGACCAACTCGAGATCATGCATCGGATAATTCCTCTCATGTGGCCTCACTGCCAAGACCCGTACGCAACAACTTGATCACCCTGCATCAACACTGCTCCCATCCCAACACCTGATGCATCACAGTAAACTGTATAGCTCTTCCCTTGATCTGGAAGTATCAGGACTGGTGCTGATCGCAACCTTCCCTTCAACTCTTGAAAGGTTGTCTCATAAGCTTCTTACCAAACGAACTTCACACCCTTCTTAGTCAAACCCATCAATGGCGCTGCTAAGTGGGAGAAGTCCTGTATAAAGTGCCTGTAGTAACCAGACATCCCCAAGAAACTTCATATCTCAAACACATTCCTAGGTTTCTCCTAGGAAACTACTGCTCTCACTTTCTCTGGGTCTACTGCAACTCCTGCTTCTGAGATAATATGACCCAGGAAGTGTATCTGGTCCATCCAAAAGTGGCACTTTGAGATCTTAGCATATATTTGATGCTCTCTCAGTGTACTTAGTAAAATCTCAAGATGGGTAGAATGGTCGTGTCGAGTTTGAGAGTACACCAAGATATCATCCATGAAGACTACCAAAAAAGAATTTAGATAAGGGTGTAACACACGATTCATTAAAGCCATGAAAACTTCTGGCACGTTCGTGAGTCCGAACGGCATAACCAAGTACTCATATAGACCATATCTGCTATGAAAAGCTGTAAGTGGTATGTCTGATGGCCTAACGCGTAACTGATGATATCCGGATCTCAAGTCAATCTTTGATAACACTCGTGCTTCTCGAATTTGATAAAAAAATATAATTAATCCTATGCAGGGGATATCAGTTCTTGACTGTCAACTGGTTCAACTTCTGATAATCTACACAAAGTCTGAGGGTACCGTCCACCTTCTTAGAAAATAGGACAGGTGAACCTTAAGAAGAAGTACTGGGTTGGATGAAACCCTTTGCTTGAAACTCCTACAACTATCTTTTGAGCTCCTACAACTCTGGTGTAGCCATTCTATAAGGAGTAATAGACACTGGTGCTACTCCTAGCATAAGCTCAATAGAGAAATCCACCTCTCTCTCCGGAGGTAGACCTAAAAAGTTGTTCGGGAAGACATCCCAGAAAAGATCAACTACTTGAAGGAAATCCTTCTGAAAAGTTCCCTGGTCATCCAGATATAAGCTCGCAATCTGGGTTGTCACTCCACCTCACCCACGAGGCTCGGGTCCAGCTCAGCTCGCCTGGACAACCCATTTTCCCTTGTATAGAAACTCTCCGCCCTCTGGGGACGTGAAACTCACCGTATGACGATAGCAATATACAAAGGCTCGAAAGGGTACCAACTAGTCCATCCCAAGAATGACATCATATCTCGTCATCTCTAAGACATAGGGGTCCCATAGAAAGTGAACCCACCAACTCTAGGGGGCACTCCCTGCACTGACGCACACATATCCTTCTAATCCCCAACGGATTGTCTAGCGTCATAATATCAGAGGAAGAAGGAATAGAAAGCCCATGGAACTTAACAACAGGCTTAGATATAAAGCTATGTGTAGCGCCCATATCGAAAAGTATAGAAGATAAAATAGAAGCTACTAGAATAGTACCTATGATAGTAGAAGGTCTGAGATCTTGCTCCTGTTGGGTCTATTTCACTGCATATGCCTGCCCAGTGACGTGGCCCTATGATACAACCTGGCTACTCTGAGCTGGACCGCCCTGCTATCTCTGAGATCCTGGTGTTTGGATACCACGACCAAGACCACCAACTCGGCCTGAACATCACGACATATCCCAATTCCCTAACTGGTAAGAAGCTGTTGGCCCTACTCCCACAGAACCCCTCTCACTAGCCACTGGTAGAAACACCCTACAAAAATGCTGCAGATGACCTATCCAGCCACAATCTTGGCACTCTACTGGGTCACGTGGACACTAAGCTCTCTTGTGCCCCTCTCTACCACACTAGTAACACATGACCTGGTCACCTGAGGAAATCACATGGATAGTACTTCCACCATGAGATAAATCTATCTATCTCTTCCTCTTACCGATAGAAATAGTACCAGAAACTGGTGTTGAACCGCCCTAGCCTGCACCACTAGCTTCCCGCAGGTTCCGCTCAGTAATCAGTGCCTGGTTCACAAGAGCATGCACTGTAGGAAACCTAAAAACATTAACCAGCATTCGGATTTCATATCGAAGACCATCCTCAAAACGTCGATACCTCAACATCTCATCTCCCACCAGAACAGAAGAAAAATGTTATAGCTTGGTAAAGCGGGCAGAATAATCCATCACTGATATAGCGCCCTGCTGCAGATTCATGAACTCTTGAGCTCTATCTTCCCTCAGCGTCTCCAGAAAGAAAAATTCATAGAAGAACGCCTGAAAATATTCCCATGCCATGTCTCTATTATGCTCAGTTTGGGCGGTAACATCCCACCATCTCTTGGTGGAATCACACAGCATGTATGTAGCGAGCTTGACCCTCCTCCCTAGAGGTGTCTCTAGATGATCAAAGATAGTCTGTATAGAACCCAGCCAATACTCCATAACATGTGGTCGGCCATCCCCTGAAAACGTAGGCAGATGCTGCTGCTAAAATATGTGTGTCAACTCGGCCATAGATTTGGCAGCCAGCAGTGCTCCCTGGAAGGGGTGCATGAACCACATGAAGCCTTCACGGAACTGCACATCAGTGCCTATGCCCGATATAATGGCTGGGGCTGCATCCAGCTCTGCTGGAGGATCCATCGGTAGCCTGTGGCCTACTGACTCAGGAGTATACTCGTTGCCGCTCTCCTGGAGAACAACTCGAGGTCGTCTCGGCGGCATGACTCTACAAGTTCAAACACATGCCTTAGATTAAGATCATCAAGGACCCAAAACAAGGATTGTAAAAAGGGAACAGGAGAAAGAAAACATTCAATTTTTACAACAAGACTACATGATGTGTATAATAACTACACAGCGTGTTCCCTCAAGTCTTTCACATGGGCGTGTACTTCTGCCAAAACCGGTCATGTAACACCCCAAACACATGGCGTGTTGTCCACACTGATGGTGTGTACTTGAATTTTCTTCCCCTGCCCGAGTCCTTCTACACAACTTAGTCACACAGCTGTCCTTTAAACAAGACTACACGGTGTGTACAACATCTACACGGAGTGTACTAGATGAGCTTCACTGACCCGTGTTGTCCGTTACACGGCTGGGTACACAGCTCAGACTACACGGCTTGTTCGAGTTAAACACGGTGTGTACGACTTAATTTCCAACTACCCGTGTTGTTAGTGACACGTCCGGGTACTCGGATGACACTACATGGCATGTTACACCCGCACACAGCATGTAAACCACCTCGTTTCCCTAGCCACACAGCCAAGTCTACACGGTCTCTCACCGGTCAAGACTACATGACATGTCCAACAGGTACACGACATGTCCAAGAAGAGGTAACATTGGCCCATGTTTGTTAGCTACATGGCCAGATCCCAATGATAAACTACATGGCTTGTACGTTATTGACACGGTGTGTACAAGATCATATTTCTCTGCCCATGTTGTTATTCACACGACGAACATAGGGTCAACACAACATGGCGTGTATAATAACTACACGGTGTGTGCTCTCAAAGTTTCATTATCCCATGTTTCTGCCTACACGGCCTATGACACAAGTAGAAACTACACGGCGTGTACTTAAATTTTTTCTTTTCTTCCCAAACAGAAGATTAAACGGTGTGTAATCAAATCTACACGGCATGTATTCGGGGTTTTTCTAGATAGTAAGCCTTAGAAACTTCTCCGAAGCCCTGAAAAACACTAAAACCAACATCTAAGTGCCCAATTACAATCTGTGAGGGCTCATACTCCCTGCAAATCAAATCTTGGCATCTTATACATGTTATAACAATGTAAACAAGTCAATGATCCACCAAATTCAGGTCAATGAGGGCCCATACTCCTCAAGAACCAAAGTTTGGCATTCATTCTTCAATACCTTACATAATAATACCCTATCAAATAGCAGGTATTTATCAAGGGATATATCAAAATATCATGCATTTTCTAGCACGACATCTATCACAACAAAATGAAATTTCTAATGCACCTACATGGCATAGAAAATATGCATGGCATGTGATTCTAACATGTCCCTAAATGATGCATGAGATGGAATACCCACATCTGAATGGATTGAAACTAAATAAAACCCAGTATAAAAATATAAATAGCACACCACGAGTGCGTCACCCAACGGTGAAAAACAAATCAACAGTAAAATTGAAAAATTATAAAAATTATAACACGAGGTGAATTGGCTTTTCCCTATACATGGGTTAGCTACTCCTGAGCACAGCATATTACCAAGTACCTATTCCATCCTATCCCTGACAATAGACTCCAAACAGTATGTCAAGATGAAAATAATCCCCTCTTTGATACAACTTTGTAACGTCCCAGATCTGGGTACCACTCAACGGGTTTCCCCGAACCCAGTTGGTCACATGACGTCAAGCACATTTCCCCAAATGCCAGAGGCTATTGACTAACAGTGAGGGCCTAGGTCTGATAGTAGGGAAACTATGGCCTCATTTTTTAAAGTGTAGCACAACAGAAATAGATATAAACATAAAAAAGAAACAGAAGCAGTAAACAATACCCAACTAAAATGAATAACAGTGTCGAAGTAAAAGATAACAATAGTCATATATATATGATGATGCATTATGTTTCTATGTCTAGGAAAGTATCCAACACAGAATACACTGCAATATAGAATAATCCAGTACAAAGTACAAGTACAGCAAAGTAAAACAAATCAGTGAAGTAGGACTCAGCCGCATCGCAAGACTAAGCTCGGTACCATGCTCTTCCACTCCTCTGCAAAAATCAAGTACCTATAAAGGGAATCTTTCCCTTATCCACACCTGTAGCAATATAATCTATTTGGGCCCAATACATGACCCAATCAGGTTGTGAAAAAAAAATCCCAGCAGACAACCACCAAAGGCCCATGCCCAACTATCATTGAAAATGTGCAATAGCAGTGTGCAATAATAAAATGCAGTAAACTAGGAAGTACTCAAAAGTAAATATCTCTAGTAGTTACATTTCCACTTTATTAATCATTTATTAATTCCAAGCTTGTTCTCTAGCTTGGAAAGTACAACATAGTAAATCACTACAGTGAATATACAAAGTAAATGTTGTTCGTGGACATGAAAATCCTTACCCTCAGGTAATCAGAATTGAAACCCATAGGTGACTGCCCACAAGCGTAATGAATATTTCCAGCAGGCATACGAGGTGTCACCCACAGGTAGAGAAACTACTGCCCACAGGCATGAGAAAAGTTACCCGCAGGCTAAACAAAACACTGCCCTTAGGATAAGCAAGTAATCGGGCTGATCCCAAAACATAAGAAAGAAATTTATATACAATTACTCTCAATCCAATTCAAAGCATGCTAAAAATCATGGTATACCACCAGGTATCCTGGAAAAATGGCTAAACAAGGGAAATGCACCCACAGGGTGGCCCTGGATCCAAGCAATGATCCCAATCAATATTTTATATTTATCTTTATATTATCTATGCATTTCTAGATATCTAAATAGCCAAGGCCTCAGCCATATGACACCCCAAACATGGGCGTGTAGAAAAATGGTACACAAAAACACTCAACAGTTGGAATTAAACACTTGACCACCAACCTTGATCTCCACTGATCAATATATGAAAACGATGCCTCTCGAAACGACCAAGAACGGTGTAGATCTGGAATAAAATATTTCCCATTCAAACATAAATAACATACCTTAGAGGAATAATTGGCTAGAAAGACTCTCTAAGAGGGAAGAACTCACACGTGCGGTTCCAACGTGGTCAATTCCAGAAGAATCTGATTCTCGGTGTGCGGTCGTGAGCTCTTCAAAGATCTGCCCTCTCTCCCGAGCTCCAAATGACCATTTCTTCATCCTCTTCTAAAATAGGAGGCTGCTGCCCATTTTAAGTGGAAAAAAACTACAAGGTGTGTACTCTCAAGTACACAGTGTGTACTTTTCATCATTTAACCGTTCCTCTAGCGACTACTTTTCACCACCACACTGTTCAACTGTTAACATGATTACACGGCGTGTATTTCTGAATACACGGCGTGTATTTCTGAATACACGGCATGTATTGTCGCTCCACTGGTGGCTACATCCACCACCTTACTGTTCACCTGCCGACTAATTACATGGCGTGTAAATACCTAGTACACGGTGTGTAGTTATTTTTTACACCCTTCATCGCCGACAGGCCTACACGCCCTGTGTACTCATCCCACACGGCCAAAGTACATGGCGTGTGGAAAAGTAGATGGCGTGTACCCACAAAGCTTGGGATTTTCCCCCATCTTCCTTATTTTCTCAAAAACACTTAAGGAAAAAGGAAAATAATAAACCCGTACCTCAAGAATAAGAACCGGGTTCTTACATTGCGCATAATATTCCTAACATCCAATTCCCCCTACAATATAAAAAGTTCACAATTAATGACATTATAATGATCATTAGTTCATAATTTATGTTCTTACTTATCAATAAATGGCATAAACCATCATTGAATATTCATATTTGATAATCTATCACACATATATGCAACTCTATGAGGATTCTTCACATGTTGCACTTATATGGAAATGAATTCTGGATCTATAAAACCATAAATTTCTATACTTTAATTTTGTAGAAGAAGCACGTGTAGATACCTAATTTATAAAGAATATATAGTTAGTCAATTTAAAATAATATTTTATTAAAGAAATAAAAATTCAAATTTCAATTTACTTACATGGTAAAAAACTGCACCACAATCAGGTCGAGCTCTTTAAAATCTACTAGATGCATGATATCTTCTTTGAGTAATCTCAATAGATATTCACTTTTTCATATATCGTTCATCATACCAAACTCATAGATATAATTCAATGAAGAATATTCCTGAGATAATCTATATATCTCATGAGAAATATTTGAAGTATCTACAGTCAATTATTCCTGAACATTTTATCTCATTTGTGCAGCTTCTTTTTCTTTCAGATAATCCAATATAAGTAAAATGTCAAAAAAATTATAATTAATTTTGAATCATTTGTAATTAATATTTTAAAAAACACATACCTCATATGAAATATAACAAATAAAACCAATTAGCCAAAGTAAAAAATGACCCACGCAATCCCCAACTCGGGTGATCTCCACGGTAAGATATGGTATTAGAAAATTAGGATCTACTATATCGAGTATTGATACTCTAACTTGAACCATCTGCATAGGCTGGTGATGTAAAGAATCCCCCAAAAAATTCACGAGTCCTAATTCAAAAATATGTATGTAAAGATATCTACCAAACAACTCACAATATATTTTTTGGTCCGAGCGAGGTAGTGGAGAATCAAAGTAAGCAGATGGGGCAGGGTAGTTTGGGTGAGAAGGCTGGGAAGGCTGAAAAATGAAAAATTTATAATAGTGTTAATAATTTATAAAATAGAAAAATTGATAACAAATAAATAATATACCTGTGAAGGCTACTCATACGGGGTGGGATGGGCAGATGGGGTAGGGTAGTCCGGGTGAGCAGGCTGGGTAGGATGAAAAATGAAAAAGTAATATTAGTGATTATAATTTATAAAATAGAAAAATTGGTAACAAATAAATAATAAACCTGGGAAGGCTGCTCATATGGGGCTGGGTGGGAAGATGGGGCAGGGTAGTCCGGGTGAGCAGGCTGGGAAGGCTGAAAAATGAAAACGTTATATTAGTGTTTATAATTTATAAAATAGAAATATTGATAACAAATAAATAATATTCCTAGGAAGGATTCTCATATGGGGTGGGGTAGGCATATGGGGTAGGGTAGTCTGGGTGAGCAGGCGGGGAAGAATGAAAAATGAAAAAGTTATATTAGTGTTTATAATTAAAAAAATAGAAAAATTGATGAAAAATAAATAATATAACAGGGAAGGCTGCGCAGACTATGGTTGTATTTCCATGTGTTGTAACAAAGCCTTCTGCACTATTGCTTGAATTTTTTCACCCATAGACTATTTCATATCTTTATGCTCTTCTTTTAAGGATTCAATTTCCAGGTCTCTTGATTTCTTACTCATACCAAAAACCTTCTAAATACTAACACCCGCCTGATATCCTCTAACATGGCAGGGGTGTTCTGCCTCTCCCAAAGTAGTGGATAAGATGTCCATCCTACCCTCAAGGATAAAAGATCCCTCTGTCTCCTGCTCTTGAATTTCATCCTGAAATGAAAAATAAAAAAGTTATATTAGTGTTTATAATTTAGAAAATAGAAAAATTGATAACTAATAAATAATATTTACTTACAATTTTATCATCTACTTTCTTATATTCCTCCATAATATACTATTCATTTTTCTTTCTTCTTGGTCGTTTCCATTTTTCATAGTGATTGGGAGGAGATGGAGGACCAAATTGGACCTCTTCTGAACCAATACTAGATTGAGCTATTAATGCTTCAAATTTTTCTTCAATCATTTTATGCTCCAAATACGAGTACCCTCTACATGATAAATTATGAGGGTATAAATTTCCCAACGGATCTCCTAATGAGATCTCTTAGAGTCCTGTTATATTTAAATAAACTACTAAGTAATAAAAAATATATATTATAAAATTTACAATATAAAAAAATATCATACATGAAATTTTTATTCATTATGACTATCAAAAAAATATATCCATGTATCTTCATCTATAAATGGATACTTGAGGCATGGGTTTTCAAACCTTCTCTTTCCAAAAACATAATTTTTTTGTAAGTTTTTTTTTTTAAAATCTCTCCATCGAACCACTGATAAAGAGAGATGTATTTTCTTAAAATCTTTGGTTTCCTCAAAATTGAATGTCATCTATAATTGAATAAATAAAATGTGTTGTTTAAAATATATAATATTTAAAAAATGTGATAAAATAAATCAATTAAGATATTTTACTATCACGGCCTCCCAAAGCTATTTCTTCGTCATCCTGTCCACTGACTTACAATCAGGATATAAAATAATAATCCTATAATGGCTCTACATCTCTATATAATTGACAAACTGAACTGAATTTGGGCCAATTGCATTATTATCATCATCAAAATATATGTGTACTCTGTCATCATCACGAGTAAGTGATAGTTTTGGTAAACCTGTAATACCACATTTACCAACATGAAAACATGATTTTGTAGTAGTACCAGGAGAAGTCTCCTCCCCCAAGGATGCATCATTAGTACTAAATGAATGTAAATTAACGGTTTTATTTCATTAAATAAGTATATTGTTGAATATTTAATAATATATAAAAATAGATATACCTCAGTAACTACTCTTCTATAATTGTATCTGGAATTGCTACTACAAAGTGTAATGAAATTTTGTGTACCTGCATATCATTGGAAAACTGAATATATTGAAACAATGAAGACAAAAAATAAGTAATTATAAAAAGAGGCATTCATTTGTAAGTTTCAAAAAAATAAAAAAAACATAAATATTTACTAGAAAAATTAGGTGACTAATTTAGTGTTTTCCCACATGCCTTCATCATGATCATTACGTACTTCATGCATTGTGTCTGTCTTATACTCATTGTAATCATCCAGAAATTGCGTAATATATGAATAAGGCTTATGTAAATCAGTAACTTCATCAGCATCATCCTCATCATCCAAATGGTATCTTCTTCCTTGAAAGAAAAACTAACCACTGATAATTTAATGGATCAATGACATAAAATACTAGCTTTTCATGTGTTGTCATGATAAATATTTTCTCATTGTAATTAAATCTTTTCAAATCAACCAGTTTAAAACCATATTCATCATGTTTCATACCACTATTAATATCAACCCAATTACACTTAAAAATAGGGACTCAAAATTTAATATAATAAATTTCCCATATATCTTCTAGAACTCAAAAATATGGAATTGATTAAGGAATTGGGTTTTTAACTTTGGCACTCAAAAAATGCACTGCTTCAGTAAAAAACCATCACACCACTATTCTGAACAGTACTCCTATCATCCATGTTTTTTTGTGTAAAATGTGTAGCCCTTGATATCAAAATTAGACCATGTGATCACAATAAGAGATGGTCCCCCTGATAACCACTTCAATATTTCTGATGTTGATATATCTAGGGTGAATTTCTCTTTAAACCATGAAACAAATGTCTTCTTATGCTCAATCATCAGCCACTTTTCTTTTCTTTTCTGATATCATAACTTTAATTTAGCAATATGTGAGGATATATATGATTGAACCTCATCTGTGTTGTTCAAAATGTATAAATGTTCCTTCATCACTTCAACATGTGGGATGAACTTTACCTTTAATCCTTGAACCCCTCTACATTCACTATCAACTGTCATATATCGAGATACAAGGAGACCAATATACTCCACCTCATGCAAATAATCAGTACATAACTCAATCGTCTCTTCAGATACATATTTTTGAATAATAGAAGCCTCTGATCGATAAGGATTTTTAACATATCCCTTAAAAATTTTCATATATCTTTCAAAAGGATACATCCATATTAAATAAACAGGCTCACATATTCTTATCTCATGTAATAAATTAATCATCATATGAACCATTATATCAAAAAATGTGGGTGGGAAATACATTTCTAGTTAACATAGAATAATAGTTTCTTCATTCTAAAACACATCTAACAAATTTGGATAAACGACTTTGCTACAAATGGATTTGAAAAAATTACATAACCTGATTATAGTCTTTCATACAGCTGTCGGCAATATACCATACACTGCTACTAGTAGAAGTTGTTGCATCAACACATAGAAATAATGAGATTTCATACCTATTAATTTATAATTATTCAATGACACCAAATTATTCACATTTGAAGAAAAACCACTAGGTAATTTAATACCATGAAGACACCGAAAAAAATTCATCTTTTAAATCTTTCTTAATGTGTGACAAGCTTGAGGTAAATATGTTTCATTTCCTTTCATAGTGAGAGCTTACTCCAAACGTATTCTCATTAATATCAAGTCCAATCTAGAATTCAATACATCTTTTTTATTTCCTTTTATGTCTAAAAAATATCCAATCAAAATGTCACATATGTTTTTCTCAACATGCATAACATCGATGTTATGTTTTATCTCAAAAAATATCCTATAAGGTAGTTCAAAAAAATAGACTGCTTCTTCTAGATATTTCTTTGAAGACCAGAACTTCTTTTCTTTCTGAATTTTGATTTAATATCTTTCACCCTGTCCTAATATTCTTCAGCTAACAATGGTTCAATGGGAAAGTTGTATTCTTGTAATCCATTAAATGCTTTTTTCAATCTATGATAAGGATGATCAATTTGCAAAAGAATTTGATGTCCCATGTACATTGTCTTTCTTCCATTCTACAATTGATAATATGTAGTCTATTCTTCACAAATTGGACCTGATTTATGTCCCTTAACACTATATCCAGATAAGTTTCCATATGCAGGAAATTCATTTATAGTGAACATTATCAAAGAACGCAAAAGAAAATACCCTTTCTTGTATGAATCAAAAATAATAACACATGCCTCCCATATTAGTTTCAAATCATCAATCAGTGGTGAAAGATACACATAAATATCGTTTCCTGGTTTTTTTAGTCCAGAAATCATCAATGTCATCATAACATATTTTTTCTTCATACATAAGTGTGGGGACAGGTTGAAACTACTAGAAAAACAGGCCATGAACTATGTTGGCTACTGAGGCTTCGATATAGATTCATTCCATCAGTGAAAAATCCCATTCTGATATTTCTAACTTCACTTTCAAAATCATGAAATTTTTTATCAAAACTCTTCCACTGTGGTGAATCAGCTGGGTAACATAAGTTTCCATCAGAGATGCACTCATCTAAATTCTATCTTAACCATTTTGTGTCAATTGAATTTGCAAAGAGATGCTTCAAACGAGGAATTATGGGAAGGTACCAAATTTCTTTAGTAGGATTTTTTATTCTGGTACCTAAAAATGAATCATAATTGAAATATCAGTATTGTATGAAAACAAATATTGGATGATTTCATTAGAAAGTACAAAATTGAATTTTCATGACGTTAGATGACATCACCTGAGAATGAATCTGAGTTGACTTTCCATTAAATATTATAGTGTAATGTCCCATATGTAAGAAAACTTGATAAATATTCATGTTATTTCTTATACAGTACACAATCATTGGGGAAAGCATGTATCTTTTTATACCCCAATCCCATGGGGCATAAAATTTTCTTCACCTCATAATTTTAATCTGGAAGATCATTGCCTTCTCGAAGTAGCTCTTTTAAAAATCAAGTAAGCTGGAGAAACTTTTATCACTCCACCCATTTTTTGCTTTTAAGTTAACTAATATCAAAATAGCTGATAACACTGTATATTTACTGCAACCTGGGAATAATGGTTTCTCAGAATACTCATACAATCATTCAACATTTGTTGTTTTTTTGATGGTTTCAGCACCTAAATCATGAATTAATTCTTCAATATGAACCTCTTCCTCGTTATGAATATTGTCATCAACCTTGGATGTTGAATTTTCAGTTATTTCACCATGCCAGATCCAATGTGTATAATTAAGGCTAAAACCATAACAAATGAGATGGTCCTCGACTTCTATGGAGTTTAAAATTTTCATATTTAAACACATTACACATGGACAGAAAATCAAATCAATGTTTTGAATATGTAGTTTATCAAATTCCAATAATTCTTCAACTCTTTTTACATAATCACTAGTGGTTCTTCGTAAATGTATCCAATTACGATCCATTCAATGTCTGATACCAAAAAATAATTGGAAAATATATTAAAATATATAAATATTTAAATATATATATATATTTACAGATAAATTATAAACAAAAACATATTTAATAAAAACTATTGATAATAAGATATAAAATATCAGATATGAAACACATTTACAAATAGTGAACATTTTATTTTCATATTATATACATGTGTTATATTGATATTATAATTAAATTATAATATTAATATTCTAAAATTTATTAATTCATTTTATATATTTTTTGCATTATTTTGATGTTTCATGTGTAAAAAGTATTAAAGATTTCATTAATTTAAAGGGTGAAAAATTAGTTATTATTAGTAATATGTAATAATAATTAGAGTAATGTTCATATTATAAGTGAAACGAATCCTAATACTCCCAAAATTATGACAGATGAGATTAAATACATAACTAAATAATATCAGAACATTATTTAGTCAATTGGTCAAGATAAAAATAATTTCAGATAAAAAAAATCTACACATTGACTAATACAATTGGTCAAGAACATTGGCCAATACATTTATACATGATTTCAAATAAAAATAATGTCAGATAAAAATAATTCAATTGGTTTTTGGTATAATTTATTCAATAACATTGACTAATACATTTATACATACTGTTAGATAAAAATTCATAACCTAAAGTCACACAATGTCAAATAAAAATAATGTCAAATAAAAATTCATAACCTAAAATCACAAAACTTCAATACATATCAAGAACATTAACTAATAAATCTTATGAATGACTATTAAATATATTCCAACACATTTTAAATAATTTATAAACTAATATTTGAAGAAAATTTAAATTAAAATTAAATAATCAATAATTTATCTTCAAAATTAAAAAAAACATACAAAATTCATAGTTCAACACCAAAATAGATCCCCAATCCAAAATTTGATCTGTATAAAGCTTTGGAAAATTAATCACTACAAGATCTAGACAAAAATTGATTGTAACAACAAAAAATAATAATAAAAATAATAATAAAAATAACCAAAAATCAAAACATGGTTGAAAGTCGCTGAAAATATCATTTGGAAGAGAAACTAATCTATAAAAGATCAAAGAAGAGAATATAATGAAGAACGTAGACTGAAGATCATGAAAATGGAAGAAATTCATCAACAATGGTGGTTGGAGATCACAAATAAAGCTTTGAAGTTATCCCGAGTAGAGAGGAGCTGTTGTGGGTTTCTGTTTCGAAGAAAGAAGAAGATGAGGGTTTCCCGAACCCAAAAATTTTTAAATGACTTTCGACGTCAGGTTTTACCAAAATCGACACCGAGAATAAAAAAAATTCCACATCATTTTTTTCCCAAAACAAAAAAAAATAATATTTTTATTAGTTTCGGCATCGGTTTTCATAAAAAACGATGCTGAAAATATTAGGTTTTTTATTTTCGGTGTCGGTTTTTTGGAAAAGTGATGCTAAAAATTAAAACTATGGTGTCAGTTTTCCTTAGAACCATCACGGAAAACCTGTTTTTTATTTTCAGTGTTGGTTTTAACATAAATTGATGCCAAAAATCATTGTATTCTAGTTTTTGGAGTTGGTTTTCAGTAAAACCGATGCAAAAAATTTCTCTCACAAACCATCGGTGTCAGTTTTTAAAAAATTGACATTATTAATTCGAAGTTAAATCCCATATTTCTACTAGTGGTTAGTTTTTTGTACACATAAATAGTATGTTTATTACCCATTAGATGGGATTTTTTGTAAGTGTAGGTATAACCATTAGAATAAAAATATCTCGGTATATTGGGGATACTTGCGTTTTTGTATTATCCTAGAATTGGGATAGTTTATTTGGTGGATACTGGATTCAAAACTAAATATCTTAAGGAATGATGTTACCTTTTCTTTGGGTAAATCCTTTTGGTTTTCCCACAAGGGCTTCCTTGGATAGATTTCTACCCTAGGGGAGGATTATAGGATGATGGGAGAGATTTTTAAGAGCTATTTTGGGAGATATTGGTTGATCCAAATTGTCTTGATATGTTTGAGGAAGTGGGAGGATATGAGGCCTTTCTGTAGTGGAGAAGGAGTGGCACTGTTGTAAATTTTGTAAAAGGAAATTCCACCCAAGTTTTTCTAATTTTAGGTGGATCACTACCACAAAACTGGGCAAGGAATGTGCCTTCCTTTATCAGCGCTAATGGAAAAGTGCTGATAAAGGTGTACCCTTTATCTGTGCTTGTTTTAACGCTGATAAAGGGATTATATATCAGTGCTTTAAATATCCCTTTATCAGCGATTTTCTTAGCGCTGATAATATTTATTGTATACATCAAATAAAAAACATAGGTTATAACTAAATATATATATATATATATATATATATATATATTAAATAATTATAAGATTAATACTAAATATATTTATTAGATTTATTAATTCAATATATATTTATTAGTTTTTTTAATTCATTGTATATTTATTAGATTTATTAATTCATTATATATTTATTAGATTTATTAATTAATTATATTTATTATATATTTATTATATTTCATTATATTTAATGTATTTGTTTTATTTATAAATATATAATGTGTTCTAATATATATGTATAATTGAAATTATTGAATATATATGTGTGTTTTCCAATGAATTGGGATCAATCAATATTATACATACGCACATCTATATATATGTGTTTTCCAATGAATTGGAGTCAATGAATATATCATACATGCGTATATTTATATGTACATATTGAATAATGTTCATTTATATATTATAATTCATTATGTTACCCATATATAATATATATATATATATATATTAATTAAATGTACGCTTAAAATTAAATTATATTTAAAAAATAAATATATATTTTATTATATTTTCAATGATATATATATAAATATACCTTTCAAACAATTTTATAAGTATAAATAGAGATATATATATTTAGAGTTAAATAAATATATATAATAATATAAAGAAATTCTTAAATTGATACATTTATCAGCGCTTTTATTAGTGCTGATAAACTACATATTTATCAGTGCTAAACAAGCACTGATAAAGTGTGTGTTTATCAGCACTAAAATGAAAAGCGTGGATAAAGTCACTCTTTATCAGCGCTACAAAATCCCTGATAAAGCGTGGCCTTTATCAGCACTAAAAAAGTGCTGATAAAGTTGGTATTTATCAGCGCTTTTCATTTTAGTGCTGATAAATACACCCTTTATCTGTTCTTTTTACTAGAGCTGATAAAGGTCCACGCGGGATTTATAAAATCCATCGGGTTCTTCTCCTCCTCCCCGCACCCTTTCAAGCTTTTGCGGAAGCCCTACCCTGCGCCGCTGCCTCCTCTTCGCCGTAGCCACCGCCTCCTCCTCCTCCTCTGGCGCCTACTTCTCCTCCTCCTCCTCCACCGCGGCTCCTCCTCCACCACGGCTCCTCCTCCTGCGCCGCGGCCTCCTATCCACCGCTCCTCCTCCTCCTCCTCCTCCTCCTCCACCGCGGCCTCCTCCTCCTCCACCGGCGCCTCCTCCTCCTCCTCCTCCGCCTACACCGCTACCTCCTCTCCACCGCGGCTCCTCCTACTCCTCCTCCTCCACGGAGGCCTCCTCCTCCTCCTCCTACACCGGCACCTCCTCCTCCTCCTCCTCCTCCTCCTCTGCCTACTCCACTGCCTCTGCTACCTCCACTACCTCTGAGCTGCCTCTGCGATGCCTCTGCGCTGCCTCTGTGCTGCCTCGGCACTGCCTCCGCTGTCTCCGTTGCCTCTGTTGTCGAAGCCTCCTCCTCCTCCGCCACCGGGTCCTCCTCGTTAAGGTGATTAAAGGGTGATTTATTTTGAGCTCTTCAAAAAATTGAAGTAGTATTTTATAATAAGTGTGATGGAAATAAAGGTTTTGGACATGTTTTAGATTTTCAAAGAATAGGGAGCTTGTATAGAAGTGACTTTTAAATGTTTTAAATGCTTGAGTGTTTTCAATTATTTTCTAAATGGTGTTTGGAAATTATTTTATAAAATTTAAATGGGCTTGGAATTCTAGGCTTTGTTTAGGTGTTAAAGTACCATTTGGAACTTTGGTTTTAAATGGTGTATGTGAATAGAAACCCCAATTTCCCGTTTCTTGTTACCCCTTGAGTGGGTTTGTGATCACTATGTGAGGCTTGTTTTATTCCTTTGTGTGGGTATGTTCTTATTATGCCTTGAGTGTATGTTATGTGTATGGGGAATTTCATCATTGGTTATTAGGGGTGAGGGTAGTTATGGTTATGACTTGTTGGTGGACCTGGATTATTTTCACTATGAATCACTTCCTTTATTGTTCATGGGATGTCAAGTACTAAGTGAAAGACCTATCTTGTTCCTCTAGTTGGTTCACATGCCACTAGTTTCCCACCAGTCATGTTAGGAATAACTTCTAGGTGGGGGTTTTCATTCCAATGAGGATTTTGTAGGCTACTTGTATGGCGGTATGGACTTATCATATGTTAGTAGCTAGTTCAGGTGGTTATACCTATATATGGTGAGATTCTTGGCACAATAGTGACTTTGGGTAGGACCATGACACATTTATTTTCTCGGTGAGTTATTTATTGAAGGTAGTTTGATCTAGTATTTTCTTGTATAATTTCCCCTTCACTCATTAGTATAGTACCCTTCCTTTTTTTGTCACATTTCTATATGCCTTGAGATACATGTATGTTTCCTACTTGATATGATTAACTCATGTGAGTCGGGTTGTTTCCTTTGAAAATGTTTTTTCAAAGATGCTTCTAAAAACCTGTTTTGATTTTTTAAATGCTCTTTTATGAGTGATTTAAAGTGGATCTCAAAATGGGTTTTGGTTTAAAGATGGATACTTTTGGGGAAATGTTTAAAGAAACCATTTTAATGTAAATAAGTCATGTGAGTTTTTTTGAGAAATTTCATGTGTGTGTGGATTTTGTAAATGGTTAGGCTGATGGATTTTCTTTTAAAACCTATCTATTTGGTTTTCAAAAAAAAATAATTTGTTTCAAGTTATTTATGGAACTGATTTTTTCATATGTTATATGTTTGTAAATCATACTTTTTAGATTTATTTTCAAACTTGATTTTATAAATTTCCTTATGAAATGAATTTTATAGTTTCAGCGGGTTTTGGTGACCTATTAAACTTTTTATCTCACACCTACAATATTTTAAGTTCTAATTTCTTAGTTGGATCCTTCTTTTTCATCATGATTGACATGGGGTGAGTTGGGTGGTGGTGAGAAATCAGAGTTTTCAGGGAGATGGGTCAGTCTTGGATCCAGTTGGTTTTTTGTATTTTTAGTTTAGGATCGTTTGTTTTTGTAATTCCTGCATGTATTGATTTGTTTTAAAAGATGTTATGGTAGCAACGTTACACAAGGTCCTCATCGACAAGGATGTTATGGTATCCCTTCACATCAATGAAACACTCCCAAATTATTGATGTTCCTGAGGAGACGTTTTAGGAGCTCTTTTTAGAGTTCCTTACAACTTTCAGGATAGAATTAATCTGTATCACCTTTAAACTAGGTGGTAGGGATTGGGATTTGACACTAGGTGAGTTCAGAGTTATCTTGAGGTTTATTCTTCTGACTTTTCTACATCCACTACCTATGTTTCTTTGTGTCTTGGTCTAAACAAGACAAATACACTAAAGAGTTGGGTGTTGATCACTCATGATCCCATGAGCATCCATGATCCTCCCACATCCAAGAGCACCCAGATGAAGGGTTATTATCTGAGGATTAGTCATTGTGCCTTAGCTCATGCCTGGATAGCATGGGGAGACTCCCACATAACCATCACATAGACTAAGGTGGCCATTATGGCCACTTCCATGGGTGCCCTTGTGGAAAAAATATACCGCTTCTTACTTATGCATTTGGTCCCATGTGTTTCAATCAACTTTCTACACTTTTACTTTTGATGCACATGTTAGGCTACCTATTGGCCTTACCCATGAGGTATTTCCTTATATGGACACCCTATATAGACCTCCCTATGAGATTGATCCACAAGTTGGACTGATTATCCTACTTCCTCACAAAAATTTATGGTTAGCCCATGTCTATAGTGGTAAACCCCACTAACAAACTATAAAAAACTCCCAAGAACCACCCCTCATCTGGGGTGATCGAAGAGAGGAAGAGATTGGATGAATCCCAAGAACCACCCAAGATTTCTATTAATGAGAACGCCCCCTACCATTTTTGAAGTATCTTGTTTTTTATCTAAATTATACTCATATTCCTTCTCCCCTAACCTATATACTCATCCTATAGATTTCAAATCGGATGAATATAAATAAAGAATGGATGAATGCCAATCGGTTGACAAAAGAGTATGAAGAAGGTGTGAAAGAGTTTATCAATTTTGCAAAGGATCATGCATGTGACTCTTCTCAAATCCTTTGTCCATGTTCACGCTGTTGTTATTCAAAACAAATTAGTCCAGAGGAGTTGGAAGAACACTTGATCTGTCATGGAATAGATCAGAGTTATACATGTTGGAATAAACATGGGGAAACAACGAATGTAGGTAGTGACTGGGATGACATTATGTTTTATGGATCATCTGATATGATTACAAACATGAACAATGAAGATGACTGTATGGAGGATGTGATTACAGATGTGAATGATAATGAAGATCGTTTTGAGGAAATGATAAGGATCTTCAAAGATGAACTTTGTGATTGCCCAAAATTGTTTGAGAAGTTAAAAAGTTGTGCAAATACGCCATTGTATGCTGGTTGCACTAAATATACTGCATTGTCATCCGTACTGAAGCTGTATAATTTGAAAGCAGACAATGGGTGGAGTGACGACAGTTTTACGAAACTACTTTCCCTCATGAATGACATGCTCCCAGAAGACAATGAGCTCCCGATCCAAACATACGATGCCAAACAAATGCTACGCTCTATGGGTATGATCTCTGAAAGAATACACGCCTTCCCGAATGACTGTATACTATTTCTCAAGGACCACAAATCACTTAAAGAATGCCCAAATTGTGGTGATTCTCGATATAAGAAAGATGAATCCAGTCCTACTAAAGTTGTATGGTACTTTCCAATCATTTCAAGGTTTAGACGCCTATATAGAAGTGAAGAGACTGCAGAACAATTAACATGGCATGCAGATACAAGAATTAAAGATGGGATACTACGTCACCTGGAAGACTCTCCTCAGTAGAAGATAATCGATCATGAGTATCCTGATTTTGGAAATGAGTCGAGAAACCTTCGTCTTGCGTTATCTACAGATGGAGTGAATCCTTTTGGTTTTTAAAGCAACAGTCACAGTACATGGCCGGTTATGTTGATAAATTATAACTTACCACTGTGGTTATGCATGAAATGAAAATACATCATGTTATCTATGCTTATATCAGGACCAAAACAACCGGGTAATGATATTGATGTTTATTTAGCTCCATTGATCAAATATTTGAAATTATTGTGGGATTCAGGTGTTACATTGTATGATGCTTACAGAAAGGAAGATTTCACTTTGAGAGACATGTTGTACGGGACGATAAATGACTTCCCTGCTTATGGAAATTTGTCAGGATATAGCATTAAAGAAACTCAAGGTTGTCCTGTTTGCGAAGAAGGTACACAATCAATTAGGTTAAAACATTCATCGAAAAACGTGTTTCTAGGACATCACAGATTTCTACCATGACGAAATAATCACTATTCATGGAAGACATCATTCGATGGAAGTTCAGAAGAACGTACAACACCGTCTCCACTAACAGGCGATCAATTGTTTGAGAAAGTTAAAAATGTGGACACTACTTTTGGTAAACCGGCTTCGAAAAACCTTACGAAAATCGGTTGGAAAAAGAGATTAGTTTTTTTTTGAATTACAATACTGGAATTGTCTATATGTAAGACATTTTCTTGATGTTATACATGTAGAAAAAAATGTATTTGATAGTGTTATCGGCACGTTTCTAAATACATCTGGCAAAACAAAAGATGGAATTAAGGCTAGGTTGGACATGGTTGAGATGGGAATACGAGAAGAGTTGGCACCAGTGAAGGTTAAAAAATGAACATTTCTTCCTCCTGTTGCTTACACTCTTTCCAGGCAGGAGAGATATCAGTTTTGAAACTTCTTGAATGACGTAAAGGTTCCAGAGGGTTATTCTTCAAATATCAGTAACCTAGTGTCAATGAGCTACTTGAAGTTAAAAGGTCTGAAATCACATGACTGTCATGTTTTGATGTAAAATCTCATTCCAATTTCTTTACATTGCATTTTTCCCAAGAATATCCACCATACATTAACGAAACTGTGTTTCTTCTTCAAAGCTATATGCAGCAAAGTTATAGACCCAATGAAATTTCCAGCTATGGGAAAAGAAATTTCTGTTATATTATGTGAATTAGAAATGTTCTTCCCGCCTTCATTTTTTGATATGATGGTTCATTTGATAGTCCACTTAGTGAGAGAGATTCGACTATGTAGTCCGGTACATTACAGATGGATGTACCCCATTGAACGGTATATGAAGATTTTGAAAGAGTATGTCAAAAATCGAAGTCAGCCAGAGGGTTGTATTGCAGAGCGATATATTATTGAGGAAGTCGTTGAATTCTATACCGAATACTTGTCTGGGGTAGAAAGCATTGGCTTACCTAAATCTCGTCACACTGGGTGGCTTGAGGGTGAAGGAATTTCTAGAAGACATGTTGTCACAATCAATATTACAGATCAGGAGCAGGCCCACCTTTATGTTTTGCATAACAGTTTCGACGTTGACCCATATGTTGAAATCCACAAAGAAATTCTTAGGCATTTGAATCCATCTAGGGTTAAAAATTGATATCAGATATATATAATTGACAGTTTATAGGATGGTTTCAAAATCATATTTTTAAGAAGTCAGATGAAAATCTAGAGTCAATTTCGGAACGACTTCAATGGCTAGCCAGAGGACCAAGTGTGTATGCATTATCTTACAATGCTTATGTAGTTAATGGTTATATGTTTTATACTAATGAACGTGATGAAGACAGTATCATGCAGAATAGTGGGGTTACACTTGTGGCTGAAGCGATGCATGTTTTCGGTGCTAAGGACAGAAATCCAATTTATGCGAATATGTCATACTTTGGCATCATCAAACAAATATGGGAGTTGGATTATACGGAATTTCAAGTTCCAATATTTCAATGCATGTGGGTTGATAATAAGAGTACTGTTAAAATAGATGATTTGGGATTCGTGAAAGTTGATTTTAGTAAGGAAGGGGAGAAAGACGAACTGTTTATAATGGCATCACAGGCAGTGCAAGTAATTTATATTCTAGATCCCATAAACCGAAACTGGTCAATCGTTCTGTTATCGACCAAAACAGCTGAAGGGTCAGATGAAAATTCAATGGAATATGACCCTTTAATTGGGACTTTGCAATCATTTTGCAGTGGTCCCAATGTAGAATAAGTTTTGTATGTCATAGGAGACCACAATGAAGGGATATGGATAGTTGATAGAGGGGTCAAATCCCTTCATACTTTAAAGAAAGAGAGTTCACTAATCAGGTTATTGATTTTTATTGTAATATAGATTGTGTTACATTATTTTATTATCTGTTCGCTGCTACTTTTATGTGATCTAAATTAAATGTTAAACCAGTTTTGCAGATAATGACTTCTTCACCTTCTGATGCACCTAATCCCGAGACACAACAGGTCTCTCAACCTGTTGCAGTTGGTCCCACTGCTGAGAGACAATAGGTCTCTCAACCTATTGCAGCTGGTCCTAGTGCTGATGCTAGCACTTCGGAGAAACATAATGATGATGCAGAAACCGAGAAAATGGTAGGCGATGAAACCCCAATGACACAAAAAAACAGGTGCGCCGTAGATTGACAGCTTTAGCCAAAATCCTTAAGGCAAAAGCAAAAGGCATCAAATATGAGGTGGGATGGAATAAACAAGGCCAGTATGTAAAACCCAACAAAGCCATGTTTAGTAGCTACATTGGAATCATCACTCGACAATGCGTGCAAATTCATGTAGAGTCATGACACCATGTTGTCAGAGGGTTAAAAACATTAATGTTGGAAGAAACGAATGGGCAACGTACCTGATGGAAGAATATAAACAAATAGGAAAATAAATGTGAATTCCTAATACTTATGTTATCTTTATATGGTCATTGATATCTACCTTTACACTTATTGATCATCTATGATCTCCCTTTCTTATGTTTCATATCCTTAGATTAGTGAATTCCAACTAATCAGTTTGAAATTGACATAACTTTATAAAACAACACTAATGAAATACGGAATACAGAGCAAACACATTTGGATTGTTTTGATACTTTAGGAAAACAATCCCTGAGTCATTTGTGACGTGTACGAATCGACCACACCTCAATCCGACGCACGGTGTGACCGGTATGGCTAATAGTGTCTGATATCAGTTTCAAATTGACATAAACTTTCGAAAACAACACTACAGACATACAGAATACTGAGAAAACGCATTCATATTGTTTTGATACTTTAGTACAATGATCCCTAAGTCATTTTTGACGTGTAATAATCGACCGCACCTCAATCCGACGCACGGTGTGACTGTTATGGCTAATAGTGTCTGATATCAGTTTCAAATTGAGATAAACTTTCGAAAACAACACTAATAACATACGGAATACCGAGAAAATTCATGAATATTGTTTTGATACTTTAGGAAAACGATCCCTGATTCATTTTTGACGTGTAAGAATTGACCGCACCTCAATCCGACGCACGGTGTGACCGGTATGGATAAAAGTGTCTGATATCAGTTTGAAAATGACATAAACTTTAGAAAACAACACTACTGACATACGGAATACCGAGCAAACGCGTTCAGATTGTTTCTAAACATTAGGAAAACGATCTATGAGTCATTTTTGATGTGTACGAATCGACCACACCTCAATCCGACGCACGGTGTGACCAGTATGGCTAAAAGTGTCTGATATCAGTTTGAAAATGAAATAAACTTTAGAAAAAAACACTACTAACATACGGAATACTAATAAAACATGTTCGGATTGTTTTGAAACTTTAGTAAAACTATCCATGAGTCATTTGTGATGTGTACGAATCGACCGCACCTCAATCCGACACACGGTGTGACCGGTATGTCTAAAAGTGTCTGATATCAGTTTCAAATTGAGATAAACTTTGGAAAACAACACTATTGACATATAGAATACCGAGAAAATGCAATTTTAATTGTTTTGATACTTAAGTAAAATGATCCCTGAGTCATTTGTGACATGTACGAATTGACCAAACCTCAATCCGACATACGGTGTGACCGGTATGGCTAAAAGTGTCTGATATCAGTTTGAAAATGAAATAAACTTTAGAAAACAACACTATTGACATACGAAATACCTAGAAAACGCATTCGGATTGTTTTTAAAAATTTGTAAAATGATCCATGAGTCATTTGTGACGTGTAAAAATCGACTTCACCTCAATCCAACGCATGGTGTGACCGGTATGGCTAATAGTGTCTGATATCAGTTTCAAATTGACATAAACTTTCGAAAACAACACTACTGACATACGAAATACTGAGAAAACGTGTTCGTATTGTTTTCATACTTTAGTAAAACTATCCATTAGTCATTTTTTATGTTTAAAAATTGACCGCACCTCAATCCGACGCACGGTGTGACCGGTATGGCTAAAAGTGTCTGATATCAGTTTGAAAATGACATAAACTTTAGAAAACAGCACTACTGACATACGGAATACTGAGAAAACGCGTTCAGATTGTTTTGAAACTATAGGAAAATGATCCATGAGTCATTTGTGATGTGTAAAAATTGACCACACCTCAATCCGACACACGGTGTGACAAGTATGGCTAATAGTGTCTGATATCAGTTTCAAATTGACATAAACTTTCGAAAACAACACTACTGACATATGGAATACCGAGCAAATGCGTTCGGATTGTTTTCATACTTTAGGAAAATGATCCATTAGTCATTTGTGACGTGTAATAATTTACCACACCTCAATTCGATGCATGGTGTGACCGTTATGACTAAAAGTGTCTGATATCAGTTTCAAATTGAGATAAACTTTGGAAAACAACACAACTAACATACGGAATACCCAGAAAACGCGTTCAGATTGTTTTGATACTTTAGGAAAATGATCCATGAATAATTTTTGATGTGTAAGAATCGAACACACCTCAATCTGACGCACGGTGTGAACGGTATGGCTAAAAGTGTCTGATATCAGTTTCAAATTGAGATAAACTTTGGAAAACAACACTACTGACATACGGAATACCGAGAAAACACATTCGGATTGTTTTGAAACTTTAAGAAAATGATCCATGAGTCATTTTTGATGTGTAAGAATCAAATTATCCTCAATCCAAAGCACGGTGTTACCGGTATGGCTAAAATTGTCTGATATCAGTTTGAAAATGACATAAACTTTAGAAAACAACACTACTGACATACGAAATACTGAGAAAACGCATTCGGATTGGTTTTAAACATTAGGAAAACGATCCATGAGTCATTTTTGATGTGTACGTATCGACCTCACCTCAATCTGACGCATGATGTGACCGGTATGGAAAATAGTGTCTGATATCAGTTTCAAATTGACATAAGCTTTCAAAAACAGCACTAATGACATACAGAATACCGAGCAAACGCGTTCAGATTGTTTTGATACTTTGGTAAAACGATCCATGAGCCATTTTTGATGTGTATGAATTGAATGCACCTCAATCCGATGCATGGTGTGACCGGTATGGCTAATAGTGTCTGATATCAGTTTCAAATTGACATAAACTTTAGAAAACAACACTACTAACATATGGAAAACCGAGAAAACGTGTTCAGATTGTTTTTATAGTTTAAGAAAACGATCCATTAGTCATTTGTGACGTGTAAGAATTGACCGCACCTCAATCCGATGCACAGTGTAACCGGTATGGATAAAAGTGTCTGATATTAGTTTCAAATTGAGATAAACTTTGGAAAACAACACTACTGACATATGGAATACTGATCAAACGCATTCAGATTGTTTTGATACTTTAGGAAAATGATCCCTGAGTCATTTTTGACATGTACGAATTGACCGCACCTCAATCTGATGCACGGTTTGACCGGTATGGCTAAATGTTTCTGATATTAGTTTGAAAATGACATAAACTTTAGAAAACAACACTACTGAAATACGTAATACCAAGAAAATGCATTTGGATTGTTTTGAAACTTTATGAAAACGATCCATGAGTCATTTTTGATGTGTATGAATCGACCGCACCTCAATCCGACACACGGTGTGACCGGTATGGCTAATAGTGTCTGATATCAGTTTCAAATTGACATAAACTTTCCAAAACAACACTACTGACATACGGAATACGGAGCAAATGCGTTCGGATTGTTTTTAAACTTTAGGAAAACGATCCATGAGTCATTTTTGACATGTATGAATTGACCTCACCTCAATCCGACACACAGTTTGCCCGGTATGGCTAATAGTGTCTGATATCAGTTTCAAATTGACATAAACTTTCAAAAACAACACTACTTACATACAGAAAACCAAGAAAACGCATTCATATTGTTTTTATACTTTAGGACAATGATCCATTAGTCATTTTTGACGTGTACGAATTGAACGCACCTCAATCCGATGCACGGTGTGACCGGTATTGCTAAAAGTGTCTGATATCAGTTTCAAATTGAGATAAACTTTGGAAAACAACACTACTGACATACGGAATACTAAGAAAATGCATTTGGATTGTTTTGATACTTTAGTTAAACGATCCCTGAGTCATTTTTGACGTGTAAGAATCGACCGCACCTCAATCCGACACACGGTGTGACCGGTATGGCTAAAAGTGTCTGATATCAGTTTGAAAATGACATAAACTTTAGAAAACAACACTACTAACATATGGAATACCGAGTAAACACGTTCGGATTGTTTTGAAACATTAGTACAACGATCCATGAGTCATTTATGACGTGTAAGAATTGACCGTACCTCAATCCGATGCACGGTGTGACCGGTATGGCTAATAGTGTCTGATATCAGTTTCAAATTGACATAAACTTTCGAAAAAAACACTACTGACATACGGAATACCGAGAAAACGCATTCAGATTGTTTTCATACTTTATGACAATGATCCATTAGTCATTTGTGACGTGTATGAATTAACCACACCTCAATCCGACGCACGGTGTGATCGGTATGGCTAAAAGTGTCTGATATCAGTTTCAAATTGAGATAAACTTTGCAAAATAACACTATTAACATACATAATACCGATCAAACGCATTCGGATTGTTTTGATACTTTAGGACAACGATCCATGAATCATTTTTGACATGTACGAATCGACCGCACCTCAATCCTATGCATGGTGCGACCGGAAAATATTCTCATTAGATAAAGAATCAGTATTTATTAAATGAGATAAATCAATCAAAAACATATTGATTTTACATTATTCCCTTTCATTGTTATGATAATGAAAACATTTGAGTTTAAAATTTCATATTTTAGTTTCACATTTCCATATTAATGTATTCTTTCATATTACTGTTTTAATTTCTTTCATTATTGCATTACTAACAAAATATTTGTTTACTTATGTAGGTGAATTTTTTTCCTTGAGTTCGGATGCTTTGTTCGGCAACAAATACCATGAACAACAATTTTTGAGAGCGGGATCACAGATATCAAAGGATGAAACATGAATTTTTATAACTGTTGTTGAATAATTGTAATTGTAACCACGTAAAACAATGATTGAAATGTATATAGAAATGTGTTTTTTTGTATTCATGATTTTAAGTAAATGTATATATCGTTGTCGGTCCAAATATTGTGTGCGGGTGCTATTTTGTGCAGGTGTGCATGTGCTACTTTGTACAGGTATTCTGGTGTGCAGGTCGGCAGGTTCTATTTTGCAGGTGCAGGCGATGGTTCCTTTATCAGCACTTTTTCAAGCACTGATAAAGGACACCTTTCATAGTGCTAAAGGAGTGCTGATAAAGGGGACCCCCCTTTATCTACGCCGGTATTAACAGCGCTTTTCTAGTGCTGTTAATGCCGGTTTTTAGCGCTGATAAAGGGACAAGTTGTAGTAGTGGATACATTAATTAAAAAAATAAATAAAAGATAGTATAGGGTAAAAATATGGATATAAAATTTGTTTTGGAAAATTTCTAGGTAATTTTGGCCCTTATGTTTATGGTTTAGTCCCTTGTTAAGCTTAATTCCACTTTAACCATTATAATTAATTTTAATCACTTCAACTAATATTATTGGTTAAAAACTAAGTTAAACTAATTATACAATAACATTTAAGCATATTTAAAATATGAAATCCTTTTTTAAAAATTTAATTCAAATAAGTGGAATAAATTAATTTAAATTTAACTCCATAGACCAGATGAAGATGCATGTTTTTAAAGTAAAACATTTAAACATTTTCTACGTTTTTATATTCAATGTCATTGTGAAATTGATTCCAGTGACCTAAATTGGATTAATTGATAAATAATTTATATAATTTTACTTTTAAACTAAATTAAAATATAATTTATCACTATAAATAAATAATAGTAAAAATTAGTTTTGAATTAAAATTTATAATTTTTTACTATTCATTAAAAAACAAAACTGCAAAGAAAAATACTAAAAAATCATCATAAGATAATTTTTTATGTTTCTCATTCAAATATAAAGTTTATTTAAATTTATATTATTTATAAATGTACTAGAAATTAGATTTAAAATAGGTTCTACATTAAAATGTGGTAAAATTTCCTTTATAAAAATATTGATTTTTATGAGAAATATTGGTTTTGTTCTTATGTTATGCTTGTTAAATCTATTATATGATTATAAAAAATATTTGATTGAATATATACAATAAATATTTCCTCAATATAATTCTATAATGTTAATTAATTTAAATTATTTTCATAAAATAGATTTGTGAGTATACAAATATATTTCTATAAAAAAATCATTTATATTCAATTGCTTTATATATCCATTTATAATTAATTTTTAATCAATGAATTCATTTTATATTTTTTGTAAACCAAATATTTTTATATGTTAGTTAATAATATACAAAAAATTTAATTTAACGGCTAGGTTATATCTTATTATATTTTTTGGAAAAGGTTGGGGATGAAGCCACATTTATTATTAAATCAAAGCAAAGACCTCTTTAACTGGGTAGAGGGAGACTCATTACATAGCCTAAAGGCCTAATGGGAATTTAGCCCATTACATGGCCCATAGGCCCAATTTTTTTGCCCAAGGCCCATTATGTGAATAGTAATGCTACAGTAGTAGCTGTTATAGTACCACACAGTACTCGTCGCTGCTATAGTGTTCTTTCGCCGCTACAATGACCTGTCGCTGCTACAGTGCCATTGCTGCTACAGTACGCTACATGATATGCATGCAAACATGATATGCACACAAAAATTGTATTTCATACATTTAAAGATATATCTAATATATAGAATATTTTTATAATAGTAAATATACTGTAATGTCTTGGGATATTATATCCCCTTACGTGCTTAGTGTCGCGTGTAGCACAAGCTTAACTTGGTGTTGCGTATAACATAATCCAAACTTATCACTTTCATATAACAAAGAATATACTGTTGAGTGAAATGAAAAATATCCAAAAAATATTAAATTAATTAAAAAAATATATTTCACAAAATCTTGGGTTGTTATATTTTACCACCCTAAAAATTAATTTTTCCTTCAAAATTAGTCCGGGTTATAAAAGGATTAATACTTTAAAGTTCCCTTCATAGAAACCCACATTGTTAAAATAAATACTAAAAAGTTATTTTTTTATGTTTGAAACATAATTTTTACCCAAAGTAATATATAACTAGGTTTACACATATTAGAATATATGAAAAGTGTAAACATTTATAGGGAGTGATTGAGGTCATCAATCACAAACAAGTGAATGATCAATGGAAAGTGTATGGCATAAAATTCATAAATCTATGATGATTTAAAAGGCCATCTGTTTAATAAAAAGTAAGGTGTCAAGACAACACATTTTTTTGATCATTTTCCTAATGTTAAGTAATTGTTTTATTTACCATGAAAATAAGGAAGTATAAATACTTGATATATTTCTAAAATCCCAATTTTATCCTTTGGTTATGCTTTGATCAATTTATATCTCATCCATTACTTCAACAAATGGATATCAAAAATTAACTTTGATGCCTGAAGAACTAAAATACAATTATTAAGGCCCATATAAGAGTTACAAGGCTAACTATTTTTGTCTAACTACTTTCCAAACTCAATATGGTTAATACATTACTCTCTAAACCTGAAAAGTAACACTACTGGTTTGTCATTAATATTTATTAATCAATTGTTCAACTAAAAAATAATTACACATTAACCAAGACATCAAATAGGCTAGTGGTAGGCATGAATCCCTTATCATCTTTAAGTCATGGTTTCAAGTCCCATATCCTTGATGTGGTTGATGGGTTTCACCCAACATACATTTTATCCCTTTCTAAAACCTGATTGATATAGTTTTCAAAATGAATATGATGGACATCCTTGAAATAAAGTTAATCACTAAATATCCTTTTAACTAAGGCTTTAAATACAACCTCAATACATAAATACATCATTCAATGTTTAATATCAACATTTCATAAATTTTTAACCTTATAACCCTTATAAAAGTATAAAATAAAAAACTTTTAGAAATAATGTCATGAAATTAGCTTAACATTGATCTCTCATGTATCACAAAGTATCTCCTAGTTGTTACATTCCAAGAACGTGAATACCCTCATCATATATTATTCTAAAACAAGTTAATAACATGAATTACCACAATTCCTTATTGGAAACATGCATGTTTCCTTATTCCAAAGTATATTGGTTATATTCCATAAATCCATAAATGTTGTAACTCTAATTAATGATATCATAACCACTTGAGAATAAGTACTTAATTAGATCCAAGGTAAACAGTATCATCCAATTTATTTATTCATATCCAAAATATATTTATACAAACAAAATTATATTAACATAAGTACCATATTAATGGTTATCTTACCTTAGTAAAAATGTCACATTGACAATAAATCACTTTTCCATCCCATCGAAAACATTCAACATAATCTTGTAAATCCTTAGTAAAGAAAATCAAACTAAATAATCCATGTTTATTTCACTATAATTATTTAATCCAAATACAAAAAAGCTTCAATTATTTAACTTCATCTATAATACATAATATATCAACCCCATCCAATTACATAATATGAAATTTCTTCCACATTTCATTTATATTCTCATCATTATCCACAATATAACCATTACTCGTACCACCTTGCTGATTTTCTTCAGGAGCTTTCCACCTAGGACATAAATTTTTCAAAATGAACATTCATTCCACACTTATAGAATTTTTCCTATGATGATGTCTTATAGAGGTCAATATTCTCTTCCATTTCGTTATACAAACCCTTCATTTTTCATTTATAGCTACTTTCATTGTGTCATTATTTTCCATAGTCAAAAAATATTCTTGTTCCTCTAAGATGATAACTTAGGTGATTCTTTACACATTATTAATGCAAATAAAACCAATTGATCTTTCCTCCATAGTCTCTATTACTGGAACTCTCAGTTAACTCATTCATTCTATTATTTGGTGATTCAAGGAGTTGGTTAGGGTATAGTTTATTGATCATGCTCCTTGTAAACTAATTAGGTATGATCACAAAATCCTTCACTCCAATGATCATCTCATTTGAATTCTCAATAGGAGATTGTCCATAACATTAAATGTTAATCTAGTTCTTTCTAGTTCCCTCCATTAAATAAAACTAGAAAACATTGAGTGAGAAATGATTATCATATTTAGGAACCACATAATCATGCAAACCGCTTATATGGTGTCTAAATTATGACATATTTTTAAACTATGAAACTTAAAGTTTATCCAAGGTTATTCATATCCAATTTCCATTTTAATCCTTCATGATGATTCGTGAAGAGTTTATGAATTCCCAAATCATATCCCCCCATGAGTGTCAAACCAAGTGCATAGTATGTCCCATTTTTTGTACTAGGTTATGTCGAGTCAAGAAAAAAGTAACTTATCAGATTTATTACACCTAGATACATATGTTCCAAAACCATATCGAGTTGTAGTATATAGACATTGATGTTTTTCTTGGAAACCACTCACTCTATCCTTTTCCAAAATTTAGGACATTTTCATAAACAGTAACTCAACCTTATACTTATCCATATAAACATCCCTAAATATATCCTTAGAAATATAAATAGGTATCTTACTATTGATTTCTCAATCTAGTATGAAATGGTGAACTAAAACTTTGATTTGATACCAACTATAGCGAACCTAACTTTTCATACATTAACACTACAAAACATTTGTAGAATATTTAAAAAATTATACAAACGGACTACCATGGAAACATGGAAGCATAAAAAGTTGTACAAAAGTGGGATATATTATCTACCAATATGTTATTTGTGACTATAACCCTTCTTAGAAACATCATAATTAATACATATCTTCATAAATTCGGAAATGAAACATAAAAATGTGTGATCTAAAATGATCAGTAAGGGTAAAAAAGGGAGATGTGTAAGCATAAACATGAGCATTGTGGTATAAAAATTTGATCATAACATTAAAATATCATACCCTAAATATCATAAGATCATAAAAATGAATCATAGAAAAATTCATGGTAGTTAATAACACCTTAATCATAAGTAAATAGCAAATATAATCCATGAAATCCTAACATAGGAATAAAAGATAGAATTTTTAGAAGACACATAGGCATATAAAATGATTTTCGTATTAGTCAATTCATCGCTTCCAAGGTCATATTGGTAGTATGGGTTCACATCCCATGCCATATTTTTAGTCATTTTTCACTCCCATGGACATATTAGTAGTATGAGTTCACTCCCCATACCATCTTGGTAGTCATTTTTTACTCTCGTGGTCATTTTAGTAGTTAAGGTTCACTCTCAAGACCATCATAGTAGTTAGGGATCACTCTCAAGATAATATTAGTCTATCTCATTAGATATAAATATTTACCCAATGCATTGGAGGGAGATATAAGTCCCAACCATATATTAATTAAATCATATATACATGTTTCACAAGATCATAATCAATCATATAATAACCCATGAAATTATATGGGTGTCATAAACATGTAATAATATTTTAATCTGTGGAAAAATATAGGTTTCATTATCATTACATCAAAGCATAACCCATGAAAAGAAGTGTGTTTCATAAATATATAACCCATAAAAGAGAAGTGAATTTCATAAAAATATAAACCATAAAAGAGAACATATTTTGTAAACATCAGGACATAATGTGAAAATTAGTCTGAGAAATAATATGAATGGAACCATTGGATCAATTCTCAGAAATTCAAGAGTGACATAAATGGATGTCATATTAGATGTAATTGTTTTTTGAAATATCCCATCAAAATATTTATTTAGGAAAATATCATTTCTTATTTTAAAATTTATTTTTAAAACATAAAACCTTTTGAAAACCATTTTCTTTTAAAATAAACTTAAAAACATATAAATGAGTCTAGAAAACATTTGAAAACATTTTTCCATAAAATATTATAAAATAATCTTTAAAAAAATTGAAAAACTTTTTTAACAATTTGAAAAAATATAATGAAATCCTAAAAACATTTTAAAAACCATTTTATATAAAATTGATTTAAAAATTTATAAAGAAATATTGAAATCATTTAATACCTTTTCTTTGAAAATAACTTTTTAAAAAAAATATAAGTGAATCTTTGAAAATTACTAAAAATCTTTTTGAACATAAAAACTTTTTGAAAAAATTTTTCTTTAAAAACTAGTAAAAATTCCAAAAATCTACTGAATATTAGGAAAAAAATACTTAAATAATAATCTTGTAAACTTATAAAGCAAGCATCAAGGAAATAACAGTCATGATGGTAGGTATTTCATTATTTTCCAAACAATAATTTACCACCATAAAGGTTTATACAGGTGCCTTGACTGAAAAATGACAGGAATATTCCCCTTAAAACCATTTTTTAAAAAGGTAAAACATGGGTAAAAATTTCCTTTAAACATCATAAGATAATTTTAAAACATATTTTGAAAACATGTATTATGGGTCATGTCAGGCCTTGTGCCTTGGGACTACAGGTCATGTAAGGGTTCCCCTTCAACCCTTAAAAGGGGGATTCTCTATAATAAAATAAAAAGAAGGCCTTAGGGCCATTCGGGCTAAGAAAATAGATCTCTGACTAAAAGGAAATATATAGCCACATTTTGATAAAAATATTTTCATAATTATCTTCTATACCAAAGACTATAAAAATGTTACCATTACATGGATAAAAATGAATATCTATAGGGTAAGAAAATTCATGAGAGTTATTGAGATATGGATCATAATATTTCATCAATGAAAGCATAATCATGAACAATCTTGATAAATGATGAGATTGTTTCAATAAACTATCACCACTTAGTAACTTTGAATTATACTACCCATGTAATAAATTGAAATTAAATGGATCCTAAAATATCATGAAAAATAATGAGTTTTATAATATTACATTTCAATTGGAAGCTTATACACCTCATTAAATAACATCGATTCATAACAAAACATGTTACTCAAAGATTGAAAATTGAGAAAAAATTACATTAACGATTTAGAAACCTTTGAACCATAAAATCCATGAAAAAAAGATCATCAAATGCATATGTAAATATCAATAAATTTAATTATATGAATCATATAATACATTCATGGTTATTATGTACACTTCACAAAATAAATGAGTCGTAATTAAGGAATGTATCTCATGGAAATAAAATGTGAGATTCAATTACCATACATTATGTATTGACTTTCTTCATACTCGTAAAAAAATCATGTATAATAAATATAAGTTTATTGTGCATATTTTAAAAGACCATATTATTATATATAATTCCATATATTATTTGATTTTGAATTTTTATTACCCGCTTATTAACAATTATATTTAAAGTATTTACTTCAGGTAATGTCCACTAGGTTCTTCGTACATGCTATGTCTTATTATTCTTGATAGTATTTCTTAGATAAGAATTTAATTACTTAAAGAATGTAAAAAATTTATAAAAGTATATAATTTATTCAGTATATATTTATTTATAATAGTCTATAAATTATATAAATATTAAATTTAATACACTGTTCATAGAGAGGGTAGGTCATACGTATGGATGAGCGTTGTTTCCGTTTTGCTTCCATATTGAAAGAAAGTATTTGAAATATATGTATATATGTATATAATATCATTAAAGTAGAATTATTATATAATATATTTCATATATGTTCACTAAAACCATCATTAACCCATTCCATGTAATGTGTGAAGGAATCACATCTCTTTGAGAAGGCGGTAGTCCACACATCCACAAACAAGGTTATCATATTTACACAAGATGGAAAGTATTAAGTTATTTGTTATAAAAGAATAATATAAGTATAAAGAAATAATAAATATAATATATTTCATATATAAATATAATTTCCATCATAATACCCAACCATGAAAGGTGGTAAAGGAAAAATAAACAATCATCATTTCGTGAGGCGGTAGTTCACCAGACACATAAACAGTATTTTGTCACCCATTAGATAGAGGTGTGTGTAAGTGTAGGTTTAAACCTAACCATAAAAATATCTCATTATATTTATGATACTGTTTTTTTATAATAATTTTATAATTATAGTTTAAGGTGTTGATAATAGAAATAAAACTAAAGAGCTTGAGGAAAGATGTTACCTCTTCTTTGGGTAACTCCTTTTGGTTTCCACCACAGGGCATCCTTGGATTTATTTTTTCCCAAGGGAAGGATTATAGGATTAGGTTTGGGATTATTAGGATCTATTTGGTAAGATATCAGTTGATCTTAATTGGATTGAGAGGTGTGATAAAGTGGTAGGAGAGGATGTATTTTTATAGTGTAGGAGGAGTGACACTCTTGTAAATTTTGGAAGAGGGAATTCCACCAACATGTTTCCCATTTAAAGTTTCTCCAATAATGGAACACATTTAATAAAAGGGATAATAGGGTTAAAATATGGACATATAATTTATTTTGAACAATTTTCAAGGCCATTTCATCCCTTGAGATTAATGTTTAGTCCCTTGTTAAGCTTAATTTCACTTTAATTGTGGAAATTAATTTTAATTACGTTCTCTAATTGTTTGGTCAAAAACTATGTTGAACTTATTTGAAATTATAAATTATTTTGATTCCAAATAGTTAATCCATTTTTTTAAATTCCAATTACAAAAGTGGTATAAATTAATTTAAATTTAATCCCACTAGCAGGACAACAATTCATGTTTTAAGGTAAAAAGGTTCAAAAGTGTCATATCTTTGTATATTGAATTTCATTGTGAAATTGAATCCAATGACACAAATTGAATTAATTGAAAAATAATTGATAATATTTGACTTTAAAACCAAATTAAAATTTAATTTAACATAATAAATAAATTAGCTGAAAAGAAGTTTTGAATCAATATTTAGTATTTTTCATTATTTATTAGAAAATGAAACATCAAAGGAAAATACCAAAAATTCACTTTAAGAAAATTTTTAGGTTTATTTTTATAGATGAATTTTATTTTGACCTATAATATTTATTAAAGTAACAAATTTTTTATTTAATGTAGGTTCTATATTAATAGGTGGAAAAAGTACCTTTATAAAAATATTTATTTTTATGCAAATTATTGGGTTTGTTCTTATATTATTATTATCATATATATTATATGAATACCAAAAATATTTGATTGAATATATAACATATATATTTAATAATTATTATTCTCTAATTGTAATTAATTTAATTTATTAGGATAAAAATAAATTTTTGAGTATGAAAATAGTTTTATATAAAAATATTTCTTTTCTATTAAATTGATTCTTATATCAGTTTCTAATTAATTTGTAACCAATGAATTCATTTTAATTTTTTTCTAAACAGAGTATTTTTATAATTTAGTTAATAATATTCATAACTATTAATTTAAAGAATATGTTATATCTTATTTTATTAAATATTAATATTTTAATTATATTTTATCGTTTGGTAAAACTAGGTAATACATGTGATGAATGCCATTGAAGAAAATTTTTATTGTATATGACACACTCTAACTTAGTATCATGTTCATTTCTAGCTATATATAACATATTTAATGTTTTTTAAAATAGTAAATATATTATAAAGTCTCGTGATAATATATTTCCCTATGTGTTTGGTGATACGTGTAGTGAAAGATCAATTAGGTGTTTCATATAATGCAATACAATATTTGCACTTTAATATAATGAAAGATATTTTGTTTTGTAAAATCCATGATATCTACAAAAGATTAAATTAAATTGTAAAAAAATCCAAAAATATTAGGGTGTTACAATTTCTGTGTTCGGTATTTAAATGAAAATTTCCCTTGATTATTTATCAGGTTAAAATGATATAGTAGATCTCAGGATATAATGAGAACCTTAAGATGTTATGTCATTGATCTTAAAAAAATATATATGGTCTAGATACATCCTACATACTCACATAGTTGATGTTTGAATATCCTGTGATGGGGGGCTCATAAGCATGGAGACATTTTCTCATGAAGTTCACACATGGTGATCTCTAGTTGGTTCGATCGAGAGGACATACCACTAATGAGAACATAACATGTTTCAAGTATCATTGGTTGTTCCTATTTACCAATTTGTATCTTGGACTCTTTAATTGAGATAATTATGATTGTGCACCATTTGATCACGTACATTGATAAAATGAAAAATCCCTAACATTGAAATCATGTTGAGGTAGATTTTATTGGGTGCATAATTAGTGGTATGACATTGTTTTAATGACCATGATAGAATTTGTCTCTTTTATATTGAGGATGTGATATCTTAGGGTTAGTTTATCAGGATGGTAAGTACATTCATAAATACATGGACATGGTAGTAGAAGTTAACTCTATCTAGTTATATCAATAAATTATAAAGTAATAAAGAATAATGACACAAGTTTGAATCCTTATTTATGTTATATCATGAGACAAAGAGATTATATTGTTTAGTCTATGTTTTTATAAAAGGTTTTCATTGCTAGGGATTTTAATTATCTCCTTAGGTGCCCTAATTGGTTGTTAGAATCTGCTCTTAGTCTATGAATAACATTCACTAATATCGAGATAAGGGACAAGAGGGTCACATAAAATAATGTGTTTAAAAGTCTTTCATATTCTGGTATATAGGTATATAATACATGGTGGGCCCCGGCATGAGTTTAGATTATTGCCTAAGTATTATAGATCACTGAATGTTAAAAAATTAATCATTATTCTAGTATAGAATAATTGAGTTGATATATTTGTATTAAAAGTATTCAAAAGGAAATAAGTGAATATACCAAATATAGTATATAAATGAATATTATTTTATTATTCAAGGTTCATTTAATATTAGTTAGAATTACAAGTTCAGTTAATGACTTTAGTTAATTATGTAATACAATTATTATATATTACAAGTATTTGATAAAAAATAAATGAAAATATTATGAAATTTGTTAGTCATCACATTTAATTTAATACTTATTTAGTGGGAATTTTATTTTTGGGGGTCATGGAACCCCTTATGAGTATTTAAACCTCCCATTATAAAATATTAAGAGAGAGACTGAATTCAAACTATTCATTATGTCACAGCCGATTTTTCATGTCTTTGTTTTGATATGGTTTGTTTGAAGTCCTGATACTTTTTGTAGGTTTTGTCTGAGATTAATGTTGGTTTTCTAAGTTCCATCTATGTATAATCATCCAACTTTTGTTTCCCCATTACTTTTTTGGGGGTTTTTGGACAAAGGGTGGTTACTTTAGGATTTGGGCCAAACCGTGAGCTCATTTCTAGATTTAAAAACAATTTTTTTTCTTTTATAACTCCTTTGTTTTTTTAACATTTTTCACCCATAACACTTCCCACTTGTCCTTCCATAAAATATTCAAACCATCATATCCTTTTGGGACCTTTATGAATTCATAAGCATGGTGAATTTGGGTTATTTATTCAAGTGTTGGGCTAGCCCGTGGGCCCCTATCCAGTTTAAAAATAATAATAATTGGTTTCTTTTAAATATTATTTATTTTTTAATACTTTTTGGTGATTCCACCTCCCAATTGAACCCAAGATCCCTAGGCACACCCCCATTTTCCATTCTCCCTATTTGGATCTCATATTAGTCACGGATTAGGGAAAAACATCTCAATGTTTCTCAAATTGTCCAAATTTTCCATAGGCAATTTTTCTCATTCATAAATCATTAAATTCATAATATTTTTTCCATAAATATTCTTTACCTAGTTCTTAAATACCTTATGATACTCTCCAAGAAGTTCTAATCCATTACCTCCCCCCTATGGGTGTAGATATATGGGAAGAAGAAGAGTTTTACAGTTTCCAATGTGAGATTTCTTCTCTTTTCTCCTCCCTCTTCCTTATCCTTCCACTTTCATTTGGTTTACTATTCTACCCTGGTCATGAAAGACCTATTTTTATTTCATACAATGATTTTTTATGGGGTTTTTGTTTTCTTAGGGATGTTCTTCATAGATATAGAGTGTCGAGAACTGCAGCGGGTGATATTGGGTGTGTGTTTCCTTTCCGCCATGGTTTTGAGGTAAGTTTCCCATTGCACATGTACTTTTTATGTAAGAGTAATATTTTCACCATATTTTAACCCTCTAAATATTATTATTATTATTTTATAATCCTTAAGTAAATTTATTTTGTGTGCAATTTGGTGTTTATGCCTTGTTTTTTGAAAAGTGGTGTTGTTTTGTCATAAAAGTGCACGCCAAGTGTTAGATTAAATATTCTGTTATCTTTTGCACCTAGTTTGTGAGGTTTAGAACCTGGTTTATGGTATTTAAAACATTTTTTAGTATCTTGAATAAAATTATGGAATTAAATTGGTGTTTTATTCCTTGTCAAGTGCTTAAAATAAATTATTTTGTTTAAAAGTGCATGTCATGTGTTCGGTATATTGCCCTGTTGGATTTTATGTGTTAAGTGTGATTTAAAAATTATTTTTTTGGATTTATAAAAGAATTGGAAGAATTGAAAATCGTATTTTTTGGTACTTATATGGACTTATAGTGGGTATTTGGTTTTATAAACAAATGGATTTTGGTTTACAGTATGTTTTGGCCTGAGTTTCAAGAAAATGGCTCATTTCACATCCTTATGAAAATGGTTGTATTTTAAATATGTAACCGAAGTATTTTTAGAGATTTATGAAAGTGGTTTGATTTTGTAAATGGTGTGTATAAACATCCTTAATAATATTGAAATGTGTACCCTTTTCAAATGTTATTTTTGATAAAGGCTTAAAGTCTCGTCTGGCATTTTTCTTTTAAAAAAGTTTTCCAAGTGTATTTCATGTTCTATCTTTTGGGTCCATTTTATGGTCCATGAAATTGATTTATTAAATGGATTTTGTAACGCCCCGACCCTAGTTACCTAGAGTCGGTGCATTATTACATAACATTGGCATGATCACGAGAAAGATCAAGTCTCGAAAGACCGATTAGTTTAGTAGCCTTGGAATAACTAGATACATCCATAATTTTTTTACATTACATCATAAAAAAACATCTTGTCTTCATATCCCCTCATACTATCCCTGCAGGTCATTCATAAATTACTTCTTCATAATCCTGGGAAAAATAAAACATTGAAAGGGGTGAGCTCAGATGCTCAGTAAGGATAACATTATAGCAGAAGCTTTCATAAATAAGCATAAACACTTAAGGCAATTTATGACTAAAACAAAAGCCTTTTAAACTTGAACTTCAGCATAAAATGGCAAAGGTAAAATGAAATAATGCCATTTACTTACTCACATGGATATTCTACTAGTCGAATGATCACATGCAATATCAATATCCACTTTCATAATGTTGGAATGCACAATGCCAGACTATCATAACCACTTAGCCAAGGCCTCGTGCCAAGACTACAAATAAGATTTTGTCAAGGCCTTGTGCCAAGACACTAGTTTGTCTCATGAGACCTACCGATGCATCGAGGATCTATAGCGGGCTCCACCCGTCACTTATTAAGTCCAATTCATTCCTCATATGAACATGTTTAAACATAACATAAACATTCGTATTAAAACTAGCATACGAAATGTCAATACTTTTACCACAAACCATGAATGGTATAAAAACAGCGCATCCACAGTCAAACATGACTCATTCGATACAATATGGAAGATTGTATTGTATCACATTAACCTCAATCAAGAATAATGAATGATGTTGACATAAATGAAAATAATCATCAAAACTATTTGAGAGAATTATCCCCCTTTTCTTGAAAACATTTAAAAGTCACACTATTTGTCAAGAAGACATTTAAAAGTAGATTTTTGAATCAAAGTGTCCCATACCACTTTGAAACTTTTTAAAAGGAGTTTTAATTTCTAAAACTTTAATGTCCATATAAATAAATCCTTAAAACCATTTTTAAAACATGGACATTAATGAGCAAGATTTAGAAGAATAAGTCTTTAAAACATTTAAAAATGGTATTTTAGTTAGAGATTCTAACCAAAAGAGACACTTGAATACAAATAATTGAGGTAATCAAAACTTTGTAATATCATGAGAATAAATGGATTCATGATATACTATGTCAAAGTACATTATATACACCACATAAAAGTGATTTGGTGTATATCAACAAAGAAGTCTCAATGGAATGTAAATTGAGATGAAATCTCTCATAAAGGCCGTATCCTTAGGTTAAGGATAAATCAACGACATAATTATGTGTGACAAATATAAATACACTAAATATGATTGGATATTCAGTGTAAAACAATCAAAGGATATTCACACATATTCTTGTAAAAACAACACCAACGAATTGGATGTTTAACTCAACAAATGGTGAATGAGTTAAAATTACTCTTATCAAATTCATATCAATGACTTGAGAATTACCAATGAGTGATTATGTGTATCAAACTTATATCCACAGGAAGGGCAGTGGAAATTATGACATAATCAAATGAATAGTGATTCCACACATAATCATGGAGTAATATAGTCAATGAAATATGCGTAAAGCCAAATGAGTGGGAATTGAAATCTCAAATTCCCTTACCGATTAGGTAACATACGAAACATACACCCATGAAAGAAGTATCATACCATGATGATGTAAATACCCATAAATTAAAGTATATTACACAATTAATACAATCATGGGCAGTACACATACACCACATGCAATAATTAAGTGGTGATCAATGGAAATCTCACGAAATTAAAAGTGAGATAAGAAACCCCTTACCAAGTTAATCAACTGAGTCGTATGGCCAAAAGTTAATAACCACCAAATGATTTACAGAATATCATGAATATATATCAAATGGCAGTACACAATACACCACTTTCAATAATTTAGTGTCGAAAAATGGAAATCTCACGGAATTGAAAGTGAGATAAGAAAATCCCTTACCACGTTAATCAAATGAGTCGTATGGCCAAAAGTTAATAACCACCAAATGATTTACAGAATAACATGAATATAAATAGAATCATGAATATATATCAAATGGCAGTAAACAATAAACCACTTTCAATAATTTAGTGGCAAAAAATGGAAATCTCACGGAATTGAAAGTGAGATAAGAAAATCCCTTACCACGTTAATCAACTGAGTCGTATGGACAAAAGTTAATAACCACAAAATGATTTACATAATAACATGAATATAAATAGAATCATGAATATATATCAAATGGAAGTAAACAATAAACCACTTTCAATAATTTAGTGGCGAAAAATGGAAATCTCATGGAATTGAAAGTGAGATAAGAAAATCCCTTACTTTGTACTTTTTCCTTGGTCGATGGTAGGTTTACCTCCTGTATAATGGTAAAATAATTGTTATTGAATAATAAAAGAATCATTTACTTTAATATGATATCATATATGATCTTTTAACATTGATTTGTTAATAATATCTTAGAATTATCGTCATTTCGGGTGTTAACGGGTTCATTTTACTTTATATTCTTTGTTATGTGAGCCATTTTCGTTATTAATGGGATGTATATTATTCATATCCAGAATGATATCAAGTCCTTAGATACTATTTTTAAATCATCAAATTATAATTATACTTGAATGGATATGATGGAAAATGAATCTCATCGCGTTCGTGGAGACGGTAGTCCGTACATACGCACGAGCGACAATATCATTCTTTTGATATTAAAATAATATATAATTGGATTTTATATCATATATAAAGAATCATTATCATGTTATATTTATTATTTACATGAGTTACACATCATTATTATACCCATCCAAATAATAATATATTGAATAACAATTACACCACGACGTGGAGACGGTAAGCCGTACGTACGCACGTATGGTGACATGTTATTCAAAGGATGGATAGAATACTGAATATGGTTGTACCATATTTATAATAACATCACAGTATATATATGACACTGGAGTTATTATTTTATAATGGAAATAACAAAGAAAGAGGAAGTGGAAGAAGAAAGGAACTTGAAAAGGGGTGGTGAAAACATTACCTCTTCTTCGGGTTCTTCCTTTTGATTTGATCAAAAGGGCTCCTTAGGTTGGCTTTCTGATCACACTAAGGCCTCTAGGTTGTAGTGAGGGAAGTTGAGATAGTATTTGGGCAGGGTTTGGCCGAACAAAAGGGCTTTGAAGGTGTGAAGAAATGAGAAGGAGGAGTGCCCTTTTATAAGAGGGGTGAGGGGCACCTTTGGAAAAGCTAGAGATATTAGTTTATAATAAATTCATATTCGGTTTCCAAAGGCTCCAAATTTGACTATTCAAAGGTTAAGGTGGGGATGGGTCAAAAACAAATCAACCAATAGAATTTAGACAGGTTTGGGTACTTATATTAACATTATCTTTATGTATTAACTCTAAGTTAATTAGTTTCACTTTTACAATGTCTCTTTGTATTTTTATATTATATGGTTAATAAACTTACCATATATATACAAGCGACCCCAAAGTGGTCCATTAATGATACACCTATCATGATATAAGTATCTTGGCCGAACCTTAGATTTTTAGGAATTTAATATCAATTAATAATATAATATTTGTTTTAAAAACTCTTTTATGTCAATTTTGAAACTATTCAATAGTTGATTTTTGTGAAACTCATAACAGATTGATTACTTCGAAAAAAGTCAATTAAATCAATACTAATATATCATATTATCCTAGAAAATTATTTTAATTCATTAAAAGTTTCATATTATATTTATTTGGGTATTTTTAATATCAATTATTTTGATTTTTCACTATTATAGTAATTACTGCATCATCATTGTGTCATAAATAAATTAAATTATTTAATGTCTAAAAATTATAAATAAAATATCATTATGTAGGAAATCTTTTTATCTTTCTAAGGAATATTTATAATCTAAAATAAAACATATATAACCCTATGTAACAATTGTTTTGTTAAAAGATATATGCTTGTGTCATTTTTGTATTTATTTTAACTTAATTAAAATAAAGTGTTATTATCACTTACAAGTGGATCCATGGGGTCCCAAAATAGACCCAAAGATGCCCATGGTCGACCATGTATCAACCAATAGGGTTAAGACACGTTTTAGGGTAATTTAGTATTATTATAATATTATTTATTTTAACCCTTATTTACCGGATTTACCCTTAACCATGGTAAATAAAATATTTACCGCAGTAATTATTAAAAATGTCTAAAAATAAAAGTTACCTATTTACACAATTTGAACATCCTGATTCCAAATATGGAATCCATTTTTCTAAATTCAAAACACAGAAGTGGCAGAAATTAATTTAAAATTAATTCCCGCTGTCAAAACAAAAAGCGTGTTTTTAAGAGATAATAACTATCAAAAGATTGACACTTGTTTATGTTCGGTTTAATTGTAAAATTATGTCCAATGACCAAAATTATATTAAATGGTAAAAATATATTCTAAATATACTTTAAAACAACTCAAATTCATAATTTATCACTATTAATTATTTTGATTAAAAAAGTTGTTTTTAATTAAAATTTAGTAATTTTCACTATTCATCAAAATATGAAAGTTATCCAAAAAGTACCAAAATTTCACCCTAGGATAATTTCGATATTACGAATCCAAAAATTAATTCCATTTTGAGAGATAGAATTTATAAAATTTCAAAAAGTAGGTATTACTATTCATAACGGCTAGTTTGATTGGTTATGGTGTGTTAAAATCTCGAAGTTGTGTATAATGCATGCCATTGCATTATTCGAAAGGAAACATACCGAGGAAACTTGGGGTGTTACAGATTTGGGGCTTTCAAATCTAGGTTTATATGTTATTTATGGATTTTTGGCCTTAAAATGGCATTTTGAATGGATTTTATGTGCAAGGCCTTGTTATAATTCTTGAAATTGTATTATGAAAATCTAGGTTGTTTATAGATCTGTGAAAGAAATGTGAGACATGTGTGTGGTATTTTTGGTGTGTATATGATTGGTAAATGTAATATTCATGAGAAAATATTATTTTATAAATTTTTAACTTGTTTGATCACAAAAAGAAAAAACTCGGGTATCTAGGTGGGTGGACATGTACTAGTATGTTAGTGATCTGTAGGGGTTTTGTCCCTATTTCACGTAGCAAGTTTGTCGATGACAACACTAACTAAACTATGATGTTGATGATGTTGGGGACCACTAGATTATGTATGATTCTCCTACTAGTGGCTCATTTTCACAAGAAAGAATATTTTTTATGGTTACTTTTACACTGAGATATGAGGTACCTAGGGCCCGCAACGAACTAGTTCCTAGGGGTGTTTGTGTGACTTGTGGTCATTGGCTATTTTGTACTCACCATTGGCATAAAGTTTTTTTAGTTTTTAAATTCATCAGTGTGTGTGTTTTATTTAAAATTTTACATTCTCTAAAGAGTCCCACTTGAAAACTATTTTCATTTTGATGTTGCACCTCTTTGAAAATTTGTTACTAGCATTCTTGTTTATAAAACATGCAAGTTTTTGTATGAAAATTATTATATCATGGAACCTCATTTGGAAAACATATTTTTATATGTTGTATCTCAAACATGAAATTTATTTTTCTTTTATTTTAAATTATGTGCATTGGGAATAGAATTTCGGGCTAACCTACTAAGTTTTAATACCCATGCATATAGTTTTCCTTCTGTTTTCAGCCCTTGTGCAGGTTTCAACTTGAGTTTGGTTGCTTTGGGAAATGAGTATTTTTTGTGTTGGAGAGTGACCAATGGGGAAACATGGTGTTAGTTTGGTCATCATGTTTGGTTGGTTGGATGTATTATTTAGTTGTACTTTCATTTTCTTATATAAACAATATCCAATTCAATTTTATATAAAGGTGTATTAGGTTGTCCATTCTTTACATTATTTTCCTTATTTTTTATATTTTAGAGAAATCATTCCTTTTTCACTCTAACTGATGCCCTCTGTGCTTTTCTCTATCCCTGGATGATCGGGAATGTCTCTTCGGACTTGTCGCGGAGCAGACCGGGTGACTGGTTCAGGGTCGACCCAGACTGGTTCATGATAAAATGGTATCAATGGAGGTTGGATCCTAATGGACTTTTCTTTTTAGAGAACCATTTGTAATTTGGGTATGTCAAGGTAGATATAGCAGGATTTTTGGGACTTTAGGGGTAGGTTTTGGAAGAGCATTGTGAACACTTGATCGTTTCGACCCTTAGCTATCAATGGGAATTCCATTTTTATTTGTGTCTTTAGTTCTTATTGATTTTTTGGTGTTTGGATACAACAAGGGGAGTTGGAATAATGGTCTTCATGAGCTCATAGGGCCTGGAAAGCCATGTGGAGCCAGGGTATGGTCCTAATAAGGCTCTCTGTGTTGGTTTTGTGTTTGATACATGGCCTCCAACCATATGGTTAAGTCACCCACCAACAATAGTTCCCTTTTGTGGGACTCTTAGACTTTTCTTGAATTTGGAATTTCGTTTTGAAAATCCTTGTGTGAGAATTGTGAAAATGGATATTAAATGAATGATTGGTTGTTGAAAAGTGGAAAATGGGTCTTCAAAATTTAATATGAGAATGGTTTTGGAATTTTTGGTTTTGTGAAAAAAAAATCTTAGGGATAAAGAGGAAATGATTTAAAGGGATTGAATTTCCTTAATCTAAACTTATGGTTTCTTGAAATTAAATGTTTGAAAAGATTGGATTATTTTAAAGTGATTCTGAATTTTTCTTTAAATGGGGTATTTTGTACTGTTGAAAAGTGTTTGAATTTTATGAATTGGTTTTGGAAATTTGGTTTTGAGTGGCTGGTGTTTTTATAGAAATGGGTTTTGGCCTTTGTGGTTATCAAATTATGAAAAGATACATTGATGACTTTTTGAAAATGGGAAAGGGATATTTGGAATAGAATGGTTATATTTGGATGTTCTATTAAATGAAATGGATTGGGTTTTTAATCAAATGGTTCTTGATGAAGTGTGGTTAATTTTGTGAAATCTAAAAATGGTTTTTGATTTGGTGGTTAATGTTCCTTTGGAAAGTATATTATTCTTTTGGAGTGATGATTTTTTTATTTTAGCCATTGGTGTTTTCATGGGTGCTCACATGCATGGTTTTATGGATATATGGATGAATGGCCGGTATGGCATGGTGGTTACGTGCCAGGGGTGGCATGGAAACATGAACAGGAGTGAGACTTGATGAAACACCATTGGTGAATGCAAAAATCCACCAAGTTGGTTTTTTTAAAAAGTGTTTTAAGCTAAATATTTGTTGTGTTTTTGGTAAACCAATGTTTATGTGGGTTTATTTTTCATGTTTTAGAAGTGTATTTTGTTTGGTATGCTTATTCATGATCATGAAGTGATACTCTTGGTGTGTCTTGAGATGGGATCTTGTTGGTGGATTGGTTTTCGAGCAATGTTCAGTGGGTTTCTAAGGATACGTTGGATGTTGTGATGTGGCCCCATATGGTTCTTCGTTGGAAATACTGTCATTTTATCATCCTAAGGATTCATTTCAAACATTAAATCCACCTCTTTAGATAATGCATAAACTCGTTTGATGGAATAGAGAGCTGTTTGGGATTGATTTAATGTGGGTTCATATTTTGATAATTCATTTAGATATAGAAATTGTGTTCAGTGATGTTGATCTATTATGTTTTATTCCTTTTCCTTTCTGCTCCTTATTTGGAGTGAGATAGAATTATACTATGTATCTTTGAGTTCCTATTTAGATGAGGGTGTGTTTTTGAGAAAGTGACTTTCATGGGGTGTTGTGATCCGTAGCTCCTGGTTACGGTGTTGTAGATGCTTCAAACATCAGAGCTCCAGTCATAGGCCTCGGAGTGAATCTTTTCACGTAGTCAGGAAATTTCCAGAGGTGTGGGGAGATCAACTAAGATCACTCCTTCACCATTGTGGTAAGAAAATTTCAATGTTTTTATTATGGTGTCTCATCACACTGATTTTTCTTTTTTTTGCAAAGAGCATGGTAGACTTACCCCTCACGCAGTGTCTATCGTTATGCCTTCTTGGATGTGGGTTTCTGATAAATGTCCCTGTGTGGACCGCCAATGTGAATTAGGTGTGGTATTGGTTTTACTTGTTCATAGGTGGAGAGTTTTTGGTGGTTTCTATATTTCTTTTGAGATTTCAGTGGCCCATTTATTGGGTCCCCTTCCCTCCCCACCCAGAGTAGTGGTGGTTTTGATCTGCACTAAAGGTGTTGGCCCAGTACTTGTCCCCTCCGTTCGGGAGTTCATGGTTTAAATGTTCCTGTTGTAAGCCTCTTCACTTGGGTTTTTAGGTTGTTGTTGGATAGTTTTTTTGGGCATGTTTGGGTGATCCCTGATTCTAGTTCATGTTGAATTCTTGTTTATTCATTTCTAGATGGTCTCTAATGTTGGGGAGACCCACTGTGGGTCTCAAAGATATTTCCTTTAAGGATTTTTCAGATGGTAGTTGTGATTTTATGGTGGGAAGCCCATTCTAGCCTCTGAACCCCTAGTTCATTGGATTTAGTGAGTTCACTTTGGTTTGGGTGATCATTGGGTTCATTGGGAGAAGGCCCAACAATCTGGTTCTTGGCTTGTTTGTGGAAGTGGTGGCTTGATCTTTCGGTTGATTCTTGGCAAGTGGTTCAGAGTTGGAGTTTTTGTTGAGGAAAGAAGATTAATTTCTATTAATGGTGGATTAGGTTTCATTGGATTCATAGGCTGTACCATATTGATAAGGAATCCTTAGGTGTTTGTCAATCAGCTAGAATGTGTTGTGGCTTTCTGGGGGCGGAAAGCTTTAATGGTGGGGAGAATTGTCACACTCGGTTTTTCATGTCATTGTTTTGATCTGGTTTGTTGGATATCCCTATATTTTTATTAGGTTTTTGGTGATATTAATGTTGAGTTCTAAAGTTTCATATATTTATAATCATATTACTTTGTGTGCCCCATTTCTTGTTTGGGCGTTTTTGAAGAAAGGGCAGTTACTTCATGATTTGGGCCAAACTGTGAGCTCATTTCCAGATTTAAAAACAATTTTTTTTATTTTATAAATCCTTTTTTTCTAACATTTTTCACCCATTATACTTCTAAATTGTCCTCCCTAAACATATTCAAACCACCATATCCTTTTTTACCCTTTAGGAATTCATAAGCATGGTGAATTGTGGTTATTTATTGAGGAATTGAGCCATCTCACAGGACCATTTCCAGTTTAAAAAAATAATAATTTGTTTATTTTATATATTATTAGTTTCCTAATAATTTTATATGATTAAACCTCCCAATATAACCCAAGAATCATAGTCACACCCCCATGTTCCAATTTTCCTCTTTGGATCTCATTTTAGTCGCTGATTAGGGTAAAACTTCTCAATGTTTCTCAAATCATCCAGATTTGCCAAAGGTAATATGTCTCATTCATAAATCATTCAATTCATACTATTTTTTCTAAAAATCTTATTTACCTGGTTATTCCATACCTTAGGAGACTTTAAAATAATTTTTAATCCATTCTCTCCCCTATATGGGTGTAGATATAAGGGAAGATGCAGAGTTTTCCAGTTTCCAAGGTGAGATTCCTTCTCATTTCTCCTCCCCCTTCCTTCTCCTTCCACTTTAATTTGGTTTCCTCTTCACCCATGGTCATTAATGACCTATGGTTATGATATACCAAGATTTTTTATGGGTTTTTGGTTCTTTTTGGGTTGTTATTAATAAATCTAAAGTGTCGGGAACCGCGGCGGGTGATATTGGGTGTGTGTTTCCTTTACGCTATAGTTTTGAGGTAGGCTTCCCATTACACATGTCCTTTTTATTTAAGATTATTATTTTTAATGGTATTTTTACAGTATAAATATTATGAGTATTGTTTTATAATCCTTCAGTGACTTTTTTGGGTGTGAAAAGTGGTTTTTATGCCTCATTTTGTGAAAAGTGGTGTTGTTTTGTCATAAAAGTCCACACCAAGTGTTTGCTTAAATGTTCCATTATCTTTATCACCTAATTTTTGAGGTTTAGAACCTATTTTATGGTATTTGAAACATGTTTCAGTAGCTGGAATAAACTTAGGGCATGAAATTTGTGTTTTATTCTTTGTCAAGTGCATAAAATAAATTGTTTTGTTTAAAAGTGCATGTCATGTGTTCGGTAAATTGCCCGGTCAGCTTATATGTGTTAAGTGTGATTTATAAATTATTTGATTGGATTTATAAATGCACTAGAAGCATGAAAAATGTTATTTTTGGGTCATTTTATGTCTTTCCAATGTGTATTTGGTTTTACAAAAAATTGGGTTCTGGTTTACAGCATGTTTTGGCCCAAGTTGCCGAAAAATGGCCCATTTCACATCCTTATGAAAATGGTTGTGTTATGAATATGTAACCTAAGTGTTTTAAGGGATTTATGAAAGTTTTTTTCTTTTTTAAATGGTTTTAATACACCTCCTTAATAAAAGTGAAATGCGTACCTTTTTCAAATGTTAATTTTGAGAAAGACTTAAAGGCATGTTTGGCATTTTCTTATAAAAATGGTTTCTATGTGTATTTCATGTTCTATATTTTGGGGAAATTTTATGGTCCATGAAATTGATTTATTAAATGATTTTGGGGTTTCCAAATCTGGGTTGATATGGTATTGATGGGTTTTTGTCCTTAAAAGATCATTTTTGATTGGATTTTATGTGCAAGTCCTCGTTATACTTCTTGAGATTGTTTTATGAAAATTTAGGGTTTTTACTTATCCGTGAAATAAATGTGAGACATTTATGTGGGATTTTTGATGTGTGTATGATTTGTAAATTGAATATTCATAATAAAATGGTATTTTATATATGTGTAATTTTTTTGATCAGAAAAAGGGAAAACCTGGGTATCTAAGTGTGGGACATGTACTATTATGCTAGTGATCCGGAGGGGTTTTTTCCATGTTTCACGTAGAAAGTTTGATGATTAAAAAATATCTAAACTATGGTAATTATGATGTTAGGGACCACTAGGTTATGGATTATTCTCCTACTAGTGTCTCGTGTTCACAAGAACTACTAATTTTTATGGTTACTTTTACACCGAGATACGAGGTACATCAGGCCCACAACGAACTAGTGCCTAAGGGTGTTCGCGTGACTTGTGGTCATTAGATATTTTGTACTCACCATTGGAATAATGTGTATTTAGTTGGTAAATTCATTATTTTGTGTGTTTTTTGTAAAATTTTACATTCTTTAAAGCATCCCACTTGAAAAATATTTTCATTTTGAAGTTGTACCTCTTTGAAAAATTGTTACTAGCATTCTTGTTGATAAAACATGAAAGTTTTTGTCTGATAATTATTATAGCTTGAAAAATCATTTGGAGAAAAAAAATTGTATATTTTATCTGAAATCTGAAATTTATGTTTCTTTTATTTTAAATGATGTGCATTGGGAATAGAATATCAGGTTAACCTACTGAGTTTAATACTCACGCCAATAATTTTCCTTCTGTTTTTAGCCCTTGTGTAGGTTTCAACTTGAGTTCGGTCGCTTTGGGTGATGAGTATTTTTTGTGTTGGAGAGTGACCAGTGGGGTCACTGGGTGTTATCTTGGTCATAAGGTTTGGCTGGTTGGTTGTATTCTTTAGTTGTACTTTCGGTTTCTTATATAAATAATGTTCAGTTTAATTTTATATAAATGTTTATTGGGATGTCCATTATTTCCGCAGTTTTCCTTATTATTTATATTTGGGTGAAATATTTACCTTGTAACTCTAATGGATGCCCTCAATGCATGTCTCCATCCTGAGAGGATCGGGAACGCCTCTCGAGACTTGTTGCAGAGCGGCTTGGGTGACTGGTTCAGGGTTGACCCGGACTGATTCATGACAAAATGGTATCAAAGGAAGTTGGATCCTAGGGGACCTTTCTTTTTAGAGTGCCCTTTGTTATTTGGGGATTCCAAGGTAGATTGAGTAGGATTTTTGGGACTTTAGGGGTAGGTTTGAGAAGAGCGTCGTGAACTCTTTCTCATTCTGACCCTCAGGTGTCCATGGGAATATCGGTTTTATTAGTATCCTTGGTTCTTATAGATTGTTTAGTGTTGGGATATGATAAGGGGAGTTGTACTAATGGTCTATGTGAGCTCATCGGTCCTAGAAATCCATGTGGAGCTAGGGAATGTTCCTAATAAGTCTCTCTCTGTTGGTTGTGTGTTTGACATATGTCTTCTAACCATATGGTCAAGTCACCCATAGACACTAGTTCCCTTTTGTGGGTCTCTTTTACTTTTCTTGAATATGGAATTTTGTTTTGAAAATCCTTGTGTGAGAATTTTGAGAATGGGGTTTAAAGGAATGGATGGGTTTTTGAAAAGTGGGAAATGGTTTTTCAAAATTTAATATGAGCAATTTTTTGGAATGTTGGGTTTTGTGAAAACAATCTTGGGGATAAAGAGGAAATGGTTTGCCATGATTGAATTTCCTTAATTTAAACTTATGGTTTCATAAAATTAAATTGTAACACCCCGAGCTTCCATGATACGCTTCTAATTCAATAATGTAATAGCTTGCATTGTGCGCAACATCGAGTTCTAACACACTGTAACTAATCAAAGTAGCCGTTATGAATATTAATAACCACCTTTTAAAATTATAGAAATTTTATATTTCAAAATGGACTTCATTTTTGTATTCGTAATATCGAAATTATCCAAAGTTGAATTTTTTGTAATTTTCTGAGAACTTCTAATTTTTTATGAATAGTGAAAATTACTTAAAACAAATTTTTTAATCAAAATAATTTATAGTGATAAATTATACTATTTAGTGGTTTTAAAGTATAATTAGAATATATTTTTACCATTTTATCCAATGGTGGTCATTACAATTAATTTAACATTGAAATTGGATATAAACAATTGCCAATCTGTTGATATAAATTGTTTCTTAAAACACGCTATTTGTTGTGACAGCGGGAATTAATTATAAAATTAATTAATGCAACTTATATGTTTGGAATTTTGTAAAATAGACATCATTTTTGAATTCGGAATATCAATTATAGCTTAGGGTGAAATTTTGGCCTTGTTCTGAAAAACTTCAATTTTTGATGAATAGTGAAACCACTAAGTGGTAGTTAAATAACTGATTTTTCGTTTAAATGAAATATTACCACTTCTGTGATTTGATTTTCAAAAATCCGACAAACATGGTTGTCATTAAGAAGTAAAATGTGGTTCAATGAGATTAAAATAATTTTTTGGTGAATTGTAACTTTTAAGTTCTTAATCGCGATTAGAGGTAATTAGTGTAGTTTAAGGTACAAATAATGTTTTAATAATATGAGATGAGCATGACACTTGTCCTACTCCTATTGGATGAGTCATGGCCGACCAAGACAACCCATGGGTCAACATGGGGACCCCATGGAGCCACTTTAGTTGGAAAATGACATTAATATATATTTATTTAATGTTAAAATTAAATTGACACAAACATGAGTTATTTTACTAAAACAGTTTTTAAGTGGGGTTACACAAGTCCAACTTTTGACTATAAATATTCATTAGAAATCTAAAAAGATTTCATACATCATAGTATTTTTTTTATAATTTTTAGACATTAAATAAATTAAATTATTTATGACATCATTATGATGTAGTGATTACCTCATTATTTAACAATTTAAATAAAATGAGAAGATAATGCAAAATATAAGGCTTACACTTGTCCAAATCCTGTTGGATGAGGAGATTTCGAAACCTTATCACATTATCCTAGAATTATATAAGTTTGGGACCTTTAGAATCCGAAAAGCATTGTGAAATAATGTAACATTTCAATCTTTCCAAAAGTGCCCCTCCTCTCCACTTATAAAAGGCCCCCACCTCTCCCACCTCATTTACACTTTCAAGCCATTTGGCTCGGCCAACCTCTACCCAAATACTCTCCCAACTTCCCCCTCTTACTACTATAAGCCTCACTTTGGGCAGAACTCTTCCCAGGGAAGCCTTTGGCTCAAATCAAAAAGAGTTACCCGATTTTGAGGTAATGTCTTCTCTAATGTTGTTTTGTTTTATTTTTCTTCTCCAACCCCCTAAACTCCTTTTATTCATTTCTTCTGAAACAACACCAGTATCCTGAATATACTAGGATGTTGTTATAAGAAGGATTCGAGCTACACTTACACACACCTACATCTAATGGTTAAAGAACATACGGTTTCTGTGGATGGCGAATTTCTACCTCACGAAACGATGATTGTTCAACACTCATATAACACCTTCAAAGTTGGCCATTAAGATGTCACTATTTTAATATATGATATATAATATGTTTATGTTTTACTTATGCTTCTGTATTTCTCATTTATGGCATACTTTATGATTTCCATTATGGGTAAACGCGATAATTTCATTTTAGGAAGTGCGGACTACCGCCCCCTCAAAGTGATTTGAATCGTTAATGCCATATGTGGGATGTATAAAGGATGGAGTAAATGGTATTATACACTATATTATACTGGAATTATATTATAAATTTATATCATTATTATTTAGTTACATTAAATATGAAATGTAAATGAAAGTAGCGTTCATGCGTACGTACGGCTTACCGTCTCCATGAACGGTGCATTTCATTTCTTACCTCTAAATGTTACGTAATATTATAAATGAATGTATATACTGGATATATATGATATATATGAAATCTAAATCATGAATATAATTATGTAGATAATGGATATTCTACCACATAAACAACTTGTAATTATAAGAAGTTTATTGTTGACTCAAGTACCAAAGATCGACAAAACGACCGTTATTAACTTAAATAATTACATAAAGTTCATAACATTGTAATAAGTGATATAAAAAGGATAATGAAATTAAAAATGGTTCTTAATAAGGTATATATTAACTCTAGTTTATTATTCATGAGGTTAAAGAACGGTTGAGTCAAGTCAGACACGAGGTAAGGGTTTACTTCACAACCTCTTCATTATCCAAGGTTGTTTATACATAATTATCTATTGGGACCTCGTTATCATCCACATCCATGTTTCTTCAAAATGTATTTAAAAACATTTTTATTATTTACAAGAATATGGTTTAAAGTCATTTATACCCTTTTTGACTTTTTATAAGAGGAATCTTTCCGTCATTTTCAAAACAAGGTCCTTTTTAACATTTTCGACAGAATTGAGGTAAGAATGTTTTTTTAACTTATACGGCGGGTGCGGTTATTTTCCGCCGTTAGAAAATCTTCAAAGATTTACTTACAATCTTATAAGAATATTTTCAAGAAAATGTTTTGTTTTATATGGCTCTTAAATGATTTCAAAAATAGAAAGAGATATTTCTCTAAAAAGTGTTTTGATTTCATCTATGTCAACATCTTTTGATGGATTTTACGCTTATTTGATGTTGATTTATTATAATACAAAACTTCTATATTGTATTGAAGGTTTTGTGATATGTTTGACTTTGGATGTGCTATTTTATACCATTCATAGTTTATGGTGAAATTATTGACATTTCGTATGCTAGTTTTAATACGAATGTTTATGTTATGTTTAAACCTTTTCATATGGGAATGCATTGGACTTAATATGTGACGGGTGGAGCCCGCTATAGCTCCTCGATGCATCGGCAGGTCTCATGAGACAAACTAGTGTCTTAGCACGAGGCCTTGACAAAATCTTATTTGTGGTCTTGGCACGAGGCCTTGGCTACGTGGTTATGATAGTCTGGCATTATGCATTCCATCATTATGAAAGTGGTTATTGATATTGCATGTGATTATTCGACCGGTAGAATATCCATGTAAAGAAGTAAATGGCATTATTCTCATTTTACCTTTTCCATATTATGTTGATGTTAATGTTTAAAAGGCTTTTGTTTTAGTTATACATTGCCTTAAATGTTTATGTTTATTTATGAAAGCTTCCGCAATATTGTTACCCTTACTGAGCATCTGAGCTCACCCCTTTCAATGTTTTAATATTTTCCAGGATGTGAAGAAGTATTTTATGAATGACCTGCAGGGATAGTCAGAAGAGGATATTAGTGTGGACTATGAAGACTTTGTTTTTAGTTTCTCACTTTATGATGTAATGTAACATTTATGAATGTATCTAGTGTTTCCAAGGCTACTAAACTAATCGGTCTTTCGAGACTTGATCTTTTATGATCATGCCAATGTTACGAAGTAATGCACCGACTCTGGGTAGCTGGGGTCGGGGCGTTACAGTTGGTATCAGAGGCAGTTTAGTACTAAACTTGGAAGCTAGATTTAGATAAACTCTGATTAGAGCACATAGCCCAAAGATAGACTTTGAGGATTAGTATAGAAGAACTTCCTAGAATTTTGGTATTATAGAGATGTTATGAGTTTTCCGAGCAATACATCCCTGTCTGGATACGAGCAGGTAGAGGCGGCTCTGGCACAGATGTACCTAGGGGTAAAACCCGAAAACACCGCTTTGAGCTAGACTCGAACGGGAACTGGTGCACGACAACGGGCCTTACTGCACTCTTGGTTACGACACTCCTGGGGGATATGCTTAGGATAATTCTCATTTTATTTACAAACCACTATGAAGGGTTATGAGTATATACTTCCTCAAAGAAAACACTTCTTTTTATGATTATGGATTATATCCATAAATAGTTCAATTTATGTAAAGTGTTTAACAAGTATGGAATTATGTATTTTGATTCATAAACTAATCTAGTTTATGCCATTGTTTAGAAATGGCACCTAGTTGAAGGAATGGAAACCGTATCAATGCACGAACTCCGTGTAGGGATTGCCCTCCTGCTCAAGATAATTATTGTGGATCTGGAGATACAATTGGTGCTGATCAAATTATTACCATACTGGGACAACTCACTCAGGTTATGAATAATAAACTTACTCGTATGGAGCACCCTGATCCGCAACGTGGAGGATCAATGATAGATCGATTCATGAGGCAACAACCACCAACCTTCAATGGGAGTACAAATCCTATAGTAGCTGAGCAATGGATAAATTCCTTAGAGAAAATATTCCATGCCTTGGGGAGTAGTGAAAGGGAGAAGGTTGTCATGGAAGTTTACCGCCTCACTGAAGATGCCGATCAGTGGTGGTCGCTGATTCAAAACACAAAGGAAGATGATGAAGTATCGAATATGGAATGGAGGGAGTTCAAAGAGCTTTTCTTAGAAAAATACTTTCCTCGTGACCATCGAGCAGATATGGAAAGGCAATTTCTGAGTTTGAGGCAGAAGGAGGATGAGAATGTCGCAAAGTATGAGGCTAACTTTACAAGGTTAGCGAGGCATGCTGCCGATTATATACGTAACCCAAGGAGTAAGATTGATCGTTTCTTTGATGGGTTAAAACCATTTCTCCGTCGAGCTTTAGTATCACAATCCTTTTCATCATACGAAGATATTGTCTCGTGTGCTATCAAGACAGAAAAAGAATTCTCTAAGTCTTATGACAACAAAGTAAAGCAAGAGAATAAGAGAACGGTGGAACAAGAGACAGATAAAGGGAAAAAGGGAAAGAAGGATTTTCCATTATGTGATAATTGTGGGAAGAATCACCCTGGTACTTGCCTAAAAGGAATGGGAGTTTGTTATAAATGTGGAGAAAAGGGTCACCAGGCTCGTGATTGCAAGGGAAAGAAAGAGGCTGTCAAAGTTGAATGCTACAATTGTAGATAAATGGGTCATTATGCAAATGAATGCCCTAAGCGTCAGGGAAACTTACCTCAGAAAAGGCCAAGGGATCAAGGACAATCTTATGATGTTACTACAGTTGAAGCAGAATAACTAATGTATTGGTGCTTTTGGACTCATGGATTATATTCTGGTTATTAGAATAATGTGATATATATATAAGGATTGTACTGCAGTACTTGTTGATTTCAGTAAGGTTTTAATATGATGAAGGTAATTATATTTTTAGTATGTGAAAATAAGAGAAACTTTACTTTGTTTGGGGAATCTGATAAATTGATTTCGGAATTAAGAGACCTTTTAGAGAAAGTCTCGACAGAGGTATTTTGGATAACTATAAAGGTTGGAGTGGATTAAGTTGATATTTGGATAGTATTGCTTAAGGTTAAAAAAAAATTTATGAAGATTATTTTTGGAATATTATGATACTATATTTTTAGGAAAAGGACAACCTGCAGGGTGGGGCATAACCCGTCGCGTCAGACAAAGCTGCAGGAATCGAACCCACAATCATAGTGTGACAGGCCTTTATTTCCTACCACTAGCCTACAGGAAGTCCCTGGTTATTACAAAATAATTTTACTAATCTAAATGGTATGTGTTAACATTTGGAACCTTATACAATTAGGATAAGTATAATATTTTTGAGTTCTATTACCCTTTTGAGTGAAAGATGAGTTGAAGGTTGAAACTCTAATTGTCAAGCATAAATATATATATACCTATCTCTTATTCAATGAATAAATTAATTCTTAAACTTTAGTAAAGGGATATTAAAACAAAAAAATGTGTTATCCTAATACCCTATGTCTTGTTGAACTGATGATATTTTAAATCAACATAGATTGATGTCTTTGAGGCCCTCAATTTGATAGTTGATTGTGATTGATGACCTCAATCACTCCCTACAAATATTTACGTTTTTCCTCCAATCATATGTCTTTAATTGCCACCAATGTTCTCCTAATCGAGATCATAATTGGGTGGTGACTTTTTCATTTCCCTTCCCCTCTTATTAAGGCTAAATTTTATTAATCTTATTTCCGATGTGGGTTTTCCACAAAGGTATTTTCTCTTTTCAACCTTTTATTTACAAAGAAAAATTTCAAATTGTGAGGACGCAATTTATTGAAGGAGGGGAGAATGTAACACCCCGAGCTTCCATGATACGCTTCTAATTCAATAATGTAATAGCTTGCATTGTGCGCAACATCAAGTTCTAACACACTGTAACTAATCAAAGTAGCCGTTATGAATAGTAATAACCACTTTTTAAAATTATAGAAATTTTATATTTCAAAATGGACTTCATTTTTGTATTCGTAATATCGAAATTATCCAAAGTTGAATTTTTTGTAATTTTCAGAGAACTTCCAATTTTTTATGAATAGTGAAAATTACTTAAAACAACTTTTTTAATCAAAATAATTTATAGTGATAAATTATACTATTTAGTGGGTTTAAAGTATAATTAGAATATATTTTTACCATTTTATCCAATGGTGGTCATTACAATTAATTTAACATTGAAATTGGATATAAACAATTGCCAATCTGTTGATATAAATTGTTTCTTAAAACACGCTATTTGTTGTGATAGCGGGAATTAATTATAAAATTAATTAATGAAACTTATATGTTTGGAATTTTGTAAAATAGACATCATTTTTGAATTCGGAATATCAATTATAGCTTAGGGTGAAATTTTGGCCTTGTTCTGAAAAACTTCAATTTTTGATGAATAGTGAAACCACTAAGTGGTAGTTAAATAACTGATTTTTCGTTTAAATGAAATATTACCACTTCTGTGATTTGATTTTCAAAAATCCGACATACATGGTTGTCATTAAGAAGTAAAATGTGGTTCAATGATATTAAAATAATTTTTTGGTGAATAGTAACTTTTAAGTTCTTAATCGCGATTAGAGGTAATTAGTGTAGTTTAAGGTACAAATAATGTTTTAATAATATGAGATGAGCATGAAACTTGTCCTACTCCTATTGGATGAGTCATGGCCGACCAAGACAACCCATGGGTCAACTTGGGGACCCCATGGAGCCACTTTAGTTGGAAAATGACATTAATATATATTTATTTAATGTTAAAATTAAATTGACACAAACATGAGTTATTTTACTAAAACAGTTTTTAAGTGGGGTTACACAAGTCCAACTTTTGACTATAAATATTCATTAGAAAGATAAAAATATTTCATACATCATAGTATTTTTTTTATAATTTTTAGACATTAAATAAATTAAATTATTTATGACATCATTATGATGCAGCGATTACCTCATTATTTAACGATTTAAATAAAATGAGAAGATAATGCAAAATCCAAGGCTTACACTTGTCCAAAGCCTATTGGATGAGGATATTTAGAAACCTTATCACCTTAGCCTCGAATTATATAAGTGTGGGACCTTTAGAATCCGAAAATCATTGTGAAATAATGTAACATTTCAATCTTTCCAAAAGTGCCCCTCCTCTCCACTTATAAAAGGCCCCAACCTCTCCCACCTCATTTACACTTTCAATCCATTTGGCTCGGCCAAACTCTGCCCAAATACTCTCCCAACTTCTCCCTCTTACTCCTAGAAGCCTCACTTTGGGCAGAACTCTTCCCAAGGAAGCCTTTGGCTCAAATCAAAAAGAGTTACCCGATTTTGAGGTAATGTCTTCTCTAATGTTGTTTTGTTTTATTTTTCTTCTCCAACCCCCTAAAATCCTTTTATTCATTTCTTATGTAACAACACCAGTATCCTGAATATACTAGGATGTTGTTATAAGAAGGATTTGATCTAAACTTACACACACCTACATCTAATGGTTAAAGAACATACGGTTTCTGTGGATGGTGAATTTCTGCCTCACGAAACGATGATTGTTCAACACTCATATAACACCTTCAAAGTTGGCCATTAAGATGTCACTATTTTTATATATGATATATAATATGTTTATGTTTTACTTATTCTTATGTATTTCTCATTTATGGAATACTTTATGATTTCCATTATGGGTAAAATGCTATAATTTCATTTTAGGAAGTGCGGACTACCGCCCCCTCAAAGTGATTTGAATCGTTAATGCCATATGTGGGATGTATAAAGGATGGAGTAAATGGTATTATACACTATATTATACTGGAATTATATTATACATTTATATCATTATGATTTAGTTACATTAAATATGAAATTTAAATGAAAGTAGCGTTCATGCGTACGTACGGCTTACCGTCTCCATGAACGGTGCATTTCATTTCTTACCTCTAAATGTTACGTAATATTATAAATGAATGTATATACTGGATATATATGATATATATGACATCTAAATCATGAATATAATTATGTAGATAATGGATATTCTACCACATAAACAACTTGTAATTATAAGATGTTTATTGTTGACTCAAGTACCAAAGATCGACAAAACGACCGTTATTAACTTAAATAATTACATAAAGTTCATAACATTGTAATAAGTGATATAAAAAGGATAATGAAATTGAAAATGGTTCTTAATAAGGTATATATTAACTCTAGTTTATTATTCAGGAGGTTAAAGAACGGTTGAGTCAAGTCAGACATGAGGTAAGGGTTTACTTCACAACCTCTTCATTATCCAAGGTTGTTTATACATAATTATCTACTAGGACCTCGTTATCATCCACATCCATGTTTCTTCAAAATGTATTTCAAATTTTTTTTATTATTTACAAGAATATGGTTTAAAGTCATTTATACCCTTTTTGACTTTTTATAAGAGGAATCTTTCCGTCTTTTTCAAAACAAGGTCCTTTTTAACCTTTTCGACAGAATTGAGGTAAGAATGTTTTTTTAACTTATACGGCGGGTGCGGTTATTTTCCGCCGTTATAAAATCTTCAAAGATTTCCTTACAATCTTATAAGAATATTTTCAAGAATTTTTTTTATATGGCTCTTAAATGATTTCAAAAATAGAAAGAGATATTTCTCTAAAAAGTGTTTTGATTTCATCTATGTCAACATCTTTTGATGGATTTTACGCTTATTTGAAGTTGATTTATTATAATACAAAACTTCTATATTGTATTGAAGGTTTTGTGATATGTTTGACTGTGGATGTGCTATTTTATACCATTCATAGTTTATGGTGAAATTATTGACATTTTGTATGCTAGTTTTAATACGAATGTTTATGTTATGTTTAAACCTTTTCATATGGGAATGCATTGGACTTAATATGTGACGGGTGGAGCCCGCTATAGCTCCTCGATGCATCGGAAGGTCTCATGAGACAAACTAGTGTCTTGGCACGAGGCCTTGACAAAATCTTATTTGTGGTCTTGGCACGAGGCCTTGGCTACGTGGTTATGATAGTCTGGCATTATGCATTCCATCATTATGAAAGTGGTTATTGATATTGCATGTGATTATTCGACCAGTAGAATATCCATGTAAAGAAGTAAATGGCATTATTCTCATTTTACCTTTGCCATATTATGTTGATGTTAAAGTTTAAAAGGCTTTTGTTTTAGTTATACATTGCCTTAAATGTTTATGTTTATTTATGAAAGCTTCCGCAATATTGTTACCCTTACTGAGCATCTGAGCTCACCCCTTTCAATGTTTTAATATTTTCCAGGATGTGAAGAAGTATTTTATGAATGACCTGCAGGGATAGTCAGAAGAGGATATTAGTCTGGACTATGAAGACTTTGTTATTAGTTTCTCACTTTATGATGTAATGTAACATTTATGAATGTATATAGTGTTTCCAAGGCTACTAAACTAATCGGTCTTTCGAGACTTGATCTTTTGTGATCATGCCAATGTTACGAAGTAATGCACCGACTCTGGGTAGCTGGGGTCGGGGCGTTACATAAATGTTTGGAAAGCTTGGATTATTTTAATGTGATTTTTAACATTGTTTTAAATGGGTTGTTTTGGGTTGTTGAAAAGTGTTTGAATCTAATTAATTGGTTTTGGAAATTTGGCTTTTAGCAACTGGTGTTGTTCTGGAAAGGGGTTTTTGCCTTGGTGGTTGTCAGATTATGAAAAGATACCTTGCTGAGTTTTTGAAAATGGGATAGGGATATTTGGAATAGAATGGTTATTTTTTGAATTTCTATTAAATGAAATGGATTGTGTTTTTAATCATATGGTCCTTGATGAAGTGTGGTTTGTTTTTTGAAATTTTAAAAGGGTTTTTAATTTGGTGGTTAATGTTACTTTGGAAGGTACATGATTTTTTTTGGAGTGATGATTATTTTATTTTAGCCTTTGTTGTTTTCATGGGTGCTCACATGCATGGTTTTATCGATATATGGATGAATGGCTAGTATGGCATGGTGTTTGGGTGCCCGGGCTGGCACAAAAATGTGTATATGAGTGAGACTTTATGAAACACCATTTGTGAATGTGAAAATACACCAAGTAGGTTTTTTTTAAATTGTTTTAAGCTGAAATTTTTTTGTGTTTTTGGTAAACTGGTTTTTATATGGGTTGCTTTTTCATGTTTTAGAAGTGTGGTTTTTTGGGTATGCTTCCTCGTGATCTGGATGTGATAATATTGGTGTGTCTTGAGATGGAATCTTGTTGGTGGCTCGGTTTTGGAGAAATGTTCAGTGGGTTTCTAAATATATGTTAGATGTTGTGAAGTGACCACAGATGGTTCTCCGTTGGCAAGACGTTCAGTTGATCAGCCTAAGGATTCATTTCAAAAATTAAATCCTCCTCTTCAGATAATGCCTCAACTCATTTGATGGAATAGAGAGATGTTTTAGATTGATTTAAAGTGGTTTTCTATTGTGATAATTCTTTTGGATATAGAAACTATGTTCAGTGATGTTGATCTATTTTTTCGTATTCCTTGTCCATTCTGCTCCATGTTCAGATTAAGAGAGAATGTTATTATGTATATTTGAGTTCATATTTAGATGAGGATTAGTTTTTGAGAAAGTGAGTTTCATGGGTTGTTGTGATCCGTAGCTCCTGGATGTAGTGCATCATATGCTTAAAACATTAGGGCTCCAGTAATAGGCCTCAAAGTGAAGCTTTTCACGCAGTTAGGAAATACCCAGAGGTGTGGGGAGCTTGAAAAATATCATACCTTCACCATTGTGGTAAGGAAATTTCTATGTTTTTATTATTCTTTCTCATCACTCTGATTTTTCATTTTTTCATAATGGGCATGGTGGACTTACCCCTCACGTAGTTTCTATCATTATGCTTTCTCGGATGTGGGTTTCCGATAAATGTCCATGTGTGGACTACCAATGTGAATCGTGTTCGGTCTTTGTTTTACCAGCTTATAGGTGGAGAGTGTTGGGTGGTTCCTCTGTTTATTTTTTGGTTTTAGTGACCAAACAATTGGGTCCCCTTCCCTATATGCCCTGAGCGGTGGTGGTTTTGATTCATGCCAAAGGTGTTGGCCCAGTCTTTGTCCCCTCTATTCGGGAGTGGGTGATTTAAATGTTCATGTTTTAACCCTCTAAACTTGGGTATATAGGATGTGGTGGGAGAGTTTTTATGGGGATTTGTGGGTAATTCCCGATTCTAGTTCATGTTTAATTCTTGTTTTTTCATTTCTAGTTGGTCTATAATGGTGGTGAGATCTATTTTGGGTCTTGAGGATCTTTCCTTTAAGGGTTTTTTGGGTGGTAGTTGTGATTTAATGGTGGGGAGCCCATTCCCCCCCCCACATAATTGGATTCCATGAGTTCTCTTTGGTTTGGGTGATCATTGGGTTCATTGGAATAAGACTCAACAATCAGGTTCTTGTCTTGGTTGTGGAGGTGGTGGTTTGATCTTTCAATTGATTCTCAGAAAGTTGTTGGGAATTGATGTTTTGATTGAGGTAAGAGGCTTAAGTTATGTTAATGGTGGATAAGGTGTAATTGTATTCATAGTCTGGACCATATTGAAAAGGAATCCTTAGGTGTTGATCAATCAGTTGGAATGTGTTGTGGTTTTTCGAGAGAAGAAAGCTTTAATGGTGGGGAGAATTGTCACACCCAGTTTTTCATGTCTTTTTTTATCTAGTTTATTAGAAATTCCAATCCTTTTTTTGGGTTTTGGGTGTGATGAATGTTCAGTTTTTAATTTCCATTTATATCTAAAAATCCTACTTTTGGTTCCACATTGCTTGTTTGGGAGTTTTTCGAGAAAGGGTGGTTACTTCATGATTTGGGGAAAACCGTGAGCCCATTTCCAGATTTAAAAACAAATTTTGTTTCTTTTATAACTTCTTTTTTTCAACACTTTTCACCCATTCAACTTCCCACTTGGCCTCACTTAACATATTCAAACCTCCATATTCTTTTGGACCCCTTTGGAATTGATAAACATGGGGATTTGGTTTTATTTATTCAGGTATTGGGCCAGCCCGTGGGCCCATTTCTAGTTTTAAAAAAATAATTTGTTTCTTTTATATCTTATTAATGTTTTAATAATATTCAGTGATTATATCTCCCACTCGAGACCAATAACCCTAGGCGCACCCCCATGTTCTATTTTCCCTTTTTGGACCTAATCTTAGTTGCGGATTAGGGAAAAACATCACAATGTTTCCCAAATCATCCATATTTTTCAAAGGTAATTTGTCTCATTCATAAATCATTCAATTCATTCTTTTTCCCCACAAATATTCTTCCCCTAGTTCTTACATGAATTAGAAGCCTCTTAAAGAAGTTCTAATCCATTACCTCCCCTCTATGGGTGTAGATATAAGGGAAGATGAAGATTTTTTCAGTTTCCAAAGTGACATTCCTTCTCCTTTCTCCTCCTTCCTTCTCCTTCCACTTTCATTTGCTTTCCTATTATCCCATGATCATAAAGGACCAAGGGTTATGTTATCCCATGATATTTTATAGGGTTTTAGTTTGTTTAGGGCTAGTCTTCATAGATATAGAGTGTCCAGAACCGTGGCCGGTGATATTGGGTCACTACTACAAAACTGGGTTTCCGCAACGTCACCCTTTAACAGTGCTAAAAAAAGCATTGTTAAAGGGTGCCTTTATCAGCGCTAAAAAAATCATTGTTAAAAGTAACCCTTTATCAGTGCTTTTTTAGCGTTGTTAAGGGGGCACCCTTTATCAGTGTTTTCTTTACTAGCACTGATAAAGGTGGGGTTTATCATCTCTTTTTCCTAGCACCGATAAAGTGTATATGTCAAACAAAAGCATGAAAAATAATATATTGCTAAATAAGTATATTTATATTAATATAAATATAATATATATTTTTTAAATATGTTTTAGATAAGAATAAATAGACTGTTACATTTAATATATAAGAAATTTAGCGAAAATTACTTTAAAATATTTTTAAAAATATTATTAATTAATAGTTTGCTAATTATCATAAACTAATAATCATTCTATAACAATTTTAAGACACAAAAAATCAAAAAAAAAAGAAAAGATCTAAAATAAGCTAAAAATGAAACTTAAACTTCAAATAGCCATAACTTTTGATCCAGGTGTCTATTTGAGCTCTACAACATATCAAATCAAAGCCTGAAATGAGATTTACGCGCTAGTCACCCAAGGGAACCTTCTGTCACATTTTTTGAGTCCAAAAAAGGCTCATAAGGCCTCTAAAATTGAGTTTTTAGTCGGGATACCCAAATGTTTTAACATTTGATGGAATTTTAGTTGTGTTTAAGGGGGTCTTTTTGCCCTTTTTCAGTGGGGAATTAATTTATTTCAATGGATTACATTCATATTCATATTATGGCTTTGAAATTTTATCATTTTTCATAATTTACTGTTATTTATAATCAAATACATAACAATATATACATATTTTTTATATATTCGCACATAAAAATTTAATTTTATAAATAAATAATTAAACATATTTACATATAAAATATATTTCCTAGTATATAAGCCTTATCTAAATATGAAAATAATATCCATTTTATTTAAAATGAAAATATATTAATATTTATATACTTATATAATGTGTATGTGTATATATATATATATTTGTGTGCGTCTATATTGACAAGCTGATATATATTATCTATATATTCTAGACATTTGTATATATATATTAATATATAATATTTGTAAATATATATATAAATATATGTGTATGTATGTATAATTTTATATACAGATATACATAATATGTGTGTGTGTGTTGAATATATGTATTTATTTATTTATAAACACACATAAAAATCATATTTTATAAATGCATTCAAAACTAATCTTATAAATATATATTAATATACTAATAAATATATTAATATATAAATATAATTATATATATATATATATTAATATATGGATATATATATATATATATATTAATATACAGATATATATATATATATATTAATATACGGATATATATATTAATATAACTCAATATATATATTAATATAACTAAATATATATATAATATTATAAATATATAAATATGTGTGTGTAAATATATATATGTGTGTGTGTGTTAATATATATATATATATATATTAATATACGAGTAAATATAACTAGATATATATATATAAATAAATAGATATATTAATAAATGAAGAGCAAGGCAATATGGTGGAGTGTTAAAGGATTAGGTGCGCATAAAACAGGTCCCGAGTTTGAATCCTAGAAGAGAGAGGTCGCGCGCGCAGGTGGGGAATAATGCCTAACGCTGTTAAAGGAGATGGGGGCGTTATTAAAGGCTGGTGGGGTGGCTGGGGAGTGTGAGATGCGGCTGGGGGGTGGGGCACTGTTGAAGGGGGGCTTCAAGAATTGTTGAAGCCCCTCCCCTGATATGTAGGAAATATTTTTTTTCTACTTTTTAACATTTATCACTGCTTTTTAAAAGCCCTGATAAAAGCGTCCTTTTATCGGTGCAAAAAAAGCGCTGATAAAGGCCCCATTTATCAATGTTTTTTTAGTGATGATAAAGGGCCCCTTTTATCAGCTCTTTTTTTAGCGTTGATAAAAGGGGCCTTTATCAGCGCTTTTTCTGAGTGCTGATAAAAGGGACCCCCTATCTTAGCCTCGATTAACAGTGTTTTCTAGCACTGTTAATGCCCCTTTCTAGCATTGATAAAGTACATATTTGCAGTAGTGGGTGTGCATTTCCTTTCTGCCATGGTTTTGAGGTAGGTTTCTCATTGCACACATCCTTTTTATTTGAGATTCATATATTTCATCGTATTTTCACCCTCTACATATTCTGAGTATTGTTTTATAATCCTTTATTAACTTTATTTGGTGTGCAAAGTGGTGTTTATGCCTTGTTTTGTGAAAAGTGGTGTTGTTTTTTCATAAAAGTGCACACCAAGTGTTTTTTAAATGTTCTTTTATCTTTCGTACCAGGTTTATGAGGTTTAGAACCTAGTTTATGGTATTTTTAACATGTTTCAGTTTCTTAAATAAAATTTTGGCATGCAATTTTTATTTTATTCCTTCTCAGGTGCTTAAAATATATTGTTTTGTTTAAAAGTGCATGTCATGTGTTTGGTAAATTTCTCGGTTGAATTTTATGTGTTAAGTGTGATTTAAAAATTATTTTTTTTGGATTTATAAATGCATTGGTAGCTCAAAAAATGGTATTTTCGGGTCCTTTAATGTATTTCCAATGTGGATTTGGTTCTATAAAAAATGGGTTTTGGTTTACAACATGTTTTGGCCCGAGTTGCTGGAAAATGGATCGTTTCACATCCTTATGAAAATGATTATGTTTTTAATATGTAACCTGAGTGTTTTAAGGGATTTATTAAAGTATTTTTGTGATTTAAATGGTGTCTATACACCTCTTTAATAAAAGTGAAATGCGTACCTTTTTCAAATGTTAGTTTTGAGAAAGGCTTAAAGACGCGTTTGACATTTTTCTTGTAAAAATGGTTTCTATGTGTATTTCATGTTCTATCTTTTGGGGCCACTTTATGGTCCATGAAATTGATTTATTAAATGTTTTTGGGGCTTCCAAATGTAGTTTTACATGTTATTTATGGGTTTTGGCCTTAAAAGAGCATTTTTTAATGGATTTTATGTGTAAGGCCTCGTTATACTTCTTGAAATTGTTTTATGGAAATTTAGGTTTTTTATTGATCCGTGAAGGAAATGTGAGACATGTGTGTGGGATGTTATATGTGTTTATGATTTTTAAATGTAATATTCATGAGAAAATTGCATTTTATTTATGTGTAACTTGTTTGAGAAGAAAAAGGGAAAACCCGGGTATTTAGGTGTGAGTACATGTACTAGTATGCTTGTGATCCGGAGGGGTTTTGTCCCTGTTCCATGTATAAAGTTTGACGATGAAAACACTAACTAAAATATGATGATGATGATATTGGGGACCACTAGGTTATGTATTATTCTCCTAATATTGGCTCATGTTCACAAGAACAAATATTTTTTATGGTTACTTTTACACCGAGATACAAGGTACCTGGGGCCCACAATGAATTAGTGCCTAGGGGTGTTCCTGTGACTTGTGCTCATTGGATATTTTTTACTCACCATTAGCATGTTATGTGTTTAGTTGGTAAATTCAGAAGTTTTTGTTCTTCATTTAAAATTTTACATTCTTTAAATCCTTCCACTTGAAAACTATTTTCATTTTTAAGTTTCACCTCTTTGAAAAATTGTTACTTGCATTCCTATTTATAAAACATGCATGTTTTTCTTTGATAATTATTATAGCATGGAACCCCATTTGGAAAAAATATTTTTATATCTTTTATCTCAAACATGAAATTTATGTTTCTTTTATTTTTATGTATTTTCATTAGGAATAGAATATCAGGATAACCCTCAGAGTTTTAATACTCACGCCTATAGTTTTCGCTCTGTTTTTAGCCCTTGTGCAGGTTTCAACTTGAGTTCAGTCGCTTTGGTGATGAGTATTAGTTGTGTTGGATAGTGAATAGTGGGGTCGCATGGTGTTAGTTTTTTCATTAGGTTTGTTCGTTTGGTTTTATTGTTTAGTTGTACTTTCAGTTCCTTATTTAAATAATGTTCAGATCAATTTTATATAAATGTGTATTGGGTTGTCCATTAGTTCCTCTATTTTCCTTATTCTTTATATTTTGGAGAAATGATTCCCTTGTCACTCTAAATGATTCCCTCGGTGCTTGTCTCCATCCTGGGAGGATCGGGAATGCCTCTTAGGACTTATCGTGGAGCGGCCCGGGTGACCGGTTCAGGGTCAACCCGAAATGGTTCGTGACAAAACGGTATCAAAGGTAGTTGGCTCCTAGAGGACCTTTATTTTTAGAGAGCCATTTGATATTTGTGGATGTCAAGGTAGATATAGTAGGATCTTTGGGACATGTGGGGTACGTTCGATAAGAGCATTGCGAACTCTTGCTCGTTCTAACCCTCATTTTTCCATGGGAATTCCGGTTTTATTAGTGTATTTGGTTATTATTGATTGTTTGGTGTTGGGATAAGACAATGAGAGTTAGACTAATGGTATCAGTGAGCTCGAAGGGCCTGGAATGCCATGTGGAGTATGTTCATGGTCCTAATAAGTCTCCCCATGTTGGTTTTGTGTTTGACATTTGGCCGCCAACCATATGGTCAAGTCACCCACCAACACCAGTTCACTTTTGTGGGTCTCTTAGACTTTTCTTGAATTCAGAATTTTGTTTTGGAAATCCTTGTTTGAGAATTGTGAAAATGGGTTTTAAAAGAATGGTTGGTTGTTGAAAAGTGGAAAATGGGTTTTCAAAATTTAATATGAGAAATTTTTTTGAATTTTGGGTTTTGTGAAAAACAAATCTTTGGGGTAAATAGGAAATGATTAAATAGGATTGAATTTCCTTAATCTAAACCTATGGTTTCATGAAATGAAATGTTTGGAAATATTGGATTATTTTAAAGTGGTTCTGAAAATTGATTTAAATGGGGTGTTTTGGGTTGTTGAAAAGTGTTTTAATATAATGAATTGGTTTTGGAAATTTGTTTTTGAGCGACTAGTGTTTTTATGGAAAGGGGTTTTGGCCTTTATGGTTATCAGATTATGAATAGAGACCTTGCTGAATTTTTTAAAATGGGAAAGTTATATTTTGAATAGAATGGTTATTTTTTGATGTTCTATTAAAGGAAATGGATTAGGTTTTTAATTAGATGGTTCTTGATTAAGTGTGGTTTATTTTGTGAAATCTGAAAATGCTTTTTCATTTGGTGTTTAATATTTCTTTGGAAGGTACATGATTCTTTTTGGAGTGATGATTTCTTTATTTTAGCCTTTGGTGTTTTCATGGTGGCTCACATGCATGGTTTTATGGATATATGGATAAATGGATGGTATGGCATGGTGGTTGGGTGCCCGAGGTGGCAGGAAAACATGCATATGTGTGAGACTTGATGAAACACCATTGGTGAATGTGAAAATCAACCAAGTTGGTTTGTTTTTTCAATGTGTTTTAAGCTAAAAATTTGTTGTGTTTTTGGTAAAGCGATGTTTATATGGGTTTTATTTTCATGTTTTAGAAGTTTGGTTTGTTTGGTATGATTCCTCATGATCTGGAAGTGATACTCTTGGTGTGTCTTGAGATGGGATCTTGTTGGTGGCTCATTTTTTGGAGCAATGTTCAGTGGGTTTATAAGAATATGTTGGATCTTGTGAAGTGACCACAGATAGTTATCCGTTGGCAAGACTTCCAGCTGATCAGCCTAAGGATTCGTTTCAAACATTAAATACACCTATTCAGATGATGCCTCAACTCATTTGATGGAATAGAGAGCTGTTTGGGCTTGATTTAAACTATTTTACAATTGTGATAATTCTTATGAATATAGAAATTGTTTTCGGTGATGTTGATCTGTTTCACCATATTTCTTGTCAACTCTTCTCCTTGTTCAGAGTGAGAGAAAATGGTGCTATGTATCTTTGAGTTCCTATTTAAATGAGGGTGTGTTGTTGAGAAAGTGAGTTTCATGGGGTGTTGTGATCCTTAGCTCCTAGATGTGGTGTATTAGATGCTTAAAACATCTGGGATCCATTCATAGGCCTCAGAGTGAATATTTTCATGTAGTCAGGAAATCGGATGAGGTGTGGGGAGCTCGACTAAGCTCCTACCTACACCGTTGTGGTAAATAAATTTCAATATTTTTATTATGGTTTCTCATCACTCTGATTGTTCTTTTTTCACAAAGAGCGTGGTGGAATTACCTATAAGGACTCGACCTTATAACATTATATAATCTTGAATTAAATGAATAATTCACATTGAGGATCTTTTCAGGTTTAGATTTTTAAAGAATTAGGCCATAATTATTACATTACATCTCAAAAATTACAAAGTAGACACTTCTACTCAGTTTCCATTTTTTCATAAAATAAAAACACATAAAAAAATATTCATGTCTAGTTCCATGTTTTAGACAGCATGACTTTTCCTCGATCCCATCCTTGACCCTATTCAACTTTATGTCCTGTGAAAAACATTTCAAAAACATAGGCGGAGCATAAAAATCTCAGTAAGGATTACACAAAGAATGAAAACCGTTAGTTTTTCAAAATAACAAGTAAACCTTGAATACCTTTATCATAATTAATAATTTTAACCTTTATGATGGAGTAAATATTGTTTACTAAAATAAAATATCATTTCATACCATTTTGTAACCAAAATATTACCATAAAACCCATAGAAATCACACATAACATATATAGGTAACTTGGGACATAAAGGAAAAACCATACGGTCGACTTCCACACATATCACTAAATTGAATAGGCATATGACTAACTTCCATACCCAATGCATTGGAGTTTATAATGTAACCACCCATCCCGGTTTATCATGGCACCACCCGTCATTTGGTTTATCACGTAACCACCCGTCAAATGTCCAAGTACCATTATAAATCATAACACATAAAAAAAGCATGAAGGAAAGATAACATTTCCATATTGCAATTACAATATATCATTTCAAGATATTAACATAATCAATGCTTTCTCAAAACCATTTAAAACATTTAATAAAGACATTTTTTAATCAAAGTGTCCCATACCACATTGAAACTTTTAAAGGTATGAAAATTGTAAAACATTAATGTCTATATAAATAAATCCTTAAAACCATTTTGAAAACATGGACATTAATGAGAAAGATCTTGAAGAATAAATCTTTAAAATATTTAAAATGATATTTTAGTTAAAGAGTTCATAACCAAATGAGAGATGCTTGAATACAAATAATTGAGGAATAAAATTAATAATCAAAGCTTATAATATCATGAGAGCAAGGATATTCATGATATAATATGTCAAAGGGAAGTATATACACCATATAAAAGTTAATTGGTGTATAGAAACAAATAAGTATCAATGGAATGTAAATTGAGACACAATACCTTGCAAAGATCAAATCCTTAGATTAAAGAATAATCAATGACATAATTATGTGTGAAAAATATAAATACACTCAATCTGATTGGATATTCAGTGTAAATAAATAATAGGACATTCACACATGTTCTTTTAAAAACAAAACCAATGACTTGGATGTTTAACTCAATAAATGGAAATTGAGTTAAGATTACCCTTATCAGGTTCAAATCAATGCCTTGAGAAATTATGAATGGATTGATTATGTGTATCAAAATTATATCCACATAAATAGGGTGTAAATTACTAATTAAAAAAAATAGTGACTCCAAACATAATCATATCATGACATAATAAATAAGTATAAGATTTACCCAAAGAATGGAAATTTGGGTTAAGAAGTTCCCTTATGAAAATTCAGCAGCCTAACAGCGTCAATTAAAAATTCAGAAAATGAGTTGATGAGAAAAAAGGGGTCTCTCATCACATTTACATAAAACTTACATCAATAAGGATTTATAATAACATATCCCAACATTTGAAAATTGAAATTTAAAGACATAACATAATTGAAGTCTTTTACTAAAAGAGTACGGTGAACGGTTCCCTTACGAATTTTTTAACTTACGAAACATTCACCACATAAAAAAGGATCATACAATGAAGATGTAAATAACCATAAATTAAATTATAATATACAAATAATACAATCATATGAAGTACATACACCACACAAAAGGAAATAGGGGAAAATATTTCATGAATCTCACAGGAATAAAAAGTGAGATGAAAACCCCTTACCACGTTGTAGTTAGTCAGGTCATATGACAAAAAGTTAATAACCACCAAATGAATCATATAAGACCATGAATATAAAGATAATCATGATAATATATATCAAATGGAAGTAAATAATGCACCACATTCAATAAATAAGTGGCGAACCATGGAAATCTCCTGGAATTAAAAGTGAGATAAGAAACCCCTTACCTCGTGTCTAACTTGACCCGTTCGTTCTTTAATTTCCTGAATAATAAACTTAAGTTGATTTATACTTTATTAAGAACCTTTTCAAGTTTTTTATTCCTTTTATATCAATTATTACCATGTTATAAACATCATGTAATCATTTAAGTTAATAATGGTTGTTTTGTCAATATTTGGTACTTGAGTCAAAAATGAACTTCTTATAATTACAAGTTGTTCATGTGGTCAAAATTCAATTATATATATAATTATATTAATGATTTATATATCAATTATATCATATATATCCAGTATATATATGTATTTATAATAGTACATCGCATTTGGAGGTAAGAAATGAGATGCATCATTCATGGAGACGGTAAGTTGTACGTACGCATGAATGCTACTTTCATTTCTATTTCATATTTAATGGAATGAAAACATATTGATACATAGGTATATTATAATTTCAGTATAACATCATATATAATTTTAGTGTCTCTGTCCTTTATACATTCCACGTATGGCATGAACGAGTCATATCTCTTTGAGGGGGCAGTAGTCCGCACTTTCTCAAATGAAATTATCGTATTTATCCATTATATAAACCATAAAGGTATGATATAAATGAAAAATACAGAATTTTAGATACAATATAAATATAATATATATCACATATAATTATAGTTCCATCTTAATGGCCACCATAAGAGGTGGTAGGAGAAGATTGAACAATCATCGTTACGTGAGGCAATAGTTCGTCGTCCACAGAAACAGTATGTTTTTTACCCATTAGATGGAGGTGTGTATAAGTTTAGTTTGAATCCTTCTCATAAAAACAACCTATTATATTGAGGATAATTTTGTTTTTATAAAATAAGGTAATAAAAATAGTTTAGGGGGATGGAGAAGTAAAACAAAACAAAATAACTTAAGAGAAGACGTTACCTTTAAATCGGGTAACTCCCTTTGGTTTGGACCAAAAGGTTTACTTGAATTGATTTCTTCATAGGGGAAGTCTTCTAGGAGGAATATAGGTATTTTGGAAGATTAATTTGGTATATGTTGTACTATACAAGGGGCTTAAGAAGTTTTATGAATGGGTTAGAAGTGGTGTCCTTTTATAATGGGGGGAGGGGCTCTTTAGGAAAGTTTGAAAATATTATTTTATTATATAATAATTTTTCAGTTTCTAAAGGTCAAAAACTCATTAAATTATAATATAAAATGACTAATGTTCAAAGTAAAATCATCCAATAATAATTTTCCAGGTTTCGGATAGTTTTTAAATTTTATAATCTCATTTATTTAAATCATTCATTAATGAGGTAAACACTACATCATTATTGTGTCATAAATAATTTTTTTTATTTGATTTCTAAAAATTATAAATAAAATACCATGATTTAGGAAATATTTTTATATTTATAATGAATATTTATAGTTGAAAAGATAATTTATATAACCCCATGTAAAAATTTCTTTACTAAAAGATATATGTTTCTGTCATTTTTTCCTTTAAGTTAATTAAAATAAAGTGTCATTATCACTCCCAAGTGGCTCCATGGGGTCCCTAAATCGACCCAATGATGTTCGTGATTATAAATTTACCACAAAGTATGATTAGGACACATGTTGGGGTAATTTAATATTATTATAATAATATTTTTTTACACTTATTTACCAAATTTACTATTTAACCATGGTAAATAAAATATTTACCGAAGTAAATATTCATAATGTATAAAAAAAGTTACCTATTTACACCATTTGAACCTCATGATTCCAAATATGGAATCCTTTTTTCCAATTTCAAAACATATAAGTGGAATAAATTAATTTAAAATTAATTTTTGCTATCAAAAGAAAAGACGTGTTTTTATTAAATAATAACTATCAAAAGATTAACAATTGTTTATGTCCAATTTCAAAATGAAATTACTTCTAATAACCAAAATTGGATTAAATGGTAAAAAATTAATCTAATTACAATTTAAAACCATTTAAAAAGATAATCTAACCATATAAATATATTATATTAAAAGGTAGTTTTGAATTAAAATACAGTATTTTTCGCTATTCATTAAAAAATAAACATTATTAAAAAAATACCAGAATTTCATCCAAAGTAAATTTTGATGTCCTGGTTCTAAAGAAGAATATTATTTTGTCAAATATAACATATAAATGTGACAAAAACTAGATTTAAAAATGGTTCTCCATTAAAAGGCGGTAAAATGACCTTATAAAGAACAATAGAGTATTTCATGCGTAAAATCATATTCTTTCTTATTTTAAGACTAAAATTTATTGGATAAATGTAAAGACATTTAAAAAACATATATAATAATATTTTAGTAGTTATGTTCATTCCCACCAATACAACGACTATGTGTTAACTACCATTTAAAATAATAATAATAATATATTATTTTTCGGTATAGCTCAAAGTTGAGTGCAACATAAGATTTCAAAGAAACTCGTTGTCGTGTTTTGAGTATGCTATCAAACAATGTGTACTATTTAAAGTAAAATTAATATTTAATTCACAAATATTAATAAATATGAAAATTTCCTATTCTTTATTTACCTGCGATGTTACATCCTTCCCCCCTTTTGGGAATTGCGTCCTCACAATTTTAAAATTGGGTTCAAAAACATCATCAAGAGTCCCACATCAGAAAAAGATTCAATAAAACTATCACTTTAAAATAAAGATAAGTACAATGGTCACCCGAGACAAAAGATACTAGGATTCCAAGAAAACATGGATATGGAGGAGAAAAAAGACCATCAAGTTCTGAAGGAGAGTGATAGAAAACATGATTAGGAGAAATTTAACCACCATAAAATCACAAAATTATGATGGGTTAAATATTCTTTGATTCCCCAGTAGGAAAAGTTAACAGACAACGTTTTCTTTTTAAGTTACTTTTCATAAAGTTGAGGAATTTATTTATGAGCTTAACTAAAAACATAAGGAAATATAGTTACTTGTCATGTAGACTTTCATCCTTCACTAAATTTCAACCACAAACTCATATATTCTCCAAAAAATGAGTATTAAAACTGACTTGGTCACATTAAAAGTGCTAGAATAAATTTCTAGAGTATCACATAATCCACAAAGGATGAACTATATATTTCCTCTATCTTTATACATTTACCAAAACCAAAATGGTTAGTAAGAGATTAGATAATCCACAAAAAGGATAATCCATTATAAAAAGAAAAACTACTCTTAATCTCAAAAATTCAAAAAATAATACCCATGGTTCAACAAAGACCATTCAATGCACAATTGTCATTAAAATTCTTCAAAATAATCCTAACTATGTTTGAAACCCAAAATTCAGAAGAATTTGATTATATAGTCTTCCACGATAAATCTTAACATTTATCTCCAAATAACATAGACTACTCTTAAAGTATCATACTAAAGTGTAATTAACCTAATCACATATTCTATATCATAGGTTAATCATTTCAAGAAATAACCCAAATGACCATTTTCCACAATAAATACATATATTTTTTCAAAATAAAAATTTCAACCATTACTCCACAAATTAGATCCCGTAGTATTCTATTTTCCTTAATCATATAATGTTCCCCAAAAGAGAGAACATCTTCCAAAATAACCTTTATCACTTAATAACTAAATCATTTTCCTATATTAACGATATCCATTTGATAAAACATAAGTTTCCAAAATCAACTTATTCTTGATCCATAAAATCATTTAACTAAAAAGAATGAGTCATACTAACCAGGGACTTCTTATAGGCCAGTGGTAGGCAATTTACCCTTTTCTTCCTTTGGTTGTGGGTTCGATTCCCATGGCCTTTCCAGACATGACGAGTTGTAACCCATCTTACGGTTTTTCATTTTTATAAAACTCAAAAATAATCCTAACATGTTTTAACCTAAAAGGTTTTCTTATACCTTTCATTTTAATCCCAACACATTAAAATCATAACATATTAATTTATGAAGCCTTATATATGTTGTCCTTTTTTCTTATTTCACCTCTATATGATAAAATAAAACTATTCCTAATAGAAATAACAATATAAAATCATCATGGTGTTCATATAGTCTCATCGTCATCTTATTCACCTAGATAGAAGGTCCATGAATTAAAAAAATGATTTAGAGATCCTTCAAAATCATTTTATTCCTTAATCCAAATACACCTTGTACAACTTGGGTCATATGGGTGTTCACAGAAAAATAGTTTTGGAAAATAATCATGTATGACATGTAAGTTTAAAACATCTAATAAAACATTATTTTTTTAAAATAGTCAGACTGATTTTGAGTTGAAACTTTTAATCAATGGTCCTTTTAAAATACCATAAGTATGTGCTGAGAGACTATATTGTAAAAGAAAATATAAATAGGTTGTGCAAGGGTCTCATTCTTTAACACCTTTTTCAAAATCATAATATGCTTCAAAATCTCATGATAAGAAAAATATTTGAAAATTCCTTGATAATATTTACCTTTCTTGAAAATATGATAATATTGTCAAAATAGGATTTGATTAAATACAACCCATGATCCATGATGATATCAATGTATAGTGGAGGTGTTTGATATCTCAAAAAATTTCTTGCAAGTGAGTTGTATGTTTGAAAAAGTTTCACAATCATCCGAACACATCTTTGTAATAATTATTGAAAGCATGTCATTAGGAAGAGATAGGAATGTCATTTGAGACCCTCCTCCTTCCATTTGTAACTGACTTTCCTTGATCTAAAAAATTTAGAAAATAAGGATTTAACTAAAAAAATAGAAATAGGGACTAACCATGTGTTTAAAAAAAACTCATAATCCCTAAAGTTGTCTAAACCGACCTCTGATACCAACTATAAGGACCCAGCTTTATAACATTACATAATCTTGAATTAAATGAATAATTCAAATTGAAGATCTTTTTAGGTTTATATTTTTAAATAATTAGGTCATAACTATTACATTACATCTCAAAAATTACAAAGTATACACGTATACTCATTTTACATTTTTTCATAAAATAAAAACTCTTAAAAAAAGAGTCATGTCTACTTCCATGTTTTAGATAGCAAGACTTTACCTCGATCCCATCCTTGACCCTATTCCACTTTATGTCCTGTGAAAAACATTTCAAAAACATGTGATAATCATAAAAATCTCAGTAAGTATTACACAAAGAAGGAAAACTGTTAGTTTTTTTAAAATAACAAGTAAACCATGAATACCTTATCATAAGTAATAATTTTTACCTTTATGAAGTAGTAAATACTCTTTACTGAAATAAAAGATCATTGATTACCATTTTCTAACCAAAATATTGCCATAAAACCCATAGAAAGAACACATAACATATATAGGTAACTTAGGACATAAATATACTTAAATTTAATAACCATACGCTCAACTTCCACACATATCACTAAATGGAATAGCCATACGGCCTACTTCCATATCCAATGCATTGGAGGTTATAACTTAACCACTCGTCCTAGTTTATCATGGCACCACTCGTCATTTGGTTTATCACATAACCACCTGTCAAATTTCCAAGTACCATTATAAATCATAACACATAAAAAAAGCATGAAGGATAGATAACATTTCCATATTTCAATTACAATATATCATTTTAAGATATTGACGTAATCAATGATTTATCAAAATGATTTAAAACATTTAATAAAGACATTTTGAATCAAAGTATCCCATACCATTTTGAATCAGTAGTGCTAAGAACACAACTTATAATTCCCATGTAAATGGTTCCGGATGATATTTTTTAAATGTTAACAGATAGTTAATCCCACGTGTCTATTGGGAGAAGGATAAATTATTATAGTTTTGGAATGAATGTTTTTGTGTGTCATATACTCAACTAAAGGATCAATGATGCTTGAATCATTATCAATAAATGATGAAAATATATGTAAAAATATAATAACCGATTGTGGAAGGGTAAATCATTTTAAGGTAAAACTAAAAGTGAAGGTCATGAATATATACATTATGATATTTAGACAATATGGATCTAAACACCTTAGGCATTATTAACGTATAAAATTATTTAGTTTTAACAAATAAGAATTTTCAAATATTGGTAGGTCACAAAGATTTTTGAATTAGTTCAGCTAGAGAGAGTGAACTATTCCAAGGGTAAGATAGCTGTAAATATACTTCATATGATTCTTTTAAGTGTTTATTATAAAATGTAAATTTGAAGTATGGTATATTCATGGTCAGAAGATATGAGTTTCTTTGGGTTGGTGGGATAAAAAATAACTTTACCAATCATTCATTGATAAACACAATGTAGCATGAAGTAATTCCTAAACACACATTTCATTATCCACATCCAATCTATGTTGTTAAACAGGAGGATAAATGGAGAGTCTTACATGTTATCATTGATCAATATTATATAGCATGGAGAAGTTACTAAATGAAAATTTCTTTATACACATCAGATTCATGATATAAGTAAAAGTAGAATCATTGTTGAAACTTATATTCATTACTGATTCTTCCATTATTTTTAAACACATGCATCACATATAAAGATGTTATCCCATGAAAATATTCCAACTATCATGAAGACAGATATCATATGATTTATAGCTTTATTGAAATCGATTATTTCATAATAATATGTGTTTAGATGGAAATATTTTGTTAGGATATAAACAATATTTATTCATGAAAAACAAAAAGTGCATCAGTAGTAATATCCTAATATTCTATGGATATTACATAAATGTATATAACATAAAAGTTATAGTAAAATGCTAAAATCTATTTCTACAAAATGGTGAACATGTCTATATGAGATATAATGAGAGAATTATTTACATAGATTTAGTCAAATCTGATGATGCTCAAATATTTGGTATAGGGAAACATTTCACAAGATCATGTGGAAAAGGAACATTCTAAAGACGCGTACTAAGTTTGAAGGATAATACCATGGTAACGGTTATATATTCACTACGGATGATAGTACATCATTTACTATCAATAATAATTTATAAAAGTAGGAAGGATATTGCAATTATCAAAGATTGATAAGATCTATTAAAAATCAATAATGGATTAAAGTTATCAGAATATAGGGGGTTTATTATTTTCAATACTATGGTGGGTATTCAAGTGATACTATACATGGGTGGTACAAGAGTCGTACCAAAAAGTCTCGTTTGGTTATAAAAATCTCTTATTCTTAAATCCATTGTAATTTTTCATGTCATAGGTACATTTTATGGTAATTTTATTTAACATTGGATGTCAAGACCATAAATCATGGAAGGTGTCTATACAATGAAACAAGATATGAATAGTGATGCCATAGAATATTAAAAAGGGATATAATTTATTAAAATCCATCATCTGATTGATGTAAGGAACAAGATCATATAAAATTCATTATGAATGAATTTATGCCATGTTTCTACAAGATGTGAGGGTAGAACCAATATTTCCAAGTGAAATATGTTTTATAACATAAGAAAAAGAAACTATTGGTCTTATAGTAAGTTAATACAAGAATTAAAGCAACTCTCTTGAGATTTAATTAAATTAGAAACTACAATTCCATGGAACATGATCTACTAAGGTAGATCTAAAGGCTAATTAATCCTAGTCAATAGTACATATAATGAAAATTTATTGAAAAAAAGTTGGAACAACTCAATAGAGAACTGTTACTAATTTCACATGGCATAAATCTCTCCAAGAGTACATACAGGGGCATATGAGGAGATTAATGTGGTGAGGATAATTCCCTATGATCTTAAAATGTATTAATTACATATTCCAAGATATTTACTAAATATTATATTTCTAACACAAACTATATGGTAGGAAAATATCAGTTATATCTAGGATAATTATAAGGGAATAATTCAAAACTATCCAATTGTACTTGACCATGTATAGAAGGTATATACCTGGTATTTGGAGAAGAAATGTAACGACCCAAAGTTTCATTAATGGAAAATACCTCTTGATATTATTAAATGTCTCTTTATATAAAATGTTTTTATAAAATGTCAACTTCATTGGTTTTATGATAAGAATTGTGACCGTTACTTTTATAACCGTTGAACAGTGATCACATGATTAGTATAAACATAGGGCTTTAACACATCCAATTTTACATAGACAAAGGAAGCGATGGCCTCATCCAGTAGAATTTCCCCATACGAAGGCCATTTATCAGAGCTCAGAAAAGAGGTGGCGTCCTCGGGCTTCGCTCTTGACCAAGCCCAAGCTGAGCTTCACCATGTCAAGCTCGAACGGGACCATCTACGGGAGAAGTGGAAGTTGATAGAAATTACCACTCGAGCGATGTTATCCGAGACACCCCAAGATTCTGTCATCATCGCACACCTTACCCTTAGGTCTTATGCGGTTGTTTTAAGGGGTTATGTAACTAATCGATAGTACAATGTTCATGTACATTATTTTTGTATATAATAATGAATATAATTTCTTGTCATTATTGATACATTGTAAATAGTTTTTAAAGTACAAATGGTGTTTTTAGTTATTATTTAATTATGAAATCTATTTTATTAAATTAAGGGATTTTTTAATTAAATAATATTTTAATAAAATAATATTGTTATTATTAAATTAATTTTTATTAAATATAAATGATCTTATAATTTTATGAATGCAATTAAAATTTTTATTAAGGTTTGAAAGCCATTTCTGTCAAAACCTGTGAATTTTGGATAAATATCGGTTTTTATTTTAAAAGGTAAAATTCACATATTTAGAAAATTATTTAGTTAAAATAAATGTTATTTTTGGAACCAGGACGTCGAAATTATCCAACGGTGAATTTTTCATAATTTTCTGAGACAGTCAAATTTTTGGGTAAAAATTAAATATCGTTTAAATATATAATGTGTTTTATGACATCATAATGACCCAATAGTGATGTAATAAAATACTATAATATTTATTTTCAGCCAATATATGTTTTAACATTAAAATAATGTGATTTTGGATTTATTTGACTTACTTTTCAAAGCATTAATGGACCCCTCAAGACTTATTCAACACTTTGTCTTTTAAAATTAATTTCCATGGGAGTGTGACTCACCTCCACATAAGAAACCTTATTATTTTAAGAAGTTCGGACTTTGGATTTATAAAATATTTTTTTACTCTTCCCTTTTCCAAAAACCATGGGCAAAAACCATGGGATGGTTTGTGGTTTGGATTAATTTAATATAAGGGGTCCCAAACCTAAAAAATAAAGAATTCCCTCACCTTTCCTATATAAACCCACCCAAGCTCCCACTTCCTCTTCACTCAAAGCCTTTGAAGTTCGTCCAACCTCTGCCATACTCTATCTAGCCTTTGGAAGCACACTTCCAAGGAAGGGTTTTTTCTTCCTTTCTCATTTTTGTCCAATTTTCTTTAAGTTGTTTTTCCCTTTTAATTTCAATTATAAATGTTGGGGTATGGTTTCGAACCTCCCTCATACTGCCCTCTTTGTGTTTGAATGATGGGACACCCTTTCTCTCTCATTAAATGCCTCCCATGTATACCCGTTACTATGCCGAAATTCTGAAAGGAACTTCTCTCCCCTCTTTTACATTCAAGCAATACTTTTGTATCAAGAATATAAATTCCATTAAAATTGTTGGGACATGTATCTATATGACCCCCTTACTGTCCATTAAATGTATATATGATGAGTAACCCCTTTCTCTCTCATCAACCATTTTTATGAATTCTTATGTCACGTCGTTACGCTGCCGAAATCACAACACTTTTCTAAGCCAATGTCATTTTGTAGTGAATACCATGCCCATTTCTCCATCAAGGGTATTCACCTTTATGCACATTTACTTATTGATTATAAAGTTACATTTATGAATTCCACATTCCTTTATCATGGAATAAATGATTATGTTTTATGAATCCATGTTTTATGATCCATGTGGCACACTTATGCATGAAATGAAATGTTTAAGAAGGGTGCACCCTTATAGCGCTCCAATGCATTAGGCAAAGTATAGTATCATGATACGTCATGTGCAATGAGTGTTGACTCATGCTAATTCAAGTGCAATGAGGGTTTACTCGTGCTTTATGTGAAATGAGGATTTACTCATGCTCCATGTGCAATGGGCCTTGGCTCATGCTAATTCCATGTTAAGTGTTGTTGCCACATTTCCATGTTATGATTATCATGATTTATCATGCCTTTATGTTCATGTTTTTCTTATGCCCTATTGATATGCATATTGTCTAACATGTATTGTACTCCTCAAGTTATTCCATGTGTACTCCCTTACTGGGCTTTATAGCTCACCCTTTTCTTATGCATGTCCTCAGGTTATCCTATGCAATGCTATGTACGAAGGAATGTAGTGGCCATGTAAAGGAAGTTTTCAATAAAGATGTTGTATTTCATGTTTCTAGTTTTTATGTAATGATCCTAAGCCCCAAAGACACTAAACCTCTCGATCTTATTTGTTGTATCAAGTGAAGTTTTATGTAATAAATCATGTTTAAGTTTTTAATAAAAGCAGGGTTGTCATATTTGGTATCAGAGCATAGGTTTAGTTATTTTTGGGATTAGGAAACCCTAGTAAATCCTTAGATACAAGACTAAGTATAATAAAAATATCCCTAAGTTTTGGTAAGTACTGAGTAAGTGGTTTATCAGACAAATACATCCCTGTCTGGATACGAGCAGGTAGAGGCGGCTCTGGCACAGATGTATCCTAGGGGTAAAACCCGAAAACACCGCTTTGAGCTAGACTCGAACGAGAACTGGTGCATGACAACGTTCCTTGATGCACTCTTGGTTATGACACTCCCGGGGGATATGTTTTGATAAATTCACAAGATAAGTATGAACCCTTATTAAGGGAATTAAAAAAAATGCCCCTAAGAATATATGTTAGAAAGTAGATCATGATAAGCATAGATTGAAGCCTATAGACTCATGAGTTAATGAAATGAAAGTTTATTTATAAGTCATCAACTTTTGTCTTTGGATTACCCTTTATGTGTTACCCCTAACTTTCCTTTTACTCCAGCCAATGGTCGGTAATAGGAGTACTCGGGCTAACAACCGTTGTGAAGATTAGTGTGATGACTGTACTAATGAGATGCCAAATCCAATGGGAGCGAGAATCACAAAATTTGTCACACTTCTCTCTTAGCTAACTCAAGTTTTGAATAGAAACACGGGTCAAGAGGAATGTTCAACCCCCCCTAAGAAAGAACAAGTCTCTATCGAGAGCTTCATGAGACAAAGGCCTCCTACTTTTAGTGGATCATCCGATCCCACGATCGCTGAACAATGGATCAACTCCATTGAAAAGATCTTCTCCATCCTCCAATGTTATGAAAAAGAGAAGGTTCTCCTGGAAGCTTATCGTATGGAGGGTGAAGCTGATCAATGGTAGACGTTGATAAAAAATACGAAGCCTGAGGAGGAGATCGAGGCGTTGGAATGGAAGGATTTCCGGAAGATGTTTTTTGATATATATTTTCCGTGCACCCTCCGACTTAATATGGAAATGGACTTCCTTTACCTCAAGAAAAAAGATGAATAATCTGTTGGAGCGTACGAGTAAAACTTCACAAGGCTTGCATGATATGATTCCGTCTTTGTTGTTACCCCTGAATGCAAAGTTGACCGCTTCTTTGGTGGGATAAATCCTAGCTTGCGGAAAGAATTAGTGATCCGTGACTTCGAAAGCTATGAGGAAATTGTCCAATGTGCCCTCAAGGTCGAAATGGAGATCGGGGAAGCATAGGGGTATCGTGGGGACAAGAAGCATAAGGTGGACTTCAATGCTGGTGGTCCGATGGATAAACCCAACGGTGCTAAGAAGATACAACACCCCACTTGCCAAAAGTGTGGAAAGAAGCACCCTGGAAATTGCATTAAGGGGATGAGGAAATGCTTCAGGTGTGGAAGAGAAGGGCACCTAGGTGTTAACTGTCAACAAGAAAGACCCAAAGCTGCGACAGAGGATAGGAACACTCCGTTCGAACCTCAACGCGTTGTTCAATGCTACAAATTCAAAGAATCGGGTCATTTTTCAAATCAGTTCCCTAATCCAAGGGTTTTTGGAGGAAACCAACAACCTCCAAGGCAGCAAGGAAGAGCTTTTTCCATCACTTCTGTCGAAGTAAACCTCGACAACGAAGTGGTGATAGGTACACTAGTTATTCATTAAAGAATAGAAAACATACTTTTTGATTCAGGTTCTACGCATTCTTTTATATCTCAAAAGTTTAGTAGAACAATCACAGCACCACCACAAATCATGGAAGTGAAGATGTCGGTGAGTACGGCAAATGGGGAAATCATTGCATCCCATGAATATAAGTCCTCCCCTGTTATAATCTATGGATTGAATTTCCTGGCGAACCTCGTCATACTCCCTCTAGTGGAATTTGATGTAATTCTTGGCATGGATTGGCTTTCCTTATATAGAGCCAATATAAATTGTCGGGAGAGGGAAATCACACTCCATATAGAGAATCGACCCCCGATTCTTTACAAGTGTCAGGAGGAAGATGAATCTCCTTTAGCTCCATCATCTCAAGCATGGATATTACTGCCTTATGAGAACACGTATCTGGCTCAGATGATTGAGTCCAAGGAAGAAACCATCCTTGAAGAAATGCCCATTGTGAGGGAATTCGCTAAAGTGTTTCCTGAGGAACTGCCTGGTATTCCTCCTAGAAGAGATGTTGAGTTCTCAATTGAACTTATACCTGGGGAGCTACCAATATCCAAGAATCCCTATAGAATGGCTGTTGTAGATCTTGAAGAGCTGAAGAAACAACTACAGGAGAATCTGGATAAAGGGTTTATACGCCCAAGTGCTTCACCATGGGGTGCACCAGTCCTCTTCTTCAAGAAGAAGGATGGGTCAATGCGTCTTTGCATCGATTATTGTGAAATTAAAAAAATCACGATAAAGAAAAAGTATCCTCTCCCAAGAATAGATGACTTGTTTGATCAGCTGCATGGAGCAAAATACTTCTCCAAGGTGGATTTGCGGTCGGGATATTATCAAGTAAGGGTGAAGAAGGAAGATGTCCCCAAGACTGCTTTTCGTACAAGGTACGAGCACTATGAATTCATAGTAATGCCTTTCAGACTCACTAATGCTCCAGTAATCTTCATGGACTTGATGAATATAGTCTTTAGAGATTACCTAGAAAAATTTGTGGTAGTCATTATAGATGATATTCTAATATACTCCAAAACCAAGGAGGATTATGAGGAGCATTTAAGAACTGTACTAGAGACTTTGCGCATGGAGAAGCTCTATGTAAAGTACAACAAGTGTGAGTTCTGGTTGAAGGAGGTCTCATTTTTGGGCCATATCATCACAAGCAATGGGATATATGTGGACCCCTCCAAAACAGATGCAATGAGATATATGTGGACCCCTCCTTTTGTATATAATAATGAATATAATTTATTGTCATTATTGATACATTATAAATAGTTTTTAAAGTACAAATGGGGTTTTTAGTTATTATTTAATTAAGAAATCTATTTTATTAAATTAAGGGATTTTTTAATTAAATAATATTTTAATAAAATAAAATTGTTATTATTAAATTAATTTTTATTAAATATAAATGATATTATAATTTTATGAATGCAATTAAAATTTTTATTAAGGTTTGAAAGCCATTTCTGTCAAAACCCGTGAATTTTCGATAAATGTCGGTTTTTATTTTAAAAGGTAAAATTCACATATTTTGAAAATTATTTAGATAAAATAAATGTTATTTTTGGAATCAGGACGTCGAAATTATCCAACGGTGAATTTTTCATAATTTTCTGAGACCGTCGAATTTTTGGGTAAAAATTAAATACCGTTTAAATATATAATGTGTTTTATGACGTCATAATGACCCAATAGTGATGTAATAAAATACTATAATATTTATTTTCGGCCAATATATGTTTTAACATTAAAATAATGAGATTTTGGGTTTGTTTGACTTACTTTTCAAAGCATTAATGGACCCCTCAAGACTTATTCAACACTTTTCCTTTTTAAATTAATTTCCATGGGAGTGTGACTCACCTCCACTTAATAAACCTTATTATTTTAAGAAGTTCGGACTTTGGCTTTATAAAATATTGTTTTCCTCTTCCCTTTTCCAAAAACCATGGGATGGTTTGTGGTTTGGATTAATTTAATATAAGGGGTCCCAAACCTAAATAATAAACAATTTCCTCACCTTTCCTATATAAACCCACCCAAGCTCCCACATCCTCCTCATTAAAAGCCTTTGAAGTTCATCCAATCTCTGCCCTACTCTCTCTAGCCTTTGGAAGCACACTTCCAAGTAAGGGTTTTTTCTTCCTTTCTCATTTTTTTCCAATTTTCTTTAAGTTGTTTTTCCATTTTAATTTCAATTATAAATGTTGGGGTATGGTTTCGCACCTACCTCATACTGCCCTCTTTATGTTTGAATGATGGGATACCCTTTCTCTCTCATTAAATGCCTCCCATGTACACCCGTTACTATGCCTAAATTCCGAAAGGAACTTCTCTCTCCTCTTTTACATTCAAGCAATACTTTTGTATCAAGAATCTAAATTCCATTACAATTGTTGGGACATGTATCTATATGACCTCCTTACTGTCCATTACATGTAAATATGATGAGTAAATCCTTTCTCTCTCATCAACCATTTTTATGAATTCTTATGTCACGCCGTTACGCTGTCGAAATCACACCGATTTTCTAAGCCAATGTCATTGTGTAGTGAATACCATGCCCATTTCTCCATCAAGGGTATTCACCTTTATGCACATTTACTTATTGATTATAAAGTTTCATGTATGAATTCAACATTCCTCTATCATGGAATAAATGATTATGTTTTATGAATCCATGTTTTATGATCCATGTGGCACACTTATGCATGAAATGAAATGTTTAAGAAGGGTGCGCCCTTATAGCACTCCAATGCATTGGGTTAAGTATAGTATCATGATACGTCATGTGCAATGAGTGTTGACTCATGCTAATTCAAGTACAATGAGGGTTTACTCGTGCTTTATGTGCAATGAGGATTTACTCATGCTCTATGTGCAATGGGCCTTGGCTCATGCTAATTCCAGGTTAAGTGTTGTTGCCACATTTCCATGTTATAATTATCATGCTTTATCATGCCTTTATGTTCATGTTTTTCTTATGCCCTATTGATATGCCTATTGTCTAACATGTATTGTACTCCTCATGTTATTCCATGTGTACTCCCTTACTGGGCTTTATAGCTCACCCTTTTCTTATGCATGTCCTCAGGTTATCCTATGCAATGCTAAGTATGAAGGAATGTAGTGGTCATGTAAAGAAAGTTTTCAATAAAGATGTGGTATTTCATGTTTTAAGTTTTTATGTAATGATCCTAAGCCCCAAAGACACTAAACCTCTCGATCTTCTTTGTTGTATCAAGTGAAGTTTTATGTAATAGATCATGTTTAAGTTTGTAATAAAAGCAGGGTTGTAATAAGAAAGGAAACTGGTAACAAGGGTACCCAAACTAGTCTTTCTATAGATCAATATGTCATAAAATAATTGTTAGGATAAGGTAATGAGAAACAAAAGTTAATTCAATCTAAGGTATCCATATCTACAAATACCAACTGTGTTGCAATTTCTGAGGTAGCTAAAGAAGTAGTGTAGAAAACACAATGATTTGTTTAGGTTCTTTGAATATCACCTAGTATGTAATGTTTTATCATACTATTAATTATGGTAAATCTAATACTAGTACTATATAATATATAGTTATTTGAAAGTTAAAAAAGAGATATAATCAAAGATATTATCTCTTGAGATATCTCAATTAAGGATGAAAATCTACAAATATCAGAATAAGCACCCAATTAAAACATGGAAGGCCCATGATTAAATCCATAAATAAATAGAAATGTGATTTAACTTGTGAGAGATAACAAGGATAGTTAGAATGATGGTTCTAGAAAAAGTGGATTTGTTGTAATTTTTGGTTCCCTAAACCCAACATTATCAGTACATTTTGATTACCTTACCATTTATATAGTGAGTTATATATGATGAAAATATACCATTATAGTGTTGATTTTATTATGTCCACTATTTAAATGGTAATTTTCATATATTATTTTTCATATTTAAATGTTATAGAAGTTTCCATGCTATAATGAGAACCTTTAGATACTATGAAATTAATCTTAAACATATATGCTATAGTCTAGATACATCATACTGAATAGACCCAGTTGATGTTTTACTATCAGGTGTTGGGGGCTCATAATCATTAAGTATTCTTCTTATGAAGTTCATACATTATGTTCTATTATAAGTGAGATCATGAGGATAGACCCACCAATATGATCACCACATGTTTCAGGTGTCATTGGTTGTTCATATCTACAAACATGTATATTGGTCTCCTAAATTGAGTTCATTATCATTGTGCACCATTTGATCACATACTTTGATTCAAGTAAAAAAACATGAAATTGATGTCTTGGTGAGGTAGCTTGTGTTTGGCGTGTCATTAGTGGCATTGAGTTGGTTGAATGGTGAAGATATAATTTTTTTCTTCTTATTTGAGGAACTTATATCTCATACCTTGTTGATCAGGATGGTAGTAACTTCATAAATTCATGTCCAAGGTAATAGATGGAATGTCTACCCGATTATATCAATAAATAATAAAATTAATAATGGATGATGACAAAAGTATGAATATTTTTTTATGAGATATCTTGAGACAAATAGATTATGCTACACAGTTCACATTTGCAGGAAATGATTCATTTATATGACTTTTCCCTTAACTCCTTAGGGCTCTAGACGTGTTGATAGACTCTGCTATTAGTCTATGAATAAAAATCATTTCTATGTATATAAGGGTATAGAGGTTCACACAAAATAGTTTATTCAAGAGTCTTTACTATTCTGGTAAATAGTTACATATGAAATGGTGGGCCCCACCATGGGATCTGAGAGTCCTCCAAGTATTATAGACCACCAAAAAATTAATTAATTAATTATTATTAAAGTATAGAATAATTGGGTTTAATTTATTTATAAAAATTATTCAAAATGTATTGGTGAATTCATAGAAAATATTATATGAATAAATATTATTTTCATATTCAAGATTCATTTAATATTAGTCATAATTGCGATTTGAGTTAATGAATTGGGTTTTTCATGTAGTTAATTTATTATATATTGCATGTTTTTGATAAAAAATAAATTTCAATATGATGTTGTTAGTTCTTCATCAGGTTCCATTTACTACTTATTTAGCCTGCTTTCAATTTTCGGTGGTCTGGGAACCATTTAAATTTATTTGAACATCAAAAAATACATGTGGAAGAGAGAGACTCAATTCATAGTATTCATTCCAACGGAATGAGAGCCACCCCCTCCTAATTCTTTTTAGAGAGAGAAATTCACCATATGATAATTTGATCCAAGAAATCCTTCATGAATCAAAGGCATGATATCAATGTGATCATCACAAATTTGAAGTAATTTTTGGAACTCCATGATAGAACTCAGAATTAAATGATTGGAATCTTCTCAGGTTCCTAAAGAATGTGTGGATGATCAAGAGGGGTTATCTTCAGATCCTTCTTGCAATGATCTCTAGTGACGATCTATTGTCAAACACATATTTAATGGAATGAGGTGATGTTTAATTATTGTACTTTGATTACTCACACAAGATTCTCGAACCACTACCATGGCTCAAATCACTAGAGATGATGAAGTTTCATTTATCCAATGATTAAAAAATTTAAATCCATGCCCCACCAGATTCCTCTACACACCTCGACTCCATCAATTTATATATTTGTGATTATTCCATAGTTATATGAAATGAAATTATTGTTCATGATTGACTTATGATGATTTATAACTCTTATGATTTATGTATTTTATGATGATAATGATTTTTTTCCTTGAATCGTGTTCATGATCTATGATAGATTGGGTATGAAAATTGTATATTATATTCAATATCTCATACCATTGTACTTATCTTAGGATTTTATATGATCTTCAATTAATATCACCCATGTTTATAATCACTGAGCATGTATGCTCAACATGTATTATTTTTCCTTAACCTAGGTTATGTCAAAATGGTTTTATGTAGGGTATGTTTATAAAGAGTCCTAAAAGGGAATATATTTATGGGTGATATTGAATATATTTCTTGAAATAATTAAATTTTTTATCTAGTCTGTAATGAAACTAAACCTTTTTGGTGATCAGGTGGGTATTATGTAAGTCTATTGAATATTAATATAAAAATATGTAATATTTATGTATTAATATCTTGGGTTGTTATAGTTATTATTAGTGAAGGGTTTAGTCAGTCTTTGGAGACTATAGTTAGAGAACATTAGTTATAACTATATGGATAAGTAAAAGTATAGGTAGATATCTGGGAATTTTAATAAAGGATTGAGAGTGGACTCCGAGGAATTGAATCCTTATCTAGATATTATAAGTGAATTTGGATCAGTTATTGTTTCACCTATTGTTAATAGATATGAAATGGTTACATTGGGATTTGACTTGATCATTACCTAGTGCACGATAATGGGCCTTACTGCACACCTGGTTTGACCCTCTAAGGGGATATTTTTTTAAATTTCAGAAACACTTTATGAACTATTATGATGGATATGAGTATATTATGACAATTAATGACATAGGTTAAACATAAGGTTTCATGGATTGAAAATAAGTTTTTATGATTTAGACACCCTATGCATGATTTTTCATGAATATGTGTTTCCCACTATTATTATTGTTTCTTAGACTATACTTTTTGTTTTATTTCATTAGTTAGTACAAGAATACATCATTAAATCAGTAAATGTGGTGGAAAATTAAATGAGTGTACACCTGATAAACCAAATGCTATAGGACCTAGAATAAAAAATATTATTTCAATTTGTACACAAAATTTTCATGTTATGAGTCATGAAGAAAATATAAAGGAGAATATGCGGGAACAAAGTTATGTTGATTCCTTCATGAGAAAATGTCCAGCTTCAGTTAGTGGGTCTATGGATATAATAGTTTCTAATCAATGGATAAATACCATTGAAACGATATTTTTCATTATCTAGTGTTTAGTGAAAAAATTCCATTTTGATCATCTACTATTTGAAAGGTGGAGAATATCAGTGGTAGACTCTTATTAATAATTAGAGGCAAGATGATGATTTTTACTCCATGTAGTGGGATGATTTTAAGAGATTTTTTTAATAACTAACTTACTCATATTCTTCATACAAAAATGGAAGAGTAATTCCATGCGTTGATGCAAAAGGATGATTAATCAGTTCGTACCTATATGGTAATCATTACAAGACTTTCAAGGCATGCTTCTGGTATTATAATCCAACCTGGATATAATGTTTATCAACTCTTTAGTAGCTTAAAACCAAGACTGTGAAGGGAGTTATATAGAAGTATATTTAGTATAAATGAATAAATAGTTTTATTTGATATCATGGTGGAAATGTATATTGGAGTTACCCAACAATCCCATTGTTTTGATAAGAAAATAAAGATATGTTCTCATGAATTCTCTAAGAAATAAAATAGTTGAAATAAATTCCAACCATTTACATGCCATAAATATGGAAAACAACCTCAAGGGAAATACTTGAATGGATAATGGTTGTTATTTAAATTTTTAAGGGAGGGTCATAAATAATGTGAATGTTAAAAGCCAATGAATGGGATTGTTAACACAATAGAAGAGAATAAGTAACCCAATAATTCCCCCCCAATGATCCAAATAGTTAAATAAAAATAGTATGGGATTTTTTCCAATGTATTCATGAATTTGAAGGCTTTTCATGATGATCAACATCAAAAACCTCTTAAGATCAAAACAAATTGGAAATATCATACGATCATGATTTTCAATGTGGGTTATGAGAATGACATGTTGTGAGGTCCATTTATTATTCACTCCTGAGGAGCTAACTTCTTATTTGATTTTGTCTCTACCCAATCACCAATATCTATGGATTTTGAAAATGGTATTTAATTACTAGCTTAGTGATTATATATTTTGTTATCAGGGAAAACTCATAATATTACAATTGTCATATATCAACTCTATAGTACCTCTTAATTTTAAGTTTGTGGGAAATTGTTTCATGTAATAATTTTTATTCTCCCTTTAGAGGAATTTGATATGATTAATGGAATGGATTTCATTTTTCTATATGGAGAAAATATCAAATTCCATGTAAGTGAATACACCTTTCATTTTCTAAAATAACCCATTCTCATTTATCAGTGTGAGGATTAATTCAAATATCCAAGGAAAATTGAATCCATTGTATTGATCTTGATTCCAATTAAAAAGGGGTGTTTATCTTAGATGGTTAGGGGTAAATCATCATTGATAATATGTCTCTTGTGAAGGATTTTATTGACGTATTTCAGGAAAATATTCTTTTTCTTCCACAAAATAATGAAGTTGATTTATCAATAAAACTCATATATGGGTCTACACATATTTAAAAGAATCACTATAGAATGACCCTGGATGAGTTATAGGAATTAGATAACAAAATACCATATAATCTTGATAGGGTATTCATTCAGGATAGTGTGTCACCTTAGGGTTAACTTAAACTTTTTTAATAAGAAAAATGGATCAATTTGATTCTGTATTGATCATCGTGAACTAAAAAATACCAAAATCAAATTTAAGTATCATATCCCCTATATTGATAGATTTTTATATCAACTGTGTGGATCTGAATACTTTTCAAAATTTGACCTTTATTCTAGATATAATCAACTGTGGGTCATGAAGGAGGATCTACCCAAGATAGAATTCCATACAAGTTAAGGAAACTATGAATATATTGTGATTCCATTTGGTCTTACTAATTCCCCAACTATCTTCACTGCTTTAATGAATATAGTATTTAAGGATTTTCATGATCAGTTTTTTGTAGTATTTATAGATGATATTCTTATTTATTCAAATATCAAAGAAACCCATGAAAATAACTTGATAATTTTATATAAGACCATGAGGATTGAGTGGTTTTTTGAAAAATTTACCAGTTTTGAATGTTTTCTACAAAATATTTCATTTTTGGTTGATATGATATCATGTGAAGGTATATCTATGGATCCATAAATGATCAAATTTATTTAATGTTGGCACAAGCTAACCACTATTAATAAGATCAGTGTTTTTTGGGGTTTTGATGGATAATATAGAACATTTTAGAGAATTATTCATGTCTATCTAATCCAATCACCAAGAAAATTCTAAAGAGATTGAAGTTCCTTTAGATAAATTGGTTTGAATAAAATTTAAGGAACATAACACAAGGATAGTTAGCATAGTTGTTCTTACATTTCATTATAGTGGAGAAGGGTTTGTAATCTATAGTGATGTATCAAATAAGTAATTGGGATATTTTCTCATGAAAAAGGATATGGTGATACAATATGCCTCAAGAAAATTAAAGGTTATTGAGAAAAATTACCCAAATCATGATTTAAAGTTAATTGGGCTAATTTAGGCATTAAAGATATAGATGAATTAACTTTATAGATAAATATTTGATATATATATAGTTCATATATGCTTAAATTATATATTCATATAAAATAAGTGGAATGTGTTCCATAGAAGATGGTTTGAACTAATTAATGATTATGACTGCTCAATATAACCCCACCATAGAAAAATCGTTGCTCGTTCTTTAAGTGGAAAGGATCATACTATCATTATTCACAATGTGGATCATAAAAGATCCAATATTTCTAGATATTTAAATCATATATCTGAAAATATTAATATAATTAGAGAAATATTTTCTTTCTAAAATGGGGGTTCACCCATCTATCTAAATGAAGCTTAAAAAGGCACAAAAGGAATATTTAAAGATAATGAATAATGTTAGAAATTTTCCCTAATTTAACAATGATTATGAAAGAATGATATGGTTTAGGAACCATATACATGTTCAATTGATTCAAAATATGTAGAAGGATACATTAGAGGAAACATATAGTTCTTTATTGTATATTCATCCTATAAGTACAAATTTCTTATGACATCTAAATGATTATTTATAGTGGGATAGAATAAAGAGATATATTATAGAGTTTATATCATGGTTCTTGGTATGTTAGCTTGTTAAGGATAAGGGATAAAATCTTAAAAATATTAAACAACCATTACCCATATAAGAATGGAAATGAGAAAACATTAGCTTGGATTTTTTTGTTGGACACCGCAAAACACCAAAGGATCATAATGTTATTTGGGTTGGAGTTAATATCCTTAAAAATTCATGACAATTAATTACTATTAGAGAACATTTCTCCAATAATTATCATTCCATAATATAGATAAATGAAGTTTTAAGGTTTCATACAGTACCACATTCTTTTGTATCTGATTGAGATATGAGGTTTACCTCAATGTTTTGGGGATGTCTTATATAAGACCCTGACATAGAGTTAATTTTCAACATTTTTTTTTCATTCGTAGATATATGTTCATTCTAAAAGAACTAATCAACCCCTAGAGGGTATATTGAGATCTTTTCTACGGATTTTAAAGGTGTTTTTGATCAATAAATCCCTCTATTCTAGTTTCATTATAAAAATAGCTTTCAATCGATCACTCAGATGGATCCATATGATTTCCTCTATGAAAAAATATGTATAACCCCAATGTGATGGGATGATGTGGGAGAAAGATAGATATTGGGACCTAGGAAAGCTGAGGAAATGGAAGAGAAAGTAAGATTCATTTAGTATCACATCACGGAAGCTCCGATTCAATATAAATGTTATGATGGAAATTGTAGGAATGCTCTGGAATTTGAAGTTATAGAGAATATTTTTCATTGAATATCTCCATTGAAGATGGTAATGATATTTAGAATGAAGGGAAAGCTATGACCTAGTTATATTGGAACTTTTGAGATTATTAATCAAGTAGGGTTGGTATCTTATTTCTTGTTTCTCCTACTGAATGTAGAGACTCATTTTTTATCTTTTAAGACTTTGAAATATATTAAGAAATATTTTTGGAGCCATGTGTTGATATTATGTGGGATTATGAGGCCTGGTGAGCCTGTAATTAATATTAAAAAAATTTAAATATTTTTTATATCACTCGCATTCAATTTTTTCATTGAATATGAAATATATCCTAAAAGGAGTCTGATATTGGAAATATGATACCCTGAATAAATCTAGAGTGTGGGGTTTAACCAAGGGACAACCTAAAAATAGCTGGCACTTGACAATTTAATGAGTCAACCATTGGTGGGTGTATTTGAAATAAAATAAATGATTAATTTATTAATTTTAATTTAAATGATCTAAATCTAATCACCTATAAATATTTCATCATGAAAATTTTCTAGGGTTTGTCGCATAACTATGGGGGTTTTGGATAGGAGATCTGACATCCTTTATCAGCATATTGAGATTGGATTACTACCAGTGATCTGATCAAGGTGAATTTACATGAAGTTGGTGTATCAGATCATCCACAACACTAGAAAAAATGTTATTCAGTAATGAACTATCCAATATTCAGTAAGGGCTCAACAATTTCAGTTCACTACAATGATTAAAATATTGAGAAATTTTTTATCTTTTATTCTTTGATATATTAATAAATAAATGTGTCCGATGAGCCCATGTATTGAATTAAATTGTTTAAATCAGATTATTCTTGTCATTCCATGATCCTTATCCATGATATCCTTGATCTATGCTAGTTGTCCAAGAATGTTTGGATAATTATTGATGCGACCTTATTCTTCATCATCTCCCCACATTTTCTTCACATTATTCACCGTAGGCCTATGGGGTCATTGTTAGAAACTTTAGGGTGGGTAAAATTGCAATCAGAACACCAAATTAATGGTGGATGTCTGAATATTGACCAGATCAGTGTGTTCAAATGGATCTGGACAGAGTGTAGGTGATGCTCCCCTAATTTGGGATTTTGAGTGGAGATGTAGAGTGGAAGAATAAGGGACCTGACATGAGATTCCTATGGGTGGTTGGATTTGGACTTCCAGCCACTAGAGGCTAGGAAATTTATTATTGGAATTATTATCCTTAATTTCAGCATGATTAATGGTGGAATTGGGTGGATTCAGTGGCAGATCTGAATGTCACCTCATAGATATAACATTATTTGAAAAAACCAACTTCATGGAATATACTGGTATGAACACACACCATGTAGCCCCCTTAGTATGGAGAATATGATTTTCGAGTATCACATTCCATATGGGACCCCACATGCCATGTAACCCAGTGTTGGTGGCCCAACGTTTACTCTAGGAGTATAAGGCTTGGACATGACCATACACACAAACATGGACTAAATGACACGGTCATGCATAAAAGCACACGGGTAGGCCCTAGGAGGCTGAGAAACTCCATATAGGTCTCATATACTCTATATATAGTGACATGTACATTGATCCAAATATAGAGGATACATCAATAGATGATGAGGTGGGTTCACTTTTATTGTGGTCCCCTATACACGTCGTGAACATCATTGTGAACTAATACCTCTGGCATCTCATTAATTTTGAATCATATTTTCTACTATAAGTAGCCTATTAGGTGTATTTTTTCATATACAACAATGTTTTATCCTTCACACTGGATTTTGAGATATGATGTGGAGTTTTTCAAGACTGTTTCTCCTTTAGGATATTCATGTCAACAAAATTGATCGAACATGATCATTCAAGAGTGTTCAGGGTTAGAAACCCCTTATCATACTAGGGTGTGGGTCCCCCATACTCCTCGCACTAGTTTGAGTGGTACTGTCCTATTGTATTATGGAATATGTATTCTTTAATTTGAATGGTACCCTACTAGTGTATTCAGGAATGGGTCCTCTACATTTTGAGTGGTATCCTCCTTTTGTATTAGGCGTGGGTTATCTACCTACTAAGTGGTACCCTACTATTGTATCAGGGCATGGTTCCTATAACTGTTAAGTGCTACTCTCTAGTTATATCAAGACATGGGTTCTCTACATACTGAGTGGTACCCTCCTTCTATATCAGGGAATGGTTCCTCTACCTACTGAGTGGTACCATTATATTCTATTAGGGAACATTTCCTATACATACTAAGTGGAATCACCTTACTCACTATTAATTGAGTACAATATTTTTCTATTGAGTTGTATCCATAGGATTCATAATGTAATGGGTACTCTACTTATATATTTTACCCCTTCTTTTTGCAGCATAATGGAAGGGTGTGGCTCCTTTACACTATTACTTCATAAGACATGAAAGATATTGGGAATCAATGATGGACATTTGGAACTACATGCATACTCATTATCCTATGTTGGGATGTGAGATGAAGATTCTATTTGTCCCACAAACGGGTTTCTTATATGATTATATATATATATATATATATATGTTATCGAGGTTTGTTTCCTTCATTCTTTGGGTTGATCTGACTAATTCTATTGTGTGTGAACCCGATTCTTTTTCTTGAGGTATGAGTTTCTTCTTTTCTCTTATCCTTAAGTGTTTTTGAGAAAATAAGGAAAATGAGAGAAAATCCTAATTTTTTTGACAACACGTCGTGTACTTTTCCACACGTCATGTACTTTGGCCGTGTGGAAGGGGTATATAGGGCATGTAGGCCGGTCGATGGTGATGGGTGTAAAAACTGACTATACACCGTGTAGTGGGTATTTACATGTTGTGTAGTCAGTTGGCAGGAAAACAGTAAGGTGGTGGCCAGCTGAGCAGTAGTACATGCCGTGTACTTAGGTTTTAGACGCCGTGTACTCATGTCGACAGATGAACAGTGCCACGCTGGCGAGAAGCCGCCGAAGGAACAGTTAAAAAATGAAAACTACACGTCGTGTAGTCAATAACACATGTCGTGTAGTTTGTTTTTTTCACTTAAAATGGGCAGTAGCCTCCCCTATTCAGAGGGAAGTCTTAGAACTGGAGGAGGAGTTGGGAGAGAGGTTCGAACCTTCGAGGAGTTCCAGATCGCACGCTGTGAATCTGTTTCTGCTTCCGTTGATCTCGTCAGAACCGTACGGGTAAGATGATCCTTCTCCATAAGTCGTTATTACAAATTCTTTCCCGAGGTAAAATTATTTAAGTTTGAATGGGGTTTTCTTTCACCTCAGATCTATGTCGTTCTTGGATGATTTGAGGGACGTCGTTCATGTATACCGATCAGGGGTGATCAAGGTAGGTGGCTTAGTGTTTAAATTCCAACTACTATGCATTTTCGTGTACCGTTGAGATACGAAACCATATTGGGGTGTCATGTGGCTGAGGCCTTGGCTATTTTTGAATACCTAGAATTGTATAGGTAATTAAATGTGATAATAAAATGTTTTTTGGGATCGCTGCTTGGATCCAGGACCACCCAGGGGGTGCGTTCCTCTGTTTAGACGTTTGGCCAGATACCCGAGGGTATGCCATTGTGATAATAATTATTGAATTTACTTGAGAGGAATTGCATGTGTATTTCTTGTATATATGTTGGGCATGGCTAGGTTACTTGTTTATCCTGAGGGCAGTGTTTCCCTTGGCCAAAGGGCAGTGGTTATTTTAGCCTGAGGGAAACTTCTTCCATGCCTGTGGGCAATACACTTTGTGCTTGAGGGTGACACTTTGTACGCGTGAGGGAAATATTTGCTATGTATTTGGGCAATTACCTACGGGTTACAATTCTGATTACCTGAGGGTAAGAGTTTGCGTGTTTGAGGGCACTGACTGTTTACATAGAAAATTCACTGTGGTGATTTCCTTATAACAAAATGATTAAATGAATATTAAAATGGAAATATAACTGGTAAAGTTAGTTACTTTTGAGTACTGCTTAGTTTATTGCATTTTTCTACTGCACACTGTTGTTGCACATTTTTACACAGTTGTGCACGGGCCTTTGGTGGGTGCCTACTGGGATCTATTTCTCACACCATGTTTCGGTCATGTCTTCGGCCCAAACAGATTATGTTTCTACAGGTGCAGATAAGGGAAAGGGTCCCTATACAGGTACTTGACTATTGCTGGGGAGCAGGGGAGCATGGGACTGAGCTTAGCCTCGCGATGCTGCCGGCTGTTTTGTTTTTCTTTGATTTACTCTATACTCTGTATTATAATGTACAGCTGTGTAACATGTTCTGGATATTTTCTTAGAACTAGGGACATGTTGCATCTTTATCTATATGACTGTTGGTTATCTTTTCCTGCAGTTGTTCATTTAAAATAGTGCATGGTTATTGCTTACGCTGTTGTTGCATGTTTATCTATTTTATTCCTTTGCGCTACACTTTGACAAATGAGGGAATAATATCCTCACTATCAGAACTAGGCCCTCGCTGCTAGTCAGCAGCCTTTGGAATTTTGGGAAATGCACTTGAGGTCATGTGACCAACCGGGTTCGGGGCACCCGTTGAGTGGAACCCGGATACGAGACGTTACAAAGTGGTATCAAATGGGGTCTTTTCTTTGACTTACTATTTGGAGTCTTAGTTAGGGATAGGATGGGAACAATAGTTGGTAATAAGCTGTGCCCGGGCATAGCTAACCCATGTTCAAGGAAAATCCAGTCTACCTCGTATTTTTGCAATTTTTCTGATTTTTCAAATTTTACAGTTGATTTGATTTTCACCATTGGGTGACGCACTTGTTATTGTGTTGTTTATATTTAATGGGTTCTATTTAGTTGCAACCCGATGAGATGAGGGTATGTCGGGTATGTCGTCTCATGCATCATTTAGGCACATGCTAGAAATCACATTCCATGCATAGTTTTATGCCATGTAAGTGCATTAGAAATTTCATGTTGTTGTGATATTTGTTGTGCTGGAAAAGCATGCTGTTGTGAGATCTGCTTTGATAAATATCTGCTATGTGATAGGGTATGTTTGTGTGAGGCATCGTTAGAATGGATTCCAAACTTTGGTTTTTGGGGAGTATGGGCTCTCATTAACCAGAATTTGGTGGATCATTGACCGTTTATCTTGTTATAACACACATAAGATGCCAAACTTTGATTTGCGGGGAGTATGGGGCCTCACGGGTCGGAATTTGGAACTTAGGAGTTGTTTCAGTGTTTTTATGGGTTCCAGAGTAGTATCTGAGGCTTACTATCTGGAAAACCCAAGATACACACCGTGTAGTTCCTCAGACACACGCTGTGTGTTCTTCTGTTTGGGAAGAAAAGAAAGTCTTTTGAGTACACGCCGTGTACCCTCAGTACACGCTGTGTAGTCACTTCCCGTGTCATGGACCGTGCGGGCGGGGACATGGGGAAGGGAAATGCTTGGGGACAACACGCCATGTACCATATGTACACATTGTATAGTGTTAACCCGGAGCCCGACCGTGTAACTAACAACACGGGTCAGTGAAATATTTTCTTGTACACGCCGTGTCAATGATGAACACACCGTGTAGTCTGTCCTGGGAACCGGCCGTGTAACTAACAACACGAGTCAGTGTAATACTTTTGTGTACATGCCGTGTCCATATGGAGAACGTTGTGTAGTGTGAACTGTGTATCCGACCATGTAACTAACAACACGGGTTGGCGAAGCTGGTCTAGTACACGTCGTGTACCTATGGGACACACCCTATAGTCTTGACCGGTGACAGACCATGTGGACCTGGCCATGTGGCTGGGAAGACGGAGTGGTGTACACACTGTGTGCGGGTGTAACACACCGTGTAGTATCAAGCCGAGTAGTCGGCCATGTCACAAACGACACGGGCAGTTGGAAGTTAATCCATACACGTCATGTAGTTTTGTTCAACGAGAGCCATGTGGATTAGCCGTGTAGAAGTACCTGAGTAGGGGAAGAGGAGTCAGGTACACACTGTGTAGTTAGTATACACGCCATGTAGTCATGTTTTGCAAACCTTGAAATGCATTCTTCCTCCTGTTCCCTTTTTGGTCCCTTCTTTTTCAGTCTTTGATAATCTTGATCTAAGGTGTGCGTTTGACCTTGTAGATTCATGCCTCAAACACAACCACGTGTTGTTCACCAGAAGAGCGGAAACAATTATACTCCTGGGATGGTAGGCCATGGGCTACCAGTGGATCCTCCAGCAGAGCCAGATGCAGTGCAATCCCTTATACCGGACACAGGCGTGAAGGCGTAGTTCCATGGGGGATTTATGCAGTTCTTGTAGGCCTTTCAGGGAGCACCGTCGGCTGCCACATCTATGGCTGAGCTGACTTGTATCTTCCAGCAGCAGCGTCCACCTAAGTTTTTAGGGGATGGTGGACCACAGGCTGTAGAGTCTTGGTTGGGGTCGATGTAGACTATCTTCGAGCATCTTGAGACGCCTCTAGGGTGGAGGGTCAAGTTCGCAACTTATATACTGCGTGATTCCGCCAAGAGGTGGTGGGATGTGACCACTCAGACAGAGCATCATAGAGACATGGAGTGGGAATATTTTTAGACATATTTCTATGATTTCTTCTTCCCAGAGATGCTGAGGGCAGATAAATCTCGAGAGTTCATGAATCTACAGTAGGGCGCTATGTCAGTGATGGATTATTCTGCTCATTTTACTGAGCTTCAGCGTTTTGAACCCGTTTTGGTGGGTGATGAGGCATTGAGGGCCAGACGATTTGAGGATGGTCTTCAATATAACATTTGAGAACTGGTGAATGTTTTCAAGTTGCCTATAGTACATGCTATTTTGAACCAGACACTAATTACTGAGAGGAACCTTCGGGAAGCTGGTGGTGCAGGCCAGGGCGGTTCGGCACCAGTTCCTAGTACTATTTCCATCAGGAAGAGGAAGATACAGATGTATTACTCTCACGGTGGAAGTACCATCCAGAAGAATGTTTCAGGTGGTCAAATCACGTGCTACGAGTGTGGTAAAGAGGGGCACAAGAGACCGTAGTGTCCACAAGACCCATTGGAGTGCCAAGATTGTAGCAAGATGGGTCATCTATAGCGCTTTTACCGGGTGTTTATATCAATGGCCAATGAGAGGGGTTATGTACAGACTCCGCGTGTCGGAGCAGGACCAGCAGCTTCTTACCAATCGGGAAACTGGAATACGTCAGGGCGTGTGGGCAGAGATGGTGGTCGTGGTCATGGTAGCCAGACACCAGGATCTCAGAGGCAGCAGGGTGGGACAGCTCAAGGTAGCTAGGCTATGTCATAGGGCCGTGACACTGGGCAGGCATATGCAGTGCAACAGACCCAACAGGAGCAGGATCTTGGACCTTCTACTGTCATAGGTACTATTCTAGAACCTTATGTCTTATCTTTAGTACTTTTCGATATGGTTGCTACACATAGCTTAATATCTGTGCCCGTTGTGGAGAGACTTGGGCTTTGTGTTTCTTCTTCTTTTATTGTTATGACGCTAGACACTCCGTTGGGAACTAGAACGGCTAGTGTGCGTCAGTGTAGGGAGTGCCTCCTAGAGGTTGGTGGGTGTCACTTTCTATGGGACCTCTATGTCTTAGAGATGACGACTTATGATGTCATTCTCAGGATGGACTGGTCGATTCCCTTTTGAGCCTTTGTAGATTGCTATCGTCGCAGGGTGCGTTTAACATCACCAGAGGGTGGATAGTTTCTATAAAAAGGTGAATGAGATGTTCAGGCGAGTCGAGATGGACCAGAGAATCATGGAGAAGGTGGTGTCACAACCCAGTTTGCGAGTTTATATCTGGATGATTAGGGGACTTGTTAGCAGGATTTCCCTCCAGTGGTTGATCGTTTCAGGGATGTCTTCTCGGATGACTTTTCAAGTCTACCTCCAGAGCGTGAGGTGGATTTCTCTATTGATCATGTCCCAGGGGCAGCACCAGTGTCCATTCCTCCTTATAGTATGGCTACACCAAAGTTGCAGGAGCTCAAGAGGCAGTTAGAGGAGTTACAGGTAAATGGTTTCATCTGATCCATTACTTCTCCTTGGGGTTCTCCGGTCCTTTTTGCGAAGAAGGCGGACGGTACCCTCAGACTCTATGTGGATTATCGGAATTCGAACCCGTTGATAGTTAAGAACCGATATCCCTTTCCGAGGATTGATGATCTTTTTGATCAACTTTGTGGAGCACGAGTGTTCTCGAAGATTTACTTGAGATCAGGATATCATCATCTGTGCGTGAGACCATCAGACATACCACTTACAACTTTTCAGAGCAGATATGGTCTATATGAGTACTTAGTGATGCCGTTTGGACTCACGAATGCGCCATCAGTTTTCATGGCTCTGATGAATCGTGTGTTCCACCCTTATATGGATTCTTTTGTGGTAGTATTAGTGGATGAAATCTTGGTGTACTCTCACACTCGACACGACCATGCCACCCATCTTGAGATCATACTGATTACACTGAGAGAGCATCAGCTATATTCTAAGTGCTCAAAGTGCCACTTTTGGATGGACTGGATTCACTTCCTAGGTCATATCATCTCAGAGACAGGAAATGCAGTAGACCCAGAGAAGGTGAGAGCCGTAGTTTCCTGGGAGCAGCCTAAGAATGTGTTTGAGATACGGAGTTTCTTAGGGCTAGCTGGTTACTACAGATGCTTCATCAAGGACTACTCCTACTTAGCAGCACCATTTAAAGGCTTGACTAATAAGATTGTGAAGTTCTTTTGGTAAAAATATTGCAAGATAGCCTTTTAGGACCTGAAAGGAAGGTTGACATAAGCACTAATCCTGATACTTCCAGAGCAAGGGAAGAGCTATACATTTTACTGTGATTCATCAGGTATTGGACTGGGAGCAGGGTTGATGTAGGGCAACCGAGTTGTTGCATACGAGTCTAAGAAGTTGAGGCCACATGAGATGAATTACCTGACGCATGATCTCGAGTTGGCTACAGTTTTTCATGTGTTGCGCTGTTGGAGATATTATCTCTTGATAGATCATTTTGTGGTTTTCACTGACCAAAAAAGCCTCAAATATATCTTTACTCAGCGTGACTTGAATCTGAGACAGTGAAGGTGGGTTGAATACCTTTATTCCTTTGACTTTGATCTTGCCTATACACTTGGAAAAGGTAATGCAGTTGCTGATGCACTGAGCAGGAAGACTTAGATACTGGCAGTGCAGGAGGCCAGTGGTGAGTGACAGCTCATGGCTTTGTTCTCTGAGATGCATTTTGAGGTGCACGATTGTCAGGGGCAGACCTATCTTTCTTCTTTAGCTGTGACTTCTACCCTCCTGGATAGAGTGACGATAAGACAACTATCTGATTCAGAAGTCCTAGTTCTATGGGAGTCGGTGGAAAGTGAGGACCCTCCTACTAGATGGACGATAGGTGATGAAAAAATTCCATGTTTCCATGGATGAGTGTGGGTTCCAGGGGATATACGCGAAGAGATGATGTGGGAGTTTCATGATTCAGCTTGGGCAGTTCATCCCGGAGTAACCAAGATGTACTGTGACATGAGACGTCAGTACTGGTGGCCGGGTATGAAGAGGGAGATAGCTAGTTTTGTTACGAGGTGTTCCACCTGTTAGCAGGTGAAGGAGAAGCATCAGAGGCTAGTCAGACTTTTACAACAGTTTCCCATCCCAGAGTGGAAATGGGATGATGCCATGATGGACTTCATGACTAGGTTTCCAAGGTCACCTCGAGGCAATGATGCTGTGTGGGTTGTTGTAGACAGACTCACAAAGGTATCTCACTTTTTTCCAGTCAAGGAGACCTTCGGTGTTGAAGAGCTCAGAAAGTTGTATATCTAAGAGGTCTTATGTCTTCATGGGGTCCCTTGTTATGTCATTTCTGATAGGGACACCCATTTTATGTCTCATTTCTGGTAGAGTTTTCAAAGGGCACTGGGTACACAGGTGCTTCTGAGCCCAGCTTACCACCATCAGACTGATGGCTAGTCAGAGCGTACGATACATGTGCTTGAGGACATGCTGCGTGCATGCATACTAGACTTTGGGGGATCTTGGGAGAAGCACATACCCCTGGTCGAGTTTTCCTATAATAACAGTTTTTAGGTACGAGGCTTTATATGGTAGGCCATGCCGATCACCCTTGTGCTGGTTAGAGGCAGGTGAGGTAGCTTTACTGGAACCACGTATCATGAAGGAGACTTCTGATCATGTCCAGTTGATTCAGAAGTGGATGGATACCATAATGACTCGTCAAAAATCTTATGCTGATCGCCACAGAAGACCCTTGGAGTTCGTGGTTGGGTATCAGGTTTTCTTAGGTGTTTCACCGAGGTTGGGACACAGGCAGATCAGGAGATAGGGTAAACTTTCACCGAGGTATGTGGGGCCATTTGAGATTCTGGAGAGAGTCGGGCCGGTTGACTATCGGTTACAGTTACAACAAAGGTACCAAGCCATGCATGATGTCTTCCATGTATCTCAGTTATGTTGCTATCATTCAGACTCATCTCACATCTTTCAGCCGGAAGAGGTTGAGCTTCAGATGGATGTGTCCTTTGGGGAGAATCTGATTCATATCGTGGATAGAAGCATGAAGGTTCTCCGAGGCTGGTCAGTTCCTCTCGTACGGGTGTTATGGCTGCATGGCCGAGTACAGGATGAAACCCGGGAGCAGGAGACCGACGTACGTGCTCAGTGGCCAGATCTGTTTTGAGCTTTATCTTCTCCGCCCTTGAAAGGGAAATTTGGGGACAAATTTCTTTAAGGAGGGAAGTTTGTAAGAACCTGGTTCTTTTTCTTGAGGTACAGGTTTCTTATTTTCTCTTATCCTTAATTGTTTTTGAGAAAATAAAGAAAATGGGAGAAAATCATAAATTTTGTAACTACACGCCGTGTACTTTTCCACACACCGTGTACTTTGGCCATGTGGAAGGGGTACACAGGGCTTATAGGCTGGTGGATGGTGATGGGTGTAAAAACCGACTACACAACGTGTAGTGGGTATTTACACGCCGTTTAGTCAGTCGGCAGGCAAATAGTAAGGCGGTGGCCAGCTGAGCGGTAGTACATGTCGTGTACTCAGGTGTCATATGTTGTGTACTCATGTCGACCGATGAACAGTTCCACGCTGGCGAGAAGCCGCCGAAGGAACAGTTAAAAAAATGAAAACTACACACCGTGTAGTTAATTGTACACGCCGTGTAGTTTGTTTTTTCGCCTAAAATGGGTAGTAGCCTCCCCTATTCATAGGGAAGGCTTAGAACTAGAGGAGGAGTCAAGAGAGAGGGCTGAACCTTTGAGGAGCTCTAGATCGCAAGTCGAGAATCCATTTCCGCTTCTGTCGATCTCGTTGGAACCGTACAGGTAAGCCTCTCCTTCTCCTTAAGCTATTCTTACCAATTATTTCCTAAGGGAAAGTTATTTATGTTTGAATGGGGTTTTCTTTCACCTCAGATATACGTCGTTCTCAGATGATTCGAGGGATGTCGTTCGTGTATACTGATCAGGGATGATCAAGGTTGGTGGCTTAGTGTTTAAATTCCAACTGTTGTGTGTTTTCGTGTACCATTGAGCTAAGAACCCATATTGTGGTGTCGTGTGGCTGAGGACTTGGCTGTTTTTGAATACATATAAATTTATAGGTAATTAAATGTGATAATAAAACATTGTTTGGGATCGATTCTTGGATCCAGGACCACCCCAGGGGTGTGTTCCTCTATTTATCCATTTGGCCGGATACCCGAGGGTATTCTATTGTGATAATAATTATTGAATTTCCTTGAAAGGAATTGCATGTGTATTTCTTTTTTATATGTTGTGGATGGCCTGGTTACTTGTTTAGCCTGAGGGCAGTGTTTCCTTTGGCCTAAGGGCAGTGGTTATTTTAGCCTGAGGGAAACTTCTTCCGTGCCTGTGGGAAATAGACTCTGTGCCTGAGGGCGACACTTTGTACGCCTAAGGGAAATATCTGATATGCCTGTGGGCAATTACCTATGGATTACGATTCCGATTACCTAAGGGTAAGAGTTTGCGTGTCTGAGGGCACTAACTGTTTACATAGAAAATTCACTATGGTGATTTCCTTATAACTGAATAATTAAATGAATATTAAAATGGAAATATAACCGGTAAAGTTAGTTACTTTTGAGTACTTCTTAGTTTATTTCATTTTTCTACTACACACTGTTGTTGCGCATTTTCACACAGTTGGGCACGAGCCTTTGGTGGGTGCCTACTGGGATCTATTTCTCACACCCTGTTTGGGTCATGTGTTCGGCCCAAACAGATTACGTTTCTGCAAGTGTGGATAAGGGAAAGGGTCCCTATACAGGTACTTGACTATTGCTGGGGAGTATGGGAGCATGGGACCGAGTTTAGGCTCACGATGCTGCCGGCTGTTTTGTTTTGCTTTGTTGTACTCTGTACTCTGTATCGTATTGTACTGTTGTGTAACATGTTATGGATGTTTTCTTTGAACTAGATACATGTTGCATCATTATCTATATGACTGTTGGTTATCCTTTCCTGCAGTTGTTCATTTAAAATTGTGTATGACTATTGCTTCCGTTGTTGTTGTATGTTTATGTATTTTCTTCCTCTGCGCTACACTTTGAAAAATGAGGGCATATTTTCCACACTATCAGACTTGGGCCCTCACTACTAGTTGGCAGCCTCTGGCATTTGGGGAAATGTGCTTGAGGTCATGTGACCAACCAGGTTCGGGGCACCCGTTGAGTGGAACCTGGATCCGGGACGTTACGTATCGTGTCTCTTATTGACCCCCTTTGGGTTTTGAGGTGTCTTACTGGAGATGAATATACTCACCCCTACATGGGATTTCCTATGCATTTCGTGTCTTATGTGAATGATGGATAGGTTGGTGCTGATATTATAAGATTATAGGGATAATGAGGTGCATAGAACGTGTATAGTGGTCGAGATTGGAGATCTAAAGTCGAACTCTCCCAGTATTTCTTTCACTGTTATTGTCAGGATGGGACATCTTTTCTGGGATGACATTTCTCTATCCCTTTTCGTTTTGGTTTACATTGTCTCACTATTTTGTATTACCTAGATACTGTTACATGCATATTTTTAGTGTTGTTGTTAATATATATTATTCATTTTCTTATTCAGTTCTAAAATGAGCTAGAAGGGTGCATATATAAATGTACATTAGGTTAGTGCTTCCAATTTTAGTTATTCCTTATCAACACATGTCCCAAGCCACTGGCCTATGGAGTCGGACTTAGGTTAGTTTGTGGCTTGGCCTTCACTTGACCAGGCTAGACCCAGTAGTTCGGGTGATGATAGATTAGTATTAGAGGTGGTTCGACCTTGAGAGAGTGTCTATATTTTTCCCCTTATGAAGTTTGTTTTGGAATTTAAGGAAACATTGTCAAAGTTTCTCAAGTGATGATTTCAAGCTAGAGAACATAATGTGGGTGCGGTGACTAACGTATCCATTCACCAGGACGTTGAATACCTTCTTTTTTACTTGGCATACAACAACATTGGTTGTGGGGAACATTGGAAGATGCATCATATAGGATTAATTCCTTTGACTATCCTTCATGAGTAATCTACCCATATATATATAAAAATGAAAATGTGACCATGATATATCTTGATTAAATTTCTAGATTCTTCCATTAATAAAGAAAACCTATTATTGGTTTAGGATCATTATAATGATTCTATAAGGGATGTGGAATCAATTTAGGGGCTATCTCATGATACCTATCCTATAGGTGGGTAGGTATAAACAAACCTCTATAATATTATACTAGTAGTTAAGGATAAGGATTCAACCAAGCATAGAAAACTCTTCTTGTTCTAGTTTTAGAGACCACTGAGGTTATATGGTTAGCCATATCCCCACTTAGTTGAAGATTTTATGTAGTCATTGATCCATGTTTTCAGACTTGTGTGGACCTAGATAGATCAAATTGTCCCATTGGAACCCAGTAATTTCTATGAAGTAGTTGGGTGATAGTGGAGTCTAGTCACATAGCTGTATGGTGAGTTGGAAAAATCATTGTCTAACTTCAAGAAACTATTTAATGGTGATTATTACCCCTCATCTATATGATAATTTTAGATTCAGGAGATATTATAGGTATAATAGGGAAGGATGACTATTGATGAGTATGTTGAATGGTTTTATTTCCATTCAAAGTACTCCTTAAATTTGAATTGGAATGATTACATATTGGAATGGATGTTTGAGTAGTGTATTTTTAGAGATACTCATGCAAGTGTGGTACGCCAATGCATTCCCATATATGATGGACTGCTAGAGGGGGTTCTTGTAATCAAGAGATTCCTATATAAGGGGCACCATGAAGATAGTGCTGGAAGGGAGCGTTATAGGGATGCATCGTTTTTAGCATCTAGTATGTTCCAATCAGAAGGTCATTCCATAGGATACCTTCTCATGGACAAGCTCATACACGTGGTCATGTAGCTCAGGGACTATACAATGGTCCAATTAAGCCCTTAGAAGGGTGATTCTATGCATGTGATGGGTGAGGCCACATGGTACATGATTTCCTAACTTGACATGATGCGGAGGGTAGGAGGGTATTAGATGGTCTACCATAGTAGAGGCAGCGCCGTGATCATAAATATACCAGGCGAGGCCATGTCGACCCATAGAGATGAATAACTGGTAGAGGAGTTGGAGGGGCTCTAGGAGAAGGATCTACTGGTGGTTGATGATTTTATGAGATACTTCCAACACCACCACTAGGCAGATGACATCTAACTCTGTGATATGGAGTTTAGGGTTGCTGATAGCTAAAATCTATGGAGACTTATGACCTTATAGCACACAAGATTATTAGAGGCATGATCATTGATTAATATACTATTTCATTTGTACTAGTAGGCACAAGTGTAAGTCATTATTTCATACCCTTACTCCTAATTCGATATATGGTAATCATTTTTAGACATTATCCAAGCATCTTTTGGTTGTGGTTCCGAAGGGGAATGATTTTCAATATCTCATATCTTCCAGAAGTTTAAGATATCACTAGGTTGAGAGATTTTATCATGGGATCTCTTGGTTGTAATGATGAGAGATTATGGTTTCATCTTGTGGGTGGACTGATTGTCCTTGGTTTGATCCTAGATCTATTGTCACCATAGATGAGTTAGATTCCCTCAGAATGATGGGATGGTATTCTCCTTTATTGGTGAATGCCATCTCATGGAAATGTTAGTGGGTCTTGTGAGCAGGAACCTATAACCCATCACTAATTGGTTGGTGAGTTTATCCTTTGGTGTAGTGGGTTCTTCAATCATATGGGTTTATTCATTCATGGAGGATTATATGGATTTCTTCCCTAGGGAGGTTTCAGTACAACCTTCAAGGTGGGAGATGGGGTCTTTCATTGATATTCACGTCAGGAATTCTTCGATATCTTTTATGGAATATCAGATGGCCCATACCAAGCTTTGGAAGATGAGGCTGAAATCTTAGGAACTTCAATATGTGTGTTCTATGAGACCCATTGTTTCCCCTAGGACACTCTAGTTTTGTTAATGAAAATAGAGGAAGGGGTATTTTTGATTTATGTTGATTATCATCAACTAAACTAGGCCACAATATTGAACACTGAACTAGACCGTAGTTGAATCTGGTCACAGTTTAAAATTTATAATCCTACTAACTACAGTATATGTGGCAAGCAGGGTCGAACCCACAGAGAAGACAAACTTGACCACTATTCCTCTAAAAACATTCAAAAGATCCCACTGTTGTTAATAGTGGAATAATTTTTCTATTTTTTAGGAATTTTTTATGTTATTATACACTAATGAAACACTACAGTCTTTTTGAGTTTTTGTTCTAAACTATAATGAAACAAGAAACGGGCTAAAAATAGTAAGAAACAAAGATATAAAATGTTGATAAGTGAACAATCAAGTAAAATACTCGGGAAAAAATCTTCATTCTACTGGTTTTAAAAGTATTCCAATTCACTTAATAGTTACTGCATTGCACCACCCAAAAGAGAATGAATTATCTCCCTCGCCAAGAGTTAAGTCACACAGGCTGATTGATTTCAGAGTTCGCCACTCCAAAATATATCAACTGTGAAAAATTCAAAAAGATAATGACAACAGGACGAACTTGCTATAAGTCCTGAAGTAATTGTGATTTTTTTAAAGATGTGTCCATGATCAATATCGCCGATTTGATTGTGGAGTTTTGAAAATTAAGTTCTAGTGGTGAAAAGCAATTGAATGTAATCAACATCAATCTCGCCGATTGATACTGAACACATTAATGTATTAAAGTAAAAAGGAAGAAATGTAACCAGTAAAAGTAGTAATTCCCCGAGCTCGAAGATTTAGCCAATTAATTTTTTTCATTATCAATACAGGAAATGAAGGCATAATAGAATAGAGTACAAGAATTCCAACACGAAGGAAGAAGAACTCCCATAATACTACTCTGCACTCAGGCTCCAAGGTCTCCAACTCGTCTCCAGAGCTGCTCTGCTATCTCCCAGAAGTCTTCGCTCTAAAAAATGGTGTGCGTTGCTTGTGAATGAGCATCCCCCAGCGTTCCTTGCAACTCTGTTTTTATATCTTCTGTCATTTGCTGCTTGCCACCACACATCTTCCACCGACTTCAGAATTCCCTTACTTGTGCACCGCACACGTGTGTTTTTTCGTGACAATCACGTCGCACTATCTTTTCTCACTTAACTAACTCCCACTGAGTTTGTTGTGTGAATCTGGACATATACACGTCCCTTGAATGAACCTGCATAGATAGGATAAAAACACAAAGAAAGAAAGAAAGTTGATTATTAGATTAATGTCATAATACTCGTTAAAAAGTTAACTTAAGTTAACTTAATAAAAATTTCAATTTGATTATTATTTACTAGATTTAATATTAATATTATGATTATTAAATTATTAATAAAACATAAATAAAATAATTAAGATTTTTTTAAATTTCTTTTCATTCATTAATTTATTTTATTAATATAAGTATTATTAATAATTAGTTAACCTAACTTAATTTTATTCTTAAATTGGACTACTATTAATTACTTTATTTTATAAAAAGTTAAATCAAATTACAACGTAGTTTAATTAGATATTTTAATTAGTGTAATATTTTAGTTTGTTAATTATTAACCATTTATTAATTATGAACATTTTAAATATTATATTATTTGTTTTTTTATTTGTTTTTTTATCAATTAAGCGAAAGGCGTGGCTTCAATCTTCGGTGATGCACAACTCCTCTCCCCTCAACGGCGCTTCCCACAGTAGTGACAGGTTAGCTCAAAGGCGTCCAGCAACATAGATCTTCTTCTCGGCATGGCACCGGCTTCAGCGGATTCACTGATGCGTGTTCTGTTCAAAGCGGAAATGGCATCCTATGATACCTAGGATTCCGACGTAAGAACTGGGTAAAAAAAACAGGGTGGGAATGGTGTTTTCAGATTTGTGGTTTGAGGATTTGATTCATATAATTTGTATTCTCTTTGAGTCTGAATCTGGTCAGATTCTCATTTTGGGTGTGGAGTTTGTGATGCAAGAAGGATGGAAACAACACTTCAGTTGGGTGTGGGGGTTGCAGAAAGTAAGACGCAATTAAATTGGAAGTAATTGAGAGGGAAGACGGTGGCAGTGGTTAAGCGGTGCGAGAAGGTGTCATCGTGGAAGAATGAAACCATTGCTGCAAGTTACGGTAGCAAGATGTGATACGGTGGATGAAACTGGTGTGAAGGAGAATGAAGAAATGGTGGCTGGGGATTATGGTGAGAGGAAACACGGTGTGACCATATGAGAATCACTGTGGCAGGAGACACCGTAAGGGGAATACGGTGAGGCACTAAGATGGACACGGTGCGAGATGGGATAGTGGCGAAGACACGATGAGACCGTGAAATAGATGGGGAAACGGTGCGGGGAGGCACTGTGACAGGCAATAGTTGCTGTGGCACCGCAACTCTACAAAACAAACAGTCAAACAAAATAAATTGAAACATAAATAAAACTGAATAAAATAATTAGTTAAAAACAAATGAAAAATTAAGTAAACATATAAAACCGAATGAACTAGAGTTAAAATATTATTAACTTCACTTAATAAAACTTAAATTGCTACAAAACTAAAACTAAAATTAAAAAGCAACTAACTTATTACAGATTAAAGTAAAATTAAACATTTTTATAACAAAGTAAAATTATTTAAATTATCTACTTTAACAAATTTAATTAATTTAAAGTAGACATATAATTATTATATTATTAAACCATTTTTTTAATTAATGAAATAGAATTTAAAGAGACTTAATAAAACTAAAATAAGTTTATAATCTTATATTATAATTAATGAATTGTTAAAAGATGACTAAAACATTATGTAACATAAAATTAATTAATATTTAATGCATGCAATGTTAGATTAAGTCTTCATTATATAAGTGAAAATGTAGAATTAATTAATTAGCTTATTACTGTTAAATTATTAATTATGCACAACAAAAACAACAATCTAAATAAAAGGTTATTAGTCTATAAAATTAAATTAAGAAATAAATTAATTATTTTAAAGCTTATAATACACGATTTATTATAAAAATTAATCAATTATTAAAAATAATAATAAAAATTGAAAAGAGCCATTATTTATTAAAAAGTGTTAAAATAAATAATTAAATTGATAAAAATTAATTAAAAAGATGTGGAAAAATAAGTGTTCTTAAGGCCACATCAAATTCTCCAACACTCAAGCATTGTTTGTCCTAAAAAAATCTCATGCTTTTTTAAACATGAAAACAGAGGTATGTTTATAATTCAGATCAAAATGTAACATGTCCAGAACTTTAAACAAAGGACTTCAAAAACATGTCAATAGGCTTTTAAAAATTAAATTTCTCATATGAACCTTTCCTAGAAAAAATACTCACTGGTTGTCAAGAGAGCAATGAATCAACAAGAAATGATAGTGTCATGCCTCATATGTGGTACTGCTTAGTGACCAACTTCAATCCAGACTCACGTCCAAAGTCCAAGAGTGACAAAAGGTAAAATATAGGTGGAATTAAAAACTTAACAGTAGGAACTTTATACTTTGACTTTTTCATCTAGGTTCCAAAAATAAATAATTTATTTTGAATCACCTCAATGATAAAACCTAAATGATTCCCATATAAACCAACTGACCCCTTCTTCATTTGGCGTTCATTAATACCCTCACCTTAATGAGCTCATTTTTGACCCTAGACACTTTATTTTATTTTTCCCAAGCCATGTATCATGTGCTAAGCACTGTGAAATGCACTTATTCAAAGTGTATAGAGGGCTTAAAGTTAACAGAAACGCACCCAGCATCTAGGGTCTCAGAGATTCACCGTGGGATCCCAGATGCCCAAATTACTCCAGTTTCAAAATATTTATATAAAAAATCATTTACATTGGTTAATTAAGGTAATTACATAAATAAATAACAAAGAAGTGTGCCCCTTAGGATCAATTCAAACTTCGAGTTCCAAGAGTTATGATCATAATTCCATTAACAGATCACCCATGTCACTCTCAGAAATAATTCCTAAATCACAATTTCCATTAGATCACTAAGATAGACCACTCTAAAATAATCAATTATCACTAATTTCAGATTCAAAACAAATCTTAACTTCCAGCAAGGTACTTTTCCTAAGGCAAGACCCATTTTAGAACAGATTAAAGCCTAAAATTATGCAAGAATTTTGAAAAATTTTAACCATTTTTTCCATTTTTTACCAGAAATTTTAAGTTGAAGTGGGAATTGATGGGCTTTCAATTAAGCATAGTTTAGCACAGTCAATAATTGACCCCTCCCCCACACTTAAAACCCAACTTTTCCCCCAAAGATGACTTCTAAAGTGAAGAAAAACAATTAAACAATTAATGTTTAAAATAGATTTTCAATTTAGTAAATCAATGATATGTATAAAGGGTCTCTTTGAAGTTCAAAAATCTTGTTTTCCACAATGAATAAATTAACAACAGGTTCATTAACAAGTACATGCATTAAAATTTAAGTTCAGTGGATAATTTCCAATGCCGATAAAAAATTAGCATATAAGGTGTGGGTGCACAGTTAATTGGGTGTAAGAATTTCAACAAAGTATGATTCAAATGGGTGTTCAATATAGCAGAATGATGCATGCTAAACACCCTATATACTAATTGGTTCCAATGAAAAACACAACTACCAGAAAGCATGTACCCCCCACACTTAATTTCATGCACTGAATGGGTTTTAAACAATGAATTTCAGTTCACAGCAACAGAAACATGCATACTTTTTTTTAATAAAAACAGAATTTTGAAGTGGCAACAAACATGCAACATAATTTTTAAGTAAGAAGAATTTATTTTAGAGCCACAACATAAAGAGAAGAATTTTATATCAAAGAAATGCAGCAGATTTTCAGAAAATATGTAGCAGAATTTCTAAAACAAGCATAATTTTTCATTGAGAAGAATTTTATTTTAGTAGCAAAACAGGATCAGAAATAAATGAAAAAATGTTGAAGTACTTCCCTAACTAGGTTCTTGTCCAAAATGATCATGGGAATTCCAATCCATTATTACACAGCAGCAGCATCTTAAAAACACAAAGCATGAAAACCAAGAACAAAAATCCAGCAGAGACATATCATCTAGGAGACAACAAAGTAGCACTTTATTCAGTACAAAACACTAAAAAAATGAAAACAAAGAAAGAGCATGGTTTGACTCCCATGAATCACTCATTTTAAATTCTTTAGTTATAATTTATTTAATTACAAAAAGTTTTTATTTATTAACACAAGAAAGAACATGGGTTTCCTCCCATGAAGTGCTAGGTTTAAAGTCCCCAGCCAGACATCATTCAAGAATATTTTTCTAGCACAGTGAAGGTAGCCAAGACCTTTGGATGTCCCTCAAAATAATGTTTCAGTCTCTTCCCATTGACTAACATGGGTTTAATCTCTTCGCCTACAAATTCAACAGCTCCATTTTTTAGAACTCTCACTACAGAAAAAGGTCCAGACCACTTGGACTTTAGCTTTCTAGGAAAGAGTTTAAGTCTAGAGTTAAAGAGGAGGACCTTCTGTCCAGGTTTAAACTCCTTATTTTGAATGATAGAATCGTGAAAGATTTTAGTCCTCTATTTATAAATCCTTGAATTATCATAACACTCTCTCCTAATCTCATCATGTTCACTCAGCTCAAGTAATCTCCTCTCACCACCACTCTTAAAGTCAAAGTTTAGAGCCTTAACTGCCTAATAAGACTTATGTTGAAACTCCACGGGTAAATGACAACATTTCCCAAACAACAGCTTGTAAGGACACATACCTATTAGGGTCTTAAAAGTAGTTCTATATTCCCATAAATCTTCATCCAATTTAAGAGACCAGTCCTTCCTAGAGTTTGACACAGTTTTCTCAAGTATTTGTTTCAGTTCCCTATTATAAATTTCCACCTTTCTACTGGACTGTGGATGATAAGGAGTACCGGTTTTATGAATACAACCATATTTCTCCATCAAAGATTTAAATTTATAGTTCCTAAAGTGTGTTCAATTATCAGTGATAAAAGATCTTGGGACTCCAGATCTTGTAAAGATGTTCTTCTTAACAAATTTTATTACAGAATTGGATTGATTGTTGGGCAGTACCACTACCTCAACCCATTTTGAAACATAGTCTACATAAACAAGAACATACCCATTCCCATGAGATGATGGAAATGGACCCATGAAATCTAAATCCCAGACATCAAAAATTTCAACTTCTAGAATTCTTTTTTGGGGTAACTCTTGCTTCCTACCAACATTACCTAGCCTCTGACATCTATCACAGCCAACCAAAAATCTTCTAGAATATTTAAAGAGGGATGTCCAATACAAACCATATTGAAGGACTTTTTGAGTGGTTCTTTCACCACCATGGTGCCCTCCCCATGATAAAGAATGACAACTTTCTAAAACATGCATCATTTCTTCCTCAGGTAAACATATCCTAAGAATACCATCAGCACACCTTCTAAACAGCAAAGGATCATCCCAAAGATAATATTTAAGTTCAGAAATGAATTTCTTATTTTGATTATTTGACAATTTTTTTGGGAAAAACACCTGCTGCAAGGTAGTTGGAAAAATCTACAAACCAAGTAGATTGCATGATTGACACAATAAGCACCTTCTCATCAGGAAAGGAAGAGTTTATCTCCCTAGGATCTTCAGAATGGGTAAGAGGAAGCTTAGAAAGGTGGTCAGCAACTAAATTTTCATCTCCCTATTTATCCCTAATCTATAAATCAAAGTCTTATAGCAACAAGATCCATCTAATCAGCCTAGGTTTAGTTTCTTTCTTAGATGAAAAGTACTTTAAAGCAGAATGATCATTGAAAATGATGACTTTGGAACCTAACAAGTACTGTGTAAACTTCTCTAGAGAAAACACGACATCAAACAATTCTTTTTCAGTGGTGGTATAATTGTTTTGGGCATCATCTAGAAGTATACTAGCATAATACACCACATTTAGTTTCTTATATTTCCTCTATCCAAGGACAACACCTAAAACCATGTCACTAGCATCACATATTAGCTCAAAAGGTAGTTTCCAGTTAGGTGCATTAATAATAGGTGATGTAGTGAGTTTCTCTTTAAGCAGATTAAATGATTTCAAACACTTTTCATCAAAATTGAAAGTTGCATCCTTAACCATCAAAGAACACAAGGGATTAGTTATTTTGGACAAATATTTTATGAATCTCTGGTAGAAACCGACATGCCTTATGAAACTTCTATCACCTTTGACATTTATAGGAGGAGGCTGTTTTTTAATAACATCAATTTTAGCAGTATCAACTTCTTGACCTCTCTTTTAAAACTTATGAACAAGCACAATACCTTTTGTAACCATTAATTAACATTTCTCCCAATTACGAACAAGGTTGGTTTCAATGCATCTCTCCAATACTAAATCAAGATTTTCAAGACAAGTATCAAAAGTACTACCCACAATGGAGAAATCATCAATGAAAACCTCAATAATTCTCTCAATAACATCTAAAAAGATAGCCATCATACACCTTTGTAAGGTGGCTGGAGCTCCACACATCCCAACGGGAATCTGCCTGTAGGAAAATGTTCCAAAGGGGCATGTGAAAGTGATCTTTTACTGATCCTCTGGAGTGACAGGAATCTGGTTGTAACCAGAATACCCATCTAGAAAACAAAAAAACTAATTTCCATTAGTCCTCTCAAGCATCTAGTCTAAGAAGGGAATTGGAAAATGGTCCTTCCTAGTGGCTGCATTAAGATTTATATAATCTATACATACTCTCCATTTTGTGCCTTTCTTAACTTGGAATTCTTCATTTTTTTTCATTTTAAAAAATAGTGAAACCTCCCTTCCTGGGGACAAATTGGATAGGGATGACCCAAGGACTATCAGAAATGGGATAAATTATTTTAGTGTCCATCAGTTTAATCACTTCTTCTCTCATAAATTATTTAATTTTTGGATTTAATATTCTTTGACATTCTACCCTAGGCTTATGGTCGGGATCCATAGGTATTTTGTGCATATAGAATGAGGGACTAATACCCTTGATATCAGATATTATCCCACCTATGGAATATATAAATTTTTTCAAAACATTCAACAATCTCTCCTCTTAGTTTTCATTCAGTTCAGCAGAAATTATTACAAGCAAAGTGGAGTTCTCACCCATAAATGAATAATTAGGATGAGCAGGGATTGGCTTTAGTTCAAGAGTGGGTGGTTCTACACTCGAATGAAGACTCTTAGGCCTGGTAGGTCCAAGATCTTCAACATATTTCTTGTAAGGTGTATTAGAATATGAAAGATTTTAAATTTCATGTTCAAATTTAGAAGTAACAGTGCTAATGTCCATAGTGGGTAGTACACTGTCCAAATTTTCCAGATCAGATTTTAACAAGTTAATCAGAGAAAAATCATCTAATTGTATTATAAATTCTCCCTCAATATCATCAAAGTGTTCAGAATGGTTAGTGTTAAAAAAACACCCTCAAATTCACTAAAAAAGCTCCTAAGTTCAGAAATAGAGGACCCTTCTACAACAAGAACTGGACAATTGTCCAGTTCGGGAAAATTTTCTAGTTTTGGAGTTTGAGCAGAATTTTCAATTTCTAAAGCAGATTCAACAGGATTTTCAGCTTCACAAATTTTTCCTTCAATAGAGGATTGATTTTCATATTTTTCAATATTTTCATTTGAGTTCTCATTTTCTAAGGACTCTAGCATTGAACAATATTCAGAAAACATTGTTCTTTTAACATTTTTAAACAAATTGAACTCTTCATGTTGTTCTCTAATTTTTAAAATTAGCTGACCCTTAGAAACATCAATGACAGCACCACTTGTGGCCAAGAAGGACCGAATCAAGATGATGGGCACCTCTTGATCACACTCCATATCTAATACAAGAAAGTCAGTTGGCAAAAAAGCTTCCCAATCCCAACTAGCAAGTCATATACCCTACCCACATAATGAGTGAAGGATCTATCAACTAACTACAGTATGACTGTGGTGGGTTGAAGGTCACCCAACCCCAACTTTTGAAACAGTGGGTATGGGAGTAGATTAATACTAGAACCTAAATCACACAAACAGTTGAGTTGATTAGAGTTTCCAAGTGTGCAAGGTATGACAAAACTACCTGGGTCTTTCAGTTTAGGTGGGATTTTCTTTTTAGGTACAACACTGCACTCTTAAGTGAGGCTGTAAGTAGCAAATTATTCTAGATTTTTTATGTTTGAAATTTTTTTTCCAGAGATTTCAAGTAAGATGGGATTTTAATTAAATCTTGTATGAAAGGAATGTTCACTTAATGTTTAGAGAGGAGACCAAGGAACTGAAGAAGTTCAGCCCTGGTGTTACTTTGAGGTCTCAGCTTCTCAGGGAAAGGGATGGGTGGGGAAAATTTTTTAAGGACAGTAGGAATATCCCGCACCTATTCCTACACATTTTCTTTTCCATTATTATTTTGATTTTTTGAAGATGTTTCATCTTGAGTTTTAGGTGAAATATTCAGATTTTGACCATTTTCAAGACTTTTCTGTGAATTTCCAGCAAGTGTGCAAAGCAGATTTTTATTACCAGATTGAAACAGATTTTCATTTTGGGATTTCATTTTCTTTTTCAGAAACAGTTTGAGTTTTAATCCCACTTCTAGTGACAACAGCCATGGAATTCCATCTAGGGTTAAGCTCAATGGTACTTGGAAGTCTACCTTTTTCCCTAGATGAAAAATCCCTAGAAAGTTGACCAAGTTGTGTTTCCATGTTTTTCATTCTAACATCAGTTTTCATTTTTTCAGACTCATATTGATTTTGATGTTTGGTTAGCTAATTCAAGATTAGATCAAGCTTATAAGACATGTGACCATCATTGTTTCTTTGGGTATTTTATGACTCACCCCTCTATTGATTTTGAATGTTTGGCCTTGATTGATTAGAGTAGTTAGGGGCAGTGGATTATTTAATTAAGCCATGATCTTTCCAGGACATATTTGGATGGTTCCTATATCCTTGGTTGTAATTATTTGAAAATGGATGTTCTTTAGGAGGAATTATAGGACCATAGTTAAAAAATCTATAATTGAAGGTTCCGGGCGCAGTGGAAGCGCGTGGGTGGATTTTCCCACTTGGATTTTTGTCATTAAAAATGATCAATCCGGGATCAATACGATGATAAATGCCAGTCTCCACGGATCGAATCACAGAAATAGACAAAGAAGAAGGTTTGTCCCGGAACCACAAACAAGGATCATTACAAGTTGATTATAATTAATTTAATTGATTATAAAGAAGTACCTTTTGGATGTTCTTTCTTCATTGATGTTCTTGATCACGTTCCGATGTGATTCGTCATTGCGTCATATAAACCAAGTGTAGACTTCCTCTAGCGGTGATCCAAACGTGCACCTCGTATCTCTGGACGTCACGAAAGGAGTCTCCAGGTGCTAGCATGGAGAAACCTTTACTTGCGTTTCCCACCTTAGATCATCTTGATCCAATGGAAGAGGATCTCTCTCAGTCTTGAGAGCATTCTTGGAGGAAGAGGTTTTTTCGGCCTTTAAATAATTCTCTAGAATTGTTGTGCATAATGATTCTCTTGTGTTGGGAAAAGAGTTGGGGTTGTGAGGATATTTATAATCGGGTTTGAGGTTGTAGAGTTATGACAATAAATAAACACGTTATGTGTTTTATTTATTTCATTAACTCCCTTTTGAAAACCCCATGCCGAGTCATTAATTCCTTAACATGCACTCACACTGATTATAATAAATATCATTTAATAAAATGATATTTCCTCAAAATCCCAACTGGAAAAACTACATGGCGTGTAATAAAAAATACACAGCACGTACTTGTTTTTCATTGAAAACTACACAGCATGTACATTTAATAATACACGGCGTGTACTTGTTTTCAAAATAAAAACTACACGGCGTGTAATAATTAATACACGACGTGTACTTGTTTTTATTTTATTCTTCCTCCAACATTAAAACAATTTAGGCTTCCTTGAATAATTATTAAACCACGTACGGGAATAATCTTTATTCTACTTGAGATACATGAATACACTTAGTGTGTGACCCTCTAGGCCGCTTTCTCGTTGGCATTAGGCGGGCTTGCCTAAAGTCCAAGATTAATGTCTAGGAACGGGTCAAGGCACCCAAGAGAAAGAAGTAGAAACTGCATTGACATATCACCTCATATAAACGCTTACTATGTAATTTAATCCCTTTGTCTCAATATCTCACCAAGCAGGTTTCATGGCTGTGTCATAAACCTATATGCTTGATCTGTCGTTCTTTGACTACCTGAAATAAACTCATCGTTTACACCATGGCCATGGAATTTAATGCGACAGTTCTATTTCATTCAAAGGGCCGAGGTATCATCTTCTATAAATGGAAGGGACAAATCCTTCCTCGACTTATCCATTAACAACATGTCACTCATAACACACCCAACGTATCCTACTTCCCACCAACTGTCTGCGTGACAGTTTTTGTCAGTAAATCTTAGTGCGCGAGTCATGACATGAGTTAATGATAATATTCCAGTCTAAGGACCATTACACACCCTCTTAGATAGCAATGTCCGATGACACCAAGACATGCAAAATTGCTATTGGCGGGTCTGTTCTCATAATATCCCATCTTGGAGATTACTAAGTGTGAACTCCATGAGAGACAGTCTCATATTCTTACGAGTACTCGCATATGACGGTTTGTATACTATGTGTCCTATCATAGTATTTCATCCAACCGCAAAACTTAATTTAAGAATATTTTTATAGCATTTCAAGGTTCTCATCATAGCAGGGATCTTCCATGACCTTATTAATGCAACAAATATTCCAAGACATTATTATATTATAGTCAAGCAAAATAATGAACAATATATAATAAGTGAACAATCATGTAATCAAAGTAAAAAACAGTTGGTTCTCAGGACACCAACCCTTAAAAACTCCCACTTGGACTAGAGCCAACTGCATATGACTTTTATTCTGGTAGACCTCACATGATGATCATGTTTCTGCTGAGTCAAGGCTTTAGTCAAGGGGTCCGCCACGTTGTCTTCTGTGGAAATATTGCTCACTGCAACTTCACCTCTTTGAGAAAAATCCCTCAAGATATGATACTTCCGAAGTATGTGTTTTGTCCGCTGATGTGACCTTGGCTCTTTTGTAAGTGCCACCACTGTTGTATTATCACAATAGAGTGTGATAGGATCTTTACTGCTTGGTACTACATCCAAATATTGGACAAAGCTTCGCATCCATACTACTTCTTTAGCTTCCTCATAAGCTGCGATATACTCAGACTCCACTGTAGAATCTTCCACCACACTTTTCTTTGAGCTCTTCCATCTCACTGCACCTCCATTCAAACTGAAGATGTATCCAGTCTGCGACTTCATGTTATCTTGATCAGTCTGGAAACTAGCATCTACATGTCCTCTAATGACTAGTTCCTCATATCCTCCATAAACCAGGAACACATCCTTAGTACACCTCAGATATTTAAGGATAGTCTTGACTTCCATCCAATGGCAGTCTCTGGGATCAGCTTGATGTCTTCATACCACACTTAATGCATAAGAAACATCTAGCCTTGTACATAGCATAGCATACATGACTGACCCAATCACATATGCGTAAGGGATCCTTGCCATTCTCTTTCTTTCCTCATGTGGCTGAGGACACATATTCTTGGAAAGATGAATGCCATGTGACACTGGAAACAATCCCCTCTTGGACTGTTCCATACTGAATCTCTTCAGTATCTTATCAATGTATGTACTTTGACTTAGGCCCAACATTCTCTTGGATCTATCAAGATGGATCGTGATCCTAATAATTATGCTACCTCACCTAAGTCTTTCATGGAGAAGCATTTATGCAACCATGCCTTAACTGACTGTAAGACAGGTACTTCGTTTCCAATTAGTAATATGTCATCAACATATACTATTAGGAAAATGACTACACTTCCACTAAAACTTTTGTAGACATAAGGATCACATTCATTCTTAACAAAGCCAAATTTCGTTACATCTTCATCAAAACGAATGTTCTATGACCTTGGTGATTTCTTTAATCCATAAATGGATTTCTTCAACTTGTAAACCTTGTTGGAATCCTTTGGAGTCACAAAATCTTCAGGTTGTTTCATGTAGACATCTTCTTCGAGGTTTCCATTAATGAAAGCTGTTTTGACATCCATTTTTCAAATTTCATAGTCATGGTAAGTGAAAAGGTCCAATAGAATTCTGATGTATTTCATCTTCACAACCGGTGAAAAGGTTTCATCATAGTCAATTCCTTGATGCTGTCTAAAACCTTTTGCAACCAGTCATGCCTTGTAGGTGCTGACTTGCCCCTCCATGTACAGTTTCTTCTTGAATACCCATTTATTACCAATAGGCTTTACATCAACTGGAGGATCTACCGAAATCCAGTCTTGGTTTTGGTACATGGAATCCTTTTTAGAATTCCTGGCTTCTTTCCACTTGGCAACTTCTGTGCCTTCAACTGCTTCCTTGTAGGTAAGAGGATCATCATTGACAACCAATAATGAGTCACCATACTTGGTGACAAGAAAACCATATCATTCTGGTTCTCTCACCTCTCTCGTGATCCTACGCAGTTCTTGTGTATCTGGAACAGATTGATCATCCATGGGGCTTTGTGGAATCTGTTCTTGTACCAACTCCTGTGTATCTTGAGCCTCGAATTCATCGAAGTATATATCGCTCCCACTATCTCTTTTGCATATGTGCTCCCTCTCAATGAATATGTCATGTCTTGCCACTGTAACCCTTTTTTCTGAGGGGTTGTATAGGTAATATCCCCTTGTTTCCTTGGGATATCCTATAAAGATACACTTTGTGCCTCGGGGTGAAAGTTTGTTACCTGAAGAGGACTTAACAAATTCTTCGCTACCCCACACATGTAAATTCGATAACATGGATTTGTATCCACTCCATAACTCATATGGAATACCATTTATCGATTTAGTAGGTACATGGTTTAGTATGTGTGTTGTTGTTTGTAATGCATATCCCAAAATGGATAATAGAAGACTCGCATGACTCATCATTGATCTCACCATGTCCAATAGGTTGCGGTTCCTCATTTTTCTTACACAATTCCACTGTGGCGTGTATGGAGGAGTGATTTGAGATAGAATCCCAAACTCCCGTAATAAATCAATGAAGTCCTGATTAAGATATTCTCCTCCTCTATCTGAGCGGAGTTTCTTAATCTTCTCACCAAGTTTGTTCTCAAATTCAATATTTTATTCTTTGAACCGATCAAAATAATCTGACTTATACCTCATTAAGTAGATATATCCATATCTACTAAAATCATCAGTAAAAGTTATCAAGTATGAGAACCCACCCCTTGCCTCAACTGGAAATGGCGCACACACATCTATGTGAACTAATTCTAGAATCTCTTTAGCTCTTTCAACTTTCCCACTAAATGGGGCTTTGGTCATTTTGCCTTGTAGACATGCATGACATACACCAAGTGGTTTTAGTTCAAAAGAATCTAAATACCCATCTTGATGTAATTTTGTCAAACGTTTCTCATTGACATGACCTGACCGGTGATGCCAAATTTCGTTGTGGTATGAGTCATGTGAATTAACATTGTCATTGATTTCCATTACTTGGTTTGTGTAGTCTAACAGATAAAGGCCATTATATAAATGTTCCCTACCAAAACAAATGCTATCTTTATAAAAGTATCAACATCCACTTCCAAACTTGAAGATGAATCCATCAGTATCTAATATGGATACTGAAATAATGTTTTTCATTACAGAGGGTACATAATAACAGCCTTTCAAAAAAAAGACCATACCTGTAGGCAATGTGAGATGGTAGTCTCCGATAGCTACAACAGCGAGTCTGGCTCCATTGGCTGCTCGTAGATCTACCTCCCCTCGATCAATCTTCTTGAATCTACTTACTTCATGTATTTGGATACAGATGTGAGCACCACAAGCAGTATCTACTACCCAATTTGTTGAAACAAATATATTGCATTCGATGAAAAACGCACCTGAAGCTTCCCCTTGCTTCCTAGGATGGGTGCAGTTTTTCTTCCAGTGGCCCTTCTTGCCACATGCGAAACAAAAAACCTCATGTTCTCTTGCCTCCGCTTTGATCTTCTTTTTCTTGGAAGGCCTTGAAGAAGATTTGGGCTTAAAGCTCTTCATCTTCCCTTTCCTTTTATTTACCACAAGGACAGAAGGATTTTCAAGCTTCATGTCATTATCTACTTAGAGAATAAGGATAACAAGATCAGATAGACACTTCTCAATGTTGTTCATGTTGAAATTAACAAAAAAGTTCGAGAAGATCTGGGGGAGTGATGCATGAATGAGATCGGTGCCCAGTTCTTCAGAGAGTTTAAACCCTAGAACCTCCAAGCGCTCAATGTTGCCAATGATCTTGACTACATGAGGTCCAGCTGGGGAACCCTCTCCAAGCTTGCTCTGAAATAGAGCCTTGGAGATTTCAAACCTTTACTAACTTTCTCTCTCCTAGTATAGACCACAGAGGTGCTCAAGCATGCTATAGGCATCCATGTCCTCATGAGACTTCATGAGATCACTTGACATTGATGATAACATCAAACATTGAACGTTGAGTGCATCACTCAAATGTTGATCATAGACTAGGAAATACTCATCACTTGCCCCTTGGGAAGGAAAATCAGGAAGTGAGGACTCCATCACGTAATACTTTCGTTCATGGCGTAGGACAACCCGAAGGCGCCTAAACCATTCCTGAATGTTATAGCCGGTGAGGATATTGTCTTTGTCCTGAATTGATCGCAGAGAAAATGTGGTTGATGAATTTTTGATCTTGATCCTACAATTTAAAAGAGTAGATTTATTATTACTTTCTTGATTACATTTTATGAGAAATAATAAATTTTATTAATTCTCCCACTATTTTATCAAGTCTCAATGGCCCTCACCATTGAACTAGAAATTTCTAGTTGCTTTGACATTCTAGTGGCAAGGATCCATATTCGCCTTCTCATAACCTGAAAAAGGGTTGGTCAAGCTATTTGAAGGTATTTAGGTAGGCAGGTCTTTGCCAACCATGAGCTTACAGTTTCTTGATCTGTTGAGTGGACTCCCCAATCCTGAAATCCTGACTTGGATTTCCTCAACCCTTGCCACCAATATTACACCATGTCTAGAAAGGGATACTTCTCTTGATGTAATATGGTTAAGTCAACCTGAAACCTTTCATAAGGGATTCCTTTATAAAAGTAAGTGTCCCATCAAGGGTTGGTCAAACACATAGTTTTATTGAGTCTTTCCCTTAATCAGGTAACAGAAGTATTGGTCTGACTTAATATGGTATTGATGGATTTTAGTCCTTTATGCGTAGTTTTGCATTATCACATGCTTGTTAATATTAATTGATTCTTGCTTAAGTGATTAACCATGTTCTGATAATCTTTATGCATAGTCCAGTTTTTATTTTATTCCATCTTTGCATGCTTTTTCATTTTATTAACTATGTGATCGCGACAACACATACATAATAAATAAACGATGCAATTTAGACAGAAATAAAATAAGATGGCATGATCATGAGATTCTATTGGTTAGATTATCTAGCGGTTTTGATAAGCTAACCCTGACCTAGGGAAAAACACCATGAACCTGGTGGTTCATGTTTTGCAGCTCCCACCTGTCCACCTTTGTATCTTCTTGCATCGGTTTCGCCTCGACTTCAGGATTTGAACAGTCTCCTCTGGCTTGGGAGATCCTCCATTACATGTGTTTACATTAAAGAAACCATGGGAACGCATGCCCTACATTTTTTTTGAAGAAGGATCGTGGGCCAAAAAATTTAAATTAAATAAATTTAAATGAAACCATACACATACAAAGGGTCTTTGGTCTAGCTAATGATCATCCATAGCATGCAACAACATTTATGCATATTTAGAATTCAAATTCTTTTGATCATTATTTCATTTAAGATAAGTTGTGCTCGAATTCAATTAATTATGATCTTATAATTAATCAATTCTTTATCTTAAATTATTTTCTGAATTTCCTTGAGATTCTTCTCATCCATATTCTTTGTACGAGTCTTTGTACTTTGGAGGAAACCTGGTGAAATTCCATTTCACGGCATGTAGTTTATAATTAAATGGCATGTATTTCTTTTCACTCTTTATCCAAAGTACACGCCGGGGGATTTGGTGTGTTTTCTGTACTTTGGAAATTTTGGAGTACACAACGTGTAGATAAATAATACACGGCGTTTACTTCCTTGTTACGCGGTAACTAGCCCGGAGATCCCATGTACGCAGTATGCGGCTTATCATTGTACACGGTTTCATCTGGGTCGGAACAGACTACACGTTTTGTTGCTCCAACATACATGCTGTGTATTCTGGTTTCCACGCGCCGTTCAATTCTGGTCAACACAGTGTGATTAATACTTAGGCATATTCAATTCACACGACGTGGATTAGTGGACCAGTGTCGGTTTGTTGAACCTAAGTACACGGCGTGTAGTTTTAATTACACACCATGTAATCCCTTGTTGTACAGACAGAAAGAGAGGCTCCTTCGGATGAGATCCTCGTTTTTATTTTAATCAAAAATTAAAATTAAAAGGCCGTTTTTGTGATATGAATCGAGAAATTAAGGAGGAAGAATAGATCTCATTTATTCAGATTTATAGAACGATTTATTTTGAATTGAATTAAATATAAATGCATAAATTATTAATGAAAATTAAATAACTATAATCAACGTTGTAACCTCCCTATGATACCATTTTAAGGTTCCAGGCACAGTGGAAGCGCGTGGGTGGATGTGACCACTTGGATTTTTTTCATTAATAATGATCAATCTGGGATCAATACGATGATAAATGCCAGTCTCCACAGATCAAATCACAGAAATAGACAAAGAAGAATGTTTGTCTTGGAACCACAAACAAGGATCGTTACAAGTTTATTATAATTAATTTAATTATTATAAAGAAGTACCTTTTGGGTGTTCTTTCTTCGTTGATGTTCTTGATCACGTTCTGATGTGATTCTTTGTTGCATCATAGAAACCAAGTGTAGACTTCCTCTAGCGGTGATCCACACGTGCACCTCGTATCTCTAGACGTCGCTAAAGGAGTCTCTAGGTGATAGAGTGGAGAAACCTTTACTTGCGTTGTCCTCCTTAGATCGTCTTGATCCGATGGAAGAGGATCTCTCTCGGTCTTGAGAGCATTCTTGGAGGAAGAGGTTCTTTCGGCCTTGAAATAATTCTCCAGAATTGTTGTGCACAACGATTCTCTTGTGTTGGGAAAAGAGTTGGGGTTGTGAGGATATTTATAATCGGGTTTGAGGTTGTAGAGTTATGACAATAAATAAACGTGTTACGTGTTTTATTTATTTCATTAACTCCCTTTTGAAAACCCCATGTCAAGTCATTAATTCCTTGACATGCGCCCACACTGATTATAATAAATATCATTTAATAATATGATATTTCCTCAAAATCCCAATTGGAAAAACTACACAGCATGTAATAATAAATACACGGCATGTACTTGTTTTTCATTGAAAACTACACAGCATGTACATTTAATAATACACGGCGTGTACTTGTTTTTATTTTATTTTTCCTCCAACATTAAAACGATTTAGGATTCCTTGAATAATTATTAAACCATGTATGGGAATAATCTTTATTCTACTTGAGATACATGAATACACTTAGTGTGTGACCCTCTAGTCCTCTTTCTCGTTGGCATTAGGTGGGATTTCCTAAAGTCCAAGATTACTGTCTAGCAACGGGTCAAGTCACCCAAGAGAAAGAAGTTGATGCCGCATTGATGTATCAACACATACGAACACTTACTGTGTAATTTAATCCCTTTTTCTCAATATCTCACCAAGCAGGTTTCATGGAAGTGTCATAAACCTATATTCTTGAACTGTCATTCTTTGACTTTCTGATATAAACTCGTCGTTTACACCATGGACATGGAATTTAATCCGACAGTTCTATTTCAATCAAATGGCCGAGATGTCAACTTCCATAAATGTAAGGGACAAATCCTTCCTCAACTTATCCATTAACAACATGTCACTTGTGACACACCCAACATACCCTACTTCCATCCAACTATCTGCGTGACACTTTTCGTCAATAAATCTAAGTGCGCGAGTCATGACATGAGTTAATGATAATCTTCTAGTCTAAGGATCATTACACACGCTCGTAGATAGAAATGTCCGATGACACCAAGACATGTGGAATTTCTATTGGTAGGTTTGTTCTCATAATCTCCCATCATAGAGATTACCAAGTGCGAACTCCATGAGAGAGAGTCTCATCTTCTTACGAGTACTCGCATAAGACGGTTTGTATACTATGTATCCTATCATAGTATGTCATCCAACCGCATAACTTAATTTAAGAATATTGTTATAGCATTTCAAGGTTCTCATCATAGCGGGGATCTTCCATGACCTTATTAATGCAACAAATATTCCAAGACATATTTTATTATAGTCAAACAGAACAATAAACAATATATAATAAGTGAAAATTCATGCAATCAAAGTACAAAACAGTTGGTTCTCAGGACACCAACCCTTACAAACTCCCACTTGGACTAGAGCCAACTGCCTACAACTTTTAGTCCGGTTGACCTCACATGATGATCATGTTTCTACTGAGTCAAGGCTTTAGTCAAGGGGTCCACCACGTTTTCTTCCGTGGAAATACTGGTCACATCAAATTCACCTTTTCTAGAAAAATCCCTCAAGAGATGATACTTCCTAAGTATGTGCTTTGTCCGCTGATGTGACCTTGGCTCTTTTGCAAGTGCCACCGCTAAAATATTATCACAATAGAGTGTGATAGGATATTTACCACTCGGTACTACATCAAAATCTTGGACAAAGCTTCGCATCCATACTGCTTCTTTAGCTGCCTCAAAAGCTGCGATATACTCAGACTCTGCTGTAGAATCTGCCACCACACTTTGCTTTGAGCTCTTACAGCTCAATGCACCTCCATTCAAACTGAAGATGTATCCACTCTGCGACTTCATGTCATCTTGATCAGTATGGAAACTAGCATCTACATGTCCTCTGATTACTAGTTCCTCATATCCTCCATAAACCAGGAACATATCCATAGTACGCCTCAGATATTTAAGGATATACTTGACTGCCATCCAATGGCGGTCTCCTAGATCAGCTTGATATCTGCCTACCGCACATAATGCGTAATCAACATCTAGCCTCGTACATAGCATAACATACATGACTGACCCAATCGCAGATGCATAAGGTATCCTTGCCATTATCTTTCTTTCCTCATGTGGTTAAGGACACATTTTCTTGGAAAGATAAATGCCATGTGACACTGGCAACAATCCCCTCTTGGATTGTTCTATACTGAATCTCTTCAGTATCTTGTCAATGTTTGTACTTTGACTCAGGCTCAACATTCTCTTAGAGCTATCAAGATGGATCTTGATCCTAAGAATATATGCTGCCTCACCCAAGTCTTTCATGGAGAAGGATTTATGCAACAATGCCTTAACTGACTATAAGGCAGGTACTTCGTTTCCAATTAGTAATATGTCATCAACATATACTATTAGGAAAACGATTGCATATCCACTAAAACTTTTGTAGACACAAGGCTCAAATTCATTCTTAACAAATCCAAATTTCATTACAGCTTCATCAAAATGAATGTTCCATGACCTTGATGCTTGCTTTAATCCATAAATGGATTTCTGCAACTTGTATACCTTGTTGGAATCCTTTGGAGTCACAAACCCTTCAGGTTGTGTCATGTTGACATCTTCCTGGAGGTTTCTGTTAAGGAAAGATGTTTTGACATCCATTTTACAAATTTCATAGTCATGGTAAGCGACAATGGACAATAGGATTCTGATGGATTTCAGCATCGCAACCGGTGAAAAGGTTTCATCATAGTCAATTCCTTGACGCCGTCTAAAACCTTTTGCAATCAGTCATGCCTTGTAGGTGCTGACTTTCCCCTCCATGTCCAGTTTCTTCTTGAATATCCATTTATTACCAATAGGCTTTACATCAACTGGAGGATCTACCAAAATCCAGACTTGGTTTTGGTACATGGAATCCATTTAAGAATTCATAGCTTCTTTCCACTTGGAAACATATGTGCCTTCAACTGCTTCCTTATAGGTAAGAGGATCATCATTGTCAACCAATAATGAGTCACCATCCTCGGTGACAAGAAAACCATATCATTCTGTTTCTCTCACCTATCTCATGCTCCTACGCAGTTCTTGTGTATCTGGAGCAGATTGTTCTTCCACGGGGCTTTGTGGAATCTGTTCTTGTACCAACTCCTGTGTATCTTGAGCCTCGACTTCATCGAAGTCTATCTTGCTCCCACTATCTCTTTTGGATATGTGTTCCCTCTCAAGGAATATGGAGTGTCTTTCCACTGTAACCCTTTTTTCTGAGGGGTTGTATAGGCAATATCCCCTTGTTTCCTTGGGATATCCTATAAAGATACACTTTTTTCATTGGGGTGCAAGTTTGTTACCTAAAGAGGCATTAACAAATGCTTCTCTACCCCACACATTTAAATATGATAACATGGCTTTGCTTCCACTCCATAACTCATATGGAATACCATTTATCGATTTAGTAGGTACTTGGTTTAGTATGTGTGCTGTTGTTTTTAATGCATATCCCCAAATGAATAATAGAAGACTCGCATGAATCATCATTGATCTCACCATGTACAATAGGGTGCAGTTCCTCCTTTCACTTACACCATTCCACTATGGCGTGTAAGGAGGAGTGAGTTGAGATAGAATCCCAAACACCCGTAATAAATCAATGAAGTCCTGATTAAGATATTCTCCTCCTCTTTCTGAGCGGAGTTTATTAATATTCTCACCAAGATGGTTCTCAACTTCATTCTTGTATTCTTTGAACCGATCAAAAGAATCTAACTTATACCTCATTAAGTAGATATATCCATATCTACTAAAATCATCAGTAAAAGTTATCAAGTATGAGAACCCACCCCTTGCCTCAACTGGAAATGGCTCACACACATCTATGTGAACTACTTCTAGAATCTCTTTATCTCTTTCACCTTTCCCACTAAATGGGGCTTTGGTCATTTTGCCTTGTAGACACGCATGACATACACCAGATGGTTTTAGTTCGAAAGAATCTAAATACCCATTTTGATGTAATTTTGTCAAACGTTTCTCATTGACATGACCTAGCTGGTGATGCCAAAGTTTGTTGTTGTATAAGTCATGTGAATTAACTTTTTCATTGATTTTCATAACTTGGTTTGTGTAGTCTAACACATTAAGGCTGTTATATAAATGTGACCTACCAAAACAAATGCTATATTTCTAAAAGTAGAAACATCCACTTCCAAACTTGAAGATGAATCCATCAGTATCTAATATGGATACTGAAATAATGTTTTTCGTTACAGAGGGTACATAATAACACCCTTTCAAAACCAAGACCATCCCTGTAGGTAATGTGAGATGGTAGTCTCCAACAGCTACACCAGCAAGTCTGGATTTGTTGGTTGCTCGTAGATGTACCTCCCCTCGATCAATCTTCCTGAATCTACTTGGTTCCTTTATTTGGATACAAATGTGAGAACCAAAAGCAGTATCTAATACCCAATTTTCTAAAATAGATATATTGCATTCGATGAAAAACGCACCTGAAGCTTCTCCTTGCTTCCTAGGCTGGGTGTAGTTTTTCTTCCAGTGGCCCTTCTTGCCACATGCAAAACAAACAGCCTCCTGTTCTCTTGTCTCCCCTTTGATCTTCTTTTTCTTGGAAGGCCTTGAAGAAGATTTGGGATTAAAGCTCTTCTCCTTCCCTTTCCTTTTATTTACCATAAGGACAGAAGGCTTTTCAAGCTTCATGTCATTATCTACTTGGAGAATAAGGACAAGAAGATCAGATAGAGACTTCTCAATGTTGTTCATGTTGAAAATATCCACAAAGTTCGAGAAGATCAAGGGAAGTGATGCAAGAATGAGATCAGTGCCCAGTTCTTCGGGGATTTTAAACCCTAGAACCTCCAAGCGCTCAATGTAGCCAATGAGATTGACTACATGAGGCCTAGCTGGGGCACCCTCTCCAAGTTTTCTCTGAAATAGAGCCTTGGATATCTCAAACCTTTACTGTCTTTCTCTCTCCTAGTATAGACCACAGAGGTGCTCGAGCATGCTATAGGCATCCATATCCTCATGAGACTTCATGAGATCACTTGACATTGATGATAGCATTAAACATTGAACGTCGAGTGCATCACTCAAATGTTGATCATAGACTAGGAAATATTCATCACTTTCCCCTTGGGCAGGAGGATCAGGAAGTGAGGACTCCAACACATAATACTTTCGTTCATGGCGTAGGACAACCCGAAGGTGCCTAAGCCATTCCTGAATGTTACAGCCGGTGAGGATATTGTCTTTGTCCAGAATTGATCGCAGAGAAAATGTGGTTGATTAATTTTTCATCTTGATTCTACAATTTAAAAGAGCATATTTATTAGTACTTTATTGATTACATTTTATGAGAAATAATAAATTTTATTAATTATCCAACTATTTTATCAAGTCTCAATGGCCCTCACCATTGAACTCAGAATGTCCATTTGCTTTGACATTCTAGTGGAAAGGATCCATATTCCCCTTCGCATAACCCCAAAAAGGGTTGGTCAAGTGATTTGAAGGTATTTAGGTAGGCAGGTCTTTTCCAACCGCGAGCTTACAGTTCTTTGATATGTTGAGTGGAATCCCCAATCCTGAAATCCTGACATGGATTTCCTCAACTCTTACCTCCAATATTACACCAAGTCTAGAAAGGGATACTTCTCTTGATGTAATATGGTTAAGTCAACCCGAAACCTTTCATAAGGGATTCCTTTATAAAAGTAAGTGTCCCATCAAGGGTTGGTCAAACACATAGTTTTATTGAGTCTTTCCCTTAATCAGGTAATAGAAGGCTTGGTCTCACTTAATATGGTATTTAGGGATTTTAGTCCTTTATGTGTAGTTTTACATTATCACATGCTTTTTAATATTAATTTATTCTTTATTACGTGATTAACCATGTTCTGATAAGGTTTACGCATAGTCTGGTTTTTATTTTATTCCATATTTGCATGCTTGTTCATTTTATTACCTATGTGATCGCGACAACACATACATAATAAATAAACCATGCAATTTAGACATAAATAAAATAAGATGGCATGATCATGAGCTTCTATTGGTTAGCTTATCTAGCAGTTTTGATAAGCTAACCCTGACCTAGGGAAAAACACCTTGAACCCAGTGGTTCGTGTTTTGCAGCTCCCATCTGTCCACCTTTGTATCTTATTGCGTCAGTTTCGCCTCAGCTTTGGGATTTGAAACGTCTCCTCTAGCTTGGGAGATCCTCCATTACATGGGTTTACATTAAAGAAACCATGGGAACGCATGCCCTACATTTTATTGGAAGAAGGCTCACAGGCCAAAAAATTTAAATTAAATAAATTTAAATGAAACCATACACATAAAAAGGGTCTTTGATCTGGCTCATGATCTTCCATAGCATGCAACAACATTTACGCATATTTAGAATTCAATTTCTTTTAATCGTTCTTTCATTTAAGATAAGTCATGATCGAATTCAATTAATTATGATCTTATAATTAATCAATTCTTTATCTTAAATTCCTTTCATAATTTCCTTGAGATTCTTCTCATCCATATTATTTGTACGGGTCTTTGTACATTAGAGGAAACCTGGTAAAATTCCATTTCACGGCGTGTTGTTTATAATTACACGGCGTGTATTTCTTTTGACTCTTCATCCAAAGTACACGCCGGGGGATTTGGTGTGTTTTTTGTACTTTGGAAATTTTGGAGTACACAGCGGGTAGATAAATCATACATGGCATGTACTTCCATGTTATGCGGTAACCGACTTGGTGATCCCATGTACGCAGTACGCGACTTATCCTTGTACATGGTTTCATATGGGTCAGAATGGACTACACGTTGTGTTGCTCTAACATACACACTGTGTATTCCGATTTCCACACGCTGTTCAATTCTGTTCAACACAGCATGATTAATACTTAGGCATATTCAATTCACATGGTGTGGTTTGGTGGACCAGTGCCGGTTCGTTGAACCTAAGTACATGAAGTGTAGTTTTAATTACACGTCGTGTAATCCCGTGTTGTACAGACAGAAAGAGCAGCTTCTTCGGATGAGTTCCTCATTTTTATTTTAATCAAAAATTAAAATTAAAAGGCCATTTCTGTGATATGAATCGAGAAATGAAAGAGGAAGAATAGATCTCATTTATTCAGATTTATAGAACGATTTATTTCAAATTGAATTAAATATAAATGAATAAATTATCAACGAAAATTAAATAACTATAATCAATGTTGTAACCTCCCTCTGATACCATTTGAAGGTTCCGGGCACAGCGGAAGCGCATGGGTGGATGTTACCACTTGGCTTTTTGTTATTAATAATGATCAATCCGGGATCAATATGATGATAAATGCCAGTCTCCGTGGATCGAATCACAAAAATAGACAAAGAAGAAGGTTGGTCCCAGAACCACAAACAAGGATCGTTACAAGTTGATTATAATTAATTTAATTGATTATAAATAAGTACCTTTTGGGTGTTCTTTCTTCTTTGATGTTATTGATCATGTTTCGATGTGATTCGTCGTTGCGTCGTAGAAACCAAGTGTAGACTTCCTCTAGCTGTGATCCACACATGCACCTCGTATCTCTGGACGTCACGAAAGGAGTCTCCAGGTGCTAGTGTGGAGAAACCTTTGCTTGCGTTTTCCACCTTAGATCATCTTGATCCGATGGAAGAGGATCTCTCTCGGTCTTGAGAGCATTCTTGGAGGAAGAGGTTCTTTCTACCTTTAAAGAATTCTCCAGAATTGTTGGGAACAATGATTCTCTTGTGTTGGGAAAAGAGTTGGGGGTGTGAGGATATTTATAATCGGGTTTGAGGTTGTAGAGTTATGACAATAAATAAACACGTTACATGTTTTATTTATTTCATTAACTCCCTTTTGAAAACCCCATGTCGAGTCATTAATTCCTTGACATATGCCCACACAGATTATAATAAATATCATTTAATAAAATGATATTTCCTCAATATCCTGACTAGAAGAACTACACGGCATGCAATAATAAATACACGACATGTACTTGTTTTTCATTGAAAACTACATGGTGTGTACATTTAATAATACACGGTGTGTACTTGTTTTCAAAATAAAAACTACACGTCATGTAATAATTAATACACAGTGTGTACTTGTTTTTATTTTATTCTTCCTCCAAAATTAAAACTATTTAGGCTTCCTTGAATAATTATTAAACCATGTACGGGAATAATCCTTATTCTACTTGAGATACATGAATACACTTAGTGTGTGACCCTCTAGGACTCTTTCGAATTGGCATTAGGCAGGCTTGCCTAAAGTCCAAGATTACTGTCTAGAAACGGGTCAAGGAACCTAAGAAAAAGAAGTTGACGCCACATTGACGTATCACCTCATACGAATGCTTACTGTGTAATTTAATCCCTTTGTCTCAATATCTCACCAAGCAGGTTTCATGGCAGTGTCATAAACCTATATGCTTGATCTGTCATTCTTTGACTACCTGGAATAAACTCGTCGTTTACACCATGGCCATGGAATTTAATGTGACAGTTCTTTTTCAATCAAAGGGCCAAGATATCAACTTCTATAAATGGAAGGCACAAATCCTTCCTCGAATTATCCATTAACAACATGTCACTCATGACGCACCCAACGTACCCTACTTCTCGCCAACTTTCTGTGTGATGGTTTTCATCAGTAAATCTAAGTGCGCGAGTCATAACATGAGTTAATGATAATCTTCCATTCTAAGGACCATTACACATGCTCATAGATAGCAATGTCGGATGACACCAAGACATACAGAATTGCTATTGGCAGGTCTGTTCTCATAATCTCCCATCTTGGTGATTACCAAGTGAGAACTCCATGAGAGAGAGTCTCATCTTCTTACGAGTACTCACACATGACAGTTTGTATACTATGTGTCCTATCATAGTATGTCACCCAACCGAAGAACTTAATTTAAGAATATTGTTATATCATTTCAGGGTTCTCATCATAGCAGGGATCTGCCCTGACCTTATTAATGCAACAAATATTCCAGGACATTATTATATTATAGTAATGCAGAATAATGAACAATATATAATAAGTGAACATTCATGTAATCAAAGTACAAAACAGTTGGTTCTCAGGACACCAACCCTTACAAGAATTTTATCGTTGTTGGGCTGACATATCAAATTTCGGACAAAAATTTTCAGTATGTTCAAACATATCACACTGGACACACTGTTCCTTTAAATATTTTTTTTTGTATTTTGACATCCAAGTTGATTAACAGTTTATTTAGAATTATGGATCATTAAGGATTGAATTTGGTTGGTGATTTGAGCAAGTTGAGCTTGAGTTTCATTTATTTAACCATTGTTTGAATTAACATTTCTATTGACTCTTTTTCTTCTTGAATTTTTATGTTATGAATTCAGAGAAAGATTATTAAAGACCTATATAAGTTCATCATCTGTTTTATCATTGTAATTACCCCTAGCAGCTTGGTCAACTAGATTCTGTCCAGAGGAGGACAACCCTTTATAGAATGTATCCATAAGAAGGTGTGATGTGCGTTGATGATGGGGACACTGCCTAAGAAGATCCCTGAATCTATCCCTAGCTTCATGAAAAGCTTCTCCATCATCATGATAAAAACTAGTTATCTCTGTTTAAAGTTCACCTTTATGTCTTTGAGGATAAAATTTCATAATGAAAGAATTATACAGTTGATCCCAGTTTTCAAAAATGTTCTCATCAAGCCCCAGAAACCAATTTCTAGAATTCACCTTAAAGAAAAAGGGAAAGACTCTCATTATAAGTTCATTTTTTGTGAGTCCTAGAAGTGGTAATTTCTGCATAGTGTTATAGAAGTCTCTAATGAAGTCAAGGGAGTCCTCATTAAAGAGTCCATTAAATGAGGGCAGTAGTGAAATGTGTGATTGTTTCAATTCATAGTTTCTGGCCCTAAGAGATATTCTAATGGATGATGGATTTCTTGAAACTTAAGGAAGTTGGAACTACCTCATCCTAGGCCTTTCATGTTCATCTATGAGTTCTAGATGGTTTTGAAAGTTATTCTGTACAGGAACTCTATTATTTAAGTCTTCCATTTCATTTTTTTCTTTTTTCTTAGAGAAGTGAGATGTTTATCTAATTAAGGGTTAAAAGGCTCTAATCTAATACCAGAAGTTCTTGTGCTCATACAAACAACAATAATAGCACTCATAAGTTACAGTTCAGAATGATAAGTAACAGTTTTTTTTACAGTTTTCAAAATTTTCATTTTTTTATGATTTTTATATATGTGTTTTTTTAAATTATTTTTTGAGTAATGGCTCGTGCCTTCCCCAGAAAAGGTGCCAAAAACTTGACCTAGAATGTTGTTGAAGCCGGTCAAAGTTTAAAATTTATAATCCTACTAACTACAGTATATGTGGCAAGCAGGGTCGAACCCACAGAGAAGGAAAATTTGACCACTATTCCTCTAAAAACGTTCAAAAGATCCCACTGTTGTCAGTAGTGGAATGAATTTTTTTAAAGAATTTTTTATGGTATTATACACTAATGAAACACTACAGTCTTTTTGAGTTTTTTTTCTAAACTATAATGAAAAAAAGAATAGGATAAAAACAGTAAGAAACAGAGATATAAAATACTGATAAGTGAACAATCAAGTGAAATACTCAGGGAAAAATCTCCATTATACTGGTTTTAAAAGTAATCAAATTCACTTAAAAGTTACTTCATTACACCACCCAAATAATAATGACTTATCTCCCTCGCCAAGAGTTAAGTCACACAGGCTGATTGATTTGGGAGTTTTCCACTCCAAAACAAATCAACTGTGAAAAGTTCGAAAAGATAATGACAAGAGGATGAACTCACTATAAGTCCTAAAGTAATTGTGAATTTATTATTATTTTTAAACATGTGTCCATGATCAATCTTGCCAATTTGATTGTGGAGTTTTGAAAATTAAGTTCTAGTTGTGAAAAGAAATTGAATGAACTCAGCATTAATCTTACCAATTGATACTGAACACATTAATGTATTAAAGTAAAAAGGAAGAAAGGTAACCGGTAGAAGTAGTATTTCCCCGAGCTCTAAGATTTATCCAATTAATTTTTTCATTATCAATATAGGAAATGAAGGCATACTAGAACAGAGTACAATAATTCCAACATGAAGGAAGAAAAACTCCACTAATACTACTCTGCACTCGGGCTCCAAGGTCTCCAGCTCTTCTCCAGAGTTGCTCTGCTATCTACCAGAAGTCTTTGCTCTCAAAAATGGCATGCATTGCTTGTGAATGAGTGTCCCCCATCATTCCTTGTAACTCTGTTTTTTTATCTTCTATCACCTACTTCTTGTCACCGCACCTCTTCCACTGGCCTCAAAATTTCACTACTTGTGCAGCGCACACGTGTGTTTTTTCACGACAAGCACGTCGCGCTATATTTTCTCACATAAATAACTCCCGCTGAGTTTGTTGTTTGAATCTGGAGATATGCACATCCCTTGAATGAACCTACATAGATAGAATAAAAACACAAATAAAGAAAGAAAGTTGATTATTAGATTAATGTTGTAATACTCGTTAAAAAGTTAACTTAAGTTAACGTAATAAAAATTTCAAGTTGATTATTATTTACTAGATTTAATATTAATATTATGATTATTTAATTATTAAAAAAACATTAATGAAATAATTATGATTTATAAATTTCTTTCCTTTCATTAATTTATTTTATTAATATAAGTATTATTAATAATTAATAAACCTAACTTAATTTTATTCTTATATTGGACTACTATTAATTACATTATTTAATAAAAAGTTAAATAAAATTACAACTTAGTTTAATTAGATAATTTAATTAGTGTAATATTTCAATTAATTAATTATTAACCATTTATTAATTATGAACATTTTAAATATTATATTATATTATTTGTCTATTTGTTTTTTTATCAATTAAGCTTATCTCCTCCCCAAATCGTTGCGCTATATGGGGGCCATCTTCTTCAGACCGTTCCCCATGCCGGGGAATAAGGTGACTTCAGCTCCTCCACGGAAGTCTCGAGCTCCGTCAGATCTGAAGCAACAAACTCTTCAGGTCAGCCTTGCAGAGGTGGTCGACTCTTCCTTCAATCCTGCATGAAATCTTGGGCAGCGAAAGGCATTGATTCAATCTCCGATGATGCACATCTCCTCTCACCACAGCGGCGCTTCCCACAGCAGTGATAGGTTAGCTCAAAGGCATCAGACAATGTAGATCTTCCTCCCAACTTGGCACTGGCTTCAATAGATTCATTGATGCATGTTCTGTTCAAAGCGGCAATGGAATCCAATGATACCTAGTATTCCAACGTAAGAACAGGGTAAAAAAATAGGGGGAAAATGGTATTTTAAGATTTGTGGTTTGTGTATTTCATTCGTATAATTTTTATTCTCTTTGAGTCCAAATCTAATCTGGGTCTCATTTTGGGTGTGGAGTTTACGATGCAAGAAATATGGAAAGCAACACTTTAGTTGGGTGTGGGGGTTACAGAAAGTAAGATGCAATGAAAGTGGAAGTAATTGAGAGGGAAAACAGTGGCAGTGGTTAAGCGATGCGAGAAGGTGTCATCGTGGAATAATGAAACCATTGCTACAAGTTATGGTGGAAAGATGTGATACGGTGGTTGAAACCGGTGTGAAGGAGAATGAAGAAATGGTGGCTAGGGATTACGGTGATAGGAAACACGGTGAGACCGTATAGAGAATCACGGTGGCAGGAGACACCATAAGGAGAATATGGTGAGATAGTAAGATAAGTTACGGTGCCACCATAAAATGGACACAGTGCAAAATGGGATAGTGGCAAAGACACGGTGAGACCGTGAAATAGATGGGGAAACGATATGTGGAGGCACCATGATAGGAAACAGTTTATGTGGCACCATAACACTGCAAAACAAACAATCAAACAAAATAAATTGAAACATAAATAAAACTGAATAAAATATTTTATTAAAAAAATGAAAAATTAATCAAACTTATAAAACCAAATAAACTAGAGTTAAAATATTATTATCTTCACTTAATAAAACTTAAATTGCTACAAAACTAAAACTAAAATTAAAAAGAAACTAACTTATTAAAGATTAAAGTAAAATTAAACATTTATATAACAAAGTAAATTTTTTTAAATTAGTTACTTTAACAAATTTAAATAATTTAAAGTAGACAGTTAATTATTATATTATTAAACCATTATGTTAATTAATGAAATAGAATTTAAAAAGACTTAGTAAAATTAAAATAAGTTTATAATCTTATATTATAATTAATTAATTGTTAAAATATGACTAAAACATTATGTTACTTAAAATTTATTAATATTTAATACTTGCAATGTAAGATTAAGACTTCATTATCTAAGTGCAAATGCAGAATTAATTAATTAGCTTATTACTGTTAAATTATTAATTATGAAGAACAAAAAAATCTAAATAAAAGGTTATTAGTCTATAAAATTAAAGCAAGAAATAAATTAATTATTTTTAAGCTTATAATACATGATTTATTATAAAAACTAATTAATTATTAAAAAAAATAATAATAATACAAAAGATCCATTAGATATTAAAAAGTGTTAAAATAACTAATTGAATTGATAAAAACTAATTAAAATGATGTGGAAAAACATGTGTTTTTAAGGCCACATCAAACACATACCCCTTGACGAGTATTGATGAACTCTTAGATTAGTTGTGTGGCATGATATGGTTCTCAAATATTGATCTTTGGTACAACTACTACGAGTTTAGGGTTTGTGAGGATGATATTAGGATTATGTCATTCTGATATCACCATGGGCACTATGAGTTTCTTATGATTCCATTTCATGTGAATAATTGCCTCATTGGGTTTATGGATTCGATGAATCAAGTCATTTATCCATTCCTGGACCAATTTTTGGTTATATTCATTGATGACATATTCATCTACTCTATTCCAGTGGTCTAGCATGCATAAAACTTAAGGATATCACTATAATTTCTTTGGGAACACTAGAATTATGGTAAGATCTCAAAGTACCGGTTTTAGATCCATGACGTCCACCTTAGGGGAATGTCATTTATGACATAGATTAGATATAGACCTAGTGAAGATTGATGTAGTTATTTTTTGGGAACCACCTAAGAGCGTGTTATAGGTGAGAAGTTTTATTATCTTAAAGGGGTAGTAACAGAGGTTTTTAGAATAATTCTCTATGATATTATCCCACTTAACCACCCATAAATGGAAAGGGAAACTATTTACTTGGACTAAGTAGTGAAAGAGATCCCTAGATGAGATGATACAAAGGTTGACTAGTGATACTATGTTGATGCTACCTGAGGGGGGAGATGAGTACATAGTTTATTGCGATTCCTCTTGAAATGGGCTTGGCTAGGTGTTGATGTAGAGGCAGGAAGTGATCTCATACGGGTTGAGCCACATTAGACCCCACAAAAATAACAACACGACTCATGACCTAGAGTTGGTAGTGGTGGTATTCACTATAAGGATGCGGAGGAAGTATCTTCTTAGAGAGTGAATTTTTGTTTACTAGGACCACTAGAGTCTTTGGTATGTCTTCACACAGAGAGATCTGAACCTGATACAAAGGTGCTGGATAGAGTTTCTATAGGGCTACGACATTGAAATAGTCTATACTATTGGGAAGGGTAATGTAGTGGCAGATTCCCTTAGAAAGAATTTCCATTCTCCTCTGGTGGAGGAGGAATCTAAGAAGTTGTCTTCATTACAGATAACCCTTTTAGAGGGGGATGGTGAAACCTTTCTTCAATCTATGGTGTTCAATCCTCATGTTCTTCAATGTTTGAGGGAGGATCTATTGGGATACATCTACTGTGAGGTCCTACATGACTAGATATCCTCAGGGGATTCACTATATAGATTCTATGATGGAGCATATCAATTCATCCATTTCTATGAAAATATGATGGTTCTGGTCATGTTATGAGAGGATATTATGAGGTATTTTCACACCTCTTTATTGTTTTTACATCCCAGTGTAGGGAAGTTGTATATAGACCTTCAGAAAAAAATTTGTGGTATGATATGATGTAGAAAATGGAAATGTTTATCTCTTAGTGTCTCACATGTGGGAAGGTGAAAGATAATCATAGGGACTCGGTGGGTTGTTGCATCCTTTTAAGACCATATAGTAGAAATTGGATGAAATTTCCACAAGATTTGTTATAGGGATTTCACAAATAGTGAGATTCCACGATTCCATTTGGTAGATATTTGACTAAATTACTAAGTTGGTGCAATTCCTTACAACTGGGGAACATATTCCGGTAGAGATTTTGGAGTAGTTGTATGTGAATGAGATTATACACACTCATATGTTACCCTCAAATATTATCTCTAAACATGATGTGAATTTCATTTCACAATTTTGTAATGGACTACAAGAGGCATTTGTGACCCATATGAGGATGATTATAACTTTCCACCCCCATAAGGATGAGCAAACCAAGAGAACTATCCATATGTTGGAGGATATGATAAGGTCGTTCATGCTTGACTTCGGTCAGAGTTGGGAGGATCACATACCTTTGGTAGAGTTTTCTTATAATAATAGATATTACACAACTACTAGAAATGAGCCTTTTATGACTATTTGTGGGAGACCCAGCATGTCACCCCTATGCAAGAATAAAATCGGCGAGGAATATCTTATTGAGAAAGAGATGATGTGGGAGATGATAGAGAAGGATTAGGTGACCCTTGAGAGGATAAGGAAAACTCAGAGCATGTTGAAATCTTATAAAGATCAACGCCGTAGACCCTTAGAGATTGAACAGGGAGACCATGTTTTCCTAAGTGACTACCCATGAAGAGGATTTCATAGATTCCTCTAAGGAGGCATGATATCCTTGAGGTTGATCAGGATGTGTGATATGTTTTAAATGGTTGAAATGGTTTCTTCCACTTAACCATATCCATTTATTTTGAAAAGGTTCATTATGTATTCCACGTGTCCTAGATGAAGAGATACATGCATGATCTTATTTACATTATTGAATATAGTGAGCCATACATTATGGATGGATAAAACTTCCCTAGTGGATATAAATGATTTTCTAAATAATATACTTTGAGTATAAACCATTCCTTTGGTTTGAGTGTTGTGGTGGTATGAGAGCATTTTAGAGAGCACATGGGGGTGGGAGAGACAGATATGGGCTGAGTATCCCTAACTCTTTTCATAGTTTGTTATTTTTTAGTTGAAAATATTTTAAGGATGGAAAAATGAAGAGACTTTGTTTTTTTTGTTATAAGACTTTGGAATATATTGAGAAATATTTTTGAAGGTATGAACTGATACCATGTGTGATTCCAGGGCAGAATGAGAAAAAAATTAATTTTATAGAAATACTAAATATATTTTATATCATATAAACATAGTTTTTCAACTAAAATAGAATATATTGTAATGAGTGTATCATAATAAAAATATAAGACAATGGTTGAATCTTGATAAGAGGGTTTAACCAAGGTGCAACCTAAAGTTTTTCAATGTTGAATGTTCAGATTAGGAAACCCTTGAAGGGTGTGTTTGAAATAAAATAATTGATTAATTTATTTATTTTAGTTTAAATGGCTTAAATAATATCCAGTAAAAAATTTTGTTATAAAATTTCACAGTGTCAGTCACATAAACCTAGGATGTTTTTTAGATGAGTTCATACATCCATCATTTTAAAATTGAGATCAGATGACGACTGATGAATGGATCGAGGTGAATCGATAGGAAGCAGACATAACATATTATCCTCATAATAAGAAAACATGTTCCTTAAAAAACAATGATCTAATCATGAGGTAGGTCCTATCAATTGTAGTTTCCACCATTTAATTAAAGATTAATGAAGTTGTTATATTCTATTCATTGATCTAAGATTAATTTAATACTTTAGACAAGCCCTTATAATGAATGAAATTGTTTAAATCCAATTATTATCACCATCCTATGATTATCACCCTAGATATCCATAATCTATGCTCATTATCTAAGAATTCTTGGCTAACAATTGACTCAACCTTGTTATTGTTCCCTTCCCCTAACTACGATGGCTAGGGTTTCCTAGGGGAGGTAATTATCACATTCCATGTTTGTCCCCCACACACCATGTGACCCAATGTTGATGGTATGGAGTGCACTCGAAGAGATTATGGGAATTGATATGGCTAGACACATTGACATAGCCTGAAGGACACTGCATGGCTAGGAACACACGAGAAAGCCCCAAGTGGATGAGACATGTCATCTGTTTCACATACAAGATGTGTATGGTGATAATTCCCCTGATTTGTGTACATAAGAGACATGGGTTGATGATGAGTCAAGGTAACTTGTCGTGTGGTCCCCCATACACACTATATACTTCATTGTTAGACTTTTAGATCTTGTAACTCCTTCGTTTAGACTTAGATTTTGGCTTGTGAGTATCCTATAAATTTTTTTTTACATATAACATGTTGGAAGCCTTCGTAATGAATTTTGAGATATGACATGAAATGTTCCAAAAATGACGATTCATTAGGAAACCCGTGATGATGGAATTGACCGAGAATGATCAGTAGAGAGAGGTCAGGTTTGGAAACCCCATAATCATTCCACTGTGTGGGTCCCCCATAACCCTAATACATGGTTTATTGGTACCCTCCTATTGTATCAGAGAATGGGTCCTCTACCTGGTGGGTAGTAACCTCTTGCTGTATCAAGTCATGGGTCCTCTACCAATTGAGTGGTATTCTCCTATTTTATAATCTCATCATTTATCGAGGTTGTTTATGATTATATTTATAATGATAAAATATTATGATAAATATCTCATAAAACTAATGAATTTTATTTACCTTTGGTTCTTCATTAAGTTTTCAATTGATTGTAACACCCCAAGCTTTCACGATACACTTCTCTTTCAATAATGCAATAGCTTGCATTGTACGCAACTTCGAGTTCTAACACACCAAGACTAATAAAAGTAGCCGTTATGAATATTAATACCTAATTTTTTAAATTCTATAAATTTTATCTTTCCAAATGGACTTCTTTTTTGTATTCGGAATATCGAAATTATCCTAAGTGGAATTTTTTTGTAATCTTCGGAGAACTTCTAATTTGTTTTGAATAATGAAAAATACTTAAAAACAACTTTTTTAATCAAAATAATTTATAGTGATAAATTATAATATTGAGTGATTTTAAAGTATAATTAGAATATATTTTTACCATTTTATCCAATGGTGGTCATTAGAATTAATTTCACTTTGAAATTGGACATAAACAATTGTCAATCTTTTGATATATATTGTTTCTTAAAAACACGCTATTTGTTGTGACAACGGGAATTAGTTATGAAATTAATTAATGCAACTTATATTTTTGGAATTTTTTAAAATAGACATCATTTTTGAATTCGGAATATCAATTATAGCTTAGGGTGAAATTTTGGCATTGTTCTGAAAAACATCAATTTTTGATGAATAGTGAAACCACTAAGTGGTAGCTAAAAAACTGATTTTTTGTTTAAATGAAACATTACCACTTCTGTGATTTGATTTTCAAAAATCCGACATACATGGTTTTCATTAGGAAGTAAAAAGTGGTTCAATGGGATTAAAATAATTTTTTTGGTGAATAGTAACTTTTAAGTTTAATTAATCACGATTAAAGGTAATTAGTGACATTTAAGGTAAAAATAGTGTTATAAAAATATGGAATGACCTTTAAACTTGTCCTAACCCTATTGTATGTGTCATGGACGACCAATACAATCCATGGGTCAACTTGGGGACCCCATGGAGACACTTTGGTAGGAAAATGACATAAATAACTTTTTATTTAATGTTAAAATAAAAATGTCACAAACAAGAGTTGTTTTACTAAAATAATTTTTAAATGGGGTTATACAAGTCATAGTTTTGACTATAAATATTAATTAGAAAGCTAAAAAAATTTCCTACATCATGATATTTTTTTTATAATTTTTAGACATTAAATAATCTAAATTATTTATGACACCATGATGATGCAGCGATTACCTCATTAATTAACGATTTAAATAAAATGAAAAGATAATGTAAAATCTAAGACTTACACTTGTCAAAAACCTATTGGATGAGTATATTTAGAACCCTTATCACCTTATCCTAGAAATATATAAGTGTGGGACCTTTAGAATCCGAAAAAGCATTTCATAATAATGTAACATTTCAATCTTTCCAAGAGTGCCCCTTCTCTCCTCTTATAAAAGGCCCCCACCACTACCACCTTATTCACACTTTCAAGCCATTTGTCTTGGACAAACTCTGCCAAAATAATCTCCCAACTTCCCTCTCTTACACATAGAAGCCTCACTTTGGGCAGAATTCTTCCCAAGGAAGCCTTTGGCTCAAATAAAAAAGAGTTACCCGTTTTAAAGGTAGTGTTTTCTCTTGTGTTCTTTTGTTTTATTTTGCTTCTCCAACCCCTTAAACTCTTTTTATTAATTTATTTGGTAACAAAACCAGTATCCTAAATATACTAGGATGTTTTTATAATGATTATTCGAGCTACACTTACACACACCTTCATCTAATGGTTAAAGAACATACTGTTTCTGTGGATGGTGAATTTCTGCCTCACGAAACGATGATTGTTCAACACTCATATAAAACCTTCAAAGGTGGCCATTAAGATGTCACTATATTTATATATGATATATAATATGTTTATGTTTTACTTAAGATTATGTATTTTTCATTTATTTCAAACCTTTATGGTTTCCGTTATGGGTAAACACGATATTTTCATTTTAGGAAGTGCGGACTACCGCCCCCTCAAAGTGATTTGAATCGTTAATGCCATATGTGGGATGTATAAAGGATGGAGTAAATGATATTATACATTATATTATAATGTAATTATATTATATCTTTATATAATTATAATTTCATTCCATTAAATATGAAATAGAAATGAAAGTAGCGTTCATGCGTACGTACGGCTTACCGTCTCCATGAACGGTGCATTTCATTTCTTACCTTTAAATGTTATGTAATATTATAAATGAATGTATATACTGGATATATATGATATATATGATATCTACATCATGAATATAATTATGGAGATAATGGATATTCTACCACATAAACGACTTGTAATTATAAGAAGTTTATTGTTGACTCAAGTACCAAAGATCGACAAAATGACCGTTATTAACTTAAATGACTAAATAATTTTCATAACATTGTAATAAGTGATATAAAAGGGATAATTAACTCGAAAAATGTTCTTAAGAAAGTAGTGATTAACTCTATTTTATTATTCAGGAGGTTAAAGAACGGTCGAGTCAAGTCGGACATAAGGTAAGGGAACTTCTTAACCCAATTTCTATTCTTTGGGTTAATCTCCTACTTTCAAATTATGTCATGATATTATTATGTCCTATCTTGTATTTTTACTTTATTTATGTGTACTTATAGTGAATACACATAATAGACCTACTTTATTTAAAAAAATTATCTTTGTAAGCGTCTTCATCTCAATCTCCTTTCATTGAGGCATATTTTGTTTTATACACAACTTTCTTTTATACGGTGTATAAACCCCTTTGACTTTTACTTTTATTCAAAATGAATCTTTTTATATGAAGCGTTTTTACTAAACGACAAAAGGAATGTTTTTTTTCTTACGTATGCGGCGACAACGACTTCTCCGCCGCCGTGACTATTATTTGAGTTTCGACTTCCTCTATAAGCCATAACTTTTTTTTAAATGAAAAATAAATACAAAGTTTTAATTTTCCTTTATTTTGGTATTGAAAATGGTTTTGATAAAGTTTTTATTATATCAATGTGTTGTATTGATATCTTGTGATTGAATTGTGGAAATTTTATGTTTCCTTTATGCATGTTTTATGTGATACAATTATGTTATGGTTTATGATATGTTTAAACCTGTTCATATGAGGAATGCATTGGACTTAATAAGTGACAGGTGGAGCCCGATATAGCTCCTCGATGCATCGGTAGGTCTCATGAGACAAACTAGTGTCTTGGCACGAGGCCTTGACAAAATCTTATTTGTGGTCTTGGCACGAGGCCTTGGCTACGTGGTTATGATAGTCTGGCATTATGCATTCCATCATTATGAAAGTGGTTATTGATATTTCATGTGATTATTCGACCAGTAGAATATCCATGTGAAGAAGTAAATGGAATTATCTCATTTTACTTATGCCATATTATGTTGAAGTTCAAGTTTAAAAGGCTTTTGTTTTAGTTATACATTGCCTTAAATGTTAATGTTTATTTACGAAAGCTTCCGCAATATTGTTATCCTTACTGAGCATCTGAGCTCACCCCTTTCAATGTTTTAATATTTTCCAGGATGTGAAGAAGTATTGTATGAATGACCTGCAGGGATAGTCAGAAGATGATATGAGTGTGGACTATGGAGACTTTGTTATTGTAGTTCTTCACTTTATGATGTAATGTAACATTTATGAATGTATCTAATGTTTCCAAGGCTACTAAACTAATCAGTCTTTAGAGACTTGATCTTTTTGTGATCATGCCAATGTTACACAATAACGCACCGAATCTGGGTAGCTGGGGTCGGGGTCTTATAGTTGGTATCAGAGGAAGTTTAGTACTATCCTTGGAAGCTAGATTTAGATAAACTCTGATTAGAGCATATAGCCCAAAGATAGACTCTGAGGATTAGTATAGAATAACTTCCTAGAATTTTGGTATTATAGAGATGTTGTGAGTTTTCTGAGCAATACATCCCTGTCTGGATATGAGCAGGTAGAGGCGGATCTGGCACAGATGTACCTAGGGTTAAAACCTGAAAACACCGCTTTGAGCTAGACTCGAACGGGAACTGGTGCACGACAACGGGCCTTGCTGTACTCTTGGTTACGACACTCCCGGGGGATATGCTTAGGATAATTTTCATTTTCTTTACAAACCACTATGAAGGGTTATGAGTATATACTTCCTCAAAGAAAACATTTTTATGATTATGGATTATATCCATAAATAGTTCAATTTATGTTAAGTATTTTACAAGTATGGAATTATGTATTTTGATTCATAAACTAATCTAGTTTATGCCATTGTTTAGAAATGGAGCCTAGTGGAAGGAATGGAAACCGTATCAATGCACGGACTCCGTGTAGGGATTGCCCTCCTGATCAAGATAATTATTGTGGATCTGGAGATACAACTGGTGCTGATCAACTTATTACCATACTGGGACAACTCACTCAGGTTATGAATAATAACCTTACTCGTATGGAGCACCCTGATCCGCAACGTGGAGGATCATTGTTAGACCGCTTCATGAGGAAACAACCACCAACATTTAATGGGGGTACAAATCCATTAGTAGTAGAGCAATGGATAAACTACTTAGAAAAATATTCCATGCCTTGGGGAGTAGCGAAAGGGAGAAGGTTGTCATGGCTGTCTACCGCCTCACTGGAGATGCCGATCAATGGTGGTCGCTGATTCAAAACACAAAGGAAGATGAAGAAGTATCAAATATGGAATGGAGAGAGTTCAAAGATCTTTTCTTAGATAAATACATTCCACATGGCCATAGAGCAGATATGGAAAGGCAATTTCTGAGTCTGAGACAAAAGGAGGATGAGAATGTCGCAAAGTATGAGGCCAACTTTACAAGGTTAGAAAGGCATGCTGCAGATTATATACGTAACCCAAGAAGTAAGATTGATCATTTCTTTGATGGGTTAAAACCATTTCTTCTTCGAGTATTAGTCTCAAAAACCTTCTCAACGTACGAAGATATAGTCTCGTGTTCAATCAAGACAGAAAAGGAATTCTCTAAATCTTATGACAATAAAGTAAAGAAAGAGAAGAAGAGAATGGTGGAGCAAGAGACAAATAAAGAGAAAAAGGGAAAGAATGATTTTCCATTATGTGATAATTGTGGGAAGAATCACCCCGGTACCTGCCTAAAAGGAATAGGAGTTTGTTTTAAATGTAGAGAAAAAGGTCACCAGGCTCGTGATTGCAAGGGAAAGAAAGAGGCTATCAATGTTGAATGCTACAATTTTAGGGAAATGGGGCATTATGAAAATGAATGTCCTAAGCATCAGGGAAACTTACCTCAGAAAAGGCCAAGGGATCAAGGACAATCTTATCCTGTTACTATAGTTGAAGAGGAATAATTAATGTATTAGTGCTTTTGGACTCAAGGATTATATTCTGGTTATAAAAATAATGTGATATATATAAGGATTGTACTGCAGTACTTGTTGTTATCATTAAGGTTTTAATATAATGAAGGAAATCATATTTTTAGTATGTGACAATAAGAGAAACTTTACTTTGTTTAGGGAATATAATGTAACAATTGATTTTGGAATTTAAGGACCCTTTAGAGAAAGTCTGGACGGAGGTATTTTGGATAACTATAAAGGTTGGAATGGATTAAGTTGATCTTTGGATAGTATTGTTTAAGGTTAAAACATTTCTGAAGATTATTTTTGGAATATTATAATACTATAGTTTTAGGAAAAGGACAACCTGCAGGGTGGGGCATAACCCGTTGCGTCGGAAAAAGCTGCAGGAATCGAACCCACAACCATAGTGCGACAAGCCTTTATTACCTACCACTAGCCTACAAGAAGTCCCTGGTTATTACAAAATAGTTTTCCTAATTTAAATGGTCTGCGTTAATATTTTGAACTCTGTACGATTAGGATAAATATAATATTTTTTAAATCTATTACCCTTTGGAGTGAAAGATGGGTTCGTGGTAAAAATTTATTAAGGAATGAAAGTCTACATGACAAGTAAGTATATTTCCTTACGTTCTTAGAAAATATCTTAAATAAATTCCTCAACTTTATAAAAGGTAACTTAAAACAAAAACGTTGTCAGTTAACTTTTCCAACTGGGGATTCAATGACCATTTAACCAATCACAAGTTTGTGATTTTCTTATTGTTAACTTTCTCCTAATACAGTTTTCTAAAACTCTCCATCAGACCTTGCGGGTTTGTTTTTCTTCCATATCCATATTCTCATAGAATCCTAGTATGGGCAATCTTGGGTGACCTTTGTACTTCTCTTTCTTTCTTTTAATTTTATATTCTTATTAACCCTATTTCCGATGTGGGTTTTCCATAAAGGTATTTTCTATTTTCAACCTTTTATTTTTGAAGAACATTTTCAAATTGCGAGGACGCAATTTATTGAAGGAGGGGAGAATGTAACACCCCAAGCTTTCACGATACACTTCTCTTTCAATAATGCAATAGCTTGCATTGTACGCAACTTCGAGTTCTAACACACCGCGACTAATCAAAGTAGCCGTTATGAATAGTAATACCTAATTTTTGAAATTTTATAAATTTTATCTTGCCAAATGGACTTCATTTTTGTATTCAGAATATCGAAATTATCCTAAGTGGAATTTTTTGTAATCTTCGGAGAACTTCCAATTTGTTTTGAATAGTGAAAAATACTTAAAAACAACTTTTTTAATAAAAATAATTTATAGTGATAAATTATACTATTGAGTGGTTTTAAAGTATAATTAGAATATATTTTTACCATTTTATCCAATGGTGGTCATTAGAATTAATTTCACTTTGAAATTGGACATAAACAATTGTCAATCTTTTGATATATATTGTTTCTTAAAAACACGCTATTTGTTGTGACAGCGGGAATTAATTATGAAATTAATTAATGCAACTTATATGTTTGGAATTTTTTAAAATAGATATCATTTTTGAATTCGGAATATCAATTATATCTTAGGGTGAAATTTTGGCATTGTTCTGAAAAACATCAATTTTTGATGAATAGTGAAACCACTAAGTGGTAGTTAAAAAACTGATTTTTCGTTTAAATGAAACATTACAACTTCTGTGATTTGATTTTAAAAAACCCGACATAAATGGTTTTCATTAGGAAGTAAAAAGTGGTTCAATGGGATTAAAATAATTTTTTGGTGAATAGTAACTTTTAAGTTTAATTAATCACGATTAAAGGTAATTAGTGAAATTTAAGGTAAAAATAGTATTATAAAAATATGGAATGACTTTTACACTTGTCCTAACCCTATTGGATGTGTCATGGCCGACCAAGAAAATCCATGGGTCAACTTGGGGACCCCATGGAGCCACTTTGGTAGGAAAATGACATAAATAACTTTTTATTTAATGTTAAAATAAAAATGTCACAAACAAGAGTTGTTTTACTAAAACAATTTTTAAATGGAGTTATACAAGTCATATTTTTGACTATAAATATTCATTAGAAAGATAAAAATATTTCCTACATCATGATAGTTTTTTTATAATTTTTAGACATTAAATAATCTAAATTATTTATGACACCATGATGATGCAATGATTACCTCATTAATTAACGATTTAAATAAAATGAAAAGATAATGTAAAATATAAGACTTAAACTTGTCAAAAACCTATTGGATGAGTATATTTCGAACCATTATCACCTTATCCTAGAAATATATAAGTGTGGGACCTTTATAATCCGAAAAAGCTTTTCATAATAAAGTAACATTTCAATCTTTCCAAGAGTGTCCCTTCTCTCCTTTTATAAAAGGCCCCCACCACTACCACCTTATTCACACTTTCAAGCCATTTGGCTCAGCCAAACTCTGCCAAAATACTCTCCCAACTTCCCTCTCTTACTCCTAGAAGCCTCACTTTGTGCATAATTCTTCCCAAGGAAGACTTTGGCTCAAATAAAAAAGAGTTACCCGTTTTAAAGGCAGTGTTTTATCTTGTGTTATTTTGTTTTATTTTGATTCACCAACCCCTTAAACTCTTTTTATTCATTTATTTTGTAACAAAACCAGTATCCTAAATATACTAGGATGTTTTTATAATGAGTATTCGAGCCACACTTACACACACCTACATCTAATGGTTAAAGAACATACTGTTTCTGTGGATGACGAATTTCTGCCTCACGAAACGATGATTGTTCAACACTCATATAACACCTTCAAAGGTGGCCATTAAGATGTCACTATATTTATATATGATATATAATATGTTTATGTTTTACTTAAGCTTATGTATTTTTCATTTATTGCATACCTTTATGGTTTTCATAATGGGTAAACGCGATATTTTCATTTTAGGAAGTGCGGACTACCGCCCCCTCAAAGTGATTTGAATCGTTAATGCCATATGTGGGATGTATAAAGGATGGAGTAAATAGTATTATACATTATATTATACTGGAATTATATTATATCTTTATATAATTATAATTTCATTCCATTAAATATGAAATAGAAATGAAAGTAGCGTTCATGCGTACGTACGGCTTACCGTCTCCATGAACGGTGCATTTCATTTCTTACCTCTAAATGTTATGTAATATTATAAATGAATGTATATACTGGATATATATGATATATATGATATCTAAATCATGAATATAATTCTGGAGATAATGGATATTCTACCACATAAAAAACTTGTAATTATAAGAAGTGTATTGTTGACTCAAGTACCAAAGATCGACAAAACGACCGTTATTAACTTAAATGACTAAATAATTTTCATAACATTATAATAAGTGATATAAAAGGGGTAATGAACTTGAAAAATGTTCTTAAGAAAGTAGAGATTAGCTCTAGTTTATTATTCAGGAGGATAAAGAACGGTCGAGTCAAGTCAGACATAAGGTAAGGGAACTTCTTAACCCAATTTCTATTCTTTGGGTTAATCTCCTAATTTCAAATTATGTCATGATATTATTATGTCATATCTTGTATTTTTACTTTATTTATGTGTACTTATAGTGAATACACATAATAGACCTAATTTATTTAAAAAAATGATCTTTGTAAGCGTCTTCATCTCAATCTCCTTTCATTGAGACATATTTTGTTTTATACACAACTTTCTTTTATACGGTGTATAAACCCCTTTGACTTTTACTTTTATTCAAAAGGAATCTTTTTATACGAAGCGTTTTTAATAAATGAATAAAGGAATGTTTATTTTCTTATGTATGCGGCGACAACGACTTCTCCGCCGCCGTGACTATTATTTGAGTTTCGGCTTCCTCTATAAGCCATAACTTTTTTTTAAATGAAAAATAAATACAAAGTTTTAATTTTCCTTTATTTTGGTATTGAAAATGGTTTTGATAAAGTTTTTATTATATCAATGTGTTGTATTGATATCTTGTGATTTAAGTGTGGAAATCTTATGTTTCCTTTATGCATGTTTTATGTGATACAATTATGTTATGGTTTATGATATGTTTAAACCTGTTCATATGAGGAATGCATTGGACTTAATAAGTGACGGGTGGAGCCCGCTATAGCTCCTCGATGCATCAGTAGGTCTCATGAGACAAACTAGTGTCTTGGCACGAGGCCTTGACAAAATCTTATTTGTGGTCTTGGCACGAGGCCTTGGATACGTGGTTATGATAGTCTGGCATTATGCATTCCATCATTATGAAAGTGGTTATTGATATTGCATGTGATTATTCGACAAGTAAAATATTCATGTGAATAAGTAAATGGCATTATCTCACTTTACTTATGCCATATTATGTTGAGGTTCAAGTTTAAAAGGCTTTTGTTTTAGTTATACATTGCCTTAAATGTTAATGTTTATTTACAAAAGCTTCTGCAATATTGTTATCCTTACTGAGCATCTGAGCTCACCCCTTTCAATGTTTTAATATTTTCCAGGATGTGAAGAAGTATTGTATGAATGACCTGCAGGGATAGTCAGAAGATGATATGAGTGTGGACTATGGAGACTTTATTATTTTAGTTTTTCACTTTATGATGTAATGTAACATTTATGAATGTATCTAGTGTTTCCAAGGCTACTAAACTAATCGGTCTTTCGAGACATGATCTTTTGTGATCATGCCAATGTTACGAAGTAATGCACCGACTCTGGGTAGCTGGGTTCAGGGCGTTACATTGATAATAAAATTTTTAAACACTTTAGTACATAAAATAATTTAGAAAATGTTTTTACGAAAATATAACTTTATTTCTATCTTTACTCAGAAATTTATTTTCTTTCAAAATAATGTTTTATAAAAATATTTTTGTAAATGTTTTATTAGAATACTATGAGGTTTAAAATAAAATTTTCTCAATGTTTTATTTTTTTATAAAAAAATATGAAAGAAATCTTCATATCATTTTCCATATCATGCCCATTTGTCGTTAAACATAAATGTGAAAGGAATATTTTTTTCATGTGTATGGAATGAATTGAATTTCCCAGTGTCGTAATTTTTTTTCTTTGAAGATTCATTTTTATATTTTCAAGGATATTTTCAAATAAAATGATTTTTAAATTTAATTATGTTTTAAAATAGTTTTTTCAAATAGAAATTTATGTTTTCCTTATAAAATGGATTAAATGATTAAAATAATTTTCAATATTAGATTACATCTATTGATGTTACATATTCCTTAATGGTAATATTATCTAAGGATACCATTATTATTTATCCAAAAAATGTCTTATGTTTATGATGTCATTATTTCTATGAAACACATTTCTATTCTATGGTTTATACCTTTATAAATAAATTATATAACCTGCTTATTTTTGCATGGGTTATACTATGATGATTATGAAACCTATTTCATTTCCATAGGTTATGATATGATGAAATGTTTATGAAACCCATTTATTTTTATTGGTTATAATATTATGAATGCTTTATGATAATGTGGCAAACATATGTATGATTTTCACAATGTGATAAGTGGAACCTATATCTCCCTCCAATACAATGGGTAATGATAAATATTCTATGGTATCAGAGGGTATAGATATAGTTATCCCAATACCAAAAGGAGGTACTTTGGTAGTTATTCAAAACCCAAAAATGAGTATATGAGAGGTTATCAAAAGCCTGAAGTAGGTACACAAGTGGTTATCCCAATACTAACATGTTATGAATATATTTTTGGGTACCTTTGACATATTATTTTCAATACTTATGTTTATTCCAAAAAAATATGTCTTATGCCAAATATATTCCCATATGGCTCGTGTTCTTATATTTCCTTATGATTCATTTATTATAAACTTCCAATATCTATTCCATGACTCAATAGTATTCTCATTGATATGAAAGGTATGGTTTTAAAATGCGATTCTCATGTTCTTATACCCTTATGCTCATGTTATTCTTATGTCACTTTATTTTGTAAAATTACAAATTATATGAGATCACACTCTATTATGTTTCTTTTCCCCGGTTTGTGAATATATGTATTATGTATGATTTTTCTAAGAAGGGAGTGAGATATGAATATTTTTATAAGTCCCCAGCCTTAAACCTTACATAATATTGAGTTAAGTAAATAATTTATATTGGGAATCTTTTTAGGTTTATATATTTAGAGAATTAGGCCACAACTATTACATAAAAAAATATTGAAATACAAAGTGGACACTTCCAACAATATCTGTTTCTTCCATAACATAAAAACATTTAAAAAGAAACTTTGTTTCTTTTCATTTTTAATCATCATAAATTTTCCTTGATTCTATCCTTGAATATATTCTTCCTTATGTCCTCTAAAAACATTTGAAAACTTGGGATGAGCACAGAAAGATCAATAAGGGACAAAAAATAAATAAAACCATTATTCTAGTTAAAACATGATAACCCATTCAATGTTCTTTGAGCAGATGAAACAAAACATTTTCACATGAATAAAACTAATAATTTTTGCTCAATTAAAAACACTAAAAACAATATCAAGAAATTAAAACTCCTTTATGTGACTTCGAGAATCATGTACATAAAACCCTTTCAATCATCTTCTAATTAGAATAACCATATGGTTGAATTCTAAATTGGAGATCTATATTAGGGATCACCCTTCGTATAAGCTATATTGGGCTCACCAGTGAGCTATAACGGTGATCAAACCTTCGTAAAAGCTGTGTCGGGCTCACCTGTGAGCTATAATGGGGTTCAACCCTTTGTATAATCTATATCAGTATCACATGTTTCATATAATTCCCACGTACCATTTCATGAATAAAACATGTTTATCACAAAACCCATTTTTTGAAAGCTTCTTCTAATCCCATACGAAAATCATTTCCGTATAAAAATAAAATTTTAATTTAAGAACCCATTTTAAATAAAAAGATACCCAAATAAATGAATAAGAGATTTATTTTCATTTGAAAATACCTTAAGGCTTATATAGGATTCCAAATTTCAAATAACAGTTACAACGGTAGAGAAGTCAGTGTCGCCGTATATGTTAAAAAACATTCCTTTTGTTGTTTTGTAATGAAAGTAAAATGATTCGTATAAAAATATTTCTTTTGAAAACATTTAATGAATTTAAATATTGATATAAAATTTCCTTTATATTCCTTTTATACCTATATAAATTAATATGTAATTTAATATCATGAAGAAAAATATTTGATAATTAAATCTTTAAATTTTCATGGTGTCCCATAACACTTTGAACTTTTAAATATTAATCTCCATGATTTAATAAATAACATAATTATAGATAAAATATGGATATTAAATTTCATAGTTTCTTTATATTCACCTTATAAAATAATAAAGGTGCATATTATCAAGAAATGCCTCAATGAAAGGAGATTCAAATGCAGTCCCTTACCTTGAGTTTGACTTGGATTGTTCGTTCTTTAATTTCCTAAAAAATAAAATTAGGTTAATTTATACTTGATTTAAAACCTTTATAATGTTTATTATTCATTTTATATCCCTTATTACCATGTTATAGAAATTAGTTAATTATATGAGTTCATATCAGACGTTTTTTCGATGTTCGGTATTTGAGTAAAAAATTAACTTGTTTTGATTAAAATTATCTTTGTGGTTATAAGTCCATTATCTATTGAATATTATTCATGACTTAAATATAATTTATATCCAGTATATATTTATTTAGATTAGTCCATAACATTTGGAGATAAGAAATGAAATGCACCGTTCATGGAGACGGTTGACCATACATACGCATGAACACTACTTTCATTTCATTTTCATATTAATGGAACAAAAAAATAAATGATAGATAGGTATATTATAATTATATTATAATACCTATGTTATATGTGATACATAATTTCATTAACATCATCCTTTATACGTATCATGTATGTCATGAACGAGTCATATCACTTTGAGGGGGCAGTAGTCTACACTTCCTCAAATGAAATTATTGTATTTACACATTATGGAAAGTTTAAATGTATGTTGTAAATAAAAATTACATAATAATATATAAAATAAATATAATAAATATAATATATAAATATATTGGCATCATAATTTCCACCATGAAATGTGGTAGGAGAAAATTGAACAATCATCGTTTCGTGAGGCAGTAGTTCACCGTACACAGAAATAGTATGTTCTATATGTGTAAGTGTAGGTCAAAACTTTATCATAAAAAATACTAGTATATTTAGGATAATAGTGTTGTTATAAAATAATTGAATAAAAAGTGTGTAGGGGTTGGAGAAGGAAAATAAATGAATGGAGCTTGAGAAAAGACAATACCTCTAAATCGGGTAACTCCTTTTGATTTGAGCGAAAAGGATTCCTTAAATTTACTTATGCCCAAGGTAAGGCTTAAAAGTGTAAGGGTGGTATTTTGGGAGACTATTTTATCTGATTTTTTATGAGATAAGGGGTTTGATAGGTGTGAGTAAGTGGGTATAGGTGGTGGCCTTTTATAAGAGGGAGGAGGGGCACTTTAGGAAAGCCTTGAAATATTATTTTATTATAAATTTAGTTTCCAATTATAATAGTTACAAAGTGATAAATTTTTAGGATAATACGAGGATTAGTGTAACTCCTATTGAAAAATAGGTTTTAGACAAGTTTAGTTCACATAATTAACTATATATTTTTTATTTAACCCTTAGTTAAAAACAATAACTCTTACCACGTCTTCTTGTATTTTCATTATATATGGTTACTATAGTTACTATAAAATGACAATAGAACCAAAAGTTTATCATTAATAAAATTTGTAACATTATATAAGTATTTTTTCCAAATATTAGTTCTTTAGGACTATTATATCATTTAATAAAACAGTAATTGTTTAAGAAACTCATTTATATCAATTTTGACACTATTTAGTAGTTGATTTTTGTTAAAGTAATAAAAACTTGATTCCTTAAAAAAAGGCATTAACTCATATTTAACATGTAAATTTCATCCCAAAAATTCATGTATGGAATCAAAATGTTCAAATTACATTTATTTTAATATTTATAATATCATTTATTTGAATATTTCATTAATAAGGTAATAATTGCATCATCATTGTGTCATCAATATATTTATTTAATTAATTTCTAAAAATTATAAATAAAACACCATGACATAGGAAATATTTTTATATTTATAATGAATATTTATAGTCAAAGCGATAATCTATATAAACCAAATTAAAATTGTTTTATTTAGGAGATACATGTTTATGTTATATTTCCCTTTTCTTTAAATTAAATATTATAAAAGGTCATTATCATAATCAAGTGGATCCATGGGGTCCTAAATTATACCAAAGGATGATAATGGCTGGATATATCTCATCCAATAAGATTAGAACATGTGTTAGAGAAGTTTTATATTTTTATAATATTAATTTTTTACCCTTATTTACCTGATTTACCCTTTAACCATGGTAAATAAAAATAATTACTGAAGCTACTATTAATAATGCCCAAAAATAAAAGGCACCTATTTACATAATTTTCACCTTATGATTACAAATATGGAATCAACTATTTAAAATTCCAAACACATAATTGGCGGATTAATTTTCGTTGTCAAAACCAGAAAGTGAGTTTATAAGAAGTAAAAACTATCAAAACATTGACATGTGTTTATGTCCAATTAAAAAGTGAAATTACTTCCAATGAACATAATTGTATTAAATGATATAAATTTAATCTAATTATACTTTAAAACCAATTATAAGGATCATCTATTTATATAAATAAATTAGATGAAAAAACTGTTTTGAATTAAAATGCAGTATTATTCACTCTTCATAAAAATACGGATTTTATCAGAAAAATAACAAAATTTTAACCGAAGTAAATTTAAATGTACCACTTCTAAATAATATGTTTATTTTACCAAATAGAACATATAAAAGTTACAAAGACTATTTTTAAAAAGGTTTCTCTATCAAAAGATGGTAAATTGACTTTTTAAAAATATAAGATTATTTTGTGCATAAAATTGGATTCATTCCCATTTTAAGCCTCTAAAATTCATTGCATAAATGTAAAAATGTTTATCAAATATGTAAAAACATAATATAGTTAATTTTGTTCATTACCGCCAATACAACGAATAGGCGTTAACTTCCATTTAAAATAATAATATTATTGTTGTATTATTTTTCGGTATAACTTAGTGTTGTGCGAAACGTAAGATTTTAAAGAAACCCATTGTTGCATGTCAGGTATGGTATTGTACATAGTATCCACTTTAAAATAAAATTAATATTAAATTAAAAAATATTAATAGATATGAAAATATATTATTCTATAAATACCTAGGATGTTACATCATTCCCCCCTTTTGGAAATTGCGTCCTCGCAATTTTAAAACTGGGCTCATAAAATTCATTGAAAATCCAACATCAGAAAAAGAGTCAATAAAACTATCACTTTAAAAGAAAGAAAGAGAAGTAAAAAGGTAAAATGAGCTACCACATACTAGGATTCCAGGTAGGAAAACATGGATATGGAAGAAAAACTATCCATCTTGTTCTGATGGAGAGTGATAGAAGACATAATTAGGAGAAAGTTAATAATAAGAAAACCATAAACTTTTGATGGGTTAAATGTTCTTTGACTTCCCAGTAGGAAGAGTAAAAGGAATTTTTTTTGTTTTAATATACCTTTCTTAAAGTTGGGGAATTTATTTATGAGCTTGAATAAGAACATAAGGAAACATACTTACTTGTCAAGTAGAGTTTATCCTTTAATAAATATCTACCACAAACTCTTCTTTTCTACAAATGATTAGTATTTAAGATGACTTGGTCACACTTGAAGCATTAAAATCAACTTCTAGAGAATCACATATTCCATAAAAGTTGAACTATATATTACCCCTATCTTTAGAAATTAACCAAAACCAAAATAGTTAGTAAAAGATCATATAATCACCCAAAAAAGAACAATCCTTTATACAGATAAAGAATACTTTTAATCTCCAAAGTTCAATAGTAATGCCCAAGTTCTACATAGACCATTAAACAAATATATGTCCTTAAAATTACTTAAAATAATCCAAAATAATATGGAAACCCAAAATTCAGAAGGATTTGATCATATAGTCTTCCACAATAAATCTTAACATTTATCTCCAAATAACATAATCTACTCTTAAAGCATAATACTTAAAATTAATTAACCTAATCACATAATCACAATGATATGTTAATAATTTCCACAAATAACCCAAATTTCCATATGTCCATAATAAAAACATACATTCTTCCAAAATAAAATTCAACCATTACTCCTCAAATGAAATCCCATAGTATTATATTTTCCTTAGGAATATAGTGTTCCCAAAAGAGAGAACATCTTCCAAAATAACAGTTATCACTCAATCACAAAATCATTTTCCTATAATAAGGATATTCATTTGATAAAACATAATTTCCCAAAATCAAAATATTCTTAATACATAAAATAATTTAACTAAAAATAATAAGTCATATTAACCTGGGACTTCATGTAGGCTAGTGGTAGGCGATAAATCCCAGTTGCACATTGGTTATGGGTTCGATTCCCGCAACTTTGTCTAATGCGAAGGGTTGTCACATGGTTTGTGTGTTGTCCTCTTTTTAAAAAACTATATAATTTTATAACACTCCAAAATAATGAGATAAAACCCAAAAAAATAACAATAACATGTTTTAGCATCAATGGTTATTCTATACCTTTCATTTTTCACCTCCAAATGTACTAACCCATAACTACCTCAAAAATAAATGTCAACAAAAATACCATTAATTACCTTGAAATTTCATAACATAAGCCTTAATAGGGGTTTATAAAACACTGAACATATGATTAGACTTAATATTATAATCCTATGATGATATCCCTAACCCATTAGAAAATATAGTAATCTCCAAAGTTGTCTAAACCATCCTATGATACCAACTATAAGTCCCCAACCTTAAACGTTACATAATTATGATTTAAGTCAAGATTTAAATTTGAGGATCTTTTTAGGTTTATAGATTTAGAGAATTAGGCCATAAATATTACTTAAAAAAAACATATAAATACAAATTGGACACTACCAAAAGTATCTGTTTCTTCCATAACATAAAAACGTTAAAAAATAAACATGTTTTATTTTCATGTTTAATCATCTTAACTTTTCCTTGATTCCATCCTCGACTATATTCTATCCTAAGTAATGTGAAAACATTTTAAAAATTGGGATGAGAAAAAAAGCTCATTAAGAGACATAAAAATAATAAAAAACCATTAGTATAGTTAAAACCTGATAACCCATTCAATGTTCTTTGAGCAGATGAAACAAAACATTTTCCCATGAATAACACTCATACTTTTTTCTCAATGAAAAAAAATAAAATCAATAAAATGGAATTGAAACTCTTTTAGGTTACTTAGATAATCATATACATAAAACCCTTTCAAACATATTCCAATTGGAATAACCATATGGTTGACTTCTAAATTAGAGATCTATAATGGGGATCAGCCTTCGTATAAGCGATATCAGGTTCACCCGTGAGCTATAATGGGGTTGAACCCTTTGTATAAGATGTGTCAGGAGGACCCATAAGCTATAATGGGGATAAAACCTTCACATAATCTATATCAGGATCACCTATTTCATATAATTCTCACATACCATTTCATGAATAAAACACATTCATCACAAAACCCTTTTTTTGAAAGCTTCTTCATATCCCATATGGAAAACATTTCCATATAAAAATACCATTTTAATTTACGAACCCATTTTCAATACCAAGATACCAAAATAAAGGAATAAGGGATTTATTTTCATTTTAAAAGACATTAAGTCTTATAGAGGAATCCAAATATCAAATAACTGTTACAATGGTGAAGTCATTGTCGCCTTATACGTTAAAAAACATTCCTTTTGTTATTTTGAAAAGACAGTAAAATATTTCATTAAAAAAATTACTTTTAATTTTTTTTAATGAATTTTAATATTGACATAAAATTTATGGTATATTCCTTTTATACCCATATAAGTAAATATGTAATTTAATATCATGAAGAAAATGATTTGATAATTAAATATTTAAATGTTCAAGGTGTCCCATACCACATTGAAATTTTAAATATCAATATATATGATTTAATAAATAACATTAGTATAGATAAAATATGGATATGAAATGTAATAATGTCTGTATATACACCTTCTAAAATAATAAAGGTGCATATTATCAAGAAATTCCTCAATGAAGGGAGATTGAGACAAAGTTCCTTACCTGGAGTCTGACTTGTCTCATTCATTCTTTAATTTCATAAATAATAAACTCAGGTTAATTTATACTTGATTTAGAACCTTTATAAATCTTATTATTAATTTTATATCACTTATTACTATGTTATATCAATTAGTTAATTATTTGAGTTCATACCAGACGTTTTGTCGATGTTCGGTATTTGAGTTAAAAATGAACTTGTTTTGATGAAAATTAACCTTGTGGTCATGATTAAATTATCTATAGAATATTATTAATGAATTAAATATCATATATATATCTAGTATATATGTATTTATTAGTGTCCATAACATTTTTAGATAAGAAATGAAATGCACCGTTCATGGAAATGGTAGGCCGTACGTACGCATGAACAATACTTTCATTTCTTTGTCATATTAAAGGAATGAAAAAATAAATGATGCATAGATATATTATAATTACAGTATAATAAATATGTCATATATGTTACATAATTTCATTAATTATATCCTTGATACATTCCATGTATGGCATGAATGAGTAATATCACTTTGAGGTGGTGATAGTCCACACTTCCTCAAATGAAATTATCGTATTTACACATTATGGAAAGTATAAAGGTATGTTGTAAATAAAAATTACATAATCATATAGATAATATAAATATAATATATATAATATATAAATACATTTCCATTATAATATCCATTATGAGATGTGGTAGGAGAAAATCGAACAATCATCGTTCTGTGAGCCAGTAGTTCTCCGTACATTGAAATAGTATGTTCTATATCCATTAGATGGAGGTGTGTGTAAGTGTAGGTAAAAACATTAGAATAAAAAATCCTATCATATTGAGGATATTGGTATTTTTATAAAAAAATTTAATAAAAATAGCGTAGGGGGAGAAGAAGGAAACTAAAGGAAAGGTGTTTGAGAGAAGACGTTACATCTAAATCGGGTAACTCCTTTTGATTTGAGCCGAAAGGCTTCCTTGAATTTCCTTCATCCAAAGGTAAGACATCAAGATTAAGGGAGGGATGTCGGGAGATTATTTGATCATAATTTGGACGAGACAAGGGGATTGAGAGGTGAGAGTAAGTAGGTAGAGGTGGTGTCCTTTTATAAGAAAGAGGGGCACTTTAAGAAAGTCTTGAAATTTTATTTTATTATAAATTTATTTTCAAATTCTAACAGTTCCAAACTAATAAATTTCTAGGATAAGATGTGTATGGGTCTAAATAATCTCAACCAATAGGTTTTAGACAAGTTTTGGTCACAAAATTATCCTTATCTTTTAGCTTTAACCCTTAGTTAAAAAAATTAACTCTTACCATGTCTTCTTGTATTTTCATAATATATAGTTACTATAGTAACTATAAAATGTCAATAGAACCAAAATTGGATCATTAATGACATTTATAACATTATATAAGTCATTTTTATAATTCTTAGATTTTCAAGACTATTATATTATTTAATAAAATAGTATTTTTTTAAAACTCATTTATGTTAATTTTGACACTATTTAGTAATTGATTTTTGTTAGTCATAAAAACATGATTACTTCGAACCAAAGTCATTAAATCGTCACTTACATGTACATGTCATCCAAAAAATTAGTGCATGGCATAAAAATTTTAAAATTATATTTATTTTAATATTTATAATATAATTTATTTGAATATTTTGTTAATAATGTAATTGCTGCATCATCATTGTGTCATAAATATATTTAATTATTTAATGTATAAAAATTATAAATAAAATACAATGATGTAGGAAATATTTTTATCTTTATAATTACTATTTATAGTTAATGATATAATGTATATAAACAAAATTAAAATTGTTTTAGTTAAGAGATACATGTTTATGTCATATTTCTCTTTTCTTTAAATTAAATATTATAAATGGTTGTTATCATACCCATGTGGTTCCATGGGGTCCTAAATTAGACCCAAGGATGCTCATGGTCAGAAATATCTCATAAAACAGGATTAAGACACGTTTTAGGGTAGTTTTATATTATTATAATATTATTTTTTATCCTTATTTAAATGATTTACCCATTAACCATGGTAAATAATAATAATTACTGAAGTTACTATTTATAATGTCCAAAAATAAAAGGTACCTATTTACATAATTTTTACCTTATTATTCCAAATATGGAATTCAATTTTCCCAATTCAAAACAAATAATTGGTATAAATCAATTTAAAATTAATTCCCGTTGTCAAAACCAAAAAGTGGGTTTTTAAGAAGTAAAAACTATCAAAATATTAACATGAGGTAATGTCCAATTAAAATGTGAAATTAATTCCAATGACCATAATTGGATTAAATGATAAAAAATTAATCTAATTACACTTTAAAACCAGTTAAATGGAAATTCTATTTATATAAATTAATTATATGAAAAAATAGTTTTGAATTAAAATGTAATATTTTTCACTATTCATAAAAATATGGATTTTATCATAAAAATTCCAAAATTTCAACCGAAGTAAATTTTGACATTCCTATTCCAAAGAAGATGTTTATTTTATAAAAAATAAAATATAAAAGTGAAAAAACTATTTTAAAAAGGGTTCTCCATCAAAAGGCAATAATACAACCTTTTTAAAATATTACAGTATTTTATGCTTAAAATTCGATTCATCCTCATTTGAAGCCTCTAAAACTCATTGGATAAATGTAAAAAAATTTCAAAAATATGTAAATTTATAATATATTTAATTCAATTCACTCTATAAAATACAATGATTAGGCGTTTACTACGATTTAAAATAATAATATTATTGTTGTATTATTTTTAGTTATAAGAATGTGTTGTGTGCAACGTAAGATTTCAGAGAGACATGTTACTGAATTTTGGGTATTCTATCGTACATAGTGTACCCTTTAAACTAAAATTAATATTAAATTAAAAAATATTAACAGATATGAAATTTTATTATTCTATAAATACATCTGATGTTACACTTTTAGTGGGATATTATGTTTCTCCCCAATGAATCACTTTTTTATGTTTCAATGTTTCCAAAGGAACTAAACTATTCAGATCATATAGTGTGTTTTTGTGTAGTGTTATGAATATTCATAAAAAATTATGTATTAAAAATGTTTTATAATCCTAGGTCATTATAATTGGCATCCTTGGATAGCTTTAGTTAAATATAACACCCCAATCTTCCACGGTACGCTTTCCTTTGAATAATACAGTAGCGTGTGTTGTACGCAACTTCGAGTTCTAACACACACACACCACAACCAATCAAACTAGCCGTTATAAATAGTAATACCCAATTTTTCAAATTTTATAAATTTTATCTTTCAAAATGGACGTCATTTTTGGATTCAGAATATTGAAATTATCCTAGGGTAAACTTTTGTTATTTTTCTGAAAACTTTCAATTTTTGATGAATAGTTAAAAAAACACTGAGTTATAGTTTAAAACCAAATTTTTATTTAAATAATTATTTATTTTATTTAAATTTAATTAAGGTCAAAATAGATACATAATACCTATATAAGTTCAATGTAATTCATTGGAGTTAGTTTAGAATAATTTTAGATATATAAAAATTTTATTGAACTTTTCACCGTCTTTTACTCACCTCCGAGGAGAATTTGGAAATTCACATAAAACTTAATTTTACCGCTTATGTGAGTAGAATTTCGAAAATCCGAGAGACACAGTTAATATCAAGGAGTAAAATGTGGTTCATTGATATGAAAATAATTTTTTGTGAATAGTAAGTTTTTACTTTTATTTACCACGGTTAAAAGTAAATAGGGTAATTAAGGGTAAAAATGATATTAATATTACACTAACACATGTCCTAATTCTACTGGACAAGTTTATCTCGAACAAAAACAACCTTAGGAATAAAATATTATCATTTAGGTCCACTTCGATTAGATTAGGACATTTATTATTATTTAATTCAAAGAAGAGTTAGGGTTAAAATCAAAGTTTATTTACTAAAACATTTTTAATATAGGGTTATACATAAGATAAATTTGATTGTAAATATTCATTAGAAAGATGAAAATATTTCCTACATAATGGTATTTTATTTATAATTTTTATACATTATATAATTTAATTTATTTATGACACAATGGTGATGAAATAATTACCTAATTAATGAAATATTAAAATAATTAATATTATAAATATAAAAATAAATGTAATTTGAGACTTTTTATGAATTAAAATAATTTTATGGGTTAATATGACATATTAGGATTGATTATATAATTTGTTTTTGAAGTAATAATGCTGTTATGAATTTATCAAAAACAAAATACCCAATAGTGTCAAAATTGATATAAAAGAGTTTTTAAAAAAAATATTATATTATTAATTTATATTCAATTCCTATAAATATAAGGTTCGGCCAAGAGACTTATATCATGATAAGTGTATCATTAATGGACCACTTGGGGGTCTCTTGGAGGTATATAGTAAGTTTATTAACTATATAATATAAAAATACAAATTGACATTGTAAGTGTCAAACTAATTAACTAAGAGTTAAAACTAACATATAAGGTTAATATAATGACCCAAACCTCTCTAAATTCTATTGGTTGAGTGGTTTTAGACCCATACCGACCTTAACCATTAAATAATCCACTTTAGAGCCATTAGAAACCGAATATGAATTTATTATAAAATAATATTTCTAGCTTTTCCAAAGGTGCCCCTCACCCCTCTTATAAAAGGGCACTCTCCCTTCTCACTAATTAACACATTCAAAGCCTTTTGGCTCGGCCAACCCCTTCCCAAATTCTCTATCAACTTCCATAAATTAAACCTAGATGACTTAGTTTGATCAGAAATCCAACCTAAGGAGGATCCCTTTTTATCAAATCAAAATGAAGAACCCGAAGAAGAGGTAATGTTTTCACCACACTCTTTCATGTTACTTTCTTCTTCAAATTATTCTTTATTTGTTATTCCAATTAAAAAATAATAAATCCAGTATCTTATACATATTTTGATGTTTTTACAAATATGGTAGAACCATATTCAGTATTCTATCCATCATTTGACTGACATGTCACCATACGTGCATCCGTACGACTTACCGTCTCCACATCGTGGTGTAATTGTTATTCAATAAATTATTATTTGGATGGGTATAATAATGATGTTTAATTCATGTAAATAATAAATATAACTTGATAATTATTCTTTATATATGATATACCATCCAATTATATAATATTTTAATATCAAAATAATGATATTGTCGCTCGTGCGTACGTACGGACTACCGTCTCCACGAATGCGATGAGATTCATTCTCCATCGTATCAATTCAAGTATAATTTTAATTTGATGATTTAAAAATAATGTTTAAAGACATGATATCATTTCAGATATGAATAAGATACAACCTATCCATAACAAACACAACTTATGTAACAAAACATATACGAGTATGTTAACACCCGAAACGAAGATAATACGAAGATATTATTAACAAAGCAATGTTAAAAGATAATATATGATATCATATTAATGTATATGATTCTTTTATAATTTAATAAAAATTATTTCACCATTATTCAGGAGGTTAACCTACCCCCAACCAAGGAAAAGTACAAGGTAAGGGTTATTTCACAATCTCTTCATTATCCGAGGTTGTTTATACGTAATTATCTACTGGGACCTCTTTATCATCCACATCCATGTTTCTTAAAAATGTATTTCAAAACATTATTTCTATTTTACAGAATACAGGTTAAATTCATTTATACCCTTGTTTGAATTTTTATAAGAGGTTTATAAATGAATCTTTCTTTCGTTTTCCAAACAAGGTCCTTTTTAACCATTTCGACAGAATTAAGGTAAGAATGTCTTTTTTTTATACGGAAGGTGAGGCTATTTTCCGCCGTTAAAAAATCATAGAAGCTTCCCTTACAAGCTTATAAGGATATTTTCAAAGTAAATCTTTTATTTTATAATGTGACTTTTAAATGATTTCAAAAAAATACATATTTCTCTCAAATAGTTTTGATTTCATCTATGTCAACATCCTTTGATGGATTTTAAGCTTATTTGAAGTAGATTTATTATGATACAAAACTCCCATATTGTATTGAAGGTTTTGTGATATGTTTGAATGTGGATGTTTTATTTTTATACCATTATTGGTTTATGGTGAATGTATTGACATTTCGTATGCTAGTTTTAATACGAATGTTTATGTTATGTTGAAACCTGTTTATATGAGGAATGCATTTGACTTAATAAGTGATGGGTGGAGCCCGCTATAGCTCCTAGATGAATCGGTAGGTCTTATGAGACAAACTATTGTCTTGACACAAGGCCTTGACAAAATCTTATTTGTAGTCTTGGCATGAGTCCTTGGCTATGTGGTTATAATAGTCTGGAATTATGAATTCCATCATTATGAAAGTGGTTATTGAAATTGCATGTGATTATTTGATTAGTAGAATATCCATGTGAATAAGTATATGACATTATTTCATTTTATTTCTTCCATATTATGTTTAAGTTCAAGTTATAAAAGGCTTTTGTTTTAGTTATACATTGCCTTAAAGGTTTATGCTTATTTATGAAAGTTTCTGCTATATTGTTATCCTTACTGGGCATTTGAGCTCACCCTTTTCTTTGCTTTATTTTTCCCAGGATGTGAAGAAGTATTTTATGAATGACCTGCAGGGATAGTATGAGGGGATATGAGTGTGGACTATGGAGACTATATTTTTTTAGTTTTTCATTTTATGATGTAATGTAAACATTATGAATGTATGTAGTAATTCCAAGGATACTAAACTAATCGGTCTTTTGAGACATGATCTTTCTTTTGATCATGAAAATGTTGTGTAATAATGCACCGACTCTGGGTAACTGGGGTCGGGGTGTTACAGTTGGTATCAGAGGAAGTTTAGTACAAACCTTGGAAGATAGATTTAGATAAACTCTTATCAGAGCACATAGATTTAAGATGGAATTTGAGGATTAGTATAGAATAACTTCCTAGAATTTTGGTATTGTAGAGATTTTGTGAGTTTTCCGAGCAATACATCCTTATCTGGATACGAGCAGGTAGAGGCGGATCTGGCACAGATGTACGTAGGGGTAAAACCTGAAAACACCGCTTTGAGATAGACTTGAACGGAAACTGGTGCACGACAACGGGCCTTGCTGCACTCTTGGTTACGACACTCCTGGGGGATATGATTAGGATAACTCTCACTTTCGTTACGAATCATTATGAAGGGTTTATGAGTATATACGTCCTCAAAGAAAACATTTTTATGATTATGGATTATATCCATAAATAGTTCAATTTATGTTAAGTGTTTTATAAGTATAGAATTATGTATTTTGATTCATAAACTGATCTAGTTTATGACATTGTTTAGAAATGGCGCCTAGTGGAAGAAATGGAAACTGTATCAGTGCACGCAATCCATGTAGGGATTTCCCTCCTGCTCAAGATAATTATAGTGGAGTTGGTGATGCAACTGGTGCTGATCAACTAATCACCATATTGGGACAACTCAATCAGGTTATGAATAATAACCTTACCCGTATGGAGCACCCTGATCCACAGCGTGGAGGATCAATGTTAGATCACTTCATGAGGCAGAAACCACCAACATTCAATGGGATTAAAAATACATGTGTAGCTGAGCAATGGATAAGTTCCCTAGAGAAAATATTTCAGGCTTTGGGGAGTAGTAAAAGGGAAAAAATTGTCATGGCAGTTTATCGACTCACTGGAGATGCTGATCAATGGTGGTCATTGATTCAAAACAAGAAGGAAGATGATGAAATATCAAATATGGAATGGAGGGAGTTCAAAGATCTGTTTTTAGAAAAATACTTTCCTCGTGACCATCGAGCAGATATGGAAATGAAATTTCTGAGTCTGAAACAAAAGGAGGATGAGAATGTCTCAAAGTATGAGGCTAACTTTATGAGGTTAGAAAGGTATTATGGAGATTATATACGTAACCCAAGAAGTAAGATTGATTATTTATTTGATGGGTTAAAACCATTCCTCCATCGAGCATTTGTCTCACAATCCTTCTCGTCATACGAAGACATTGTCTCGTGTGCTATCAAGACAGAAAAGGAATTCTCTAAGTATTATGACTTTAAAGCAAAGAAAGAGAAGAAGAGATCTGCTGATCAATATGGGAATGGAAATAAGGGGAAGAAGGGAAAGGTTGAATATCCATCCTGTAGTAAATGTGGAAAGAAACACCCCAGTACTTGCTTAAAAGGAATGGGAGTCTGTTACAAGTGTGGTGAAAAAGGCCACCAAGCTCGTGATTGCAAGGGGAAGAAGGAAGATACCGATATCCAATGCTACAATTACAGGGAGATAGGACATTATGCAAATGAATGTCCTAAGAGTCAGGGGAACTTACCTCAGAAAAGGCCAAGGGATCAAGGCCAAGATTATGCTATCACTGCTGTTGAGCTAGAAGCTCCGAAAGACATGGTGGAAGGTAATTTAATGGTTTCCTCAAGTTTATAAAATGCATTATTTGATTCTGGATCATTGCATTGTTTCATATCTTCCCAGTTTTCTAAGAAAATTAGATATTTCCAATTTGATTTAACAAGGGATTTTTCACTAAAAAATCCTAAGGAAAGTATCATTGCAACAATGTTTTGTGAATCAGTCCCCATTAGAGAACATAAATGTTCCTTATCCACTGATCTCATCGTCATACCTATGATTGAGTTTGATATATTCCTCGGTATAGATTAGATTTCGGACCATGATGCGAAGATTTATTGTAAGAAGGAGGTTACGATTTTTGATGATGATGATAAGGAACACCTTATCTTTAGAGCAGAATCGTCACCACCTAATTCTTATCTAGATCCACCCCCTGTAGCTCAACTAAATTCAATTATTGGGGAGGAAGAGAATGAAATGACTGTGGGTGAGGAAAGTAATGTTCAAATAGAGGATGTACCTATTGTGAAAGAATATGTAGATGTGTTTCCGGAAGAATTACCTGGACATCCTCTAGAATGAGAAGTTGAGTTTTCCATTGATTTAATTCCTGGATCAAGGCCTATATCGAAGACCCCTTATAGAATGGACACTGTGGAATTAGTTGAACTAAAGAAACAACTAAAGGAATTGAGTAATAATGGATTTATTCTCACTAGTGTTTCTCTATGAGGAGCCCCTGTTCTTTTTGTTAAAAAGAAAGATGGATCTATGAGGTTATGTATCAAATATAAGGAGATCAATGCTATAACAATAAAGGAAAAGTATCCCCTACCTCTCATTGATGATTTATTTGACCTAATGCATGGAGCTCAATACTTTTCAAAGATTTACCTTCGATCTGGATACCATCAATTGTGTGTGAAGAAGGAAGACATTCTGAAGACAGCATTTCGAACAAGGTACGGGCATTACGAGTTTACGGTAATGCCTTTTGGGCTGACTAATGCACCCTCTGTATTCATGGATCTAATGAATAGAGTTTTAAAGGAATATCTCGATGATTTTGTGGTGGTATTTATTGATGATATCTTGGTATACTCCAAAATCTATGAAGATCATGAAAATCACTTGCGCATTATCCTGAAGACTCTGAGAAGACATGAATTATATGGGAAGTTTAGCAAGTCTGAATTCTGGCTTCAGGAAATTTCTTTTCTTGGCCATATTGTCTCTAAAGATGGAATTCTATTGATCCTTCTAAGACTGAGGCAATCCAAGAATGGCCAGCACCTATGAGTATAATAGAGGTACATAGTTTTATTGGTTTATCAGGTTATTATCGACGTTTCATCTTGAATTTTGCCCGATTGGCTAACCCATTAACAAAGCTCACACGTAAGGGGGTTAAATTTGTTTGGACAAAAGGGTGTGAGGAATGTTTTGAAGAAATGAAGAGAATATTAGTCAATGCTCCTATATTGACTCTACCATTGGGGAATGATGGGTTCGTTATTTATAGTGATGCATCGAATAAAGGACATGGTTGTGTCCTTATATAGAATGATAGGGTTATTGCCTATGCATCATGACAGTTGAAAATTCATGAGCAAAACTATCATACTCATGATCTCGAGTTAGCAGCTGTGATCTTTGCTTTGAATATATAGAGGCACTACCTCTATGGTGAAAAATGTGAGATTTATACTAATCACAAGAGTTTGAAGTATATTTTCTCACAAAAATAACTCAACATGAGTCAAAGGAGATGGCTTTAATTACTCAAGGATTATGATTGTATGATACACTACCACCCAAGGAAGGCAAATAAGGTGGAAGATGCTTTGAGTAGAAAATATCATGGAGTTTTGAACAATATGAGAATTTAAAGGGATCCAATTTTCATGAATCTAGTGAAGATGGACATGGGAATAACCATGGAAGGTGAAAAATCAGTGCTTTTTCAAATGGTTACCAAACCATCTTTACTAGAAAGGATAAAGAGTTCTCAGACCGATGATGAAGAATTTCAAAAGAAGATTAAAGCTGTGAATGATGGGAGATTGAATGACATTAGGTATGAAGATGGAATTTTGAAATTTGGGAAGAGACTTTGTGTTCCCAATATACCTGATCTAAAAAGGGAATTGTTGGACGATGCTCATAGTTCCAATTTCTCTATACACCCTGGGAGCACCAAAATGTATAGAGACTTGAAGGAACATTTTTGCTGGGACAACATGAAGAGGGAGATTGCTAATTTTGTGTCAAGATGTATGGTTAGTCAACAAGTGAAAGCTGGAAGGCAACAGCCTGGAGGAATCATGCAACCTCTTCCCATACTGGAGTGGAAATGGGACAATATTACGATGGACTTTGTCACGGGGCTACCAAATACTCCTAGAAGGAATGATGCAATATGGGTTATTGTTGATAATCTTACCAAGTCAACACATTTTCTTGGAATAATAAAAGATCTACCACTGGAACTTCTAGAAAGACTATATATTAATGAAGTGGTGACACTTCATGGAGTACCCCTATCGATTGTTTCTGATCGTGATCCCCATTTTACTTCATGATTCTGGAAGAGTCTTTAGAAATCCCTAGATACTGAACTTCAATTGAGCACTTCCTACCACCCTCAAACAGATGGACAATCAGAACGGACTATTAAAACATTATAAGACATGTTGAGATCCTGCTCGCTTGACTTTCATGGTATATGGGATCAATATTTACCTCTGGTAGAATTTTCCATTAACAATAGCTTCCATTCAAGTATTCAGATGGAACCATATGAAGTGTTATACGGAAAGAGATGTCGCACACCAACCTGTTGGGATGAAGTTGGTGAACGAAAACTTATAGGCCCAGAACTAGTGGAGGAAGCAATGGAAAAGGTAAATTTAATCCAAAACCACATCAAAGCAGCTCAAAGTAGGCAGAAGAGCTTTGCCGACAATCGAAGGAAGGATTTGAAATTTCAGGTAGGAGATCATGTTTTTTTTGAAGGTATCTCCATGGAAGGGAGTTATTCATTTCGGTAAGTAGGGTAAATTGAGTCCTAAGTACATCAGACCTTTGGAAATTCTAGAACGAATTGGGGCTGTAGCTTACCGTTTGGCAATGCCGCCAAGTCTCTCCAAAGTTCACGAAGTGTTCCACGTATCACTGTTGAGGAAATACATGCCTGGTCCAACGCATGTACTCACCTATGAGGAATAAGAACTGGAACCCGATCTGTCTTATTGCGAAGAGCCCGTCAGGATTCTTGATACGAGAGAATAAGTACTGAGAAACCAGATGAATCGTCTGGTAAAAGTTTTGTGGAGAAACCATAAGATGGAAGAGGCAATGTGGGAACCCGAGGAATATATGATGAAGAAACAACCGAGTCTTTTCATGCGGTAGTATTCTAGAAATTTCGAGGGAGAAATTATTTGAAGGAGGGGAGAATGTGACACCCTAAGCTTCCACGGTATGCTTTCCTTTGAATAATACATTAGCATGTGTTGTACGCAACTTCGAGTTCTAACACACACACCACGACCAATAAAACTAGCCGTTATGAATAGTAATAACCACTTTTTAAAATTTTGTAAATTTTATCTTTCAAAATGGACTTCATTTTTGGATTTAGAATATCGAAATTAGCCTAGGGTGAAATTTTCGTATTTTTCTGAAAACTTTCAATTTTTGATGAATAGTGAAAAAAACACTGAGTTATTGTTTAAAACCAAATTTTTATTTAAATAATTATTTATTTTATTTAAATTTAATTAAGGTCAAAATAGATACATAATACCTATATAAGTTCAATGTAATTCAATGAAGTTAGTTTAGAATAATTTAAGATATATAAAAATTTTATTGAACTTTTCACCGTCTTTTACCCACCTCCTAGGAGAATTTGGAAATTCACATAAAACTTAATTTTACCACTTCTGTGAGTAAAATTTTGAAAATCCGAGAGACACAGTTAATATCAAGGAGTAAAATGTGGTTCATTGAGATGAAAATAATTTTTGGTGAATAGTAACTTTTTACTTTTATTTACCACGGTTAAAAGTAAATAGGGTAATTAAGGGTAAAAATGATATTAATATTACCCTAACACATGTCCTAATTCTATTGGACAAGTGTATCTCGACCAAAAAAAACCTTAGGAATAAAATATTATCATTTAGGTACACTTGGATTAGATTAGGACATTTATTATTATTTAATTCAAAGAAGAGTTAAAAGAGTTAAAATCAAAGTTTATTTACTAAAATATTTTTAATATAGGGTTATACATAAGATAAATACGATTGTAAATATTCATAAGAAATATAAAAAGATTCCCTACATAAGGGTATTTTATTTATAATTTTTAGACATTAAATAATTTAATTTTTTTATGACACAATGGTGATGCAGTAATTACCTAATTAATGAAATATTAAAATAATTAATATTATAAATATAAAAATAAATGTAACTTGAGACTTTTATGAATTAAACTAATTTTATAGGTTAATATGACATATTAGGATTGATTATATAATTTGTTTTCGAAGTAATAATGCTGTTATGAATTTATCAAAAACAAAATACCCAATAGTGTCAAAATTGACATAAAAGAGTTTTTAAAACAAATATTTTATTATTAATATATAATCAATTCCTAAAAATATATTTTTCGTCCAAGAGACTTATATCATGATAGTTGTATCATTAATGGACCACTTGGGGGTCTCTTGGAGGTATATAGTAAGTTTATTAACAATATAATATAAAAATACAATGTGACATGGTAAGTGTCAAACTAATTAACTAAGAGTTAAAACTAAAAGATAAGGTTAATACAATGACCCAAACCTGTCTAAATTATATTGGTTGAGTGGTTTTAGACCCATCCCCACCTTAAACTATAAATAATCCACTTTTGATCCATTAGAAACCGAATATGAATTTATTATAAAATAATATTTCTATCTTTTCTAAAGGTGCCCCTCACCCATCTTATAAATGGGCACTCCCCCTTCTCACTAATTTACACATTCAAAGCCTTTTGGCTCGGCCAAACCCTGAACAAATACTCTCTCAACTTCCCTCACTTCAACCTAGAGGCCTTAGTTTGTTCAGAAAGCCAACCTAAGGATCCCTTTTGATCAAATCAAAAGGAAGAACCCGAAGAAGAGGTAATGTTCTCACCACCCTCTTTCAAGTTCCTTTCTTCTTCAACTTCTTCTTTATTTGTTATTACCATTATAAAATAATAACTCCCGTATCTTATATATACTATTATGCTATTATAAATATGGTACAACCATATTCAGTATTATATCGATCCTTTGAATGACATGTCACCATACATGCGTACGTACGACTTATCGTCTCCACGTCGTGGTGTAATTGTTATTCAATAAATTATTATTTGGATGGGTATAATAATGATGTGTAATTCATGTAAATAATAAATATAACATGATAATGATTCTGTAAATATGATATACCATCCAATTATATAATATTTTAATATCAAAAGAATGATATTGTCGTTCGTGCGTACGTACGGACTACCGTCTCCACGAATGCGATGAGATTCATTCTCCATCGTATCCATTCAAGTATAATTATCATTTGATGATTTAAAAATAATGTTTAAGGACTTGATATCATTCTGGATATGAATAAGATACAACCTATCCATAACAAACATGGCTTATGTAACCAAATATATACGAGTAAGTTAACACCCGAAACGATGATAATACTAAGATATTTTTAACAAAGCAATTTTAAAAGATCATATATTATATCATATTAATGTATATGATTCTTGTATAATTTAATAAAAATTATTTCACCATTATACAGGAGGTTAACCTACCCCCAACCAAGGAAACATACAAGGTAATGGTTATTTTACAATCTCTTCATTATCCGAGGTTGTTTATACGTAATTATCTACTAGGACCTCTTTATCATCCACATCCATGTTTCTTAAAAATGTATTTCAAAAAATTCTTTCTATTTTACAAAATATGGGTTAAAGTCATTTATACCATTGTTTGAATTTTTATAAGAGGTTTATAAATGAATCTTTCCGTCATTTTCCAAACAAGGTCCTTTTTAACCTTTTCGACAGAATTAAGGTAAGAAGGTCTTTTTTTATACGGTGGGTGTGGCCATTTTACACCGTTATAAAATCTTAGAAGCTTCCCTTACAAGCTTATAAGGATATTTTCAAAGTAAATATTTTATTTTATAATGTGACTTTTAAATTATTTCAAAAAATACATATTTCTCTCAAATAGTTTTGATTTCATCTATGTCAACATCCTTTGATGGATTTTAAGCTTATTAGAAGTTGATTTTTTATGATACAAAACTTCCATATTGTATTGAATGTTTTGTGATATGTTTGACTATGGATGTGTTATTTTTATACAATTCATGGTTTATGGTGATATTATTGACATTTCGTATGCTATTTTTAATACGAATGTTTATGTTATATTGAAACCTGTTCATATGAGGAATGCATTGGACTTAATAAGTGACGGGTGGAGCCCGTTATAGATCCTCGATGCATTGGTAGTTCTAATGAGACAAAATAGGGTCTTGGAACAAGGAATTGACAAAATATTATTTGTAGTCTTTCCACGAGGCCTTGGTTATGTGGTTATGATAGTCTGGCATTATGCATTCCATCATTATGAAAGTGGTTATTGATATTGCATGTGATTATTTGACTAGTAGAATATCCATGTGAATAAGTATATGGAATTATTTAATTTCATTTCTGCCATATTATGCTAAAGTTCATGTTTTAAAAGGCTTTTGTTTTAGTTATACATTTCCTTAAATGTTTATTCTTATTTATGAAAGTTTCTGCTATATTGTTATCCTTACTGGGCATTGTACCTCACCCCTTTCTATGTATTATTTTTCCAAGGATGTGAAGAAGTATTTTATGAATGACCTGTAGGGATAGTATGAGAGGATAAGAGTATGGACTATGGAGACTATATTGTTGTAGTTTTTCATTTTATGATGTAATGGAAACTTTATGAATGTATCTAGTAATTCCAAGGCTACTAAACTAATTGGTCTTTTTAGACTTGATCTTTCTTGTGATCATGCTAATGTTATGTAATAACGCACCGAAACTGGGTAACTGGGGTTGGGGTGTTACATTAAACATTGTAAACAAGGACAAGAAAAAGATAATGAGGTCACTAAGGACATGTATAAGGATAATTCTAAGCATGAGTTAATGCATATGAAAATTTCCTATAATTTTGGTAAAGGATTGAATGAGTGGATTCAAATAAATTACATCTATTTTTGGATACTTGAACTGGTTGTGTCTCTAGAAGAGATGTACCTAGGGGTAATAACTCCGAAAAAGACATATTGAGCTAGGCTCAATCATTACCTGGTGCAAAAATACTAGTCTTTCTTCATAGATGGGTTGGAACTCTTGAGGGATACACTTGGGAAATTAACAAAATCTTTATAAACTATAATGATGTATTTAAATAGATGATGAGTATGAATAACATAATATAAACCTAAGGTTTCATAGATTAAACAAGGTTCATTGATATAGAAATCCTATAAGATATTCTTCAGGATTTTGTGGTTCCCATAATGATTATTGTGTCTTATACTATTTTTTTTGTTTTAGTCAATGGCTAGAAACCAATCGGACTGTCTTAATATTAAGTGTGATAGGAAATGAAATGATTGTCCTCTAGATCATCCAAAAGTTATGGAAGATGGAATAAAAAATATTTTTTCTATTCTCACATAATATTCTCAATATATGAACCATACTTGATATCCAAATTAACAAATGAGGGAAGAAAAATATATTGAGTTCTCTTTGAGGCAACATCCACATTTTTCAATTGGTTTCTAATCTTCTAGTTGTTGAAACATGTATTAGTACAACTATTTTTTTTGTTCTCTAGTGTTCATATCATTAAAAAATTAATTTTGGTTGTCTACCATTTGTAAGGTGATTCACATAAATAGTAGAATCTTATCAAGAATATAAGGCAACATGATGAAATTGAATCAATGGATTGGGATAAGTTCAAGAAATTGTTTCTCAAAAAGTAATTTCCATGTATTTTCTGTATAAAGGTAAAGAATGAGTTATTTGATTTAAGAAAAAAGGATAATGAATCTATTAGAAAATATGAGGCAAAATTTACAATACTTCTAGGGTACACGTCTGGTATTATCATCCCACTTGAAGGTAATGTTGATCATATCTTCAGTGGAATAATACAATGTCTCTAAAAAGAATTATCCTTAAGAGACTCCAATAGCTATGAATAAATTGTTTGATGTGTTATCAATGTGGAAATAGATATTGGAGTTATATATCAAGTTCATCGTTTTGATAATAATAGAAAAATGAAAATCAAAGGAAAATATAGAAACCGTGGAGAGAAGAATACAATATTTCCTTTAATCTCAAATTTTTGGAAAAATCATGGAGAAATTGTATTAGGGTGGACTAATAAATGTTTTATTTTTTGAAAGGATTTTAATCTATAAATTAATTAGTGAAGTGATGGGAATAATACAGGAAATGATATAATTTTATAGAACGATGCACATAATGCACCACCCAAAATCAAGTGTTTCAAATGAAAGGATTTTAAGCATTATGATAACAATTCCCAAAATCTAAGGGTTAATAACAGTGATCAATTCTAGCAACCTCTTAAGCCAAGTAAAAAAAGAAAAATCCCCATTGATCACTATTTATGATGAGGGGTATGGAAATCACATGGTCAAAGTTACACTTTACATCCAATATAGAACAGTTGATGTCTTATTTGAAAACATGTTTACACATTCATTCATATATTAAAAATTTTATAAGGTTATCAAGATTCCACCCAAATGGATTCATATATAATTATCAGTTAAAACCCCTAATGGTATGATGATCAAATATCAAGTATATGATACCTCTCCAGCTATCATTAGTGGGAATATGATTCCTATAAATCTTATCATTCTTCCAATAGTTGATTTTGATGTTATAATAGGAATATATTGGATTTATCTATATAAATCCCTCATCAATTTTCTAGGATTGGATGATACATTTGATATCCCAAACAAAATTATTATTGTCTATCAATGTGACGATATGTTTCATCACCAGATTTAGGTAACATCCATTATATGGGTATTAGTTCCCATTATTAATGGTTCTTTGTCTCATTTTATTGGGGAGAGACTGAAAATTAATGATATGAATATTGTTTTGGAGTATTCTAATTTCTTTCTGGAAGAGTTACCTAACCTTAGAACAAAATATTATGTTTTCTTCTCAATTGAACTCATTCTTGGTGCCACAACAATTTCAAAGAATCCCTATAGAATAGACCTGACTGAGGTAAATTAATTTAAGAAGAAACTCCATAAAATCCTTAACAAGGGATTAATTTGGCCAAGTGTGTCACCTTTGGGTGCAGCAGTTCTTTTTGTTAAATGAAATGATGGATCAATGAGACTCTATATTGAGTATCCGCAAATGAATGAGATCATTATAAAGAACATGTATCATCTTCTTCATATTGATAAATTGTTTAATCAACTTTATGGAGCTCAATTCTTCTTTAGGTTGACCTTAATTTTGGATATCATCAATTGAGGTTTAAGAAGGATGATATAACCAAGACATCATTAAGTACAAAGTATAGAAACTATGAATATATAGTGATTCCAATTAGTTAACTAATTCCCCCTCTATCTTCATAGATCTAATGATTACAATCACTATATATTACTATTGAAACTCTTTTTTATAACATGTTTTATAAGATATTAAATGAAGATAACATAATTAAATGAAAATAAGAGAAGAGTATAATTCCACTGGTTGTACCATTAGTTGAGGACCTCCATGTTGGTCCCAGAATAATAGTGTTGGTGCGTAGGGTTGACCGACACTTTGAATGGTGCTGCGCAGTGGCAGACAACTGGGTCACCTAGTGGCACAACACAGGACACACCTACGCATTGGCCTGTGTGACATCACTGTGAAAGACAACCTCTTCACCTAGGATCCCATATTTACCTATATATAGGACCCTGAGGCTCCTCATTTATAAATATAAAAAATCCCAATGAATCATTGAAGCTCTTCCCACCCCAGTACTTCTCTCAGGACTATAGAAACCTTTTAGGTATCTCTATAAAGACAAAGAGAAGAGTTAATTAAGAGGGATAATAGAATTAATATTCTTTTGGGGTCTAAAATACAAAACACCAACATGGGAAACCCTTTCACCCTAATTGGCAGTCACTAGTGCGAAAGACCCTTCACAAACCCAGGTCCTACGTGAGATCCTTAGAGGAACACTAGAGGAAACCCATGGAGCTTAGAGAAAAAACTGACCCAAGTGTTGTTTCCCATGTATTAGGGTGGAAAGACACTTCTAGATCTTGTATGACTACCTAAGTGAAGCTCTTATAGTTTTCTAAGGTCTACCAACAAGACCTTCTTGACTCACCCATCCTTCACCTGCTTGAGACACCTCCCAAGATCTCTTTTATGTCATCAATTGTAGGTCCCCTATTTATTCAGAACCATTGTCTAAGGGGGAAACATTACATCTCCAATGAACCCTCCAGACTTGAAAAACCATGGTAAGATACATTCAAGTGTGCCTCCCATTCATATATGCATTACTTTGGTCAGAGGTGTCCCACATTTTCCCTCCCTGGCTGGTAGGGTTCTTAGGGATCATTCAAGTATGAATTCCATCAGTCATAAGGAACCAAACACTGAGAGAATTTTCAAGGATCTCCTAATCTCAGATATGAGGTATAGGACCATTTCCTTCCTTTTTTTTCTCTTAGTATTGGGACCTATAGTTTCAGGTGTAGACGGAGAGGATCACTCTTGCTTTTCCCTTTGAGGATTACTGCATTATCTGCCTCTCATGTCTCGAACCTAGGTTATGGGCATCCTTCATGGAGTGAGTTGTTATCATTTCTTACATGAACTCCCTTTCTTCATTCGTTCCTCCTTATCTATACCTTTGGGATATATCTATATGGGTGGTCAGATGTGATTATATTGTATACAATGATGGGAGGGGATATGAACATAAAATTCAGATCTCTTTTTCATACCCTTTGGGTCTTTTTTTCATCCAGTAGTGGACAAAGAATATTTGTGTGGTATCTTAGACCAACCACTTCCTCTTGTTTATAACATCAATCATGACTCATGATGTTTTATAAGTTGGTGGTAATCATGAAACCATCATGATCCCAAGCCCTGGGGCATCATATCAAGTGTAATCCCCAACAAAACATGGGCCTTATACATAGTATTATCCATAACCATGTCACCATATGACCTTAGGGAATCCTCACATGTGTAATCCCCTACAAAATCCTCTGTAAGAGCTATATTACCTAACTATACAAATCTTTAGAGGGCCTCCATAGGTGATGTTCCTCATAACTGAACTGTGTGGACTTTGATAACTACCCAAATGGTATACTTAGGAAGCCTCCATAAAGTCCAAACCCAAAAACCCCAAATCAACCATAATTCTATCTGGGAAATATTCCCAGTATGGTATTATATAACATGGGAACCCATATCCCTTCTAGGTTCCCTAAGTTACATTAGAAAAAGTCTCACACCAAACATTGACTGTGCACATTTTTAATAGACGTCCCTTCTGCATGATGTTAAACTCCATAGTTTGGTCCTTATCACATGACCTTAAAAGTTATGATGTGTCCCATTAAGTGGAACCAAAATACATCGGTTCTAATTTCATTCAAAAAGATACATAGGATGAAAATCTCATGGGTTCGATCCCAACATCAAAACAATTCCCATCTCCCTAGAGAATGAAGCTCTCTAGAGAACCCCACAATGTTCCTCAAAACCATCTTAATAATAATAAATGACAAAATAAACTATAGTTAGTGCATAAGAGGGTACCACTGATGGAGAACCTTTAATACATACTGATATATCCATCGATGAAGAACCTCAGATACATATAGATAATTTTAAATTCCATAAATGCTAATAATTGATTGTTAATTAAAGGGTGACCCACATCATACTTAGAATTAATGAAGGATTCATGAACATAACTTAAATCTATAAGAGATTCCTAGATTATGTAATTATTCCCCTCAAAATGGTGCGATGAGCCTGAACTACCATCCTCTTGACAAATGTAATTTTTTATGTATTATTGGCCAGGTTTCCCAATGATTACCTAGCATTGGAAAGTAGTTCTATGATTTATCATAGATTTGAGAACCGTTGGGTGTTTCCAGTTCTATGAATAAACCCTATTGAAATATTCCAAAATGGGACATGGTTGTATGTGTCTAGAATAAATGTTGTTCCACCACCACAAAAAATTCCATCCAACCCCATGTGGTATTCATGAAAGAAACAAAAATGGCGAAGCAAAAATGAATACTTAATAAATATGATGATGTCACACACATATTAGGCCTTGTTTCCCCTTAATGTATAAGTGTTCCAAACAATACAATAAATTGTGCAAGTATTCATTTAATGGGATTCTTAATTGATGGGATTTTATTATTTCTATCTGTCACCCATATTTCAATAACATTAGTCAAGATATACCTTTTATCAAAATGGAGTCACACCAACTCTCATAGATGTATACCCCAACTACTATTTATGTTGGGTCCTCATCCAAGAAGAGGACATCATTGCCAACCCAACATCTTCAATGTTGTGTCTCAAATGCACTGTTCCATTAGTCTCACAAGAATGATACCATCCCAACCCTAGAGGCTGCTTGATAGGCCCTACAGCTTGCAAATCCCCTCCAATCATCCACTCATCGATGATCGGTGGTCCAAAAGAAGATGACACCAATCCCCATATCCAAATATTTTTGGATATTATCCCCTAAAAAAAACAATCAGATCCTAACTTATCTTAGGGAGGTGGATCGATAGAACAAATACAGAATAACCCATAATAAATATTGGTCTTTTGAAAGGTATTATACCAATAATCATGATCGTCAATACCACATGACAGTGAACCCTAAACATGATGAGGGTTTCATCCAAGGGCAATCAACCCAGGTCATCCAGACCTTGACAAGTAAGAAAGCTAACCAAGGGTGGTGAATTGTTAATATGAAATAGGGATACACCTCTATCCCCATCATAGAATCCCACTTATCATGTTTAATGGAAATCTACTAGCAGGCACAGACACCTAAAATTCTTAATAAATCTCTCCATCAGACTATTTTGGTATCATTTAGAGAATCATAACAAAAAAATTTGGTAAAAATAGTGAGCATTCACAAAAACCTTCTCTCAACTACAAATCATGTTAGAAGCCTCTTCTAATAGTGTCTAAATATTCCCACTATTAAAATTTGGTGGAAATTAATGAGTAGGAACAAAAAACTTCCCAAAACAACCTAGGATACCAGTGTAATCATTGAAAAGTTTCCAAACAATCATATCCTTCAAATTTGGCAGTAATCCATGTGCAGACACACATACCTTCCTAGATTTACCAAGCCTACAAGTCGTCTCATCCAACAGTATTTGGAGAATTCATCCGACAAGACTCAATGAAAAATAAGGAGTGAACCCAAATATCTTCCCCGAAAATGAGTACTCTATGTATATAATGGAAATAAATAGAGAATATGAGTAGACACATACCCCTACTAAAGACATTTAATGGTCATATATCCTCATTCTGGTCACTTATGTTATGAATCATATCCTAAAAATTGTAAAGGTGAAGACACAAATTCCCTCCAAAATCCTACAGGAACTCTAGGATATCATATCACAAATGAAAGTGGAAGTGGGTAAGATAAAAAACTATATTCCAACAAATGGGGTGACTCATTATCATGCCACTCTGGAGAAGACACATACCTCTTCTCTCATCCATGAGGGTCATGAGGAAAACTCCCCCTTGATATATAGAAAATAGGATTAAGTCTATACCCCCATTAAAACTAGAGGTAATAAGAATATTCTAATGGAAACAAAAGGTAGAAAAACCCCCTTAAAAAATTAAATAATCATGTTGGAAAATTTTGGAAGTGACATGGGAGCTATTCAAACAAGATTCCATGCCTGAAAACTGCTTTCCCTAGCTAGTGGAACTGACAGCTCCCATGAAGAAATCAAAACATAATATTCATCAAAGATGAAGAGAAAAGGAAAATATTATCTATGATACCAATCTACCTATTGATGGAGTTCTTGATTCCCTCAGATTCTTATCTGTGGAAGCTCATGATCCCACTCTCTCATTACAAAATTATAGGAACAATAACAGTAATTCTGGAGGTCCACCGTGGAAACTTCATCATGAATTATTGCTTCATTTCCATATTTTGATTGATCTCGAGAGTCAGTCTCTAGATGAGAGTCATGGTAGACCTCCATGTGGTCATAATATAAAAAAATATGGTATCCCATTACTATCATCCACCTTGAGGGCCCTCCCTATGGTATATACTATAAAAATTTTCTTAACAGTTGGTTATAAATCCATAATGGTCGTGCTCCCCATAATGGTGTTCATTTTGATTTTTCTCTCCGCATTAGTGCTTCACTTCATCATAAGAATCCCCCTTGGAGAAATAATGACTGGAAATAACTCCTATAATGAGGATATTAGAAAACCAATGCCATCACGTATTATTCCTTATCACTAATAAGTGAAATCCTTTCTCAGCTGGAAGATAGCCCGAGGTGACAGTCATTCTCTGAACCACCCTTTGGTCATCTACCTTACAATCTGATAGTACAAGTCCCTTAAAATCCTATTGCTTATAATAAAGTAGTATGGATGTGTACACTTTGGTCAGACTATGTTATGGATCCACTAAAAAAATATGAAGAAGGGTTATTGAACACGAGAAAATATCTGACTAAAGACGACATACCGGTGATGTTATGGCCTTTAGCTTCTTTTAAGTACATCATTATAGAGGTGTTTATAGAATATTGTGTACATGATATCCACCTCAACATATGAAAAAATCATTATCACTTGAGAAAAATGTATTACCCTATGATTAATAACAATTTAACATCCAGGTAATAAAAGGCATACAATTAAAAATTGGCTTGAAAACCCACCTGGATGAACTACATAAAAAATTGGGGAAGTAACATGGATCCCTTCAGTGCGCATGTCTTAGAGCATTAAAATAATTGAATTATATGATTGTAGATACGCTATATAGTGTTTATATTAGAGTATGGGGTGAAGACATACTGTTTCATTTCACCATACTCCTCAATCAGTAAATCCCTCCAGTGATGGAATTGTGCAATGTCATAGCTTTAGGATGACTTCAATAAAAAGGATTTATTCAGAACTGATGATATTCTCAACAAAAACGAGACTTGACCAAAAATCACTGATGTTGGACCTAAATAGAGCAATTAATTGAAATAATTTTTCATCAGATTTCATAAAATATCGAGAAGGACTCTCACTTAAGGGAATTCAATCACTAGTTAGTGAAAATTTAATAGATAACGCAATGTTATTTAGAAGTTGGTGTTTGAGGTGAAAACCAAATGTTTCACCCCACCCATGTTCGAACTTGACTCTCTAAAATCAAGAAGGCTACCATAGTAGTAGTAGCCACGAAAATCAAAGAGCAATCCCAACCCATAGGGATGAGGGATTTTTTAATGTAACCTTATAGGTAAGCTATCCTAGATCGAAGATATATTAATTTGGAATGAGAATAGCTCCATCACTCAAGAATGAGGTCTTTTTTACCTTAATACCCCCTCCTCAGAAGATGTCTTTTTTCTCTCGATTAGAAGGGACTTTTTAGAAGAATCATCCCACATAATCCCATCATATGATTCAATATCCTCATTGGGGAAACACATGACAAAAATGTCTAGAGATTACATTACAAATATTATGCATTGAAATAATCCAATAGAACTAGTGAAGGAGATGGAAAGGCCTCAGGGAGGGAAAAAATGAAGAAAATCTATAAAAGAGATTTAAAAAGTTATTAGAATGAATTATGCATTAGTTAATTTCATTAACACTTCCCTTATAGACATTTAAGAACATGAGCCCAATACGGAGGAGCTGGATGATAAAGTTTCAATTAATAATACGATCCACATAGAAATGATTGAAGGAGGTGTTCATACCTAGAACTAGAGAATTGCCCATAATTTGGGAATTTCCTCAACCAATCTATCACTACCTCCTCATAGAGTTTTCACCAATGAAAATGTTAATGGTAAGTATATTCCTCACCTACTATATGAAGTGGTTTAGCCCATTATACTCGAGGAAATATTTAATCATCAAGAGAAAGAGATGAAGGAATTGAGAAGTCTCAGCATTGAAATATTCTGAGGCAGCATTCATACTAGATATGTTCTAAAAGAAGATCCTTCACCAGAACTCCCAATTGAGATACCTCAATATATAGGATTCTATGTAGAAATTGAAGTGGAACTAGATCATCAGATCAATGTGGGATAACAACAACTAATTTACTTGGATCACACAAAATAATATCAAGAGTTACCTTTATTGGGTTCACAACCAAAATAGGTCCATACACATGTTTATAGACCATCCCATGTAGATTTCCCAAAATAGATACCACCAGGTCCGCAATAGTTGTCCTAACCTGCTGCTCCCGTTATTCAAGATCTTACTTTTCCAAAAACTCGTAAAGGGCTTATGAATAATATTTTGTTAGTAATTGATTACAAAAAACCAGTATTGACATACATATACATTACATAACTTTTTCAAAATAGTTAAAACATTGCACAAACATAAACCTAAAGACTGTATTACTTTAGTGGCTTTGGAAATGTGGAAACATGAACACTGGTCCATAAGTGATCTACATTTTCTCCCACTAGGTTATTCTTAACTAGAAACCTTCTTAGACACGTTAAACACAATACATATCTTCATAACATGGGGAAGAAAACATGAAATGGGGTCAGCTTAGATGCTCAATAAGGGAAAAAAGGAATACATTTATGTATAAACATGAGCATAAGAGTTTGAGAACATGTTAAAAATATTTGTAGACTATACCTTGCATATCCAAGATCATAAGCATGAAACATGGAAAAAATCATGATAGTTAACAAGATATGAATCATAAGGAAATAAAGAACATCATCCATGAAATCATAACATAAGAATAAAACATGGAATTTTGGAAAACAAATAATCATATAACATGATTTCAATAGTAGTAAATGCATCATTGAGAATGTCATCTTAGTAGACAAATTCCTTTACTGAATCGAGTTCACATCCAATTCTATCTCTGTATTACTGAATCGATTTCACTCATCGTTCTAGCCCTATATTACTGAACCGAGTTCATTTATCATTCTAGCCCTATATTACTGAATCGAGTTTATTTATCATTCCTCCCATTCCTATATATTGAGATATAAATCATTACCCAATGCATTAGAGGGAGATATATGTACCACCCATCTCAAATTTTAATCATACATACTTATTCTACTAAATCATAAACAATCATATCATAACCCATGAAATTAAATGAGTATAATAAAAATATAACCATATCATAACTTGTGGAAAAAGATACAGGTTTCATAATCATGTCATCAAAATCATAACCAGTGAAAGAGAAATGGGTTTCCAAAACATATAACCTAAGAAATAAAAATGGGTTTCATAAACTCTATGACATTAACCATAACCCATTCAAATACATAATATGAATTGAACCTTTATATCATTTCTTATAAAGTTATAACTAACAATAACTGATATCATCTGAGATGTATTTTTTTTGAAATATCTTTAAAAAAAACTTGAGGAAAATATTATTTCATCTTTGAGAATGTATTATTAATACATTAAACAATTTGGAAATAACTTTCTTAAAAAATACCTTGAAAACTTATAAAGAAGGATTGAAATCATTTTGAAAACCTTTTTCATTGAAAATTTATAAAACAATCCTGAAAATGATTCGAAAAACATTTCTTTAAAAATAAAATTTGAAAACATTTTCTTAAAAATTAAACTTTTAAAAATTTCCTGTGAGCTTCAAATAAATTATTGTGGGTAAACCCATAAAAGCAGTATGAGGTAAAATGAATATTCCTTTTTTATGACAACAAGTTTACAAAAGTTCCATGACTAGAAAACGACAAAAACATTCTTTATTAAAAAATATTTTTGTTTAAAATGTAAAACAATGGTAAAAATGTACTTTAGAGATCATAATAGAATTTTATAATTATCATCTAAACCATTTTATAACACATGGGTATTAAGTAACATAGTTTTCAAACCAAAGAGAGAGGTTTTTTCATATTTTATTAATAACATTTTCTTAATTGTCTTAAGTACAAAATAGTATAAAAAATGGTAATAATACGTGAATACATGAAGAATAACTAAAGGATATTAATATTGATAAATTTTATTAAAATTTGGATCATAATATTTCATTATTGAAAATTTGATCACAAGCAATCTTGATAAATGTTGAGATTGTTTTAATAAACTCTTACCACGTGGTATCCTTGAATCATACTCACCATGTAGGAAAATTAAATTTCATGGAGATTTAAAATATCATGAGAAGAAGGATATTCATGTTATAACATGTAAAATTTAGTTTATACACCTCATATAAAAATATAGGTGTATAAGATGACTTGTGTCTCCAAGAATACAAATTAAGACAAAACTAATTTACCAATTTCATAAATTTTAAAACCTAAACCCCATGATAGAAATATCATAAACTGGTTATGTAAATAACCATATATGTAAGTATAATATTCATATAATACATTCATTGTCAGTATATACCCCACACAAAATAAGTGATCCATGAATAAAACATGTATCTCACAGAAATAAAGACTGAGATGAAATTCCCTTACCTTGTGTCTTGACTCTCGTCATACTCATTCAAACCTACTGTATAATAAATATAAATTTTTATAAATCTATACAACAACCATATTATTACATCTAATACCATACATGTTTTTATTATTCCTTTATATTACCCACTTATTAATAATTCTATGTTAAGGATTCACTTAGGGTAATATCTGCTTTGTTTTTCGCATGTGTCTTAATTTGTTTTATCTTGGGTCCTAGTATTTATATAATGATTTCTAGAATGTAAACCATGATTTAAATATAATTTATATTTACTATATTTTTATTTTAATAATCCTTAGAATATATATAAGTATCAAATAGTATACACCATTTATGGAGACGGTAAGACGTACGTACGCATAAACGCTATTTCCGTTTAATAGTCATGTTAAAATAAATAAAGTAAAAGAAATATATATATATATATATCATTATTATAGTATCCTTATTATATAATATATATCATATATTCACTAAAACCATTCTTAATACATTTGATGTAGTGTATGAATGAATCACATCACTTTGAGGGGGCCGTAGTCCACGCTTCCTCAAATTAAATTATCATATTAATACAAAATAGATGGTATAAAGATATGTATTTTAAGATAACTAGATAATATTAAATACATAGTAAATATTATATATAAAATACAAAAATATATTTTCTATCATAATGTCCACCATGAGAGGTGGTAAAAGAAAAATTAACAATCATCATTTAGTGAGGCGATAGTGTGCTCTACACGTAAACAGTTTGTTCATTTCCCATTAGATGGAAGTGTGTGTAAGTTTAGGTTTAATCCTTATCATAAAAACATCATAGTATATTTATGATATGGTTTTTTTATAAAATCATGGAATAAAAAGATTTGAGGTAGTGTAGAAATAAAATAAAATAAAGCAGTTTAAAGGAGGGTGTTTCCTCTTAATCGTGTATCTCTTTTTTTTGCAACAAAGGGTCTACTTGGAAGGATTTATGACCAATAGAGTAATCAAGGAGAAATTTATGGATTTTTCGGTGCTATTTGGTCATATTTTGGTCGATCCAAAGTTTCTTGAGAGGTGTGAGGAAGTGGGAGGAGAGGAGGATTTTTATAATGGAGGAGTTGCACTCTTGTAATATTTTAGAAAAGGGAAACCCCACAAACGTTTTTTTTATTTAAATTGGATCCCATAATGGTAAAAATTCTATCCAATAGAGTATGGTGTAGAAATATGCCCATAAAATGGATTTTCTACAAGTTTATAAGTTGTTTTAGGCCTTAATTTTATGGTTTAGTCCATTATTAAGTTTAATTTAACATTAATTGTTGTAATTAATTTTAATGAAATCACTAATATTTTTTGTCAAAAACTAAGTTGAAATTATTAGAAATTTTAAATTAATTATATTATAAACATTTAATCAGTTTTTCTAAATTCAATCACAAAAGTGTCAGAAACTAATTTAAATTTATTCCTGTAGCCGGGTCGACAATGTGGCTTTTTAATTTAAAAACGTTCAAAAATTTGATATGTTTTTTGGTTAAATTTCAAATTGAAATTTACTATAATGACCAAAATTATATTAATTGATAAAAATATGATCTAATTAAACTTTGAAACAAATTTAAAATATAATTTAACTTTATAAATATATTATTTGAAAATTAGTTTTGAATTAAAATCCAGTATTTTTAACTATTAATTAGAAAAATTAAACCTCACTAAAAAATACCTAAAATTCATCCTAACATAACTTTCAAATTTCTATTAAAAACTTTAAGTTTATCATGAAATATTAAATCTATAAAAGTCCCAAAAATTTTATTTAAAATTGGTTCTCCATTAAAAGGAGATAAAAGAACCTTTATAAAAATGTTGTTTTTAAGCATAAAATTGGGTTTGTTCTTATGTTATGTCTATTAAATATATTTTATTAATATAAAATATTTTATTGAATATTAAACAATTATATTACAATAATATAACTTGATAATTTAAATTAATTTAATTTATTAAGACAAAACACCTTTGAGAGTATAAAAATAAAAATATATTCTTCATATTCAATTGTTTCCTATATTTTAATTTCCAATTAATTAGAAACCTATGAATTAATCTTATATTTTTGTAAAGAATATATTTTTCCTAAGTTATTTAAAAATATTATTAAAATCTAATTTAACATCGAGTTTATATACAATTATATTAAATAATCATATTTTAAAAATATATTATTATTTGGTAAACCTCGATCATACGCGTTATGAAATCCATTGAGAAATGTAATTTTTTCATGTAATGCAAGATAACCTCAGTGTTCCATGTCGAGAAAGAAAAAATTTATTTATTGTGTAGTGAATGTAATCCAAAAATAGTTCTTGAATATAAAATAAACTATTTTTAGTGTTGTGTGAAATGTAGAACTTCAAAAGATTAAATTAATTTTTAAAAAAATTCACAAAATCTATGGGTTTTATATTCTACCCCCTTAAAATGAATTTATCCATCGAAAGGTTTCTATGTTTTAATGGTTTAATACTTGAATATTTCATTTATAAAATCCGACATTGTAAAAATTAATACTTAAACATCCCATAAAAAGGGAAAGTTGAAATAATAATGGTTACACAAAGTAACATATAACTAAGATTCCACATAGGAGAACATAGGTTGGGAGTGGATATTAAACATGGAGGAAAAGTAAAAATATTTATAGAGAGTGATTTAATTCATAAATCACTAAAATTTTAATGTTAAAAAAATGTTGATTCCCTCAAATTCATAAATATGTGATTATTTCAAAGGCCATTAGTTCAAAAAAATTTAAGGTATTAGGAAAACATTCTTTTTTTTATCACTTTCAAAACATTGACTAATTCTTGATATATTTCTGTAAAAAATAATACTTTGGTTGTTCTTTGAAAAATTTATAGTACATTCTTTACCTCAAGGAATGAATCTCCATAAATTAACTTCGATGCATAAAGTATTAAAATAAACTTTTAATAGATCTTAAGGCCCATAAAAGAATGAAAATTATTACTATTTGTCTCTTAAAAAAATAACCCATAATATATAAACTTAAAAAGCAACAGTATTGATTAAATATTAATATATATTCATAAAAAATAATTTTACATTAGCAGGACATCATATATGCCAGTGGTAAACATGAAACCCTTATCATCATTCAATCATGGGTTTAAGACCCAATGGCCATGATGGACTTGATTATTTGTCACCCGACATACATGATTTCATTTTCTAAAACCATACTAATAAAATTTCCAAAATTTGATGGACATCCTTGAAATAAGTTTAATCACTAAATATCCTTTTAACTAGGGCTATCAATACAAACATAATACATAAATATTTCATCTAAATTTTGACTTAAACTTTTCATTAATGGTTAACCTTATAACACTTATGAAAGATGAAAATAAAAAACAATAATAAAGAAGTCAAAAAATCAACTTAATAGTGATACCCAATATATCAAAAAATAGATCTTTGTTGTCACATTCCAAACATGTGAACAACCTTATCATATTTTCTATTGAAATATGGTAATAACCTAAATTCACATAAATACTTTTAGAAAAAATGTATGCTTCCTTATTCCAAAGGTTAATAGATATATTACATAAATCCAGGAAGTTGAAAACTTCATCTATGATAACATAGACTACAATTTCAACAGGTCATTTATCAATTATGAGGTAAAAAATACCATCCAATTTTCTTGTTCATATCCAATATATCTTTATACAAAAAATTATCTTAATATAAGGAACATATTAAGGGTTATCTTCCTTAAGTAAAAATTTCACCTTATCATTAAATATCTTTTCCATCCCATCAGAAATATTCAATATAAACAAGTAAATACTTAGAAAAAAACAATCCTTATATATTTCACCATTCATATAACATAGTTATTGAATATAAAACTTTTATTATTACACTTCATCCATAATCCATAAGAAGGATACCACATCATTTTATTTAGTGCATCTTTCCTTTCACATATCATCTGTTTTCTCATCATCATTAGAAATATAACCATTTCTCATAGCACTTTTCTAATTAAATTTAGGAGAATTCCCATTGGGAATTCGATTTACATAATGTCCATTAATTCCACACACAATGAATTTTACCGTTCATGATGTCTTAGGGAGTTCAATACTCCAATCGATCTCGTTAGTTAAACCCTTCATTTTTCATTTCTTGTTACTTTATTTGTGTATTTATTTTCCATAGTCAAAACACCTTCTTGTTCCTCTAATGAATTCACTTAAATTATTCTTTCCATATTTATGATACAAAGAAAACGAGATCATCTTTCCTATACAGTTTCTATTACCTGAACTCCCATCGAAATTCTTTCTTCTCTTCCTTGGTGAGTTTGAGAGTTGGTTAAGGTACATATTGTTGATCATGTTCCTTGAAATGTTATACGTATTTGTATTCAAGAGAAGATTCAAAATTCAAGGAAAGTTGAAGAAGTCAAATAATGATCCAGGTTTCAAGGGGAATTGAATGATTCAATGAAATATATAGATTTCAAGGGGAATTGAATTATTCAAGGAAAGATCTAATATTAACCAAAGATTTAATATTTTGGAGTATTGGTAAAGTGGGAAAAAATTTTCAGAATCCCCCTAAAATCATTATTTCAAGCTTATAAATATGTGGAGAGTACTTCGTGTGTTCTGTGACATGCATGTTTCATGAAATAGGAAAACGATTATTTGAATATTTACCAATAATATGTTTCCGGGTTTTGTTTTTCTTGAATAATTTTTCCATATATGAGAAGAATAGGTAAAGAGACAAAGATTTAATTCAGTTTTTGGAATTAGACCGATCAATCAGATTAGGATTTCTGGACTGAGGTAGAAGATGTTCATATTTTTTTTCAGTGGTATTAAAAAAGTGTTATTTTTCTGTATTGTAAAAATCAGACTTTGGAATTAGACTGTTTTTTCTGGATCATATTATAGATGGTTTGGATTTTCCTCAATGGTACTTTGACTAAAGTATATTTTCCATATTGAGAAAATAAGACTTCAGAATCAGATTACTGAATGAGACTGATTTTTATTATGATGTCCCAGAATTTCATACAATATATTAGGTATGAAAGTGAATAATTGTTTAAAATGTTTGTGTTTTATTGAAATTTTATTAGGAATCACCAAAAATTATATTACATCATTTTGTGCTACTTTAAGCACATGCACTATTGTATTGAAAATAGTGCTACATGAGTGTAATGGAATAACCTACTAATTTTATTCCATAATAATTTTTTTTCTAGTGGATTATGTGGTATTGGATTATTTTCAAACCATAACAAGGACTAGATAATATTGTTGAGTAGTGAACCTAGTAAATTCTTGTGTTCATGTGGTTATGTGTTTGATTTTTTTCATTAAAGAAAGAAATCTTTAATAGGATGCAATGGTTGTTTCTTAAGAAAGGAATCTTCAAAGAAGATGATATCAATGATTCAACCCTCCCCCTATCTATGATACTTAAATCCTATTTAGGAAATCTCAATTGGTATCATATTTAAGGTTTTATTTATTAACACTTTGTGGATGGTTTTGGAAGAGAAGTTGTGATGGATTATTTGAATTATGTGAATAGTAAGGGGATTACAATATTTGATGGTAATAACTATCATATATAGAAATATATAATATTTCCTTATATTATGTATCTTGGTTATGATATTATGGAAGTTACAACAAATGGATTTACTCCTATTGATGACAAGGTTCCTCTTACTCTAATTGAAATAATAATCTTGAAAATGATAGAAGTGCGAAAAATGATTTAATTTTATCTATTTATGAAATTTATTTTTTAGAGTAAAAGGTGTTACACTACTAAAGGCATCTGATAAAAGTTGAAAAACATTTACGAAGGAAATAAAAAATATAGGAAAGAAAAGTTTCAAACCTAGAGGCTCAAGAATAAAGATCACAAGATGGGTGAATAAGATTCAGTTGGTGAGTTATTTACGTGGGTAAATGAAATGGTTAACACTATAAGATGTCTTTGTGAAAGGTTATAAGATTCTACTGTTGTTGAAAATATATTGATAAATATTCATAATAAGTTTGATGCTAAAGTTTCTTCATTGGAAGATAGAGATCTTGATACATTATTTCCAAATAATTTTCAGAGCACTCCCATCACTTATGAAATGATAAGGGAGAAAGATATGAAAATAAAATAAAATGTTAATAAATATATGTCTTTTATGGATCACAATAAAAAGAAGTCAAAGAATATTATCATTGATGAATAAGATGTTGGCTATGATTCAAATATGTGGTATTTAAAAATATTGATTAATTTTTATTCTTTTTTAATAATAAATTAAGAAGAGGTAAAGGTAAATATAAAGGGAAACTTCACATGAAGTTTTTTGAATGTGGAGTTGTTGGGAACTTTGTGGATCATTTTCCTCGAATAAAAATAATAATAGGATAAGGATGAAGAACAAATAATTCCATAAATTTCATGGAAGAAAAATAGTGATAAGTATAAATCGTTTTATTGAGGGAAATATAAAATGTTCTTAAAATCTAAAAGGAGAATATTTTTTTATAAAGATGAAGAAGAAGATGAAAGTGAACCTGAATCTGATAAATATTTTTCAGAGAAATATGGATATAATAATTTTATTTCAATATTTAATAATCAATATTCCATAAGTATATGTTATGAAGAATAATAAACTAAACATGATTTTTTTGAAAGAATATTTGAAATAATGTATGAGAAAGATTTGAAGGCTTGAGATGGAAAACATGAATTTGAAAAATGAAAGTTCCTCAAAAAAAAAATCAAGAAGATATTCTTAATGAGAAAGATATTATGTTAAAAGTGATTGATGATTTGAAGAATTATTTTGAAAATGAAAATAATCATAATGAACATCTAGAAGTAAAGATGAAGGAAAAAGATGAAGAGTTAGAACTTGGTCAACAAAAACATTATAAAGATAAACAAAGAGGTACATGCTTTAAAAAATATATCTAGGAAGATTCTGAATGTTCTTGTAAGGAGGAACATGTGATGGATAAAAATTCACCCTCAATGGATGATAAGAAAGATAAAGTTATTCTTGAGAATAATTTTTAAATTTTTTCCAAGAAGAAGAAATATGGGAAAGTGATGTATGGGGACAAAGTTTACAATGTTGAAAAATTATAAGTTTCTAAAAACTCTAAGTCCATATTTTTTTCAATATATTTTGAATGTCAAAAATATCTTAAAACTTCTATTTTCAATAAGACTGAAAAAAATCGAGCTGAAAATGAATATTTTGGCTGAAAACAGAAATGTTGTTGGTCAATAATGTTCTATTAAGAGGTTTATTGAGAGAAATACTCACAACATTGGTCAATACGAAAGATTCATAAGTAAATAATATTTATATGGATGTTGCTGGTATTATGGTGGATTCAGACATATGAAAAATATTTAATGGTTCAACCAACAACACTAATACTATTCCATAGGTTATGGAAGGAAATGTTTGAGGGGGAGTCAACCCACTCAAAATAAGAAGTTCAAGAAGAAATTTATAAAGGAACCTGAGAAGGTTGGTGTGAAAGTTGAAATTAGGCTCCAACCCCTTTAATTTTTTTTGAAAGACATGAACAACTTGGAAATCTTTCTAAGGGTTTTCATGTTTTGTTAAAAAATAAAAAAATAGTATTAACCGTTCCCAAACCATGTAGGTGAAGAAAGACAAAGAGGATCTTGTTGAAACTGCTTTGAAATCTACAAAAGGAGAAAATAATTAGAATACTAACAGTTTTTATTCTTATCATATGATAGGAAACATAATGTTATTGAAGAATGTGAAAGAATACAATGAAAAAATGCTGATATTTGGCAATGATGAATCTATGAGAATCAAAGGTGTTGGATCAACCATCATTTGTAAAGAAAAAATGAAATAAAAGAAAGATTTATATATTTATAGGCTAACACATAACCTAGTAAGTGATTAAAAACTTTTAGATGAGGGTAAAAAATTTATCTTCAGAAAATATGGGTTTGCTGTCAAGAGTGAGGAAGATATAAAGATAGTCACAAGAGACAAACAAACAAAAGAAAATTTGTTCTAATAAGGCGAAATAAAAAACTCTCATTACTAGGGTATAATGGAATAAATTCAGTTGCAGAATAAAAGGCTTCGAATTATGTGGAAAAGAAGTATGAGAAAGTTATCAAAGTGAGATAGTATTTGAGATATGCCTGATATGTTAATAAGAATAGATTGGTGTTTCTATAATAAAGTTGATATATTTTTTAAATTACCAATGGATCATATTCATTCAAATATCCATGGGATAGTGAGAAAACAATCCACTAATGGAGATAAGTACTTAACCTCTTTTATTTATGGATTTACTCATATTATATGTGTTATACATATGAAACATAAGTCAGATAATCTAGAAATTTTTAAATGTTTTAGGAGGAAAGCTGAGAAGGAATTTGAGTATTATATGACGAAGTTAAGAATCGATAATAGTTTTGAGTATAAGAATAATAAATTTGAATGATATCTAAAGAATCATGGATTTTTTCATGAGTTCAGTTCACCATATAATCCTTAACAAAATGGGTTTCTGAAATAAAGAAATGATGTTTGGTGGAAATGGGGAGAGCTATGTTACATGATCATGGTCTTTCTCGTTACTTTTGGAGGTAGTCCATGAGTAATGTTTTGTATATCCATAACCCATTCTTATATGGGACATGTTTATATATGAATCTATATGAAATTTTTTATGATGAAACTCTAAGTTTGAAACTCTTAAAAGTTTTTGGGACTTCAGTCATCATAAAGAAGAAAGATTAAAACCTTGTAAAGTTTGAGCAGAGAGGTGAAGATGTAATTTTTATTAGCTATGTTCTAGAAGGAAGAGGATAAAATTTCTTCAACAAAGAAACAAAAAGAATAATTTATTCTATTAATGTGATAGTTATTAAAAAATATAAGGATAAATAGTCTCATGCAGATAAGAAATTTGATCAAGATAAGGAAAGTTTTGTTACCATTTATAATAAGGATAAACAAAATTATAATCGTACTCAAGAAGAAAAATCAGACATATATATTTCAAGTGATGAGCATGAAACTCAAATAATTAATCCTAGGATGAAGAATCTAGTGGGGGATTAGAACATTATTGGTGATCAACATCAGAAGGTTCAAATAGGAAGAACATAAAATATTATTACACATGCTTATTTTTATTAAAAGGTAGATCCAAAAGATGTGGATTAAGATTTTGAGAATCTGGAATGGGTTCAGGCTATGAATGAAGAGATTGATCAGATATAAAATAATTATACTTAGGAAATCATACCCAAGCCAGATAAGAAACATGTTATTAGTACCAAATGGGTTTTATAGAACAAGTTAAATGAATAAGGTGAAGTGATAAGGAAAAAAGTAATATTATTGTGAAAAGTTTACTCACAAATTAATGGTTTTTATTTTTATGATAGTTTTTTGACGATGTAATGGTTATAGACCATTAGAAGATTTCATTCTATTTAAAGCATAATGAAGTTACTAAATATTTCATGTGGGCATGAAGTCCATATTTTGGAAAGGGGATCTTAATATGGAAGATTACATTGAACAACCATGTTTCTTTTTTATTAGGAAAGATGAAGGTTATGTGTGTAATCTAAAGAAATCCTTTTATGGGATAAAACATGCTCTTAGAGAATGTTATTCCGAATTGGGTTATTTCTAGTGGATGATGAGTTTCATAAAAATAAGAGTTGATAATAATTTTTACATTAAAAAAAATAAAGCCTTTTCCTTCATCGTAATTGTTTATGTTGATGAAATTATATTTGCTAAAACTGATAAAAGAACTTCTAAAATATTTTATTAAGAGATGAAAAAATTATTTGGGATGTCCATATTAGGGGAAACGAACAACTTCCTTGTGTTAAAAATTTCTCTAATGTGGAAACACATTTTTGTCTCAAGAAAATTATGCTAAAGAATTTCTTATGATGTTCATCATGGAAAATTTAAAACCATTTCCACTCCAATTTTAGTGGGAAACAAGTTTCTTAAAGATGGACAAGTTAAGGAAGTTTATCATAAAGAGTTTCAAAAGTTTATTAGATGTTTGTTATATTGGACATCCCTAAGAGCATACATTTTTTTTCTATTACCTTATGTCCATGTTTTCAGAGTTCTCTTAATGAATCACATTTACTTACTGGAAAAATAATTCATAGATATATCAAAGGAACACAATTTTTTGGATCAGTTATGATAGATCCAAAATCATTAAAATGTTTGAGTATTCAGATGCTGATTGGTCTGGAAGTGTTGAGGATAGAATATCCACATCTTGTTGAGTTTTATTTATTATTAGAATTCATATTATTGTCATATGAATAAATTAAATTCAGTAAATATTTGTATGATTTATGATGAGTATGTTGCTGGCACTCAAGCTGCTGCACAACTTATGTGGATGAAAACTCAGTTGGAATAATTACTAGTTGAAGTCAAGTTACCCTTGCTCTTGAGATATGATATTAAAAGTTAAATCAACCTTATAAGGAATCTGGTAAAACATTTTCTTTAAAAAATATTGACATAAAGTACCACTACATCAAAGACCATGTGAAGAATAATTAAATAAAGACATAGTATTTTTCTACATAGAAACAAGTTTCTAACATATTCGAAAAACCTTTATCAAATGAAATATTCTATAAATTCATGTTTAACATGGTGTCCAACCTATTTCTCATCAAGTTTGAGTTATATCTTTTTATCCCCTTACTCATCATACTATTGGATAGTTTTTTCAAGGGGATAATTGGTTCATAAATATATATTTATGGAAGTATACTTAAAGGGGGAGTTATTACTAAGATGTGATTTCATCATATAAGTGTTTAAAATATTCTAACTATTTTTTTGTAGTTGTTATATGAAACCAAATTTTTGTAATCTAGAAAAATTAATGAAGTAGATACAAGCTGAGGAATAAAATATGATGAAGAAAAATGATCGAAAATGTTGAGGAAGAAATCTGAGGAAGAAAACTGAGGAACAAAGGTGAGGAAGAGAGCTGAAGCAGAAATCTACGGAAGAAAGTTGAGGATGCTTCAAGAGCCACAAAATTTGGACATCATGGTTTTTCAATCAATAATTATTGTTTCGTACAATATGTTAGATCATATAGGCTTAAAATTGTTAATATATAATCCATATATTGAGGTTAAAAGTTAATTTATTTATGAATATTAGGCTACAAAAAAATATATTGGGTGAGATTGTTGGGAATAATTTGGTATAATAATGTTTTTTTGAAGTTAGAAGAAGTTTGTTTTTTAAGTTTATTATCATTTTTTGATCATGGAATTAAAATCACCTCATATTGTAAAACTGATGATTAGACTTGAGAATTGCATCTAGAAAATATGTCTCACATTGCATAAGAAATTCAATCATATTTAGATTATTTTTTTCAGAAGAAAATGCTCATCGGACTCACCTTGGGTATATAATGAGGTTCAGTTCATAATGAGAATGATAATCATATTCAACATTGATCCAACAAAAATTTGATAATACTTTTATGTTTTTTATTTTCCAAAATTGATATGTTAGTCGTAAAAATTGTGATTCTACAATGATAAAAAAAATGGATGATAAAAGATGATTCTAATCATATTCATGGAAATCATATTTGGTTTGATTGGAAATAAATAAAATGTTGGTGGGGGAATGGGATGTTACAAAACTTTCCTTGATAAAGTTAGATGATGTTAAATCTGATCATCAACATATACAATGACATGAAGGATTACATTCCTAACATAATAGTTTTGATAAATAAATAAGTTTTTGGTTATAGATAGTTCGTTTCTATCATAATAAAAATATAAATGAAGAATAAGAAGAGTTTGTTTTAAACACCTTTTTTAAATTGTTGTCAAAGGGGAAAGGGAAGCTTGGATGATGTTACAAATAATTTTTTTCCATTTTTTTATCAGTTGGTATAGAGATTCATAATGTGAAGACATATATTTTTCACAAATTGATAAAATGAAACATATTCAAGAATCCTGTGTCTTCATCTTAATGAATAAATAAGAATGAGAGTTGGTTCTGAGAATCTTAATGAGAATAGATTTTTTCCCTTACTTAAATTCGGTACATAGAAACGTAATGAAATATATTCAGTTATGATTTAGTTGAAAGTGGGTCAAAAAAATTGGAGTGACCAAATACCATTATCATAATGAAGAAATCATACTAAACAATTGGAATCAAGAATCAAAAAGCAGACTAATTTTTTTAAGAAGTCTCAAGTTCCATATTAACAAGAGGGTTAAGAAATATGGATGACCATCATAATGAAGAATCTTAATGAGAAAATTGGAATGAAAAATTGGAATCAGATTAATGATTTTTTGGAAAGACTAAAGGGAGATGAAGTCAAGAGAAGATATGAAATTCAAGGAAGGTTAAAGAAGTAAAATAAAAATCTGGATGTCAAGGGGAATTGAATGATTCAAAGAAAGATCTTGATTTGAAGGGGAATTAAATGATTCAAGGAAAGATCCAATAATGTAGGGAGATTTAATTTTTAAGAGTTTTAGAATAGCATGAAAAGATTCTCAGGATCCCACATTAACCATTCTTGTGAGCCAACAAATATGAGGAGTGTACATCATGTATTTCGCGACATGAATTTTCTACAAAATAGGAGAGAGAAGATCAAAATTTATAACATGAATAAGTTTATGAATTATGATTTTTGAAGAATTTTTATGAAAATGGGAAGAAGTGGTGAAGAGAGTAAGATCATATTCAGTTTCTGGAATCAGACTGATCAATCATATTGAGATTCCCGGACTGAGGTAAAAGTATTTCAGATTTGTGTCAGTGGTATTTAAAAAGAGTTATTTTTCATTATTGATAAGATCAGAATATGTTTTATAGATTTTGATTAGAAGTGTTTTAGAAATATCTATGTGGTATTCTGAAAGAGGTATATTTTATATATTAAGAAAATTGTACATGGGAGTTGGATTGGGAAATCAGAATGATTATTATTACGAAGTCCATAATTTTCTTACCTACTCTTTGGTAATAAAGTAAAGAATTGTTTAGAATGTTATGTTTTTTTTGAAAGATGATCACGAAACACATAAATATTATTACATAATTTAATGTTACTTGAAGGACATGGACTATTGTATTGAACCTAGTGCCATACGAGTGTAAGGGAATATCCAACTCATTGTATTCCAAATAAAATGATTTTTTTCTAGTAGATTATGTGGTGTTAGATTATTTTCTAACCATACCAAGGACAAGATAATCTTTTTGAGTATTGAACCTTATAAATTATTGTGTTCTTATGGTTATGTTTTTGATTTGTTTTCAGATGAGAAATAAGCCATTAATAGGAGGCGAATGTTTTTTCTTAAGAAATGAAAGTTTAAAAGAAAAAGACAACACTAATTCAACCCCTCAACCACTCAGTGATACTTGAATCCAGGTTGGGTAATCTCAATATGATCCTTGATGATATTTAATTTTTAATGCTTATATTTATCCTTAATGGGAATTTGATCTTGACCATCTTATGTTTAATTTTCACCAGGTTAAAATGACTGAGTTTGAATAAATTATTTCTATAAGGGAATTCATTTGGATTGTGATGATAAATTAATGCGAAATAATAAAATCTGGGTTATGTGGGAGATGTGATCATTCAATGAAATTTGTATTTATTATATATAATTTTTTCTTAGTTTTCAAAAACACTAAACCTAAATGGTACATGAGAATATAAGTGATAAATTATTTTCCATTTGATGTTACATATTTTTAATTAAGAAAATTGGGTCACATTCATAGGTATTCGATTTTGAAATTTAATGTTTATTATTTTAGCACCGGATCCAATAATGTGGGTTCTGGGATGTTTTATAACCAGAAATGTAATATTTTTTATGGAATGATTTACTTTTATCTATGGGTATTACTATTGAAAATTGGATATTAATGTATTAATTCATAATATGAAGTTTTATTCACCATGGGATCTATGTTACCATGTTATTATCATTATGGTATTGGTTAGAATTTAATGATAGGTGTAATAGATATATTATACAATTTATGTTTATGTGGTCCTTAAAAGTGTTTTTAGTGTTTTAGGCATGGAACTTCATCTTACCTGAATGGCTTGAAATACTTCAATTTTTATTGATTTTTGATAACCCCCCTTTCAAGGGATGAGGGGGAATCCTTACAAGGCCCGTAGTCTTAGAGATTACATGGCCTATAGTCTTGAGAGACATTACATGACCTGAAGGTCTTAGGTAATTCAACCAGACTATAACTACAAGAAACTTCCCCTCCCTAGCATCTGTATCATGATGGTAGCTCTCTACCTTTTCATGGTAGTTTGGCTAAGCTTCACGTGCAAGAAAAGGCTGGTCTCGATGGTGTTTCCATACCCTCTAATTCTTTCAAATCCATTGGTTAAACTCTAGTGAGTGTTCCTACTCTGAATCCTCCTATGGGGATGCTTTTTTCTATAGAGTCTGTCTAGGGAAACTACACTGTGGCCCGAAGGCCTTGAGGTGGCCCAATGGCCTTAAATGTGGCCCGAAAGCCTTACTAACTTGAAGTCTGGGGTGGCCCGAAGGCCTTAAGGACTCCAAGCCTAAACCGGTGGACCAAGGTGAATAGTTATGGCTACTACAGTACCGAACAATACCTGTTACAGTAACTACTATAGTACCTACTGCAGTACACCACACAGTACTGCTATAGTGCCTGGTACAATACTGCTACAGTACCGGAATTATGCCTCTGCCTGGTTTCTAACCTAGGTTTTGTGGATTCACTTAGAGAGACCTCACAAAATGGGTTGACGATCATGTGCTGAAACTTCATCTTGAATATTCATTGTTTAGAGAAAATGATGGGATTATGGTTGAAATTTACTAAAAGATGAAATTGTACTTGTCATTTAAGTATATATCACTATGTTTTTAGTATATTTGGTGAAATAATCACTTGAATATATTAAAATGATCTTGATATAAAAATTTATCCTAATACATTCATTTCAGATGAATTACTGGTCTTTTCGCTCATTGAAGATATATGGTGTTGAGGTCCTTAAATTTATATTGATCATTAGATTTCATATAATCAATGACCTTTATCACCCCCCATATAAGTTTACTCAATTCTAAATATTAACTTGCAACCTTTTATCTCTTATTTTTAATCTTAGTATGTGTTATTTCAGATAATCTTCGCACATCCTTTTTTCTCTTATCAAGATGTTTTTCTATAAACCCTTTTGGTGATGTCAGTTTCCAAAAAATATATATTTTCAAATGTTAATCATTTGATTACCAATATAATGTTAATATTGTATGGAATAAATTTCTTAAAGAAAATAGGATGTAACACCCTAATATATAAAAAGAATAAAACTATGTTCGATTGTGTATTCAACACACAACATTAAACTTAAATGACCAACGATATATGTAAGCATTATAACCTAGCTGTTAAATTGGATGGTATAAATTTTATTAACTAATTTATGATATATATATATATATATCTTTCATAATCTATGAATTATTTATAATTTTTTAGTAAAAAGGCAATTAATTTTTTTGTAATGTAATGTTATTGTTCAAAAATATGTTTTCTTCAAAAATGATTTTATTAATTTATTTGAAAAACATATTATCAATAATTATTGTATAATTTAGAATTTTTATTTGAAAAAATGAATTTATCTTCTGGAATCGTCATATTAAAATTTAATTTCCGTGAAATCTTTGTATTCTTGGGAAAATATCAATTTTTCAGTGAATAGTGAAAATACATATTTTTGTAAAAAATTCTTGTCTTTTTGAAAGGTTTAGGAATTTAAAAGTCCATATATGTTTTGAATATGATATAAATTAATATAATTATTATATAGTTATATTTAATCCACATAAATAATTTTTAATGAAATTTATATTGGATTTTAGACTAATATTATTTTTGTGTTTGAAAATGGGATTTCCCTAAAAACTTTTTCAAATTGAATAATGTTTCTCCTATTATATTAACTAAAATAAAAAATATTGAACAAGTTTTAAAATTAAAATTTTATATTATATTTCAATAAATATTATTTAATATTTATACACTGATTTTTGTTAATAATTGAGTTAATATAAATCCATATTTTCCTTGAAAAATACCCTTCATGAAAACTGGTTATTTTGTCACATATACAAGTTCTGTTTTAAATCAAATTTTCCAATTCAGTGGATTTAATTTTTAAAATGGATTACATATTTTTAGTCGTTATAATTTATATTTTTTAATATGGTTAATTTAGTTTTTGGACATAATTAATACTGAAAATAGTAAAAATTAATTTCCATGGTTAAGGTCAAAATTTCTTTACCGTGGGGAGAAACTAAAAAACTAAGGGTCAAATGACATAAAAACATGTATAGAATATGTTTTATAGACATAGTTATATATTATAATGTATTTTACTCTATAATAATCCATTTGGAACCCATTTAATGTAAAAAATGAGGGCTCACCTTTTTTATTTTCAAATTTTACAAGTGTATCACACACCTCATTTATAAAAGGATACCTGTTCTTATATCTTATTCAAACCATAAAAACATGTTTCCTAATAAAATAAATACAAATATAACTTCAAAAAATAAATATACTCATCCAACAATCCTTTTTTGTTCATGAATATATTCTAGGAATACTTAAGGTATAAACCTAAAGAGGTAGTTTGAAAAGAGGTAAAATTCCCAATTATGTGTTTTGTTTTATTTATTCTTCCACATCAAAAAAATATTATTCTAAAATGATATTATGATAATAAAAGTATATAATATATAATGAAATTATGTTATACTAATGGGATAACATAAATCAATTTCCCCTTACATTAAATGGGATATGAAATCATTATTCATGTGTGTGAAAGACTACCACCTCACAAATAGATGCCATTCATTTTCCATCATCTCCTCTATTGAATTTTGGAAATTATGTATTTAAATAATATATATGATATTTTAAAAATATTTATATTATTGAAAATTTATATCACATACACCTTATTACATTCCATTTTATTGGAGATATGATAATGTCACTAGTGTGTACGGAGGATTACCGCCTCATGAAGCGATGCAATTTTATTTTTTACTAACGCATTCCATGGATGGTAATAAGATATTGTTAATTAATATATGTGATATAATTAAATTAATAATGATAATATAGCATATTTATCATTATTAAAATATATATTATCATTTATTTTCTTATACTGGAAAATGATAACACCATTTGTGTATGTGTGGGCTACGACCTTCAAAAAGAGATGTGATTATTTTTTCATAAACATATCAAAAGAATGATTTATATAAGTATATTTAATTAAATTATATGGTGTTTATGATATTATTCTCATTATTTAAATATAAAATAGTGCATACCTTCTTTTTATAATGATCTTTGGAGAATGGAAACATTACTCATGCGTACATACGACCTACCGTCTCCATGATCATAATGTATTTCATTTCTCATTACCATTTTCATTATTTGTTTTCTGAAAGTATAATTGATGAATAAATATGAAAATTATTTCATGATTATTATCCTATAGATGTTTAAATAATTAACTCTTTTACCATAGTCAACACACCTAAATTGTTTTAACAGAATGTATCGAGAGTCCTCAAAACACCTGACATTTAATTAACTGATTAAGTATTCAAATATGTCATTATAAATAAATAAGAAAATATTATTTAAGTATAATGTGTTAAATCTGGAAAATTTTCTTAATAAATCTATTAGATTATTTAACCTTAGAATATAATAGTTAAAGGGAATACAAGGAAAGTCTAGAATCGAGGTAAGGGTTTCTCGTCTCTCTTTTACTTAGGCGAGGCATATGCCATATTCAGAGTTATTTATTATTTTTTGGTGTATATAGTGTCCATTTTACATGTAACAGAATTTATATTTCATACATCATGGTATTTTATGTTTCAATTTGATTTAATAATTCCAATGGTATTTACTTAAATGTTACCAAGCTGTAATGAGTTTCTTAACTCAATTTCCTTTCAGTGGATTATAAAAAATATTCCTTGAGTCTATTATGATATTATTATGTTTGAATTTATCTATAAAATATATTATTATATAGTTATAATTTTTTTATAGGTTTAAATTTTTCATGCAAAATCTCTCCATTTATTAACTCTTAATTCAGGGATATGATTTTTATATGGGTTAATCATCCCAAATTCCATTCTTTGGGACATAGGTTGATGATATGCACCTATCTCATTTATGAGGTGTATATAATCAATATTTTATAATTCAATATAATATTTCACTTTATTTTAATGATAATTAATGTTTCCTTTGATGTTATTCATTCTCAGGGATTATAATGAAATATTTACTAAAGTGGAAAAGGATTTATATAACTATATACATTCCTTAAAGATTGATTATTTTCATATTTAATTTAGAGAAAATAGTAGGATATTTTTTTCATGAATCCCATATCTTTTACTCTCATATGGTTATGAATTGGGTGAACATGTTTAATTTTCATTTCCTCTCTTATTGATTTAAGAAAAATTAGTAAAGTCATTTTTAAGTGATACCAATCAGTTATTTTCTTTGAGATCATGTATCTTTCTCTTCCATACATATTTTTGTTAAAATGATTTAAAAAAACGTTCTTTCTAAAAATTAATTATTTCCTACCTCTATTTTAAATGGTATTTGAACTTATTTTAAATGTTCTTAAAATTAAATTTTTCAACATTTTCCAAACAAGTCACTTTTAAGTCCCTTTTACAAAAATGTTTTAAAATAATTATTATTTTTAAAATTTATAAATGAAAATATTTTCCCTATTTCTTGAAAATTAGTTTATTTGAATCATACATTACATGTATCCAAGTTTATTTTCAATGAAAATGTTCCTAATTTTTTTTTTGAATTTTTAGTTTTTAAAAGTGATTTTCAAAGTGAAAAGGTTAATTTCATGAAGAATTTTATTAATGATATTTTTATGGTATTATCCATTAATCAATGTGAACATCCCGTGTTGTTACTTATCCTCCACTAGTGATATTTTTTACTGATACCATCCTCATTATTTCTCAGGAAATAATAACATTGTTTCAGAGTGATGGACATGGAACTCATTCCATTTCCATAGGTTAATCATGTCCTGAAAATAATAATGGTTTATTTAAGGGTTATAGAATGATTTGTTAGTTTCTTTATTTTATAATTATATTTTGGTTCTTGGTAACTGAATATATTGATGGGTTGTTATGTTATAAACCACTAATTAATGGTTAAGTTATAAACTAAGGATGGGTAGTTCCATGATAAACCCTGGATGGGTGGTTATGTTACAAACCAAGTATGGTTGAGTTTTTTATATCCTTCCAAGGTACTGGTTACTATGGATATGTAAGTTGTCCATATTGTCTATCCCATTCATACGAGTGATATGATGAAAATGTTCCCAAGTTACCTATACATTTTTCATTTCTTTTTAGGGGTTGATAATTTTTCTTATGAACAAGATTGATACCACATGGATAATGATTATTGATTATGATGGTACTTTCCATTGTTAAGGAATTGTTTCATGTTTCTTGTTTAATGATCCAGGTGTTGATGGGTATGAATATTATTATGTCCTAATCATTCACATTGATGATTTCATTATACCCTTATTCTCCTCATATGATCACTGATAAAATTCAGTTTTTAATGCTTATGTTTAACCTTACTATGAATTTTATCTCTCCCATATTATCTTTATTTTTTCTGAGGTTATAAATATTGATGTTGAAATAATTAGTTCTAGAGTGGATTTCATATGGATAATGATAATGAATTAATGTGAAATATGTAATGAAGGGTTAGGTAGGTTATATACTCATTTAAATACCTAAGTATTTTTATGTATGAGTTTTTGTTAATTATAAATAACTATAAACCTAAAATGTCGTTGAGAATTTAATTGATCCAATATTTTCCTTTTAATGTTACATGTTTTAGAGTTAAACAGTTAGCCCAAATTTATCTGTATCAAATCCAGAAATGTAATGTTTATTATTTCATCACTGGATTTAAGAGTTCTAGTTCTAGGAAGTTATATATTGGGTGTTAACTTGACCATCACTGTTGCATGATGAGTAGTAATAACAAAACATAGCTAGGTAGACACTCCTAAGGGATATGATTGAGCTATTTCACATTTTATTTATTAGCCATTTTGATAAAAGAGGGAATAAAACTTATGGAAATATAGGATATTCCATATTGATATGGGTTAAACCAAACTTTTCTTATTATGATATGTCTATGTTTGATCATATGTTTAGATGATTAAATACCCCTTTTGATACTTTATGTGATGTAAGATTAATATGATTAATGTTTTTTTTGGTTTGGTTTAGTATATATTTTACTGAAAAGTTAATTTGGGTAATAAATCTTTTATAGATGGTGGATATAAATTTATTATTATTGATAATCATTAAGGGTAATATGATTTTTGATGTTGAGGTAGTTATGGTTAATTGGAATAATAGAGTTATTAAATTTTGGAAATCAAATATGAACAAAGTGAAGATACTGTGAGGAATGGTTATTTCATTAATTTTTGGAAGTTTTTTTTTGTTTTTAATGAGTTTTTATAGTGATTTATGTTATTTTGGGAAAGTATTATCATGATTTAAGAGAACATATGATCAAGGTATTTAAATTTTTGGTATGTGACATTATGAGATACTTCAGGTTGTCTATGGATAAATGTTAAATTTAATCTTAAAAAAATATATGAAAAAATATTTCAGATTTTTTGGTTTTGAATTTGGTCAAACATATTTTATAGTATTCTTGTGGTTATCTACTAATGTAATGGATAAAGATGAAAATTTGGTGTTATTTTTGGGGTTTTATAGATTAATGTGTTATATTTATCTATATTAGATAATTTGGGTCAACCATTTTTGTCATATATATATCTGTATAAGTAATTAATTTACATTATTTCATGGATATTATGATATATGAAATTTCAATTTTAGGGCTTCATGAATGAAAAAATTCATCTTAAATATTCATTTCATGGAGTAAGAGATAAAAAATAAATTAATCAAAGCACAACCAATAAATTATATCATTATTATGAAATAGAAATAAATTTTGTAAATATATTTTCTTATGCTCTCTATCACGATAGTAAAATAATCCCTTAACTTTATGAAAAAGTATCATGAAGTAAAAATGTTATTCTTTTGTGTTAATAATTGAAGAATCAATATTCTTTTTATTCATCAATGATTTATGGCTTTTTGGTACACAAATTTCTCATAAACATGTCATATATAACTCTATATTAGTACATGGACTTTATTTATCTCGTACATCTCTATATTTGGATATAACAACACTATTATCCTTATCTAAGAACCAATTAAATATTATTTTAGGTATTATTTTTGTTTCCCACTATCAATTCTTGAATGATGTTTTATTATCCCTTTGTACCATAAGGGGTTCAATAATGGCATTGTAAAACATTAATCCTTTGATGGATGAGATAAAATTTCATGAGGGAAATACATTTAATGGGGGATAATGTAACACCTTGAAAATTTTAAATTAAGATAATAATAACCTCGAGGGATTTCTTAACATGGAACACAAAACTTTATTCAAATTGATATATGTTATAAAAATAATATTACTTAAATGTGAAATTTATAAAATTTAAATTTAATTGGTGGGTATGAATATGATTAAATTTATTATGCAACAAATTTATAATGATCTGAATCAAAAAATTTAGATAAATCATCGAAATAAGATCTCAAATTTTAGTGAAGTCATTTTATGCTTCAAAAATTAATTTTCTTCATTTTTTTTGAATTTTATGTGTGGAAATTATAATTCATTTTTGATAAATGTAGAAGTTATTTTTTATTAAATTAAAATAATTTTTTAAATCATAATATCAATAGTAATATAGGGTTAAAATTTGAGATTTTTCACAAATGATTTGTTTTTTCAATGAATACTGAAAAATGAATAATTTTCAAATACTTTTATTTATTTTCATTTAATAAACTAATTTATAATTAATATTATATATTTAATCTTGTATTAAATTTAAATATTACTATTTTTATATATTATAATCTAATTAAATCCTATTAAATCATAAAATTTTAATGATTTTGATATAAGTTAATTTTTATGTTCAAGAACAGATTTTTTTAAAAATGTATTTCTTTACGTTTTATGAATTTATATTTAAATTGATTTATTACATTTACAAATATTTTATCATGAAAAAATTATAACATATTTTTAATCATGATGATAAAATTTGGTATATAGTTTCTTTTTGTTTTAAATGGCGATACATAGAAAATATTTTTCTCCCCATTAAAAGTAAAATTAGTAAATCATGGATAAAAACATTAGATAATGTATAAAAATCCCAAAAAAACTTGAATTTATCTCGTTTTATAGGATTAATTAATCCATATCCATCATAATGTCGAATATATGTCATTTGATGCCATTCTATCTTGATAATGACATTTATAATATTTTAACTAAAGAAAACTCTAGAATGTCAGTCTTATTTTTAATTTCATTTTTTGTTCCCATATGAAATATAATATGTTTTCAATGAATAAAAATGTAAATTTTTTAATGATCAATTTATTTTTAATTTATTGTTAATTTTCATTAATTATTTAATTACCTTTAATGCTTACAAAACACTAACACAATGTTTGTGCATGTAGAAAAAAATCAAAGTACGTGATTTAAAAAAAAGTATAAAAAATTTGTATGAATTATAATGTTAGAAATTTTTTATAATTTATAATAATGTAAAATATATGTTGAAAAGTTCTACATTCTTAATATTTTTATTTTATTCCAAACATTAATGTAAAATTAAATGAATAGTCCCAAAATAACATTGAGAATATTTTATATTAATAATATTTTATTTGAAATTTAAAAATTATTAAAATCATGAAACTAGAAAAATAGAATGGTAAAAAATATAAATTTTCATCCCTTGACCATTTGAGATATAATTTTTAAATTGTAAGTAATTTATAACCCTTATGGATTCAAAAATGTGTTACTGTGGTTAAGGATAAAAAAGGTTAATAGGGGGTTGAAACAAAGACATAGGGATTAAAAATATTTCATTTAAATATCTAAATTTCACTGGATTATATGATTTCATCACATCCTCAAAATATCTTCAAAATAATTATAGTTTTGAACAAATTTTACAATTATTAGACTTTATAATATTTTATTATTTTAGAAAATTACAAGAGTTCCTCTTCCCTCCCCTATAAAAGGAAACCCCTAATTTCTATTCATTACACTACATTAAGAAATATATATTTACCAAAACATACCAAATTATATTATCCACTCAACTATACATGGTTTATAGTATCCCGTAATTTTAAAATACCATTATAAGGGTCCTTGAGGAGGGATCTAAAGGAGGCATATCAAAGAATATGTAATCATCCTACCCGACCCATTTCATGTTATTTATTCATATAAAACATTTAAATCTATAGTATTCCTCTTAGAATAATAAATTAATTATAAAAAATATATTGAAATGTTTTTATTATTATATAATTAACATTTTATACTCTTTATTCCATCAAATGGGAAGTGAATGAATCAATCTTGCGTATGAATTTACTAACGTCTTCAAGTCGTGATATAATTCATTTTCCATCACTATAATTGATGGATGGATATTATTTTGGATTTATTTTTTATCTAATATATTTTTTACATAATTGTAATTTTTTAATTAAAATATTTTAACCACCTTATTACCTTTCCATCTATTGAAAATTGATAACGGTTCTCGTACATACATGAAGAGAACCATCTCCACAAAGTGAAATTATTAATGATTAATTTTATATTTAAATGGATGCTAATAAGGATATATTTAATGAATATATATTATTTCTATAATATAATAATTTTTCTGGAAAGGTGAATTGTTATTTACCTTTATTTTGTGCCAACCTCTAAAAAGTGGAAATATCACTCGTGCATATGTACAAAATACCATTTACACAAAGATATGAAATTAATATTTCACTATACACTTATATGAATAAAAAAAGTATATTATGAATAAATATGATACTTATGTTTTTATTTATATTCATTAGATGATGAAATCATGAACACATATAATGTACTAAAACCTTCGAATTGAAACATGCATTATGAACATGCCCGTTTTCACCCCATTTGTTTTCTTAAATGAAAGAATTAGTAATAAAATGATAAATATTAATTATAAAATAATGATACATTGTAATTAGGATATGAAATTTATTCTTGAAATATTTAAGAAAAATATATATTTATTATATATGATATTTTATTGTGTATTATGCAAGATGAGGGTTTCATTCAAGGGTTCTTGTCTCACTCTTATTTTTGTGAGACACATGACATATTCGCCACCTATTTTCACTGTTTGGTGTTTATGATACCCCTAAATTTCTTTTATGATTATTATATTTAAATTATGAGGATTCAAAAATACATATTGGTTCCCTATTTCATGCGGTTTTGAATTGATGATTTTGGAAGTGGTAAGCATTCTTCATCTCACATTTTTTCGTTGAGGCATAATTTATATTATGTATATATAATAATAATTTGATATGATATATGAATAGTATAATGATATTTAATGATTAATTGGATGTTGTAATTTCACGGGTATTATGATTTAAAGGTTACCCAAGCAGTAAATGATTTATTTTTCAATATCATTTTAATTAGTGTTATTTATTATTTAATTTCTATTGAATGAAGTTATTTAATCCTTTCAAGATAAACCCCATTAATTTTATTATCCACTAGTTATTCATGAAATTATCATGTAATATTAACAATTTACTTTCTTATTTAGTCAAAATAATTGGGAATATTTTTTAAATAAAAAGTTACTTTATTTCATCTTTGGTAGGGAATTTTTTCTTTCATGTCCATGTTTTATTTGAAATATTATTTGGAATGTATATTATATTATAAAATTATTTTTTTAAAATATATTTATCCATGTTTCAATTTCAAGAATATTTTTAATGTAATATTCTTGTATCTTTCTTAATGAGGTATTTTTGACTTTTTTACCAAAAATCTAAAAGGAATCATGGTTATAACATACACACCATGAATGAAAATTCCCACCATTAAGTCCACTCAAAGATTTTAAGGGCCTACTATATGTTTCTAAGGATATTTTCAATGAAATTATTTCCTATATTTATAAATATTTTATATTTTAAATAACTGATTTTAAGAGAAAAGGTGTATTTTCCTCAATAAAAGTTTAAGTGATCTTTTAAATAAATTATTCATCTATGAAAACATCCTATGATGTTACATTTAATTTTATGGGGATATGATCCCATGATACAGTCCTTATTATTTCTTTGTATGGTTTATGATTATGAGTATGAGATGTTTACTAAATCATTTTATTTCACATGGGTTATGGTATCTGATAGTGTGTATAACATGAAACACGAAGAGCATAAGGGAATATAATATCATGATACATTAAATTATAATTACTATTTCAAATAAATTTAATATATTATATATCTTTAAATTCACACAATTCTAAGTCATCTTTCTTTACACACAAAAGGCTTTACTTGATAGCTTACGTTACACAGAAGATCATGTTTTACAAAGCAACAATTTATTATTAGAATATCATTACTTAATATAATAAGATATAACCTAGATGCTAATTTATCACTTTTTAATTGTATTAATTAACTTATGAAAATATACTTTTTAAAAAAATATACAATTAATTCATTGGTTACCCATTAATTAGAAATGAATATAAAACCAATTGAATGCAAAAGAAATATATTTAGGCACACAAAGGTGTTTTATCCTAATAAATTAAATTAATTAAAATTATTTAATGATGTTAATTAAATATATTTTTTATATATAAAATAATTTTTTTTGGATATTAATCCAATACATTTGATAGGCATAAACTCAGAAAACACTAATTTTACACATAAAAACGTATATTTTTATAAAAGTTGTTTTACTACCTTTTAATTTGGAACCTCCATAAAATAGGAAATATTACACATTTATAAATTTAATATAACATAATAATCTTATTTTTTTAAATTTAAACTTTAAAATTATGTTTGGGTTAATTTTTGGTATTTTTCTGGGATGTTTCATTTTTTGATGAATAGTGAAAAATAATGAATTTTAATTCAAAACTCCTTTTTCATCAAATTTATATATAAGGTTAATTTTTATTAAAAATTTATTTTAAACTAACATTATATATATTATAAAAATATTAATAAAATTTGGACATTGGAATCAATTTCACTTTGAAATTGATATAAAAACATTGCAATTTTTTGAACGTTTTAACTTAAAAACCTGTATTTTAATCCCATCTATGGGATTAATTTAAAATTAATATATAACACATATGTGATTGGAATTTTAATAAAGTAAATCCATATTTTTAATCATAATAATTTATAATTTATAATAATTTCATCATAGTTTTTTCTCAATATGATTACTGAAGATGATTAAAATTAATTATAGTGATTTAGAGAAAAATTAGCAAAATAAGAGTCTAAGACTTAAACATAATGGCCAAAATGAACCAGAAACTAGGAAAATAACCATTAAATGTTCATATTTTTACCATTTCCCCAATTTTTTGTATTTAATTTTAATTATTGGATCCACATGACATAGAAAAAACATGGGTGGAATTCCTATTTAAAAAATTTACAAGAATGGCATTCCTCCTCCATTATAAAAAAGAACTCACCCTCCCATTTATTCAAAATATAAAGACATTTGGATCACCGAAAATTAACTTAATTAAGATCCCAAAATCTATCCCATAAATGTATAATCATTACATTGGGCATAAATACATCCCAGGAATCCTTTTGGTATAAACGAAAATGTGTTACCTGAAAATGACATAACATTATACAATGATCACTTTTTATTTTATTTATTTCTCCAACCAATATATTATTCTTATTTCATGATTATATAATAACCTCAGTATCCTAAATATATCGATATTTTGTTATTATGTTGTTTCTACCCTAACTTACACACACTTCCATATAATGGTTAACACGCATACCATTCGTGTTTACGAAAGACTACCGCTTCATGAAATGATGAGTGTTCATTCTTCCTTTACCACCTATCATGGTGGGAATTATTATGGAAATACTATTTTATATGTTATATATGATATTTATAATGTATTTATACTTCTTTAATTTTCATAAAAAACATACCTCAATGCTTTCTATTTTTTATAAATATGATAACATAATTTGTGGACATGTAGACCACCGCCTCCTCAAAGTAATGTGACACATTCACACATTACATGAGATGGTTAACGAACTTACCATTCATGTGTATGGTAGGACTACCACCTCATGAAACGATGAGTATTAATTCTTCATTTACCATCTCTCATTATGGGAATTATGATGGACACACTATTTTTATATGTTATATATGATATTTATAATGCATTCATACTTCTTTAATTTTAATAAAACACATACCTCAATGATTTCCATTATTTATGAATATGATAACATCATTTGTGGACATGTGGAATACCACCTCTTTAAAGCAATGTGACACGTTCACACATTACATGGAATGTATAAAAGATGCTTTTAACTAAAAAATTAATATATATGACATAAATATTATAATTTAATAATAATATACATATATATAATTTACCTTTTATTCTTTTAAAAATGAAAAATAAATGGAACTAGCGTTCATTCGTATGTACATCCTATTGTCTCTATTAACATTGGTTTTAATTTGTCATCTACAAATATTATGGATGATTCTAAGTACATATATAATGGATATATATGATAATTAAAACATGGTTTTTTTATTTATATTTTTAAATAATGATCTATTTAATAAGAACAATAATTAAGAAGTCAAAACATACTCGAAAAATTGGGCATTTAACACCTGAAATAGTGAAAATAATGAATGATTGTTAACAATCAGGTAATAAGATATTATAAAAAGATAATATATGATATTATAAATATGTTTATAATTCTATTATAATTTTTTAACATGTTTAAAACCATTAAACATGAGGTTAATGTACATTCACTTGAAAAGGAAACATAGGGTATGGGATATTCATCTCACTTTTTACATTTGTGAGATAAATGTCAAATTCACAACATAGTTTTTGGTGTCGATTATCTACTGCCCATTTTGATATATTATATCATGAATTATTTTATCTTCATTGTATTGTGATGTTCAATTTGAATTATTTCTTCTAATGATATAATAATTAAAATCTACCAAGCGGTAAATAATTTCATAAAATGATTCCTTTTAATTGGGTTATATTACTTTATCATTGTCATTAATATTATAATATTATGTGTGTAATAAATCATACTATATTTTTTTTTAATTTTTATTTGGATTTTAATTTGACACACATAATCTATTCATTGATTTAATCTCATATAAATGTTACAATCTTCTCAAGGGTTTACTTTATAATCTCATTTTGTTTGGGATTGTTTACACATGAATTTACATTAGAGGAAATTATTGGTTATTTGTTTAATAAATAATTTTAATTTACTATACTATAGTTATTCATTACCTTTTCATTTAATAATACCATTTTTCACTATTTTTTCATCAAAATGTTTTCAAGAAAACAGGAAATCATTTCTCTCTTATCCGGAGAACCCTTTTACTTCTAAAAACCATGTTTTATTAAAAGGTTTTAAAAAATGTTTTTAACCTTACCATACTAATTTGTTAAAGAAAATTTTAACCTTTTCTAATTTTAAATTTTTTAAATGGATTATTTTAATCTCTTTCCGAACAATCCATTTTTCAAACCATTTTACTCTTCAAAATGAATGTACTTTTCACTTTGTACTACATGTATGGATTTAAAAACCATAATTTCATAGAAGATTACTTAGCAAATTTAAAAGGTTATGTTTAGTGAACTTTTATTGAATGTTATTTTTAAATAAATCGATATTCAAAATAATTTTCAAAATAATAATGATATTTTCCTCAATAATATTCTTAAAAGATTTTCTATAGTATTAAAATTCACCAATGAAAACAACCCTTTAGTTTCACTCAACATGGAATATGTTGTATTGATACCATAATTATTGTTCTTTCGGATGGTTTATGATTTCTATAATAAAAAATAGTATTGACATTAAATACATTTATTCCTTTTATTACCCTTGAAGTATTAAATTTCATATGATCATTGAAAATTGAATTTCCCCTAAATATCCAAATCATTTGTCATGGATATGATTATTTCCCAAACAATATACAATTTTTTATATACCGTGTTTACATGAAAATTATTTTTTTAACTAGAGAAATATTAATAAATATATATCTTTTATTCAAAACATATAATTGGTAAGGCACATTTTTCATTAATTAACTTGATTATTAGATATTTGAGGAATACTTTAAAAAAGTACAATATGTATGGGGTCTAGTTGTAGATAACCCCTCGATGCATCGATAGAATCATGAGATAAATCATATGGATAGCCTAAGATAATGGGGTTTTTACCTAGTAAGTTATAAAACATATCATTAAATGTATTAAAGTTTAATGTACAATATACCTAGGAAACATGACATCTAATAATTATGAATTTCCTTCATTTAGATTTAGTTTTTTTATACATGCTATTTTTTCTTTAACATTATCTATGGATGCATTTATTTATTATTTCATTGATTAAACGACACGTGTTTTAGTTATTTTACATTCCATATTGATTATTCCTAATCTAGTTATTTAAAGTTCATGTATTTATAGTTATTACCTATCCATATTGTTTATCCATTCAATTTAATGATTATATGACATGTGTGTTAATTTATTACCTTCTTATATTGATTATTCTCATTAATAAATTATTTATTTCTCTATAATCGACCCTTACTAAAAAATTTATCTAACACTTATTTTATTTTCCTTCCTCAAGATTTTATGAAGTGTAATAATAAAAATATTCATGGACACACAAGATTTAATTAAATTATTATCCTTGAAAAATAGTATTTTATAAAATCTGTATTCATGTGTAATATAAAGATCATGTATACATATAGTTTACAAAGAGTACTAAAATGTTTGGTCCTTTGGGAGGTGGTTTACTTGTATCTTATAACAATTTAATTTTACTAGGAATGTGTTGACATTGTTCTTGGAGATTCTCTTGGAGTCCATAACTTTCTTCCCCTATAGTTTCTTTTCTATCTCGCTATTATTTCATGTATTTACTTTCACATTCCAGTGTAGGCCTTAATCTATCCTTTTACTTTTAATAATAATAAATAATGATTATGGGTTAGATAGAGATTATGCAGTTTTCCTTGTGGTACAAGTCTATCTGTATACTATAAGTTGACATGGCTCTGGCACAATTGTACATAGGGTTAACAACTCTAAAAATGTGTTTCAGTCATAACATGAGCATAACCCAGTAAATGACAATGAGCCTTACTGTGCACTTGGTTTGACTATTGTTTGGGATACTCTTTGGATAATTCACATTTTATTTTCAAACCATTATGAGGAATTTGAATAGATAAGGACAATGAATGACATATGATAAACCCTAGAACAAAGAGAGACATATATTGAATTTAAAAGGATGAATTATTTATATATTGAGGTTGTGTTGAAAACTGTAGTTAAAATGTTTTTTTGACTAAATTTCAGGGGTTTACATCATATTTATTTTTAAATTTATATTAATATGGTTTTATAAGGGGAAACCATTTATGCCAGGTGAAAACCCATCAATTACAACAAGGTTGAATATATTAAACCCATGACCGAAGAATGACAAGGGTCCCATGCCTCCGACTTGCATAGGCGATGTCCTGATTAATGTGTAATAATTTCTTATTAAAATTGTTTAGGACTAAATAATGAAAATGAACTAGCAGTTTCACTTTTGAGGTTTATATGTTAATTTATTAACCATATTGGTTTTCAAAAATTGTTAGAGACAAATATAATGACTTATTTTATGGTTTTTATGATCAGTTAAAAAATCAATGCATCAGAAATCAAAGTTAATTTTTCAGTATCCGTATCATGAATTAATGGATGAATTTGAATTTTATTGATGAAAAAAAAATAATTATTCTTATGAAATTTAAATTTATCAAGTATGTATATTTCCTTATATTATTTCAAATTAAACAATTCCTTAACATTAGGAAAATGATCTTAAAACAAAAATATTCTAATACCTTGATTCTTTCTAAACTGATGGACTTTTTAATCATGGTAGATTATTGGATTTGAGGCCCAAAAATTTCCATTTATCATTAACTTATTTTTGATCGATGACCTCAATAAATACCTACAAATATTTATGATTTTCCTCCATGAATGTATCTCTAATTTCAATTATTTTTATCCTACTCAGAGAGCTAGTTATATATTAGTCCATGTGAACATTGTACACCCCATTATCTATTTTTTAGAGGATGTTATACATAACCTTCTCATGATGTGGTAATTAAATATATTAAAAATATTTTTTTTATCAAGGTCAAGTTTAAATTGTGAGGATAAAATTTAATTAATGTGTGGAGAATGTAATGCATCAGAATTCTGAAGTAAGAACATTGTATTTGATAACATGTATGACATGAAACACCAAGCATGTAAGGGAATACAATATCTTAATTATTTATAATATAATTAATAATTTAAATAAATTAAATAGATGATATATCTTTCAATGCAGGTAATAATTAGTTATCTTGTATTATACACAAAAAATACATTCTTCGATAGATTGTGTTACATGAAAGACTGAGTTTTACAGAGAAAAAATATATTATTAAAATATTATTACTTAATATAATATGATATATATGATCTGTTAAATTAGTTTTTTTGAATATAATTAAATAACCTTTTAAAATATAGGTTTTATACAAATATAAGATGAATTTAAAGGTTTCTAATTAAATAGAAAAAAATATAAAAACCAATTCAACATAAAAAAATATTTTTATGCTCACAATGGTGTTTTATCAAAATAAATTAAATGAATTAATATTAGTGAATGATATTAATTAAATATATAAATTAAAAATTCAATAAAATATTTTTGAAATTAATCCAATAGATTTTGTAGGTATAAAATGATAACAAACCTAATTTTAAGCATAAAAAGATATATTTTTATATAAGTAGTTTTACAACATTTTAATGGAACACCTAATTTAAATATGAATTTTTAAAAATTTATAAATTTAATATGACATAATAAATATATATTTTTTAAATTTAAATGTCTAAATAAGGTTAGGGTGGATTTTTGATATTTTTCTATGAAGTTTAATTTTACGATTAATAGTAAAAAATACTCACTTTTAATCCAAAACTAATTTTTCATCTAATTTATTTATAGGGATAAAATTTTATTTTAAATTATATTTTAAGTAAAATTATATCAATTATATAAATATTTATCCAATTTATGTCACTGAAATAAATTTCACTTTGAAATTTGATATAAAAACTTACCAATCTTTTGAACAATTTACTTTTAAATCCTGCATTGTCGTCTTGTATTCGGGAGTAATTTCAATTTAATTTCTTCCAAATATAAGATTGGAATATGTAAAAATGGATTCCATATTTTTAATTTGAATAATTTATAATTTTTTAAAAGTTAAACTCAGTTATTGACCAAAAAATATTAGCAAATGTGATTAAAATTAATTGAATCTATTGAGAGACAAAATAGCATAACAAGGGACTAAACCTTAACGTTAAGGAAAAAATGACCTATAAACTTTTCCAAATACCATTATATGTTAATATTTATACCCTATACTACCTTGTATATAATTTCGTTCATTATTTGATTCAGTTGACATGAAAAAAACGTCTGTGGATTTCTCTTTAAAAAATTTACAAGAATACCACTCCTCCTCCACTATAAAAGGCACTTAACCCTCCCATTTACTCACACACATAAATCCCTTTGGATCTCCCAAAATATGATAAAATAAGATCCCGAAATCCATCATATGAACAAATAATCCTCTCCTTAGGTATAAATATCTCCAAATAAGTATTTTGGTATAAACTAAAAGGAGTTAGCCAAAAATGAGGTAACATCTTTCAATGATCACTTTCATTTTATTTCCATATACACCCCCTAAAATCATCTCATTCCATGATTATATAATAAAATAAATATCTATAATACACACATTTTTTTATTATAATGTTTCTATCTAAACATACATGCAATTACATATAATAGGTAACAAATTATTGTTTGTGTGTACGACGGATTACCGCCTTGCGAAACGATGAGTGTTCATTCTTCTTCTACCATCTCTCATGGAGGGAATTACGATATACATTATTTTTATATAAGTTATATTTTACATATATAATTTCATTCCACTTCTATAATTTTAGTATGACACATACCTTAATTATTTCAATTTTGTGTATATATGATAACATCGTTTGTGGACTTGTGGACTGCCACCTCCTAAAAGACATGTGATGCATTCACACATTACATGGAATGTGTAAAGGATATTTTTAACTAAAACATGTGATATATATGAAATAATTATGATAATTTAATTATAATTTATATATATATCATTTACTTTTCATTCTATTAAACACGACAAAGAAATGGAAGTAGCGTTTATGCGTACGTACAACCCACCTTCTCCATGAATGATGCATTTCATTTATTACCTCCAGATATTATGGATTATTATAAGTACATATGTAATATATATATATATATATATATGATAATTAAATAATGGTTTACATTATTCATAAGATAAAATCATTATCTATGTAAGAATAACAATAAATAGAAAAGTTAAAACATACTCGAAAACTAGGTAATTATCACCAAAAATATTGAAAATAATGACTGATTGTTAAAAAATAGGAAATAAGATATTATAAGAATATAATATATGTTATTATAAATAACATTATAAATATAGTATAAGTTGGTATCATGATTAAAACCAATATACCTAATGTTGAATGAGTATTACCCAAAAAGGAAACACAAGGTAAGAGATTTTCATCACACTTTTTACATCTATGAGATAAATGTTACATTCACCACATACTTATTTTTTTGGTGTATATATTACCTATATTTATATATTATATCATATATTATTTTATCTTCATCATATTTTGAGTTTCAATTTTAATTATTTATTTTAATAGGAATTTATTAAAAGTTACCCTATGGTAATGAATGTCATAACACGATTCCTTTTCATTGGGTCATATTCATTCCTCATTATCGTTAATATTTTAATATTATGCGTGTAATAACCTTTAATATATAAAATTTTGTATTTTAACTTTTTTATATGGATTTTAAATTTCCATAAATAATTTATTCTTTTACTGATTCTCACATAAATGTTATGGTCTTTTCAAGGGTTTACTTCACAATCTCAATTTTTTTGGGATTATTTGCACTTGAATTACCATAAGAAAAAAATTATTTGATAATTTTTTAATAAATTATTTAATTTTCTTATCCTCTATTTATTCTTATACTTTTCATGTAATAGTACCATTATTCCACTCTTTGGTACACAAAATATTTTATAAATTTTTTTTCAAGAAATCCTGACTTCATTTCTCTCTTATTGAGAGAAACTTTTTCTTCAAAAAACAATTTCTTCTTAAAATATTTTCAAATATTCTTTTAAACTATCCAAAAATATTTATTAATGAAATTATTACCATTTTTAACATTAAAAAATGTTTTCAATGGAATATTTTTGTCTCTTTATGAACAATGCAGTTTTTTCCTTTTTACTCTAAAAATGGAATATTATTTTTTACATTGTACAATATGTACTAATTTACCCTCCATTATTTCTTTGAATATTCATTTGAAAATTTAAAAGTATACATTTAAAATAATTTTATCCAATGTTATTTTTAAGTAAAATTATTTTCAAAATGTTTTCCAAAAAAAGATATTTTCCTAAAAAAAGTTTTTAAAAGATTAATTTATTGTATTTTTATTCATTAATGATAACAAATATTTACTTTAAATCCACTTGAGATATGTTGTATTGAAACCAACATTATTATTCCTTTAGATAGTTTATGATTTCTTTGACCAAGGATAGTATTGACATTTACTACCTTGATTTCTTTTAGCCCCCTTAAAATACTCAATTTCAAAAGATCATTAAATATTGAATTTACCATAAATATCCATATAATTAATCATGGAATTGATTATTACCTAAACTGTATACCATTTTTTTACATTTGGATTATAATAGTTAGTTATTTGTTTAAATATGTACATATTAATATATTTGTATCTTTTATTTGATACAGATATTTGATAGGGCACATTATTCATGAATTAAATCGATTATTTGATATATGAGGAATGTTTTGGCCTGGTATGATATGGGTGGAGACCAATTATAGATATCCCCTCAATGTATCTATAGTCTCAAAGAAGAATCATTTGTATAGACTAAGCTAATTGGGTTTTTAACCAGTATGTAATATACCTTAATGTGATAGGTATTGAAAATAAAGGTAGCATATACCTAGGAAACAAGGTGTCCAATAATTAATCATTTATTTCATTTAGATTCAGTTATTATTATCGATGATATTTTTCAATTGAAATTATCTATGGATGCATTTCATTCTCAATTCATTGATTAAATGGAATGTGTTTCATTTATTTTTCATACCATATTGATTATGCATTATCTTGTTGGTGAGGTATCCTTAAGTGCATCCACAAGACCCAGGTTCAAAACCAGGTAGAGGCATATTTCCAGGTTACTATAGCAGGTACTGTAGCAGTACTGTACACTGTGCAATACTATAATAGACTGTACACTATATAGGGACTTTAACAGAACTGTACAGTATGTGGGGTACTGTAGCAGGCACTATAGCAGTTAATATTGAAGGTACTATTCAGTACTGTAGTAGATGGAACTATTCACCTTGGGCCACCAGTTTAGGCTTGGAGTCCTTAGGGATTTCAGGCCACCCAGGCCATCGGGTCAGTAGGGATTTCAGGCAACCTTTAAGGCCTTCAGGCCACCTCAAGGCCTTCGGGTCACATTCAGTTGCCCCAGACACACTGCAAAAAAATGAGCAGCCCCAAAAGAGGATTCAGAGCAGGTGTACTCACCGGAGTAGAGCCAAATAGATTTGTCAAAGTGAGAGGTTATAACTATGCCATTGGGACTAGTCTATGCTTGTACGGGAAGCCTAACTAGATGGCCATGCGAAGGTGGAGAGCTACAATCATGATAAAAATGTTGGGGAGGGGCGGTTCCTTGTAGATAGTCTGGTTGAATTCCATAAGACCTTCAGGTCATGTAATCTCCTAAGCCTACGGGCCATGTAATCTCTGAGCCTATCGGCCTTGTAAGGGTTCCCCCTTATCCCTTGAAAGGAGGTTATCAATAATCAATAAAAATGAAGGACTTCGGGCCATTCGGGAGAATGAGTTTTTAGTTATTAAATTTCCATATTTTTTACCCAATCTTTATATTGATTATGTGGCATATTGTTTTAGTTATTACCATTGCATATTGATTATTATAATTAATTCATTATTTCTTCCTTTATACTTGACACATAATGAGAATTTGATCTCACCTTTATTTTATTTCCCTTACCTTGTATTCCTTGAAGTGTACTAAGAATGATATTTAGAGATATGCTATATGAAATTTAGTTATTATTCTCCAAAGAAAACAAAATGTTGTAATTTTTGTATTATTTGTAACACAAGACTCGTGTATGTATCTATTTTACCAAGACTACTCAAATTTTTGGAAATTTTGAATGCAATTTACTTGTATCTTATTCCAATTTAATGGTATGAGGTGATGACTCTAGGATTTCTAGGGAAGGTCGCTACACAAAATTCATGATTCATTGATGATGATTTTTTTACTATAAGATGAAGAAGATGTTTTCCCTAAGAATATATATTTTCATAAATAATATTTAATGCTGAACATAAAAGGTTTCTTATTCCATGAGGATGTTATAAAGATTAACAATAAAAAGTGAAGAAAATTATATAATGGTTTTTAAGGTAGTTTGGAAAAAATTGTGAAATTGAATTATATTATACACTTAGAAAATATTCTAATTATTAACTGTAGCATCATAAAAAAGAGGCCAACACACTATCTAGTTAAGGCCAAGGCTTGACCAAGGGAATATTTGGGACCATTTCAATAGTGCCCATGGGAACTAAATCGAGCAATATCATGGGTGGAAGAGGAGTGTGGGTAGTAATAGGACACATATAGTTCCAAAAGGCCCATGTATATGGACTGAAGAGAGAATGATTGAATGGTGCATGGGTTAGGAAAATATCCTACTTCATAAAATCATGTGTGGTAGTGTGTGTGATGTGTATTGGTGTTTATCCCTCATCACCAGCTCAATGATTAGGTGATACAATTTGATTAATAATGTAAATAAGGAATGCATTAGTGATTACTGTTGGAAACGTGCACCCGTATTACTATTCCTATATCTTATAATGATTTGGATATTTTTATAACCATCTGATGTACATGATCTGGAACATTTGATTATTTTTGGATTTCATCTTCATCTTTCCATCCCTTGATAAACCTACTATTCACTGGAAAATATGGTCGAAACACCAATGGTTTTTCTATCATCGAGATGGAGATATAAAATTTTATCACATCATTTTGTGCTACTTGAAGAAAATGCACTATTGTATTCAACATATTTCTACACGAGTGTAAGGGATTATCCTGACCAGTGTATTCCACAAGAAAAGATTATTATCTAGTGTATTTTGTGGTATTGGATTATTTGTGAACCATACCAAGGACTAGAGACTCTTGTTGAGTAGTAAACCTTGTAAATTCTTGTGTTTTTGTTATTATGTGTTTTATTTTTTTCATCATGGAAATAAATCATTAATAGGAGGCAGATGTTTTTTCTTAAGAATGGATACTTAAAAGAAAATGATATCACATACTCACCCCTCCCCTCTTAGTGATACTTGAAATCTAGTTAGGTAATCTCAATTGGGACCAGAGGAAAGGTTCTATTCATTAACACATTAATGATGTTTGTGAAAGAGAATTTTTGATGGTGTATTTTTTATTGTATGAACATTATGGGGATTACAATATTATATGGTAAGAACTATCATATCTATAAAGATAGATTGTTTCCTTATCTTATGTATCTTTGTTATGATATTATTGATGTTACAACAACTGAATTTTATATTATTGAAGGAAAGGTTACTCTTACTCACATTAACAAGAAGAATCATGAGAATGATAGAAGAGATAACAATTCTTTACTTTTAACTCTTTATTAAATTGATTTTTTAAATTAAAAGGTATTTCCAGTGCCAATAGTATCTGGGAAATGTTGAAAAAAATTATAAAGGAAATAAAAAAGTAAAGAAGGAAAAGTTTCGAATATGTAGGCTCAATAATAACGATGTCATGATGGGTGAATATGAATCAGTTGGTGAATTATTTACCAGGCTAAATGAAATTGTTAGCATTATCAAATTTTTTATTGAAAAGTTAGAATATTCTAATATTGTTGATAATATATTGACAAATTTTACTGGAACATTTGATGCTAAGGTTTCTTCATTAGAAGATATAGATCTTGATACGTTATCTTTGGATTATTTTCATAGAACTCCATTCCCTTATTAAATAAGAAGGGATAAAGGTATGAAATGAAAATAAAAAGTTGATAAAGAAATGTCCTTCAAGGATGTCAAGAACGAGAAGTCAAAAAAGATTCTTCTTGAAGAAGAATTTGGTGATTCAGATTCCAATATGAGGTATTTAAAAATATAGATGAATTTTTATCCTAGTTTTATAAAAATGTGAGAATATGTAAAGGTAAATATAAAGGAAAACTTTCCTTGAGTTTTTTTTGAATGTAGAGTTGTTGGGGACTTTTTGTCTAATTTTCCTCAAACAATAAAAAGAAGAGAATAGTGATTAAGAATAAAGAAGACCATGAATTTCATGTAATAAATAGGGTGATAGGTATAAATATTTTTCCATAGGGAAAGATGAATTTTTCTTCAAATCTAAAATTAGAATATTTTTTATAAAGATGAAGAAGAAGAAGATAGTGAAGCTGAATATGAAAAATATTTTGCTGAAAAATATAAAGAGAATACTTTTATTGTAATAGTGATTAATTAATATTTAGAAGCAGATTTTATGAAGAATAAGAAACTAAACTTGAATTTTATTTTAAATAATATTTAATAAAATGTCTGAGAAATATTTAAAGTCTTTAGAAGAAAAACATGAAGTTGATAAATGAATGTTCCTAAACAAACAGTCAAGAAGTTATTCGTAATGATAAAGTAAATATATTAAAAGAGATTAGTGATTTGAAGAATTATGTTGAAAAAGAAAAGAATCATAATGAACATATGGAAGTGATGATGAATGAAAAATAAGAAGAGTTGGAAGTTGTCCAACCAAAAAATCTCTAAGGCTAAACAAAGAGGTACATGTTTTAAAAAAAATATCTCTCCAATTGGTGACTTTTTATTTAAGGAAGAAACTATGGAGGATAAAAAGTAACCTTCAATGGTTAATAATAAAGATGAAGATGTTCTTGAAAATAAATTTGATATTTTTCCAAGAAGAAGAATGATGGGGAAGTGATGTATGTGTCCAGTGTTAAAAATGTTGATAAATTAGATGTTTCTCAAAACTCCGAGTCAAAAAATGTTTCTAAACATTATGAAAATGAAAATTTTCGTAAAAAACCTTGTTCTGATAAGTCTAAAAAGAAAATTGATCTAAAAATGAATATTTTTGTTGAAAAATAAAGGTTTTTGGTCAAAAAAGTTCTGTTAAGAACGTAGTTGAGAAGCATACTAAAAACACCAATCAATTTGAAATATTCAGTGGTAAATACTATTTATATGTATGTTGTTGGTATTTTACTAGATTTGGATATATAGAAAATATTTTTTTGTTCAACCAAATTTATTACTACTATTCCATATGTTATGGAAGGCAAGGTTTGAGGGGAATTCAATACTCTCAAAAGAATAAATTTGAGAAAGAAGTTTTAAATAATCCTGATAAGATTGGTGTTAAAGTTTAAAATAGGTTACAACCCCTAGAAAAAATTTCTAAATGACATGAACAACATGTAAATCTTTATAAGGGTTTTCATATTTTGTTACCCAGAGAAAAATGTTATTAATAATTACAAAAAGAGGGAGGTAAATAAAGACAAGGATCTTGTTGTTGAAATTTCTCTTAAAGCTATAAAATGAGAAATAACTTTGATAAACAATAGTTGGTGTTCTTATCATATGATAGGAAAAATAATGTTTTCAAATAATGTGAAATAATACTAAGATGAAACTCTGAAATTTTGTAATGATGAAACTATGAGAATCATATGTGTTGGGTCAGCCCTCATTTAGAATGAAAAAATGAAATACAAGAAATATTTATATATTGAAACGATAAAACATAAACTGGAGAGTGTTTCACAAATATTATATGAGTTTAAAGAAGTTATCTTCAGGAAATATGGGTTTATTATGAAGAGAGATGAAGATGGAAGGATAGTCACAAGAGGTCAATGTACAAAAGGATACTTGTTCAAAGTTGGTGAAATAAAAAACTTTATTACTTGGGTATAGTGTAAGAAATTTAGCTATGGTATAAAATTATTAGACACATATGTAAAATAATCATGATAAATTTATCAGAGTGATATTTTGTCTGAGATATTCGGGATATATTAAGAATAAGAGATTGGTGTTTTTATAAGAATGTAAGAATTTGTTTAAAAATACCCATGGAACTTATTCATTCTGATATATATGGATCTATGAGAATACAATCCACTAATGTATATAAGTACTAAAATTATTTCATTTATTACTTTACTCTCATTACATGTGCTGTTTATATTAAACATAAGTCAGATACTCTGAAATTTTTTAAAAGATTCAGGAGGAAAGCTAAGAAGGAATGTGAGTATCCCATGAAGAAGATAAGAACTGATAATAGTGGTGATTATAAGAATAATGAATATGAAAGTTACCTTATGAATCATGGAATTCATCATGAGTTCAGTTCACCATATACTCCTTATCAAAATGGGTTGCTGAAATAAAGAAATGATGTTTGGTGGAAATGGATAAAACTTTGTTACATGAACATGGCCTTTCTCATTAATTTTGGAGGCAATCTATGAGTACTGTTGTGTATATCTAAGACCGATGTTTATATGTTAATAGTTCATATATGACTATATATGAATTTTTTTTGGTAAAACCTTATGTTTGAAACACCTAAGAGTTTTGGGGAGTTTAATCATCATAAAGAAGTAAGTTTGAATCCTTGTAAAGTATGAGCAAAGAAGTGAAGATAGATTTTGTATTGGCTATGCTCTGGAAGGAAGAGGATAAAAATAGATCAAAAAAGAAACAAGGAGAATATTTTATTATGTTGATGTGAAAGTTATTGAAAAAATATGAGGAGGATTAACAGTCTCACGAAGATAAGGTAGTTTTAAAGGACAATGAAAGTTTTGTTAACATTTATAATAAAGATACATAAAATTGTAATAACACTAAAGAAGGATAATTATACATATCTATTTCACCTGATGAGTATTAAAATTAAATAATGAATCCTAGGATGAGTAAGCTAGTGGAGGGCCAGAAAATTATTGGTGATCAACATCAGATGGTTCCGACAAGAAGAACATCAATAGTTGTCACACATTATTATTTGTATTAAACAAGAGATCCCAAATGTTTGAATTGTTCTTTTGAGCATCCAAAATGGGTTCATGCTATGAATGAAGATCTTTATCAGATTAAAAATAATTATATAAGTGAAATTGTAGACAAGCCATATAATTTTTTTATTACTACAAAATGAGTTTTCTAGAATAAGCTGAGTGAATAAGTTGAAGTGATAATGAACAAAGCAGGATTAGTGTGATAAAGTTACTCAAAAATTAATGATTTTGATTTTGATGATACTTTTACTCTAATTTAAAGGTTAGAAACAATTATAATATTTATTTCTATTACTTCACAATGAAGTTATAAAATATTTCAAGGGTTTTTGAAGTCCACATTTCTAAATGGGGATCCTAATGAGGAAGATTACATTGAATAACCATGTGGAGTTGTTATTAATAAATATTAAGGTTATGTGTGTAAACTAATGAAATCCGTGTATGAGATAAAATATCTATTAGATAATAGTATTCCATCCATCCAATGGCCCGAAGGCCTTCATTTTTTATTGATTTTTGATAATCCACCTTTCAAGGGGTGAGGTGGAACCCTACAAGTCCTGTAGGCGTAAGTATTACATGTCCTGTAGGCCTTAGAGGAATTCATTTTCCCATAGGCTTAAAACATTACATAAAACCCAGAATAACTACTTGGAACTGCTCCTCCCCAGCATCTTCATCGTGAAATCAGCTCTCCACCTTCGCATTGCTGTTCGGCTAGGCATTCCTGTGCATGCACAGGCTTGTCCCGATTGTAGGTGCCATACCCTGTCATTCTTGCAATCCATTTAGCTTCTACTATGGTGAATGCTCCTTGCTCATCCTCCCTGTAGATCTTGTTCCTCATAGGTTGTCTGGTTTGAATATGCACTTATGGTGGCCCGAAGGCCTTACTAACCCGATGGCCTACTGTGGTGAATGCTCCTTGCTCATCCTCCTTGTAGATAATGGTATTAGAAATTGGATAATTTCTTGTGGAAGATGATTTCAAGAAAGAATGAGTTGAAATCAATTTTTACATTAAAAAATTCATGACTTTTCACTCATAAAAATTGTCTATGTTGATGATATTATCTTTTATGAGAATTATAAAAGAACTTATGTTTCTCAATATAAGAAAAAGTAGTTTGATATTTCCATTTTAGGGGAAATGAAATAATTTCATGGGTTAAAAATTTCACAAAAGAAGAAACACATTTTTATTTATCAGGAAAATTATGCTATGGAACTTCTTAAAAGGTTTGTCATAGGAAATTCATAACTAGTTTCCACACCAATTTCAATGGGAACCAAGTTTCCTAAAGATGGAGAAGGTAATGAAGTTGATAAAAAATATTTTCAAAATTTTATTGGAAGTTCTTTATATTGGAATTCATTAAAACAAGAAATTGTTTTTTTTCTTTTAACATATTTCCATGTTTGTAGAGTGCTCCTAAAGAATCACATTTTCTTGTTGGAAAAATAATTTACAGATATATCAAAGGCAGAAATTTTTTTAGAATTAGGTATGATAGATCAAAAAGTATTGAAATGTTTGATTATTAAAATACTGATTGGGTAGGAACTATTGATGATAGAATATCCACATCTTGTTTAGTTTTCATTGTTGGGAGAATTTATCTTATTGTTATAGGATGAAACAAAATTCAATAACTCTTTGTATGACTAAGGATGAGTATGTTACTGGACACAAGTTGTTACACAACTTATGTGGATGAAAGCTTAGTTAGAAGAATTAATTTTTGAATTAAAGTTACCCTTGCTCTTTGGATATGATATTCAAAGTGCAATCAACCTTACAGGGAATCTAGTACAAAATTTTCATTAAGAAATATTGAAATAAATTACTACTTCATCAAAGTGAATGTGGAGAATAATTAATTGAATATGTAGTATGTTCAGACATCGTATCAAGTTTGTGAAATATTCAAAAAACGTTTACTAAGGGAACTTTTCTATAAATTGTGGTTGAACATGGGTGTCCAACCTCTTCTAATAAAGGTTGAGGTATGTGTTTTCACCACTCGCTCATCATACCTATGGATAGATTTTTCAAGGGGGAGAATTACTTTATAAATCTATCCTTATGGAATCATTCATAATGAGGGAGTTTTTAGTAAGATTTTATTTCATCATGTATGTGTGTGAACTATTATAATTATTTGTTTGAGTTGTCACATGAAAGAAATTTTTTATAATCATGAAAAATTGAATAAATAGATACAATTTGTAGAAGAAAATATGAGGAAGAAAACCTAGAAAGATTTTTGTGGAAGAATGTTGAGAAATAAAAATGAGGATGAAAGATGAGGAATAAAGATGAGGAAGAAAGACAAGGAAAAAGTTGAGGATTCTTAATGAGGCACTACTTTTGGACATTGTGGGTCTTCTATAAAGACTTATTGTTTCCTATAACGTGTTATATCATGTGGGATTTAAATTTTTGATATGAAATCCATAGTTTTAGGTTAAGAATTTAGTGATTTATGAATCTGGGTTAACAAAAAAATATAATGGGGGGGGGGATTATTAGGGCCATGTTAGCAGAATAAGGTTGTTGGATGTTAGAAGAGGTTTTTTTCAATTGTATTATCTTTTTTAGTCAAGGAAATAATATCACATCACTTTACAAAACATTATATCAAACTAAAAAATCATATGTAAAAAATAGAAATCACATTTCTTAACAAAATCCATCATATTGAGAAAATGTTTTTTGGAATAAAATTATCATCAGGCTAACATTGGTTCCAAAATGGGGTTCTGATCATAATGAGGAAGAGAATCATATTCAGTATGGATCCAATAGAAATCTGACAATAATTTTCTATTTTGTATTTCCCACAAATTATAATTAATTTTTAAAATTATTATTCTACCATGATAAAAGAAAGGAAAGAAAAAATAGGATTCTAATCATATTCAGGAGAATCATATTTATGTTTGATTTGAAATAAATAAAATGTTAGTGGAGGAATTAGAAGTTACAACACTTTCCTTGATAAAGTCAATTGACGATAAAGTAGATCATTAATGTATTCAATTTCATGAAGGATGTCATTCCTACAAGAATTTGTTTGTGAAAGAAATAAATTAGTGGTTGGAAATAAATCATTTTCATCATAATAAATAGTCAAAAGAATAATAAAAAGAGTCTTATTTAAATAATTTTTGAAATTATTGTGAAAGGGGGAATGAAATCTTTCTTGAATTTAAAAATAATTGTTTTGACTTTATTTTTATCATTTGGTATGGGGAATCGAAATGGGAAGAAATATTTTTATCACAAATTGATATAGGGAAAAATATTCAAGAATCTGGTGTATTTATCGTAATGAATAAATTTGGAAGAGAGTTGGTTTCGAGAATATTAACGAGAATAAATTTTTTTCCTTATATTTGGTGAAGATCAACGTAGTGAAATTTCTTCAGTTATGATTTATTTGAATGTGGGCCAAGAAAATTCGAGTAACCAAATACATTTACCATAATGAAGAAATAATATTCTACAATCAGAATCAAGAACTAGAAATCATACTGAATTTTGTTAACACATCTTTATTTAATGATTCCTAATTTGGTCATGAAATCATGATGAACATCATAATAGAGAATCATAATGAGAATCTTTTAATGGTAAATTGGAATCAGATTGAAGATTTGTTAGAAAAACTAAAGGGATCATAATTTAAGATAATATTTGAAATTCAAAGAAGGTTTATGAAGTTAAAGAATGATCCGGATGTCAAGGGGAATTAAATGGGTGAACGAAAGGCCCAGATTTCAAGGGGAAAATAATGAATCAAGAAAAGATCCAATATTGAAGGAAGGTTGAATATTTAGTAGTTTTGGTAAAGTGATATAATATTTTCTAAATACCACATAAACAGTTATTGAAAGCCTATACAAATGAGGAGTGTATATAATGTATTTTGTGGCATGATTTTTTTTAGAAAGAGGAGAGATAAGCTCTACAATTATAACAAGAATAATTTTCTGAATTGTGTTTTTCTTGAAGATATTCTCCAGACAGGAAAAGAATAGATGAACATACTATGATCATATTCAATTTATGGAATCATATTGATAAATCAGATTATGATTCTCAGACTAATGTAAAATCAATTTATAAATTTTTCAGTGGTATTCAGACGATGTTATTTTTTTGTATTGATAAAATCATGCTAGATAATCAGTTTGGGTTTTACAGAATCATAATAGATGTGATTTAGAAATGTCTCAACAGTATTCTGACAGAAGTATATTTTCTATAATAAGAAAATCGGACATTAGAGTTAGACTGGGGAATGAGAATGACTATTATTAAAAAGTCTAGAAAGTTCATACCCGCTCCTAGGTAAGAAAGTGGATAATTGTTTTTAATGTTTATGTTTTTGTGAAAGATGATCAAGAAGCACAAAAATTTTATTACATAATTTCATGCTACATGAAGCACACACACTATTATATTTAACATATTGCTACATGCGTGTAAGGTAATATCCTACTCATTGATTCCATGCAAAATGATTGTTTTCTAGTTTATTGTGCGGTATTGTTTTCTTGGGGTTATGTGTTTGATTTGTTTTCAGATGAGAAATAAATCATTAATATTATGTGAAGGTGGTTTCATAAGAAATGAAACTTAAAAGAAAAAGATATGACTGAGTCACCCCTTCCCCACTCAGTGATGCTTGAATCCTGGTTGGATAATCTGATTATACTCATTGATGACATTAATTTGTTAATTCTTACATTTATCTTTATTGGTAATTTGAGCTCAACCTTTTTATGGTTAATTTTCACCATGTTAAAATGATATAGGTTGAAAAAATTATTTCTATAAGGGATTTCATATGGATTATGATGATGGCATAATGTGAAATAATAATAGGTGGGTTATGTGGGAGTTATTCCCATTCAATGAAATGGGTATTGATTATATATGAGTTTTTCTTAATTATCATAAATTCTCTACCATAAAGTGATTTGGCAACTTTGTTTTCAATATTATTTCAATAGGATACCACCATATTTTTGTGCCTGTAAGATGAAAGTTTTGAGATAAAATTTTAGGATAAATATCTTTATAATTATGAAGTTATTAAGGTTATTTGGGATATGAGGTTATTAATTAATGAAATGATTTTCTTATAACTTTGGGTTTTACTGTTGCATTTTGGAGATTAATTTATCAATTCATCATATAAAGTTTTATTCACCATGGGAAACATGTTACCATTTTTTAACCATTATGGTTTTGGTTAATGTTTAATGACTGATGTAATAGATATATTATACCTTTTATGATTATGTGGTCCTTAAATGTTTATTTTAGTGTTTTAGGCATGAAACTTCATCTTTAATACTCATTTTTTATGAAAGGATGGTATTATGGTTAAAATTGAGTAAAATATGAAATTGTACATGTCATATAAGTATATATCACTATGCTGTCTGTCTAGTTCGTTAAAAAATCCTTAAAATATATAAAAATCTTCATGGTATAAAAATTAATCATAGTACCTTCATTTCTGATGAACATGTGGTGTTTTCACTCATTAAATATTTATAATATTAAGGTCCTTAACTTTCTATTGATTATTAGATTTCATACGATCAATAAACTCTATCAAACCCATAAAATTTTAATCCTTTCTTATTTTTCAAAATATTATCTTCCCACCTTTTATCTATTATTTGGAATCATAGTATGTCTTATTCTAGAAGACCTTATATCCTTTTATCTCTAATCAATAGGTTGTTTTATAAACCCTTTTGATGATGTTAATTTCTCAAAAATTGTATTTTCAAATATTTATAATTTGATTACCAATATAAAGCTAACATTATGAGGAATACATTTATTAAATAGAGAGGATGTAAATGTAAGGACCCATCCTTAGACATGACAAACAAGAGGACCTTATTCCGGTCTAGGTTCAAGAAAATAGATGCATGCTTACAAAAAAATCAGAGATACAGCAGAAATTAAACAAAATGAATGATCATCTTGGATTCTGTGCGCTACAACAGGGATGACCAACTCAGGATCTCATGGAAACCTGTGAAAATCATTTCGAAAACGTAGGGCGGGCATTTAAAATACTGAGTAAGGGGTTTTGAAAAAAATAATACTTAATACGGCTTTTGAAAACTCCCTTTGATAATACATTCACATACTTAAAATAAATCCTTTAAAGGAAACATCGCCACTTTTAGAAGGTTACTAGAAATCATTTAGGGCATTTCATACACATGTATTTGAACATTTAAATGAAAGCTACTAAATGAACAAAGCAATCATGTTTTTATAAAAGTGTATTATTTTTACTAAGTAAAATAAGCATAACATGCAAGGTATCCAAGTACTACTAAGAATCAACATTATCATAGTTGCACATAAACAAATTCACTACAACTTATAAAAATGCACAATATGATATGATAAATGTAATGCTAACATTTTCATTAAAATTATGGAAGGAAAACTGATCATGATTTATCACTATTTCATCATATGACATGTCCACTTAATCTCATACTCATAGGTAATGGTTCTTAACCTAGGTTATTCAACTAGTCGAAATAATCACATGGTTGGTCATAGTCTAAAACATAGTGAGAAAATGTATAATTCCAGACTCATGTATTAATGTCAAGGCATCGTGCCATGAACTAAGGGTAAATACCCAATCTGACTGTCTCAAGAACTATTGATGCATCGAGGAACTTACTTTTACCGGTCTCCAACCCGGAGGGATTACTTTAACCAGTCCCAAACCTGGAGGGCTTTCTTTTAACTGGACCCCAACCCGGCAGTCCAATACATTCCTAATATGTCAATAATGTCTGATATTCAAGGTGTCCCATACCACTTTGAATATTTAATTTCCAATTGATATTACCCAAAAATACTCCAGTGTTTTTCTGAAAGCATTAGGCAAGCTTCTGAAAACAAAATAACTAATTCTGAGTCTGCTCGACTAATTATAGGCCATGTTGGATCCATGACCAATCCCTTCCTGTCTACAACACTCGAGTGTTGGGTTTTCTGAAAACTTTTTTAATCTTTCATTAAATATATATACATTTTCACTCGGTTTTCATATATTAAAACTTGTAAACAACATTTTATACATAAGATAGCACATAAAATGATGGATGATTAGGGTTTTCCACATGAGGTGATAAATGATGACTCTTAAAAATTATTATTATATCATGGAAATGAAATACTTAAAGAAAACACTTGCCATTAATTATTGTGATAAACATGTCTTCAAAATTTCAAATAAATTAAACCATAACTTTATTAACTAATAACATTCACCGCAATAGGTTCATCATGTAATAAAAAAAATAAAATAATATGACATGATAACTTGATCCCATAAACCATTAATCCTCTAATGTATTTTAACGAAACGAAAATACATTATTTTAAATTAGAAAACACATTAAAGGTATTGCCAAATAAACTTCTTTAACCAGATATGATTATTAGTGTATACTTATAAAAAAATTAAATGTTGGTTTTCCAAACCCAAAATTAATCATTTATTTAAAAACTTACATGTATCGAAGCATACAATAAGTCATGGTAATTATTATTTGAAAATAAGGTTTTTGGAAATTATACTGACAAAAACATATACACATAACCATATATACACTAAGTGTGTGTATTTGGGTTTTTACACAACAAGGTCCATTAATTCCTTACAAACTGAATATTTTAAACCATTAATCAATTACTCGATTGAAAATTAAATCCATATTAAGTTTATTATGTATGTATACATATAAAAGTATGGTTTTATAAACATAATCCCATTCATACCCTAGGCTTAGTTCGTAACTAAAACATTATTTAAGGATGGGTATTCATCACTTAAAACTCATAATTTGATATGTAATGGTTTGCGTATATGTATATAAGTATACTATTATATATACAATGTTAATAAAAGGGGTTTGGCATGATAAAAACAGATTCATAACATCCTTTATAAATATTTAACATACATAATCATTTTGGAAACCTAAAAAAAAGATTGGATTTGGGTTACACACACACACACACATATATATACTTATATACTAGATTATACATATATGTATATAATAGGTTTTTCTTAATGAAAACCATACAAGGTAAACCCTTTTATATATTATACTTGTAAGATCCTAAGTAACACACCAATAACCCATTTTTGAAAACCATAAAACAATAAAGCGTTTTCTATATATATACACATATACAAAAATATATATGCAGACTATATATATATATAGGTTTAGTAAAATAAAACCTAATGAAAATAATCTTTCTTAAAAAAAATAACTTAACAAACCCAAACGTCCAGTTTTTAGGAGCGTAGGTAGATCCAGAACTGAAAAGTAACATATAAAAATATATATGTATATAAACTGTATACCTATAACTATATAAAAAGGGTTTTCTTTAATAAACATAGCAAGGTAATCCCTTACAACATTATAAACTCTTGAACGCAAACATACGGTCTTAGAAATCATGAAATAGCTTGGATTTAATATACACATGAATATATCTATATGCAGTGAATTATATAAAAAACTGTATAATCGGTTTTTTTATAATAACAACAATTAAAAAAAGAGACCCCTTACATGGCTTAATACGAAGATGGAGTTGCAGAGAGCATGCTAGAGTTTGAGGAAGAGAGAAAATTTTTTAGGGTTTTCATGTAATAAGGGGTTTATATAAACTATTTTTATACATATTAAAATACTTTCTTAAATAATTATTTATAAACAAAGAAAAAACCACTTGACTATAGTGGATACAAACAAGGGTTATAATTGAAGATAATATTAAATAAAAAAAATCATTTCCAAATATAAATATTTTAAGAGGGTCTTACCTGAAAAGCTTTGGTTATGTAAAAATAAACAAATATAAACCCTGTACACTTGTGGGAAAACATCACAAAAGAACTGAGGAGAATTTCGGATAACTGGTGCGATGCAAATAGGTGTGGCGGGATAGGTTCAATGAAGGAGAAGGGTTAGAAAAAAAATGGACGGCTCAGATAATGTAGGATTGATCAAAGGGATGAAATAAACCCTAGTGTTTTTTTGGAGGAGGCCGATTAGATGATTAGAGGGGAAAACTAGGATTTCAATTCCTTTTCATGAGTGGTCTAAATGCATCCCACATATCCCAAAAAGAAGTCACGTATTGATTTTTATTGACACAAGTTTTTGTCTTTACTTTCCTAAATTTTTCTCTCCCACTTTTTAAAGTCTAACATGTTAATAATATATTATTATTTTGTTATATAATCATTACAATAATATATTATTATATTATGATTATTTAATGTTTTTTTAAATCAAGACTTATCATCATTTTTTTTATCATTCGTCCGTTTTTTTATTCAACATGAATAGATCATTTTTTATAACTAATTAAATATATATTTAAAATAAAAAGTTTAATAATTTTTTATTGGTATAAATTCGTTATATATATATATATACATATAATTTTAACATTTTTTTTAATTCTAAAATTTCATTTTTCATTTTCTTTTGTAAATAAAATTTTTAGATTCTCTTTTTTTAATCATGTTTTTAGATTGGTTTTTGTCAATCACGTTATCTTTGTGTCAAAGCCATCATTGCATATATATATATATATATATATATATATATATTATATCTTTGATTTTTTTTCATTGCAAATAAAATGAATTTATTATTATTTATAAAACATTTACATATTATTATTTTTACTTATATTATTTAAAAGGATTTTTAATTATAAAAATTTATCTATTATGTATTTATGTACCATATCATTAAATTTTATAAATCATAATATTAATAATTTTTATACAAAAGAAACTAATCATAAATATATAAATATAAACATATAAATTTATAAATAAAATAAAATTCAAATTATGAAAATATATTTATTCAAATATTATTATAAAATTTATCTATAAAACAATTATATATATATATATATAAATCATATTATATAATTATAATTTTATAAATTAAATTTTTATTTTGAAAATTCATAGTTTTTTTAATTTATTTGTAACATTATTCTATTTAAATTATAATTTATTTAAAATTATTCTTTCTTTACTGAAACTCGGGGCATTACAAAATCCCCCCTTAACAGAATTGCGTCCTCACAATTCGATCATTAATCTAAAAACAATTATGAATTTCTGTTTTCAGAATTTATAAAACTAAGATTGCTAGATTCCTGGACACTACCGTTGAACGACAACACCTATTTGAAAAGTTGTCTATACTGTTCCTCTGATACCAAGTGTAAGGACCCATCCTTAGACATGACATACAAGAGGACCTTATTCTGGTCTAGGTTTTGGAAAATAGATGCATGCTTACAAAAATATCAGAGATACAACGAAAATTAAACAAAATGAAATATCATCTTGGCTTCTGCGCGCTACAACAAGGACGACCAACTCAGTATCTCAAGGAATCCTATGAAAATCATTTCAAAAATGTAGGGTGAGCATTTAAAATACCCAGTAAGGGGTTTTGAAATAAAATACTTAATATGGATTTTGAAAACTCCATTTGAAAATACATTCACATACTTAAAATAAATCCTTTAAAGGAAACATCGCCACTTTATAAAGGTTACTAGAAATCATTTAGGGAATTTCATACACATGTATTAGAACATTTAAATAAAATCTTCTAAATGTACAAAGTAAGCATGTTTGTATAAAAGTTCATGATTTATACTAAGTAAAATAATCATAACATGCAAGGTATGCAAGTACTACTAAGCATCAACATTATCAGAGTTGCATATAAACAAATTCACTAAAACTTATAAAAATTCACTTTATGACATGATAAATGTAATACTAAAATTTTAATTAAAATTATGGAAGGAAAACTGATCATGATTTATCACCGTTTCATCATATGTCGCGTGCACTTAATCTCATACTCATAGGTAATGGTTCTTAACCTAGGTTATTCTACTAGTCGAAATAATCACATGGTTGGTCATAGTCTAAAAAATAGTGAGGAAAAATATAATGACGGACTCATGTATTAATGTCAAGGCATCGTGGCATGACCTAAGGGTAAATCCCCAATCTGACTGTCTCGAGAACTATCGATGCATCGAGGAGCTTAATTTTACTGGTCTGAAACCCGGAGGGCTTACTTTAACCAGTCCCTAACCTGGAGGGCTTTCTCTTAACCAGACCCCAACCCGGCAGTCCAATACATTCCTCATATGTCAATAAGGTTAGATATTCAAGGTGTCCCATAACACTTTGAATATTTAATTTCCAATTGATATTACCCAAAAATACTCTAGTGTTTTTCTGAAAGAATTAGGAAAGCTTCTGAAAAAAAAATAACTAATTTTGAGACTGCTCGACTAATTACTAGCCATTATGGATCCATGCCCAATCCCTTCCTGTCTACAACACTCGAGAGTGGGGTTTTCTGAAAACATTTTTAAGCTTGAATTAAATATATATACATTTTCACTGGGTTTTCATATATTAAAACCTGTAAACAACATTTGATACATATGATAGCACATAAAATGATGAATGATTAGGGTTTTCCACATGAGGTGATAAATGATCACTCTTAAAAATTATAATTATATCATGGAAATGAAATACTTAAAGAAAAAACTTTCCATTAATTATTGCAATAAAAATGGCATAAAACTTGCAAATAAATTAAACCATAACTTTATTAACTAATAACATTCACCGCAGTAGGTTCATCATGTAATAAAACAATAAAAGAATACGACATGATAACTTGATCTCACAAACCCTTAATCCTCTAATGTATTTTAAACAAAGGAAAATACATTATTTTAAATTAGAAAACACATTAAAGGTATTTCCAAATAAAATTCTTTAATCACACAAGCTTATTAGTGTATACTTATAAACAAATTACATGTTGGTTTGCCAAACACCAAATTAATAGTTTATTTAAAAACAAACATGTATCGAAGCATAAAATAAGTCATGGTAATTATTATTTGAAAATAGGGTTTTTGGAAATTATACTGACAAAAACATATACACATAACCATATGCACAATAAGTGTATGTATTTGGGTTTTTACACAACAAGGTCCATTAATTCCTGACGAACTAAATATTTCAAACCATTAATCAATTACTCGATTGAAAACTAAATCCATATTAATTTTATTACTTATGTATCCATATAAAATGAAGGTTTTATAAAAATAATCCCATTTATACCCAAGACATAGTTCGCAACTAAAACATTATTTAAGGATAGGTATTTATCACTTAAAAATCATAATTTTATTTGTATTGGTTTGCATATATGTATATAAGTGTATTATTATATATACAAAGTTAATAAAAGGGGTTTGGCATGATAAAAACTTATACATATCATCCTTTATAAATATTTAACATACATAATCAATTTAGAAACCTTAAAAACCGATTGGATTTGGGTTACACACACACACATATATATACTTATATACCAAATTATACACATATGTATATAATAGGTTTTGATTGATGAAAACCATAAAAGGTAAACTCTTTTATATATTATACTTATACGATCCTTAGTAACACACCAATAACCCATTTTTGAAAACCATAAAACAATGAAGAGTTTTCTATATATATATACATATACAAAATTGTATATGCAGACAATATATATATATATATATATATATAGGTTTAGTAAAATAAAACCTAATGAAAATAATCTTTCTTAAAAGAAATAACTTAACAAACACAAACGTCTAGTTTTTAAGAGTGTAGGTAGATCCAGAACTGAAAACTTAGATATAAAAATATATATGTATATAACCCGTATACCTATAACTATATAAAAAGGGTTTTCTTTAATAAACATAGCAAGGTAATCCCTTACAACATTATAATCTCTTGAACGCAAACGTCCGGTATTAGAAATCATGAAATAGCATGGATTTAAAATACACATGAATATATCTATATACATCGAATTATATTCAAAACTGTATAATCGGTTTTTGTATAATAACAACAATTAAAAAAAGAGACCCCTTACATGGCTTAAGATGAAGATGGAGTTGCAGAGAGCATGCTAGAGTTTGAGGAAGAGAGAAACAAATGTAGGGTTTTCATGTAATAAGGGGTTTATATAAACTATGTTTATACATATTAAAATACTTGCTTAAATAATTATTTATAAACAAATAAAAAACCACTTGACTATTGCGGATGCAAACAAGGGTTACAATTGAAGATAATATTAAATAAAAAAATCATTTCCAAATATAAATATTTTAAGAGGGTCTTACCTGAGAAGCTTGGGTTTTGTAAAAATAAACAAATATAAACCCTGTACACTTGTGGGAAAACATCACAAAAGAACTGAGGAGAATTTTGGCTAACTGGTGCGATGTAGAGAGGTGTGACGGGATAGGTTCAACGAAGGAGAATGGTTAGAAAAAAAATGGACGGATCAGATCATCTAGGATTGATCAAAGGGATGAAATAAACCCTAGTGTTTTTTTGGAGGAGGCCGATTAGATGATTGGAGGGGACAACTAGGATTTCAATTCCTTTTCATGGGTGGTCTAAACGCATCCCACATATCCCAAAAATAATTCATGTATTGATTTTTATTGACACACGTTTTTGTCTTTACTTTCCTAAATTTTTCTCTCCCACTTTTTAAAGTCTAACATGAAAATAATATATTATTATTTTGTTATATAATCATTAAAATAATATATTATTATATTATGATTATTTAATGTTTTTTTAAATCAAGACGTATCATCATTTTTTATCATTCGTCCATTTTTTTATTCAACATGAATAGTTTATTTTTTATAACTAATTAAATATATATTTAAAATAAAAAGTGTAATAATTTTTTATAGGTAAAAATTCGTTATATATATATATATACATATAATTTTAACATTTTTTTAATTCTAAAATTTCATTTTGCATTTTCTTTTGTCAATCACGTTTTTAGATTATCTTTTTTCAATCATGTTTTTAGATTGTTCTTTGTCAATCACGTTATCTTTGTGTCAAAGCCATCATTGCATATATATATATATATATATTATATCTTTGATTTTTTTTCATTACAAATAAAATATATTTTTTATTATTTATAAAACATTTTACATATTATTATTTTTACTTATATTATTTAAAAGGATTATTAATTATAAAAATTTATCTATTATGTATTTATGTACCATATCATTAAATTTTATAAAAAATAATATTAATAATTTTTATACAAAAGAAACTAATCATAAATATATAAATATAAACATATACATTTATAAATCAAATAAAATTCTAATTATGAAAATATATTTATTCAAATATTATTATCAAATTTATCTATAAAAAAATTATATATATATATATATATATATCAAATTATATAATTATAATTTTATAAATTAAATTTTTATTTTGAAAATTCATAGTTTTCTTAATTTATTTGTAACATTATTCTATTTAAATTATAATTTATTTAAAATTATTATTATTTTTACTGAAACTCGGGGCGTTATAATATCCCCCCTTAACAGAATTGCGTCCTCACAATTCGATCGTCAAACTAAAAACAATTATGAATTTTCATTTTCAGAATTTAGAAAATTAAGATCTCTAGATTCCTGGACACTACCGTTGAATGAAAACACCTATTTCAAAAGTTTTCTAGACTGTTCCTCTGATACCAAGTGTAAGGAACCATCCTTAGACATGACATACAAGAGGAACTTATTCCGGTCTAGGTTCTAGAAAATAGATGCATGCTTACGAAAACATCAGAGATACAACGAAAATTAAACAAAATGAAATATCATCTTGGCTTCTGTGTGCTACAACAAGGACGACCAACTCAGGATCTCAAGGAAACCTGTGAAAATCATTTGGAAAATGTAGGGTGAGCATTTAAAATACCCAGTAAGGGGTTTTGAAAAAAAATTCTTAATACGGATTTTGAAAACTCCATTTTAAAATACATTCAAATACATAAAATAAATCCTTTAAAGGAAACATCGCCACTTTACAATGGTTACTAGAAATCATTTAGGGCATTTCATACAAATGTATTAAAGCATTTAAATGAAATCTACTAAATGAACAAAGTAAGCATGTTTGTATAAACGTTCACGATTTCTACTAAGTTAAATAAGCATAACATGCAAGGTATGCAAGTACTACTAAGAATACACATTATCAGAGTTGCGCATAAACAAACTCACTAAAACTTATAAAAATTCACTTTATGAAATTATAAATATAATACTAACATTTTAATTAAAATTATGGATGGAAAAATGATCATGCTTTATCAGAGTTTCATCATATGCCATGTGCAATTAATCTCATACTCATAGGTAATGGTTCTTAACCTAGGTTATTCTACTAGTCGAAATAATCACATGGTTGGTCATTGTCTAAAAAATAGTGAGGAAAAATATAATGCCGGACTCATGTATTAATGTCAAGGCATCATGCCATGACCTAAGGGTAAATCCCAAATCTGACTCTCTCAAGAACTATCGATGCATCTAGAAGCTTACTTTTACCGGTCTGCAACCCAGAGGGCTTACTTTAACCAGTCCCCAACATGGAGGGATTTCTTTTAACCGGACCCCGACCCGACAGTCCAATACATTCCTCATATACCAATAAGGTCTGATATTCAAGGTGTCCTATACCACTTTTAATATTTAATTTTCAATTGGTATTACCCAAAAATACTCCAGTGTTTTTCTGAAAGCATTAGGAAAGCTTCTGAAAACAAAATAACTACTTCTGAGACTGCTCGACTAATTACTAGCCATGATGGATCCACGCCCAATCCCTTCCTGTCTACAACACTCGAGAGTCGGGTTTTCTGAAAACTTTTTTAAGCTTGCATTAAATATATATACATTTTCACTGGGTTTTCATATATTAAAACTTGTAAACAACATTTGATACATAAGATAGTACATAAAATGATGGATGATTAGGGTTTTCCACCTGAGGTGATAAATGATGACTCTTAAAAATTATTATTATATCATGGAAATGAAATACTTAGAGAAAAAAATTTCCATTAATTATTGCAGTAAAAATGTCATCAAACTTGCAAATAAATTAAACCATAACTTTATTAACTAATAACATTCACTATAAGGCCCTGGCCTTAAACATTACTTATTATTGAATTAAATGAGTAAATCACATTGAGGATCTTTTCAGGTTTAGATTTTTAGATAATTAGGGCATAACTATTACATCTCAAAGATTACAAAGTATACACTTCTAATAAGTTTCCGAAAATTAAAAACTCTTAAAAAGAAACATGTCTAGTTCCATGTTTTAGATAGCATGTCTTTCCTTGATCCCATCCTTAACCCTATTCATCTTTATGTCCTGTGGAAAACATTTCAAAAACTTGGGATGAGCATAAAAATCCCAGTAAAGGATACACAAAGAAGGAAAACTATTAGTTTTTCAAAAACAACAAGTAAACCATGAGTACTTTACCAAAGTAATACTTTTCACCTTTATGTAGTAGTAAAAACTCTTCACTGAATAAAAGACCATTATTTACCCTTTTGTAACCAAAAGATTTCAATAAAACCCATATAAATAACACATAACATATAAAGGTAACTTGGGACATAAACATACTTAAATGGAATAACCATACGGTCGACATCCACACATACTTAATGGAATAGCCATACGGTCGACTTCCATACCCAATGCATTATAGGTTATAACATAACCACCCATCCTGGTATTCATGACACCACCCATCATATGGTTTATCACGTAACCACCCGTAAAATGTCCAAGTACCATCATTAAACATAAAAATATTGAAAATATAAACATTTCAATAACAACATTTCATTTGCAATCACAATTAGTAATTCAAAGATATTGAATTAATCAATCCTTTTTCAAAAACCATATAAAAGTGATTTTTGAATCAAAGTGTCCCATACCACTTTGAAGTTTTTAATGGAATATTAATTTTAAAACATTAATGTCCATATAATTATATACTGAAAACCATTTTGAAAACATGGACATTAAAGATAAATATTTAGAATAATGAATCTTTAAAACATTTAAATCGATATTTTTGATAAAGAGTTTTTAACAAAATGAGAGACTTTTGAATACAAATAATTGCGGAATAGAACTTAATCCGAGCTTTATAATATCATGAGAATAAAGGGATTCATGATATAATATGTCAAAGGATAGTATACAGACCATATAAGAGTGAATTGGTTCATAACAACAACGAAGTCTCAATGGAAATGTAAACTGAGATGAAATCGATTATAAAGATGGTATCCTTAAATTAAGGATAAATATATCACATAATTATGTGTGAGAAATATAAATACACCCAATATAAGTGGATATTATGTGTGAAACAATAAGAGGTCATTCACACATATTCATATGATGAAATATTCAAGAAGTACAAGTTGAATCCAAAGAAATCGAAATTGGGTTAAGACGTTCCCTTGTAAAAATTCGACAGCCTAACGGTGTCACTTCAAAATTCAGAAAATTAGTCGATGAGAGAGTGAATGGTATCTCATCACATGGACATAAACTTTACATAAATAAGGACATAGAAGAACATATCCCAAAATAATAATATTTAAATTAAAAGACATAACAAAAGAAGTCTTTTAAAAAGAGGAGGGTGAAAGGTTCCCTTACCGACTTGGGTAACTTTTGAAACGTACACCCCATGAAAGAAGGACTATAAAACATTGATGTAAATAATCATAAACGAAAGTATATTACACAATTATTAGAATAATGGGCAGTACATAAACCACTCAAAGGAAATGGTGGAAAATGTAGCATAAATCTTACGGGAATAAAAGTGAGATGAAAAATCCCTTACGAAAACTCGGCAGCCTAACGACGCCACTTAAAACATCCAAAAATGGATTTATGAGATCAAATAGGGTATCTCGTAATATGAACATAAAAATTAAAGAATGAGGAATATATAATAACATCCCCAAACATAAGAAAGATGATATTAAAAGAAATGACATAAAAGGGAGTACTTAAAAAGAAAGAGAGTGGTAGGATCCCCTACCTCAAGTCTGACTTGTCTTGTTTGTTTCTTTATAATCCTGAATAATAAACTTTGGTCAATTTATATTTTCTTAAAGAAATCTTTTAAATATTATTATTCAGTTCATATCACATATTATAATTTTATAATAATTGGTTAATAATGTGAGTTCATATCAGACGTTTTTGTCGATGTTTGGTACATGAGTCAAAAATGAACTTGTTTGAAAATGATTGTCCATGTTGTTATAAGTAAATCATCTCCAAAATAGTATTAATGATTTTAATATCATATATATCCAGTAAATATTCATTTTATACTACTCCATAACATTTGGAGAAAAAAATAAATGAAATACACCGTTCATGGAGACGGTAGGCCGTACGTACGCATGAACGCTACTTTCATTTCTTTGTCATATTAATGGAATTAAAAATAATTGAGAGATATATATATTATAATTACAGTATAATATATATTTTATATAGGTCACATATTTTCATTAATTTCATTTTTTATACATTCCATGTATTGCATGAACGAGTCACATCACTTGAGGGGGCTGTAGTCCACACTTCCTCGTATGAAATTATCGGATTTGGACAACATGAAAAGCATAAATGCATGTTTTAAATATAAAATTCAGAATCATATAGAAAAAATAAATACAATATATATCATATATAAAATATAGTGAAATCATAATGACCACCATTAAAGGTGTTAAGAGAATATTGAACAATCATCGCTTCGTGAGGCAAAAATTCTCCATCCACAGAAATAGTATGTTCTTTAGCCATTATACGAAGGTGTGTGTAAGTGTAGCTCGAATCCTTAACATAAAAACATCCTATTATATTGAAGATACTGTTTTTGTTACAAAATAAAGTAATAAAAAGTGTTTAGAGGGTTGGAGAAGCAAAATAATACATAAGAACACAAGAGAAGACACTACCTTTAAAACGGGTAACTCTTTTTGATTTGAGCTCAAAGGATTCCCTGGAAAGCTTTTTGCCCAATGTGAGGCTTCTAGCAGTAATAGAGAGATGTGGAGAGACAAAATTGGCAGGGTTTGGCCGATCCAAAGACTTGAGAGGTGTGGGTAAGGTGGTAGAGGTGAGGGCCTTTTATAAGAGGAGAGGAGGGGCACTCTTAGAACGTTATAAAAGGTTACTTTATTATAAAATTCTTTTCGGATTTCAAAGGTCCCAAAATTATATATATCAATTATAAGGTGATAAGAGTTCGAAATCCACCCATCCAACAGGTTTTTGAAAAGTGTAGGTCTTCTATTTTACGTTATCTTTTCATTTTATTTAAATCGTTAAATAATGAGGTAATCACTGCATCATCATGGTGTCATAAATAATTTAATTTATATAATGTCTAAAAATAATAGAAAAAATATCATGATGTAGGAAATATTTTTATATTACTAATGAATATTTATATTCAAACATATGACTTGTATAACCCCATTTAAATTTTTGTTTAGTAAAACAACTCATGTTTGTGATATTTTTATTTTCACTTTAAATAAAAAGTTATTAATGTCATTTTCCTACCAATGTGGCTCCATGGGGTCCCCAAGTTGACCCATGGATTGTCTTGGTCGGAAATGTTACATAAAATAAGGGTAGGACATGTGTCAAAGTCATTTAATATTATTAAAACATTATTTTTACCTTAAACTACACTAATTACCTCTAATCGCGATTAAAAACTTAAAAGTTACTATTCACCAAAAAATTATTTTAATCCCATTGAAACACATTTTACTTACTAATGACAACCATGTATGTAGGATTTTTAAAATTCAAGACACAGAGATGGTAAATTTTCATTTAAACGAAAAATCAGTTTTTTAAGTACCACTTAGTGGTTTCACTATTCATCAAAAATTGATGTTTTTCAGAAAAATACCAAAAATTCACCCTAAGCTATATTTGATATTCCGAATTCAAAAATGATGTATATTTTACAAAATTCAAAACATATAAGTTTCATTAATTAATTTAATAATTAATTCCCGCTGTCAAAACAAATAGCGTGTTCTTAAGAAACAATATCTATTAAAAGATTAACACTAGTTTAAGTCCAATTTTCAAAGTGAAATTAATTACAATGACCACAATTAGATTAAATGGAAAAAATATATTCTAAATAGACTTTAATATCAATTAAAAATATAATCTATCTATATAAATAAATTAGATTAAAAGGAGGCTTTGAATTAAAATGCAATATTTTCACTAAAAATAATCTTTATCGGAAAAATAACAAAAATTTACACAAAGTAAATTTTGATGTCCAGATTCTAAATAAGGATTTTATTTTTTCAAATAGAACATATAAAATTGTAAAAAGTATATTTAAAAAGGGTTCTACATCAAAAGGCGGTTAATCAAACTTTTAAAGAATATTAGAAGATTTATGCTTAAAATTGGATTCATTTGCATTTTACGCCTCTAACATTTATTGGATAAAAGTAAAAATATTTTACAGACATATATAATAATTTTGTACTTATTTCCGTTATTTAACACCGTTATAATGGCTAGGAGTTAACTACCATTTAAAATAATATTATTTTATTATTAGAGTGCAATGTAAGATTTCAAAGAATCTCGTTGTTGCGTATTGGGTACGCCATCGAGCATAGAGTTCCCTTTAAAGTAATATTAATATTTTATTCCCAAATATGGATAAATATAAAAATTTCATATTCTTTATTTACCTGGGGTGTTACATCCTTCCCCCCTTTTGGGAATTGCGTCCTCACAATTTTAAAAAAATTGGGCTTGGAAACTTCATTGAAAATCCCAAATCGGAACAAGAGTCTCTTAAACTATCACTTTAAAATAAAGAAAGAGGAGTACAGAGGTCACCCGAGCTAACCCATACTAGGATTCCATGTATGAAAACATGGAAATGGAGGAGAAAACAAAGGGTCATGTTCTGAGGGAGAGTGATATAAAGCATGTTTAGGAGAAAGTTAACCACTAGAAAATCAGAAACTTGTGATGGGTTAAACGGTATTTGATTCCCTAGTAGGAAAAATTAACAAACAAAATTTTTGTTTTAAGTTACTTTTCACTGAGGAATTTATTTATGAGCTTAACTAAAACATAAGGAAACATACTTAATTGTCATGTTGACTTTCAAATTTTACTAGATTTCTTACACGAACTCATATTTTCTCCAAAAGATGAGTATTTAGGATGATTTGTTTACATTAAGAGAGATATAATCAACTTCTAGAGAATCACCTAATCCACAAAAGAGAACTGTATACTTCCCATGTCTTTAGACCTTAACCAAAAATAAAACCAAAAAGGTTAGTATGAGATCAGACAATACCCAAAAAGGATAATCCTTTATAAAAAGGAAATCTATTCTTAATCTCCAAAATTTGTCCAAAAAGACCCAAAGTTCAACGAAGACCAAAAGTAAACCAAACTAAGATTGAAACCCAAATATTTCAAGTATTTAATCACATAATATTCTAAGTTAAATCGTAACATTTATCTCCAAACAACATCAGTTGCTCTTAAAGTCTCGTATTGAAAAGTAATTAACCTAATCACATATCCTCCATGATAGGTTAATAATTTCCATAGATAACCCAAAATCGACTTACTCTTAATTCATAAAATCATCTAACTAAAACGAATTAGTCAAACTAACCAGGGTCTTCACGTAGTCCAGTGGTAGGTGATAAATACCAGTCACACTTTGGTTGTGGGTTTGATTCCCACATCTTTGTCTGACGCGACAGGTTGTCACATGTTCTGCGTGTTGTGCTTTTTCCAAAACTACATAATTCTTAAAACATTCCCCAAAACAAGATAAAATCTTCAAAAATGATCATAACATATTTTAACCTCAATTTTATCTCATGTCTTTCATTTTCCATCATATCATAGAGTAACCCATAATTACCTAAAAAGTAAGGATCATATAAACCCTAATGGTTACCTTTATAATTATTACATGAACTTCCACATCGAGTTTCTTCTCTCGTACATGATGCATTAGAGAACTCACCAAGGTTCAAGTGGTTGATCATGACTCCTGATAGTTGATTTAGAATAACCATGATATTTCTCATTGAATCCCTCATTTCATCCAGTCTCTTAATCAGAGAACCACCACAGTTTCATTCAAACCCATTTTCACTTTGGTGCCTGCTAGATCCATCCATTTACTAAAACCAAAAAATGTCAGTGTGAGTATATCAACAAAATCATCATGTACTAATGAAAAAGATAATCACTAAGATATACTTACTCATTCAATTTATCTAAAAACTATGACTCTTTCTGAAATCCTAGCCATTATAGAAATTTCACTTATGCTTATAGAATACCCTAACCTCTAAAGCTATCTAAACCGGCCTTTGATACCAACTATAAGGCCCCGACCTTAAACATTACTTATTATTGAATTAAATGAATAATTCACATTGAGGATATTTTCAGGTTTATATTTTTAGAGAATTAGAACATAACTATTACATATCAAAGATTACAAAGTATACAATTCTACTAAGTTTCCATAAAATAAAAACTCTTAAAAAGAAACATGTCTAGTTCCATGTTTTAGATATAACGTCTTTCCTTGATCCCATACTTGACCCTATTCATCTTTAAGTCCTGTGGAAAAAATTTCAAAAACATGGGATGAGCATAAAAAGCCCAGTAAAGGATACACAAAGAAGGAAAACTGTTAGTTTTTCAAAACCAACAAGTAAACCATTAGTACTTTACCAAAGTAATACTTTTCACCTTTATGAAGTAGTAAAAACTATTCACTGAATAAAAGACCATTACTTACACTTTTGTAACCAAAAGATTACCATAAAACCCATATAAAGAACACATAACATATAAAGGTAAATTGGGACATAAACATACTTAAATAGAATAACCATACGGTCGACTTCCACACATACTTAATGGAATAGCCATACGGCCACCTTCCATACCCAATGCATTGGAGGTTATAACGTAACCACCCGTCCTGGTATTCACGGCACCACCCGTTATATGGTTTATCACGTAACCACCCGTAAAATGTCCATGTACCATCATTACACATAAAATATTGAAAATATAAACATTTAAATAACAACATTTCATTTGCAATCACAATAAGTACTTCCAAGATATTGAATTAATCAATCCATTTTCAAAAACCATTTAAAAGAGATTTTTGAATCAAAGTTTCCCATACCAGTTTGAAGCTTTTAATGGAATATTAATTTTAAAACATTAATTTCTATAAAAATAAATACTGAAAACCATTTTTAAAACATGTACATTAAAGATAAAGATTTTGAATAATGAATCTTTAAAACATTTAAAATGATATTTTTGTTAAAGAGTTTTTAACAAAATGAGAGACTCTTGAATACAAATAATTGCGGAATAACATTTAATCCAAGCTATATAATATCATGAGAATAAAGGGATTCATGATATAATATGTCAAAGGACAGTATACACACCATATAAGAGTGAATTGGTTCATAACAATAATGAAGTGTCAATGGAAATGTAAATTGAGATGAAATCCATTATAAAGATGGTATCCTTAAATTAAGGATAAATCTATCTCATAATTATGTGTGAGAAATATAAATACACCCAATATAAGTGGATATTAAGTGTGAAACAATAATAGGTCATTCAAACATATTCATAGGATATCATTTTCAAGAAGTACAAGTTGAACCCAAAGAAATCGAAATTGGGTTAAGACGTTCCCTTATAAAAATTTGACAGCCAAATGGTGTCACTTCAAAATTCAGAAAATTAGTCGATGAGAGAGTGAATGGTATCTCATCAATTGGACATAAAATTTACGTCAATAATAATATATAAGAACATATCCCAACATAATAATATGTAAATTAAAAGACATAACAAAATAAGTCTTTTAAAAAGAGGAGGGTGAAAGGTTCCGTTACTGACTTGGGTAACTTTCGAAACCTACACCCCATGAAAGAAGGACTATAAAAAATTAATTTAAATACTAATAAATGAAATTATATTACACAAATATTAGAATAATGGGAAGTACATACACCACTCAAAGTAAATGGTGGAAAATTTAGCATAAATCTCACAGGAATAAAAGTGAGATGAAAAATCCCTTATGAAAACTCGGCAGCCTAACGACGCCACTTAAAACTTCCAAAAATGGATTTATGAGATAAAATAGGTTATCTCATAATATGAACATAAAAATTACATAATTATTAATATAAAATAACATCCCCAAACATAAGAAAGATGAGATTAAAAGAAACGACATAAAAGGGAGTACTTAAAAACAAAGAGAGAGGTAGGATCCCTTAACTCAAGTCTGACTTGTCTTGTTCGTTTCTTTATATTCTTGAATAATAAACTTTGGTAAATTTATATTTTCTTAAGGAAATCTTTTAAAGATTATTATTCAGTTCATATCACATATTATAATGTTATAATAATTGTTTAATAATGTGTGTTTATATTAGACATTTTTGTCGATGTTTGGTACATGAGTCAAAAATGAACATGTTTGAAAATGATTGTCCATGTAGTTATAAGTAAATCATCTCCAGAATAGTATTAATGATTTAAATATCATATATATCAAGTAAATATTCATTTTATACTACTCCATAACATTTGGAGATAAAAACAAATGAAATGCACCGTTCATGGAGATGGTAGGCCGTACGTACGCATGAACGCTACTTTCATTTCTTTGTCATATTAATGGAATTAAAAATAATTTGTAGATATATATATTATAATTAAAGTATAATATATATGTTATATAGGTCACATATGTTCATTAATTTCTTTCTTTATACATTCCATTTATTGCATGAATGAGTCACATCACTTGAGGGGGCGGTAGTCCACACTTCCTCGTATGAAATTATCGCATTTGCACAACACAAAAAGCATAAAGGAATGTTTTAAATATAAAATTCAGAAGCATATAGAAAACATAAATACAATATATATCATATATAAAATACAGTGACATCATAATGGCCACCATGAAAGGTGTTAAGAGAAGATTGAACAATCATCGCTTCGTGAGGCAGAAATTCGCCATCCACAGAAACGGTATGTTCATTAACCATTAGACGAAGCTGTGTGTAAGTGTAGCTCAAATAATTCACATAAAAACATCCTAGTATATTGTAGATAATAGTGTTGTTACAAAAGAAAGGAAAAAAATAGTTTAGAGGGTTTCAGAAGAAAAAACAAAAGAACACAAGAGAAGACACTACCTTTAAAACGGGTAACACTTTTTGATTTGAGCTCAAAGGCTTCCTTGAGAAGACTTCTGCCCAAAGTGAGGCTTCTAGGAGTAAGAGAGTGATGTGGAGAGACAAAATGGGCAGATTTTGGCCGAGCCAAAGGCTTGAGAGGTGTGAGTAAGGTGGTAGAGGTGGGGACCTTTTATAAGAGGAGAGGAGGGGCACTCTTGGAATGTTATAAAAGGTTACTTTATTATAAAATTATTTTCGGATTTTAAAATATCCAAAATTATATATTTAGAGGATAAGGTGATAAGAGTTCGAAACCACCCATCCAATAGGTTTTTGACAAGTTTAGGTCTTATATTTTACATTATCTTTTCATTTTATTTAAATCGTTAAATAATGAGGTAATCACTACATCATCATGGTGTCATAAATAATTTAATTTATATAATGTATAAAAATTATAAAAAAAATATCATGATGTAGGAAAGATTTTTATATTTCTAATGAATATTTATAGTAAAAAATATGACTTGTATAACCACATTTAAAAATTATTTTAGTAAAACAACTCATGTTTGTGATATTTTTATTTTAACTTTAAATAAAAAGTTATTAATGTCATTTTCCTACAAATGTGGCTCCATGAGGTCCCCAAGTTGACCCATGGATTTTCTGGTTTGGCCATGACACATCCAATAACGTTAGGACATGTTTCAAGGTCATTTCATATTATTAAAACATTATTTTTACCTTAAACTACACTAATTACTTCTAATCGCGATTAAAAACTTAAAAGTTACTATTCACCAAAAAATTATTTTAATCCCATTGAACCACATTTTACTTCCTAATGACAACCATGTATGTCGGAGTTTTGAAATTCAAGACACAGAGGTGGTAAAATTTCATTTAAACGAAAAATCAGTTTTTTAAGTACCACTTAGTGGTTTCACTATTCATCAAAAATTGAAGTTTTTCAGAAAAATACCAAAAAATCACCCTAAGCTATATTTGATATTCCGAATTCAAAAATGATGCCCATTTTAGAAAATTCAAAACATATAAGTTGCATTAATTAATTTAATAATTAATTTCCGCTGTCAAAACAAATAGCGTGTTTTTAAGAAACAATATCTATTAAAAGATTAACACTAGTTTAAGTCCAATTTCAAAGTGAAATTAATTCCAATGACCACCATTGGATTAAATTGTAAAAATATATTCTAAATAAACTTTAATATAAATTAAAATTATAATCTATCCATATAAATAAATCAGATTGAAAGGAGGTTTTGAATTAAAATGCAACATTTTCACTAAAAATGATCTTTATCGGAATAATAACAAAAATTTACACAAAGTAAATTTTGATGTCCAGATTCAAAAGAAGGATTTAATTTTGTCAAATAGAACATATAAAATTGTCAAAAGTATATTTAAAAAGGGTTCTCCATCAAAAGGTGGTTAATTGACCTTTTAAAGAATATTAGATGATTTATGCTTAAAATTGGATTCATTTGCATTTTATGCCTCTAACATTTATTGGATAAAATTAAAAATATTTGACAAATATATATAATCATTTTGTAGTTAGTTCTGTTCTTTCCCACCATTATAATGGCTAGGCGTTAACTACTATTTAAAATAATATTATTTTATTATTAGAGTGCAACGTAATATTTTAAAGAAACTCGTTGTTGCGTATTGGGTACGTCATCGAGCATAGCGTTCCCTTTAAAGTAATATTAATATTTTATTCACAAATATGGATTAATATAAAAATTTCATATTCTTTATTTACCTGGGGTGTTACATTCACCACAATAGGTTCATCATGTAATAAAACAATAAAAGAATACGACATGATAACTTGATCTCACAAACCTTTAATCCTCTAATGTATTTTAAACAAACGAAAATAAATTATATTAAAATAGAAAACACATTAAAGGTATTTCCAAATAAACTTCTTTAATCAGACAAGCTTATTATTGTATACTTATAAAGAAATTACTTGTTGGTTTACCAAACACCAAATTAATAGTTTATTTAAAAACATACAAGTATCAAAGCATAAAATAAGTCCTGGTAAATATTATTTGAAAATAGGGTTTGTGGAAATTATACTGAGAAAAACATATACACATAACCATATATACAATAAGTGTGTGTATTTGGGGTTTTACACAATAAGGTCCATTAATTCCTGACGAACTGAATATTTCAAACCAAAAATAAATTACTCGATTGAAAACTAAATTCATATTAAGATTATTACGTATGTATCCATATAAAATTAAGGTTTTATAAACATAATCCCATTTATACCCAAGACTTAGTTCGCAACTAAAACATTATTTAAGTAAATGTATTTGTCACTTAAAAATCATAATTTTATTTGTATTGGTTTGCATATATGTATATAAGTGTATTATTATATATACAAAGTTAATAAAAGGGGTTTGGCATGATAAAAACTTATTCACATCATCCTTTATAAATATTAAACATACATAATCAATTTCGAAACCTTAAAAACAGATTGGATTTGGGTTACACACGCACACACACACACACACACATATATACTTATATACCCGATTATACATATATGTATATAATAGGTTTTGCTTAATGAAAACCATACAAGGTAAACCCTTTTATATATTATACTTATACGATCCTTAGTAACACACCAATAACCCATTTTTGAAAACCTTAAAACAATGAAGCGTTATATATATATATATAAAACTTTATATGCAAACAATATATATATATATATATATAGGTTTAGTAAAATAAAACCTAATGAAAATAATCTTTCTTAAAAATATAACTTAAAAAACACAAACGTCCAGTTTTTTGGAGCGTAGGTAGATCCAGAACTGAAAACTAACATATAAAAATATATATGTATATAACCTGTATACCTATAACTATATAAAAAGGGTTTGATTTAATAAACATTGCAAGGTAGTCCCTTACAACATTATAAACTCTTGATGACAAACGTCCGGTATTAGAAATCATGAAATAGCTTGGATTTAAAATACATATGAATATATATATATATATACAGAAAATTATATACAAAACTGTATAATCAGTTGTTGTATAATAACAACAATTAAAAAAAGAGACCCCTTACATGTCTTAATATGAAGATGGGGTTTCAGAGAGCATGCTAGAGTTTGGGGAAGAGAGAAAAAATGTAGGGTTTTCATGTAATAGGGGGTTTATATAAGCTATGTTTACACATATTAAAATACTTGCTTAAATCATTATTTATAAACAATGAAAAAACCACATGACTGTTGCGGATGCAAACAAGGGTTATAATTGAAGATAATATTAAATAAAAAAATTATTTCCAAATATAAATATTTTCAGAGAGTCTTACCTGAGAAGCTTGGGTTTTGTAAAAATAAACAAATATAAACCCTGTACACTTGTGGGAAAACATTAAAAAAAAACTGAGGAGAATTTCGGCTAACTGGTGCGATGCAGACAGGTGTGGCGGGAGAGGTTCAATGAAGGAGAGGGGTTAGAAAAAAAAAGACGGCTCAGATCATCTAGGATTGATCAAAGGGATGAAATAAACCCTAGTGTTTTTTTGGAGGAGGCCGATTAGATGATTGGTGGGGACGACTAGGATTTCAATTCCTTTTCATGGGTGGTCTAAATGCATCCCACATATACCAAAAAGAATTCACGTATTTATTTTTATTGACACATGTTTTTGTCTTTATTTTCCCAAATTTTTCTCTCCCACTTTTTAAAGTCTAACATGTTAATAATATTTTTTTTATATAATCATTAAAATAATATATTATTATATTATGATTATTTAATGTTTTTTTAAATCGAGACTTATCATCATTTTTTTATCATTTATCTTTTTTTACTCAACATGAATAGATCATTTTTTTATAACTAATTAAATATATATTTAAAATAAAAAGTGTAATAATTTTTTATAAGTACAAATTCGTTTTACATATATATACATATAATTTTAATGTTTTTTATTCTAAAATTATCTTTTGCATTTTATTTTTTCAATCATGTTTTTAGATTCTCTTTTGTCAATTATGTTTTTAGATTCTTTTTTTTCAATCATGTAATATTTGTGTCAAATCCATCATTGCATATATATATATATATATATATATATATTATATCTTTGCCTTTTTTTCGTTGCAAATAAAATGTATTTATTATTATTTATAAAACATTTACATATTATTATTATTACTTATATTATTTAAAAGGATTATTAATTATAAAAATTTATCTATTATATATTTATGTACTATATCATTAAATTTTATAAAACATAATATTAATAATTTTTATAAAAATGAAACTAATCATATATATATATATAAATATATACATATACATTTATAAATGAAATAAAATTATAATTATGAAAATATATTTATTCATATATTATTAGCAAATTTATCTATAAAACAAGTATATATATATGTCATATTATATAATTACAATGTTATAAATTAAATTTTTATTTTGAAAAATCATAGTTTTCTTTATTTATTTGTAACATTATTCTATTTAAATTATAATTTATTTAAAATTATTCTTTTTTTACTAAAACTCGGGGTGTTACAGTAATACCCTAAGATATAAAAATAGGAAAACTATGTTTGATTGTGTATTCGATATGAAACATTGAACTTAAATGACTAGTGATATATATAAGCATTATAACATATCCAAAATTTGGTGGGTATAAATTTTTTATCTAATTTATGATACTTATATATATATATAAATTTCTTACTCAATTTGAATTATTTATAATTTTTAATTAAATATTAAATTATTTTTTTTCAATGTAGTGTTATTTTTTAAAAATATGTTTTCTTCAAAGATGATTTTTATTATTTTTTTGTAAAAAAATATTATAAATAATTTATGGTTAGTTTAGAGAATTGATTTGGAAAAATGAATTTATTTTTTGGAATTCCATATAAAAATTTAATTTGGGCGAAATCTTTTTATTCTTTAGAAAATATCATTTTTTCAGTGAATAGTGAAAATACCAATTTTTGTAAAAAAGTCACTTCTTTTTAAAAAAAATTAGGAATTTAAATGTACCAATATGTTTTTAATATGATATAAAGTAATATAATTATTATATAGTTATATATAATCCACATTATTACTTTTTAATCAAATTTATATTGGATTATAATACAAGTTTGTTTTTGGTTTTAAAAATGGGATTTCTCTAAAAACTATTTTAAATTGGATAAATTTTATCCTTTTAAGTTAATTAAAATAAAACCTAATGAGAATTTGTTTAAATTAAAATTTTATAATATATTTAGATATATATTAATTGATATTCATACAATTATTATTGTTAATCATTGATTTAAAATAAATCCATCTTTTCCTTGAAAAATACACTTTCTGAGAACTGTTTTTTGTCACATATGTGGGTTCTGTTTGAAATTTAATTTTTCCACATAAATAAATTTAATTTAGTAAAATGGATAAAATATTATTAATAATAGTAATTTATAATTTCTACTATGTTCAATTTATAAATTTTCCATAATTAATTTTAAAAACAATTAAAATTAATTACCATGGTTAAAGAAAACATTTGTTTATAGGGGGGTTAAACTAAAACGGCAAGGGATAAATGAGGTAATCACTTTTATAAAAAAATATTTTATAGTAATAAATAGAAATTATCATGTATAGGACTCTATAATACTCTTTTTTGGACCATTTTAATGGAAAAAAATGTGGGCTCATCTTTTTATTTTCAGAAGTTACAAGTGTGTTACCCGCATCAATTATAAAAGGCCACCCACTCTTATTTATTATTAAAACCCTAGAAACATGTTTATTCATACAAAAAATAAATAAATAACTTCCAAAAATTAATCCAAGAATCCTAGAATGATTTTTTTCATAATTTTATTCTTGGAATACTTTCGGTATAATCCTAAAAAGGTGGGTTTAAAAGAGGTGAAATTCATAAGTATGCATTTTTTATTTCTTCTTCCACACCAGAAAAATACTATTCAACTATGATATTATTGTAATAAAAGTATATATTATATAATTAATTTTTTTTATATTAATGGTATAATAAACATCAATTTCTTCTTCTATCAAATTGGATATGAAATCATCATTCAGGTGTGTGATAGACTACCACCAAGCAAACAAATGTCATTAATTTTCCATAATCATCTATCATGGATTGTTTTAATTATGTATTTAAATAATATATATGATATTTTTAAAATATTTATACTTATTTAATTTTTATATCACATATACATTCTTACTCTCCATTCTGTTGGAGATAAGATAATGTCACTAGTGTGTATGAAGGACTACCATGCCAAGAAGCGACGTGATTTATTTTTCACTAACACATCCCATTGATGATAATAATGAAAATATTAATGAATATATGTGATATAATTGAATTAATATTGTTAATATAAAATATTTATCATTGTTAAAATATAATTTTTCATTTTTTCTAACATTGGAAAATGATAACATCATTTGTGTACGTGTGGACTACCACCTTCAAGAAGAGATGTGATTATTTCTTCATCAGCATACCAAAAGAATTATATATATATATATAATAATATTTAATGAAATTATATGGTATTTATGATGTTATGATCATTATTTAAATATAAAATTGTAGATACCTTCTTTTCATAATGATTTTTGGAGAATGGAAACATTATTAATGCGTACCTACGACCTACCATCTCCATGATCATAATGTAGTTCATTTTTCATTATAACATTATTGGTTAATTTTTAATGTATAATTGATTAATATATATGAAAATTATTTCATGATAATTATCCTGTATATTTTCAAATAATTCACACTTTTACCACAGTCAACACACGTAAATTGTTTTAAACGAATGAATCAAACTTTCACAAAACACCCGACATGAAAATGAATCGTTAAGTATTCAAATATGTCATTATAAAGAAGTTAAAAAATAATATTCAAGTATAAGTTTCTAAATTTGGATAAGTTTATTAATAAATAAATTAATTAATTTAAGCTTATAATATAATAGTTAAAGGGCATACAAAGAATGTTCGGACTTGAGGCAAGGGTTTCTCGTCTTAGTTTTACTTCAGTGATACATATACCGAATTCACAGTTATTTGTTATTTTGTAGGGTATATAGTGTCCATTTTACATGTAATAGAATTAATATGGAATAAATCATGGTATTTTATGTTTCAATTTTATTTAAGAATTCCAATGGGAGTTACATGAATATTAATAAGTTGTAATGAGTTTATTAACTCAATTTATTTTCAGTGGATTATAAAACATCATCATTGGATCTATTATGATATTATTATGTTTGAATTGATATATAAATTCTATTATTATATATTTAGAAACTTTTTTATGGATTTAAGTTTTTCACCCATAATCTCTACATTAATTAACTCTCAATTTAGTGACACGATTATTGTATGGGTTAATCATCTCAAATTCCATTCTTTGAGACATCTATTGATGATATGAACATATTTAATTTATGAGGTGTATATAATGAGTATTTTAGAGTTTAATATAATATATAATTTTATGTTAATTATATTTAATGTTTCCAATGATTATATTAATTCTTAGGGATTATATTAAAAGATTTACTAAAGTGGAACATGAATTATATTAGAATATTTTTTTGTTCAAGATTTTATATGTTCATGTTTCATTTAGAGGAAATAATATGATATTATTTACATGAAACCCATTTATTTTACTCTAATATGGTTATGAATTTTGGGAAGAAGTTTAATTTCCATTCTCTACATTATTGATCTAAGAAGCATCAATAAATTCATTTTTAAGTGATACCAATCAAGTATTGTATTTTAGATTTGGTATATTTATCTTCCATATCTATTTTTTTAAAAATGTTTTAAAAAAATGTTATTTCTAAAAATAAATTATTTATTAAATATATTTTAAATTTTAGTTGTCTTTATTTTAAATGTTTTTAAAATGATAGTTATTAACATTTTCCAAATGAGGAACTTTTAACTCCCTTTTACAAAAATATTTTAAAATACTTATTTTTAAGATTTAAATCATGAATATATTATCCCTCTTTATTGAAATTTATTTTATTTGAATCTTATATTAGATATATCCAAGGATATTTTCAAGGGAATTTTTTGTAAAAATATTTTTTGATTTTTGAGTTTTTAAAAGTTATTTTCAAACTGAAAAGGTTAATTTACTCAAGAATTTAATTACTGATCCTTTTATGGTATTTTTATTAAATAAATTTCAAAATCCTTTGTTTTTACTAATTATCCACTAGTGATATTTTTATTCATACCATCCTCATTATTTATCAGGAAAGAATAATATTTTTTCAGAGCTATATACATGGATCTCTTTCCATTTCCATATGTTAATCGTGTTCTGAAAATAAAAATGGTTTATTTAAGGGTTATACAATGATGTGTGAGATTAATTATTTTATAATTATCTTATGGTTCTTGGTAACTGAATATGTTGATTATTTTTTATGTTATAAACCAAGTATTGATGGTTACATTATAAACTAAGGATATGTAGTTCCATGATAAACCATGGATGGTTGGTTATGTTATTAATAAAGGATAGGTGAGTTTGTTATATCTATCCAAGGAATTAGGTACATTAGAGATAAAATTTGGCCATACTGGATATTCTATTTGTATGAGTGATATTCTAAAAATATTCCCATGATACCCATAAATTTTAGCTATTCTTTCTATTTTTTGATAATTTTTCTTATAATCAAGATTAATTTACAAGGATCATGATTATTGATTATGATGGCACTCTACATTGTTAAATACATATGACATGTTTCATGTTTAATGATCTAGGTGTTTATTGGTATATATATTATTATGTTATACTCATTCACATTTATTATTTCATTACAACCTTATTCTCTTCATACGATCTCTGATAAAATTTAGTTGTTCATGCTTTTGTTTAACCTTGAATAACATTTTATCTCTCCCTTATTATGTTTCTTTTTTCCCAGGTTATAAATATGGATGTTGAGAGAATTATGTCTAGAGTGGTTTTCATATGGATAATGATGATTAATTAAATTGAAATAGGAAATAAAGGGTTAGGTAGGTGATATACTCATTAAAATACATTGGTATTGTTTATGTATGAGTTTTTATTAATTAGATAAAACAACAAACCTAAAATATCCTTGAGAATTTAATTCATCTTGTATTTTACTTATTTTTTTGTAAGTTATAGATTTAAAAAATCTGTCTACCTTCATCAGTATCAAATCCAAAAATGTAATGTTTATCATTTCATCACCAAATTTATGAGTTATACTTCTGTACAATTATAGACTTGGTGTTAACTAGATCATCATCGTTGCATGATGAGTAGGCCTAAGACTACACACTTAAGTAGACACACCGTAGGGATATGATTGAGATATTTCACCTTTTTTATCAACCATTTTTATAAGATATTTAACAAACATTATGGAAATATATGATATTCAAGAGTGATATGGGTTAAAAAAAAATTCATGGAATGATATTTCTAAGTTTGATCATACATTTAGAGGCTTAAATATGCCTTTTTAGGTTTTATGTGATTGAATATTAATATTTTTAATGATATTTTTGGAGAAATATATTGGAATATAACGATTTGGATTAATATCAATTTTATTGAAATGTTTAGTTGGGTAATAACTATTTTATATATGGTGGATATAATTATAGTTTTATTGATAAAATTTAGGTATAATATGATATTTCATGTTGAGGTATTCATGGTTAATTGAGATAAGAGAGTTATTAAATTTTGGAAATGTTATATTAATATAGTGAACATATTTTGAGGAATGGTTATCTAGTAAGTTTGTGGAATATTTTTTTATTGAGGGTTTTTCATGATTTAAGTTATTTTGGGAAAGGATTATCATGATTTAAGAGAATATATGATCAATATATTCACATTTTTAGTACTTGACATTATGATATACTTTATGTTATCCATGGATAAATGCTAAATTTAATCTTAAAAAATTATATGATAAAATATTTCAAATTTTTTGGTTTTGAATTTGTTCAAACATATTTTAGAGGAGTATTGTGGTTAACTACTAATTTAATAGATTAAGATGAAAATTTGGTGTCATTTTTGCAGTTTTATAGCTTAATGTGTTATATTTATCAATATTGGGTAATTTGGGCCAATAATTTTTGTTTTATGTATAGATATATTAGTAATTAATTTCAATTATTTAATGGATATTATGGTCTATTTAATGTTAATTTTAGGGATTCATGAATGAAAAAATTCATCTTAAATATTCATTTCTTAGAGTAAGAGATAAAATGTAAATTAATCAATGACCAACCAATTAATTAAATTTTTATGAGGAAATAGAAATAAATTTAGTAAATATATTTTCCTATGGTATTGGGGATAGTGAATTTTTATTGGGTATTTCTATCAAGTTGGTGATGTGAAATCAAGACCACCCTGTCATGGTGTCACTTGTTTTTTAAAAATTTGATCAGATGTCTCAACCACCCATTTTGTGGATGGTGTTATGCCCATATAGAGAAACTCATAATATATTTATGAGTGAGTTTTAATGTGGTTTGGATTCATCTTTCCACTCTATTAAGACTTCAATTTTTTTTGAAAATAGAATTTTGAATCAAATATGTTGTGGTATAAAATTAGAATCTATTTTTCTTTTGGTGATATGGTTCTATTGATTCATTATGGTTTTTCTTGTTATCAGTTGAATTCTTTGAGATAGGATCTTAATTGTCTGGGTGTATATATCATGTGTTACAAGGTAGATGATCACTTTTATTCAAATACAACCTTATTCTTATGGAATCTTAAATATAATATGTCAAAATTTATTTCATGAACTTTTTATGGATTTCTCATGTGGTCCCTTTACTTATAGTGGGTGGATCCCACTATTGTTTTTTTGAGACCCCAAGGGTGATATTGGTGGTTACTTATCTAGTATATTTTTTGGGTAACACAAATTCCCTAGTTTTCTTGATTATTTTATAATATATTCTTGGTATATGTTTTATGTTCTTGAAATGCATGCATAAATAGTTTTTGATAAAATGATTTCCCCCCTTATTTTGGTGGAATAAATATGTTTCCCAATAATTGTGAGATGATTTATGAAATTATTTCTCAAATAATTATTTTTATGGAAAATGTCTTATTTGGAATTTTTTTATGAAATACTATGAACCATTTGGAATTTTTTTAGACATTTACAGCACATGGGACCCTTAGGTAGCTAAGATGGGGTTTATTATTGTCCATTTTCCTTCTTTCCATTAAGGGGTTCCTAATAAGGTGTTTCTCTCTTATATATTCCATGTTTATTTTTGGACTTGATTATTCGACATTAATTGGGGTTTGAATCGTGTTTTTAACCTCTATTTACTTGGCCTTGTTTTTCAAGAGGCTTGTTTGTAAACACTAAGTATTGATTTGATTATTGTGGTAAGAGTGACCTAGATAGCCCATAACTATTTTATCATAGGGTTTATCTTCATTATACATCACATTATTTTTAATTTTTTATATGGAAAATGATTCATGTTTTCATAAATAATTCATTTGAAAAAATATTTTTATTCGTGTTATATGGAATTTGTTTTAGAATTATGAAAAGGGAAAATGTTTTACCACTATTTTGATAAAAATTTCAAAACTGTTTTTATCATTAATTTATTATATTATTTTGAGTATATTTGGATTATTTGATAGATTTTTCTTATGAAACACATCAGTGGGATCATACTGAGTCTGTTTATCTAACACCCTACACACTCTCTTAGGTTTGTGTAAACATTGTTATTTATGATGAAGTAAAGGGAAAGGTCACATAGTGAGGATGTAGGTTTTTTTGTCATCTAAGAATGGGTAGTTAGTGCATAGTTTGTGAAATATTTACTACATATTACACAATAGTTTTTACAATCCTTTTGGTTTCCTTTTTTCATTTTCTCTTTGACACGAGCCTTAGTTTTGTCTTATTGATTTGGTTGTATCATTGGTGTTGTTGTTTTTTAGTTATTTCATATTTATTTCATGTTTTATTCTTCAAATATAAACCACATTCATTGTTTTGGGATATACTAATCATTCCCATGGGATGTTGTTTGATGTAAGGGAGCTAGTCACCATCTCATTTTATAAGGAATTCCCTTTAGGTCTTATCATAATTTTTTTTGAATCCATGTTGGATGAGTTTTATAGGATGATTTGTGACTACATGTTTCACATTAACTACACAAAATATGATAACACATAGAATAAATAGCTACTCAAATCCCCTTCCTCCATCGCTTGTCTTGTAAATTGATCTTATTTTTTCTATAGATTGAATTTTTCCAGTAGGTTGGCCAAAGGTTGAGCCCCTTTTTTTCTCTACTCATACATAATTGTATTACCCTCATCACATTTATAAATAAAGAATACTACATTTGGAATATAAATGACTCTTATGTATAAAATATTCTCCTCAATACTTCCAAATATTAGGAAAAGATCTACAACTAGAAATCATCCAAATTAATCAAATAGACATATTTTAAAACTATAGTACATTTTTTCACCTTAAACATTACCTTATCAACTCCCAATATTCATACATAAAACTTACTATCTTAAAATAAATAAACTTCTTGATATTTCATCCTGAATTCCAATTCATATATATCTACTACATCTATACCTTTCCAAGTGCAGCACATAATTCACATGTATTCTAGTTATTTTGTATAAAGAATTATAACATCCAAAAACTAAATAAAACTTTTGGAATATATTCCATACCAGGAATTTATACATAAAAACTAATTGAAATAAATCCTAAAATTCTTTCCACCTATTGAACATATATAATAAATAAATTAAACAAATATATTTATGATTTAAGCAGTCTACCCCTTCTGATTTTGATGAAAATATCCCATAAACCCCATGGAACCATTTTTTGGTCTTCATTATGAAATTTTATTAATAAAATACAAAGTTTATCCATTCCTCCTAATTATTCATTCAATATTTCTCCCCCAATACCTCTTCACTCTATAGGGGTACTTGTTTTGTCTTAGCTCCCCATATGGTATCCTGTACTATGCACCAAATTTTCAGTGGATATGAATCATATTGTCATTCCTTCAAGAATACTTAAATAAGAGCTTCGACGATTTCCATATTCACATAAAAACCTAATTTTAATTCTCATACTAAATATTAAATACATCGTTTAACTTTTCTCATATGTCATTTATTAGCACCAAAACTTTTATATTATTTTCATATGTTATCATATTTTATCTCAAATAAGTTTCGTGCATGAATGTTCCACTTGGAAATGATTTTTCAAAAAAATCCTCTAAGCTTACTAAGTTATTTATCAATGTAGGAAATTTATGTTTTTGTTAATAAAATCAGTATGTTAAACATTACTCACTATTTTTCATGAACCAAATCAAATAAATTTAACCCCTTCAGTAACATTTGACCTGTGAACATAATAATATTCTCACTAAACTATTAGTACATGACAAGTAGAGTCAAAATCTATGAGATTTACTAAATTTTTATTCAATTAATATCAAATTTTGAGAAAATGAAACTGATAGTAATATATTTTCATTATAATCTTTTTCTATATATGTATTCTCCAATTATAGATGAATCTAAATTTACTTTTGAAGTGCCCAGATTAGTGTGAATCAATGATAGGGGGAGGGGTGAATCAATGATCCCTTTTTAATCTTTTTACAAATTGATTCTTTTCAATTAATCCTCTATGGTTAGTTAAATCCTTGATCCACTCTTCTTGAGTCTCCCAGCCTTACCTCGAATGATGCTATAAATGTAAAGGCACTGAACACAAGAATTTACAAGGTTTAGTTCAAAGACCTACTCCTTTCTGTGTTGGTTATTCTCCCCAACACAGATTCTACACCATAATTCAGTTAGTAATTAAAATGGTCGATACAGAATCACACTATATCTCTCTTGAGTCCCACATGAGGTTCTTTATACTACTTCACACAGTGTTAACAGAGTCTCACTGGCATACTCCAGAGTCTCACTGAAGTCTTCTTCTCTTTACTGAATCACACAGGGTTTCTTCTAGATCTCAAGTCACATGAGCATCTTCTTTCTTTAAGTTCTTCTTTGATTCACTATAGATGATCTTATGATCTCTTCACACAGGCTTGATGAATCACACTTTCCTGTGAATCTGTTCAAGGATATTCAACAACCTTTGACATGGTTGTTTGGCCTTGATTAATATTTCTGATCACTTGATTTGATCAGTTCTCAGTCTCAACAATGCCCAGACAATTATTTCTTCTTCCGATGAAGACCTGGCCTCACTAAGATGTGTTCCAATGGTGCACACAACTTCTTCAAGAATATAATATTCAAGAATGATCTTGCACAATATCAAAACTATCTTTCTTCTTGTATTATCAATTACTAAACACTCAGATACAAGAGCTTCTTTAATTCAGTCTGTCTTCAGTCACAGTTCTCATTCACTTCTTGAATGGACTGCATGGGTATCTCAAACTCTTCCAATTTAGTGAATTAACGTAATGCACTAAAACATATCCTTGTTTTCTTGGAAATAATCACATACACTTATGTGATTATTCAACCACTAAAGATCAGCTCACTTGGCATCATCTGAATTTATTATGCTTCATGCATGAGTTTCATGGTATTTTTTATTCTTTTTTACACACGTTCACTCACAATATTTGATTCTTCCTTTTAACCATATTCATGTGTGCATGTGCATGCATGCATGCACAATTGTTTTCTTCATTATTGTGTGAAAACCCCAATTGGTGTAACACTTTGAGCACACACACAATCTCTTCTTTTTACACCTTCTCTATTTCTATTCTTCTCTTCCTCTTCTTCTTTTGGGTCTCAACACTCACACACCTGTCTTTTTTAATTCATTAAATTTTATGTGTCTATGATTGGGTCTTCTTCCATCCCAAATTAGTGTTTCCCATGGTTCAACTTGTTCTTGGAGACTTGGGTGTCTCAACTCATGCATATGAACTTCACCATGCATGCACCGTCCTTTTTCTTCTTCATTCACACACAACCCAAATGGGTGTTGGAATAGTGTATGTGTGAGTTTTTCTTCTCAAGAGGTTATCAAAGCCTCAGAATCATGCATTTGTTTCTTTTTGTGAAAACACAATGACTTGGGTTCTTCTTCTTCATGCAAAACAGGAGGTCATAACTCTTCTTCTTCGAGAAAACGAGGGAGCTTAAGTTCTCCTCCTTTGCGGTTCAGGTTCACTAATGTCTTCTTCACAGAATCTAAGGTTTTTGGTTCTATATTTTTAGGAGAAAAACAAGGTTGTTGAGACACCGACTGTTTTACCCATGATATTACGTCCATGAAGACACATAAAGGGTTCAAAGAACCTATCACACGCTTGTGGGAAGCTTCACACAGAAGGTGAAGATCTCCTCTTTCGCAAAGTAGGGGGGTTCCCGCTTATTTTCTTTACACAAGGGATGCATCGGAATGCTTCACACAAGAGTTGAACGGTTCTCCTTCATGTACCAGGGTTGCATGGAACCTTTCATGCATTTCCCTATTTCTCGGATAAATAAGAGGTTTCATTCAATATTTTCAACAACAGAGCCTCGGTCGAGGGATCTATATTTATAGGTGATTAATACCATTCAAATCCACGGGGGAAGATGCAATATCCATAGAATTCATTGGCCGAGATCTTCGGATTTGAATATATTGAAACATGTATGAGATATCCCAAAAATCTCGGCTGTTTCCTTTTTTCTTTTTCAACCATATGATCCTTCGTTATCAGTGAGTGCATCACGTGCATGCGTTTATGAACGCATGAAAAGGTTTTCCTTGTACATAAAATGGGAAATGCACCCTCAGAAAATTCTCTTACCTCGGGCTCCTTCGAATTTCTTCATCTCATTGTAGGCATGCAAATTTTAATGCATGCATGTATTCTGTTCATCCGAATGATCTATATGGGCTTGATCGGAGCTCGAATGGTGGCTGGAGTGATGAGTTGGGTGTCCGGCTAAAGATCTGAGTTATCGAGTGTAGAAGAGGTGGTCGGAGGATGAAGACACCTTGGTTGGAGAGATTAGAAAATGCTCATTTAAATCCTAAAAGCGCGCGATCTGATGGTCATCCAGGACCTGTAGGATCAATTTCGCGATTGATCGAGTAGAAGACCGTGTGTCTGTGATGCATTAGATGACTGAGGTCGTGTCCCTAGATTTTATTTCCATCAAACATCGAAATGGAGACATGGGTGCTACTTCTTTAAATAACAAGCCTCCGCATACTTTCGCCAGAATTCTCCCTTCCCCCTCCACGGTATCGCCTCGTACCGTGTTCACCCAGCAGGCATGTTCTAGTGCCCACTATGCTCCTCCAGGCATGCACCTATCACCCATGCTACACGGGTTCATCACCATGCGGCACCCATGGGAATACACACGGCCCACACTCATTCCTCATGCAGGGCTGGCCTAGAGGGCTTCCTTCGAGCATGGTTGACCCTAGGGTCTGTTAAGTGCTTGAGGTGAGGACCTCAGCTGACCCATCCATTGTTGGATTATTTTTTGTTAAAGGAATAGTCTAAGTACTTATTATAAAAACTATGTAAACAAGTATTAATTTCTCCTTAAAATTCCAAACCATAATTCTTCATTCAAATCCCATTCTTCACTCTTCTTCATCTTCAAACATCATCCATTCCTTTCTTTTTGAAATAACTACTCTAAGATATTCAAAGTTCCTTTAATCCAACCATGGATGATGCATGGATCATGTCTTCATTCCTCATGTATTAAAATATAATTCATGGACATCAATAATTCATCCACGTAGTGACTATTGATGGATGTCACTTCTTTCCTTATGAAATTGAGTATTGCAAGTACTTCTTCAAGTGTTATAACATTGTATCACCATGATACAAGTCTTGGAACATAAGACCAGTTCAAAAATCGTCATATTTTTATCCTCTTGGTTATTTGATCAAGTGTAGCATTCAATTCTTTGAATCAACAACAATTCTCCAAGGCTTCGCCGACTTCTTCCTCAATATCTTTCATTCACACATAGTCTTCTCATTGACAACAAATTCAACTCTTATTCACTTCAATCTATATTGACAAGAAATGAAACTCTTATGCACTTTAATCTCCCCCTTTGTTTTTAGTTGCCAATATCACCTAAGCACACTTTGAATAGGTCAATATGTGTGCCAAACTTTTCTCCCCCTTATTGGCAAACAAATGCAAAGGTGTTAGTGGAGTCCCTTAAAAAACATGTCCTCCTCCCTTTGAATGATATCTTTTAAAATGTTTCTGAGAGAGGGATGATATCACATGGTTCACTTGGCAAAGAGCCTTTAGTTAATCAACTCTAAGTCTACTTGCGCTAACTGAGTGTAGAAAACAAGAGAGGTATGACCAAAGTTTTCAGTGCTGTCCATAAACAACCATACATGTAAAATCATGCTTAGAATGGTTCAATTATTGACTAGGGGATTGGAGATAATCACATTTATCAGTGAAATTCTAAATCCTACACATACTTCACCAAACATATTAAAAAGTTCAAGTGCAAAGACAAAGCTCCCCTTTCATCCCATCTATTCATCAATAATGAACTCCCCTTAATTGATATGATAAAAACAATTAAGACCAAAGGATGAATGTGTGATTGGAATACCTTAGTTTTATCTCCCTAAGATGATATGGATTTCAAGATTTGTCATGACATAATCCTTGATATCATTTCTTTCATATTTTCTCCTTCTCAATGGGTTAACTCCCTTTGAATTTCCTTGGTGGAGAATATCATCAAATAATATTGAAGACATGAATGTTGATAATCCTCCACTGTGGATCACTTAAAGTAATTACCATATCATGAATAATGAGTTCAACTTGTAGTTGTCTACTTTTATCATTCAACATTCATTTTAATAATTACCATCATATTCAATTCCCTATAATGAAAGCACAAATGTATAACAAAATTATAATGGAATAACATGGAACACTTGTGAGATCATAATTGAAGCTTTGGGGCTGAGAATTTTCTCTCAACCTAAGAAATCCTTTCATTTCCACTCTAAAGTGTCTGTTACTATTCATATTGAAGTCTCTTCTCCATTTGGAATTTTTATTTTTCATTTTTAGCATGGATTCTTTACTTCCATTCACTTTCATCTTGTGTGGATTGTTTTTCTTCACTTCTGTCAGTAGTGAACTAGATTTGGGTTCATATTGTTCAATTATCTCCATTTTTAATGGTAATATAGTTAAAAATTTGTTTTGATGATGCCCAGCCTTCTTGAAACTTCCAAAAAATAGTTATGAGACACTTGGGTTATCATGTGTTGACAACCTCTCATGAAATTTGAATTCTCTTTCATGTGGAATGACCTGTTTTCCCTTTTCCTTTTCTTTAGATAGTGTTTCATCTTCATCTAATTGCATTTCTCTAGAAATTTTCAAAATGATTATGCCAGATGACTAAACACTCCTTACCATTTTCTGATTTGGAGATTCCACATGGCTTCCTCATTGTATTCAGGTTACCCTTCTTAGGAAACTTATTAAGATTATCTTCAGGAATGTCTTCAGTAAATCCCAATTTCTTATGAATTGTTTCTCTTTTTATTTTCATCTTGCTTACATTCATTTCCATGGATTGTCTGTAGTGATCCATGGTATGAAATTTCTTTCCATAGTAGAAATATCTTTTTTTTGGTTTAGATGAAATTCTTGGAATCCAGTTTGAAATTCTTATTTGGAATCATTTCTTTCACTTTTTTCTTAACTTCATTGTTTTTCATATTCCCAATGGAAGACTTTTCAACTCCTTTTCCTTTCTCCTACCTTTGATGTGGTCTATGCTTCTTATCAACATATGCTTGAGGCATGGTAGGACTAAAAAACACTCATCATGACTATCACCACTTAGGTTGCAATTATTACAGAAGTCATCAAGATATTCAAATATGTTCTTAGTAGACAAATTCTTTTTCATATGTGCATTATGATTTTGCTTTATAGGTTGCTTGATTTCATCACATCTACATTTTGTAAATGTAGGCCTTCCATAATTTTCATATGCTGACATATTATTCCAGAAATCATTAGCCTGATCCCCAAACTTCCCACAAAACCAACAATAACCAAAAAATATCGTTATTTTACTTGTAGTGTCATTCTGGCTAGATTTAGTGCATTTTTGTTTTTGGAAGTTTCTTTATATTTTTAGAGGATCTTTCTAGGAGTTTCTATTCTTAATCATTCCAGTATCCACACATAAAGTTTTGACGGATGTATCATCATTTTTATCAATCCACATCTTCCTAGATTTTGGTTTTCAACCTGTACATGCAGATGAAACTGTGTTAGTAGAAACAGAAATAACTGGGTTATGGGATACCTTCTTCTTGGAGGATGTTTCCATTGGATTAGAGGATGATCTGATGTTCCTTTTGGAATCATATTACTCAATGAAAACTTGAGTGGTAACATCTATTCATTCAACTGATTGGGAAGTTTCATCATGGGGTGATTGTTGATTTTTCAATTTCACCTCCAATTATAAACATTTCATGTTGAGAGAATTTTTCTCATCATCAACAGATCTCAGCTTACTTTCCCAATTCTCCTTCAGCATTGTTATTTGTTCTTCAGACACATTTCATAATTGTTGCAAAGATATGTCAAGATCCTTTATCTTTCTGTATTTTTCTTCTATTTGAGTAGCTTTGACAACCATAGAAACTTTGTGAAACTTTTTAAATGCACAGAATGCTTCTACAAATACAATCTCAAATAATTCTTTCTCAAAAAAACTTCCTTGCAATTATTCAGTAACATGTGCATGTCTTTAATTGCAAAGAGAAATTGTTTCTTCCTTTGCCTTCACTAGTTCATTGAGAGTGTTGGATATGCCAACCCTTTTATCCAATTCTTCTTCCACCTATAATTTTTCAACTTGAAGAGCACTAATGCTTGCAGTAATGTGTCATTCCACTTCTCTAGGGAATTTCTTCAGATGATCTTTAAGTGAAGTCTGAAGATCACTAATTGATCTATCATTATCACAACTTGAACATGCTTCATCAGAAGAATAATAAGAATTATCACATGTTGTACCTTTCAGATTAACTTTAGTAAAAGGTGTCTCCCTTGTAGTAGTAAGTTTCTTCTTCATCTTCCTTTACTGTTTCTTCTTTCTGTTCTTTTGATTCTTAACAAATATCTCCATTTGAGTTTCTTCACTCATCTTTTCAAATATTCACTTCATAAATACTCTCTTGGATATTTTAGAGGAAACCTTCCTTTGATACCAATTTAAATTCCTGGATTAGTGTGACTCACTGAGAGGGGGAGGGGGTGAATCAGTGATCCCTTTTGGATCTTTTTACAAATTCATTCTTTTCAATTAAACCTCTATGGTTGGTTAAAGCCTCGATCCACTCTTATTGTGTCTCTAAGCCTTACCTCAAATGATGTTATAAATGTAAAGGCACTGAACACAAGAATTTACAAGGTTTGGTTCAAAGACCTACTCTTTGTTGTGTTGGTTATTCTCCCCAACACATATTATCCACTATAATTCAGTTAGTAATTACAATGGTTGATACAAAGTCACACTATATCTCTCCAGAGTCCCATAGGAGGTTCTTTATTCTACTTTACACAGGGTTAGTAGAGTCTCACTGGCCTGCTCCAAAGTCTCACTAAAGTCTCCTTCTCCTTCTTGAATCTTATAGGGTTCTTCTAGCTCTCAATTCACATGTGCATCTTCCTTCTTTAAGTTCTTATTTGATTCACTATAGATTATTTTATTATCTTTTCACACGGGCTTAATGAATCACACTTGCCTGTGAATCTATTCAATGATAGTCAAGAAACTTTGATAAGGTTTGTTGTCCTTTTTCAATATCTCTGATCACTTAAGTAGATCAGTTTTCAGTCTCAACAATGCTCAGGCAATTATTTCTTATTCTGATGAAGACCTGGCCTCACTGAGATGTGTGCCAATGGTGCACAAAACTTCTTCAAGAATATAATATGCAAGAATAATATTTCACAATATTAAAACTGTCTCTCTTCTTGGATTCTCAATTACTGAATACTCAGATACAGGAGCTTCTTTAATTCAATTTGGCTTCATTCTCAGTTCTCATTCACATCATGCATGGACTGCATGGGTATCTCAAACACTTCATGTTTAGTTCAATAAAAGAATTCACTAAAACTTCTCTTTTTTTTCTTGGAAATAATCACATACACTTATGTGATTGTTCAAACACTGAATATCAGATCACTTGGCATCATCTAAATTGATTATGCTTTATGCATGAGTTGCATTGTATTATTTCTTCTTTTTTACACATGTGCACTCACAATATTTGATTCTTCCTTTTAACTATCTTTACATGTGCATGTGCATGCATGCATGCCTAATTATTTGCTTCTTTCTTGTGTGAAAACCCCATTGGTTTAACACTTTGAGCACACACACAATCTCTTCTTTTTACAACTTCTCTCTTTCTCTTCTTATCTTTCTATAATTCTTTTGGGTCTTAACAATCACACACTTGTCTTATTTAATTCATTCAATTTTATGTGTCTATGAATTGGTCTTCTTCAAGCCCAAATTAGTGTTTCCTATGGTTCACCTTGTTCTTGGACACTTGGGTGTCTAAAATCATGCATATGAACTCCACTATGCATGCACCCTTGTTTTTCTTCTTCTTTCACACACAACCCGAATGGGAGTGGGAATGGTGTTTGTGTGAGTTTTTCTTCTCAAGAGGTTATCAAATTCTTGACCTCATGCATGTGTTTCTTTTAGTGAAAACACAATTCCTTGGGTTCTTCTTCTTCATGCAAAAAAGGAGGGAACCGTTCTTCTTATTCGTGCAAACGAGGGAGCACAAGTTCTCCTCCTTTGCGCTTCGGGTGCACTAATGTCTTCTTCACAGAACATAAGGTTTGTGGTCCTGTCTTCGTAGGAGAAAAACGAGGGTGTTGAGACACTGGTTGTTTTACCCGTGGGATTACTTCCACAAAGACACATCGAGGGTTCAAAGAACCTATTGCACGCTTGTGGGCAGCTTCACACAGAAGGTGCATATCTCCTATTTTGTGAGCAAAAGGGGTTCGCGCTTCTCCTCTTAGCGGAAGGGATGCGCAGGACTACTTCATGCAAGAGTTGCACGGTTCTCCTTTGGTTAGGAGGGATGCGTGGAACATTTTGTGCAGTGCTCTGTTTCTCAGAGAAACAAGATCTTTCTCTCAATATTTTCATCAAAAGAGCCTCGGTCAAGGGCTCTATATTTATAGGCGAGGAATGCCATTCAAATCTGCGTGGGATGCCGTGAGATCCATAGCTTTCAATAGACGAGACCATCATCTTTGAATATTTTCAAATGCGGATGAGATATCCCACAAATCTCAGTTGTTTCCTTTTTTATTTTTCAATCGCAGGATCCATCATTCTCAGAGAGTTCATTACATGTATGCATTTATGAATGCATGCAAAGATTTTCCTTGTACATAGAACGGATAGTGCACCCTCAAAACATCATTTGCCTAGGGCTCCTTCAAATTTCTTCATCTCGTTGCATGCATGAAACTTTTAATGCAGTCATGTATTCGGTTCATCCGGACGATCTCTATGGGCTTGACCGGAGCTCGAATGGTGGCCAGAGTGATGAGTTGGGTGTCTGGCTGGAGGTCCTAGTTTGCGGGTGTAGTGGAGGTGGCCGGAGGTTGAAGACACCTCAACTAGAGAGACCGGATGACACTCATTTATATCTGCAAAGCGCGCGATCAGATGGTTAGCCTGGATCCAGGGGATTAATGTAGCGATTGATCGAACGACAAACCGTGTGTCTACGATGCATCAGACAGTTGAGACCACATCCCTGGATTTTTTGGACTCCCACATCGAAACAGAGGCATGGGTGAAGCTTCTTTTAATAAGAAGCCACCACATCCTTTCATCAGAATTCTCCCCTCTCCCTCCACAGTACCTCCCCATACAGTGTTCACCCTGCGGGCGTGATCTATCGCCCACTATGCTCCTCCAGGCACGCACCTAGCGCCCATGCTGCATGGGTTCATCACTATGCGGCACACGCGGGCTTACACACGACCCGCACTCATGCCTCTTGTGGGGCTAGCCTCGAGGGCTTCCTTCGAGCATGGTTGACCCTAGGGTCCCCTATGTACTTGAGGTGAGGACCTCGGCTGGCCCCTCCATGGTTGGCTTATTTTTTGGTAATGGAATAGTCTAAGTACTTGGTATAAAAACTAAGTAAACAAGTATTCATTTCTCCTTAAAATACCAAACCATACATCTTCATTCAAATCCCATTCTTCACTCTTCTTCATCTTTAAACATCATCCATTCCTTTCTTTTTGAAATAACAACTGTAAGATATTCAAAGTTCCTTTAATCCAACCATGGATGATGAATTGATCATGTATTCATTACTCATGTATTAAAACATAATTCATGGCCTACAACACTTTATCCACTTAGTGACTATTGATGGATGTCACTTCTTTACTTATGAAATTGAGTATTTCATGTACTTCTTCAAGTGTTGTAACATTGTATCACCTTGATAAAAGTATTGGAACTTAAGAGAAGTTCAAAAATCATCAGAGTTTTATCCTCTTGGAGATTTGATCAAGTGTAGAATTCCATGCTTTGAATCAACAACAATTCTCCAAGGCTTCACCAACTTCTTCCTCAATATCTTTCATTCACATATTGACTTATCATTAACAACAAATGAAACTTTTTTTCACATCAATCTATATCAACAACAAATGAAACTCTTATGAGATTCACCATTGGATAGGAATCATCAACTCCCAGCAACATGTAGGTCATTAAAAATTTCATTTCGAATTTTTTATTTCATAATAATAATAAAATATGATATTGAATTTATATTTCATTAGAAAATTAAACAAATATTCATTAATGAATAAGTTTTTATATACCTTGTTATCCATATATTTTTATAGGATTTTAAAAAACATAATAAGTCATGATAACATGAAAAGATCCCAGAAAATTCCTTGAAACAATTAGTAAAACTCAAATTTTTATTTGAAACATGTTTCAATCCAAATTAGGCATGTTGCCAATAAGACTTAAACATTCCATCATGTGTTGGAATATTCAAAAATATATTCCATTCAATTCATCAATATTATATATAACCCATGGATGGTATCTCCTCCTTAATCATGGATAAATATAATCATTAGATATAAAATTAAAGTAAATAGGTAGATGTGTACCTCTAAACATTCTTATGTATATTATTATGTTTGGATATAAAAATAAAACATTTTTTTAACATACTTCAGAGTAAATAAATGAATATAACCACCTATCCAGACATATTTCTTATGTGATAATATGAACTATTCTATTTACATGTCTTTGAATTCATTATCTTTTTGAGAAAAATCCTACTCGGGAAATGTTCCTCCTTTAATGTGTCATTTTTATCCCTTTATCCAGATTCTTTTTCCTTTCATTAATATTAGAATTAGATTTTATGCATGATTTATAGTAATATTATTTAATCAGCTTTGATATGTCTCTTATTTAACACTAATCATTATCACAAGACTTACCCCAGTTCTACTTTTCCATGATTTAAATTATTTGAACCTTCAATAATCAGTTGACTGAGGGGAATATACTCCCTCATCTTAGAAGTTGATGGTTCTTTTATTATATTCTCTTTATCATCCATGAGAGTAATCAATTTATTCTTATTTTCCATCCATACTTGTTTTATCTTCATTAGTACAATTTTTTTTATCATACACCAATTGGTTCCTGATTCACTCCTTGTTTTATTTCTTCTGTTCCATATTTTAAGGACATAAAAATTTTATCCAATGAGATATATTTCAATTTTTTATTCATTTTTCCCATAATGGTTTTTGTGAAAAGGTAATTAGAGAAAATCTTGGCATCAACTTATTCAATCTTTTTCGATTATCACCCAACAAAATTAATATTTTTTTGGTGAAATAAATATCTCACTATTCTAGTAATCTCTCCTTTTGTTCATAGCGGTATAATATTTCCTCATTGAATCATCTATTTGTTTGTTGTTGTATTACCTTTCAATAAGATCATGTTTATATAAAATATAATATCTCTACAAAAAATATTACCATGTATAGTTTATTCTTAGGGTGGTGTGAAATTAAAAGAAATCATTCTTCTACATTAAACCTTTTATCTTACTTATACGCACTCAACGTGTTTCTAAATCTACTACAAAATAACATAATTCTTATTCAATTAATTGAGAGCTACATCCAATTTTTTTTGTAGCACTATTCTAATTTCTCATTAAATAAAAAATAGTGATAGATATGTTTTTTTATAAAATAATCATGTGAGAACCCTCACTATTTAACTTATTAGCCACAACATGAAGTTGTCCCCGATGATCCTAAATCATTATTTCCTTATCCTTTAGTTATAATTTTGAATTCATATAGTGGGAATTACTTTTACTTTGACTATCCCTCACCGGCTCTTCATACATCAATTTATTGGTTGTCAATGATGATTCATATATATTATCCTTTTCATTACACGACTTCACATAAAGAACAAGTACTCCAGTTACATAACATTTTACCTCCATATTGTTGTTTATATTTTTGATCGTTTCCTAAAAATTTATTACTTCCTTTATAAACATATTATTTTTATCCCCTAGTTCTTTTATGAAGGAAAAAATATTTTCACCCTCAGCCTCTAAAAATTATACATGATTATTATGGGTTTATTATTATATTATTTGTTTCCATAGAAACCTCAAGATTTGACACATAATGAGGTTTTCTCAATTTCCAACCATTCAGATAATGTTTAACCGACATTACCATATTTAAAAGAGAAATATGTTAGAGGTATAGATTCATATGTATATAAGGAATCTGTATTGATCAATTCATATGGAATTCTAAAATTTTTGTCTATATTAATCATGAACATCTTTTTCTGTCTCTTGGATAAATTACATTCATATTCATATGAATTCAGACCCTTCTTTTTGATAGATACATATTCAATAATGACAGATGCAACATTTCTTATTTATTTCAAGATTTATTATCCTCTATAAATATCTCGAATCATTATCCCGATATCCTTAAGTGACTTTTATTGAGATAAAATATCAAATAAACATTCTTTTAAATCACCCCTTAAAACCCCCTTAGTATAGGAATGAATAAATAAATTTATTTAGTACTCTTTAATCACTCTTCCACACTAACTTAACAATTTAATTCCATCTAAGATGAAATTTAAAGGGTTTATAGCATGTATATCAGAATACAACATAAATTATTTCAAATAATTAGAGAAATAATTTCAATAAAAAAATCACTAGAGATTTCATATATTGAATAATATCATAAAACTTACAAAAAAATATGACAAACTAAATAATCATGAGAACATATTGGATCTAATAAAAAATATTGGAAACTAAGATACCCTAAGTGTGGGGGTTAATTAGGGTTTCAAAAAATTTAAAAATATTTCTTCTAATTCCCAATTAATTATCATTTTTCCTATTTGGAAGAAATTATTATTTAACCCATCTCATTCTCTAGCACATTCACAAAAAAATTATAAACAAATTTAAAACATAAATCAAGAAAGAACAATAAGATTTACTTGGTACACCCAAAATTTGTTCATAAAAGGGGTATACAATTTTCATTGTGTTAATGTACTAAAATATTACCCTATAACTCATTGTTTATGTGGATGAAAAGTTATGGAATGATGTATAGATAATCTAGGTAAACTAAACCTTCTAAGGAAACATTCATTACTTTAGTGATGGATAAAGTCAATTTATTGATGTGAATATCTCTCCATGATGACCAATAATTAAATAACTTTTAACATCTACAACTCCACGTAGATTTGTGTGTTACCATCAATGTTTTTTATTTTCTTCACCTTTATATTGGATGTAAAAAACTCTTTATCTAACACCATATAATTTGAGAATATATTTCTTTTTAATAAAATCTATGGGGTTGATATCCTCAGATGTAAGAAACACTGAATATAAATAAATTATTTTTTATTAAAAATTAAAAATAAAGTCACTAATTGATAGTTAAATGAAACAGGTAAAATAAATTATTTTTTAAAAATGGTTAAATGCACTTAAAGAAATACAATTGATCCAAGAAAAACTAATTTGGACTGTTTTGTTTAATTATTAATTATTATTAAATTTATTACTTTTTATCAATGGTATAAATAATCTTCATTGATAAAATTTAAGTAATAAAATCATTTAAATACCACAATTAAATATTTTGGAAGTGATATGAAATGTTAGTTTTATAATTTTTGGCTAAACATTAATTTTTTGTATACAAACATTGTTTTATAATATATGTTTTATTTAAAAGTAATATTATTTTTTTATATGTATTAAAACATTGAAAAATTAATGTTTTCATGTGTTTTTAAAAATAACCCCCATTCATAAAATTATTATAAAATTTTTATAAAGGTATAATAAATCATATAGATGTAAAATAATATATTTTTCATAAAATCGTTTTTTCACCTAGTGTTTTCGTGTGATAAAAAATTAAATTAATCAATGTTTCTGAATTATAAAAAAGAATGTTTTAGATAATATATTGATCCAAAAAACAAATAATTAAAATAATTTTTTATTCACTATGAAAGGAATGATAATAAAATCATTTTTATTCTTACAAACACTTTTTTCCCTGAAAATTTATTTTTAACAAATTTAAGGTGAATTTTAGAATTAATATATATAACCACATGAAATTTATACATAAAAAAAATATTCAATAATTTTAATCATGATAATAACTATTATTTAATGAGTTAAATTTTATTTTTAGTCATAATTAATAGTTACCATGGTAATAATCTAGTCACCATGGTAATAGTTTGAAGGGTTAACAAGGGGTTAACCTATAAGATAAGGTTTAAATTATCTGATAAACTTCTATAAAAATAACTATTTGGGATTATTACCACCCTAACATGTAATATCATTTAATAAATTATTTCTTGGAACAAAATTCACATGATATTTATATTATTATAATTTATGGTTATTAATATTTAAAATGGTACCACTCCCTTTACTTATAAAGGAAAAGTCTTATTTTCATTTTTTCGAACCACTAGAAAAATAATTGCACAAAAGATCCTACCAAATAACTTAATAAATCTCTTACCCATATCCAAGAGTTTTTGGTACCACAAAAATAATAATCCAATGATGTCTTAAGTTGTAAACTAATGGAATATACTCAAATAAGAGGTAATCATCTTAACATAGTTATTCCATGTGTATTTCTTTTACTACATCCTCAAAATAAACTATAACCATACAATATAATTAAAAAATTATATTTTAAATTATAAAATGTTTTTATGTTAATGTGACAAAAAATTTCCATCTCACTTATGTTTAATGGAAAATGAAAGTGTTCCTCATGCAATTTCGAACTACCGTTTACATGAAACAATGTGTTTCATTTTTCAGCACCGCCTCACATGACCCATTATTTTTGTAAGATAAAATGAATATATATGATATAATTATTATTATTGAATGATAATTATTTTACGATTATTTCATTCAGTTTATTTAAAAATGAAAGCATCACCATTGCATACATATAAACTACCATCTACCCATAGTGATATAATTCATTTTTCATCACCGCTATACCTTGATGGTTCTAAAAGTGTATATAATTATAAAATATGGTAGTTATCATATGATTAATATTTTATAGATTATGAAACCCTTACTCGGATGAAATCATTGTAATCTTCAATGTGAGAAATATGTAAAATGTAACACTCCAATATTTCATTGTACGTTATTTCTTCAAAATAATTCAATAACTTGCACTACACACAACACTGAGTTCAAACGCACCATGACTTACCAAACTAGTTGTTCAAAAGAGGTTATGAATAGTATTAATAGAATTTTGAACTTTATATAATCCTTATAATTTTAGAATCCATATTATGAGTTTCTTAGACATAATTTAAGAACAAATTCATTTTTTTCAGATAAAAGAAGTATTTTTTAAAAAATGAAATTTTACCGCCTTTTAATGGTGAACCCTTTTTAAATCCAATATTTGAAACTTTTATATATTCAATTTGACAAAATAAGTTTCTTCTTTAGAATCGGGAAATATGAATTTAGTTTCAATACATTTTTGGTGTTTTTCTGATAACATTCATATTTTGGTGAATAGTGAAAAATACTATATTTTAACTGAAAACAACTTTTTTAATAAAAATAATTTATAGTGTTGAATTATAAATTTTAATGGTTTATAAGTATAAATAGATTATATTTTTACCATTTAATCAAATTTTGGTCATTTTAAGTAATTTTAATTTAAGACAGAACATAAACAATTGTCAATCTTTTGATAGATATTGTTTCTTAAAAATATGCCTTTTGGTTTTGACAACAAGAATTAATTTTAAATTAATAAATGAAACTTCTATGTTTTGAATTTGGTAAAATAGACTTCATTTTTGAATTCGGAATATCAAAATTATCTTAGGGTTTTTTTTGGATATTTTTATGAAAACCTTCAATTTTTGATGAATAGTGAAAAACACTGAGTTATTGTTCAAAACTGGATTTTTATTTAAATAACTATTTATTTTATTCGAACTTATTTTAGGTCAAAATAGTTACATAATACATATATAAGTTCAATGTAATTCATTGGAGTCAGTTTATAATAATTTTAGATATATAAAAATTTTATTGAACTTTTCACCGTCTTTTACCTATCTCCTAGGAGAATTTGTAAATTCACATAAAACATAATTTTACCATTTCTGTGATTGGAATTTAGAAATTCCAAGAGACACGATTAATATCATGGAGTAAAATTTAGTTCAATAAAAGAATTGTTTTTTGATGAATAGTCACTTTTTAATTTTATATACCACAGTTAAATGTAAATAGGGTAATTAAGGGTAAAAATGATATTATTATTACCCTAACACATGTACTAATTCTATTGGATAAGTATAATTAGACCCAAAAAAACCTTATGAATAAAATATGAACCTATTTGGTCGACTTGGATTAGATTGAGACATTTATTATTATTTAATTCAAAGAAGAGTTAAAAGAGTTATAATCAAAGTTTAATAACTAAAATATTTTTAATATTGGGTTATACATAAGATAAATTAGATTATAAATACTTATTAGAAAGCTAAAAATATTTCCTACATAATGGTATTTTATTTATAATTTTTAGACATTAAATAATTTAATTTATTTATGACACAATGATGATGAAATAATTACCTTATTAGTGGAATATTAAAACAATTGATATTTTAAATACACAAATAAATATAGTTTGAGACTTTTAATGAATTTAAAAAATTTTATAGGTTAATATTACATGTTAGGGTTGATTAAATGAATTAGTTTAGAAGTAATAATACTGTTATGAATTTATAAAAAACAAAATACCAAATAGTGTCAAAATTGACATGAAAGAGTTTTTAAAACAAATATTATATTATTAATTGATATTCAATTCCTAAAAATCTACGGTCTGGAAAATAAACTTGTATAATGATAGGTGTATCAGTAATTAACCACTTGGGGTTCTCTTGGAAGTTTATAGTATGTCTGTTAACCATATAATATAAAAATACAAAGAGACATGGTAAATGTGAAACTAATTAACTAAGAGTTAAAACTAAAGGATAAGGTTAATATAATGACCCAAACCTGTCTTACACCTATTGGTTGCATGGTTTTAGACCTAACCCAACCTTATACTCTAAATAAGTCACTTTTGAGCCATTATAAACTTAATAGGAATTTATTATAAAATAATATTTCTACCTTTTCCTAAGGTGCCCCTCACCCCTCTTATAAAAGGGCACTCTCCCTTATCTCAATTCCACACCTTCAAAGCCTTTTGTCTCGGCCAAAACCAACCCAAATATCCTCTCAGATTCCCTCACATCAACCTAGAGGCCTTAGTTTGATCCTAAGGCCAACCTAATGAGCCCTTTTGTTCAAATCAAGACGAAGAACCTGAAGAAGAGGTAATGTTTTCACCACCCTCTTTCAAGTTCCTTTCTTCTTCCACTTCTTCATTCTTTGTTATATCCATTCTAAAATAATAACTCTAGTATCTTCTATATACTGTGATGTTATTATAAATATGTTACAACCATATTCAGTATTCTATCCATCCATTGGATGACATGTCACCATACGTGCATACGTACGACTTACCGTCTCCACGTCATGGTGTAATTGTTATTCAATACATTTTTATTTGGATGGGTATAATAATGATGTGTAATTCATATAAATAATAAATATAACATGATAATTATTCTTTATATATGATACACCATCCAATTATATATTATTTTAAAATCAAAATAATGATATTGTCCCTCGTGCGTATGTACGGACTACCGTCTCCATGAACGCGATGAGATTCATTCCCCATCGTATCCATTCAAGACTAATTTTCAGTTGATGATTAAAAATAATGTTTAAGGACTTGATATTATTCTGGATATGAATAAGATACATACTTTTTATAACAAACTTGGCTTATGTAACAAAACATATAAAAGAAAACGAGTAAGTGAACACTCAAAATGACGATAATACTAAAATATTATTAACAAAGAAATATTAAAAGATCATATATGATATCATATTTATGTATATGATTATTGTATAATTTAATAACAATTATTTTACTATTATATATAAGGTTAACCTACCCTCGACCAAGAAAAAGTACAAGGTAAGGGTTAATTTCAAAATCTCTTTATTATCCAAATTTTTTTTTACCTAAGTATCTACTGGGACATATTTATTATCCATGTACATGTTTCATAAAATAGTTTTCAAAGGGATTATTTTAATGGAAATTTTACTAAAACATCAATTTAAATGTTATAAATATTTATTCTTCTATACCATTCTCATTAATGTCCATGTTTTCAAAATGGTTTTAAGGATTTATTTAAATGGACATGAATGTTTTAAAATGTTAATTTTCTTTCAAAAGTTTCAAAGTGGTATGAGACACTTTGTTTCCAAAAAATGTATTTAAATTTCTTCCTTTCTAAATTGTGTGACTTTTAAATGTCTTTATGAAAAATGTATATTTCTATTAAAGAGTTTTCCAAATCATTTTTATCTATGTCAAAGTCCTTTAATGGGTTTTAAAGTTGTTTGAAGTTGATTTATTATGATTAAAATCTTCCATATAGTATTGATGGTTTTGTGATATGTTTGACTGTGGATGTGTTATTTTTATACCATTAATGGATTATGGGTAAAGTATTTACATTTCATATGCTAGTTTTAATATGAATGTTTATGTTATGTTTAAACTTTTTCATATGAGGAATGCATTGGACTTAGTAAGTGACAGGTGGAGCCCGCTATAGCTCCTCGATGCATCAGTAGGTCTCATGAGACAAAATAGTTTCTTGGCACAAGGCCTTGACAAAATCTTATTTGTAGTCTTGGCACAAGGCCTTGGCTATGTGGTTATGATAGTCTGGTATTATGCATTCCATTATTATGAAAGTGTTTATTGATATTGCATGTGATTATTCGACTAGTAGAATATACATGTGAATAGGTAAATGGAATTATTTAATTTTATCTTTTCCATATTATACTGAAGTTCAAGTTTAAAATTCTTTTGTTTTAGTTATACATTGCCTTAAATGTTTATGTTTATTTATGAAATTTTCCGCTATATTGTTATCCTTACTTAGCATCTGAGCTGACCCCTTTCAATGTTTTATTTTTCCCAGGATGTGAAAAAGTATTTTATGAATGACCTGCAGGGATAGTATGAGGGGATATGAAGACAAGATGTTGTTGTAGTTTTTTTTCACTTTATGATGTAATGTAAGACTTATGAATATATCTAGTGTTTCCAAAGACACTAAACTAATCGGCCTTTCGAGACTTGATCTTTTGTGATCATGCCAATGTTATGTAATAATGCACCGACTCTGGGTAACTAGGGTCGGGGCGTTATAGTTGGTATCAGAGGAAGTTTAGTACAATCCTTGGAAACTCGATTTAGATAAACTCTGATTAGAGCACAAAGACCTAAGATTGAATTTGAGGATTAGTATAGAAGATCTTCCTAGAATTTTGGTATTGTCGAGATTTTGTGAGTTTTCTAAGCAATACATCCCTGTCTGGATACAAGTAGTTAGAGGTGGATCTGGAACAGATGTACCTAGGGATAAAACCCTAAAACACCACTTTGAGCTAGACTTGAATGGGAACTGGTGCACGAAAACGGGCCTTCCTGCACTCTTGGTTACGACACTCCCTGGGAATATGCTTAGGATAATTCTCATTTTCTTTACACACCATTATGAATGGTTTATGAGTATATACTTCCTCAAAGAAAACATTTTTATGATTATGGATTATATACATAAACTGTTCAATCTATGTTATGTATTTTACAAGGTTGGAATTATTCATTGCAATTCATAAACTGACCTAGTGTATGACATTGTATAGAGATGGAGCCCAATAGAAGGAATGTGAACTCCAGCAATACATATGATCCAAAGAGTAAGAAGGATCATATCTTTCATGGAATTAAGCCAACATTTAGAAGGGAAATAGTCTCCCATGTATTCTCAACATATGAATAAATAGTATCATGTGTTAATAAAATAAGTAAAGAATTATCTAAGTCCCATGGCTTTGATGGGAAGAAAGAGAAGAAAAGGATGGAAGAGAGAAAGATGGATAAAGGGAAGAGGGAAAAGAAGAATTTTCCCATATGTGATAACCGTGGGAAGAAACACCCTGGAACTTTCCTGAAGGGAATGAGAGTTTGTTATAAATGTGGAGAAAAAGGACACCAAGTACGTGACTTCAAGGGTAAGAAGAAGGTTTCAAATGTACAATGCTTCATCTGTAAGGAGTTGGGACACTACGCAAACCAATGTAAAAATCATCAGAGTATGCCCCAAATGAATCTATTTGATAATAATCAAGTTATGATACTACTAAAGATGAGGAGGAATGATTAGAGTTCTTATGTCGTTATTAAAGAATTATGTCATTTTAGTGTTGTATCAACGATGTATTGGTTATAATAATTATAGAGTATATAAGGATTGTACTGTAGTACTATTTCATTAAGGACTTGAGATTGTGTGGAACCATGAAAAGTGACTCAATAGCAGGTTAAATTTATGGAAATTATATGGTTGAGAGAAATATAAACCATAATATGGTTCTGAAACCGAGGTAGTGATTTTGGAATAATACATATTTGATTTGGATGAATTATATTGGATATTCTTGACTACCTTGAAACTAATTAATGATTTGTATATTCCATCATTGTTCGAGTTTACAACATTTTTTGATGGAAGAAGTATATCCAGTATTCTACAAGGAATAAGGGAGCATGAATGTAATTAATAAGGTTTTATTGTAATTTAGGATTTTACCATGTTTTAAAATAATACATGATGATGGTGGTCGCATGTTATTACTTGGAAAAATGGATCTTCATTGTGTTGAACCTACTTATAAATTTTGGACTGTGAGTTTGGATAGAAGTATTTTGGATAAGTCTAATGGTTGGAATGGATTAAGTTTGAAAGGTTATTTTTGTATTTTTATTAAAAGGACAACACGCAGACCGTGCGACAACCCGTTGCTTCAGACAAAGCTGTGGGAATCGAACCCACAACCATAGTGTGATTGGGATTTATCACCTACCACTGGACTACATGATGTCCAAGGATTGTATAATGTAGTTTCTTTTTTTAAGGGTCTGATATGTAAATTATAAATTCATTATTTTTGAAACCCTATACGATTAGGATAAATAGAATATTTTTTTTGAAATCTTTTAGAGTGAAAGATGAGTTTGTGGTAGGAACTAGTTGAATGATGAAACTCTACTTGTAAAGTATATATATACATATATATTTTTCCTCTTATTCTATGGGTAAATCAATTCTTAAACATTAGGTAAAGGATATTAAAACTAAAAATGTGTTATCCTAATCCCTTATGTTTCGTTGAACCGATGACATTTTAAATCATCATAGATTGATGGCTTTGAGGCCCTCAATTCTACAATTGATTGTGATTGATGACCTCAATCACTCCCTATAATTATTTACGTTTTCCCTTCAATTATATGTCTCTAATTTCCACCAATGTTCTCCTAATCAAGATCATAATTTGGTGGTGACTTTTTCATTCTCCGTTTTCCCTTATTAAGACTAAATTTTATTAACCTAGTTTCTGATGTGAGTTTTCCCACAAAGGTATTTTCTATTTTCAACATTTTATTTTACAAGATAAATTTCAAATTGTGAGGATGCAATTTATTGAAGGAGGTAAGAATGTAACACCCCAATATTTCATAGTACATTATTTCTTCAAAGTAAATCAATAACTTGCACTACACACAACACAGAGTTCAAGCGCACCACGACTTACCAAACCAGCCTTTCAAAAGCAGTTATGAATAGTATTAACTGAATTTTGAACTTTATATAATCCTTATAATTTTAGAATCCATATTATGAGTTTCTTTGACATAATTTAAGAACAAATTCATTTTTTTCCATATAAAATAAGTATTTTTCAAAAAATAAAATTTTACCGCCTTTTAATGGAGAACCCTTTTTAAATCCAATATTTAAAACTTTTATATATTAAATTTGACAAAATAAATTTCTTCTTTAGAATCGGGAAATAATAATTTAGTTTCAATAAATTTTTTGTGTTTTTCTGATAAATTTCATTTTTGGGTGAATAGTGAAAAATACTATATTTTAACTGAAAACAAATTTTTTAATAAAAATAATTTATAGTGTTGAATTATACTTTTTAATGGTTTAAAAGTATAATTAGATTATATTTTTATCTTTTAATCCAATGCTGGTCATTTTAAGTAATTTCTCTATAAGATTGAACATAAACAGGTGTCAATCTTTTGATAGATATTGTTTCTTAAAAATACGCCTTTTGGTTTTGACGACGAGAATTAATTTTAAATTAATAAATGAAACTTCTATTTTTAAAATTTTCTAAAATAGACTTCATTTTTGAATTCAGAATTTCAATATTATCTTAGGGTGATTTTTTGGTATTTTTCTAAAAACATTCAATTTTTATTGAATAGTGAAAAACACTGAGTTATTGTTCAAAACTGACTTTTTATTTAAATAATTATTTATTTTATTTAAATTTATTTTAGGTCAAAATATATACATAATACCTATATAATTTCAATGTAATTCATTGGAGTCAGTTTATAATAATTTTAGATATATAAAAATTTTATTGAACTTTTCACCGTCTTTTACCCATCTCCTAGGAGAATTTGCAAATTCACATAAAACTTAATTTTACTACTTCTATGAGTGGAATTTCAAAAATCTGAGAGACACAATTAATATCAAGGAGTAAAATTTGGTTCAATAAGATAAAAATATTTTTTGGTGAATAGTAACTTTTTTACTATTATTTACCACGGTTAAATGTGAATAGGGTAATTATGGGTAAAAATGATATTATTATTACCCTAAAAAATGTCCTAATTATATTGGATAAGTATAATTCGACCAAAAACAACCTTATGAATAAAATATGAACCTCTTTGGTCCACTTGGATTAGATTAGGACATTTATTATTATTTAATTCAAAGAAGAGTTAAAAGAGTTATAATCAAAGTTTAATAACTAAAATATTTTTAATATAGGGTTATACCTAAGATAAATTAGATTATAAATATTCATTAGAAATATAAAAAACTTTCATATATAATAATATTTTATTTATAATTTTTAGACATTAAATAATTTAATTTATTTTTGATAAAATGATGATGCAGTAATTACCTTATTAGTGAAATATTAAAATAATTGATATTTTAAATACCCAAATAAATATAATTTGAGATTTTTAATGAATTACAAGAATTTTATAGGTTACTATTACATGTTAGGGTTGATTAAATGAATTTGTTTCGAAGTAATAGTGCCGTTATAAATTTAGAAAAAACAATATACCAAATAGTGTCAAATTTGACATAAAAGAGTTTTTAAAATAAATATTATATTATTAATTGATATTCAATTCCTAAAAATATAAGGTCTGTCAAGAGACTAATATAATGATATTTGTATCATTAATTAACCACTTGGGGTTCACTTGGAAGTTTATATTATGTTTATTAACCATATAATATAAAAATACAAGGAGACATGGTAAATGTGAAACTAATTAATTAAGAGTTAAAACTAAAAGATAAGATTAATATAGTGACCAAAACCTGTCTAAAACCTATTGGTTTGGTGGTTTTAGACCCATACCCACCTTAGACTCGAAATAAGTCACTTTGGAGCCATTAGAAACCAAATATGAATTTATTATAAAATAATATTTCTATCTTTTCATAAGGTGCCCCTCACCCATCTTATAAAAGGGCACTCCCCCTTCTCTCAATTTTACACCTTCAAAGCCTTTTGGCTCGGCCATACCCAATCCAAATATCCTCTCAGCTTCCCTCAATTAAACCTAGATGCCTTAGTTTGATCACAAAGCCAACCTAAGGAGTCCTTTTGATCAAATCAAAAAGAAGAACCCGAAGAAGAGGTAATGTTTTCACCACCCTCTTTCAAGTTCCTTTCTTTTTCCACTTCTTTATTCTTTGTTATTTCCATTCTAAAATAATAAATCCAGTATCTTCTATATACTGTGATGTTATTATAAATATGGTACAACCATATTCAGTATTCTATCCTTCCCTTGGATGACATATCACCATACGTGCGTACGCACGACTTAACGTCTCCACGTTGTGGTGTAATTGTTATTCAATACATTATTATTTGGATGGGTATAATATTGATGTGTAAATAATGGAAATAACAAATATAACATGATAATTATTCTGTATATATGATACACCATCCAATTATATGTTATTTTAATATCAAAAGAATGACATTGTTGCTCATGCGTACGTATGGACTACCGTCTCCACGAACACGATGAGATTCATTCCCCATCGAATCCATTCAAGACTAATTTTTAGTTTATGATTAAAAATAATATCTAAGGACTTGAAATCATTATGGATAAGAATAAGATACAACCTATGAATAGCAAACATGTCTTATGTAACAAAACATATAAAAGAATATGAGTAAGTGAACATCCGAAACAACGATAATAGTAAAATATTATTAACAAAGCAATATTAAAAGATAATATATGATATCATATTTATGTATAGGATTCTTTTATAATTTAATAACAATGATATAACTATTATATAGGAGGTTAACCTACCCTTGAACACGGAAAAGTACAAGGTAAGGGTTAATTTAACGATCTCTTTATTATCTGAGATTGTTTTTACGTAAGTATCTACTGGGACATATTTATTATCCAAGTCCATGTTTCATAAAATAGTTTTGAAAGGGATTATATTAAGGGAAAGTTTACTAAAAAATAATTTTAAATGTTATAAAGATTTATTCTTCTAAACCATTTTCATTAATGTCCATGTTTTCATAAAGGTTTTAAGGATTTATTTAAATGGACATGAATGTTTTAAAATTTTAATTACTTTCAAAAGTTTCAAAGTGGTATGGGAAAATTTGATTAAAAAAACGTATTTAAATGTATTCCTTTCTAAATTGTGTGAATTTTAAATGTTTTCATGGAAAAAGGATATTTCTCTCAAATAGTTTTACAAATCATTTTCATCTATGTCAAAATCCTTTAATGGGTTTTAAACTTGTTTGAAGTAGATTTATTATTATAAAAATATTCCATATAGTGTTGAAGGTTTTGTGATATGTTTGACTGTGGATGTGTCATTTTTATACCATTCATGGTTTATGGGTAAAGTATTGAAATTTCGTATGATTGTTTTAATATGAATGTTTATGTTATTTTTAAACCTTTTCATATGAGGAATGCATTGGACTTAGTAAGTGACGGGTGAAGCCCTCTATAGCTCCGCGATGCATTGATAGGTCTTATGAGACAAACTAGTGTCTTGACACATGGCCTTGAAAAAAACTTATTTGTAGTGTTGGAACAAGGCATTGACTATGTGTTTATGATAGTATGGAATTATGCATTCCATTATTATGAAAGTGGTTATTGATATTTAATGTGATTATTCGACCAGTAGAATACCCATGTGAATAAGTAAATGGCATTATTTCATTTTATATTTTCCATATTATAACGAAGTTCAAGTTTAAAAGGCTTTGGTTTAGTTATAAATTTCCTTAAATGTTTATGTTTATTTATGAAACTTTCCACTATATTGTTATCCTTACTGAGCCTCTGAGCTCACCCCTTTCAATGTTTTATTTTTCCCAGGATATGAAGATGTTTTTTATGAATGACCTGCAGGGATAGTATAAGGGGATATGAAGACAAGATGTTTTTGTAGTTTTTTTCACTTTATGATGTAATGTAAGACTTATGAATATATCCAGTGTTTCCAAGGCTTCTAAAATAATTGGTCATTTGAGACTTGATCTTTTGAGATCATGAAAATGTTATGTAATAAAGCACCGACTCTGGGTAACTAGGTTCGGGGCGTTACATAAAATGTAAAATAGTTCAAAGTTCAATATTGATTTTGACAAAGAATTATTAATAAATGGGTATTTGGAAAATATAGAAGAACGATATATATAGTAATAAAATTATGAATAATTTTTTAAAATATATGCATAATAGGTTTAATTTTATTAAAGAGGAGGTCGTTGTGCCTACGATTCAAGTACATACTAGAACTGCAGATTTAAGTTACAATCTCACCATTTATTATGATTTATTATATTTAAATTTACATTATGGGAAATTATATATTAATTATCTCTTAAAAAATATATATTTTATTATCCTATAATAATTTATTGTTTTTTAAATTATGAATACCATTTTCCAATTTTTCGAACTCAAAATGACCGAAAGGTTGTTTTTTAAAAAAATTCGGCCAACATTCCTATCTTTTGGTCTATAATTATTGTCCTCCATATCCATATTATTAAAAATTATTTTATGAAAGTAATTATCAAGAATTAAAATATTGAAAAATTTGTATTTACAGTTCCTCTTAATATCAATACAAATGAATAAAAATGAATCATTTCAAAAAATAATCTAAAGGATCCACTTTTGACATTTTAGGAAATTAAAAAATTGTTTGTTTTGAAAGATTATAGAACAAATAGATTTTACCATGTTTATGTAATTTATAATTAAAGGATATTATTTTATAATTTTAAAAGGTTTTATATAGAAAAGTTTCTTATCGTTTTAAAAAAAAATTGTAATTAATAACTTACCAAAAGAAAAATCTATTTTATCTTATTTTTCAATGAAGATTTCTAATGATTTTATGAAATAATTTTTCATCAATTTAGACATCCATTATTTATTCATATGAATCATTAGGAATATGATCTTATAAAACAATAAACTTAATTTCTATAGATGGATTATTATGATGATGTTTTAATAATTTTTCTGTAAACGAGTTTCTTTCTCATGAGATAATTTATTTTTGAATGTATGATAAATGATATTTTTTTATCTTGCATTATTGATGAAAGAGGGAATGAGGAATAAATACAAAAACATATAGGAAATTTTATGCTAATTGGTTGTTTTATTATATCTTCTTATGAATTAGTTATATTTTTATATCTCATGATATCAAAAGGGTACATTAGAGGATCTTCCAAGTACATGGGTGTGAGGGATGTTTCCCCAAGAATAAGATGGTATACAAGTTATTTTCCTAAGCCCAAGAGGTTTCACATGATATTGGATGAATCCCATGATGGTACATAGGTAGTTATCCCAAGCCTACTATTTAATTAAAGTCATCTTGAGTATCCTTGGAATATTATTTCTATGTTTATGGGAATTGGGATTCACCCCAATCAACTATGGAATTCATGCCACTATTAAGGTATTTATAGTGATCATTGAATAAGGAAATAATTTAATATAGTTATTTTTATGTCAAATTGTTTCCATAAACTTATGTCTTCTTTTTATGATATTTTATTTTTTATCACTATAGTTTTTTGGTGATTCTTTACTATAATGAATCGAGTTTATTATTATGAAAAATCATTATGTACTAACTCATGTTTAATGATTTATGACTTGATGGGTGTAATCTCATAAGTTGTGATAATGTTCTTATACCATTAATCATTTGTTATAATCAATTATTATCATCAACTAAAATACTTCACATTTACCATAAATAGTAATCCCAAATAACCCTTTATTATATTTCATTTTCCTTGGTAATAAAGAATGGTTTTATGTAGGGAATTCTTATATGGTGTACTATATGAGGAGAAATTTATAGATATGTTTTAGATGTTTCATGGAATAAGTTAATTATATTTATACTATCCAAACACACTAATTCATTATTGTTTTGGTGCTTGTAGTATCATATGATAGATTAAATATTTATCTAAAGGATGAAATATTTATGTAATTAATTCTCAGGTCATCGAACCTAAAAGAGTATAGTTGAATCTATCATTCCTTAAATCATAGAAACCCATCTTATACTGATGGTGATAATTGAAAAAATTTGAACTACCTTTTGATTCTCAAATTATTTTATAGTTTAGTAAAACTAGTGATATTATTTCCTCCTTCCTTGAGATTGATTTTAACAAGAGTGAGATTTATAAATGATCTTCCTTGAGTGGTTCTGCCATCATTTTACTAAGAGTCTCTAGAATTTATTATTCAATTCATCCTCCTCCTATCTATCTCTTCTATTTACTAATTTAAATAAAATATCTCAATTATATGATATTTTTTTCTCTAGAAGTACTAAATACAGTTTTTTATATACACTCAACTCCATTCCTTTCCATTATTGGGCTGGATCATACATTTTCCCACATGGATTCGATGATCTCTCTATCTTTTTTCACAAAATTTTATGGTTTTGAAAAAACCTATTTTAATTTTAATAAATTCTCTGGATATTTATCAATGTTATCTATATTAAAATTTTATTAATATCCATTATTTCATATATGTTTTAGTTTACCAAGTATTGTAGAATTCATTGTCTCATATTGTTTTTAAAATTATTGATCCATAATTCCGTATCTCTTTTTAAATCACTAAATATTGTGGGTTGATATTTCTAAAACTTTTAATCCTTCAGGAATGCTTCAAATTCTAACCCAATGTTTAATAATATTCATAAAGGTAATGAGCCATAATAATAATCTTAGTTACTCATTTGATGTTTTATTTTTACATAAAAAAACCTTTCTAAATTAAAGTGCAATTTAGAAATGAATTAATAGTCTTTTGAAGTATGATTACCATTATGAAAAAAAGGTAGACTTATTATTTGTATTCTTACACATATTAGCTTCAATATAATATAACTTACACAAAATAAAAAATCACCTTATCAGATTTGGAATTCACCTTTTGAGGTCTTCCAACTCTCCTTTTAGAATCTATTGTTGCACATTAAATTCTTTAGGTAATCACCTTATCTAATAGACTTATAACCTTACAAAGTTATAATCTCACCTAATAAAATTCAGGTAATTATCATATGTTATCCTAAAATCAACTTAAAAATATGAATTTATCACTATATAAAGCTCATATATACAATAATCTAACCTTCATATTTTTTAATGAATTAAATCTTCCATGACCAAACATTTCACATATTATGAAATAATGGAGAACAACCGTTTTTCAAATCATGGAAAATATAAATCTCAAATAATCATTGAAAATACTTCAAACATATTTAACAATATATAATAAATCTAACAATGAGGTTTTCTAGATTTTATCGTTACTATGGATTCCTCTATGTTATAGTGAAATCATTCCTAGTCATGAGTCCATCATTACAAACCCTTAAAGGAGGTAGATGAAAAATATGATGGAATCATTTATCTAGTATCATTGCAATTAACTTGTTGAAATGCTCCCTATGGTTACCAAAACCCATATTTATAATTTCTATTATGTACCGCATAGTAATAACCTAGACAACATCATTGATGACTTTTTGTTAACTTGTGGTGTTTCAACACAATATGTCTACATACCCATAGTGCCACCCCAAAAAACCCATTATATACTTCGATTTATATGACAATAAACCTTGTTGTTTTTTTCCATTCCTCTTACACCCTTCTCTTGGCTTGACCATTGAGCATCTTTTCAATTTGGATGACCTTTCTCTGGTCAAATAACTAGGGGTTGGTCCCCATTTTTTCATTACTCATATTTTTCTCTAATTCCATTTTCAAATCAATTCCATAATGTGTATTATGTATCTAATATAGATGATTCCATTGTATCACAGGTTCTCTTATAAACATAAAAATATCAGGATGTGCTAAATAGTCATAATTCCATCAACTTTGTCAATAAAATGACATGTAACAATATAATTCATTTTTGTGACTCAAAATTTATTTTCTTCATCTCCAAACATTGAAACATGAATCTTATAGTGTTATTATGAATCCAATTATGGTTAATTCAATTAAATTTACGATTCATTGAAATCCACTACTTCTAGACCTTTCCAAGACAACCATATCCATCTAATATCTTAAAATTATTTTCTAGAAAGATAACTAACATCTGAAAAACATAAAACACCTCCTAGAATATTATAAAATACAATGAATCCATCCAACGACCCGAGGGCCTTAGATATTTTCTATTATAAAAAATACCCCCATTTAAGGGAAGAAGGGGGAACCCTTACAAATTTCATGGACTTAAGAGATTACATAGCGTGATGGTCAAATAGAATTAAAACTAGACTGACAACGAGTAGTTTCCCCTAGACAGCATAAAATTGTGATGAAGCTCTCCACCAATGCATTAATATTCATTAAGAAGTGTCTTGTGTCAAAGCACAAGACTGATATGATGGATTTTGTCATTCCCTATTAATCATCCAAATCCAAATAGCAATACAAAGGTGAACCGCCTGCTCTGAAACCTCATCTAGTTTCTGGTCTTTGTGATCGAGTCCTACTGAAACTGCAAATCAAGAGGTCTGTAGACCTTACCAGCACCAATCAAGACCATGTCGCACATACCATGGAGAATAGAATTCACATGAAAAATATCAATGCCACACGCCAGCAGAACCACAAAAAACACACCGAAGCAGAACCAGAAGCACAAGGACCACCAGGGTCATGCACCGGAACAACCAAAACCGTACCTGAAAGAGACCATGAACCACCAAAAGCACACACCAAAACCCTCTCTCCTCCAAACCACTCCAGGTCTGATGACAAGCCACACCAGAGAAGATCTCGTACTTCACCCTCATATTCCTATCCATTAAGCATCACAAAGCTCTTCCGCTTGCCAGATCTGCAGTGTTAGCCAGCTGAGGTTGCCCGAAGAGGAGTGACGAAGAAAAACCCCGGCATCGGATGAAGAACCAGAAGAAACCACAACAGATCTATGACAAATGTCGGTCGACAACTTCCCCCGCTGAGCCACGATGAAGAAGATGACACCTGAGCCGAAAAAGCCGGAGGCGACCTCAACAGGCCTCGCCAAGATGGGATGGAGAATGCCACACCGAGATGAGGGCCGGCGCTGAGACAGAGGAAGCTGTCATTGAGCCAGCCGAGAAGTTGGAGGAGGGAAGGGGGACATCACTATGGTCGAAACCCTAGCCCTGCATGAAAGGGAGAGCTCTTCCACTCAGAGGTTGAACCATTAAAATACCATGAATATATACTAAATATAATTATGATCTAAATACATAATTAATTCAACAACTTAAACACATACTGTAAATAAATATGACCTATAACATTAAAGTTCCAACAATTATAAAAAATTAATTTTAGTTATCAAAATTTTCTTCAATATTTTTTAATTTAGTGGCTCCATAAGAACCATGGTTTCACCTCATTGACCAGTATAAAGGTAGAATATATATTAGACATAGAATCATGTTTATTTCTCTTATGACGTATAAAATAGCGTGAATATATTATATTTGATGTGATATCTCATATTATAATCATGCGTGATAACTCATGTGATATCAATCTTTGTCAAAATCAAACCATCATTTAATGAAAAGTCCTATTAATATAAAATATCATTTTATGGACAATTTTTGATAATGTTTTGGTGATATTGGAGTATGTGTCAATAAAAATCCTTATTGTGAATATCATAATAATGTCACTATCAAATGAATGTTTTGAGATGAATGGATTAGATTATTGATTTAAACTATCACTATTGTCATAAAAGGATTTTAAAAGTAACCTATGTTACCCTGATGGGGTTTTTATTTCATTGTTTAGATATTTATGGTTCTACTCAATAAATGTAATATTAATCAATTTTCCTAAAGAAATGTGTTTTGTGTCTCATGACATGACTGTATGAGTTAATATCAACCCTTTGTAACCTATATTGTAGTTATATTTAATTATATAGAAAAACAGGGATATAATATATGTTATTGTGAAGTGGGGTTATGTGGTGGCACATATTTCTAAGAAAATAGGATATATTTTATTATAAAAATATAGCAATGAATGAGTTCATAGATGTTAAAAATGTGAAATTTTATCAGATATTTTGTGGGAGATTTTTTTAAATTAAAATTTAGGGAGGTTTCTATTAAAACATTTTGAAACTCAAAACTATAATAAATTGAAATTATTATTGTCAAAAAGGATGGATTATGAAGGAATAAATAAAGAGTGAGTTTTTAGAAAGTGGTGAATATAGCATTTTTGAAGGATTTTGTGGTGTCTATGGTGAAGTATAATGATTAATGAAGTGTTTCATGGATGAAATTTTCATTTAATTTATATTTGTCATATTAGTCATGAATCATGTGAGTGTAGAGTGCTTGATAAGTGATTCCTTTATTACACTATTCAATGTATGATGGTGATAGATAAAGGATTGTATCTATTTTTTGGGGTAATGTTGTGCTATTAATAATCTAAAAATGGTAGATTATTTGAACACAATTCTCTAATACATTTATGTTTTTATTGACAAATAATGGTGTAAATATACTATAACACACATGAAATCAAATGTTATTGGTTCCATAATGTTTAAAACACATTAGTTTTTCTCATATGATTTCCATTATATTTTTTATTTTTTTACATTATAGTGTTTTTTGGATGTAGGTTATTTTTGCGGGGATTGAGTGTCCATTTTGGTAAGATTGACCTATTATTGGATCTCCTAACATAATGATTTAAAACATCATATACCCAGTGGACTGATGAAGGGTTCCTTGTAAGGATGAGTTGTGTAGGAGGATCAGAACAGTCTATTGGACACCTAATACACTTGGTATGAGTACCTAGGGCATACCAGGTACCCAGTTTCATTTTGGTCTATTATTTAAATAATTTTATTAATATTATTTTATTGATAAAATATTAATTAAATGGATGGTTCATACACATTTATCTTAGCAGTCACTCAACTTACCTATCTAGAGCCACCCAATATTATTCTTTATCAAATGGAATATTCCTCATTCATGTCCCAATCATCACATTATATTTTCCTAGGTGGTTCTATAGATATTATAACCCCCTCCTATGTCATTACCTAGTACCTCTCACTATATAATTATTCTTCATTAGATATTATTTATTTCAAGGCTTGTTTTAGGTTTATAAATTTATTACTTTTTAAATTTATTCATCTTGAAGTTTCCAACATGCAAGAACTCAGTTGTTCTAGTTTAGTGGTTCCTCTGAATTATTGATGATTTATTCGAGTTCTATTTCTATCATTGGAAATAAAAAAATTTCTTCTTTATACACAGTCCTAAGAATTAATTTAAATTATATACATGATTTTCCTATGAAAAAAAGATATCCTTCTAGGTCATGAGCAGTACCTCTTCTTTTATAACTCATTTATATATCCTTTAATGACCATGAAACTTCTGATAATTATATAGAAGGTTCTACTGGATCCCTTAATGGGTGTATATCTTTTATATGTGTCACATTAAGAGACATATAGGTGTTTGGGGCTATCCCTTATATTAAAGGATTAAGGAATCTCACATATAAAAATAATGATTTGGCATTATATTATGACCTTACTTTTATAGTGATAATTCATTCATCTTAAATTCTTGATTATTATTATATCATTCACTTGAATGATATAGTAGTTAATGTTTCATTTCATCTATAAATAAATATATTATTGATAATTCATCCATTATGAAATATTTTATGGTGGTGTATCATCTATCTAGGGAGTTGTAGTTGTTTTTTCACATCCACCTTGGTGATTGTATTACTGAAATGTCATCCACCTAGGAATATTTTATAATTAACTGGTTTTTTCCTAATGGAAATTTTCATGGTGGTAAGTAATCCACCAAGAAACATGAATAAGTAATAAATCATTCACCATTGAGATACCAAGTTACGATATATTGTTCAATAACAAATACATAATTTTATATTATAATTGTGATTGGCGATATTTCATAAACAAAGGATCTATGATGATGTGGTATTAATCAAAAAATATACATGATGATGAGATATACCTCATAATGTTTATAAGAAGGTGGGTAATTATTCAAAAAGGTGTCATGTCTGGGTAATAACATTCATATGTAAGGGAATGTGCCCTATGTTTGATGGTTGAGTAGGTGGGGACAAGTTAGAGTATAAGTACAAGAATAGACGAGGGCTCAAGAACTAGATTTTTATTAACACATGTTTTCATGATTTTGAACACATTTTTTACGTCCAACCATGGGTGATCCCATTTTATTTTACTCTCATGTGAAATTATAGTACAATTTATTTTTTTATGGAATGTGTTTATTACTTATCCACAATTGGAAAATTTTTGTACTATCAATGTTATTATTTTATTATAGTTTACGATTTATATATTTTTATAATTTTATTAATAGATATATATACCGTGGGGTACAGTATAATCATGATTATCTATATAATTCCACTTCCACTTTATAGCCACTGGTATATTGGGATGCATGTAGTATGTCTTGTGGTGTTTCTAGTATGGTTGTTGTTTAGGTAGTCTGGGACATGATGTTACAATGTGTTATTAATCCCTTATTTTTTCATACTATTTGGAAATGATAGTTAGAGGAAGGATGTTATAAAGAATTGATATGTACCATAGAATTGAGAGTTTCTAACCAAAATTTGAAAAAATCCCATGTTACTAGGGATATACTTTTTGTTCTTTATTTTTTGAGAGTTATAGTTTTGTTCTTTTAAAAATATGATATATTATTTATGGTTTATTTATTTTACTCTTGGCTGGAGGGGGGAGGGTAAGTGTTCATGAATCATTTTTGGTGAATAGGGTTTGAATTTTTTATGCACTCTTGTGATTATATATATATATATATATTTGGTTATGATTTTTTGATTAATATAGTATATGTTTCCAAAAAACATATGTAGAGTTTTCTTATATAACTTCTTTGTGGAACTCTATTTAACCAATACATGAATATAGATAATTATTATAATATATGAGGATTATTATCTAATATCTATTTTTGATTATACGTAGCGTTAGAGTTGTTTGGTTAAGATAGACTAGATATGATATATGATAAACCTTTATGTTATAGGGTATCTATATAGAGTAATAGAGAGTGTATCCTATCACAGATTCCCATAAAGTATCTTAATAATATCTATTATAATTCTATTTTGACATATTCATTTAAATTTTTTATGATTTTACACCTCAATGTAATCTTTAAGAGTTAAATGAGGGGAAGAATGAGCACACCTTATCAGTGATGGATCTAGAAACCCATGTTGCGATTGTCCATCATATGGATCAGTAGCTATGAAAAATCCTAATATAGGACAGAGAGTCTATTCCAAAAGGGGTTCACAGTGATGTGTTTTAAAGGATGAATTTTACCAAATATTTTTACCTACATCACCCACATCTCATCTCAAGTGAGGGTGGACCATCAACTACCACGTTGTTGATAGATTATATGAAGACAATTTTATTACCACATGAATACAAAACCATAGTGGAGGGAAAATTTCACTACATATATTCTTTTTGGACCATCCAGACATCGGTGGGAAATTATTATTCATGATGATCTATATGTGGGATTGAATTGGAATGATTTTGAAGCTCTCTTCATCATTTTTTGCCTTTAAATTTTGTGGGTAGATAAATATAAGGATTTTATATATCCTGTATTGGGAGGCATATTAAAAATAGAAAATGCTATCAGTTTTGTTGATCCCCTCTAATTGAGAACCGTGTTTTTTTGGGATTAGGCTATATGGGTTATGTGTTTTAAGGATGGCTTGAGGAATCCTATTTGATCACATGTGAATATTTATCATCTTAAAAAAATATATATGGTGGTGAACCATGGAATTATTTTTTAGAATAAATAGATTGAGGGGGGATCCTCTAGGATGTTCAATTTTTTTATGGGTATGCGGGTAGTTAATCATGATGGGACAAGTGAATACATGGGGACCCTCACTAGGGAAGTGAAAGACAGAACAACCATGGAAGGAGATTAAATATTCCTCTAAGACAGAGGAAATTGGTTAAATATTATAATTATGGGAATCTATGGAATATTCATTATAACATCACATAATATTAGTATGTATTTCACATATAATAATTTCTACATTTAATATTTTTTGTCGCATGAAATACTAAACTAAATCAATCATTAATACATTTTACTAAGAGAAAATATTATAATTTCATGTAAACATTAATAAATTATCAGAAAAAAATATGAAACCTCATTTAAAAAAATACAAGAGGAATGATACCGAAAGTAAATAAAAATACCATGAATATAAAACAATTATTATCTTGTTTTTCAATAAATATCATAACTCCAATTGAAAATATAAAAATATGAAAAATAATTAAAAATATAATATACATGTTAAGAGATATATAAATTTATAGGAAGAATTATCATAGTGATGAATATAATAATATATATAGGATTGAAATATTTTTTATGTATATATTTCAGTTGAATATATGGTTATTGAAAATATGGCCATTGTATAAGGGTTTTTTGGGTAATTCATATATCTAATGGGTATATTTTTATTTTTAAATTCGAAGTAAAAAATTGAAAAAATACATTTCAAAAATAAGAAATATTGAAACAAAATGATAATTATTAAATAAAATATTATGTTATAAAAATGTATATTTTTTGGGTGATATATTATTATTTTTATTAATAAATAATGATTTTATGTGTATATAATTTATTTTTTGGGTGATATATTATTTTTCTATTAATAAATAAATATTTCATGTGTATATAAAATTTAATGAAATATTTTAATACCTATAGATTGATAACATTTAATTTATCATAGATAAATAATTCAATTTAAGGGGATGTGGTAAAAATACTCTAATAATAAAAAATATATTTATCAAATTACTAAATTTTTTAGTTTTTATTTTAATTTTTAAAATATTAAGTGATAAATTTTAAATGATGAATATAATGAAATATTTCAATTTATAAAATTTTTATTAACACTTATTTAATTATTTGTTTATATGAAATAACATTATGAACTTTTAATATCTTAAAATTAATTTTTATCTAAAAACACCTTTTTTGAACATTTTATTTTTATTTCAAAATTGAAGTGAGTATATGTAAAAATTGAATTATATTAAATATATTTAAAAATATTAATCATAACATCAATATTTAGAATGAATTTCAATTTCATTAATTGGAATGAAAATATGTTTTCATGGTAAACAAATTCACCATTGTAATAGTGACATTATGTGAAAAGGGTTAAATTATTTCTAAAATAATAAAATATCTTAAAAACATATCAATAAATTGTCTATAAGAGGTTATGAATGACCTATATCCATTAATTTTAATTTTTCATCCACATATGTGAAAATGGCTTTCATTAAACATTAAAGAATGGGTATTTTAGAAAACAAAACAAAAAAATAACCTATTTATGGCCCACTAAGCTACCAAAAAACAACCTTTTTTATTAGTTATGACTTATATATATCCCTATATAACCTCTCTAAAAACCATCATAGAATTTTTTTAGCTTTTAGTTCCATGCTGGAGGCTTATATTCTTCATTATAAAGTAACATGATTCAAGAATAATATAATTCATCAATGTACCTAGGTCTTCTAAGTATTTTTCAATTTTTCTTTCAACTAAATTCAATTATAATATCATAATAAAATGTAATCATGTTACATTAATATCATAAATCTTTTTATAAAACAATATAAGTATTGTGTAATTCTATAATATTAATCCTTCATTAGTAAAAGAGGTTGTTTATTGGATTAGTTCAGCCACCTACATGAATAAAATTATACTATCTTCCCCATTTACATCATGATTGGGTATCTTGAAATAAAGAATAGTGAAAATCTGTATTAAATATAAATTTATTTTATGAATATGTTTAGGGAATGGTGACATAAAACTGAATGAACAATATAAAGAAACTCATTTTTGGTGCATTACCATAAATATGTTTGTAACTATAACACCCTAACCATGATTTCCTTAACAGGGCCCAAGATGGGGTCACTAAGAAACCTCATGCGTGACTCCCCATATTCCAGATTCTTTCAAATAGTATAAATTCTATAAAATAATAATGATGTGACTATTTCCTCTGAAATAAAGCTCGATTTTGATGCCCAAACCTTCTAAAAATTTATCATAGCCCATTTATATATAGTAAGTTCTATAATCCCATAGACATAAAATAGGGAACCACATGGGCCCCTATAGTATATAATATAAAGAAATAAATTTACATACAAGATGAACAAATACATAATAGAGTATCAATAGATAAAAATGGAATAACCTACTTAATATAATAAAAATACACTAGTAAATACATGCTAAATAACAGCTAAAAATAAACTTCATTAGCCTATGGCCCAAATCATGTGACCCAACATGCCAAGTCCTTATATTCAACAACCTATAAGACCATTATTATAGTTCCAAATCTATGCAGTTCTTTTTCCTTAACAAAAAATAAATTTCAACCCTCATACATTGAATCCCAAATTATGTTTTTGGGTAGGGGACGAGCTCAATGTCTGAGTAGGAATCCCAAATTACTCAATGAAATTGAGTATAACTTTCATAACGTTCATATTAATAAAATACATATACAAAGAGTTTATACGCTCCCAAGAAACACATATACCCAAAAAGATAACAATTATGAAAATCAAACATAAAATTTGGGTCGTCCGATGTCATCCATACCACCTTAAACTCTAAAAAGAACTTATTCATACCGGGATGGATGTCTTAAAACATGGGTGAACACTTAAAGGGACTAATTACTACCCTAAAACAAATAATCAATATCATAAATAATTCAGATATTTGTATATTGTCTTTGATCATTTCATGGAACAATTTCAACTGATACTTGGACCAATTACTATATCATAGAACAACCAAATCCAAGGGGTATGTCCACCAAATTTCAAAATAATAGCATAATGAATCCAGTATAAATGTAAAAATAATTCCAAATAGATATCATAACGAAGAAAATGATAATTTCCTAGGAAATAAAAACCAACAACGTAATGAATCAATGAAACATGCCCAAGGTAATACAAAATGGTAGAAAACATTTATTGAATTTTCCAAAGTAATTACAAAAAATAGAATAAAAACATGTTAGGATCGTGTATACAGAATTCCAAACCAAAATCGTTTTGAATCCTAGCATCATGTGAATTACATTCCCAAATAATATTATGCATAAAGTTTGGATTTATGTAGTTCTTCCAAGGAATCCAATATATCTACATACATATTGGTGGGAAATTTTCCCCACCCTTATAATCTCTCATAACTCATCTTAATGGGGTCATGCACCTATCTGAACCCATACCATGTTAGAAGTTATAGTTTCTCAAGTTAATGACCCATCACTTCTTCAATCATAATCATCCTGCACTATCAATTCAATTTATAAGGTTACACCTGTAATTGCATATAATCATCCCCCACACACGGCCTCTCTGGGTCAAACCATAGGAATAACACCCAACATGGGATATTCGGTCACATTTTTGTCACTTTATTATGAATATTTATTCAAGTCATCAAATATATCCTCATATTTTGGTGTCCCACAAACTCTTCTCTTCGCTATAAAGGGTCTGTTACATCCATCTTAATGTAACCACTACTTTCATATCCCCAATAAATCATCATTGGATATCACACAAAAATAAACATCATCATGCGACAACATATTTTACCATACTATAACAAATGGGATCACATCAAAGTAATCATGACTTTATAAGATGGAAACAACAAAAACATGGTCAAATGAACCAAAATATGAAAAATCATGGTCTTCTGGTTTCCCATAAAAAATAAATTCAAATATCCCATTAAAATATATTTTAAATGTAATTAAATTATATCTTTCTCACACTAGGCTCTTAGCCTAAAATCTAACAATCAATTTATTATAAAAAACCAATTCAATTTTTAAATTACATTTCAAAACCCATTCATGAAACCACTCAATAAAATTAAAATTCCATTTCAATAATAACCTATTTTAAAATTATATTTTAAAAATAAAATATATTATTCACTAAAAACCACTAATGCCACCAAGAAGTCTATAAGGAGGTCCTAAAAATCTCATTTGACTAGGGAACCACCATCAATCCATTTATCATGATATGTAGTCTACATTGAATATTATTTCAATGTTAGATCATCCCAACCTTATGGAGAGATCAAATATGTCACAATGTGTATAGAAAATGATGATAATGGTGAAAACTAAATTTCGATTTACCAAATGGGTAAGTCACTAATAAATCCTAGTATACCTACCTGAATTAATGTTACACCAATCAACCATAGGCTAATTGATCTTTTCTAGTATATCCTATGTCCAATAGAATTCTGTTATACCATGTGAGATCCTAAATAATTCCATAATATTTAAATGAATTAATTAATTCACTGTACAATTAATTTTATTAGAATTTAATTAAATATAAAAATATAATTATTAATTCAATGAATTAAAATTTGATATTATTTCCTTGTAAATCACTCAGCAACACTGTTTCATTGAAATGGAAACTAAACTCCCACAAAAATCCCCTGGAACACACCTGACGATATTTTAGAAAAAATCCCTAAAACACAACACCAGTTAAACAAAAACTCTTATTTCATTTGGTATAAATAAATAAATACATACATTCTATAACATACCTTGAGTAAATTTGGGAAATAATTCTTCATTACATCCTTCTCATACCTCTACTACAAGCTACACAAAAAACCCCCAAGAATAGATATTATTTCCACCATGGTTCTATAGAAATAATAAAAAAATCTAAACTGAAAAAATATCAAAACCAGATAATCTAAATGAAGATAAATGGTTGGATAAAGTTTTAGATCTCACATTAAAATATTTAAGTATTCCATAAAAAACTACCCAAATCTAGGGGGGATTAAATAATAAATGGTGGAGGGAGACACCAGCCATTACAGACATTAGGGAGGCAACTATGAGGAGTTTTATATTAAACTCACATAGTGGGAAAATGAAATTTTACAATTTTTTATAAAAAAACTCATGTCATATGTTTTGGATACCTTTTTTTTCATACCATGTGCTAACTATGTAAATGAAACTATCTATGAAATCCTACATCATAAATTTTAGTAATAATGTGTTCCAAACAATGAACCAATAATGTCAAATGACTCTATGAATTAATTTCAATGTTTTCATGGTTTCTCTATAACCAAATGTAAAATGATCACTATTACCCAGAGTACAACTGATTAACACAATTTATCCACATGGTTTCTCCAAACCATGAGAAAACCATGCACTAGTCTAAATATATTCAATAATAACGAATTTAACTATAATATTCTAAGATGTACCCAATCACTTAGGGAACCTCTCATGCCACAATCCATATCAAAAAGTATCAAACTAGAGGCACTACAATACTCACAATTCAAATCTTATTATCTATTCTCAAAATTACCTTTGTCCTATATATCTAAAAATTCCAATTCCCATTAAAATTTTTAACTCAAAATGGAGGATATTTTTATGACCACCCAACCATAAGATATTTATTCCTTGAGAAGTATTACTGTTTGTCTAACATTGAATACCGACCAACCTTAGTTGTCAATTCACTACTTACAGGTCGTTTTCTATCTCTAAATGAAAAACATTCTTATGTTATGATAATCAAAAAATTATATCTAGATAAACCTACTTTTCACTAATAAAAATTTCAATCTTAAAACCACCTTAATATTATCTATAACAAAACCTCTAATGTATTTTCCACCTCGCAGAATCAAATTCTACACAACATATCTAGTCAGTTATCCACTGATGATCATCTCCCAACCATTCTAAATTCACCCACTAACACATCACTACCCCACACGAACATGATTCTATAACACTGAAGTAACGTATGAACCATCCAAACTACAATATAAAATTATGAACATGAATCTTAGTGTTTTTCAATCATTGGATCATCAATTGAACTATCTAGCTGTGACACTCCACATATAAGCCTTGACACATCTGTGATCTGACTCAACCTAGGATCATGATACCATCATATCAATTTTGATGAAAATATAAGAACTCTTATTGAGTCAATAAGGATTTCCTTATTACTTTTCCATTCCTTCTTGTTTTGAAAATCACAAACGCCTTATACTTATGAAAATATATATTTTACTTATATAAATTAAATTTCCTTCCCAATGGAATTTACCCCTACCGTGTTTTCATTGATCATATCAATATTTTTATTAAGTATAAAAATTGGATTCATATCTAAAACCTCAGAATCGTATAATACTTAGAAATGAAGAATTCTATTTTAGGATAAGAATTCCAACTATGAACTCTCATGAAGTTCCACTCTAAATTCTGGATACAAACTCTCATGAAGTTTCACTCCGAATTCCGGATACGAACCCTCATAAAGTTCCACTACAAATTCTAGACACCAATTCTCATGATGTTTCACTCCGAATTCTGGATACGAACTCTCATGAAGTTCCACTCCGAATTCTGGATACGAACTCTCATGAAGATCCACTCCGAATTCTGGATACAAACTATCATTAAGTTCCACTCTAAATTATATATACAAACTCTCAAGAAGTTCAACTACGAATTATGGAAACGAACTCTCATGTAGTTTGACTTTGAATTCTGATTACGAACTTATCTAAGTTTTGACTCCGAGTTCTCTGAATTCAGACTCCGAACTCTTATGATTTCTGACTCTGAATTTCCATGAACTCTGACTCCGAACTTTGTAAGTTCTGGTTCCAAATTTTGGTGAAACCAGACTCCAAATTTCCTTGAAATTCAAACTCTGAATTTCTATAGAATTCAGGTTCCGAATACCTACAAAACAGAATCTGAATACCTCTTTCTTATAGGCTCCAAATTCCATTTTTGTTAGAATTTGAAATTTCATTTTCTCCATTCCGAATATTAGTATAGTTATGCTATAGTTGTTTCATTACAAAACCATATCGTGCTTTCAGTTATTGACTAAGCCTTGGTTGAGTGACCCATGTACAGGTCCCTCCAAAATTCAAGGAAAAATATGACCATTAGAGGAGGGAGTCGACCATTGGAGCTTCACCTATAAATATGAGATCATTTTAACGTGCTCGAGAATTTTGGAATTTCAGTGATCAGAACTTCCTGAAGTGATTTATAGAGAGAAAGGCTCTTATAAACTCTCAAAGCTTCGTGCATAAATTTTGAACAGCTTGTTCAAACTTTTCCATGTGCAGACTTGCTTTGTGCGACTTTGATTATTGCTGATTACAATCGAGGGCTTCCTGGGATAGGAAGACAGAGGTTCCAACACCTTGAAGTTGAGGTCTTCCTTGCTGAGGAAGATAGAGGTGCCAACTACCTGATAGTTGAGTGATTTCATGGATAGCAAGATAGAATCTGATCTTTGTATTGAGGGATTACCCTAGTGTGGGTAAGACACACTTTCTTGAAAGTATAAATCAAGGGACCTCTTATCTAGGGTTGTTGGATACCCTTATTTTTAGGTTAAATGAGTTATTGTTTGTTACTTATAGTTTTACTACATATTTTTTTTCGATGCATTTTGTATTGTTAAGGAAGGTATAACTTTCTTATAATTCCTTACTTGTACTCTGATTTAGTTAGATTCTATTCGCTTTAAGGTAGAATCTTAGCTGGCGTACACTTTTGTGAAGTTTTGTTTTCGGAATCACTTTTCCAGAATCAAACAAGTCTTTAGAACTTAGAGGTGTTGTGAATTTTGGTTGTCCAAAATTTCATAAGGGAATTTTAAAGTATACAATTCACTCCACCCTCTTGTATTTGTATGTCATTGTACTTATTCGATCCTACGTTTGGTATTATTGAGTATATCATACTCAGAGTCATACCATCCTAACAATTGGTATCAGAGCACTTGGATCAATCTGAATTAATCTCATGATTAGATTCAGAAGATTTTTTTCCCATAACATTCGGAATTGAACATTCAGATTCATATTTCCGGATTCATACTTTTCAGAATCTATTTTTCAGAATCATAGTTTTGATTCAATTTTTTCTTAGAGATACAATATCTTTCCTACTTAGGATATTTTCTCTTGTCTAAAAACTCGTACTTCTAACAAGTTTGTGTGCCAAAGTCTTTCTTAAGGATGACAGGTTTAAATGTTGGTTCTATTAACAACCTAAATCCTACTAGACCACCAATCTTTGATGGTAATGATTACGAATATTTGAGAGATCGTATGAAGACTTTCATTATCAATACCGGGGTATATAACTTTTTCATCCTTACCGGAGGATACAAAATTCATGAAAAGGAAGTAAGTGCTTTTACTAACCAAGAAAAGCATGAATACCAACTCAAATATAAGGTATAAAATACATTGCTTTGTTCAATTACTAGGAACATATATAGCCAAATTTCTTCTTGTGAAACAGCTAACTGTATAAGGAAGAAACTTGAAGTTACACATTATGGTACATCTAAAGTGATTGAGACTAGAAGAGCCATGATCAGAGCTGAGTATCATGGTTTTAATCTTCCTTATGGAGAACCAATTTGTACGGTGCAATAGAGATTCATGACTATCATGAATAGCTTACAATCTATGGGAGAGAAAGGTCTAGATGATAAAGCTCTTGTTGACAATATTATTGACATCGTTCCCAATGAGTGGGAATAAAAAGAACTCCTATCGATGAAAACAGAAAGGTTACTCAAATTTCTCTTGATGAACTATTTTGAAGTCTTCTTCAACATGAGACTAGAATGAAGAGAGATGATGACAACATAAAAAAGAAGAATGGGAATGGTAGTGTTGCTTTTACTACAACTTCAAATCACATGAAAGCTAAGACTCCTGAGAGAGTTACTAGATCCAAATATAAGAATGTTATTATCCAATCCGAATCTAGTGAGATTGAAGTCTCAGAAAACGAGTTAGCTAATCTTGCTTGAAGGATGAAAAATATAGCTGGGCAGAGAAATTTCCAATCCAAGTATTAGAAGAAGGAAAGGAAAGATAAGAAAGATTCAGAGGTCACATGCTGTGAATGCAAGAGAGCTGGACACATAAGACCTGATTTCCCTACGCTCAAAAGAAAAGAAAGAAAAGAGAGGCATTCTGAAAGGAATAGAAAGAAGTATTACAATTCCAAAGCTAATAATGTTCTGAAATATAATGACACCTGGAGTGCTAGTGGTGGTGACTCTTTAGATGAATCTTCGGATTATGAATCTTCTGGATAGAAGAATATTGGTCTTATAGCCTGACTACCTATTGATAATCATTACTTCATGGCTAAGGTAAACAATACTGAATCCTTGAACACTGTTTCTCTAAATGATAATGATAGTAAATATTATAAATCTTCGGATGAAGAATATTCTTCTGATGAAGAAAATACTTTGCCTACCTATAAATAAGTTTCTAGGTTTTCTGAACTTCTTGAGATTGAGAACTCAAAACTCATGAAAAATATTGATAATGAAAACTCTAGGAATACTATTATTACTAGGGAAATATTAGATCTTTCTAAAGATCTTGACAAATAAAATGATGATTTTGAAATTATTTCAAAAAATCTTGGGGAAGTAAGTTCTAAGAAGAATAAACTTTCAAAAGATCTTGAAAACGTAATTTCTAAGATATATGTTTTTGAGCCTAGATCTAGTTAAAATGTTGTTGATTACAGGAACTTAGTTATCAAACTACAATCTGAAATATTTTCCTTAAGGAAGTTTTTTTAAAACATTACCCTAGGAGAAGAAAATTTTGATAAAATGTATTCACAAATCCAACCTCGAAGGAATACTTCCAGTTTTGGTTACACTAGTTCTAAACCGATTTTTAGTAAAAATTAATCTGTTCCTCAAATTTCCCCATTCTGTACTAAATGTCAGTGTGGTGGTCACTGGGAAAAAAATTATTTCTTAAACAAAACCCAATCTTTAGAATTTCATAAGGCTTATTTTTCTAAGAAGATGAGGGTACCCAAAATTTTACATTCTAAAACTTTCAGATCCAAGCAAGTATGGATTCCAAAAACCTAACTTTTTCTTATTTTCAGGAAAATGGGGTAAGTACCAACATCAATACATGGTACATGGATGTTGGATGTTCCCAACATATGTTTAGTAACAAAAATAATTTTGAAAAGATTATCAAAACGAAAGGAGGAAAAGTAACTTTTGGAGATAATGCTCAGGGAGAAATTATTGGTATAGGTAACATTGTTTTTCTTGAAAAAATGTTGATTTCAAATGTTTTATTTGTTAAAGGTCTTAAGCACAACCTCATTAGCATAAGTAAATTATGTGATGAAGGCTACCTTGTGAATTTTAGGAATGATAAGTTCTTAGTAAACAATTCCAAGGAAGAATTTATTCTTTCTACTAATAGGAAAGAGAATGTTTACACACTAAACTTAGAAAACCTTAGAAGCCATGACTTACCTTGTCTTAGTGAAATTGAAGATCATTCTTGGTTGTGGAATAAAAGGTTAGGAAACTGTAACCTTAGGAACTTATGAAAACTTTCAAAGAAAGGTTTAGTTAAGGATCTACCAGAGCGTAGATTTGATTCTTCAAAAGTTTTTGACCCTTATCAATACGGAAAGCAATATAAATCAAGTTTTAAATCAATTGGTGAAGTCTCAACAACTGATTCACTATAGTTGGTGCACATGGATCTTTTTGGTCCAACACAAACTGGAAGCATTGGGGGCAAGTATTATGTATTTTTCATAGTTGATGATTACACTAGATTTACATGGGTTTATTTTTTAGCAAAGAAGTCTGAAGCTTTTCATTATTTCAAAAGTTTTAGAGACCAAGTCAAAAATGAGAAAAACCTTCCATTGAAAACTATTCATAGTGATCATGGAGGACAATTTCAAAATTCTGATTTTGAGACTTTTGGTAGTAGAAAAGTTATTACTCAAAACTTCTCATCACCCGGAACACCTCAACAAAATGGTGTTGTTGAAAGAAGAAATATAATTCATTAATAGATAACTAGAACCATGTTGAGTGAGTATTATGTATCCAAACATTTTTTGGCTGAAGCTTTAAGTACTGCTTTTTATACTATAAATCAAGTTTTGATTAGACCTTTTCTTAATAAAAATCTTTATGGGTTATGGAATGGTAGAAAACCTATACTTTCTTAATTTAAGGTTTTTGGATGCAAGGTATTCATTCTGAATACTAAAGATAATCTACAAAAATTTTCACCAAAATCTGATGAAGGAATTTTCTTTGGATACTCCACAACTTCTAAGGCTTATAGAGTTTTCAACAAAAACACTTGTACTGTTGAAGAAATAGTACATGTCATGTTTAATGAAACTGATCCTTTTGTTTTTAAACAACCTCAACCTCCATCCTCGGATGTGTTTTCAAAAACTGATTATCAACCTTTGATAGAAAACCCTTCTGATAAGGAAAATGTTTGAGAAGATATTTTTGAAACATTTACCCCAGAAGATTTCCTACCCTATGTTGATGAACAGGTTATTCAAAACCCAAATCAGTCATTTCTTAAGAATCATCCTAGTGATAGTATCATCAGTGATGTGAATCAAACTATAAGGACTAGAAGTTCCTTAATAAATGAAATAGAACATCTAGAATTTCTTTCTCAATTAGAACCAAAAAGCACTTATGAACCTTTAAGTGATGATGATTGGATGAAATCCATGCAAGATGAACTAAATGAATTCGAAAGGAATAAAGTCTGGACCTTGGTTGGAAGACCTAAAAAAACTTCTATAATTGGAGTAATATGGGTCTTCAGAAATAAGTGTGATGAAAATGGAGTCATCGTTAGAAATAAAGCTAGATTGGTTGCTAAAGGCTATAATCAACAAGAAGGAATAGACTATGAAGAAACCTATGCTCTAGTATCTAGACTTGAATCTATTCGTATTTTACTTGACTTTGCAGCATTCTTCAATTTTAAACTTTTCCAAATGGATTTGAAATGTTATTTCCTTAATGGTTATGTTCAAGAGGATGTTTTTGTTGAACAACATCCTGGCTTTGAAGATACAAAATATCCTGATCATGTTTTTAGGCTTACCAAAGATTTTTATTGCCTTAAACAAGCCCCATGAGCTTGGTATGATAGACTTACATGATTTTTGCTTCAAAATAACTATGTTAAGGGAAATGCATATCCATCCCTTTTTATAAAGAAAGATAATAAAAATATTTTTTTGTTCAAATTTATGTTGATGACAATATATTTGGTTCAACTCAGCAATTTCTAATTGATTCCTTTGCGGATATAATGAAATCTGAGTTTGAAATGAGTATTATGGGTGAGTTACCATTTTTCCTCGGTTTTCAAATTTCAAAAAAACCAGCAGGAATCTACATATCCCAACATAATTATATTAAATATGTTCTTAAAAAGTATGGATATGACAACACTAAAAGTATTAGTACTCCCATTGGTATCTTAAACACACTTGATCTTGATGAAGCTGGGAAACCAGTGGATCAAACGACTTTTAGAGGTATGATAGGAAGCTTACTATACTTGAAAGCTAGTCGTCTAGACTTGATGTTTTTAGTATGCTTATGTGCAAGATATCAATCCAATCCTAAGGAATCTCATTTAAAGGCAGTGAAAATAATTTTTTTCTACCTAAAAAGGAACCATGGATCTTGGACTATTTTATACTTCTGGAAATTATTTTATCTTAAAAAGTTTTTTAGATGCTGACTTTGGTGAATGTAGAATGGATAGAAAGAGTACATCCAAAACTTGTCATTTCTTAGGAGATTCATTAGTTTCTTGGTCTTTCAAGAAGCAATACTCAGTATCACTCTCCACTGCTGAATCTGAATATGTAGTAGCTGTAAGTTGTTGTGCTCAAGTGTTGTGGATGCAACACACACTCACAGACTATGGCTTGAGTTTTACTAAGACTCAAATTTTGTTTGATAACACAAGTTCCATTACCCTCAGTAAAAACCCTGCACAACATTCTCGTGCAAAACACATAGATATTAGGCATCACTTTCTTAGGGATCACACACTAAAAGGAGATATAATTCTTCAGTTTATCGGAATGCAAGATCAACTTGCTAACGATTTCACAAAATCTTTACCTTCCGATAGATTTGAATACATTAAAAAGAAGTTTGGAATGATAACCTTGAGGTAATCTTACTTCATTAACTTCTTGTTGAAATATTCTCCTTACAGTAATAAACTCCTTTTCATAAGGGGAGTACATTTGTTGTTGATGTTTTTCAAAATTTTCGTAATAAAGGTTTCGTTGTTGGTTTTTGAAATTTTCATAATGGAAATTTTTTGAATGGAAATTTTCGTATTGGAAATATTAGTAATGAAAATTTTCATAATGGAAATTTTTGTAATGGAAATCTTAGTAATAGAAATATTCATACTGCAAATTTTAGTACTGAAAATTTTCATAATAGAAATTTTCGTAATGGGAATTTTCGTAATGAGGACTTTCATAATCATGTTTTGTACTCAAACTCTTTGCAATAAAACTTTTTCATAGTGAAGTTCTTCGTAGTGAATTTTTCATAGTTAAATTTTCTTGAATAAGAATATCACCAATTACGAATAAACTTCCTAGCCAATCCGAAAGGTATGACTTCCTTACTTATGTTTTTGTAGTCATTTTTACTTACTGGTATTATCTTTTAATATTTTAGATTCATTTCTTCTTAAATATGATTTTTTTTAAAACCTCAAAAGATTAGATTCAATATTTCCTTGTGTGCATATTTTCAATCGTCAGATCATATTAGAGAGTTTTTCAACCATTAGATTAGTTTTGGAAGTTGAAAGGTCACCTACATCTTCTATATAAAGGGAACCCCCATTTGTGTCCCACATTAGTTTTCAAATCTCTCACATGTCGAAGCTCTACCTTAGTTCTTAAAGCTCATTCCGAATCTTTCAGTGCTCCTCCATTCCGAATGTCTGTAGAATCCACTTCTCAAGAAATGTCTACCATCAAGGCAATCTCAAGTTGGTCAGTATACAAGGAAAGGTTGTTCCATCCGAACTTTTTCAGTAAGTATGATTCTCTTATTTCTAATAATATCAAGACAAATGGATGGGAATAAATCTACATATCGAAGACAGGGGATCAGGATGTTGTTTATACAGATTTCCTTGTATAATTTTATGAGTCTGTTTCCTTCTATGAAGAAGATGGTAGAGAAAAATTCTCTTTTTTGAGCTTTGGAAATACTTACAAGCTTTCTTACACCAAGGCTGTGAGCTTGGTGGGGCTCTCATATGACGGAGAAGCCGAATTTTTCTCCCATAAGCTACCGGATGTGCAAGGAAGTTTCAGTAAAGTGAAGGCAATGGAATGCCTTGGACTCAAAGATGACAAAACATAAAATATTTCCCATATCTCCACCAATAATCGGATTCTATAGTTGTGGGTTCAAGGTTTTTTCATTCCAATAAGAGGATATAAGGATAACATAAAAAATATTGATATTTACATCTTGAATTTCTTGGTAAATCTAAGAAAGATCAATCTAATGAGGCACATCCTTATTACGGTTCAGAACATCAAGAGTGGAAATTTGAAAGCTTAAATTATTATGTATCCTGCTCTTCTCTCCAAGCTTATTATTTGGTGTCTTGATTCTTTCAAGGTTTCTTGAACCGAAAAACCCAGGAATTGCAAGGTGATGCTGATAAGTGATGACACCTTAAAGAGGATGAAAGTTGGTTTTACAAAACAGACAGGTGAGTTTTTTGATCTGCCAGAGGATTAGGCATAAGCTGTTCCGAAAAATGTAGAGAAAGCTGAACCATCCAAAAAGGCCAGTAAGAATAGGAAATTGAAAGAAGTGGTGGCTGAAGACAAGAACCCTAAAGCTAAGGAAACCCAATCCGCACCTCCCAAGACGAAGAAACAGAAAGCTTATCTAGATGAGGTGGTTGCTAAATGGAGGGAAGATAAGGAGAGGAGGAAAGAAGGGGAACATTAGTTTGGATTGGACCATGCTAGAGCTAAATCCATAGGGGAGAAGACTGCTGAATACCATGAGAAGGTAGAAAAATAGAAGAAGATGAAGAAGAATATGTCTGAAGCTGAAGTTGTACAATCCTTTTTGAGAGACACAGATGTAGCTTCTGAGAAGATTCCCGTACCAGAAACTTTCGTTGTCCAACCATTACCGGAGAACCCTAGAAAGAACTTCTTCACTCCAGAAAAACCTAAAGAGAATGAAGTTATAGAAAGAGAAGAAAAAGAGGAGGAAGTAGAAGAAGAAGAAGAAGTAGAAGAAGACAGTGGTGATCTAGATGACTTGATTAAACAAGTTGAGGAATATCAAGAGAAGGCAAACCCATCAATAAAACTACCACTCCGTACTTATGAGGCTGAGTCCTCAAAGATTGTCACTCCGAGAAAGGGAGATGAGAAAGATGGTAAGAAAGATGATGACATGGAAGAAGATAAAGAAAATGAATTATCTAAGGAAGAAATCTAGGAGAAGCATTTTCTTGAAGAAGGAGCAGAGAAGGAGAAACTAGATGAAGACAAAATTGTTCATCTATCTAAAAGTGAGGAAGAATATCCTGATGAAGAACCCATTCCGAAAGTTGATAAGGGTATGCAAGTGATTATGGACACCCCAACAAAATATATCATAAGGAAGAAGCATGTTGGTGGCTCTTCTAAAAGAATGTTGGTGGAAATTGAAGAAGAACAATCCCCGAGCAAGGTGTCTGATTCAAAATCATCAGCACTGGGACATGATTTTGTTGTTGAGTCTTTGAAGAAATTAGTGGATACAATTCCGATCATTCCCACCATAGACTCCAGATGCCAGATGCTTTAACACAACTTAAATTAGAAATCAGAATCTGTATCCATGGTAATGGATAAAAGTGTGAAGATATAGGCTAACCATACAAATTTTCTTATCAATTATGATGTCCACAAAAAATCATGCAGTAAAACCACTCTATGGTCAAATAAAATTGATGATGACATGGAAGAGCTTGATCAATTTCAGAATAATGTAAAAGAATATTTTGAAACAGAGGATTCCAAGATGAGGAATCTTCAGGATAAGCTGACCCTTGAGAAAAATTCTCGAAATCAACAGGTGAAGGATCTGAATGGGAAGATTAATTTTGTTGCTCAAAGCTGAAAAGGGGACATAGATCTTCAGATTGAGACTGAAGAGAAGCTTGTAAAGCAGGATGAAATTCTTAAGGAACAGTCTGAGGCTCTGGAGACTCAAGATGAAAGGATTAAAGCCTTAGAAAAGAAAGATGAGGAGGACCAGAAAGACTTGAAGAAGCTGAAAACCCTTTTGAAGAAGTTAATCCCCAAGGAAAAGGAAGACAAATAGACCGATCCGATCTTTTATTGTAATTTATTTCATTTTGAAAATCCTTTCAATCTTAATGAAAACTATGGTTTCTTGTGTTATTGGTATATCTTTACTAATGTTTCAGGTAATTTTTTTTTTCTGTCCATTCCCTCAAATTATTTTTGAAAATCACAAAGGGGATAAGGAAAAAGAACTACTCAAAAGGGGGAGAAGGAAAAATCAAAAAGGGGGAAAAATAATTTCTAAGTTAAGAAGAACTATCCTTAAGTAAGGGGGAGTTTCTCATTACAAAGTTTTTCATTCTCATGATAATAAAAATTCCATTCTGGAAATCCAGAATACAATCCTTAGAGTTCCAAATCCTAAGGGGGGTTAGTTTTATTCACCATCATCTATGAACAAAGGGAGATAAGTTTTAATTTCAATGTATAAATAAATTTTTCCAAGTCCTTATATTCCTTTTCGAAAGGTTGTTTGTGCTTTCCAAAAAGGGTGATATTGTTGAGTCAATAAGGTTTTCCTTATGAATTTTCCATTCCTTCTTGTTTTGAAAATCACAAACACCTTATACTTAAGAAAATATATATTTTACTTATATAAGGAAAATATCCTTCCCAAAGGAATTTACCCCTACCATGTTTTCATTGATCATATAAATATTTTTCTTAATTATAAAAATTGGATTAATATATAAAACCTCGGAATCGTATAATACTTAGATATGAAGCATTCTGTTTTAGGATCCGAATTCCGAGTACGAACTCTCATGAAGTTCTACTCTGAATTCTGGATATGAACTCCCATGAAGTTCCACTCGGAATTCTCGATACGAACTCTCATAAAGTTCCACTCCGAATTTTGGATACAAACTCTCATGAAGTTCCACTCCGAATTCTGGATACGAACTCTCATGAAGTTATACTCTGAATTCTGGATATGAGCTCTAATGAATTTCCACTCCGAATTCTGGATAAGAACTCTCATGATGTTCCACTCCGAATTCTAGATACGAACTCTCAAGAAGTTCAACTCTGAATTATGGATAAGAACTCTCATGTAGTTCGACTCCGAATTCTGATTACGAACTTATCTAAGTTCTCACTATGAGTTCTCTGAATTCAGACTCTGAACTCTTATGAGTTCTGACTCCAAATTCCTATGAACTCTGACTCCGAACTTTGTATGTTCTGGTTCTGAATTCTGGTGAAACTAGACTCCAAATTTCCTTGAAATTCAGACTCCGAATTTCTAAAGAATTCAGGTTCTAAATACCTACAAAATAGGATCCGAATATCTCTATCTTATAGACTCTGAATTCCATTTTTGTTAGACTCCGAACTTTCATTTTCTCCATTCCGAATATTAGTATAGTTATGCTTACAATAGTTTCATTACAAAACGATGTCATTCTTTTAGTTATTTACTAACTGTTGGTTGAGTGACACATGTACAGGTCCCTCTGAAGTTCAAGGACAAATTTGAACTTTGGAGGAGGAAGCTGACCATTAGAGCTTCAAATATAAATAGAATCTAATTTGAACATGCTCAAAACTTTTGGAATTTTGGTGATTAGAACATCCTAAAGTGATTTCTAGAGAGAGAGAGAGGCTCTTATCAACTCTCAAAGCTTCGTGCAGAACATTTGAATAGCTTGATCAAACTTTGCCTTGTGCAGACTTTCTTTGTGCGACTTTGATTTTTGTTGATTACAATCGAGGGATTCCAAGGATAGGAAGACAGAGGTTCCAACACCTTCAAGTTGAGGGCTTCCTTTCGGAGGAGATAGAGGTTCTGACTACCTGATAGTTGAGGGATTGTGGGGATAGAAAGACTGAATCCGATCTTCGTATTGAGGGATTACCCTGGTGTGGGTAAGACAAAATTTCTTGAAAGTATAAATCAAGGGACCTCTTATCTAGGGTTGTTGGATACCCTTCTCTTTGGGTTAAAAGAGTTATTGTTTGTTACTTGTAGTTTTACTACTTTGTTTTTTCCGTTGCATTTTATATTGTTAAGGAAAGTATAACTTTATTATACTTCCATAATTGTACTCTGATTTAGTTAGATTCTATATGCTTTAAGGTAGAATCTTAGCTGGTGTAAACTTTTGTTAATTTTAGTTTCTGTAATCAGTTTTCCAGAATCAAGCAAGTCTTTAGAACATAGAGGTGTTGTGAATTTTTGTTATCCAAAATTTATTAAGGGAGTTTTTAAAGTATACAAATCACCCCTCTTGTATTTGTATCTCATTTTACTTATTTGATCCTACATTTGGTATTATTGAGTATATCATACTCAGAGTCATACCATCCTAACAACTCTATCCATCATTAAAACTAAATTCCCAAAATCAGGTCTAACCACTCTATAGAGACCATTTATTATTTCAATTTTCTATTGACCAGTTTCTCGACACGCATGAACATTCTTACACAAGGATCAATCATTAAAAATTGATAATATTTTCCCCATTATATGAATCCACTACCAATGACTGATTCTAGAAAAATGTTCTCCCTCTTATAGGAATTTCCAACATAAAATACATATCAAGTAGTCTAACTCTCAAAATCATCAAAATAAACATCATGGTTCTAATCCTTGAACCCACCAACTAATATTTGGGTACTTGATCCCAACATAAAAAATCCATCCTAGAGACCAACACAAGTTCCACTTTTAATGAATTCATGGAATTATTTTCAAATATATGAACAATAACTCATGTCACACTTGGTCAAATACAGAAAACGTTTCTAATAAGTATACATAGGTACTAGCTAATCTCAATACAAAACATCTTTAAATCAAATAACACCCACCAATATAACTTGGAATATCCATGATAATACCTTACACAAGAAAGTAACTCAATAGACCATCTTTTTCTCCCCCATTCATACACAATAATGTCCAGATATTCTAGGTTACACAGTCATCGATCATATAATTCCAAAATGTATGTTCATACATTTTACACACAAAAAAAAACTTGAGTTTCAAAACATTAGATGGAATAAAAGGGGTTTTACAAAATACCAAATTCACTCACATAATAAAATTATAAAATACAAAGACTGTTTGGTCACTTTCCTAAAAACTGATCCCTATTTCCAAAACCTTTTGAAATATAATCTTTCAAAACCATTTTGAAATCCCATTTTAGAACAATTTTATATATTTTTTTCTCAAACATAAATATCTCAAAACATTTTAAAATAAATGACTTCATAATCCATTACAAATATAACCATATTTAAAACTCATTTAACACAAAACTCTCAAAACCAGATGAGTTTTCTCCTCAAAACTAGGTTTTATAAAAAATTTAATTTCCAAAATCTATTTCCTAATTGAGGGAAAAATCAAAAGCAAACTCACATTCAATGATTCAACCAGTGAAAAATTCACTTATAATTTATTATTAATATAATCTCCCCTTATAATATATTTGATAAAACATCATTTATATTATATGTTTCTTTAATAAATAACAGATTCTAATGAAGAAATATGTGTAAATACAGTTACCATGGAATTGTGTATAATACACTAATAATTCCACTATCATGATGGATGAACAATTCACTAGATTCTAGTCAAGCCATATGAGTCATCCAAAACCTTATCAATCCCACTCAAAATTTTCAAACCAACGCAACTTCCCAATTAATCTAAACCAACTAGACCTTGTACAGGATACACCATACCAAAATGGTGTTAAAAAAATGTCATGATGACTATGATTACACTATATCTACTACCTGGGTAATGAAAGTCTATATTAATCACTAACTAGTATAGTCTTATCCCAAAGCATGTTGTACAATTACATTGTAATACCCTGACCTAGACCGCTCATGTTGGGGTCACTAATAGACCTTAGGTGTGGCACTATTTATGTTAGAGGATACTAACTATTAGAGAGTGCCTAATAGAATTCAATAAAGACTCTTACCTAAAATATGAGGACTAATATTAATTCCTAAATATATCAAAAATTCTTCATGACCCATTCATACAAAAAATATCCCAAAAACATATATACATAATAACTTGTGCCTCCTTATCCCCCCCATAGTCTAGAATAAAAGAAATAAATCTGTCTTCAAGATGATTTAATATATAAAATATTATCAATATATTAACATGGAATAACATGCAACATATAACAAATAGAACCCTAGAAAATAATATTGAATAGTAATTGAAAATGAACAACACTAAACTCTAGAACGGGACACACAACCCAACTCACCCAATCCCTTGCCTCCATAACTAGCTTGGCCAATAACATGTGTCAATATCCTAGAATTACCTATTCTCTAATAGATAAAGTAATAGTATACCCATGTACATGAAAATCTATGTCTCATATATGATTAGGGGTGAGTTCAATTACCTTGTACGAATCCCCAATAACTCACTAATACTTTTTTTATTATGATCAAGTAGATGTGCATAAATTACACATATAAATTGTCTATTCACGACCATGTGACTCTTCCACAAACAAATATCACACAAAATACTAACATAAATATTAGGTCATCAACTATCAATCGTACTTCCTATAACCTAAACCACACTTAATTCGTCTAGTACTAAAAAATAGCGGGGAACATTTTGTTCCCTAAAACAAATACAAAATATCATGCATATAGTGCCTAATGTAAGATTTTCTATAAGAATGTCACAGAAATTATCTAAAAAATCTTAGTCTCAATGACCGTATAATATCAAAACCAAATCATTGGATTAAGTCGAAGTCATTCTAAAATGATATCATAATGATTCCAAGGAACATGTACAATGCATAAAAAATGGATAGAATACCAAATACAAGGACTTTTTCCAAGGAATTCCCAGCTAATAACATAATGACTAAAAGGATCATGTCTAATGAATTGCAAACTGAAAGCATAATGAATCCCAGGAGTTTTCCCAAGTCACCAAATGCAATACCATAAGGAATCCATGGATATTATCCAATGTATCCCAAAATAATAGTAGAATGAATCCATGGAGTGTGTCCATGTAATCCCAAACCAATATAAGGTATTAAGGTCAGATATAGGGAAGATTACTATGGTATCATATGTATATTCACATATATTGGTCATAGTTAATTCCCACCCTGATCATCTTATATAACACATGTCGACGGGGTCAGAAAACTATCTGAACCCATCCCACATAATAATGATTTGTATCTAAATTGTTATTCCTATCACTACCTTAGTTATAACATAATCACATTATCTATTTGGGTAATAATGTGAAACCCGCAATCATCTATAAAAATTCATCACAGAATCCCACTCTAGGATGAGCATACAATGATAACATTCACCAAGGATCCCATATGTTATACTATAGCATGGACACCCTATATGGGTTCCTTTATCACATTTACATCTCTAAATTTAAGCTCACCATTTTATTTATCACTTCTCTCAAAATCCACTATCATCCTATAGACACATTTCTATAATATAAGGTTTCTATCACATCTATTTGGATCATCCTATCACATTTATACCTCATGAAATCACCATCATCCATCACACACAACCACACATTTTAATACAATAATATATTTCAACATAAAATCACAATACGAAACACATAAAAGTAATCATGCATGAAAAAATTTGAATCACCCACAAAATTTCAAATAGACTAAAACAAGATAATATATTCATTTCTAGCGACCTTTTAGAAAACATGTGAAATCTCTATTTATAATCCATTATAAAACAAGTCACATGTCTTCCTACACACAATAGTACCATAAAATAAAATCTATAATTACAATATATTGATTACCCCAAATTAATTTTGAAAGAAATTTCAAAACCCATTCTCAAAATAACACAATTTCATTTAAATTCTATTTCAATAAAAACATCTTTTAAAATCACAGTTTACAAAGTTAGTCTCTAATTTTTTTTAAAAAAAATATGATGTAACACCTCATCATAAATGGTAATAGGTGAAATTTATACAATAATAAAATAATAATCTAATGAAAATTTTATTATTTCCCAGCATAAAAATACTAATTTTATAATATGAATATCAATTTTAAACCCATATGTTCAAAATAAGTATAAAATGATTTTTTAAATTTCCCCCCACAAATAAGCATTTAAAAGAAATAAAAAATTAATTATTTAACTAATTATACTTTAAATTATTACTATTTTTGATAATATTTATAATTAAAAATTTATTTACCATATATTTTATATACATAAATATAATATCTCATAGGGGTTAAAATAATTTTTTTAGAAATCTGTTTTTTAGAGAATTAGTTTTGTTTAAAAAATCATACTGTCTATCCATTTGGGTTAATTAAAATAATATTAACTAATGAATAATATAAATGAAATTTATAGGTTATAAATGTAGATATAATAATTACATCCATTTAATGATTATTATAGTTTGTATAAATAATATAAGATAAACCTATACTTGAAAAACATATTTCATGAAAAATAATTTTTTAACAGGATTTGCAGCGTGTTTTAAACTAAATTATATCAATGATGTGAATATAATTTAATAAAATTTATTACATATTTTAATCCATCATAATTAATATTATAGAGAAATTTCAACTTAATTTTTGGTCATAGTGATTAATAGAAATAATAAAAATTAATGAACATAGTTAATGTTTAAACGAGGTTTTACATATTACAAGCATTTGTGTTAAAATTAATATTCCACAAAAATAGAACTTTTCTTGGATAAATTGGAATTTTAATTTAGATTATTTAGATCCAAATTATATAATAAGGATCATTTTATTTTAGTCTTGAATGATTAATTACCGATGTTAAAAAACTAGTTAACATGGTGAAACATAAAATAGTAAATGTACAAAAAACATAGAGGATATGGTAATAATATGTTCAAAAAGTGTTTATTTTTAAGTGTTTGAGATGTTTCCCAACATTTATTTCCTTAAAGTATATTATTTATAAATTATGGAGGCACTTAAAGTAAGAGTAACTTCCCAACACTCCCTTCACTTATTCAAACCTATAAATACATTTTTCTCAAAAAAAAAATATCACAAAAAAACATTTTTCACAAAACAGAGCCACTTTTCGTCCAAAATTACAAACCAACATTTCATTTATGGGAGATATAAACAAGGATTCTATTAGAGAAGTTAATTGTATTAATTATGCTCTTTTTTTATTTCGCCTTTCCCATCCTTCAATCTTATCTTAAAACATCCAATAAAATTAAAACAGAATATCAAATATACTAATATTTTATTATGTGTATTTCATAATATTTATCTATCTCATTTTCCATCAAATGGGAAAAATGTCATCACATTTGGGTATGGAAGACTACCGTCTCCCGAACCTATGTAGTTTTTTCTACATCACCGACTCACATGGATAATCATAATGATGAAAATAATTAATATATACGAAACATATGAAATGATAAAAATTATCTAAAACTAACATATCAACTAATTACTTACCCATTCTCCCATTATGTAAATGATATCATTGAACATATTTATGTGTAACCTACCATCTCTACAAATCGATGTGATTCATTTTTCAGGTCTAACTTTAATCAATAGTTATAAAAATGTACTCAATGATTAAATGTGATAATTATAAAATAATATAATTTTGTAGATGACGTAACAATTTTATATACAAAATAATTTAAACATTCTTGAGAAAAAATTCTTGAGAAAAAGGCAATTATCACCCTAAAAAATACAAATAATTAATGATTGATAACAAACATGTCATAAGATGTTATAATATGATCATATATGATATTATAAATGTTAATAATTTTATGTAATAAATTAATAACACTATTAAAACCATTATAAAATATTTTAATGTACTTTAAAATAATGATAAGGATGAGGTAATGTATTTCGTCTCAATTTCTATTCCATCGAGAAATATTTTTTTTAATATTCACTAATTCACTTTTATGTGGGGTATATCACTCCCTTTGATGTATGTAACAGGAATATCTATTTATTCATTATGATTAATATTTAATTTCAATTTTATTATTTCAAGGGGTTATAATTTAAATTCTACAATTGTGGTATGTATTATTGTAAAATATCACTTTCTTTTGGATTACATTTATTTTCCTTGAAGGGATATTATAAATTATAATTCATAACCTCCAATAATTATTTTCTCAACTAGATATTTAATATATTTTCATATTTTATTCCAAAATTTCATACTTTTTGTTATATAATCAATAAAATATAAATATATAATAAAAAAGAGATTTTATTTCTATTTAAATCAGATATTTTTCCCATGTTCATATTTTAAAAAATTATTTTTAAAACTCCTTTTATTTTATGAAATGATCTATCCAGGAAATTTTAGGATATCCTTTACTTTTAAAAATTATTTAAAGGGAATATTTATATTTTTTGAATGGTTTTATTTTTATAAAAGTTCCAAAAGGAGTTTCTTGAATATATATAGTTATAATAGAATTCCCTTTCGCTATAATCTTTTTAAAAACGAATCTTCTTCTACACATTTTCAATTATTTAACTAAAAACATTATTTCTTTAAATATTATTTCAATAATTAAATTTCTTGTCATTTATTCTTAAAAAATACATAAGTTTATTTCAAAATCCAATATTCTTGATGAAGTAGTGGTTACCAATCATCCCTTGATTGATTTTTAGGTTGATAACATTCTCTTAAATCAATCATTTTCTTATTATCATTTTTAATGAGACATTAAACTTCTCTTAAAAATACATATTGATTGAATCATATATATGATTATTTACAAAATAATTTAGCATTTTTAAATAAAGTGTTTATATTGAATTTTTTTTTTTTTTTTTAAATAATGATAAATTATAATTCATTACTCAATATACATATTTTTTGATATAAATTTTTTTTCATGAGTTAAATCAATCATTTGATATATGATGAATTCTCTATTCATGATGTTATGTGTGGGGAAAAAAATTATATATCCCCTTGATGCATAGGTTGGTATCAGGAGACTAATTAGTTTGAAAAAACAAATGGAATTTTAACCATAGTTTTAAACTATCCTTGCATAAGGTCTTTATGGTATAGATATCAAGGTGTTTGAAATCATGACATCCAAGGATAATAATTTCATTTATTAAAAATTATTTTATTTTTATCCATGATATTATTTAATTGATATTATCCCAAAATTTACTTTTTGTTCATGTTATTTATTAAATGGAATGTTTTTCAGTTATTTATCATTCCATGTTGATTATGACTTATCTAATCATGATAGTAAAGTTATTTACTAAGTGGAATGTGCTTTCAATTATTTGCCTTTCCATATTTATTATGCCCTATTTATTCATCATATATTCAATTGTATGTAACCCTTACTAATCATTTTAACTCAAACTTTTTTTTCCTTTACCAAAGATATTAAGATGAAATCATTTAATAAGTTTTGAGGATGATGAGAATTTGCTTTTTTAAGGTTTTATATTTTATCCCCAATATAAATTCAAATTCAAGAATATATCTATATATTTTGGAATAATATACTTATACGTCCTTTGGGATATCCCCCCTTATATACATGTTAATATAATAAAGTGACAATGGGCCCCAGTTTAATAGAGTCAGGGTGGTTACTCTTGGTATCATATAAATCTTACTAAAATCCTTGGGAAGTAGATTAAGAAACTCATAGATTTGGGAACATAACCGTATGGTAATATTTGAGGATAAATATTGAATAACATCCAAATGTTTTTTAAAGAATATATAATGTGTTTTTCCTAGAAATAAATACTTACCTTGATACTACAGGTAAAGATGTTTCTGGAATAGTTGTATATAGGGGTAATAACTCTAAAAAGGGAATATTGGATATTGAGTTGTTCATCATCTGGTGATTGAAAATGGGACTTAAAGAACACATAGTTTGAAACTATCTAGGGATATGTTGTGTATAATGAACAATTTATTTAGAAACCATTATGAATTATTAAAAAAAACATATTCCCAGTAAAACCAAGTTTTTAATTATGATATAAAAATACATAAATTTTCAATTTCTATTATGTGTTACATTAGATTTAAAATTACATATTATGATTTAAAATTCATAATGTTGTGGAATAATTTTCATAGTTAATGTATAAATTTCCCAACTTAGGAAGACAATACATATAGAATTGGATATGAGTAGATCATGACTATCTTTGGAAAAAATGCTTAGTTTTTTGTGAATAAAATTGCCAAAATAGATCAAACAGTTATTCCAAAAATGTGATTGTCTTATGTTGGATCTCTTAATGAGAGGGATTCCCCCATTATTTAGTGGCACTACCAATCTAGTGGTAGCTAAGAAATTGATTAAGTCCATTGAAAATATATTTATGGCCTTGGGATGCATCAAGAAGGAAAAGGGTGCTCATTAAGGGTACTTTAATAATGGAAATACTTATCAATGCTGGTAGTCGATCATTAATACTAAGGATGAAGAATAAATAGAACACATGGTTAGATATATTTTGAAGAAACATTCTTTAAAAAATATTTTCCCCAGGACTAGTGAAATAAAATGAATAGAATTTTCATAGAAATAAAGAAAAATGAAGAATAATGTTTTAATGATTATGATGATAACTTTATATGATATTCTAGGTATTCTAAAAATTACATACAAAATATAGAATAAATGATTGACCATTTTATTAAATATATTTATAAAAATCTATGAAGGGTGATGGTTTCTCATTCTTTTTCATCATAAGATGAAATAATTTTATTCTAAATGAAAACAAAGAAGAAATTTTCAATAAACTATATATTCATGGTGAATCGAGAGAATAATAGTTCATATAAACACTAAGAAAAATTGAATTCATTAAATAATATGAATAATAAGAAGAATAAACTTCAATCATGTGAAAATCACGGAAGGAAACATCATGGAAAATACCTGAAGTTCATATGAGGTTTTCAAAAGTGTGGTTAAAAGATTCATTTGGCTCATGAATTTATGGGAAATAAAGAGAACATTGATATATAGTTCATAAAATAAAAATATATTTGTTATTATTCAAACCAATGAAAATGTGTCAAGAGAATATTCAATTGAAGAGGCTAAGGTGAGAAGGAAATTCCAATGTTCTCAATACTACTGAAGTAGAAGTTACCAATAAAGTTTAGCAGGTAATTTAATAATAGCCTAAAATTTAGATAATTATTTATTTTTTTCTTGATTTTATGCTCTTTTAAAACATCAATGCTTAAAATGAAAAAAAGGATACTTGCTTACATCACTAAGAAGGGAGTTGTTGGTAAAAAATCCTCGAGGGAGTCTCACTGCTAAAATGATTTTGTATGAAGTCCCCATTATGACACATAAATGTTCCCTGTTTATGGAATTTATTATCATACCTATTTTTTACTTTAATATAATCCTTGTTATAGACTATCATTAAAAATATGCTGAAAAAATTTATTACAAGAAGAATGAAATTATGATTCATAATGAATATTTGGAATTCCTTCCCTTTAAAATAGATACATAACCATAAAATTCATATCCAAATCTAACACAAGTATAACTTCTTAATGAGAATCCTGGGGAATAAGAGAAAATGAAATCAGTGGATGGATAATGAAATATTAAAATTTAGGATGTACCTATTCTATAAGAATATATTGATGTATTTCTAAAGGAATTATATGGATGTCCAACAGAATGTCAAGTTGAGTTTTCCATTGATTTAATCCATGATTCAAGACCTATATAAATACTCCTTATATAATAGAAAATATGTAAATAGTGGAGTTAATGAAAGAACAAAAGGATTTTTGTGATAAGGGATTTATTCAAACTAGCGTTTCACGATGGGGAGACCCTATTCTCATCGTTAAGAATAATTATGGATCCATGAGGTTATTCATTGATTATAGGGAAATAAATGAAATAATGATAAAGAAAAACTATCATCTATCTTTTATTGATGAATAATTGTTTCAACATTATAGAGCTCAATATATTTCAATGATAGAAATGCATTTTGTGTATCATAAATATCTATTAAAGTTAAGACATTTTATGAAAATATTACAAATATGGGAGGGACATCATGAGTTTATATTAATTTCATTTGGCATGATTAATTCACCATTATATTTTGTGGACCTAGTGAATTGAGTACTCAAGTAATATCTTAATGATATTTATAGTATTCATTGATGATATGTTAGTGTATTCCCATACTTATGAGGACCATGTCAATAAATTTGTGACCATACTTGTGACCCTTATAAGAATATATTTATATGTGAAATTTAGTTTGTTTGAATTCTGTTTTGTGGGTTTTTTCTTAGCCATGTTTCTCAAAGGATGGAATATTAGTTGATATAATGAAAACAATTGTACTCAATGAATTTACTACACCAACGAACATAACCAAGGTATACAGATTTATTAATTTTATGTTACAAATGATGATTCATTCAAAATTATGCTCAATTATCCAACCCATTAACCAATATTATATATAAAGCTGTTATGATTGTTTGGACAATGTAATGTTATTTTTTTTGAAGAATTGAAAAGGAGCTTGGTCAATACTTCAATTTTGACTCTATAATAAAGGAATAATGGGTTTCTGATATATATATTTTCATTAAATAAGTTTAATGGTTATTTTTGCGAGAATAATGATAAAGCCATTGCATATGAACCAATATAGTTAAAGACTAATGAAAAAAAGTATCCAACCCATGATCATTAGTTAGGATTTATAAATATTCTTTGATGATTAGGATGCATTATCTTTATGGTGAAATATTTGAGACATATATAGACTATAATATCCTAAAATAAATATTTTCTTATAAGGATCTCAACTTGAGGAAATGTAGATGTCTACAACTACTCAATGATTATGATTTTTCAATGAATTATAAATAGGGGAAGGAAAATAATCTAGGGTACTCATTAAGATGGAAAGATCATGGAGTTCTTACCCCAATAAAAATTGAGAGGAATCTTGAGCTCATGAATCTATTAAATATAGATATGTAAATTTTTATGAAAGGGGAGACATCCCTGATTTAAAAACTGATTGTGAAACTATATTTATTTGAAAATATAAAAATTTCTCAATCTGGTGATGAAAATTTTCAAAATAAAATTAGTGATATAAATGATGAGAAGTAGGAAGACAATACATATGTAGACGAAATTATAAAATATGGAAATATATTATGTGTTACATCTATACCTAATGTAATAAGATAATTTTTGGTTGACACTAATAGCTTGAATTTATATATAAACCACAGTAGAACCAATATTCATAGGGATATAAGGGAATATTTTTTTTCGGATAGCATGATGTGGGAAATTGATTATTATAAATCAAGATGCTTAATTTTCCAGCAGGTGAATCCTGAGAGATAGCTTCATAGAGGAACCATGCAACCTATTTCTATTCGAATGTGTAAATGGGATGATATTACTATGTAATTGTTAACAAGTCTACAAAATACTCCTGCAAAGAATGATCCGATATGGGATACTGTTGATCACTTAATAAAATATCCACATGTTCTTTATATAAGATAATAGTTTACTCTTGATAGACTTGAAAGGCTCTATATTAATGATATTTAAGACTTCTTAGCACAACACTAATGTTTTTTTGATTGTGATCCATGTTTTACATCGAAATTCTGGAAGAATATTTAGAATGCTCTTGACACTAACCTTCTTTTGAGAAATACCTAACATTCTCAAACTTATGTGGAAACCAAAATGAAAATTATATCGTTGATGAAAATTTTAGGTCATTATCACATGGATTTCAAGGTATATGGGATTAAAATTTACCTTGGTAGAGTTTTTCAATAACTATAGTTTCATCCATGTATTCAATTGGAATTGTATGAAGCATTATATGGAATGTGATTTTGTACTCAAACATGTTTTTATGATGTTAGTGAAATAAAACATGTCAGAATCGAAATTGTTATAGAGATACTGAAAAAGGTAAATATGATTCATGATCATATTTATGTATCTCAAATAAGGAAAAATAGTTATTCCTAAAATTAGAGGGTTGATTTTTAATTTCATGTTAGAGGTCATGTTATCTTGAATTATCTCTAAGAAAGGGTGTCATAAGGTTTAGTAAAAATGGAAATCTATTACCTAGGTATATCAGACCCTTGGAAATTTTGAAGTGAATTAGAGTTTTTTATTAGCATTTGGAAATTACACCAATCATCTCTAAAGTAAAATATGTGTTCTATATATCATTTTTTACAACGTACAATCTAGACTAAGAACATGTTCTCACCTATTAAGAAATTGAATTGGAATAAGATATTTAGGAATCAGTTAACTTGACTTGTAAAGGTAGTTTAGAGAAACTGTAAAATAGAGGATGAAACATGTGAAATAGAGGATGTGATGAAGAATACCCACCCTTATTTTTTTTGATGTAAAGATCCATGAATGGTTTGAGGATGAAATGCTTTTAGGTCGAAAAAATGTGACCCAAATGCCTCAATAATAGAAGTTAAAAATATTATTTTAATAAAATTATATTAAAAATCATGTTTTAATATTTAATTCTGAAATTATTTAAATTTTATATGATTAATATTGATTATAAACATACATGTTAAAAATAACCCTAGATTTTTTTTTATATTTTCCCTTTGAGATAATTTTTTTTGAAAAATTAATAACTTAGTATCTAACTATTAAAATTTTTATTTATAAAAATGTGTAAAAATATTTATAAATTAAAATATGTTAAAAATTATATTTTATATAAATATATATATAATCATTTTCAGGTAAAAATGTTTATTTTTCAGAAAATAGTTTTTTAACTGTTTTTATTTAAAAATGAATAATGTACATTAATTTTAAATAATTTAACCAATTGTTAATGATGAATGATTTTAATGAAATTTAGATATTATATATATATAAATAATAATTTAAATCCATCAAATAATTATTACTAGAGATATTGTAAACATAAGATCATCTTATGCTTGAAAAATTCATTTATTAAAAACCTAATTTTCAAGACGACATTCATGTTTTTTATATTATATTGTTAAAAATATGTGAATATAATTTAATAAAATTGATTAAATAATTATAATAATAATAATTAATAATAATTAATATGATTGAGTTAATTTTTGGACATTATGATTAGTAAAAACCATAAAAATTAATTAGCTATGTTAAAGTTAAAGTAGGGTTTCTACGTTACATGCGCATGTGTTAAACTTAATATTACACACATAATGAATGTTTATCTTATAAATTTGACATTATATTTAGAATAAATTATTAAAAATTATATAATAATGCTCATTTATTTTGGTATCACAATATTAATTACCTAGGTTAAAAAACTAGTTATCTTGGTGAAAACAAAAATGGTAAAAGTAATTAAACTTAGAGGATAAGAGAATAACTGGTTTAAAAAATGTTTATTTTTTGTGTTGGTGTTGTGGATAAACCTTAAACTCCCAAAAATAAATTATTATTTTATTTTATAGACACTTTATGTGAGAATTAATTCCCATTATTCAATATTTTTAGGTATTTACATAAAATACCACTCCTCAATTATAAAATAAAACTCCCTCCCCTCAATTATTCACACATAAAAAGAAATTTAGATAGAAAATAACCCAAAAAAATAGCTCCAAAACATTATTTTTAATATTATATAACATATGGTCTTCCTAATAAACCAAACCTATGGTCATTAAGAAGAGCTCCAAAGAAGGTTTCTCTAAGAGAAGGAAATTAGCTTAACGGATCTCTTTTATTTCGTATTTCACAACCTTCAGCTATTTCTTAAAATAGTTGATATAATAACACCATTATCTGTCATATAATTAGATTTTATTATGTTCATGTAATAATATTCATCCATCTCATTCTTAATCAAATGGGAATCAAATGCATCACTCGTGTGTACTTTGGACTTCTACCTTATGAACCGATGTAACCGTTTTCCCTCACAAAATCCCTAGGATAGTCATAATGGTGTAGATAATTAATATATAAGATATATATGACATGATATTAATTCTATAAAATTAATATATCATTCATTTACTTATCCTTTCACCCATTAAGTTAATGATATCATCACTTTTCCATATGTATATCCTACCATCTCCATGAAGTGACATGAATAATTTTCCATGTAAAAATTTAACTAATTGTTAAAAAAACGTATTTATTAATTAAATATGATATTTATAACATTAATATAAATTTTTTAGATTATGTAAATATATCCTATACACAAGACCCATCACTTCAATGACAAAACAGTCATGGGAAAACAAGGAAATTGACACTGAAAACTATAATACAAATAAAATATATTAACTGAGAAGTGGTAACATGATATAAGAGGATAATATATGATATTATAAATATTAATATTAAAATATAATAAATCAATAACATTTTTGAAACCATTATACATAAACTTTAAGCTTGTTAAACTAAATTAAAGTGTGACATAAAAGATCTTGTCTCAATTTAAATTACATTTATACATAATTGTCAATATGAACCTATTGACTTTAATGTTCCATATATGCTTCACCATTGATTTATTAAAAATTAATAAATATTTTTTTTCATAATTATTAATATTTTATTTCTTGTTTATTATTTATAGGGTTTACAATTTATAATTTATGAAAGTGGTAAGAATTATCATACAATCTCACATTCTTTTGGAAATGATTTTATTTTCCTTGAAGGAATAATATCATTTATCATTTATGAGCTATAATAATTTTATAATCCACTAGATATTAAATCAATTCGATCAATATATTCCATATTTTTCTATCATTGGTACTTAGATCAAGCAAAGAAATATTTAAAATAAAAATTGATTTTCTTTCACTTTAAATCAGATATATTTGCCTTCCATGTCCATTTTTTACAAAATAATAAAAATTTATTATATTTCATCAAATCATATATCATATAAATTTTAATTATTCCATGAAATTCAAAAAATAGTTTTAATTGAGTATTTCTAATAATTTTTTATGGGACATTTTAAATAGAAAATTCAAAAGGATTTTTTTAAAAATATATGGTGATAATAGACTTCCCCACTACCATATATATTTTATAAAATGTGTTTTCTTCTTCAAATTTTAAATAGTTTTCAAAGAAAGAAATTTATTAAATAATATTTTAATATTCCACTTACATTCCATTAATTATTCTAACTGACAGGATATTATTAAAAAAACCTATATCCCTGAAGAATTGTTTCTCAGCTATCATTTCTTGTTTAATTTGGCGATTGTTAACATTTTATTCATATAATATCTTTATTGGGATAATTTTTCATCATAAATTAAATTTATATTTAATATACATATTATTTATATCATGGATATGATTATTTCCTAAACTTTATATAATTTTTACATTTCTTGAAAACTTTGAATTTTATTTTATAAACTGGGTAAATATTAATAAATCTGTATTATTTACTCAATATCAATATATTTCAATAATTTATATTGTTCATGAATTAAATTGACCATTTTTATATGAGGATTTATATGGAACTGTAGTTATGGGTGGGGATTAGAATTATATAGCCCCTCGATGCATCAGTAGGTATCATGAGACAAATCAGTTTGCTAAATTAAATAGAGTTTTACCAATACTTATAAATTTTCTTTGTGCAAGGTCATGATTGTATAGATATCACGATGTCTAAAATCATTGGCACCTAATATTAATAATTCCAATCATTAATAATTCATTTATTATTATCCATGATATAATTATATTGATATTATCCATTGATTCACTTTTTTTCTAGTTATTGATTAAAATGAATGTGTTTTTAGATATTTACGATTATATATTGATTATTCCTTATATGAAATTGATAGTAAAATTATTGATTAAGGGGAAGTTGTTCTCAATTATTTACACTTCCATATTCATTATTCCTTATTTAATCTAAATAACCTCCACAGTATGTACCCCTTACTGAGAATTTCAAATCACCCTTATCGTGTTTCCAATCCTTGGGATATGAAATTGAAATCTTTGAATTAGTATAATGAATTCCAAGAATTTTATTTACTTATGTTTTATATTTTATCACCAATTTATAATGGGTATTAGGAATGTTTTTGAATCTCTTTGATTATTAAACTGATCAACCATTTGGCATTCCCCTCTTATATGTATGACAATGTAATAAAGTGACCACTAGCACTGGGTTACTAGATTTTAGTTTGTCACTTCTCATGTCACCATTAAATTAATAAAGTAGACTATTTGTAATACTTAAAATAGGGTTCCACCATCAAACTGATTAACAAGTGATAAAGTCCATTTTAACAATTAGGCTGTCCTGATCCCATCACAACATTATAAAAAGATGAAACTAGTCACGAAGCATATAGAAAATAATAAAAACGGTGAAACATGAATATAAAATCAATAAATGATAAATTTAATTAAAAAAATAAGTTATCTTACTTCAAAAAATGTTATTACCTTTTAACCATATCCCAGATGTTGTTGACCAAGATCACCTAAGAAAAATCGATCACCATCATACTATAAATGGCTAGAACTAGATATATTACATCACTAAATATTGGTTATATAATTTCATAATTATTTTTTCCGACTAAATAATTATAAAAAACTAGAATTAATTATTCGTATGAAAACAATTAGCTGTAATTTATAAATGAATCTCATGGTGACCTCTTTTATCCCAAATGTCCACCAACCACTCGTAGAAGGACCATGAAACACTTATAGAATCATTATTGAAAAAATAATTAACAAAAAATAACAATTCAACATGAAATTTTATTTTATTTTGGAACATACTCTAAATAAATTTATAGTGCAATTTACCTCAAGGAAAATGATTAACAAGAGATTTATACCTAAAACTAGGCTATTCTCTACAAGCTTCACATGAAACCCCCAATATGAGATATAATTCACACTATTCTATAGTGGAAATAATTATAGAACCAAAACCAAAGTACCTAAAAATTAGAGAAGAACCCAAATGAAGAAAAAATGAAGGAGTATGTGGATAAAATTACCTTAATACATCATAATTTCATCTCAAAACCCAAAAAAAATCCAACGGTGTCAAAGAAGAAGTAGGGAGGTATCCCCTAGCCTTTGCATGCACAATGTTGGAAAGAAGGGGTTTGGGATTAAACTCTAATCAGAGAAAAGTATTATATCCAATATTTTATAAATAAATAGATAAATTATAGTTATTGGAAACATATATATTTTCAAATCACATTCCAACCTTGTTGATGGAACTATCCAATAAAACTTCCCTCAAATGGTTTGATCACATGATTTTCCCAACATTTAATTAGTTGTGTAATGAATCTCTGAAACTAATTTTTATTATTCATTTTTTCATATATTTTTCATAAATTTATTTCCATAACACCATAATTTTTTTGAGTAATTATATTTTGCCACATGGTTTCTCCTAACCATGTTCCAATCATCATATGTCTAAATAATTTAGAAAAAAATAAAAATTTCAGCCTAAATATTTTTAGTATTACTTGTTCACCCTTAGAACCTCAAAAGCATCAATCCATATAAAAAATCAATTCAGAATTCTACAACTATAATAATTTAAATTTTATTCCACATTATAAAAATTAACTTCATTTCGGAAATAAATAATTTTAAATTCTTATTGAAATTAATTACTTATAAAGGAGATGTGTTTTTATAACCATTAATTCTATTATAACTAACTATAATCATAACTATTATAAAATAATTATGGGACTATAGAAATAATTAAAAAAAAATTATTTCACCCTTTGAATTATCTAGGATTAGTGAACATGTTATCAAAGAATGAGGGTAAATATCACTATCACCAAAACATGAATGAAAAAATAAAAATTACTAACATATAATAATGAAAAATACTCATTAACTAACTAATATATATATATATATATATAAATTATTATAATTTATGATTCTAAAAGATAATAAATATGAATATGGTTTATAAATAAGTGGGTTTTTTAATTTTTACATTACTAGAAGTTTAATTATTTTCATGGATTTCAGGATTAAAGGTAAGGGTTTCTTTCTAATATCACATTCAAATAGAGATTCCACATGCCTAAATTCTTTTTTTGGAATATTTTTATTCTTTCTATCATAAAATTAATATATATTATTCTACTCTTGTTATTATCAGGGTTTACATCTATTATTACCATTTCACCTTTCTCACAGCATAGTTCAACAGAAAGGTTTCTTGTAATAGTGACATAACTTGTCTCTTATTTTCAGTCATGTATAATTATCTTTCGTGCCCATATTATTTATATTTTTTTATAAATTACTTTACCCTAATGACTAATTGAGGTCATATTATACAATCATTGACATTATTTACATAATTTTTAAGGAATATTTTTATTTTTTTCTTCAAGATTTATTTTCTATTGATTTGACTTTCATTAAAAAGGTGTGAAAACAATTTTCATTTTTTACTCTTTCAAAAGGAACAAATATTACACTATTATATAAATTTTCATTTTTGGATATTCTTTTAAAATATTTCATTATTTTATAAAAGTAATTCTTATCCTATTATTTTAGAAAATATTTTATTTGAAACAAATGTTAATAGAAATAAAGTATATTTAATCATATTTTTGAAGGAGATTTTTTAATTCTATTATTATTATTTAATTTAATATATTTCAATATGCATTAATACTTCTTATAAAACATTTATAATAAGTCTAATGAACACCCTACATATTTTTTGAATTTATGGATTATAATAATGTTGTGTTAATATCATTGTGGAATATGTTTCTTTCTTATGTGTTAATTAACCTATGATGGATTTATTATTTATTTAATGTTAATGTGGAATAGATATGTGTGGTAAATAATTATGATATAGGTGGGTCCAATATAGATATAAAATTAATTGGGTAAATTTTTATATCTCAATAGATAATGTTATGGAGCACTGTTGTTTATCCAATCCTAAAAAATTTATGATACATGAGTGCTTAGATAAAAATGAAAAATATATATGGGTGGTTATCCCAAGTATAATATATGTTGGTAAGGTGGTTATAATCGTCAATTTTATTATGAATTTATTGTTGGATAACCATTACACATGGTACATGCTCATATTCATTGGCCATTATTATGTTTTAAATCATGTCTATGTCTTATTCATATATTATTGACTAATGGTTTCACACTCCCAAGAATAATCTTTTATGAAAAAAAACATTTTTCATATTTATTTATTTGTTTATTATTTTTTATTGGGAATTATTCTATTATGTTATTATCATTTAACATGATTTTGGTCTCTTAAATCATTCTCATCTTATGGCCACTTATGATATCTGATAGTTATCTATTATGTTTACACATACTAAGAATTTAAGCATAGAGTTTTCTTATGTCTCTATTTAATAGGTAATTGAGAATAATTTTACATATAATATGTTTATACATATATCATGTGTGGATAAGTTTTTTGGAAAAAAACTGAATACTTGTTATAATATAAGATGATCATGTTGTGACTCATGAAAACCAGTATAATGATAGGTTCTAGGTTGTGATTTAATGTGATATATAGGAATAATTAATCTAAATTATGTAATATTTATATATGTAATGATATAGTTTACTCAATTAGTATCATTATATGTTAATGATTTTTTAAAATTATGTTATGAATTATAAGTGGATAAATCTAAAACAATCAATTTTGTGACAAAACTAAAATAGAAATAATCTGAAATGAGATTGGTTGAAATGATGGTGTCATAATTTAAAATGTATTAGGATAAATCATTATTATAATATGATTTAATACACCTATTATTATGGAAAAATATTAATACTATCCTTTTCGGTTTCAATAAATTATTTTACACATAATGAATTGTGTTAATGATGTCTACTATGGAGTGTGTAAATAAAACCATAACAAGAAAGAAAATGGAATATGATATAGTGCGGAAAATCTCATCAAATTTCTTAGTCTTCTATCTCAAGATATGAATAACAAAAATAATAATGATGAAATCATAAATCAAGGATAAAACAACCCTCCATTAACTATTCCTTATGAAATTGTGCACCATCACTTAGTTAGTCTTCTAATCCACTAATTTGAAATCAATGGATCAACACAACAAAAATGACAAAAAAATTTCTATAGTTCTTAGACCATGGGAATTTTCATTTATTATTTTAATGGTGATGTGGACCAATATTAAACCATAATAAATAATTTGATGTTTGAGAAATAAAATTAATCCATTCAATTTTCTTTGTTTCATAATGTATTTTTCAGTAAATATTTTCCAAAACATTATTTTACTAAAATAAATATATAATTAATTGGGATTAAATAGAAGGAGTATGAATACATTAAAACTATGAATAAAAATTCAAAGGAATTTCAAGGTATGATTTGGGTTTTCTAATTTACTATAAAATTAATTTATTAATTATTTATCATCTATTAATTATTTATCTATAATGTATTAGCTATGAGGAACATTAATATAAATAAATAAATTTTTCAGTATACTATAACTGGGTAATTGGAATTGGAGAGTCACATACTTAATATGGTTTAAGTAAAAATAATATAAAGATGGACTTTACTGAAAAATAAGGTGATGAAACTTAGAGACAAAAGAAAATTCATCTTAATACATGTCAAGAATATATGATGATTCATTGACTGAACTATTTCAATGGAACAAGTGAATTCTTCCTCTATGGAAGATATTTTCATAGTTCATAATAATGTTGAAGAGAAGTGAAGAAGATAACTAATGAAATGGATATAGAGAATTACTAGCATAATATAGATCCCACACTCTAATATTTCAATTGTTTGTATTTAAAAAAAGATTCCAAAAAGTAATGTGAACCAAGGGTTAATGATTAAAATAAACATCGTTAATACCTAAGCCAATGGAGATAGATAAGTTTTATACAATCATAACTATTGAAGTGGTCCATGGAAATGAAGTGTTGAAATATACACATATCATCCACTCAAAAAAAAAATTTATAATTTAATTTTGGATCTACCCACTCCTTCATATCTAATTTTTTTTAAATATCACCAAATCACCACATCAACAACTATATATAGATATTTCATAGAGAAATCATAGTTGTGTGATTATTTCATCCCATCTATACAAATCCACTTCTTGTAATGTTCCAATGAATATATTTCCTAAAAATATCATTATTCACTCTTTTGATGAATTGGATATATTTTTTTTCATGTAAAGTCTCTATATATATAGATCTCAGAATAATTTATTGGATAGTGAAGTCCCATTTCGTATCCCAGATTAACCAATGATCATCTACTAGTGAAAGGGTACCTAAAAACTCTCTATGGATGTTACTTATATTATATAGATCTTAATAACCAATATTGAGATTTATTTATATCAAATTATTGGGGGAAACAAGATAATGAAGATATTCATATTATATGAGAATATGTTAATATTTTTATAGTATATATTTTTAGTCTTCCCTTGATCATGAGGTTGAGTTTTTAATAGAACCATATTGGGTGTTATTCCAATATCTAAAAAACTTATAGAATTCCACAATTTAATTGGATATAGTAAATAATAAATTACCAGAGAATCTGGATATGGGTTTTATACACCCAAGTGCTTCATTAGGTGGATAACCATTCCACTTTACAAAGAATAAATATAGATAAATGTGTTTTTATATTTATTCTCATGAACATAACATGATCATGATCAATAATAAGTAAAACCTACCATGTATTGATTAATGTTTTTAACAATATTGTGTGTATTAATACTTCTCAATGATTCAAAATCATTTTAGAAATCATCAATTAAAGGTGAAAAGGGAAGATATAATAATACAACCTTCCATGAAATATATGGAAACTATATTTCATGGCCCTGATTCATATAACCCTCCTATTATGATTTTATAGGGCTTAGTGGTGTCTAGAAGTAGTTTGGAGGAGTTTTATTAGAAGGAAAAGCGTTTTGTAAATTTTTGAGGGTCATGACACAGTTGTTGTGGGAATGGTTTTGGAAATTTTAAATCCTTTTTAGAATCTTGAGTGTGGGGAAGTCATATTTTAACATTTTCATTTAGATCCTGTCCATGGAGTTAACCATTTGGTGTCAGGGTGCACCACATCGAGTGAAAGGGTTGAACATTCCATTTCGAAGTGTGTTTCACATTGGTTGTCTATATGTGTGAAATTTTTAATATAAAATTCCATGGTTTCCCATTTTTTTGGGTGTGTTTTTTAGAGGTATTACCTATGTGTAATGGGTAGTGTGGATACCACCACATCATGGGGACAAGAATAGTGAGGTGAAAACAGATGAGTTCTTTGCACAAAACCATAATGGTTGGTAATGTAGGGTGTATAGGGGACAAAATTATAACACAATGTGGATGTGGTCTTGTTGATTTTTACAATAATTGAATGATATTTTTAACGAATATTTTTATTGGGTAGAAAATGGAATGAATTATATATTTTCTCTTTGACTAAACTGACCATAGGTGATTTAAAGAACCCCATGTTGTGGTGGAGGCTTTGGAACCAATTCTATAAAATTGGGCATCCCTTCTTCCATGGTTCAGTTTTTATTCTTATCTTAATCCCTATTTAAATCTCTAACCTCTCTCCACCCTCTGACCACACATATTTTTATTTTGAACACCTTGGTTCATTTGGATCGAATTATCATTAGTCTAGGTATCATGAATTCTTTTTCTATTATTAGTTATCATTGTTAATATTCCATCAGAATGATCATTTTGTTGTAAATAATTTTTTTAGATGAAAATAAAATAATGAATTATGGAATGATGTGATTGGTAGGTTTTGGTGAGACTTTCATCTCTTTTAGTGGTGACATATTTTGTTGTGGCCAATTAATATTTGTCTGTTATTTTTGGAAATCATCTAATATCTGGCCTTGGTATCAGATCCGGTTCTCTCATTTTGTTATGTAGAATTTTTGAAATTCCCTGATTTTTCCTCCTTTAGATATATTATATGGGTTGAAATAATTAGAAAATTAATTATATTTCAATGAATTTGATATAAATGGGATTAATTTTATTTGTTTTCTCATTTTATACTTTTTCACATGGGGTTGTGAGTTATTTCTTCTTTATCTCAAATCAGAATTTCTATTAAGTATTTACATTGTTGTTTCCTTCCCAAATTTATGAATAGTATTGTGTTTTATTTTTGGAATACAGAATTTATAAATTTATAATAACTTATTTATGGAAAATGAATTTGTTACCTCCTATAAATATGGATTTGTGTGATGATAGATCATGGACTAAAACAAGTTGTGTTGTAAAGTATATATATAAAATTGCATCATTTTTATAATTTTAAATCATTTTTATAATAAATTGTGTGTTATTTGATTTCCTTTTTATTTTTTCAGACCATAGTGGATTTTGTAGTGATGAGAGCGATCATATCAAATATAGATTATGTTGGGTTGTGAGGCTCTATTTTTCTTGGAATTGGTTATAATGATGGTTGATGTGAATTTTTTGGTTTACAATGTTATTGCAATAATTTTGGAATGTTGTGATGGATATAGCATGGGAGGTAGTGTTTTTTTATTGCGAGGTGTATATTCTACTGAGTGGTGTGCTTTTGATAATATATTAGTATATTTAGAGTGAACATATAAAGATAAGTGGAAGTAATGGGGGTTTGAAATGAAATGTGCATGGGAAAGAATTGATTTTTTGAAATATAATTATTGAATTGATTGTTAATAAAAATAGAATTAAAACAGTAGATGGTTGGTGAGGTTTTTCAATGAATATGGAATAAAACTACTTAATAGGTAGAATATGGTTTATAAAAAGTAAATATATAATTGTTTACCATTAAAATGTAATATCAAAAATGGATTGTGTGTGGCATGTATGTGTGGTGTTTTTCTTCAATGATAGAAATAGTTGGTGGATGATTTTTAAAGGCATTGTGGTGGTTATATGGTATGTTTTAGTTTAGTTGAACATAAACCCTTATGAAGGGTATTGTATGTCATATAAAAACCATTTTTGCATGTTATTTATATATGCAACCCACCTGAGTAGGATGTACTTAATAACAACTAGATTATTTGGATTCCTAGTGATTTCACCTACATCTAGGTTGGTGGTGAAATAAATGGCTAGCAACACCCACTTACCTACTCTTCCTTTGATAGTGTCATAATATGGTAGCACATATTTAGTGGTGATTACTTACCTATGAAAGATCAATTGGTAGAATTTTCTAGTACTAGTGCTAGTGTTATAGATCCCTAATGAAGATGTGAATGTGATATATGGGGGGTATCATCCGTGGTAATAAGATGGAAAGAGTTTTATGTCATTCACATTTATGATTCATGACTACCCTGGTTATAGGTTGAGGTTGAGATTTGGATATTTGAATAATCATTCATATAATGAAAGGCACTGTGGGGTAATGGTAAATTGGGATATATCTTGAACCAAATAATATATGGATGGATATGTGATGTGATGATATGGAATATATGAGAGAATATTATGTTTTATGAAGGGGTTTGAGAGAGCATAAAAATTAGCGTGAAAGTGGTTTTAGGGAGCCTTTACATATATTCTTCAATATCATGTTAATATACATGGAAATGTTTTTTTGGTGATTATCTCATAGTGAGTATTAAAATTGATATTTGATGTATTTTTTCTCTGGTCAGTTCTGTTTTAAATACGCTGGTGCATTAGTATTATATTTTAAAATTTTAATGATACACTGTGGTTATAATTCTACTATGTAAACTTGTTATTATCACCCTACAAATATATAAACTATTTTCTAGGTTTCCAAGAGGATTTCAAGGACTAATATAGAATTTACTAGATTTAGATATGGAGTTATATTTTATTTCATTTCACGGGGTTTATCTATGGGTAATTACATGGAGACTTTATTTGTATTTTTCAGATGTTGATCATGGAATTTGGATTGTTTGATTTCCACATTTTATTATTTAATTGAGTTTATTTGGTTTTTTATCCAATTACCCAATTAAACTTTTAATTTTGAATTTAATCAATTTATATGTTTGATTTTTATACCCTATGTGTATGTCAATTACTTAGAGACTTTTGAAGGAGGTCTTTATGGGTCATTATCTATCTTCCTTCATTGTCATCCAAAGAGGGGTACCTTTTGAGGCAGGGGGTCATGAAAGAGTGACATCAAAGTTTATTATTTTAAGGTCAATATAGATATTGTTACTATGAATTAAAAGGATTTCATGGATTATTATTGATATAGTTCTAGTTAATATTAGTGCGTGACATGGGCTTGGGAGGCTGACTAGGAAATGTGATTTTAGTACACCCATGATATGATGTAATGAATCTTTGTTTATTGAGATGCTAAGAGAGGTGGTGTCACTAATATATTCGATAACTAGGAGAGATTCATGAATAATGAATATTTTTCATGTCATTTATCATGGTGATTTTGGGAAATTAAATATAATATAGTTAAAGAATCAAAAAATTTCTATAATATCAGGCTTCATATTTTCCACATGTTTTTTTGGAATGGAATCTTTTCATCATCTGCTTATAGTTAAAGTAGTACATGTCTAGGAATCTAGTCTAGTTGATCATTATAGGGTTGATCCAACAGAGCAGGATGATATATGGAAGTGGTAATTTCATGATTTTTAATTGTAAAGTCTATGGATGTATGAAGGGAATAACTATGATCTAGAGACAGATGAATTGTTGGAGGATCTTTAGATTTAATTTTTTCTAATTCTAGATCTAGTATATTGTTGTGTTCCATTGGTAGTTATCTTGATTTGAGAAGTTCCATGTCAATGGTTGATGTTATCTCCTAGAGAGACAAAGGAGGAATATGGTTGTGGTGCTGAAATCAAAAAATAGTTTTATCTATTATATTAAAGCCTTTTAGAGACTTGGTTTTAAGCCAATAATGAATTGACTAATTTTTTATTCATCATCGATGAAAAAACTAAAAGTGTACAATGAATTCCTAGGGTAATTTTCCTTATATCTATTAATGTATTATTATTCCTTCTAATTTTGATTAAGGAATTCCCATTAAATTTTTAATGCTAACAAACCTAGGAAATTCCTCTTTGAAAAAATAACCTCTTAAACTCCTCTCAATCCATGTGGCTAATTTATCATCCTTCTTCATATTATTAATATTATTCCACCATTTATCTGCTTCAGCATCTAGATGATAAACTGTAAAGTCAACTTTTTCATGGTACAAGCATTGGAAAATAAATAATTTGTTTTATTTTATTCTTATCCATTTCTTGGTAATTATAGTATTTGAGTACCCACTGAATTAAAGTGCATGTTGCCTCATGAATGACTGAATGGTATGTTTCTTTTATTTTTATTTTTGAGAACTTCAAAAATATCTATGGCTTCTGCCAATTGTGTTAACATTAGAACAAGGTTTCTCATTCCATTCCTCATTTCATTTGTTTTCTCATGATGAAAATACTTACATTACAAGACGTATTTTTTTTTAAAAAAAATGATTCCCCTTTGTATTCAATATATAGTAACATTAAAAATAAAGGATCAAGAATCATTTATTTTTAACATGATTCCTCCTATTATTTCCTAAATTGTGACACCTTATACTCAACATATGAAAATATAGGTTTATTATATATCACATTGGTGTATCTAGGGTTGTCATTGGTTCTATCCCCTCATTTCTTATAACATAATCCCCAAAATATCTAAGCCATAATTGGATTCCAACTAACATGACCAAAGTAAAAATTATATAGCTATTACATCAGTTTATGTTCATATAAAATACATCTCATAATAATACATTTATATAAACAGTAAAGGGTTTGTGTCTTTAGAGACTAGATACACAATCATATTATTTTATGAAATATATTCAATATATCCAAAAATATTCTTCCCACATTATTATCTAATTTGAAATTTCCTACAAAAAATATTCTTCATAAAATAGGGAAATAAAAACCTAATAAAGGGTGAGGAAAGATTCTTAGAATGGGTAACTAAGGGAGATATCATTCTGTAACAAACCAACATGGTTCATCCAAAAAACACATCTGATCTGGACATCACATAGTGAGGTGAAGAAAGAAAACAAATCCAGTATTGAATATAAACAATCAAGACATACAACTAGACTACTATATAGAAGAAAAAGATACAATCATATATATAAATTAAAATCCAAATCTGATAAACCCAATAATATGAATAGAGAAAGACAAAAAATATTCCACGTTACCAACAATCTCCTCAAAATCACCCGCTATAATGGCACCACAAAATACAAGATGACATGATATAAAATTCCATTACCTTATCTTTATTCTGTAATATAAAATATATAATCACCCAAATGAAAATTTATGGTGTGATCAAAAATCCCACTAAGATACAAAAATAGATTCTATATAATGTATAATATTATGAATGAAATAATAATTTCTTTTAAAGTATTTTTGTACAGATCATTTTCATAAATCCAATAAATTTGAAAATCAATTTCCCCTTTGGTTTTCATAAAATCATTTTATATTATGAAATCATAAAATTAAAAATTATAAGTGATAAAATGAGAAATATTATACAAGGGCCATAATGTAAGAAAGTAAACACATATCCATGAAATTATGTATTGTGATATAATGTGACACAATGACATATATAAACCCATGAGTAATAATCCATGATAAAAATAATCATTTGATAACAAAAATTAATTGACCAAAAAAAAATAATTTGCGATCAAGAATATGGGAAAATATATACTAGACATTCAACAACCTAAAAATCCATAACAACGGTACCAATCAATATCAAGTGCTTCCATATTCCATTGATATCCAAATAGTAAAAACCTATTAGTGACACACACTACGATTACCCATGTTTATATCCCAATGAACCCAAGGTTACCAAAGTTCCTGGCTTGCTAAATTCCTATCAAAACTAAGCTATCAATTTTGTAAATCATTTTTCAAATCCAATCCGGCCAACTTTAATTTTTTGAAAACACATATCCAAGTCAAGAAAAAATATCAATGTAAAACCAATTTAAAATTACTTTCCCTTCCATGAAATACTGTAAAACCATGTATCATTTGAATATAATGAAAAAACCAATGGAAGTTTACAAGAACAATAATAAAATCATCGAATTAACCTATTTTATAGAATCACCTTCCTCCTTAAATGGCCCTATGGCCTTCATTATTTATTGATTTTTGATAATCCACCTTTCAAGGGGTAAGGTGGAACCCTTAAAAGGTCCGTAGGTGTAAGTATTACATGGCTCATCAGCCTTATAGAAATTCATTGCCCGTAGGATTTAGAAATTACATAAAACCTAGACTAACTATTTGGAACTACTCCTCCGCAACATCTTCATCGTGAAATCATCTCTCCACCTTCACATGGCTATTCGGCTAGGCTTTTCCATGAATTCACATGCTTTTCCCAATGGAAGATCTCCACCTTCAACAATGTTGACTAAAAAAATGATATCAAACTTCGAATGAAATTGAATGACATAGAAATAATAAGTAATGATAGAAAAAATGTCTTATTAAAAATACAAAAAAATTTAATCCAATGTAGTTTCCACAATCAAAATAAAATAAAAGAAGGTACACTTTCCTGAAGAGGATCACCACAATAACCCTGATGATTGATCATCAAATGAAGTGATTCGAAAGGGAGGGAACCACCCAAAATCACCTAGTGTGAGATTTTGGGTGTGAGAGGGAGAATATACGGTTGAATGAAATAAAAATCACTAATATGGTTCCCTAAAAGCAACATCTCATGATATTTATGTAGCACACTATCCCTTTACATGTTGTGTATTTCAAGAAGGCTGGAATCTCTGGAAAACATACTGCATGTTTATTTAAAATCATAATTTTTCCATTACATGGTGTGAAACGAGTACAATGTGTGTATATATTTCACACACTCCACCTATTTTTTATAATATCCCTTGTGACCATTAAATAGTGTGTAATCCATTTACACGACATATAATCACCCAAATGATAAGAAACTACCCAATTTCAAGTATAAAAAAACCAAAATACATGCGATGTCTTGAGAGCAGGGAGAGAGCCCCTAAAATCCATCAACACATTTATACCTATACTCCATTAAATTAAATTATCATAAATCCCTGATCATTAGTTCATTTTCGACCAAAACATATATCCATCCTTGATAACCTCGAGAAATCACCCAAACAAGGATGATAAAAAATTATGAACAAGGGAATCCTGAAAATCCAAATAAGGTGTTACAATCTCCCCACCTCAAATTTTTTCTTCCCCCTAAACTCCCTAATATTTGTTTACTAACAAAAATTGAATGTCACTACCTCCTCATTCATGAATCCCTCTCATACATCTTGTAGTTATTCCATCTACAATTCCATGGTACCTGAACTAGTGGAATCAATTTACCAAGTAGTACCTTCTCTTGATGATCCATAATCTGAAGTCGATGCTCAACTAAAGTGGTTTTAGTCTTAAGATCAATAGCCACCCATCCAATCATTTGGGAAGGATCCAGTACATAACACCATAGTTGGGAAAAACATCATGGATATATGTAAAACTATATGAAAATTGCAACCAATAGTCCACCATTCCTAATCACCTAATTATCTCAAAGGGTCCCACAACCCTTAATTCCATCTTACCCTTCTTACCCAATAGATGACATCGTAAGAGATGTGATACTATATAGAAAGAATGATCAACAAACTCACACTCCATCCACCAATGATGATGGTCTATAATACAATTCATATGACACTATAAAATGATAATTATCCTATGGATCAACTACACCATCTCCATCATCTCCTTAAGAAGACACATCCTATCCGAGGACCACTCCCCAACTCTTCCCAGTACCAGAAAGATCTACATGGATTCCCATACAAAACCATAAAGGGAACCTACTTTAAAAAATACTTATATATATTATTGTAGGAAATTTCAACCAGAGGCATATTCTATTCCAAGAAACTCAAAAATCAATCACAAAAGCCTGAATTATATCCTCAAGAACTTGGATAGTCATATTTGTATATAAATATATCTATGGATGCTATGTTTTTTTTAATGTATTATGGGAACCTATCACCTTTTTAAATCTTTTATGAACATAGACACGAACCTCAAGTCCCTATCAGATATGACCATAGAGGGAACCATGTGAATTCTCACATTCTAGAAGACATAAAAGTACCCATTCTGTTTATCCTTTATCCTCTCCTTGATTGGGAAGAAATGCGTCAATTTCATGAGTCGATCAGTGATCACCCAAATTACATCCTACCCTTTATGAGTACATAGTAGAATAATGATGAATTATATATAAATATCATCCCACTTATTTTATAGAATGGGTAATGGATATAAAAAACTCATATGTATCTGGTGTTATAAATTAATTCTCTAAAATAGATGCATCATAGAAAACATCATAACCCAAAAAAAGTTCTGGAAGAATCTAAATTTTTGTTTGAGTAAACTTCAACCACATCTCCTCAAAATATCTATAAAACTTATTTTTCCACTAAAAAAATAATCGTTATAAAAATTAAAGTAGTCATCAATGATACAATCATGGAGAAATACTGAACATACCATCTATAATAAGTAGCCAAAACCAAGAAGTTCTGAATCTAAAAAAAAATATCTATGATGGACCCAAGACATAAAAACTTGTATCTCTTTAAGATCAACTAAGAAACAGCTATAAGGTATATCATTACCCATAAATTTCAGCTTTTGGATACAAAAATCATATTTGGAAAGATTACCATATAATTGATGTTTTTTCATGGTTTGAATAATGCTATCCAAATGGTCCCTATGCTCCTCCTCTGTCTTAGAGTGCTCCAAAATATTATTCATGAACACAAAAAAATTGATTCCATGAACCAATAAAATATCTGGATCATAAAATCTATAAAAACCATATAAGTATTAGTTAGACTAAATGAGATAACCAAAAACAAAAAAATCCCATATAATCTCCTAAATATTTTCCAAGGTATATCCTCTTTTTAGACACTAAATTGACGGTACCCTGACTGAAGGTGAATCATGAAAAACTAGCATTTCCTTTGAAGATGGTCAAAAAGGCTATTAATCCATAGAATAATTTGTTTTTCATAATTTCCAACCAATTAATCCTTTAATATTCAACAAAAATCATGAGGCTCTCACATATAATCATAGAAAATAGTACTAACGAAGCCCACTATGACACGCTTGGTTGAAAAAATACATTAGCCTCTAGGTCCTGAAGATGGACCTTAACATCCACAAACAAAATATTTTCCTTTAAATATGATGTAATTGAAATGGGAATCATACAAGGGAGAAGGTTAATAGTAATCATGACATATCCTCATAGTGGTAAAACCGAAAAATCTTCCGAAAATATCTCATTCTACACACACACCCAAAACATCAAGAATTCAACCATAAAAACAGGGGTAAACTACATCAAGAAACATATCTAGATAACGGCCTGATATTACCTCAACATAAGGAAAAAGAGGCCCCACCCTTCTTGATCTAGAGTCCAATTAACCTTGGAAAGCATGAGTGACCCTATCATATGATAAGAATTAAACTCGACAGTGATAATAGTCTCTATGAGGCTTAGCACTAATCATTCGATCCATACTGATAATCAAGTTGATGATTTCAATATAATGAACTAAAATTTCCTATAGCACTTTGATGTCGGCTACTGTCACTCGACACACGAGACCCCTGTAACATTTTTTGTATCCCAGTTCCCAAAGTCATGGAAGGAACCAATAAGTTCAACATAAATTCTAAATGAAATCCTAACACATAAACTAACATTTTTGATATAAAATAATGAGTAGATCCTATAAAAACAAATCTATTTCCATATATGATGAACAAAACACCGTACCTATAATAGTAGTATCGCTGCTTTAGATTTATCTGGTTCACACTCTACTCTATTAAGATGTCTGGTTTTGGCTTCTCTGTGAGATTTCATATACACATGAACTTCCCCCTTAGCTAGAGGATAGGACCAACCACCCTTATAAGCATCTAAAAACCATCAATTTCTTGGTGAATGTGGATCCTTCCTTACTACCCTATGATGGCATATTATAAAATCATTTCAAATGATCAGATCTTCCACAATGATGAAAAGTAATGGCATCCTCTACAAAATTGAGCTTGGTTTGAATAGGCTACCAACATTGATAGTAAATAATCATCTTCCTTTCTCAAAATGAACCTAAAAATAGTCCTATTTTTTTTCTACATTTGTTCATCCTTTTTTAGGAAAAAGATACACCCTCAATAGTAATTGTACTAACTAAAGATCTACTTAAACCAATCTTCCCAGCTGCGCCTACCATAACTAAAGAGGCTAGTTCAACTACCTCCACCATGTTCCGAAGGCACATTGGAATAGAAATCAGACTAATATCAGGCCTCATAACTTACTCAATACATTGAGACTTTAGGTATTGATTAGTGAAATGATTTGGTTCTATATGATCTAACTCATAAAAAAGGGTAGAGCACTCTATAACGGTTTTCTCCCCCTTATCTAAGGTCATAAAATCCCATGTAATTTCTTCACATAACAAATTTGGTTAAAAGTGTTGATTAAACACTTTAATGAAAGAATCATAGGTAAGGTAATCATATAACATAGCATTCAAAATAGAGTCCCACTATCTTGTTACATGTCTGTTTAGCATGAACGTTGAAAACACCTCCTTTGAGTCCTAAAGAGTCTTTAAGAAATTTAATGTCATCTAAATCTTCTTAATCAACTCCTTGTATTTCTGTGGTCCTTTGTCACCCTATAAGATGGGTAGGTTCTTGTTAGTAATATTGGAACCATAATACACCACAAGACTTGGGTTCATAACACCCACATAACCCAGAGTATGAATATTGTGGGTGGGATATTATTCAAAAGAAGACTCCATAAGATTATTCTCTTGTAGATACTGTCTTGTAGCATCCTATCTAGGATTTTGAAGAGATCTTATTAGAGTAACATTCTAATAAATAGAATACAATAGCCAATTAAATAAATAGAACATTCTAAAATCATTGGATCACATTCATAATTCAATCAAATACTTTAAAACATTAATATTTTAATGAAATTATGAATTCTACCAATGGAAGACATTTCTTGAAAAGGAATAGGTAAATTTAAATAAACATAACATATATTTCAATAAAATGAAATCAATTCCCAATTCTCAATCATTATAAAATTCTATGAAAACACATGGTAACAATGATTTAGTCAAATTAGTGAGATAGCTAGGCCCCTTTTCCACACTTACTATGTGAATTATGATCATAACTCATTTATACCAAAAATATAGAACCAAACTAAAGAAGTGTTAACACACTTTATGATTTTCCTTCCCTCTAATACCAAATTGTAACAAACCACCCTGGGATACCCAAACCATACACCTAAGCCGGACAACACATGGTGAGGTGAAGTAATAAAATATAATAAGTTTAGAATATAATGAAACATGACATACAACCAAAGTATTTTTCTGATGAAAGAGATAAAAAAATGATCCATACAATCCAAGTGAAATTAGATAAACCCCAAATTATTAATAAAGTGAGTCCAAATAGTATCCTTGTGTCCAACAGTCAACTCCAAACCACCCCACTATAAAGGAAATGACAAAATAGAAGTAGATGTTCTACAATATTCCATTCAATTTTCCTATATCATATAATAAAACATCTACAACCATAAGAAAAAGTAGGGTGTGATAAAAAATACTAGTAATATACCCCCACATCTTCTATATAATATATATTATCAGTAAGGAAATAATTCTATATTTTTAAATGAAATTATATTGAAAATTCATTTTCATAAATTGAATCCATTTGAAAATAAATTTCCCCTTTGGATTCAAAAAATCCTTTCACTTTCTCGAACTATTAATATTACATGTATAAGTATCTAAACTGGAAAACATATCCATGAATCCGAAGCTAATAAAGTATACACCAATCCATGAAATACCATCACACGATGTTTTGTGATACAACCTCATATAGAAACTAGTGAGAAAAAATATTTTATAAAAACCATCACGCAATAAAAATCTATAAACTACCAAACACACTATCATTTTGGATCTATAATATGGGAAAATACATACTAGACATTCAAGATTCTAAATAGGCATAGATTAGGATCCGACCAATGTTGAGTCCTTCCACAGTCTATCAACATCCTTAAGGTTACCTCCTAGTGGGGTCACACACACTAAGGATACCTATGTCTATTTACCTATGAAAACAAGGTTCCAATTGTAATAATATATTAATATTCATTTCAAAAACCATGCTCACAATTTTTTAAAACCTTTTAAAATCTAATCCAATCAGCTTCCATGTTTGAAACACCATTTCCAAATCAATAAAAATTGTTTTTAAATAAAATCCCCTTTTAAAATGTTTTACATTCCATGAAATACCTTAAAAACACATATTAATTACAATAAATGAACAAAAAAATGAAAATTTATGATAACAACAAGAAATTAAATGAATTATCCCATTGTATAGAACCATATACCTCAAAATCATAAAAACCTATCCACCTTTGGAAATGGTTACAAGAAACAAAGATATCGTACTTTGAATGGAAATTCACAATAAAAAACAACAAAGGAATAATAGATAACACTATATAATAACAAATATGAACAAAAATATAGCAAATGAAGTAGCCACAACCAAATTAAATAAGATCCAAAAGGAATGATTACCCAGAGAGCAAGACCACAACAACCTTAAATCTCTTAGGGTGAGTTGTTAATTGATAGAGGGACTATACAAAGTAGAATACAATTAAAATCACTTGTAAAACTCCATAAAACAACATCATTTAATATTTTCATGGTCTGTAATCAAAAATCATGTCATTTATTCCACGAAGGCTAGAATCGCTGGAATACATGTCACCTTTTTACTAAAAGACTGATTTTTTATCCTTTACACAACATGAACCTAGTAGATGGTTTATATACCTTTTAACCCTAAACCTATTTAACAACAACTATTTGGTGACCATTTAAAGGTATCTAATCCCTTTAAAAAAATATGTAATATCATAATATAAAGAAAACATCCTAGTTCCCCATAGAAAGAAAGCAAGAACCTAGGACATATTTCAATCTTGGGGAGAACCCCTCAAATCCATTAACAAATTTATTCCCAAACCCCATTAATTGAAACAAAAATACATCACTAAACATTATATAATTTTCCCTAGAAATGTATCTCCATTATAAAGAATCCTGTAATTACACCGAAATAAGGATGAAAAACAATGATTGAACAAGTAAGTACTTGAAAATCATAACAGGGTGTTACACATTCTATCACTATAAGTGATAATAGGATACACTTATAGTTGTGATAACATGATCATGACATGTGATATAATACATAAAAAGTCATATACTATAAACCCCATGTCATAAAATATTTCATTATCGTAACAAATGACATGAGTCATAAAAGTGCAGAATCATCAATAATAGATCATGATCCATGAAAGTGTATCATAAGCATAAGACAAATTTTTTTGGTCAAAACATAAACAAGGAACATATTTTTCTTAGTCAAGGATAATTTCAATGGCTAAAATAGTGAATAAAGTACCACTGTGGAATGGGTTTACTCCTGATTCTCATAAACACTGTAATTGTATATCAAGGACACACACCAAGTCATTAATCCCATATTTCTCTTGGTCTAACTACTAGTGTAATTTATTTGGATTCAGCCAATCTATCATGTTCCCTGTTTGGATTTTACTAATAACCTTTGTACCTTATTGGGCATGGTTTTATCAATCTTCTACCCCCATGGGTTTGGGATAACCACCTATGCACCTTTAGTCTTTGGAAAACAAATCATTTGATATTTTTATATCATTAGATATGAAACATTACTCAATGAATTATAGGTCTAAAATAGACCCACTCATCACATAATAAAAATTTCATATATATATATATATTTACAACACAATAACCCCAACTCTAAAGGACCCATAATAGAGTATATCATTGTAACATAGTTGTTAAATTAGTGGGTATAAATAACACTTACTAAATTATGAAAAGTATATGATTTAAAAATGTAAAATCAAATTACCTTGTAATTTATAGATTATAAATAAAATAAGAATCATTTAAGTGAAATTCAATTTCATTCTAAAAAAATATATTTTTTCTAAAATAATTTTTATTCACTGTACCACCCCAAGCTTCCATAGTATGATTCTTTTTAAATAATTTAATATCATGCGTTGCATGCAACACTGCGTTGGAGAACACCACGACTATCCATTTTAAAATAAATATTATGAATAATATTAACCACTTTTTTAATTTTATATATTTCATATAAATTTAATATTAATATCATATGTTTCTTAGACATGATATAAGAACAAAATAATTTTTTTTAGTAAAAGAATTAATTTAAAAAAATGCAGTTTTAACACCTTTTTAGGGAGAACCCTTTTTAAATATAATATTTGAAACTTTAATATATTCAATCTGACAGAATAAAATTCTTCTTTAGATGTCATATAGAAAAAATTTATTTTGGACAAATTTTTGTGTTTTTATGATAACTTTAATATTTAAATGAAAAGTGAAAATACCACATTTTAATTCAAAACTTCTTTTTCATCTAATTTATTTATATTGATAGATTATAATTTTTGTTAATTTAAAGAATAAATAGATTTATTTTTTATTATTTAATATAATTTAGTTAATTGGAATTATTTTAACATTAAAATTAGATATAACCACATGCCAATCTTTTGTTGGTTTTAACTTTTGAAAAACCCATTTTCTCATTTTATCTACGAGAATTAATTTTAAATTAATTACTTAAAATTATGTGATTTATATTTTAAAAAATTGATTCCATATTTTGAGTCAGTAAGTCCTAATTATGTTAATAGGTTACTTTTATTTTTTGGATATCATGAATAGTAATTGTAGTAATTTTTTATTACCACGGTTATGGGTAAATATGGTAATTAAAGGTAAATATAACATTATAAATTTTCCCCAAAACCTATAAAAATCCTATTGTATGACTAAATTAGGCCTTTATAACCCGTGTTATAAAAATTAATCATTTAATGGACCATTTTTCATGAATATGACATGGATATTATTATAATTAATGAATGTGATAAAATCTCAAAGTCTCATTTATTATAGGGATAATAAATTTAATATAGATATATCTAAGAGATAAAATCGATTATAAATAGTATAAATAAATAAAAAAAATAAATTCAACATACAAATTTATTTATAAATTTTAGAGATTTTATAATTACCATTAATTATGGCACAATAGTGATGCTGAAATTATTTTACTAATAAATTATAAATTAAATAATATATAAAATATTAAAATAAATATAATTTGACCTAATTAATGACATGAAATAATTAAATATATAACACAGGAATGTTATTAACATATTGGAAGTATTTTTTATAATTTATCATGATGTTTTGATATTTTTTAAAATGAAAATATCGAACAATATCCAAATTGAAATAAATTATACTTTAAAATAAATAATATTTTATTAAATGTAATAATATTTATAAAAATATAAGGATTGGTAAAATGAATATTATGTTGTTAAATATGTCATTAATGGTCAAATTGGGGTTATTTTGGTATTTTATAGTAACCATATTAACCCTATAGTATAAAATGATATGTAGAGATGGTAAGAGTTAAACTATTTAACTATGGGTTAATCCAAATCAACAAGGTTATATTTGTGACCTAAACTTATAAAAAAATAAAATTTTAATTGTATTTAGACCCATAATCATATAATAATTTAAATAACTCACCTTTAGTCTATTTTAAACCCAAAATTAATTTATAATAAATTAATAATTTTGGAGTTTCCAAAAGTGCCCCTCCCCTCAACTATAAAATGGCACCTCTCCCCCTCTTTTATTCACACCTATAAAAAAACTTTTTAGTGAAATAAAAAATGACCAATTATCCTATAAACTTCCCTTAATTCATCCTAGAGGACATAAATTTGGTATACATCCATCCTAAGGAGTCCTTTTTTGTAAATCAAAAGGCGATGCTCAAAGAAGATGTAATTGTTTTACCAATTTCATTCAATTTATTTTCTTCTTCTACGTTATCTTCCAATTTGTTTCCATAAAAAATTAATAACTATATTATCATATACATTCTGAAATGTTACTATAATTATGTAAAAACTATATTTCTTTATTTATTCATCCTACGAATAATAATATCGCCATGCGTGCATGCGTAAATCTCACCGTCTCTATGTCGTGGTGTAATGTTTTTATTCAGAACTAATTTATTTGGATTGGAATAATGATTATTATAATGGATATAAATTATTAATATATCATTATAATGATTCTTTATAATTTATATAACATCCAATTCCATAACATTTAACCATCAATGGAATGATACGGTCGCTTGTGCGTATGTATAACCCGTCATCTCCACGACGCGGTGAGATTCATTATCCATGATTAACCATTAAAGAATGATTATAAAATTTATATGATGTGTAAAAATGATGATTGTGATCTTTATATAATTATATAAATGAATAAAATACATCATATTCATAAACAATATGACTTAAACAACAAAACATTCATAGGAGAACAATGCAGTTAACATCTGAAACAATGGTAATACTGAAATATTATTATCAAAATGATATTAGAGGACCATATATGATATCATAAATATGGATATGGTTACTATATAATTTAATAAAATTATTTAAAAATTATAAATGAGGTTAACACCCCATCGACTAAAGTAATGTACAAGGTAAGGGTTAATTTCACAATCTCATTATTATCCGAGGTTGTTTATAAGTAAGTATCTACTGGTAAATCATTATCATCCATGTCCATATTTCTTAAAATTAATTTCAAAATATTATTGAAAATTGTTTTAATTCATTTTTACCCGTGTTTTACTTTTTATAAAATGTTTTAAAGGAATATTTCCATCATTTTCGAAATAGGGTTCTTTATGGACTTTTTGAAAAATTAAGGAAAGAATGTTTTTGTAACTTATATAGTGTGAACAACTATTTTCTTCTATTATGATGTAATACATTTGTTAATCCAATATTACAAGATTATAGGGTTATTTTCAAAATAAATGTTTTATTTTATAGTTTCGTGGCTTTTAAATGACTTTAATGTGAAAAGGGATATTTCTTTTAAATAATTTTAATGATTTCATTATATTATTTTCATCAATGTCAACATAATTTGTTGAATTTTATGCTTAATTATTGTTTATTTATATGCCATATTGTATCTAATGGTTTATGATATGTTTGACTATTGATTTACTAATTTTATATTATTCATGTTTTAGGGTTAATGTATTAAAATTTTGTATGCTAGTTTGAATATGAGTGATTATGTTATATTTTACCCCTTTCATAATAAGAATGAATTAGACTTAGTAAATGGTGGGTGGGGACCACCATAGACCATTGGTGCATTGATAGGTCTCAAGAGGCAAACTAGTGTCTAGTCACAAGGCATTGATGGTATGGTAATGTATGGTCTTCTCATGAGGCCTTGATGTTATGGTTATGATGTCCAAAATTTTGCATTCCCTCATTATGAGAGTAGTTATTAGTATTACATGTTATTATTAGACTAGTAGAATACCAATTTGAATGTTTAAAGTGAATTATTTGAATTATTTATTTCCATATTATGCTTAATATTATGTTTAAAAGGCTTGTGTTTCACTTTTATACCTTCCCTATTTATATTATGATTGACCTGTAGGGATAGTCTAAGGGATCTGAGAGTTTTAAAAGGGGTTAATATGCTGTTTTTTTATTTTCAAGATGTAATGTTTGAATTATGTTTGTAACTAGAATTTTTAATGCTACTAAACTAATCAGTCCTTCCATATTTTACATTCTTGTGATCATGATAATGTAAAAAAAACGATGAACCAACTCTAGGCAACTAGGGTCATGGCGTTAAAGTTGGTATCAAAAGAAGGTTAGTACAAACCTAGGAACAATGATTTAGAAAAAACCTTGATTTGTGAACATTACCCCTAAGATATAATTTGAGGATAAATATTTAAGAACATCCTAATTTTTTCTAACGTATAGATTACATGGGTATTCCTAGAAACAACATCCATGTTTGTATAGTACAAGTGGATGTGGTTCTAGCATAGATGTACCTATGAGTAATAACTCTGACAAGGTGTTTCGAGCTTGGCTCGGGGTAACATGGTACACGACAAAAGGCCTTAATATGCACCAGGTGTGACACTCTTGGGTGATATTCTTAGGATAACTAATATTTTAATCACAAATAATTAGGAATTATTTTTTAGTAAAAGTGTCCCCAAAGAAACCATTTTTATGATTATGGATAAGATATGCATAAAATTTTCAATTTATTTTACTATTTTGGAATTATGCATTATGATTCATAACCAAGTCTAGTGTATGAAATTATTTAGAAATGGATTATAGTGGAAGGAATATAAACTATATTAGTGCATGAAATATATGTAGGGATTGACCTGATATACAAGATAATGATAGTGGTGCTGGTGACATAACTGGTGCTGAACAACTTATAACCATACCGGGACAACCGACTGAGGTAATGAATAATAACCTACCCCATATGGAGAATCCTAATCCACAACATGGAGGATAAATTCTAGAATAATTCGTGAGGAATAAAACCCCAACATTCAATGGGAATACAAATCCTTTTTTAACTTATCATTGGATAAGTTCCTTAGATAAAATATATATTTATTTAGGGAGTAATGAAATGGAGAAAGTTATTATGGCAGTCTATTGTATATACATAGATGAATATCAATGGTGGTAATTAATTAAAAACATAAAGGAGGATGAAGAGGTCATAAATAAGGAATATAGGTAATTTAAATAACTCTTCCTAAAAAAATTGTTTCCTCGTGATCTACAAGAAGATATGGAAGGGTAATTTAAGAATATGAGGTATAAAGAGGATAAGGATGTTTCAAAGTATAAATCTAACATCACATGTTTAGAAAGGCATGATCTAAATTTCATATACAACCAAATAACTAATATTTATTGATTCATTGATGGATTAAAATGATTCCTCTGATTGGCATTGGTCTCACAATCGTTCTCATCGTACGAAGATATAGTCTCATGTGCTATCAAGATAGAAAAGTAATTCTCTAAGTCTTCTGAAATGAAAGTAATTAAAGAGAAGAAGAGGGTCACTGAATAGTATGAAAAAAATAATTGGAAAAAGGTAATAGTTGAATTTCTACCCTACAATAATTGTGGGATGAAACACCCCGCTAATTGCCTAAAGGGGATGGGATTTCGATACAAGTGTGGATAAAAAGGCCACCATGCTCGTGATTGTAAGGGGAAGGAAGAAACTATCACTATTTTTCACTACAATTTTAATTATGTGGGAAATTATATGAATGATTATCCTAAGCATCAAGGAAAATTTCCTTAGAAAAGGACAAGGGAGCATGGCAGAGATTTTGTGATAAAAACTGCTAGGGTTGATCTTCATAATTATGTGGTTGAAGGTACATTAATCGATTCCAAAAATTCAGAGAAAGCATTATTTGATTCGGGAACCTATAATTATTTTATATATTCAAAGTTTTATTTAAAAATTAGATACTTCCAATTCACATTATCATGGGAGTTGTTAGTCAAAACACCTAAGGGAAGTCTTAGTGTGACAATAATGTGTTAGGCAGATCCCATTATGGAATATAAAAATGTATTATCTATTGACATTATCATCATACCTATGGTCGACATTTATATAATTCTTAGTATGGATTGACTATCAACCTATGATGTGAAAATTTATTTCAATAAGAATGAAGTTGTTATTTGTGAGGAAGATGTAAAATTCATTATCTTTAGAGAATAAACTTCATCACATGATTATTATCATATTCCACACCAGGTAGCTTTCTAAATGATAATATTGGGGAGGAAGAGGAAATGAAATATAGGTGTGAAGAAAAAAATATTCAAAATCCGGATGTACCTATTGTATGGGAATACATCAATGTTTTTCATAAATATTTACCTAGACACCCCCAAAGACCAATGTTGAGTTTTCTATTGAATTAATCCATGATGCAAGACCAATATCCACGAATCCTTATATAATGACCAATGTGGAATTATTAGAGATCAAGAATCAACTAGAGAAGATTAGTAATAAAGGATTTATTCACCCTAGTGTTCTCTGTGGGGTGCCCTAGTACTTTTTATTAAGAAGAAATATGGATCAATGAGGCTGTGCATTGAATATAGATAAATCTATGTTATTAAAATAATGAACAAGTATCCATTACCTGGTATTGATTACTTATTTGATGAAATTCATGGAGCTTAATATTTTTCAAAGATTGAACTTTATTCTAGACATTATCAATTGTGTGTAAAAAATGAATTTATTCCAAAGACAACATTCAGAATGAGGTATGGTCATTAAGAATTTACAGTAATTCCCATTTGGATTGACTAATGCACCTTCTATTTTCATAGATATAATGAAAAAAAGTATCCAATTAGTATCTTGATTATTTGTTTCATTATTTAGTGATTATATCTTGGTATACTCCAAAATCTAAAAAGACTATGAGATCTACTTGTGGATTTTTCTGAAGACTCTTAAAATAAATGAACTATATGGAATGTTTAGCAAGTGTGAATTTTGGATTCAATAAATTTCCATTCATGGACAGATTATCTCCAAGGATGGAATATCTATTTATATAACAAATAAAAAGGGAATCCATGAATTCCCAACACCAATGAGTATATTTAAGGTATATGGTTTTATTGGTTTAGAAGGTTACAATGGAAATTTTTTCCATAATTTTTCATGAATGGAAACCCCATTAACCAAGCTCACGCGTAAAGGAGTTAAACTCATTTCAAAAAAAGAGTGTGAATAATTTTTTTAAAGAATTGAATAAAATATTAGTCAATGATTCTATCTTTACATTACTATATGGTAATGATGGGTTTGTGATTTATAGTGATGCATTAAGGAAAGGTCTTGGTTCTATCCTTATGAAGAATGGTAGGGTTTTTAGTTATGCATCAAATAAAAAAAATTCAGGAAAAAAACTATCCAAATAATGATCTATAGTTAGAATAAATAATTATTTATCTAAATATAATCAGACAAATAATCTATGGTGAAATATGTGAGATATATACTAATCAAAAGTGTTGGAAATATGATTTCTCACAAAAGAACTCAACATGAGACAAAAGTGATGGCTTGAGAAACTCAAGGATTATGATTGCATAAAACACTACCACACATAAAAGGAAATTAAGGCGGCGTATGCTTTGAGTATAAAGGACCATGGAGTTATAAATTAAATTAGAGTTTAAATGAATCCTATGTTCATAGAGCTAGTAAATATGGATTAGACAATTATCATGGAAGGAGAAACACCACTACTTTATAAAATGGTTTCCAAATGAACAGGTTGGAGGTCGTCACAACTCTCAAAATTACATTTATTAATCCAACACTAGTATATCAGTGCAGGGTTCATCCATAGATAAGGCATATGAAAATTCTATGTCTTTAAAACTAAAAACGTCACTATTGTCAGCAGGGATTTAGGCATTTTTTACTTTTCATTTTTTATATTTTTATTTCTTTTTAATAAAGCAGTATGAAACTAGTTTGGGAAATTCACCATAACCTATACTAGAAACAATACAAAAATAATGAAACAGTGTAAACTATAATAACTATAGAAGGAAATAGGAGTGCTGAGGGTAGATCATGAATTATGCTTGAGAGATTTGAACTTTACTGGCTTAAATGAATGATCCTCATTTGATTAAATTCACACCTTAAAAATTAATTTTTAATTATTCCTCGTAAGATGAAATAAAACTCTGTAATATAGTTCTCGAAGTTTGCCACATCAAAAACAACATACAGTGAATTGATAAAAAGTTACCATCAGAAAACTATCTCGCTGAAAGTTCTGATGATTTCGAATTTGAAAGTTTGATAAATTGTCTCAATGATCGATTTCTCCAAAAGATCATCAATTTAGAATTATATTCTTAAAGGTATAAAATCAATTTTAAGTTCAAGAACAAGATTTAGTCTCACTGAAAGAATCAGATTCTCATCGAAGTAATTAATTGAAGGAGATAAAAATTTTAACTAACAAAACTCAAAATTCTTGAGCAAGTGCCATTAAACCAAGACCATTGTCAATATATCAGTAGCAAGTAAAATGTAAAACATTTAAAAATAGAGTAATATAAAGATCATTCCTCTGATGATGAAGAACGTGTACTGCTACTTCGCTCCTGCAACTCCTATCACCGGTACTACTCTTCGTATCTCCCTGGAGTTTTCTCTCTCTTATGTGTGGTGTGGAATCCGAATGAGAGTTCCCCTAAATTCTGCTGCATCTCTGTTTTAATACCGTGCTCTCATCTACTGCATGTCACCCAACATCTTCCGCCGAATTTAAATGTTCTTCACCCACGCACTGCAAAATGTGCATTTTTTCATGATTAGCACGTCGTGCTAGTTTTACCCACATAACTAACTCCTGCTGAGTTAGTTGAATTCACCTGGATGTAAACTTGTCTCTTGAATGAACCTGCAAAGTTAGATAAGAAAAATATATAAATGCTAATGCAAAGAATAAAAAATGGTTATTTTTTTAAAGTTAAGTGTTATATTATTCATTAGAGTTAACAGTAGTTGATTGATAATTATTATTTACAATTATATTATTTATAAAATTATTAAATATGATAAAACATAAATTTATTAAAAAGTTATTAACTTAAATTAAGTTTAAAGAAATAATTATTAAGTTGCTAATTTTAACACTTTAAACTATGTTATTAAAATTACAATATAAGTAAAGAAATGATTAAAAAAATTATATCTTAAATTGTTTTAGTTATTTTTATTCACTACATTAAATATTATTATTGTAATTACTATTAAATAAATTAAATTTTTAGATTAATTAATAAGTTAGTTAATTTTAATTAAGTAATTAAATTATTACTTAAGTTTTAAATATTTTTAAATTAATAAGTATATTTTAGAGATTATTTATAATTATTATTAATTAAATATTTACTATAATCATTATAATAATTAATTACTTATACTTAATATTAATCTAGTTCATTTATTTTAATTTATGATTTATCTAGTTATTAATATCATAATTGGTTAAGTTTATTACTTTTATAAATTTTATTCTATTCATTTGACTAATTAAAAGTTACTTTTAATGTAGTTTTTGTTTGTTTTTGATTTTTCTTTTCTTTTTCTTTTTTAATTTACTTTTATTACTATTTTTATCTATTTATTATTATCATTATTTTCTTTGGTTATCTCATCTTCTTCCCTCCCCCAAATTGGTGCATAGTAGGGGAGGGCTTCATCTTCCTCTACAACCCAGTGCGACACCCTCGTTACACAACATCACTTCCATCATCAACCAACAACAGCGTCCCGGCTCATGTGCTGCTCCGCGGCCTCCATGGTGGTGTGTATCCCAGCCTTCAGCATGGTGCAAGTTCATAAATCAGCAGCACAGTAAGGGGGAGGTTTCATATTTTTATTCCAATGGCGAGCAACGACTTCTACTACACAGCGCAACAGGACTTCAGCTCCACAACAGAACCCGGCTCAGCCTTCCGATGGTGCAGTGACCTCAATCAGCAGTGGACCACCTTTACTCTAGTGCTTCAAACAGTGGCGCGACTCCAGTACAGCACCCCGATGGAACTTCTTATGCTCAGTGTCAAAGTGGCGTGAATGGATCTTGTACAGCGAGGGTGCGGCGGAGAAAGGAAATAATGGTGGGACAAAGGAAATAATGGTGAGGTGATAAGAGGGTTTAAAGAAGGAACACAAAATGGTGAAGAGGAAGTAAAACAGTGAGGTAAAAAAATGTATCAGTGAGGATTGGAAAAATTGAGTAACCGTGAGGATAAATCAGCTAACGGTGAGAGAATGGAATGTATATCGGTGAGTGAGAGAGATGTATCAGTGAGGATTGTGAAAGAGCTACCGATGGGGTGCAAAAGGAATGCGCACAGGGTGACTGATAAAAATAAACAAGACTAACTATGAGGTGGGAGGTGTATCGGTGAAGACAAATAAAGAAGGGATAACGGTGAGTTCATCAACCTGTAGCTGCAAAAACATAAAACACCACCACAAATTTTAATTGAACTACAACTCAAATAAATAATTAAATAAACTAATAATTAAATGGTTAAATCATTAAATTATTTAAAACATGAAGAATTTCAACAAACCTAAAACAAACTAAAATATTAACCAATTAATTTATTTGCAATATTAAATAATAAAAAACTAAAGAATGAATTTAAACAACAGAATTAAAAGAATTAATTGAAATAAGAAGTTAAAATGCATAAAACCTAATTTATTTTAAAAGTTTAAAACAACAAAATTAATTAATTAATTAGATAGAACTGATAATAAATGTTACATTATATTAACAACTAAACACAAATCTTTTAAACAGATAATTAAAATATTTAGTTATTGATGTTAATTTATATTAATGGATGAAAATAAATTTAAATTAATAACTAAATCATATCAATGCAATTAGAGTTAGGGAAAGCAAACAGTGACAATGTCACCGGTAAAAGAGAGATCACCGATACAAGCAAGGTCACCGATACAAAAAAGTAACAGCAAGGTGCGGATCGGTAGCAAAACTACTGATAGAAGGGGCTGTAATGGTGAGAAAAGTGTATTGGTGAGGATAGACAGTGGCGCGGGGTCACTGCTACAGAAAAATAGATAGGTCACTGGTACTTAAAAACAAAAGCTCACTGTTACATGACATAAATAAAAGGGTCACCGTTAGTGCTCATATACCTCACCGGTAGACTAAAACAAAATTTGGCGACTTAATAAATAATTTGCATACATAAAATAATAATGTTAATGTTAAAAAAATATTAATTAATTAATTAATTAACTATTTGAGCACATAAAAGTAAAAGTGAACTAATTTACTTAATTAAAAACACATACTATATACTTACATGACTAGAAGGATGTATAAACAAATTAATTAGCAATGCTAACCTATTATAATGAATCCAAAATAATAGATAAAATATTTAAATAAAATATAACTTAATTATATAGAATTCCATTGATTAAATAATTGTTTAAAATAAAAATTAACTTATTAAAAAGACAAGAAGAATTAACTTAACCAACCTTAATACTCACCGGTATTTATAAAATTAAAGGATCACCGATAGTCAGTACTGGTAACTTGGCTACCGTTAGAGAAAATGTAACCCTGCTATCAGTAGCTTAGCTACCGGTAGTCTGGAAAGTGGAAACTAAGTTACCAGATGAGTACACTTATAAAATTAAAAGTAAATTATTTTGCAAAATCAATACTTATTAATATTAAATAGATAAAGATTAAGTAGACAAATTGAAAATTAGTTATATAAAAACAAATAAAGAAAAAATTAATTATTTAAGGGTCCATAATTACATAAATTGTTATAAAAAAATAAATATTTGAAAAATTTAATTATAAAAATACAAAACTACAATTATTTAGTATAAAGCTCTTAAATAATTAATTAAATCATTAAAAACTAAGTAAAAAGATGTGGAAAAACTATGTAAAAATAGAGCCACATCACAAAACCATATTTACTAGAAAGGATAAAATGTTCTCAGTTTGATGATGAGGTGTTTCAAAAGAAAATTAAATATGTGAATAATGGGAGACTGATTACCTTTATATTTAAATATGGTATTTTAAAATTTGGGAAGAGGCTTTGTCTTCCTACTATACATGAGATAAAAATGGAATTATGGGATGATGCTCATAACTCCAATTTCACTATAAACTCTGGTAACACTAAGATATATTGATATTTGAAAGAACATTTTTGGTTGGATAACATGAAGAGAGAGGTTACTGATTATGTGTCAAGATGTTTGGTTTGTCAGTAGATGAAGGCTGGAAGACAATATCCTAGAGAATTCATGCAACCTCTTCCTATACTAGTTTAGAAATGGGATGATATTTTGATGAAATTTTTCCTTGGGCTACCAAATAATCCCATAAGAAATGATGTGATATGGGTTAATGACGACCATTTTACCAAATCAAATAATTTTCTTTATATAAGAAAATATTTACCACATGAACGTTTAGAAAGACTATATATTAATGAATTTGTAAGACATCATGATGTAACCCTATAGATTGTTTCTGACTGTGATCCCTATTTTACAACACAATTATAGAAATTTTCTTAGAAGTCCATATATACTAATATTTTTTTGATCACTTCCTACAACTCTCAAACTGATGGATAATCGGAGAGGACTATTCAATCTTTAGAAGACATGTTGAGATCTTTCGCACATGACTTTCAAGGAATGTGGGATCAGTAATTACCTCTAGTATAATTTTCAAATATAAAAATAGCTTCCATTAAATTATTTATATGGTACCATATAAAGAGTTATATGGAAGGAGATTCCATACAACGATATATTGGGATGATGTTGGTGACTGAAAACTCATTGGCCGAGAATGTTTTTGAGGAACCAATGTAAAAGTTAAAGACTATTCAAACCCATATAAACACTTCTCAATGTAGGAAAAAGAGATTTGCTGCTAACTGGAGTAAGGTTTGTAATTTCAAGGGTGATATAATGTATTATTGAAGGTATCTCCATGTAAGGGTGTTATATGATTCAGTAAGAAGCGTAAATTGATTCCCATGTACATTAGGAATTTTGAGATTCTAGAATGAATTAGAGCTGTAGATTACCATTTTGAAATACTTCCAAGTATCTCTAATGTCCATGATGTGTTCCAAATATCAATGTTAAGGAAATACATTCCATAACCAACACATGTACTCACCTATGAAGAAATAGAACTAAAAACCGATCTATCTTATTTTGAAGATCCAATCAAGATTTTTGTTACAATAGAATATGTGTTGAGAAACCAGACCACTCGTCTGGTAAAATTTCGTTGGAGAAACCATAAAATAGAAGAGGTGACATGGGAACCTGAAGAACTTATGATGAATAACCACCCAAATAATTTTATTTAGTGATATTTTATAAATTTCGGGGGTTAAATTAGTCGAAGATGGAAAAAATATAATACCACAAGCTTCCATGATATGTTTATTTTTAAATAATTTAGTATCTTACACTACATCCAACATCGAGTTCATGCGCACCATGACTAGCCATTTTTTTAAAATCTATGCATAATATTAGACACATTTTCAACTTTATATATTCCATTAATTTTAATATTCATCTCATGTGTTTTTCTTATAACTTTCATATTTTAATGAATATTGAAAATACTTCAGTTTAATTCAATACTGCTTTTTCATCTAGTATATTAATATTGATAGATTATAATTTTAATTGGATTTAATGAATAATTTTTTTTAATTTAATATAATTTAGTGAATTGGAATTATTTTCACATTAAAATTAGATATAAATTGATGCTAATCTTTTGATTCTATTACTTTTAAAAAAATATTTTCTCCTTTTTTCAATGGGAATAAATTTTAAATTAATTAGTGAAACATTTTTTTCTTCCAATTTTTAAAAATGGATTCCATATTTGGAATCAGTGGTTCAAAATTATGTTAATACGCTACTTTTAGTTTTGGTATATTATGAATAGTAACATTAGTAATTTTCTTATTACCGTAGTTAAAGGTAAATATGGTAATTAAAGGTAAAAATAATATTAAAAAATTACCCTAACACATTTAAAAATCCTATTGAATGAAAAAATTATACCCTTATCACATATTTTTTTAAATTTAATCTTTTTTATGTACCCTTTTCCATGAATAAAGCATGAATATTATTATAATCAATTAATATAAAAAAATGTCACACTCTAATTTATTATAAGCATATGAATTCTCATATAGAGATATTTATGATATAAAATAATTATCTAAATTATATAAAATTATTTACAATTTTTAGAGATTAAATAATTACAATTAATGATGACATAATAGTGATGCCAAAATTATTTTATTAATAGAAATATCAATTAAATGATATTAAAAATATTATCATAAATATAATTTTACATAGATAATTATATAAAATAATTTTATAGATAAAATATAAATGTTATTGTCATATTTGAAGTATTGGTTTGATGTTATCATGGTGTTATAATATATTTAAAAATGAAAATATTGAATAGTATCAAAATTGACATAAATGATACATTAAAATAAATAATATTTTATTAAATGATATAAAGTTAATTAAAATATAAGGATTGGAAAAAATACTATGATAGTTTTTAGTATGTAATAAATGGTCCAATTTGGGTTTTTTGGTGTTTTATAGTATCTATATTAAGCCCATAGTATAAAACAACAAGTAGACATGGTAAGAGTTAAACTGTTTAACTAAGTTTTAATCCCAAAACAGAAGGTTAATTTTGTGACATAAAATTTTCTAAAATTAATTGGTTGAGAGGATTTCCACCCATCCCCATATTAGGATCTAAATAAATCACTTTGTATCTAATTTATTATGAAAATAAATTTATAATAAATTAATAGTTTTAGAGTCTCTAAAAGTGCCCCTGCCCTCTATTATAAAAGGGAACCTATCCTCTTTTATTCACACTTATAAAGAACCATGGATGGGAAAAAACCTACCCAATTTTCATAAATAATTATCTTAAAAATCCTAGAGGCTTTACATTGGGCATAAAGTCATCATATGGAGTCCTTTTGTGAAAATCAAAAGAAGATGCTCAAAGAAGAGTTAATTGTTTTAGTAATTCCATTCAATTTATTTTCTTCTTCAACTTACTCTTCCTAAGTTTTTCCATACCAAAGTAATAAATATAGTATAATCTACATAATGAGATGTTATTATAATTATGGAACCACTTTACTCCTCCATTTAACTATCCTATGAATAACAGTATCACCATGCGTGCATACATACGTCTTGCCATCTCCACGCCGTGGTGTAATTTGTTATTCAATGCTAATTTATTTGGCTGGGTGTAATTATGATTATAATAGAAAATAATAATGAATATAACATTATAATGATTATATATAATTAATATACCATCCAATTCCATACCACTTAACCATCAAGGGAATAATACTATCACTTGTCCGTATGTACGGCCTACCGTCTCCATGACGCGGTGAGATTAATTATCCATGATTAACCATTAATGAATGATTATAATATTAATATTATGATTAAAAATAAGTATTAATAACTTTATATCATTCTCAATATGAATAAAATATATTATATTAATAAAAAACATGATTTCCACAACAAAATATGCATAGGAAAATGATGCAGTTAACACCCAAAATAATGATAATATTAAAATATTATTATCAAAATGATATAATAGGATCATATATGATATCATAAATATGTATATGGTTCTGATATAATATAATAACATACATTATCCATTATACAAGAAGTTAATTCACCCTCTACTAAATAAAATTAAAAGGTAAGGTTTAATTTTACAATCTCATTTTTGTTTGAGGTTGTTTATACGTTAGTATCTACTGGGACATCTTTATTATCCAAGTCCATTTTTCATAAAATGTATTTAAAAATATTATTGATGATTTTAAAATTAATTTTTACCCATGTTTGGATTTTTAGAAAATTTCTTGAAAGGATTATTTCCGTCATTTTCCCAACGTGGTAATTTATGAACTTTTAAAAAAATTATGGAATGAATGTTTTTTTAACTTATACGGCGCGATAGGCTATTTACCACCGTTATTATGAATTAATATTGCTAAGTCTCCCATACAAGCTTAAAATATTATTTACAAAAGACATGTTTTATTTTATAGTTTCACATATTTTAAATTACTTCAAAGTAAAAAATGATATTTCTATCCAAGAGTATTAATTATTTCATTAGATTATTTTCATCTATGTCAATATCCTTTATTGGATTTTATTCTTAATTAAGGTTTATTTATCTTCCATATTGTATTGAAAGGTTTATGATATGTTTGACTATGGATGTGGTATTTTGATACCGTTTATGGTTTATGGTTAAAGTATTAACACTTTGTATGCTAGTTTTAATACAAATAATTCTGTAGTGTTTGACCCCTTTCTTGAAAGGAAAACATTGGACATAGTAAGTGATGTGTGGGGATTGCTATATCCTCTCGATATGAGAAAAACTAGTGTCTTGGAATGAGGCCCTGATGGTATGGTTATGTATGGTCCTGGTACAAGGCCTTGACGTTATGGTTATGATGTTCGACATTAAGCATTACCTCAATATGAAATTAGTTATTGATATTACATGTGATTATTTAACAGGTAAAATATTCATGTGAATGTTTAAATAGAATTATTTGATCTATTTATTTCTATATTATGATGATGATTATTCTTAAAATGATCTTGTTTTTGTTTTATACCTTTCTTTAAAATCTTATGCTTATTTACGATATCTTCTGCTATATTGTTTATCCTTGCTGAGCATCTGAGATCAGCATTTTCTTATGTTTTATTTTCCCCAGGATGTGATTAAGTATATTATGATTGACCTTTAGTGATAGTCTATAGTATATGAGAGTTTTCAAAGGGGATAATATATTATTTTTGAATTCAATATGTAATGTAAATCTTATGTTTGTGTCTAGTATTTTCAAGGCTACTAAAATGATCGGTCCTTTAGGATTTGATTTTCTTGTGATCATTCCAATTTAATAAAATGATGAAACGACACTAGGGAACTAGATTTTGGGAAATATAGTCACACTTTACATATATAATTTAAAATTATTTTTTACGAATTTTTGAAATTTGATTGGTAAAATTAACTTAATTTTTTAAATTAAAAAATAAAAATTATATTTGGGTGAATTTTAAAGATTTTTTTGAAATGATTCATTTTTCAATGAATAAATACTGATTTATATTAAAGACTTCTTTATAGTTTAAGTAATTTATAAGATTAAATTATATTTTAAATTATATTTAAAAATAATATTAGTTTAATTATATTACCATTTTAATAATTTAGGCGATTGAAATATATTCTATATTGTGTATTTATGTTAAATCCTTATATACCTATGATAAATTTCCCTTTGGAATCCTTCTTTTTTTCATCAGTTCTGTAGGTATAATTTGTAAATAAATTATAAAAATATTTTAAATTTAATTTTTAAATATGGATTCAATATTTGGAATAATAATAATTTTTATTATCAAATAATTTCATCTTATTTTTTACCAAACTGACTAATGAAAAGTGTAAAAATTAATTATCGTGGTTAACGTAAAACTTCTTTTAATAGGCGGTCAAGTAAAAACAATAAGGATTAAAATGACATTAGAAACAATATAAAATATATTTTTAGGGAAATATATAGAACAAATGATGAATAAGGGTTGATAATAAATTTTTTTAACTGATTCTTCATTTGAAAAATGTGGGTACAATTTTTTATTTCTATAAATTACAAGTGTTCCACTCACCCAATGTATAAATGGTCACCCACTATTCTATCATATTCACAAATTAAATCAATGTTTTCATAAAATCGCAACCCAAATCACATAAAAAATATATATTCATAATTATATAATCCATGGTTTGGTCATAAGGCCAAACTAGGACTACATTAAGTAAAATTCTAAAGACATGGTTTGAAAAGTGGTAAAGTTCATAACTATGTATTTTTGTTTTATTTCTTCTCCCACATCCTACAAATAGTATTCATTTATGGTTTTAAAAATAAATTATCTACCATTTACTAATAATTTATTATTTTAAGGGAATAAACTATATCCATTTCCTCTTCCATTAAATGGGAAATAATAACATCGCTTTTATGTACAACGGACTACCGCCTCGCGAACCGATGTGACATATTTTCCATCGACTCTCTCACAGTGGTGTATGATGATGAATATAAAATATAATAATGATATTTATAAAATAATTATATATATTTATTAATTATATATTTAATACCTTTTTAAATTTAATTTCCTTAGGGGATACGATAATGTTGTGTGTGTGTACAGCAGACTACCACCTCACAAAGCGATGTGATTCATTTTTCACTAACACTTTACATGGAAGGTAATAAAGATAATAGTAATGAATATATGTGATGTAAATGAAATATTAATGATATTATTGAAATATTTATCATTTTAAATGGTACTATATAATTTAATTTCAAATATTTTCTCCCACCAAAATATGACAACATCGTTCGTGTATGTATGCACTACCACCTTCATAAAATGATGTGAGTCCATTTTCAGCATCACACCACATGGGTGATATATATGTATATATAAAATAATCTAATGGTATTTATGATATGATTATAATTATTTAAATCTAAAATACTTTATTCCTTCTTTCCATAATGATCATTTAGAAAAGGAAACGTTACTCACACATACGTACGACCTACAGTTTCCATGATCTTAATTTACTTAATTTCTCAAAACTATATATCATGATTAATATTAAAATTTTAATTTATTTTTAAATATATTAATTATGTAATTATTATATTGCTGTTTTATAATATGAACAAAACCCTGAATATTCATGATAAATCATGAATGAGAAAGCAAGGTTATTAACACACAAAGGAATGAAAATAATGAATGAATATTAACAAACCAGTGCAAAGATGTTATAAAGGGATCATATATGATGTTATAAATCATAATATAGTTCTGGTATATGTTAATATCATGTATATAACCACTATGATGTGGTTAAATCACATTCAATCAAAAAGATAATAGAGGTAAGGGATATCATCTCAATTTCCCTTTATGGAGACATATTTTAATGTTATGCACATAATTTATCTTATATGGTTTATATAATGCCACTTTTACATGTAATATCATGAATACATAGTTCATCATAATATTTTTAGTTTCATATTGAATTATTTTATCCAAGTATAATTAACTTGAAAATTACTATGTGGTAAAGAATTTCATAACTCAATTTCCTTTCATTGGGTTATAATACTTCTTCGTTGTCTTTGATATTCTATAATCATGTGAATATTTAAATGTGAATATTTTTTTTATCCATCAATTTTATGTGGAATTAAATTATACATGAATAATATTTCTTTTGTTAATTCTCACTTCAACGTTACGATCTTAATAAGGGTTTACTTCACAAACTCATTTTAACCATGTTTGTTTATGCTTGAATTTCCACTAAAAGGAAATAATTTGATCTTTGTTTAATAAAACCCATTAACTATCTTATCCTCTAATTATTAATTATTTTTTCACATAATATATACATTTCCACACTCTTAAGAATGTAAAATTATTGATTAAATGTTATTCGTAAAATCCAATTTCATTTTACTCTTCAGTAAGAAATCCTTTTACTTAAAAAAAATCATTTTTTCAAAAAATGATTTCTAAATTTTTATAAAATTTTAATTTTTCTAATAAATAAAATTTTAACCATATATCATTTTTTTAATTTTTTTAAAGGAATCGTCATGTTCGTTTCCAAACAACTCCCATTAAATTTTACCAAAAATGTGAAGGAAATCTTTTTTAACATGTATAACATGATTACAATATACATTAATCATGAAACTCAATGTTTTAAAGAATAAAATATAATTTTCAATGGATATTTTAAAATACAATTAATGAAAAAATATTTTATGAACTTTTTGTTTTATAATGATTTTCATGTTAAAAAGAATATTTTTCTCATGAAGGTTTCTAAATATCTTTTTATGATATTTCAATTCATCAACAACAATAAAAGTTTATTTAAATTATACTCCATAAGGGATATCACGTATTTATACTAAAATTATTCTTCCTTGGGATGATTTATTATTATTTTAACTAAATATACTATTGATATCCACTTCCAATATTCATTTTTTTAATAAATAACTCCCTTTTAAATTATTCACATTTTAGTGGTCATTAGACATTAAATTTACCCTATATATGTACATTATTTATCTTTTATATGTATATTTATTAAACTATATATAATTTATAAAAATATTTCTACATTGAATGTAATTTTATTATATTGGGAAATATTGATAATTCTGTATTCATTACTCAATACAAATATTTGATGATAAAGAACATTATTCATGAATTAAATAAATTATTTTCTTTATGGGGAATGATTTTTACATGATATGATAGGTGGGAATAGAACTTATATATCCTTTTATGATTCAATAGTCTCAAGAGTAAAATAAATAAGGAATCATTAAATGGGTTTTTATAAGTAGTTTTAGACCTTCTTTTGAAATGTATTGACGGTAGAGGTATCATGTGCCTGAGAACAAGAAGTTTAATGATTAATAATTTCTTTTATTAAGAATTTAGTTATTATTAGGAATGATATATTCATAATATAGTATATATAAATGTGTTTCATTATTATTTATTAATTAAATTGTATGGGTTTTAATTTATTTAAAAAACAATGTTGATTATGCCTAATACGGTTAAGGTAGTTTTGTTCTTGATTAAATGGAATGTGTTTTTAATTATTTAACTTTTAATATTGATTATTCCAGTAAAATTATTTAAATATAATGTGTTTTAATTTATTTACCTTTCCATATTTATCATTCTTATAATTCAAGTTTTCTTTTGATGTACTTAACCTTTATGGGTAATTTTAGATCACACTTAGTTTGTTTCATTTCCAGTGAATCCCTAAAGTGTACTCTGATTGATCATAATTGATATGATAAAGGGAATAATTTCATTCTAGAAGAAAAATTATTTTTTAATTTTTTATTCAAACATAATATAGGATTTGTGTATGTATCTAGTTACCATGACTACTAAACTATTTAGACCCTTGAGATGTAATTCTATATATATTATGGGAATTTAATAGTGAAGACACCATCTTTAGGGTACTGGGGTCGGGGTCATTAAAGTTGGTATCATATAATGTTTCATAAATACATTGGGAACTAGATTTAAGAAAACATATATTAGGGATCATAGTCCTATGATAGTATTTTAGGACATGTGTATAAGAACATACTAATATTTTGGTATGTTATAGATTATATGATTTTTCCTAGAAATGAATCCCTATTTTTATACAATAAGTGGATGTGGTTTTTCGAACAAATGTAAATATTGGTAATAAATCCTAAAAATTCATGTTTATATTGACTTAAAAATTACTTGGTACACGAAAATGGGTCTTACTGCACACTTAGTTTGCCAATGCTAGATGATATTCTTAGGATAATTCATATTTTTTTTACAAACCCTTAAGAATGATTTGAATTGATGATGAAAATGTATAAAATAGGTTAATAATAAGGTTTCATATATTGAAAATATGATTTTATTATTTAGACATCTTATAAATTATTATATGGTTTTCCTTATACGATTAGTATTTCTTGCACTATGCTTTTTTATTTTTGTAAATTGATGTAACTGAAGAGATTCATGTTAAAATTTTATATGAAGGAAAATGTTATGAATGTGAGTAACCAAATAAATTGATGAAAGGAGTAAAAAATATCATGATTATTCCTAATCAGCTGTTTGAAAATATGATTAACAACACATAATCTAACTAAATATCAAACACACTAATTAATCAAATGATAGAGTTTTGTAAAAAGTAGAGTGATGGATACCTTGTAAGAAATATTAATTGATTTACATCATGTAAAAAATGGGGAATAAGGCACCCAAGAATTTTTCTCCCTATAATGGGAAAACACATTATGTTTGAAAAATAAAGGTATAAGAAAATTAATTACTGAGGAAAAATTAAGATTATGATGTAAGGAAATAAATTTCATCCTAGTTATCCATTTATATATAGTTTTCATAAATATAGAGAACCAATGAAATTACCAATTTAATTCCCTCTTCTAATGATTTACCCCTATACCATGGATGGACCTATGTTGAAATAAAACTAAATAATTATTTATGTATTAGGATTTAATAATTAAATTATATAATTTTTTACCATGAGCATTTTGGTCAAATGAAAAATGAAACATATAATTATTATGTTAAATTTAGTATAATATATGTCTTTATTAACATATCTTTTATGGACACCATCATGGTACTATGAGTTTAAGGTTGATCATAATTTGAATTTTTTAAACACCCATTTTGAAATTTTTTTAGTTGGAATGTAACATGATAAAAGAAATTCTTTGAAAATGTTTATTACAATACAACCCATTGGTTTAATATATGTTTTATTGAAAAATTTATTTAAGTAAAAATGCCATTATTTTCTTTATAATATGATTAATCCTATTTATTACCTTTAGGGTTTATCATATCTTTTATTTTAGTGTAATTACAAGCAATTTCACTTTGGGAATGTTATAAGGATTATATTTATATAGTTTTTGGAAAATGAAATCCCATTTCATCCGAAAATATAACACTCTGAATATTTTTTAAATAAATTTTTTAATATAAATTTAATATTTTATCTATTTTTAATTACATGGAATATCAAGTTTATATTCACTTACATGCAACACCATGTTTAAACAAACCATGAGATATTACTAAAATATTATTATTTAATATGATATATTTCACCTAGACATTAGAATTATTGATATGAATAGGATTATGTAAATTTATAAAATATATGGTTTATACATGTATAATATCAATTATTTGGTGATAAATTATTTTAAAATGAAAATAAAAACCATTTAAAAATACAGGAAATCTTTTTTGAAAAAAATAAATTTACGAAAAAAACACGTTTTACCACTCCAAATGAAACAAACCACTTTTGGTTAATTATTTTAATAAAATTTTAATATTATATATTAAATAAAATACTTAAAATTTATATTATTTGTATTCTAAACAAGGTATATGAATATGTCCAAATTTACGCTTTAAACATTATTTTTACCAAAAAAATAGTTTTTCCACCTTTTTCAACACTTATTTAAAAAATGAATTATGAAAAGATGAAAAAAATTATTTGAGAAAATAAAAATCATTTTTAAATCAAAATAAAAAAATTATCTAAGGGATATATTTTGAGAAATTTCTAAAATGATTAATTTTATGATAAATAGTGAAAAATAATGAATTTTAATTGAAAATTACTTTTTAATTAGAATTATTAATAAAGATAAATTATACATTAAATTTATTTTAAGTGAATTATTTCAATAATATAATTATTAATATATTTTTGGTCCTTTTAATCAATTCCATATTTAAAATGGATATAAAAAATTTGCAAACTTTTGAACATTTTATCATTAAAAACGTATTTCTTTTCGTGTATACGGGATTAAATTTTAAATTATTACTTTTCACTTCTGAGAATTTAATTTCTAACTATGGATTCAATATTTGGAATATTAATAGTTTATATTATCTATTGAATTAGAATAAAATTTTTACCAAAAAGAATAATGAAAATAATAAAAATTAATTATCGTGGTTAAGGTAAACAAGGGTTTACTAAGGGTTAAACTAATAAGATATGGGATAAAATGAACAAAAAACATGTATAAAATATATTTTATGGACATATATATACCCTATTATGTATAAATATCGATCATAATACATTTTTGAAACTTTTCAAAAGATAAAAATGTTGGTACACATTTTTCTTTTGAGAAAATTACATGTGTGCCACTCACCTCACCTATAAAAGGCCACCCACTCTACTATATTATTCAAAAATTAAACCAATTTTTTATTATCCATTAACTATCAAAATAAAATCCAAAATTTTCACTTCTCATCATATAAGCCTTATTTTGGGTAGAAATCAAACCAAATAATTCCTTTGTTGGAAACCTAAGGAGGTTACCCGATGTAGTTGTAACATTTTTCAACAAGCATTATTATTTTATTTCTTCATCTATATACATAAATTATTTTTAAATAATGTTGAAAAAATATCCTCAGTATAATACATAAAATTATTTTTATTATTTTGAGGAAATTACCCATAACGTACTCCACATACATCATATGGGTTAAGAAATCATAATTTGTGAGTATGGCGGACAACGGCATTGTGAACTAATGTCTTTCATTTTTCAATCAACACCTCCAACGACTGGGTATGATGATGGGTATAATTTATATATTGTAATGTTATAAAATAATTATATCTCTTCATTCCTTATATCATATAAATTTTTAATTTACATTCTATAGGGGATACGATAATGTTGCTGATGTGTACGAAAAACTTCCACCTCTCAAAACAATGTGATTCATTCTTCACTAAATCTTTAAATAGAATATAATAAGGATAAATATATATGATATTCATGACATAATTATTATAATAATTTAATATTTATTGATATATAAAGATAATATAATGTTCTTTTTCTTACCTTTTCCCTCACCGAAAGATGATAACGTCGTTCCAGTAAGTGTGGACTACCACCTTAATGAAGTGATGTGAGTCTCTTTTAATCCCCAAACAACATGGATGATATGAATAATAATATAATATGGTAGTTACGATACTATGATAATTCTTTAAATATATTTTATTACTTATAACTTTCAATAATGATCGTTGAAAATTGAAACATTACTCATGTGTACATATGGCATTCCGTCTCTATGACAGTAATGTGCATCATTTTTGAAAACCATTATTAATGATTGGTCATAGAAATATAACTGATGTTTAAATATGATAATTATGTAATTATTTTTATTATGGAAATAATTTAACCACGATCAAAGTAATAGGATCAAAAATTACAAATAAAGACATATACACATGAAATAGTAGTTATTAATAAAAAAGTGACATTAACATTGAATTGTTATTAAAAAGTATTAAAAGGACATAAATAATTAATACATGGTATTATTTATATATACTTATGGTTCTGTAATAGAGGTATAATAAACATTTACATATTATAATAGAGGTTCGAACATGTATAATGGAAGTTGAGACTTAAGGAAAGGGATTAACATCTCAATTTTATTTTAAGTGAGATAACATCCATATTCACAGAATGTTGATTTTATGCGATGTATGTGTGACCCATGAATATATTTTATTATTATTATAATTAAAATTATTCCTATTTAAATATTCATTTTAGGATCTACCATTCATGGGTTCTATGGCTAAAATTTACCAAATCTACAAGAGGTTTTTGTCAAAATTTGAATTCATCGTGGAATAAGATTATATTATTCCCATATATTATTATATGAGGTATATATATAGCTCCATTGACATTTAGTATAATGAATTTATTATCCTTGTGATATTTTTAGATTCATTAAATTTTATTCCAACATGGGGCTCATGTTTCAATGTTTCGAATGAGGTAACGATTTTATGTTACAATATCATAATTTATTAGGATTGTTTATAAATATACCATTGATAATAAAATATAATGGAATATCTATAAATAAACTATTTAAATTTATTATAAGATGGAAAAGTCATGATACTACATTCTTTTCCTTCATTTTCCTTTATATATGTACCCAGGACTTCAAAAATAATTTTTTTTATGAAAAATTGATTTTTTATTAAAAAAAACATTTTTCTTTCAAAACCATGTTTTCTAAAAATGTTTTTAAATATGTTTATAATATTATTAAAAATATTTATTCAATCTGTTTTTCCAATTTTTGAATTTTTTAAATTTTTTTAAAGGAATATTTATATTATTTTCCAAATAATTCATATTTGACTTTTACACAAAATATAGAAAGAATAATTATTTTTATGAACATGAAAATCATGAAGAGTATTTGGCACTATCTTGACCACTCATTAATATTTGGGAAAAAATTATATTTTAAGTAAATAAACTAAATGTGAATTTTTTTTATAATGTTTTAGTTTTTAAAGAGTGTTTTTTAAAATAGAAAGAATATTTTCTCCAAGAAATGTTTTATATAATTTGTAATGAATCATTTATAAGTTTCAAATATTTTATTGAATAAAAATAATTTGAAACAATTTTTATGTTTTTAATAATTTATTTGCAATAAAAATTTATCATCCTCAAGAAATTTTCTATGTGAATTATCAATGAAAATTATTTTCCTTATTAAATGACATCCTTTGATGTAACTTAATCTGTAATGGGGATATGAACAATGGTTACCAATATTAATAATTCTATGAATGGTTTGTGATGAAAAGATTTTTATGAAACCAATTTCTATTTAATGGGTTATACCATAAAAAATCCATATGGACAATGTTTCTTTCTCCATGGGTTATTATTTGATTTTATGATGAAATGATTATGAATCTTATCTATTTTCCATGGGTTATGATATAATGAAATGTTTATAAATCCTATTTAATTTAATGGGTTATGATATTATGAAAAATTTATGATCTTGTTACACACATATGTATGATTTTAATTATGTCATGGGTAGGTCCTATACCTCCAACCAATTAATTATTTAGAGACTTAAATATCATGACATAGATAGAATTGGAACATGTATTAAAACTGGTTTAGTAAAGGAAATTGTCCTCAATGATGGTATTGGGAGTGAGCCTTGACTACTATGATAGTGTGTAGAGAGAAATAATTCCTCTATGATAGCCTTAGTAGTGAGACTTGAATGTTATAAACATGATTTTATATGTATATATGTATTAAACAATGATATGTATCATTTTAAGGTTATGCTCTCATAGATCATGTTCTTTTATTATATTTTGATTCACGTCTTATGAACTTCAAATATTTATGACATGACTCAATATTATGATATTTAATATATAGATAAATGATTTGAAATATTATTATCATGTTCTAATACACTTATGTTCATGTTGTGATTATTTATCTACCTTGATTATCCTTACGAATCAAATGATCCCACCCTTTGTTATGTCTTCTTTCCCCAGTTTATGAATAATGGTTTAAAGTATGGTATTTTAGTGAAGAGTACTTAAGGGGATGATCTTTATGGGATACATTGAATATTATTCAACAAATTATAATAATTTGAATAGATTCCAAAATAAATAAACTATTACAATAATGATAAATATATTTGTGTAATTTAATGAACATTCAACTTAAAATATGTAATATCAAGGTATTAGAATATTTGGTTTCTATAGTCAGTATCAGGGGAAGGTTTTAGTTTTCATTTGGAAACTAGGATGAGAAAACATTATTGATATCACTTGGGAAAATTCTAAGGATATGTCTATGGATGTATCTAACAATAAGTCCCAGGATAACTCAAAGCCTATGAACATTTTCTCAAATTTTTCTAAAGAATATAGCTGGTTATTTCCAATTAATCACATCAATTTATGGATACCACATGTAGATGTGTATATGGTACAAAGGTAACCTGGAGTAATAACAATGAAAATGGAGCATTGATATATATTCTATCATCTCCAAGATCATAACAACGAGCTTTGATACACACCAAGTTTGACACTCCTAGTGGATATTATTTCGAAATTCAAAATCACTTTACGAAAAATATTGAAGGATTTAAATAAATAATGGACCAAAATTACCTATATTAATCATAAGGTGGTATATATTGAAAACAATGTGTCCTAATTTCAAAATACTAAAAGTTATTTTTTGGATATTATGTGGTTCCTAACTATGATTGGTGTCCCTCACACTATGCTTTTGGTATTAGTTCATATACTGAACATGAAAGAATTGTGTTAATGATTAGTGTGGTAGAAATTTCAATGATTGCATTCCTAAGAACCAAATGATAATGAAGCTGGAATGTAAAATATTTTAATTATTCTCACAAAAAAATTCAATCTATAAATCATGATAAACATCAAAATGGGAAAATATGGGCAAAAATTTTGGTAAGTCCATCATGAGGAAACACACACCTTTTATCAATGGATATTATGAATTAATTTTTAGTGAGAAAAAGACCAGTAACACTCAAAATATATTTTCCATCATCCATTTTTTAGATCCCAAGAATGTAATTTTGTTTGTACACCACATGGAAGGTGAATAAAATTAACAGTGGACTCTTATAAAGAATATGAGGCAATGAGTTGAAATTTACTCCATGAATTGAGACATGTTTAAGAACTTATTATTCAATAATTAACTTCCATATATTATTTATATGAATATGGATAAGGATTTCCTTGGGATAAATTATAAGGATGGATAATTTTTTTATAAACAAATAATATTTTATACAACTTGTGAGGTACACTTTTGGTATTATTTTCCAACCTATAATTAAGGTTGATCAATTCTTTAGTGGCTCAAAAACATCAATTCGACAGGTGTTATCCCTAATATAATTTTATATCTATGATGATATTATTTTATGTTCTATAAATGTGTAAATGGATGTTAGAGTTACTTATCAATCTCATGATTTTTTATGAATAGAAAAAATGAATTCAATGGAAAGCCTAAAAACCATGGATAGAATATGTTGATATTTCCTAAACTCTTAATGTTGGGGGAAAACATTAAAGAAAATGATATAAGTTAACTAGTAAATTTTTTAAATTTGTATGGGAAGGTAATTCTGAAATTGATTTTATAAGTGATAGTTATAAGATAGCTAATGATGCTAATATAGAGAATGGTGCACTGAATAAACCACCCACACTTCAGTGTTTCAAATCTAATGAGCATGATAATTATGTGAATAAATTCCCGAATCCATGTTCTAATCATTATGATAAGGCACCAAAACCTTGGAAGAAAAAGGATAAAAGGGAAATATTATGTAATTGTGATAGTTTAAGTGAATCGTGATAATTAGGGAATGCTAATCCTGACCTCATTTGTTGGAAATTTCATGTCCTGGTGAGATATTATTATTCATCCTTTAGTAAAAGTTAGAATGATTTTCCCCCTATACATGAATTTTAGAATAATAAAATCACATTTGACATTCTATTAGTAAAAAGGTTATCCCATGATTCTAAGGGAATTTTTTTTGAATAATATAAGATATTATTTATTGAATAATGGTGGAATTATGTTTTGGAAACATATATCCCTCTATGCATGATTAACGTAATATTTATAGATAAAATCACGTGTTTATGACTTTATGGTTGATCATAAAGTGATTGAAACCCCTTTTTAAGGTTTATGTGATGTTATTTTTTCAAGATTAAAGATATTTTAAGAGATATTGATGGAAATGACACCAATTTGTTTTAAATATAGTGAAAAATTTATTTGAGGAGGAAGGCCTTTACACATTGTGGACATATGATTAAAGGTAATGGTAATTTTATTGGATTATCTTATCTTTGATGTTGATATAATTATGGGATACATATAATCATCATATGAAGTAATCACAATTAATTACTATTAGAGAATATTTATCTTTGGAACTATTTTCTAAAATATACAGTGAGGAACTGTTAAGGTTTCATAGAGTACCCATTTCAATTGTTTTTTTATGGAATATGGATATTACCTGAATGTTTTGGGGAATTATTTAGAAATATCTTGATATTGAGTTGAGTTTGATCACTATGTAATATCCTATAAAATATTATAATTTTGACATAAAAATTCAAACTATAGAGGATATGATAATATTTGTTCTATGAATTTAAATTTTGGTAGGAATAAACACATTCCCCAAGATTAGTTTTCTTGTAAGAATTTATTTCACTCAAGAATGCAAATGAATCCTTATGTAGCCCATTATGGAAGGAATTGTATAAATCCAATATACTAATGAAATATTCAGAAAGAATCATATTGGGACCTCAAAAAGCTAATGATATGGAAGATAAGGTTTGATATATTCAGCGATATATATGTACTTGAAAAATTTGATTGAAATTATATATTGATAATCATCAACACAGTACAAAATTTGAATTTGGTGAGAATTTCTGTCTACAATTTTTTTCATGGGAGAGAAAGGGAATAATAATACCTATGTATATTAGTCTTGTTAAAATAATTGATCATATGAGGATAATATCATATTATTTGGTGATTTTATCAATCCTCTATCAGGTTCACAATGTGTTCCATGTATCCCTTTTATGGATGTACACACCTAATCAATCACATGTACTAAAATCATAGGTGGTACGATAGGGAAATATATATCTTATGAGGAAAAAATTGTATAAGATCTCTATAAAATAAGGATTGTCCTATGAAACAATACCACTAACCTCATCAATGTTTTTTTGTGAAACAATCATATTGAGGAAGCTATGTGTGAACCTGAGGATGTAATGAGGCAGCAGTATCCTCAGTTGATGGTACCAAAGTGAAAACATTTGAGGGGAAAATTAATTTTAAGGTGGTTATATTGTCAAAACACAAAATTTTGTGATCTTTTATTCATATAAATTTATTACTTTCTATATATTTCATTACATTAAATATCGAATTTAACATATATTACACACAACCCTGAGTTTAAATGAAACATGATATAATATTAAAATATTATAAATTAATATGATAGTTATAACCTTACCACTAGAATGGTGGTATAAAGAAGTTTATATATTTTATTTAAAGATATGTTTTACAAATGTATAAAATGAACTCTCTATTGACAAAATAATTTAAAATAAAAATAAAAACCATTTGAAAATTATGGAAATATTTTTCGGAAAAATTATTTTTTCACAAACAAACTGTTTTTTCCCAATAAATTAAACAAACAAATTTTGGTGATAATTATAATGAAATTAAAATATTAAATATTCCATAAAATATTAAATATTCTTCAAATTTGATTTATATACAATGGATTGAAATGAATCCAATAATATTTTTTTTCTAAAAGGCATTTTGGTCGAGTTTTTTCACTTACTTTAAAAATAATTGTTGAAAAATTTATATACTTTCTTTTGTAAAAGTAAACTGCTTTTACTAATTCATAATATAAATATATATTTCTTGGTTATGTTTTGAAAATTTTCTGAACAAATTAATTTTTGAATGAATAGTGAAAAATATTGAACTATAATTGAAAATTTCTTTTTCATATGAATTAATTATAAATATAAATTACACTATAAATTTATATAAATATAAAACTAATTAAATTATATATCTATTAATTTAGTTCATAGGAATCAATTCCATATTTAAATTGGACATAAAGTCTTTGTAATCTTTTGATCATTTTCTCATTAAAACCCATTTTATCATCGCGTCTACGAGATTAATTTTTTAATTAACTTTTTTTCACATATGTGAATTTAATTTGGAAAAATGTATTAATTATTTTTAATCATAATTTATATTTTATAATATGTCAAAATTAATTTTTTACCAAACTGAATATTGAAAATAGTAAAAAAATTCCATCATGTTTAAGGAAAAAATATGTTTACCATGGGGTTAAAGTAACAAATATAATTTTAAAAATGACCAGAATACTTATCTAACATATATTAATTTTTATATTTCAACCCAATAATTTCTATGTATCAATGATAATATATTTTAGTTTATTATTAAATGATAAAAACATGGTTACACCTTTTTCTTTTCAAAACATTATAAGCGTGTCACTCACAACACTTGTAAAATCCCAAACCCTCTAATCCATTATTCACACCATAAAAGACTTTTTTCAGCCTTGAACATCCTAAATAACTTTATTAATTCCCTTTAATCATCATATTATCCTTTTTTATGTAGAAAATCATCGTGGTTTGTCTTTTGGTGAAAACCATAGTAAGTAACCCAAATAAGAGGTTACATTTTTCAACATTTTCATTAAATTTATTTATTATTATACCTCATTAAATTATTATTAAACCATAATGATATAATAACCCCTATTTATTAAATATTATATGAAATTTTATATTAATATAATTACCAAAAACTGTCTCAACATCAGTCAAATGGGTTACAAAATCACCATTCATGTGTATGATGGACTACCGCCTTATGACCTGATGTCATTCATTTTTCCATTACCAGATCTTACGGCAGTGTATGAAGATGAATATAATGTATAAATATTATATTTATAACATAATTATACCTATTTATTCAATATATTAAACATAACATTTTTTTACTTTCCATTCCATCGGGGATTGAATAATGTTGACTGTGTGTATGATGGACTACTGCCTCATGAAGTGATGTGATTAGTTATTCAATAAATCTTTACATGGAAGGAAATAAGGATAAACATAAGTGATATAAATGAAATAATTATAATATTAATGTGATATTTTTATTTTTTACAATAGAACATATTATTTAGTTTCTTACCTTCTCATTCATTGACAGATGATAACATCGTTCCTTTATGTATGGACCAAATCCATCATTAAGTGATGTGCCTTTATTTTCATTATCACACCACATTGATGAGGTTTATAATGAAATAATATTTAATAAATTATATAATTATTATTATGGAAATATAATATATTACTTACCCCTTTTGCATAATGATCGTTGAAAATGGAAATGTTACAAGTGAGTACGTATGACCTACTGTCTCCATGATCGTAATAGAATTCATTTCTCAAAAACAACTTACATGATTTCTCATAAGAGTATAATTGATGTATTAATATTATTATTATTTCATGATTATTAGTCAATAAATAATGTGTTTGTGATCAATTTAAGGGGAATGAAAAAAAATAAAAATATATAGAAAAAATAAATAGGTTATTACCCAAAAAAATTAAATTTAACATGGAATTTTTAATAACACGTTAATAAAATAACATAATTAAATCATATATGGTATGATATATATAAATATATTTCTGTTATTGATGTATAAAAAACTTATAATTATTATACGTTTGTTTTTGACGTCTAAAAATGATGTCGAGACTTATGGTAAGGGATTTACTTTTCACATTTTTTTGACACAAGTTCAATATTCACCTAATATTTCATTTTTGTGGTGTATAAACTAATATTGAATTTATTTTATTATTATTATTTTAAAATTTTTTATTATTTAAATATACATTCTATGATCTCTCTTTCAAGGGGTTTACAGTTCAAAAGTTTCCAAATCGATAAGGGATTTTTTCTCAATTTTTCTTCTTTAAGACATATGATTATGTTATACACATATATTCTTGAGTGAGGTCTATATAAATATCATTTTACTTTTAATATCACAAATTTATTTATCCTCATAATATTTTTGGTTTTATATAATGAAATTACTTCTTGGTGATTATGTTTCAACGTTACCAAAGTGGTAAAGATTTTATATTACAATTTCATCCTTTATTAGGATGGTTTATTATTATGTTTCTGATGATATAATATTATGATATAACTCTCAATAAACTCATGAATTTTATTATCCTATGGTTATTTCACTAGAATACATTCCCCTTTATTTTCCTCTTTTCATATAGTCATGTGTTAAAAAATAATGTTTTGAAGAAAAATCACCATTTTGGCCGAAAAACATTTTTCTTCCAAAACCATGTTTTATAAAGATGTTTTCAAAAGTGTGTTTTAAAAAATTAAAATGGTACATAAAAAAAATTATCCATATTTTACTTTAAAATAATTTTTTAATGGAATCTTCAATTAATTTTCCAAATAATTCATGATTAACTTTTAAAAAAAAATGTGAAACGAATCATTGTTTTTTAACAAGCATGTCATGAATAGTAATTCACACTATCATGACCTCTCAATGATTTCAAGATTTCCTTAATTTTTTTAATTATATTTTCAAATATAATATTTATCATAAATTTTTGGAAAAAAATTATATTTTAAATTAATGATTTCAAAGTGAAAAATAATTAAAAATGATTTATGTTTTAAAAAGTGTTTTCCAAAGTAGAATGGATATTTTCCTAAAGAAATGTCTGAAATGTTTTTAGGGAGTCCATTATAATTTATTATTATTATTTTAAAAAATAAGGACTTCTAAAAATTTTAGGTTTTAAGATATATATTTTCAATGAAAATTTATCTTCTTCATGAAACATTTTGAGTGATTTATCCTTAAAAGTCATTTTCCGTATAAAATGACACCCTTTGATGTATTTTATGAATTTTTGGGGATATGAACCATGTATACCATTATTATTATTTTTCTAGATGTTCATTTATGAAAATGTATTTCTGAAAATCATTTCTCTTCCATGGGTTTTCTTTAAAAAAATTAATATGAAACTTTATTCTTTTTCAAAGGGTTGTGATTTGAAGTGATGATAAAATTATTTTTAAAACTTAATCTCTTCCATAGGTTATGATATGATGAAATTTTTGATAATCCTATTTAATTTCAGGTGTTATGATATGATGAATGTTTTATGATATTGTGGAAGATGTATGTATGATTTTAAATATTTGGTAGGTGTGACCTTTATCTCCATCCAATTCATTGGGTAATGATTTATATCCAATTAGATAGATACGAATTTAATGAGGAGTGATTATGGTTTTATAAGGGACTAAGTACACTATGACGATATTGGGAGTGAACCTTGACTACTATTATGGTCTGATGAGTAAACCCATTCCACTATGATATCCTTTGTAGTGATCCTTGAATATTATTTAAATGATTTTCTATGCTTATATGTATGTCATAAATCTATGTCTTATACCAATGTTATGCTCTCACAGATCATGTACTTTTATTACCTTATGACTCATATCTTTTAAAAAAATTATATTTACGTTATCATCATGATTATGATCTTTGATATGTAGGAAATGGTTTTCAAATATTATACTCATTTTCTCATTACACTATATTCAAGTTATTTTAACGTATCACCCTTGATAACAAGTACTGAAAATATAAACTCAGACATTCTTATGTTTTATTTCCCCATGTTATGATGAAATTTTTTATGTAGGGTATATTTGTAAAAACTAATAAAATAGGACGATATTTTTGAGATACATTGAAGATATTTCACCAAATTAGAATATTTTTTATTAAGAACCCATAGTAATTAAACTATTATGGAACTCATGTGAATGTTTGGGTAATGTAACGAATACTCATCTAAAAATATGTAAGATCCATTTATTATAATCCTCAGTTACAATAGGATATACTGAGGGTCATGAACCCATAACTAAAGTGAGATAAGGGTTTAACACATACCACTGGACAACATGATATCTTGGTTAATATGTCATGGTTTTTAGTCAATTGATTTAATGAATAAGTATTAATGATTAACAAGAGATTTTAATTTTAATTTTTATAGATTAATGTATTATAATAGATAATATGTTCTAACCGTATTTTTTATGGATAATATTTATAAAATTGTGAAAAGACTTGTCACTCATTTATAGATATTATGATGCATTAAAAGTGAATTATATTGCATCAGGGATAAAAATAATAATATTTTTAATATTAATTTCATAGAGTAAGAGATAATTTGGAAATTTATTGAATAATAACCTAAGTATTAAATTGATATTATGAAATAAAAATGTATCATGTATATTTACTTATATCCTTATACAATAAAAGAATTCAGCAACTTTAGCGGAAGTGTCCTAAAACAAAAATGCTATACTATTACATTCATATATTGTTAATCAAATGGTAATTTAAATAATCATTTATTTATGGTTTTTAGGTCCTTAAAATTCATTTTATCATTAAATTTCTTGGGATCAATAATATCTATCAGTCTCTATAATTATTTTATCTTTTATTCCATTTCCATATCATCACATTCCATCAATTTTCTCCTACTTATAAACCTATTTTTGTATTATTCCATATGAACCTTTTTATATTCCTTTCAATCTTATTAGGAGGTTTTTTTATTTACTTTTTATAGTATTTGGGTTTTCAACAATAAATATTTTAATATAAAACCCTTGATTGTCGAGATAAAAAATTCAATTTGGAGGATGCAACTCATTTAATGTTGAAAGAATGTAACAAACCAAAATTATAATAGAAGAACATTTTATTCAACAATTTTTTAAAAACAAAATTGTGATATTAAAAAACTTCATAAATATATTTTATTTAATATAATCTCTTCTATATCTTTTGGAACACGCATTCCCGAGTCTAAATGAACTTTAATAATGTATACCATTATAAAATAGTAGTTAAATTTGCGGTTATGAATAGTAAAAATAAATTATTAAAATTATATTGTTTAAAATGATAATAATAATTCATTTGTTTGATTATAAATAAATTTATAATCATTTAAAGGAAAAAAGAAATGTTTTCTGAAAAACTATATTTTTTTAAAAGTCATATTAGTCGTGCTTTAAACACATACTTGAAAAATAATTTTTTTCCAATTTATAAAAAATTATTTAATAAAATTCAATTCATTTTTAAAATTATAATATCAAAATTATATTATGGTTATTTTTTTGTATTTTAATGATGAGTATCTTTTGTTTGATGAATATTAATCAATTCATTTTTTATTGAAAACTGCATTTTCATTTAAATAATTTACAGGGGTAATTATATTTTAATTTTATTAAAGTATAATTTTTTCAATATTAATATTATTTAACAATTATTGCCTATAGTAATAGATTTAATATTTAATTTTTATATTAAGACCTTATATATATATATATGATAATTTTCTCTTTGGAAACCTACTTTTTCATCACGTATATAGGTATAATTTTTAAGGGGATTCTTACAAATATATGAATTGAATTTATAAAAATGGATTATATATTTTTAATCATAATAATTTATATTATATTATAATTATATCCTATTTTTTGAACAAATTTAATAGTGAAAATAGTAAAAATTTATTACCTTGGTTGAGGTAAATATTGTTTACTAGGTGTTAAACTAAAAATATAAGGGTTACATTGACAGAAAAACACGTATAAAATATATTTTAAAACATATATATGAAATATAATGTATAAGTATCTATAATATCATTTTTTAACCTTTTCCTTGTGAAAATCATGGGAAAAAATTTTTCTTTTCAAAAATTGCAATTATGCCACTCACATCATTGATAAAAGGCCATCCCTATCCTCTTTTATTCACACCACCAAACCATTTTGGTTCAGAAAATACCTACCCAAATAAATTTAAAACTTCAATAAACTCATATTAGAATCATTTTTGTCATAAATACATTCTAGTGATATATTAGGTATAATACTAAAGAGGTGGTCCAATAAATGGATAATTCCTAAATATGATTTTTTGTTTTAATTCTTCTTCAAACTCATTAAAATATTATTCATTTATGATTAAATTATAACACTTGTATCTACAATTTATTTATCATTTTTTATGTTAAGGTAATGAAATAAATCCATAGACTCTACCCTATAATGGAAAGTGATAACGTTGCTCTGGTATGTGGCGAAGAACCGCCTTGCGAACCGATGAGACATGATTTCTATCAAAACCTATCACGATTGGGTATGATGATGGAGATAAAGTATATATATGATATTTAAAACATAATTATACATATTTAGTTATTATATCACATATATATTTTTAAATTTCATTCCATATGGGATACGATAACGCCACTCATGTGTATAGTGGACTACCGCCTTACAAAATGATCTGACTTGTTTTTCACTAATGCTTTACATGGAAGGTAATAAGGATAATATTAATTAATATATATGATATAAATGAAATAATTATGATATTAATGAAATAATTATCATTACTAAAATACAATATATCATTTCCTTTCTTACCATTTCTGTCACTGATATATTATAATTCCATTCATGTACATGTGGACTACCGCCTTCATGAAGATATATGACTCTATTTTCATCCCCACACCACATGGATGATATATATAAATATTTATAAATAAATATTATGGTATTTATGATATTATTAATATTATGTAATAATAAAATATTACTTACCTCTTCTCCATGAGGGTTGTAAAAAATGACAATGTTACTCTTGAATACGTACCACCTACTGTCTCCATGATCATAACATATTTAATTTATCAAAACCATAATTTATGATTGGTATTAAATTTATAATTGATTAAAAAATATGATAATTATTTCAATATTTTTTGGGAGATTATGTAATTATAAAATATTCACATAAACTGGATCTTTCATGGAAAAGAATAAATGAGAACACAAGGGAATTAACACCTGTAATAACGAAACTAATGAAATATTATTAATGAATCGGTGATAATATGTTATAAAAGGATCATATATGAGTTTTGAATTATTAATATTTTTCTTTTATAAGTTAATAAATTTTTAAAAACCATTATACTAGATATCAAATCATGATCAACCATTAAGAAACAAGTGGTAAAGGATTTAATCTCAATTTCCATTCATTAGGGCATATTTTAATGTTATGCACCAAATTTATTTTATATGGTATATATAATTATCCTTTTATATGTAATATCCCAAATCAATCCTAGTTCATGGTATTTTGAGTTTCAATATGATTTATTTGATTCAATGGGAATTGAATTGAAAATTACGAATTGTTAATGAATTTTAAAACTCAATTTCTTTTCATTAGGTTATATTAATTATAAATTCTATTTGGTATTCTGTGATTATGTGTGTATTGAATTTTGACTATATGATGAATTATATGGAATTTTATTATGAGGATTTAAATTTTACACACATAAACTCTTTTTTATTAATTATCACTTAAATGTTATGATCATTGTAATGTTTTACTTCACAATATCATTTTAATCGAGATTGTTTACCCATGAAATTATTCTAATGGAAATTATTTCATAGTTGTCTAGTAAATCCCCTTTAATTTTATTATCCTATTTTTTCATTAATTTTTCCTGTATTATTACCCTTTTAAAACTCTTGGGTACATAAAATTATTGAGAAAATTATTTTAGTAAAGTCTAATTTCATTTCACTTTTAATTCAAAAGCCTATTTTCATCAAATTTTTTTTTCTAATTATTATTTTAATTTATTTTTACCTGAATATAAATTTATTAATTAAATAAATTTTTACCCTTGTAATAATTTTTTTAAAAATTATATCAAATGAATATTCATTTAATATTCCAAAAAATTCCCATTTGTATTTCTCTGAAGAAGTTAAGGGTGTATATTTTTTACAATGTATGGAATGAAACAAATCTATAGAGTTATTGAAAAATACAAATTTTAATTATTAAATTTTAATTTTAAAGGGATAGTTTATTGTTTTCCAAATATTTTACGAATATTTAGTTTTAAAATTATATTCAATGTTAAAATAATATTTTTCTTAGGTAGGGTTTTAATGTTTTTTATGGTATTTAAATTCATCAATGACATCAGCTGCTTATTTTACATATACTATACTATGGACATGTTTTATTGATACCATCCTTATTCTTCCTCTAGATGGTTTATGATTATTTTTACTAAGGATGATATTGAAAATAACTTATTTGATTCATTTTTAGTCATTAAATTCCCCTTGAATTATTCACTTTCCTATGATAATTATCCATTATATTTACCCAAAATATATATATTAATTATCAAGGATACTTTTATTTATTAAACCATATATCATTTTTATATAGGATGTTATACAATTAAATTTATTTGTTTGTATGGGGAAATATAGATAAATATTTATACTTTATTCAATAATGATATATGATGATAAGGAAAATTGTTCATGAATTAAATCTATTTTTCAATTTATAAGGAATGATTTGGACATAATGTGATGGGTGGGATATAGAATTAGATACCCCCTTTATGCATAAATAGTCTCATCATGAAAATCAGTAAGGTATCATTAAACAATTTTTCTCTTTCTTGTTTTAAACCATCTTGTAGAAGGTCTTAATAGTATTGGAATCATGTTCCAGAGAACATGATGTTAGGTGATTAATCATTTATTTCATTAAGAATTCAGTTATTACTATCCATTATATTTTCTCAATGATATTATCTATGGGTTCATTTCATTCTCAGTTTAATGGTTAATTAACATCTGTTTACAATTATTTACCTTCCTTTATTTATTATTCGCTATCCAATTTTGATAGTCAATATATTGATTAAATGAAATGTGTTATCAATTATTTACCTTTACATTTCAACTATTAAATTAATATTATTTAAATTTAATTTTTTTTTAGTTTGTTTCCTTTCTAGATTGATTTTTATTGTTGATATAGAATAACTTCTATTGTACTTAACACTTACATGTCATTTAAGCTCACAAATATTTTGATTCCTTTTCTTAGAATCCATGAAGATTACTATGATTCATATGAAATTGAAATGTATGTTGAATAATTTTATTATCAAAAAAATATTCACCTTTTGTTTTCAAATATAATATGGGAATCCAGTATGTGTCTAGTTTTCCAAGACTGATAAATTTTTTAGTCCTTTCGGATTTTATTCCATGTATATTATGAAAATTTAATGATGTATAAATAGGCCCTAGGATTCTATGGTCAAGTTTGATACATGAATTTTATCATTACATGACATCCCTAGTGAAGTATAAAAATCCAAGAAAGGTTTTGACATAGATGGAAAATACTTCCGTTTTCAACTATAAGATGAAAAAACCTTTTCATTCAATAACATTTAAAAACTAAAAATTACAAGAATAATTTTCATAGTAATTTCTTTCAAAAACATTAAAATATTAAATTAATTTAAATGAAAATGAATATACTGGATGATGGTAAAATAAATTCAAGTCTTATACATTTAAGAAAAAATTATTTTCATCAATTTTTAAAAAGTCAAAAGTGAATAATAGAGATATTTTTTTATTGCATTCCTCCTTATAATTAGGAAACAAAATTAAATATATTTGAAAATTACATTGAAATATACATGTATTTTATAAAAAAGTATTATTTGAATATTTTAATGGATATGGAAATGGGAGATAAATATTCTTGACCAAAAATAATAAATAAAGACATAATTATATAAAAACATTATATAGAATCATAATAATACTTGAAAACCCCATAAATAGCCGTATATAAAGAATTTTTTTGGAATTTATGATATAAATAACATATATATTTCGATAATTGAAATTGAAATATAATAAATCGTGATAAAATTTGACATTTTAACATAAACCCTTAAACCAGGTCCCAACATTGTTTATGTGCACTCTAAACTCCTTTATAAAAAATTTAAAATTATTATAAATCTATACCAGAACCTTATATATAGTTATAATATTATATATCAATCACTTATTATTTCCAATTAACCATTTATTAAAAATTATTTACTAAAATAAATACTTGGTTGTCAAATGTTTTGTTTTACACATTTGTTTCAGTTCAGAGATTGAATTCCATAAATAAACTGACATTGTTTCATCATATATTTAAAAATAATCATATAATAAGTATAATATTTATTCATTTTATACACTTTTATGACCATCCATGTAAGGTACTAATTAATGATTAATTACATCACATTGTGGAGTTGTTAGGCCCTACATACACACGTGAGATGTTTCTATTTTTCAATCAATGGAATGAAAACAAGTAAAAATAATTTAACATTAATCAATCATAAATATTTCATATATTTAAAACATATTAATTAATTCCATATATAATCATCTATGATAAAAAATAATGACAAATAATAAATATTTCCTAACGGAGATGGTAGTTCTCACATAAACATGAGAAATGTTTTTATTTTCAATTTGATTGAAATGATATGGAAAATCATTGATTCATTGATATGAAAAAATTATATTATTTTATTAAATGATTTTTTTATACTAATATGTTTATAAAATATTTTTATCAGGTTAAAAATGAAAAAATCATAAAAATGTATGTAAGAAAATAAACATATTCCTTGGATAATCTCACTTGAGAGATGCCTTAAAGATTCATGGATGGGAATTTTTGGAATAATAAAAACTATAATATGTGTTAAGGATATTTTTGATGATATTTTTGTAGATCTATGTTGAAATTAGGTGAATAAGTGGTGTGTGGAAGTGATAAAATAATGATCCATTTTGTATGTGAAGGGGTGGCACCCTTGTAAAGATAAAAAAAATTAAAACTTAATAAATGATTTTCTATTGGAAGGTGGATAAAATTTTCTAAAATTTAAAATATATGATAATGTATGTTATAAATAAACTCAAAAATTATATGTTTCCACATCTTAATGACACATGAAGCCTTATATCTTAGATTATCCCCATCATTAACACTTATAACCCGTACCATGGTGATAGTCTTTTTACCATGGTACTAATTAATTGTGGATACAAATTATGTTGACCTTATTACCTAATATTTTTTATGATTATTAAAAATATAGAATCCATTTTAAAATATTTAATTACTAGAGTAAGTATAAATTAATACTAATATCAATGCATATAAAACTTTTTTAGAATTAATGTTTCTCTTATCATAAAAGTTATCCCATTCTCATTCATTTACTAAAAAACATTAATAAATGTTAATTTATTTTATAGAATAAATTATCTATAAAACGTTTTAAACCTACTAATTAATTGTGGTTTTTTTAACTTATTATGATAAAAATAAATTATGTTAATAAAAAATAAATTTTTTGGAGAAAATTATCTTTTTACATCAAAATGGATTTATGTTAATTTATATCGATTTGATAATAATTGTATGATTGATTACACATTTTTATACATGTATGAACAATAATTTTCCCTATGTTTAAAAGTCTAAATAATAAAAATTATCTTTTAAATAAAACAAATATAATAAAATAATTTTTTCGAGCTACCTTTTTTAACCAAGAAAAATTAATGTACCACTTCTTATCATTACTTAATTTATTTTACTAAATATGACTCATTTAATTAAATTTTAATAAATTTAATTTTACATAAAAATAAATAACTATTTACATAGGTTCGCTGCTACATGTATAAAAAGTTATCAAACACGTATAATTTATTAAAAATAAATGTATTCTAAAAGCTCTATGTGTTACAATGATGAACATAGCTCATCACTCTCTATTTATCATAGAATAAAAAAATATTTATATTGACCAAAAGTGTCAACTTAGTTATAAAAATATCAAAAGGGATATTTTTGAATATATATGTTGATGATTGGTATGATTTCAAATTAAACTATAATGACAAATGTATATGGGGGTAGTATGTACCATCTCGACCTCTAACAATTAGATTAGTTTGCAGAAGGTTCCAGTAACATTAGGTGACATTCCTCAAAACCCCAATTATTAGAAGTAAATGTCTACATTTTATTTATATTTTTTGTAATTATTTTCCCTTCCATAAAACATTATTCATAGAAAATAACCTCAAGGAAAAGTATATACATGATGCATGAATGAAGGAAGCCCAAATTTCAATACATAACACACACATAAAAAATATTAATAACACATGGTCAAATAATAATAAAAATACTATATGACTAAAAGAAGGAAAATTAATTATAGGGTGTCCACATGGAATACTCCATTGATCTATAAAAAAAATACCACCTATCTCTCATCTCCATCCGATTCCATAACTTCAATACATCCCTCTAGAACATAAGAGGTCCTCTCCTAACATGTATCACAATTGACTATGAATTCATTTTTGCCCAAGTGAATATGCAGGGGGTGACTGTAACATATCAAAATAAATACCACTAGAGATTTCCCACCCATGCAACTTAAATAATAACTTGTTGTCCCACAATAAAAACTATGCTTCTTTTTAAATACATTGTTTTCATAAAACCAATCACACCACAACTCACCAACACATGACATGAACTCCCATGACTAATGCATTTATCTCTCACAAAAAAACTCTTGGAATAACCCAACACATAATATAAACCTAAGTTTCTCAAGGTAAATTTTTTACATGGTAGAGTAGGATAATGGGACTTAGATTCCATGACATCCAAGTCTAAATAAAAAATTCCCCTTACAATGAAATATGATCACACAGAAATCCCTTATCAATCCTGTATATTCATGGTTCTTTTATTGGTGACCAATTACAAAAAAAACTATTAATCATATTAATGAATATCATGAACACACCCTAACCAATATTCTTTCAATGTTCACCCACTCCAAAAATATATTTTAATATATAAATTTACAAGGTTCATATTCAAGAAAAGTTCATGGCATGTTAGAATCATTCTTTTGAACAAAAAAAAATAATATCCATAAAAACCTCTAGAAATGGCCAAGATAAGTATTTTATATTAAAAAAGGATTTAAAGTTCTTAAATGATTGGGAGGGACAAATAAGTTACCTACCAGGACTAGTTACTCTAATATAGACCCAAAACGCTAATCTTATGGAATGAATTTCTAGAACAGAAATGGGACTTCTTAGTTAGAGACCCTATTCATTTGAGAAGGAATAAATTTTTTATAGTGGTTAACTAAGTCAAATAAATTTTATGAATCCTAGAAAATAAGTCATACAGTAACCCATTATACAACACACATATCACTATAAAAATAAATGGCCATTTCAACCATTTAAAACTCCTTTGACCACCACTATAGGAAAAAATATGACACAGAAATAATTATATTGTTTTTACAGACAACTAAACATAATAATATAGTGTTGGTGCGTATCCTCACCATTTCAACTCATCCTCAGCACTCAAAAACTACATAACCAACTGTCATCATTTCCAATGCTACAACCATAGGGATGTCATTATTTTTTCATAGGTGAGCCACCTAATGAAAACAACCACTTACATAACATATGGAACCAACACTCACTATTCTTGGATCCCCATTTTATTTAGGGTTACCTTTATTTTCAACATGACCATTGATATATCCATAAGATTGGGTGTTTTGGTCTACCTTTTTCCCACATGAGGACTCCCCATCCACCATATGTTGGTCCACACCCATTCGGTTCACTATTTTGCACCCCATTACCCACCATAAAAACTACATCTCAACATAATACCCATAAAAATCACAAATTAGACCACAAAACCCACCATGTCTGATTATATGTTGTGATGAATCCCAGATGGCCCAAAATCCTTTTTCTCACATAAATGACTCTCCAAATTTTCTAAAACCAATAGAAATCACTTAATGAAATAAAATACATAACTAACAGAAAAAACCCATGGGGGTTACATTATCCACACTATTAGTCTTTCCATCCTCATTAATCTATAGATTGGTGGAATCTAAAAAAATATCTATCTATAAGTCATGGTTAAAAATTTATTATTCCCAAGACTCATCATACAACCAGCTATGATGCTATAATTTAAGGACCAAAGTTAAGCGTTGACCTAGGATGATTTAATGAATACCATTCCATGATATGATGCACTATGAGAATCCAATGGAACATATGTCTCGATAGAAAAAAATATCTCAAACAACTATGTAGTATAGTTAGGCTCATAACTCTAAAGATGAGATATGTAAAATAGTCAGGAGTGGAAAAATAAAGAGGGAAATGATTTATAAAATGAATGATAACCAATATTTTCCTAAAAAATCAATGTTTCTAGTGCCACACAGTTCTAACTACCATTGTATACTAATAAAAAAGCTCCATATTCCTATGAATACCTCTAATAATGATAATTTTCCCCTACTAACAATAATGGAAAATAATAAAAAAAGGAATTGGAAAACTAGAGATCAACATTGGTGATTTTATATTTCTATATTTTGATAAAATGATCCATGTTGGGATAAATGAAATATCATAGTACAATCCCTTGAAGTTAAACTAAGGTCTCTCATAGAGATGTTATAAATTTATACATTATTGGAGTTTAATATATCATGGAAATTCCCCATAAGAAAATATTTAAATACTTAATTTTCTAAATTGAGATGAAGTGTGCTGACTGAATGAGAAAAGAATATCCTCAGCAAGATCATGATTCTGAGTAATTTTAGAAAAAAGAGTGTCAAATCCCTTATGTTTTTTCTCCTATTACATTAAAGTAATAGGTTATAGTTTCAACACTCTCAGATGTCTTTATTTCATCCTTTATTATCTTGTGTACCCTTAGGGTACCTCTATAAAAACCTAGTTGACCAATGACCGATCCACCTATCCTAACACAACGAATAATGAAAATTAGATATTGGAAACTATATGTAATTATCATTCTCTATCCCCCAATGGATAGATCCATAGCATGAAGGTTTATCTCAATGGAAGGGATATCAGTAATTGAACAATAAAATTCTTTAGAATTATTCATCCAAATTATAAATGAAAGTCCACTATAAGAACACCAAAACTCATCTCATACTATTCAATGAAATATTATACAAAGTAGTTGAAAATGAATCATCCTTGATTAAATATTTTTATAAGTAAATACCAAAAATGTTATGAATAAAGAATCCCCACTCTATATATCATGAGGATTCATACCGAGTAAAATCAAACCTATCTTTGACTAGAAATTATGATAAAAAAGTGAGGAACTAAAAATACAACATCTAACCTAAAGTATAATATTAATCTAGTTATCAATAAATGATACAAATAAACCATACGAAGATATCTGCCCAAAAAATTCTAAATAAATTGATGTGACCATGAACTTTACCATGATATGAGAAACTTATGGAGATGGTACTTAACCCAAAACTATTTTCGACCATCTACACTAAACAAAAAAATTCAAACCTATTAGTTTCCCAATATACTCATAAAGACATTACTCCTTATAGTCTCTTTTCTAAACCCCATTAAAAATATGAGAAACCCCATTTGAATATATGATAGGGACACATAAGGTGGACAAATCAATATGAAATTGAATTTTACAAACAATTGGATTTTTTTTAATGCATCAACAATACTTCTAAGACAAAGAAATGTACCTATCTAGACCACATGGATGATAATTATGCACGGTTACTAATCATCACGAGAGAATATCCCATTTTACATGAGGTTTAATTATTTTCATCCCATGAGACATCATTTTGAAATGAAATATCTATTTCTGGTTTTTCATATCAGTTCCACCACAAAACAACAACAATAGAACATACATGTTCAATAAGAACAAACAATACATAAGAACAACCCACACAATCTCCACAACAAGCATAACCAGCACAAAAAACTCCATCCACACCACAAATTCCCTTATAAAATATCCATCCAAAATTTCAAATTTTCTATATTTTTAAAAAACATGATATGGTTTTCATTAACCGTTTTTATTTGATAAAATTCAATTAAATAAAATATTTTAATCTGTTATAGAGTATAAACACTAGTAAAACCATTAAGAAATCAATTTTATGAAATCAATTTATAATTATTAATGCAATAATGACATATTTACAAAAGAAAGAAATTCCAAAAAACAACAAATAATCTATTTAAAAATAAAAAAACATCAAAAATACATCATATGATCTATTTTAAGGGAACTATTTAAATAATTATTCATGAAAAAATAAAATTAAACATCAATTAAACATCCTAAAAAATATATTTCATTAATATTGTTTTAAATCAAATAAATATTTGAAAATTAAAACATTCTAATAGAATTATTTAATCTATAAATATCATTATCAATAAGAAATTTATCATTAAACCAGATCATATGAACACTGATTAAAGAATAACATGAGCACCAACACAGAAATCAATTTTATGCTAACAAAAAACCCCAATAATATGCACTCATTGTCAGATTTACCTATATGGGATACAGATATCAACTTCATACTATATTTTTTTAACATAGATTCTAATTATTTTATGTTCTAAAAAATAGGAACCATATCCATTTGGTTCTTACTAAAGAGAAAATTGTAACACCCTGAATTTTTATGGAACTTTTTTCTTAAATGAATTAATTTTCATTAATTCAATGAACCAAAATAAGTCAAACATTCTATTCAGAAGGCACTAAATTGGTTTTCCCAACACTCCACACTTACTTGGCGTTCTTTACATGCAACAAAGAGATTCTAGGAAACATTATTATCTTATTTTAATTATTGAAATGATATAATTATAACCTAATCGTTAAAATACGTAATATGAATAGTAATAACTAATTTTAAAATATTATTTATAGTTGTTCTATATTAATATAAATTAATTATAATGAAAAAAATATTTTTTTGGAAAATTCATTACAAGTTTTAAAATATTATTTTCTCAAATGAATTGATTTTCATGTCCATCATGAAAAATAATAAAATTTATTATAGACACATTTCAAAATTTAATTTGATAAAATAAACATCAGTTTTTATTTATAATTTTTAAATAACTTATTGTTAATTTTTGATATTTTTCAGAGACACATCATTTTAGTATGAATAGTGAAAAATACTAAATTTTAACTCAAAATTTCATTTTCATATAATTTATTTTTATAGTAATATTATATTTTAATTTTGGTTTTAATATATAATTAGATAAACTATACATCCATTAATATGATTTAGTTCATTGGAACAAATTTTACATTTAAATTTGATATAAAAATATAGCAAAAGGTTGATCATTTTAACTTTAAAAACCTGTTGTGTCGTCCTATCTACGAGATTAATTTTAAATTAATTTCGGTCACCTATGTAACTAAAATTTATATAAATGGATTAAATATTTTGAATATTCATAATTTATTATTTAAAATAAGGTAAAATTAGTTTTTTTGGAAAATATTAGTGAAAGTGATTAAGATTAATTATTTCAATTAAGAGAAAAATTAACTTAACAAAGAAATAAAACCCAATATTAAGACCCAAAATGACCTAGAAACTTGTCCAAAATCCAATTTATGGATATATTTGGACCCTATAATCCATTTTAATTAATTGTTTCCATTATTTTATTCACATTAAATGGGAAAACATGGGTGTAATTCCCTTTTCCAAAATTTACAAGAGTGCCACTTCTACCCAAGTATAAAATGGATTCCATTCCTTCACTTCATCAAACCTCTCAAGACCTATTGGATGGACTAAAATATTCCCAAATATATCCTAAAAATCCCTCCCCTCATCATAGGATCCTTCACTTGGAAATAAATCTATCCATGTAATCCCTTTGGTGAAAACGAAACTGAATTACTCAAATAAGTGGTAATATCTTTCCTCAATATAATTAGTTTTGTTTAGATTCTACACCCCATTAATCTCTCATAATTCAATGATTATAAAACAAAAACAGTATCCTAAATATAACTTTATTTTTTTAGGTTAAGGGTTCTACCTAAATATACACACACTTTCATCTAATGGGAAATGGACATATTGTTTATGTGTACGATGATCTACCGCCTCACGAAATGATGATTGTTCATTTTTTACTTCACCACCATTCATGGTTGGGAGTTATATTATAAAATATGATTATATATGATGTATATTATTATTTTTTATTTATAATTATTTTACTTTTTTATAAAACAAACCTTTATAATTTTCATATTGTGTAAATATGGTAACATCATTTGTGGAAGTGTGGATTACCACCTCCTTAAAGAAACGTGATTCATTGAAACAATAAATGGAATGTGTAAAAGAATGGTTTTAGTGAAAATATATGAGATATATAACATAATAATTCTTTTTTAATTATATTTTTTACATATAAAAATATATATAATTTACTTACTTTCTTTCAATTTGACCACAAAACGAAAATATCATTCATGTGTACGTACAACCTACCAGCTCTATGAATGGCGTATTCCTTTTCATATGTCAATATTGTATAGATTTTTATAAATAATATATACTAAATTTATATGATATTTATATAATTTTTTATATTATATATGTAATTAAATCATGATATAAGTAAGATTATCAAGAAAAATTAGTCAAAATAAGTACAAAGAATAAATATGATATTACACAAAGTGAAACCTTAAAAAAAATCTTTAATAAGAATGTAATATAAATTCATAAAAAATAATATTTAAAATTAAATACAAGAATATGTTTTTATAAAATATGTATAATAATCTTATATTTACTATATAGGTGTTTTACTAGAGTATGAAGACAATCAAGACACAAGGAAATAAAATTTCATATCACTTTTTATATAAATGAGATACCTGCAATATTCACCACTCATTTTTTTGTGCTGTGTATATTATACCCATGAATGTATTTTATGATTATTATTCATAAATTCACTAGTATTTATATATCCATTAAATTATTTTTATTTCATGGGGCTTATGATTCAATGTTACAAAATCTATAAGATAGTTATTTCTCAATTTTCCTTCTTTGAGAAAGTTATTTTTTATGCACCTACATTATTTGTTAGAGGAATATTTCATACTTTATATCATGAATAATTGTTTTTATGATATTTTAAGATTAATTTAATTTCATCTTCTTATATGGAGAGTATTATCCCACATTACCAAGTTGTATGTGTTCATTGAAATAATCTCATCGTTTAATGGGATTTTTGGTGATTATAATTCCCTTGATAAAATATTGAGATCCATATCTCTATAACACTATTGAGTTTTGTTATACTATATTTATTCAACAAATCTCGATGTATTATTACCATTTTTACAATATTTTTTTGTTAATATATTTAATAAAATGTTTTTAATAAAAATCATACCATATTTCTCTCTTCAGTCAGAAATCTGTTCTATGAGAAAAATAATGTTTTAAATAATGTTATAAAATGATATTTGAATATCATTTTAAATGGAAAAGGTATTTAAATTTTTTTATGGTTTCCCATACTTCCTTTAATTGTTTTAAAAAGTATTTTCCATGAATATTATTTTTCCGAAATGACTTCTGTTTTAAAAATAATTTTTCAATGCAGAAATGATATTTTCCTCTTGAAAAGTTTTTAAAATATTATAAAAAATTATTTCCCATATTATATGAAATATGTTTGTTTTACTCATGCCTTTCTAGGTAAATGAATCAATTTTTTCCATTCATATTATTTCGTCAAAATTTTATTTTTTGATGGGATGACATTTATGAAACCCATTTCTTTTTCATGGGTTATATTATTTTGAAACCCACTTCTTTTAATGGGTTATGGTTTTGATAAAATGATTATGAAACCAGTATATTGTTTCATAAGTTATGATATGATTACATATTTATGATTCCCATTTCATTTTATGGGTTATGATATGATTTTTTATTATTTTTGGCACACATATATATGATTTAATTAAGAGATATGTGGGACCTATATCTATAACTAATGCATTATTTAAAGATTTATATCTAATGATATAGACTAATATGGTCTTAGGAATGAACCTTTTCTTATAATATGACCATGAGAGTGAACCATGACTTCCAAGATGGTATTGGAAGTGAACTCATACTACTAAGATAACCGTGGTAGTGAACCATGACTACCAAGATGGTATAGGGAGTGAAACCATAATATAATGATGGCCATGGAATCAATTCCTTGACTACTATTAAAATCAATTTATATTCTTTTTTTTGTTCCAAAAATTCATTTATTATGCATATGTTATCATTTCATGGCTTTTATTCTTTATTTACTTATAATTTATATATTATGAACTACCATTATCCCATGATTCATATTTATAATCTTATCACATGCAAGTTCTGATCTTATAAAGTTAAGATCATTCTATCATACCCCTATACTCATGTTTATTCTTATATTTATCCCTCATTTACCCTTACTGAGCATCTGATTTCACCCATTTTATGTTTCATTTCCCTTGTTATAAAGATATGTATCAAGTATGATGTGTCTAAAAAGGGTGCTAGTCACGAAGAACCTAGTGGGATATAATGTAGTTCAATTATGTAATAGTGTTTATGTTTCCATGTTTCTAAAGGAACTAGACTAATATGGTATTTTGGCATCTCTTTATATAAGGTTTATGTATTTCACAAAAGTTATGTAATGTTTATTTATGAAAAGAGAGGGTTTCTATAGTTGGTATCAAAGAAAAATTCTTGTAAACCTTTTGATACTTGGATGAGACACATTAGTGATATCCCTAGTTATATTTCCATAGATATGTCTATACATGTAAAGATAATTATACGGATGAGTTAATGTTTATGAAAATGTCCTAGAATTTTGGTAAAGTATTGTGGGGGTGTTTTCATAGAAATATATCAATGTTTGTATACTACAATGGTCCATGGTTCTAGAATATATTTACCTTGTATTAACAACTATTAAAAGGAGTATTGGGCCAGACTCAGCATAACCTAGTACACAACAGCAGACCATTCTACACATGTTGTTTGCCACTCTTAAGGGATATGCTTTGGGAATTCACAAACTCTTCACAAACAATAATGATATATTTAAATAGATGTTAGTTATGAATAACCTAGGATAAACATAATGTTTGAAAGATTATGGTAGGATTCATAATTTAGGTATCCTATATGTGATTTTCATGAGTAGTGGTTCCTAATTTTTATAATTGTTTCTTACTCTATGATTATGATTTTAGTCAATGGATGGAACTCGAAGGAACCACGTTAATTGTGATTGTGACATACAATGTAATGATTTTCCTCCTAAGAAGAAAAATGAAATGAGATATGGTATTGAAAACAATTTTTTTATGCCCACAAAAAATTCTTAGGATATGTATCATGGTTGACATCCAAATGAGAAATAGAGGGAACAAAATTCTATTGAGTCCTTCACGAGGCAACACCCACCTTCCAACAGTGGGTCTTCTAACCCAATTGTTTTGGAAAAATTGATCAGTACTACTAAAAATATATTATCTGTTTTCTCATGTTTAGAGCATGATAAAGTCATTATGTTTATTTATTGGTTAGAAGGCAAAGCAGACTGATAGTGGATGAAAATCAAGTATATGAGATAGTAATATGAGATTGAATCCATGGATTGGGATGTGTACAATAACATATTTTTCAATAAGTAATTTCTTAAAATTCTTCATACATATATTTATAATTAATTCCTTTCATTGATGAAAAGAGATGAAGAATACTTTGGTACCTATGAGGATAATTTCACAATAATTGTGAGGTATTCTTTAGGAATAATCATCCAACCTGAAATTAAAGTTAATAGGTTATTCAATGTCTTAAAGTCAAGTCTAATAAAGGATATTTCCATAAGATACTTCAGTAGCAACGAAGAGACTATGCATTGTGAAATCACGGTTTTAATGGAGGTTGGATTCACCTATCAATCACATGGTTTTGAAAAGAAAATAAAGGCGACGTTTAAAAGAAAATATAAAAAACATGAATAGAAGAGGATGTAATTTCCTTTAAGTTCTATGTGTGGGATGAAGCATTGAGGGATTTTCCATAAGGGGAATAATCAATGGTTTATGTGTGGAAGGGATGTCCATTAGACATTTTATTTTCTATGTAATGGGAAGAAGTTAGATAACAGTGTGAATGGAGAAAAACCAGCTACATGTGAGAGGTGAATGGGAATTATACTAACCAGTGGCCAAAACTAAGGGCTATTGATGATTATTGACATTAGAAACATCTTAGGCTGATGGAAAAGCGGAAATATCATGAAATTTATATTTCATACATGGGGTTCAATAACAACATAGTGAAAGGTACACATACCGTACACTCTAGAACTACTAATATCTTATTTGATTATGGATCTACCAACTCTATCATATCTATATAATTTTATAAGGGTGTTATGATTCCACCAAAATGGATATTTGTGGAATTATGAGTGCATACCCGTAATGGCATGATGATTGCAACCCAAGTCTAATATTATTCTATGGTTTACGTTTTATGGAATTTTCTTCCTAAAAAACTTTTAATTCTTCCTTTAGTTAAAATTGATCTCATCATAGGTGTGATTTCCATATCTATACATAAAGAGAAAATAAATTACCAGTAATAGAAAGTTACAATTGATATTTCAAACTATCCTATTATTTTCCATCAATGTGATGATAAGTATGAAATTCCTATGGATATTAGAGATAGTGTAAAGGTATTAATTACCATTCAGAAGGGTTTTTTTTATCACAAATGGTTGAGTAAAACACTACTAGAAATTTGGGCTATAGCCATGGTTTTAAACCATGGTTATAGGTCCACAAACCGCGACTATAGGTAGTAGCCACGGTTTGAGTAATCATGGCTAAGTTTTCCGTGGCTATAATCCTAGACCTATAGCCACGGTTCCAAACCGTGGCTCTAGATATAAAGCCAAGATGTGAACCGTGGATATAGGTATACAACCATGATTCAAACAGTGATAATATCACTTTAGCCACAATTTAGAAACGTGGCTATACAAGAGGACATACACACTCTATTTCCTTGGTATAAAATTGTGGCATTAGACCTATAGCCACAGTTAAAAACCGTGGCAATTAACCAATATCCACAGTTTAAAACCATGGCTATAGGGTCTGAAAATCCATAAAAAATGCCCCCCAACCCCACTGCACAACCCCCCCCCCCCCACCCCCACTCCCCTTGTAGAACTCCTCCCCCTGCAACCCCCACCCCCTGTAAAGCCCCCCTGGACAGCCCCCCCCCCCCCACTCCCCTTGCAGTAGACAACCCCCCTGTAGCCTCCCTCCCCCCCTGGACAGCCCCCTCCCCCTGTAAATCCCTTCCTGGAAAGCCCCCCCTTCCTAGACAGCCCCCCTCCCCCCAAAAAATAGCCCCCACCCTCTCCCATGCACTGCCCACCCCCCAACAGCCCCTTCCCCCCTGCAAAGCCTCCCCTGGATAGCACCCCTCCCCCTGAAAAGCCTCCCCTAGACAGCCCTCCCCCCCTTCAAGGCCTTCCATGGATAGCCCCCCTCCTCCCCTGCAAAGCCCCCTCTGGATAGCCCCCCAAATTAAATATCGTTTAATAATCTTATGCCAACATGGGAGATTGGTGAGTGGTTGTACAAAGTTCAAGTCATAATTATAGTTAAGTTACAGTGGTGATGAATAGAACTATGGTTCCCAAAAATTGTTATGTACTGATTGATGCTGAATGAAGAGATATATGATATCATTAAAACAATCAATATGTGTAGTTAAGAAGTTTTTCAGAATGGAATGAAGAAATCATATAATGTGGTAGACCATCCCCCCTACAACACCCCCTTCTGGACACTTCCCCCCTGCCTGGACAACCCCCCTCCCTCCTGGACACCTCTCCCCCCTGCCTGGACAACAACCCCCCTCCTGGACACCTCTCCCCTGGACCCCCCCCTTTTCTGGACAGAACCCCCCTCCCTCCTTGCTGGACACCTCTCCCCCCTTCCTGGACAACCCCCCTGCTGGACACATCTCCCCCCTACTGGGACAACACCCCTCCCTCCTGGACACCTCTCCCCCTGCCTGGACAGCACCCCCCTCCCCCCTGCCTGGACAACACCCCCTCCCTCCCTCTTGGACACCCCCCTGCCTGGATAACACCACCCCTGCTGAACACCCCTCCCCCCTGCCTGGACAACACCCCCATACCTGGACAGCCCCCTCCCTCCTGGACACCTCTCCCCCTACTTGGATAGCACCCCCTCCCTCCCTTATGGACACCTCTCCCCCCTGATTGGACAGCACCCCCTCCCTCCTGGACACTCCTCCCCCCTGCCTGGACAACACCAACCCTACTGGACACTCCTCCCCCCTGCCTGGACAGCACCCCTCCCTCCCTCTTGGACACCTCTCCCACCTACCTGGATAGCACAACCCCTGCTAGACACCCCCCTGCCTGGACACCTCTCTCGCCCTGCCTGGACAACACTCCCCCTCCCTCCCTCCTGGACACCTCTCCCGCCTACCTGGACAGCACCCCCCGCCCTCCTAGACACCCCTACCCCCCTGCCTGGACATAACCACCCCTGATGGAAACCCCTCCCTCCTTCCTGAACAACACCAGCCCTACTGGACACCCCCCTACCTGGACACCCCCTCCTAGAAACCCACCTGGATAGACCCCCCCCCAGGACAACCCCACCCGGACAGCCCCCCTACTGGACAACCCTTGCACCACCCCTGCTAGACACCCCCTCCTGGAAACCCCCCCTCCTGGAAACCCCCCCTCCTGGAAACCCCCTTGGACCACACCACCCGGACAACAGCCCCCCCCCCCTCCTGGACACCCTATACCGTTGTGCTGCCTTTGGGTTTATTGTGGGTTTTTGGTGCTGGATTTATCCTTTGGAAAGCGATAAGAATGTAGAGTGGGTTTTTTGGCTGGTTCTCAGCTTGTGTGGGTCATGCAGGTGATGTTCTTGTGGGGGTTCTTGTTTCTATTATGGTGTAGGGTGGGTGTGGTATGTTTATAGTGCAAGGATCCTGTACAGATGATGCCTGATTTTAGTGTGTGGGGATGATTCTAGATGGGCTTCAAGTGTGGTGCGGATTGAGCCACATGTTATTATTCTAGGTGTAGCTGTAGAGGATACGGTTCATGGTGTGGGTGATTCAAGTGGGGATTTCTAGTTTTTGGTCGATTGGTTCCTTTTTGGGTTGTGGTTTTCCAATTACTTGCCAACATGTAGGGGATTTGTTGTGGATGGTTGTGGTTGAGTTTTTGGTTGACTGGTTGGGCGTTCTTTTGGTGGCTAGCCTTTTTCATATGGTGATGTTAGGATATTGTTTTCTTGAGTCTTTGAGTGGTCGAATTTGGTGGTCTGGTGCCATGATATTTTAGAATGTTTCCTTAGCTTCAAGGTTCATGAATTAGTAGGTGGTTTGAGTTGCGTATGGACTAGTGTTTTTGTTCCTAGAGGAAGGTTTTTTTATTGGATGGGTTCTTTCCAGAAGCCTTTTGGGTTGCAGTAGCTATTCTGGTGTGAGTGGCTAGGAGGGTTGGGTTTTGTTTGGTGTTGGGTGGGATGAATGCAATTATTGGTGTTTAGGGGAGCGGTGTTGTGGTTGGGTGGTAGGTGGATGGTTTGTGGTTTTGTAAGGGAACATGAAGGTGGGTTTGATTGATGGTTATTATTATAGGTGAGTTGAGTGGTATATTGTAGGGATTATGTGATTCTGAAACTATTAACTTTTGGTGAACAATACCAACAATGATTGGGTCATATTTCATAGGAGGGGTGAGGGATTTTAGGATCTGCACCTTCAGTGCATATTTCAGAAGAATATAATTCAATGTCCATAATAGATTTCCAAGTTCAAGAAAAGAGAAAAATAATTAGATACAACATATCTAATATAGAACCTGAAATATATTACCTCAATCAATAGAATAAAATTTGGGGTAAACATAGTTTGAGTCCCTTGTAATATGGCATAGTTAGAGGAACAAACCTACATTTTAGGGTACTACAGTTCTTACACAAAACATAGTGGTTTTAGTATCTAGTGAAATTACTCAACCATAGAATAGAGAATAGAAAGATTCTTTTATTATCAATCAAGATGAAAATAAGAATCAAAGGTCTTTTACCGAAGAACAAGTTGAATACAATGATAAAATAAACCATCAGGATCAACTAGTAGTCTTTGACACTAAAATGATATTCCAAATCTAATCAATTTCTATCATAAATTATTACATAGACATGGAACTGTTTATTCATACTGATATTAAAGTGGTTTTTGAGACTACATTCTTTTCCTCTATTTAGAAAATTGGAGATCAATCCTATCCCACTGTTGATAGAGGCCAATCATCTAAAGAAAAAGATGAACAATATTTTGATTCATTGAATACATAATCAAAGGAGGTGGTGTGGCTTCTGGGAGATTTCCAAAATATCGGGTGATTATTTTTGGTGCTACAGATACTGTGAGATGTTTTTGAGTAGTTCTGTGAGCTTCTAGATAGGGACATCAAGATGGATGTTTGGTGATGGATGGGTTTAGATGATAAAGTTATGGCTGGTGTTGGCTTAGAGGTGCTGGAGGTTCTATTTCCGTGGACTGGTTTGTTAACAGAGATTGGGTGATATTATTGACTGTGAGTTGGTAAATGGGTTGTTGGATAGTTTTTCTGTGTGGTGTAGGATGACTATTTAATGGGGTGTGTTGTAGGAGTGGAATGGGTTGGTTTTGGTGGCTTGGGATGTAAATTTGATTACATTCCTAGTGGCTGGACATTGCTGTTGGATTATAGGTGTTGGTGCTATTACTGTTGAGTGGGTTACTGCTAAAACTCTGATTGTTATTGGGTTTTTCTCTAGTACATGTGCTGTTGGATAGTGTTATTGGATTATAGTAGGTTGCTGCTTGGTGGGGAGTGCTTCTAATGTCAAGCGGGGTACTACTATTTCCATTTCCACTAGGGGTTGGCTGTTGATTGAAAGTTGGGAGGTTGGGGTTTAGTGGTGATGGAGATGATGGGTTTACTGGTTTTCTCGGTGGCTTTAGGCTGTTCTCTTGGATTTTATTTATGCTTACTCTTTTCTTAGATCATGTTTACCAATTAAACCAGCATGCAAGGCCACTCAAACCCAAATATTCCTATTGAATTGGTCAAGAATTAGAGGTGTATATTTTCATCTTATCAAGAGAAACCGAACCCGGTGGAAACACCATAGATTACCCCAGGTTCTAGAAAAAAGCTGGAAAAAACATTCAGGTACTTCACATGACAACCTTGATGCAAATATTTCAGGTACATCTCCTCCCCGTTTTGTCAATCATACTATTGGTATTTCTCAGACTTCAGATAACATTAATATTCCTACTAAATCTGAGAAGGAACATACACCAATGCCTTTTCATGGCCTCTGAGAGTGTTAACCTCATGCGAAGGATGTCAAAGGAAGGGAACTTTGTTCTTAAGATTGACATCTCTATGGCTTCTGATACCCATAAATGGAGTTTTCTCATTGAGATACTTCATAGGCATGGGTTCTCGAATAGATTTCTGAACCAGGATAACACTATTCTTGGATCCTCACGGATGTCAATTCTTGTGAACGGTGCGACGAGAGGGTTCTTCTCTTGATCATGGGGTGTACGAAAAGGTGACCCCTTATCGGGTGTACTATTTTCAATTTCAGAGGATTACATAAGTCGATGCATCAATGTGCTTGCTCATCTAGGTATTTATAAGAGGATTAGAGCTATGTTTAATGATCATTCCTCACCCCATCTTCTCTACGCTGATGACATTGTATTGTTGGGGCAGGCTTCAAAGAGAACAATATCCTATATAAAGGCTCTTTTCACTCACTATGAGGATGTGGCTGGATAGGCCATAAGCAGGGCAAAATATCCAATTGTTTTTGGCAATGGAATTCCTGTTGGAAAAAAGAACAAGATCACTTGATACCTTGGGATGAAGAGGGGATCCTTGCCCTTACAATATCTTGGGGTGAAGAGGGGATCTTTGCCCTTTCACTTGATACAAATAATCGTGAGGGCTTATTAAGGAACATCAAAGCCTGGTGAGAAGATTTATATGAACATGATCAATATTTGAAAGGAAGTTGGTCACAGTGAAGTGGAAAGAATGCGTAAAACCTGTAGAAATGGGAGGATTAGGGGTCAGGGATCATCGTACCATTAATGATGGTCTGATTGGAAAATTCACTTGGAGGCTGATCTCAAATGATGTTGATGATGATTTTCTATTGAGAAGGTTCACAAAACGGCTATATAATAGATATAAATACTACCTTGAATCCTCAGTATTGTCTTCCCTTAAGAAGGCATATGTAATGATAATGTAGGATACTAAATGGTTGGTCAGTAGAGAATCCACTCATAGTTTCCAGAACACCATCTGGCAGGATCAACCTTGGCATTCTATGAATGTCCCATATGAAGTTTATTCATTGTCCATCTTGGTTTTTCTCTCATATCAGATTTCACATGATTCAAATATTTCTGACTATGTGTTGTCTCAAGTTAATAATTCTGCATTTATGGATTGTGAAAAACTGATCTGGCTTCATAGCAGGATTGGGATTTTTGACCCCAAAGAGTTTTACATGATTTCATGTGGCGGTACTGACCACGCCCCAACCTAGCTTATGATGTTCAGGGCTCCATTCATTCGGCCCTCCCAGTTTCTCCTTCTTTGAATAATCTGGAAAAATAGACTTTGTACCTCTGAAAATTTGAAGTGAGTTGGATTTCAGATGGCCTCCAGGTGTGCCTTATGTAGGGCTGTAAAAGACACCACACATCATGTGCTTATGGAGTGCGGCCAGGCACATCAACTCTGGAGTTATCAGGGAATGCTGTTTGGGCTTGCGGTGGACTCTGGCATTCTGCTTATAGATCTGATGCCCGGTCTGCTGCATATGCGCTGCAGTGAACAGTTGGGCAACCACCTCACTACTGCTATTGTGGCAGTCATTGTGTTCTTGTGGGATTCGAATTCGTGGCTCTATTTGATGGCATGCATGATGCTTTTTGGAAGGGAATGATCTCCATCCACATGGATGTGTACACAACGTCAGTAGTCCAGGATGTTGAGATGTCTAACACCATTTCTGACCTGCAAACTCTTAGGTTTCTTGGAGTTTTGGGATGACCATGAAAACCTCGGATGCTTATGTATATCAGATTGATACCACCAATTACTAGAAAGGATCCCCGTGGTCAAACCACGAGGCCGATGGCTGCTTCCCTTGTATCTGCACAGCAGATCCATTTTCTAAAAAACAATTTACCCCTTTATTATTCCCCCTTCCAAAAAATATCTCACAGCAGCGTAGAGACATGCCAGCCAGGTTATCTATGATGTTATAAATGTAATAAAGGTTCCCCTAGAGCCCCCTCAATTCAATAAGAATCTGGGGGAGTTAAATTGATAAAACTGAACTTGTTTTTTTATATTCAAACTCAATTTCATGGTATCACACCACAAATCTATCGAATTTCCCTAGCGTTACCCTGAAAACACATTTTACCAGATTCATGTTTAAGTTGTGCTACTACAACGTGTAAAATATTGTTTAAAGATCTTTGAAATAATCACATCTATATTGAGATTTGATAACCATGTCATTAAAAAAATCATTCCTCTATTCTTTCTAAGAAGGTATTAATGATAAAATGTGTGTAGTGTTGGTATGTAGTGTCATCCTTATTTAATCCAAAGGGAATGACCTATATGGTGCGGGTAGGATTTCATATGGCTGGGGGCTGGTGCGGGCTTGAATGCAGGTGGAAGGGGGATGGAATGCTGGTGGAAGGGGGCTAGTTGCTGGTGTTGGGGAGATGGTGTGGGCTGATTAGAAGATGGCAGGGGGCTGTTGCGGGCTGGAATGCTGGTGGCAGTAGGCTGAAATAAAGGTGGAAGGGGGATGGTGTGGTCTGGATGTGGCTGGAGCAGGGCCAAATCACGACATTATCGTGGCATGATCGCGGCGTGACCGCGGCGTGACGACCACGTTACCGCGGTGTGACCGCGGCGTGACTGTGATGTGTTGGCCCGGTCCAGTGACATCCATGGGGCAGCATCTTCTGGCCATGAGTGAAGGGAACGAGAGGAGGCGGGGCAACATTCCGGTCATCGCCCCACCAGAAAAAATTGTGATTTTTCAGTCTCAACATTGATCACAAGACTCATGGAATACTATCACTGCGAACCGCCACAGGGTGTCTTTCCTGAGCAGCGCCAAGTCACGGTGTGACCGTGGCGTGACCGCAGTGTGACCGCGGCATGACCACGTCGTGACTGCAACGTGTTGGCCCGGTCCAACGATATCCGTGGGGTAGCATCTTCCACTTAGTTTCAAATAGGATGATATGGATGGAATGAGAGGATGTTTTCTCAGAAGATTTAAAGAAATGAATGCTAATCTATAATGACTAGGGGATTGGATGACCCCTGATATACCTAATTCGGTGAGGGATCGAATGCTGGTGGAAGGGGGCTAGAATGCTGGTGGAAGGGGGCTGGTTACAGGTGTTGGGGGGATGGTGCAGGCTGATTCGAAGGTGGCAGGGGGATGTTGCGGGTTGGAATGGTGGTGACAGTGGGCTGAAATGAAGGTGGAAGGGGGCTGATGTGGGATGGATGTGGCTGGAGTCGGGCCAAATCACGGCATGACCGCGGCATTACCACGGCGTGACCGCGGCGTGACCGCAGCGTGACCGCGGCGTGACCGCGGCGTGACCGCGGCGTGACCGCGGCGTGACCGCGGCGTGACCGCGGCGTGACCGCGGCGTGACCGCGGCGTGACCGCGGCATGACCGCATCGTGTTGGCCCGGTCCAGCGACATCTGTGGGGTAGCATCTTCCACTTAGTTTCAAATAGGATGATATGGATGTCATGAGATTGTGTTTTCTCATAAGATTTAAATAAATGAATGCTAATCTGTGATGACTAGAGGATTGGATGACCCCTGATATACCTAATTCAGTGAGGTTTGGAGATCTAGCAATGTGTAGGAATACCTAGAGGAATACCCCATGGGATCAAGAAAATCACAGGTTACATAACATGTAATATGACATTACTGATACTGTGGGAGCCCTGGTCTGTGGAATTGGGATTTGGTTGGATTTAAATATCACATGCCATGTGACATGGTCACACAACATGGTACCCATCTTAAAAGTTTAATGGCACTTAAAGAGTGTCTTGGTTCAAACAACCGTTTTAATAAAAATATGGAAACCCCGTACAGGGATACAAAAAGGGTCAAGTACGATGTGTGCTTTATGACTAACAATGACATCAAGTATAAGGAAAACATCAATGCAATAATGTTAAGAAAGGTATACCACTATGAGTTTTTGTGGACAGTGCACCTCCGTTGGAGGGGTTTTATTACAAAACCATGACTTATTTATCAAAAGAAACAATTATCTTAATTAACACTTATTCAAGAATTTCAATTTAATATAAACATGGAAATTTAAGAAGGAAACTAAATTCAATTTAAAATAGTCTTGAATTAAATAGGCTAGTAGAGGGACCCTACCTCAACCTCAAGGCACATTTTCTTTTGACGACGACAACTCAAATCTTCTGTTTTTCCGCTGGCACACATATGCAACTTAACATATATATAAGGACAACTATCCCCTATGTACATATTTGCATGGCCAAATATGCACAAGGGGGTCCTTAGATATATGTTTATACTTGAATATACCCCTTTACACTTACACGCGTATGAATTTTTCATATCTATATATAAGCACACCTAGCCCCAATATATATATTCATACTGCCATGAGTGAATATATATAAAGGGGGAACTTATATATGCATATGCCTACCTAGGCATACACATGTGAGCCTTCTTCAACGGCGACTCAAATCCACCTCAATGAAATCCAAAACACACAACAAATATATAACAAACCCAAAAATCTAAAAAGACCTAATTAAAATTGGGCCAATGAATAAAAACGCAATATGCCATACCCAAATATTGATCTCATTGTCTTCGATGGCGGTGGATAGAACTGGTCTTATCATAAGAACCCACCTATAAGAAAATAGTTGGAAAAAAATGAGATATGATAACTTCTTATATATATGTGATCAGTGTGTCAACTGTACATGATAAATGATACATGAATCCATAACCAACAATGAACAAATAATATTCAAATTGATATGTACATCCCAATACTAAATAACATGATCATTAATAAAGCTCTTTATTTTTCAAACATCACCTTCAATTTCTTATTCAAAAATAAAAAATCACAAAAATATGAGAATAATGTAAACCTCAATCATCACTTAAAAGAGAGAAATAGGGATTAGAAATTGTTCTTATCCTATAAAATCTATTCCTTGAATGTATAAAATACCTAAAACTCATCATGCCTGTATCCTTCTTAATTTTATAGATTGAAACCTCATTTTTTAGCATGTTCTTCTTCTGGAATTCACCTTTATTCTTAGTTTATATAGGTTTATCAATTTTATAAAGTAGAGAATTTTCATTCTTTTATTCTTACTCAATCCGCTTGGATTTTTCAAACCAGTTTTCTAATATGATTAGACAATATTTTGGTGCATGATCTTCCTTCTTCTTGATTGTATATTACTTATTTGTAGAAACAATTTCCGAACATGCAATAATTGGTTCTTTCCTTTTATCTTTAAACAATTATTATTGTTATGTAATATCTGTCATAAATTCTTAACAATTTGGACTACTTGGTTTCCCTTCCACACACACTTTCAACAGCCTTTAGAGTACCCTTTTTAGGCTCCCTTTCAAACTCCACACTATAATTGTCATGAACTAGCCCACTACAATATCAAATATTGATACTAAACCCAATACATTGATCAGAATGAAATCTTAGAAATACAGAAGCTATAAATAGAATATCTACCAATATAAACTCCTCATAATTAACTAAACAAACTGACTATACCAACCACTATAGGTAAATCATTAATTTTGGTGTAGTCTTGGAACCAAATATGGTTCATCCAACATCCATCTCCAGACACTAAATTCATACATTTATTATCTAAGTTCATACATTTTAAAAACTTGATAATGATCACCATCCCTTGATATGGATTTCACACAGAAAGGACAAGTATGAATCTCCCCACCATAGTATTATAGATACCATCATCAATCCTATATAAACATGTCTAGTGCCTCATATCAAATTATGATCACTATAGAAGATCCTAGCCCAATAATCTGAACAAAATTTCTTCATTTAAAAACTATCATCTTTAAAACACACATTATATCCAAAAAAAATAATACATTAAAAGATATTAGATAGAGAAATCCAAATTATATAAAAATATAATAACTTTAGGAATACCTCATTAAGTATGGTACTAAAAGTCACTTCACCTAGGATGGCTTATCCCAATAAAAAAATATAGAAACCCACATCTCGACACATACATGAAACCTATTTTTCCCATCCCAACACTAAGGGAATGCACACACATTCTTGATACATGAGAAATAGGCCACGATTCATTTATTTTTCTAATATTGAGATGAGATATTACTCATTCAATTTACTCTGTCACCCTCATACTGAGGTAAACCAACCAACATTCATTCCTACCCGGTTTCCATCCTTCTCCGTTCACCTTCTTATGCAATGGATGTATCTACATAGATAGATCAGTCTTTCTTAAATATCTCCTATTAGGTGTCCAGATAAAAGGAAGATACTCATGCCCATAATGAGTATATAAGACCATTTAAAAACTAGAATTCCTTTATGAATAAATTTCGTTTGAAGGATGGAATGAAATGAATAAACCTTTCAAATTTAGTGGCATACTCCATTACTGATTTCCATAATGATATAGCTCCATGAATCCCCAAAACATGCTATTATTCTATAAATCTACCATAGCCTCTCATAGAAGAGGGAATGAAACTCGATCCATAAAACCTCCTCATTCATTCTTTTATGATCAAATGTATTTATCCATTATGATTCATCTCATTTGAATTTAGAAACTTCTAGTTTCACCCATATATCCTCTAGAGTTTGAATCCGTTCAAATAGGAACTAAAATTTCTTCAACATATTCTAAACATCCTACGATCCCATTTCACTACTGGAAATTAGATACTGTTACTCCTAGAACTCATGGATAACTTAGAAAACCGTTGCTTTTCCTTTTAGAAGGCCTTGGTCAATGGATCAAAGTAGCTGTAACATAATATGAGGGAAAGAACCACTTGAGCATATTTCCCATGAGAACACAATGTCATCCTAATTAGATTCTTTGTTGATGAATTTGGACTCAACATCATCTCGTAATAACAAAATTACTAATTAGAAACCCATCACGCCACAATCCTAAGCATGTATTATAAAAAAAGGACGCTTGGAGTTTGAGGATGAGAATGAAGAGAATCTTGTGGAGGGAAAGTGCAGGGATGGAGGCTCTGCCATGGGGGAAGCCACAAACAATCCCTCCCCAAATCTGAGTCTCGCCTTCATAACCACTAGTCAATGTGGCCAGCCACCAGGCATCTCACCTGCATCCTCACACTAACATTTCTCTTAGTAGACAGTTTCATCAATGCATTGCTAGGCATGGAAAAAATTTAAACAATAATGCAGCAAGAACTGAAGCAATCATGGTTCAAAATGTAAGATCCATCCTCATAAAATGCACAACAATGAGAAGGAGAGGCTAATGGAGTGTTAGCTCCATCTTTTAAGGGAGATGGGATTCCTCGAAATATGGATTGAATGTTCATTTATTGCTTTGAAAATAAATTTTAGAGACATAATTGTCTATAAATTTATGTTTTATAGACAATAAGGCTATTAATAATAGAGAAAATTTATATTATATATTTTTTTCATTAAATATTTATACAATTTAACAGGTTTTGTCACACCTTTCTCATTCATACCAAACAAACTACTGACTCGTTGATCAATTTCTCATTCAACCTATCACGTTTTTTCTGTTTCCAACAAAAAGGCCTCCCTCAGACCAAACATAAATTGAATCCCTAAATTTGAGCTACTAAAAATGGATCTAGTCTCCACAAGATAGTAGAAAAATGAAAATATAATAATGGGATTGGAACAGAAAAAATGGGCACAAATTGATCTTCTCAAACTGAAAAACTTAAATAATGACCGAGACTATTGAATCTGAATCATAGATAAAACATGTGTGAATCTATTTCCAATTCAAAAAATTATTTTCAAACAGGCAACATTCAAATAATTACAGAAAAAACTCTCAAATCGAAACTAGGTCTAATCACTCACTCCCAGGCCTACATTAAAATCGGATATGAACAAATAAAACCCCCAAAGACAAATCCAAACCATACCCAATACATAGCCATCATACTCCAAATGACACCCTAACACCCGAACTCGATTGCATGAAGATCGATAAGCTTCTACCTACAAATGTTGAGACCACTGAGCAGAGGTCATCGGGGAGGAGGGCGCCGCTGTGGGAGAGTTCGTCGGGGAGGAGGGTGCCGCTGTGAGAGAGGGCAGCATGGTGAGATCATCGAGAGGAGGATACATCGTCGAGGAGGAGGGATGTGCGGTTATATGGCTGTGAACCGGGGGAGGACGAGGAGGGCAGCGGGGAGGAGGAGACGTCGTCAGGGAGGAGGGCTGCGCGGTGATAGTGCTGCGAATCGGGGGAGGATAGGAGGGCTGCGGGGAGGAGGAGACGTCGTCGGGGAGGAGGGCTGTGCGGTGTGCGAATCGGGGGAGGAGGATGAGAGCTGTGGATCGGGGGAGGAGGAGGAGCCTGATACAGATTGAAAAAAATGACACTCGCGGTGTAATTTTGATTTAGCCACAGAGATCGAATTTAACCGTGGATATATAAAAGCTAAAGCCACAGACCTATAAAACTGTGGCTATAGTTCCGTGTCTATAGCCCAAATTTTTAGTAGTGTAATATTGACATAAATTATATGTCTATTTTTTAAAAACATGTGGATATTTTTCCAGGAGATTTGTCCAGCCTTCCATGGGAACATTAAGTTGAGTTCTTGATAGAACTCATACCTAATTCCACAAAAATTTCAAGGACTCCCAATATAATTACCATAATTTAGTTAGATGAATTCAAGAAGAAACTCCAAGAAAACCATGATAAGGGATTTATTTTTCCTAGTGGGCCGGCATGGGGTGAACCTGTTCATTTTTTGAAAATGTAAAGATGGATCGATGCGACTATGAATTGATTATCAGGAGTTGATTAAGATAATGATCAATAACAGGTATCATATCCCCTCTATCAATGACTTTTTTGATTAAATACATGGAGATAAATACTTTTCTATGATTGACCTTCATTCTGGATATCATCAATTGATGGTCAATAAAGAGGACATATCAATGACGACATTTCATACAAGGGTTTGATACTTTGAATATATAGTAATCTTTTTTCCCTTTCTAATTCCACAGTTATCTTCCTGGATTTAATGAATAGAGTATTTGGAGATTACCTCAATATGTTTGTTTTAGTATTTATAGGTTATATTCGTATATATTAAAATAGAAAGGAATAACATGAGAACCACAAAATAATTGTACTAAATAACCTATCGAAGGAGAAACTATATGAAAAAATCACTAAGTGATAATTTTGTCTATAAAAGAGCTCAATATTAGGTCACATAATCTAATGATATGGTATAGAAGTAGACCCATCAATGATGGAGGCTATTGAATAATGGCCTAGAAAAACTACAGTGAATAAGATCCGTATATTTCATGGTTTAGCTAGATATTTTCAAATTTTTTTGGAGATTTTATCTTGAGTATATAATTCTCTAACTACGTTAACTCATAAGGGTGCCGGGTTCCTCTTGACATATGAATGTAAGGAAAATTTTAAAGAACTAAATTGAAGTTTAGTCAAAGAACCTACACATACATTTCCCTAAATAAGAGAATGGGTTGTGATCTATAGTGATGCATCCAAGAAGGGATTGGGATGCGTTCATATGAATAATAACATTATTATCTTTCATTCCTCACATCAGCTTAAGATTAATGAGAAAAATTACCCAACTAATGATTTGGACTTTTCATCTGTAATTTTTTCATTAAGTATATGGAGGCATTAAATGTATAGATAATAGTGTGATATATATACCAATCATTAAAGTATGAAATATATATTCATATAAAATAAGTTGAACATGCACCAGTGAAGATAGTTAAAATTGATAATGGGTTATTACTGCTTAATACATTTCCACCCTAGAAAATAAAAAAAGGTGGCCAATGCTTTGAGTCGAAAGAATAATGATAGCTTATCCATGATGAGGATCAACAATGAATCAATATTTATGGATTTTCAATGGATAGATCTAAAAATACTAAAGGTAGGAGGAAAATATTATCTTTCTCCAATGAATTTTCAACACTCTATCAATGTGATGTTGAAGGAGGAAGATAAGGGATATGTTGATCTAAAAAATAAATTTAGAAATGTTCCTAAATTTAACTTTGATTTAGATGGAATTATAAGTTTCAAAAATCATGTATTTATTCCATACATACTAGATTTTATGACGTTTATATTAGAGGAATGTCAAAGTTATTCATTATCTATTAATATTAGAAGTATAAATATGTATTGGTATTTGATGATATAATTTTTGGGGGATAGAATTAAGAGAGATATAATAGAGTTTTTATCTTAGTTCATGGTATGCCAACAAGGTAAGGGTGAAAGAAAAATTTCTAAAGGGATGGTGTATCCCGTACCCATACAAGAATGGAAATGGGAGAACATCACTTTGGATTTTTTTGTCGGACTCCCCAAACCCTCTAAATGTTTAATACTGTATGGGTTATTTTCAATCACCATACAATGTCTGCACACTTCATTACTATATGTGAATACTTCTACCTGGATCAACTAGCTAGTATATAAATTAAGTAAGTGATAAGGTTTCATGGAGTACCACATTCCCTTATATCATATGGGGATATGAGGTTTACCTCTATGTTCTAGAAAATTATTCACCAATAACTTATTACTGAATTGAGTCTCATTAATTTTTATCATCCCTAAATAGATGGTCAGTCTGAATGAAAAATTCAACCCCTAGAAGATATACTGAGATCTTGTTCGTTGGATTTCAATGGAGGTTGGGATCAAAATCTTCTCTAGTTGAGTTTTCATACAATAATATCTTTCACTAAATCATTAAGATGAAACCTTATGAATACATCTATGGTATGAAATGTAGTTCTTCAACATGTTGGGTTGATGTTGGATAAAGAAATCTATTAGGATCTGATATTGTTAAAGGAAATAAAGATAAGTTTAGATCCATGCAGAAGCATATCATGGAAGCTCAAAGTTGGAAGAAACATTATGCATATAATCAATGGTGTGATCTAAAATTTTTGGTTGGTGAGATTGTATTTATATGAAAATCTCCATGGAATAAGGTTTTGAGGTTTACAAGAAAGTGAAACTAAACCCTAGGTATACCAGTCCCTTTGATATTATTAATCACATCAGAATGGTATCATATCACTTTGGACATCCTCTAAATATGCTTCAAGTCCATGATCTTTTCCATGTATCTTTTTTGAGGATGTATATTCCAGACCCTTAACCTGTATTGAACTCATACGTCATACTAGTAGAGGATGACCTTTATTACCAGGAAGAAATTGTTGAAATTGTTGATTGTATAGCCAACTGGTAAAAGTTTTGTGGAGAAATAACTTATTTGATAAAGATACATGGGAACATGAGGATATGATGATGTATAAGTATACTCATTTGTTTTTACCAGAATGATGAATTTCAACTGTGCAATTCGTTTTAATGGGGTAGAATGTAAAACCCTATGTTTTTATTGACCTATTTTTCTTGAGTTCATTAATTTTTATTCATGTATTTCATTTCACTAATTCAAAAATTCATTTCACATAGAACTGACTTGGCATGCACTACATGCACCACCGAATTGGTGTATGTTACACGCAACACTGAATTTCTATGATACATCATTTTAATGTTATAATTTTTTAAATGGGATAAATATAACCTAGAAATCAAAGATATAATATGAATAGTAGAAACAAATTTTAAAATATAATTTATAATGTTTTTATGTAAATATTACATAATGATAATGAATAACATAATTTTTTGTAAAGTATTTATATGTTTAATAATAATATTTTCTTAAATGAACTACATTTCAGGTCATTATTTAAAAATAAAATAAAATTATTTGAGACAAATTTTGAAATTTAATTTGATAAAATAAAATTTCTTAATTTTGAATGTTTAAATTATCTTAGTTTTATTTTCTTCAATATTTATGAGAACCATCAGTTTTGGATGAATAGTTAAAAATTATGAATTTTAATTCAAAATTTCATTTCATCTAATTTATTTTTATATTTAAATTACATTTTATCTTGTTTCTGATGTGTAATTAGATAAAATATACATCCATTACTCCAATTTAGGTCATTGGAACAAATTCTACATTGAAATCGGATATAAAAACATAGCTAACATTTGGTCATATTTAATTTAAAAACCCGTAGTGTCATCTCGTTTGGGGGAATAATTTTCAATTAATTTCATCCACTTATATGATTGTAATTTTGAAAATTGGTATCAAATTTTGAATCATCATAATTTATAATTTATAAAAATTTCAACTTAGTTTTTTACCAAAAATATTGGTGAATGTGATTAAAATTATGTATGGCGATTGAGAGAAAAATTAGCTTAACAAAGAATTAAAGCCCAACCATAACTCCCAAAATGACCAAGAAACTTTTATAAAATCCATTTTATGGAAATATTTGGACCCTATAATCCATTTTATCTAATTTTTTATATTATTTTTTCCACTTTCATGGGTAAAAACGTGGGTGGAATTCCCTTTTCTAGAATTTACAAGAGCGCCACTTCTCCTCCACCATAAAAGGCCTCCTCTCCTCCTAAATCATCAAACCTCTAAATACACATTTAATTGAACCATATCTTCCAAAATAGATTCTCTAAACTCCTAACCCCATCCTAGAATCCTCTCCTTTGGAAGAAATCCATCCTATGATGCCCTTTGGAGAAAACCAATATGAGTTTCGCAAAGAAGAGGTAGCATCTTTTCCCATGCTCATTAGTTTTATTTTCATTATAGAACCCTAAAATCCCTTTATTCCAGGATTATAAAACAACACCAGTATACTAAACATAACTACATTTTTACTTCTTATGTTTTTACTTATATTTACACAAAATTCCATCTAATTGGTAATGAACATACTGATAATTTTTTTTTACAAACTACCACCTCACAAAATGATGATTGTTCATTTTTCATGTACCGACATTAATGGTTGTGGATTATGATAGACACAATATTTATATATGATATATGATATATTTATTATGATATTATTCTTCTGTAATTATTTTTTAATAAATATGATTATTCTTTCCATCTTTTGTAAATATGATAACATAGTTTATGGACTTGTGGACTTCCGGCTTCTCAATGTGATGTTATTCGTTACCACATGAAATGGAATGTTTTTTGAATGGTTTTAGTGAAAAAATGATATATATTACATAATAAATATAATTTAATTATATTATATACATATATACATATAAGTTATTTTCTTACTTTCTTTATATATGCTAATAAAACGGAAATAGTGTTCATGTGCACGTATGGCCTACTGTCTCCAAAACAATGTATTTCATTTCATATTTCTAAAATTTATAGATTATTATAAATATATATATATATATATACAGAATATATATGATTTTTATATAATTATTTATATTATTATGTATGTTAATCAGAATATCTGTAAGATGATCATGCATAAGAACTCAAAACATGTACGAAGAAAAAAACAAATATTACCCAAAGTGAATCCTTAACCTAAAATTGTTAATAAGTGGGTAATATAAATTTATAATAAAATCATATATTTTATTAGATATGAGAATATGGTTCTGTTAAATATTTATAATAAACTTATATTTATTATATATAAGATATGTTTGAGTACAATGACAGTCCAGACAAAAGGTAAGGGAATTTCATCTCAGTTTCTATATTCGTGAGATACATACGATGTTCACCATTATATTAATTTGTGTGGTGTATATATTTACTATGAATATATTCTATGATTATTTTTCTGAAATTTATGGGTTTTTATAAATCCATTTTATGGTCTTTTTTCAATAAGTTTTATGTTTTAAAAGTTACCAAATTGGTATGATTGTTTTGTCTCAATTTTCCTTCACTGAGACACATGTTTTGTTATGCAAAAACATTCTTTTTTAAAGGTGTATTAGACATGTTATATCATGAATATCCTTATTTTAATGATATTTTAAGCATCATGTAATTTTATATTCTTACAGGGGGAGTGTGATCCCATGTTTTCAAGGGGTAAGAGTTTATTAAAACAATCTCATCATTTATTGGGATTTTTTTATGATTAATATTACATTGAAGAAATCTAATGATCCATATATCAAGAAAAATATTGTGTTTTATTATCCTCTATTTACTAAAGATATATCCAGGTATTAGTCACATTTTCTATGTTGTATTATTTAGGAAAATTAGGATTTTTTAAAAATAAACTTGATCTTATTTCACTCCTTGGTGAGAAATATGTTTTATTTCAAAATCTTTGTTTAAAAAAATAATGATATTTCAAAAAAACCAGAAATGAAAAAGTACTTTAAATATTTTTTCTGTTTGGAAAATATTTGTTTATATTTTTGTAAAGAAAATTTTCATGAAAAATATTTTCAGAATTTTCATATGTCTTAAAAAGTATTTTTCAATGTAGAAGGTATATTTTCCTCAATAAATGTTTTCAAATGATATTTAAAAATTATTTCCCATATAAATGAATAATTGAGTGTTACTCATGCATTTTTGGGAAAATTATTCAATATTTCCATTAATATTCTTTCTATGAAAAATTTATTTTTTGTTGTCATGATGTTTTTGAATCTCATTTCTCTTTAAGAGGTTATAGGATTTTGAAACCCATTTCTTTTTCATTTGTTATTATTTTGATAAAATGATTATGAAACATGTATATCTTTTCATAGGTTTTGATATGATTAAAATTTTATGATACCCACTTAATTTTAAGGGTTATGATATGATTGTTTATGATTTTGTGTCACATTTATGTAGTATTTTCTTATGATATGGGTGGAACCTATATCTACCTCCAATGCATTGGGTAAAGAATTATATCTTATGAGATAGACTAATATGGTTTTGTGAGTTAACCTTATGTACTAAGTTCACTATGGTAGTGATCCATGACTAAAAAGATGGTATGGGGAGTGAACTCATACTTCTAATATGGCCATGGGAGTAAACCATGACTTCAAAGAGGGCATGGGGAGTGTAACCATACTACTAAGATGGCCATGGAATCGTTGAATTGACTGCAATAGAAATAATTTTATATTCTTATGTGTATCCCACAATTACACGTATTAATCCTATGTTATTATTTCATGTCTTATTTTCTTATTTCTTTATGATTCATGTCTTAGGATCTTCGAAGATTTATGACATGATTCATACTTAGGAATTTATGAAATGAAAAATACAATCTTATAATTTTATGATAACATTCTCATACCATTATTCTCATGTTTATGCCCCTTTTTTACCCTTAATAAGTATTTGAGCTCACCCCTTTTTATTTTTCCATTCTCAGGTTATAAAGATACATATTAAATATTATGTATCTTAGAAGGGTGTTACTCATGCAAAACCTATTTGGAGATAATGTTGTTTACTTATTATGAGTGTTTATGTTTCCATGTTTCCAAAGATACTAGAATAATATAGACTTTTTGAATCTATTTGTGGAATGTTTTATGTAATCCAAAAACGTTATGTAATTCTAATGTATGAAAACATAGGGTCACAATAAAAATACTCTTTATTACAAATGATTCATAACTATATTTTATATCATAATTCATCAGCTTACAAATTTTACTAACCATGTTCTATCAGCTATCTAGAATTCTCAATTAATGAATAATTTTTCACCCCAAGTTAACATGTTATATATTTTCATCATGTTTGATTTCCATATTATAAAAATCATATTAGTTCCAATAAAAATTAAAAATTTCCGTAGGTAATCCCATAATACATATAAAAATTATACTTTATATGCTATACATTATAGAATACATGGTTTATTAATTATATATAGATGATGTAATAATTAAAAAACATTATTATTTTATTGTCATAACCAAAAAAAATCTAAAACATGTATCATTTTTATCTTATCATCATTATCATAAACTTTGTTTAAAATAAAGAACAGTTAAAATGAGACAAGAAATATTAATAAAAACATAAAGTATATTTAACTATATATTTCAAAACAAATTACTATTAATACTTTATTAATATATAAGAAATAAAATGAAATGTGTATATTGGAATAATAGGTGGATGTATATATACAAATTCATGATACAAAAAAAAATAACAAAACCTAAAATTATGAGGTTATGAAACACCTACATGTGTTTAAAAAAACATTATATACCACAAATACCTAGGTACTTAGATCATTAATATGAAGGGATTAGCTATAAAAATTTATATTCTATATTTCATGTTTCTACACATACTACATCCCATTAAACCATCCCAACTGACAGAACATTCAAAAATGATACCTTTTATAACATTCTTAATCTGAGAATTTGGTTTAGGAACGGCATTGTTTTCACTAAAAAAAGTTGGCATTTCCTAGGAACCAATGTTTTGAAAAAACTACCTATTTTTATCTAATATCTTGGAGGTTTATTTAGCCTTCAATATAAAATAACTATTATATGATCCCCCTGAGGAAAATTATAATCCTAATGAATGAATGGAATAATACTACCCATAAAAACATAATATATCCACACAAAATAATTAGAGTGTATCACAAAATTTTAATATAAATACTATATGACTAAAAACCCAAAATGAATGATACAGTGTCCTCATGGAATTATTCCATGCTCAATATTAAAACTACTCCCAAGATACCATCTCCATCATTTATCAAAGTGTCAATACATCACACTAGCTTATAAGGGGACCTCTCTTTAAAAATTTCATGATTAAAAATGGATGCATATGCACTAAGTTGAATATATAAGAGTGATTATATCAAATTAGTTGGAAATAAACTATATATTTACCATGTAAACAATTTAAACAAAAATAAGTTAACTATATTTATATAATATATGATAGAAGGGTCATAAAATATACAAGAAAATATACTTATTTAGCTATATCAAACAAAAAAACTCATCCTGTGAAATCCATACTTTCCACAAAAAAACCCACACTATAACTCTCCTCCACATTCCATGAACTCACACACCCAATTCATGCATCCCCCTCTAATAAAAAGCTCATAGAACATAAAAACTAATGATAGGAAACAATTTTCCCCTATCTAAATCAATCACATGGATAAGTAACCCAATGATCCCCAGATACAGCAATATCCAAGTATGAATCAACAGGTACAATATAAAAAAATTTGATCACATTAAAATCCCCTTCTAATCCAACATTTAAAATTTGTTGGTAGTGAATTCCATTCCTAAAATATAAGTTCCTCAATAAAATGAATATAATTAATCCATACTAACCAATGTGTATACCATGTTTAGCCATAATTGAAACCATTTTTTCTTAAGTAACCTTTTAAGGTACACATTCAAGACATCTTTTTCACTTATGAAAATAATTCATTTTGACTAAAAATACATAGATTTATGAAAAGTATTTAGAAGAGATATAATAATTTATTTCTTTTATTAATAAAATATTTTAAGTTTCTTGATAAATGATTGATATAAAGAATCCATAATAATTAACCATTTCATCTAACATAAACCCAAATGAAGATATTTTTATGGAATTAATTTCCATTAATTCAAAATTAGCTTCTATGTTTGAGATACTAAATCACTATCAAAAAATTAAGGTGTTTTGAGAAGTGAATTATGAAAAATATTATGTTATAATTTCTATAAAATGTCACAGGTTGTAACATTATGTTATAACTTTCAATTATTTTTCTTTCTGGTTTTACTCTTTAATTGGGTAAGTCTTTGGAATCCTGAGGATAAAGAACATTTTTTGAGAAAAATGGCCTATTGTGTAGGGATGTATTTTTTTTTAATTAATGGTGTCTCGGTATAATTTTTTATTGGATTTTCAGGGTGCATCCAATGTTTAGAAGACACCTGAGTTATTTTGGTTTTTAATATCGAAATCTATATTATACTCATTATGTAGGAGAAATTCACAATGTGTAATGGTAGTCCCTAACATGTTATCTATATAAGGATTATTTCATGAATATAGTAAATACTATAAGGCGATTACACTTAATGTACTGATATCAAGCTATGTAATGTTAAATGATCGATTTTTAATAAAAAGGTTTTGGATTTTTAGCATATCTAAGCCCAAATATTTACATTAAGTGTAAATGTATTACAAGTTGTGTAAATTTTATGGTGTTGGATATTATCTTACCGTACGTGCAATATGTTATCTCAATTATCCACATGTATTATTTCTCACAACCTAGAAGGATTATCCAATGATTTTGGAAGTATATGTATGATATAGATTGATTTTTTCAATTATTGATCATTATTTATATTGGGGTTTATATATTTGAGTAAGTTAGACTTTTTTATTCTTCTTTTCTTTAATCATGGAGGCATTGTTGCGTTGCGTTATCAGATCGGTTGACCTGCGGTGATGTTTTTTCTCGATAAATTCTAGATCTATTGTGTGATCTTATTCCTGGGGTTATTCCTTTATTTGTTGAGGGAGTTGGTTATGGCTCTAGAATGTGTTGGTAAAATTGATTGCTTATATTTTTTATAAATGTTTTATTATATGAAATGAAATGATTACTTTTTTTGGTGGAACTGGATTTTAATAAATTATAGTTTTAACCATATTTTGGTAAATTAAAAACTATTTTCAAAGTATTATGATTCTTTTTTTGAATTGGTTTTCAATGTTTGAAATGGTAGAAATAATGTGATAGAATATTTTTGAAAATATTAAACATGGGATGACTTGGGTACTTTGGTGGAATTAATAGTAATAGGTATTATCTATTGTCAGGGGTTTTCTCTTGGGGATTTCCTCTCTTCCCTATGAATTTTTTGTCAGGTGAATTTTTAGACATATTAGGAGGTTCACATAATGGGGTGTTCCTATCATATCTATACTCGATTCATATGTCTAGTGGTATGATGAGTACTCAATTTTAAATGATTGATATGAGTGTCCCTCCTATCAAAACCTAGTGTGATCACTAACATAATGTTACTTATGCTTCGGATTTTGATATCTATATTTTTGTTGTACTACCATGGATTTAATTTGATATGTGGTGAATGCTCTATTTTGATATGTTATATCTACTGTGACATATGGATATCAAATTATTTGAAATAGATTTACCATCCATACCTGGAAATCTTCTAATGAGGAAATTAAACACTTTCCCATTCTTTTGATATAAAAACTATAAAATTGTTATCATTTCTTATTTTCTATAATGTTGAGAATGCTTGGATTATTGTTCAAATACATGATATAGAACACCTGAATGAGACCCTAATGATCATGTTATCTCATAACATGTGTACCAATTTGAGAATGTGTAGACCTATTTATTTCATTTGATGAATGGAAAGATAAGGAGACATATTGAGGGGGTGGGGTTTTAGGCCAATTGAGATGGATATATTGTGGTGATATGGTGAGAATTTTCCCATGATATAAATGGAGTAAATGTTTTTCTCTATTTTGTGGTCCTTTAGGTTGGAACTATAGTTAGATATTGTTTATACTCTTTGGTTTCTAATTTTCACTATTTGTTTCTAGTTATGTAATATATTTATCTTTTCTATTGTTTTCTCTGTTAGACAAACACACACACACACACACCATGTAATTTATTTAGGGTGGGAAAAATCATTACTTGTGTTTTTTTATGCCCGGGTTCTAATCACCAACCCATGGGGATCAGGAACACCCTTTAGGTATGTGGAAGATTGGGTATGGTGCAAGATTAAGAGGTTATTCAGACCAGTTCATCACAATGGGGTATCAATGGAGGTCTGAACTGAAGGGTCATTGTGTTTGGATGTTTGGTAGACCATATATTGTACTTTTGGGACATCATACATATAGTGTGGTGAGTGTATGGCCAGTTATTTCCATGATGAGAATCAAGTTACCATGGGACTTCGGAACGTGTGTCTCTGGTTTTGAGTTATTGATGTTAATCTCATTTGTTTTCTTATGGGTTTTCTATTTTGATCTATGACTGTTCTATTGTATACTCATTTCTTTTGTTTTTTCCTAAAGGAATATGCCTCCAAGATGTGTTATGAGAGTTTCACAAGAGGGTACGACTGAATCTTATAAATGTAATCCTCTTATTGAGAATAATTTTTAGAAGCAAGAATGTGAGTAGTCCATTCTGTTGACTAGAATGTACAACAATCTCAAAACATAGTTTTTGTGGTACATCCCTGAGTTGGAATAGAAATTGATCAATCACAAGTGTTATTATGTGAGAATCCGCTATCCATTAAAGGTAAAAATGAGCTTGAAGAGGATGAGGATTAAATTGACATGATTGATTAGATAATTGAAATCCTGGATATACATAAGACTATCAATGTGATGTGCATGACATTCATAATTGAGGGTCCAAACAAGTGTTGGTGGGATTCCATGGTACTGGTGGATTGACACATGGGGTTGGACTAGAATCATTTCAAGACTCTCCTCATCCAATAGTTTTTTTCCTAAGTCACTGATTATGGTGATGTATTTACATTCCTCTCTTTGTAGTAGGGATAGAATTCACTATCAGCGTACACCAATAAATTTACTGAGCCTGTTCATTTTCACTAGATGTTATTAAAAATGACCTGTTGAACTATCAAAAATAACATCAAGGTTTGTGACCGGATAAAAGATCATAGGTATTTATGTTTAATATTTGGAACCTTACATAGAAAATGGACCATTATATGATTAAAGATACAAATATGGCATTAATTATCGGATATTTGACTCCCCTTATTCCATATAGTGGTGGATTCAGTGGCACGCCCGGGAAAAATATATAGTGAAAGGGTCATTACAGGAGTGGTGGAGGTGTTTTTCGAATGAAATCTTCTTCATAAACTCTAGATAAAGATAGTAATGGGAAAATTAATTACTATAAGTTTGTAAATTTTGGACATTGAAGGCCTTTATTTCATTCCTCTGTGAATATGTGTAACAATTATTGATGTTATGGGAATATACAAAATTTTTTTTCAAGAAATATTTTCTCACCGATATGGTTATGGATATTCACCTCTAAATTCTATCATGGCATAGTCAAATTATTCAAATACTACAAGAATATAGCAATATTCCACAACAATGAAGAACCATTACATGGTATATGAGTTTCTAGCATAGGTAGACATGGTTCTAGAAATAGTGAGAGGTACCATCATTAATTAATCTTCATTAGTAGTTTCTTTATTTGATAGATGTGATTCCCACTAATTTATATTCAGTTGATTTCGTAATATAATTAACCTTAAAATGGAACTATTTTATTTTTTATGGAGTTAGTGAAACCTATTGAGAAGAGTAAAGAGAATAGGTTTCAATGTTCTTCTTGAATTATATCGATAGAGAATATAGACTTAGTCTTGGGTTTTCTAGTTTTTTATGGATCTATTTGAGATCATCATCTGGATATATTGGATTGTAGATCATCATGATAAGATTTATTGTCATCATCATTTTTAACATTTCTTGTTGCCAACAGATCTCATCGGTGTTTAGGGGAGGCTAGGATCCAAGGTCTATCCATGCATGACCTTCTCTCACAGATCTCATGAGTTTTTTGTCTCCTATTTTAGTTTATTCAGATGATGTTTCTTATGTTGTTGATCTACTAGATGATTTTTTTGGTATTCTTGAAATTTTTTCTATATTATTTCTTTGGGATTCCTATAGATAGGGTGGTTGAGTTTATGAGGGGTCTGATTCCAGGGATGATGTTGATATAGATACCTTTTTATTGTATGGAACCATCACAAAATAAAGAGATAAAGATTCAATTGGATGACCTAATTAAAAAGGGTTATGTTCTCCTTAGTATTTCTTCTTGGGAGTCACTAGTACACTTTTCCAAGATGGTAGAAATTTCACTCATATTTTATGTAGGCTACCAGAATATGAACTAGTTAATAGTTAAGAACATTTTTCCATTTCCTTTAATAGATGATTTTTTTGATTTGTTAAAGGGGGGAATATGGTTTTCACATTTTCAAATTTGGGTAAGTAATAATCAGTTCACAGTTCTAGATTGTGATATACTGATGGTGAGTTTTAGGAGAAGGTATAGACCTTATACGATATCTTCTGATGATGTTTGTTCTAAATAATTCTCTAGAATTTATTCAGGGATTTGGTGATTCATATATTCCATCAATATCTTGACACTTTTCTGGTAGTTCTCATTGGTTATATTTCGGTTTATTCATGATTTGAGCATGATAACTAGCACCATCTATGTTTGGTTATGGAAATATATATTATTCACCACTTGTGTGGAATGATTTTGAAATGAAAATTTTGTATTCAAGAAGTGAAATTGTTGGGACATGTGATTTCTAAGCATGGATTATCAGGTGATCCTAATAAGGTATTGTTTTTCTTGTCATGAGAGGATTTACATAATGTCTCTGAGATTCAGAGCATCCTTGGTCATACTAGGTACTACAGATGGTTCATCATGGATGTCTCAAAGTTAGTGTCACCTCTGATTGCACTAACTTGGAAATGGGTGAAATACATATTGGATGAAAATTTTTAGTCTTAATTTTATGAGATTAAAATAATTATAACATCGTCACCTAATATAATCTTACCAGAGCCCAATAGGTTGTATGTATTTTATTGTGATACTTCTAGTGCTAGTTTGGGATGTGCGCTCATGCAGGATGATCACGTGGTACCTTATAGCACTAAAAATATTTAATCACATGAGATGAATTACACAACTTATTATTTACATATTTCAGTAGCTATTAATTCACTTAAGTGTTGATTACATTATAATTTTGGAAAAAGGATCACATTCTTTTCTAACCATAATTTTTTGAGTTTTATCTTTTTTTATAAAGACATGAATATTTGACAGAGGCGGTGGGAGGAATACCTTCAACTTTTTGACATCTATATCACCTAAACCACATGGAAAAGGAATTTCATTGAAGTATCCCTTAGTAGGAACGATCCGTCACAATAAGTTCAGAAATTTAAGGAAGAGTGGAACATTATGGGGATTTTTTCTCAAATGCATCTAAATGTTCATGATATATTTTCAAGATAACTTGTAGACAATGTTCAGTTTTCATCGTATCTAATTGAGTCTATTCTGAAGAATCAATAGTAGGATGATGTTTTTGGGGGAATTAATGAAACCCTATATGGTGGGGAGACTTTTTCTGGTTGGTATCTCCATTTAAATGGTTTTATCATGTTTGGGGATTAGTTTTTCCTCACAACATCTATAAGGAGGTTGATTTTGTTTTATTATAATAGTTATTCATTGACCATTTATTGATATACTATAAATATATATTTTGACATGAGACAATGGTTAAAGTGTCCCGATATCAAGCGTTATTATTTTTCCCACTATTACACCTTCCAATAGATAATTACAGAGCATTTGAAACCCTGTGGTTTGCTTCATCGACTTTCAGTTCTAGTTTGGAAAAGGGAATAAGTATTGAAGGTAATTTTTTCTATATTTCCATGTAGCCCTCAATGGATGTATGTTTTTTATGTGGTTTATTTTATAAAACATTCAGTTCATTTTGTTATGAAAAAAAACCACAAAGTCAATGATCTAGATAAGTTATGTGTGCAAGAAACTGTGAGGTTAGATGGGGTTACAGTTTCTATTGTTTTATACATGGATCCTAGGATTAATTAAATAATTTGGAGGAGTATTTTGGAGATGATGGGGTCTCCGGTTATATTGAGTACATCATAGCATCTATTGACAGATGGTCAGACAAATCAAGCAATTTAGATTCTAGAGGATTTGTTTCATGCCTACTTCATGGATTTTTGTGGATCTTGGGATAACCATATAGGGATTGTTGAGTTTTATTATAAAAATATTTATCATTAGTCAATCATAATGGATCTTTTTGAGGCCTTTTACAGTTACCCATTAAGATCACTTATTTGTTTGGAAAAGGTGGGTAATGGTTCGTTAGTGGGAACAAGAATGGTTTAAGAGACGTGTGTGAGGATTAATGATATACATTGACATCTGGTTATAGTGTAGAGATCGAATAAATATTATAAGGATTAATTAAATCATAATTTTGACATTTACATAGGTTACTATGTTTTCTGGAATGTTTCTCCTCATTTTATTAATTGTTATCAAGGTAAATAGGGAATGTTCTCTTCAACATATGTGCAACTGTTTGAGGGCATAGAGATGCTTGGGAAGGTTACTTATCCACTGTAACTTTCATTTTATTTGACAATAATTCATGATGTTTTCCACATATATTATCATATAAAATATAATCTTGTTCCATATCACCTTCTGTGTTGGTAAGAGAATGTTAGAGACTGGTATTTCTATTATAGTGTAGCTAGTTTAGATCACTGAGTCTAAAGTGAATGAATTGCATTGGTAGTTGATTACATTTTTCAGAGTGGTATGAACGAATGGATCATATTCTCATGGGAATTGGGAGTGTGATTCATTGATGAGGGACTAGTGGTGTCACCTCTTTACCAAAATTCAATCTTCCACATGGAATCCCTAGAACTAATATTCTTATTATGAAAGGTTTGTAAAATCTTGTTTCCACTTTAAAGTATTCTACTTAGTTTATTTTCTCTTGAATTGGGTCTTTATTGGGACACCAAAGGATGGATAATGTTTTTATAGAAATTTGAACAAATTTTAGGTGATGTATGTTAGTTTTAATTAATTGATTCTAGGTATTAATGTGGGAATGGATTTGTGGGGTCCTTTCTGAGTTTGGAGGACAATTAATGTTTTTTGGGTTTCATGTAGGAATCTTGAGATTTGGATGTCTATAGGAAAAATACACTCCAGTTAATGGGATTACACATGATGTAATCTCGATAGTGAGGATTACTTTAATATGGTACACAATATGATGTGAGTACCCATCGTGCACCGATTTCATGGTGTGTAATGTTAAAGATCAGTTTTTAATAAAAATGTTACAAGTTTTTCTATGTATCTGAGCCCTAAGGATTAAATGATTTTTAAAGGACTACACCCTATTTAAATGTCATGGGGTTGGATATTAGGGAATAGTGGGAGTGATAGGTTATCTCATTCTTCTATAGAACTTGTCTTTCTTGACCTAGAAGGATTCTCTAGTGATTGGAGAGTCTTCGTTCAATCTGTATTGCTTAGTTTGGTGATTGAAAACCATTCCAATTGAGTTTCATCTCTCTGGGTGAGTGGAAATTTTTTATTCTTCTTTTATTTTATTGTATTTGTGCTGATGTGTTGTGTTATCATATCTATTGACCCATGGTGATGTTTCTTCTAATTTCTTTCAAGATCGATTATGTGGTGTTCTTATGGGGGTCATTCCTTTTTTTGGTGTGGTGCGGTGGGTGTATGTTCATGTGGACTTTTTTTATTCCTCTTCTCAGATGATCCTTTTCAGAAATTGAATCAATTATAAAATTTATAGATGTCTTCTAGGTCCTCTAATGCAATTGTTGATTCATTTCTTAGGGGGAGTTCCATTGACATTTTGTGTGATCTGAGTTTTGAGGTATGTGGTTATGTTTATACTTTGTTGGTGAACTGAATTTCTCCAATTTTTTATTAATTATTTTATTAAATGAAATAACATGTTTTATTGATTTGTTTTTTGTGTGTGGAACTTCTATTTTATCAAAGATGGTTTCCCACTAGTTTTGGTAAATTGAAATAATTTTCAAATAATATAGAAATGGTTTTTGTGAAATGGTTTTAAAATCATTAAAGGATGGAAATGGATTTAAAAATAGATCACATTGGAATCCTTGGTTACTTAGGTGGAAATTATAGTAATATGTATCATTCATTTTTGGGGGGTTTTCTCCCGGGGCTTTCATATGCTTCATAGGCCCGTTGTTCTAGGGATTTGTTAGACCTATTGGGAGACTAACATGAGAGGGAGTGCCTATAATATTTTTACTTGATGCATATTGTAACATCCCAGGTAAATAAAGAATATGAAATTTTCTTATTTATTAATATTTTTGAATAAAATATCAATATTACTTTAAAGGGGATGCTATTTTTGATGGTATACCCAACACGCAACAACGAGTTTCTTTGAAATCTAATATTGCACACTAATAATATAATAATATTATTTTAAATGGCAGTTAATGCCTAGCCATTGTAATGGAGAGAATAAACAGAACTAACTAAAAAATGATTATTAATGTTGGTCAAATATTTTTACTTTTATCCAATAAATGTTAGAGGATTAAAATGTGAATGAATCCAATTTTAAGCGTAAATATTCAAATATTCATTAAAAGGTCGATTAACCGCCTTTTGATGGCGAACACTTTTTAAATCCACTTTTTGATAATTTTATATGTTATATTTGAAAAAATAAAATCCTTATTTATAATCAAGACATCAAAATTAACTTTGTGTAAATTTTTGTTATTTTTCTGATTAAGTTCATTTTTTTTAATGAATAATGAAAATGCTATATTTTAATTCAAAACCTCCTTTTAGTATAATTTATTTATATCGTTAGATTATCTTTTAAATTGGTTTTAAAGTTTAATTAAAATATATTTTTACCATTTAATCCATTTGTGGTCATTTCAATTAATTACACTTTGAAATTGGACATAAACAAGTGTCAATCTTTTAATAGATATTGTTTCTTAAAAACACGCAATTTGTTTTGACAACGAGAATTGATTATAAAATTAATTAATGTAACTTATATGTCTGAATTTGGTAAAATTGATATGATTTTTGAATTTGGAATATCAAATATATCTTATGGTTAATTTTTGGTATTTTGCTGACAAATGTTCATTTTCAATGAATAGTGAAAAATACTACATTTTAATTCAAAACTGCCTTTTCATCGAATTTATTTATATAGTTAGATTGTCATTTTAATTTGTTTTAATGTTTAATTTAATTATGTTTTTATCATTTAATACAACTTTGGTCATTAGATGTAATTTAACTTTTAAATTGGTTGTAAAAACAAATCAATCTTTTGATAGATTTTACTTCTTAAAAACCCGTCTTTGGTTTTGACAAAATGGAATTATTTTAAATTAATTTACTACAATTTCTGTGTTTGGAATTTGAAAAAATGGATTCCATATTTGGAAGAAGAAGGTCTAAATTATGTAATTAAGTCTCTTTTGTTTTTAAACATTATGAATAGTAACGCCGGTAATTATCTTTAATTATCGTGTTTAATTAGTAATCGGGTAGTTAAGGGTAATAAAATAATATCATAAAAATATAAAACTGACCCCAACATGTGTCATAATGATATTAGTGGTGTCATGGCCGACCATGGGATGCGTTTTTCTAACCTTGGGACACCATGGAATCACTTTAGTGTGATATTGGCCTTTTATCATATTTTTTTTATGAAAGGAAAATGTAACCAATGTTTGTATCACCTAAGTAAAACAATTTTAATTTTGTTTAAATAAATTATATCTTTAACTATAAACATTCCTTGGAAATCTAAAAATATTTCCTACATGATAGTAATTTTTTTTTAATTTTTATAACTTAAATAAATAAATTTATTTATGACACCGTGATGATGCAGTGATTACGTCATTAATGTACGATTTAAATAAAATGAGAAGATAAGATAAAATATAAGACGTACACTTGTCAAAAAACCTATTGTATGGGTTTATTTCGAACCCTTATCACCTTATCCTCGAAATATATAATTTTGGGACCTTTAGTATCTGAAAATCATTTTATAATAAAGTACCTTTTCAAGACTTTCAAAGAGTTCCCCTCCTCCCTCTTATACAAGGCCCCCACCTCTACCCCCCTTACCCACACCTCTCAAGCCTTTGGCTCGACCAAAATCTTCTAATTTTCTCTCTACACATCCCTGTCTTCATCCTAGAAGATTTACCTTAGGCAGAAAGCTATTCAAGAAACCATTTTGGTTCAATCCAAAGAGAGTTACCCGATTTAAAGGTAATGTCTTTTCTTATGTTCTTTTGTTTTATTTTGCTTCGCCAACACCTTAAACTCTTTTTATTCATTTATTTTGTAACAAAAATAGTATCTTCAATATACTATGATGTTTTTATGAGATGTATTTGAGCTACACTTACACACATCTCCGTCTAATGGTTAAAGAACATACTGTTTCTGTGGATGGTGAATTACTGCCTCACAAAACGATGATTGTTCTATCTTCTCCTAACACCTCTCAAGGTGGCCATTATGATGGAAATATATTTATTTATGATATATATTATATTTATTTCCTCTCTATTATTATTTATTTTACATTTAAAACATACCTTTATGCATTTCATGTTGTGAAAATGCGAGAATTTCATTTGAGGAAGTGTGGACTACGACCCCCTCAAGTGATGTGACTCGTTCATGCAATACATGGAATGTATAAAGAATGAAATTAATGAAATTATGTGACCTATAGAACATATATATTAAACTGGAATTATAATATACTCATATATATATCATTTAGTTTTAATTCTTTTAATGTGACAAAGAAATGAAAGTAGCGTTCATGCGTACGTACGACCTACCGTCTCCATGGATATTGCATTTCATTTTTTTTATCTCAAAATGTTATGTAATAGTATAAAATGAATAGATAATGGATATATATGATATTTAAATCATTAATACTATTCTTTAGATGATTTACTTATAACTACATGGACCATTGTTTTCAAACAAGTTCATTTTTTACTCATGTACCGAACATCGACAAAAACGTCTGATATGACCACAAATAATTAACTAACTGTTATAACATTATAATATGTGATATGAATTGAATAATAAACATTAATAGAGGTCCTTAAGCAATTATTAACTGACAAAAGTTTATTATTCAGGAATATAAATTAATGAACAAGACAAGTCAGACTTGAGGTAAGAGATCCAACCTCTCTCATTCTTTTTAGGTACTCTCTTTTATGTCATTTCTTTTAAGCACTTCATTATTATGTTGGTGGATGTTATTATATATTCCTCTTACTTTACTTTTTATTTTCATATGATGAGATAACCTAATTGATATCTTCAGTCCGTTTTTGGAAGTTTGAAGTGGCGCTGTTAGGCTGCCGAATTTTCGTAACGGGATATCTTATCTCACTTTTAATTCCGTGAGATTTCCTTTGTTCAGCACTTATTTATTGCATGAGGTGTATTGTGTTCCTCAATTTGACATATATTATCATGATTATATTTATATTCACGGTATTCTGTGATTCATACTATGTTTATTATCTTTTGGTCATACGACTCGATTGATTACAATGAGGTATGGGGTTTTTATCTCACTTTTTGTTCCCGTGAGATTCATGCTACATTTGCCACTATTTCCTTTTGTGTGTTATATGTACTACCCATTATTGTACTCTTTTTGTATTATAATTTAATTTATGTGTATTTACATCTTCATTGTATGACCCTTATTTCATGGGGTGTACGTTTCGAAAGATACCCAAATCGGTAAAGGAACCTTTCACCCTCCTCTTCTTAAAAGACTTCTTTTTGTTAGGTATTTTAATTTACATATACTTATGTTGAGATATGTTATTATATATCCTTATTTCTGTAAATGATTTGTCCAAGTGATTAGATACCCTTTTTCTCTCTCATCATCACATTTTATGAATTTTAAAGTGACACCGTTAGGCTGTCGAATTTCTGTAAGGGAACTTCTTAACCCAATTTCAATTCTTTGGGTTAAACCTATAAATCATCATTATGTCATGATATGAATATGTATGAATGACCCATGATTGTTTTACACTTAATATTCACTTATTTTGTGTGTATTTATATTTGTCACACCAAATTACATAATTGATTTATCCTTAATCTAAGGATACCGTCTTTGTAAGGGACTTCGTCTCAATCTCCTTTCATTGAGGAATATTTTGTTTTATACACAAATTTCTTTTATACGGTGTATAAAAACCTTTTTGACTTTTCATTTCATTTTAAGGGAATCCTTCCTCTACGAAGCATTTTACCAAATGACAAAAATAAATGTTTCTTATTTTAACGTACGCAGTGACAACGACCTTTCCTCCGCCGTGAGTATTATTTGATCTTTGGCTTCCTAAACAAGACGTAATGTTTTTAAAATTAAAATAAATACCATATACTCTTTTATGTATTTTTTTTATTGAAAATGGTTTTGATAATGTCTTAATTATTTCAATGTGTTGTATTGATATCTTGTGATTGAAATGTGGAAATGTTATGTTTGCTTTATGCATGTTTTACGTGATATGTTTATGTTATGGTTCTTGGGAATTGTTTATGAAGACGGGTGGTTCCATGATAAACTAAAGGTGGGTGAGTCTATGATAGCTCTCCAATTCATTGGGTAACGTGAAGGTGTTAAACGTGAAGGTTTCTCCAAAGAGATTTAGGAAATATACTGTGGTGGGTTATCCTAACGTAACCACGAGGGTTACTCCTTACGTAAGAATGTTATGAATGTATCAAGTTACCTTTACGTATTATGATTTTAATGAGTTAATCATAAATCTTATGATTTCAAGAGGCATGTTAAAGTGATTATGTTTTAAGAGTAAAGTATGATTTCATTGATTCTTATGTATACATGGACTAATATTTTCTTTCTGTATTTTTATATCCCTTACTGAGATTTTTATGCTTATCCCATGTTTTTGAAATGTTTTCCACAGGACTTAAAGGTGAATAGGGTCAAGGACGGGATTAAGGAAAAACATGCTATCTAAAACATGGAACTAGACATGTTTCTTTTTAAGAGTTTTTATTTTATGAAAAAAATGGAAACTGAGTAGAAGTGTCTACTTTGTAATCTTCTGAGGTGTAATAGTTTTGTACTAATTCTCTAAAACTATAAACCTGAAAAGATCCTCAATGTGAATTATTCATTTAATTCAAGATTATGTAATGTTTTATGGCCAGGTCCTTATAGTTTGTATCAAAGGCTGGTTTAGATAACTTTAGAGGTTAGGGTATTCTTTAAGGATAAGTGAAATTACCATAATGGTTAGGAATTCAGAAAGATTCATAGTTTTAGATAATGTGAATGAGTTTAAGAAAACATGAATAATTATATCATAGTATTATATGATGATTCTAATGATATACACACACCGATCTTTTTGGTTTTAGTAAATGGTTGGATCTAGCAGGCCCTAAATAACAGTGGATGTGAAGAAAACTGTGACGGTTTTCTGAAAGAACAATTGAATGATATGGGTGCTGCAATGAAAACTCTTGGTGTTTTTCTCAACCAAATATCAGGACTCATGATTAACCACTTGAACCTTAGTGAGTTCTCTAATTCATCATGTATGAGAGAACCAAATCGATGTGGAAGTTTAGGTAATAATTATAAAGGTAACCATTAGGGTTTATATGATCCTTACTTTTGAGGTAATTATTTGTTACTATATGTTATGATGGAAAATGAAAGGCATGAGATAAAATTGAAGTTAAATTATGTTATGGTTCTTTTTGATGATTTTATCTCTTTTTGGGGAATGTTTTAAGAGTTATATAGTATTGGAAAAAGTACAAAACACAGACCGTGTGACAACCCGTCATGTCAGACAAAGCTGTGGGAATCGAACCCAAAACCAAAGTGCGACTAGTATTTATCGCCTACCACTGGACTACGTGAAGTCTCTGGTTAGTATGACATCTTATTTTTAGTTATATAATTTTAGGAATCAATAATAAGTTGATTTTGTGTTATCTTCAAAATTATTGACCTGTCATGGAGGATATATGATTAGGTTAATTACTTTCCTATATGAGACTTTAAGATAAAATTATGTTACTTGGAGATAAATGTTAATATTTACCTTGGAAGACTATGTGATTAAATCCTTCAAAGATTTGGGTTTCATTCTTAGTTTGGTTTAATTTGAAGAATTTTATGGACAATTGTTTATTGAATGGTCTTTGTTGAACTTTGGGTTTTGTTGGACATATTTTGGAGATTAAGAAGAGATTTTTTTTTATAAAGGATTATCCTTTTTGGGTATTATCTGATCTCATACTAACAATTTTGGGGTTTGTTTTTGGTTTAAAGACATGAGAAATATACAGTTCTCTTTTGTAGATTAGGTGATTCTCTAGAAGTTGATTATAGCTCTCTTAATGTGAACAAGTCATCCTAAATACTCATCTTTTGGAGAAAAAAATGAGTTTGTGTAAGAAATCTAGTAAGAGATGAAAGTCTACACAAAAAGTAAGTATGTTTCCTTATTATTTAGTTAAGCTCATAAATAAATTCCTCAATAAAAAGTAACTTAAAACTAAAATGTTGTCTGTTAACTTTTACTACTGGGGAATCAAATACCGTTTAACCCATCACAAGTTTATAATTTTCTTGGGGTTGACTTTCTCCTAATCATGTTTTCTATCACTCTCCATCAGAAAATGACCCTTTTTTTTTCTTCCATATCCATGTTTTCCTACATATAATCCTTGTATGGGTTAAATCAGGTGACCTTTGTACTTCTTTTAATTTATTTTAAAGTGATAGTTTTACTGACTCTTGTTCCGATGTGAGACTTTCAATGAAGTTTCCAAGCCCAATTTTAAAATTGTGAGGACGCAACTCCCAAAAGGGGGGAAGGTTGTAACATCCTAGGTAAATAAAGAATATAAAATTTTTATATTTATTAATATTTGTGAATAAAATATCAATATTACTTTAAAGGGGATGCTATGTTTGATGGCACACCCAACACGCAACAACGAGTTTCTTTGAAATCTAACATTGCACACTAATAATATAATAATATTATTTTAAATGGTAGTTAACGCCTAGCCATTGTAATGAAAGGAATGAAAATAACTAACTAAATAATTATTATATATGTTTGTCAAATATTTTTACTTTTATCCAATAAATTTTAGAGGCTTAAAATGCGAATGAATCCAATTTCAAGCGTAAATATTCTAATATTCTTTAAATGGTCGATTAACTGCCTTTTGATGGAGAACCCTTTTTAAATCATCTTTTTGATAATTTTATAAGTTATATTTGACAGAATAAAATCCTTCTTTATAATCAAGACATCAAAATTTACTTTGTGTAACTTTTTGTTATTTTTATGATAAAGTTCAGTTTTTTAATGAATAGTGAAAATGCTGTATTTTAATTCAAAACCTCCTTTTAGTCTAATTTATTTATATGGTCAGAATATTTTTTATTGGTTTTAAAGCATGATTAAAATATATTTTTACCATATAATCCATTTTTGGTCATTTTAATAAATTTTACTTTGAAATTGGACATAAACAATGTCAATCTTTTAATAGAGATTGTTTCTTAAAAACACGCTATTTTTTTTGACAGCTGGAATAGATTATAAAATTAATTAACGAAACTTCTATGTTTTGAATTTGGTAAAATTGATATCATTTTTGAATTTGGAATATCAAATATAGCTTAGGGTGAATTTTTGGTATTTTTCTGACAAATGTTCATTTTTAATGAATAGTGAAAAATACTGCATTTTAATTCACAATTGCATTTTCAACCAATTTATTTATATAGTTATATTGTAATTTTAATTGGTTTTAATGTGTAATTTAATTATTTTTTTATCATTTAATAGAATTTTGGTCATTGGATGTAATTTCACTTTTAAATTTGATGTAAAAACAAATCAATCTTTTGATAGATTTTACTTCTTAAAAACCCGTCTTTGGTTTTGACAACGAGAATTATTTTAAATTAATTACTGCAATTTATGTGTTTATAATTTAAAAAAATGGATTCCATATTTGGAATCATATGGTCTCTATTATATAATTAAGACTCTTTTGTTTTTGGACATTATGAATAGTAACGACGGTAATTATCATTAATTATCGTGTTTAATTAGTAATCGGGTAGTTATGGGTAATAAAATATTATCATATAAATATAAAATGACCCCAAAATGTGTCCAAATGATATTTTTGGTTTCATGACTGACTATTGGATGCCTTGTGCCAACCTTGTGACCCCATGGAAACACTTTTGTTTGATAGTGACCTTTTATCATATTTTTTCTAAAGAAAAGAAAATGTAACCAAAGTATGTATCACCTAAGTAAAACAATTTTAATTTTGTTTACATAAATGATATATTTGACTATAAACATCCATTGGAAATCTAAAAATATTTCCTACATTATGGAAATTGTTTTATAAATTTTATACATTAAATAATTAAATTTATTTATGACACCATAATGATGTAGTGATTACGTCATTAATGAACGATTTAAATAAAATGAGAAGATAAGATAAACTATAAGGCATACACATGTAAAAAAAATATTGGATGGGTTTATTTCTAACCCTTATCACCTTATCTTTGAAATATATAATTGTGGGACCTTTAATATCTAAAAATCATTTTATAATAAAGTAATTTTCAAGACTTTCCAAGAGTGCCCCTCCTCCCTCTTATAAAACACCCCCACCTCTACACCCTTAACCACACCTCTCAAGCCTTTGGATAGACCAAACTCTACTCATTTTATCTCTACACATACCTATCTTCATCCTAGAATCCTTACCTTAGGCATAAAGCTTTTCAAGAAACCCTTTTGGTTCAAACCAAAGGGAGTTACCTGATTTAAAGGTAATGTCTTCTCTTATGTTCTTTTGTTTTATTTTGCTTCTCCAACACATTAAACTCTTTTTATTCCTTTTTTTTGTAACAAAAACAGTATATTAAATATACTAGGATGTTGTTATGATATGTATTCGAGCTACACTTACACACATCTCCGTCTAATGGTTAAAGAAAATACTGTTTCTGTGGATGGCGAATTACTGCCTCATGAAATGATGATTGTTCTATCCTCTCCTACCACCTCTCATGGTGGCCATTATGATGGAACTATTTTTATTTATGATATATATTATATTTATTTCCTCTCTATTCTTCTGTATTTTAAATTTAAAACATACCTTTTTGCTTTGTATGTTGTGCAAATGCTATAATTTCATTTGAGGAAGTGTGGACTACCGACCCCTCAAGTGATGTGACTCGTTCATGCAATACATGGAATGTATAAAGAATTTAATTAATGAACTTATGTGAACTATATAACATATATATTATAATTTAATTATAATATATATATCTCTAATTTATTTTTAATTCCATTAATGTGACAAGGAAATGAATGTTGCGTTCATGCGTACGTAAGGCCTACCATCTCCATGAACGGTGCATTTCATTTTTTTATATCTAAATGTTATGGAATAGTATAAAATTAATATATAATGGATATATATGAAATTTAAATCATTAATACTATTATGGAGATTATGTACTTATAACTACCTGGACAATTCTTTTCAAACAAGTTCATTTTTAACTCATGTACTGGACATCGACAAAAACGTCTGATATGAACTCACATAATTAACTAATTATTATAACATTATAATATGTGATATTAATTGAATAATAAACTTCAAAGGAGGTCCTTAAGCAATTATTAATTGACCAAAGTTTATTATTCAGGATTATAAAGAAACGAACAAGACAAGTCGGACTTGAGGTAAGGGATCCAACCTCTCTCTTTCTTTTTATATACTCTCTTCTATGTCACTTCTTTTAAGATCCTATTTCTTATGTTGGTGGATGTTCTTATATATTAATATTACTATAATTTTTATGTTCATATGATGTGAGACCCTAATTGATATCTTCAATCCTTTTTTGGATGTTTTAAGTGGCACCGTTAGGCTTCCAAATTTTCGTAAGGGGATATCTTATCTCACTTTTAATTCTGTGAGATTTCCATTGTTCTCCACTTATTTATTGCTTGTGGTGTATTGTGTTCTTCCATTTGAAATATATTATCAGGATTCTATTTATATTCATGGTATTCTGTGATTCATACTGTGTTTATTATCTTTTGGTCATACGACTCGATTGATTACAATGAGGTATGTGGTTTTCATCTCACTTTTTGTTCCAGTGAGATTCATGATTCATTTTCTAATATTTCCTTTTGTGTGTTGTATGTACTGACCATGATTTTACTATTTGGTTAATATAATTTAATTTATGGGTATTTACATCTTCATTTTATGACCCTTATTTCATGGGGTGTACATTGCGAAAGTTACCCAAATCGGTAAGGGAACCTTTCACCCTCATCTTTTTAAAAGACTTATTTTTGTTAGGTATTTTAATTTACATCCTCCTATGTTGGGATATGTTATTATATATCCTTATTTCTGTAAATGATTTGTCCAAGTGATTAGATACCCTTTTTATCTCTAATTGTCACATTTTCTGAATTTTAAAGTGACGTCGTTTGGCTGTCGAATTTCCTTAAGGAACCTCTCAACCCATTTTCAATTATTTGGGTTAAACCTATATTTCTTGATTAAGTCATGATTTGAATATCTGTGAATGACCCATGATTGTTTTTCACTTAATATCCACTTATATTGTTTGTATTTATATTTGTCACACATAATTACATAATTTATTTATCCTTAATCAAAGGATATCGTCTTTGTAAGGGACTTCGTATCAATCTCATTTCATTGAGGAATATTTTGTTTTATACACAACATTATTTTATACGGTGTATAAAATCCATTTTGACTTTTCGTTTCATTTTAATGGAATATTTCCTCTATGAAGTATTTTACTAAATGACAGAAATGAATTTTTCTTTTTTTAACGTACGCAGTGACAACGACCTTTACACTACCACGAGTATTATTTGATCTTTGGATTCCTTAACAAGCCGTAATTTTTTTAAAAGGAAAATAAATACCATATACTCTTTTATTTATTTTGGTATTGAAAATAGTTTTGATAATTTCTTAATTATATCAATGTGTTGTATTGATATCTTGTGATTGAAATGTGGAAATGTTATGTTTCCTTTAGCATGTTTTATGTGATACGATTATGTTATGGTTCTTGGGAATTGTTTATGAATATGGGTGGTTCCGTGATAAGCTAAGGGTGGGTGCGCCCGTGATAGCTCTCCAATTCATTGGGTAATGCGAAGGAGTTAAATGTGAAGGTTTCTCAGAAGATATTTAGGGAATATAATGTGGTGGGTATTCTAAACACAACCATGAGGGTTACTCCCTACATAATAATGTTATGAATGACTCGAGATACCTTTATGTCTTATAATTTCTTTGAGTTATTCATAAATTTTATGATTTCATGAGGTATGTTAAAGTGATTATGTTTTAAGAGTAAAGTATGATTTCATTGATTCTTATGTATACATGGACTAATGTTTTCTCTCTGTATTTTTATATCCCATACTAAGCTTTTTATGGTCATCCTAAGTTTTTGAAATGTTTTCCACAGGACATAAATGTGAATAGGGTAAAGGATAGGATAAATGAAAGATATGTTATCTAAAACATGGAACTAGACATGTTTCTTTTTAAGAGTTTTTATTTTATGAAAAAAATGGAAACTGAGTAGTAGTTTCTACTTTGTAATCTTGTGAGATGTAATAGTTATGTCTTAATTCACTAAAATTATAAACCTGAAAAGATCCTCAATGTGAATTATTCATTTAATTCAAGATTATTTAATGTTTTAAGGCTGGGTCCTTATACATATATTTATTAGATTGATGTGTTTTTTACCATATATATTAAGTATGAGTGTCCAAACTGTCTTTACCTTATGTGGTCCTTTTCATGATGTTACAAGTGCTAATTCATTTTTTTACTATTTTTTTGTACTTACATGGATATGATATGATATGTGATTCATGATTTGTATTGATATGATATGTCTTCTATTATATATATATATATATATATGAAACAATTTGACACTTATTTTCCTAATTTTTTATAAATGTTAAAAAAGGTGAAATTAAACTATTTTTACATTATTTGGATATAAAAACTGTTAAAATATTGTAATACATTTTTTCATTAATGTTGAGAATTTTTGGATTATGGTTCATAGACTTGATATAGAATTCCTGGGTGAGAACCAATTGAGAATATTAGATCACACACTACATACCCCTTCGACGGTGTGCAAAACTAGTTATATCATTCAATGCAGGTGAGGAAAGATGTAGTAGTGAGGTGGTGAGGTAATATGTTATATGAGATGGGTAACTGGTTGTTAGATGGTGTGAGTTTGACCCTGATATCACATGGGGTAGATGGGTTTTTCTACATTTGATGTCCTTTGTGGTTGTAATTTTACTTATATATTGTTTCTAATCTTGGGTTGTTTTGTTTAACTATTTTTTTTGACTTATGGATTATGATTATCTATTCTATTGTTGTCCCTCTTATAATTATATGTAACATGTAGTTGCATCAATTTGGATGAAATAATTTCCTTTATTTTTTGTTTGATGATCCGATGATAGTCACCAACTAGTGGGTATTAGGAACACAATTCGAGTATGTGTTGGATCGGGTTGGGTATAACTTTGAGGGGGTATTTTTGTAAGTTCTTCACACATGTGGTTACCCTATCCCAGGACCACATCTCCTCCAAAAACCTTTTATTAATTTTGGACATTTATAATTTAATTAACTGTTCATATAGGAAACACCATGGAATAGACATAATTACCTAATAGTTTTATCCCACCATTCTTAAGCCTACATTATGGTAGAATCTCTTTATCCATTTATAGAACCTTATTAGCACTCAACCACCCAATTCCCAACCACCACCATAACCAATTATAGTATCATTGATCTATCACTATTTCTGAATGTTGTAAAACCCCATTAAACAATATCACTACAGAATCATTGGGTACACATGCATACCAATTTGGGATCCCCATTTTACCCAGGGTTACCATACCATATTCCACACCTAGAGAAATTCCTAGATTAATGGGAATTATTGTTTACATGTTTTCAACATAGAGATATACCATCCACCATACCTTAGGCTATCCCTAACTAACACAACATTTCTGAACCATGTTTATCAGCTCGCACACTATGGTCTGACACCATACCGACAATGAAAACATGATTTCTACCTCGACCATATCTACTGAGTGTTACACTATGGTGAATCCCAAGGATCCCAAAATCCCATTTACCACCCAAGAACACATACAAGCATAAATAAAAATTAATTCCACTACATTACATTTTGAATGTAAGAATTTTCAGAAAACCATAAACTGATGTGTTTCACGTGATTCGTCCACTACAAATCTTATATGGAAATGAGAGAAGGTAACTAGGGATTTCATAATAGGAATTATGAAGACTTATAAAGGATATAACCCAATTTAATTTGTAGTTGATTTAATAATGATGTTAGTATATTTTATTTCTGATGTATAACCTTTCTATCTTGATAAAAATTCTAGGATATACATAATGTAAGTGGTAAGGATTCACAAAGTACCATAATACACTATATCTAATTAATATATGAGGTTCATATAATTTTTTAGAGAAGTATTTAGGAAGAATTATGTACAGATATGTGCTTATGAATTTATTAAAATACTTAAACTAATGGAAAATCTAAATAAACCATTCAATTCCTTTTAGGTATATTGAAATCTTATTCAATTCATTCAAAAGAGATTGGGATAAAATCCTTCATTTGGTAGTTTTCTATTAGAAAAATAGTTTCCATTCCTGAATTCTAAAGAAAAAATATGATTCTTTACAACACCCCTATATTTTATTATATATTTATTTTTAATAATATTTATTTCTTTTATATATTTCAATATATATATCACAAAGTTTAAAGGAATCATGATTTTATATTAGAATATTACTATATAATTTGACCTTTATATTCTATCTAATGGATTATAAGATATGAGTTGTTGTAACTAAATTATGAAAGTTTATGTCTTACAAATGTATAAATTGGATTATTTTGATATAAATTAGATTTAAATGAAAATAAAATAAATTAATTGAAAAAATAGATGTTTTAAAAAAATGGTTTTGTGCACACAATTTTTTTAATCACAATAAATTAAATTAATATATTTTTATGAATTATTTTAATTAAAATATTATATAATATATTCAATAAAATTAATTATCATTCATCTAATGAATTTTTTTATCATAATGGAAGGAGAATAAATCAAAATTTTTTCCTAATATTAATTTTTATAAAAATAAATTTTTTACATTATGTGCACATATTTAAAACTGAATTTATACCAATGATAAATATTTAATGTTAAAAAGCGGATTCCATATTTGGAATTATACTTATTAATGTTAATTAATAATTCCAACATAATTTTTCCCATAATGAATATTTTTCATGGTAAATTCATGTTACCATGGTAAGGGATAAAATTATTAAAAGAGGTGGTAACCTAAGAGATAAAGATTAAAATATAAAAAACACATTATTTTATTTTATAGGATTATTTTAATTAGAATTTATCCTTCATATATTTGATTATTTTTAATTTTTGAGATAATTTAATTGATTTAGAAAAAATATATACAATGAAATTTCACGTATTTATATATTTTTTACCAAACTGACTTATAAATGAGAACCTCATATCCACCTTTAGTGACACCACATTATCCATTTTTATAAATAAAATTAATAATAAATACCCTATAAAAATATTTATATATTACGTTGAGGTTATTTTCTTCCCAATATACACATCCAAGAATCCTTTAGATGCTCTTCAAAGGAGGATACCCGAAGAAGATGTATATGTTATTATCAGTCATTTTATTATTTAGTTCTTATTAGCCCTAATATAAATATTTTAAAACCATAATAACCTGGTGGAATAATTATATTAAAAATAATAATATATTTTTATTTTTGGGATATATCTTTTTTATATCTCATTATCATCCATTCGAAAATGATAATTTTGCTTATATGTATGCGTGGACTACAACTTCCACAACGTGATATGATTTATTTTCACATCATCCATAAATGAAGTAAAATTTGGATAGATCTAATTAATAAATATTATATATATTATATGTTTATAATTTTTTATTGTTTAATTATTATATACCGTTCTTTTCTTCCATCCATCCAAAATAAAAACATAACCCATGTGTATGTGTGTACTATTGCCTCCACGAGGTGATGTAATTCATTTTTCATCACGAATATGTATGTATGATTATAAAAGTTTATATAATTAGTAAAAATTATAATTATTTAATTCTTAATATTATTTATATAATGAAAAAATTGAGAATATGCAAGGAATGGAACCATCAATTGGATACATGCATGGAAAATAAACAAGTTTTAACCTGAATGTTCATTTTAATAAAACAAATTTAAATAAAAGAATAATTGAAAATTATAAAGAAATTATCAATTGAAATTTATATATTAGTTTATATCTGAAATATATTTATAATAAAAATATTGCTTTATAAATGTTTGGGATGTGTACAAAGCAATTCAGTACTATAGGTAAGGGTTTATATTAAAATCTCATTTCATTTCATTACTCATATTGTTGAAATTATATTAAGGGGTTTTATATTATACTTATCCTTTAACATCATATATTTCCAAATAATTTGGTTATTCATGTACATTTTATATATTATTACCATTTTCATCTCATTGGTACTTAAAAATATCTCGAAAATGTTTTTAAGAAAAAATTATCTTATTCCCCCTTTAGCCGACATACATTTCCTTCCATACCCAATTTATATAAAATGAATTCAATGATATTATCTTCTATGATAAATTTATTATTTAACAAAAATTTTAACCATAGTTCAATTTATTAAATTGAATATTCTTTTAGAATGAGGTACTTTTGACTTCTTCCCAACAGTGTGAATGGAATAATAATATTAAAATTTATTTAGTGAATGGATTTTCTATATTCATCAAAATTATTTTATTTGAAGAATTATTTACATTTTAAATGATTAATTTCCAAGGAATTATTTTTCACAATATGGTTTTTCTATTTTGTTTTGAATGATATTTAAGGAAAATTATATTTTTTCTATTTTCAAAGAAGTGCTCAAATTCTCTTTTAAGTGTATTTTACGTCTATGTCAACCTACTTTAATGATTGTTATGATTCACTTTGGATATGATATTATGATAAAATCCACATAATTTCTATAGATGTGTTATGATGATGATGATCTAAGGGTTATTCTATGAAACTTTTTTCTTTTCCATTGGTAAATTATGTTACGATGAAATGTTTATAAAACATATTTCCTTTCGATGGGGTTTTCTATGTTGAAATAAATAATGAATTTTTGATCTCATGGAACAAATATGTATTCTAAAACAACAAAAAATTAGTTTGAATTAATACTATTCATGATATCATTCATGATAAAAAACATTTATTTTTAATATAATTTTGGTATTCTATAATAATATAAATATTTTAATTTTCCCATTATAACATAGCCATAAAATTGATGGGTATAAATATATGTAAACTAAACATGAAATATTTGAATAATATTTCTAGTTAATAAAATTATATTGATTAATTATTAGGAAATAAACCCTCAATTTTAAGTGAATTTGATTTATGATTTAAAAATACATCATCTTAATAAGGTGTTTTTTTGCATCTTATACATTTAAATTATAATTAATTTATGAAAATTTTAGAAATGTTATTTTACAAAATTAAATTATTTTTTAAATAATCACATCAAAATTAAAATAGGTTGAAATTATTGATTTTATTTTGAAATGATTCATTTTCTAGTGAACATAGGAAAATAAAATTTTATAAAATATTTTCATTTTTATTAAATAAAGTATTTTTAAAGAATATTTATATTATGGATTTGGTATTACTATGAAATATGATCCATTTTATTTATAATAATATTGTTAATCCCATTTTAATCTGCAGTATTCATGATTTTGATAACAAATAATTTTTAATATTAATAAATTTTTTTTAAAAATTAAATTCCACTGAATTTTGTTGATTAATAATAAAAATAAACAATGAATCTTCTAGAAATTGAATTTGAATAAATAACTCCACATTTTTAATTATGTGGTTAAAATATATAAATATACCCCTTTAATTTAGGGTCATTATGAATAGTAATCATGATAAATAGTTGTTTCCTTCATAAGGTTAAAATATATAGAACATAGTGAAAATATAAGATAATAATTTAAAACAACTGTATCACTTTCCTTTAATACATTTTATGAATTTTCATGACAATCATCGGCCAAAATTTTACATTTTTTGAAATTTTGTGCCATTTCTCTTTGAAGATGACATATATTATATTATGTAAAAAAATACAAATTTTCACTCCCTTTTATTTTTAAAACTCATTTAGTTTTCATGGGGTTAAAAAGAGGTTATAGTAAGTTATTAATTTTTATTTTTAATAAAAATAAAATATTTTAAGATTAATTATTTATTTATATTTTTTATTGATGGTTTTATTACCTTAAATTATTACACAATGTCGACATAGTGGTAGTGAAAACTCTAGGGTTTTTTTTAAAAAACATTCGGAAACATTAAAATAATTATGTTTTGGATGAATTTTTAACTCCTATATTTTTCCATATAATGTATTTGACTATATATTGTAATATTTTCAAGACCATTATCATAGACGGTGCGTGATTCTAAGGAATGGTTATCCCAAAATTAATTTTTTAAATATATTGAAAATCATGCTCAAATAGTTTTCTTGAAAAAGAGGACTAAATTCTAAACGGTGGATTGGATAAAAAAATTTATACTTTAGTATAGAACAAAGAATTTCTTTTACCATAGGTGAGACAATACCATGGGGCGTGTCAGATGCTTGGTTTGTGTGCTGTTGTGGGAGAATGACTATATAAATTATTTAAATTCATATAATTTATTTAATTAAATTTTGTTGACCTAGAATGGTCTATAAATAATATGGTATAAAAAAATAACCCATTTTCCAACATAACCCTAGTGATTTTGGAGAGACCATTGGAGGATATTTCTTAAATGAACCACCACCGGATCATGGATCATCAATTGATGTACAATGGGCCTCGAGGATATCACCAACGAAAATAGTTCGAATTTGATATTCATTAATGATCAATCTAGTGTTAGGTGTGAAATTTGGTTTTTGTGGTTTACCCCAAATTTTCTTATCTTATAATGATTTAAAATGAATTTACTGTTGGATTGATTCGTGGATTGATCATATTGTTGGAACAAATTTATTTCCGGTGAATTTGGGAGAAATTGATTTTTTTATATTCATTCTCCAATCTAATGGAAACAAATCAATTATGACGCAAAAATTGAAAAGCATCATGCCTCTCTTTTTTTTCTTGGTCTCCTTCCACCATTATTCATTCATTCATCACAATCGTTAATTTTGGATGGTGGTTTGAAAAATACTGGATAATCAATCGTTGTGCACCCGTTTCCTGGCACAATAGATTGAAATAAACAATTTGAGTTTGGGTCGATGACAGGATCAAGCTATGACAATAGTGATAATGTATTGGGTCATTTGTGTGTATTATTGGGCGTTGTTATGATTTTTGAGCTACATGATGATTTCTATGAAAACAGGACTGCCAAAAATCAGGTATCTGGTGACCATCGAGTGTGGTTGACCCAGAAGTGAAATCCACTTGTGTGATTTTAGGTCGATTTAGATGAACCAGTGATGGGTTTGAAATAATCTTTATTAACCTACATGTTATATAAAATTATGAACTACATGGGATATCTTTTAGGAACACATGTCATGTATGGGCCCCTAGCTGCAACAAGTGTGTTCCTTGTTTAGTTATGTAACACGTGGTGTGTGACCCCTATCACATGACGTGTGACTTGTCTTCACGACATGACATGTATCAAAAAGGATACATGGAAATAAAAACACAAACATGGAAAGCAGTACATGGACACATTCAACAATACACAGACGCAGTCAAAAGTACATAGGGTCAGACACTACATGTACCTGGATACATACAGGAGGATAGGCTGCGATCAATGTGTTGAACCCTATGAAGAAGAGACATGTTGTGTACTATTATTACTGTCTGTATAATTGTTAAAATATGGGGTAAATTCATTTTCCTATTCAACTTAGACATGTTTTAGGAGGTTATATTCCCTTGATCCGCGTCTAAATGGTTTATCTTAGAGTTACATTTGATATAATAGGATGGTGATCCAAGGTACATCAATCTTCGATATATTTTTTGGAATCCCTCCATGTTGAAGATATATCCTATATCATCATCATTTCCCCCTGTTTTTTTCTTCATATAGCCGTTGTAATGCCCTGACCCCACTTACCCGGAGTCGGTGCCTTATTATATAACATTGGAATGATCACCAAAGATCATGTCCCGAAAGACCGATTAGTTTAGTAGCCTTGGATGTACTAGATACATTCATAAGGTTTATATTACATTATAAAATGAAAAATTACAACAACATGGTCTCCATAGACATCACTGTTATCCCATAGACTATCCCTGTTGGTCAGTCATAATATACTTTTTTGCATCCTGGGAAAAATAAAACATAGAAAGGGGTTAGCTTAGATGCTCAGTAAGGATAACAATATAGCAAAAACTTTCATAAATAAGCATAAACATTTAAGGCAATGTATAAAACTAAAACAAAAGACTTTTCAACATAAACATTATCATAATATGGAAAATATAAATCAAAATAATTTCATTTTCTTACTCACATGGATATTCTACTAGTCATATAATCACATGAAATATCAATAGACACTTTCATAATAATGAAATTCATAATGCCAGACTTTCCTAATCACATAGTCAAGGCCTTGTGCCAAGACTACAAATAAGATTTTTTCAAGGCCTTGTTCCAAGACACTAGTTTGTCTCATGAGACCTACCAATGCATCGAGAGGTTATAATGGGCTCCACCCATCACTTACTATGTCTAATGCATTCCTCATATGAAAATGTTTAAACATAACATAAACATTCATATTAAAACTAACATAAGAAATGTCAATACATTATCCATAAACCATTAATGGTATATAAATAACACATCCATAGTCAAACATATCACAAAACCTTCAATACAATATGGATGTTTTGTATCATAATAAATCAACATCAAATAATCTTAAAATCCATCAAAGGATGTTGACATAGATGAAATCAAAACATTTTTTTAGAGAAATATCTCTTCCTATTTTGGAATCATTTAAAAGTCTTATAATATTAAATGAAAAAATTAATTTTGAAAATATTCTTATAATCTTGTAAGGGAAGCTTCAATGATGTTATAACAGTGGAAAATAGCCGCATCCGCCGTATAAGTTAAAAAAGCATTCTTACCTTAATTTTGTCGAAAAGGTCATAAAGTACCTTGTTTGGAAGACGGTAGAAAGATTCCTTTCAAAGCATTTTATAAAAATTAAAATAAGGGTATAAATGAATTTAACTAATAGTCTAGTAAATTGTAAAAATGTTTTGAAATACATTCTTAATAAAAATGAATGTGGATGATAAAGATGTCCTAGTAGATACTTACGTAAAAACAACCACGTATAATAAAGAGATTGTGAAATAAACCCTTATCTTGTAATTTTCCTTGGTCGAGGTTAGGTTAACCTCCTTTATAATTCTGAAATAATTGTTATTAAATTATTCAATAATCATATACATTAATATGATATCATATATTATCTTTTAACATTTCATTGTTAATAATATCTTAGTATTATCGTCGTTTCGTGTGTTAACTGATTCTTTTTCCTTTATATGATTTCTTATGTAAGTTATGTTTGTTATGGATATGATGCATCTTATTCATATTCAGAATGATATTAATTCATTAAAAATTATTTTAAATCATCTAATGAAAATTAGTCTTGATGTATACGATGGGGAATGAATCTCATTACATTCGTGGAGACAGTAATCCGTACGTACGCACGAGCGATAATATCATTCTTTTGATATTAAAATAATATATAATTGGATGGTATATCATATATACAGAATAAATTTCAAGTTATATTTATTATTTACATCAATTACACATCATTAATATACCCATCAAAATAATAATGTATTGAATAACAATTACACCACGACGTGGTGACGGTAATCCGTACGTACACACGTATGGTGACATGTCATTCAAAGGATGGATAGAATAATGAATATGGTTGTACCATATTTATAATAACATCACAGTATATATAATGTACTGGAGTTATTATTTTATAATGTAAACAACAAAGAAAGAGGAACTGGAAGAAGAAATGAACTTGAAAGAGGTGATGAAATATTTACCTCTTCTTTGGGTTCTTACTTTTGATTTGATCAAAAGGGCCCCATAAGTTGGATTTATGACTAAAAGAAGGCCTCTAGAACGAAGGGAGGACAGTTTAGAGGGTATTTGGGCAGGGGTTGGCCGAGCCAAAAGGATTTGAAGGTGTGAATTAGAGAGAAGGGGGATTTCCCTTTTTATAAGAGGAGTGAGGGGCACCTTAGGAAAATATTTAAATATTATTTTATAATAAAATAATATTCGGTTTACAATGGCTCCAAAATGAATTATTTAAAGACTATGGTGGGTATGGGTATAAAACCACTCAACCAATAGGTTTTAGACATATTTGGGTCACTATATTAACTTTATCTTTTAGATTAAACTCTTAGTTAAATATTTTGACATTTACCATGTCTCTTTGTATTTTTATATTATATGGTTAATATGGTTAATAAACATACTATATACTTCCAAGATAACCCCAAGTGGTTAATTAATGATAAACCTATCATTATAAAAGTATTTTGGCCAAAACATGAATTTTTTGGAATAGAATATCAATTAATAATATAATATTTGTTTTAAAAACTCTTTTATGTTAATTTTGACACTATTTAGTATTTTTTTTGCTAATTTCATAACAAAATTATTACTTAGAACAGAATTCATATAACCAACCCTAACATGTAATATTAACTTATAAAATTAGTGTAATTCATAAAAATTCTCAAATTACATTTATTTGGATATTTATAATATCAATTATTTTAATATTTTACTAATTAGGTAATTACTGCATCATCATTGTGTCATAAATAAATTAAACTATTTAATGTCTAAAAAATATAGATAAACTAACATTATGTATGATATATTTTTAGTTTCTAATGAATATTTATAGTCTAATTTATCTTACGTGTAACCCTATATGAAAAATGGTGTAGTTATTAAACATTGAATTTAACACTTTTAACTCTTCATTGAATTAAATAATAATAAATGTAATAATCTAATCCATGTGGACCTCAAAAATCATATTTTATTCCTAAGGTTGTTTTTTGTCGAATTACACTTATCTAATAGAATTAGGACATGTGTTAGGGTAATATTATTATTATTTTTACCCTTAATTACCCTATTTATTTTTAACCGTGGTTAATAAAAGTAAAAAGTTACTATTCACCAAAAATTATTTCCATCTTATTGAACTACATTTTACTTACTGATATCAACTGTGTCTCTCATATTTTTGAAATTCAACTCACAAAAGTGGTAAAATTAAGTTTTATGTAAATTTTCAAATGCTCCTAGGAGGTGGGTAAAAGACAGTAAAAAGTTCAATAAAATTTTTATATATCTAAAATTATTATAAACTGACTCCAATGAATTAAATTGAACTTATATAGGTTTTATGTATCTATTTTGACCTAAAATAAATTTTATTAAAATAAATAATTATTTAAATAAAAATTCGGTTTTAAACTATAACTCAGTGTTTTCAATATTCATCAAATATTGAAAATTTTCAGAAAAATACCAAAAATTCACCTTAAGCTAATTTTGAAATTCAGAATTCAAAAATTAATTCTATTTTATGAATTTCAAAACATTTAAATAGCATTAATTAATTTAAAATTAATTTCCGTTGTCAAAACCAAAAAGTATATTTTTAAGAAATTATAACTATCAAAAGATTGACACTTGTTTATTTTCAATTTCAATGTGAAATTACTTACAATGAACATCATTTGATTATATGGTAAAAATATAATATAATTATACATACAAAACATTAAAATATATAATTCAATAATATAAATTATTTTGATTAAAAAAGTTGTTTTCAGTTAAAATATAGTAATTTTCACTATTCACCCAAATATGAATGTTATCAGAAAAACACAAAAAATTTATTAAAACTAAATTATTGTGTCCCAATAATAAATAAGAAGTTTATTTTTCCAAATTTAATATATAAAAGTTTCAAATATTGGATTTAAAAATGGTTCTCTATTAAAAGGTGGTAAAATTACATTTTTTGAAAAATAATTCTTTTATCTGAAAAAATGAATTTGTTCTTAAATTATGTCTAAGAAACTCATAATATGTATTATAATATTATAAGGATTATATAAAGTTCATAATTCAGTAAATACTATCAATATCCACTTTTGAACGGCTAGTTTGGTAATTCGTGGTGTGTTTGAACTCAGTGTTGTGTGTAATGCACGTTATTGCATTATTTTGAAGAAATATCATATTGTGAAATCTTGGGGAGTTACATTCTTAACTCATTAAATAAATTTCATCCTAGAAATTTGAAATTGTCCATTGAAAATAAAAGGTTGAAAATAGAAAATACCTTTTTGGGAAAACCCACATCGGAAATTGGGTTAATAAAATTTAGTCTTAATAAGAGAAAAGGGGGATTGAAAAAGTCACCATCAAATTATGATATCAATTAGGAGAACATTGGTGGAAATTAGAGACACATAATTGATGGAAAAACGTAAATATTTATATGGAGTGATGAGGTCATCAGTCACAAACAATTGTAGAATTGAGGGCCTCAAAGCCATCAATCTATGATGATTTAAAATATCATCGGATCAACAAAACATAAGGTATTAGGATAAAAAAAATTTTGTTTTAAGATCCCTTACATAATTTTTAAGAATTAATTTCTTCATAGAAAAAGAGAAGACCAAAATATATACTTGACATGTAGAGTTACATCCTTTAACTAATTTCTACCACATACTCATCTTTCACTCTAAAAGATAATAGAACATAAAAATATTCTATTTATCTTATTTGTATAGGGTTCCAAACAAAATAAAATAACAATTCATCTAACAAACCTTTAAAAAACTAAATTATTCAATATGGGACACCACGTGGGCTCGTGGTAGGTGATACACCCTTGTCGCCCTTCAGTTGTGGGTTCAAGTCTCACAGCATTGCCGGACGCGACGGGTTGCCGGCCGACCTCCGGGTTGTCATTTTTATGGAAATCCAAAAATAATCTCAAACTAGACTTATCCAAAATACTTCAGTCTAAGATCACAGTCCAATATTTATAAGGAAGGAAAACACATTGAAGATCCTTTTTTCCACGTAATAACATGTGAACACCTTCATCCCATATTCTTTAAAAACACTGCAACCTCCGGAATTACCATAAAACCTTATTGATTACATTCATTCTCCCTTGTTCCTTATAGAAGACTGCATATATTCCTTCTATCCAAAAATGTTGTAAACTCCAAAAACTATGGAATATACAAATCATTAATCAGTTTCAAGGTAGTCATGAATATCCAATATAATTTATCCAAATCAATCCTGTATTTTTCCAAAATCACTACATCAGTATCATAACCATATTATGTTTTATCTTTCTCTTAACCATATATTTTCCAAAAACTTAACCTGCTATTGAGTCACTTTTCTTTGTTCCACACATTCTCAAGTCCTTAATGAAATAGTACTGCATCACAATCCTTATATACTCTATAATTCTTATAACATGTACATCATTAATACAATACTAAAATGACACAATACATTAATAACAACTTAAGAAATATAATAATTCCTCTTCATCATCTGTAGTATCATAACTTTATTATTTTCCAATAGCAGCATTTGGGGTATACTCTGATGATTTGGACATTGATTCAAATAGTGTCCCAACTCTTTGCAGATGAAGCATTGTACATTTGAATCTTTTTTCTTACCCTTGAAATCACATACTTAGTGTCCTTTTTCTCCACACTTATAACAAACTCCCATTCCCTTTATGAATTTACCAAGGTGATTCTTTCCACAGTTATCACATATGGGAAACTCCTTCTTTTCCCTCTTTTGTTTATCCATCTTTCTCTCTTTAATCCTTTTCTTCTCTTGCTTCCCTTCAATTCCATAGGACTCATAGAATTCTTTACTTATCTTATTAACACAAGATACTATTTCTGAATATGTTATGAATACATGGGAGACTATTTCCCTTCTAAATGTTGGATTAATACCATGAAATATATTATCCTTCTTACTCTTTGTATCATATGTATTGCTGGAGTTCATATTCCTTCTACTGGGCACCATTTCTATACAATGGCATACACTAGGTCAGTTTATGAATTTCAATGTATAATTCCAAACATGTAAGACACCAAATTTAAATTGAAAAGTTTATGTAAATAATCCATAATCTTAAAAAATATTTTCTTTGAGGAGGTATATACTCGTAAATTCTTCATAATTATTTGTAAAGAAAATTAGAGTTATCCTTAGCATATCCCCCGGGAGTGTCGTAACCAAGGGTACAGCAAGGCCCATTGTCGTGCACTAGTTCCCATTAGAGTCTAGATCAAAGAGGTGTTTTGGTTTTTACCCCTAGGTACATCTGTTCCAGAGCCGGCACTAATTTTTCATATCCAGATAGGGATATATTTCTTAGAAAACTCACAAAATCTCTACAATACCAAAATTATAGAAAGTTCTTCTATAGTAATCCTCAAAGTCGATCTTATGGCTATGTTCTCTAATCAGAGTTTATCTAAATCATGTTTCTAAGGTTTTTACTAAACTTACTCTGATACCAATTGTAACGTCCCAACCCCAGTTACCCTATGTCAGTGCATTATTACATAACATTGGCATGATCACAAATGATCAAGTCCCGAAAGACCAATTAGTTTTGTATCCTTGGAAGTTCTAGATACATTCACAAGGTTTACATTACATTATAAAATTAAAAACTACAACAACATAGTATCCATAGACAACACTGAGTTCCTATAGACTATCCTTGTAGGTCAGTCATAATATACTTTTTCAGATCCTAGGAAAAATAAAACATAGAAAGGGATGAGCTCAGATTCTCAGTAAGGATAACAATATTGTGGAAACATTCATAAATAAGAATAAAAATTTAAGGAAATTTATAAAACAAAAACAAAAGCCTTTTCAACATAAAATTCATTATAATATGGAAACTATAAATCAAAATAATTCCATTTAATTACTCACATGGATATTCTACTAGTCGAATAATCACATGCAATATCAATAGCCACATTCATAATGATGGAATGCATAATTCGAGACATTCATAACCACATTGTCAAGGACTTGTGCCAAGACTACAAATATGATTCTTCCACAACCTTGTGACAAGACACTAGTTTTTCTAATGAGACCTACTGATGCATCACATAGCTATAGTGAGTGCCACACATCACTTACTAAGTCCAATGCATTCCTCATATGAAAAGGTTTAAACATAACATAAAAATTCATATTAAAAATAACATAGGAAATTTCAATACTTTATCCATAAACCATTAATGGTTTAAAATAAAAAATCCATAGTAAAACATATCACAAAACCTTTAGTAAAATATGGAAGTTTTGTATCATAATTAATCAACTTCAAATAAGCTTAAAATCCATCAAAGGATGTTTACATATATGAAATCAAAAGCTTTTTAGAGAAATATCTCTTTCTATTTTGAAATCATTTAAAAGTCATATAATTATAAAAGAAAGAATTTATTTTGAAAATATTCTTATAAGATTATAAGGGATGCTTTGACGATGTTATAACAGCGTAAAATAGTGGCAACCACCGTATAAGTTAAAAAAACATTCTTACCATAATTTTGTCAAAAAGGTCATAAAGTACCTTGTTTGGAAAATGACAAAAAGATTCCTTTCAAACCATTTTATAAAAAGTCAAATAAGGGTATAAATGAATTTAACCAATAGTCTAGTAAATTGTAAAAATGTTTTGAAATACATTTTTAAGAAACATGGATGTGGATGATAAAGATGTCCCAGTATAAACTTACGTAAAAACAACCTCAGATAATAAAGAGATTGTGAAATAAACCCTTACCTTGTACTTTTCCTTGGTCGAGGTTAGGTTAACCTCATGCATAATGGTGAAGTAATTGTTATTAAATTATAAAATAATTATATACATTAATATGATATCATATATGATCTGTTAACATTGCTTTGTTAATAATATCTTAGTATTATCGTCGTTTCGGGTGTTAACTAATTCGTTTTCCTTTATATGGTTTGTTATGTAAGTAATGTTGGTTATGGATAGGATGTATATTATTCTTATTCAGAATGATATTATGTCTTTAAACATTATTTTTAATCATCTAATGAAAATTTGTCTTGAATGGATATGATGGGGAATGAATCTAATCGCGTTCGTAGTGACAGAAATCCCTACGTATGCACGAGCGACAATATCATTATTTTGATATTAAAATAATATACAATTGGATGGTATATCATATATATAGAATCATTATCATGTTATATTTATTATTTACATCAATTACACATCATTATTATACCCATCCAAATAATAATGTATCGTATAACAATTACACCATAATGTGGAGACGGTAAGCCGTACGTACGCACGTATGGTGACATGTCATTCAAAGGATGGATAGAATAATGAATATGGTTGTAACATATTTATAAGAGGAGTGAGGGGAACCTTAGGAAAGGATTGAAATATTATTTTATAATAACATTATTTTTGGTTTCTAATGGATCCAAAATGAATTCCTTAAAGGATAAGGTGGGGATGGGTCAAAAACCACTCAACCAATAAGTTTTAGACATGTTTGGGTCACTATGTTAACTTTATCTTTTAGATTTAACTCTTAGTTAAATTGTTTGACATTTACCATGTCTCTTTGTATTTTTATATTATATGGTTAATAAACTTACTATATACTTCCAAGAGAACCCTAAGTGGTTAATTAATGATGCACCTATCATTATATAAGTCTTTTGGACGAACCTTATATTTTTAGGAATATAATATCAATTAATAATATAATATTTGTTTTAAAAACTCTTTTATGTCAATTTTGACACTATTTGGTATTTTCTTTTTTTTCAAAATTCATAACAACATTATTACATCGAAATTTTTTTATCTAACCAACCCTAACATGTCATATTAACCTAAAAATTTAGTGGAATTTATAAAAAGTCTCAAATTACATTTATTTGGATATTTAAAATATCAATTATTTTAATATTTCACTAATTAGGTATTTACTGCATCATCATTGTGTCATAAATAAATTAAATTATTTAATGTCTAAAAAATATAGATAAAATACCATTATGTAGGAAATATTTTTAGATTTATAATTAATATTTATAGTTGAATTTATCTTATGTTTAACCCAATATTAAAAATGGTTTAGTTATTAAACATTGAATTTAACACTTTTAACTCTTCTTTGAATTAAATAATAATAAATGTCCTAATCTAATCCAATTGTACCTAAAGGATCATATTTTATTCATAAGGTTGTTTTCGGTCGAATTATACTTATCCAATAGAATTAGGACATGTTTTAGGGTAATAATAATATCATTTTTACCCTTAATTACATTATTTACTTTTAATCGTGGTAATTAAAAGTAAAAAGTTTCTATTCACCATAAATTATTTTCATCTTATTGAATCACATATTAATTACTAATATCAACCATGTCTCTCTTATTTTTTAAATTCAACTCAGAGAAGCTTTAAAATTAATTTTTATGTAAATTTTCAAAGGCTCCAAGGAGGTGGGTAAAAGACGGTAAAAAGTTCAATAAGATTTTTATATATCTAAAATTATTATAAACTGACTCCAATGAATTAAATTGAAAATATATATGTATTATGTATCTATTTTGACCTAAAATAAATTTAAATAAAATAAATAATTATTTAAATAAAAATTTGATTTTAAACTATAACTTAGTGTTTTTCACTATTCATCAAAAATTGAAAATTTTCAGAAAAATACCAAAAATTCACCCTAAGCCAATTTTGACATTCTGAATAAAAAAATGAATTCTATTTCAAAAATTTCAAAACATAAACGTTTCATTAATTAATTTAAAATCAATTCCCATTGTCAAAACCAAAAAGCCTATTTTAATGAAATAATAAATACCAAAAGATTGACACCAATTTCAAAGTGAAATTACTTAAAATTACCATTATTGGATTAAATGTTAAAAATAAAATCTAATTATACTTCAAAACCATTAATGTTTATAAATAAACACTATAAATTATTTTGATTAAAATTTTTTTTTTTAATTAAAATATAGCATTTTCACTATTCACCGAAATATGAAAGTTATCAGAAAAACACCAAAAATTTATTGAAACTCAATTATTATGTCCCTATTGTATAGAAGAAGTTTATTTTTTCAAATTGAATATATAAAAGTTTCAAATATTGGATTTAAAAAGGGTTCCTTATAAAAAGGCGGTAAAATTGCATTTTTTGAAAAATAATTATTTTTTCTGAAAAAATGAATTTGTTCATACATTATGTCTTATAAAATCATAATATGGATTCTAAAATTATAAGGATTATATAAATTTCAATATTTAGTTAATACTATTCATAACATCTTTTGAACGGCTAGATTGGTAAGTCGTGTTGCGCTTGAACTCAATGTTGCGTGTAGTGAAAGTTATTACATTACTTTGAAGAAATAACGTACTATGAAATCTTGGGGTGTTAAAGTCGTGACTAATAATACAAGGGAATTAATACCCTACCAATAGGGTTATTCCAGATTGGGTTGCTGGTATACAACATGGCCTTAGGTGTGATCATCATCAGTTTATCTATCTCTTAGGCTTCCAACATGTACCTCTTATGTGATACATGATGAGAATGAAATATCATCTTTATGCCATCAGTACTGTCTAACTCATCAATTATTTTCTCGCATATGAGTGTTATTTAGAATCATCGAGCATGAATCCAAGGATAGCTTCATGGTTGTAATCTTTCCTTGATATTGGGTTTCTTATTTTAGTATAACATTATGTTCTTGTAATATAAGTGCTTGAAATAAACCTTTTATGGACTAAATATTATTCTTGAAACTAAATTATTTTTTATTTTCAGGTGTCCTACTAGTTATTTTTATACTCACACCTACAAAGAACTTCCGTGCATGTGTCTTGTCTTATGCAGATGACTGAACTTTTGATGGATACATAGAGGGGCTTGGACCAAGTGGAGCATAATGATCCATAAAGAATGAGTGTGTTCTATTTGTTACATTGATAGTATTTCTCACCCACATTATAGGTTGTACATGATTTTAGTTTCTTTTAGTGGACCAGTATTTGGCCCCTCTCTTTCTAGTAATTTTTTCACACTATAATGATGGGATTTTAGATGTATAAATTCTTTGATATTTATTTTTTAAAATTTAAAAATTGTATGGGATTGGAGATGTGTGTGTGTGTACAGGTGTATTAGGATAAGGCATTCCAGGTGTGTGGTATGCCTACTCAGCACTGGTCGATATCCCCTAGCCTATTGGAGGTTGGCTTGGGGTAGTCATTGTTTGGGTCCCATTGGGATGGTTCATGACAGAATGGTATCATATGAGTCATTTCAACAGTAAGACCCATGTCTATGATATTGGATTGGGTTTTAGGTAGATATTGTTATGTGTTTCATGTTCATCTCTCAGGCCATGGACTCTAGTTTTGGTGTCGTGTCTGACTTATCCATTCACCATGACTCCAACTCCATACTTGTCAACATTGAACATGTAGACATTGGTTGTAGGGAAAAAATTGCAACATTTTTCATATAGTAATGGGTTTTGGTTTCCATGTTCTCTTTCAGTAATCTCTCTAGATATACTCATTTATCATGGTACATCATGTCTATTTTTGGATGCCTCCATGGAATTTTCCAACTAGGATTCAATATTAGGATCACAAGGATAATTTACATACCATTATGGTTTTGATAAAAGGACATGTTTCAGAGTTGTTACCTCTCGGTGGATCACTATTCTTAACACAACCTTTCGAGCATTAAATGGTAAAATAAGTACCTATAGATGAGTTGTATTGGGTTAGTGTACAACATAAGTTTATGTGACATTGACCACTCTCTATTAGGGGTGATCTAGACCCACATGCGAAAAAGGTCTATCTTGAGGTGATGAAGTGAGCCTTTTATCTTATCAGGACACCTGTAGTCTAGGTGGTGGTGCTGGAAGAAATCATTCTTCATAGATCTGTAGGCTGATGGTGGGGCTTAGTTAACCACTCATATTAGTAGGTTACTGTTACATGGTAATATTTCAATAAAATTTTAAAAAATGTACTTTATCCTACTACGATGTGGGCTATGAACATCCACGCGTCTGTACAACTTCATCTGGGCAGTATGACTACATCTAAGTATTCATATATGGTTTTCCAAACTCTCTCGGTACTGGATGGATATGGTGTTTGATTAGTTATTTTTGTCTCTTTCCTTCATCTAAGAACTTTTTGGGGACCTCCAACTCATAATTTCACCCCAATACATTCCTAATCATATTAGGTTCCAAGAGTGTGCTTTGGTTGTCAATAGTTTCTTGTATGAGTAAACATTGATATTTGGTGTGGGCAGGAGAACACAAGAGAAGACACTTCCGTGGAATGGAGCTGATGATAAACATTGGGACCTGGATGTGTGTGAAATTTAATGAGATTATCCCACAATATATGGTATGTGTTTTAGTGCTCTTTGGATGTATCTAGTTATCCTTGAGAGAGGTGGGGGTACGCTTATGATAGTTATGGACCTCTTGCCTGAGGTTGTCCAACCTAACATGTGGTTGATAGATAGACGATGGATGGTCCACCTATAAATATGGAGTGACCAGAGTAGTATGCTCTATAGGGTCTAATTCATATAAGAGATGCTGAGAGAGTAGATGAACATGGTAGAAACTTTGAGTTATTACCACCACCACCACCAAATGGTTCCTTATAGGAACAAGGTGCTGCTTGTATATGGTAAATTATAGTATAGGCGGTCGAGGATTATCACAAAAAGGCTACAAGGATGATAAAATATTTTATAACTTACTTGAGGTACTAATATACACTGGTTTCATTCATTACTTTTTTCACTTATCCAGTTTAAGACATAGAGATTCTGGTTGATCCCTTATATTGACCCTTATACTCGGAGACTCCTGCTGGAGGAGGCTCAATAATCACACACTACTTTCAATAGAGTTACTTGACTCTTGGTGGAGATAATTTATTTTGGGATCTATTTGTATCCATAATGATACCTTATAACATTATATTAGGTATGAACTAGTTATCTATAGTTTATGTCAATATAGACTGTTTCACATGAAGAATATGGCGTGTACACAATGATGGGATAAGGTTTTATTTTTTTGGGGAAAGGAAAACCTAGATCAGGTAGGATGAGTTAATTCATATTATTTTGTAGCAGATTACACACATGATGGATATCATGACTCTTGGATCATTGGATTCTATGAGAAATCATTTTCCAACATTAGTAAATGTGTATAAGGACGTTATTCATGAGGAAATTCTAGGATTACCTCCACACAAGTAGATATATTCCATCATTAAAGTATACCATGGTATTACCATGGTATCTACTATATAATATCATATGTATTCCATAGATAATTTCTAGATGTGGGTGCAGTAGTAGGACTTTTATTGGAAGGGATTTTTCATGACCAATGTTTGACCCTAGGTAGCCCCATTGTTGTTATCCAAGATGGAGGATAATAAATTAGGGTTTTTTTTATTATCATAACCTAAACCATGTGACTATAAAGGAAAAGTGTCCACTAATATAGATTTCTGACATCTTTTACAAGTGTAGAGGGGCGATATGTTTCTTGAAGATTGAACGCATATCAGGTTATCATTAGCTTTGTGTAAGAGATGTGGATATACCAAATATGGAATTACAATTTCATTAGTGTCACTATGAGTACTTGGTGATTCCCTTTGGAATGAATAATTCTCTATATGTGTTCATGTGACTCATGAACATGATATTTCTACCTTTCCTAGACTGTTTTTTGGTAGTCTTCATTGATGATATCATAGTTTACGTGGCATCCAAGGATGATCACTCGAGAAACATAAAGATGGTTTTGGACTTACACAGAGGGGAACCAAATTTATTATATTCTATCTAAGTTCTCATTCATGATTTATGAGTTCTAATTTTGGGACATTTTATTTTAGGAGATGGTGTAGCAGTTGACCCGGCAAAGGTCAAGGAATTTTTATCATGGGAACCTCCCTAAATCATGATGAAGGGGTGGAGATTTTATGGGTTATCAGTACAATATTATATATTCTTACTAGATTTATCAAGGTTATAAGCACACTTGATAGATTTAACCCAAAATGGGAATCCTTTCGTGTGGAAAGAGAGGTCTTAGTAAGCTTTCTAGGAGTTGAGGTCTAGATTGACACACTCCAAAATTTAGATTTCTAGAGGAGGGTGTCGAGTACATTTTTTTCTGTGATGCATTGGAGACTGGTCTTGTTTTGATTTTAATGTTGAGTGAGGTGGTGATTTCCTATGGATTATGTCAGCTACAACCACATGAGCAGAACTACATAACCCACAATCTTGATTTATCAGTGGTAGTCTAAGTGCTCTAAATATTGATACAATACCTGATGGGGGACCAATTTATAATCCATTTTAACCAATAGAGTATCAACTATATCATTTTATAGAACAATATTATATTTAGAGGAAGTTTATGCCTATTTATCCACTAGGATTAGGAATTTAAGGTTTTCTATACTCTTGATAATGGGAATGTGGTAGTAGATACCCTCAACAGAAGATCTAGTTCACATTTGTTAAGTTAGGCATTATATTTTATGGCCTTATTACAGTTATCCTTTATAGATGGGGAAATATCATCATACATAAACCTATGGTTGTTATCCCTTCACATTTATAGTGTTTCATGGAGGCACAACTTGGTGATACAAACTATCACACCTTCTGTATTCAGATATCCATTGGATGAGCCCCTGAATGATTTAATGATGGTGTGGAGAAAGTCATAATTTTAATAGGATACATGATGGTGCCATTGATGTTTCATGAATTGGTTTTTATAGAGTTTCATACATATCCTATGGATGTACATCTAGGTGTGGATAATATATACCAAGTCCCACGCTGTCAGTTTTGGTGACCAATGATGAATAAGGGAGCTGAAGAGTTTGATTCATGGTTCCTTACTTATCAGTAAGTAAAGGATGAGAACTACGTTCTTTTGGTTTTATATCAAACCCTTGAGGCACCATTTTGGAAGTGGGATGGGATATCTTTTGAATTTATGATGGAGTTACCATGGGATTCCAGAGGACATGATTCCATCTGGGTGATCATAGACCAATGCACCAAGTCACCCCACATCATAGATATTCAAGTGCAAAGTTCATTTAAAATATTAGAACATGTATACGTGAAATAGATAGTCCGAATCAATGGTGTACCCTCAATGATCATTTCTGACAATGTTTCTCACTTCAAATCTCGGTTATGGAAGGGATTAATGCACAAATGTGGGACACAATTTTATTTGATCATATCGTTTCACCTCAAACATGTTTTCAGATGAATTGGATGTTTTTTGTCCAGGAGGATATGTCATGGGATTTCATGTCATACTTTGGTCATAGTTGGGAGGATTAATTACAATTGATGGAGTTTGTGTACGATGAAAAATAAAATTCTAATATTAGTATGGAATCATTTGAGGCTTTATAAAGCTGACACAATAGGTCACCAATATTCTAGAACAACCCATGAGTGTTCACACTATGGGACCAAAGTTGGTGCGAGCCACAAAATAGAAGGTAAATATCATCATGGAGATATGGAGGACTACAAAAAGAAATCATAAATCCTATGAGGAAAAAAGATAGGGGCCTCTGACGTTTGAGAAGGGAGACTATACATTCTTAAGGATATCACATCGACATGTGTTTTAAAGATATTTTCAGGGTGGAAATATATCTCCAAGATTAATTAGAACTTTCTAGATACCATGTAGAGTCTGTAAAGTGGAATACCGCTTATCTCTATTGTTGTAGTTAGAATGGAACATGATGTCTTCAATGTGTTGCAGTTGAGGAGCTATGTGAATGAATTTTATGCATTTTCAAATGGGGAAATATAGACATCTATGATAGAGATAAATTTTTAGAGTACTTAGTAATGATTGAGGATCAACAAGAGAGGAACCTTAATGCAAAGTGATTCCTTTAGTGTGTGTATTATAGCATAATGATAATCTTTATAGAGGCACCTGGGAGCAAGATACCTAGATGCATGATCAATACCCACATCTCTTTATGTATCTTTTTTTTATGTTCAGGATGTAAATGCCAAAGGTTAGGAGAATCTGATTTATTTTTTTCATGAAAATTCATTAAATACATCCAGTTATATTTTGGAGACCATATGCTGAGAAAACCGTTGCTAAAGGGACACACTATTTACTTCTATTACATGTCACGTGATTATTCAAAGAGGTATGGTAGCCCTTGTAATCACAATATAGGTAAAAGTTTTATTCTGGTATGTTCCCATCGTCCCTTACCTGAGGGTTTTGTATGGATTCTTGTCCTATGTAATTTGTTGATGATCCCATTAAAGGGATTCAGTCTTTGATAGGGTTGTTGTAATCCTTCCATGAGGAACATATTGAGATCCCCTAACATCATCATTTCCCTAGATGGTGTTATTAGTATTGTCATGACAAACACTATGTAGGAATTGGTCCCCTACATAGAATGTTAATCTAGATTTCGTTGTTGGTATACACCATGGCCTTTGGTGTGATCCCCATCTTTGTATCCATCTCTTCAGACGTCTAGTATTTTCCTTTTATAGAGATACCTAATGAGAACTACATCACAAATGGACTCCATTAGTGTTATATGACTTTTGGAGTGTGTTTCTCTTGATGATTTTTATCTAGAACCATAGAGAAGGAATCCTGGGCTAGATTTACTATTTTTGTCTTAACTAGAGACTATGTATCTACATTGAGTATATTTGGAATTTATTTTTATATATGACATTGCATATACCTCTGATGAGTTGACTATTATTCATGTTTCTATATGATTGGTTATTTCAGGGTGTGATACTGTGTATCATTATACTCACCCTTGATTTTTTGTTACCCACAAGTTTCATGTCTTATTCAGATGATTGATCTTTTGATGGGGTCTTTGAGGGACCACGACCAGGCAATGCCAAGTGATCCTGATAGACAAGGGTATGTTATGGTGGTTAAATTGATAGTAGTTCCCACCCCACATCCCTGTTTGGGCATGTTATTAGTTTATTTTTGCGGGATTGTATGTTACATCTTTCTTTATAGTACTTTTTTGTACTCTGATGGTGGTATTTTAGACGATTTTATTTATTGTTATTGGGGTTTTTAACATTTCAAAAATTTATTGGCATGGTGATGCACATGTGTACATGTAAATTAGGATAAGGACTCCCATGTGTGTTATATGGATACTCAGTTATGGTCTCCAACCCTTGTAATATTGGATTCAGGCTTGGGGTAGTCATGGTTTGATCCTCATTATGTCAGGTCATGACATAGTGGTATTAGATGTGTCAGACCTACTTTATAAAGGGAGTCTATGAGATTGGTAGTGGTTTTAGGTAAACATTTTTATGTGTTTTATTTTTGGACCTTAGGCCTAGTACATGCGTCAACTGACATATCCATTCACCAGGTCTATGACTCACTTCTTGTTGACTCAGCACATGTAGATACTGGTTCTAGGGAAAACATTGGTATGTGCATCATATAGGATTGCGTTGTGGTTTCCATGTCCTTATTTATTCAGATCTATAAATATAATCTTTTACCATGGTATCTATTATCTATTTCAATATGCCTATATGAAATTTTCCAAATAGGATTCATCATCAGGATCATGAAGATGATCCCCATAGGAAAGAGGCTTCTATATAGGGACATATTTTTGAGGTGTTACCCCCATGTGGTGCACCAATCATACCACCACCTCTCAAGTGGTAAATGGTACTAGAATTTATAGAAGATGAGGTGTGTATGGTGAGTGTGCATTGTGATTTTTAGTGACAGTGACACCTCAGGTTTAGTGGTGAGCTTGACTCACATGCAGATGTGGACCACCTTGAAGATGTGTCTTGATTCATTCATCTTGTCATGACACCTACAGACTAGATGGTAGTCTTGGTAGTGAACATTCCCTATAGATATTTCAGAATATGGTTGGATTTATTGACCTAGTTGTATGAGGAGGAGAATCATTCATGTTCATAGATTGAGAACTATTTTAGAGATTATTTTTATCCATATATATTGAGTTTTGTGTTCATATATGAGATTTTACATCTTCATTAGGGATGTATGAATGTGGATGAGTATTCATTTATGATAACCAACCTATATCAAAACTAGATGGATATGGTTCATTATTAGTTCTTTTGGGATTAGACCTTAAAAAGAATACTACACAGAGACAACCGTTCCTTTTTCATGACTTTATGAATTCATACCTATATTGAGGTGATATATTTTGCTTTGGCTATTAACTGCTTAATGGCTGAGTAGACAGAAACAATTGGTTTCAAAAATGGGCATGCATGAGAAGAGACTTCAATGGTAGGGAGTTGACAATATATACATTGACCTAGATGTGTGAGGCATTTCAAGAGGTGATCCTATGATAGTGGGTCAATGGTTTTAGGAACGTTGGATGGATTTAGTCATATTAGAGAGAGTCAATGATACTCCTGTGATAGTTAGTAGAATCATGCATGGGATTTTATGAACCAACATGTGGATGATAGAGTGATATTGGATGGGTCTCATAGGCATTGGAAGTGGTTGTATTTGGTAGGTCTATAGGGTGATGGAAAAGGAAAAGGATCTAAGAGAGCAGCTAGCAGAGGAACAAAATTTTGACTTCTTACCACCCCCACCACTAGGTGGTCCCTACATGGCTTAATAAGCTAGTGCCTAGGGGAATGTTCCTCTAATGGTGGTAGAGGATTATGACCCATATGATCAAATAATGGTACAAGATATGATATGTATCTTTTGTACCATATATTATGTTTTGATAGACTTAGGTGTGGGTAATTACTTTTCTTCCACTTCACTTTTTTCGGGACATAAAGATTCTGTTTGAGCCCTTAGCTCAGCCCTTATGCTTGGAGACTCATAATAAAGAATACATAGTGATAAAATATTATTACCTATAGTGTGAACTAACTCTTTGATGTGATGATTTACTTTTATATCTCTTTGTTGCAATAGTGAGGACAAGAAACACTATCACAGTTATGGACTAGTTATCTAGAGTTCATGCCAATATAGAATGTTTCAAGATGAGGATGTGGCGTGTCTATAAACATGGGATGAGGAATTTCATCATGGGTGAAAAGGAAACACAGAAGTATTTGGATAGGATCATGAAAATGTGGTTGCAACAGTTTACACACCATATTTCTAGCATGAACCTTGGTACACTTGATTCTACGAGCATTCAATTTTTTTGAATTAGTGGTAGAGTATAGGGATATAATTATTTAAAAATTATCAGGATTTCCTCCACATTGGGAGATAAAATTTTTCATTGATTTAATCCCTAGAAAACCCATGATATCAACACCAGCATATCAGTTGTATCCCATAATCATTCTCAAGCTGAGGGTGCAGTTGGCGAAATTGTAGAGGAAGGGCTTTGTCAGGCCCAATATTTCACCATGGACAACCCTAGTGTTGTTTTCCAAGAATCCAGATGTCCCATTGGTATTTTTATAGATTATTGTAAAAAAAATAGGTGATCTTAAATAACAAGTATCCAGTACCATTGATCGATTACTTCTTTGACTATTTGAGAGGGGAGCGATAGTTCTTAAAGATTGACCTTTGATCATGCTATCACCAGCTATGAGTACTTGATGAGGATATACATAATATGAAATTTTGATGTTTTCACAATCACTTTTTGTAAATGGTGATTCCATTCAGCATGAAGAAAGACCCATAATTTTCATAAGACTCGTGAACTAGATCATGCAACCCTTCATACACCAGTTTGTGGTAGTCTTTTTTAATGATATCCTACTGTACTCGATGTCTAAGGAGGTGAATATAAGGCACATGAGGATGGTAATAGACATTCTATAAGAGAACGTGATTTATAGGAGTCTCTCTAAGTTCCACTTTTTGATTCATGTGGTCCAATTTCTTGGACATGTTATCTCAACATACGGTGTCGTAGTGGACCAATCGAATGTTGACATAGTGGTAGCTTGGGAGACACCCAAGAGAGTGATGGTGGAGGATAGCATCCTTGGGTTGGAAGGATACTATTAGAACATTATTCATTATTTCCATATGATATAATCACCATTTAAATCATTAAATTGAATGTGTATTCCTTTTACATAGACAAAGATCTTCCATCAATATTTTTTGGAGCTGATAATGAGATTGATTACGGATCCCATCTTGGGATTAACATATGAGGGTGTCGAGTATGTATTTCAATGCGATGAGTTAGGGACCAGGATTGGTTGTGTTCTAATTCATAGTAAATCAGTGATTTCCTAATGTTCACATCAACTAAAACCAAATCATAAGAACTAACAGAACCATAATATTTAGTTAGTATCAACAGTCTCCACACTAATAATTTGTTGAAAATACTTGGGCGAGAGACTTATAATCTATTCCTACCGTAAGATTCCTAATTATATATTATCTCAAATGTTTATTTCCTCAAGATATAGGTAAAATGTACTGTGCCTATAGGATTATTACATCATATTTCTCAATACTCTTAGGAAGGGGAATTTGGTACCAGATTCCGTCATCATGAGATCGTGTTCATAGTTGTTAATTAAGGCATCAGAGCATACAACCTCATTAAATATATCATTTGTGGATGGGGATGGAAAATCCTACCTATATTAAATCTTGGCTAACCCTATGCTATTATAGTGATTCATAGAGTCACATCTTTTAGATACTTTCTAGGATAACCTATATATTAAGACATCAACTATATATGCTCTTAATGAATTTTCTAGAGGTGGGATCATGCCTTAAATTTCAATGGACACAAGATGGTAACAATGATGTTGCAAGAAGTTTTTTTGATGAAGTTTCTTGAATTTCCTTGGAGGTACATCTAGGTGTGGTGAATTTGTACTATTACTTATGACATATGTTTTGGTAGATATGGATGTTGAAGTGAGTTTCAAAGATTTTCTTTTGATGACTTACTTGTAAGTAAGTGAGGTCTGATCACCAGGTACCAACAAGTTTATCTCAACCCCCTGAGGTTCCAGAGAGGATGTGTTATAAGATATATATGAACATAATAAATGGTATTCCATGTACATACAACATACACAATTCCATCTAAGTGATTGTTGACTAACTCACCAAGCGGTCCCACTTCCTAGCTATTCGATAACAGAGTTCTGTTGATTGATTGGTGTGTTTGTATGTGTTGGAGATAAACTGACTCCAAGGAATTACCTTGATGATCATTTATAACCATGAGGGTCACTTTACATCTCAATCATGGGAAGGGATTGTAGGAGGATTTTGGGACCCATTTTTCTTCTAGAATAGTGTTTCACTCCCATTATGAATTCCAGATAGAGTGGACCATTTAGGTACTTGATGACATGATATGAGCTTTAATGTTAGACTTTGGTTATAGTTGGGAGGACCACCTATCTTTAGTGTATTTTACATACAGAAAAACTACCATTCCACCATTGGTATGGCACAATACAAGGCCTTTTTTGATCAAAACTATAGCTCACCGCTACATTGGACTATCCCACGAGAGTCTACACTTATGGTCAAAGTGTTGGTGTTATCTATGATAGAGAATGGGTAGATCATCCAGGAGATGATGAAGACTACAAAAATCCATTATAAATCCAATTTTGACAAATGATAGAGGCCTTTTTTGTTTGATGAGGCATACCATGTGTTTTTGGGGGTCTCACCTCGAAATGGGTTATAGATATTTGGCCAGGGAAGTAATCTATCTTAGAGATTCATTGGACCTTTCTAGATACTAAATAATGTTGATGAGGTAGATTATTTTTATTCTCTATATCTATAGTTAGACCATGTACATGACATCTTCTATGTGTCGCAACTGAGGAGGTACACACATGACACAAGACACATTATTGACTAGGGTGATATGGAAATTGAGGATCGAGATACATTTCCAATTTACCCAGTATAGATTGGTGATCTATAGGAGAGGATCATCTATAGGTGATCGATTCTAGTAGTGTCTGTATGCTGAAAGTACGAGAATATGTAGGAGAGTACCTAGAAGTGGGAGAGCCATATGTTTTCTCTATACCCACATATCTTTGTATGTATTCTATTTTTCATTCCAGGATGTAAATTTCTAAGGTGGGTAGAATTTAGCATCAACTTTTTTTCCATGTATTTCCAATGAATATATCTAGTAATATTTTCAGTACCTACCACTGATATGGAACATATTTCTGTGCATTGGTCATCCATAAATTATTGTTTTAAATATATTAAATATTTTAAGTTTTCTACATGCATAGTTTCTTGATAATGTGTAATAAATTCAAAATTGGGGATCAGATCGGAATTATGAGGCCTCCATTGAGTTCAAATCATGGGTTTTACCATAACAAATACAAAACCATGGACCGCGTTGAACACATAGGTTTATCAGGGTTGTATGAAAATGTATAAATACATTATTTATAATAAAATAATTTATTTTATAAAATTGATGTAACCTAGCTTGGTCTGTGAATATTCTAAAATTAAAAAATCCCAAGGTTGAAGACATAACCCTTGAGTTCTGTGAGAGATCATTAGAGGATCATTCATAGAAGAAAGACTGCTACATTATGGATATTCGATTGGTGTACACTATAATTTGAAGATCACACCAATGAAAATGATGCCAATTAAATATTATTAAAAGATAAATCCATCTTGAGGAAGTAATTTTTTATTAAGATTTATCCTCAATTTATTTTACTATAATGAAAATGAATCAATAATCAAATGGATTGATTCACAAAACGATTGTATTGTTGTTATAGGTTTATTTTATGGGGAATCTGGGAGAAAATGTTTATTTGTTTTGGATATTCATTTTTTGTTATAACATAAATGAATCGAGGAAAAGTAACATAATTTCGAGGATAAATACACTATTGTGTTTCTTCATTTTATCCCACCTATCTTTGTTCATTCATCTTTAGCATTTGATTTGGCCACTAGTTTGATAAATACAAAATAATCAATCATTATACACCCGTTTCTTGGTGCAACATATTGATATTATATATCCGGGTTTAGGTCGATGACAGGATCATTCTATGATGATGATGATGATAATGGATCATGACTAGACTAGGGGTATTTTTGTATCTGGTTGGGCATTAAAATTATAGTTTTTCTACATGATATTTAATGAGAAAATAGGATGGGTGGAAATTGGATCTCTGAATGCGATTTAGCTCTATTAACCTAGATGTGCAATTCATGGGTGGTGTATGCAGTAGATTTTATGGTGGTGAAGAAAGATTTAGAATTCATCTGAATAACATATTGGTTCTTTGAAATTTCAAACTATAGTATAGGTATTTCAGGAACACATTCCATTTATGGGGCCACAACAATGTTTATACGGTTCCATGTGGAGTTAAGTATCAGATGACATGTGAAACCTATCACACGACATGACACTTGAAATGCCGAGTTGACATGTATCATGGAGGGTACATTGATAGATATAAATGGGTATGGACATCCCAATATGAACATGAATCTCTATACACAAACATATTTAGGAGAAAATGGGTACATAAACATAGTTTACTATAAAATAGACACAGGGACAAAACATGATACACATGTAGAACCTAGTGCTGAAGGTACATGCCTTATACTTTCAGTAAATGTATTACAAATATTCAAAGATGGCCTAGAGCTCTTGTCCTTCTCATCTTGAAATAAATTCATTAAGTTACTTATCTTTATTCTTCTCTTTGAAGGTTTAGTATGGAGTCACATCCTATATAATAGGATGGTGATCCCCTCTACAGAAATTTTAGTCTTAGATAGAGCTATAGGAGTCCTTCCATGGGTCCTAGCGCAAGATACTCTATAATCATCATTTACCAAGGCAGGGATCATGGTATCTTCATGAACATAACTATGTGTATGTCCATCCCCAACATAGCAGGTTAACTCACATTGGGTTGTTAGTTTACAACATGTCCTTGGGCGTGATCTCCAACTATGTGTCTACCTCTTCATACTTCTAGTATGTAACTTTTATGATGCGACCTGATGAGTCTGACATCTTAGGTGGACTCCATCATTGCTCTATAACTTGTGGTGTGTGTTCTCCCAGATGAGTGTTACCAGGATCCTATGATCTTGAATCCTAAGAAGTATTTATAATTATGATCTTACCATGAATTTTTTTCCTACATTGAGTTTATCTGGATGTTCATGTTATATATGTCGTTGATATATACCCTTGATTAGATGAGTATTATTCCTGTTGCTATGTTCTTAGTTATTTCAGGGTTTGCAACTGTATGTTCTTATATAAAGTAATTCATTATCTTTTCCCACATGTGTCATAAATTATGATGATGAACAACCATTTGACAGAGTACTACAGGGAATAATTTTGTTAAAATTATAGTGATATAGACATATCGAGGTGTGTTTCAGTGGTTAAATTTATAGTAGTCCCCAACCACTTCACAGGTTGGAATTATTTTCATTTTCATTATGTGGGATTTCATTCAGACCCATTTTTTCCAATACTTATTATCATACTCAAATGGTGTGATATTAGATGTATAAATTCATATTTATTGGCTGTTTTAAATTTTTGCATTATATGGGCATGAAGATGTTTGCATATATATAGGAACATTGGTCTAAGGACACCCTTGAGTGTGCTATGCCTAATCAGTGCTAGTATCCAACCCTTTCTCTTTTAGAGGTTGTCTTATAGTATAATGGTTTCGGCCCCATTATTCTAGGTTCTTAAAACAATTTATCAGAGGAGTTGGTTCTACTTTAGAACTAATGTCTATGTGATTGGTTTGTGTTTTAGATCATCAGTGGTAAGTGTTTTGAGTTTGTATCTCAAGCTATGTACAATAATGTCACTGCTGTTAATGATGTATTAATTCACCTTGACTTTGAATCCATGCTTTTCGACTCACCACATGTAGACATTGGTTTTAGGTAAAACAATTCGTACATGCATTATATAGGAATGGGTTGTGGTTTCCATTTCCTTCATGAGTCCGTTATCCATATATACACATTTACCATGGAACATCATGTATATTTTATACTACATCCATGATGTTTTCTAGTTAGGATTCAACATCAAGTTCCTGAGGATGATCCAATTTGTGACGAGGTTTCGATATAGGGACATGATCAGGAGCTTTTACCTTAAGGCGGTGCACTAGTCTAACCACCACATGCTAGGGGAAATATGGTACCAACAATACTATAAGATAATGTGAATATGGTGAGAATGTATCATGAGTTTTGGTGACAGTGACACCTCATGATTATGGGGGAGCCAGACCAACAGTCATTTTAAGACCATCTTTTGGTAGTGATGTGAGTTATTTATCTTTTTAGGAAACCTACAGACCAGATAGTGAACCTAATAGTGAGACTTCTCTATGGATCAATTGTATAATGGTAGGTATTAGTGACTAGTCATATGATGAGGCAAATCATTCATGGTTATTTTTTGAGAACCTTTTTATAGTGTATTATTCTATAGTTATGTTGATGTTTGTGTGCATTCAGGAGATTTTACAGCTTCAGAAGAGTAGTATGACTATGGATAATGTTTCCTCGAGGATCACTATCCTCTATAAAAAATTGATAGATATGGTGCGTGATCATTACTTTCAGGATAATACCTTTAATAGAGGACTTCGTAGAGAAATATGAGTCAGATTTATACCTCTTTGAATACCTACTTATGCTGGGGTGATAGAGAGTTTTTTAGTCGAGTGTTTCCTTGAAAAGAAGAAGAAAATAGTGGGTGTTAAAAGTGGTCAAATATGGGAATATAATTCCATCGGAAGGATCCAAGGATAGAAATAGGGACCTTGATTTTTCAGAAATTTTAGGAGGAGACCCCATGAAAGATGGTCTATGGTTTAGGGCTTACATGATGAATCTTGTAATCCAAGATAGAGTTAGTGTTACTCTTGTGATAGTTGGGGACATTGTGGAATATATTTTGTGGCCTGACATGTGGATAATAGGGAGATAGTGGATGAAGCACATAAGAAGAGGTGGTTACATGAGAACACATTTCCTCAGGGTAGAGGATTCTGAAGGGTAGTTTAGATAATATAAGGAGGTAGAATAATTTTTGACTTTTTTCAACCACCACCCCTAGGCTCATTGAGCTAGTGGTCAAGGGTTAGGGTAGTTGTAGGTGGTCAAGGCATATGACCTAGAGTCTCTATGGATGATAGGTTTCATGACCCAACTTTTCTTAAAGTTAAAGATCATTATTTTAAAGATTACATTCTTTAGTATGGACCTTATAATATTACCTGATGGAGTCACATTGATCACGAGGTGTTTAGGGCTTGTTTATAGCCCATAGCATAGAATGTTTGTAAAATAGAATGGGTATTATGTTTAATAGAAGATGTTTTTTCCAACCTATATGTTTCCCCTAACCGCATGAGGAACATATTATTGGAGAAAGGGGACACACAGTTGACTGAAACCCTATGATCCCTATCACCCAACTATTTAGGTTAGAGGGGTTTTGGAAAGTGACTTGTGTGAAACTTGTGCATAATTGGGAAAATTGTGTACATAACCTCTGTGACCCCTTTAAATAGTGTGGTGCTCATGGTTGGCACATGTTTTGATCAACTATGTGGTCCAGACCTGCAACCATATCTTGGAGGGATATTTTACACTTTTGTCATAAAAGAAATTAATTTCTCATGTCCCTCTTTCTCAATCTCATTTATAATGGATGAGTATCCATCATACTCCCATGATCTCTCCCTCAAGCCTCTCCTAGGTAATATTCTTACCCCTCCATAATAACTCCACATTGATCTTAATGGAAATTATTTGATATGAATATATAAACTCTAGAATCATCTTGATTCCTATCTCTGTTACTATTAGTATATATTTCACTATATTGGTGTGATATCATCCACCACATTTTCAGGGCCTTGGACCAATATTCATCATTCTTATGATCTAATTGAAATATGAAGTCAATATTGGATGAGGAGTCATCTATGGACCAAAGGTAGGCGGCCAAGATAATTTCCTTCAAATTTGGGTTGTTAGTATACATTATACATTGCGTGGTGTGCCGACCATTTCCACCCATTTCCTTAGAACGTGTTCATCATTTATAAATAATTATTTGAATGTTTTTATGCTCCCATAGACCATTTCAAAATGTTTAGAAGGTGTTGAAATCAATTGTATCCACCCCTTTGGGTGTGCGAATGAATTTACCTCGTTTTATAGAATTTTTTAAATATCCATACACCAACTAAGTGCTCATCTTGGAATGGGAATGGTTATTCTGAATTTTATATAATTGATCATTGGAAAAAACAACGTTTTAATCATTCTGATTGACCCTTAAATGGTTTCCCATTTATACATAAATGGAATGGATTGTTCAATGTAAATGGAAATGTGTGCAAAGTCCATTCCATGTGATTAATAACTTTAAATTTATATAACATGGGTTGGGATACGCTTTTTTATTGGTCTTGAAGGCTATAATTGTATTAGAGGAGAACCATCTTGATTCCTATTATTAATATGAGCATTCCATAACAATTAGCTACTGGACAATGGTTAAGGGACTTTTTTATCACATCATTTCACTCTCCATTACATTGGGTGTTGGGTATTACATCTCTCACAATTAATCTATTATTTGGAAAATTGGAATGGCATTTCAAGTTTCTTTTTATCATGTTTTGAGAATGACATATCACCACACCTATCTCAAGTGATGACCATGACATCTCGAATTCATCATTATATTCAGGGGATGTACCATTTTCTAGAGCCTATAGACTCATTAAAGTTGTTTTGGATGCTTGATTTACACCCCAAGTCAAACTAAAACCTAGTATCTAGGTATATTCATACATACATCCTCACATAAATTGTGTATAAGGATGTATAAAATATATAACTATACTATATATATGTATATAGTTACTGATCAGACTCGTACACAAGCCTATGCTAAAGCTGGTTGAGATAGTTTGGTTTCCTACATAAACCTGATCCAGCTTGTATTTATTTACTTATCATTGTTTGTTTTATTCTTTATTCCCAAACACTAATGTTTCTATAGAAATAGTTTGAATTATTTATAGACACTGTTGGTGGTGGCCAGTAAGAATTTTATTTCACACCCAACTTGGGGAACATTTGGTACCCCTATAAGTTACATGTCTATAGGTATATGTAATGGGCCGGACCCTTATGTTCCATTACTTTTCCAAATCCTGATGTTAGAGGTATCATGGGGTCCAACGGTGAATAATTGAGGAATTTTCCAAATTTTTGGTTGAACGAACGATGGCACTATTGGGCATCTGTGGCACTGATCGGTATCCGTGGAACCGATCGGCCATCCGGGGCAGTGATGGGCATCAGTGGCACTGATTGGAAATAGTTCCACACTGATCGATGCCATGGAATCAGTGCCAGGGTGTCGATGACTCACCCATCGGTGAGTCATTTCCAGTTTCTCCAGGACATTCCAATTTCACTCCAGTAACGTCTCTATTAAGGAAGAAGTGTTTTAACACCCCTTTAAAAACTATTTAAGTCCTATAAAATATATTTTAAATCCTATAAGAGTTGAGAGAGCCTTAAATTACCAAAACTTGTCGCCTTTTTATCGATGTCACACACTTTTCTGTGTTTTCTAGTCTCCTTTGTTTCCCAGTTAGACCTCTGTTAGGCATTTTTATCCATTTAAAGGAAACCTATCAACTCAAAGCCATCTTTTGGTCTATCTCCACCATTTATAAGAGAATTATTAAATCTCAATTAATTATAACATGTGAAACTACTGAGCCACGTGGTCGAGCCACGATCTGACTTTTATGTACTTTGAAATGGTCTCCTTGATTTTAGGATCTAGAATATTTTGAAGCTGATATCCTCTCTTCCTTATTCCTTTTTCTTTTCTCTTAGTTCACCTCAAGGCATCATCCCGAGACAAATCATGCACCCGTGCTAGAGCCCTTCCCACTTAGCCATGGAGTTCTTCCTGCATTTCGCGTCATCCCTCTATTCTTGGTGTAAGAGGGCACTTCAATTGTTGATCATCCCAGTTGGAATTTTCCTTTTTCTTCTATTCAATTTTTCATCATGCAGGGTGGGTGAATTAATGGTTCATTGTAAGGAATGGCTGGATAATCTTCTTGAATGCGAATTAAAGAATAATTTAATTTGATCAAAGGATAAATTGCATAAATAAAATAATGGGCAGGGAGTGGTTGATCTTGGTCTACTATTTTTATTTTTTTTATCTCTGATTCATTCATGGGAGTTGTGGATGTATGGATTCTAAAAATCATGACCATTGGTGGTATTTTCTTTTGCATAATTGGTATTTCAGTTTGATGTTTTGATATATAGAGATAACATGAAATATGGTTAATCACTTACACTTGGTTAAAAACATGGATTCCTTTGGATAAAACTTGTTCTGTGATGACCCCGATTATATTAAAGATTAAATTAAATAACCCTTGTTGATTAAAGTTGAATACGCTTGGTTAATGGTTGTTGTTATGTGCTAGGGGTTTTGGTCTAGGTTATGTGGGATTGGTATGTAGGGTGGTACAGGGGTGTGTGTTGGTATCTCAGTCTGAGAGATTAAAAAACTGTGGAATGGATGAACATGTAGGTAGGTGAACTTCCTTTTTGCTGTGATGTGGTCACAAAGAGATGTCGAGTAGTGGGACTGCGGTGTGGTTTTCAACCGGTTATGTAGTGGGACTGCATTGGGGGTTTGTTTGGTTAGTAGGTCTATAGGGCCAGGTTATGGAATAAGGAATGGGTAGTTTTTACTTTGAATTAAGATAACATACAATAGTTGGATGAGGATGTGTAGTGGGACTGCAAGTCTAGTTTTGTGATGTTGTTTTGTGTTGTTGTACAATGGGACTTGGTTTGGTTTTTTTGTTAACTTGGTGTGGATGCAGTTATTATTTTCCCAGTAGTTTTGTCATAATTTAAGTGAATCCCCTAAAATAAATACATAAATTGAAATTTAATTGAATAGGGGGTGGGTTATGCTTTAGCAGTGGCTGTTGTATTGTTTTTTATGTAGGAGTAGCAGCAGAAGTAGTGCTTGTGTGGGCCTGTTGTCTATTTTGTGAAACCCATTGGTTGGGGCTGAGTGTTTGATTATCAATATATATATATCGAAATTCCCTGTTATTTATATATGAACCCCACACTTATTGAGAACTGTGTGCTGAACACCTCCATTTAATGGGGGGAGTGTATCTTTCCTAACATCTTTGTGGGAGGATGGATGGATGGTTACTGATTTTCTTCCTCGCACCCTCTTCTAGATCTTGCAGCTCAGGCGTATCCATACATTATGTAATAGATTGAGGCTTACCGTAGTCCAGGATTCTTCGTGCAATGGTTTTTTTGAAGGAGGGTCGCATGTGGTTGCCGACCAGGTTTGTTTCCCCAAGTATCATCGAGATGAGGCCAAGGTGTCTTTAGGCATGGAAGTGGTTGTTCTGGCCCATATGTGTTCAGGCATGGTGGTGGTTGTTGTGGCCCAGGTGTCTGCAAGAATGGTTGTGTGTGGTTGGGGCCCAGGTGTGTGCATGTAGGTTGTGGTAGTGGGAAATCATGTGGGAAGAGTGGCTATGTCAAGACTTCAGATCATTAGGAATGAGAAGTTAACCTGTGAGAAAAGTAGTGTGTGGGGTACCCATATATTGATGTTATTGTACTTTTACTTTACTTGGCCTATGTTACATAGGTGAGTGTTCCTTGGTGATGTTGTTCTATTTAGTAATACTTGGTAGGTTCTTGAGGTTGTACTATTTTCTCACAGGGGCGTTAGTATGTTCCCTCACTTGTGCACGATTAGCGTAGTTTTTCCCCATTAAGTATACTTATATTCTCACCCTTCATATATAAAACTATTTTCATTTTTCGAGGAGGAAATTTAATACCATTCTAGACTTTACTAGATTGATGTCGGGATAATTGTTGCTGCTATTTAGTTCCTCTTATTTGTTACTTTATTTGGGATTTTTTCATTACTTTGTATCAGTTTATTTTGAACATGCATATGAGAATGGATTTTTTTGATTTATTTTTTTCTTTAGTCCTTGGTGTTGCTTGGATTTACCATCGTATCTCCCGATCTTGTTCTATAAAAAGGGAAATACCTTCCATTTGTGTGCGATTCTATACCCTTGGTTCTATTCACAACTTCGTGGCCTATTAAAGGCAGGGCTCAGGGTCATTGTCTCTCCTTTAGCTTGAAGAAGGAAGGGAATGGAATCTTTTCATCTTTTCCCTTATCTTGGAGAAGGTGGGTTGTGATAGAATGGTATCAAAGTTGATGGTTGAGAGATAGGATCGATTTTGGGGTTAGGTATAGTGAGGATTACATGGCATGATAGGAAAACAGTGTTAGGAAATATTGGTGTGTGAAATAGGCCACAAAAGTCTGGCTAGGACACATGATTTTAGGGCCCCCTATGATTCGATGTAAGGACTCTGGACCTACTAAATGACCAGGTGAGGCTACAATGATTGTAGCATAGAGACCATAGGAAAATGTACATGCCTCATAATGAATTGTGTTATTATGTGTCTTGAGTGTTTTGGGAACTGAAAATAAGAAAAAAGTTTTAAAAAAATTAAATGGAATTTTCTACACTACTCGATCTTTAGAATTCATTGTTTCTCTTTTCAATTGTGGAACTGAGATGTCATCCATGAGTAGTGAGGGCGGATGAGGCCCAACAGGTTGATCAGGTTGATCAGAAGAGGGATCATAAAGAGGAGGATGATGACCAGTGGTAGAATACGCTTCATACCTTCCAATGGAAGACTCTGGGTAAATAGGAGGGTAGAGTCTCATACATGGAGGTGGAGAGCTGGATCGAAGATCTGGTGATAACATTCAGCTAAATCCAGGCTCCAATAGAGTACTGGGTTCCTATGGTTGTGAGCCAGATACAGGGAGCAGTGCGTCAGTGTTGGATGATTTATCTTGGGTTGAAGAAGGAAGCTAAGGTTATGTTGAATAACTTTAAAAAGGAGTTCTGGGTAGAATTCCATTCTTCCATGATTAATTCCGAAAAGAGGAAAGAGATTCTCCCCCTCCAACAAGGGTGTATAACGGTTAGGTAATTGGGGATCAAGTTCAAGGATCTCCTTAGTTTTTATCCAGACCACTTTCTGGAGGAGGAGTTGTGGGAAAGACACTTTGAGGAGGCAATCTGACCTTCTCTATAGTATGTTGTTACTCCCATCACTCTACCAACATACTTGTAGGTTTATAAGAAGGATGAATTAGTGGAGAGGATGCACATGATGTGAGCTTTATCGCGAGATGGTATCTAGCTGAGTTCATCAAAGGGGAAGGCCGTCAGCAGAAGGCCTCCATCATTAGGGCCTTCGAGGTTTCTGCCTATAGGGAGAATTCCTCAGTATTTCCTATTCCGATATCCCAGTCCTCTCCCTTAATCCATGAGCATGGGACCAAGGTAATTTATCTATGGAAGCCATGGGAATATTGAGAATCAACGCCTTGTCCAAGTATAATACAGTGGGGGTGGGAAGGTTCAGTTCCCACCTTAGTAGGAGTAGTTGCACACTAAGACTTTCCAGCAGTAGGGGTAGAGAGCTCCTACTCTACCTAGGGTAGATGGTGCAAGAGGAGGCCAACCTTAGGGTTCTCCTCTAGGGCCTCGACCATGGCATGGCTGGGGAGGCATCTGATAGTTGAGGGGTAGAGGGGTAGGGCGTGGACAGTTTCACGCTATAGAGGTAGCAGTTCCATTAGATCCAGAGGTTGTTAGAGGTACCGTCTTTATGTTTAGTACTTTTACTTGTGCCTTGATTGATTCAGGAGCTTTGATCTCCTTTATTACACTTAGTCTATCCCATACCTAGGGTATAGTCGTAGATAGACTTTCCATGCCCCTGGTGTTGAGTACACCATTTGGAGGTCAGAACAACATATTTGATGTTTTTCGAGGATGCATATTGACGTTGGGGCTGCATCAGTCCTGTGGGGATCTCCTTCTGCTGTAAATTCATCCATACAATGTCATCCAGGGCATCGATTGGTTTTTTCTATGAACTCTATAATCGACTACTTCTGGAGAAGGGTCGTGTTCTCAGATATGGGCATCCAGTGTGTAGCTTTTGTTTGCGAGCAGGGTTGCACGTAGGGAAGTCTGTGTGTGGAGCCCCGTATTTCCTTGTTAGCCGAACTGTTAGTGGAATCAACAGACTCATATATGGTGGAAGTTCTAGTGATTTTTAGTGAGTTCCTGGATGTCTTCCCCAAAGAGGTAGTGATTCTAACCCCTCAACATGAGTTTGTGTTCAGGATAGGCTTACAACCCGGTGACCCTCCGATTTTGATGGATCTCTATCAAATAGTTCTTTTTAAATTGCAATAGTTGAGAATTCATGTTGATGACCTGATGAAAAATTGTTTTATCTAACCAAGTGTGTTGCCCTGGGGTTTTCTAGTCTTGTTCGCAAAGAAGGTAGACAGTGGTGTCTGGCTGTGCATAGAATACCAAAGACTAAATCACACTACTATAAATATGACCTTTATCAGCACTAGAAAATCCCATTTAAAGTGCTAAAAAAGTGATATTAATCTCATTAAAGGTAAAGGGGGTACCTTTTATCATTTCTAAAAAAGAACTGATAAATAATCGTTTTATCAGTGCTAAAAAAATCTCTGATAATAGGGGGCTTTCATGAGTTATAAAAAAACCGTTGATAAATGGGTCCTTTATCATCGCATTTTTTTAGCACTGATAAAAGTTAAAAAAATAGAAAAAAATAAAAAAATAAATTTTCAATCCGGGTTGGGTTTCAACATTGCTTGAATACCCCTTTAACAATTCCCCCCAGCCCAGCCCGCATGCCCCAACCATCCCCCAACCATTGACAGTTCCCCAAACCTTTAATAGCACCCCCACCCCCTTTAACAGCACTATCCCTTATTCCCCACCCGCACGCACGACCAGCCTCCCCTAGATTCAAACTCAGACCTGTCGCCTACGCACCTAAGCCTTTACCACTCCACCATATTTCTTTTCTCTTGATTTGTTAATATATCTTATATATATATATATAGTTATATTCACTTGTATATTAATATATATTTATATTAACATATATATATATATATATTAATATATATATAGTTATATTAATATAT